>BSBM01000057.1:7295000-10035000 GCA_027924585.1 Larix kaempferi | reverse complement strand
TCAAAGGCAATTTTGAGGGGTGAAACTTTGCAGTTTTCAAACTCTTAGTATACCAACTTGATAAGCTCATCAAGGTGCATCTTTCTATCCTTTCAGAAGTTTGAAATTCAAAGTTTCAATTTTTAGGGTTTCTCTGACAAACCCTAATCCAGCTCCAGATCCAGTTTCTGCAAAGCAAGTGGATTGGGTTAATCCTAGAAGAGAATGGTTTGGTCACCTGCATAAGTGAAGAAGTTCTTGTTTTAGAGGGAGATGAGGCTAAGGCATTACATAAGAAGATTACAAGCAATCTTGACAAGTATGACTTATCTAGGTATGTTTCGAGATCTGTTCATGATCAAGTTTTTGGTATGTTTGTCTTCATTAAGTTTAGTACAATCTTGATTAGCTTTAGACTTGTCGTATCACCTTAATAAAATTATGAATGCAGATATTCATTGATTAGGGTTTTGACACTTATGATTGTACTAATGCATTGTGGTGTTGTATGAGGTTGATGTTGTCTGCTAACATGAGAGGTACATCAAGAAAGACAAATCATGTTCTAGTTCAAGAACATATGACCATGTTGACATGAAGACAAAGATTCATCCATTGTCATGGATCACATAGAATATCTACTTACGAGGTTTGCATAACTTGGTTCTACAATGCTTAACCTATGAGATATGCAGGTTACTAGCACAAGTCATTGAAGAGAATAAGAAGACATTGCTAGATATAACTAGCAAATATGATAACCAGGTATGTTTTTCCTATATCAAATTAGAATCCTACCTTGTGTTAGGATCTTATACTGTTGTATGGTTGATAATGATTATTCATGAAGTTAGAAATGTAAGTAATCAAGGGTTTATGCATATTATGTCTCTTACCTTGATTGGTGATATGACTAACCAGAAAAGTCCTTTGGTCAAATAAAGAATATGCATGAGTAAAAGAAGTATTCCCTGAAACCTTGAATACTAATGTTTATTATCTGTGTTTGAAATGATCTTGACCATACATGTTTAAGATTACTTAGTATAATAATGTTTTTGATAGTATTAAGATTATACTAACGAATGTATGTATGAGACCTCGAGGATAACACAATGATGATACTAGTAAGTATGCATAGTGATCGAGGATGGATAAAAATTCAAGGACAGGTAATCCAGGAATCAAAGATCAAGAGGGAGCACACTCCAGCAGTTCCTGCAAAGAAGCAAAGACTGAGAGGGAGTCCAGCCTACAACCAAACAAAGATAAGTATTTGAATTGTCATTTTTTGCATATTTGTTTGTTTAATTAATATTGTTCAATGATGTATATGCTTATGTTCCTAGACTTAGGGTGTGTATTATGCATATTAGAATAATTGCATTAATGAACAGTATACTACTAATATGCATCTAATGGGTAAGTGACCTATGGCATTGTACAACATTCCATTGCTACTTATATAGAATGAAACCTCTTTGATGACATGTTGGGAGTTGTGCACACTCTTAAAAATGTTCTGGTAGATATTGGAAGGCATCTAGAAAGTTACAGGATATGGATAAATGTTGTATTGAAGCATTGTCTAAGATAATTGCATGAATGTATGACATATTTATTTATGTGTAAGAATTTGTTCTGAAAACTATGAGATGTTTTCAAATCATGCAATTTAACTTGTTTTGTATGAAAGATCGTATACCATCACCTACAAAAGAAGGGCTACAACATGTGTTCAAAAACAAAGTTATCTATTGAAGATATTGAAGATAATGAAGTTCCCAAGATTCGGGAAGAACGCCATGATCAAGGAGTACCAGTCGACCATGAAGAATGATGTTTGGGATGCAGTCCCAAGACCTGAAGGGAACTCTGTTGTGACTTCCAAATGGATCTACAAGATCAAGCATGGTGCAGATGGAATCTTCCTTGGACAAGGGAAGTATGTAGTAGAGATCCCGAAGAGGTTCAGGATGATGGACTGTAAGGCCATGGACACACCTATGGCATCAAAACTGAAGCTTCTGTGTGATGCTTTATCTAATCCGGTTGATGTCATGATGTATCATCATATTATTGGGTCCATGATGTTCCTGACGAATACGAGACCATATATTTGCTTTGCGGTGAACACATTGAGCCAATTCCTAACGGATCCCAGAGGTGTTCACCTGGTTGCTGTAAAGCATATTCTAAGGTACCTGAAGGGTACAATTGATTATGGGCTCAAGTATGATGCGAATCAAAATTTTAACCTACAGGGTTATGTTGATTCAGACTGGGCAGGAAGTGTTGCAGATAGGAAGATAACATCTGGGTGTTGCTTTAGTATGGGATCAGGTGTGATCTTTTGGTTTAGCAGGAAGAAGTCTTGCGTAGCATTGAGTACAGCCGAGGCAGAGTATGTTGCAGCTTGTTCAGCTAGTTGTGAGGCAGTATGGCTCCGGAAGCTACTTTCTGAGTCATTTGATCTCCCGCTAGAGGCTAATGGTATCTTTTGTGACAACCAGAGTTGTGTGAATCTTTCTGAGAATCGGGTGTTCCACGACAGGTTGAAGCACATTGAGATAAAATACCACTATATCATGGATATGGTGCAGATAGGAGCAGTGAAGCTCATGTATGTTGCGACGGATGAGCAGATTGCAGATGTGTTGACGAAACCACTAGCCACAGTGAAGTTTGAATACTTCAGAGAGAGGCTTGGTGTTCTTCATATTGATGACACTTCGAGGAAGAAGTGATGGACACATTTGTAGGAGCCATTCCAAGCATGGTGAGAGGAGGATCTTTCCCATGGCTATGGTTGTAAGCATTGGATAATGAGCATCAGGACAATGCTCCAGTTACTGCTCTATATATGCATCATGTTGGATGCTTTTCATGATCAGTTGGATCATGTATATATATGCATCATGTTGGATGCTTGTTATGATCAGTTGGATCATGTATATGTAAATGCATCATGCTGGATTCTTGGACCATGTATATGTATATGTATCAAGTGGATACGTTGTATGATCAGGTTGATCATGTATGTTGATATATATCAGGAGGATACATTGTATGATCAAGTGGATAATTTATCTGTGTATGTATCAGGTGGATACATTGTATGATTACGTGGATCATGTATGATGATATGTATCAGGTAGATACTTAGTATGCATCAGGTGGATGCATTGTATGATCAGTATGATCATGGATGACGAGCTTCAGGATGTTGCTCTAGATGACATGCATCAGGACGATGCAGTGATGATGATCAGGGTGATCATGTACATTAAGATGATGTATGGTGAGTATCAGGATGATACTCTGTGGTTGTGGACAGGTTGTGCAGATGAGCATGTAAGTTGACCTGGGAGATCCGACATGTAGAGCTTTGTGCTCGTAATAGCCTGGGATGCTCTTTCAAGACATTGCTCTAGGAATACATATAATAGCACCCTGGGAGATCCGACAGGTAGATTTGTGTGCTCATAACAGCCTGGGATGCTCTTTCGAGGTTTTGTCCTATGGCATGTAATGTGTCCTTGGGAGAGCCGACAGGTAGAGCTGTGTGCTCGTAACAGCCTGGGATGCTCTTGCAAGGTTTTTCCATGACCACATGTAATGTGTCCTTGGGAGATCCGACAGGTAGAGCTGTGTTCTCGTAATAGCCTGGGATGCTCTTGTAAGGTTTTGTGGTGAGACCACATGTAATATGATCTCGGGAGATCCGACAGGTAGAGCTATGTGCTCGTAACAGCCTGGGATGCTACAGCCAGGTTTTGTGGTGGTGTCACATGTAATGTGCTCCTGGGAATATCTGACAGGTAGAGCTTTGTGCTTGTAACAGCCTGGGATGCTACAGCCAGGTTTTGTGACGCATGTAATAAGTCCTAAGGATTCCACAGTATGGCTAGTGATGAAGACCTGCAGGTGGTGGGCCTACATCCAGTATGAAAAAGGACTGGCTCTGTAGAAATTCCTATGATGAGTAGATCGTAGATTGATTGAGATATCAGAAACAATGACGATGATGATGATTTGATGACGATGATCCAGAGATGATGATCCAGAGAAGAAGACTTGTGCTAGCAGATCTGTGTCGAGAAATACCTTCCTAGTTAAGAGGGAGTGTTGATGTATATGTAACTTCGGAATGTATTTCACCTATGTATTTCATCTATGTATATTGTACTCCTATAGAGATGTTATTATTCCTCTATACGGAAGTGTCGTCATTTGTATTGACAAGTGTCGCAAGTGTTGTAACTTGCCGATGGGTTATTAGACCACCTTGATGGGGTCATCCCTGTATGAGTCATGTGGGTAAATGGGTTATTACACCACCAAGTGTGGGGTCGGCCCGGATTAATGTAACCATGTGTTATTATGCTAAGTTATACAAGTCGTCCCCACTAGTTTATTGGGCAGGACAGGACAAGTATAAATAGAGATCGGGAGATCTCTATTTGATCATCTCATTACTCACTCTTCCTGTTAAGTTTAAACCAAATAGACTAGCAAGATCACTGAAAGAAACATAATCACAAGATAGACACAGAATATACCCTAGGAAACCCTCATGGGGTAGAAAACCCAGCAAATCTTTCCTCAATAAGATGATCAACCAAAATACAAGATGTGCTCCTTCCTTCTTTGTCTCCTTAGCAGATCTCCCATACAAGTGCGCACTCTTCCACAAGTGAGTGAATGATCTAATGAGGAGTTCACCTCCTCTATTTATACTGACTCCTAACTGACTAAAAGACCTTATGGGGCCGACCTCTCCTGGAGAAGTCTAATAACCCCTAAAATATAAACCGAGGGCCGACCCCCACATGGTGGGTCTAATAACCCTAGTTACCACAACTCCTCGGAGGAATAAACATCTCTGGATACATAATAGAATTACCTCGGAGGGATGGAACATCTCCGGAATAAATAAAGTACAAATATATAATATTATTAGAAGTTACAATATTCAACACTCCCCCTTAACGAGAAGGATATTATAACAGCGTCTGCAGGAGCAAGGAGTCATCAACTACATCATACATGATACATCTATATATCATCGGAAGCTTTCTTCAATTTATTGTTATCATCACACGATCATCAGCATCGTCATCGCATGATCATCAGCATCGTCATTAGCATCCTCATCTCACGATCATCAGCATCGTCATCTCACGATCACTAGCATCGTCATCACATGATCATCAGCATCGTCATCACACGATCATCAGCATCGTCATCTCACGATCATCAGCATCGTCATCACACGATCATCAGCATCGTCATCACACGATCATCAACATCGTCATCTCACGATCATCAGCATCGTCATCACACGATTATCAGCATCGTCATCACACGATCATCAGCATCGTCATCTCACGATCATCATTAGTACAAGTATTCATGCCAATACAAGTAACCATATCAACAATACGAGTATCCTATCGATACAGTAACCACATCATCAATACAAGTATCCATACCGATACAAGTAACCATATCATCAATACAAGTATCCTATCGATACAAGTAACCACATCATCAATACAAGTATCCATACCGATACAAGTAACCACACCATCAATACAAGTATCCTACCGATACAAGTAACCACATCATCAATACAAGTATCCATACCGATACAAGTAACCACATCATCAATACAAGTATCCATACCGATACAAGTAACCACATCATCAATACAAGTATCCTACCGATACAAGTAACCACATCATCAATACAAGTATCCTACTGATACAAGTAACCACATTACCAATGAAAAATCAATTTCTCGGAGACCATTCGTCTACGGATCAATTCAGGGACCAAAGTCCAGGGATGATACAATCCCCATTTCTTGGAGACCACACGTCTACGGATCAATTCAGGGACCGAAGTCCGGGGATGATACAATCCCCACTTCTCGGAGACCACACGTCTACGGATCAATTCAGGGACCGAAGTCCGAGGATGATACAATCCCCACTTCTCAGAGACCACACGTCTACGGATCAATTCAGGGACTGAAGTCCAGGGATGATACAATCCCCACTTCTCGGAGACCACACGTCTACGGATCAATTCAGGGACCGAAGTCCGGGGATGATACAATCCCCACTTCTAGGAGACCACATGTCTACAGATCAATTTAGGGACCGAAGTCCGGGGATGATACAATCCCCACTTCTCGGAGACCACATGTCTACGGATCAATTCAGGGACCGAAGTTCGGGGATGATACAATCCCCACTTCTCGGAGACCACACGTCTACTGATCAATTCAGGGACCGAATTCTGGGGATGATACAATCCCCACTTCTCGGAGACCATACGTCTACGGATCAATTCAGGACTGAAAGTCCAGGGATGATTCAATCCCCTCAACTATCCACTAAGGACTTTATTCTCGGAGACCTCACGTCTATGGCTCTCTTTAGGACTGAAAGTCCAGGGATGATCCAATCCCCTCAACTGTCCACTAAGGACTTCATTCTCGGAGACCTCACGTCTACGGCTCTCTTTAGGACTAAAAGTCCAGGGATGATCCAATCCCCTCAACTGTCCACTAAGGACTTCATTCTCGGAGACCTCACGTCTACGGCTCTATTTAGGACTGAAAGTCCAGGGATGATCCAATCCCCTCAACTGTATTCTCATCTATACAGGTACAAATATCCAAGATCATGTATCACATCAAAACATGTATACATCATTAATCAAAACATATGTACATCACACCAAAACATGTATACATCTAGCATGTATTCTCACTAATACATCTAACATCAAAACATGTATACATCACACCAAAACATGTATACATCAAAAATAGAAGATATATAAGAGTTCTAAATCTAAATAATTGTAAGTAGCTAAGTGCAGCAAAACAAAATTTAAGGGACAAAATTGTTATCAAATACTATACTACTCCCCCTTTCGAGGAGGGTCCTTCTGGACTATACCAAGCTTGTCTCGGAAGTATTCAAACTTTACTCAAGACAAAGGTTTAGTTAGGATATCGGCAATCTGATCCTCAGTGCTTATATACTTGAGCTTGACGGCTCCTCTCTGCACCATGTCTCGTATATAGAAGTAACGGATCTCAATGTGTTTTGATTTATCATGGAACACAGGATTTTCAGTCATCTTAATGCAGCTTTGATTATCACACATAATCACAATGGGATCCATTTCTAAGTCAAAAATTCCAGATAAAAGTTTCTGAAGCCACACTGCTTCACAGCTGGCAGAGCAAGCTGCTATATATTTTGCTTCAGCGGTACTAAGGGCCACACTAGATTGTTTCTTGCTGAACCAGAAAATCATGGCAGATCCAAGACCATAACATCCACCTGAAGTACTTTTTCTGTCTGAGACACTACCTACCCAATCAGAATCTGAGTAACCATGTAACTTGAGTTCATTACCTCCAAGATAGTATAGGCCAAAGTCCACTGTACCTTTTAGGTACCTCATTATATGCTTTGTAGCTATAAGGTGAACCTTTCTAGGTTCTACTAGATACTGACTTAGGGTATTTACAGCAAAGCATATATCTGGCCTAGTATTTGTCAAATACATCAATGATCCAATGATTTGTCTATATAGGGTTATGTCCACTAGTTCTGATGAATCATTAACTAATAGTTTCAGGTTGGATTCCATGGGAGTGGCCAGGGATTTACACTCCAACATATCAAATCTTTTGAGAATCTCCACAGTATACTTACCTTGATTTAGAAAGATTCCTTTTGGCTCTTGCCACACTTCTAGGCCTAAGAAGTAGTGCATTAATCCGAGATCTTTCATTTCGAATTCTGAAGAAAGCTTCTTCTTGCTTTCAATAATTTGATTCGCATTTTCGGTTAGAAATAGATCATCTACATATAATAGCAATATAACAGGTTCATCATCCATCACTTTAAGATAAAGATTGGGGTCAGCTTTACTTTTGGTAAAGCCCATGCTTGTTAAGAAACTGTCAATCCTTCCGTACCAGGCCCAGGGAGCTTGCTTCAATCCATATAATGCCTTTTTCAGTTTGCATACATGGGTCCTTCCATCTTTGACCTCAAAACCTTGAGGTTGTTCTATGTATACTTCTTCTTCAATTACACCATTCAGAAAAGTTGTCTTAACATCCATTTGATGCAATTTCCATTTCATCATGGATGCAAGTGCCATGATAGTTCTAATTGAAGTATACCTAGCAACAAGTGCAAATGTTTCTTCATAGTCAATTCCCTCCTTTTGAGAGAATCCTCTGGCTACAAATCTTGCCTTGTATTTTTCAATGCTACCATCTGCAGCATGTTTTATCTTGAAGATCCATTTGGAAGAAACCACACTTTTATCTCTTGGTTTGGGGACTATATCCCAAACATCATTTTTCATTATCGACTGATATTCTTCTATCATTGCTTCTACCCATTCTTTCTTTTGAGCTGCCTCTTCATAGCTAGTAGGTAGTTGATCCACAAGATCACACATCCAGGCCATATAGTTGGACACTAGTTTTGGTTTCTTTCTTTCTCTAATGGAGCCTTCAGGAGCACCATATTTTACAGCCCCTTGGATAATATCTCTAGCCCATGCTGGCCTTCTTTTCTTTGATAAATCTGAGATAGGAGGTTCTTGTGGTTCCAAAATGTCATGATCCTCTGGTGGATTATCTTCAGGGATGTGAACAACCTCTGAGTTTCTAGAAGAAGGATCTTCTTCATAGATTTCTTCAAGTTGGCATTTTCTTGATTTCTTGAGAGCTGCTTCTTCATCAAAAGTTACATATCTACTGATTTCTATATGATGAAAGCCTGGTATGTAAATCCTGAAAGCTTTGGATGATTCACAATAACCAACACATATTCCTTTCTTACCAGAAGGATCCAACTTGGTTCTCTTTTCTTTTGGAATGTGGATGTACACAGGACACCCAAATATTTTAAGATGGCTTACCTCGGGCTTCTTTCCAGTAAACACTTCTTCTGGAGTTTTGAAATCAAGAGCACTATGAGATAATCTGTTTTGAACATATACTGTTGTCTTGGCTGCTTCAGCCCATAGATACATGGTAAGATCCTGGTCATGTATCATAGTCTTCACAGCTTCCATGATGGTTCTATTTTTCCTTTCTACAACCCCATTTTGTTGGGGATTGTAGGGAGTGGTTAGTTCTCTCTTGATTCCAACTTCTTTACAAAATTCTTCAAACTCTTTTGAAGTATATTCTCCACCATTGTCTGTTCTGAGAATCTTGATTTTCTTTTCTGAGAGATCTTCTATTAGAGCCTTGAACTCTTTGAACTTTCCAAAAACTTCATTCTTACCTTTTAGAAAGTATATCCAAGTTTTCCTTGAATGATCATCAATGAATGAAAGATAGTATTCAAATCCACTTAGATAGGTGGTGGGCATTGGACCACATACATCTGAGTGTATTAGCTCCAAGATACTCTTAGTCTTTGTTTCATTCTTTGGAAAGGGGTTCTTCACATTCTACCCTTTCTTACATCCTTTACATGAGCCATCATGATCAACCTTCAAATCTGGTAGTCCTATGAACACCTTGCTTACATAGGGTAAGGCTTTGTAGTTGATGTGAGCTAGTCTTCTATGCCATAGCTCACTGGGACTAGAGGTTTCATGAACAAAGGCAGCTTCTGGATGACCCTTGAGTTTATACAAACCTCCTTCCTCTTCACCAATAACAATTGCATCCTTAATATACTTGCCTTTGGACCACATTAACACTTATCCATCAATGAATGCAACTCTATAGCCTTTCTTGTCCAATGCTGAGATTGAAAGCAAATTCTTCTTCAATCCTGGAACATACAAAACTTCCTTCATCTTCATGGGAGTTCCAGAATCAAGTTTGTAGTTTGCTTCACCAATTCCCTTAATGGGATATTAATAGTCATCTCCTAGAGATACCTTTTGGGGAGAATTCTTTTCTTCAAGACTTGAGAGAGTCCTTTTCTGACCTGTCATGTGCTTTGAAACACCACTGTCAATAAGCCATGTACCTTCTCCAGGGGTTATAGATCCAGAGAGTGCGGAGAAGAGAACATATTCTTCTGCATCTTCTTCTGTATTTCTCCTTGACCTTCTTTTGAAGAAGGTCCTTTCTTCTTCTTCCTCTTCATTTCTAGGTCTTTTATTGTGAGACCTTTCTTCCTCTACTTCTTCTTCTTCACTATCATCTTCTGCAAGATGTGCTTGGTGTCTTTTGTAGTGAGTACCCTTTTTCTTCTGTAGAGGGAAATCTCTAGCAATGTGTCCTATTTTGTGACAAGAAAAACACTGGAAAGAAGAGTAATCTCTTCTTTGAGTAGTTCCTCTTTTCTTCTGAAATCTGTGTGGAGTATAAGACTCCTTGTGACTACCCTTTTTGGAGTAGGATTGATTCCTTCTTCTTTTGGTGTGGGTGGCCAAGGCTTGGTCATCCTCTTTGAGTAAGGCTTCTCGATTTGCAACCCTAGCCTCCTCTTGTACACAATCCTCCCAAACTACATCAAACTTCATACTTTCTTTTCTGGCACACATAGTTTGAATGAATGACTCCCAAGGTCTAGTGAGACCATTTAGAGCTGTCATCACAAGTTCATCTTCATCAAGAGTATCACCAATGGCATCTAGTTTCTCCTTGATTAGAGAGACTCTTGAGAAGTAGTCTTGAATGGATTCTCCTTTGTGCATCTTGGTACTCTTCAGCTGAGTCCTTAGATTCATCTTCCTATTGATGTTCTTTCCTTCATACATTCTTCCTAGGGCATCATACATTTCCTTTGGAGTCTTCTTGGAAGCCACTTGGGGAATCAAGTGGTCTTTAATAGAATCAGATATGATTCTCTTTGCCCTAATCAAATCCTTCCTATGTTTTTCTTTGGCTTCATCTTCTTCTGGTTCTGCAACTTTCTCCTTGATATAATGAGCAAGATCATTCTTCTCAAGAATGAGACCAATTCTGTATTTCCATGCCCGGAAATTTTCTATACCTTCTAGCTTGTCTTCAAGCTTAGTGTTTGGAGCCATCTTCTCTTGGGGGAGTCCAAGAGACAGAGTAGACTTACCTGGAAAGTTACTTTTTACTTTTCCGGAATCTGGAACAGAATTTTATCGCACTTTTGGTAGAATTAGGGTTTGACTTTCCCGGATTTCTACCCAACCAAAAAGTTTGATCTATAGCTCAAAAGAATGCTCTTGAGAAGGGCTATCCATCCATGTAATCAGAATTCAAAAATTCCAACTTTTTTCTTAATCCAAATTCTGACGTATCGCACTTTTGGTAGAATTAGGGTTTGGATTTCCTAGAGTTCTACCAAACCAAAAAGTTCTATCTAGGGCTTAAAAGAAAGGTATTTAAAAGAGATATCCATCCATGCAACCAAAAATTAATAATACCAACTTTGGGATGAAACCCTAACTTCACCGGAGAGAGAGAGAGAGGTATTCTTACCTTGTGAAAGATGTCCTATTCAGTCTAGCTCTGATACCATGTTAAGTTTAAACCAAATAGACTAGCAAGATCACTGAAAGAAACATAATCACAAGATAGACACAGAATATACCCTGGGAAACCCTCATGGGGTAGAAAACCCAGCAAAGCTTTCCTCAATAAGATGATCAACCAAAATACAAGATGTGCTCCTTCCTTCTTTATCTCCTTAGCAGATCTCCCAGGCAAGTGCACACTCTTCCACAAGTGAGTGAATGATCTAATGAGGAGTTCACCTCCTCTATTTATACTGACTCCTAACTGACTAAAAGACCTTATGGGTCCGACCTCTCCTGGAGAAGTCTAATAACCCCTAAAATATAAACCCAGGGCCGACCCCCACATGGTGGGTCTAATAACCCTAGTTACCACAACTCCTCGGAGGAATAAACATCTCCGGATACATAATAGAATTACCTCGGAGGGATGGAACATCTCTGGAATAAATAAAGTACAAATATATAATATTCTTAGAAGTTACAATATTCAACACTTCCATCACTCAGAAAGTGGCGTACATGTGAGGAGGAGGATCAACTACTAGGAGAAGACTATATCTTGTACTTTGGTTGTATCATTTCTCTATCTATCTCTGAGGAAGTTGCGGGGTTTTTCACCTTCTTGGTTTTCCCCGATGAAACTCTGTGTCTCTTGTGTGCTTGTATTATTATGTTCATGATTGATATACTATAGATATGTTGTACATGTTATTCTCTTAGTTAATATCCTAGATCAGATTGAAGTAAATTCTGAAAAACTAACAATGGGATGTGAGTATAAGTTGGCGTATCAAAAATTAATTGTGGAATTTGTAAGTATCTACGTTGTTTTACTTATCTCATTTTATAAGTAATAGAACAACAAAAATCCTTTATGTTAAATCTATGATTTTTTATGGTGTATAAAACTTGCAGGAAACAAAGTATGGAGTGCAGCCAATAGAAGAGTTGTTAAGAGATTGCATGAGACATGGTTTTGAAAGAATGTGTGATATTCAGGATTTAATTTTTTCTCTGGTACGTCGATTTTTCAATTTATATTCATGCATATTATCTATTTTATTTTTCATTATTCCCAATAATGTAGATACACTCAATACACTTTATTTTTATGTTTACAAATGGAAGTTGAAGTGTTTGAAGACACTTCATCTATGCGGACAAGGACAAAGCTCTCTAGTCCAATTGGTATGGATCTAGAACAAAAAGTAATAGAAATGTAAACCTTTCCCTAGATTTATCAAATCACTTGAAAGTGAAGAATTCCTACATCTTTTCGAAGGTTGTCCTCGCTAACCTAAATCTTTCACAATCATTCTTATTGATGAAGAGATTACTTACAAAAGACTCAAGAGAAAAAGAAACAAGTAGAAACTACAAGATAACCTGATAGATCTAAGCAAATGACCAAGGAGAAATGATATAAATGAGATTAGACATCATTTATGGGAAAAGGAAAACATTAATGTATTGATATCAAAGAGGAAATAATTACAACAATATAGATCCTTGATGTTGAAGATCCCTTCCAACATGGCCTTGTCTCAATATGAAAACTATCAAAGATCAAATCTTTGGACTGATTCCTCCATCATTTGGATGCTCTCATTCTAACCCCCCTTATCCCATGAGGGTAAGCTTTCATTTATAGTCCAAAAGAGATGAGGAGGAAAGGAGAGGATTAAGAGAGAAGGATGAGGTAGTATCCTACTAAGATGGGAGGAAAGTGAGATCCACCCTAAATGGAAGCGATAAACCTCCACGAGGGTCTCCTTCGAGAGACTTCTCAAAGCTTCTCTTTTTTCCCTTCGTGCAGATAGTGATGCACCCTGTACACAACCAAAGTGAGTCAGTGCTACACCTTGTAATGATGCAAAGTGTGTCAATTGGGGAGTGATGCACCCTGCTAAAAGGCAACATGCGTCACTTAGTCAAAAGGGGGTTTTTAAATGGAAAAAACCTCAGGGCTCATCCTCCAAAGAGCTTCTAGCCAAGCACTTCAGGGATTGAGGAAAGGAAAAGGTGTACATGGTTTAGGATCCTGCTGAGGACGAAAATTCCATGTAACATAAAGAAGAGGAAAATAATCGAGGCAATCAACAAAAAATTCATTCAAATAACCCAAGTGATGCAAGTGGCTCGAGCACTGATAATAGTTCTAGTGAAGAATGATGATCCATATATTTTGGATGTTAATGCAAGTTGCTATATATTTTGGATGTTAATGCATGTTGTGGAAGAGGGTGCTGATTCTTTACTGAAATTTTGTTGAGGGCCCGGTAGTCGATGCACATGCACCAAGTCATGTTATTGATTGGAACGAGGACGAATGGACTTCAACAAGGAGAGGAGCTTGGTCGGACATGACCTTTGTCGATTAATTCTTGGATTTGTCTGCGAATCTATTCATTTTTGAGAATGGATCTTCTGTAAATAGATGTGTTGGGAAAAGAAGAACCAAGAGCAAGTTCAATGGAGTGCTTTACCTGGAAATGTTGAGGTACTCCATCGGGATCTTGGAATAAACTCCGATAATCATTGAGAACATTGTCGATCCACTGCCTCTATCGGGAGAGGCACTTGTCGGTGAGTCAACTTGTCATTGTAGTCTTCCTAGAATGTTACAGTTTGATCATAATTAATGTGAACTTCTGAGAATGATTGATGAGCCTCTTTGTCTGTTCAGCAAATATCATTGATACCATTGGTATAGCTCATCAGTATGGTATGTTGTGCCATTGATTTCATATTTTGACAATCACCTTCTAAGGTCATGACTGATGAATTCCATGGAAATCCCACAAGTAAGGTTTCCCGAACAAGGTGTCGGCTACAAAGAGTGGTGCGACGTTGCAGAGTACTTCATCTTCAAAAAAAATTATGAATTAGGCAAGTTTGAATTTTCGAGTGATTCGTAGTTCATGTCCATCCTTCATCCAACCGATGTTGTAAGCCTGAGGATGTGGAGTGGTGATGAGACCTAGTTTCTTCATGATATATTCAGAAATGAAGTCCTTCTAGCTACCGTTATCCACAATCAGATGTAATGGATTACTTTGGACCCATATCCGTGTATGGAATAGGAGTTCTCGTTACTCCTCATCGATGATAGTCACGGTTGTTAGAGTGGTCGATGTCGATGTCAAAAGGTTCATTGTGTCTAGATTAGATTCTTCCACCAACTTATCGAACGCGTCAGATGTTGACATTTTTTCCAAAAATGTTTTCCAAGCTTTGCATTTAGATGTATCATGCCAAGATGAGTGGTGGTAATTGTTAAATTTTGAGTATTAATTCACAATACTATAGGATCTTTGCTGAGAGAATAACATCTATAGTATATCAATGCATGACAATCATAATATGACAAGCATCACAAGAATCAAAAGCATAGAGACAAGAGACATAGAGTTTCCGTGGGGAAAACCCTAAGGTGAAAAACCCCACAACTTCCTCAGAGTTAGAGAGAGCAATGGCTCAACAAAAATACAACCAAATAACACTGAGATAGTCTCCTAGCAGATGATCCTCCTCCTCCTCACTAGTGCGCCACTTTCAGATAGAGAGTGAGTTACTTTTCCGAGTGAGTAAAATAGAGATCTCCTATCTCTATTTATACTCACCTTTTTTCCCAGTGACCTACTGGGGCCGACTTGTCTACTTAGATACATCCACATTATATTATATATAATTCCGGGCCGACCCCAAATGGTGGTCTAATAACCCATCGGCAAGTACACACACTTGCGACACTTGTCAATCCACATGACGACACTTCCTTATAGAGGAATAACACATCTCTTATAAGGGTACAATAAATATATATAAAATATACAGATGAAATACATTCCGAAGTTACATATACATCAACACTCCCTCTTAACTAGGAAGGTATTTCTCGACACAGATCTGCTAGACAAGTCTTCTTCTCTAGATCATCATCATCGATGCATCGTCATCATCATCATCATTGCTGCTGCTATCTCAACCAATCTCTGACTCTACTCGTCATAGGAAGTTCTACAGAGCCAGTCCTTTTTCATACTGGATGTAGGCCCGCCATCTGCAGGTCTTCATCATCACTAGACATACTGTGGAATCCTCAGGACTCATTACGTGCGTCACAAAACCTGGTTGCAGCATCCCAGGCTATTACGAGCACACAGATCTACCTGTAGGATCTCCCAGGAGCACATTACATGTGACCCATCACAAAACCTGGCTGAAGCATCCCAGGCTGTTACGAGCACACGGCTCTACCTGTCGAATCTCCCAGGAGCACATTACATGTGATCTCACCACAAAACCTGGCTGAAGCATCTGAGGCCTTTTTCATCCTGTCAAGATCTCCCAAGAGAAAATTACATGTGGTCATGGAAAAACCTGGCTGAAGCATCTAAGGCCTTTTTCATCCTGTCCAGATCTCTCATGAGCAAATTACATGCCATAGGACAAAACCTCGCAAGAGCATCTGCCAGATATCCCAGGGCACTGAATTACATGCCATAGGCAAAACCTTGAAAGACTATCTGCAGATCTCCCAGGGCACAAATTACATGTCCTTCCAAGCAAAACCTCGCAAGAGCATTTGCCAGATGTCCCAGGGCACCGAATTACATGCCATAGGAAAAACCTCGAAAGACCATCTGCAAATCTCCCAGGGCACAAATTACATGCTTACTTGCACAACCTGATCCACGGCCACAAAGTATCATCTGATACTCATCAAACATCATCCTGATGTACACATGATCATCCTGATCATCATCACTGCAACATCCTGCTGCATGTCATCTGGAGAAGCTCGTCATCCACGATCATCCTGATCATACAATGCATCCATCTGATGCACACCAAGTATCCATCTGATACATACATAGGTACATGATCCACACAATGTATCCATCAGCATACATGATCTATCTGATCATACAAAGATACATGATCCACACAATGTATCTATCAACATACATGATCTATTTGATCATACAAAGATACATGATCCACACAATGTATCCATCAACATACATGATCTACCTGATCATACAAAGATACATGATCCACACAATGTATCCATCAACATACATGATCTACCTGATCATACAAAGATACATGATCCACACAATGTATCCATCAGCATCCAACATGATGTGTACATACAAAATACATACACATGATCCAACCGATCATATCCAGCATCCAACATGATGCGTATACAAAAAAACACATGATCCAACCGATCATATCCAGCATCCAACATGATGCGTATACAAAAAAACACATGATCCAACCGATCATATCCAGCATCCAACATGATGCGTATACAAAATACATACACATGATCCAACCGATCATATCCAACATCCAACATGATGCGTACATACATACATATAATGATCCAACTGATCATATCCAAGCAGAAACCAGAACATCATCCTGATGCTCATCATCCAATGCTTACATCCACAACCATGTGAAGGATCTCCCTTCCAACATGCTTGGAATGGCTTCAACAAATGTGTCCATCACTTCTTCCTCGAACTATCCTCGATCTGAAGCATGCCAAGCCTCTCTCTGAAGTACTCAAACTTCACCCTGGCTAGTGGCTTTGTCAGCACATCTATAATCTGCTCGTCCGTCGCAACATACAGGAGCTTCACAGCTCCTCTCTACACCATATCCCTGATATAGTGATATTTGATCTCTATGTGTTTCGACCTGTCATGAAACACTGGGTTCTCGGATAGCTTCACACAACTCTGGTTATCACAAAATATACCAGTAGCATCCAGCGGGAGATCAAATAACTCAGACAGTAGCTTCCATAGCCATACTGCCTCACAGTTAGCTGAACAGGCTGCAACATACTCAGCCTCAGCTGTACTCAGTGCTACGCAGGACTGCTTCCTGCTAAACCAAGAGATCACACCTGATCCCATATTGAAGCAACACCCAGATGTGCTCTTCCTATCTGCAGCACTGCCAGCCCAATCTGAATCAACATAACCCTGCAGGTTAAACTTTTGATTCGCTTCATACTTGAGCCCATAATCCACTGTACCCTTCAGGTACCTCAGAACATGCTTTACAACAACCAGGTGAACACTCCTCGGATCCATCAGGAACTGGCTCAATGTGTTCACAGCAAAGCAAATGTCGGGTCTCGTGTTCGTCAGGTACATCAAGGACCCAATCATCTGATGATACATAGAGACATCAACTGGCTCAGATGAAGCATCACATAAAAGCTTCAGATTCGATGCCATAGGTGTGGCCATGGCCTTGCAATCCATCATCTCAAATCTCTTCAGGATATCTACTGTGTACTTCCCTTGACCAAGGAAGATCCCACCTGCATTCTGCCACACCTCCATACCTAGGAAATAATGCATCATTCCCAAATATTTCATATCGAATTCAGCGGCAAGCTTCCTTTTAGTATCTGCAATCAGTCTGTCATCTCCTGTTACAAATAAGTCATCCACATACAGGAGTATAATCACAGGATTCCCTTCCTCAACCTTGTAGTAAAGGTTGGAATCCGCTTTACTCTTGGTAAATCCCATACTAGATAGAAAACTATCCATCCTACCATACCAAGTTCTGGGAGCTTGCTTCAAGCCATACAAGGCTTTCTTCAGTCTGCACACATATGACTCCTTGTCATGTATTTCAAAACCAAGTGGTTGTTCCACATGTACTTCCTCTTCAACTATACCATTCAAGAAAGCAGTCTTGACATCCATCTGGTGTATTTTCCATTTCATAGCTGCAGCCAGGGAAAGTACTATTCTGATGGAAGTATACCTGGCTACAGGTGCAAAAGTTTCTTCATAATCTATTCCCTCTTTCTGAGAGAATCTACGAGCTACGAATCTTGCTTTGTATTTCTCCACACTGCCATCTGCAGCATGTTTGATTTTGAAGATCCATTTAGAAGTCACAACAGACTTCTCTTTAGGTCTTGGGACAACATCCCAAACATCATTCTTCATTATTGATTGGTATTCCTCAACCATGGCATCCTTCCATTCTTTCTTTTCTGTCGCTTCTTCATAACTGGAAGGTTCTTTGTTCATAATGTCACAGAGTAAAGCAACATAGCTGGTCTGTGATCTGGTTCTTTTCTTTGCTCTGTGTTCTTCTTCTGGAATACCAAATCTTTCTGCATCTTGAATGAGCTCTCTAGCCCATACAGGTTTCCTCTTGTGAGAGTTATCCTCACGGGGTGGATCTATAGGTTCTTGTGGATCTTCAAACTCATGAACAGCTTCTGGAACTGCTTCAGTCATGGGAGTGTCTTGAAATCTTGTTTCCTTAGGTTCTTCATAAACTTCAGTAGGTGCCTTCCTTGATTTGATGAATGATGATTCTTCATCAAATGTTACATCCCTGCTGACATCAATCTTCTTGAACCCTGGAAAGTATATTCTGTAAGCCTTTGAGCTTTCACTGTAACCCACAAAAATACCCTTCTTTCCTGAAGGATCTAGTTTAGTCCTCTTTTCCTTTGGGACATGAGTGTACACTAGACAACCAAATATTCTGAGATGACTGACTTCAGGTTTCTTACCAGAAAAGACCTCTTCTGGTGTCTTGTTGTCTAATATCTTGTGGGGTGTTCTGTTCTGCACATATACAGCTGTTCTAGCTGCTTCTTCCCATAGATGCATAGGAAGATCCTGGTCATGCAACATTGCCCTTGCTGCTTCCATGATAGTTCTGTTCTTCCTTTCTGCAACACCATTCTGTTGAGGATTATAAGGAGCAGTCAACTCCCTCTTAATCCCTGAATCACTGCAAAGCTTCTTGAAGTCACTTGAGGTGAATTCTCCACCATTGTCGGATCTGAATGTTTTGATCTTCTTGTCAGTTTGATTCTCCATGAAGGTTTTGAATTCCTTGAATTTATCAAGCACCTCATCTTTGCCCTTCAAGAAGTATACCCAAGTCTTCCTGGAGAAGTCATCAATAAATGAGACATAGTAAACATACCCACTCAGGGAACTGGATGACATAGGACCACATACATCTGAGTGGATGATTTCCAGGATGTCTTTTGCCTTGCTTTCACTGCTTGGGAAAGCCTTCTTAATGTTCTTACCTTTTTCACATCCTTTGAAAACACCTTCATTTTTTGTCTTGATTTCAGGAAGACCCTCTACTGCCTTGCTTGCAATTGGAAGTGCTCTATAGTGCATGTGAGCAAGTCTTCTATGCCAAATTTCACTTGGCTCCATGGATTCATGCACCATGGCATGTTCAGGTTGTCCCTTCAATTTATACAAGCCTCCCTCTTGCTCTCCAATTACTACTGCATCATCTATGGTCTTTCCCTTTGGCCACATTAGGACTTGGCCATCCACAAATGCAACCCTCATACCTTTTGCATCTAATGCAGAAATGGAGAGTAAGTTCTTCTTGAGCCCAGGTACATAAAGTACTTCCTTCATCTTCAGAGATTTTCCAGAATCTAGGTTGTAGGAGGCTTCACCACTTCCTTTGATTGGGTATTGATAATCATCCCCAAGTTTCACCTTATGGGGTGATTCATGTTCAGATAGGTTCACAAAAGATTCTTTGAACCCAGTCATGTGTTTGGAAGCCCCACTATCAATCAACCAATCATTACAACCATGGGAGATGGTACCTGTGAGAGCAGAGATCAGAACATACTCTTCTTCACTTGATGAGTCATCATTACTATCACTTTCTGCCCTAGCCTTCTTCTTTGGAGGTTCATCATCTTCGGTAGCATGAGCATGAAACCTTCTTTTGCCACACTTATTCTTCTTGTTGGAGATGTTGTTGTCCTTCTTGTTCTTGGGACAATTTATGGCAATATGTCCTTTCTCATTACAGGTGAAGCATACTCTTCTTTCTTTGAAGTGATGTGAAGATCTCTTGGAGTGAGATGGCTCTTTCTTGAACTTTCCTTTCTTGGTGTGGGCTGTGAGAGTTTGATCTTCATTCCCCATCTTTTCTTCTCGTGCCACAATCCTTGCTTCTTCTTGTGAGCATTCTTCCCGTAGTCTACTGAAAGAGATCAACTTCTTCCTTGCACAAATTCCTTGGATAAAGGAATCCCATGACCTGGGTAGGCCATTTAGAGTGGTCATCACCACTTCACCATTCTCCACCATTTCATCCACTGCTTCTAGTTGTTCCTTGATCTGGGAGACCCTTGAAAAATAAGATTGAATGGTTTCTCCATTCTGAAATTTCACTGCTTTCAATTGGTTCCGCAAGGTCATCTTCTGATTTATGTTCTTTCCTTCAAATAGCTTGGTCAAAGATTCAAACATCTCCTTGGGTGTCTTAAGAGAAGACACATGGGGTATGAGATGGTCTTTGATAGAATCAGCAATGATTCTCTTTGCCTTGACCAAGTTCTTCTTGTGTAATGCCTTGGCTTCTTCATCCTCTGGGATAGGGATGTCTTCTTTCACATATGAGTCCAACTCATTCTCTTCCAGGATTAACCCAATCCTATACTTCTAGGCTCAGAATTTATCAGCCCCTTCAAGCTTATCCTCAAGCTTAGTGTGGAGAGACACCTTTAAGAGTACTTCAAATGGAAATAGAAAAGATTTAGGACTTACCACTTGAAGTGCTGAAAACTGGATCTGGTCCCGGATTAGGGTTTGTCAGAGAAACCCTAAAAATTCAAAATGTGAATTTCAAAATTCCGAAAGGATAGAAAGATGCGCCTTGGAGATCTGATCAGCCTAGTACATTCAGAATTTGAGATCAGCAAAGTCTTGCCCTTCAAAATTGCCTTTTTGTCCTCTCGGGTTCACTGGGGAGAGCCCTGAATTAGGGTTTGAGTTTCCCGGAGATCTACCCAGCCAAAAATCTTGATCCAAAGCTCTAACCTTCGATTTTTGCAAGGAGCTTCTAGCTGTGCCTTCAGTTTCCAGAAATTCCTATTTTTGTGGAAACCCTATTTTTTAGGGCCAAATCTAAAAATGCTCGGAACTGAATTCTGATTGGACAGATAGATGCGCCTTGATGAGTAGATCCAATCTACTATACTGAATTTCAAAAAACTATGGAGAGAAACCCAATAAACAAGGAATACAAGCGTCACTGCAAAATGTCTTCTTCTCAGTTAAGCTCTGATTCCATGTTAAATTTTGAGTATTAATTCACAATACTATAGGATCTTTGCTGAGAAAATAACATCTACAATATATCAATGCATGACAATCATAATATGACAAGCATCACAAGCATCACAAGAATCAAAAGCATAGAGACAAGAGACACAGAGTTTCCGTGGGGAAAACCCTAAGGTGAAAAACCCCACAACTTCCTCAGAGATAGAGAAAGCAATGGCTCAACCAAAATACAACCAAATAACACTGAGATAGTCTCCTATCAGATGATCCTCCTCCTCCTCACTAGTGTGCCACTTTCAGATAGAGAGTGAGTTACTTTTCCGAGTGAGTAAAATAGAGATCTCCTATCTCTATTTATACTCACCTTTTTGCCCAGTGACCTACTGGGGCCGACTTGTCTACTTAGATACATCCACATTATATTATATATAATTCCGGGCCGACCCCAAATGGTGGTCTAATAACCCATCGGCAAGTACACACACTTGGGACACTTGTCAATCCACATGACGACACTTCCTTATAGAGGAATAACACATCTCTTATAAGGGTACAATAAATATATATAAAATATACAGATGAAATACATTCCGAAGTTACATATACATCAACAGTAATCACACCATTTCCTAGTAGGCATTTGTTTACTATGTTCCCTTTTGTGAAAAGGATTTTTCCATGATCTGGCTTTGGTGGTGTCGACTGAGAAGATTTCGACTTGTCGAAGTCGGCTAGTGCCTTCTTGTTGGGTGGTCGTCCTAATGTCAATTTTGTCAAGAAGCGTGATTTTCCTTTCTGCTTAGTTTCAATTTTGTTGGCATAGTGAAATTCATCCACGAGTGTAATGACACTCAAAAATTCCATCTCTTGTTGAATGTATTGGGACAATCCACTAATGCACTTTAGAACAAGCAATTTCTCTTCTTCTTGAATGCCAAGTCTAGCCATGAGTCGATAGAACTCGTCAGTGTAACTCTATACTGATTGGTATTTCCATTGCCTTAGCCGCAGCCACTTCTTATTCTATTGTTAGAGGTATTTGGGTGGGTAAAATTCCTTTCGAACGTATTCAAAAACTTTATCCCATGTGTCAATGGGGTCTCTGCTTTTCTCCATCTTTGTCGAGAGGTTCTCCCACTAGCAGTGTACAGATGTTGACATCTTTGAGGATGCAATGGTGATATTTTCAGCTTCTGAGAGTTGATTCACAAAGTAATAGGATTCCAATTGTTGTACCCAATTGTCGATGGATTATGCATCAATCTTTCCTTCTAGATTTGGTATGTCCAAATTCATTTTCACTTTGAAGGGGTTGATTTTGTCGGAGCTAATTCTCATTGAAAATCCTCCGGATGTCGAAGCAAATCACGTGAGAATTTCATTGAACTAGGTGAACATTTCAGTCTTTTTTCAAGCCAGTGCTTTCTCAATAAGTTGTGTTGTCTCGTCTGCTGCATGTCTATCGTCCGTTTCTTTTTCCATCTATCAAGGTAGTGTCTGCTTGGATTGCTAATATTGTGAGCGTGTTTGAACCGGCATAAGTCAGGTAACTTCGCTGGAAGTTTCTACACAAACCTTAAGCATGAACAAAACTGATTACTCTAATACCAATGATCTGCACGCGGCCATGTGCGTGAGGGTGACAACAGTTCGAATGAATGAGTCGGTTATGCTATGGCAGAAGCTTAAGAAATAGAATGATAAAAGTAGGAATACACTACATAGATAAACACAAATATACACAGACAATATGCATAAATACAAATTGTTCTTCTCTATTATTGTCGATTCAAAGATAAGATCTCTGATCTCCTGATGTATGTTACAATATTATACATTCTTATATATAATCCTGAGATGCTTCGGTGCATGCCCATTATGTTCAATTACAGGATAACTTAGAGCAGTTTCAGAAGTTCAAACGTTACAGTCGACTAGAAGACAGAGAGACATTCTGTCATAGTGCGGTAGTCACAAGCTGCAATTCGATGTTGCATGTCGACATCGTGAAACTATTAAGGTTGTTGAACTTGTCGAAGTTGCCGATGTTGTCTAATTTGTGTCAAATCCGAAACTTGTTGAAGTCAATGACTTGTCGCAGTTGATGTTAGCATTCGAAAACGATGCCAATTGTTGAGTGGATCAGATGGCATGTTACAATTGGTGTGGTAAAGTGGCTGCCCATTTTCAACTACAAACTGCTTGTGGTATATTTCTCCTAATAATATCTTACGACATTTTTCAACTGGTGGAATATATTGTGCATATGAACTCGATCTTGAATTGGGATCCTGCAATATAGAATACATCGATATTTAGATTCACATGGATGAGTAACATAAATTCAAATAGATAATAAAAATATAAATAAAACTTGAACTTACTTGATATGGAAAGGGAGAACTCACCGAACTTCGAATAAGATGGAATGAGATGGAATTTGGAGAATTCGTCATTTGATACTATAACCTTTTCTTGCTACATTTGATCCAAAATAGTAATCAATATACATCTCTATAGTTCTCAAATAATTTTGATAAACATATCACAATCTAACTTCCAATATAGTTTGGAAACCATTTTCTAACAATAAGGGGAATTTAAGAAACAAATGTATACTATGAAATATTGTAATTAATGTGGTTGAATCCTCAAATAAAATTTGACTTGATTATAAAATATAAACTTGAATCATCAAATCATAGGGTTTTTAAATTAAATTGGTGCGCCAAATGAATAAACCCACACCGATGTGACTTTAACATTGTGATGCACATCGGTGCAGTATAACAATGAACACATTGTATGTCAAAACCGCAAAATCCCCCGCAGAAGAAAATATACACTATATTTGATAGCATATATTTATCGATGCATTTTACAAAATTATTCATACCAGCGTGTTTCCTATCTACACGTGCACCAGTGTGGCATAATATTTATATGAACTGAAGCATGATATATGTTTTTTTAATTGTTATATTATATGTTTATACGGTTCTATGTTAAACTTCAAACACACCGGTGCGGTTAATGCATATACGGACCAGTGCGACAGAATCAAAAGCGCACTAGGATGTTGAATATCAAAATTAAAAAATTGTACAAGTTATTTTTTACCTAAACTGAAAAAGGGGGGGATTTTAATTTTGAAAAATAATTCTAAAAGGTGTTTAAAAGTAAAAAATCTAAACATTATTTCATTCTTTTGACAAAAGTTTGAGGGAATAATTTTGGAAGAAGTTTGGAGCAACCAGATTATTCTAAGGATCAAAATTTGTTAGGTATGGTGAATCAAACAAAACCCTGCATAGTAGAAGTTTCAAGTATGTAAAATACTACTATTTATCTTATTATCCTATTTAGATTTTAACTAAATTTAGAAAAAAACTTCATAGTTACCTTCAATGTTGCAACCCTTCTTTTTCGCTACTTCTTTTCATTTTATGTCACTACAAAATTTTACATTCGGGTTTAAATCCCTCCATTGTTTCACAATTATGATTTTTCCTATTAGGGATTTTAGATTTAATGAGTTTTTTATTTTATATAAAAAAAAGTGTTGGGTGTGATGGGGCCACTTTTTGGGTCAAATTCGAAACCTTGTCAGCCATATTAGGTTATTTTAGTTTTTTTTTAATTTTTCATTAAAAAAACTCCTCCATCACTTTCCGTGTGTTTTTTTTAAATTAACGCACTAGTGCATTTATAGTAATATAAAGATCACAACCACTATAATATAAACCATGGTATTGAAAGCAAAGTTGATACACATGCAATCGTTGATTCAAATATGTGTTGAAAGAAAGAACCTACAGGACTACTGAAATTGTTCTGCTGTACTACATAATGTATTATAAACTACTACAGAAATAATGAATCATTCAAGCGCTTCCACGTGCAATATAACTGTTCATCAATGTAAAATGCATAATTGGAAAAATACCTGCAAATAGGAATCTCCTAACCTATGTGTTGGAGGGGCCCTCCCTAACCCGTACTCAAGAGAGAATAAAAACTTAGAAACACTGGTTGGAATTAATCATCAATCTCTTAATTAAAATATAGAATCCATATCAAAACAAAGGTCTGTACTTCGCAGTATCGATAGGGAAGAAAACGTTAAAACAATGTTCTTCTCAAAATAATAGCAAGGGCCTCTCGCTACCTGAGACATCCATATTTATATGATTTAGCGTTGATCCTAACTGATTGTCAAAATTTTGATTCTTCTTGAAAGTGGGATTGCGTCCTCTATCAATCAGGAAACAAGGCGCCGAGCTTGGTGATCCTTTAGTCTTCTACACGTCCATCCTTGAATGACCCTGAACCTACTCAATCATGCTTGGTTTCCATATAATTAGTTTATTTGATACGCATTCTAACATCCAAGAATAATCATAAAACAATTCCATTAAATAACTAAAGTAAAACATTTTCCCCCACAAATGAGTATGTTTCATCACCATTGCTTGAGTTTGGCTGCTGAAAAAAAGGTTATCAAATACCTGAAAACTTGACTCATCATTCTCTCCCACACTTGAAGGATTCACCCATCCTTGGGTGACTTATTCGATTCATCGATTACCTCCCTGATGTCCCATGCTACCAATACAAACCCCTCTGTAGGCCAGTGAATTTGGCAATTGTCTCCTTGTCCAGCGTGATATGTAACCCCTTCACCCGAGTGACGTACTGTTCATCTTTAATATGCTTGAAATTTCTTGCGAATTCCTGAGCTACCCCTGCATCATGTCCTTTCAGACCCAGGAGGAAGGGCATCTAGACTACATTGTGAATGATCTGCAGGACTCTCATGTTCTGGTATATGATGTTGTGATCCTCTGGTTCACTCTTTTTAAAACCTTTTGTCATTTTGAGAACCTCTCTTATGATCAAACAAAACCAGGGCTTTTGGAATGCAGTTTTATACCTTCAACTTGGTCGGGCTCTTCCTATGGGTTCAAGGAATACAAATGGTGGCTGCTTCTTGTGAATTCCGGGTGGTTACTTATATGCGTAATCGTGGAATATTATGCACCCTAATTCGTTGTCTTTCTGCACCTGTTCTTTCCATCATACCTGTACCTTCCCCTTTTAATCCCTATTTCCCATGATTGATCTCTGTCTTCTCATGATCGACCTCTGTATTGAAGGTTGCGATCATGATTTGATGAGGTGACTAAATTTTTAAGTGGCGATCATGACTTTTTAGGGTCATTCCACCATGTCGCCAATTTAGAGTAGAAGCTGTCCTTAGCTGACAAAAATCTCATGTAGTGTGGGATAATGTTTTACTTTAATCATAAAATAAAATCGTGTTAGAGATTACCTTGGTATTTATGCGTACCTTCTTTGATGCTCTGGTGCGATTTTTATGGATGGTGGATTCTGTAGTAGATTTGTGCATGTCAGTAGTTGCTCGTGTGAGCTGATTTTTCCGTTTCTTTTCATTTTGAATTTGCTGCATTGCCTTCTTTTGAAAGTTGTGCCTGTTGAGGATACAAGTTATGCGATGTTTTTTTCTTATTGGATGGTTTAATGGCTGTATGTGACTGGTTGTCTTGAATACATGGCAGCATCGCTCGAATAATTTTTCAAGCTCGCTTGAATAGTTGGCACCCTCGCTTGAATTATTTTGCAGGCTCGCTTGAATAGTTAGCAGCATTTTTTGATGATACTGCAGAGTGTCTGTAGTTGTGGAAATTTTTGCTGGCTCTCTTGAATAGGTGGCACCCTCACTTGAATTATTTCCCTGGCTCACTTGAATAGATGGCAGCCTTGCTTGAATTGTGGTCAATGCCCTGTAAATTTTCTGTTACCTTTTGTGTGTTGTTTTTTTCCTTTTTTCTATTTTCTCTTTTTTCTTTTTTTCTTTTTTTATATTTTTTCTCTTTTTTTTTTTTTTATGATATGAGTTGAACTTCACTGATTTGTAGCATGCTCTATCAGCATCAATTGTTGCTGGTAGAGTAATCGTGTAAATTCTTCTTTGGACTGTGGTTTTTTGTATATTTTTAGGCGATGCCCATTTACTATCATGGGGAACTCATCATCATCAATTGTAATAATTCTCACAGCACCATTGTCATAAATTTTATGTATAATGTAAGGTCCAATCCATCTAGTGGTTAGCTTTCCTTTGAATGTGTGAAATCTGGAGTCGTAGAGTAGTGCCCAATCACCTTTGTTGAATTTCTTATCCTTCAAATGTTGGTCATGCCATTTCTTTCTTTCTTGTTGGATGATTTCAGTATGTGTAAGTGTTTGTTGGCAGTGTTCATCCAGTTGATTTAGCTATAGCATGCATTCTTTTTTAATGTCTGATAGGTTCATATTTAGATCAGTTGCAATTCTTAATGTTTTTACTTCAAATTCGATTGGTAGCATGACCTTTTTCCCATATACCAGTTCATAAGGTGTGAATCCTGTTGTTGTTTTCCATGTAGTATTGTAATCCTAGACTGCTTCACTAAGTCTATCAACCCAATCCCTTTTGTGAAGTTGGACAGTTTTTGCCAAGATTCTCTCAAATTCCTTGTTGGTTACCTCAGCTTGACCATTTCCTTGAGGGTGGTAGGAGGATGACTGTCTGTGCTTTACATTGTTTCTTTTCATCAATTCTTTAATTAAATTTGATGTGAATTGTGGTCCTTGATCAGAAACTACTTCCCTTGGCACCCCAAATATGTGAAAGATCTGCTCAATAAAGAATTTGGCCACACTGGTTTCATTTGCAGTAGCCAGTGTTGCTACCTCTGTCCATTTTGTAACGTAATCAGTGCATACAAGGATGTAGCTCTTCTGATTGGACTGTGGGTTGAATGGACCAACAAAATCGAATCCCCACTTATCAAATGCATCTAAAGATATTTGTGGATGTAGTGGCATTTCTTGTTTTTGCGTCGGTTTTTCCATTCTTTGGAAATCATCACAATGGGACACATACTCATAAGCATCTCTGTGGAGTGTTGGCCAATAATACCCTGTTTTCAAGACCTTGTAGGCTGTCCTTTTTGCAGTGTAGTGTCCTCCATAGGGTTCATTGTGGGTGGCATGCATTATGTCATGTACCTCATCTTCCCTAATGCACCTTCTAAGTACTTGATCTAGTCCCTGTTTAAAAAGCATTCCCTCTATCCATGTATATGTGGCACTTTGTCTTATTACTTTTGTCGTTTCTTTATAATTGTAATATTCTAGAAACTTCTCGGATACCAAATAGTTTTCTATGTCAGCAAACCATGGGATTTTATTGATATGGCAAAAAGGTGCTCATCAGGGAAGTTATCTTGGACCAATTCATTATCTTTCCCATGTGTTACTCTTGAAAAAAAGTCTACTACGACATTATGCTTGCCTGGTTTATCTATTATAGTGATGTCGAATTCCTGTAGAAGTAACATCCATCGAATAATTCTTGCACTGGTATTAGGCTTGTTCATAAGATATCTGATCGCTGAGTGGTCAGTATGGATAAAACTTTGGTATCCTGTAATGTAATGCCTGAATTTGTTGATTGCATGTATGACTGCTAGAAATTCCTTCTCTGTGATTGTGTAGTTGAGTTCTTCCCCAACCAAATTTTTGCTTATATAGTATATGGCATAGGGTTTCTTGTCTTGTTCTTGCCCAAGCACAAACCCGATTTCTTTATCTGATGCATCGGTGTGAATGTGAAATGGAATTTCCCAGTTTTGTCCTTGAACTATTGATGCTGTGATGGTTTTCTATTTAAGACTTTCAAAGGCTGACATGCAGTTGCTTGTCCATATGAACTCATTGTCTTTTGTGAGAAGTGCAAACATGGGGGCAGCAATTCTGCTATAATTCTCAATAAACCTTCTGTAGTACCCTGTCTATCCAAGGAATCTTCTCACATCTCTTTGTTTGACAGGTGGGGGCAGTGTTTTGATTACTGAGACTTTGGCTGGATCCACCTTTATACCTCTCTATGATATATGATGTCCTAGAACAATTCATTCTTCCATTAACATCCTGGATTTGTCATTGCTTAGGCACAAGCTCATTTCAATACATTTTGTCACGTCCCCTCCCATCATACCAGTGTGATGGAGAGGATCGTGATGCTAAAATTGGGAATCTAGCCCCATGAACTTATTTAATAAGCATTCACATAATATAAAAGAACATATGGACATGTATAATTATAAGAAAACACAGCGGAAGTAATTTCAACAACACATCCATCATACATTCACGATATTCATCAAATAAATAAATGCAAATTTAACACAAGAGAGTACTTATCTTATAACAAATTAGTCCCAAGCAACTGGCTATGCAACTGCAACGTTCCACCCAACCATAGGCCAGTTGTGATCAACAATATCTCCACACACTGCCACCCCTGAGATGGGCATGAACTCTACAAGGAATCAGGGAACAGTAGACTCACACATAGCCAAGCATACACCAAGATGAGCCAAGCCAATCTAAAATTGGGTTTATTAGGCTGCTAGGAAATGGAAAGGAAGAGTGGCTAAGCTAGTGAGATCAAGCACAGAGCCAGGGGTAACCTTACAAGATCTATCTAGCTTGGCACCCACAATACCTACACACCCAGCACAAGGAAGTATTCTTTTCACTGTTGTACAGTCCCTCAAGCCATACCTTCCCCATCTAGTGCTCTCAGGGTGTGCATAGAAGAGTAGCCAAAGCCCTCTTGATATTCTAAGAGGTTATCTCCCCCACTAGGTTTATCAAGCCCTCTTTGTCCACTACCACTCCAATCTTTTGCTCACAGATTCAAACCAAAACAAGGATGCACATAACAGCAGAAGTATAAGTGTTGGGCATCAAGAAAAGTTTTTACAGTGAGATGCCCAAAGATGGGGTTTTCATTAGCTTCATAAAAACGTGGAAAACCCAAAAATGAAACTGGAAGATGGGAAACAACCCTGGGAAGCCAAATCCGTTTTCAGAAAAATGTCCATGGACATTCTGAGGCAAAAACGGCCTCCATAACAGTCCCAAATCATGGTCCTCCTCTCCCAGCCACTGTGTAACACAAAAACGAGCTCCCAGCCATGGAAAAATGCAGGAAAATGATGAAAAGCGTGATGGGGAAAGCCCAGCTAGCTCAGACTGCGTGAGAGAGGAAAGACTGTCTGTTTAGAATGGATTTGGGCACCATTTCGTGGGTGTTTTCTTGCCGAAGGAGACACAATAATATTTCCCAGGTTGATGGCTTTCCCATGCATGAAATTGGTTGTCGTACCTCTTCATTCCCAAGGCATTAACTTCCTCAACCAACTCTTGAAATAATTAAATGATTGGGTGCATAACCCAAAATGGGTAGTTGGTGGTTCATGGGTTTTCTTATTGACACATGGATTAACACCATTGCCTCAAGGGTTTGAATAATTTCCCTCCCTATTCCTTGTAGAATCATGCCCCCATCTATTTGTTGCATTCCATAGCTAGTTGTGGGTTTTTCATTAAGATTCGTATTTACATGATGTCTTAATTTACATTGTGCCTATCTAGCACAAGAACCATAGGCATCTATTTTTAATTGCCGATACATAAAACGCTAAATCAATGGTGGGGCCTTGGCCTTAAGCTCCTCACCATGATTAAATAACAATATTTACATCATTTACGATTTAATGCGAACGAGGTCAAAATGGGGACATGACACATTTTTTTATTACTAATTCAAGATTTTTCAACGCCTGCTCAAAGCTCTATCCATAAGGTGTGAAATCATCCATGAATACTTCCATTTTGTTATTCAGAAAATCACAAAAAATACTCAATATGGCTCTTTGAAATGTTGTTGGGGCGTTACATAGACCAAAGGGTAGGACCCTATAGGCGTAAGTTCCCCATGGGAATGTGAAGGTCGTCTTATCTTGATCAACTGGGTGTATTAAAATTTGGTTGTAACCACTGAAACCATCTAAGAATGAAAAGTACTTGTTTCCATATAATGTATCCAGCACTTGGTCTATAAATGGAAGTGGAAAATGATCTTTCTTTGTTGCTTTATTCAGCTCCATGTAATCCACACAAATTCTCCATTTGCCTCCTTTTTTGGGCACTATGACTAGTGGTGAGACCCACTCACTATCAAATATTGGATAGATGAACCCTACGTCTAATAACTTTTGTAATTCCACTTTGACTATGTCTTTTAGTGCAGGGTTCAGCCTTCTTTGTGGTTTCCTGATGGGAGTAGAACCTTCTTTGATGTAAATGTAGTGTTTGCAGATATCAGGATGTATTCCTTTCATATCTGCATATGTCCATGCAAATGCTTTACTTTGTTGTGCTAGTATCTTCATCAATTTCTCTTCTTGCTCCGGTTCTAAATTGGAATTTATGTTGATTGTTTTGCCAGGGTGAATTTCCACGACTTTTACCTTCTCAATATGTTCTGGCAGCACTTCTATCCATAAGTCATCCATGTTCTGTTTTCAAATTTCACCTATTTCTGTAGAAAAAAATTCTTGAATAACATGATTGTTAGGAGATATATTTTGTATAAATCTATCTATATGGCCATCTTCATCTACTGCTTTTAAATATATTGCAACATCAATTTCTAGGATAGGTCGGAGGTTGTGATTTGGTGTGTTCTGGTAATCATCAATCCAATTTTGATATTCTAACTCTAGAGATTTAGTTGCTGGTGGGTAGATTGTGATTTTCTTCCTAGTATGTCCACTGGTGATTGTCATATTTCCTGATTGGCAACCTATGTAAGCGTCCACAGTTGCTAACCAAGGTATACCCAGTATAATTGGATAGCCACTAAGTTTGCTTTTGATTTTGATTATTATAAAATCAGCTGGGTATTCCCAAGACTCGATATTGATCATAATGTCTTCTAGCATTCCTTCGGGCTTCACAGTGGATGTGTCTGCTAGTTGGAGTACAGTTGTGGTTGGTCTTACAATTGATTGGAGTCCCAGGTATAACATGGTTTCTTTAGTCATGACATTGATCGCAGCTCCTAAATCGATTAAGCTTTTATTTATTTGCTTGTTATTTATGGTGACGTTTACTACAGGACTACCAGGATCAAGATATTTAGGATTTATTATGACACCTAGCATCAAATTGGCCAATTGTCCCACTACATTAATAGTTGGTGGGTCACGCTTCCTCCTTCCTGGCTTCTTTAGGCAATTTTATCTAATGAATTTGTTGTAGATGGGAACTCCTTATGGCTTGTAAAATTGGGATTTGGATGTTTAGGTGTTTGAATTCGTTTAAGATTGTATTCTCTTCCTCTTCTTTTGTATTCCGGACAAGTTTTTTTGGAAATGGGGAATTTTTGTTGCGTGGAAGTGGTTGGGTTTTGTCCTCGGGAGGTTGTAGTTCATCAGGATGCTGAACATAGGGTTCTGATGTGTGGTCTTGAGCTTCAGGTACAGGTTGTTGGATGTTGTGTGGGGATGTATTCTGCAACGTTTTTCCAGATCGTAGGTTTATTTCATTTATTTCTATGGTGTCTACAACATAAGTTGGGAATTGTGTGATATCAGTGTTATAAGCCTGCTACTGTTGTGGGGGTTTGTTATTATTAGGATTTGGAATAGGTGGAGGTCTAGGGGGTGGTTGAGGTTGTTGGGGTAGCATAATGAGTGGCTGTTGTAATGGCGCCCTCGAATTTGATGGATGGGGGTACTGGTTTGCATAATTTGTGGTGGATGGAAAAGGTGGGGGGTATTGAGGATAAGACGGTGGATAATATGGCTGTTGATAGGATGGTTGATATGCTTGCTGGTTTTGTTTCCATTGGTTTTGATTTGGATGTGCTTTCCATGGAGTCGGTGCAGAGTTCCAATTTGGCTGCCCTTAATTATAGTAAGTTTGATTGCTCTACTGATATGGCCTAACAAAATTATTCTTCCTCTGATTTATAAAACAGAGCTGGTCTACAGTTCCTTCAGCTGCTGGGTCTTGAAAAGCTGCCTTACATGAGGGTAAGAGGGGACATTTATCCGTGGAATGGTCATCGATGCAGATACCACATACTTCTATTGTGTTCAAGGTGCACTGCCCCTTCTCATGCTTCTTTCTACAACGAGTACAAAATACTGCCAAGGCTTGGTTAATTTCATCCTGTTTCTTTTTTATTTGAAGAGCATCAAGTTGCATGGCTAGGGATTGTAGTATGTCAGTTTTCATGTCATCCAGTAGGTTTCCTAAATCATATTTTGTAAGTGTTGGTATTGAGGATGATGATCCACTGGTGGTTGTATGTGTATCCCTCATCCCATTCTTAGTTTTCCTAGATCTTGAGTAGTTTTTGAAGATTTGCAGGGTCTGGTCAAAATATTTTTGGAATATATCTCCATCTCCAAGGAGATTTAAGACTTCAAAATTCTCCTCTTTTACACCTCTGAGAAGGACAAGCTTTAGTGATTTAGGATCCAATGTGCAATGGTTGGCTTGTTTGTAGCTGAGTTGAAATCTTTGGGAATAATCTTCTAATGACTCTCTATCTCCTTGTTGCATCCTAAATATTTCATCCCTAGTATCTTTGGCCTTGCAGTAGTCCCTATATTTTTCTAAGAATGACTGTTTCATTTGATCCCAGCTAAAGATACTATTTCCTTCAAGGCTCATGAACCACCGAAGTGATAGGTCTTTCAATGTGGAAGGAAAATCCTAAGCTTTTGTGCATTAGTAGTGTAATCAAAATATCTGCAAACTACCTCAAATTCAAACAGGAATGTGTCAGGATCTTCTGAATTCAACCCATGAAAGTTTGGCAGATTATTAGGATTGATGTTCTTCATTCTGGCATCTCCGAGAGGTATGCTTATGGGAAAGGTGAAAAGATCCCTAGGTTCCTCCTCTTCGTTTTCCATCGAGGTGTTTGAGATGGAACTGGTAGTGAAGTTACTACTATTTGGATCGTATGTGGAGTCAGTTTTTTTTCAGAGTGTAGGAATTCAAACTGAGAATGGTCATAACTATTATTACCGTTGTTTCTCATGGAATGCTTGGGCAGAAAGCGGCCAAACCTATCCCTTTGCTGACGAGGCATTCATTGGTAGAAGAAGTATTTATGTTTTTGTTTTATGTAATTTTTGTTTTCTTTTTGTGGTTTTTAGGTGATGTCTCCTAAAAGATTTAGCACCTCCCCGGCAATGGCTCCAAAAAGTGGTGATCTCCCAATATGGATGCCTAATGAGGGAAACTATACCAAGAGCCTACTTTAAATTTCAACCCGGGGAACGTACAAAATTTAGAGATGCATGCACTATCTGTGCTCTTATAGGATAATCTCTGTCACAGTTGAATGTCGGTATCGATGTTCTAAAGGTTGTCTACTAAATATGAAAACTGGTTATGCTATGGAATGAAATACGTGAAAGCAATAAATCTAATTAAAAGAATTAAAGTGCTGAAAGCAATAAACCTGTTCTAAGAAATAAATATACCAAAAGCAGTAAATCTATTCTAAGAAATAAAGATACCAAAAGCAGTAAATATGTTCTAAGAAATAAATAGTAAATCTATCTTAAATAATTAAAATGTTGAGAGTAAAGGGAATGATCTTATAAAATTACTTAATGCAAAATAATAAATCTAAAAATGAACATGCCATAATAGATCTATTCTAAGATTGGGGAAAACAAGGTCTGTCGTTATTTTATGCCTAAAACTAGAATTCTGATCTAAACCATTTTAAATCCCAAGACTAAAATTGAAGTGCAATCGTTTCAAGCTATCCATCTACTACTAAATAAATTGATCACGATGAGAAACAGTCAAAAACCTCAGATATAAACCATGGTATTGAAAGCAAAGTTGATACACATGCAATCGTTGATTCAAATATGCGTTGAAAGAAAGAACCTACAGGACTACTGAAACTATTCTGTTGTACTACATAATGTATTATAAACTACTACAGAAATAATGAATCATTCAAGCGCTTCCACATGCAATATAACTATTCATCAATGTAAAATGCATAATTGGAAAAATACCTGCAAATAGGAATCTCCTGACCTACATGTTGGAGGGGCCCTCCCCAACCTGTACTCAGGAGAGAATAAAAAATTAGAAACGCTGGCTGGAATTAATCATCAATCTCTTATTAAAATATAAAATCCATGTCAAAACAAAGGTCTGTACTTTGCAGTATCGATAGGGCAGAAAACGTTAAAACAATGTTTTTCTCAAAAATAACAGTAGGGGCCTCTCGCTACTCGAGAGGTCCATATTTATATGATTTAATGTTGATCCTAACTAATTGTCAAAATGTCAATTCTTCATGAAAGTGGGAGTGTGTCCTCTATAAATTAGGAAACAGGGCGCCAAGCTTGGTGAGCCTTTAGTCTTCTACACGTCCATCCTTGAATGACCCTGAACCTGCTCAATCACGCTTGGTTTCCATATAATTAGTTTATTTGATACGCATTCTAACATCCAAGAATAATCATAAAACAATTCCATTAAATAATTAAAGTAAAACATTTCCCCCCACAAATGCGTATGTTTCATCACCATTGCTTGAGTTTGGTTGCTGGAAAAAAGGTTATCAAATACCTGAAAACTTGACTCATCATTGGTCACCGCAGTACCCTCCTCAAAATGATCAACAACAGAAATGGCCTCATGGATGGAGAGGACAAGCTTTTGCTCAACCATCTCCTCCTATGCCTAACTATCCTTACCCACCTAATGTTTAGCAACTTTTACTTGGATATGCACCTCCTTCACTACCCCCTATCTCAAATCAACCTCCTCATTTATAGAATATGAACCCTCCAAGACCCACACTATTACCTGCACAACCGATACCAAATACTAACAAAAAACCAACCCAAGCTCTTAATAACATTGGGTTATTACCTCTTCCATCATATGATATTTCATCTGCACCAATACATGAAGTTCAATTGCGATCTGGAAGAGTTTTGCAAGATCATCCTAAGTCATCAGTTGTTATTCAAGAAGAAAATATACCTAATGAAATTTTAAATGATGCCATTCTTTAAAATGTGGTTGTTCCTAAATCTTCAACACATAACCTTCCTCATAAAGAAGTAATATCAGGAAATAAATCACCTCCATATCCAAAGCGTCTAATAATAGAAAAACCTGTAACTTACCCAGAATATAACATCATTAATGAATTGAAAAATATTTGTATTAAGATTCCTTTATTACAAGCCATTAAAGATATACCAATCTTCGGTAAAGTGATAAAAGAACTCTGCATTAAGAGACCAGGTAAGAAACAAAAAGAGCCTCCAACAATACATGTCATAGGTGAAATCTCAGATTATATAGCAGAACAGCTTAGAATTCCGAAGCATACAAATCTAGGAAATCCTGTAGTAATTGTTCTCATTAACAACACTTCTATATGAAACACACTCATTGATCTAGGGGATGCTATTAACCTAATGACTACTACAGTTTTAGAAGCTCTCCAATTAGGACCATTCCTCTGCCCTACCCCAACAATGTTAGAACTAGCAGATCGTACTATGGTACAACCTACTGGGATGTTAGACGATATTATGGTATCAGTAGCCTCATGGGAATATCACGTGGACTTCATGGTTATTCAATCGAAAGACCCATCTAGAGGGCATCCTATCATTTTAGGAAGACCCTGGCTGGCTACTGCTAATGCATTCATAGAATGTAAGGATGGAGAGATGGTTATCTCTAATGGGTTATCTACAAGAAGACTAGCTTTATACCCATCAGCACAGCCCGTAGCTGAGAGCTTATTTTGGTTAGATTGTCCTTTTGGAGAAGAAAACCTGGAAGAACTTTCCCTTGTAGTGATCTTTCTTGGTCACTCCAAGAACAAAATATTGAAAACGTGTTGAATCAATTTATTTCCTCCACCACATGTATAGACTTTCCTCAGTCTTTTTCCCAACTTGACCATATTTTTGGAGACGAATTTCAAGAAAACATGAGTCTCTTAACATTTACAAGTACACCTTGTGTCTTTTGAATTGAAGAACAGCTAGGATCTTATACTGTACCATGTGAGGTTAGTTCCAAAAAATTTCTACATATAAATGCAGGTTTAGATGAGAGTCAGCAAAAGCAATTCTTAAAAGTTCTCAAAAGTCAAACTAAAGCTTTCGCTTGGGAATACCCCGATATGAAGGGTATACACCCAGATACTTGTATTCACCACATTTACACAGACACAAGTATACCTCCCATCAGACAACCCTGGAGAAGAATGAACCCAACTCTCAAATATATAGTAAAAGAAGAATTGCAAAAACTTCTTAACGCTATATTCATTTACCCAATTTCTAATAGTAAGTGGGTGTCTCCTCTGGTAGTAGTTCCAAAGAAAGTCATAGGGAAGTGGCGTATCTATGTTGATTTTCGAGAATTGAACAAAGCCACTCTTAAAGACTATTTCCCTCTACCGTTTATAGATCAGGTGTTAGATACCCTATTGGGGAAACAATACTTTTCTTTCCTAGATGGGTATAGTGGATACAATCAGATATTAATAGCACCTGAGGACCAAGACAAGACTACCTTTACTTGCTCTTGGGGGACTTATGCCTATCGAGTGTTACCATTTGGCCTTTGTAATGCACCTGCTACTTTCCAACGTGCAGTTCTAGGTATCTTTGCTTACCTTATACATGATTGTGTAGAGGTCTACATGGACAATTTCACAGTCTATGGTAATACCTTCCAAGAAGCCCTTGAAAACCTTGAGATAGTTTTTATTCGATGTTAGGACAAAAACTTAGCCCTTAGTCATGAAAAATGCAAGATGTTATTTATCGAGGGCATAGTTCTAGGACATCATGTCTCTCTTCAAGGTATCAAGGTGGATCCTACCAAGATAGAGATAATTGTCAATCTTCCTCCTCCAAAGACTCCGAAGGAAGTTAGAAGCTTTCTTGGACATGCAGGTTATTATAGGCATTTTATAGAAAATTTTACCAAGATAGCCGCACCTATGTTCAAACTACTCATGAAGGACACAGAATTTCAATGGACTAAACCTTGTCAACAAGATTTCGAAACTTTAAAAACAAAGTTATCAGTAGCACCAATACTTAGGGGCCCTAACTGGTCCCTTCCTTTTCATATCTCTATTGATGCATCCGACATAGCTATAGGGGCAGTCTTAGGTCAAAAAGAGGAAAAGTTATCTTATGCCATTTATTTCATTAGTAAAAACTTGACTCCTGCAAAATCAAAATACACTGTTACCGAAAAAGAGTTTCTCGCATTAGTCTATTCCATCAATAAGTTTCATCATTATATCACAGGATATGAAATTTTCATACATACCGATCATTCTGCTATCATATTTTTTATGAATAAACCAGTTACCAATGTCAAAGTGACTCGGTGGCTTCTTCTATTACAAGAGTTTAATATCACCATTGTTGACCGTCTTGGTTGAGAGAATGTAGTAGCAGACTTTCTCTCCCGAATTCAAATTGATAATGATGATAATCCTATTGATGATAGCTTCCCAGATGAAAATTTATTCACTGTATCTATTCGAACCCCATGGTTCGCAGACATATCCAACTATTTGGCAACCGGAAAGCTACCAAACCATCTCTCTCCACCCGAAAAACGTAGAATCATAGTTCAAAGCTCTAACTATTCTTGGGTGGATAATGATCTCTTTCGTACCGATCCTGACCTTATTATTAGAAGATGTGTACGAGAGGATGAGATGGCAGAGATTCTTCATGCATGTCATGGTGGACCTTACGGTGGACATTTTTATGATAAAAGAACAGCATATAAGGTTTTACATTCTGGATATTATTGGCCAAGCATCTTCAAGGATGCTTCCAAATATGTCAAGGGATGTGATAGTTTCCAAAGAATGGGTAGACCTACGCCATCTGATGAGATTCCTTTTCAACCTCAAGTTATGATTGAGCCTTTTGAAAAATGCGCTCTAGATTTTGTTGGACCAATTTCCCCTATGTCTCATAAGAAAAAGTACATTTTAGTCTATACAGATTATGTCACCAAGTGGGTAGAAGCCAAAGCTTTATTCCTAGCCACAGAGAAATCAGTGGTAGAATTTATGTACGAAGAGATATTTACTCGATTTGGTGTACCTAGGGAAATTGTAACCGATCAAGGATCTCAATTCACTTCCAAGTTAATGAAAGAACTTACTAATAAATATGGTATTAGACATTGTAAATCTTCACCATATCATCCTCAGGAAAATGGTCAAGTAGAAAGCACAAACAAAGTATTAGAAGCTATCATAACCAAGACCATTCAGTTACACCACAAGGACTAGGCAGATAGGCTCCCAGAAGCCTTGTGGGCTTATAGAATAACTTGGAGAAACACCACTGGCCACACACCTTATGAACTTGTTAATGGAAAATAGGTTCTCCTACCCATTGAATTTCAGGTTAAGACATTTTGTATGGCTGCTCAGTTAGGAATGAATTTAGAATAAGCACAGAAACAACAAATCCTACAAATAAATGAATTAGACAAGATTAGACAGGATGCTATCCAACGAACAATCTTAATACATAATCAACGTAAAAAATGGCATGAAAGATACATTAAAAAAAAACAATTTAAAATAGGAGACTAGGTGTTAACACCCAAAAAGTGTTCACTACCTCATCTACCACATTATATGACTCATTTGTCCATTTTCCTACCATATTTCCCTTAAAATCCTAAAAAATCCCATTAAAAAGCCTCCAAAAGGCCTAAAATGCCTCTAAAAGGCCACAAAACCATCAAAATAGCCTAAAAAAGGCTAAAAAACCCCCTTTTTCCTCTAAAAATAGCAAAATCCCCTAAAAAGGGAATAAAAAATATAAAATAATGAGGAAAAGGAGGAAAAAACCCTATACAGCTGCCCTAAACCATGTGTTCCCTAAAACCATGGGTCAGCACTCCACCACCAAAAAACTATAAATAGGTGATGGAGATCCATTATTCCACATCCACAATCACAAGCACCCTTACTCTGCCAAAATCTCTCTCGAAACCCTAGTTCACCATTGAACTACTTTCACCTTGAGAGCCACTTTTGGCCCATTCCCACCATTGGAGAAGGAGAAGAAGCATATTGAAGCTTGGAGCATCCTCTTGGACACTGCAAAGGGCTTCATCAAACCTTCACATTGAAGGTAATATCAATACAAAAAAGCCATTCTTTAAATTTGATGTTTATGTTTCATGCATGTTTTAGAAGTAATTTAATTTCTGTTTTAGCTTAGTTATTTACATTTACTGAACTACTACTAAGGAGTCCATTCTCCTTAGTAGGTGCTCATTCGCACAAGCTAGGGGTAAAACCCTAGCTACAGTTTTTGGCGACTTTCCTAGATTTTGAATTTCTGGTTTCGTTTTTAATTTTTTCTTTTCGGCTGTCCCTTTCGGCCGCCGCATACCGCGTCTTTTATCTCTGCAGTCGCGTCCCGACCGCGCCTTTCAGGCCTTTACCTGCGATCCGACCGCGGCTCTCAAACTGCTTCCGACGCCCTGCCGGCGGATTCAAGTCTATTACCTGCGATCCGACCGTGGCTAATCAGCCTGTTTGCCGCGATCTGACTGCGCCTGTCGGCCATTTTCCCGCGTCCCGACTGCGGCTATCTGCCTCTTTCGGGCATCCCGACTGCATCTGTTAGCCCTTTTGCCGCGACTCGACTGTGTCTTTTTCCCTATTTTCTGCGTCCCGACTGCGTCTGTTGGCCCGAAAGCCGCGACCTGACCGCCACTGTTGCCCTCAAACCCGAGGTCTGCCTGTTCTGTTTCGCCACAGACCCGCGGTCTGATTTCTGCATTTTTCCTGTTTTGAGCCCAGCCCCTTTTGCTGCAATATTTTATGCATCTGAACAGCCCCCTGTCTTACCTGCAGCTCACTTCCTTACAGCCTTTCTGCAACATAATTTCTGTTCCCTTTACAGAATCTTTTTAAAATTTCAGTATTTTTAATTCAGAAAATTTTGCAAGTTAAAAGTTTCAATTTCAGCATTATTGATAGTTAGAAGTTGCCCCCCTTGTGGCACTTCTATTTTGGGTTCATCACCTCACGAACACACACTCTGTCACATAAATCAAGTGAGCCTTAAAAAGTACCTAATTGAACCAACATTCTAACCCCACTTGGGGAACACAAAAGAATCATTGTAGTTAGGTAGGATCGGGGGGATAGGCTTCCAATAACACCCCTCGGTTATTTCACTTGAGACATAGTTGTTGTCCAAATAGGGAACCAAAATACCCTAGTACTTTTTGGCACGGTCACGACCAGTTTATTAGAGGGCCTCTCCCTTAGGAGGGTTGAAGTCGGGAGACTGGTTCCGGAGGCCTGAGTGGAATACCGCACTCCATTCAGTAACTGAAGGGCTACCTTTCGCGGTTCGCGGGATATCCCTGTATAGGGGTATTGCGGTCAACGAACTAAACGGCAGATTCACCTTTCTGGACGTGTCATGAACGGAGTATCTTAGTTGCCATTCTTCTAGGATTGACTACCCGGTGTCCCTCCCGGTAGGGGGATATCATAGCCACTTGGCTTTCCTACTCATATTGTCTGACTTGGATTTCATCACCTTGCAGAGGATATGTTTAGTTGAGTCAGAATACTTTTAGTTAGGTGTTTGCATGCTCCTTTACCTCCCTTTGGTCTAGTGAGTCCACCATTTTTTTTTTCTTAGGAAACCTGCTACTTGTTGGTATTCTGACCATCTTTGTTGACACTCCACCTATTGTAGCACAGCTGTTGCAGTGGGTGTTTTGAGTTGGTTGTTGGCCTGAGTGCCTTGTTTTTTAGCTCTCCTTCTGCACACTCGGTTGCATTAGGCCTTTTTGAGCTGTTTTTATACTCACCTCAACCCACAGAGATTAGACACCATCTGTCACCATTGAGTCCCCGAGACATTCTCGGCGCCTCAGGGGCGAGCCCCCACAGCACGGTTCTCTTGACACCACACGTCATAGATTCCGATCATTATCCGTTGATACCACTCATCACAGATCTAGAGCCTTGTCACTTGACTCCACTCGTCAGCGACGTAGGACTCCGTCACCACATAGTGATGCCCCTTACTTTACCTCCGATTTTGACGAAGAGTCTGAGAACCCTATTTACACGGCCCCTACTAGCCCCATGGCTGGCACGACTTCCACTCTGTTTGTTATAGGGACCATTGGTGGCACATCCACCACTACACCAGTTACTACACCTGTTTTGGGTATGCCCTCCATGGGACCCTCATCTACTGTTCCCCTCACAGTACCTATTCCCGCAGCGGGAATACCTATCCCCACTACATCAGTGGCTCACACTACCCATGGTGGTGCTGGACCATCCTCCACCACCTTAGTTCCCCCACTAGGGGGCACCCTCCCAAATCTTGTCCCTCCACTTGGGGGCACTGGCCCCAACTTGGTCCAACCCACTACTGTGTCACATCCTTCTTCCAGTTTGCCATTCATGGCTAGCCTCAACCTACCTGGCCTGGCCAGATTGACCAACGATCCTATTCGACACGACCCTACGTGGCCTCATATGCCTACCAAGCTCCCCTCTGATATCCCTAAGTTCGAGGGTAAGGCCGGTGAGGACCCACAAAACCATATCATGTCTTTCCACCTATGGTGTTCCTCTAACTCCATAGTGGATGACTCTGTTCTCCTCCGTCTCTTACAACGCACCTTCACTGGCTCTGCAGCCAAGTGGTATATCGAGCAACCTCATGGGACCCATGCCACCTTTGCTTCCCTAGCCTCGACCTTCCTGCAGTTCTTCCAGTTGCCTGTCCGCGATGACGCAGGCGTTGAGATCCTCCTATCCTACAGACAAAACACGGCCACCCATATCACGGACCACATCCATGAGTGGAGTCGACGCCGTAGCTTATGCAAGATCAAACTAGACGACCGTATCTTCCTAGATTGGTTCCTCAAATCCCTTCTCCCTGTTATTGCTAAGGATGTGGCCTCAGAAAGACCCCAGTCTGAAGAAGAAGCCATCCTTAAGGCCCAACAGTTTGACCTCATTTACGCCCAATCGGGTTACCTTTATACCATTATACCTGACGCCCCTCGCGGTGAGTCCTCCCAGCACGATGCGCCGGGGGCATCCCACGCTGCAGACGGTATCATTGGTCGTGTTTCTTCGCATCCCCAACCATTTTCTATAGCACGACCTACCCCTGGCCCTGACCTGTCACGGGCTACCTCACAGTCTGGAGCAACCAACTCATATGCTCCCATGACACACCACCATTCCCATGGACCCTCATGTCCACCTCAGTGCTTCGGTTATGCGACTCCTGCTTATGCTACCCCAGTCGCACCTCAGCCTTACTACCATTAGCAGGCTGCCCCAGCCCCTGCGCCTTCCCAAGCCCAACTCGCTTATTATCCGCCCCAGGCAGCCCCTGCGGCACACCCACAACCTGCTCCGCAGTCATATCAGCAACCCTCTCAGGTTGCTGCACCTGCTCAGCCTCAACCTGCATATCATCCTCCGCAGCCTGCTCCCGCACCTGCGCAACCTCAGAATCCACATGCTGCTCAAGGGCAAGTCTACGCCCAACAAAACCCGCAGCAAAACCAGAACAACCAACGCAACCAGGGCCAACAGAACCGCGGCAAGGGCCGTAATCGTGGGAACAACCAACCTGCAGACCAAGCTGGTCAACCGGCTAATCCCCCCAACAACAACAACGCGGCCCCCGCTAATCAAAACCCTGATCGCCCACCTAAGCAGGCTAAAAACCCCAATTTGCGAACAAACCATCTGTTATCACTCCAGGAAACTACCTAGGGTTATAAACTAGGTATGCCTGGTAACTTCAGAAAATATGTTTTTTGTGTCTTTTAAAAAAGGTGGATCAATGGGATGACTAAATCAAAGTACAGTATTTAGACATTCAACATGTAAACAGATGAAACAGTGCCCTCAAGAAACGATTGATCAGCATATATAATATCAAAGGTGGATGAAGAAAACATGTAACCCAACCAGTACAAAGTAGGGCTCGAGATACATTCAAAGAACTGGAATCAAGCTGTGAGCTAAACAATGTAAAGAAACATTCACATTCAAAGCTAGACAACGCTGATACAGTGAAAGAGAAAATGACAACTGATATCGAAACTGAGGGAAACCTGTGATCTATATTAGCATAAGAAAACTGAATAAAGTAGCTAATTATTCCATCCAAAATCGAACCCATAAAATGTCTTGGTTCTCAGGCTTTATAGCCTTTACAAAGCAATTTCCAGATCCTAAAAACGTGGATCTGGCTGAGCTAACTGAAACATCAAACTAAAAAAGTAAATGCAAAGAGAAAGGATTGATTGCTTGAATCAAGGAATGATGAGTGTGATCTCCTCCTTTAGTGCTCGGTGTTTGATGAAGTGAAGTAGCCTCCCAAGGCTCGGTGAACTTCAATTAAGTGCATGTAGATTCGACCTTAGTGATGTGGCACGAGATCTTCAACTTGTCTCCTCAAAATATGCCAAAAACAAAGCAAAATGACCACTTAACTGAGATCTCGTTTGAAACTCCTTTAGATACTGATAGCATAATTCATAACTCATTTGTTTTGACCGGTCTCCTGTCATTCCAACTAGAAAATCCGCGATCTGGGCGAAAAATAGAGAAAACTGACAAAAAACAGGCTTTCGGCAGCTAACAGTGCTGCCAATTTCATGACTTATCTGCCGAAAGCTGGCTTTTCGGCAGCTAATGAGTGTTGTAGAAACCCGCCTAAGCTGCCGAAAGCCTGTAGAATTCCAAAAAGACTGCCTTCAGCAAAAATCGATTTTCTCCACCGTCCGATGTCCATTTTGGCTGTTCAAATAGTCGATTTTGATCTACAGAACCTAAGATATCGACTGGTGCTTTCAGATTTGAATTTGGAGTTCGGGAAGGCCGTCAAAATCGCCCCGCAAGATCACATGGTTTCAGCAGAAAATTCCTCCAATTTTCTGTTACAGGTCTGTGTTATTAACGTTTTGCCGAGCTCCTCTTAAATCAAATCAGAGGGTTAGCTACCTTTTCAGTTGATTAGAGATACCCTTCCTTTGGAGTCTCAGTTATTTGTTGAAAGAAGGAGTTCGTTTATGATTCCTGATTTGTAGCTGAAGATTTTTAACCACAGACTTGAGATCTTGGATGTGACAGGTAACGGTATGAGATCATAGGCATAGCTGCTTGGAAAACTGAGACTCGCACTGATGAAAACCGCCTGTGAACCGCTGCTCTACTCTGATGAAAACCACCTGGCTGAAACAGGAACTTCAACTGCACGAAAACATGAAGACACCTCGAGACTTTGGCTTATGTTTGTTCACTTTCGGCAGCTTATGACATCACACCTCATGATGATCGTTTAACATGCGCTCTAATCTTCCTTTCGGTGGCTAAAACACAAGCTCTCTTGATATGAAACTGAGTACGGACCCGATCTTTTAAATTTTCTTATAAAAACCTTTTCGACAGCTTATGTATTTTCTATTAACGCCTTTAGCTGCCAAAAATGGGCCCTTTCGGCAGCTAACTGGCTCCTGCAAAACAGAGTTAGCTGCCGAAACCTGTTTTTCGAATTTTGAAGCCCAAGACTCATAGAAATAAGAAATTTTACCCATTCTGTCACCCAAAATGACGGTGGTCAATTTGGGAGATAACATCTGGCTCCTACTCGGGGATGGAAACCTCCCAGTGAGGTTCCAAAGAACAAGTAGTTCCAGTAGCCTTTAGCATTGGGCATGGAGTCATTAAGTCTTTAACACTGATACCTCTGCAAACCTGTATCCCACCTGTAGCTTACATGCATCCTGTTCTGCTTATTCAATAACAACTGAAACTGATCTACGTGCTCTTATAAAAGAGCTTATTGTCCTATCTACTCCTACACTAACTAATAGGAGCAGAATGATCAAGTAAAACTCGATTTCCAGTGTAACCAAAAGAGAAACTGGTTTACAGTCATCATGATAGATCTTGACTCATAAAACAATGAAAACCATATCATGCAGAACAGAGGTTTGAACAGATGATAAAGATGATCCTCTTCTGGCAGAAATTTTTTAAGATTTATACTGCTCATAGACTCTAAAAAGTCAGCAAACGGATCATCAAAATCAGAATGAAATACCTCTGGCAGCTGCTGCTCCAATTTACTGTGTTGCAGCAGCTCTTCGTTTCCTCCACAAAACTCAGTGCTGAACCTAGACTGCTTGAGATCTGCTGGAGAAATATATGAACAGAATTTCTGATCAGAACCTTTCTGCTGCCCCTCCTGCAAATGTTTGCTGCAATCTGTCTTCGTTTGCAAATATGGAGGGTGTGGGCTGCTCATAACATCTGCTGCTTTAACACATTCTTGATCATGATTCTCGTTTTCTAGCTGAAAATTAAACAGTCCCTGCAAATCAGAAAATGGTAGACTGTTCTCATTAACCACTGCAGATCTAAAACTGTCACTTGCTGATATGTCACTCTGCTCAACATTTTCAAACCTTTCAGAAATAAAAACTTGCTCTTCATGACAACTAACAACAGTAAGATTGTCGTAGTGTGAATGATTTATCTCCTGAGCATGATGAAGAGTATTTTCTTCAGCTGCATACTCTCCCTGAAGTTCTGATTTCGAAAGATTAAACTCATGACAACACTCAGGAAAAAGAAGATCAGCTGGAAAATGATCCTTACAAAACACATGAAAAGCGGCATGAAAATCTGCTAAAGAACTGACACTTGCATTAGGCAAAGACCGATACCAATCACGGGCAATCCCTTCTAATGAAGAACAGAAAAGTCGGATCTGAACATCCTCATGCACTACCTGCAACCGGTGCATGTAGTCATGAAAGTCCAGCAAATGTTCAGCTGGCACTTCCCACTCTTCTCCTCGAAATATAGGAAGACTGTTCTCCCATTCATCTTTAGTAGGTACTTGATTAGGAAAACCAGCAATGCTTGAAAAATCACAGAACGCATACCTCTTGGCTAAGATTCTGTTCATGTCATCCCAGTGGAGTCACCAACAAATTCTGAACAATGGAGTCGCCACTGAGTTCGTCCTTCATGGAGTCGCCAGATAGATGATTATAACCAGTGAATGTCTACCCCTTGTCTATCATCAAAGAGTAGATCTATGTCGTCTCCCAGGAAGATCAGCTTCTCACCTCGCTCCCCGGCAACGGCGCCAATTTGTTATCACTCCAGGAAACTACCTAGGGTTATAAGCTAGGTATGCCTGGTAACTTCAGAAAATATGTTTTTTGTGTCTTTTAAAAAAGGTGGATCAATGGGATGACTAAATCAAAGTACAGTATTTAGACATTCAACATGTAAACAGATGAAACAGTGCCCTCAAGAAACGATTGATCAGCATATATAATATCAAAGGTGGATGAAGAAAACATGTAACCCAACCAGTACAAAGTAGGGCTCGAGATACATTCAAAGAACTGGAATCAAGCTGTGAGCTAAACAATGTAAAGAAACATTCACATTCAAAGCTAGACAACGCTGATACAGTGAAAGAGAAAATGACAACTGATATCGAAACTGAGGGAAACCTGTGATCTATATTAGCATAAGAAAACTGAATAAAGTAGCTAATTATTCCATCCAAAATCGAACCCATAAAATGTCTTGGTTCTCAGGCTTTATAGCCTTTACAAAGCAATTTCCAGATCCTAAAAACGTGGATCTGGCTGAGCTAACTGAAACATCAAACTAAAAAAGTAAATGCAAAGAGAAAGGATTGATTGCTTGAATCAAGGAATGATGAGTGTGATCTCCTCCTTTAGTGCTCGGTGTTTGATGAAGTGAAGTAGCCTCCCAAGGCTCGGTGAACTTCAATTAAGTGCATGTAGATTCGACCTTAGTGATGTGGCACGAGATCTTCAACTTGTCTCCTCAAAATATGCCAAAAACAAAGCAAAATGACCACTTAACTGAGATCTCGTTTGAAACTCCTTTAGATACTGATAGCATAATTCATAACTCATTTGTTTTGACCGGTCTCCTGTCATTCCAACTAGAAAATCCGCGATCTGGGCGAAAAATAGAGAAAACTGACAAAAAACAGGCTTTCGGCAGCTAACAGTGCTGCCAATTTCATGACTTATCTGCCGAAAGCTGGCTTTTCGGCAGCTAATGAGTGTTGTAGAAACCCGCCTAAGCTGCCGAAAGCCTGTAGAATTCCAAAAAGACTGCCTTCAGCAAAAATCGATTTTCTCCACCGTCCGATGTCCATTTTGGCTGTTCAAATAGTCGATTTTGATCTACAGAACCTAAGCTATCCACTGGTGCTTTCAGATTTGAATTTGGAGTTCGGGAAGGCCGTCAAAATCGCCCCGCAAGATCACGTGGTTTCAGCAGAAAATTCCTCCAATTTTCTGTTACAGGTCTGTGTTATTAACGTTTTGCCGAGCTCCTCTTAAATCAAATCAGAGGGTTAGCTACCTTTTCAGTTGATTAGAGATACCCTTCCTTTGGAGTCTCAGTTATTTGTTGAAAGAAGGAGTTCGTTTATGATTCCTGATTTGTAGCTGAAGATTTTTAACCACAGACTTGAGATCTTGGATGTGACAGGTAACGGTATGAGATCATAGGCATAGCTTCTTGGAAAACTGAGACTCGCACTGATGAAAACCGCCTGTGAACCGCTGCTCTACTCTGATGAAAACCACCTGGCTGAAACAGGAACTTCAACTGCACGAAAACATGAAGACACCTCGAGACTTTGGCTTATGTTTGTTCACTTTCGGCAGCTTATGACATCACACCTCATGATGATCGTTTAACATGCGCTCTAATCTTCCTTTCGGTGGCTAAAACACAAGCTCTCTTGATATGAAACTGAGTACGGACCCGATCTTTTAAATTTTCTTATAAAAACCTTTTCGACAGCTTATGTATTTTCTATTAACGCCTTTAGCTGCCAAAAATGGGCCCTTTCGGCAGCTAACTGGCTCCTGCAAAACAGAGTTAGCTGCCGAAACCTGTTTTTCGAATTTTGAAGCCCAAGACTCATAGAAATAAGAAATTTTACCCATTCTGTCACCCAAAATGACGGTGGTCAATTTGGGAGATAACATCTGGCTCCTACTCGGGGATGGAAACCTCCCAGTGAGGTTCCAAAGAACAAGTAGTTCCAGTAGCCTTTAGCATTGGGCATGGAGTCATTAAGTCTTTAACACTGATACCTCTGCAAACCTGTATCCCACCTGTAGCTTACATGCATCCTGTTCTGCTTATTCAATAACAACTGAAACTGATCTACGTGCTCTTATAAAAGAGCTTATTGTCCTATCTACTCCTACACTAACTAATAGGAGCAGAATGATCAAGTAAAACTCGATTTCCAGTGTAACCAAAAGAGAAACTGGTTTACAGTCATCATGATAGATCTTGACTCATAAAACAATGAAAACCATATCATGCAGAACAGAGGTTTGAACAGATGATAAAGATGATCCTCTTCTGGCAGAAATTTTTTAAGATCTATACTGCTCATAGACTCTAAAAAGTCAGCAAACGGATCATCAAAATCAGAATGAAATACCTCTGGCAGCTGCTGCTCCAATTTACTGTGTTGCAGCAGCTCTTCGTTTCCTCCACAAAACTCAGTGCTGAACCTAGACTGCTTGAGATCTGCTGGAGAAATATATGAACAGAATTTCTGATCAGAACCTTTCTGCTGCCCCTCCTGCAAATGTTTGCTGCAATCTGTCTTCGTTTGCAAATATGGAGGGTGTGGGCTGCTCATAACATCTGCTGCTTTAACACATTCTTGATCATGATTCTCGTTTTCTAGCTGAAAATTAAACAGTCCCTGCAAATCAGAAAATGGTAGACTGTTCTCATTAACCACTGCAGATCTAAAACTGTCACTTGCTGATATGTCACTCTGCTCAACATTTTCAAACCTTTCAGAAATAAAAACTTGCTCTTCATGACAACTAACAACAGTAAGATTGTCGTAGTGTGAATGATTTATCTCCTGAGCATGATGAAGAGTATTTTCTTCAGCTGCATACTCTCCCTGAAGTTCTGATTTCGAAAGATTAAACTCATGACAACACTCAGGAAAAAGAAGATCAGCTGGAAAATGATCCTTACAAAACACATGAAAAGCGGCATGAAAATCTGCTAAAGAACTGACACTTGCATTAGGCAAAGACCGATACCAATCACGGGCAATCCCTTCTAATGAAGAACAGAAAAGTCGGATCTGAACATCCTCATGCACTACCTGCAACCGGTGCATGTAGTCATGAAAGTCCAGCAAATGTTCAGCTGGCACTTCCCACTCTTCTCCTCGAAATATAGGAAGACTGTTCTCCCATTCATCTTTAGTAGGTACTTGATTAGGAAAACCAGCAATGCTTGAAAAATCACAGAACGCATACCTCTTGGCTAAGATTCTGTTCATGTCATCCCAGTGGAGTCACCAACAAATTCTGAACAATGGAGTCGCCACTGAGTTCGTCCTTCATGGAGTCGCCAGATAGATGATTATAACCAGTGAATGTCTACCCCTTGTCTATCATCAAAGAGTAGATCTATGTCGTCTCCCAGGAAGATCAGCTTCTCACCTCGCTCCCCGGCAACGGCGCCAATTTGTTATCACTCCAGGAAACTACCTAGGGTTATAAGCTAGGTATGCCTGGTAACTTCAGAAAATATGTTTTTTGTGTCTTTTAAAAAAGGTGGATCAATGGGATGACTAAATCAAAGTACAGTATTTAGACATTCAACATGTAAACAGATGAAACAGTGCCCTCAAGAAACGATTGATCAGCATATATAATATCAAAGGTGGATGAAGAAAACATGTAACCCAACCAGTACAAAGTAGGGCTCGAGATACATTCAAAGAACTGGAATCAAGCTGTGAGCTAAACAATGTAAAGAAACATTCACATTCAAAGCTAGACAACGCTGATACAGTGAAAGAGAAAATGACAACTGATATCGAAACTGAGGGAAACCTGTGATCTATATTAGCATAAGAAAACTGAATAAAGTAGCTAATTATTCCATCCAAAATCGAACCCATAAAATGTCTTGGTTCTCAGGCTTTATAGCCTTTACAAAGCAATTTCCAGATCCTAAAAACGTGGATCTGGCTGAGCTAACTGAAACATCAAACTAAAAAAGTAAATGCAAAGAGAAAGGATTGATTGCTTGAATCAAGGAATGATGAGTGTGATCTCCTCCTTTAGTGCTCGGTGTTTGATGAAGTGAAGTAGCCTCCCAAGGCTCGGTGAACTTCAATTAAGTGCATGTAGATTCGACCTTAGTGATGTGGCACGAGATCTTCAACTTGTCTCCTCAAAATATGCCAAAAACAAAGCAAAATGACCACTTAACTGAGATCTCGTTTGAAACTCCTTTAGATACTGATAGCATAATTCATAACTCATTTGTTTTGACCGGTCTCCTGTCATTCCAACTAGAAAATCCGCGATCTGGGCGAAAAATAGAGAAAACTGACAAAAAATAGGCTTTCGGCAGCTAACAGTGCTGCCAATTTCATGACTTATCTGCCGAAAGCTGGCTTTTCGGCAGCTAATGAGTGTTGTAGAAACCCGCCTAAGCTGCCGAAAGCCTGTAGAATTCCAAAAAGACTGCCTTCAGCAAAAATCGATTTTCTCCACCGTCCGATGTCCATTTTGGTTGTTCAAATAGTCGATTTTGATCTACAGAACCTAAGCTATCCACTGGTGCTTTCAGATTTGAATTTGGAGTTCGGGAAGGCCGTCAAAATAGCTCCGCAAGATCACGTGGTTTCAGCAGAAAATTCCTCCAATTTTCTGTTACAGGTCTGTGTTATTAACGTTTTGCCGAGCTCCTCTTAAATCAAATCAGAGGGTTAGCTACCTTTTCAGTTGATTAGAGATACCCTTCCTTTGGAGTCTCAGTTATTTGTTGAAAGAAGGAGTTCGTTTATGATTCCTGATTTGTAGCTGAAGATTTTTAACCACAGACTTGAGATCTTGGATGTGACAGGTAACGGTATGAGATCATAGGCATAGCTGCTTGGAAAACTGAGACTCGCACTGATGAAAACCGCCTGTGAACCGCTGCTCTACTCTGATGAAAACCACCTGGCTGAAACAGGAACTTCAACTGCACGAAAACATGAAGACACCTCGAGACTTTGGCTTATGTTTGTTCACTTTCGGCAGCTTATGACATCACACCTCATGATGATCGTTTAACATGCGCTCTAATCTTCCTTTCGGTGGCTAAAACACAAGCTCTCTTGATATGAAACTGAGTACGGACCCGATCTTTTAAATTTTCTTATAAAAACCTTTTCGACAGCTTATGTATTTTCTATTAACGCATTTAGCTGCCAAAAATGGGCCCTTTCGGCAGCTAACTGGCTCCTGCAAAACAGATTTAGCTGCCGAAACCTGTTTTTCGAATTTTGAAGCCCAAGACTCATAGAAATAAGAAATTTTACCCATTCTGTCACCCAAAATGACGGTGGTCAATTTGGGAGATAACACCATCCTTGTTCTATTTGCGGGGTCTATGGCCACTACACACATGCTTGCCCACACTTAGAGCGAGATCGGCAACTCTGGGTTGACGAGGCCCATCGCTAAGGGCATGCGGCTCCTCAAGCACCGCCCAACCCCCCACAACCTTAGCAGCAACCTTTGGTGCTGCAAAACCCCTTACCAACCCAAGGCGTCGTGAACACTCAGCCGTTGGCTCCCCCTCAACAACAGATCACATACGTCGCTCCTGATCAACCCATGTTTGACTCAGGTACCCATCACTTGCTGATGATGTCTTCCAATGATGTCAACCTACAGACCCGTCGGAACCAATATGGCTCCACCTTTGAAGCCCTTCCCACTGATAAAACCGCTAACGCTCATCCCACTGATCAAGCGTTACGCATCCCTCCCCCGCCGGTCGACGGTGCTTCCAAAGAAGCTCGTTTCCCACTTCGTTGTCTTAACAACAACCCCAATGCGCGCGCTGCGTCAAACTAAAACATTGTAGACGACCTAGCCCAATCTCCCGCAGCCATGTCTGCGTTAGAAGTCTTGAAGAACTGCCCTTCCCAGCGCAAGACTTTACTTTTCGCCGTTGGGGGGATTGACCCAAATGATTCGAATTTGATGGCATTTGATTTAGACCAGTCTGAACCACGCCTACCTTCCAGCTTAGCATTCCATGTTACTGTCTCCGTTAGGAATCTTGTCATCCATCGATGCATCATCGATGAAGGTGCCTCCACATGCGTCATGTCTACGCTCGTGTGGCAGAAGTTGGGATCCCCTACCCTCCAGCAGTCAACCACTGCGTTACGCGCCTACGACGGACGTTCGGCTCAGCCCCAAGGTCTCCTAGCCAATGTCCCTGTCCAGTTAGGTGGTAAAACCGTCCTCATCGATATCGAGGTCATCAATGCCAAGCTTGATTACAACCTCTTACTCGGTCGCAGCTACATGTATGCTATGTGGGCGGTCGCTTCCTCGGTCTTTCGTACCATGATGTTCCCCCATGATGGACGCGTGGTCAAGATTGACCAACTTACTTACTATGATCCCAGCGCTCCCGCGGCACCTGAAAATGTTCTCCCCATGGTTGAACAACCTGTTTCTCGTGCCACCACCTCGTTTATTTCCTCTACGGGGCCTGGAGTCTACTCAGACGCGCCGATGACTTCCACCTTCCAATCTATTCCGCCTCCCTCGGCTCCCACGGACGTGTCTGACTTATGTACCTTGTCCCACGACAAACAACCACCTAACAATCAACCACCCTTGTTGCCTAAACCTCCATTGGTACCTAGCCACATTGGTGTTACACCTATCCATACGATCCCCTTCCTAGTCCCTCCATCAGGAGTAGTAAGCGCCCCGGTCATGGCTACCCTTAGCCTCACTGGGTTAACTTTGGGATTACCTGTATGGTATCTTTCACCTCCCGTTCGCCCGCCGACACCAGATGTCGTCCTCCAACCGGTGCAACCCATGGCTACTACCTCTCAGCCACCTCCTGGTGTCTCTACCCCTTCGTCAAAAACCTCCCAAGACAGTCAAAAACCCTCCAGTGCTTCGTGCTCCTCCCAAATGCTCGCTGTGTGACGAGTTGGGCCATGCCACTCACCAATGCCCTCAGTTACCAGCCCTACAGAAACACATGCAGATGCTCGACGATGACCCTAACATCCCAGTTGTCGAATTCAACCCCACTCCCAAGCCTAAAGATAAGTCCCTACGTACCAACCACTCCTGTGCCATATGCGGTGTTTACGGGCATTACTCCCATCATTGTCCTGATCTCCCGGATTACAGAGCGGCTCTCTATGAGATGAACAATCTGGATCTTGAGACGGCACCACCTACCATTGAGGAGATCTACCCCCCAGACTCTTCACCTTCAGGAGAGGTTAACACCATTTACATGATCTCTTCCACTACCATTCCCTCGTCAACCAATTTGACGACGCAAACTTTCCGTACCGATGAGGAGATTCTTGAGGCCCTTACCGCCCCGGATTATCCCTGGGATGATATGCATCACCGCTCCTATTTTATCCCAGAAGAATCCTCCTCTCACTCCGCTACCCAATACGCGGTTGAATCCAAAGACTTCCTCCCCACAAAGGTCGACTGGTTTAAGGACCCCATTCCTGCTCCTGATGCCTTCGAGGAAGGTAACATGGCCAACATCTCACCTGTCATCCAAGTTGATATCGCTGCCCCAGGACGTGCCCCTGAACTCATCACTTTAGGAGCATTCTGCAGTAAACAAGAGATTGAGGACTACATAAACCTTTTCAAAGAATTTCATGATGTCTATGCCTGGTCCTATACCGAAATGCCCGGGCTTGACCCCGCCATTATAGAGCACCACCTTGACACCTCTGAGTCAAGGGGCATAATAGATTCCCTCGACCCTGGGATAGGGGGCATGATCAATCATTTTGAACCTTCCCCATCACATCTATCTCAGCACATCGATGAACCCATTGTTCAAACCCACACATATGTGATCCATAATCACAAACCCCATGCACATAGCATGGGGGCAAGTCATTAACCCTGCTCACTTTTTCACATTTGTGATCTCAACCATTTTTGAGGTCACGTGTCACTTGTATGTTTGATTTGATTTGATACGCATAGTTCTTTCCTTTGACCATTCCGGAGTCCTTATGACCTCCATTTTTCGCACCATTTGCACTGTCGGATTCATATTTCCGTGCCCGTGATGATGCTTGAGATCATTTCTCGCTCTCACCAGGACCAATATCAACATTGTGTCCAGACGCCACTAGTCGCCTCGGTTTACGTGCCACATCGGCCGTTCTCCGTTTTTCACATGTTTTATATCATCGGATTCATTTTTCCGAGCTGGTGATGATGCTTGAGATCATTTCTCGCTCTCACCCCCTGATTTTTTGGGTATTTTTCCAAAACGCCCTCGTCGCCTCAGTGTGCGTGCCTCATCGGCCGTTACCCATTTTTGACACCCTTTTTATCGCCGGATTCTTTTTTCCGAGCTCATGATGATGCTTGAGATCATTTCTCACTCTCACTTAGTGCAATTTCAACATTGTGTCCCGACACCTTGCTGCCTCGGTTTGCGCACCACATCAACCGCTATCGGATTGTCCCACATTTTTACATGAGCCATTCACTCCTGTCATACTGCAAATGTTTCGTTATTTTTCCACCATTTCATCTACCCCGCAAGGAGGCCCACCAGTGTTCCCCCCCTACCCTCGTTCTTGGTCATCATTACTGATCCTCGATTGAACACTTCCTCCTTGCTTGGCCATTCCTTTTGTTCGGTATAATTTTATCCCTTTTTCGGGCCGGACAAGTCCTTTACGAAAAAGGCACTTAGGGAGTTTCCGTTAAGCTCTATTCTGACTCCTAAAAGAATGAAAAGATCACCGAGCAATCTTGCTTCCTTTCTTGCTCGCTAAAGTACCTGAAAGGGCGTCTATCTGGTATAAGTTTAACCCTTTTCCGGACCTGGTAGACTAATTACGAAAAAGGAATACTCTAGTCACACCGGCTAGAAGAGTTCTTCATTGCATCCTTTTATGCTTCTTTGGGCCTTGGAGACTAAATCTACGAAAAAGCAACCCACTGGAGTCTTCTTACTTGCTTTCAGACTCTCTAAAATTGAAAGCAACCACGAGCATGAACTGTCCTGGGCTCGTGAAATCCACACGACAGTACCATTCCATCATTTCAGAGTCTTCTTATCGCTTTCAGACTCCTTAAAATTGAAAGCAACCACGAGCATGAACTGTCCTGGGCTCGTAAAATCCACACGACAGTATCATTTTACACACACTTCTTCTAGTTCCCTAACCCATGAAGAAGTCCCCTCCCGTGCCTCCTGGCACTTTGATCAATCATCTCGACAGCACCCCCAATCAGGTCGCCTTTGTTCAGAGTATTCTGCAGTCTTCTGCCATTTTACACCAGCTTGAGTCTCCCTCAGCCAGTTATCCTCCCAGATCCATTACAGCTATGATCCCTTTCCCCTCAGTCAGTTTCATATGCTGCCAGATCATTCCCATTATCATACTCTGAACAAAGGAAGTTTGAGTCCACCCACTCTACTTGCCCAGTTATCCCCCTACAGTTCGGTCAGTCCTACCATCAGTACTATCACATTTCGGTTCTTCACCTTGCGCTCCTATCAAGGAAACATCATTTCCTTGATAGTTGTAGGTCTCCCTCTGTCGACGACAGCTCCTCTATTCCAGAGGATAGGCCCAGAGGTCCCTACGCCTTGGACTTATCACCATCTGTGGTAAGTGCCTACGGATCATTCTGAGAGGAGTCCTCATTGCCTCTTCGAGTGGTTGTTCCTCACATGCTCGACTTCAGCACCTTGATCGCATCGTTGAGGATCGCGTAGGATTATATCCCATCAGTTTTTAGTCGAAGACCCCAGATTTCCCCCGACTCTAGCACATTGGTGAGTCACTTCGGAACACCCAGTTGCATGTTCCCGTGGATGTCCGGGCTGCGTTGGCGTTTGTATTCGGAAGCCATCCAGCTATATGCTTCCTTGAGTACCCATTTTAGTTCCAGTCCAGTGTACCATGGAGAGTATGACCCCAGTCACGATGATCCAGCAGCTCATCAGTTCCTTTGGTACCACATTCAGCAGCACTGATGATATTTCGGTGCACCAGTTTTTCAGCTTACACATGGTCAGCCTAGCAGTATGTCCCAGATTTTGTGTCCCCTCTGGACTCTTATGATGTACACAATGGCTATGTATCTTACAGGTCCTCCTTTTCAGGCCTCACAGTTATGTTTATGTATCTTGATACGAGCATGGGTATGCCCGCCTCGTCCATATATTGAGATTATTCCTCAGTCAGTATTTTGAGGTCATGTATATTTTCGGTCCCCATTTTGGACCCCATTGTTATGGTTATGTTATATCCTGATACGAGCATGGGTATGCCCGCCTCGTCCATATCATCAGATGATTCCTCATCCATCATTGAGGTTATGTACTTTTAGTTCTTGCAGTTGTTCGGGATCGTTGTTCCGGGCTTCAGTTTGTTTCTTCTCTTCTCTCCACACCCAGGAAAACCATTCATGACTTATGATGTCCATCGGCCATACGATGAGCTCCTGCCCTCGCACATCAGGGGGCAATCTGTTAACACCCAAAAAGTGTTCACTACCTCATCTACCACATTATATGGCTCATTTGTCCATTTTTCTACCATATTTCCCTTAAAATCCTAAAAAATCCCATTAAAAAGCCTCCAAAAGGCCTAAAAGCCTCCAAAAGGCCTAAAATGCCTCTAAAAGGCCACAAAACCATCAAAATAGCCTAAAAAAGGCTAAAAAACCCCCTTTTTCCTCTAAAAATAGCAAAATCCCCTAAAAAGGGAATAAAAAATATAAAATAATGAGGAAAAGGAGGAAAAAACCCTATACAGCTGCCCTAAACCATGTGTTCCCTAAAACCATGGGTCAGCACTCCACCACCAAAAAACTATAAATAGGTGATGGAGATCCATTATTCCACATCCACAATCACAAGCACCCTTACTCTACCAAAATCTCTCTCGAAACCCTAGTTCACCATTGAACTACTTTCACCTTGAGAGCCACTTTTGGCCCATTCCCACCATTGGAGAAGGAGAAGAAGCATATTGAAGCTTGGAGCATCCTCTTGGACACTGCAAAGGGCTTCATCAAACCTTCACATTGAAGGTAATATCAATACAAAAAAGCCATTCTTTAAATTTGATGTTTATGTTTCATGCATGTTTTAGAAGTAATTTAATTTCTGTTTTAGCTTAGTTATTTACATTTACTGAACTTCTACTAAGGAGTCCATTCTCCTTAGTAGATGCTCATTCGCACAAGCTAGGGGTAAAACCCTAGCTACACTAGGCATTACTTTTTTATTCGAGATACAAAAAATTAAAAGGTAAATTGACTACTCAATGGATGGGTCCTTATGAAATTGTTACAGTTTTCGATAATGGATCCGTTAAAATTAAAACAATTGATGATTCTCAAACTTCCTTTGTTGTAAATGGCCATAGACTTAGACTTTATCACCAACCTATATCTAAACAAGAATTTGTGCAGAATGCCTTACAACAGCAGGAGATGGAGCTGGTAGAAGAGGAAGTCATTCCTCCTCCTCCTAGTCCCTGAAATTTCTAAAGGATTGTCTTTATTTGTACATATGTAAATATATTGTGTTTTTGTTTTAATTATAATAATGAAGAGCTATTTCTGACAAGCTGATTGTATTTATACAGGGAATTCATTTGTATGATTAGTGCTTTAAATTTTTTCCATTAAAAACAGGAAAACTTTTCTCCCTTTTTAGATTTCTTATGACTTTTTTTTACATATGTTTTGTTTTGAATAAATCAAAATCATCTAACAACGGTTTTGCAGCTTAATTACAAGGACCTTATCTGTTCATGCAATATTATTAAAAGGGAAGCACTTAAAAAAAAACAAAAAATTAATATATCCTAATCCCTTCTTTTTTCAATCATTGTTGAAATTGACATTTTTTGCAAAAGATAAAGCGTTCTTTATATTATTTTGCAACCATTTCATTTATGATTTTGAATATGGTATTTGATTCAGGCATGCACATTTCTGATTATCATTTAGAACTGTTTCTTAAAAGACCTATCTTAATTGCTATGGTCTCAAAAAAAAAAATACTATCTTACACCTATGGATCATTGGCTTATCAGAGACTCATTATCAATACTTGTCTCTTAAAGCATCTTTTAAAGGTAACTTAGAAGTGAATGTTATTTTTATTCTTGTGGGGAACATTACTGAATTCTTATGAAAGAGATAGATATAGATCAAAGAATAGCTTTAGGTTATTATCTTTTGACATGATCTTTAACTTTGGCTATTATAAGTAAAAGTTGCTCATAAAGGTTCATTCTAATATTTAGAGTTATGTGTTTAGAAGGCTTAGCACACTCTAGTGCCAACCGGCTTCCTTACAAAAAAAATATATACATATACATCATTATACGAAGCGAACCCATTGGGGTACTGAACAGGCCTGCTGGCAGCGGGTCCATGCTAAGTAAAATCTTAAACAAGGAAGCTAGGTAAATGCAAGTAAACCCGCTGGGGTACTGAACAGGCTCGATGGTAGTAGGACTATGCTTGCATGGTACCAAGTTAAACCCATCAAGGTATTCAACAGGCATGCTAGCAGCGGGTCAATATCGGGTAAAAGAGATCGGTTAATGCATTATTATGCACATGATTCATAAATAAGAAACCTGAGTATACAAACACATGTTTTGGCCAATCGTCTATATTGTCATTAGAGAATAACTGTAAGTTAAACTTGGACCTTGTCATCTAATTCAAACAATATCTAGGATGTTATTATCCTATAAATGGGACCCATAATTATTAAAATCTCACAAGCTTTACGGTACACCTTATCTATATCTTGGGATGACAAGAAATCTTTAAAATGAGTCATGGATGGCACATTTTCCTGTGCCATCTTTCATATCAAATCATACTATCATTCTTCATATGGTTCTTTTAAGAACTGTTCTATTCTTTATGGTAAATGTACATATCTGAATCATCTACATGTTTAGCTAATATTTCGTTTTCTTGAGAAAAGTATTACAACATTTTTTTCAACTATTGATAAAATAATTGAATATCTAGTGCTCTTTTTGTTGGCTTGAGAACAAGCCATATCTTTGGTTTGGGGGAGGATTAGAACTGTTTTAAACTATTTTTTTATTTTTTTAAAGAAATTTTTTTATTTATCTATGAAAGTGATAGATGTTTGCGGTTTAATGCAAAAGCAAGGGGCAAATTGTTTTAATTAAAGACAAACAAAAAGGGGACATGACTTAAAAAATTTAGAAAGCAAAGTTTACAGCATTTTCTGTACACTATTAGCCTTAAAAATTCCTTGGAAAAATCAATTCCAGTTGGCTTCAGCAATAAAAATTTGTATAGACAAAAGTCTGTATGAAAGGCTAAATGACGGATCGAATGTCGATCCAAATGCAATGATGAATGCAGCAAATAAGCAATGTTTTGAATAAAAGTGTTGAAGAAATTTTAGCTTATATATTTCAAATAGCATGCTAGATATTTTTTAAAATTTTGACTAACCAATGATGATAGGCATCAATCAAACGTCAAATATCACACTTGGTTTTATTTCCTTATTCATCTCATCTTGTTAAATGAACGAATATTGTGTCATTATGAATCATTGTATGACCACTATGGCCTTACCTATCGTATAGATTTCCAGCATATGGATCGGATCCTTGTGATCTTCCACGTGTAGAATATCCCATTACGTGAATTTTGTTCAACTTGTCCAAAGCTTGGCTTTGGACATGGTTGAATATGCTATACCAAACACGCATCTACCGAATTCAGGCACTTCAATACTAGCACATAACTCAAGATCTTCAAAGTACAAGTGTGATCTTTCAAAACACGCTTTACCTATTACCATCCATCCATCCAAACAGACCTCAATTTAACTGATGGCTGCGTGAACTTCTGCTTCACTCTGTTCACCCTTAATTTCTCTCTCTGCGAGCTACGTCCTCTGTAAATTTCTTATATCCCCTGCATTTATCTGTTGTTTCCCCCATCCTCTATCAACAATGCCTAACCGTTGCGAGCCAGGTAGCTACCAAGATCTTCTTCATATCCCTGAGTTTAAAAGATGCCATGAGTTATTCTCTCAAGCAGGTTGGAATTTGTTTCTCCACCACCTTGATGGTCACAACCACGAAATTTCATTGTTGTTTTCCAAAGGTTTCGATGGCAAAACGGCCAAGGTTGGCCATCTTGTTTTCTCCGTAACAGAAGAGTCAATAGCGTTAGCTACGAAGCTCCCTAGAGAAGGTGACCGATGGCACAAGCATTTGTTTCTTCCACGAGAAGCTCACTAGTTCTATCTCAAGCTCGATTTTCAACACATTACTAGCACTAAAGGTTTTCATAGAGAATGGATCAAGCCAGAGTACTTGGATCTTTTGACCATTACCATTCACTTAGTCACCTGCGAAGGTAAGTTCACTATTTTTAAATCTTTCCATGTTAGACTCTTAGCTCATTTTTTCAATAATCAGACCTTAAATTTCCCATTCTACTTCCTAAAGAGCTTGGAAAAGATGTCAATTCAAGTTAGAAAGAATACCATTAACCCTTCTAGCAGCTTATATCACCATTGTCTCATTAAGCTTTTAATCATTCATCAACTAGAGGAGAGAGGTCAGACTTGGGACCATTTTGTTTTTGAGATATTAAACCCTCATTTTTCTACTTTCAAATCCTCCCCTTCTCAAGAACACCTTCATGCCCAAGAAGAACCAAACTCCAAACGTATACGATTTGATGAGAGTTCCTTAGATGTTATGCACTCTGTCCATTCAATACATTCTCCTACTGAACCAAGAGAGACAAATCATGACCAGTCCATTGATCAGCCTGACATTTAGATTATCATTCATCCTTCATGCTCAAATATTCAGTTGGACGATCATACCTTTGAGTCATCCCTCCTCACACTAGGTAATGCATTCATTCAGATGAGTGAAGCCTGTGCTGCTAGAATCTCTCCTACATGTAACAAAGACAAAAGCTCTAAAGAACAGACTATTAATGTTGAGACATCTCCAAAAGAGAAAAGTCGTCAAATGGACTTGGAGCATGGTATAAAACAACCTATTTTGAGTCAGCAAAAGTGGGATCAGTTAACCCAAGAGATAGCACAATTAACAGAACAAAGTCAAAGCTATGTGGAGACAATCTCCGAGCTCCTTGAAGAAAATAAGATGTTGCGTACACAATTGAAAAGCACTCAATGCTCGGTTAACACAAAAATAACATCCAATGCTATCCTTAGAGTAAAGTATAATTCCTTAAGGGGTCGTTTCACGAAGCTCCAGGCCAAGCATGCATCTCCATCATTCGAGTCGAATACCGCTGCTATCACAGCTCGGCCTTCTTCCTAATCACTTTTTGTTTTTCTTAGTGGGACCTGGCATGACTCCGGTTTGGGGGAATGTTGGTGTCCAATATTGTCACCATTTTTTATCATTTAATTTACTCGAAGTGGCGTTATTTCTATCGTTTTTGCTATAGTAAGCTGTTTTATTAGCCATTCAGCTCATCAAATAGTCTAGGTATGCACAAATTCACTTACCATGCAAATCTTATTATGTTTCATATATTATGGTTTATTTGTGATTAAAATGATGTTTTTGGGAATAATTAACACTTATGGTTTTAATTGACATGCTGCGATTTGCAAATTACCCATCATTTCTCCCATGCACTACATGCTCAGCCTAAAACACATTCAGCTCATCGTTCAGCCCTCCGTTCAGCTGCGAAATCCGTGGTTGACACATCTTAGACCATTGAATGAAGAGAAGGACACATGGGTTCTGTTCTACACATAATGGGCCTGGTTAATGAGCTATTGCTCTAGAAGATCCGTCCTTATGCTCCCCAAGACTGACATCACATCTCACGTCCACGTGAACGCTCCAAGCCTTGATTCGTCTGCGCATTCAGCCTGGATTCATGCATGTTGGCCAAGCTCTCACTCATGCCATTATTCTGGAAGGACTCCATCCGTCCACATTTAGCATGCCAACATAACTTCCATGCCCACATCAACACTCCAGCGCACCTTCTCTTTTATTCATTTGGCCGGTAGTTACGCATGCCTGCTCACGTTCATTCATGTTGTTGTTCTGGAAGGATTCCACCTAACCATGATTCACTTCGCCAGCACACTGCTCGTCCACATCTAAGATAGATCGATTCTATAGCTACTCTGAGAAGGAACCAAACCCATCAAAGTTTGAAGGACGCCCTCTGCGTTGGAATGTATCAATTGAATTAGCTGTTACAATCATTTAAACACTCCTATTATTAGAGACGTCAACTTTGTCGACCATCTCACCCATTGTAACTTATAAATAGTCGCCCCTGTCATTGAGACGAGTTTGCTTCTGAATTCACGATGATTTTCTAGTCTTAGTCCAAGAATTTACAGTCATAGATAGTGTGAAGACAGAGTCTGTAATTTTTCTGAAGTTAATGGAAGTAGCAGCTTGTTGATGTTTTGATGGTAGTCATTTAAGTTGAGCTAGTTCACCCTCCGATTGCTGGGAATGGCCCCTCATCAACTGGAGGTTTTATTTACATTTTCTGCATTTATTTTCTTGCAATTAACTAGTTTATTTTTTGTGTGTAATCTAATTCATTTTCTTGTATGTGTTACCTTCATTCCTCTGTAATCAATATTCTGTTTTCAATACAACCTTCTTTCTTTTGATTTAAAGTGGTCGACCAATAGTTCAATAGTTTGAAATTTGTAGTTTGTTTTCAGTCCTTCTTCCATCATCATAGTTAGATATTGCTTCCAAATTCTTCCATAGTTAGCATTCCTTTCTTTCTTTTATCCTCTGTTAGTTTTTCTTCCTGTTTGATGTAGGTTAATTATTCCTTCTTCTATTTCCAACCTTTTCCCTTCTTCTATTCCAACCTTCTTCCTACTTTTTATAAAATCATTCTTTCTCTTAGGTAATGATTAGCATAAATAATTTCTTAGCCTCTAATCATCTCTCTACTGCTTCCTCTGCACTGTAGGATCATTTGCATAAAGCCAGTTGGTAATTAAATCATCCAAAAAATATTCTTTCCCTCACTTTAAAATGTTTTCCTCCATTCGGATCGTCATTCGGACTGCCATTCAGACCGGTGTTCGGATCGTCATTCGGACCTATGTGTTTTCTGTATTATTTTAGTCCTTTTTCTGAATCTAATTTCTTCTCCTCTCAATCATCATTCTTCTTATTCCTCCTTAATAGTTTGAGATGTAATTTAATCTTGTTTTATGTTATTTGGAGTTTTTAATTCAATTGTCATCATTATTTCCTCCTTTCTTACTTCTTCCTTATCCTCTTCTCATCTTTCTTCCAAACTTTATTTCTTTAACTAGTTTTGTTACTTAGTTATTGTTCAGAATGTATGAATGTTTTTTCTAAATAGTTTATTTCTAAGTTATAGTTGATAATTCTATTCGTTGAGTTGTTTTAGTTTGTTAATCTTAAGACTAGTTTCTATTTAATGAAGATGTTCATGTTGCAAGATCTGGATTAATAATAAAATATCTTTATCAAGTTTTTTACTTGCTTCCAAATCTAATATAGTTCAATTTAACATCTTTGTTAAGTTCTTATACTTACTTCTAACTCACACTAGTTTCATGTTGTTCACATATGGATAGACAGTAGTTCATAATGTTTAAATTTAGTAGTAGTTTGTTGGTTTTTAGTTTACATTTGTTTGTAGAAGTTAAGTTAGATTTACTTCCATTTAGCTTCCTCATTACATTTGAAAGTCATTACGATACATTTACTCCATTTCCTATTACATTTGATGTATGTAATCAAGAAGAGTGGAATTATATGGTTTATTCTAAATTAATTTACATTTACAAGTTCTCCCTATTAAACATCTAATATCCGTAGCTCTGATTCTGTTCATAGTTGTTATCTAGAAGTTTAATTTAGTAGTTTCTTACTTTTCTAGAAGTAATTTGTGTTTCAGTATTTGTTTCCATCTTTCTTATTAATTAACCATAGAAGTAGAGTAGTATGATCTAGTACTATTCCGATCTGTGATTTAAATGTATTCTTAAATATTTAACTCGGTTTTTCATTTTGAAAGATCTTTCGATATTTTTCCTTACTAAACATTTTTAGGTCTGACAAACCTGAAACTTTAGAACCATTTCTACCTTGGCATATATTTTGATTCAACTCTAAGTTTATTGATCTTGGTTGATAATTAATATTAGGTGTTGTTTTTATTTGAGATAGCTCACACACCCAACAATATGGCACCACAATACCCACCCATGCCACCTATTTTGATACCCCCTCCTCCTATTCCAACCCAACCAATTGGTTAATTATATTATGGACCCTATAATCCTACCTATCCCAACGTTATCCAGGAAGCAGTGGTTCCTACACTGTAAGTGGCACAAGCCATCCCTACATCCACATATTATGGAGCGAAAACTACATTTATCCCACCACTGGGATACAACCCTAACTATCCATTTATGTTCCCAACTGGTCAAACCCCCATGCCTCACATGGGGTTCAACCTTGTTCAACCTTCTTTCACACAACAAGCTCAACATTTTGAGTAGTTGAACACTGTGAATCCTTAGAATCCTCAAAATCAATGGAAGAAGAAAGGGAAGAACAAGCAAAGCTAGGAATAGGGGCAAGGGGGAGATCGTCCTCCCCAAGAAAACCAGAACTCGAGTAATCAAAATGCAGGGACAAACAATCCCCCCAGGAAAGGTAAGAATGACAACCTGAGGACCAATTACTCTTGTTCCATTTTCATAAAATATGGTCATTACACCCATCACTTCCCTCTTATCCCTGACTGTCAATTGTTAGTGGAATCCAAGAAGAAGACAGTAATAAATCCTCCCCAACCCCAAACTGATGTCGTACAACAACCCTTCACCAATCAAGGAGTCATTACGCAACAGTAAGATCCTTGCCTCTCTGATGATGGTTCCTTCCAAAATATCTATACACTTGATTTTAATATTTAGATTGGAGCCAAAGGTTATGATAGGCCTGAAGCTCCCCAAGTGGAAGACATCCCTCTCCCCTCAGGGGGGATTTTCAATTACCAATCCCAAGTGCCGATTAAATCCCATGGATTCCCAAAATCCCACTTCGGTGTACCCCTAATAACCACAATATGAAATCCACCCATAATTACAGTATTATGGATGACTTGGCTCAGTCCCCTGCGACCATGTCCACATTAGAGGTGCTACAGTCATGTCCAACCCAGTGCAAGTAATTACTCAATGCACTTGGCACCGTCAATCCTTTTGACTCATGCCTTATGACCTTTGATCTTGATAAAGGTGAACCACGACTACCCTCTTCAGTTGCATTTCAAATCCCCATCACGGTAAAGAACATTATGATTCATTGGTGTATCTTCGATGAAGGCACATCCACTTGCGTGATGTCCCTCTAATGTTTGGAAATGATTGGGGTCAGCCGAGCTAGTTCCCTCATCTCTTTCCCTTCATGCATATAATGGGAAACCATTCCAACCTATAGGATTGTACCAAAATGTCCCCATAGAGCTATGGGGAAAGATGATCGTGATCGATATTGAGGTATTCGATGCTCAACTCGAATACAACATCCCCTTGGGGCGTAGTTATATGTACTCCATGAAGGTAGTCTCCTCCTCAGTCTTCTGTATCATGATGTTTCTCTTAAATGAGAATATTGTCACCCTCGAATAGCTCAATTACTATGATCCCAACACCACTAGAAACCCTGAAAATGTCCTACCTATTATCGCCAAAACAAATCAACCCCCCTACATTAATATTTCCCTTGTCATGTACATGGACTCAAATTTGCTAGGAGTGTATTTTTGACCACCACCCGATATCCACACATCTACTGATGGCCTAATGTGCACAATTTTCACCACTGAAAATGGGTCCACCTCCTCCTCAATGCCATCATCAACACTATCACTGATCCATGTCAATAAACAAACACTGAGTCCATTGGTACCTTCGATCTTCCAAATCCATTTCTTTCACCCCCCCCCCATAGGCATACAAGGGACACTAGTTATGGCTCAGTTGACTCTACTCAGACTCACTTTGGGTATTTCAGTATGGTACCTTACAACACCCTACCCATAAATGGCTTCTAAACCAGTAGCCCACTATGAGTTTTTCCCCGTTTCAACTGTTATGCCTACTAGGCCACTTACACCATTTTTACCTCTAGTCGGACCTACCACATCCACAACTAAACCATAGACGATCTCCACTAAGACCACCAATGTGAGAATCAAACAACCTAAGTTGAAAGGCCCCATCCTACCTAACCCTGCACCCAAATCGTCGAGGGTCACTCAATCTAAAGCAGGGGGCATCAACCAACAATGGTTAAAATCCCTAGTAATGACCAATACTCCCACCTAGATGGTCACTCCAACATGTGATCTATGTGGGAAACAAACCAACCTATGCCCCACCTTTCCAGAACTCCAAAACTTGCTCAATAACCTGGTGATTGTAACCCATTCTCCACTGACAGTAGAAGGGGTGCATCATCATCGCCCACACCTAATTCCAAATCATTGCGTATGAATCACACATGTTTGATTTGTTCTCGATTTTTGCATTACACACACCATTATCCTAACCTCCCTCGATTTCGAGACACTTTGGAGACCATTCACCTCACTCAAAGGACGGTTGAGAAATATTTCCCGCCAACCTAGGAAGTGGCTTCTATCAATGTAGTCACTACATCAAAGAAACCACTAGTTGCTCCTCCATCAGAACCTACCCTTATGAAAATTCCAATTGTGGAGCCTGCAACACCATGAGACCCCCAACCTACGGATCTTACGCCGAAAACACCACATAATGGATGCTCCTCTTGCAATAATCACACTCACATGATTCCTCCCAGGGCCATCACAACCATTTTGGATCAATTCAATTCCACAGCGGCACAGACACCCCTATGTTCCTGAGTACCATGACCCTGTTCGTCCTATGGCGATACTTCTCACTTCTCAATCCAATGTCCCATTTTACGCGTAGAATGAGAAGCTAGTGTCGAACTCACGAGAATCCAAGATAAACTTACTTAATTCAGCATAGTCCCGCAAGGTTTACTAACTAAGGAAGTATTCTCCCCCTTACTGGATACCATTGATACCGTATTTCTTTTGGATGACATCCTAACTTTTAGTGATTCCTCATCTTTCAATGAAGACTTGGATCCTCCACAAGCATTTCCAAGTGTTTAGACACCACTCGGCCCCCCTTGTAAATGTTGGGTATTTCCCAATGAGTATGATATCACCTTGGTACCACCATAGGTTCTAACATTTAATGGCCCCCAACACAAATAAGGGTCCAAACATCTCTTGTTTCCCTTCTTTTTTCATATTTGTCTAGTTTAACACAACCCAACATTTTATTTCTTATGTCTAATCCATTTTTTTGTTGAGAATAATTCTATCTTCTATTTATGCAGATGACCTCTCAATTAGAAATCTATATCATCTTTGCATATGACGCAATTCGATGGTCCAAGAACCTTGCATTAGCTTCCTGAGATATTTATTCCCCCTCCCAATTCCTCTACCACATCGGTATATTTTGTTTGGGGTCACTCACAAACAACCAAGTAGAATATGATGCTATCATAAGTCTCTTAAGTGATTCCACCCACCTTGGCATGCACTATCTACAAGTACACCTAGATTCCCAAATAGTTGTCTCGCAGCTAAACAATGTCTTTCGTGTCCTCAATCCCCTCCTTTTCCACAAGTTCCAATGATTGCACCTTCTCATCTAATAGTTTAAAACCATTACTTTCACTCATATACCAAGAAACGACAATGCATTCGTCAACTATGTCTCCAACGAGGTCTTGAACTGGCACTTGATACATCACATGACTTCCTAATCCTGCACATCCAACCACAACATATATATATATACATACATATATATATATATAGATATAGATATATATATATATATATATATATATATACATATATATATATATATATATATATATACATATACATATATGTGTGTGTGTGTGTGTGTGTATTATGTGTAAGCACCTATCTCTATGCATACATATCTATATCATCATCATAAACCATGCATCGTATGCTGTAACCATCCACATCATATGAGTTAGTACCTACTACTACACATACATAACATCAACATATAAAAAATATACATCCATACATATCATTAACACATCATCACACATAAACATATATCATCTACAAAATGCCGCCACAAATGGTATATATATATCCAAAAATGTATATATGATACATCATCTAAGGCCTCATAGGCCGCATATACATCAATATTTGTCTTATGGGGGATACATTAAGAACGCCTACCTTCCATAGGCTATAAACAAAATGGGGCTCTCATACCTATACAAAAAAATATCATGAGTTCCATGCACTCACACAGCTCCTCCAATTGGTAGATCCCTAGGCCCCATAATGGCATATGATGGATCTCTGCCCCCGCGGCTCCCACTGCCACCGATCCTGCACCTGGAGTTGACCTCGGTCTCTTATATGGTGGGGGACCATGTCCTCCCTATACCTCTCTCACCACATGGAAAGAAACCTCCAATCTCTACATCACCTAAATCCAAGCAGATCAACACTCTATCGGCAGCTGGAGCATCAAGGCCAACTCCTCAAACTCCTCATCATCAAGATTGGAAACACCTCTATCATATGTATGTGTGTGTGTGTGTGTGTATATATATATATCTATATATATATGTATATATATATGTATGTATATATATATATATTATGTGTAAGCACCTATCTCTATACATACATATCTATATCATCATCATAAACTATGCATCATTTGTTGATAACCATCCACATCATATGAGTTAGTACCTGCTACTACACATACATAACATCAACATATAAAAAATATACATCCATACATATCATATACACATCATCACAAATAAACATATATCATCTGCAAAATGCTGCCACAAATGGTATATATATATCCAAAAATGTATATATGATACATCATCCAAGGCCTCATAGGACACATATACATCAATATCTGTCTTATGGGGGATACATCAAGAACACCTACCTTCCATAAGCTATATACAAAATGGGGCTCTCATCCTTATACAAAAAAATATCATGAGTGCCATACACTCACATAGCTCCTCCAATTGGTAGATCCCTAGGCCCCATAATGGCCATATGATGGATCTCTACCCCCGCGGCCCCCACTACCACCAGTCCTACACCTGGAGTTGACCTAGGTCTCTTATATGGTGGGGGACCATGTCCTCCCTATACCTCTCTCACCACATGGAAAGAAACCGCCACTCTCTACATCACCTAAATCCAAGCATATCAACACTCTATCGGCAGCTGGAGCATCAAGGCCAACTCCTCAAATTCCTCATCATCGAGATTGGAAACACCTCTGTCATCGATCCCCTTGTACATAGTATGCAACCACCCCTCCAAGTATTTCAATACGGTTTCCATCCACTTCTCCCTCACTTCCCCCCAGTACGGGAACCCCCCACTACTGCTCCACCATCCGGCATCGTGCCCCTAATAACCACCCTAGCTCCTGTCGCTGGTTCGGTTCCCCTATCCCACCTCTATCACTGCCCCACATGCCAGGGTGGTCGCATCGGCCCAATATCTGCATCACAAAAGGAAACCACCATAAATGCATGATAACCATCTAAAATATATGCAAAATCAAAATATGTACAAAACTCTATGTAACTATCAACAAAACAACAAACGTACCTAATGCATGAAAACACCCTACGGGAGGTGGTAACTCCAAATCCCCTCGGTAATCCATACCGCTCTAAGGGTATCTTTCCATCTAGTTGATCAACTTATCACACACATATAAGTTGTGTGGGGTATAAAAATCACATACCTCCCCCCCGCCATCCCTGGGCATCACTCACCCTCAGTACATTACACAGGGCTCTTGAGGACCCCTCGTAGGTGCCACTACCATTGGCCTCAGTGTCGGATATCCCTCAAATAAATAGGAGCATAAGACACTCACATAAAAAAAGGTCCTCCTCTGAGACCCCCACCGCAACGAGCTCATATAATCCATCTCACGCGAAGAAACAATGGTCCCCATGTCACTGTCTTCTTGGCTATCACATGATCCATGAGTGCCAACCACCCCTGGTGATCTTGTTGGGGGACACAACCCCCAACACCCTCACTACTATCGTCACCACTGCTTGCACTGGAAGGGCCCTCAAGTGACTCATTAAAATATGTACATAGCTCAAATCACTCTAGTCTCCATCATAATAGTGTTCCACCAAACCATGGATCATTTGTCCCTCCATCTACAAGGGCACTGGCTCCTGTAACCCGCGATGAGGAAAACCTATCAAAAATATATATATATCTTGAGCCGTGATGCTAAATTCCTCTCCACCAACTCTAAATACCCATCTATCAAGGTCCCACATGTCCAGAATCCTCCACAGTAGGTACTCAGGCAATTGTAGTAGGGGGCACTTGAAAATTTTCAAGATCCTTGTGTCTCGTAGCATCTGAGTTTGCTACCATGTCCCCCAGCACCAATGGGATGAGATCATTGTAGTTCCTTTCCCGCCACTCCACAACATTAATAAAAACCATAGTACAATCACAATGTCTTGCAAAGGTAAATCTATCATACATCATACATCTATCACCAAGACCATGAATACGTGCGCGACTCACCTTGAGCAAGCCTGCGCATAACACGGCTTCGCTTTAATACAGTTGCGCCCAACGGGACTATATCATGGTTACCCGCACGACAACAATGCCTAGGACATAACCACTTCAACTGAACTATGTAGTGTGACCATCCAATGGACGATCACGCTACATTAGTGCACGACCAACATGTTCCTCTCCCACACTAAGCATGGAACAATGCATTTTAACCACGCAAAGTCGACACACTACGACCATGCACGATTTTGAGAAAATTCCACACTACAACCACACGCAATTTTCCCATTATCTTGTGTGCTTGCATGAGATAAATCTAAAATCCCAAGCAGTCATGTTTTGGGCACTAAAAATAGTCCCTAAATCCCTAGAGACACCCTTTCCCTACAACTACCCAGGCCCAAATCGCAAGAAAAAGGTTAAGGCTAACCTAAAAATTGTGGCTCATCGAATAGGTACATAGATCTCCCAGAATCAGCACAAACACATTCTCGGAGGCTATCGTGGAATAGTGCAAATGGCATGGACAAGTCGGCCCCACCTCTTATTTATACGCATTTGCCCCAAAATTCCCCATAACATTACGGACAAACTGTAGCTCTGTTTGATGAACTATTCATGCCACTGTGATCAGTGCCTCGAGATCTACATCATGGATTGGACCATACCCTATTCTGACCAATTACATATGGGCCCTTTATTTTTGCATGCACTCCACAGGTGCACCATGTTTTGGTTTTGCATTTATGTATTGTCAATACCTTTGTCATGTCCTTTACTACACTTGGGTATGTGCTTTGTATGTGCAGGATTACGACTAAGACTTGCAGGAGACCCCTTGTTTTTCCATTATAAGAACAATACTCCATCCCTCAGCAAAGGTTCTGAGCTTCGATCATAGGTGTCATTACAAAACAAGCATATAGGAAATGTTTCCCTCTTCTTACATTACATTTACCAATATTCCCGCTAATAACCATAGGGCCCTCATTCTTAGTCATGATGTGCCATCAACGTCATCACTATGACTAAGATGTTCCCTCATGGGTATGCACACCATTACATCCATTTTCATCATTTGACACCCATGATGTTAATCCCCCCACAAGCCTGAGGGATCTGATACAGCTTGAAATATCACCCCTAGCTCATCATTTTATAGCTGCGCATTTATTCCCCCACCTTTAATAGTTGATGCCATCACATTCCTCAGCACATGTTACGATCAAGAACCACAATTGACTACTCATGCCTCCATGATTGCTCTACCATCTGAAATATTCTTCGTACCATCACCCTCATCAAGACACCAATGGGGGCCCCATCCTAAAAGTAACCAATTCCATTTAGTTATTCCAGCACGAACAATCTGCATGGCATTAATTCATGGGGCAACCATCTTCCAATATGCAAAAAACCATCACATCATCATGGAAAGCATCTTCAACCAACTCAAAACCATGGGGACTCTTCCCATTATCAAATTGGTCCCCTGACACCCCAAAACCTGTGGGGACCCCACCAATCATTCTTTATGTACAAACATGTTCCCCAATCCACATAAACCTGTGGGAACTCTTGATTCTTTTGGCAGCAACCCATGGTCACATTTGATCGATGTATTTGAGTCTCATTATCCCCAATATTATTATTTTTGTTAGTCACCATTACTCTTAGTATTGTGTCTCGATCAAACCCCTTCACTTGCAATTTGTATCCCTCTGTTTCACTTTGTACCTTTCCTAATGGAATAATGTCATTATCCCTCCCCATGCTTACATCGATCAAAGGAAGTTATGAGACCCATGCTTATCAGCTAGTCTTGTGTCATGCCTTTTAGTCCTATAGTTGGTTACACTATGGTCTTGGTTCCTATGATTAGACTCTCATCTTCTCATATGCTTCACCTCTCATCGACATCATCTTACAATATTATGAGAGTTGAAATAGTTGCAGTTTTAGCTTGGGGTCCCTTTTATTCACTATAACAGATCACCTTGAACTAATTAGGGAGATTCATTAGTGCTCCCTAAATTAGTGGTTTCCCCTATGCTCGACGTCAACACCTCTCTCGCATCAAGGGGGAATGTATTTTTGAAGGTGGCAGTGTTCACATGTGAAAAAACATGGTAGTAGTCTATCTGGTACAGTGAATTTCCCCCTCACATAGCTTTAGCGCTACTTTGGTCCCCCACTCCTGTGGGCTCATCATGATCATCAACAGTTCTGCTTCTTCAGTATTCAGCAGCAATTCCATATTCAATTACTCTCACATGGATTGAAGTCTCCTTATTCCTTGTCCCAATAGTATCTTTTGAGTTGGCCCCTTGGTCTTCTCTTATTGTAATCATCTTGGTATCTTTTTCACGAGTATGGGTATGCCCACCTCGTTTGTATACAACAACATTTTTTATTACAGCTTCACTAGCCGTCACCAGCACTCTTCCCCCATGGGAGGACACTCTCATCTAACTATGCTTTGTCCACTACATAACAAGAGAGAAACACAAGAAACGATGATGCATTATCGTCTCTACAGTTCTTGTTAAACCTCATACATCAAGGGACATCTGTTAATGCCTAAATATCACACACATGTGACATTTTGGCGATTCTTGCAATAATGCATCATCAACATATAGAATTCAACTCACCAAAGGCATCCTAAAAAATCCAAAAGGAAACATGAGTCCAAAAGTTCCCAAGAACATTCAAATGGATAGGTCGCATGGTTGAACCCTTATCAAACTGTTCTATAGAGCCTATTACGAGTTCAGATCCTACCTGGCCCTCACATGGAAATTCCTTCAATATCCAAACGATTATCAAATCTCACCCACCAGCGACACAATTGAAGGCTCATGAATGGCCCATCACCTCCACAATTCGAATTTGGGCTCCTTACACTCCTTGTACCATTAAATATCCCCCCTTGTGTACTTGGAACCACTTCATGAGATGATGGAATTCACATTTGGAGCTAGTTGTTTCTTGTACACCTCTTGGCTTATAAAACGAATCCATGGGCATGTGAGTCTTACAAAGAGAAAAAAGAGCAAAGTTATGTTGTTGGATTTGTGTTAGAGCTCCTTCATATCTCACCTCTTCCCACCTTTGAAATCATTCCAAATTTCCCTTGCCTTCTTCCTCCAAGGAGCATAATTTTCTCTCCATTCTTCTCTCAATCCACTGTGAAAATAAATTCACATGAAGATCTTGCAAAGCAAACATTGTCCTCACATAATTGTTAAGCAAGAGCTTGCATAGAACACTGAAAACGGGAACTGAATTGATGCACACAATAAAATTTTATTGAATGGTAATACAACATCCAAACTTGGGAAATATAATGGTTGTCCAAATATATAATTACATTAGAAAATTGAAATAAAAAAAGGCATTCGAAATCCTCATAAAAGTAGGCTTACTAATAAGGCAAGAAAAATCCCAATGTGGAAAAATCACTTTCCAAATCAGTCAAGGACCTCACGAATTACAAAAATTAGTTATTGAAGCTAATGAGTAATGGAAAAGCAATAAGATGTTGTGTTTTGGAGAGAAAAATATGGAGGATGTGTTGGCGTAAAAAGAAACAACTTTCCAAGTCCATAAAAGATCCTAGCTTTATCCTTATCCACTGAAAAGCAGAAAAAGCAGGACAAAACTGTGTAAAAGAAATAATGTGCTCTTACTACTATGGATTGTCATAAAAAGAAGATAGAATCATCCAGAATATTTCTAAGGGTGCACATGTGGATAATGATGGAAAGTGTGAGCCTAAAAAGGAAATATGTGGCCAACTACCTAGTCAAACACGTAGGAAAGTATCAAAAATGATTAATACTTTATATCCTAAGTCTAGATGGGTTTTTAATATTCTAATACCCCCCCTTAAGCTTGACTGTATGTGAGTAAAAATAATAAATATAGGGCCCAACAACAACGCTTGGTCACCCTTTTACATATTTCTATCCACAAAACAAGGAAAAAAGGAAAAGCTCATGGGAAAAAACCTCCCCTCAAAACATGGACATGAACAAAATTGAAAAACTTGCTTTTCAATCCTTCTTCACCATGTGTTCACCCATCCCAAGTAGTGATCTGAGATGGCTGAAAGTCTTCTCGGTAAATTCTTTGGTGAATATGTATGTAGCTTTCTTAGAAGATGGACAATATTGCAGACCAATGATCTAATCATGCACTTGACCTCATATGTAGTGCATGTGTATCTCTATATGATTGGCCCTTTGTTTTTGTACTGGGTCAGTTGAGATCTTTATGGAAATTTGATTGTCACAAAATATGACAGTAGGAGTGTTGATGTCAATCCAAAACTATGAAAGTACACCTTATAACCATACACACTGAGTGGATGAATTTAGAGCTCCTCTATATTCTGCCTCTGCAGAAGATAGTGCAATGGCACTTTGCTTTTTACTTGACTATCATATTGGACCTCCTCCAAGCATGAAAACATATCTATAATTGGAATTCCGATCTAACCTATCTCCATCCCAATCAGAATATCAAAAACCATGAAGCTCCAATGAAGAATTAGCAGCATAATGAATCCCATGAGACTTGGTTCCTTGCACATAATGAAATATCCTTTTGGCAGCCTTCCAATGAAGCTCATGTGGATGCTCCATATACCTTGATGCAACACTCACTGCATATGCAATATCAGGTCGAGAGTGAGTAAGATACAACAAACTCCCAACTAGTTGTATATACAGGGTGTTGTTCACCAAAGGGGAAGATTCTGCATCTTCAAGTCTTACTCCAAATAGAAAGGGAGTCTTGGCTGGATTACATTCTTCCATTTTGAATTTCTTTAGTAGATCTGATGCATATTTTGACTGAGATACTTTAATTCCTGAGGTGGACTAAGAGATCTCAAGTACCAAAAATTGTCTTAGTATTCCCAAGTCAGTCATAGAAAAGGCATGATGCAAAGCAGCATTCAATGAAGAAATCTCATAAATGGAGATTCATGTGATCAAAAGGTCATCAACATATAACACAATAATCAAAATAGAACGATTGGCAGGCTTCATGTAAACATTCATATCATATTTGTATCTACTAAAACTTTGTGACAAAAGAAAACTGTCCATTTTTGCATACCAAGATCTAGGAGCTTGTTTGATCCCATATAGTGACTTCTTTAACCTACACACAAGATAAGGGATAGCAATATAACCTTTTGGTTGTTTCATGTAGATCTCCTCCTCAAGGTATCCATGGAGGAAAGCACTTTTCACATCCATGTGGTGCACTTCTCGGCACTTGGATGTTTCAATTTCCAGAAGTAGTCTTATTGAATCCATATTTTCCACTAGTGAAAATGTCTCATTGATCCATATGGATATAGGTGGCCACCCACCTATTCCACTGGCTCAAAATAGTTTTCCATTTTGGCAGTTTTCTAGTAATTTTCGACAATTTTTCGGGTCTCAAACTTTTGGGACCGTTTTGAATCCCTAAATGACATTTTTTGGAGATTCAAGAGGCCAATAGTTCCCAGTGACATATATTTTCTCCTAGTCAAATTTTTTAGAGATCAGATAGACCTTTCCAACGGGCTATTGAGTGTCATAAATGGAGATCGTATGCAAACGTTATGACCCCGGGAAGTTGACTGTTCAACTAACCATCTTGGGGCCGCAAAATTTATTGTTGATGTATTTGTAACTTTGGAAGATATTCACGTGTATATTGTATGTATTAAATTTGTACTTTATTATATCCCTGATGGAGATGTTCTTATTCCTCCGATCGGAAGTGTCGTAACTTGTATTTGCAAGTGTCGCAAGTTATATTGTAAGTGTCGTAACTTATATTTGAAGGGTTATTAGAACTCCTTAGAGTCAAATGAAAGGGTTATTAGAATCCCCTAAGGGGTCAGACCAGTAAGGGTAAAAGGAAGGTCAAGTTAAAGTATAAATAGAGTGGTTGCACCACTCTATTTTCTCATTCACTCACACATCCAACTCGCATAGTTGAGAGAGAGGAGTGCACACAAGTGGAGGAGGAGTAGTTGCTGGAGACATTTATCTTTTGGGGTTTCATCTTTCTGATATTTGTATTGGTGCTTATTATATCTCTGAGGAAGTTGTAGGGTTTTTCACCTTTATGGTTTTCCCCGATGAAAACATTGTGTCTCTTGTGTCTATGATTGTTATGATGTCCATGTTATTCTTTTAGTAGGATCCTAGCTGATATTTGAATGAAATTATCAAAATTCTAACATAGTATCAGAGCGGAACTAAGAAGAACACATTGTGCACCTGTGGAAGCTAGGGATTCTTGACTTTTGGGTTTCTCTCCACAAATCATCAAAGGCAGGAGGATAGACTGACTCTCCTAAGGAAGGCGCATCTTTCTGTCGAAACATAATTTGATTCCGAACATTTTCAATTTTTGGCCTGTCACTATTGTGGGAAATTAGGGCTTTTGACATAAGAGTAATTTTGGATTTCTCTTAGCATAGGATTGATGTCCTCAGAAAAATCGAAGTTTAGAGACCAAGATCTAACTTTTTGGTTGGGAAGAACCCCGAGATCTATCAAACCCTAGTTTGGGTTTTGGACCATAAAACCAGAAAACCAGAATTTGACAGAAATTGCAGATCCAAAATTCGCAGGTCATTTTTGAGGGGTCAATTTTTGGAGTTTTCAAAATATGAGCACACCAGCTTGCTCACCTCAGTCAATTGCATCTCCCTGTCCAAATAGAACTTTGAAATTCCAAGTTTCAATTTTTAGGGTTTCTCTATCAAACCCTAGCCAGCTCCAGATCCAGTTTCAGCAAATCAAGTGGTAAGATCTAAATCTTTTATTTCCATTTGAGTTTCTCATTAAGATGTCTCACCACACCAAGCTTGAGGATAAGATTGAAGGGGCTGATAAATTCCAAGCATGGAAGTATAGGATTGGGTTAATCCTAGAAGAGAATGAATTGGACACCTATATAAGTGAAGAGATTCCAGTTCCAGAGGGAGATGAGGCTAAGGCCTTACACAAGAAGAACTTGGTCAATTCCAAGAGAATCATTGCAGATTCTATCAAAGACCATCTCATACCACATGCGTCTTCTCTAAAGAAACCCAAGGAGATGTTTGATTCCTTGACCAAGCTGTTTGAAGGAAAGAATATAAATCGAAAGATGACATTGCGGAACCAATTGAAGAGTGTAAATATCCAGAATGGAGAGACCATCCAATCCTACTTTACTAGGGTCTCTCAAATCACAGAAAAAATTGAAGCAGTGGATGAAGTGGTCGAGAATGGACAAATTGTGATGACCACTTTGAATGGCCTACCTAGGTCATGGGACTCCTTCATCCAAGGAATTTGTGCAAGAAAAAAACTAATTTCTTTCAATAGACTATGGGAGGAATGCTCACATGAAGAAGCTATACTTGTGGCCCGAGAAGAAAAGATGGGAAGTGAAGACCAAGCTCTCATAGCACACACCAAGAGAAGTAAGTTCAAGAGGGAGCAACCTCATCACAAGAGATCTTCTCACCATCATCAAAAGGAGAACATTAAGAAAGAATACCCTCACATTAGATGTTTCACATGTGATGAGAAGGGACACTTTGCCCAAGATTGTCCCAGGAACATAAAAGACTTTAACAACAACAACAACAAGAACAGCAAGAAGAGATATCATGCTCATGCTGTAGAGGATGGTGAACTTCCCAGGAAAAAGACTAAGGCAGAAAGTGAAGACTCTTCAAGTGACGAAGAGTATGTTCTAATCTATGCTCTCACAGGTACTGTTACACATGGGTGTAATGATTGGCTTATTGACAGTGGGGCTTCCAAACACATGACGGGACTTAAAGAATCTTTCATGGACCTATCTAAACATGAGTCACCTCATAAGGTGAAACTTGGGGATGACTACCAATACCCCATAAAAGGAAGTGGTGAATCCTCCTACAAGCTAGACTCTAGGAAGTCTTTGAAGATGAAGGAAGTTCTATCTGTACCTACACTCAAGAATAATCTTCTCTCGATATCATCTTTGGATGAAAATGGGATGAGAGTTGCATTTGTGGGTGGCCAAGTACTTATGAGGCCAAAAGTTAAGACCATAGATGATGCAGTTGTGATTGGAGAGAAAGAGGGAGGATTGTAAAAATTGAAGGGACAACCTGAACAAGCCATGGTGCATGAATCCATGGAGCCAAGTGAACATTGGCACAAAAGGCTTGCACATGTGCACTATAGAGCACTACCAATTGCAAGCTAAGAAGTAGAAGGTCTTCCCAAAACCCAGTCAAAGCATGAAGGTGTTTGCAAAGGATGTGCAAAAAGAAAGAACACAAAGAAGGCATTTCCAAGCAGTGAAAGCAAGGCAAAAGGAATCTTGGAAATTATCCACTCTGATGTATGTGGTCCGATGTCATCTAGTTCTCTAAGTGGGTATGTATATTATGTTTCTTTCATTAATGATTTCTCTAGGAAGAATTGGATTTATTTTTTGAAGAACAAAGATGAAGTATTTAGTAAATTCAAGGAATTCAAAGCCTTGATAGAAAATCACACTGAAAAGAAGATCAATACTTTTGGATCCGAAAATGGTGGAGAATTCACTTCAGAAGACTTCAAGAAGTTATGCAGTGTGTCGGGTATTAAGAGGGAGCTAACCACTCCTTACAATCCACAACAGAATGGAGTTGCGGAAAGGAAGAATAGAACAATCATGGAAGCAGCACGTGAAATGATTCATGACCAAGATCTTCCTATGCACCTATGGGCAGAAGCAGCAAGGACAGTTGTATATGTACAAAACATAACACCACACAAGATACTTGACAACAAGACACCAGAAGAAGCTTTCTCCAGTGAGAAACCAGAAGTTAGCCACCTCAGGATATTTGGTTGTCCAGTATACACACATATTCCAAGAGAAAATAGGACAAAGCTAGATCCTTCAGGAAAGAAGGGTATATTTGTGGGTTACAGTGAAAACTCGAAAGCATGCAGAATCTACTTTTCAGGGTTCAAGAATATTGACATCAGCAAGGATGTGACTTTTGATGAAGACTCGGCATACATCAAATCCAGGAAGCCACCTGTTGAAGACAATGAAGAACCAAGAGTACCCAGAATACAAGACATCACCATGAACAAAGGAATTCCAGAAGAGGATCGTGAGATGGAAGATCCACAAGAGCCTGTAGATCCACCCCATGAGAAGAACTCTTACAAGAGGAAACCAACATGGGAAAGAGAGCTCATCCAAGATACAGAGAGATATGGTGTTCCAGAGGAGGAACACAGAGAAAGAAAAAGGACAAGGTCACACACCAACTATGTAGCCTTGCTATGTGACATAATGGACAAAGAACCTTCAAGTTATGAAGAAGCGGAAGAAAATAAAGAATGGAAGGAGGCCATGGTTGACGAATACCAGTCGATCATGAAGAATGATGTATGGGATGTGGTCCCAAGACCATAAGGGAAGTTTGTTGTGACTTCCAAGTGGGTCTACAAGATCAAGCATGTTGCATATGGTAGCATAGAGAAATACAAGGAAAGGTTTGTGGCTTGTGGCTTCTCCCAGAAAGAAGGGATAGATTATGAAGAAACTTTTGCACTTGTAGCCAGATACACTTCCATAAGAACAATACTTGATTTGGATGCAGTGATGAAGTGGAATATATACCAGATGGATGTCAAGACAGCTTTATTGAATGGTGTATTCAAAGAAGAATTGTATGTGGAGCAGCCACTTGGTTTTGAGACACATGACAGGGAGTCACATGTGTGCAAATTGAAGAAGGACTTGTACGGTTTTAAACAAGAACCCAGGACATGGTACGGTAGGATTGACAGCTTCTTGACTAGTTTGGGCTTTACCAAGAGTAAAGCGGATTCCAACCTTTACTACAAGGTTGAGGAAGGAAATCCAGTGATACTCCTATTGTATGTAGATGACCTATTTGTGACAGGTGAGGATGGGTTGATTGCTGATACGAAGAGGAAGCTTGCTGCTGAGTTTGAGATGAAGGACTTGGGTATGATGCATTACTTTCTAGGCATGGAGGTGTGGAAAAGTGCAAATGGAATCTTTCTTGGACAAGGGAAGTATGCAGTAGAGATCCTGAAGCATTTTGGGATGATGGACTGCAAGGCCATAGCCACACCTATGGTATCGAACCTAAATCTATTGAGTGATGATTCATCAGAGTCGGTTGATGCCACAATGTATCGTCAGATGATTAGGTCCTTGATGTACCTAATGAACACGAGACCAAATATTTTCTTTGCTATGAACACATTGATCCAGTTCCTGACAGATCCTAGACATATTCACCTGATTGCTACAAAGCATATTCTAAGGTACCTAAAGGGTACCGTTGATTATGGGCTCAAGTATGATGTGAATCAAAAGCTTAACCTGGAGGGTTATGTTGATTCAGATTGGGTAGGAAGTGCTACAGATAGGAAGAGCACTTCCAGGTGTTTCTTTAGTATGGGATCAGGGGTGATCTCTTGGTTTAGTAGGAAGCAGTCCTGTGTATCACTAAGTACAGCCGAAGTAGAGTATGTCATAGCTGGTTTGGCCAGTTGTGAGGCAGTATGGCTAAGGAATCTACTGTCAGATTTATTTGATCTCTAGTTGGATGCTACTTGTATCTTCTATGACAAACAGAGTTGTGTGAAGTTGTCCAAGAACCCAGTGTTCCATGACATGTTGAAGCATATCAAGATCAAGTATCACTATATCATGGATATGGTGCAGTGAGGAGCAATGAAGCTCCTGTATGTTGCGATAGACAAGAAAATAGCAGATGTGTTGACCAAGACACTAGCTAGGGTGAAGTTCGAGTACTTCAGAGAAAGGCTTGGTGTTCTTTAGATCGAAGATACTTCCAGGAGGAAGTGATGAGACACAGATGCAGGAGCCCTTCCAAGCATGGTGGCAGGAGGGTCCTCCCCATAGCTGTGGATGTAAGTGTTGTGTGATGAGCATCCAGACGATGCTCTGTCATGAACATCTAAATGATGTTCCATATGACGATGATTCGTATGATCATGAGCATTCGTATGATGCTCCGTATGATGCTCCATATGATGATGATATGTATGATCATGAGCATCTGTATGATGCTCTGTGTGATGATGCTCCGTATGATCATGATATGTATGATCATGAGCATCTGTATGATGCTCCGTATGATGATGACCCATATGATCATGAGCATCTGTATGATGCTCTGTATGATGATGATCTGTATGATGCTCCGTATGATGATGATCTGTATGATCATGAGCATCCATATGATGCTTTGTATGATGATGATCTATATGATCATAAGCATCCGTATGATGCTCTGTATGATGATGATCCATATGATCATGAGCATCCAGATGATGCTCTGTGGCCATGGATATCTTGTAGGTTGTGCTTGGCACATAATAAGTCTCGATATTCCACCGGATGGCCCGCTTGCAGAAATGATGAAGACCTACATGAAGGCTAGGCCTACATCTAGCATGAAAAAGGGTTTGCTCTATAGAACCTCCTATGATGATTAGAATTGAGAGATAGCACCAGTGATCGAGATGACGAGTACAGCAGCAATGACGATGATGCTCTAGTGATTTAGTGTTGATGATCCAGCTCCAGTATTGATGACTTGTGCCTATATGTATTGATGCCCATGTCAAGAGAATACCTTCCTAGTTAAGAGGGATTTTTGATGTATTTGTAACTTCGGAAGATATTCACTTGTGTATTGTATGTATTACATTTGTACTTTATTGTATCCTCGACGGAGATTTTCTTATTCCTCTGATCGAAAGTGTTGTAACTTGTATTTGCAAGTGTCACAAGTTATATTGTAAGTGTCATAACTTATATTTGATGGGTTATTAGACCTCCTTAGAGGGTTCATCCCATTATGAGTCAAGTAGAAGGGTTATTAGACTCCCCTAAGGGGTCGGCACAGTTAGGGTCAAAGGTAGGTCAAGTTAAAGTATAAATAGAGTGGTTGCACCACTCTATTTGCTCATTCACTCACACATCCAACTTGCATAGTTGAGAGAGAGGAGTGCACACAAGTGGAGGAGGAGTAGCTGTTGGAGACATTTATATTTTTGGGTTTCATCTTTTTTATCTTTGTATTGGTTCTTATTCTATCTCTGAGGAATTTGCGAGGTTTTTCACCTTTATGGTTTTCCCCGATGAAAACATTGTGTATCTTATGTCTATGATTGTTATGTTGTGCATGTTATTCTCTTAGTAGGATCCTATATAATATTTGAATGAAATTATCAAAATTATATCATTTATGACAGTTCATCTTCTAGGGTTAGGTTTTTGGATATTTCAGGTTCTTTCCCTTATTCTTATGATAAATAGGCTCTTTTGCCCTGTCCTTGTATTGAGCTTGTCATGAATGATTATAGGATCCACATCCCTTCTTAGAGATATAGATACCACCATTATAGTTTCTTTTGTTTTATATTTTGTTCTATTTAATTCATTTAATAGAATCTAAGTTTATTGTATCATTGTGTTTCTTGCCATATATCTATGTATGTGAATATTTATATGCTCTTTCATTTCATTCTCACATAAATATAGATTACTCATTTCAGGCGAGGACTTGGACTTGTGAAAATCCCTTACCCATCAACCTTTCTTTGTACTTCATTGTTGCACCATCAACAACCATCTTTGTATGAAAGGTCCACTTACACTTGACCAATTTTTTGCCAGGTGGGAGCAAGACTAGCTCCCAAGTTCCATTCTTTTGAAGAGACTGAAACTCCTCATCCATGGAATATTTTCATCTAGGGTCATGTGAGTATTTTCATATGATTTTGGATCAGATTCAACCATCAAAAAACACTTCTTAGGAATAAAAGGATCTTTGACAAAAAGAGCATTCTCAAACTGAGATCTAGTACCCTATGATCTTGAGGATCACCCACAAGTTCTCCAGTTGCTTCAATTGTTTTTGCATCCCACTTAGGATTTGTAGGTGAAATTGGATATACAATCATGTGGTATTATTCATCATCAAAATCAAAATCATAAAATTCATCAGAATGTTCACTTACTTCAACAGGTGGTTGTTGTGAGGATTCTCCAATTTCAACTACCTGCAAGGGTTCTTCTTCAAATTGGACACTTCTTTCAATGAAATATTTTTTTGTGGTCAGATTGAACAATTTGTAACCCTTGGAGTCTTCAGGATAGCCAACAAATATGCATGGTTAGCTTTGGGGCTGCAAATCCCTTATCTTCTCAAGAGGTATTCTATCCCATGCCTTTGAGCCAAAAATTATGAAATGAAACACATTTGGCTTGTGTCCACTCCAAGATTCAAAAGGAGCGATTCCTTTCAAGGATTTGTGTGGAACCTTATTTTGAATATAGCCTGCACAGTTAATGGCTTCAACCAAAATTCTTGGAGACAAATACTTGGACTCCAACATTCAAGTAGCCATCACCTTGAGAGAGATATTCTTCTGTTCAGCCACACCATTTTGTTGAGGTGTATAGGGAATTGTATGTTGCATTTGAATTCCAACATCAACACAGATTTATTGAAAATCAGAGTTGACATATTCCCCCCCATTTTCTGTTCTAAGGACTTTGATCTTCCTACCAGATACTTTTGACTTGAATTGGAGAAAGTAGACCCAACATAATCTGTAGTAGTCATCAATGAAAGTTGGGACATATTTGGAATTATTCAAGGATAAATTTGGGAATGTACCTTATATATCATTATGGATTAGCTCAAGGGGTTCATAGGTTCTCTTGGTTCTATCTCTCTCATACTTACACTCAAGGTGTTTTCCATGGATGCATCCCTGAAAAATTCCTTTCAAAAAATTAATGTTTGGAAGCCTTGTAACCATGTTCTTCTCATGCAAATCATGTCGATATTCATCATTTAATTCAATATGATATAGGATCTTAACTAAGAGAACAATGTGTACAGCATATCAAACATAAGAGACAAGAGACAAGAGACAAGAGACACAAATCATTTCACTAGGGAAACCATAAAGGAGAAAACCCCGCAACTTCCTCAGAGATAGAATGAGCAATACAAAACCCCAAAACAAGAGATAGTCTCCTAGAATATTCTCCTCCTCCACTTGTGCACACTCCTCCTCTCTCTCACTAATGCAAAGTAAGTGAGTGTGTAAATGGATAAATAGAGAGGTTCTCCTCTCTATTTATACTTTACCTTTACTTTCCTTTTACACTAACTGGGCCGACCTCCCTTAGGAGAGTCTAATAACCCATTACCATTTGTCACTGGGCCGACCCCACTAGGGTGGTCTAATAACCCTTTAACTCATAAAGGGATGACCCCACCAAGGTGGTCTAATAACCCATCAAGTATAAGTTACGACACTTACAATATGACTTGCAACACTTGCAAATACAAATGACGACACTTCCAATCTGAGGAATAATACATATCTGTTGGGGTTACAATAAAGTACAAATTTAATACATAAAATATACAAGTGAATATATTCCAAAGTTACAAATACATCAACACTCCCTCTTACATAGGAAGGTATTCTCTTGACATAGGTCATCAATACATATAGGCACAAGTCTTCAATATTGGAGCTAGATCATCGTCACTGGATCACTGGAGCATCATCGTCACTACTGATGTACCCGTCATCTCGATCATTGGTGCTATCTCTCAATTCTTCTCATCATAGGAAGTTCTACAGAGCCATCCCTTTTTCATGTTGGATGTAGTCCTAGCCTCCTATAGGTCTTCATCATCTCTGTGAGTGATCCAGCCTATGGAATCTTAGTGTTGATTATGTGTGTCAACAAAACCTCGAAAGAGCATCCCAGGACTCATTACGAGCTTACTACTCAAGCTATAGGATCTCCTAGGGATCTATTACATGTGACCTTGCAAAACCTCGAAGAGAATCCCAGGGATGATTACAAGCTTACTGCTCAACATATAGGATCTCCCAGGGCTGATTACATGTGACCAAGCAAAACCTTGAAGAGAATCCCAGGGATGATTACGAGCTTATTGCTCAACCTATAGGATCTCCCAGGGAGGATTACATGTTATTGCACAACCTGTCCACAGCCACGGAGTATCATCCTGATAATCATGATCACACTAATCATCTTCACATGGAGCATCATTCTGATGCTCATGATCATACTAATCACCATCATACAATGCATCATCCTGATGCACATCATCATCACATGATCATCATCATACATAGAATCACCCTGATGCATATCATCATCACATGATCATCATGATCATCATACGGAGCATCACCCTAATGCACATCATCACTTGACCATACTGATCATCATCATATGGAGCATCACTCTAATGCTCGTCACTTAGCACTTACATCCACAGCCATGGGGAGGACCCTCCTACCACCATGCTTGGAAGCGATCCTGCAAATGTGTCCCATCACTTCCTCCTCAAAATATCTTCTATTTGAAGAACACCAAGCCTCTCTCTGAAGTACTCAAACTTCACTCTGGCTAGTGGTTTGGTCAACACATCTGTTATTTGCTCATTTTTCGCAACATATAGGAGATTCATTGTTCCTCTCTGCACCATATCCCTGATATAGTGATATTTGATCTCAATATGCTTCAACTTGTCATGGAACAATGGGTTCTCTGACAACTTCACACAACTATGTTTGTCACAGAAGATACAAGTAGCATCCAACTGGAGATCAAATAAATCTCACAATAGCTTCCTTAGCCATACTGCCTCATAATTGGTTGAACAAGCTGCGACATACTCTGCTTCGGCTATACTCGGTGCTACGCAGGATTGCTTCCTACTAAACCAAGAGATCACACCTGATCCCATACTGAAGCAGCACTTTGAAGTGCTCTTCCTATCTACATCACTACCTTCCCAATACGAATCAGCATAACCCTCCAATTTAATCTTCTGATTTGCATCATTCTTGAGCCCATAATCAACCATACCCTTCAGGTACGTCAGAATATGCTTTACAGCAATCAAGTGAACATGTCTAGGATCCATCAAGAACTGGCTCAATGTGTTCATAGCAAAGAAAATATATGGTCTCGTGTTTGTCAGGTACATCAAGTACCCAATCATCTGATGATACATCGTGGCATCAACCAACTCTGATGAAGCATCACTCAATAGCTTCAGGTTCGATGGCATAAGTGTGGCCATGGCCTTGCATTCCATCATCCAAAACCGCTTCAGGATCTCTACTGCATACTTCCTTTGTCCAAGGAAGATTCCATCTGCACTCTGCCACACCTCCATACCTAGAAAGTAATGCATCATACCCAAGTCCTTCATCTCGAACCCAGAAGCAAGCTTCCACTTTGTATCAGCAATCAACCCAATCTCACCTGTCACAAAAAGGTCATCTACATACAGTAGGAGTATCACTAGATTGCCTTCCTCAACCTTGTAGTAAAGGTTGGAATCTGCTTTACTCTTGGTAAATCCCAAACTAGTCAGGAAGTTGTCAATCATGACGTACCATGTCCTGGGTTCTTGTTTAAAACCATACAAGGATTTATTTAATTTGCACACATGTGACTCCATGTCATGTGTCTCAAATCCGAGTGGTTTATCCACATACACTTCCTCTTCGACTACACCATTCAAGAAAGTTGTCTTGACATCCATCTGGTGTGTCTTCCATTTCATTACTGCATCCAGAGCAAGTACTGTTCTGATGGAAGTGTATCTGGCTGACAGGTGCAAAAGTTTCTTCATAGTATATCCCTTCTTTCTAGGAGAAGCCACGTGCCACAAATCTTGCCTTGTATTTTTCTATGCTACCATCTGCAGCATGCTTGATCTTGTAGATCGATTTGGAAGTCACAACAGACTTCCCTTTTGGTATCAGGACCACATCCCAGACATCATTCTCCATGATTGATTGGTACTCCTCGATCATGGAATCCTTCCATTACTGCATCCCTGATCCTGGGAACTTCAGATTCTTCAATATCTTCAATAGGTAGTTTTCTTGAACTTCGTCGCTAGAAAAAATGTCGTTGTCCTTCTTTTGTAGGTGATTGTACACGATCTTTTGTACAATTCAAATTCAATTGCATAATTAGAAATATCTCATAGTTTTCATAACAAATTCTTATGCATAAAGACATATGCCATACAGTCATGCAATTATCTTATCCAATGCTTCAATACAACATTCATCCATATCCTGTAATCATACGGTAACTTTTTAGATGCCTTCCATCTCTACCAGAACATTATTAAGAGTATGCACTACTCCCAACATGTCAGCAAAGAGGTTTCATTCTAGATAAGTAGCAATGGAATGTTGTACAGTACAATAGGCCACTTACCTATTACTATATTAGTATTATCTTGTTCATTAATGCAACTTCTCTAAAATGCATAATATACATCCTAAATCTAGGAACATAAGTATGTACATGACTTAGCAACATCATTTAAGTAATCATATATACAAGAAATGATCATTCAAATACTTATCTTTGTTTAGTTGTTGGGTGGACTCCCTCTCAATCTTTTCTTCCTTGTAGGAACTACTGGAGTGTGCTCCCTCTTGATATTTGCTTCCTTTATGATGTCTTTGAACTTCTATCCATCCTGGACCACTATGCATGCTTAAGTGTGCACTAGTGTCATCATTGTGTCATCCTCAAGATCTCATACATAATCATACATTCATTAGTATAATCTCAATACTATCAAAACATTATGATTCTAAATAATCTGAAACATGTATGGTCATGGTCATTTCATACACAGGTAATTTATCACAAGTGTTAGTATTCAAGGTTTCAGGGAGGACTTATTTTACTCATGCATATTCTTATTTGACCATGGGACTCTTCTGGTTTGTTATATCATTAATCAAAGTAAGAAGCATAATATGCATAAACCCGTGATTATTCAAACCTATAACTTCATGAATAATCATTATCAATCATACGAAAGTATACTTATATGAGACCCTAACACAAGGTAGGATTCTAACTTGATATAGGAAAAACATACTTGGATTATCATGTTTGCGAGTTATGTCTAACATACCCAAACAATGTCTTCTTTGTTCTCATCAATGATTTAGAGACCTTGTGATAGTAACCTGCATATCTCATAAGTTAAGCATTGTAGAACCAAATTATACATACCTCATACGTAGAGATTTTATGTGATCAATGGCTATGGGTGATTCTTTGTCTTCATGTCACCATGGTCATATGTTCTTGATCGAGAACTTGATTTGTATTTCTTGATGTACCTTTCATGTTAGCGGACAACATCATCCTCATACAACACCACAGTGCATTAGCACAATCATAAGGGTCATAACCCTAATCAATGAATGTCTTCTATCATTCACATGCATTCATAATTTTACTAAGGTGATAAGACAAGTCTAAAATTAATCAAGATTGTACTAACCTCAATAATATGAAGACAAACATATCATAAACTAAATCAGGAATAGATTTCAAAAAATACCTGTATCTCCTCAAGCCATACCTGTCGGGATTGCTTGTAGTCTTCTTATGTAAGGCCTTAGCCTCATCTCCCTCTATAATTGGAACTTCTTCACTTTTGTAGGTTTCTAATTCATTCTCTTCTAGGATTAACCCAATCCACTTTGATTTGTTGAAACTAGATCTAGAGCTGGCTAGGGTTTGACAGAGAAACCCTAAAAATCCAAACTTGGAATTTCAAACTTCTGTCTAGATAGGGAGATGAATTTGACTGAGGAGAGAAAGCTGGTGTGCTCGGATTTTGAAAACTCCAAAAAATTGACCCTCCAAAAATGACCTACGAATTCCGTATCTGCAACATCTGTCAAAATCTAGTTTTCTGGTTTTCTGGTTTTTCTAGTCCAAAACCTGAACTAAGGTTTGATAGATCCCGGGGTTCTACCCAACCAAAAAATTCAATATTGGTCTCTAAATTTTGATTTTGCTGAGGAGAGAAATCTTATGCTGAGAGCACTCCAAAATTCCACTTCTGTCAAAAGCCCTAATTTCCTGCAGCCGTGACAAGCAAAAAATGAAAATGCTCAGAATTCAATTATGTTTTTGACAGAAATATATGCCATATTGTTTATGTTGTATCTCTGAAATTTCGGATCCGCAACTTCTGTCAAAATCTGGTTTTATGGTTTTCTGGTTTTTCTAGTCCAAAACCCAAACTAGGGTTTGATAGATCCTGGGGTTCTACCCAACCAAAAACTTCGATCTTGGTCTCTAAATTTTGATTTTGCTGAGGAGAGAAATCTTATGCTGAGAGCACTCCAAACTTCCACTTTTGTCAAAATCCCTAATTTCCCGCAGTAGTGACAAGCTATTGACTCAAACCCAGTCGACAGGGGTTCCCATCGCTGTCAACACCAACCCACTGCGATCTCCCTGACCACTGGCCCAAACAGGGTTTACCCTGTCCAGCAACACCTATGGAGCAGATGAGGTCTCACCCAAGGCATTCAAGGGAGAGTGGATGAAACCATGTTTCCGTCGAATGGAGGATGGTTGCGGCACCAATTACTTAACTTATTGTGACATTCACAGATAGATCTATGCATTCAAATTTAACATCATTCATATTCATAGAATCATTCAACGGGATCTTTCATCGCAACAAGTATAACATTAAGGTATTAACTGCAGCAAGAAAACGTAGCATCATTCATGAATCGTAATATGCATTACCATAAAAGATACTTAGGGAATTTCACCAAATAGTTTCGTTATGTCATATTACTTTAGCAAAACCTTGATACAATATCTCCGCAAAACCAGAACTCACCAATATCTTCTTATCTTGGATACAGACTCAAAACCGCACACAACAACATCCAAGGATCTACACCAAGATGAGATTATTCAACACTTACAACTTATGACTATATATAGGCTTCTGCCTTTACAATGCTTGTCCACTTACTAACAACTTCCTAACCAACACTTTGGACAATTGACCCAAAATCTAACTGACGCGGTCCAAATGACCCAAAAACCCGCATATTGCGATACAAAATGACTCAAAAATACATAATATACAGTCCAAATGACCCAAAACACGCAAACTGCGATACAAATGACTCAAAATTGCATAAAATAATCAAGCTTTCTGCCTTCCACAACCTCTTTTGACATGTTGCAGCATCAGCGATGTTGCGATTCTTCCTTACCAAACCGCCCACCAACACAAGCCAAAAATGAAAATGCTCAGAATTCAATTATTTTTTTGTTAGAAATATATGCCATATTGTTTCTGATGTATCTCTAAAATTTCAAATCCTCTAGGTTTGAAACTTCGTCCTGTGGTAGAATGACCTGTCATCTTTCCAAACCCACAGATCTGAGATTCAATGGATTCTCCATGAGATATATATGCTAAGTGTCGCAACATGAACTGTTTATGGGATGAAGTAGCATAGCGAACTTGTACGGAGTGCCATGTGTCACTGTTTCAACTTCGGCCTCTAAAACTCAGACCTGAAAACTGCAGTATGTTCCCTAAATGTTGGTTTTTATGGAATTCCATTTGGATCTCCCTAGCTTGAGATATGACCTTTGTGCCTAGGTCACCTTTTTAGGGATGCATTCTAGAAGAGGCAGAAAACCTAACTTGTACGAATCATACCTCACAAAGTACAACGAATCTGAGGCTGAAAGTTTTAAAAAGGGTACATATGTGTTTGATATTCAGCTTGTAAAAAATTCAAAGCCTGAACCTTCGACAAAATGGATTTATATAGAAAGTTCCACGATGAATGGTTTTTACTATACCAAGCCCTAGATTCCAATTTATCGCAAGTGCAACAAGTGTCGTAAATTCCATACAATGCCTTCCTTCAGGATATCTCTAATACCATGTTAGTTTTTCATCATTTAATTCAATATGATCTAGGATGTTAACTGAGAGAACAACATGTACATCATATCAAACCTAAGAGACACAAAGCATTTCACCGGGGAAACCATAAAGGAGAAAACCCCGCAACTTCCTCAAACATAGAATGAGCACCAATACAAAACCCCAAAACAAGAGAGATTCTCCTAGCAGCTTCTCCTCCTCCACTTGTGCGTACTCATACTCTCTCTCACTAATGCGAAGTGAGTGAGTGTGTGAATGGATAAATAAAGAGGTGCTCCTATCTATTTATACGTTACCTTTACTTTCCTTTTACACTAACTGGGTCGACCTCCCTTAGGAGAGTCTAAGAACCCATTACCACTTGTCACTGGGCTAACCCCACTAGGGTGGTCTAATAACCCTTTAACTCATACAGGGCCGACCCCGCCAAGGTGGTCTAATAACCCATCAAGTATAAGTTACGACACTTACAATATGACTTGCAACACTTGCAAATACAAATGACGACACTTCCAATCGGAGAAATAATACATCTTTGTTGGGGATACAATAACGTACAAATGTAATACATACAATATACAAGTGAATATCTTCCAAATTTACAAACACATCAACAATTCATAGTTAAGATGGACAAATCTCTCATGCCACAGTTTGTTGGCTTCATTGGCAAGATTAAGTAGTGCAGAAGGTGTTGAGAAATGCACAAAATGGGAAAACTTGTATACTTTTGAGCTATGATCAGTAGTACCTATGGCAACAACTCTACCAGTAGAAATTTCATAAATTTCCACATCATTGGGGGTAAAGATGAATTTATTAGGAGACCCGGTATGAGTCATCTAATATACTGAAAGGAGGTTGGTAGCAAGACCTGGGACAAACAAGACATTTTTTAAGGAACCATAGTCTATATCAATTTTACCTTTACCTCTTGAAGCATTTTCTGAGTCATCTCCCAACAAAATTATTGGACCACCAAAGGAATCAAGAGAGGAAAAAGACTCTCTTATGGAAACCATATGTCTGGATTCCCAAGAATCAATGATGAACGAGGAACAAGGTAATTTTTAGGGACAAAATTGTTCCAATTGGCTATTTTTGGGGATTTTTTTCAAAAAATAAATTCTCTATTTGGTCATTATTAGTCTCTAATATCACCTATATTTACATAAAATATGTTTTTTTATCATAAGATTCTCCAAAAGTTACAATTTTTAGTAGTAAATTGTATGTTTAATATTTAATATTCTCCTACCTATCTATATATATGTTTTTTTCAATCCAAAATAATCGCCTAGAATACTACACTTAAGTATATTATTAGAATCCTTAAAAAATACCTTGACGAGGAAGCTTTTGAAGTGTTGGCCATCAAAGAATGAATTCTTTCCTTGTCTTCTGAGTTTGAACCTCCTTCCTTCCTCTTTGTGCCATCTGGAAGAGGGATGTTATTCTTCTCAATAAGTTGAACCATCATGTCAATGATCTTCTTCATACAAAAAATCTCAGGATGAAATCCCCTATTGCAGTATGCACACTTGCTTTTCTCCTTCTTTTTTTGTTGATTCTTCTTGGAGCTTGGGGGATCCCCTTATGGATTTTGTTTCTCTTTCTTTTGATGTGGAGGACTTTTGGGATTAGCCTTCTTCTTTCCCTTTGAATTCTTTGAATCTCCAGTAGCTATACCATGGTCTTTTGATGGATTTATGGCTCCCATCAATACCAACTTGTCTTTCTCCTTAGTCAGATATTCCATGAACTCTACCAAAGAGGGAATATTCCAGTTTCGAACTGTGATCTTGGTAGCATGGAAGGTCAAAACAAAGACTGAATAATCTAGACCCAATTTCGAAAGATCAACTTCTCATCTTTCTTGTCAATCCCACACCGCTTCAGTTTAAGAACTAGGGACTTAAACTTAAAGAAGTAGTCTTGTAAGGTCTCAAAGTTTCTTGGAATAAGAGAAATTAATTCATTCTCTAGTTGATGGCCCCTCAATTCATATGTATTTCCAAATAAATATTTTATTTTGACCCAAACTTCATTCAGTGTGCTTAGACCATCCAGATGGAAAAGAAGATCCCTAAAAGTACTGATACACAAGAGACCATAGGCTTCATCTCTTTTTTTTGACACTTGTCCTTCTCTATAGATGTAGTAGGATCAACCTCAGCAGCCATAGTCACTCTGTAGAGGCCATTTCTCCTCAACAGAATCTCCATCTACTCCTTCCAATCAAAGTAATTGAATGGAATCAAGATGATTGATTGATATTGCTCCATGGCTCACTAATTGCGCCCTTGTGAGACTGAATCTAGACCTACAAAAGATGAAAAAAAAACACAAGAGAATACAGCTTCTAATGATGCTCTGATACCATGATAAAATCAATTCATAGGAAGATCTTGCAAAGAAAACATTATTCTCGCATAATTGTTAAGCAAAAGCTTAAATAGAACACTGAAAAATGGCACTGAATTGATGCACACAATAAAACTTTATTGAATGGTAGTACATAATCCAAACTTGGGAAATGTAATGGCTATCCAAATATATATTTACTTCAGAAAATTGAAAGCAAAAAAAGGCATTTGAAATCCTCACAAAAGAAGGCTTACTAATAAGGAAAAAAAAACCAAAGTGGCAAAATTAGTTTCCAAATCAATCAAGTACCTCATGAATTAGAAAAATAAATTATGGAAGCTAATGAGTGATGGAAAAGAAATAAGATGATGGATTTTGGAGATAAAAATTTGGAGGATGTGTTGGTCTAAGAAAGACAACTTTCCAAGTCCATAAAATCTCCTAGCTTTATCCTTATCCATTGAAAAGCAGAAAAAGCAGGACAAAACTATGCAAAAGAAGGAATGTGTTGTTACTATTATGGATTGTCATAAAAAGTAGATAGAATCATATAGAATATTTCTGATGGTGCACATGTGGATAATCATGGAAAGTGTGAGCATAAAGGAAATATGTGGCCAAATACCTAGTCAAACATGTAGGAAAGTATCAAAAATGATTAATAAGTTGTATCCTAAGTCTAGATGAGTTTTTAATATTCTAACACCCACTTAGCACTTAGTTTGGACATGAAGGACCTCCCTAATGGATATTGTTGGCTTCCCTTGAAGCCTACACCTCCTAGGTGTTGTACATGCTTGACCATTGGGCAATACAAAGTGGTTTTGCATACATTTGGTTATTTGATTTTGCATTCCCCTCCCATTATATTTGTTATGTTTTGTTTAGTTTTATTTATTTTATTCAAGTTTCACTAAAAACCTCTTGCGTGATCACTTGGAGAACTCACACCGCACCCAAGGAGCTCGAAGGACTGATTCCTTGTTGTAACCTACAAGGACTATCCCCTTACCAAGTGGAAGGATGCACCCTTGTGCAATTTTTTCCACAACACCAAACAAAAGTATGGTGATTAGGATGTATAACGGATGATCGTCATGTATCAAAATGTCCTAGAATGAGGGGAGGAATAGGCCAACCATGAGGACCATTAACTGGTGGTCCAAGTGTATTTGTTGCATAAGTAGTTGCAGCAAATCCATTTCATAGAGATGACCAACCTATATATTCAAATCCACTGAGCTCCTCTCCGGATGAATTCTTTGATATTTGCAAAGCATTTGGCTAGTCACTATGACTCTTCCCGATCATTCAAAAGTATTCCTTAGTGCCAAATATAGTATACAGTGATTTTTGTGGATCTAAAATACATAGCATATTTAAATGCAGTTCTCTGGATGCATTGACAGAGATATTAGACCAATCCATATACCGGGTATTAGATCAACTACAAGAAAGAGGTGGAGGTGGAGGACATGAAAGAGGTTTTGGAGCTAGACAAGGAGGAGGTTGTACAAGCCCAATTCGGTGTTACAACTGAGCATAGTTAAATGTATATCTCTAGATGCATTGATAGATATGTTAGACTGATCCATATATCGGGTAGTAGATCAACCGTAAGAAAGAGGTGGAGGTGGAGTACATGAAAGAGTTTTTGGAGCTAGAAGAGGAGGAGGTTGGACAATCCCAATTTGGTATTACAAATATAACAAGATTGGACATCTAGCTCAAGAATATACCCTCCCTAAGATACTGTGGTGTAACTATTTCCAAATGAACACTCATACTATTGGAGAATTTCCAAGGATTATTTCAAAACTGAAGGATCATGCAAGATGACCAGCGAATCTAATAAACTCTAAGTTGCGAGAAGCCCATAGTCTAACAGGCTTTGTTATTACCCTAGGAGTAGTAGGAATGGGTGGAGACCTAAACATGATGAATTCACCTATGATAAGAAAAGTATCCCCATGAACGGTGAAGTATAAACCCATCCACTAGAAACAATTTTTTAGATATGCTATTAAAATGTTTAATCACTTACTGACTCAACCAACCAGATACATGGAAAGATCAACCCATAATAATATAGTAGATGATGCATTGAGAGGTTTTTAAGGAGATACAGTTTCAAGGAAAGTAAGTGAACCTCTATCTTTATGGTTTACTTTGCTAGAGTATATTTGGGACGATGAAAGTACAATGCATAAGTTGTGTAAATCCATTTGCATAATAGATGGCATTTCAAATCCGACAAATAAATATGTGCCTCTCTCTTGAAGAGAACAACTCAGTTTGTGCAAAAATGGATAAAGAAAAGAATCAAATGAGAATTTATGTTGGATGCTCAAGTACATGGATACAATATCAAGAATGTGATGCTAGATTTGGGATCTGATGTTAATATACTCCTGAATAAATCCTAGGATTCCATGTCTTTTCCCTCTCTTATTTACTCTCCTATTTATTTGAGAATGGAAAACCAGTATCGTATCTTTCCTATTGGCCGATTAGAAAATGTGGAAGTAGATTTGGTAGGGGTAAAAATATTCATTGATTTTGAAGTAACCAAGATTATGGGAGGAACTAATCCATATCCATCCTTATTGGGAATAGACTGGGCCTATGAAAATTATGGGGTGATCAACCTAAAAAATGGAACAATGAATTTTGAATATGATGGCTTGAAGGTTACAAAACCTCTAGACCCACTCTAGGGATCACAGTACACTAAACTAGTAGACTCGAATATGGAAAGAGATGTTCTAGAAAACATATATTCTTTGAAAAAGGGAAGAAGAGAGGACCATGTAATCCCTACAATAGATGACTTTATGAGCTGGAGAAGTATTTGTCCCTTCAATAGTGATTCCGAAGAAGCATGGGATGACTGGCAGAACAAACAACGTGGTATATCCTCCCAATGCTACACAATGATAAAATTCATCAAATGGATCAAAGTAGAAGTGCCAGATCCTCGATTATATGATGGAATCAATTAATTGGATTGGTTTCTTCATAAAATGAACTCCTATGTTGCGAAATATTATCAGATGGATGTCCAAGATACAACACTCAGAGGAACTCCTGCAAGGTGGTGGGAAAAACATAATGATGATATACATGACTGGGGAACAACCCAACTAGATTTGATGCTCAGGTTCAAACCTAACAAGCATGCCAACGATGTTACAGAAATATAGACGAATCCCTTCGCTCACATCAATCAATGAGAACAACAATGGCACACTAACATATTACAACCATAATTTTGGGTTCACTAGTTCTTCCATAAGTTGGGACCCATTCCAAAAGCTTGGTATCTACATGAAGAAACACAGTGACAAAATGGGTGTTGGAAGAAGCTAAGTGTAAAATTTTCAGGAGATTTTTCCTTCTCTGCAGCCATCAATTCGGTGACAAATGCACTAACAACAATCTAGTAAAATCTATTTACTGATTAATTGTAGAATTTTTAAATCCCATACATCTTCCCCATCCATCAACAGTTTCCTGGTACATTTATCTCAATTCCATAAACTGAATCCTCTCTCTGCTACACAAAGCTCAAAAAAGAGAATTTGGATCTTGATGACTTAGAACACCCAAGGCACCTAACCTTCAATGAATCATAAGGATCCTGAGAAGTTCATCAACGAAAAATTGAAGAAACTAGAGCCTTGTATACACAACCTCTAAATCTATAGAAATTCAATATTGACATCCAAGGAAAACCAAAAATGGTAGCCATAGGAGACCATTGGGATGAAGAGAAGGTACTCAAATCATATCACTTCCAAAAGAATATGAATATCTATTTTCACAGAGTTTTACCGAGTGTTAAAACCTCTATCTATGTTCCCTCCAAATAACGAAAGGGAACCCCCCTTATTGGAACCCTAAGCACACCCATTGACCTCTTACGCCATAAAAAGAGTCAGAAAACCTAAAAATGTCTAAGTACCAATGAATTTCAAGCCAAATGATCGAGCCGCAGTGAGAAAAATGGGGAAAAAGGCAGTGGAATTCTTCTGCAATCTGCAAAGGTTGAATGGTCGGGATCCAATAAGAAAATCCAGATCTACGGCTGGGAAGCCATCTACAAAGCATCCGATCAAGAGATTTTCCACTTTTTCTCTTTCCCGCTGGTCCGACTTTCTGCACCCGCATTGTGGATTGCGGAAGTCGGAATGGTATTTCTTCAAGAGCGTAAAGTTGGGTTTCCAATTTCCACAACCCACGTTGCGTTTCATTGCAGAATGTGGATTGCGGAGGCATAATTTTTCTGGGGGGGCACAGATTCATATTTCCGATATCCGCAACCCGCATTGCGGAATGTGGATTGCGGAGGTGATTTCTGCGAGGTTGTGCAATGGTATTCCGATTTCTGAAACCCACATTATGGGATGCGGATTGTGGAAGTGATTTTTCATAGGGTCCATTTAGCAACCCCGACTTCCAATCTCCGCATTGCAGATTGTGAATTGTGGGAGGATAATTGTTGATCTGACATTTTTTGCAAGGTAAATTGCGGCCAGAAAAAATGAAGAATTTCATAGGGAAATAACACGATTGGGAGCCGATCTAGAAGCAAAAGATAGGCACATCATGGTTATCCTTCCAAATCATCCCAAAATGACCCAATTCGAAGGGAAAACAGGTGGTTTCCAAGGCCCAAATGCACGCTGAAAGCGCACAGAATTTCCCACCGGTGCGTCTAACAGACTCAGAGGAACTGGTTTGAGCAGTTCGGCGTGAACGGCATCATCCTTTCCAGTTCAATATTGTTGCTAGTAAACATCCATTAATGGTTGAACTAGTTAGAAGTTGTTTGATGTTTTGTAAGCCTATAAGGGTAGATTTTGAATTAAACCCAATGGTTGGATGTTTTTGGATTCTAAGAGATTAAAAGCTCTGTGTATGTATCAAACTCGGCCTTTCAATTCATGAGAAGACCCGATTCTGGAGTATAAATTCTTGTGATGAGTGTTTTGATGTATGTTACTTCCTGTGCATGTGTTCTTCATTTTTATTCCCATTGATTATTTGCTTCTATAGTGTTGACAGCAAGACTACATGGTATTAAATTCATATTTTATGCTTCAAATGCATATGACTAGGTAGTCCACACTTTCTTCTTGAAATTACAGGTTAGAACTCATTTACAAATGCTCTAGCTCTATGATGGAATTTGTTTCCTTTTCCACCTTCATCTGCTGATATATTTGACTTGAAAAGACCTCATCTACCTTGCCTCTGCCTCTTAAATTGTGGTCTAAATCAGCCATTTGTGACTATAAATCCACTGAAGTTTGACTCCATGCCCAATGGTGCTCTTTTCCTTAAACCCAACCATCTCAAAAATCCCTATAAGTCATTATATGAAGGTCTATCCACCATTTTTACCTATAACCTGCTTATGCAAATAATATCCTAAGTGTTGAGAGAATTGTGAAAGAGAGAGCCCTCTTTGTGGTTGGAAAGGTTAGTTTCCATCCACCAAAGCTTGGTTTGAAACAATTACCTCATGATCTCTTCTGCTGCAACCAAAGACAATATTGAGTGAGAACATTGTGGCGACCATACTGAGGACTCGATGGACTTCTTTCCCAGAATAATAATTTCCAAGCATCAAATCAGATATCTAAGGGAAAATAGAGGATCAAAAATTTCAAGGTTATAACATTTGCCCCGGCAACTCCAGGGTGAAAACATGAAGTTGAGAAACAATTTTGGGCTTTTTTGGACAAAAAAAAACTGCTAAATTTTATGTTTTTCAACTTCGACCTCTTCAAACCCATATCTCCCTTAGTAATTTCAACTTGAGGTAAACACAAAGGTTTTAGAGAATTGAATTGGATTTCTACTCATATTTTTTAAAAAACAAATTATGGACATATCGTGGGACAAATTTGTTGTCAACATATGGCATATACTTGAAAAGTTTAGGTATGCATAATAAATGACCTGTGTTGACGACTTTTTTTTGATATATGGTTATTCATTTTAGGGAAAACAATTGTAGTCTCATAATATACACACACTACACTGGATCCTGGACTATATTTTGAGTTTTTTAAGACTTGGGAACTATTTTTTATTATTTATCGAAACAACGTATGTTCAGAAAATGGTGCATTATCGACACGTGTTTTGTCTTCGCATTTGCTTTCAAATGTGACTCTTATAAAACAAACTAAAACCAACCCATTGAAGAGGACACTTCAAGGAACATCCTTGTATTTTTTTTAAAAAAATTGGCTTCGTCATTGTGATGATATTGAATTTTCATTGTGACTGATTTTTTAGTCACTAAATTTTTTAATGATAAAGTTTAGTAAAAAATACTAATCCTAAATGAAATTCAAAAACAAAATATTATGAGAAAGTAGATTGAATGATGAATCTACTGGTATAAAGTCCGACATGTAATTCTCATGTTTTGTAGTGGTCAGACCTTGTTAAAGTGACACATTTCTGAATTCTGTAGAAATGGTGCTGGAATTGTTGACCAGAAACTCTCAGGCGAGAAAAAGTCTTCCGAACTCTCAGCCGAGAGTTTAGTTCAAACCCTCATCCAAGAGGTTTTTTAAAAATACATCGCATGGATTGGTTCAAACTCTCGTCCTAGAGTTTTTTTAAACTCTCAGCCAAGAGTTTGAACTCTCAAAACTCTCGTCCTAGAGTTTAAAAAACTCTAGGCCGAGAGTTTCAGGTTGACTTTTTTTCCCTTGATCATCCGCGCGCCCTCTTTCCTAGCTTCACGTTTTTGTCACGGAATTGTTTCCCAGCTTCGCGTTTTCACCCTCCAATTTTCAGATTGGCGAATTGCTTGGAATAATTCAGGCTTCCAAAAGGATACCTACCAGAATTAATCCAGATCCTGAACTAGCAAATTTTTTATCAGATCTAGAGAATATCATCAAGAAGTAAAAGAAAGAACAAACAGGTATTTCCCCATTAACTAGGTCTTTTTCTCTACCTAAAGAAGAGGCACAGGCTATAGAGATTGTCTCTTGGGATTTAAAAACTGAACAGTCCTCATTTAGGTCCAAATCTAAATCAGATCTAAAGAAAACCATGTTTTACCAAATAAAATTCCAAACACATTGTTTGAGTCCTTTGTGGGAAAATTCACAAGCTAAAGAAGAAAACAATGATTTATTTCTTTTTAGTAAGGCTGCTAGCCAAAATACCCAAGTCCTGATTACTCCTCCGGTTGTTCCAAGCCATACTTTTTTAATACTTGTTGTTACTCCTACTACTTCAAGAATTCCCCCTACTCCTAAGAAAAATCTAAGAGCAGTGGCTTCCAGATTTGCTCCTTTATCTCTCCCTGCTAATGTCCATGACTTACCTATGGGCTATGCCCAATGCCTCATGAGATTTTATGGGGAAGGAAATGGTTTTGCAAAACAGCATGTGGACCACTTTACTGATTTTATATACCTAGAAGAGGTGGATGAAGATAATGTCAAGATGAGTTTATTTTCCCAAAGTCTTGCAGGAGAAGTGAAGAAGTGGTTCAAAGCCCTTCCAAATGGAGGAATTGCTACCTATGAGAGATTTGAACAAGATTTCCTGGACAGATGGAAGGATAAACAAAATCCTCTCCAAATTCTCACTCAGTATGAAAATACAAAGAAAACCAATTTTGAGACTGTCCAAGAGTTTTCAGCTAGATTCATGAGAATGTATAATTCTATCCCTGTAGACATCAAGCCTCCTGTGGGATAAGCCAAGCTTCATTATGATAATTGTTTTGACAGTGAATTTTCTCTCATGTTGAGAGAAAGGAGATCTACCACTCTACCTGATATGTTAAAGGATGTTGTAAAAGTAGAAGATAATTTGATGTCCTCGGGTAAAATGAAGCACATAAATGAAGCTGAGAAAAACAGATCTAATGAGGCATCCCAACCTTCCACATCCCAATCCATTGATACTAGATTTGAACAGATGAGGAGGACTATGGAAAGGCTGGTGGATAGGATCTCCCTTGAAAATAGGACTCCTGCTAGAGAAAACCCAGAGCCTCAAGCTCGAAATAACAATTACATGAGACCTCCTACCCCACAGGGTAGAGCAGGAGAGCCAAGGGATCCTAGAAATGCTAAGAATTAGCCAATCAGACCATCTTTTGCTGAGAACTTAATAGTAGGATAAGAAGAAGATGGAAACCTTGATGATCAAATCCACCTTTTTATCAGATCCAACCCCAGTTCTATTTAACTAAAGAGGAACATGACCAATCCTCCCTGCAGTTAGATAGTAGCCAAGAAGAATCAGAATCTGATCAATACCAAAGAGGCTTCCAAAATGCAATCTATAAATTTCATAGGCAGCATAATTTGAGAGGTAGGAAGGTAACAGTAGACCAAGGAAAGGATACTACTAATCCATCTTCTTCTCAGCCATAAAGAAAAGAAGCATCTAGGAAGGGTGACCCAAAAAATGTAACCTTTGATAAGGCACCTAAGAAGGGGGAAGAAGCTCCTAAAAAGGGTCCAGAAGGGAGAGATGAAGGTAATGTAAATACAATAGAAAAGATCCATTATGATTTCAGTTTAGATAAGGAAATATCTAAGATTAAATCTTAATTCCTTTAAATGAGTTGGTCAAAAACTCAGAGTACAAAGATCATATTTTGAAAGTAGTGAATGGAGAAGAAGGAAAGCAGCCTGATACTCTCAATTTGCATGATGACAAAACCAATCTTCTGTTTGGTCCCCATGTTGAAAGTGCTCCAGAGGATGATGTTCCTCCCTTCTATAACAGTCTAAACATGCATGATCATATATTACAAAATGCTATGTTAGATTCTGGAGCTTCACATAACCTCATGCCAAGATAGTGGTGGAAAGTATGGGGTTAGAAATCACAAGGCCCTATAAAGATCCGTTCTCCTTTGATTCTAGAAGAGTCCAATTTTTAGGGTTGATTAAAGACATGGTAGTCTCACTAACTCAAATACCTCAAAATAATGTAATCATGGATTTGTTAGTGGTTGATATTCCACCTAAATTTGGGGTGCTATTATCTAGGTCTTGGGCATCAAAATTAAAAGGAACTCTACAAATGGACATGTCTTGTGCTACTGTTATAGGTCAAATATGCACTTCTCCGTCCGTGATCACATTGCTATGTTGATCACACAAAAGGAAACTATGGATAGAAGAGCTAGATTGACCTAGATGAGTTATTGCTGAAACTACACTCTTCAGCTTAAAAAATTATTTTTTCTGCAATTCTCATGACATGGGCCCTACTATTGGCACAGTGAACCAATGTTCTAAACGCTACTCTGCTCAAAGACAACCAGCGCACACCTTTAAAATGTTTCAAACGCTTGTTGTAAGGAATAAAAGTTGCTTACTGTGTGCTACTCTGGTTGTATGAAACATGTGCACATCTTAAGATGAAATGAAAAAATATATTAAGATTACGAATTGGAATTAGTTGAAGTTGGTTCTACAAATTCCCCAACCTCCCAATTCAACCACCTCTCGATTTCAACTGCCTACCTTGTCCCATAAATACAAGGAGGATCCATGAGAGAGGAACCTAGAAGAAATGCTTTAATTGTTGTTACGCTGGAGGAATTCCCAAGTCATTGTGAAGAGCACGAGCCCAGGACTCGGTTGCAAAAGTGTCTGGACAGATCAGGTATATCTGTACTTATCTACATTTCTTTGACAATAAAAGGTGGGAATACCCTTCATGTCCCAAATTGAATGTATATTGGATTGAATGTTCATTTGGCTTAATGTCTGATTGTATTTGATATTAAGTTGTTTCTGATTTCATCATATTTTTTACATTCAATATACCTTGAGGGAGGTTTACTTTGTGTTGCAGGTTCATCATAGTGGAAGATCAAGTGAAAGCTAGGACCAGCCGTCGATAAAAAGGTACTTCTTTCGATATCTCGATCTCTTTCCATTTATAGGAACTAAGGCAAGACAATGAATGTATTTACCTGTCACCCCACCCAAGTTGGTACTATCTTCTCCCCACTATAAGGTATTTTTCCTGCTCAACGGACTGGCGAATCCACTAGGGACTAACCGATTGTTTTTCTTCTCTAGGAGACCTTGTTAGGTTTTCTTCCAGTTTATTTCAGTCTTTTTGTTCTCTAAGAGGTTTTTTAGGTCATTTTTGCTTGTTCTTTCTATCTTGATTCATCTCAGTCTACTTTAGTAAATCCTTTTGTTTGCTTCAAGTACTTGTGCACTGGTTTACCCTACTTATAGTAGCGCATTTTTTGTCATGAACGTTGCTTTGTCTTGAACACAGTAGCGCATTTTTCCTAGCAGGCGCTGGTTGTTGTACCACACAGTAGCGCATTTTTCTTGTAGGTTCAAATCCTCTGTTAGGGTTTGATTTCCATATGTTTGGGTTCACTTCTAGCCTTTTTCTTTACTTCTGACTGACTCCTGAGACTCGTATGTCCTTTTTGAGTCATGTTTGCCTCTTTGAAGTCCTTTAGTTTTCCTTTACTTGCTTGAGTACTTGTTTAAGGTGTATTTACTTTTTTTTAACCCTATTCAAGGCTGTGCGCTACTCTATGCTAGACATAGCTGTACATTTTTTGCCCTAGACGCTTTTTGTAGTTATACAGACCTGCGTTCAGAACGCTTGTTGTTTGTTGCAATAGTAGTGCACGTTTACCGTGTCTTATCCTTTTTATTAGGGTTTGATCCTAGTTTGAGTTCTTAGGGTGGATTTGAAAGGCTTTTTAGTCTAGATACCTTCTAAATATCTTTTCACATCAGTCTGAGTGAGTTAAAGCTTTCTAGTTAGCTTTTCTTTTGAGTCGATGTGTTGGTAGGGTGACTTTTTGGTTTGCTTACCTACTCATTTGTTTGGCGAGTGTTTTCTTTGGTTTTGGTGCCTAGGAACAGCCTTTTAGGTCTGTCTTTCCGCTATAAGCATCTCTTTTCCTTACTTATTTTACACTTTGTTCCAAGCCTAGAGTTTTTTCCATCGAAACAACTCGGTAGGTCAAGTCTTCCTCAAGTCTTTTGATTTGATTGTTTTGACCCATTAGGTTGTTCTTCCTTACTCACACTTTGTGTTAGGTCTTGCTTGCTCTTTTTTTTCAAGTTCATCTTCTTTTAAAATATTAGAAAGGACAAAAAATTTGAATTTGGTAGCTCAGTAGTGAGATTTATCATTGTTTTGAAGTAGCATAGTTTGCTTTGCTTTGAAATTTAAAAGAAAATTAAAAAGAAATTTGATTTAGGATTGCCTAGTTTCAGTTTTTGAAAGAACATAAACGAAAAGAAAAGAGTCTTTTGTGAATTTAAAAGCATTACTTTACATGCACTTTGCTTTCTGTCGAAACCATTCCACACACTGCACTACCCTTATTGAGTAAAAATATCCCTTAAAAATAAATCTTGATAAAATTTACTGGCAACTTTTTCTTTTTAGATATACACATCATCAACTAGCTTAGGCTAGGGTTTCGGGTTTAAATCACCTTAAACTCCCCAAAATCAGCTTCATTACTCAACAATCGTAGTAATATTATCTAATAGGTAATCAACCTCTATCAAAACATCCTAGGAATGCTCTACTCAAACCAGAGTTAAGCATGAGGACGTGGGCGATTGGAACTGTTGAGGATACCCCCTCACTTTCCTCTCAACCATAAACCATAATTGATTCACGTACAAGGGTTCACTAGTACTTTCAAGTACTTTTGGTCTTCGCGCTTTGCTACCCCTACCCATGCGTCTTGGCTAGGATGATGACTGTTCCCCCAATATTTTTCGTATTGGTGGTATCCTTAGTACCATAACCCTAGGGATCTACACAGGTAGAGTGGAAGGCTATTTCCACTTCACCTCGCGTAGACACGGAAGGTAACCCTTTGCAGTAATCCTGGGAGGGCGGTTTGGTGATTCAAACGCTTGCACCTAGAGGACCTCCATTGGACGTCGTGTAACTGACCTTCGATACTCTATTAGTTTTTTATGGGACTTCATCATCCTAAAGTTGCCTCTGAGAGTATTAGCTTTGATTGCTTGGTTTTGATCACTGTAGGACATTTTTAGTGCTGTGCTCTTTCTGTTGCTTTCTTTTAGTTGGCCTTAGATATTTCTGGCCTTTTTGAGTCAGAAACAATGGATAGAATCCCAGTGGGAACCAATCAAGGGGCTCCTTGTGCTTTTCCATTCATTGGGAACATTGGTACTCCCTTAATGGCTACCTTGAATCTTCCGAGATTCATTATAGGTCTATCGGTTTGGTTGTTTTCCACTACGAATTCTGTGCATGCTCCTGATGATTCTCAAGTAAGCACTTCACATCAAGAGAATCTAAACCCTATGCCTTCTTCACCAGTAACATCTTCTCCTCCTCCTCCTACCTCATGTGGTGAAAGTAGTAAGGTATAGGAGGAGGAGAAGGAGGAGGAGAATATGTTACAGGAGAAGAAGGCATAGGGTTTTGATGCTCTTGAAGTGAAGTGCTTGCTTGAGAAGCATCAGGATGATGCAAGGCATTCGGAGTGGAAAACAACCAAACTGGTAGACCTATAGTGAATCCCAGAAGATTCAAGGTAGCCATTAAGGGAGTACAAATGTTCCCAATGAATGGAAAAGCACAAGGGATCCCCTTGAAAATGGGTCCCTTGATTAGTTCCCACTGGGATGCTATCCATCGTTTCTGACTCAAAAGGCCAGAAATCTATAAGGCCAACTAAAAACAAGTAGCCACAAAGAGCACCACCACTAAAATGTCCTACAGTGATCAAAACCAGGAAATCAAAGCTAATACTCTCAGAAGCAAGTCTGGGATGATGAAGGCCCAGAACAAACTAATAGAGTATCGACGGTCAGTTACACGGCATCCAGTGGAGGTCCTATGGGTACAAGCATTTGAATCACCAAACCTCCCTCCCAGGATTACTGCAAAGGGTTACCTTCCATGTCTTCCCGAGGTGAACTGGAAATAGCCTTCCACTCTACATGTGTAGAGCCCTAGGGTTACAATACTAAGGATACCACCAATACGAAAAATCATGGGGGAACATTCGTTAGCCTAGACAAGACGCATGGGTAGGGTAGCAAAGCCTAAAGTCCAAAAGTACTTGAAAGTACTAGTGAACCCCCGTACACAAATTAGCTCTAGTTTATGGCTGATAGGAAAGTGATGGGGTATCCTCAACATTTTCAATCGCCCATGGCCTCGTGCTTAACTCTGGTTTGAGTAGAGCATTCCCAGGATGTTTTGATAGAGGTGTATTTACCTAATAGATAATCTTACTGTGTTTGTTGAGTAATGAAGCCGATTTCGGGTAGTTTAAGGTGATTTAAACCTAAAACCCTAGCCTAAGCTAGTTGATGATGTGTATACCTAAAAAGAAAAAAGTTGCTTGTAAATTTTATTAAGATTTATTTTTAAGGGCTATTTTTTACTCAATAAGGGTAGTGCAGTGTGTAGAATGGTTTCGACAAAAAGCAAAGTGCATGTAAAGTAATGCTTTTAAATTCACAAAAGACTCTTTTCTTTTCGTTTATGTTCTTTCAAAAACTGAAACTAGGCAATCCTAAATCAAATTTCTTTTTAATTTCAAAGCAAAGCGAACTATGCTACTTCAAAACAATGATAAATCTCACTACTGAGCTACCAAATTCAAATTTTTTGTCTTTTCTAATATTTTTAAAAGAAGATGAACTTGAAAAAAAGAGCAAGAAATACCTAACACAAAGTGTGAGTAAGGAAGAACAACCTAATGGCTCAAAACAATCAAATCAAAAGACTTGAGGAAGACTTGAACTACCAAGTTGTTTCGATGGAAAAAACTCTAGGCTTGGAACAAAGTGTAAAAGAAACAAGGAAAATAGATGCTTATAGCGGAAAGACAGACCTAAAGGGTTGTTCCTAACCACTAAAACCAAAGAAAACACTCGCCAAACAAAGGAGTAGGTAAGAAAACCAAAAAGTCACCCTACCAACACACCGACTCAAAAGAAAATCTAACTAGAAAGCTTTAACTCACTCAAGTTGATCTGAAAATATATTCAGAAGGTATCTAGACTAAACAGCCTTTCAAAGCCTCCCTAAGAACTCAGACTAGGATCAAACCCTAATAAAAAGGATAAGACACAGTAAAAGTGTGCTACTATTTCCACAGACAACAAGCGTTCTGAATGCTGGTCTATATAACTACAACAAGCGTCTAAGGAAAAGAATGCATAGCTATGTCTAACAGAGAGTAGCGCACAGCCTTGAATAGGGTTAAAAAAAAGTAAAGACACCTTAAACAAGTACTCAAGCAAGTAAAGGAAAACCAAAGGACTAAAAGAGGCAAACAAGACTCAAAAAAGACATACAAGTCTCAGGAGTCAGTCAGAAAATCAAAGCAAAAGGATAGAAGTGAACCCAGACATCTGGAAATCAAACCCTAACAGAGGATTTGAACCTAAAGGAAGAATGTGCTACTGTGTGGTACAGCAACCAACGCCAACCAGGAAAAGTCTGCTACTATGTTCAAGACAAAGCAGCATTCATGACAAAAAATGTGCTACTGTAAGTAGGGTAAACCAGCACACAAGGACTTGAAGCAAACAAAAGGATTTACTAAAGTAGACTGAGATGAATCAAGATAGAAAGAACAGGAAAAAATGACCTATAAAACCTCTCAGAGAACAAAAAGACTGAAATAAACTGGAAAAAACCTAACAAGGTCTCCTAGAGTAGAAAAACAACTGGTTAGTCCCCAACAGAGTCGCTAGTCTGTTGAGCAGGAAAAATACCTTATAGTAGGGAGACGACACTACCAAGGAGGATCCATGAGAGAGGAACCTAGAAGAAATTTTTTAATTTCTATTACACTGGAGTAATTCCCAAGTCATTATGAAGAGCACGAGCCCAAGACTCGGTTGCAAAAGTGTCTGGATAGATTAGGTATATCTGTACTTATCTACATTTCTTTGACAATAAAAGGTGGGAATACCCTTCCTGTCCCAAATTGAATGTCTATTGGATTGAATGTTCATTTGGCTTAATGTCTGATTGTATTTGATGTTAAGTTGTTTCTGATTTCATCATATTTATTTCATTCAATATACCTTGAGGAAGGTTTACTTTGTGTTGCAGGTTCATCATAATGGAAGATCAAGTGAAAGCTAGGACCAGCCGTCGATAAAAAGGTACTTCTTTCGATATCTTGATCTCTTTCCATTTATAGGAACTAAGGAAAGACAATGAATGTATTTACCTGTCACCCCACCCAAGTTGGTAGTGTCTTCTCCCCACTATAAGGTATTTTTCCTACTCAACAGCTACCATCCTTGTTTTTGGAGAAAACAGAAGACTGTACAGGGAACATAAACTGTCCTATGTAGTAAGTAGTAAGATTAAGCCTGATAATCATCCCATTTTTTTTGTATAACTCATATAGGCACCTCAATTGTCTGTTATGATCCTGGTTCAGAAGAGAAGGGTGTGAAAATTATTGATCTGCCTGAAACTAATGATAAGTCTAGTAATGAGCAAGAGATACAATGCATTGATAACTCAACCAACCTAGAAGGCAGTGGTCAGCAAATGGAGAAAGGCAGTGATGAAAAATCAGGATTAGAAATGGGATCCACAGCCACAGTCCCAAGAGAAGAGCATTGGACTATGAGGTTTGATGGAGATGTGAATAAAGAAGGAGCTAGGGAAGGAGTATGAATCATCCTTCCAAATGAAGGGAGTGAATGCACCAGATTGCATACCTTCAAACTAATGTTTGACTGTTCGAATAATGTGGCAGAATATGAAGCCCTACTGTTGGGTCTGAATGCACTCAAATATATAAGAGCTAAAAGGATCAAAGTTTATGGACATTCAGAGCTAATAATCCAACATGTGAATGGAAATTATGAGACTAAACACCCCAAAATGAGGGCTTACATAAATGTTGTTTAGGATATGTTTGAAAATTTCTTCACGGATCATGATATTTGTTTCATCCCTAGAGATAAAAATACAATAGCAGACATTTTTTCCAGCTCTGCTAGTATATTTCAAATCCCTGCCTATCCTACCAAAGCTTACATGATCAAATAAGGAATAGACCCTCTATTCCAGACAATTCCAAGCATTGGAAAATATTTGAATATGATCAGTAGATCAAGAAATTCTTAGATATGGCTGAGGAATTTTCCAACACCCAGATTGATCAAGAGAACTATTCATGTGATGAATGGGAACTTGATCCACTAAAGCTCCTAACCACTTTGGGAGATAAAGAGATCTTGCAGTTGAAGATAAATTATATATCCAAATTATTGGTACCATTGGAAAAAAAAATTGATCAAAATGATGTGGCCAAAAATCACAAGGTTGCTCCAAACCACAGTAAAGTGGAAGACTGTAACATTGGGAATGATGAAGAGACCAAAATTGTCAAACTATCAAAGTCTTTAACCCCATGCACTAAAGATGACTATGTGAATTTAATGAGAAATTATTATGATGTGTTTGCATGGTGCTATGAAGACTTGAAATAATATGACACTTATATCATCCAGCATACCATACCAGTCAAGACTGGGGAGAAACCATTCAAGCAGAAACTAAGTAGGATGAATCCTATGCTACTCCCATTGATAGAAAAAGAGGTGAAGAGGTTGTATGAAGCCAAAATCATAGTCTCCTTAAGGTTTTCAAAGTGGTTAGCTAACATAGTCTCAGTGAGGAATAAAAATGGTCAAATCAGACTGTGTATTGACTTTAGAAATCTGAACAAAGTGTCCCTAAAGTGTTAGGATATTCCTATACTCCATCCTAGTCCCACCAGTATTTTGATCATTTACATTTTCAGTCATGCATGCACTTTTAGGGTTTGCATGCATCCCACTCATCAGTCCAGCACCTAGCCCTCAGGAGCTTCTCACTATTCAGTTTTATCCCTCCAGTTGCTTAATGCACCCTTCTTTTTTTGATTTTAGGGAGCAACTCGCCCTTCTTCACCTACCAGTCCAGTTATCTTCAGTTTACACTCAGTTACACTTAGTTACACTCAGTTACACTTAGTTACAGTCAGTTACACTCAGTTACACTGAGTTGTGTTGATGTATATGTAACTTCGGAATGTATTTCATCTATGTATATTTAGTGTACCCTTATTAGAGATGTGTTATTCCTCTATAAGGAAGTGTCGTCATGTGGATTGACAAGTGTCGCAAGTGTGTGTACTTTTCGATGGGTTATTAGACCACCATGTGTGGGGTCGGCCCTGAAATATATATTATAATGTGGAAGTACCTAGCTAGGCAAGTCGACCCCATAAGGTCACTGGGAAAACAGATTAGTATAAATAGAGATCAGGTGATCTCTATTTAGATCACTCGGAAAAGTATCTCACTCTCACTCAGAAAGTGGCACACTAGTGAGGAGGAGGATCATCTGCTACTAGGAGACTATCTCAGTGTATTTTGGTTGTACTTTGGTTGAGCCATTTCTCTCTCTATCTCTGAGGAAGTTGTGGGGTTTTTCACCTTAGGGTTTTCCCCACGGAAACTTTGTGTCTCTTGTCTCTCATGCTTTTGATTCTTGTGATGCTTGTCATGCTTATTGTGATTGTCATGCATTGATATATTGTATATGTTATTCTCTCAGTAAAGATCCTAGAGTATTGTGAATTAATGCTCAAAATTTAACATGGTATCAAAGCTAACCTGAGAAGAAGACATTTTGCAGTGACGAAAACTTGAGTTTCTTGTTTATTGGGTTTCTCTCCACAGATTTTGGAAAAGCAGTATAGTAGATTGACTATACTCATCAAGGCGCATCTATCTATTTAGTCAGAATTCAATTCCGAGCATTTTCAGATTTGGCCCTAAAAATTAGGGTTTCCACAAAAATAGGAATTTCTGAAGACATAGCTAGAAGCTCCTTACAAAAATCAAAGTTTAGAGCTTTGGATCAAGATTTTTGGCTGGGTAGATCTCCGGGAAACTCAAACCCTAATTCAGGGCTCTCCCTAGTGAACCCGGGAGGACAAAAAGACAAATCTGAAGGGTAAAGCTTTGCTGATCTCAAATTCTGAATACACCAGGCTGATCAGCTCATCAAGGCGCATTTTTCTATCCTTTCAGAAATTTGAAATTCACATTTTGAATTTTTAGGGTTTTTCCAACAAACCCTAATCCAGGACCAGATCTAGTTTTCAGCATTTCAAGTGGTAAAATCTAAATCTTTTCTATTTCCATTTGAAGTACTCTTTAAGATGTCTCACCACACCAAGCTTGAGGATAATCTTGAAGGAGCGGATAACTTCCGAGCTTGGAAGTATAGGATTGGGTTAATCCTGGAAGAAAATGAGTTGGACTCATATGTGAAAGAAGACAACCCTATCCTAGAGGATGAAGAGGCCAAGGTATTGCATAAGAAGAACTTGGTCAAGGCAAAGAGAATCATTGTTGATTCCATTAAAGATCATCTCATACCCCATGTGTCCTCTCTAAAGACACCCAAGGAGATGTTTGACTCTTTGACCAAGCTATTTGAAGGGAAGAACATAAATCGGAAGATGACCCTATGGAACTAATTGAAAGGAGTAAAGTTTCAGAATGGTGAAACCATTCAATCTTATTTTTCAAGGGTCTCCCAGATCAAGGAACAACTAGAAGCAGTGGATGAAATGGTGGAGAAATGTGAAGTGGTGATGACCACTCTAAATGGCCTACCCAAGTCATGGGATTCCTTTATCCAAGGAATTTGTGCAAGGAAGAAGTTGATCTCCTTCAGTAGACTACGGGAAGAATGCTCACAAGAAGAAGCAAGGCTTTTGGCATGAGAAGAAAAGATGGGGAATGAAGATCAAGCTCTCACAGCTCACACCAAGAAAGGGAAGTCCGAGAGAGAGCCATCTCACTCCAAGAAATCTTCACATCACTTCAAAGAAAGAAGAATATGCTTCACCTGTAATGAGAAAGGACATATTGCCATACATTGTCCCAAGAACAAGAAGGACAACAACAACTCCAACAAGAAGAAGAAGGGCAACAAAATAAGGTTTCATGCTCATGCTGCCGAGGATGATGAACCACCCAAGAAGAAGTCTAGGGCAGAAAGTGATGATAACTCATCAAGTGAAGAAGAGTATGTTCTAATTTCTGCTCTCATAGGTACCATCTCCCATGGTTGTAATGATTGGTTGATTGATAGTGGGCTTCCAAACACATGACTGGATTTAAGGAATCTTTTGTGAATCTATCTGAACATGAATCACCCCATAAGGTGAAACTTGGGGATGATTATCAATACCCAATCAAAGGAAGTGGTGAAGCCTCCTACAACCTAGATTCTGGAAAATATTTGAAGATGAAAGAAGTTCTTTATGTACCTGGGCTCAAGAAGAACTTACTCTCAATCTCTGCATTGGATGCAAAAGGTATGAGGGTTTCATTTGTGGATGGCCAAGTCCTAATGTGGCCAAAGGGAAAGACCATAGATGATGCAGTAGTGATTGGAGAGCAAGAGGGAGGTTTGTATAAATTGAAGGGACAACCTGAACATGCCATGGTGCATGAATCCATGGAGCCAAGTGATCTTTGGCATAGAAGACTTTCTCATATTCACTATAGGGCACTTCCAATTGCAAGAAAGGCTATAGAGGGTCTTCCTGAAATCAAGGCCAAACATAAAGGTGTTTGCAAAGGATGTGCAAAAGGTAAGAATATTAAGAAGGCTTTCCCAAGCAGTGAAAGCAAGGCAAAAGACATCCTGGAAATCATCCACTCAGATGTATGTGGTCCTATGTCATCCAGTTCTCTAAGTGGGTATGTTTACTATGTCTCATTTATTGATGACTTCTCCAGGAAGACTTGGGTATACTTCTTGAAGAACAAAGATGAGGTGTTTGATAAGTTTAAGGAATTCAAAACCTTGATGGAGAATCAAACTGATAAGAAAATCAAAACATTCAGATCCGACAATGGTGGAGAATTCACCTCAGGTGACTTCAAAAGGATTTGCAGTGAGTTAGGGATTAAGAGGGAGTTGAATACTCCTTACAATCCACAACAGAATGGAGTTGCAGAAAGGAAGAATAGAACAATCATGGAAGCAGCAAGAACAATGCTCCATGACCAGGATCTACCTATGCATCTATGGGCAGAAGCAACTAGAATAGTTGTATATGTGCATAAAAGAACACCCCACAAGATATTGGACAACAAGACACCAGAAGAGGTCTTTTTTGGTAAGAAACCTGAAGTCAGCCATCTCAGAATATTTGGTTGTCCAGTATACACTCATGTCCCAAAAGAAAAGAGGACTAAACTAGATCCTTCAGGAAAGAAGGGTATCTTTGTGGGTTACAGCGAAAGCTCGAAGGCTAACAGAATATACTTTCCAGGGTTCAAGAAGATTGATGTCAGCAGGGATGTAACATTTGATGAAAACTCATCATTCATCAAATCAAGGAAGGCACCTATCGAAGTTTATGAAGAACCTAAGGAAACCATATTTCAAGACACTACCATGACTAAAGCAGTTCCAGAAGTTGTTCGTGAGTTTGAAGATCCACAAGAACCTGTAGATCCACCCCGTGAGAATAACTCTCACAAGAGGAAACCTGCATGAGCTAGAGAGCTCATTCAAGATGCAGAAAGATTTGGCATTCCAGAAGAAGAACATAGAGCAAAGAAGAGAACCAGATCACATACCAGCTATGTTGCTTTACTCTATGACATTATGAACAAAGAGCCTTCCAGTTATGAAGAAGCAGTGGAAAAGAAAGAATGGAAGGATGCCATGGTTGAGGAATACCAATCAATAATGAAGAATGATGTTTGGGATGTTGTCCCAAGACCTAAAGAGAAGTCTGTTGTGACTTCCAAATGGATCTACAAAATCAAGCATGCTGCAGATAGCAGTGTAGAGAAATACAAGGCAAGATTCGTAGCTTATGGCTTCTGTCAGAAAGAGGGAATAGATTATGAAGAAACTTTTGCACCTGTAGCCAAGTATACTTCCATCAGAACAGTACTTTCCCTGGCTGCAGCAATGAAATGAAAAATACACCAGATGGATGTCAAGACTGCTTTCTTGAATGGTGTAGTTGAAGAGGAAGTATATGTGGAGCAGCCACTCGGTTTTGAAATACATGACAGGGAGTCATATGTGTGCAGATTGAAGAAAGCCTTGTATGGCTTGAAACAAGCTCCTAGAACCTGGTATGGTAGGATGGAAAATTTCTTATCTAGTTTGGGCTTTACCAAGAGTAAAGCGGATTCCAACCTTTATTACAAGGTTGAGGAAGGGAATCCTGTGATTCTACTCCTGTATGTGGATGACTTATTTGTAATAGGATATGACAGACTGATTGCAGATACTAAGAGGAAGCTTGTTGCTGAATTCGATATGAAAGATTTGGGAATGATGCACTATTTCCTAGGTATGGAGGTGTGGCAGAGTGCAGGTGGGATATTCCTTGGTCAAGGGAAGTACACAGTAGATATCCTGAAGAGATTTGGGATGATGGATTGCAAGGCCATGGCCACACCTATGGCATCGAATCTGAAGCTTCTATGTGATGCTTCATCTGAGCCGGTTAATGTCTCTATGTATTGTCAGATGATTGGGTCCTTGATGTACCTAACGAACACGAGACCAAACATTTGCTTTGTTGTGAACACATCGAGTCAGTTCCTGACAGATCAGAGGAGTGTTCACCTAGTTGCTGTAAAGCATGTTTTGAGGTACCTGAAGGGTACAGTGGATTATGGGCTCAAGTATGAAGCGAATCAAAAGTTTAACCTGCAGGGTTATGTTGATTCAGATTGGGTTGGCAGTGATGCAGATAGGAAGAGCACATCTGGATGTTGCTTCAGTATGGGATCAGGTGTGATCTCTTGGTTTAGCAGGAAGCAGTCTTGCGTAGCACTGAATACAGCTGAGGCAGAGTATGTTGCAGCCTGTTCAGCTAGTTGTGAGGCAGTATGGCTACGGAAGCTATTGTCTAAGTTATTTGATCTCACGTTGGATACTACTAGTATCTTCTGTGATAACCAGAGTTGTGTGAAGTTGTCCGAGAACCCAGTTTTTCATGACAAGTCGAAACACATAGAGATCAAATATCACTATATCAAGGATATGGTGCAGAGAGGAGCTGTGAAGCTCCTGTATGTTGCGATGGATGAGCAGATTGCAGATGTGCTGATGAAGCCACTAGCCAGGGTGAAGTTCAAGTACTTCAGGGAGAGGCTTGGTGTTCTTCAGATTGATGACACTTCGAGGAAGAAGTGATGGACACATTTGCTGAAGCCATTCCAAGCATGTTGGAAGGAGGATCCTTCACATGGTTGTGGATGTAAGCGCTGGATGATGAGCATCAGGATGATGTTCTACTTTCTGCTTTATATGATCATTTGGATCATTTATATGTATATGTATGTACGCATCATGTTGGATGCTGGGTATGATTAGTTGGATCATTTATATGTATATGTATGTACGCATCATGTTGGATGTTGGATATGATCAGTTGGATCATTTATATGTATGTACGCATCATGTTGGATACTGGATATGATCGGTTGGATCATTTGTATGTATATGCATCATGTTGGATGCTTGGACCATGTATCTGTATATGTATCAGGTGGATACATTGTATGATCAAGTAGATCATGTATATTGATATGTATCAGGTATGATCAGGTAGATCATGTATGTTGATGGATACATTGTGTGGATCATGTATCTATGTATCAGGTGGATAAACTATGTATGATGATATGTATCAGGTAGATACTTGGTGTGCATCAGATGGATGCATTGTATGATCAGGATAATCGTGGATGACGAGCTTCTCTAGATGACATGCAGCAGGATGTTGCAGTGATGATGATCAGGGTGATCATGTGTACATCAGGATGATGTATGATGAGTATCAGATGATACTCTGTGGCCGTGGAACAGGTTGTGCAGGTAAGCATGTAATTTGTGCCCTGGGAGATTCGCAGATGGTATTTCGAGGTTTTGTCTATGGCATGTAATTCGTACCCTGGGACATCTGGAAAATGCTCTTTCGAGTTTTTGCTTGGGAGGACATATAATTTGTGCCCTGGGAGATCTGCAAATAGTCTTTCGAGGTTTTGCCTATGGCATGTAATTTGTGCCCTGGGATATCTGGCAGATGCTCTTTTGAGGTTTTGTCCTATGGCATATAATTTGCTCCTGGGAGATGTGGATGGGATGAAAAAGGCCTCAGATGCTTCAGCCAGGTTTTGCCATGACCACATGTAATTTGCTCCTGGGAGATCTGAACAGGATGAAAAAGGCCTCAGATGCTTCAGCCAGGTTTTGTGGTGGACCACATGTAATGTGCTCCTGGGAGATCCAACAGGTAGAGTTGTGTGCTCGTAACAGCCTGGGATGCTTCAGCTAGGTTTTGTGGTGAGATCACATGTAATGTGCTCCTGGGAGATCTGACAGGTAGAGCTATGTGCTCATAACATCCTAGGATGCTTCAGCCAGGTTTTGTGATGGGTCACATGTAATGTGCTCCTAGGAGATCCTACAGGTAGAGTTGTGTGCTCGTAATAGCCTAGGATGCTGCAACCAGGTTTTGTGACGCACGTAATAAGTCCTGAGAATTCCAAAGTATGGCCAGTGATGATGAATACCTGCAGGTGGTGAGCCTACATCCAGTATGAAAAAGGACTGGTTCTGTAGAACTTCCTATGACGAGTAGAGTCAGAGACTGGTTGAGATAGCAGCAGCAGTGACGATGACGATGATCCCGAGAAGAAGACTTGTCTAGCAGATCTGTGTCGATAAATACCTTCCTAGTTAAGAGGGAGTGTTGATGTATATGTAACTTCAGAATGTATTTCATCTATGTATATTTATTGTACCCTTATTAGAGATGTGTTATTCCTCTATAAGGAAGTGTCGTCATGTGGATTGACAAGTGTCGCAAGTGTGTGTACTTGCCGATGGTTTATTAGACCACCATGTGTGGGGTTGGCCCTGAAATATATATATTATAATGTGGAAGTACCTAGCTAGACAAGTCGGCCCCATAAGGTCACTAGGAAAACATATTAGTATAAATAAAGATCAGGTGATCTCTATTTAGATCACTCGAAAAGGTATCTCACTCTCACTCAGAAAGTGGTGCACTAGTGAGGAGGAGGATCATCTGCTACTAGGAGACTATCTCAGTGTATTTTGGTTGTACTTTGGTTGAGCCATTGTTCTCTCTATCTCTGAGGAAGTTGTGGGGTTTTTCACCTTAGGGTTTTCCCCACGGAAACTCTGTGTCTCTTATCTCTCATGCTTTTGATTCTTGTGATGCTTGTCATGCTTATTGTGATTGTCATGCATTGATATACTATATATGTTATTCTCTCAGTAAAGATCCTAGAGTATTGTGAATTAATGCTCAAAATTTAACAAGTTACACTCAGTTACACCTACCAGAGTTAGTCTGACTGATGGTTGACAGTTACTTGAGCATTGATGACTCCACTGATGATGATGAAGACTTCCAGTTGTGCTCCGATGATCATGAGGACACCTAGTTGTGCTCCGATGGCACTCTATTGATCTTATGATCACTCTGAGAGGCTAATTCGAATTGCCACATTAGGCATTCGAATCCTCTCTACCATTGTACTATTTATTTGTCCATACTGTGATTAATTAATTAGTGTGTGTGAAGTATTATTGATTCTATCCGAGTTCTATTGTACCATATTATTATGTTGCTCATTATACTGTATTGTTCACTCTTCTTCTATTTTCCTGCTTAATCATAATTACTCTTGTGAGGTATACATCATCTCTTAGATCTGCTGTGAGGATTTTCACATGGTATCAGAGCATGTTGAGAGTATTGTTTATCTCCATTCTTGAGAGTTTTTTGCAGGTTATTACCAAGATTTCGAGTGCAGCAGTTGCAGCAGTTTCTGTATTTTTGCAGCAGTAGCAGTTGCAATTATTCTATATTGTTTTTGTAGGTCTTCTACAGCTTCAATGTATGATTCAGAAGGAATCCCTTTTCTTTCTCCATTCAACTATGATGAATGGAAACCAAGAATGATAGCACACTTGAAGATCCATGATCTTTTTTATTGTCATTTTGAAAGAGAGTTCGAATCCCCTGAAGAAAAGATTGATTGGTTAAATAAAGGTGATGATGCCTTTGGAGCAATGATGCTTTCTTTGTGTGCATACCATAGATTCCAATTCAAATACCGTGATGGTGTTGAAACTCCAAAGGATTTATGGACTCCAAACAATTTATGGGATCACCTGGATGAAAAATTTGGCAGAAAGAATGAAGGACTTGTTCCTAACCCATTCGAAAGCAAGCAAAGTGATGCATTCGCTCCTCTTGATGGTCTCTCAGATCATGAAACAGTATCATCTCATATTGAAGTTGTTGACAAAGAACTTGCAGATTCTCCACTCATGCTCAAACTTTATTCTCTTTCTGTGCCAGCTCACACTCTAGATATTGCAGAAGGTCCTAAATCTTCTCTTGCACCAGAGTCTGTTGGTTTGCATCATGATCACATGATTATTTCGGAGGTAAAATCAGCTATTGGAGGTAATGCATTCGCTCCTCTCAAGCAATCATCTCTTTTATACTACTATATGATCATTAATTCATGCTTTCAGAAGGTCATTGAAGAACATGGACATTGCCATTCACTTGGGATAATTTCTCATGCATCTACTGGTTTGGATCTCACCTCTCATGGTTCAAAGGAGATCTCAAGAAACCATGATTCAAGTCTTGTATCTAAATTGGGTTATAAGCAATTACTGCTTGGAATAATTTCTCATGCATATGATAGTTTTGATCTCACCCCTGCTTGTTCAAAGGAGATCTCAAGAAACTGTTTTTTAAGTCTTAAATCTGATTTTGATTTCAAGCAAACATGTAATAGTTATTTTTGGCATAATCTCACCCATGGTGGTTCGAAGGAGAAGACAAAATAATATATGCACTTTCACAGATTTGATCCTACCTTAGCTCATTCGAATCACAGGTTCAAGGATCATTCTCATACTGTTGGATTTATTCTCATCACATTCGATATGAAGAGCAAGTACAAGCACATGCTTTTTGAGCATGATCCACTTCATCCCAAGAAGAAGATACCTCCAGACATATGACCAAGCATCACACCTGCTTGAGTTTGGAGCATTTGTTTTGTGTGTGCCTTACAGTCTATTTTGAGGGGGGGTATTTTTCCCATGAGGTTTTCCCCATTTCCTTGGTTTATTGACTGTTATTATTCATTGTATTGGGTGACCTTTGGTCTTAGTTACCAGGGCCCAGGATGGATTAAGGTGGGGTGTTAGGATATTCCTATACTCCATCCTAGTCCCACCAGTATTTTGATCATTTACATTTTCAGTCATGCATGCACTTTTAGGGTTTGCATGCATCCCAGTCATCAATCCAGCACCTAGCCCTCAGTTAGACAACCCCCAGGAGCTTCTCACTATTCAGTTTTAGCCCTCCAGTTGCTTAATGTGCCCTTCTTCCTTGATTTTAGGGAGAAACTCGCCCTTCTTCACCTACCAGTCCATTTATCTTCAGTTTACACTCAGTTACACTTAGTTACACTCAGTTACACTTAGTTACACTCCGTTACATTCAATTACACTGAGTTGCACTCAATTACACCTACCAGAGTTAGTTTGACTGATGGTTGACAGTTACTTGAGCATTGATGACTCCACTGATGATGATGAAGACTTCCAGTTTTGCTCCAATGATCATGAGGACACCTAGTTGTGCTCCGACGACACTTTATTGATCTTATGATCACTCTGAGAGGCTAATTCGAATTGCCACCTTAGGCATTCGAATCCTCTCTACCATTGTACTATTTATTTGTCCATACTGTGATTAATTAATTAGTGTGTGTGAAGTATTATTGCTTCTATCTGAGTTCTACTGCACCATATTATTATGTTGCTCATTATACTGTATTGTTCACTCTTCTTCTATTTTTCTGCTTAATCATAATTACTCTTGTGAGGTATACATCATCTCTTAGATCTGCTATGAGTATTTTCGCATAAAGGACAACTAACCCCTGGCCAAAATGGACCACATTTTACAGCAGGTTATAGGGGCAGCAAGAATGTCCATGCTTGATGGATTTTCAGGGTACAATCAGATTAAGGTGTAGCCAGAAGACCAAGACAAGACAACCTTTACCAAGCCTTGGGGGACCTTCATATATGCAAAGATTCATTTTGGTATGTTGAATGCAGGAGCTACCTTCCAAAGATCTATGGACATAGATTTTGCAGAAGAGAAAGACAAATTTGTAGACATATACATGGATGACATCACTGTGTATTATAATTATGATGCAGAGCATTTGAAACATTTGCATCAAGTGTTTTCCAAGTGCAGAAAATTTGGAATCTCTTTGAACCCCCAAAAGTCAAACTTTGTCATGCAAGAAGGCAAGTTGTTAGGTCACATAATATCTAAAGATGGGATCAAAATTGACCCAGACAGAGTAGACACAATATAGAAAATTGAACTCCCCAGGAGTAAAAAAGGCATTCAATCCTTTCTAGGCACAATGAATTTCTTGAGGTTCATCCCCAATTTTGCAAAGATCATGAGGTCAATCAAAAACATGCTTAAGAAGGACACTCAGATCAGGTGGACTGCTGAAGCCAAATAGTAATTTGGAGACATAAAAGGGCAATTGATGAAGCACTTGTACTAATCAGCCTCGATTTTGATAAAGAGTTTCTTATGTTTTCTTTTTCCTCTAAGCATTCCATAGCTGGAGTGCTTTTACAGAAAAATCAGGAAGGAGATCAGCAACCCATAGCTTTTTTTAGTAGAGCTCTTAGAGATGTTGATATCAAATACAACATCATGGAGAAGCAAGCATATGCCATGATTAAAACCTTGAAATATTTCAGATTTTATGTTCTGCACTCCCATGTGGTTTCTTATGTTCCTAATGTTGTTGTAAAGGATATATTGACACAACCTGATCCATAGGGTAGAAGGGCTAAGTGAATAGTTGTTCTCTTGGAATATGACTTGGAGATCAAACCTACAAAGCTTATCAAAGGACAAGGACTGTCCAGGCTCATGGCTGAGTCAAATTGGGATTAACTAAGTGTGAAATTGCTTTCACACATGCTGGAAGAAACTTCCCCAAGACCCATTGTCACGAGTATCAAACAAATTCTTGTCTTCTCCTTGGTATTTTGATAATATATATTTTTTTTCATAATTTGCAAGCACCCCCCTAAGATGGGTAAAAGCAAAGCTAGGTCAACCAAGATGAAGGCTGCAATTTTTTGCATATTGAATAACTGCCTTTATTGGAAAGACCCTAGAGGTGTCCTACTGAACTGTATAGTGGAAGATGAAGCCAAAATAACCTTGAAAGAATTTCACAAAGGTGTTCTTGGGGGGATTCTTTATCAGGGAATGGTTTTATTGGCCCACCATGTTCAAAGATGCATATAAGGAAATAGCTACTTGCCATGAATGCCAAATATTTGAAGGGAAGATGAATCTCTTATCCTTGACTTTTAAACCAATATCTTTAGAAGCCTCTTTCCAGCAGTGGGGGCTTGACTTCATTGGTGAAATTTTCCCCAACTCCTTTGGACAACACAGGTGGATATTGACTGCCATTGATTATTTCACTAATTGGATTGAGGAAATACCAACCAGGAAAGCCACAGACACAGTCATCATCAAATTTCTAGAGGAAAATATCATGTCCAAGTTTGGTTTCCCTATTAAAATAATCATTGAAAATGCTCAAACCTTCAAATCCAATAAAATGGTCAAATTCTGTGACAAATTCCATATAAAATTGGGCCATTCTACTACTTACTACCCCCAGGTAAATGGACTAGCTGAGTCATCCAAAAAAAAATTGGTTAGGATCATCAAGAAGCTGCTGCAAGAAAAAAAAATGGCTTGGCACACCAAGCTGACCTTTGCTCTGTGGGATGATAGGATCACCTCTAAAAGATCCATTGGAACTTCTCCTTTCAAATTAGTATATGGAACAGAAGTGATATTTCCTTATTCCCTCAGAGGGCCTGCTATGAGGCTGCTACAGGAGTAGGAAGAAGATCCAAACCCTGAGCTAAGGAGAACTAACCAACTGGTTGAGATACAGGAATTCAGAGACATAGTACATGTTGAAGCTATGCTATCTCAAGATAGGGTTAAAAAGAATTTTAACAGAAAGACCAAGGCTGATGATTTCCAAGTGGTACATATGGTATTGAACTGGGAAGCTAGAAGAGAGGACCAAGCCCAAAATTTTGATAACCTCTAGCAAGGGCCCTATACATCCATCACCTGCCATGGAAACAACGCTTTCTTCTTGCAGGATGGGGATGATGAACCATTTGGGAAGAGACCCGTCAATGGGTGTTTCCTGAAGAAATAACTCCAGTGAGAAACAAGCTTGTTATCTCATCCTCATTGTACATTACCATTTTTTTAGCTTCGGTTAGTTGTGTTTCAGTTCCATTCTACAGAAAGGAAAAAAGAAAAAAGAAAAGGGCAACTAGTTTGTTGTTCTTTCTACCTCATAGGGAGGATAGCATCCCCGGTTGGAGCCATTGTTAACACCTCTATATATGTTCCCTCCAACGAAGGAAATGGTACCCCCTACCAAAACCCCAATCACACCCATTGACCTCTTACGCCAAAGAAAGAGTCAGAAACCCCGAAAACGGCTAAGTACCAATGAATTCGGAACCAAATGATTGAGCTGTAGTGAGAAAAATGAGAAAAACAAGGAAAGGGATTTCTTCCACTCTACAGAGGTTGAGAGGTCAGGATTGAATAAGAAAATCCAAATCTATGGCTGGGAAGTGATCCACAATGCATTCAATCAAGAGATTTTCCTCTTTTCTACTTTTTCGTTGATCTGATTTTCTGACTTTCCGCACTTGCATTGTGGATTGAGGAAGTCGGAATGGTATTTTTTCAAGAGCATAAAGTTGGGTTTCATATTTACGCAACCCGCATTTCATTTCATTGCGGAATACGGATTGCAGAGGCATAATGTTTTCGTGGGGGAGCAGATTCAGGTTTCCGATATCCCAACCCGCATTGCGGAATGCAGATTGCGGAGGTGATTTCCGTGAGGTTGTACAATGGTCTTTCTATTTCCAAACCCCGCATTGTGGGATGCGGATTGCGGAAGTGATTTTTGGCAGGGTTCGTTTAGCAGCCCCGACTTCTGATATCCGCATTGCGGATTGCAGGAGGATAATAATGGATTTGAGATGTTTTGCATGGTAAATTATGGCTGCGAAAAATGAAAAATTTCACAGGGAAATGGAACGATTGGGAGCCGATATGGAAGCAAAAGAGAGGCACAGCCTGTTTATCCATCCAAATCATCCCAAAATGGCCCAATCTGAAGGACAAAACAAGTGGTTTCCAATTCCCAATTGCATGCTAACAACATACAAAGTTTCCCACCGACACATCTAACAGACTCAGAGGCAGTTGGTTCGAGCAGTTCGGCGTGAATGGCCTCATCCTTTCTAGTTCAAGGCTTTTTCCAGTAAATAGCCATTTATGGTTAAATTAGTTAGAAGTTATTTGATATCTTGTAAGCCTATAAGGGAAGATTCTGAATTAAACCGAAGGGTTGGATGTTTCTGGATTCTAAGAGATTAAAAGCTCTGCGTATGTATCAAACTCAGCCTTTCAATTCATGAGAAGACCCAATTCTGGAGAAGAGATTCTTGTGATGAGTGTTTTGATGTCTGTTACTTCCTGTGCATGTGTTCTTCATTTGTATTCCCATTGATTTTTTTTCTTTTTCAATATCTAGATCAAGACTACATGGTATTCCACCCTTTCTTCTTGAATTTGCAGGTTAGAATTCATTTACAAATGCTCTAGCTCTGTGATGGAATTTGTTTCCTTTTCTACCTTCATCTGTTGATATATTTGACTTGAAAAAACCTCATCTACCTTGCCTCTGCCTCTTAAATTGTGGTCTAAATGAGTCATTTGTGACTATAAATCCACTAAAGTTTGAATCCATGCCTAATGGTGCTCTTGTCCTTAACCTCAACCAGCTCAAAAATCCCTATAAGTCATTATCTGAAGGTATATCCACCATTTTTACCTATAACCTACTTGTGCAAATAATATCCTAAGTGTTGAGTGAATTGTGAAAGAGAGATCCCTCTTTGTGGTTGGAAAGGCTATTTTCCATCCACCAAAGCTTGGTTTGAAATAGTTACCTCATGATCTCTTCTGTTGCAACCCAGGAGAATCTTCAGTGATAAAAAAGAGCTCAAAGGGATCCAAGGTGTTCTCAGAGAAATGAATATTGTGTTGAAACCTAATTCCAAACTAGTAAAGAATCACCCATATAGATTGAACCCTCAAGTGAAACATAAAGTAAAGAAGGAAATTCACTGAATGTTGAATGCTAGTTTAATTTTTCTAGTGGATGAATCCGAGTGAATCATCCCCATAGCTATGATTTAAAGAAATAAGGACATTGATAATATTAGAGTCTATGTCGACTATAGAAGTTTGAATTATGCATGTCTTCATCACCCATTCTCGATACCCTTCAGCGATGAAGTCTTGGATCAAGTAGATGGGAATAAGGCCTACTCTTTTACATACAGGTTCTCGGGATATCTCCATGTTTGGATTACAAAATAATATAAGAAGAATACAACCTTTACGATAGAATGGGGCTCATTCACTTACAATGTCATGCCTTTTGGACTGAAGAATGCACCTGCAATATTTTCAAGGATTATGATAGAAACTTTCAAGGAATTCCTTCACAAATTCCAATAGGTGTACTTGGACAATTGGATATTTTATAGCCTCCTCAAAGACCATGTGGAGCTACTTTGACTCATGTTAAATATTTTCCTCTAGATGAAAATATCCTTGAACCTATGGAAATGTATTTTTTGTGTCCTCTTTGGTAACTTATTAGGACATGTTGTTTGTCATAATGGAGTTCTAGTAGATCTTGTAAATATCGTTGTTACTGTGAATATTTTGGCCCCTACATTGGAGAAGTAGTTTTGATCCACTTTGGGCCATACATGATACTACAAACAGTTTATCCGCAACTATGCTTCTATTACAACTCCTTTGGAACAATTACTCAAGAAGGAAGAAGCATTCAATTAGACTAAAGATTGTGAAAAGTATTTTGCAATACTAAAAGAAAAATTGGTCAACACTCCCATCCTTATGTTTCGTAACTAGGTAAAATAATTTCATGTTCATGTTGATGCATCTAGCATTTCCCTTGGAGTTGTGTTTCCCTAATCGGGAAAAGGAATCATTGATGATACTATCTAATTTGATAGCAGGAAACTATCTCTGGTTGAGCACGACAACATGACTATAGAAAGAGAAGGATTGATAGTGATTTATTCCTTGTAGAAGTTCCACCATTACTTGCTAGTAGGACACTTCAATTTTTTCACAGATCATTCAGCTCTCAAGTACCTATTAAACAAACTTATGTTGGAATTCTGAATTTCCAGATAGTTGCTATTATTTTAAGAATTCTCTTTTGATGTAATAGTCAAGCTGAGAAAGTACAATCATGTGTTTGATCACCTATTAAGAGTAGAAACAAGGGAAGTTGAAGGACTAGTTGATGATCAGCTACCTGATGCCTCTTTTTTATAGTTGATGCTTTTCCAGACAACTTAGAAGAATAACATTGTTTCTAACAACCAAAAAAAGCATTAGATGACTATTACGTGGCTCAGAAGTGCCACTTAGTTACACAAGCTGTGGAATTTTGATTGATTTCGGGACAACAATATAAGTTAGGAACAGATGGAATTCTACACTATTGTGTGCTAGACCATGAAAGATAGGACATTCTGTGGTAATTTCATGCCAATGTTGTGGGTGTCCATATGGGCAGAAAATCCACTGGAAGGAAGATTCCCCATGCTAGACTATGGTGGCCAATGGTATTTAAGGATGAAAAATATTACACCAGAACACATGATATTTTCCAATGATTTGGTAATCCTTCTCAATGGAATGAGATGCCACTCCAACCTATGCATGCCTTACAACCATTTGAGAAGTGGGTGGTTGATTTTTTTGGCCCCATCAATCCTCCTACAAAACACTCAAAAGCTTGTTATATCATCACCACAACAATTTATTTAACGAAATGGGATGAAGTATCACCAATAGAATATTGCTCTGCAAAGTTAGCATCTCAATTCATTCATGAGAACATCATTACTTAGTTTGGATTTCCTATAATTTGCACCGACGATCAAAGCACACATTTCATTAACAACACCATCATGGACTTGACAAAGGAATTCCTGATACAACATCACAAAAGAATTCCATACCATCCACAAGCAAATTACATCGTTGAATACTTCAACAAAATTTTATAGACGGGTTTAATGAAGGTATGTTGTGAAAATTGGGATGATTGGGAAGAACTAATCCCCACGGTACTATGGGCATACATGACTACTACCAAGAAAGTTTAGAAGAAGACCCCATTCCAGCTGGTATATGGCATAGAAGTGGTGGTTCTAGCAGAATCCATTGTTCCTATCCTGTACATTACACATGCAACTAGCATGATCGAAGAAGATTCAGTTTTGGAATGGCTCGCAAAACAAATGGAATTAGAAGAATATTGTTTTTTAGCCAATTATCACGGAACAATAGAAAAAGAAATACAGGAACCCTGGAATGACCTCCATATCAAGAGGAGACATTTTAGAAAAGGTGACCAAGTATTACTCTATGATAGCAAGTTTCTAAAGCATTCAGGAAAAATTTAGATGCATTGGTTGGAACCATTCATTGTTGCGAAATTCAAAGATTCGAGCTATGTTAAACTTGCACAACTCAATGGAATTCTTAGACTAGGTTGGGTGAATGGTGCATGCCCGGATCCCTACATCTCTGCTCAGTAATTCTACAAGGTAGCACTCCTATCATAGGGAGTGAGTTAGAGTAGGAGTTAGCATTACAATTTTGATTTTGGTTTGTGGCATTAGTTTAGTTGCATGTCCCAATCATCTATCCTTTGTGTGTTAATTTTTCCAAAGTTATGAGTTATCTAGATCATACCATTATGGATGGGGAACCCACCATATTTAGTTATTTTTCCACCCTCATCGTTCCATGTCAACCAAACCTGTACCCACATCTCATTGTTGCCATGTCACCTCATGCCAAACCAGATAGTCCATACCATAAATTGTTATGCAATGATGAGATCATACCTTCCATGGCTTGTGCAAAAGAAAATGATCATGATCCCACCTATCACCAAATCTATGTTACATCATTACCCTATCTAATCCAAAACCATCAAAAACATATCCCTGTCATCATCTAGTGTCCTTATAATCCAAATCACTTTGCACTAGCCCACTACACCATCCCAACATTATGTTCACTTATCATTACTCCATGATAGTTATGAAGAAGAAAGTTCGCCAAAACCATCTAGTCACCCATATCCTTTTAGATAAAGACCTCTATCCTGGTATGAGCCCAAATTGTTATATCCCAATTGTTAGTACCTGAGTCTGCACTCCAAATTGTCTACTCCTTGACCCCAAAACCTTTTAATTCAACTCCATTTCCCTCATGGTTATTCCCAAGTCTAATTCAATCAAAGCTATATTTTTCCATTATGTCCTGTAATATTGTGTTTTTCGGTTTCTTTAGTCTTAAATTTCAATTATTAGTTTGTAATGTGATGAGGTGGCACAAGTTGTTCTTTGTTATATTCTTATTTTGCAGGTATGATATCTAGTTAAATGGCTTAACTTGGTTAAATAGAGTGTGATAGTCAATTAAGGCTAAATTTTAATAGCGCTACAGAACTGCCAAAATTAGGCTACCAAATCAAAGTTGCTACCAACCCGCCCACTAAATGCTGTAGAACTAACATGACTATCAGGGCCATCACTGTAACGAATCCTTGTGTCATGTCATTTTAGGAGACTCACGATTGCAATAAATGAAATCAATGGTGAATCATGGATTCAAATGTTTGGGAATTCCTCGGTTTTATGAATCCTTTCAAGCTAACTTTCTTATCATTTTCTCAGCTCTCAGTTTGGTGATTTGAATAAATTGTTCACCAATCCTTTCAAATATTGTTTATCACTCTATAATTTGAAGATATCATACACAAGATCCATCCAATTTTTCAGAGTAATTGAAAGAGGCCAATATGTATGTGCATCGAATCGGTCACATGGTGAGGTATGAGCCCATAGGGGATAATATTCTTAAGGCATACCCACAGTTCAGTGTCAAATTTAGAAGGGATGGTTGGTTTTGTTATTGTGAAAAATTACAGGGTCATCATGCAGAGGTATCAAGGGAATTTTTAGATGGGTTTGATGGAAAAACCGTCACTATGGGGTATGTGAATTTCCCTATGTCAAAGAACTCAATTTCCATAAAAGCTAAACTCCCACAAGACGGTAATAAGTGGTTCAAGATTCAAGCTGGTTGTTAGAAAAACAGGATCGCAGAACAATAACAATAAACAGAAATGCAAATATAATCACACACACATTACAAGAGAGACACAGATATATCGTGGTTCACCCCAACTTGGGTTACGTCCACACTGAAGTTTCCAGTCCTTATTATTATTCTGTCCAGCAAAGTGAAGGGATACAACCTGCATCACAACCGCTGCACTTCCTCTTCACTGTCTCACAATCTCTCTTCTTGATCTTAGAGATCTTTACAATGTATAATACCTAATACCTCAATGCTAGTTTTACAATGTCTTTCTTTTATAAGGGAAATACAATGGGAAAATACCACGGGTTACCCAAAACCATGGGCCCGAAAACTAGTGGTGAAAACAGCCCCAAAAATTTTCCTTGAGGGCACTGGCCCCCGCACCCCCGGACCCCTTGGGGATCGTGCCGAGATCATAACCAAACTTAGGGTACGGACACGACTAAATAATAATATCTCTGAATCTGTAGATCAAGCTCCATAACCAACACTTATGACATTGCGTAGTGTTATCGTTTCCTCCTTGAGAAGTACATAAATCCATATTGGTGCAAAGGGATTCCACGGGCTTGGATCAAGCAATAATATAATGACCTACTGAATATGGTACAGAGGTATATCACGGGAGAGGGAAGGTATGCAACTATTCACCTCTATCACATGTGATTCCTGCTACATTTGGATGGTATTGCAAGGATGAATCTCTCATTTTATTTCTTAAAGAGTCTATCCAAAATGGCCTCTAGGGTTGGGAACTTTCTTGAAAGCCAACAGAATATATTCCATCAAGGTTTAAGTAAGCTGTTGATTATTCAAAAATTGAACAAATTCAATAGGAATTGGGATCATTTTGTGTTACACTATGAGTTTGGAACCCTAGGAAATCACTGTTTTCCAGAAGATACTAATAATGCTTCTGCTACTTTCAAAACCCCTAAGGATTGCAGCGATGCTAGAATTGATGAGAAACGGGCCTTTGAAAAGGAAGAAATGAAAATGAAGTCAAGGATGAGAGGGGATGTAAAGCCACCACCTATGAATCCACTGCCAGAAACTGAGAATATTTAGTATCACAAGGTAAAGCATTCAGATAATTCTTTAAATGATGAAAAAGAAACTGAAGCTCAGAAGAGAAAGCCTGAAATCTCAAAACCTTATTATCTCAGGGGGGCACATACTCGAGCCATGAACAAATTGAGGATCAATTCTCAAGAAATATTTGACCCTTCCCTGAAAGAGAAAAAGGTCATAGATTTAGACAGTTTATCGGATCAAGAACCCAAGAAAATCAAGAGACCAAGAATTAAAGATTCGGCTTCAAAACCTATGCAAACAAAGACAAGTTCCATAATTAATAAAGAAAAATAAGTTGTAAACTCAAGTCCCATTAAAAATAATAAGTCTGTAGAGGCTAAGACAAATGAACAGTTCCAAGAAACTAAAGAAACTCAGTGGAGTATCAATGGGGAATCGAACTCATCCATGGAAGTAAATAAAAAGGTAGTTGAGATGTTAACTAATCTAGAGAAGTCTATCAATGCAGTTCCCTTTTCTTCTTTGGTTCAACCTAATATGCCTATGGATCCTGAGGAGGAACGGACTATCCAAGATGAAAGGTTTGATGACAATCCAAAGGCAAACCTTGAAGTCTCAACAGCCCAGGAAGAAAAATAATTGGATGGACACAACCTAAAAAATTTGAGCTTCAGGCTAAGTTAGAAGCTGGAGAATAAGTTTAATAAATCCAAGGTTCAAATTAAAGAATTGAAACAGGAAAATAAGCAGGTACAAGATAGATTGAATGAGACAAATAAGGAATAGAGTAAGCTGCTTATAAAATACAACAAATTGTGTAGGTTTTCTCATGGCTTAAAGAAGGACAATGAGAAACTCCTTAGGCAAAACAGGTATTGGAAGAAAGAGTGTATGCTCGAGAGGAATAAACATCAAGTTAACCATGATAAACTGGGCGTTCTGACAGATTTAGGAACCCATGTTCTTCAAGACACATTGCAGATTCAAAGGGCTGAGTTGTTCCAAATTCAAATTGATGAACCAAATTGAATGTATTTCCAATACCATGAGGATCGAGATGTAGTTTACAGCTTGTTGAAGTCCAATTTTGTTTCTATCATGAAGCATACAGAGTCTTTTTCTCAAAGTATCCTGAGTCTATTTAAGTCTATTTTGTTTAAAAGACTTGTAAGTGTAGTTTTGTTTGTTAAAAATTATTACTAATAGTTCAAACATCCTTGAAGTGAAAAACTCGAGACAGATGTATGGTTTCGAACTTATTAATTCTGATTATAAAGAAAGTCAGTTATTAGTTAGAAAGTAGTTTCAAAACCCTAAGAGATCAAGAAACTATATGTAGATGGATGTAAAGAAGGAAGGGATTTGATTTTTCTATCAGCCTACATAAAGCTGGGAGAATGTAAGTATTTGGATACAGTAATAGAATCATATGTTCAATGATCTTTTAAAAGTGAATACTCTGTGCCTCTCATTGTCTTTACTACTAATTTATAATTGAAATGAAAGTTTGTATGTGTTGCATAATGGTATGTTTTCAGTTTAATGAATCTTAATATTTATCATTCGTTGAATTGAAGATGGCATGTTCCTTTCATTGCTTCATATTATAATGTTGTTATAGAATGAAGATTTTGAATAAGTGAATGTCTATCTTATTTTATGATAAACTATTAAGCTATAAGTCAACAAATAGGTCACTTGTATTGATGTTGTAAAACCCTGAATGTATATTATGTTTCTATCACTTCTCATTTATGTTCTTCAATTCTTTCAAGAATAACAAAATATCCAACCTTCAGAAAACTAAAAATTTGTTTCCAACCCAAACCTAAAACTCAAATGCCCTATCTTTTACCTGTAGCAATCTAGTGAATACCTTAGGGACAACACCAACTAAATGGGACATGAAGGAGGAATTGGACCCATTGAAACACATGCAGCTGGAGCTCAAGTTTGTGGGATCCAAACTAGACATTATAGGGAGAAGGATGGGGATTGAGATGTAAATAAAGCACCCCCCGGCTGGTAGCACTCCATAATTGCCCAAAATCATTGAAAAAGGAGATGAAGACCCCCTTGGGGATCCACATACTGGTTAACAATGAACTGGTTTATTTTCATACTCCTATTTTTGATAATATGCAGTTATAGTGGTCATAGAATGGTAGCTTATAGTAGTAGTTTAGGAAGACAATTAAGGCTACCTTAGTTGCAATTTTGTTGTTACTTTTAAAGACTTTGGACTATGTTAATTTATTGATATCTGGATGTATTTGTTAGAACAATATCCCCATCATATACATGCCATGGACCTTCATGTTGTTCTACCTAATGTTATTTGCCATTCTAGTGCCTAGTCTAGTGTCTTGGACCATAGTTTGTCCACATTTGACCACCTTAGACTAGTGATATATCCATGAAGCGTTGTTTTTTCACTTATCCACTCATTTCCTTGTTTTTGGGAGTTAGTGCACCCCACTTCCTTGCATTTATGAGTTACTTGTGTCATTTCCTTGTTTTAAGGAGATGGAGTGCACCCTCTTAATTATTTGGTCAACTTGTGCATTAATGGCCACTACTTAGCCAACTATTCACCCCATGTGTCCTCATAATGGTACCTTTCACACTATTTGAACAGCCTAACCTTCCTCATGGTCCATCTATGTTCATTGAACCTCATGATGGCCCAATCTATGAGTTACACTTGGTCTCATGTCATTGATGGGTGAATTGGTCCAATCTAAGACTCATTATTGTGAGCTACTCAACTTGACACTAAGCCTCTTGATTTTGTCTCTTGAGAGCATCTATATATTGTACACATATTGTTGAATAAAAATGGAATGGAAGATCAATCCACATGATTTTTTTTTTCTCTTGTGTTATGCTTAATATTTTCTTAATATTTCTTATATTTTCCTATCTATGTTTGGTAAATTCTAAGTGAAGCTTGCTCTAGTAATCTAGATCCACCTATGACACATATAGAATTTGACATGGTATCAGAGCGCCATAGGGGATTCTAGTCTTTCTTCCGAAATAGATTTCCAAGTGTGTGTTTTGCAGGTGCCTACAACAACTTCATGGATTCGAAAGTAGTTCCTCTCCTCTCTCCATTCAACTATTCTGAGTGGAAAGAAAAGATGTGTGCATATCGCAAGAGAAAATGTCTCTTTGATGTGTCCATTAGTGTTGTGAATGAGATAGAGTCCTATGAAGAGAAGTGTGATTGGATCAATGACTATGATAGAGCATGTGGAATTGTGTTTGTTTATACCTCCTAGAATGCATTCTCTCATTGATTCTGCTGAGTATCCATTTGAGCTTTGGAGAAATCTAGATAGAGATCTTTGCATGCAAAGAGAACATGTTAGCTATATGGAGAGCAAGCAAATGGACACCTCCTCATGTTTTCTCCCTCCAAAGGTCTCAGCCTCATGGATTTCTCAATAAGTTGTTCAAATTGAAGAAGAAGAAGAAGATACAGATTCAACAAATGATCCAACTCAATTTTCTTCCTCTGTGGATTCCTTTGTTTTCCAAGAAGGTGTTTTTCATGAAGATAACATACGAGCTGCTGCCATAAATATTGTTGAAGAGATGTCTCTCCATTTCACTTCCTTCTCCTCTATGTCTTCTATTACGAATTTTGAAGATGGGTTGCTGGTTGGTGATCACAATGAGCCTTCTCTAGAAGATATTTTCTCTTCACATGAGAGTATTGGTTCGAAAGGTGGTCAAGGACAAGTTTGGAATTCAAGTGAATATCTGTCATTGCTTCACACTCTTTTGCTTCCTATGTATTCCTACACCATGACTAGTAGAATTTCTTCAAGTTCACTTGAAGATGGAGAAGCTTTTGCCATCAGAGTGGCACACTTGGGACTCTTGTTCCTCTTTCTTGGAGCTAATTACAACTCTCTTGGTTCGATGTTGATGCTTCAAGAGCCTTATGATTTGCTTGGGGTCACTTATTCTCAAGCATATCAAGTCTCTTTTGGACCTGGCACCCTAGTTGGTAAGAAGTTCAAGTCTGAAGAGCACATGCATTCTCTCTACTATCAGTATGTTTCAATTGTTCTACATGGCTTGAGTTTCCATCATGCAGTTGTACATGTTTATGATCTAGTTGAGAACATTCCACTTCTTCCCAAGAAGAAGATTCCTCCAGACATATTCATTTAGTTTGGAGAGTATTTAGTTTGTGGTATCTCTTTCATGTCCATTTTTTAGGGAGGATTTTCCTTGTGTGGTTTTTCCTCTTTCCTCAATTCATATGGATTAATAATGTAAAGGGTGACCATAATCCTTTGTTTCTTGGGCCCTATTTCTCATGCTCACTACCATTTTGGCTTAAGGGGGGATGTTAGAACAATATTCCCATCATATACATGCCATGGACCTTCATGTTTTTCTACCTAGTGTTATTTGGCCTTATAGTGCCTAGTCTAGTGTCTTGGACCATAGTTTGTCCACATTTGACCACCTTAGACTAGTTATGTATCCATGAAGCCTTGTTTGTCCACTTATCCACTCATTTCCTTGTTTTTGGGAGTCAATTCACCCCACTACCTTGAATTTATGAGTTAGTTGTGTCATTTCCCTATTTTAAGGAGATGGAGTGCACCCTCTTAATTATTTGGTCAACTTGTGCATTAATGGCCACTACTTAGCCAACTATTCACCCCATGCGTCCTCATAATGGTACCTTTCACACTATTTGACTAGCCTAACCTTCCCCATGGTCCATCTATGTTCATTGAACCTCATTATGGCCCAATATATGATTTACACTTGGCCTCATGTCATTGATGGGTGAATTGGTCCAATCTAAGCCTCATCATTGTGAGCTACTCAACTTGTCACTAAGCCTCTCGATTTTGTCTCTTGAGAGAATCTACATATTGTTGAATAATAATGTAATGGAATATCAATCTACATGAGAGTTTTTCTCTTGTGTTCTGCTTAATATTTTCTTCATATTTCTTCTATTTTCCTGTCTATGTTTGGTAAATTCTAAGTGAAGCTTGCTCTAGTAATCTAGATTCACCTGTGACACATATAGAACTTGACAAACTAGGATCTTGGTTGACAAAAATATCCATTTTTAGTTCTCATGGTCTAGCTTGTTTTCCTTTCATGGATGGTCAGCTTGAGTTTTTTTGTACTCTATGTAAATTACAATTATCAATAATATAGATATGTTCCTACTTTAAAAAAAAATCAATTCAAGCAATCATTAGAGACAACCCTCAGCTCAAAAGAGAGGAGGAAATTTTTAAGATGGAGGGCCATTAAATTTATTTACTGGATAATATTTTAAATAAAAAAGGTATTAACACATGATTATATATATATATATAATTGATAGCAATGAATTTTTCATTATGAAATTTTAAAAATCTAAAAATAATTTTTTATGCACTACTTTTTTTTTACATGATTTTTTTGAAAATTTAAGAAATATTCCTTTAAATTCTCTCTTAAAGAAATTAAGTTCTTCATGTGTTTTTAAAGAATTTAGAAAAGATTCCCCTAAATTCCTCAAATGTACTATTTTAATCACAAATTTACTTATACAGTTTTGCTTAACACCCAATATCACGTAATGAATTCTCATTGTGTTCTCATTCATAAGTAATCATTTACACTCGATCACCAAGTTTAATTGAAATTCACCATTAATCACAATCTCATCTTAGTCTTTAGCAACATCTAACTCTTCCTTTCTATAAAGCAATCAAATATTAGAATGCTAAAGATAATTTACCCACTTTCCCAAAGGATCATTCCTAATGGCCTTCAAGTCAAACAACATCTAGAGGTTGACATTCTCAACTCCAATACTAAATACTAAATTAGGATTACACCTTCTCCATCCCAATCACCTCCTTTCTTCAGAGAAAAATCATAATCACGATCATATTTTAGGAATGTTATTATGGATACTATACATAATTTGATGGTCATTGTAATTAAAAGAAAAATTTATCTTATAAATAAGCTCAACTAATATTAAGGTCATTATCCTTAGCTTCATAGTATATATATATATATATATATATATTACGCACATGTTTAAAATCACATGACCATCAAACGTATAGATAATAGGTATCCAATATATATCATGCAAGTTTGTTGGCTAGGCCCGGCCCATGTAAGTGTTGACTTAAAAACACAATCTATTTAATAATTAATCATTATACATTGAACCGCTTGAGTAGAAATTGAAGAAGATTTTATCGGTGGGTCTCATTTTATGTTTTAAGGATGAAGTATTTAATAATTAATCATTATACTATCATTTTTTATATTGATTTAATAAAATATGATAGTAAAATTTTTATATGTATGTTTATTTATTAAGTTGAAATTTATGTAGGTTACAAAATCATTGATTTTTTACATTAGTAATTTGAATTTAAAGGAGGTAAGGTATATTCACATCAAAACCAATTAGTCATTATATTAGTAGGAGGCGCCACTTCTTTGTGGCTATCTCCATTAGCATTAAGATTAATGTTTATTGAAACTTCTATGTTGTTAAGGGCCATTTTCAATCAACGTGGGATTATTTTTTTGCAGTCATTATGTGTGTTTGAGCCATAGTATAACCAACAAGGAAACCTTGACATACTAAATATAAGTTATTGATTGCACGTCCCTAGATGTTGCATGAGAAGCATTTGCAAGCCTTTTTTTTCCATTTGGCATTGAGATTACCAAACTAGATCCTTGAGCCTTGGTTCATAAGGTATTTGGTCTTCTTTAAAGAAGATCTTGCTCATGGTGGTGTCTTGTGTGACCACGGTCATTTTGTCCCCTTTGGTTACCATGGTTCCAACCTTTGCTCTTTGGATTATTTTCACAGTCAACATAGCCATGATTCTTGGTTGCTTATGAAAAAACATGTATTGGTTCTACTTCCACAAATTTTTATTTTCCTTCTTTTCAAATAATCGTTGAATATTAAAACATATGCTCATCTTATCCATATTTGGCTCATGTCTTCTAGTCTCATTAGAGTTATTTTGCTTCAATTCCTCCTTAGAATATGACTTGTTATGTGCAGGAAACTTGGTGTCATCCTCTAGTTTCATAGTAGTGACAATTACCTTGTATGTCCTTAGATACTTTCATATCACGAGTGTTTAGATATTTGGAGTTTAGAGTAAATAATGGTCACAAATGCTTCACGTGCCATCAAAAGTTGGAAACTCGAAAGTTTAGACTGACCAAATTTGCAACACATAAGAAAATGCAAATAAACATGGGAGTAATTGATGTTCTTGCGAAGTTTCAAATTATTTTTATTACTCTAGTACAATTTGACAAGACAAATTGTCTTATACAATGTGATGCATTGCACTAAATATACAAGTTGTAAAACTTTAATTATTTTATGATATTTTAACTTCAATAATACCAATCACTATTACAAGTAATCCATAATTATCAAGAATTGAACTGTTTACATCTCAACATTATGAGTTTGCAACAATTTTAGATCCATTCTAGATGTATTACTAGAAAACCTACCTTGTGATCCACAAACAACAAAAAAAGTTCACAAGATTGTTATTGCATTCCACGCAATTCTTTTAAGACTTCCACAACTTTGAAAATCTAAAACAATTTAGAAGAGATAAACGTAGAAAGACTTCAATAAGATATACAACAACATTATATTTATATATATGAAACATCTTCAATAGTATGTTGGTGATGAGGGTCACATAATCTTATCAATAAGGGTTTTAAAGCCTTGTAAAATAGAGGGGCGGGGGGGATTTTAGAAGTAGTCCATGGAATGGACCTTTGTGCAAATAAGGTACAATTGGATTGGGTGTTGTACCTAAGCAATGAGATCATCCAAATTGTGTAAATGTAGGATTATAACCAAGACTTTAGGTATGGCACATTATTTATATTGTTTTCCTTCTTGTAGTGGGGGAACTAATGGGCATTGATCTACCACATAGAGACCCTCATTTGAATTTCATAGCCATGTAGAAAAAAAGGGTTGGCCTACACTATAGATAAGTTTACTTAGGTAATGATTGATATGATCTTCTACGGGTGTTATCGTGCCATGCGGGAGGCAATTCAAAGAACCTTGAGGATCACAAAGGTGCTAATTGATAACTATAGTGGACAATATTAGTTTTAAGTTAGTCTCCACACTTTATATATATTCCAAAGGCTTAATGATTGAAGTTTAGATCAAAACATAGTAGTCAAGTCCCTCAATTTCATGCTAACCCCTAGGTGGGTAGAAAGGATTTTGAAGCAAGGACCAAGAAAGAAACAAATAGGAAATGAACAAGTCAAAGAGACCATTGTTGGGTATCACAAAATTGGGGGCATATAAGTGTAATATGTTATTTTTTATCACAACAAAATATGTTCTCACAATGGTGTATGGAAAGAAGTCATGCATCACAAAGGAGGAGGAAGAGGAGGAAACAAAATTGACTAAGAGTGAGAACTCGACTATAAGGAAGATAGTAGGACCCATTATTATGGATAATAAGACATTCAACCATATATCTGGAAAGGCATTAGTACCCCCTCCTCCAATAGTTAGTGCCTCTAAATAGTAGGGTGCTTTGGAGCACCTCCATTTCACCCTAAGATAAGGTTGAGATCCTAAAATCATAAGTCATGACTTCTCTATAGAAAGGTGTGGAATTAAGGTCATTGTTGGTATTGTCACAATGGTTGATCCAATAATAGCTTGTGGGGGACCAAGGTTAGGGATAGATTGGTATTTTGGAATCCTCTCATGGATCTCTATTGCAATTGAGGGTGTTATTGTAAATCCCACCATGCCAATTTCAATTTAGAATGTCTATTATTTTATCGATACTCAAAACCATGGAAGACTCAAAATTAGATTCCTTTGAGCAAGAGATAGATGGGATAAGATCCTAACAAGCAGAAGGAACTACCTACAAACATGTCCTACATTGATCTATCCCAAGACACGAATGCATTGGAGGAAACATATGCAAGGGAAACAATTGAGGAAGTCTTGGCATAGATTCCAATTCCTTCATAGCAATTCAAATAATAAAGGCCATGAAACCACTCATACATCCTACACGACAAGAACAACACTTGGATAGGACATAGCCAAATAATATACTAAGAACCTAGTTGAATTGTTATATCAAGTATCTTATTGGGTCATGGTCATGGGTGACAAACAGATAGAAATAGTGATCAATGACTATCCATGTCTTTACCTAGGAATTCTTCCTAGAATGAACCAAGGGGGACTTACCATTAGACCCAACAATGCAACAATTGAGGCTATAGGGAGTTTATAATCCCCTTGTAGTGTTACACATTAAGAGATCTGGGTTTGAGTTTGGATTTAGCATTGAGCAAAGGGAATCTATGGTAAAGTATGTAGGTCAAGAATGAGGACGTTCAGAGCTCTTCGAGATACATGGAACCTTTATGTCTACTAAAGTTTGAGAAGTAGATCATGTTCACAATGAACAAGTTGTGGACCTATGGATTATTAATTTTCATCATAAATTCAAGCTAGGAGATATAGTCTAGATTCAATAACAAAGATCAATATGTCATTGAATTGTAGACCTAAAATCTATATCAAGAAGAAGAGATGGCGAAGCAGAAGGAATAAATTGAATATTTAAGAATTATAAGGTAGGATCAAGCCTACATGAATAATGAAAGAACAAGGGCCAATGTAAAGTGCATGCAGGGCAAACTACCTTTAGAAATGAAAAATTGAAAAAGAAAGTGTAAGATGCCAATGAAACATAGGTTGCAATACATGACAACACAACCAAGGCACAATAGAAACTAACTTCATGTTACGAAGAAGTATATCTATCAATAGAAGCCTTTGAAGTGGATGAGTAGCCCTACAACATAATTAACAAAGAGATCCTTGGGTAGGTAGAAGAATCTAGGGAGGGATTAATAGAGTCGAGAAAGGAGGAAGAGAGACAAAATATGGTGGAGAAATAATAGTGAGAGGCTCTTGCAGTAGAAGCTAAGGCCGAAGTGAAAAGGAAAATAATTTCTTTATTGGTAGAACCAATGAACACTAAAGCAAACTCTTAGGTGGAGTGACTAGAACAACTACACCTCAAGTAACAAACTCTATGGGTATAATGCTAGGAGCACAAGGATATTGTAGTTGAGTCACATAATTGGATTTATGTTCAGCGGAAACAATATGCGAGGAATTCAACCAAGTCTATGTAAAAGTTGTTAACATCGATAACCCATAAAAGATGAATGAAGCCAAGGATCTTTGTTCAAACAAGTCAAGTTGGAATATCAAAAGAAACATCTATGAAACCTAGCTAGAGAGCTTATATGGAAAGCACAATCAAAGTTCACCTCTACATGGGAAATGAAGAAGAAATCGAATATGAAATCAAGACTTACATAGAAAATTCCACTAACAATGAAACTACTATTAAATTTGTCTAACAAATTTAAAATGCTGCAATTACCTAGAAGTAAGTCCTCAATTCATTCTCTCTATTTCAAAATGACATAAATACCATAGTTCGAGGCACATTTTGAGTAAGTACCCCTCTTAATTTGGAAGGTGTGGTTGGGAATTATTGCAGCTATGTTTTAGCTAAGGAGTAGAGGCACAAATCATACTTTAACATAGAAATATGATCTCTCACGTACTTGAATCCACAAATACTTGAATATTTGAATAGAGTTAAGTTAACATATTAGATGTTTTAATTTGTTTAATGTTAATTTAAACATTAAAATATTAATTCAATTTTTCTTTCTAATCACAAGTGGGTTTAATTATGTTGGTTAAATAATATTCAAACACGTGATCAAATTTGTCAATTTTTTCTTTCACGCATATATAATGAATTCATTACCCAACTTGCAAGAGCGTCATAAATTAAGTCATGTTTCCTCAATACTATGTTGCACGAGTTTCTAAAACGAGGGATGGTATAGGCTTTTAATAATGATAAAAGTCACTACCATTTTAGGGGAATGATGGGAATTCTATCTAAAATCTATTAAATGTGAAGAGAATCAAGGCTTTCTAGAAAGTTAGGGGCAAACAAACATTGGAATAATAGATACTTATATGTGCATCCTCCTAACAAGGCAATTTGTCTTACATTTTTTTATGCATGGCACTAAATAATTCATACATTTGGTTTTTTTAATGCATAAAACTATGCTATATTTATACAAGTCACTATGCTATTGCGAGCAATCCTTGGCTTAGGTAGGACTCTGCTGCAAAAGTCTCTATTACGCACATGTTTAAAATCACATGTCTATCAAACATATCTTCGGAAAAGGATGACTTATCTACTCAATAGAATAAAATAGATAAATTCTTAAAAGGAAGACTTATCTACTCAATAGATAAATGAGATCTAATATATTTTCTATAATGGCTTGAGTAGGGGATGACATATTTATGCGGTTCATATTCTTGAAAGTGAAGGGTTCGTTATATTTATAATAATAATTTTTAGCGGACTTATTCGAAGGGTCCTCAACCTATCGACTCCAGGTTTGAGAGTCTAACTCTTAGGACCCAGATATTTGAACCTCCACCTCGATTACTTCAATTTTGGACTTGAAAGCTCCAACCAACTAAACTACCCCTCAAGACTATAATTAATCATTATATATATATAATTGATTTTTTTTCAAAGAAAAAAAAACTCACCATTTTCTTCCTATTCATAGAATTAAAAAATTAAAAAAAATATGCTTAAAATAGTTACTATATCCAATGTACTTTTACAGGTTGATCATCATGGAATATATATATATAAATCAAAATTTCAAAAACACTTTGGATCAAAGTTATTACAAGTCCATACATAATTATACATATAGTTGATTAAACCTTGAGTGACAATAAAAAAAATTATATTGTTAGTTCTAGTTTATGTTTAAAAAATGAATTATTTCAAAGATTTTCGGTATTAATGTTCATGTTTATGAAATATATACCAAATATGTAAATCAATTTAAAGTAAGAACACAATAAAGTTTAAAGTTCACTTAATAAATATGAAGTTAAATTTGATGTCGTATTTTTTTATATTAATTGCAAGTATATATTTGTTATGAAAAATTTAATTGATATAATTTTGTGTGGGTTCATTATTAAAGTATGTGTTAATGTAGTATTATTTGCTTGCATTTGTATAGTATTTAATTTTTATTTTTAATTTTAAGTTTAAGTGTTATTGGACAATCTACCAAGAGCGGACTCAATGCGTGATCTCCCTAGCTTAATGCAAGCCTAGAACAAATGAGATAGAATATGAAATAACTTTCCCAGATCTAATTAGAGACCGAGTGACTAGATGATGCCTTACCTTTCAGATCGCGGATCCTTTCTCCTTGATGTTGTTCCACGCTTTATGGTCTTCAGATCTTAGCTGCAAAACCTATCAAGACATACAGAACAACAAGCATCTAAACAATAACAGATCTAAGTAAGCAGTTAAGCAGGCAAACTACACAAACATCATCAATGCAATGACATTTGGTGGAAAGCATTTATATTACTGTATAAAAAGGGAAAGTACATAGAAGGAAGTGATTACAACCAAGGATTAACGTAGCAATCCTTCTCCAACAAGACAATGCCAAAACCTCCAAAGGAAGTATAGATATCCCAAGAGATGAATAGAGATCTCCTAAGCTAATTTCACCAGCATGTAAGTACTATCGACTTCCTCCCTTTGGAGTGAAGAGGAGCCTCATATAAATAGGACTAGGACGATAGAATGAGTTGAGGATTAGTGGGAGAGGACTAAGGGATTTTCCCAATGATGGAGGAACCGAAAGACAACTGAACCTATAAGTTAGGGATAGAGATCCAAGTCATCCTCCTTCGAGAAATCGCTCGAAGATTCCTTTTATCCATATTAACTGACATCGTCGTAGGTTGTAATAGGGCAATATGCGACAGATGAGGTCGGCGCAGGTTGTATAAGGACAACATGCTACATCGTCGCACTCTGTCAAGGAGAAACCTACGATGACCCTGGTCGTCGCAAGCTATCAGAGAGCAAAATACAACGATCCACCTAGATTTTAGGAAAAAGGGTTAACAACTCTTTTAGATTGACTTCCTAGTCATGGATACTCCAAGGATGTATACACTGAGTCTTATGATGGTGAGATTTAGGTGTAACAGAATGCCCCCCAAAGCATGAATTTGTTTGAAACTGAATAGGTGAAGTGCTTTGACAGAAGGAATGGCAATGGCTTGTCTGATAGAAGATACTGCTGCAATACGACTGACTCTGAGAACACAATCTCGTATGACTCACAACATGGCTTGACGACACTTGCAACGGTCATGGTGATGACACTAGGTCATGATGACGACACTTGCAACACTTGCATAAGGGTGATGAAATTTTGGTGTAACAGAATGCCCCCCAAAGCATAAAGCTAACGTAATGAGATAGGTGAAATGATTTGTGGTAAGAAAAATGGCAAGGACTTGTTGGTTGGAAGGAGCTATTCCAGAAATGACTTGAGATCCACAAGTCTCACAAAACATGGTTGTCAACCAATACACTGCATATCCATGATAGCAAAGACCGACCAAACACAATCATGGCTACTAGACACAATCGTAGATCCATGATGAGATGATAACACATCCACGACCAATACAAAGTGGATCCATGTAATATAACTCAAACAGTCTCCATTGCAACCTTGGTACAATATGACTTCCCCAGGGTCTTCAAGTCAAACCCACAATGATACGAATCTATCCATGTGATTACAATGTTTTGGAGTCAAACATGGTAGAAACCACTTGATTACCGATCATTAATGTATACCATTAACAAGCGTGAGGGAAATCACCATTAATGTCAATGATCCCCAAGGTATTATGGTACATATCATCAAGCATGAATAAATGAGTTGAATTCAAACGCATGATGAAATATTTCAATCAAGAGTCAATGATGTAAACTCGTGTCGAAAGCGAGGCAACCTGCCATTGAGGCATGCAGGCCTAAGGTACTTGGTTGGTTTCTAGATTCAATCCTCGGATGATGTGTTGACGTCGACAAGGATGAAATCCATCGAAGGAGGGACATGATGAACCCCCCATCATCGAAACGAAACACGACAACAAATGTTTGGAGTAGATTGGATGGTACAGTAACATGCAAGACTGACTCATAGTAGACCAACATGATTGATGGAAGCATTCTTTGGAATACCCAAAGGAGTGACAAGACTCTCGGAATTGACAAGACTTAGAGACAAACAGATTACCCAAGTGTTTAATGCAAATGCAACCGAGTTCCATGTTCAAGAGCGACTATGTGCTGCCATAATTAAAGTGTAACACGAAATCTTTTCGTTTTCCCCATCATGACTGATGAGTGCCTCACTTGTTTTTTAACAAGCTTGATGAGGGTAACCAGATGCTTGGTATAGCTCATCTCATAGATGAGTCCAATCCCAAAAATTTTACGAACCTGGGAGAGGAGGGGTTCACCCCATGACGGGCCCTTCAATGTTTAAATTTTAACGAGTCCATAGAAGGAAAACTCGACGTCATTTCATGTTTAGAGAGTCTGAAAAGAACTAAAGGAGACTCCAAAGGTCCTTTTTCATAAAGTTAGTCTCTTCGCTCAGAAAAGGGTAAAACAACGCGAGAGAGAACTCTTCCAGTCATGATTGGCTGGAGTATTCCTTTTTCGTAAATAGTACCTCCTGGTCCAAAAAATGGGTAAACTATCACCAGAAGGATGACCTTTCAAATGCTTTTACAAGCGTGAAAGAATCAAGTTCGCTTGGCGATCTTTTCCTATTTAGGGAGTCTGAAGAGAGCTTAAAGAGGACTCCATGAACAACTTTGTCATGGTTGGTGACCGAGTACAACAAAGGAAAAAGTAAACTCGACACAGTTCCTTTTCCGTAAATAGTCTAGCAAGGCCGGATAAAGTGATAAACCTATACTCATTAGACACACCTTTTTTACTCAAATTTTTAATGAGCATGATAATGGTATCAAAAGCACTCATAATCTTTTTCATGTTTGAACTAGAGCACGAAAAAGTAAAAAGCAAGCTCAAACCACTTTTCATGTTTCAACCAGAGCATGAAAAAAGTGAAAAGTAAGCTCAAATACCATCTTACTATTTTTAACGAGCTCGAAGATAGGTTGGAAGAATGCTCATGATGTCTACTTCATTTTTTAACAAGCTTGTAATAGAAAAATGAACTATGCTCGGGATTATTTTTATGGTTTAATGAGCTCGAAACCCAAAAGAAAGTATGCTCGAAAATATTCCCATTGGTGGACTCTTTCCAAACATGGTATCTAGAGGTTGGTACATGCCCCCAACATGATTGCTAGAAGTAAGTGAGTTAGCTCCAACATGATGTGGAGAGGCGATCGAGTTGACTTCGACATGATGCCCAGACGTTGAAGACATGCCCCCAAGCTTCATTTCATTCGCTTAAGGCATAGGAGTATTAAAAGAAGGTTCAGGTACTAAGTCTACGAGAATACTCGACTCAAAGGGAAAGGATCTGTTTCATTTTTTAACGATCTTGACACAGGAATACAACTCTGTTCATTAAGTTGGTTTCTTTTTTATGCGAGCTTGAAACCAAAGGTGAACTGTGCTTGGGAATGATTTCATTTTTTGCGCAAGCTCGAAACCAAAGGTAAACCATGCTTGTAGAGATCTATTCCATTTTTTAATGAGCTTGGATACAAATACCGATCTGTGCTCAGGGGGTACTGTTTCATTTTTTAACAAGCTTGACATAGGAAAAGAACTCTGCTCATAGGAACCTATTTCCTTTTTAAACGAGCTTGACATAGAAAAAGAACTATGCTCATAGGAACCTATTTCATTTTTAAACGAGCTTGACATAGAAAGGGAACTATGCTCATGGTCATTTGTTTCATTTATTTCATTTGTTTCATTTTTTAATGAGCTTGACACAGGAATAAAATTCTTCTCATTAAGATGGTTTCATTTTTATGCCAACTTGAAACCAAAGGTGAACTGTGCTTGAAGTTTGGCCCTACCCAACATGATGTCCAGAGGTTGGTAGGGTGCCCCCCAGCATAAGAAGCTAGGGGAACACTTCCAGCATGATGCCCAGAGGCTGGATACCTATCCCTCATCACGAGGGAGAGGAAACCACTAGGATTCATACGATGAGCGGACTCAATGCGTGATCTCCCTAGCTTAATGCAAGCCTAGAACAAATGAGACATAATATGAAATAACTTTCCTAGATCTAATTAGAGATCAAGTGACTAGATGCCTTACCTTCAATATCGCGGATCCTTTCTCCTTGATATTGTTCCAAGCTTTATGGTATTCAAATCTTAGATGCAAAACCTGTCAATACATATAGAACAACACAAGTAGTAACATGCATCTAAACAATAACAGATCTAAGTAAGCAGTTAAGCAGGAAAACTACACAAACATCATCATTGAAACAACATTTGGTGGAAAGCATTTATATTACTGTATAAAAAGGGAAAGTACATAGAAGGAAGTGATTACAACCAAGGCTTAACATAGGAATCCTTCTTCAACAATACAATGGAAAATCCTCCAAAGGAAGTATAGATCTCCCAAGAGATGAATAGAGATCTCCTAAGCTAATTTCACCAGCATGTAAGTACTATAGACTTCCTCAGTTTGGAGTGAAGAGGAGCCTCATATAAATAGGACTATGAGGATTGAATGAGATGAGGATTAGTGGGAGATGACTAAGGGATCTTCCCAATGATGGAGGAACCGAAGGACAACTCAACCTATAAGTTAGGGATAGAGATCCAAGTCATCCTCCTTCGAGAAATCACTCGAAGATTCCTTTTATCCATATTAACTGACATCGTCGCAGGTTGTAATAGGGAAATATGCGACAGATGAGGTCAGCGCAGGTTGTATAAGGATGGCATGCTACATCGTCACACTCGGTCAAGGAGCAACTTGCGATGACCCTAATCCTCGCAAGCTGTCAAAGAGCAAGATGTGACGATCCACCTAGATTTTAGGAAAAAGGGTCAACAACTCTTTCAAATTGACTTCCTGGTCATGGATACTTCAAGGATGTATACACTAAGTCTTATGATGGCGAGATTTAGGTGTAACATTAAGTATATATATATATATATATATATATATATATATATATATATATATATATATATATTGAGATTGTGTTAAGTTAGGATTGTATTTGCTTCATAATTACAATGATGAAAATATTAAATATATGATATTTTTCTATGTGTTGTGTTTGTGTTGTTATCACATTATGTTGTGTCCAATGTCTATGAATGTGTATCGAGTATGATTGACTAATGCATCAAATGAATTTATTATGCATCTGAAAGCATCATTGCATTGCTTTTTGTTAATGTGGTATTTAATTCATGAAAAACAAATGGTACGTAGTAGTTAGTCCCTGCCACTTAGTTTATGGATAGCTAAATTGCACTTCAAGAAAATGAAAACAATGTAATATGAATAGCGTAATTACATAGTCTCATCTTAGTTTAGAATAATCTTCAATTACATTTCAAAAGGATAAAAGCAATATAATTTATACATAGTCACATTGCATTTCAAAATATTAAACACAATGTAATATATATATTAAAATTAATATATTAATTTAGGAATAATCAAATTACATTTAACTAATAATTAAGAACATTGTAAAAAGTTATAAATATGGTCTTCCAATTTTATTTATAGTTGAATTTGTGTATATCAATAACATACTTAATTAACAAATATTTATATTGATTTTTCAAAAATATTAAGAGAATTTTCACCAATATTAAAAGTTTTTATAAAAAATTAATAACATTACACAAACTTTATAGATATGGTTTTCAAATTTTAATTAGGATTGAATTTGTACATATCAACAACATACGTAATTAAAAAATATTTAAATTGAATTTTACCAATCTCAAATATTGTAGGTTGTTCCTCATGCATTCTATGAATTTGGAGATGAGATGTAAGATGAGAAGACAAGAATTATCATGAACAATAAATTGCAATTATTAAAGGATGCAATATAATTTCCTAAATGGGTAGATAAAGGAATATCCATAGATAATGCTACTTAGTAAGGTGGGTGTAGCAATATTGACATGTGACTTATTAATGTGGAAAACAAAGCATATGTTAATTTAAAATTAAGTATAAATTCTTTTGCATCAATAAAAAAATGGAATTGCAAATATTAAATATTAATATTGCACAATCAAATAACAATAAAAAAATTCAATATATAAAATACTCATTATACATTTTGATATATATGGTTTATTGTGAACTTAGAATAATTAACCAACGCCTATATAAAACTATCAATAAACTACACTTAAAGTTTGAACATGTGCCCACTTTACTTTTTAAAGTATTTGTTTATATAATGTCCATCCCCTATCTTTGTTTATATGTTTGATTGATATAACAATAAATATATTGCTCATAATAAATGGTTTAGACTATAATTGTAATGTACTCAAAATCTTCATTGATTTATTGAGAAAATGGGGCATAAATTTTTCCTTTAACTTTATTCAATAATCAAGTATGTTAACTTCATTGCTTACATGACATTATAATCATCTAACACATTCCTACATATAAGAAGACATATGAATTGATTCTACAAACCCTTCATCATGTAATGATTTAAGATTTATAACCAATGGACACCATGCATATAACATTTGTAATCTTCTTAGTTTAAATTCATCCTTTAGATTTTAGTCAAACTTTAACCTTAATAAACATAATTACTAATATAATGTTTGATTATTATTTATGCTTACTTTCGAAGCATAAGGAGCATGTTTAACCCATGATGGTAGGATTCCCTTATAAATTAACCAATACATATTTTGTATAATGCAAAAAGTATTTATTGTATAGAAAAAGTATAAGTTCACTAGATCTTTATTATGAGAATTCGAACTTAATGGTTAACTTTGTACCATTATGTAAATACATCAATATAGTAATTATCAAGTATAATACCATTTAAGCTTAAATAAAATATAGTAACGTTTTCTTAAAACATTCTAAAAATTACCATACCTATTGTTCCAAAAAAAAATTAATAATCACAAATAAATAGTGAAACTCTCCAACAACTATTTAATATACAACTCCAACATAACATATAGCTATTTTTTCCATTTTTATTTGGTTACTTATGTCCATTAACATAACCTTTATATTATCAATATGCTATTTGTATTGGTTTCCAATCAACCTTCTTTAATTATGACTACACATCCACGAATTTAATTTATGCTTTATAAGGTTTATGGAAAATAAACCTATAAAAATATCAAAAATATTAATTTAAACTTTATGAGGTTTATGGATAATAAGCCTATAAAAATATCAAAATGATTAGAATTATGCATTGAAATTGTAAACGATATACTTGAGGTTTATGTGTATTCAAAATATTTTTAAGTTGTATTTTTATTTTAAATAAATATAAATATTTTAAAATATAAATCAAAAGATATATAATATAAAAATATAATGATATTGGTTTTAGAGTAAAATTTAAAATGATTCATTTTTATTATGCATAAAATATATTTACAAACCAAAATTTAATGTATATAACAAAAATATAAAAATCAAATAATATATTTAAAAAATAGAAAATAAAATAAATTAATAAATTTTGTATTTAACAAAAATAACAAATAAATAAATAAAATTGATTTTGCATAATGTCAAATGGAGCAGTTTATCTATTCTACGTTTTTTATTTTCTGATAGTTTTTTGCCGGCATACGGTAATATTTTTTTGGGTGAAATCACAATTTTGAAGTGTTCAAATTGTGTATTTGAATGCATAAATAGATTCAACACCCTCGAAATCCCTGTGGCACTCACATTATGCAATTTCTAGAAGTGATATCAATAATTTTAAGAATTTTTCAAGATTTCCAACCGTGTTCTAAACAAAACTAATCATTAAATATAACTGGAAATGGTTTAAAACATAGAATATTTAGACTACTCGATGCGAAATTCATGATTAAAAATATGCTAATTTATGGATGCATCCCATTCCAATAAATGCTTACCAAACAAATTTCATATTATATGCATCGGATGAATTTTCATTATAATATTCCCTTAATATAAAAGGATAATCTTCAAGCAGCATCCCAAAGTAAAATTAAAAAATTAAGCTGATTTTTATTTTAATCGAGTGTCAGGGACTAAAGAAATGATATATAAAAATTCGCAGAAATAAAGAATGAAGCCACATAGACTTATATGGACACAAGAAAATCCTCTCTTACCCTCTCTTGGCCAATGTAGAATTGCTAAAGTGTCCATTAAAAAAATCATTTTTTTTCACATGTTCATTTTTTTTCAGAATATTTTAGAGTATGGGGGAAATGAACCCCACCCCACCCCGTACTTTCTGAAAATTCTGGGCCTCCTTCACTCACCAAGTGAGCTACAATATTTTTCCCCTTAAAAAAAATAAAAAATAAAAATAAAAATAAAAATCCTGCAACCAATCTTACCTTGCAAAGCCATAGATATATCACATATGTGTGGTGGCTCGATCTTACCCTTTAACAAGAGCCACAAGGTGGCGATGTCCCCGACATTGGTAGTGGGGGCATTGACAAGTGTATATGAAATTGTCATTAAGTGATAAAAGCGATTTTTTTGGCAAAAGGATTTTTCTTTTCTTCTATTTTTGTGAGTTCCATAAAAAAGTAGTCAAGTAAGATAGTAAATAACTTCTAATTTAAATGGCTATATAAAATGCAATATAGAAGAAAAAAAGAGGCAGTTCTTTTGCATGATAAAAAAGAGAGAGAATAATTTCCCAACTTGAATAGAAAATTGTAATCGTATATCTATTACATACTTGCATTTACAAGTGATGGAGTTTATTAGATTGGTCAACAATTCTTATTTTTATAACATACCCACATAGTATTATAGAACATGAAAATAATATTCTTGCTATGCGACAAGCATTTTGTTTGAAAAGATGCCATAAATTTAAATAATGTTTGGAGAAGGGAATGTTTCAATGTGTTAGTTGTCATGTAACATATTTTGTAACTAAAAAAGAAAAAAATGTTGGGGGAATTTTTGTTGTTGTTGTTTGTTTTTCTATTTTCTTTTTCTTTCTCAAGAAAGAAATATGTATACTTGCAATTCTAAAGAATTTAAAGTGCATCATGTGTTAACGTGGATACAATAGTATAAATGTGATTTACATTGAAAGGCCATGAACTAGTGCGTCTACCAAGCAAATATAAAGAGACATCAAAACACTTCAAATTTCTTTACAATATTCATGTTAATGCATTTTTCTGTTTAAAATCTAATTAAATCTACATTTTCCTTAGACTACCAAAAAAAAGCTAAAATCCTGAAATCCTTAGAAAGTTTGCAAGAGAAAAATAGGTCGACCAATGAAGTCTGATTATGAATGGAGTGAAAACCATGTGGATGCCATTAAATCCCCTTCTTTTTTTAAAAGACACAAAATAGAAACATTTATATATATATATAATCCACACATATTTGCAATACTTTTAAAATATGTATTTACAATAAATCGATTAACTTATATATATATATATATATATATATATATATATATATATATATATATATATATATAATATCAAGTTAATTATTTGGTTTAATATTATGAAGCATTGTACAATTTGTTTTAGACCATGTTATATGTCGACTAAACTGTACATTCTCTATGTATTGTTCCTATTACAACACTTTGAGGGAAGCCAATGAGACATATATAATGGTTGAAATTAAAATGTTATGTCTACTGCTCAAGCACAATGTAACCATGCGAAAGTTTCGATGTTGTAGGGAAAAGTTGGGTTGTTTGCATGGATCAGTTGGAAAACTAGGGGGTTCACATGGGTCAATGGTAAAGACTCAGGATTTTCATGGATCGAGAAGGAAATCTAGAGGTTTGTGGAAGTTCACTCGGAACCATGTAGGATGAGCTGGGGGACAGGAAGGGGAGTTCTCACCAAAATATTTTGGGGAAGTTGGGGAGTGAGATTTTGACTATTTTGCAAGAGCACATGGTTGTGTCGATAGGCACTTTCTATAGCTCAATTGGGTGAGATGTGTTACATCTGTAACGATGGTTTGGCATATGTCAGATATATATATATATATATATATATATATATATATAAACCAAGCATATGTGAATTCCAAGCTTAAATTGGATACATCAAGTGTTAGTTAGCCTTGCCTTGATTTGATCTATACAAAAGAGACATATATTCGGAATAGAATCACTACATATAGATTAAGGCACTATGTATGTGTGTATGTCTATCCTACAAATAGATAAAAGTTGGCTTCGTTAATTAAATATGAATTTAAATAGTTATTATGCCATTTAACTCTATAAATTTTTACTCTTATATATACATGTGTCGAATTTTTATCTGCTCTTATTTCATGGCATAGGATCATTGGTCATTCATACCATCATTACAAACGTATTTGTCCTAGAAGTGGAAAAATTGTTGGCCAATTTGCATAGTTAGAGTATAAAATTTGCAGCTTGGAAGTGTTGTCTATGGCTTATCTCTTAAGCTCGTTATGTTCTCCACTACCGAAACTAGGGATGTGAATATATGAAGGTAAGTTCTTTATGTGGGATTTGATACTTAGGGATGTGAATATATCAATCGTTATGTTCTCCACTAGTAGAATTAGGGATGCGAATATATGAAGGTAAGTTCTTTATGTGGGCTTTGATACTTAGGGATGCAAATATATGAAGGTGAGTACTTTATGTGAGCTTTGTATTATAGTAATATTTTCCTCTTAGTTATGGAGAAAGGTGGTTGCATTGAATACATGTGAATATCCTTTTGCATAAAAACATGTGAATATCCTTCAACTCCAGTTGGAGTGGAAGACATGTGAATATCCTTCAACTCCGGTTGGAGTGGAGTGGTGTAAGGAATGTCAACCATTAGAATATAATATATAGATAGAGTTCGCTTAGTGCCTGTAACATACCATCATTGTCCAATAGAGTATTCAGGCTATAATATAGCTGACCGATGTATGTAACAAATTCTAAATTAAAATCCCATTATTTTTCAAAAAGCTCTTTCCTTTATCTTGTTCTCTAAATTTTATGAATTACCATCTTAGCTTTATGAAAGGAAGGCCTAAAGTACTCTCACTTTTTTTTAGATACCATGATAATGATAAGCATGTGACCTTCATGGCCTATTTCATGAAGGAACTCAACAAATTTAAATTTTACTGTGCTTTCAACAACTCTCTGTGTATATGAGTAGGATTTTTCAACAAAAATATTCCCCTATAAAATCCGAAATCATGAAAGGAATGAACAAATGCCAAAAACATAATAAGATATAGTGTTAACTGTGTCATCCTTTTAAGTGGATTTGACAAGATCTTACCGTGCAAAGCTCACAGATAGCTTGTCAAGCAGGTATCATCTTTATAGGGCCAAAAATAGATTTCAAGATCTAGTAATCGGGTTTGATTGAAAAACGAAGACCCTCCATTAACAATCCAACATATTTCCAAATATATTTGCGACTATTAGATTTTATTTCCTCTATACAATTTGGTTCCAAAAACAATCCAACATATTTCCAAATATATTTGCGACTATCAGATTTTATTGCCTCTATACAATTTGGTGCCAAATTCTGATGGAACAGAGTTACACTGGAACACTATCCATAGAAGAAGACATACAAGTGTTTTCAGATTCTTATAATAGATTCTTATAATACAATGATACATAAGCACAAGGAAGGAGAAATAATAAGAAGATTGGTATTCGACACTGTATACTGTATGATAGATTTAAAAGTGCATTTTTTAACAACAACAATATTCTCATGTTGGTTTTCATCATCTAACTGAACAACTCCATTAATGATCCATAATACATTCTAGGAATCTTGATCATATTATGTTTAACATTAAAGCAAAAGTTGTATATAATGGCATCACTCCACAACTAATCTGTCTTCATATCAATAATCAATATCTTGCAGGACTACTTCACATCCTGCAAAGAAACAGACTATACCACTTAGCTAATAAATCATGTACAACGAATGTATAAACAAGCATAATGAATCCCTGAACTCTGTACAATCTCCATATTTATTGGCTCATGGGATTTTTTCATACAAATAACGATCAGGTTTATTTGTTCTCCTCCATGACAGCTTTAGACTTCCAGACAATGTCCTTTAGCCCAGATGAAAGATTTTTGTAAAACTGCAGTAGAAAAAAAATATGCATCCACCATGAGTAAAAAATCAAAGCAATATAAAATAGACTATACTCGAGGATCAAGCAACCCAAGGAAATGAATTTAACTATCAGTGAAGTTTACTATGAACACTCAAATACTTATTCAGTAGGGGCATATATGAAAGAAATGCGCCGCAACCTTGTGAAATTCCAACGTGTCACCTCCAGATTTACAAACCTCGACCATGAAAAGAGAAGGAGCTACTTCAAATACCTGAAAAAAGACCAGCTCATACTCAAAGGGCCAAGACAAGGATTTTTGAAGTTATAGGATTTGTATATGATATGCAGTAGTGTCCTTGAATGCAGTGAGCATAAATTTATCAAACATATTACTACCTCTGTAGCTACTGATAAGTGCCCCTTCCTTCCAGTCTCGGCACCTTGCAGCTTCATCTGAAAGCAGGTGAAATAATAGGTATTAGAACTTAGATGAAAATACATTCAATTTAAATGTAGCCAGACCTAAAAGAAAATCTAAAGAAACCGAGAAACAAGTTCTAGATAGATAGGTACGTCTAAAACTGACATAAATGAGAATGGAGTTAAGAGTTCCATATCCCAATCAGGCAACTTGATGTCTATGAGATTATTATCACCTTATAATTCTGCCTTTTCACAGTAAATCCAAGAGGTTCAGCAGCAGCTTCAATTTTTGATATGATTTCTTTGGCAGGGCGTTTGGATGTGAACCTTGTCTCTCGCTTAACAAGGCCCTAATAGCAAGACAACATTTCCATCAAACACATCAGTGAATTCCCCAAGTATTAATGAAAGAGAAGTGGATAAAACCATAGAAGCACGCACAACTTGAAGTTCTAAACATTTATCAACATCGGCCACACATTTCTTTTGCAAATATCTCAAACATGCTATACCTATATACAATATCAAAGAATAAGCTACTTGACTTTTGTGGTTAGCAGGTCATTCCTATTGCCTAACAACGATTGAATCAATCACAACGAGTCAAGCATGGGACAGACAGAATGGTGTGACAGATGGAAAAGAATATAATTACTGTCCTATACAAGGCATGCATTCACAAAAAATGCTTTCAAAGAATAGTTCTTCAGAAGCTAATATTTCAAATATGAGGTTTCAATTGCAAAATCAGATGTGGATTTGCATTTCAAGGAAAAGCAAGTTTTCTAAAACCTCATTATAATCTATGATTTTCTATAACATACCATATGCTTTTCAAACAAATTGCCGAGGTTGAGACCTTGTGACATAGAGATAAGTTCAAATGCATTCATCAACACATACTGTGTATCTTTCTTTTCTGAGACAAGATGGTCCTGATTATAAGAAGTAGCAAAAACTTAGTCATTATTTCTTGAATACTCAGAAATTGAAAAATAACATTTCACATACAAAATCTTACTTCCAAGTCATTAAAAACAACATCCACATCATCCAGACTTATTTCCTTGTCTTCTTGGAACTTGGGCGGCTTGTAACCTTTCTTAAACCAATCATTCTCTAAAATATCAGGTACTGTAATACGCTGCCAACAGAGGATATTAATGTGCATGTTAGTTTATTCCAAAGCTCATTTAAAAAATAAGTGCAATCTCATCGCTCACTCAAAAATTCATGATTTTTTAATCTTTTCAAATTCTTCTGCTAGCAAGTATGAGATGGGTATAAAAACAGTGAAGGTAATCCAGTGGACAAGCTGAACATATCTGCAACATTACAGAATACAACTCAATACCAGTTCACTTACCGTCTTTGGCTTTGGATCCAAAATCCTCGAAATCAGTTTTTTTGCACTAGAAGAAAACCATGAAGGACAGGTGAAATCGGCTTTATGAATCTACAGTTCAGTACTATCATGTCGTTCATTGAGGTTTTTTTTCATAAATGCTAAAAAGAGAAGTAAATACAGCAAAAGGATGCATCTTTGCATTGATCTGGCCTTCTTACTTTTTTATATAGTGTCAGAAGATTTGTCTTGTCAAAAGGCAAGTAACCTGTCATCAAAACAAATAGAATAACCCCACATGACCACAAGTCTGCAGTTGCACCATCATAACCTTTATCATTGATGACTTGCATAAAACAAGGTGACAGATCTCAATTTATAGTCTAATGCTAACAAAACTGCCATGCAGTCAAACAGGGTAACCTGAATGCCCTATTTTATTTGGCAATTAATGTGAAAAAAAATTGAAGATACCTTAGGAGCAACATAATTTGGTGTTCCACAATTAGTATGAAGTAACCCATCCTCCTGCAATTAAACACATTAAGAAGATCAACTATTTACATTTACTCTTCAGAATGCAGCAAAATCCATCCATAACCTTTATCAATCATAATATACTACAAAGAAAAATCTATACTTTTAAATAGGTTTTGATAATGTAATTTCTGAAGTTACAAGCCACTCAGAAGAACAATAAATAAACAATGGATGACCGAATATTCTTATCAACAAATAATGGGAGAGCTGCAATAAATACAAAGTGCATTTTTCATTTGCTGCATATAATGGATCTGAAAGCCAAAAATTTAAAATTAAAGATAGTTATCGGTATGCACTAAGAAAGCATCATATGATATGGACTGAAAGCCAATTCTTCAGTTTTCACAGGATAATAAATTTTATCTTTGGAAACACTGCACCTTCAACAATTGCCAATTTTATGAAATACATGCAATTTACTTTGCAGTCATGTTCTAAACATCACAACAAGTAAAAATCATATTTCACTTTTCTGTAAAGCTTGAAAGTACAGATCAATACTGTCAAATAAAAAGCCACAGTACACCTAATGGTCTAATTTGAGTGTTTACTAACCACATGCTTACCCTAATTTGCTGAGGCAGGGCACTCAAACCAAAATCAGAAACTTTGAGATTTCCATGGGCATCTAGAAGCAGATTTTCTGGCTGCAAAACCCATAAGTAGTACAAACCAGTTAAAGTACATGATATTGTCTATTGAGAGATCTTACAAAAAAAGTCGAGGTTTTGGAGTTGGTTTCAATGGATAACGATGAATTGAGAATGAACAGGATATTAACTCATTCCCAGGTCACATGTTACCTTCAAGTCTCTATGGGACACACTCCTACTATGACAGTAGTCCACAGCATTAATGAGTTGCTGGAAGTATTTTCTTGCTTCATCTTCTCTTAATCTTCCATGGTTAACCTGCCATTTCAAAAGAAATGAGCTTTTAACAGCAGGAACATAAAACAGTGGATATCCTAGTCATTTAAATGACATCCAAACAACAAATCCAAAACATATTTTTCAAAAGACAGATGGCTACCAAGTGCTTGAAGAGCTGCATAGCTCTTGATGGTTGATAATCTAAGCAAGAAACTATAACTGAACCAACATATAAGGCAATTTGCAGATGTCGATGGTTGAAAATTGAATTAAGCAATTATGATTGAAATTCGGAAGTGATCTCTGATGCTTGTTACAATTTTATCAAAAAGCTCGCCTCCAGTTACAAAATCAAGTACAATATAGATTTTTGTTTTACTAGCCATGACCTGGAAATACCAGATAACGAAAACACAGGTCAGTTTTAATTCTTTAGTGTCAATGTCCGTTGCAAGATTAAGTCACAAGTCAAAACATTTCTCAAAAGATCTCCATTATCAGACTGGTCAATGCATGCTGAAAACATTCTCCCAATCTGTCCATTTTCAAACCGCAATATACATGCCAAAAAATGTTCTATGAAGATAAATCACATCCCCAGAACTTCCAAGAACATTATGAGTGACAGGCGCTGGTAGTGGTTTCTATTTATGAAAATGCAGGACATCCCCAGAACATTATGGTGACAAGTACTGGAAGCGGTTTTCTGGACAGAAACAGGCAGTGATCAAAGTTTTCCTAAAGAAATGTTAAATAATTTTTAACAATTAGAAACAAGCCAACTCCAGTTGCGAAACAATAAGGGTGACAGGTACTGGTAGCGGTTTTTTGGAGAGAAAAGGCAGAGATGGAAGCTAATCTAAATAAATGTTAAACATGGCAAAAACAATTTAAATCCATGTTTGATTGAAATATATTTTCTTGATAAGCAATCCCACCATTTTTCTCTGTCTTTTCATTGCAGAACACCAATAGTGAAAGCCAAGAAGCTTCTTCACAAGAAAAAGGTAGCCAAAAATAGAGAACAATATTGGAAAGTGTGGGGAAGGAAAACCATGTACCAAACATCAAGTAATGCATACCATTAAATTCGAACCCTCTTACAGCACAAATGACCAAAGCATCCGAGGCATTGCAAAAATAGGTAGGTTGGAAACCGCCAGAATGCATGCGCATGAACACAGAGGAGAAGCAGGAAAACATAGTGTAAAACCCTAATGCCCTCTACCTATAGAAATATCTGGAAGGAAAAGTCTCTCAGAACCCAAACCCTCGCCGAGAGAAAACCGAGAAAACCACAGAGAGTGAAATAACATAGAAATGCAATTCAAACCTCACGAAACCCAGCCATAAGAGGAATAATATGTTAAATTCCATGCACGAGGAAAAAACCGTTTTTTCTTCTTCTTTTTTCCATTGAACATTCCATGAAAACCCTATGCCAAAGAACGAGGAAATCAACCTCAAATACAAAAATTTGAGCATAAACGAATAGCACTGAGCAGAGGAAATATTTTGGAGGAGAGGGAAAAGAATCCCACACGCGTACCATTGTAACCATGAAAGACACCAAGATGAGCAGACTGCAAGCTGCTCCCCAACCGACCACCGGTTCTGGAATCTGCAACAGATGAACAAGCGAACACCCACAACCTGAACCAGGGTTATTCCAAATTGTACACAAGAGAATAAGAACTGTTAAACAGTTCGAAGCTGCAAATACCACAAAGAAAAAACCCAGTGCAATGGAAACTTCCACCGCCATCATCTAACAACTATACCCCGCAAACTAGAGAAGGGTTTGACACCAGAGACAGGTTCCGAAAGCCGGAAGCCTTACCAAAGCTGATAATTTTTTAACTTGAACATCGTGCAGTGTACGCTCAACGTGCAATGCACTCAACTGCAAAACCTGCAAAACCTCAGAATAGCAATAAACGCGAAGACACAGACGCCCATAACCATTTAAAACCCCATGACGCCAGCACGCCGCCACCCCATGGGGCACATCAAGCGAGGCAGGCGTCATGGTGTACGGGACCAATCACAACATGCTAAAAAACATTTTCAAATAATTCCATTATTCTACATTTTTTTCAGACTAAAGTTAAACCTTCAGCAAACATACGAATTGACCAGCTGGACCAAGTTTAATACCCTTGGATGAAAAACTATATGTCGGGGACATAATAAGTTTTATGAGGTTTATAGGGAATTATCTCCCCAATTTCCCACCATAATAAATAATGTTGTACATGAATTTATGGCTGAGGGATGATTACCCTGTACTGACCACAAGGTACGATTCATTCATTCGTCGCGGGAATCCTGGAGGATGCAGCCGATCAAATAGTCCACGCAGCCGATCAAATAGTCCACGCGTGTGGAAACTTTAAAAGTCCCATAAAGATGGAAGAGCCCATTACTAGTCTGCTCATGGCATGTCAGAGTTAGAAGAGCTAGGTACTAGTACAATGATTATAAAATAAAATGTAAACCAATTAGATGAGAAATTATTGCGATTTTCTTATATTTATAAAAATATAAAATTATGTTTATAATGTTTACTTTATAGAACAATGGATAAATTTTTAGTCAAAACATGGTTAATATAAGGTCAACACCTTATCAATTACTATATAACCCTGCCTGGCATGGATAATCAATATCATATTAATGTAATAATGTGATTTGCAATATTTGTGTGTTATAAAATTGTTGTCATATTTGTATACAATTCCAACCCCGTTCTTCTACGAAGTTTTAATTAATCAATAATGTGAATTGCAATATTTGTGTGTTATGAAATTGTTGCCATATTTGTACACAATTCCAACACCATTCTTCTACGAAGTTTTAATTAATCATTTACCAAAGTGAAGTTTATAAAACTTAATGTAAAGAATCAAAACTAACTATGAAGGGAACCATAGAACTTGAAGTGAAAAATCATAAGCTAATAAAATAATTAGGGAAGGGAAAGAATACAAATAAACCATGAAAGGGAATATTCTCAAGTGTTACATAAATATGAATTTTTTGAAAGGAAACTTTTTGAATGCTCACTTTCATATAAGTGATCATTTGAGATCAAAATAATAAATTCTCATGGTGGTGAGAGTTACATCAAATACATTAAACTTGTGTATTCTTATTACATAGAAGAAATCATTTAATTTTTAGGTGCGGATGAAACACTATCTAATTTATTAGTTTCTTTCAAATTGATGTTTTATGATTATGCTAAGTGGAATGTTGTTCATTTTATTTTTTAGGAAACAACCAAACTTCAAGCCCTAATATCATTTTTGTATAAACATATATTACCTAATTTAGTTATAAGAATTGGCATGGATGGATGCAAGTCCAATTATGAGCATATATAGATAGTAAAAGATCCTCTACATGAATTATTATTTATTACTTCCAATAGATGAGAGTATCATATAGATTTGACAAGCATATGTTGCATTGCCTTGAGTCAAATGTATTTCTAGTTGTTAAAGATGCATACAAGCACACAAATTTGGAAGAGTTTAACACTAGGGTATTAAATCTAAATTGGATGAAAAGGGTATTAGTTTAGCTTATTTTATATTTTTGTGGCTAGTGGGAATTAATTTGGCTTATTCTATCTTGTTGTGGTTAGTGGGAATTAGTTTGGCTTATTCTATCCTGTTGTGGCTAGTGAGCATTAGTTTGATTGATTTTTTTTTTAAATAATACTAAAAGCATTTTTTGAAGATACAGTATGATTCAAGAACTATCCATGTAGTAAAGAGTTAATATTCTTAGCATGACACACTTAATACTTTAATTAGTTGGTATCTACAACTAAGTAATTAGGAAAGCATATTTTGTGTATGATTTTTCACACACAAGTGCAAAAATGTAACACTGCTAGTTTGAAACCCCTAGTCTGATGATGCCAAGATGTAATTACTATCTGTGAATGCCTGCAAGAAAGGCTGAACATATTGTATTTTTGTAATTATTAGTATTAAAATTCACAAATAGCTATGCAGAGGTGGTACACAGAGAGATCGGGAACTCATGTATTCACCAAAGATAGTAAGGGGGTTAAAATGTATTAGGAGGGAAACCATAGTATGACCCTATTAAATATTTAAGTCCCTAAAATTACCTTATGTCATGAATTGAGCCTAAATTCCCTTTGTATTAACTTAAGCTTGTTTTATGGTATATGAATAGGGATTAAGTGTGATTAAGGGGAGTTTTTAATGTTTAATAAAAAAGAGAGAAATGCGACTCATGGGAGAGACCACATGGGGAAGAGACTTATCATGCAAACCAAAAATTTGAATTTTCCAATGTCTACGGGAATTCTAGAGAAGGAAGGCAATTTTTGGTCTATAGAGAAAAATCTGGTATTGAATGTAGATTCTGAGAAACAAAATATGAGTCTGAGAACCCAAAATTTAAGTCTATTACTGTTGAAATTGTGTCCATTTTTCCCTCTAGTCATCCTTGTAATTATGGAAAATGGTGTAGGAAGATAATTTGGTGGATTTCTAAGCACCGAAGACAATGATGTATCTCACGGTTGTGTTGTTAGAATGAAGCTCAGGAGGTGAAATGCACTATTTGTCATGAAATTGGAGTTAAGCCAACTTCTTGTTTGCCAAAGTGTAAAATTCATAAATTATGGGATTGGTGAGATGTATGTCTAGTGAATGCATGAGTCTCAGCTCGGAGATGGCATTTTGTTGAGAGATAAATGAGGAAAATCACCTACGGTTGGGCGGAGTGTGCCTCACACGCAGTCAATTTCCCATTTTCAAATGAATTTGCATATAAGTATTATGCTGGAAATTTGAATAGTATTAAACATTTAGTTGTTTCCTTGTTAAATTTTAGTTATGGAATTTTATTGAATATGCCATCAATTAACTATTAGAATTATATTGTTAATGGTGAAAGTTCTAAGTTTGGAAGTGAATATATGGTTTTTATTTTCTATAAGGGAATGAATTGTGAATTTTGGAAATTGAAGTCTTTGTGGTGATATAGATATACTCAAGGGAAGGGCATTTTACATGCTCGTCTTTTGTATGTTCTTACTTAAAAATGTTTTTTTTATGCTCATCCATTTTATACTTTGCCAGAAAACATTTTATGTACAAGTAGTGGTAAATATACCCATGAGTCAATGTTTGAGTGCCATTATTTCTCTGTTTTAAAATGATAGAATAAATTGTATTCATGGATGAAATTGCATGTTTAATGGAAAATTTACAAGTTATTAATTGATAAAAGAGAATGAATATGTTAGAATTTTGTTCCCATATCATAATAAAATGGAACTTACATAGCTTGAAGAATGTTTGTGTATTCAGTTTTAACTGCCTTTTCTTGTTTTTGTTTTATATAGTGTCTACCACACAGTTCTTGGTGTTTAATTCAAAGTTCCCAGGATAGTGACTATTGCATAGTTCCTGGTGTTTACTGCACAGTTCCAAGGATAATTTCTACTACATAGTTCTTGGTGTTTACTGCACAGTTTCCAGGATGGTGTTTACTATGTAGTTCACATGATAGTGTCTATTGCACAGTTTCTGGTGTTTACTACATAGTTCCTAGGATGGTGTTTACTACACAGTTCCCAGGATAGTGTCATTGCATAGTTCCTGAGATGGTATTCACTATGCAGTTCCCAGGATAGTGTTTTCTACACAAATTTTATTATGCGGCTCCCAGGACAATTTTTACTGCATAGTTTCCAGGATAGTGTTTACCGCACAATGTTTACCACATAGTTCCCAGGATACTGTTGTTAATTTTTTTATCTTGAATTTAGAAATGTAATAGTACTTGAAATCAAATAACAATAATACACATAAGAAATCACATTTGACACATGAATTTACCTTGGGGACACCCTCTATGACTTGAGGGAGAAAACCCTAGCAAAATCTTCCTTAGTATATTGATAGATAGCTAAGAATTTCTTTTACATCAAGCACCCCCGGTGCAATTACAGAGCAAGATAAAGATAAAGAAGAGAGACTCAAAATTATATCCTATACAAATAGAAGTGCCTTGCCTTCAAGGAAGAAGAGAATTCTCTTCACGTTGAATTCATCAATCCTATATAAGATGTTTAAATATATACTTCACATGCATCGTATTTTATTTTTATCTTATGATTTCATGGTGAACTCGCCCTCCATCTGGATGTATCAATTTTGCATGAAGAAGATCACCCCACTTCTCATGCAGTGCATTTATTCACTAAACTAACTCTTATGATGAACTAGCCCCTTGACTAAAAGCTTACCCACTTAGGTGGTTAACTTAAGTGCCATCATGCAAGTGTCACAACTCAAGTGTTGTCTTTTAGTTTAACATAAGTGTCGTCATGCAATAACACTTAGTTAACTATATCTTCTTTTTTATCACTTAGTTAACTCTCTTAACTGATCTTTCTTTTTAACATCATTGTAGTGATCAATTCGAGTTCTCCTTTGATTTATTGAAGTCTTCACTGAAGTTTAACAATTTGAATTCTCTCTTAATTAATTCTTTTATGTGCAATCCAAATTCTCTCATATATTATCACGTATTATCTTTATATCTTCGCTTATCTGCATGGTCTAGATGTTCCATATTAATTATCATATCAAATATACTAAGGATATTTTCCCAATGATGTGATCATATTTCCCTACTATTGTTCCAAGTGGTTATATGCTAAATTAATTCACTCTAGAGGTGGCCAGTCTCTAGAGGAAACTTAATAGCTCAAACATGGTTAGCAGTACATCACACACCATGCATGCTTCAACATGCAAAGCATCACCTCAACACATGAGGATCTGTCTTGACACACAAGACCTTATCCTTGACTAGCAAGATTATACAACATCATCAATTTGACAAACAAAACACTTTCCTCAACACATGAAGCTTAACCATTCTTGATTCCAACTCAATATTTTTCTCAGGGTTTCCTGAGTCCAACTCAGGATCATATAAGGCACTACCTCGACACACGAGGCTCAATATTGACACACAATATTGAACTCGAGAATGACTCGTGATGTTGTAAATTCAACACTCCCTCTTAGAGAGGGAGGCATTCTCTACCATGCCAAGATTGTCTCGGAAGTACCTATACTTCGTCACGAACAGAGGCTTAGTCAACATATTTGCAATATTATCACTAGTAGCATTGTACTAAATCCTTACAACACCTCTCTGTGCCATGTCTCTGATGTAGTGATACTTCATCTCAATGTGTTTCGATCTATCATGAAACACAAGGTTTTCTGAGAGCTTAATGAAGCTCTGATTTCAGAGCAAATGATTGTAGTCTCAATATTCTCACCAAATAACCCAGCAAGTAGCTTCCTAAGCCACACAAATTCTCGGTAGGTGGTACTAGCTTAAATATACTCTTCTTCTATATTACTCTGGGATACGGAGCCCTGCTTCCTGCTGGACCAAGAGACCATAGTTGATCCCAAGCTAAAACAAAATCTGTATGTACTCTTTCGGTCCATAATACTACCACCCCAGACTGAGTCGGCATATCCAAGTAACATCACTCCACCACTGGAAGCATATCTGAGTCCATAAGCAATGGTACCTCTAAGGTATCTAAGCACATGCTTGGAAGCAACCCAATGTCTATGTTTTGGATTATACATGAACTGACTCAAGATACTCACTACATAACATATGTTTGGTCTATTCTGTTTCAAATACATCAAGAAACGAATGAGATATCTATACATGGTAGGATCCACTAGATCCTATCTAAAATATGACTCATGTAGCTTCTTTAGATCATACACCATTGGTGTAGACATGGACTTATAATCCAACATACCAAATCTTGACAATACATCAATTGTGTACTTTCCTTGAGAAAGAAAAATCTCATCTTTCCTTTGCCAAAATTCTAGACCAAGAAAATAGTGCATAAGACCTAAGTCTTTCATTTCGAACTCAGAAGTGATCTCCCTCCTGCATCGAGCTATATGTTGCTTCTCTCTAGTAAGGAACAAGTCATCAACATAGATAACCAAGATCAATGGTTGGTTCTTCACAACCTTGAAGTACAGGTTGGGGTCAGCTTCGCTTTTGGAGAATACCAAGCTCAAAAGATAGTTGTCAATCCTTTAATACCAAGCCCGTGGGCCTCATTAACCCCATACAATGATTTCTTAAGTTTTCATACATGGGACTCCTTCCCATGAATTACAAACCCCTCAGGTTGTTGTATGTAAACATCTTCCTCAACCTCACCATTGAGGAAGTTAATCTTCACATCCATCTAGTGAAGTTTCCAACCAAAAACTAAAGCAAGGGAAATTATGGTTCGGATAGTAGTGTACATGTCCATAGGAGCAAATGTCTCATCATAATATATCCCTTCTTTCTATGAGAAACCACATGCCACAAACCTTGCTTTATACTTTTCAATACTTCCATCAACTGCATGCTTGATTTTATAAATCCACTTGGAAGTTACTATTGGCTTCCCACCAGTTTTAGGAACCACTTCCCACACATCATTCTTCATGATAGATTTGTATTCTTATACCATGGAATCTTTCCATACTTGCTGCTTTAAGGCTTCCTCATAGGTAAAGGGTTCTGAATCATTGATGTGACTCATCTGTGCTACATATCCTGAAAATATTTCAGGTCTCTTTCTCTCTCTGGATGATCCTGGAGTTACTCCATGATTTTCTGCCTCTTTCATATTGTCTCAACACCATGTAGATCCTCCATCATATGAGTATCATGCTCCTCCATATCTGTATCACATTGATGTTCTTTGGAGCGCTTGAAGGAAACCTCTTCATGAAATGTTACATCTTTGTTGAATTCAATGTTTATTTGTCCTGGAACATAGATTATGTAGGCTTTGGAGGATTCACTATATCCAACAAATTTTCCTTTCTTTTTGAATGGATTCATCTTTGTCTTCTTCTCTTTTGGTATGTGAATGTAAACAAGACAACCGAAAAATAATCAAGTGTCCAATATCTAGTTTTTGACCAATGAAAACCTCTTCATGATTCTTTTCTCCCAAGATAGCATGAGGGATTATGTTCTAAATATAAACAACAGTGTTGGAGGCTTCTACCCACAATGATGTGGGAAGATCTTGATCACACATCATGGATTTTGCAGCCTCACATATTGTTCTGTTCTTTCTTTCAGCAACCCCATTTTTCTATGGGTTGTAGGTATAGTCAACTATCTTTTTATTCCTTTCACCATCTTTTGCAATCTGGGTAGAGATTTGCAATGGAGATGACCAAGCCTTCTATGACACAGCTCACAAGGACTTACTATGTCATGGATCATGGCTTGAATGAGTTTTCTAGGAACTTTGCAGAGACCTCCCTCTCTAATTCTAATCATTGTAGATTAAGTCTTCATGATTAGGCCATAGGAGTGCTTTGTTGTCCATAAATATAACTATGAATCCTTTATCTTCTAGAACCAAAACAAATAGGATATTCTTCTTCAATCTAGGGACAAACAGAATTTGATCCACATGCAGTACATCTCCTGAATCCAACTAAAAAGAAGTGGATCCAATTCCTTGGATTGAATAGGTGGTACTATCTCCAAGCTCCACCTTACATGAAAACTTAATTTCCTTCATATCTGTGATAGCGCGCCTATATCCGGTCATGTTCTTGTATGTGTCACTGTCTACTAGCCATGTCTCAACAGTAGTGGTAATGGATCCAAAAAAGGATGAGACAAGATAGTACTCCTTCTTTGGCTCTTGATCATTTGATGAATTATTTCTTGTAGGTTCATCTTTTGTAGCAGTAGAAGCATGAAACCTACTCTTGAACTTTCCTCTTTGATTTTCATGGAATTCTCTTGCATAATGTCCTTTCTTATTGCAATTGAAAATTTTAACTTTAGAATTATCAAAGTTCTTGAAATCATTTTCCTTTTGATGAGAGAATTTCTTGTGAGATTTCTTACCTCTTTTCATATGTGCCACAAGAGCGAGTTTCTCTTCTTTGTAGGTAGTATACTTTCTATGGATTCTCCCTTCTTCTTGTAGGAAATCATGCCACAGTCTCTCAAAGTTAGGTTTCACTTCTCGACCATTTGATGCATCCAAGAATGTCTCCCATGAAGATGGAAGACCACCAACAAAGGTTTGAATGAGATAATAATCATCGACCATCACACCAATGTTCACGATTTGATCTCTTACTTGAGAGATATTTGTGAAGAAGGAATCCATAGCCTTCATCCTTTTACATCTTTAGATTTCGAAGCTTGTTCTTCAATGCTCTCTTTTGACTAGGCGCCTTCTTCTCATAAATATTTTTCAAAGTGTCGAAGCATTCTTTTGCGGTGTTTAATGGAGTGATCATGGGCATCAAGTTATCTTTCATGGAATCGTAAATGATTATCTTTGCTTTGGCTTGATTCTTCTTGAAGGTGATGTTCCCTGCATTAGAAGTAGGCTCTTCAAAAAAACTGGATATATATCCATCAAAATCATTCTCTTCCAGGATATTCAGGATCTTGGCCTTCCAAGTATTCAAGTTCAAAATTCCTTCAAAACAGCATTTCGGTCTTACTGAGATTAAAGCCATAATTCTTCAAGTGTTTTGCACACTTAGGATCTACGTAGGCTCAAGATTGATTGCAAAACTTATCTATTTCACGCCCTGAGATCTAATACCATGTTAATTTTTTTTATCTTGAATTTGGAAATGCAATAGTGCTTGAAATCAAATAACAATCATTACACATAAGCAATCACATTCGACACATGAATTTACCTTGGGGAGACTCTCTATGAATTAAGGTAGAAAACCCAGCAAAACCTTCCATAGTATATTGATAGATATCATAGAATTTATTTTACATCAAGCACCCTCAGTGCAATTACAAAGCAAGAAAAAGATAAAGAAGAGAGACTCAAAATATTATCCTACACAAATAGAAGCACCTTGCCTTCAAGGAAGAAGAGAATTCACTTCACATTGAATTCATTAATCTTGTATAGCATATTTATATATTATTCACATGCATTGGATTCTATTTTTATCTTCTGACTTCATGATTAACTCGCCCTCCATATGGATGTATCAATCTTGCATAATGAAGAGTTCCCCACTTCTCATGCAATGCATTTACTCATTAAACTGAAATCTTTCCCCACTTAGTTAGGTGGATAAATTAAGTGTTGTCATGCAAGTGTCGCAACTCAAGTGTCATCTTTTAGTTTAACATAAGTGTCATATTTTAGTTTAACATAAGTGTTGTCATGCAATAACACTTAGTTAACTATATCTTCTTTGTTATCACTTAGTTAACTCTCTTAACTGATTCTTTCTTGTTAGCATCACTGTAATGATCAATTCGATTTCTCCTTCGATTTACCGAAGTTTAACAATTCGAATTTTCTCTTAATTAATTCTTTTATGTGCAATTTGAATTCTCTCATATCTTATCACATCTTATCTTTATCTCTTGTCATGTCTGCATGGTCCACGTGTTCCAGCCTAATTATCATATAAAATATACTAAGGGTATTTTCTCAATAATGTGATCATATTGTCCTACTATCATTCCAAGTGGTTATATGCTAAAGTAATTCACTCTAGAGGTGGCCAGTCTCTAGAGGAGACTTAATAGATCAACCATGGTTAGTAGTACATCACACACCATACAAGCTTCAACATGCAAAGCATCACCTCAACACATGAGGAACCACCTCAACACATGAGGATGTGTCTTGGCACACAAGAAATTATCCTTGACCATCAAGACTGTACAACATCATCACTTTGACAAACAAAGCACTTGCCTCAATACGTGAAGCTTGACCATTCTTGAGTCCAACTCAAGATTCTTCTCCAAGTTTCCTAAGTACAACTCAGGCTCCTATAAGGCACTACCTTGATACACGAGGTTGTATCTTGACACACAAGATTGACCCGGAGAATGGACATTGATGTTGTAACTTTAACAAGTGCTACCACACAGTTCCTAGGTGTGATAATATTTTCTACCTATGCATAAGAGGAAAATATATTGGATATTAAAATGGCTCCCTTAAACCAATCCAAGACAAAAAATAAATCAAGTGGGGTTCTATTCTCCAATATTTAAATCAATCATGCGAACATTCATAATAAGAAAGAGGATAAAGGTAGGTGTCTTACCTTGATACAAATGATTATCTTCGCTTGTCTTTGTTGATCCGGTCCTTTTCTTAATGATCCAAATAAGAGAACGTGTGAACAAAGAAGAGGAGAAAATATACTTTCCTACACAAATAGGTTAGGCTAAATATCTCTACTTAAACAACTACAAATTGAAATAATTCAACTTGATACACACAATTTGGGAGAATAGGCCAAGTTCTTTATTAGAAATCCAAATAGGAAGTGGTACAATACAACATTATACATGATAGCATTCTGTCAGCATCTCCTCTTATGCCTTCCAACAAGCCACCTTTGAGAACCTTGAGAACATAAGGACTTCTTCACAAGCAGATATGCAACTATAGTTCATACTTAGTCTCCATGTGTCTAATCTCAAAACCTAAGAGAAATGGCCTTGATATAGGGTGAAGGAGTCCAACCAACATGGAGAAAAGTGTGGATCAAGAGAGGAAGATGTGGATCTAGGTAGCATAACATGGATCTCATAACTCCCAACATTATTTACAAGGAAAAACAAGATTGCATCTCATAGGTATGATGGGATTCTCGAGATGAGGGATCCTAGATCCAAGGCACAACAAAATCACCAAAATCATTGCACCCCAGAAACTGAGCAAGGCGTGAAATTGTTGTAATTTTCGCGCCCCCGCAGTTGAGTAGAGAATGAAATTTTGGAATTTTCGCGCCTCCATGGTTCAGCAGGGTGTGACCATTCTTCCATAGATGGCTAGAAGTGGCTAGGTGAAGTGGAATTTGGATTTAATAAGTTAGGTGACTTCTCCAAATTAAATGTTTAATGATTTTAACACATGAAAATGGGTTTAACACACCTAGGAAGCCATGGAATTCATGCTTCCCATGGTGGTAAAGCATGCATGACCGATTTGGAATCATAGAGTTAACGAGTTGTTGAAATTTTTGCATCATAGGGTTAACAAGTGGAGGTGTAGGAGGGAGTGGGACCCATTGACTACCCACAATGCCTTCTTTAGGTGGAGGCATCAGAGGATATGTAGTCCATGTATTTTTTACAAATCCATGATTAAGAGGTGGAAAAAATCTTTGTTGAGGAGGGGACATTGGGGGAGGTGGAACCCATTGATTATTTTCAACACCTTGATTAAAAGGTGGCGTTGGACAGGATGGGATCCATTAATTATTATCGATACCGTGGTGAGGTAAACCAGGATGGAAGTTGGGATTGGGGTAAAAAAACTTTTAAATTGCTTCGTTTCCCCCCCGGCAAGATTCTGGTTTCCTACCATGGGTTTCCCTCCAGTAGGTGGTTGTTGTTGTTGTTCCCATGAGGCAGAAGGTCCTATTGGTGGAGGTTGATTACTAGCCGTGCTAGGTCCATAAATAAAATTTTGGCCTATAGATATAGTGTAGATCGTCGTTGAATATTGACCTCCAGTTATGAATTTCATTCCAATAGAAGAGGTTTGATAACTCCCAACAGGAGTGTTCAAATGGGTTGATTGAGCAGTTTGGGTAACTGTGTAAGTGTTTCCAATTTATGAAGATGAATGTGCACCTAATACGGTGACTATGTGTAATGAAGGGACATTGGGATTAGTCCGTTGGTTAGAAACGGTCCCTAAAGAACGAACAAGAATTTCACTTGGTAATATAGGTGGGGAATTTCTAAGGGGAGTTTCTGGTGTGAACTACATAGACACTGGAAAGGTGTGCAAATACTTGAGGGCTTGGCCCAAAGTAGTGTTCCATAATTATGACGACAAACCAAAAATATCAACCATTGTCGGGTCTTCAAGAAGGGGTTGGGTAGACACCGAATATGTGGGCTCGGAACAGCCTACGAAATACATGGCATAAGTGGAATCATGAGGAGAGGATTGGGGAATTCTTACACCATAAGGGTTTACCGCTTCAAACATGTAAGGTAATTAATTTCCTGATTTCGGGGGCCCCATCCTTTGTGTTGATTCACGTCTAAATGTGTCTGTTGTTGCACGTCCCCGAGATAAAGCAGTGATTTTTATGCATATGGATTCCATAATATCTTGACCTGTGGGAAGTTCAGAGGTTGGCATTCCTAATGTTCTTCTACTAGAGGATTCTGATTGGAAGCTAGTTACAATAGGGGAAGAAGGTATCACAGTTGGTGCTACCAATTGGACTAATGGTTGGTTAAAATCCCAGCTAACTAAATGGTTGTAGAAGGAAAGGGTTATGGTTCTTCAACAACTTCAATATATCCCTCAGGAAATTCATCTTGTGATGGAATTTCTAGTATTACACTACTTTTTGATGTGACACTAACTTTAGGAGCGATACTAACTTCTGGAGCGACACTAACTTTTGGATCGATACTAACTTCTGGTGCAATGTCGACCTCTGGTTCCACACTAACTTGTGGTATTGTAGTGTCTTGCGGTGCTGCAGTAACGTGTGGTGCCGCACTAGATTGTCCCAAGACAGCCTCCTGGCCATTATTTCTTCTAAAAGGAGGAGATTGGGTACATGGAGGTGGTGGTTGACTGGTCCTATGGGAGGATGGTTCAAGACTCAATCCTTATTGTCTCTTATATTTTTGTGGATCCGCCATGGAACAAAACCAAGTGATGTGTCCTAAGTGTCAGGAAAAGAACTCAAAAACCCTAAAGCAACCGAGCGTTGCTAGAAGAAAAAGATGCACACAAGCCAAAAATCAAGCTCAAAAAATTTACTGCAACCGATGTCACAATAAGTGAGCTACAATAAAGCGGCCAGAAATCCAATAAGAAGCACTACCTAAGAATAAAAAAGACCTCCTACAAGGTAAAAGATCAAGCAGTCACCTAGCCAAGAGCTGGAGACCTCAACAAATTGTATTCCCCACAAGGTGATGAAATACAAGTCAGACAATACGAAATGAGAGACCAATATAAGCCAAGGGATATCCCTCTACCAAAAGGGATCCCAAGTAAAATATCCCTAGAATATTTGCCACTAAGCCACCTCGTTCATGACACATCTAAGAAGGTTTACAAAAGCTTCAACTTTTTAGCCCCTGCACAACCGGTATGGAGGATGGAAAATACAAGGAAGACAATGGTTTGATGTCCTTGGGTACTAAGTGGAGTGCAACATTCCACAAAGTCCATTTGGAACTAGTCCTCACTGCTTACCCCCATGGAACGAGAGGCTCTCCCAATGAATTGGCTTGCAACCGTGTCAACAAATACAAGAGCATTTTATCTCCCTAGAGGAAAACTTCTATGTTTCAAATGTAAAGTGACAAGGGGGAGTTGTTTGGATTCCTATCCTCGGCTCTTTGCCTAACTAATGTATTGTTTTGATTTCCTCAAGTGAGTTTAATGTATGTTGAGTCAAGGTATTTCATTTTAGAGGCTTTTGTTACTCAATTTGGAGGCAGAAGTGCAACGTATGGTGTGTGGAATCGACATAAAACCATGCAAAGTGGATGAGTATGCAAGTCTTCTCTTTTTTAATGAAATTCTAGCTACAGAAAAGGAGAGTTCTTTTCTTTTTCCCAAAGTATGAACACACTCATGCAATCCAATTCAAATATGAAGAATCAAATTTATTCTTTTTCAATGAGATTCCAACTACTTATGAAAGACTCTTTCACACCAAACAAATCCATTTTTTTCCAAAAAAGACACTAAAATAAAAATAAAAAAACTCTGTCTTTTCGTTTTTCAAACGAGCAAAAGATGATGAATTAAATGAAGAAAACTTCTCTCAAATGAAAATATCTCTGATTTCAAGCAAAGAAGCAAAGGAGTTAAAAATATTTTGAAAATTTTCCAAGCAATTTCAAATATCAACAAAGCATAGACTCTTCACAACCAATGCAACGATTCTTTTGAATATAGATGACTAAGCCTTGATTTCCAATAACCCTTCAAGTATGCAGTAAACGTGTAATGATTTCCTCTATTTCCAATAGGATGCAAGAAAAGAAGTGTCGTTGCAATACTCAAATCAAGAATCCATGTAAAGGATTAAGGATTTTTGTCACTTTTCTATCAAAAATCCAAAACCAAATGAATGTGAAATCAAGCAAACCAAATAACCTTTTAGATCTTCAAACTAGGAGTAAAGGATATGATAAGTTATAAACCAAATTCAGAGGTTCAAGAAGGTGATGGAATGGTAGGGGAGGCTACAACAGTCCCTAAATTGACAACATGCTTCCAAATCTTACAAATTGACTCCAAAGTCTAAATGAAGGTAAAATAGGATTAATATGCAGGGATCAAATAAAAATCACACACAACTGATCAATATCAGATGGTAGAAAGATACCAAAAGAAAAATTCAAACCCTAATCAAGCAAAAATAGATAATTTTGGCTAGCTACAGGGAATTTTCACTTCCTAGCAGGTTATGACAGCGCGAAAATTAGGAATTTTTCACGCTCTGGACTACTGCATGGGCGTGAAAATTAGGAAATTTTCACTTTAGAGTGAACAAGGAAAGCGTGAAAATTATGTAGGGAGGATAATGGAGAAGGTTTGAGACCAAATTTGATTGTGTACGGGGTCTGAGACTCAGAGAACCTATCAGTGAATCCCATAATGAAAAGACAAGTCACGACCAAGTATTATGAAGAGGAAAATTATCCAAATCTCAAAGATTCGAAGGATTAAACAAACAAGGGAAATTCCCCAGCGGATTCGTCAGTTTTTGTGATAATATTTTCTACCTAGGGATAAGAGGAAAATCTCTTGGATATTAAAATGGCTCCCTTAAACCAATCCAAGGCATAAATAAAACAAGTGGGATTATATTCTTCAAGATTTAAAGCACTCATGCAAGCATTCATAATAAGAAAGAGGATAAAGGTAGATGTATTACCTTGATCCAAACGATTATCTTCCCTTCTCGTTGTTGATCCGGTCATTTGCTTGATGATCCAAATAAGAGAACCTATGAACAAAGAAGAGGAGAAAATCTACTTTCCTACACAAATATGTTAGGCTAAACCTCTCTACTTAAACAAGCACAAATTGAAATATTTCAACATGAAACACACAATGTGGGAGAATAGGCCAAGTTCTTTATTAGAAATACAAAGAGGAAGTGGTACAAAACAAAATTATACCTGACAGCATTCTAGGAACATCTCCTCTAATGCCTTCCAACAAGCCACCTTTGAGAACCTTGAGAACATAAGGACTTCTTCACAAGTAGATCTGCAACTATAGTTCAGACTTAGTCTCCATGTGTCTAATCTCAAAACCAAAGAGCAATGTACTTGATATCGGGTGAATGAGTCCAACCAACATGGAGAAGAGTGTGGATCAAGAGAGGAAGATGTGGATCTAGGTAGAATAACATGGATTTCATAACTCCCAACATTCTTTACAAGGAAAAGAAAGATTGGATCTCGAAGGTATGATGGGGTTCTTGAGATGAGTGATCCTAGATCCAAGGCATAATAAAATCACCAAAATCATCACATCCCAGACACTGACCAAGGCGCGAAATAGTTTTAATTTCTGCACCCTTGCAGCTGAGCATATCACGAAAATTTGGAATTTTCGCGCCTCCATTGTTCAGCAGGGCACGAAAATTCTTCCATGGATGGATAGAAGTGGCTAGATGAAGTGGCATTCGACTTTAAGAAGTTAGGTGACTTCTCCAACTTAAATTTTTAATAACTTTAACACATGAAAATGGGTTTAAAACGCCTAGGAGGTCATGGAATTCACACTTCCCATGGTGGTAAATCATGCATGACCGAAAATGGAAAAATGAGGTATAACACTAGGATAGTGTTTACTACACAGTTCACAATGAAGTGTTATTGCACAATTCCCAGGAAAGAATGAATAATAAAAAGATGGAAGTGTTTCATTCCAAGCCTTTGTTTTAATTGAGAAATTACCGTCTGTTAATTTTTAGGTTTAGGACAAAAAATCAAAATTGGCTAAAGAAATGCATTGTTAAGTTTAAATTTATACCAAAAGAAAATGTATGGGGAAATGGTGTTCAAATCACATGCCAAATCATTACTCAATATTATAGCTTGTTTAACAACATCACAGAGGTTTTCATCCTTCTATGCTATTACGGGCGAGGTAACAGTAGTGATGTAGCAGTTGTTGTAACTTGTGAACGTCACTGTTATGGTTGTTTTCATCATGATAGATTATTTAATGTAATCTCATAAGAGTGATGGTTTGTTGTGGTATAATGTATGCTTTTAAATACGTGTCCCATGGAATATTGTATGATTCCGCTAAGATGTTAATATCTAGAATTGTTGTGCATTTGTTATATGAATGTATATAAATCTATTTTGCATGTAAGCTAGTTATATATAAAAATTATTTGTGTTTTTAAAGTCTAATGTAACGTAGGGTGCGTTACAAATTGGTATCAGACCTAAGGAAACAACTCACGAGGCCTTAGGGTATTGTATTATCTCTTTGAATTGAATGTTGCATGTTTTAAAGATAAAATAAATGTGCATATGTACAATGATGTGAGTTAACAATCATGTATGAATCTCATATTTCTAGTGACAACATATTTGTCAGGCCATTGTCCTTGGAAATTGTCATTGTAGTAGGAAAACAGTACTAAAAAGATGGCAGAAGAGCCTTCACTATCCAACTTTACTGAGGAAGTTGGTATGGGTGTTCAAAGAACTAAATATAATGGTCATTAGACTGATATGGGAACATTGGAAGTGTTCCAAACTTTGAAGGACATATAGACTAGGAACGAAAAGATTCTACAGAGTTTGGAACAACAAAACCAAATAAATCAACAAGTGATGCAGATCTGGTACAATTACAAAATCAAATGCAATAAGATACTCATCCAAATAGACAAGATAATCATGATACTCATCCTAGAAGCCATTGGAAGAGAAATCGTGATGGGAATACATTACAGGGTGAACTCGGGAAGATTAAACCTCCCACATTTGGTGGGAAAAAATATAGAGAAATTGCAGAGATTTGGATTCTAGAAATGAAGAAATATTTGCAATTACATGAATACTCTGATAATCAAGAAGCTCGTATTGCTATATATAACATTCGGGAAAAATCTTGCAGGAGGTGGAAACATCTGAAGCAGGTTGAAAATATGGATGAAAGGAAAATTTCATGGAATATTTTTCAAAGGTATTGTAAGCATGAATGCCTATCCCAATAGTACTATGATAAAAAATGCAAGAATTATTTGAACTCGGACTAGGAAATATGACTATGGACGAATATGAGAAAATATTTTTGGAGTTACTAAGTTATGTTGAATTCATCTAGGATGAAAAGGTTAAGAATCGATGATTTCTCAATGGTTTACCAACATTCTACAAGGACCGAATAACTTATGATGAACCTCACACTTTGAAGGAATACATTAGGAAAGCTAAATGCTTGTATGAGAAAGGAAAAAACAAACAAGATGTGCAGAAAGTTTGGAAGGGTAAACTAAAATATAAGTATGACCAGAGGAAAAAGTGTTTTAAGCCTCTTTAAGTTAAGCATGACCTGTATAACTCTTACAAACAACCAATTATGAAATATGAAACAACTGAATCTGTAGGACAAAAGAAACCATTCCAAGTTAAATGCTAGAAATGTGGAGGTCAGCACTACCTCAATAAATCTCCTGAAAGGAGAAATAAATATGCTAGTGTGCATAATGTGCATGAATATTCTACAGTGGTAGATGTTATTAGAAGCATCCCTCATATTTACGCAGCTTTAGATAATCGTCAGGCGGACCACCAGTATACCATGATTAAATTGAAGGCAAAATAAATAGTTTTCCAATTTCAATTTTGATTGATTTCAGAGCTTCTTAAAATTATGTAAATACTAATATGGTTTAAAATGTAATTTAGTGACCAGTAAACTTCCTAAGCATAGAATGGTACAATTGGCTACCGAGATGAAAAGGAAAATTAATTCCATGGTTAAAAAAAAATGGAAATGAATGGGTGTCATAACAAAGTTGATTTGGATATCATTCCTCTCGGTTCTTATGATGTGTTGATCATAATGGATTGGATGGATAAGCACTTTGTTGTTTTGGACTACCATAGTAAATTTATTACTTTCCTGGATGAGGACAAGAATACAGTTAAGATAAAAGGAATTCCAAGATCAATTTCCATAAGACAAATTTCAGCCATGCAGATTAAGAAATGTTTCAGGAAAGGGTGCTAGTTGTATTCCATACATGTGGAGGAAATGACAACTGAAAAAGAACCAAGCTTAAATGAATATCCACTATTGAAATAATTCAAAGATATGTTCCAAGATGTACCCAGGTTACCACCAAATCAAGACATTGACTTTACAATTGATTGGGTTCCTGTATTTGTGCCAGCATCAAAAGCTCCTTATAGAATGAGTACCCCGCAGCTGAAAGAATTGTAAATGCAATTGGAAGAGTTGTTAAAGAAAGGTTATATATGACCCTATGTGTCACCATGGGAAGATCCAACTCTGTTTTTAAGAAAGAAAGATGGCACACTAAGATTCTATGTGGATTACAGGAAACTAAATAAAGCTAAAATCAAGAACAAGTATCCACTAATGAGTATTTATGGCCTATTTGTTCAAATGAGAGGCACAAAATTATTTTGCAATATTTATTTGAGATCATGGTATCACTAGGTGTTCATAAAAGATGAGGAAATCAACAAAATAGATTTAGAACTAGGTATGGACATTATGAATATACAATCCCCCCTTTCAGTCTGAAAAATGCCCCAACCACATTCATGTGTTTAAAGAATTTCTCGACAAGTTCATTATAGTACTACTGGATGATATTTTGGTATATTCCAAATAGGAAGAAGAGCATGAAGAACATCTCCATATTAATTTATAGATCTTGAAGGAAAATCAACTTTATTTCAATCTTAGAAAGTGCTCATTTTATCATAGGCAACTATTGTATTTGGGTCATATTATCTCTGAAGAGGGAGTAGTAGTGGACCCTGCAAAGATAAAATCCATACAGGAATGACCTACTCTGAGAAATGTAATATACGTAATATCATTTATGGGGCTAGCAGGTTATTACTAAATATTTATAGAAGCTTTCTCTTGGATTGCAAATCCAATTACATCATTACAGAAGAAGGGTGTGAAATTCATTTGGAACCAGAAATGTGAAGATAGCTTCAGAATTTTGAAAGAGTTACTCACATGCACTCCAATATTAAAAATTTCGGATCCAAACAAAGAATATGTGGCATGTAGAGATGCATCTCTAGAAGGAATTGGTGGATTTCTAATGCAATATGGGCATGTAATTTGTTATGAATCACGAAATCTTAAGGAGCATGAAAATACCTATGCTACTCATGATCTAGAGTTAGTTGTCATAGTTTGTGCCTTCCGAATTTGGAGGCATTGTCTCATGGGGAATAGGTTTAAGTTAAATATAGATCATCACAGCCTGAAATATTTGTTTGAACAAACTCCTTTGAACTTCAAACAAGTCAAATAGATTGAATTCATCAGTGAATTCAATTTTGAAATCAAGTACATAAAAGGAAAATAGAATCGAGTGGCAGATGCACTTAGTAGAAGAGGTCAAATCATGCAAATTTCATTCAAAAATTGGAAATTGATTAAAAAATTTGGTTACAGGAGGCATTAAAAGCAAATGATATTATTTACAAGTTGTGGCAGCGTTGCAGGTAGGCAACAAACCATTAAATTTTCCAAATATGCATTGGTTGAATATGGAGCTCTTCAATTTAATGGCAGAATCTACATACTAGTTGAAAGTGAATTGAAGAAAATCATATTACCTTAATTGCATAATGTACCTTACGTAGGTCACCCTAGTTACCAAAATACTCTGACAACAATTAATAAAGAGTATTAGTGGCCAGGAATTAAGAAAGAAGTGGCCAGTTTGATTGCTCAATGATTGGAATGTCAAAGAGTAAAAGCAGAACACATGAATCCTACTGGTCTACTCCATCCATTGTTGGTACAAGAATAGAAATGTGATGTGGTAACCATTGATTTCATTACAAAATTACCACAAACACTAAAGCAACATGACTCTATTATGGTGGTGGTTGGAAAATTGACAAAGTCATCCCATTTTATACATGTTCAATCAACATTTAAGGAAGCCAAGATTGCAGAGATATATATGAAGGAAATTTCTAGGTTTCATGGTATTCCAAGAGCAATTTTTTATGATCGAGATCCAAAGTTCACTTTGAACTTTTGGAAGGGTTTGTTCAAATAATTTCGAACCAACCTCAACCTCAGTAAAACTTATCATTTGCAGATTGATGGACAAACTGAGGAAGTAAATCAAATCATTGAGGATATGCTCAGGATGTATGTAATGGAAAATTCCAGTAAATGGGAAGACTACAGGTAACCAGGATGTATGTAATGGACAAGCCTAGTAAATGGGAAGATTGCTTGTATTTATTATAATTTTCCTACAAAAATGGTTACTAAGCATCGTTGAAGCTGAGTCCATTTGAAGCACTGTATGTCAGGAATTGTAATGTTCTAGTAAATTGGGACAAACCAGTGGATAGGATAATAGGTAGACCATAAATGATTGTAGACATGGAAAAACAGGTAACCAGGATCAAGCAGAATTTGAAGGTATCTCAGGACTAACAGAAGATCTATGTAGATAAAAATAGAATGCATAGAGAGTTCTAGGTTGGGGACAAAGTGTTCCTAAAGGTCATAGGTAGAAAAATTTCATTGCGGCTAGGTAACTACAAGAATTTGATCGCCATATTTTTTGGACCATTTGAGGTCCTAAGCATAATTGGATCTGTATCCTATGATATAGCTCTACCTCCTACGGTTAAAGTACATATTGTTTTTCATTTTTCATTATTGAAAAGTATGTTTATGATTCTAATCACATACTTGATTGGTTGTGGTACATGTGGAACCTGAATGGAAAATCCAAGTACAAATAGTCTACATATTAGATAGAAGAGTTGAGACACTCAAGAATAGGTTCATCATACATGTAAAGGTCCAATGAAACCACTACAGTACTAAAGAAGCAACTTGGGAAACATAAGCTGTTATGTAGGAAGAATACCCATATTTATTTCGAAGACTTGTATATATGTAATGTAAATAAGTTTTGAAAAAAAATTTCATATGTTTTTGGTCAATGAAACACCAAGGATGGTGTAGACTTTAAGGGGGAGGGGAATGTAACACCCCTGGTTTGAAACCCCTAGTCTGATGATGCCAAGATGTAATTACTCTATGTGAATGCCTACAAGGTTGAACATATTGTATTTTTGTAATTATTAATATTAAAATCCACAACTCGGTGTGTGGAGGAAGTACGTTGAAGATATCGAGGACTCATGTATTCACAAGAGATGGTAAGGGGGTTAAAATGTCATACGAGGGAAACCATACTATTTCATGAATTGAGCCTAAATTCCCTTTGTGTTAACTTAAGTTTGTTTTATGGTATGATTGGGGATTAAGTGTGATTAAGGGGATTTTTTAATGTTTAATAAAAAATAGAGAAATGTGGTTCATGGGAGAGACCACATGGCGAAGAGAATTATCATGCAAACCTAAAATTCAAATTTTCCTATGCATGGGAAGTATGGATAAGGAAGGTGATTTTTGGTCTGTAGAGAAAAATATGGTATTGAATGTGGAGTCTGAGAAGCCAAATCTAAGTTTGAGAAACCAAATTCCGAGTTTGTTGCTGTTGAAATTGTGTCCATTTTTGCCTTTGGCTTTCCTTGTAATTATGGAAAATGGTGTAGGCAGCTAAGTTGGTGGATCTATTAGCATTGAGGACAATGAAGTATCTCACTGTTGTGCTGTCAGAATGAAGCTGAGGAGGTGAAATGCACCATTTGGCATGAAATTGTAGCTAAGCCAACTTCTTGTTTGCAAAGTGTAAAATTCAGAAATTATTGGATTGGTGAGATGTTTGTCTAGTGAATGCATGAGTCTCAACTCAGAAGTGGTGTTTTGCTGAGAGATAAATGAGAAAAATTGCCTACGGTTGGTCGAGTGTGCCTCACACACAGCCAGTTTCCCATTTTCAAGTGAATTCTTAAATAAGTATTGTGTTGGAAATTTAAATAGCATTAAACATTCAGTTGTTTCCTTTTTAAATTTTGGTTATGGAATTTTATTGAATATTCCATCAAGTAACTATTAGAAATATATTGTTACTGGCGAAAGTTATGAGTTTGGAATTGAATTTCGGGTTTTTATTTTCTATAAGGGAATGGATTGTGAATTCTAAAAATTGAAGTCCCTATGGTGATATAGATATACTCGGGGGAAGGGCGTTTTACATGCTCAAGTTTTGTATGTTCTTACTTAAAAATGTTTTTGTTATGCTCATCCATTTTATACTTTTCCATAAAACATGTTATGCACCGGTAGTGGTAAATATACCGATGAGTCAATGATTGAGTACCAATAGTTCTCAATTTTAAAATGACAAAATAAATTTTATTCATGGTTGAAATTGCATGTTTAATGGAAAATTTACAATTTATTAATTGATAAAAGAGAATGAATATGGTAGAATGTTGTTCCCATATCATAATAAAATGGAACTTACATAGATTGAAGAATGTCTATGTATATAGTTGCAATTTCCTTTTTCTTGTTCTGTTTTATATAGTGTCTATTGCACAGTTCCTGGTGTTTACTTCATAGTTCCTAGGATAGTGACTACTGCACAGTTCCTAGTGTTTACTGCACAATTCCTAGGATAGTGTTTACCACATAGTTATTGGTGTTTACTACACAATTACAAGGATAGTGTCTATTGCACAGCTATTGGTGATTATTGCATAGTTCTCGGGATGGTGTTTACTACATAGTTTGTGTTGCACAGTTCCCAAAGTAGTTTCTACTACACAATTCCTGGTGTTTACTGCACAATGTTTACTACGTAGTTCCCAGGATAGTGTTACTACACAGTTCCCAGGATAGTGTTACTACACAGTTCCCAGGATGGAGTTTACTGCACAATGTTTATTGCGCAGTTCCCATGATAGTGTTTACTACACAATTTTTGTTGTGCAACTCCCAAGACAGTGTTTACCACACAGTTTATAGGATAGTGTTTATTGCACAATGTTTACCGCACAATGCCTAGGATAGTGTTACCGCATAGTTCTCCGGGTAATGTTTATTACACATTGTTTACTACACAGTTCACAACAAAGTGTTATTGTGCAGTTCCTAGGAAATAATTTATAAGAAAAGGTTGGATGCGTTGCATTCCAAGCCTTAGTTTTAATTGATAAATTATTGTATTTAATTTCTAGGTTTAGGCCAAAAACTCAAAATTGGCTAAAGAAATGCATTATTATCTTTAAAGTTATACTAAATCAAAATGTATTGTGAAATGGTGTTCAAATCACAGGTCAAATCATTTGTTAATGTTATATCTTGCTTAACAACATCATAGTGGTTTTCAACCTTCTATGTTGTTACTAGTGAAGTAACAACAGTGTTGTGGCAGCTGCTCTAAATTCTGACCAACAATGTGATGGTTGTTTTCAACATGATAACTTATTTAATGCAATCTCATAAGAATGATGGTTTGGTCTAGTATAATGTATGTTTTTTAATTCGTGTCACATGGAATATTGCATGCTTCTGCTAGGATTCTAATATCTAATTGTTGTGCATTTGTTATGTGTTTGTTATATGAATGCATATAAAGTTATTTTGCATGTAAGTTGTTTAGAAAAAAAATTATTAATGTGTTTTAAGTCTAATGTAATGTAGGGTGCGTTACAAAAAACAAATTACTAAGAGGTTGTGTGATATTTAGTAGTAAATCATAATGGAAAGTAAATTAAATATAAACTAAACTAAAATCATTTACTCTCAAACATGCATGAAAACATAAATCAGAAAGCTAGCCATTAAAAGAAGATGGACCATGTAAAAGAATGTGATTCCGATTATTACCTAAAGAATAGGGTGATACAAGCACACCTTCGTGCCATATATTGAAGGTCAAGGGCCACCACAATTGATCCAAGGGAATTTCCTATGTATCCTTTGGAGCCCCAATCTCCAGACATATGCCTAATGGGAATTCCCTTGATGGTGAAAGTTGAAATGAAGATGAGGCTTCTTTCATTCTCTCTAGTGAAATTCGAGCAACATAACAATGCTTTTAGCATATGGACGAATGGATGTGAAATGATGACCATGAGGGATTCTTTCATAAGCACAAGAGTGGTAAAAAATGAGATCTAGATACAATGTGTATTCTCTCTAATCCATTGATGACTTAGTGGAGAGGTTAGGGTTTTGAGGATCAAATAAGTTGTTAATTTTGACCATGTTAATTGTATGTGTCCACTTTCATCCACTGCTTCCCTTAGGAAAGCACAAAATTATGAAATCTAATTGAAAATATGATTTTTGAACTAGGTTGTGGGTTTTAGGAAAAAAGGTGCAACCTGACTCATGCTTTTAGATGGAAAAAGTGCGACCTACTAGTTATGGTCAATTTTGGTAGTTGAATTTTAGTTGTTTGGTAATTTAGTCATTTCCTCAAGCCATATGGATTAGATGGGAGTGAAAAATGGTGCTAATACTACCAATATTGATGTATAATGACGATGAAATTGATGACAAGGTAGGTGAGAAAATTTTGACTGTTAACAACATACATCCTTCCTATAACCCATCTCTTCTCTTCAAAATTCAAACTAATACACTATATTAAAGAAGAAAAACATCTAAACCATAATTAAGTACCTAGTGTTGTGATACACCACCTAGCTTAGATTCATGAGTGTGTTATTATCTATCAATTTATTTAATTTTAGTGGGCTTGAAAAAACCTTTGTATCCTCAAACTATAGCTTTTTATCGTCAAGGATTCATGCCTACCCAAAAGACATATATACTAATAGTACTTTAAGAGAGTTATATAATAAAACAACCATTTGAGTTTTCACCATTGAATATCCAAGGGGGGTGAAAATACTCAATTATATATCTAGGAGGAGAACCCCTATTTCATTAAAATTGGAGTAATAAGGTAGAATATAAACTAAAAAATTATTCAACGTCAACCTTTCTAAAGTGCAACATTGGATTTTAAAAGTGACAATATTGGTTTTAAAAAGTGTAATATTTGAATCTAAATGTGCCAATTTCAAATAAGTTTGAACCCAAAAAAGTGCCATTTTTTTTATTCCAAAGTACAACTTTTATATAAAAATGTGAATTTTTATATATACAAGTGCCAATTTTGATTCCAATGTGTGGGTTTTGATTCAAAAAGTGTAAATATCTAATTTCTACAATGTCTATTTAGATTTCAATATTTAGATTTTTTTCTTAAGTGTATATGATATCTAAATCCATTAAGATTAATTTATAGTTGTCAACATATTATATTTGTATGTGCATTCATAGTATCACTATGACACCCATTTCTATATGCATCAATATTGAATATATGTGATAAAATAAAAACAAGAGACAATAATCATTGTATTCTAGAGTTGTACTTTTTAAATATTTATGGTAGCACCGACCAAAAAAAGTCTCACTCATCAACATCACTCCCAGACTCAACATTATGCTCCATATGTTCTTGTTATGCATTAATTGTTGCAGGGCCTTTCTAAGTTATTTTTATTTTCTCTCCTATCCATCCTACCCTTTGGTGACCATGCCCATATGATGCTATCAACATCAATGAACATATTGTGTTCCAAACAAACAACCCATTATTGTTTTTAATTTAAATATATTTTTATACAATTCTTTAGTAGCCTTTGATGTTCTAGTTGGATTTCACCATTGAACCTATACCTTGTAAGACTCAATATTAGCATTTGGATCTTGATAAACACTTCCTTTTTCCCCACAAAACCATATCACACAGTCTTTATCTTGCAATTGCACTATAATTAGTTGTCCCTCTTGTTATCGGACAATCTACTCGAGCGGACGCGAGCATGATCTCCCTAGTTCAGGTGAATCTAGAACAAATGGAAACAAAATATAACACTACTTTCCTAGATCAATTAGAGACCGATTCAAATAGATGTCTTACCTTCATATCTGTAGATCTTCCTCCTCTTTATTGCTCCAAGCTTCGTGGTCATTAGATCTGTAGCTGCAAGACCTGTCAAAGCATGTAGAGATGAAACGAGCAGTAAAAGTACATCTAAACACTAACTAGTCTAAGTAAACGGTTAAGGAAGTGAAATATAAATATCAATAAACATAAAGACATTTATGGAAAGAGATTATATTACTTCCAATAAAGTGGGAAATACAAAGAAGAGTGATGATTACAACCCAAGCCTTAATGTTGCAATTCTCCTCTTACAAGCCAAACCAATGCCTCCAAAGGAAATGTATGCCTCCCAAGAGATGGATAGGGATCTTCTAGGTTAATACCACTAGCATGTAAGTGCTATAGACTTCCTCCCCTTGGAATGGAGAAGAGATTCATACTTATAGGACCAAGAGGATAGAATAAGTTGAGAAATGGTGGGAGAGGATTAAGAGATCCTTCCTAGAGGTTAGGGAATTGTAGGTCATGTCACCTACAAGTTAGGGATAGAGATCAACCTCATCCACCTTCGATAATTTGCTCGAAGTTCCCCTTTATCAACTTTAACTAACTTTGGCACATGCAGCATGAAGGCAACTTGCGCTTGAGAGGGAAAACGCAGGCTGCACGAGGGAAACCTAAGCCACCGGCGCAGTCTGTCCGATGACAGTCTGCACCTGACCTAGTTGGGCACTTTTTGCTAGAGGGAAACCTGCACCACCCAACTAGAACTTGTGGACAAAGTTCAACAACTTGCTCCAGTTGAATCTCTTGATCAGGGAAACCTTAGGGATTATGGCACTGAGTTAACTTGAGACCCATGATGACAAGATTTAGGTGTAATGGAATGCCCCCCCAAAGAATGAAGCTGACAGAACAAGACAGGTGAAATGCTTTGAAATATGGATGACAGGGACTTGTCGGTCGGAAGATGTTGCTGCAGTACAACTGACTCTGAGATATCAATCTCACATGACTCACGACATGGCTGTTGACCAATACAATGAAGATCCATGGTAGTAAAGACCGACTAAACACAATCATAGATCCATGATGAGATGATAACATAGCCACGACCAATACAAAGTGGAACTGTGTAATACGACTCAAACAATCTCTATCGTAACCTGGGTAAGACATGATTTTCCTCAGGGTCTTCAAGTCGAACCCGCAATGATACGAATATATCCATCTGACTACAATGTCTTGGAGTCAAACATGGTATAAACCACTTGATTACTGATCATTGATGTATATCGTTAACAAGCGTGAGGGAAATCATCATTGATGTCAATGCTTCCCAAGGTATCGTAGTACATACCATCGAGTGCGAATGAATGAGTTGAGGTCGAACACTCGATGGGATCTCTCAATCAAGATTCAATGATGTAAACTCATGTTGAAAGTGAGGTGACATGCCATTGAGGCATGCAGGCCCAAGGTACTTGATTGGTTTCTAGATTTGATCCTCGAATGATGTGTTGAATTCGACAAGGCTGAATCCGTCGAAAGAGGGCCATAATGAATCCCCCATCATCGACACGAAACTCGATAACATATGTTTGGAGTAGGTCGGACGGTAGAGTAATACACAATACTAACTTGGGGTAGACCAACAAGGTGGAAGGTGTACTGACTGAAGATGATGAGTAATGAACATCTCTTGAACATGGGCATGGCATGACTTAGCAGTATTGACACGACGAGGAAAATACCGATTCCCAATGCAACTGATGATGGAAGCATTCTTTGGATGAGCCAAAGGAGCGACATGACTCATGAAATCAGTAGGACTCGAAGACAAATGGATTACCCAAGTACTGAATGCAAATGCAAATGAGTGTCATGTTCAAGAGTGACTATGTATTGTCGTAAATTATAGTGTAATACAAAATCTTTCTTTTTTCCCCATCATGATTGATGAGTGCCTCACTTGTTTTTAACGAGCTTGAGGAGGCTTAAAATATGCTCAGTATAGCTCATCCCGTGGATGAGCCCAAACCTACACATTTTACGAACTTGGGATAGGAGGGGTTTGTCCCATGACGGGCCCTTCAATGTAAAGTTTTAACGAGACCACAGAAGGTAAACTCGGCATCATTTCATGTTTAGAGAGTCTGAAAAGACCTAAAGAAGACTCCAAATGTCCTTTATTCATAAAGTTAGTCTCTCCGCCCAAAAAAGGGTAAAAAATGCGAAAGAGAACTCTTCCAGCCATGATTAGATGGAGTGCTCCTTTTTCGTAGATAGTACCTCGTGGTCCGAAAAAGGGGTAAACTATTACCAGAAAGACAACCGTTCAAATAATTTTACAAGCGTGAACACATCAAGTTCGCTTGGCAATCTTTTTGTATTTCGAGAGCCTGGAAAGATCTTAAAGAAAGACTCTGAGGGGTTCCTTTTTCATGGAAGTTTAACGATCCCGAAAAAGTGATCAACTATAACTCGATGACTTATTCTCATCATTTTACGAGCACGAGAAAGAACAAAGAGTTAGCTCGGAGTCTTTAATAATTGAATTTAATGAGCAAAATAATGACATAAAAAACGCTGGATGAGTTGTTCATACCTGATAATACATGCGAGATGACCACAATTGCGAAAAAACAGTATTAATAAGGTACTTAACTTCACCTGAAAGCTTCGAAACTAGGTCAAAATGATTAACCAAGTAGAAATAATCCCAACTATAGCAAAATAACCCACTGTGGAATAAATTAAAAAAGGAATATGCTCTTTTGTTATAAAAAGGGGTAAATAGTAAAAAAGAATTACTATTTGTTTTTACCAAATTGGAGAGGTGAGAAATACCATTTGGAGTCGTTTTTCTAATGTTGATTTTAGGAGCTACGATCGACCGTTTCGGGTGCCGTCAGTGTCAAGTAACCGTAAACTTAGCCCTCTACCTTTCCAGTGGATTACATTTTCATTTTATTGAGTTTTGGGCTTGTTATGTGGGGGGATTTGCGCTCACGGGCCAATGCAATCCCCCCTTTCGAGAACTGTGTCGAGCATGCGTCGGTGCAAAACCCGAAAGGATGCTTTGCAATGGTGGCACCCTGTCCGAAAGGACAATTTGCGTCGGCGCAAACCCATATAACAAACTCAAAATTCAACCAAAGAAAAAAACAAATTGATGGGTGAGGAAGGTTCTAATAGTGTTTATTTTGGCTTTTGGGCAGGGTTGCAGTGACTAAAATGGTCCTCGAGTGGAGAGAATGCGAGCATGAGATCGACCACGCTCAAGCAAAAAATGATCCCTAATGCATAGACTCATTGAGGAATTGTGGTTTTCTCAAGTATTTCCGAGTGCCGGGCATGAGGGCCCAAGTACCATTGCTGTCACATCTGATCCAATGTTGGGACCGGGTACAAAAACACTTTCAGATTGGTGTGCACACTCTAAGTATAGATGTTGAGGACATCTACTTTCTGACAGGGCTGTCCCGATGGGGAAACCCTATGTCCCTATCTGGGTCACGAGGGGGTGACCGCACTATGGAGGACATGATTGAACAGTGGTGCACTCCAAGTAATCATATGGATGGTGGGAAGATTCCCATCAAGGACGTATGAGACCGAGCTCTCTATACTGTGCTCTTTACCATCGTGAGGGTGGCTGGTAGTCGATCTACTCATCTAACGAGAAAAGCACATATGATGTACATTGAGGAGTGTATGGCTCCTACTGTATTCAACTGGTGTGAGGGGTTCCTCACCAGTCTACGAGATCAGGTGACCAAATGTCGGCACAGGGTGCTGAAGCAATTTGGTTACAATTTAGTGGTGATATCGTTCATGTTGGAGCGGGTGCCGTACTTATGCTCACGGGTAGATCTTGAGGATCGAGATGTTTGAGATCCTCATATGACCAGGTGGTCCGAGGTGATGGCCCTCCATGGTGGTGGGGGTCCTATTATTATCTTCGGTACAGGTTTCTTCACATGGCTAAGGGGAAAACTCCTCATGGTGGAGGACTACCCATATGATGGGAGGGACTTCAGATGGGACCCTGACCTGTTGCTTCCTGAGGGAGTGCAGTGGGGTGATATAGGTAAGAATGACTATTTCTTTTGTTTTTCATTTTATGTATTTATGATTTTTTTTGGAGTAGTGCTGATGGTTTTCAAAATTTTCATGCAGATGTGGGTCTATCACAATCGACCAGAGTCTCTCCTATCGCGCAGAGAGGGGCAGTGCCAGAGATGGGCCCCACAGCCTGAGATTCCTTTGAGGAGATGGAGTAGGTTGAGGAGAACCTCTGTAGGCTGACACTGGATATCCCGGAGCCAGGTGTCCATGACCTACCCCGTCGCTACCAGCGGCTTACGATCAGGGTATCTTTGCGTTTTGGCACATTGCTCCGGAAAGTGGCAAGGGTCGTGATCTGCTATCATGAGCATCCTAGATACTAGGATCATGTTTTGTATGTATATACTGAAATCCATGAGCTTCAGATTTTGTATCGGAGATATTCACTGAAAGCTTTCATGCTTCAGATTTTGTATCAACACTACTATTTTTGTACTTTGTATCGATTTTATATATACAGACACTATTGGAGGATTTATAGATGTGGTGTTCTATGGATGAATGTGGGATCTTATCTATTTGTTTGTTTTTATGCATTATGTACATGTCGTGTCGTTTTTGTGATTTATGATTATGATTATTTCATGTATGTGCAATGTACCAATCCAAGATGAAATTGGCCATGGAGTCCGCAATTGCATTCATGTCTCTTGAAATGTGCAGGTACTGAACAGATTCGAAGGACCTCTCTGAGAGGCGTACTCATCGGAAAATACAAAGTAACATGGGATCGTGGATGGTGTAGACTCAGTTGAGATGGGAGACCACTAATTGTGAGTCAAGGTGGATAACAATGTGGTCCATACCCAGGGAAAGAGCATCAGTTAAGACTCCAATCACTGCATGATACTCAGTGGGGTTGTTGGTTGCATACCCTAGACAACCCCCTCCCAAAATAATGAGCTCTCTGGTGGGGGAATAGAGTACCCAAGCTGTAGAAGCAAGGCTGCGAGTATGTTGGTTGGATCCGTCCGCGAATCCAAAGTAGGTTGTTGTATGCACATGTAGGAAGGACATGACGTAAGCATAAAAAAAACCAAGATCCTAACACACTTAAATCAAAGCGTCACAACACACAAAAAACACATCATGTACAATATATGCAAGGTACTTATGCGTGAAAAAATCAGGCATAATATCTCTTCAGGTAGATCCCATTGCGAGGCTCCCTAGATATATTTCGTCATAATCTTTGAGCTCATAATATCCCTTCTCCAAGACACATTTTACAACATATGTTCCATGCCACATGGAATCTAACTTTCTTGCCCTAACTTATCGTGTTTTTGGTCATATGTGAGGACCATATCCCCCTCGTTAAAGATACAAGGTTGGACTGACTTATCATACTGGGCCTTAATGTGTTTCTTGTGTGTTTTATTGGCTAGAGCGACATCACAGCGGGTTTCATCGAGTTTAGCCAAGTGAAGAAAGCATTCTTCCTCGGTCGTGGTGTGTGGGAGAAGTTCAACTGTGAGTTTTAGTGACGAAATCTCGCACTCTATCGGTAAAACTGCCTCTCCGTAAACTAGTTTGAAGGGTGTGAATGCAATGGAAGTCTTAACAGATGTCCTGTATGTCCAAAGGGAAGTGTTTAGGACTTGGGGGTGCAGGGTATTTGCAAGGTGCTGGAATGGGTTCCAAGGCTCCCAACAGAGGGTGAAAACCCAGATTGAAAGGCTTAGAAAGACCCTATGCAAGGGCAATTCTATCCCTAGCATGTTTGGTATGGAATTCTCCCATGGATATTCGGCCTCCACTGGCACTCTATGAGTTGGTGTTTCGATCACTAAGATCGGTTCTCCACTTAAGCAAAAAAAAAAAGTATGAAAACTTAGAAATGTTCTAACTCAACCTATTTAAGAAAAAGGATCTATTCTAGGTTAGATCTATACTAAGGAAAAGCTTGTTGTTGTGCAGATCAATCTTGATGTGAGATGGATAAGTATATTCATCAACTTCAATAGAAATGTTAAAAGATGCATTTACTTATTCACTTAGATCATAATCAATTAATAAAAATTAAGTGGCAATAATTTAAGTATGTAAACCTGTTCAAGATTAACATGTAATCACTTTGTTAATTGAAAAATTAACAATGATTAAGTCGAATGTTGATCATTTACAGAAATCAATAAAGAAAATATCTCAATTGATAGAAATTCAATAAAATATTTTCATACACAGATCAGCTATAAAGAGAAACCAATATCACAAATCTTTATGTAAATTAATGCTTGCAAAAGATCACACACTGTAGATGACAATTTGAAGTAAGAAATCAAACACTGTCAAATAAATTTGAACAATAAACAAGAGATGATTCAAAGGGATTACTTTACTGTATTAATGAAGTTTGTAAACAAAATTACAAAGCTCTGCTAAGACAGAGTATCGCCAGTCGTCTCCTGCTGATTTATGACCCAATAATTATCAACCCCTAACATCAAGAGGCATTCCTCCTTAAATAAAAATTACAACAGAGTACAAATGAAAATTCCCAAAAGATAAGGATTGCAAAGTTTGGATCAGACTATTGATCCAAAAAATCCTGCCAGAATAATTTGAACAATTTTAGCTCAAATGATTCCCTCCAGTCCTACGACAAAGTTTGAAATAAGGGTCATTTTCTAATTTCGTGAAAATATCGTACCAAAATTGTGGAATTCAAAAATGGCCTACTGGCTATCAATAACACACAATAGACGGTTCAACAAATCCTCCTGTTGAATCTCCTTAGAATCTTCCTGTTGATCCATAACATTTTCGAAAACAGAAAAATCGGACAATGGGTCTTGCTTCATGGGAGCTGGTGGAGTAGTAGCTTCCTTATTGATTATAAAATCATGGATAATGGAGTAATCTCGATTACATGGTTGTTCATTGATTTTCTCTTCGTTCTTCTGAGGGAGTAGTATGCAAACGGGCAAAGTTTCAGAATCTTCCTCTTCGCTATCACTGTTGGTATCAGGAACACCCACGTCAAAGGGTGGCGACATAGGTTCTTGAAATAACAAAGGCTAAAGTTCTTCTTGCATATAACATCCATCAAAGGATTCATAACCTATCTGCATGCTACTCACACCAGATCGTCAGAAAGAAAGCTTCCAAAATAAAACACAAAAATTTTCTACCAAATACAGACGACGAACTAAGTGCTTCATACGTGCGACCATATTTAAGAAGAGTTAAAGAAAATTATAATGATTGAATATGATGAGCTGCTATTATTAAAATCATACGAATTTGGAACTGCAATCATTTGAACTGTAACGAAACGACGTCAAAGCATGTGTTAATCCAAATTGGATCATAACAAAGTACAATTTTAACAGAATCACGCATGATTCAAAGTCACATCTGAAAATTGTCTTTACAAGCCAATCTAATCAAGCAATCATATCTTCAGAGGTGATCATGAGGTGAGAATTACAGTCAGAAACCTGGTTGTAAGAACAACGAAAAACAAGGCATTAAAACGTAAGTTTGAACGATGGAATTTCATCCATTGGATCAAATGAATTGACGACGAAGATTAACCAATGCAGGACGCGGGATCAGGTCTTGGAAATTTATTAACAAGTTTATTCATGATTTTCGAAAGCCGCAACCCGAAACTTGTGGGTTGCGGGTTTCACAAACAGAAACAATCGTTAAGAAATGAAAAATATTTTTCCACATCTTGCAACCCGACATTTCGGATTGTGGGTTGCGGGAACACACAATGCGACTAAAAGATAAACACATTGCCGAGATCTGAAAGCCGCGATTGCGGGTTTCTGGTTTCGGGATGAAAAATTCCCAAAAACTATTAGCAAAGGGTTTCCACAACCCACACCTTTCGATTTACGGGTTTCGGGCTGCCCAAAATCAAACGACTCAAAATGAATTCCCGCAACCCGCACTTGTCGGGCTGCGGGTTGTCGGATTATCGGGTTTTGAGTTGGCATAAGTAAAGGACAAAATTCTTAAAAATTAAGGCTTCCAACAAACCAAAAACACTTAGAAAATTCCAAGAGAAAAAATACAATCAAGGAAAAGAAAGGTATAGGTACAATATCATAGAAACAAAGTTCAAAACCTCATGTTCACGAGAACACCTACCAAAATACCTTTGTATTTATTTTAAAAAATGGGGCTCTCGTGCTCAACTGAAGCATGGGATCTGTTGTTTCCACAACAAATGGAGACTGGTTGTGAAGAACCCATTATCTCTACAAACAAACTTCAGTTAGAAAAAGTATATCAATCAGCTGCCTTTTCCAACCTGAAAATTTAGAAAATATCTATAAAGGAGACAACCAATAAGCAAAAAACATAAGATTGATATATTCCCATCGATGATCATATTAAAAATAATGCAAATATGATAAGGAGAATTAAGAAACAGCAGAGATCCTTTACCATTATGCAATCATTGAACACCAGCTTGTGTTGAACCTGGGACTAACTTAAAACTACTCATGGATATCCAAATTACCTATCACCTTGGTTTATTAATTGTTTTATATACAACAATTCTTTTGGCTATATACACATTTTTTTTCTCACTCTTTTTTTTTTAATTCAAACAAAAATGGACAGCTATACATAAGACCTTGTTGGTACAAGACCACTTCCCTGACTTGGTAATCATATATCAGCAGTGCCATTCATAGGCCTGATCCAGAAACTGATCAAGCTGGCTCGATAAGAGACCCATTGTCCTTCAGTTGTGACACTGAAAGCAACTATCGTGGCTTGGTGACCACATGATCATAGTTTCAATCCAAATTAAACCCATGATCATATCAGGGATGGCTTGTAATAAGACCCCCCTGTCCTTATACACAAAAAGTATCTTATAAAAGAAAAAATATAGATTTTGTTCAAACAATAGACTACAAGGCATTGCCAAGGCTTGGTAACCTCATGATAGCAGTGTTACTCACCAGTGTTTTGCAAATCATGAATGGAAAGAACTTGTGATAGGATCTTCCACCTATCAACAAAAACTGAAAGTCATCTTCCAAGTATGGTGGCTTGATGTGAAGATGTCATTCCACTAAACACCTGTGAACCTAAAGGGTTGGCTTAAAATAAGACCCGCCTCCTTGTAATCTATAATTATTTAAGAAAATTATTATCAAGGTGATTGTAAAAGGATCCAGAGCAGATAAATCCGATCAGGTTATTCTGATATGCTGTGAAAATGAGACATAAAATAAGAATATTTCAATCATTCCCCATACCTCAATTAAACAGATAAAACATGTAAAAGATAATGACCAAGGTGGAAAGGTATCAATCAAGGTTCTGCATTTATTGGCTGTGCATTCTTTACAAAACAAATTCTAATATCAACTGAAAAGAAACCGAGACTAACATACTATTCTGCAACTTCAGTTAAAAATCATCTTTGAGTAACACTGGTTTTAAACCATTACCAAATGCGTGGAGTCTATTATCAATAAAATGAAAGAAAACAAATCAAAACAAAGGAAATAGAGAACACACTCCAATCCTATGTACAAAAGCACCAAGTTGTTCATACGAAGTACCTTTTGAGCAATGAAACATTCACTGGGTAGGTGTCCACGATTCCTTCCAGTGTTTGTAATTAGACAGTACTGGGACCCATCTTTTTTGTAATAATGAAAGGTCCCAGCCAAAGGCGCTAGAATTTGGTATACTTGTTTTTATATTTATATTGTTTGTCCCACCTTTCGGGTTGCACGATGCGGGAAAAGCTTTTTCATCTTTTGACGATTCTTTCTATTTGCGAAACCTGTAAGTTTCGGGTTGCGGCTTTCAGGAATCATGAATAAGATTGTAAATAAGTGCCTATGACTGAACCTGCATCCCACATTGGTCAATCTCAACCATCCATTTCTTTCAATTGCATGATTAGGATTTAATCTAACGAACCGATAAATAATGATTTTTTCTATTTTCTTTTTACCATTTTCACTGCTGGAAATTACTCTGCTGCACTGATTTTACTGTGGATTTCGTACAAGGGGTCATTTTTACCAGTTTTCAGTTATTCCCAGGTTGTTTTGTTGTCACTGTTGCATTTGCAATTGATAATTTCATTGTTTTTGGTTTTAGTTTTGATTTTTCTTTCTTTTATTTATCAGAATTTCCAAGCTCCGCCACCATGTCGAAAAACACCCGGTCTAAGACATCTCACAGAGATTCCCTGACCAAAGACCCCAATTTTGGTATTTTCTTAGACACTATTGAAAGGGTTACAGAGACCTATCAGATGGATTGGTCCAAAATATATGCCATATTTGACAATGACGACCTTTCCCACATTGAAAATGATCAACCTACGTATGAGAAGATTAGGGATTCTCAAGTACACGCTATTGTTACTCGCCCCACCATTTTACCTTACAGTGATGTCGTCAAATGGATAATTGAGAATGAAAACCCCACAGACCGGTCATTCAACAATAGCACGGGGGATCAATTGACTCATTTCTGCCTTGAGGTCTTTATTCGAGCTTTTGCTCTCAAACTGCATGTGCAGACCCTTAGTCCCGAGTTCATACAATCCTCAAAAACTCGATATAACTTCAATGATATGTTAAAATCATGGATGGTCAAGCCTAACGCCTTTGTGCCTAAAGCCGACAATCTGTACCCTATTTCTTGGTTCAGGGAACCCTATTCCTTGCTAGTAGCCATGCTTTGTAGGCTCTTTGGCCTTTGTAATTGTTTTGTCTTCAAAGTTGAATGGGATCCCATAACACACCATGTGTTAACTACCGGCGAGTCCTTCCCATGGGCTTCTATCCTGACATCTGAATTGAAGAACGCCATCCAAGAGTATCAGAAGGCACCTGCCCTGAAAAAACCACATTTCTACCTCTCAGCATATGTAATTGATGTCTTTTGCTCATAGTTCCAATACCCAAACTTAGGTTGGAATTGGACCCCCCTCAGACCCACCTGTTCATATCTATCACTCAGTGTTATGGGATGGGAATTATATCCCTTTACTTTATGATATCTATGATCATTTCATGGGCACTGTTTATTTCAAGATTTCCTGGCAATAAGCACCTACATTTTCAGTTGATGCCAAATCCTTCATCAATACCATCAGTGATTGGTATGTTTATTAATATTTCTCATACATCAGATTTTGCAGAAGTGACACAATCCACCTTCTACCCAGGATAGTTCCTGACAAGCTGGTTATACAAGAAGTTTCTTTTCAGACTATAATAGATGGTATGTATAAGAAGCTTACAGGTCCTAGGAAGAAAGGATGGCATAAATTTGATTTGAACCTTGGGCCACTTGTTATCCCAACCTCAACTTGGTCTACAGTGCTCGGTGATCAGATGGATGCTCTAAAGTTGGGTCTTACTCCCAAAAGGAAGCACGATCTCAAGAAAATTCTTGATGCACACCTCAAACAGATTCATGTTAAGATGGACTATGTCCCTGAGTCTAAACCAGATGACTCTATTTACCAAGGAGTCGACACCTTTTCTGAAGTGCTTGCTAAGGCCAAGAATGCAGAAGAGCAGCATAACATCTTGCAATATCAGAAAGACCTTAAAGCTAGGATCCTAAGCTACAGAACTATGCAGCTAAATCTACTGGAGAAGGTAAGAAAAGAAAGAGAAGATAAGGAGGCTCAGAAAGCTAAAGCTCCTCTGATGCTTACTTATCCAGATGGGGAAAAAGGTAAATCTCCCATGGAGCCTCCTCCTCAGATAAAGACATATGAAGAGGTCAAGGTTCTGTTGCAGACATCTCATAAGTTCAAACAGGGGTTAGCACAAATCACCTCAGTATTGGGTACTCATACAGTTGAACCTCCTAAGCCCATTGTGGATATTCAAGTGTCTACTGCAGCTGCACAAGAAGAAGATGATCTAATTATAGTTGATTCTAGTCTAGCTAATAAGCAGAAGATCCTTTCCCATGTAGCACATCTTCCCCCTGAGGACATTATTGATTGTGACCTTGAGGTGAAACCTCATCCTCCAGTATCAGTAACAAAAGAGGTGACTGAAGATTCACCGACAGTCGTTGATTTGATGAACACCATTGAGATGGATCACTCTTTTCCTGATTAACAGTAGTTAGAGGTTACAACAGCTCTTAATACCACAACAGGAGCACTTTTTCTGCCATCTATCCAAGAGATATCTACTTTGTCTTCAGGAAGGACACCTCCATTTTCTTTATCATAGTTATTTCATACCCTCACCACTACCACTATTCCATTCCCAGCCAACCCAGTCTCTTTCACCATTCCATCAACTATCATTGCAGAGGTTCAGTCTTTGATTTCCCCCCTACAAAAACCCACATCCACTTCATTATCCTTCACCACTAGTGAGGAACCTTTACTCTCCCCTTGATCATCATCTGGTCATGTTAATAATCAAGTTTCACTTTTTGAAGCCTTTGTCTCAGTTCTTTCTCCAACTTAGGTTTTATTAGTCACCCAAGCCATCTCTACACCTTTGACTACCCCTCAAGTCATTGTGCCTATACCTAGTCCTGCTGTCACTCAAACACCCTCACTGATCTCAACAGTAAGCATTACTTCTACCTCCATAGCGTTGGTGGCTGAGTATGCAGATGATGATATAGTCCCCCTTGGGAGCTATTTTTACATCCAGGATGACAAAGCAGTAATGAAAAGAACTAGGAAGAGAGGTAAATATCAACATGGGTTAGCTACACCTATTCCAAACTAGGTTATATGGGCTCATCGAACAAATAATCCTCGAATTGAAGCAATTGAAACAGCTACAGCCTTAGGGGCCTTTGCAAGTGCAAATTTGGATTCAGTCCATGTTCTGGATAGGGAAGTTAACCTGAAGGAAGAAGAGACCAAGAGACTTGCAAGGGAACTAGCCCAGACCAAAGAGAAACATGCATTTGATATTGTTGACCTTAGGAGGACATGGGAAGACAGATTAGAATATTTGGAGCAGAAGAATTCTACTGTCCAAACTGAGCTTTGCATAGCACAAGATCAAAATGTTTCTGATGCAGAAAAAATAGCTATTATGGAAAGGCAAGATGAGGATGCAACTGCAACTGCATCCTCCTCCAATTTCTCTAAGTTTACATCCCTTGAGTTCAAGAATATAGCTCTCCAAGTTAATCGGGAACATCACAAGTTTCTTGAGAAGTTGTACACTTCCTTGGATGAAATCATGGAAACTTATATCGGTTTCTCTAAGATGTCTTCTACCCTAGAAGAATAGAAAGACAAGAGACTCCAAGCATCCAAGGCAGAGGAGAATGTTTATGAATGGAAGGGATACATAAAGGACAGACCAGAGGATATACCAGTTCTTAGTAGCTTCCAGTTTAAGAAAATTAAAGCCTCACTGAACACTTGGCTTGATTTAAATGAGACAACTGAGGAGATCATTAGGAAATAAAAGGATATCTGCACTAAGCATTGGTATGCAATAGACAACATCATGGAATTTCGGCAAATCCCGCTTATGGATCTTATTCTGGAGGCTTGCCCGCCTAAATGTCGACTTGAAGAGATTGAACACAGATGTGAAGAAGTTGAACAAAAGATCCGAGCCATTGATGAAGTCAACATTGATGACGTGGACATGCTAATTAGGAAACCGATCGTTATGGAGGGAAAGATCCATATCTACCTTCGTACTTGGCATAAATTAGCCAAGCATGAAATGGAAAATGACACATGTAACGCTCAGCTGGGCCTAGAATCTGTCAATTATCCAAACGTAGATGAGTTGTTAGAAATATGGGATAAGTGGTAGGATTTTCTGGATCGATAGCCTAATCCGAACTTTGTAATGCCTATCTTTTGGGAATTTCCATTTGTACTCTGTTGTAATTCTTATTTAAGGAGGAATGCCTCTCAATGTTAGGGGTTGATAACTTTTGGGTCATAAATCAGCAGTATACGACTGGAGATACTCTGTCTTAGCAGAGCTTTGTAATTTTGTTTACAGACTTCATTAATATAGTAAAGTAATCCCTTTGAATCATCTCTTGTTTATTGTTCAAATTTCTTTGACAGTGTCTGATTTCTTACTTCAAATTGTCATCTACAGTGTGTGATCTTTTGCAAGCATTAATTTACATAAAGATCTGTGATATTGGTTTATCTTTATAGTTTATCTGTGTATGAAAATATTTTATTGAATTTCTGTCAATTGAGATATTTTCTTTATCAATTTCTGCAAATGACCAACATTCGATTTAATCATTGTTAATTTTTCAATTAACAGAGTGATTACAGGTTAATCTTGAACAGGTTTACATACTTAAATTATTATCATTTAATTTTTATTAATTGATTATGATCGAAGTGAATAAGTAAATGCATATTTTAACATTTATGTTGAAGTTGATGAATATACTTATCCATCTCACATCAAGATTGATCTGCACAACAACAAGATTTTCCTTAGTATAGATCTAACATAGAATAGATCTTTTTTCTTAAATAGGTTGAGTTAGAACATTTCTAAGTTTTCATACTTTTTTTGTTTTCCTTAAGTGGAGAACCGATCTTAGTGATCGAAACACCAACTCATAGAGTGCTAGCGGAGGCCGAATATCCGTGGGCGAATTCCATACGAAATAGGCTTGGGATAGAACTGCCCTTGCGTAGGTTCTTTCGAAGCCTTTCAGTCTAGTTTTTCACCCTCTGTTGGGAGCCTTGGAACCCATTCCAGCACCTTGCAAATACCCTGCACCCCTGAGGCCTCAACAGGAAGAAAAGAGCATGTTGTTCCAGTTTGATTTGTGGGTACCCACCATGCATTGAATCATGGTTTTCAAAACCTTATTGATGGCCTCTACTTTTCCATTGGACTATGGGTAATATGGGGTTGATTTCTCATGACGAAAACCCAATCTGGGGCTCAGTTCATCTACCATCTTGTTTTGAAAGTGGGATCCATGATCGGTAACGATGGCTTGTGGAACTCCGAACCATGCAATGACATGGTTAAACATGAAGATTGCAGCGTTTTTTCCATCCTGATTTTATGTAGGCATATCCTCGGCCCATTTAGTGAATTAATTGATAGCTACTATGACGTAACCATGCCTTCTGGTCGAGGTAGGCTTATAGTGCATGAAATCAATGCCCCATTTAGCAAAGGGTCCAACAGAAATAACCGGATGGAGAGGGGATGGATGGGAGCGCTTCTTAAATTGAAAGTGCTGGCATGGAGGGAACTTCTTAACGGACTCAATACAGTCCTTGAATATTGAAGGCCATTAATATCCTACGCATAGTATTTTCTAGGTCGTAGCCATCCCAGAAAGATGACCGCCACAAGCCCTGGAGTGACAGTCATTCAGTACGTGTTCAGCCTCTTCATGAGTTAAACAACGTCGAAGTATAGATTCTACGCCACGTCGATACAAGGTATCACTGATGATTAAGTAATACTTGGCATGGTGGCGGATACGACGATGGTCGTCATGAGATAATTGGGGGTTGAACCATTGGGGTTGAAGATATAATGTAATATCTCCATACCATGGGTCGGGCGTGATGATGAGAAACAATGACTCATCTAGAAGGGATTCGATGGGATTAGTTCCTGTATCAAGACGGGGAAGATCACAAATGAGCTCTGTAAACACCAAATATTTCTTTGACTTAGATTTTTAGAAGAGGAGATCAAATTCCTGAAGTATTACGATCCAACGTGAATACTTTCCCCCAAGAACCTAGTGTGTAAGAACGTGATACATGGGGTTCGAGTTGACGATAAAAGTGGCGGTACGGAGTAGGATATAATGATAGAACATTTGGACGGAAATGACTGCCACGAAAGCGAGTTTCCCAACATGTGAGTAATGGGTTTTAGAGTCGATAAGACCCTTACTGAGGTAATAGATCACATGTTCCTGGGCGTTGTTGTATTCCTGGACCAAGACCATGGCGATCATGGTGGCAGAAGCACCAAGATAAAAGATGTAATCCTTATAGTAATTGGGAGGTTGGAGCACAGGGGCATGAGTAATGGAAGACTTTAAGTTGTCAAAGGATTGTTGGGCTTGGTCATCCCAGATGAAAGGGACATCCTTCTTCAACAATCGCATATATCCCTATGTCTTTTGAGCGAAATTACAGACAAAACGTCGTAGGTAATTTGCCTTCCCTTGCAAGCTTTGTAGTTTCGTAATGTCAGTAAGAGGTGGAAGACCGATAATCGCTTCCACCTTTAAGGGATCAATGGAGATCCCATCCATTGAAACGATGAAACCTATGAGGCATCCTGATTCGAAGCAGAAAATACACTTGTGAGGTTTCAGACGGATGTTATACCATCTGCATCTAAGGAATATTGTTGGGAGATGATCTATGTGGAACTCGCGATGCTGCGAATGAGTAGGGAGATAGTCAAGATAGGGCTCCACAAAGTCCTTCACATCATGAAAATCATATGACATGGCCCATTGGAATGTGGCACCAGCATTTTAAAGACCAAAGGGGAGTTTACGATAAGCAAATGTACCCCAAGGGCAAATGAAAGCGGTCTTATGTTGGTCGGTCGGGTGGATCTCAATCTGGTTGTAACCATAAAATCCATCCATAAATGAGAAGATGACACTTCTAGCATAATTGTCGATGATCTAATCGATGAAGGGAGTGGGGTAATTGTACATAGGACAAGCCTTGTTCAGCTCCCTATAGTCAACACAGAATCTAATAGTACCCTGCTTCTTGGACACATGGACGATATTGGAGACCCATTCTATTAAAGGAACAGGATAGATAAAGCCGACCTTCAAGATATTTTCAATCTCAGTTTTAACTGCCGCAGTTTTTCGAGGGTGTACTAGTTGTAATTTTTAGTGGACAGGCTTAGCTTAGGGATAAGTGTCAATCTCATGCGAGACAATAGCAGGATTGATCTCGGGAATTTCCTCATAGGTTCATTCAAAGATTTCATAAAATTGTTTAAATAAGGTCGTGAATGTGGTGAGATCTTCAGGAGAGTAGGTTTGTCCAATGCAGATGTGTTCCATAATGCCAGGTGTAACAGAGATGTCAATCGGAATGTTGGGCATGATGTTCGCTATGTTTCCTTTTGTAACCGTATCACAAGTGAGGATTGGTGACTATGGGCAGGGATAGACATCTTGTGTAAAAATGGTGGTGATGGCGTTCTCCATAGAGTCTAATGAGGGTAGGAAAGATGATCGATGGTGAAGGTATTCCCACGGAGGTTCATCTGTGTGTGAAGAACCTGCAACAATTAATTAAAGAAAATAAACGAGATAGCAGAAATAACAGAACTCAGAATCGCTTTTATTGATCGCAGGCCACTTCGAGGGGACAACCTCCTTTGAGCAAGCTCAATACAAGTAACTTCACAGTACCTTCATTGGTCTCAACACAAACTTATATACTAAGTCTAGGTTCCAATACCATGGGTCAATACCATGTGTCAATACAAACCATGGGCCAATACAAACTATGGATCAACAATTACTACGAGAAGACTTACAAAGCATACACTCCCGCCAATTAATACTGTTCCCGCCATACACTCCGTTGCGAGATTCATTTGTGTACGGGACGCCTGATGCGGACCCACACTCCCTGCTGCACGTGTGATGGTGAACAGTATGGTTTTTACAGGGAGTTTTATAACATCTTTTATGACCACTTTGTCGCTTTTCTTACTCGAACCCTGACGGCAATACCGAGCAATCAAGTCATCTGTGCTCGTTTCTGAGGCTATGTATCCAGTAAAGTTCACCCGTGCCCCTCTTTTAGAGAGGCCCGTGAGGAAATAAATGTCTTCGAGTTGAATTTCGAGAACATGCTCTCCCACTCGGAAAGCTTGAATGTCACGGTCCCACAATTGGATAAGATGGGTAAGAAGCTTGGCTTGCTGACGAATGCCTTTGGTCTTAAAAAACTTCAACAAACCACACTCCCGTAATGCAGTCACGGTAGGTAGGTCATTTTCGGCCGCCAAATCACCCGCTTCATGTTCTCTTTCTTTCCAATGGACCATTTTGACCCAAACAAATTGCAAACTCCTGCAAAAGGAAAGGAAAACATTTAGTAATCATTTAACAACTTAGTTTCAGCAAAAACTTTGAGAAAATTTGATTTTTCCATCTTAAAATTCGCCTTCATCGCGCCTAGGGAAAACATTGCCGCGTGGTACTGCACAGTACCGTGTTTTGGTTTAAAGACACAGCGCGATACTGCTCGACAATACCGTGTTTCCCGATATGGGCCCCACGCGGTACTGTGAAGGGCGATTTTTGCCAAGTAGGGCTCGCCCAAAAAATCAATTTTTCTTACTGAAAACAAATTATTCCTACATTAAATGAAAGAGAAGTTTGAGAGCTCTTACCTGGCGCAGACGGTTGTTGAAACGGTGCCCTGAAACTACAGATATGGATCCTTGAAGTTTTGCTCCTCAAGTGGGTGAAATCTCCTCTTTTGGTAAAAAACAAGTGAAATGGTAACTTTCTCCTTTTACCTATTCTTTATATAGCTTTTTCACCTATTTTTTACTTATTATTTTATATGGTCAAAATAAATCCCATTTCACATTGCTAATATCTGGTTTTATGAGCATTTATTGACAGGACCTCCTTTAAAAAGCGATATATTCACACTGATGTTTATTCATCATTTGACCTTCATTTTGAGCCTACTTTATCTTTTTCGTGCTCTGGATTTAAAACTTGAAAAAGATTCCAAGCGCTTTTCACACCCATGTCGTGCTTGTCAAACTCAAGTAAATGGTGTCGAGTTCGGTCATCTTTACTCATGCTCGTTAAAACGATGAGGAAAGTATTATCCTGGTTGTATTTTATTCTTTTTTCGGACCAGAATAATTAAAAATTACGAAAAAGACCATAGGAGTCCATAGTTAAGCTCTTTTCAGACTCCCTAAAATTGAAAAGATTGCCAAGTGATCTTGACTCTTTCACACTTGTAAAAGTATTTGAAAGGTCGTCTATTCGGTGATAGGTTACCCCTTTTTCGGCCCGTCTAGACTATTTACGAGAAAGGTATACCTCAGTCAATCTCGGCTGGGAGAGTTCTCTCGAGAATTTTTTTACACTTTTTCGGGATCGAGGGACTAAATTTACGAAAAAGTACATTGCGGAGCTTCCTTTAAGTTTTTCAGGCTCTCTAAATGAGAAAAACTACCGAGTTTTCCTTCCTTGGACTCATTAAAATTTTAACATCGAAGGACCCACTTTGGGACGAACCCCTCCTTTCTTAGGTTCGTAAAACATGTGAGATTGGACTCATCCATGAGATGAGCTACACCGAGCATCTGTTATCCTCTTCAAGCTTGAAAAACAACAAAGAGGTACTCATCTATCATGTCGGGGGAATATGGGGAACAAGTCAAGTTTGTTTATGGCAGCTTGTCAGTCGTTACCTTTGAACATGGCATGTGTCTGTCTCTTGTATATATTGGGTATCCATTTTTCACTCAGTTATGATCATCATCCTGAGTCGTCTCCCTGGCCACGAGCCTACTCATCCGGTGTCTATCCTCTGTTATCAATAATCCCTATTTCCAAGTCCTGTTACATGCCGTTATATGTTCAAAGGGTTGCATTGTTCAGATTCGTTCATTGTGTCAGGCCTCCGCTGTGTCAGTACATACTCCATTGTTTCATCATCTTATCGTTCGTGCCGATTTCGTGTCGATGATGTGGGGATCATTATGGCCCACCTTCGACAAGTCTATTCCCGTCGACACCAAATCACTATTCGGGAATTGGACTTAGAGATCAACCATTAGTACCTTGGTACCTGCATGCCTCAATGGCAGGCTTCCTCGTGTTCGACAGTAGGTTCACATCATTGACCTCTGATCGAACAATCTCTCGAATGCTTGACATCAAATCATCTATTCGCATTTCGTTGAGATGTACTTCAGATACCTTGGGGATCATCTTCATCATTGGTGATTTCCCTCGCATTTGTTAACGGTTCACATCATTGACCGGTAATCAAATGGTTTCTACCATGTTCGACTTCAACACCTTGTAATCACATGGCTAGATTCGTATCATTATTGCGATCGAGTAGAAGTCCCTGGGCATACCTAAGTATCTTGATTGCATCCAGGTTGCGATGGAGATGTCCTTTGTATTGTCACACAGATCCACTTATTTTATTTGGCTGTGTCATTATTGTCTCATGGATCTACGCTTGTTCATAGTAGCCATGGTCTGTCCACAGTCTATATCATGTCAGTACTCATGGATCTGCAACGTATTGGTCGGAAGCCATGCTTTGAGTCATTTGTTTCCGAGCATGGGGATGCCCGCCTCGGTGGTATATCTAACACTTTGTTTCTGTTTCAGCTCCTTGTCACTCTCCTCGATGCTATCTCTGCACACTATATTCGTAAAGTCTTTCGGCCATCAGTCCCTTCTGACCTCACACTTTAGGGGGCATCTGTTATACCTCTATATTCCACAGTGTCGCATCTCCACCACAAACAGAGTTGACGACACTTCCCCTACTGTTTGAACCACCCAGAAGATGAGTAATCCTTGAAGGTAAATCCACCCTGTCAAGATTTAACCCAACTGAGACTTTATTTACCCACACTACCGCGCCTTGCTCAGTTATAGGTGCGCGGTAGTCCACACTACCGCGCTATGCTTTGTCCTAGACACGCGGTACTACTGCGTTATGCTCAGACCACAGAGCGCGGTACTCTTTTTATAGTCTTTTTTCCATGGCTTGTGGGATTTTGGATTTTCGAGAGATATTGGAGGATTGGGATCCCTGATTCGATCCCAACTCATTTTCTGTGATTAGAAACCTTGATCCACTTATCTCTCCCTAGATCCACCCATCTCTCTTGTTGGTTAACCCTACCATACACTATAAAGGAGAGGTATTCCATGGGAAAGAGAAGGACTCTTAGAAGGACCAAACTTATGATCTTGCAGCATTGTGGAGATAGCTAGAGGAGAAAGCACTTGGAGCTGGAGGATTAGCTTGGACATCAAGCAACCTTTGTAAGCATTCTTCAAGTTTGTAATAAAGATAACTTGTCTTGTTTTTCCCATTTCATGTGTATTGTACAAGTCTTTAGCATGGAATGTATTTAATCTAGATTTGAATCTAATCTTTACTTCAAGGTATTTGGAAGCTTGTATGCTTGTTCTTTGATTGATCTCAACAGGTTCTTCATTGCAGCTTTGGATCAAGAGCTAGAAGCGGTACAAACGTCGGATTGAAAGGTGAGTCATATCTTTCATTGTTTCTGAATACATGTAATCTTGTTGTGAAAGTTAGTTCAGGAATTTCAAGGTAGCATTTGTTTTGTTTTGTTCTTACCTTAGATTCAGTTAAGAATCTGCTTTAAGTTAAGAGAATTTTGACTTATCCGTAGGGAAAAATTCTACCAACAAGAATGGCGACTCCGCTGGTTGTGATTTCTGCTTGATTGATTCAGTTCACTGTCATCCATCTTTTGATTGTGATTTTTTATTGCACTTCAAACCAGTTTGAATCTTGGTCTTTTTTTACCATTATTCACCCCTGCTCGCTGTATTTTTTCTTCCTGTATGATCACTGAGTCCCCTGGGTTAGCAACAACCCTGAAAACTTCATTTTCTTTTCTCAAGTTGCGCTTTTTTCTTACCTTGCCACAGTACCGCGCCCTCTGCACTAATTACAGCGCAGTAGTACCGCGTTCCCTGGTTAGTACTAGAGCGGTAGTTTAGCAGTACCGTGTTTTAGCCTCATTCTCTCCCGTGGTAGTGTCTGCAATTTTTCAAATTTTTTATCCTTGCTTGGTTTCCTGAGTCTCTCTCTGCCTTAGGTAGTGTTTACTGTTGCCTGTTATTATCCTGGTCATTTTACAGTCTGAGTGGTGTGATTATTTCCATGTTGTGAACTTGATTTGTTTGAATTAGTGGCATGATTTGCATATTGGGTCATTTTTCCAGTTTGATTGCATTGACTTGATTTTTTCACCACAACCAACCCAACACTGCTGTTCTCTTTTACTGAACTCTGTAACTTTTAAAGTCACATTGTGTTCATCATTTTCAGTAATTAAAAAAATTATCATTTGAGAACAATTATGTTGTTTGAATTGAAAAATTCTAGTAGCATCATTGTGCATTAGGAAATGAACCATTGAATTTGCCATAGAAATTCTCATATTTGGAGCATCTTAGTTGTAGGATCAGTGCATTAAAAAGAGTGTTTATTTTAGCTTGGCTTTATTTACAAAAAGAAAAAGAAAAATTTCTTGTTTTGGTTTTTGATTGCTTGTGAAAAATTTCATGCATGTTTGATCGAAGAACTCTCTCTTTCCCATAGCTAGATTTCATCGAAGACAAAGGCTTATTTTTTATTCATTCTCATTTGCATGGTTTGAGTCGTCATAACACCATCAAGTTTCACATCCACTACCTGATTGAGTAAGACAGCCACTAAAATTAATCTCCCTAATTAAACCAACATTAACCTCACTTGAGGAAATCAAAAGAATTTGGTAGTTAGGTAGGACACCGGGGATAGGCATCAAAATAATTCCCCCTTGTCATTTTCATCTGAGACATAGTCGTTGTCTTTAGGGAACTAAAATCCTCTAGTATTTATTGACACGGTCACAGCCAGTTTGTGGAGGGGCCTCCTGACTGTTTTTAACTTTCAGGGGTTAAACGGTCGCGAGATTGAGAACTGGACGGACTCTGTGGAATGCCGCACTCCACTTAGCCCTAAGGCAACATCGATCATTGTCTTCTTCGGAAGGCTGAAGTGCCCAAAACCTTTTCCAACGTGTCATGAACGAGGTAGCTTAGTAACTATTCTACTAGGGCTCTTTTACCCAGGATCCCTTTCGGTAGAGGGATATCCTTCTTATATCGGTCTCTCATGTTGTATTGTTCGACTTGGATTTCATCACCTTGCGAAGGATACAGCTTGTTGAGGTCTCCAGCTCTTAGTTAGGAGTTTGCTTGTTATCTCATCTTTGTAGAGGGTCATTTTTCTTTTTAGGAACTGCTTGTTGGCATTCTGGCCATTCTTTTTATCAGCTCGCTTATTGAGACGCCGATCTCAGTATAGATTTTAGAGCTTGCTTTTTTGGCCTGCGAGCCTTGCTTTTTCTAGCTCCTCTTCTGCACACTCGGCTGCATTAGAGTTTTTGAGTTCTTTGTTACGAAACTGCCCCCCGATTTTCATTTTCCTGTCATCTTGTCAGAACAACCACGAAGATCACGAAGAATACAGGGCCAAAGCCCTCCACCACCACCACCGCCACGGACTTTCGGTCCACCTGCATCACGCATTCCCGCTCCTCCTGGCCGCGATGCTGGTCGAGGAAATATTCCACCGCCAATACGTACAACATCTTCAGTTCCGCCTATAATTGCTACTCACAGCACAGTCTCAAAATCTATTGCAGCTTCTGCAACCACTAGCATATCTGAGACTTCCACTGTCACTTCACCCACTGTCATTCCAGATATATCTACCATAGTGGACACCATTACAGTGGCTAAACCTAGTACAGCCCAAAGTACTAGACCAGAGGTCATCCTTCTACCTGATGTCAGCACTTCCCGTTCATCAGACACTTTTCACGATGACACAGACGGATCTGTTGGCACCACCGAAGGGTCCGACCAGGATATACCTGTCTTGATTTCATTCCCAGGTGGGTACGTCGAAATCGTTGAAGATACTCGACTTCCTGACACACCTTTTGAACTTGATTATGGCTTCATCACTTCCCAGGCGGAGCCTCCGCCTGTTATCACTACGTCACCCAGTGTTCATCCACAGGAAACAAGTTCTTCTAGCAACGTACCTCGTACTTTATCTCTACCCAATCTCCCTCCGGGACATGAAATCATGGCATCCATCCAGTCTAGTATGGTTAGTCTAGCGAACTCCCCGTTAGCATTGACATGGTTTAGACACGACACGGAGCGAATGCTCTCGACAGCATCTAGATATCCCCCCGTTACTCGTCCTTCTAACTATAGGGATCCCAACATCCCGTCTAGCATGGAGTTTCGTCACTCCTTTGCAGACAGCTCCGGACCTTCGGACGTTACTATACCTAGGTTCCCGCCGGATCCCCAAAACCATTTTCAGGACATGAACTCGGACATAGTTTTCGATGGTCCTCCTATCATTGAACACGTTATGGACGACGTCGATACCCCTGGGCTAAATTCCCCACATTTGCTGCCATCACCCATTTTTGGCACACATTCTATGAGGGATAACCCAGTTTTTCCTCCGTCCTCGCCTGTCAGATATGGACGACCCCCTCCGCAAATCGGTACTTTTGGCATCGTTGGCCAATCCACACTATCATATTTGGCTAGCGGCGGAAGAACACCTAGTCATACTGCTAGATATTTCATTTTGACCGGAGGATCACCTTCAGCCACCATTTACACTATCTCAGGAGGTGGACAACCGACTGCAGTGGTCCCTAACTCCAACATGCAAACCCCCCCTGGTGGGCCATCAACCCAACCAGCTGGGGGACAACCTTTTGTTGGGAACCCCATTGTTAGTCAACAACCTCCTCCTATAGGGCCATCAACCCAACTAGTTGGAGGACAACCTTTTGTTGGGAACCCCGTTCCTAGTCAACAGCCTCCTCCTATAGGGCCATCCATCCCATCTGCTGGCGGACAACCCATTGGTTCCATCCAACAACTCACCCAACCAGCAGCATCTACTCAGTATGATATATAAAACACACCTGGCAGCGGGAAACCTTATTCCGCTGTTCCAACCGGACCTTATTCTCAACCTCCCCCGTCAGGTATGCTTCCTTCTTGGGACTCTCAAATCCCACAGAGTGGGGGTTACTCACTTTTCGGAAACTGGAACCAAGCTGGGGCGCAATCCCAGATTCCCCCCAACTTGAATTATGGCTTCCCTTACCCTTCAGCTGCTACAACTCCATGGAACCCATCACTTCAATTTCCACTCGCTCCCCAAGGAGGAACGAGCCTTCCATGGACACCACCGTCGCAGCCACCCCCCAACCCTGCTATGGGAAACACTCCACTTACTCAATACGATGGTAACATTCCTGGAACACAACAATTCCAAGGAACTTTTCCCCAACCAGGAGCAGCAACTTTTCCTGGGTTTCAGCAACCCCAGGGTACTATACCTACTCAGCAGAACATCCACCAACCAGTTACTTACAATCAACCGGTTAACCGGATGGCTTACTACCCACAGAACTTCCAGCAGTACCCCTTGGGAAACACATATGGGTATAACACGCAGCAGTATGCTATGCGGGGCCCTCCAGGTTTCTCTGCACCACATGGTTATTACTCATACCCGCAGACTAACCGTCAACTTCCCTTTTTGGCCACACTTGACTTACCTAATTTGTCGAGGCTTATTAACAATCCTATATGGCATGAACCTCACTGGCCACTTATCCCAGCCAAACTTCCATCAGACATTCCTAAGTTCGATGCTAAGCCCGGGGAAGACCCCAAGAACCACGTGATGACCTTCCATATTTGGTGTTCATCCAACTCCTTGATGGATGATTCCATTCAACTTCGGCTCTTCCAACGTACGCTTACTGGCACGGCAGCAAAATGGTACATCGAGCTGCCACAACACTCTTTTCGCGATTTCAACACCTTGGCTATGCAGTTTCTGACTCATTTCTAGCTCCCCATCTGGTATGAGACTGGAACAGAACTGTTAACCTCACTGCGTCAAACCACTTCTACACACATTTCGGATCATATCCATGAGTGTCGACGACGCCATAGGCTAATTAAGGCACCCATTCCAGATCAGCTACTCGTTGATTGGTTCACAAAATCCTTTTTGCCTCCCATAGCCAGAGATATCGCTATGCGCGGGCCGGTTACAGAAGAACAAGCCATCTCGGCATCCCAGTACATGGATTTGGTATACACTCAATCCGGTACTTTACATGAACTTCTTCCTCACGCCTCCCGCATTAACACTGATCCAACCAAACCTACCACTGAACCTCCGATTGATGGTATCATCGGTTCAGTCAAAACCCATCCTGCTACCAACTTGACGGGACAACAAGCTTATGCTTCCCCCGCTTTACCTCAGGATGCTTCAAAAACAACTACGTCTCCTGCTATTTCCTCTGAAGTGAACATAGTTCAATCTGCGTCACAACCATCTGGTGGAAAGAAGAAAAACAATCATGGTAAACCCAAGAAAAACCAGCAGGCGAACCCCAAGCCACAACCCACCCAGAATGACCAGAAACCATGTCGAAAGGCTAAGTTTCCCTGCCTGATTTGTCAAGATGATCATTGCACGCGTGACTGTCCCTACAAGGACAAGGTCAACAAGTTCGTTAAAGGATCCTCTCGCCCGGCAGTGTTAACTGACCCTTTCCCCCAACAGCAACAGCAAATGGTTGCCCAAGAAACCCCACAAGGGGGAAACCCGACCAATCCCACCCGCGGAGAGACGTCCACAAACCGTGAAATCCTGATGACGAGTAATGAAGAAATTCATATAACCACTCGTTCAAAGACGTATGACAATCCTCCAAGTTCAAACAAACAATCGGAGATAGCCAAAGGCAAATATCCCGTTGAAGATCCAACTCCTATTCCCCCCTCTACCGGCCATCTCCATATCGAGAGACCGCTTACGGATACAGTGCTACGCCCACCCAAGGGCACCATACGAAAGGCGACATTTAATCCCAATGCTCGAGCCTCCCAAAATTACAATATTGTTGAGGATCTAGCTCAAGCACCTTGTGCCATGTCGACTCTCGAGGTTCTCCAACACTGCCCCATGCAGCATAGAACCCTACTTTCATCACTGGGGGAAATGGACCCAGATACTTCAAACTCTATCATGTTTAACTTGGAACACGCCAAACCTAGGCTTTCTCACCAGTTAGCCTTCCAGGTTCACACAAAAATCCATGGAAAAATCATCCATCGCACTGTGTTAGACGAAGGTGCTTCCACGTCGATCATGTCTTTGAACTGCTGGAGAGCCTTAGCCTCACCTGAAGTCACAACTTCTCCCACTACTCTCAGGGCATTTGATGGACACGGTTTTCAACCTTATGGACTCATTCCCTCAATTGGTGTTGAACTGGGGGGAAAAACAGTATCCGTACACATTGAAGTCGTAGATGCACCATTGGATTACAATCTCCTCCTTAGCCAAAACTGGTTTTACGCCATGACCGCCATAGCATCTACAGTCTTCTGGATTGTTCAATTTCCTCATGAAGGGAAAATTGTCACCATTGATCAACTGGATTACTGTATCCCAGACTCCCATCCAAACTCTGCCAACACCGTCCCGTTATTGGATCAACCTCGGTATCGGTTCCAAGACATTGGTGTTGGTCTCATGAAGGATTCATCCCTTATTGGAGTTTTTCAAGAGCTGGGAACCCATGTTCAACCAGTCAACATGATTTCATCAAATGTCACCCCTTCCAATGATTCATGGGTGATTCCGAGTCCCTCTCAGATTGAAGACTACGGCAACTCTATGCCTCTGAACAGAAACCTCGCATCATATAACGCGATCCAATCAACCACCGATTGGGTCGACTGTTCTACTCATCATTCCGTGGAACAGCTCTCGGCTGAGACTCATCCATACCCACCACTTTTCGATCCTCTCAATTTGATTTTTCCCACTGACGAATCAATTATGGAGTTTATGTGCGGTGATGAGCCACCATGGGGAGATTTTCATCATCGATCTTCATTCCCCACCATTCAGCCACTTGAGCTGATACAAAACCCAGTACTTCACTTGGGATGGTTGAAACCAAGTTCCCCACTTCCCTCGACGAGGTATTTTCCGAAGGAAACTTGGCTGATCTTATGGCAACCACTCCCATTGATATTTCAGTGAAGCCTGGTATCGTGGAAAACGTACACATCGGCAAAACATGTACTCCCCTCAAAATGGAGTTCTATAGTGCCTACTTAAAAACTTTCCGCGATGTTTTTGCTTGGAGTTATGAAGAAATGCCAGGAATAGACCCCTTGATCGTGGTCCACGAAATTCCAACTTTCCCTGGCACCCGACCTGTTCGGCAAAAACTTCGACCCATCCATCCTCATAAGGCAGCCGCCATTAAAACAGAAGTTGAAAAGCTTTTGCGTGTTGGTTTTATCTATCCTGTCCCATTGACAAAATGGGTATCCAACATCGTTCTCGTAGCCAAGAAACAGGGAACAATTAGGGTCTGTGTTGATTACCGTGATTTGAACAAGGCTTGTCCAAAGGACAACTACCCAACTCCGTTTATCGACCAGATCATCGATAACTGTGCCGGGAGTGTCATCTTTTCATTTATGGATGGCTTTTCCGGCTATAATCAGATCGATATCCTCCCAGCCGACCAGCACAAAATGGCCTTTATCTGCCCTTGGGGGATTTTTGCATATCGCAAGTTACCTTTTGGCCTGAAAAATGCCGGGGCAACTTTCCAATGGGCGATGTCCTACGCATTTCATGACATCAAACATATTGTAGAACCATATCTTGATGACCTTCCCGCTCGCTCTCGGACCCGGAAAGACCATCCAGACCACTTAAGTGCCATTTTCGAAAGGTTTCGTCGCTACAATATACGTTTGAACCCGCATAAGTGCGTCTTCTGTGTAGAAGCCAGAAAAATTTTGGGCTTCATAGTCTCCAAAAGAGGGATACGTTTAGATCCTGCAAAGGTAACAGCTATCTTAGCCCTGCCTTCACCCACCAACATTCCAGAACTTCAATGTTTGCAAGGGCATACAAACTTTCTACACTGTTTCATCTATAATTTGTCCGAGATAACAAAAGGCTACATGCGGCTTCTCAAGAAGAATGTTCCCTTTATTTGGGATGACGAAGCCCAATGCTCCTTTGACAATCTAACGGCAACCTTAACCAAAGATCCTGTGATTCAACCCCCCGATTACACACGGGACTACATTCTTTATCTCCCAGCCTCAACTTCCACCATCGGTATGGTGCTAGTCCAGGAAGACCAAAACGGCCTAGAACATGTGGTATACTATCTTAGTAAGAGTCTTCTCGACTCCGAAACTCGTTATTCACATGTTGAAAAATTGGCTTTGGCAACAGTATTTGCTGTCCAGAGATTTCGTCACTACATATTACTCCGCCGAACCACTGTTATAGCCGACTTCAATCCAATGTATTATATCCTCATGTGCCATGTTCTTGGGGGCAAATATTCTCGTTGGATCGTCATCCTTCAGGATTTTGACTTGGAATTCGTCAAAGCCAAGTCCAAGAAGTCTCTTGTCTTCGCGGAGTTGATTTGTAACTTGCCCCGTGCTACTGAGCAACCTGAGCCCATCGATTCTCTTCCTGATGAATCATTGTTCCTCATTAGCATGTCTGATCCGTGGTATGGGGATATTCTATTATATCTCCAAACCCAACGCTTACGCCCTGACCTCACTTGCGATGAACGACGACGCATCCGACATCACGCAAAATACTACCTCATAGTCAACGATACTCTTTATCGACATGGTGTCAACACCGTTCTTCGACACTGTTTGACCTTAGATGAGGCGGAATGCGTTCTTAATGACTGCCACGCTGGAGCATGTGGTGGTCATCTCTTTGGGATGGCTACGGCCCAAAAAATATTGCGAGCAGGATACTTCTGGCCCTCAATTTTCAAAGACTGCATTGAAACAGTCAAGAAGTGTCCGCCATGTCAATTCTTTCATAGTAAAGCACGCTCGCACCCTGCTCCACTCCATCCTGTTATTGCCATCGGCCCTTTTTCCAAATGGGGCATCGATTTCATGCACTGTAAGCCCACTTCAGCCGGGGGGCATAGCTATGTCATAGTAGCTGTCGACTATTTCACAAAATGGGCTGAAGCGATGCCTACGTATGCTGAGGACGGAAAAACAGCAGCGCAATTCATATTCAACCATATTATAGCTAGATTCGGTGTCCCACAATCCATTGTGACCGATCATGGCTCCCATTTCAGGAACCATATGATCGAAGAACTAAGTGCCAAGCTGGGTTTTCGACATGAAAACTCAACCCCGTATTATCCACAAGCTAATGGCCAAGTTGAAGCCATTAACAAAGTCCTGAAATGTATGATTCATCGTATTGTGGGTACCCAGAAATCCAACTGGCACTCAGCTCTATTCTCAGCACTATGGGCATACCGAACCTCAGTGAAAAGTGCTACCGGGTTTAAACCATTCCAACTGGTGTATGGCCTAGAAGCCATTCTGCCGATTGAATGTGAAATCCCATCACTCAAGATAGCCATAGAGCTACTTCCCCACACCACTTCCGAAGAGAAACTGTTTCTATACCTAGCCAATCTAGATGAAACCCGTCGCGATGCTGCTTTAGCTAATGAAGCTCACAAAAAACGCGTCAAAGCTCAATATGACAAATCCGTTCAACTTCGGATCTTCAATGAAGGTGATCTCGTACTTACATATGATCAAATGCACGATAAGCTTGGAAAATGAAAACTTGAATCTATGTGGTACGGCCCCTTTGTTGTCAAACGTGTCTTGGAAAAAGGAGCCTATGAACTAATCGATTGTGATGGTACGCCATTGGCACGGCCCCGCAATGGGCTATACCTCAAATGATTCTACGCGTAAGGTTACCCTACGCGGGTTACTTGTTGTACATAATGTACTTAGTTTTCTTTTACTCATTTTTTGGTGTGCTCGTGGACCTCATGTATCCACTCTTACTTTGACTCGTGATTTTATGCGCAGATGTCTGCCTACTTTGGATTCGCCGACGGTGCAAGCCGACATACCCGGAATCTCGCTTCCGCAGCATGGGTAATCTATTCCCCGACTGGCGAGTTGATTTCTTCAGGAGCCAATTGTTTAGGTCCTGCAACCAACAATATCGCAGAGTACCATGCAGTCATTGGTCTCTTGGCGGAGGTTGCTTCACTCGGAATTGACTCCATATCAGTCTTTTTAGACTCCCAACTTGTGGTTTATCATTTAAACCGTGTTTACACAGTTCGCGATCCAATACTACTTCATTTATTTCGGAGAGTATGCCTCTTGGAACGATCATTTAATTTCATTACATATCAACACATACCGAGAGAATTCAATTGTATAGTTGATTCATTGGCTAATTACATTTTGGATTGGCATCTTTCCCATACATAAACACATCATAAAAGATAAAATGCACAAGTCATTGTAAATAAATTAGATCATGAAAATAGGTCCATATCACTGTATATAAAAGTGTTTTTTCCAAAATACATAAAGTTTGTGTCAAAGACAAAATTTGGGACCAAATCCCATACAAAAATTTGGCTCTCAAAGCCTACATATCGTATACATGCCGCAAAAGAAAAAAAAGACCATCTATGAAGATCTGGGAGATCTATCATGTCCCTCGTCAGACTCCTCCCGCTGCTGGTGGTAACATACTACAGCTCAAGCCACCCTACGAAGAAGTCGACCAATACGACTAGGCACACCCACAGTATGCCGTTGGAGATGTAAAAGGACGTCATCCATCCTCATAGCAGGGATACCATGAGTCAACCCCTGTAAGTTCCTCTCTATGTCCCGAACGCCTCCTGCTTCGTCTTCGTCCTCCTCCTCATCAGGAACAGCTTGGCGATCAACACCACCGCAACGTAAGGGCGAATACCCAGCTGGTCTCTGTGGTCCACGATCTGCGACATGCATGCGAACATACATTAGAAATCTTTTACACATTCTAAAAAATAAATAAAAATTATATATTAAAAAAGGAAAAAATACATATCCATGAAGGTCATACCTAAGTTGTCCCAATCTTCATCCTCTGGCAGTGCCAAGTCGATGTCCTCGCGGAATTCCACCCCTGCATAGGGGTAGTCATCGATCATGACTATCTGCTCCTCGAGCCAGGAGAAGAAATCATCACCAAACGCCAAGCGCTGAGGTCCCCCAAGATGCCCTGCATAATCACTCCATCGATCCATCCATGGATCGGTAGGTGGACGGCGGGGAATAGATATCTGTGGATGCAGCAATGGCACCCTCGCCAGAAAGAAGGTGACTAGGATACTCCCATAACCAAATTTGGAGTTCTCTCCAACCCTACACTTGTGCACTTGTTCTTTGAGATTGGCCAACACCGCTTCACACCAGTTAAATACTGTTCCCGCCATACACTCCGCTACGAGTTTCATTTGTGTACGGGACGCCTGATGCGGACCCACACTCCTTGCTGCACATGTGATGGTGAACAGTATGGTTTTTACAGGGAGTTCTATAACATCTTTTATGACCACTTTGCCGCTTTTCTTACTCGAACCCTGACGGCAATACCGAGCAATCAAATCATCTGTGCTCGTTTCCGAGGCTGTGTATCCAGTAAAGTTCACCCGCGCCCCTCTTTTCGAGAGGCCCATGAGGAAATAAATGTCCTCGAGTTGAATTTCGAGAACATGCTCTCCCACTCGGAAAGCTTGAATGTCAGGGTCCCACAATTGGATAAGATGGGTAAGAAGCTTGGCTTGCTGACGAATGCCTTTAGTCTTAAAAAACTTCAACAAACCACATTCCCGTAATGCAGTCACAGTAGGTAGGTCATTTTCAGCCACCAAATCACCCGCTTCATGTTCTCTTTCTTTCCAATGGACCATTTTTACCCAAGCAAATTGCAAACTCCTGCAAAAGGTCAAGGAAAACATTTAGTAATCATTTAACAACTTAGTTTCAGCAGAAAATTTGAGAAAATTTGATTTTTCCATCTTAAAATTCGCCTTCATCGTGCCTGGGTAAAACATTGCCGCGCGGTACTGCACAGTACCGCGTTTTGGTTTAAAGACACAGCGCGGTACTACTCGACAGTATCGCGTTTCCCGATATGGGCCCCACGCGGTACTATGAAGGGTGATTTTTGCCTAGTAGGGCTCGCCCAAAAAATCAATTTTTCTTACTGAAAACAAATTATTCCTATATTAAATGAAAGAGAAGTTTGAGAGCTCTTACCTAGTGCAGACGGTTGTTGAAACGGTGCCCTGAAACTCCAGATATGGATCCTTGAAGTTTTGCTCCTCAAGTGGGTGAAATCTCCTCTTTTGGTAAAAAACAAGTGAAATGGTAACTTTCTCCTTTTACCTATTCTTTATATAGCTTTTTCACCTGTTTTTTACTTATTATTTTATATGGTCAAAATAAAGCCCATTTCACATTGCTAATATCTGGTTTTATGAGCATTTATTGAAAGGACCTCCTTTAAAAAGCGATATATTCACACTGATGTTTATTCATCATTTGACCTTCATTTTGAGCCTACTTTAACTTTTTCGTGCTCTGGATTTAAAACTTGAAAAAGATTCCAAGCGCTTTTCACACCCATGTCGTGCTTGTCAAACTCAAGTAAATGGTGTCGAGTTCGTTCAGCTTTACTCATGCTCGTTAAAACGATGAGGAAAGTATTATCCTGGTTGTATTTTATTCTTTTTTCGGACCAGAATAATTAAAAATTACGAAAAAGACCATAGGAGTCCATAGTTAAGCTCTTTTCAAACTCCCTAAAATTGAAAAGATTTCCAAGTGATCTTGACTCTTTCACACTTGTAAAAGTATTTGAAAGGTTGTCTATTCGGTGATAGGTTACCCCTTTTCGGCCCGTCTAGACTATTTATGAGAAAGGTATACCTCAGTCAATCTCGGCTGGGAGAGTTCTTTCGGGAATTGTTTTACACTTTTTCGGGATCGAGGGACTAAATTTACGAAAAAGTACATTGCGGAGCTTCCTTTAAGTTTTTCAGGCTCTCTAAATGAGAAAAACTACCGAGTTTTCCTTCCTTGGACTCGTTAAAATTTTAACATCGAAGGACCCACTTTGGGATGAACCCCTCCTTTCTTAGGTTCGTAAAACATGTGAGATTGGACTTATCCATGAGATGAGCTACACCGAGCATCTGTTATCCTCTTCAAGCTCGAAAAACAACAAAGAGGTACTCGTCTATCATGTCGGGGGAATATGGGGAACAAGTCAAGTTTGTTTATGGCATCTTGTCAGTCGTTACCTTTGAACATGGCATGTGTCTGTCTCTTGTCTATATTGGGTATCCATTTTTCACTCAGTTATGGTCATCATCCTGAGTCGTCTCCCTGGCCACGAGCCTACTCATCCGGTGTCTATCCTCTGTTATCAATAATCCCTGCTGCCAAGTCCTGTTACATGCCGTTATATGTTCAAAGGGTTGCATTGTTCAGAGTCGTTCATTGTGTCAGGCCTCCGTTGTGTCAGTACATACTCCATTGTTTCATCATCTTATCGTTCGTGCCGATTTCGTGTCGATGATGTGGGGATCATTATGGCCCACCTTCAACGAGTCTATTCCCGTCGACACCAAATCACTATCCAGGAATTGGACTTAGAGATCAACCATTAGTACCTTGGTACCTGCATGCCTCAATGGCAGGCTTCCTCGTGTTCGACAGTAGGTTCACATCATTGACCTCTAATCGAACAATCTCTTGAATGCTCGACATCAAATCATCTATTCGCATTTCGTTGAGATGTACTTCAGATACCTTGGGGATCATCTTCATCATTGGTGATTTCCCTCGCATTTGTTAACGGTTCACATCATTGACCGGTAATCAAATGGTTTCTACCATGTTCGACTTCAACACCTTGTAATCACATGGCTAGATTCGTATCATTATTGCGATCAGGTAGAAGACCTTGGGCGTACCTCAGTTTATTGATTGCATCCAAGTTGCGATGGATATGTCCTTTGTATTGTCACACGGATCCACTTATTGTATTGGTCGTGGCTGTGTCATTATTGTCTCATGGATCTACGCTTGTTCATAGTAGCCATGGTCTGTCCACAGTCTATATCATCTCAGTACTCATGGATCTGCAATGTATTGGTCGGCAGCCATGCTTTGAGCCATTTGTTTTCGAGCATGGGGATGCCCGCCTCGGTGGTATATCTAACACTTTGTTTCTGTTTCAGCTCCTTGTCACTCTCCTCGATGTTATCTCTACACACTATATTCGTAAAGTCTTTCGGCCATCAGTCCCTTCTGACCTCACACTTTAGGGGGCATCTGTTATACCTCTATATTCCACAGTGTCGCATCTCCACCACAAACAGAGTTGACGACACTTCCCCTATTGTTTGAACCACCCAGAAGATGAGTAATCCTTGGAGGTAAATCCACCCTGTCAAGATTTAACCCAACTGAGACTTTATTTACCCACACTACCGCGCCTTGCTCAGTTATAGGTGCGCGGTAGTCCACACTACCACGCTATGCTTTGTCCTAGACACGCGGTACTACCGCGTTATGCTCAGACCACAGAGCGCGGTACTCTTTTTATAGTCTTTTTTACATGGCTTGTGGGATTTTGGATTTTCGAGAGATATTGGAGGATTGGGATCCCTGATTCGATCCCAACTCATTTTCTGTGATTAGAAACCTTGATCCACTTATCTCTCCCTATATCCACCCATCTCTCTTGTTGGTTAACCCTACCATACACTATAAAAGAGAGGTATTCCATGGGAAAGAGAAGGACTCTTAGAAGGACCAAACTTATGATCTTGCAGCATTGTGGAGATAGCTAGAGGAGAAAGCACTTGGAGCTGGAGGATTAGCTTGGACATCAAGCAACCTTTGTAAGCATTCTTCAAGTTTGTAATAAAGATAACTTGTCTTGTTTTTCCCATTTCATGTGTATTGTACAAGTCTTTAGCATGGAATGTATCTAATCTAGATTTGAATCTAATCTTTACTTCAAGGTATTTGGAAGCTTGTATGCTTGTTCTTTGATTGATCTCAACAGGTTCTTCATTGGAGCTTTGGATCAAGAGCTAGAAGCGGGACAAACGTCGGATTGAAAGGTGAGTCATATCTTTCATTGTTTCTGAATACATGTAATCTTGTTGTGAAAGTTAGTTCAGGAATTTCAAGGTAGCATTTGTTTTGTTTTGTTCTTACCTTAGAGTCAGTTAAGAATCTGCTTTAAGTTAAGAGAATTTTGACTTATCCGTAGGGAAAAATTCTACCAACACGGATATGTTCCATAATTCCGGGTGTAACAGAGATTTCAATCGGAATGTTGGGCGTGATGTTCGCTATGTTTCCTTCTGTAACCGTATCACAAGTGAGGATTGGTGACTATGGGCAGGGATAGACATCTTGTGTAAAAATCGTGGTGATGTCGTTCTCCATAGAGTCTAATGAGGGTAGGAAAGACGATCGATGGTGAAGGTATTCCCACGGAGGTTCATCTGTGTGTGAAGAACCTGCAACAATTAATTAAAGAAAATACATGAGATAACAGAAATAACAGAACTTAGAATCGCTTTTATTGATCGCAGGCCACTTCGAGGGGGCAACCTCCTTTGAGCAAGCTCAATACAAGTAACTTCACAGTACCTTCATTGGTCTCAACACAAACTTATATATTAAGTCTAGGCACCAATACCATGGGTCAATACCATGTGTCAATACAAACCATGGGCCAATACAAACTATGGATCAACAATTACTACGGGAAGACTTACAAATCATATGCGTCGAATAACAATAAGACAAACTATGGATCAACAAATACTACGGGACGACTTACAAAGCATATGCATCCAACAACAATATACTAACAAAGCAAATAGAAGGGTTGACATGGGTTCCTAACATCCCCTCTCCCTTCGAAAAAGGTTTGTCCTCAAAGCTTTAGATGTGGAAATTGATGCAGAATCTAAAGGAGTGGTTCCCCTGTAGCATCCTCGAGTTGCATTCCGTTCCATTGACGCCTTTTGAGTTTTCGGGAGGGTTGCTTGGAAGGTTGTAGATGAAGAAGAACCATATCGGCTACGTGCAAAGTGCACTTAGAATGGTGCTGATTGGCTTGTTGTTTCAGTCAAATTCTTTCCATGTGAAGATTGTCCTGCAAAATGAGAAGAATCTGATCGTGGTTTCGAAGAACCGAGTCAATTTCCTGAACTGGGAAGGTGCTGAGGGTGTATGGAAGAAGAACTGGCAGTGCCTATCCATAGACTGCTTCATATGGTGTCCTTTTAGATGTGGTATTGTACCACTGCAGCGCTTCTAGGAAATCCATAGAAATAGTTGTCCAAATCTGTGTAGAGATGGGCAAGAGTTCGAGCAGTCCCGAAAGGAGTGTCGTTTCACCCTTGTTGACCTGGCAAGTATCATAGTCAGCCACCATCTATTGAATTGTCATTTTTAGTCCCTTCCAAAAGAAGTTACATTGTTCCCGATCATACATTTTGAGGAAACTAGAGTGCCCTACTGATGAAGAAGCATGGAGTTCATAGAAGAGATAGCCATGTGGAACAGATTGCAACCAATTTGGAGCAAGCAGAGAAATAGCTGGAAGAGAAACTGGGTCATTAAATGTGCGAGAAGGAGCATCTGCCACCATATTGTCCTTACCCTTATTGTAAGTGATCGCATAGGCATAACCCATGAGTTGGATAACCCATTTCAGGTGTGTTGGGGAGGAGAACCATTGTTCTAGGAAATTTTCCAGACTCTAGTGATCAATCTTGATGTAGAAATAATTCCCTAATAGGTATGGAGGCCACTTCTGTACTGCATTCAAAAGAGCCATCATTTCATGCTGGGATGTAGATGCGGCTAAATTCTTACTGGAAAGGTCTCTTGAAGGTGACAAGCTCATTGGTTCAACAAAGACACCTATATATCTATCCAAGGAAGTAGGGGATACCGTTGATGGGTGCATCTGAATGGAATGGAGTTAAGCGATGACACCATGTGAATTCTTCTTAAGGATCTTTTCTAGGTGATGTGAACTGATGATGCGGAGAGACCCTTGTTGTAAGCCCTTAAATTTGTGTTGTTTCCCATTGACTGAAAACTGCATCCAAAGTTCAGCAAAATCCCATAAGATGGGGCCAAGTGTACGTAACCATTGAACGCCCAAAACCACATCACATCTGCCTAGGGACAAGGCAAACATGTCAGAGCGCAGGTTATAATCTTCCAGAGAGATACACACATTGTGACACTTCGCCTTGCAAGGTAAGGTGCCCCCATTGGCAACCATGACTTCAAAGTTGGAGCAAGGATGGAAAAAACAATTAGCCTGTTTAGCAATCTGAGGGTCAATGAAGTTATGAGTGCTACCAAAATCAATGAGTATTGTAAGAGGAAGCTTCTTGAAGTAACCCCTGACCCGCATTGTTTGGGGGGTGGTGACGCCGGATAAAGTGTGGAGAGATATATCTGGTTGTTCATCCTGAGATGGGGGGTCAATAGGTGGCTCTTGAATGTCAACCTGATCATCCATTGTATCTGGAGCTTCTTCACCAATTTTAGAGGCAGGCGAAGAATCCATGTCCAAGAGATAGAGCTTTTTTTGAACACATCTATGTCCCCGAGTGAATTTCTCATCGCAATTATAACAAATCCCTTTTTCTCTCCGTTCCTACATCTCTGTTTCAGACAAATGTTTGACAGGAGTTGGTCGAGGAGCTGGCAGGATGGGAGGTCGTTGAGACCCCATATTTCAGAAGGGAACAAAAGTGGGTTTGGGGCGTTGTTGGGCTGCACTATTGTCTTTTGCCAACTTAGCCAACCTTAGGACTTCCATCATTGTCCTGGGACATAACATTTTAACCTCTGACCGGATTTCATCCTTAAGACCACTCATAAAACAACTCCTTTAGAATTCATCAGAAAATCCTTCTGTGTGATTGGCTAGTTTCTCAAATTCTGTCTGATACTCTCTCACGGTGCCAATTTGATGAATTTTAGTGAGTGCTCCGGTGAAGTCATCAAAAGCACTAGGACCAAATCGTTGCAAAAGGAGTTGGAAAAAATATGTCCATTTTGGCTCGTCATGAGCCTTGATGTACCAATGGTACCATTGAAGGGCTTCCTATTCCAAATGAAAGGATGCCGGTGGAAATTTTTGGACATCAAAAGTATTATGCAGATTGAAATACTATTCTGCACGATAGATCCATCCAATCGGATCAGTACCATTGAAGCGAGGAAATTCAATATTCGGACCACGGAAATTGTTGGAAGAAGAGAACCCATTGGCTGCAGAAGATTCTTGCTGTAGGTTATTGTTCCTGGTTGAATGCTAAAGATGGAGGCTGAGAAATTTTTCATCCAGATCTTGGAGTTTGGTTTGGATGGCTGCAAGTGCTTCCTCATGGTTTTTGCTCATACGCGGGTGACAACCATAACCAGGAGTTTTTTTGTGTGGGAATGGATAAAAAATACAAACAAAAGCTTATTTAGTAAACATAAATTTGGATTTGGGAAAAACTCGGATGGGTAATTGGGGTTTGACTAGGTTTTGAACACTTTCTGATGGACAGGGAAGCAAAAAATAGGGATTTCAAAAACGGGGTGAAAGAATAAGAAAATTTGTCAAAGAGGGACAAAAAAGTAGAAATAGGGAATGAACATGGTGGCAAAATTTGGAGGCGAGTGGGTGAAAATTGAAGAAGTTATTGCAAACCCTAAAAATAGACAAATGTGATATTTCTAGCTTTGGGAAATCGAATTTGGGATAGGGTCCTCAGGAATGAAATATGCAGAATGGGATTGCAGGGGTGTCTGGAAAGTTTCAAGGGAAACAGAGTTAAAACAAGGGAGATATGGAGAAAAAATGGATCTGCAACGGCGTGGAAGGGATCAAGAACAATTGGATCTGAAATGGTACCAAATGGATAAAAAACAGATGGATCTGAAATGGTTGGATCTGGAACGGCTTGGAATGGAGCTGAAACAACGCAGAAGTGATCGGCAACAGTTCAGCTGAAAATAGATATGGACCCTAGGTATGTTCGGCTTCCTAAGAGTTCAGAGGTTTCACTCGGAAACCAATGTTGTCTGATGACTTATGTATTGGGGTAGTACCCCTCACTCCACGGCTCAGTTAAAACTGATAACCACTTTGCCACAAATGACAACTCTTGGTTTACCTCACGGGTGGGAACTAGTCAATCAGGTAGGGGTCATTGCCCTTTTCGCTGGCAGGTCCTCTCAATGGGCCAGCTACTTTAAGGTTCCTGTGGTACTCCTCACAATGATTTTTAGGGCTTATGCCCAAGTACTTCCCACAGTTAAGCGGATAGGGATTATTCCTAGATCCGAAATTGCAACAGATGCAAAAAAAAAAAATTGGCAGAAATTCCACCCAATGGGCCCAAGAAAGTGCTCTGATACCAGATGTGAAGAACCTACAACAATTAATTAATGAAAATACATGATATAGCAGAAATAACAAAACTCAGAATCACTTTTATTGATCGCGGGCCACTTCGAGAGGGCAACCTCCTTTAAGCAAGCTCAATACAAATAACTTCATGGTACCTTCATTGGTCTCAACACAAACTTATATACTAAGTCTAGGCACCAATACCATGTGTCAATACCATGTGTCAATACAAACCATGGGCCAATACAAACTATGGATCAACAATTACTACGGGACGACTTACAAAGCATATGCGTCCAATAACAATAAGACAAACTATGGATCAACAAATACTACGAGACGACTTACAAAGCATATGCGTCCAACAACAATATACTAACAAAGTAAATAGAAGGGTTTCCATGGGTTCCTAACACTATGCTCATAATATCCATAATGGACTCGTCGGAATGAAAAGTATGGATTAGAAGATCTGGGGAAGATGACATCCGCTGTAGAGAACAAGGTGTAGAGGCCACGGCCAAGTGGTCCTCAGGTGCTGACTGGATAGCCTCATAAGTTGCTTCAACAGGTGAGAGAGGCATAGTGTCTCCAATCAAATGCATGGTGGCCTCATCGGGCACGAGCTATTGATCGGTAGAGTTGAAAGAAGATTGGATCATGGAGGATATCATGTTCACTGAGGCAACATGGTTAGGGGGATCCATGGTTGGAAAGACGCCCATAAGAGATGAATATTTTATGAGGTCGACCCCCATGCTCTCATATAGCTGCGAATATTTCCCTAATAAAGGGACATTATCGTCGGGATGAGTAGCGGTGTCCGGTGTATAGAATGCCAACTGGTCGATAGTGACAATTCGGCCTTGATGGGGTAATCGCACAATGCAGAAGACAGATGACGCGACCACAGTTATAGCGTAAAACCAGTTGCGACCAAGCAAGAAATTATAATCCAACGAGTTTGCGACTACTTCCACGTTAATGGTTACAGTATTACCCCTAACTCTACTGCTAACGCTTGTAATAGCCCATGGAGTTGAAAGCCACGATCGTCGAATGCTTTCAAGGTAGTAGGAGAACGGTTTAACTCGGGAGAACCAATGGCTCTCCAACAAGATAACGACATGACTGAGGTAGAGGCACCTTCGTATAGTACAGTACGATGAGTTATATTCCCAGCAAATTTTGTGGCAATTTGGAAATCCAGCTGGTGGGAAAGCCTCAGTTTAAAGTACTCAAGTCTTAACATGATTGTATTTGAGGAATCTGGATCTACCATGCCAATGGTAGCGAGAAGAGTCTTACGTTGATTGGGAAAATTTTACAAGACCTCTAGCGTCGACATGGCACAAGGAGCTTGTTCCAAGTCCTCGACAATGTTATAGTTCTAAGTTGCCCGAGCATTGGGATTGAAAATGGATTTTCGAAACGTTCTCTTAGGCGGACGCAACACTAACTCTAATGAATTTTTTTTGATGGTGAGAGAATCTTGTGGCACAGTAAAATCCAGAATGGAGGTGGAATATTTTTCAGTATTACTTCCAACAGGTTCCTTTGGAGGGACTGAGTCGTAGGATCGTGATCGTGTATGCAGGTTAACCATCTCACTACGCATCATGAGAACATGCGAGGTGAATGATGTTTCTCTTTGAGAAGGAGAAGGTTGAGCAATCATTTGTTGAGTCTGGGTGGGGAAGGGATCATTGAGAACTACAGGTGTGGGGTTTCCCTTAAGAAACTTTTGCACTCTGTCTCTATGGGGACACTCTTTGTAGAAATGGTCACCACCACACAGTAAACAAGGATACTTAAGCTTTTGTTTTTGTTTCGTGTCTTCGGGAGGGTTCTTGTGCTCCTGCTTGTTGGAATATTTCTTGGGTTTACCTTTGTTTTTCTTCTTTCCACCGGATTTCTGAGGCGAAGATGATTGAGCAGAATTCACCTCCTCAGTGGGAGCAGGAGTGGGTTATTTGGTGGTGCTACTGCCAGCCTGTGGTGAGGGTGGAGAAAAACCATGGTGGTTCGATGATCCACCAGTTTGAGTAGGAGGATGGGAGTGGATGGAACCAATAATGTCGTCGGCATGAGGTCCTTGGGGTGGGTTTGCAGGATCATAGGTGGGACCTGGTGCATCAGAAACAATGTCATATAAAGTGTCAAACTGAGCATAGACAAGGTCTAAGTAATGGGCATGGGAAATAGCTTATTCTTTGATGACGACCCCTCCCATAGCTACATGTTTAGCTACGATAGGTAAAAGAGACTTCATGAACCAATCAACTAATAGTTGGTCTGGAATGGGAGCTTTAATGAGATGTCGTATCCTCTGCCACTCATGGATATGATCATATATATGAGTCGCAAGTGTCTAGTGGAGAGAAGTCAGTAAGTCCATATTGTTTCATAGCGGATGGGTAACTAGAAATGAGTCAGAAATGACATAGCTAAAGAACGAAAATCAGGGAATGAGTGTTGTGGTAATTCAATATACCACTTGGAAGCTGGGTCGGTGAGGGCCCTTTGAAATAAACTTAGACGAATCGAGTCGTCCATCAAGGATTTGGATGAGCACCATAAATGGTATGTCATCACATGGTTTTTTGGGACTTCACCAGGCTTGCCATCAAACTTTGGGATGTATGAGGGTAACTTGACCGGAATAGGTGGCCAATTATAACCATGTAGGATGGGATCATTAGTCAGATGAGACAGGTCGGGTAGTTCCAAAGTAGCCAAAAATGGCAGTTGTTGGTTCGGCTGTGGATACTGATAGTATTGATATGGCATATATGGACCAGTGGGGCCTTGAATCAACTGATTGTAAGGTTTTCTCGGAGGAAATTGGCCATAAGGGGGTGTGCCTCCTGGTTTGGGAGGTGGACCGTATGTAGGTCTACATCCATAATAGGGTGGTCTGCCACCAAAAGGTGGGGGTCCTCCACCACCGCCGGAATAAGGTGGTCATCCACCGCCTCTACTGAAATCGGGTGGCCCTCCAGAAGAAGGTGGGGGTCCTCCACCGTCGCCAAAAGAAGGTTGTCCTCCACCGCCTCTGCTGGAATAGGGTGGTCCTCCACCACCTTCGTCGAAGTAGGGTGGTCCTCCACCAGAGGGTGGGGGTCCTCCGCCACCGCTGGAGTAAGGTGGTCCATCGCCTACAAAATAAGGAGGGCCTTCGCCAGAAGGTGGGGGTCTTCCACCGCTGGAAGGGGTTTGGCCTCTGCCTCCGCCACCGGAGTGGGGTGGGCCGCCTTTTCCAGAATGGGGTGGGCCTCCACTGGAAGGTGGAGGTCCACTTCCCCAGGAATGGTGTGGGGGGCCTCCGCCTCTAGAGGGAGGTGGAGGTGGACCAAGCAATCTATAACCTGCAATGCGAATTGCAGAAACTTGTCTTTTGCGCTCCTTGGTACATTGCTTCCCGCAATGCGGATGCGAAACTCAGAAACATGCTTGCGGAATGCCCTTTCGATTGTTGATATGATCTGTTCCTTGATCTTAGTCATCCAATCTTCTTTGGTTGCGGAAGAATCTCCTTCTGCTAGCTTTTCCTATAGAAGGGCCCTCCTACCTTGTATTGTTCCATTTTCTCACTATGGCTCGGTCATTTGGCATAGATTGGTTTGATACTTAGCCAATTTGGGGTTTCCTGATCCTTTATTTGACGCAACCGGCCAGTGGGTGACCTCGGGGATTTGAGTGGGAGATTTCCTTCCCATTCCATGGTGGAAACCATAATAAGTGTTAACAGTGGATCTAACCGGGGATGCTATCCTCCCTGTGAGGTAGCAAGAACATGTAGACTAGTGGCCATTATTTCCTTTTTCATATTAAAAAATTGGAACACGACTAACTGAAAATGAAAATGGCAATGTACAATGGAGGTGGGTCGGTGTACTTGTTCTTTACATGAAATAATGCTTCAAGAACCGCCCATTGACGGCTCCTTTTCCAACTGGTTCATTATCTTCGTCCTGCGGGAAGAAAGAATTGTTCCCATGGTAAGCGGTCATGGTATATGGTCCCTTCGAAAGGTTATAAAAATTTTGGGCCTGGTCTTCTCTTCTAGAATCCCATTTTAATACCAAATCTCCCACTTGGAAATCATCTACCTTGGTCTTTTTGTAAAACGTCTTCTTGACCCGGTCTCAAGCTTTCATGGCTTCATCCTGCACCCTTTCTCTAATTTCTTGCACTTACACTAGCTGATTAGCTCTCCTCATCTCAGGGTTTGGCTCTTCTTCTTGCTCCTGTAGCAATCTCATTGCAGGACCTTTGAGGGAATCAGGTAATATCACCTCTATTCCATATACTAATTTGAAAGGAGAAGTTCCAATGGACCTCTTGGAGGTGATCCTATCATCCCACATGGCAAGGGTCAGCTTGGTGTGCCAAGCCCTTTTATTTTCTTGTAGCAGTTTCTTGATTATTCTCACCAGACTTTTGTTGGAGGATTCTACCAATCCAATTCCCTGCGGGGAGTAAGCAGTAGAATGGTCCAATTTGATGTGGAACTTGCCACATAAATTGACCAACTTCTTGGATTTGAAGGCCCGCGATATTACCAGTGATTATCTTAACAGGACATCCAAGCCTGGACATGATATTCTCCTCCATAAACTTAATGATGACTGTATCTGTGGCTTGTCTGGTAGGTATTGCTTCGATCCATTTGGTGAAGTATTCAATGGGAGTCAGTATCCACCTATGCTTCCCAGAGGAGTTGGGGAAAATTTCACCAATGAAGTCTAGTCCCCATTAGTGGAAAGGGGCTTCCACAAATATTTGCTTCAAAGGTAATTACAAGAGCTTCCTCTTTCCTTCAAATACCTGGCATTCATGGAAACTGGCTATTTCCTTATAAGCATCCTTGAACATAGTAGGCCAATAGAACCATTCCCTAAGAATATTTTGAACAGTGGCTTTCCAGTAATGATTCCCTCCACAGAATCCTTTGTGGAACTATTTTGGTGTCTCTTTGGAATCATCTTCCACAATGCAATTCAAGAGGACACCCGCAGGGTCTTTCCAATAAAAACAACCATTCAGTATGCAATACTTCGCAGCCTTCATTTTGGTGGATCTAGCTTTACTTTTTCCCATCTGAGGGGGTGCTTGAAAGTTCTGTAAAACATATATAGCATCAGAGTACCAAGGAGAAGACAGGAATTTGTCTCATAAGTAGTGGATCTTGGGAATTTTCTCCCTGTATGTGCGACAGCAGGTTCATACTCATTGAATCCCAATTGGACTCAACCATGACTTTGGCCAGTACCTTCCCCTTAATGAGCTTTGTAGGTTTGATATCCATGTCATATTACAGCAGTGTATCTATCCACTTTGCTCTTCTACCTTCTGGATTGGGTTGTGTCAGTATATCTTTCACAGCAGCATTGGGAACATAGGCTACAACATGGGAATGTAGGACATAAACCATGAAATCCTTCAGATGTTTTACGATGGAATAGGCTTTCTTTTCCATGATGTTGTACTTGAGCTCAGCATCTCTAAGATCCCTGTTGAAGAAAGCTATGGGCTACTCATATCCTTCTTGATTTCTCTGTAAAAGCACACCTGCTATGGAATGCTCAGAGGAAAAAGAAAACATAAGAAAGTCCTTGTCAAAATCTGGGTTGATCAGTACAGGTGCTTCAATAATAACTCTCTTTATATCCTCAAATGCTTGCCTAGCCTCAGTAATCCACCAGACTTGAGTATATTTCTTAAGAATACAGGTGATTGACCTCATGATTTCTGCAAAATTGGGGATAAATCTCCTTATGAAGTTCATTGTTCCTAGAAAGGATTGGATTTCCTTTTTACTCCTAGGGAGATCAATTTTCTGTATTGCCTCCATTCTGTCTGGGTTGATTTTGATCCCATCTTTGGATATTATGTGACCCAGCCGCTTACCCTCTTGCATGGCAAAATTAGAATTTTTAGGGTTCAAAGAGTTTCCAAACTTTCTGCACTTGGTGAAGACTTGTTGCAAATGTTTCAGGTGCTCTGCATCGGACTTGGAGTATACAATGATGTCATCCATGTAAACCACCACAAACTTGTCTTTCTCTTGTATGAAATCTATGTCCATATATCTTTGGAAGGTGGATCCTGCATTCAACAAGTCGAAGGGAATCCTAGCATACATAAAGGTTTCCCAAGGTGTGGTAAAGGTTTTCTTTCTCTGATCTTATGGCAGCACCTTAATCTGATTATATCCTGAAAATCCATCCATGATGGACATCCTTGCTTCCCCTACCACCCTCTGCAAAATGTGGTCCATTTTGGGCAAGGTGTAGTTGTCCTTTAGGGACACCTTGTTGATATTTCTAAATTCAATGCATAGTCTGATTTCACCATTCTTTTTTGTTACTGGGACTATGTTAGCCACCCACTATGAGAAACTCAAAGAGACTATGATTTTGGCTTCATACAGACTCTTTACCTCTTTTTCAATTAGTGGGAACGGCATGGGATTCATCCTTCTCAGCTTTTTCCTGAATGGATTTTCCCCTATCTTGACTAGTATGGTATGTTGAATGGCAGATGTGTCATATTCTTTTAGATCTTCATAGCACCATGTGAACACATCAGAAAAATTTCTCATCAAATCCATATAGTCCTTTTTTATTCTTTGGGTCAATGACTTTGACAATTTGACAATTTTGGGTTCTTCATTGCTCCCAATGTTACAGTCGTCTACTTCCTTTGGGTTTGGAGCCACCTTGTGATCTCTGGACACATCATTTTCATCAAACAATCTCTCTAATGCGACCAACCCTTTGGGTATGTAATTTCTCTTTAGCTGCAAAATCTCTTTGCCTCCCAAAGTGGTTTTGAGCTCTGGTGGTTCTGGTTCCCATTCCTCCCCCTCATAGTCTTCCTGATCAATCTGTATATTGGAAAACTCCCCAGTCATTTCCAAAAACTTATTTATCTACTGGTCATCTTCAAATATCTGTCAGTGCTTACTGTTGTCTAGGACAGAGGGTCTATGCCTTACATTAATCATGTGAGTTCTGGAAGGGTGAGAAGGGAGCTGAAATCTACTAGCAGAGCTAGCTAGGGTGTCTTCCACTATATTATGTTCTCTGGGAATGAAAAAGATATCCTTCTCGGTGAACAAATTGTCAATCATGTCCCACACAACATTCCCGTAAGCTTTCATCCTGGGATGCTTAGCTTCATAGTTTCCTTGCACCTGCTAGATTATAAACTCTCAATCTCCATAGATCTTGATCTTCTTATCCCTCAAGCCTTTGAGTACATTCAAGCCCAACAACAGATCTTGATATTCAGCCACATTATTGGAGCATTCAAACATTAGTTTGAAAGTATGAAACCCGGTGCACGCATTTCTTTCGTTGGGAAGGATGATCCATACCCCTGCTCCAGCTCCTTCTGTGTTTACAGCCCCATCAAACCTTATGATCCAGTGATATTTTTTTTGTAGGGTGGTCGTGGTCAATGTTTCCAATTCTGATTTCTCATTACTGCCTTCTTCCACCTGGTGCCCATCTTTATCTGCGTTAGCTAATATATCAAGGCACTACACCCCATTTCCATTGTTATCCTCACCGTTTGGTTCAGGTAACTTGGTAGCTTTCGCATATTCTCCTTCTGAACCTAGGTCGTAGCATAGAATTGAGGAACCTACATCTGTGTTGTTGGAAAACATGGGGTGGTTATCAGGCCTGTCTTTGTTGCTCACCACGTATGACAGCCTATGTTCCCTGTACAGTCTTCTGCTTTCTCCAAAGACAGGGATGGTGGCATAATACATGTCCATCTGCATGGTTCCTTTCAACTTTACAGTCCATGACCTGGACAAAAGCATCCCAAACTTAGGTGGAATATCTGCTACTACCACATCCATGATCATATTCTTCGGAGGTATTTGAGTCAGTGAGACCACCATGTCTTTAATCATCCCTAGACATGTAACTCTTTTAGAATCAAAGGAGAACATATATTTATAGGTTATGGTTATTTCTAACCCAAGATTCTCCACCACTGAACTGGGCATGAGGTTATGAGAGGCTCCTAAATCAAACATGGCATTATGCAGGATATGGTCATGTATGTTGAGACTAATATAAAAAGGAGGGACATCAATTTATGGGGAATTTTCTACATGAGGGCCAAACAGAATGGTGGGCTTGTCATCCTGCATATTGAGAGTATCAGGATGCTTTTCTTCTCCACCATTCAGTACCTTCAAGATCTGGTCTTTATACTTTGAGTTCTTGACCAATTCATTGAAGGGGATGGATATCTTAATCTTGGATATTTCATTCTCCAAGCTGGAATTAGTATGGACCTTGTCTGCTATCTTTGTGTCACCCTCACCTCTCCCTTCTGGACCTTTCTTTGGAGGTTCTGCATCCTTCCCAAGAGTCTCCTTAGAGATTGCATCCTTTGGGTATTTTCTCCTAGGGATTTCCTTTCTTGGTGGCTAGGAAGAGGATGGATCAGCAGCAACTTTTACTCGATCTACTGTCACTTTTATGCTTCTCAAATTATGTTGCCTCTCGAACTCACAGATGACATTGTGGAACCCTCTTTGGTACTGGTCAGATTCTGATTCACCAGCGGCATCATCTGATTGCAGGGAAGACTAGTCATGCTCATCTCTAGTCAAATAGAACTGGGGTTGGATCTGATCAAAGAGATGGATTTGGTCTTCATCCTGCCTATCCTCTTCTTCTTCATCCATGAAATTCTCAGCAAAAGGTGTTCTGATTAGCTGATTGCCAGGGTTTCTTGGCTCTCTAGGTATTCCTTATGGGGTAAGGGGTCTTCTGAGATTTTTTTTCAAGCTTGAGGTTCTGGTTTTTTTTTGGAAGGAGGCCTGCTATCAAGGGTTATCCTATCCACCCGTCTCTCCATAGTTCTCATCATCTGTTAAAATTTTGCATACATGGATTGGAATGTGGAAGGCTACATTGTTTCATTGCATCTCTTCTTCTCAGCTTCAGTCAAATGTTTCATTTTTCTAGAGGCCATCATATTGGATTCTACTTCTAGTGCATCTTTCAGCATATCAGAAAGAGTGGGAGATCTCCTTTCTCTCAGCATGAGATAAAATTCATTGTCAAAACAGTTGGCAAAATGAATCTTGGCTGCTCCAAAAGGGGGTTTTATGTCCACAGGGATAGAGTTGTACATTCTCATGAATCTAGCTGAGAACTCTTGGAAAGTCTCCACATTGGTTTTCTTTGTATGTTCATATTGAGTGAGAATCTGGAGAGGGTTTTTCTTGTCCATCCATCTCACTAGGAAAGCTTCTTCAAATATTTCATAGGTAGCTATTACCCTATTGAGAGGGGATTTAAACCATTTCTTCACTTCTCCTGATAACATTTGGGCAAAAAACCTCATCTTAACATCATCTTCATCCACCTCTTCTAGGTCTATGAAGTCATTGAATTGGTCTACATGTTGTTGTGTAGAGACTCTTCCCTCCCCATCAAATATTATGAGACATTGAGCATAGCCCACAAGTAAGTCATCGGGATTTGGTGGGAGGGCCAAAGGAGCAAGTCTAGGATCCATGGCTCTTAGGCTTTGTTTAGGAGTAGAGGGGGTTTTAGGAGCAACAAGAGTGGTACTCGGGACTTGGGTACTTTGGCCAGCAGTTTCAGTAAAGGGAGACATGCTACTAGTTTCTTCCCAAACTTGTAAATTTTCCCACCGAGCACCCAGGAAATGGGTCTGGAATTTTCTTTTGTCAAACAGGGTTTCCCTTAGGTCAGTCTCAGACATAGGTCTGAATGGGGAAGACTTAGTCCCTAAACATGGAGGGGTGATTTCTATAACACGTGCCTCTTTCTTAGGTAAATAAAAGGACCTTGTTAATAGAGAAATATCAGCTAGGCTTCTCTTTTCTTTCTTGATGACCTTCTCTGGGTCTGAAGTAACCTTTGGTAGCTCAGGATCCAGGTGACTTCTGGTATGTATTCTTTTGGGAGCCATAATTTCTCTTAGGGTTCTTTGATTCGAAGGATGTCCTTACCACGAGAATAATGCATGATCCTCTTAGCGTCTGACTACTGTTCACCCTCAGTAATAATCTCTGATCTGATACAAATCTTTTGAAGTAAGCTCGATCTCCAGTGGAATCGCTAGAATGTAAGTTGGAGTCACTAGGGAAAATAATACAACCTTGGAGTTTCAGACTCTCTGTTCTCCCTCATAGGTCTGATTTTACACCTTGAAAACCAGAGATCATCCCCAGCGTAGTTGCTAGAAATGTTATCACCAAATATTTTCCTGGGTTGTGGCAGGAAATACCATGGTGTAACTGTTGCAAACCAATCTTTAGTGGATGGAAACTATCCTTTCCAACCTGTTGGGCCTGGCCCAAGTGGGGTATTTTGAGGAAGAAGAAGTTTTGGAACTACGAAGCTGAGTGCAGTTCAGCTAAATTATTTTTGATACAAGTTTTGGAATATTGTGAATATGCACACAGCGCAGCATCGGAAGAGCTGCGAAGATCGGTGCTGCGAGGAGGCAGTGTTGCGATGTGTCCAATCTACGGAGATCCAGCAAGGCAAAGTGTTGGACAGGAGATGGAACATGTTCTGGTTAGACCTTCGATGGTCTATTTTTGGTAAATATGCTCCAGGAGTGCCAAGCGACGGGTAGGAGAAAATCAGGAGGAAAGTGACTGGTCGCACACGCGAAAGATACAACTACCTGAACCAATCACACAAGACCGTTAGAGGAAGAACGGATTGGTGAAAGTGACCCGTTGGCATGCATGCGACAAGAAGGATGATAGAAATGTGGGAATGCATTGGAGTCAGGCCACGATGGAATATTCACTACCAAAATCCAGCAAGCTCGATGAGCTGGAAACTGTAACAGTTTTGTAAACCTAAGGGTTTTTGCCTGTGGATTGTAAAGACATGACCTGCAGGCATGATCTATAAATAAGGCATTTTTGTATGGGAAAGGGTTACTCTTCATTTTGGTTAAGATTTGAATATTGTTGCATCTTTTAAGATTAGTGCTATTGTAAAGACTCTGCAAGTTGAGTGCGTAGAGATCTAGTTGAGAGAGAAGAGAGTCTACAGCTAAGTGCGCAGACAAAGAACTGTTGTACCCTTCCCAAAGAATAATATAAAAACACTTCTTTTGGACATAGCCTCCATCTGAGGGGTGAACCACGTTAAATACTATGTAGTGTGATTGTTTTGTTTCCTGCATTTGCTTATTTTCCAACTTCAAATGTCTGGATTCTCATTTATAAGTTGTATGTTAATGCTTTTATATGTATTTGCCATAGGAGAAAGATGGGAATAATATGTTAAGTCTTACATGAATAGATGAATGATTAATGTGCAGTATTCTAAGTTGGTAGGAGTATCATTTTATTGAATAATCACAAGCATATGTAACGTTCAGATTGTATAACCTTTCATCATGCAGCACTGGGTGTGCGCAATAATGTATGTGTTGTCTACTTGCATTTGTAGAGGACTAATTAATCCAAGGAAATAGATGACTAAATGAGTGTTAGAGTGAAACCAATATTATTGGTTAAGTTTGGAGAAGGAAGCGTATAAATCTGTTGCACTGTCCTATTAATTGCATCCTACCTGAACCACGCAGACCTTGGGTGCGTTGATCTCACAACGGTTGGTTTGTAGAAGTGCGAACAACGACGCAGTCTATCATCGCACAGTCCTCAGTTCACAGCACAGGACTGATAGTGCGCTGCATAATAGTCCTATCTGAACAACTCATCACACCACTATGGAAACCTGATTCTGCAGTGCCCCCATAGCTACACCTTGGGTGATACCTCATCCTCTTCACAGGCTGTTGCTGAAAGGTTTTGTTGGTTAAGTGAAACCACGAAGAACCTGGGTCTACATAAGAAAACCTCTAGATCATTGTCCTTTATTCCATGACTTCCTTAACATGGGAGGACCAAACCCATTGAATCCGCACCTAGGTCCATGGTGTGAGATTTGCAGAACCATAGGACATCGTCCAGAAGACTGTCACATGATACAGAAATACGTAAGAACTCCTAAAAACCTATAATGTAATTTCTGTAAGTCAATAGGGCATGACGAGTCCAATTGCCGCGCATATGAGCTCATGCTAGAAACAAATAAAGACATTGAGCATATGTATGGAGGAATGTACAGAGTCCAAGAAGAGACTCCATAGAAACAAAATAATGTCCAACCTGATCAGGTAGGATATAGAGGCCACGGAGGATACCGCGGGAGATGAAGGAATAATGGCCCAGTGCAGGGACGCGGTCAAGGCCAAGTAATCTATTATAATTGTGGCCAATCAGGCCATGTATCCAGATATTGTACCAACCCATGCACTACATGAATCTATTGTAGCTCTTTCGATCATGTTATAGAAGACTGCCCAGTGCTGGAGGTAGAAATGCAGAAGAGAAAACGGCGAGAGGTGTCGGCCCCAAATATCCAGTTGATCGCAACAGAAAGGAGAACTGCGGATCAAAGTGTTAATGTAGTAACGCGCAGTTGTGTTGCGACAGGACGAGATAGAGGAGCAGATGCTTCGAATTTTGGAGGGTTTGATACTAAGCAGACTCCTCTAGAAACAATATGGATAAGTAAAGCTACTGGGAAAATGCTTGCTTTCGACTTGAAGAAAAATAGAGAAGTCTTTGAAGAAGCACGGGATATCTTCAAAGAGCCAACACCAAAATGCCAAGAATCCTGTTGCGCTATGAAATACCGCATATGCAGGATATGCCAGCTGCATATGAAAAAATGAGCACCACAGTAGAGACATGCACCTCTGTTGCACAGTTCCTCGGGAGCTGCATGAAGTTGCTGAAAAGTCCAAATGCTATAGTAGAGTTGCAGAAAGTAATAGACCAGTATGAACCGCGCAGTGAAAATGAAACCACTGATAGAGTAGTTCATCAAACACAAGAGAACAGGGCGAGAAATGAGGCTTAGTGCATAGATAGGAGATTATGAAATGGATGAGATCATTCTTGATCTGGGATCAAAAGTAAATGTCTTAACCAAGCAGACATGGCAGCAGATGGGGAGACCAAAGCTGTTATGGTCACCTATCCAGTTGAGAATGGCCAATCAAGATAAATTCATACCCTTTGGACGGTTATCCAATGTGATTGTAGACATTGATGGAGTGCAGAGTCACGCATATTTTGAGGTTATTGAGATTGTGGAAGATAGTTAGCCTTTTCCTGCGATGTTAGGAATTGATTGGTCTATTGATAACCTCGCCATCATAAATTAAAGACCAGGAAGATGATCTTTGAAGGAAAGCATCTCAGGGTCATCGCACCATTGGACCCTAAGGATGGAGACAGATACAACGAGCCGATTCAGGAGGAATCCAGGGCTCATGATTTGGACAGATTATATAAGATGACTGCAAACCAGGATAACGGTGAGTCAATTCAAGAGGAATCCATAAATCAAGACTTATACCAGATGTATAAGATGACCGCGAACTAGGAATATTACATTAATCCTACTATAGATGGAACACTTAGCTAGAGATGCGACAGTTCTTGCATTTCAGACTCAGATGCAGGACTGGATAACTGGCAAAATCGCATGCACGAAGTATCTACAAGAAGATGCGCACGGGTTACAAAGTCACTGTGCTGGATTGGAAAGGAGGTAATCCCAATCCCTATATATGATGGTTCATCTAATGTTTATTCATTTATCAAAGATTATACTGCAGCAATTGCAGATGAGCACCACTTACTAGCATTAGATATGGCACTGCGCGAGACACCTGCCAGATGGTGGGCTGCGCATAAGCAAACATTGACCACATGGGATCAATGCAGAATTAAGATGCAGATCAGGTTTTCTAATAAAGTTACCCTATACTTTTAGAAATACAATGGACAGACAGATCCAAGTCAGCATATTGAATCTTGTTCACAAGCATGGCATGAGAGACCAAAGACAGAATGGGTGCACTTGTTTGTGCACACACTGGAAGAAGAGATTCCAAAGAAATGGTACTTAGACATGGAGTTGCGCAGAGGAACCATAGATTGGGACATGTTGACTGTGAACTTCTTGAAGAGCTTTAGTTTTGAAGATGAGATCCCTACCATAAATGATGTGCTACAGATTATTAAAGAAAGAATATTTAAACTAGAATGCCCACACAGAAATATGACACTGGAGGAATTCTTTGGAATTGTTGAAGCATTCAATAAAGTATTGGAGAATGTGATGACCAAGGTATGAAATGTGAATAGGGATGACTGGGTCCTATGCATTCCCGCTATGTTATGGGCGTATAGGACCACATGCAAGAAGTTTATAGGCCATACACCATTCAGGTTGGCTTATGGACAGGAAGCCATTATACCGATGGAGTACATTGTTCCCAGCTTGAGAATAGCTGCATTTACAGGAATGGAAGATCGCGACGCGCTGGAAGAAAGGCTTCTAAACTTGGTTGGTCTAAAGGAGGATCGCTTCATAGTAGGCTTTCACCAACAAGTGTAGAAGGAAAGGGAAAAATCATGGCATGATCGCCACATCAAGAACAAGTCTTTCCAGGTAGGTGATCTAGTCCTCCTATATGATAACAAGTTTATGAAATTTCCTGGAAAGTTTAAAATGCATTGGCTTGGGCCATATACTGTTGTGCATGTTACTAATGGTGGTGTAGCTCAATTAGCCACATTAGCAGGAGATAACTTTCCTGGTTTAGTTAATGGAAACAGACTAAAACCCTATAGGGATAGTCCTACTTCGTAGAACCTGTGATGATCATAAAGAAGAAATTTCTAAGTGCCAAGTACAGTTGAAATTGGGTATTGGAAATGGGAAAGAGTCTGTACACAATGTATGGTGAAGAGCCTATATATACCGCGCAGCACTGCTGAAGCTATGCGCAAAAAAAAAAATTAAGAAAAGAAAAGAAAAGAGGAACCACATAGTTGCGAAGACCAAAAGGAAATTGCGAAGAGGAAGTGAACAAGAAAAGACATTCAGTTCAGAGGCAAGAAATCAGGCACCGCGAAGAGACTGCGTAGGAGTAATGATGAACTGTCGCGCAGTTTGACGCAACACTCAAAAAAATAGTCGTTACAATGTTGGTTGAGAATATAGCCGTTATATAGCTGTTGTTAGCAACCACTTGGGCATTTAATGTACAGATAGCCGTTCTGAACGAGGTTATGAAGGAAAGGACCAAAGGATCCACCGGATTTGGACAATGGATACCACAATTAATGCTTATATAGACGTTGAGGGGTGTGGAGGATGGTCAGCTTCAGCTATAAGTAATGTCGCATTCAGACTCGCGGGCGTTACCGAACACTTGGAATTTTCTGGCAAGTAATACTGTGAGTATTTTCAGCAAGCTATCTGAAACCTTGTGAAATTTAGCCAGTGAATGTCTAAGTGCACTTCCATAGAAGAAGAGTTCACCATCCAAGAAGCTGTGAAGGTATTTCACTACGGAGGGATTGAAGGGTTAATGAGAACCCCATCCAATAAGGGCGTCTTAGAACCAAGTCAGGCATCTAGACGATCATCGAGACACGGTCCAATAATGCAAGATAAAGGAAAGAATCCAGTAGCTCCAAGAACGAAGGTACCCAAGATGGCTTTGATAGTGTAAATGCCACCAGTAGGAGATAAGGAGATACCCTTGACCATGACCCTATACTACATCTCACCACGTGCACAGGATGCACCGGTATTCATATTACCAAAGAATGCCAAATACGAAATCTCGCTATCACCAATCTCCAAACATGTTGATGTTGATAAAAACTTGTTGGGTAAATCCAAGAATGTAAATGGGAGGATTATGATCTGCTTGCAATGCAGAAGGAGGAGCCCACTGAATCAAGGTTCCCACAGTTCCATCCCGACCAGTACATGTGTTGGAATAAGGATTCAAAGGGAAAGATTAACCTTGTCACTAAAAGTTGGTTATCTGAAGTAGTCCAGTCTGGGCTGCTTAATCTGCTCAAACTTCCACATTTCGATAGGTCACTAAAACTGAATGTGGTGGTGTGAACACTGATGGCATGCATTCACCAGGGTTATTTGTGGCTTGACCGCAACATCGACCTAACCATCGACATCATCCACCGCATTACAGGGTTGAGTAAAAGGGGTAAATATCCCAAGCAATTTTTCCAAGGAAAAAGAAAGGACAAAGAAGTTGTGGCAAAGATGAAGAAAACTCAAATGATCGTCAAAGGAAAGAGGGGATTTTAGACAGACGAAATTGGACAAAGCGACGAAGTTCATCAAACAGTTGTTAGCAGGCAAGATCTTAAGAAAATGCAAGCCTCTGGAGGTAAGTGCGGGAACAGTACTGCTTGGCGCCGCGGATGTGGAGGGGGAACAAATCAACTGGTCTCAATATTTAATGAATGAGTTCATGGAGGAACTAAATGAAACGCAGCTCAATGGAGGAAATTTACATTATACATGGCTCATTGTGTTGATCTCCTTTTCCAGCTGGAAGGAGTCGAAGGATTACGTTGGCGTAATCATTGATATCAATGATTGCAGAGGACCCCAGTATGTGAACCTCTGGGAAAATATGAACCCAGAGAAGCAGCACGCGACAGCTGAGGTTTTCTACCAATATTACAGCCAGCTGCGCAATGCAATCATAGCCACGTCACGGATAACAAAGCAGGTAACCAGTAAGTACATCCGCACTATTAATTTTTATATTGACATGCATAGTATTCATATTTCAGCCAATGCATAGAAAAGGAAGGTGGAATGATTTGCAGGAAATTGCCATATGTGCGAAGATGATATTGACACTATGATGAAGGAATGGCCTGCTGAGTTTCGAGTGGAAACTGTAGATGTCGAAAGCAACTCCGTTGAGGACAAACCCATTCCATGTCCTATCATTGAAGACAAGGAGGCAGAAAAAAGAAAGGAGCCTGAGAGCCCAGGATAGAAAAAGGGGCCGAGAAAGAACCAGAAGGCAGATAAGAGCCAGTCAGATGCAGTCCTCCATGATGAGGATTATGAAACAATCGCCACAAGGGTCACAAAGTCAATGGAATATCTAATGACCGATAAGGAGAAAAAGGACAAGGCAATTCAGGAAAGTTTACAGAAGAATCTGAACACGCTGCAGGGGATTATGCAGAAAATTGAAGAAGTCCATAAGAGATTACCCTTTCCATGAGACTCAAAGTCCGAAGGGAAGTCAGGAGGAACTTCGCAACAGAAGGAGCCACAGTTAACCATGATCGTTCCTGCGAAGTCCCATATCGTTCATCTGGATCCAATAATAGTAAGTTTTCCCATGCCAGAGCAACTAGTCTTAGATACGAAGGATGTCGAGCGTGTGGAGCTCGACCTTGCAAAGATACCACTGTCGGGCCTACATTATTTACATATGCAGTGTGTCGAGGAAATGCATGAGAGAACTATTGATGCGCTGAAGGGACAAGCTGAGCTGCAAGTATCTAATCGATAGTTGGAGGAAGCTAGCTCACAGAGAGCTATGGAACTGCAGGACGAGTGTGATCGTCGACAAAGACTAGAGTCCACGATGACTACGGTCACAGATAACATAGATGAAGTTGAAGTACAAATAGAACCAGCGGATACTATTGTTAAGATTGGCGAGTTGGTTACCAATATTAAGAAAGAGATGCAAGACATGGACATTCTCCATGAGGCTAACATTGCTTCCTTGAAGGAACAGATCAACCCACAGACCCCACCAAATGAGCAGCAGCTAAGAGAAAAAGAAGTAAAGGATTCAGCAAAGAGTATTGTTGCCAAAGTGGCTAAGTGCCAGAGTCTTTTGGAAGCAGCGTCGAAGGAATTCACTACCCTCGAAGAAGACCCTGGATTGCTGGAAGTAAACAACGTAGTGAAGCATAAGCAAGCAGCACTAGAACAGTTGGATGCGGAAGTGAAAGCTCTGCTACCAAGAGATAGGGTTCAGAAGTACAGGGAAATCAACACGCTGAAGAAAGAAGTGCAAGCCTTAAGGGAAAAAGAGACTGAAATGGGTGACAAGTCACAACCCCTACTAGAGGATGTCAGCACGATCTCGCAGGAGATCGAGGAGAAGTTAAAGGAGTTGCACGAGAATCAAGAACAGGTGGAAGGCTAGATAGGTGATGAGATAACACTGGAGATGCTGGATACAGTCAAACAAGTCGAGCAAGATACAAAGAATGTAGTCAAGAAGCTGATCAACACATACAATGAGTTCGTTGTGAAGCTAGATCCGCAGCCAGAGGAACAGCTTGAAGAAAGTGCAGGTGGCTCGAGGGTGAGCCACATGTAAGTGTTAGGGGCCTATTGGGCCTGGCCCAAGTGGGGAATTTTGAGGAAGAAGAAGTTTTGGAACTGTGAATCTGAGTGCAATTCAGCTAAAGTATTTTTTATACAAGTTTTGGAATGCTAAAAAGATGCACGCAACGCAGCGTCGGAAGAGCTGCGAAGATCGGTGCTACGAGGAGGCAGTGTTGCGATGTGTCCATTCTACGGAGGTCCAGCAAGACAGAGTGTTGGATGGGAGATGGCACGTGTTCCGGTTAGACCGTCGGCGGTCTATTTTTGGTAAAAATGCTCTAGGAGTGCCAAGCGACGGGTAGGAGAAAATCGGGAGGAAAGTAATTGGTCACACACGCAAAAGATACTGTTGATGTATATGTAACTTCGGAATGTATTTCACATATATGTATATTGTATTCCTATAGAGATGGTATTATTCCTCTATAAGGAAGTGTCGTCATTTATATTGTAAGTGTCGTAACTTATACTTGATGGGTTATTAGACCACCTTATTTGGGGTCGGCCCTGTATAAGTCATGTGGGTCAAAGGGTTATTAGACCACCCTATTGGGGGTCGGCCCACTCAGCATTATGTTATGTGGTAAAGTTCGAGCCTACATGAGTTAGGTAAAAAGGCAAGTCAAGTCAAGTATAAATAGAGTGCGGGAGGCACTCTATTTGCTCACTCACTTCACACATGCACTCAAGGAGGAGTGGCGCACTTATGGAGGAGGAGGATCTGCTGCTAGGTTATGGCTATCTCTCTTGGTTGGTTGTATCATTGCTCTATCTATCTCTGAGGAAGTTATTGGGGTTTTTCACCTTTATGGTTTTCCCCAAGTAAATCTTTGTGTCTCTTGTGTGCTTGCATTATTGTCTCCATGATTGATATGTTGTAGATATGATGTACATGTTGTTCTCTCAGTTAAGATCCTAGATCATATTGAAGTAAATTCAGCAAATCTAACATGGTATCAGAGCTAGCCTGAAAGAAGGCATGATATGGCATGTATGACACTTGTTGCACTTACGATGCTAGGGCTTGATATAGCAAAAACAAGTCATCGTAGCACTTTCGCTATAAATCCGTTTTGGAAAATTTTTCGGATCTGAAATTGTTACAGGCCGAAGCTAAGATCTCCAAGTTCCTTGTATCCAAAGGACAACCTCTAATTCGTTGTACTTTGTGATTTATGATCTGTACAATATAGGGTTTCTGCCTCTTCCAGATCTGAGTCAAAATCAGGTGACCTTGGGAAAAAGGTCGTAACTTAGGCTAGGAAGATCCAAATGAAATTTCGTGAAAAGTGACAGGTAGTACACAGACTGTAATATCTCAGAAAACTTTTTCAAAGGCCGAAGTTAAAACAGTGACACGTGGCACGCCGTACAAGTTCGCTCCCCTGTTTTATCCCAAAACAGGTCACGTTGTGACATTTGGCATAACTCTCTCTCAGAGAATCCAATTGAGGTCAGAACTATCAGGATGAAAATATAACAGGTCAGGCTATCTCAGGAAACTTTTTAAGACCCCGTGGATCAAAAATTTTGGAGTTACACCAGAAACAATCAGGTACATATTTCTGTCAAAACAGAATTATTTTTTGGTACCTTCATTCATGGCTTCCGGAATTTAGGGCTTTGGAGAAATTTGGAATTTTTGTAATCGGAGACCACGGCTGGATGCTACTCATCAAAATAGAAATTTAGAGACCAAGATCAGAATTTTTGGTTGGGCAGAAGGCCGGGCTTGATTAGACCCTAGTTCGGGACTTTGATCAGAAAAGTGGAAAATTAGGGCTTCTGTAAAAATGGGAATTTTTGAAATCTGTGACCACGGCTGGAAGCTCCTCAGAAAAATAGAAGCTTAGAGCTTTGGATCAAACATTTTGATTGGGAAAAAGAGTGAGCTTCATCAAACCCCAGTTCAGGGTCACGTCCAGTGAATCCAGAAGTTTCAAAAGAAAAATTGAGGAGTGAAACTTTGGAGTTTTCAAATTTTGAATATACCAGTTTGATCAGCTCATCAAGACGCATATTTCTATCCTTTCGGAAGTTTGAAATTCAAAGTTTGAATTTTTGGGGTTTCTCTGACAAACCCATATCCAGCTCCAAGTCCAGTTCTTGCAAATCAAATGGATTGGATTAATCCTAGAAGAAGATGGATTGATCATCTGCATGAGTGAAAAAGTTCCTGTTTCAGAGGGAGATGAGGCTAAGGCCTTACATAAGAAGATTACAAGCGATCTCGACAGGTATGACTCATCGAGGTATGTTTCGATATTTGTCCATGATTAATTCTATGGTATGTTTGTCTTCATGTTATTACGGTTAGTACAATTTTGATTTTAGATTTGTCGTATCACCTTAACAAAATTATGAATGCATGATAGAAGATATTCATTGGTTAGGGTGTTGACACTTATGATTGTACTAATGCATTATGGTGTTGTATGAGGTTTATGTTGTCTACTAACATGAAAGGTAGACCAAGAAAGACAAATCATGTTCTGGTCCAAGAACATATGATCATGATAGCATGAGGACAAAGATTCATCCATTGTCATGGATCTCATACAAGATCCATTTACGAGGTATGTATAACTTGGTTTTATAATGGTTAACCTATGAGATATACAGGTTACTAGCACAAGTCATTGAAGAAGAACAAGAAGACATCGTGTGAGTATGTTAGACATAACTAGCTAGCATGCTAATCCAGGTATGTTTTTCCTATATCAAGATAGAATCCGACCTTGTGTTAGGATCTTATACTGTTGTTGATAATGATTATTCATGAAGTCATAGGTTTGAATAATCATGGTTGTATGCATATTATGTTTCTTACCATAATTGATGATATGACTAACCAGAAGAATCATGAATTTATAGGTTTGAATAATCACAGGTTTTATGCATATTATAATCCTTATCTTGTTTGATGATTCAACTAACCTGAAGAGTCATAGGTTTGAGTAATTATAGGTTTAGACATGTTATGATTCTTATGATTTGACTAACCATAAGAATACTACATAAACCTTGAATGTTAATATTTTCTGTTTGAAATGATCATGATTATACATGCTTGAGATTATTGTGTTTTAATAGTATACTAATGAATGTATGATTTTATATGAGATCACAAGGATGACTCAATCATGATACTAATAAGCATGCATAGGGACCAAGGATGAATATGAGTTCAAGAACAGGTAATCCAGGAAACAAAGATCAAGAGGGAGTACACTCTAGTGGTTTATGCAAGGATGCAGATATTCAGAGGGAGTTGTCCATCTCTCTACATTCCACAACAGAAAGGTGTAGAAGAAGCTACTTCAGATTAGGACTCCAACAGCTCCTGCAAGGAAGCGAAGACTCAGAGGGAGTCCACCCAACGAACAAACAAAGATAAGTATTTTAATTATCATTTCTTACATATTTGTTTGTTTAAATAAAATTGTTCAATGATGTATATGCTCATGGTCTTAGACTTAGGATATGTATTGTGCATATTAGAATAATTACATTAATGAACAGTATACTACTAATACGCATGGGTAAGTAGCCTATGGCACTGTACAACATTCCATTGCTACTTATCTAGAATGAAACCTCTTTGCTGACATGTTGGGAGTTGTGCACACTCTTAACAATGTTCTGGTAGAGATTGGAAGGCATCTAGAAAGTTATGGGATATGGATAAATGTTGTATTAAATCATTGGCTAAGATAATTGCATGACTGTATGACATATTTATTTATGTGTAAGAATTTGTTCTGAAAACTATGAGATGTTTTCTAATCATGCAATTTAACTTGTTGTGTAGGAAAGATCGTATGCCATCTCCTACAAAAGAAGAACTACAACATTTGTTCAGCAACAAATTTATTTATTGAATATATTGAAGTTCCCAGGATCTGGGATGAAGAAATAGAATGCCATGATCCGTCGATCATGAAAAATTATGTTTGGGATGCGGTCCCAAGATGTGAAGGGAAGTTTGTTATGACTTCCAAATAGATCTATCAAATCAAGCATGTTGCAGATGGCAACATTGAGAAATATAAAAGTGGTGAAATAGAAGATGCACCAGATAGATTTCAAGACAGCATGGTGTAGTCATATATGTGTGCAGAACTTGGTATGGTAGGATAGACAGCTTTCTATCCAGTTTGGGCTTTACCAAGAGTAAAGCGAATTCCAACCTTGACTACAAGGTTCAGGAAGGCAATCCAGTGATACTACTTTTGTATGCGGATAACCTGTTTGTTACAGGTGAAGATAGATTGATTGCTGACATGCAGCGGAAGCTTACTGCCGAGTTAGAGATGAAGAACTTGGGGATGATGCATTATTTGTTTTTGGCATGGAGGTGTGGCAGAGTGATGGAATCTTCCTTGGACAAGGGAAGTATGCAGTAGAGATCTTGAAGAGGTTCGGGATGATGGACTGCAAGGATATGGCCACACCTAGGGCATCGAATCTGAAGCTTCTATGTGATGCTTCATTTGAGCCGATTGATGTCTCCATGTATCGTCAGATGATTGGGTCTTTGATGTACCTGACGAACACGAGACCAGACACTTGCTTTGCTGTGAACACATTGAGCCAGTTCCTGACGGATCCGAGGAGTGTTCACCTGGTTGCTGTTCTGCGTTACCTGAAGGGTACAGTGGATTATGGGCTCAAGTATGAAGCGAATCAAAAGTTTAACTTGGAGGGTTATGTTGATTCATATTGGGCTGGCAGTGCTACAGATAGGAAGAGCACATCTGGGTGTTGCTTCAATATGGGATCAGGTGTGATCTCTTGGTTTAGTAGGAAGCAGTCCTGCGTAGCACTGAGTACAGCAGAGGCTGAGTATGTTGCAGCCTGTTCAGCTAGTTGTGAGGCAGTATGGCTACGGAAGCTACTGTCTGAGCTATTTGATCTCCCGCTGGATGCTACTGGTATCTTCTGTGATAACCAGAGTTGTGTGAAGCTATCTGAGAACCCAGTGTTTCATGACAGGTCGAAACACATAGAGATCAAATATCACTATATCAGGGATATGGTGCAGAGAGGAGCTGTGAAGCTCCTGCATGTTACGATGGATGAGCAGATTGCAGATGTGCTGACGAAGACACTAGCCAGGGTGAAGTTCGAGTACTTCAGAGAGAGGCTTGGCGTGCTTCAAATTGAGGACACTTCGAGGAAGAAGTGATGAACACATTTGCTGAAGCCATTCCAAGCATGTTGGAAGGGGGATCCTTCACATGGATGTGGATGTAAGCGCTGAATGATGAACATCAGGAGGATGTTCTGGTTTCTGCTTGGATATGATCAGTTGGATCATTATATGTATTTTGTGTATGCATCATGTTGGATGCTGGATATGATCGGTTGGATCATGTGTATGTATTTTGTATATGCATCATGTTGGATACTGGATATGATCATTTGGATCATTTATGTATGTACGCATCATGTTGGATGCTGGATATGATCAGTTGGATCATTTATGTATGTACGCATCATGTTGGATGTTGGATATGATCAGTTGGATCATTTATGTATGTACGCATCATGTTGGATGCTGGATATGATCGGTTGGATCATGTGTATGTATTTTGTATGAACGCATCATGTTGGATGATGTTGGATACATTGTGTGGATCATGTATCTTTGTATGATCAGGTAGATCATGGATGCTATTGGATAGATTGTGTGGATCATGTATCTTTGTATGATCAGGTAGATCATGGATGCTGATGGATACATTGTGTGGATCATGTATCTTTGTATGATCAGGTAGATCATGTATGTTGATGGATACATTGTGTGGATCATGTATCTATGTGTGCATCAGATGGATGCATTGTATGATCAGGATGATCGTGGATGACGAGCTTCTCCAGATGACATGCAGCAGGATGTTGCAGTGATGATGATGAGTATCAGATGATACTTTGTGGCCGTGGATCAGGTTGTGCAGGAAAGCATGTAATTTGTGCCCTGGGAGATTTGCAGATGGTCTTTCGAGGTTTTTCCTATGGCATGTAATTCGGTGCCCTGGGACATCTGGCAAATGCTCTTGCGAGGTTTTGCTTGGTAGGACATGTAATTTGTGCCCTGGGAGATCTGCAGATAGTCTTTCGAGGTTTTGCCTATGGCATGTAATTCGGTGCCCTGGGATATCTGGCAGATGCTCTTGCGAGGTTTTTTCCTATGGCATGTAATTTGCTCCTAGGAGATCTGGACAGGATGAAAAAGGCCTCAGATGCTTCAACCAGGTTTTGCCATGACCACATGTAATTTGCTCCTAGGAGATCTGGACAGGATGAAAAAGGCCTCAGATGCTTCAGCCAGGTTTTGTGGTGAGATCACATGTAATGTGCTCCTGGGAGATCCGACAGGTAGAGCTGAGTGCTCGTAACAACCTGGGATGCTTCAGCCAGGTTTTGTGATGGGTCACATGTAATGTGCTCCTGGGAGATCCTACAGGTAGAGCTGTGTGCTTGTAATAGCCTGGGATGTAGCAGCCAGGTTTTGTGACGCACGTAATAAGTCCTGAGGATTCCACAGTATGGCCAGTGATGATGAAGACCTGCAGGTGGTGGGCCTACATCCAGTATGAAAAAGGACTGGCTCTGTAGAACTTCCTATGACAAGTAGATTCAGAGATTGATTGAGATAGCAGCAGCAGTGACGATGATGATGATGACTCGATGACGATTATCCAGTGACGATGATCCAGAGAAGATGACTTGTGCTAGAAGAACTGTGCTGAGAAATACCTTCCTAGTTAAGAGGGAGTGTTGATGTAACTTCAGAATGTATTTCACATATATGTATATTGTATTCCTATAGAGATGGTATTATTCCTCTATAAGGAAGTGTCGTCATTTATATTGTAAGTGTCGTAACTTATACTTGATGGGTTATTAGACCACCTTATTTGGGGTCGGCCCTGTATAAGTCATGTGGGTCAAAGGGTTATTAGACCACCCTATTGGGGGTCGGCCCACTCAGCATTATGTTATGTGGTAAAGTTCGAGCCTACATGAGTTAGGTAAAAAGGCAAGTCAAGTCAAGTATAAATAGAGTGCGGGAGGCACTCTATTTGCTCACTCACTTCACACATGCACTCAAGGAGGAGTGGTGCACTTATGGAGGAGGAGGATCTGCTGCTAGGTTATGGCTATCTCTCTTGGTTGGTTGTATCATTGCTCTATCTATCTCTGAGGAAGTTATTGGGGTTTTTCACCTTTATGGTTTTCCCCAAGTAAATCTTTGTGTCTCTTGTGTGCTTGCATTATTGTCTCCATGATTGATATGCTGTAGATATGCTGTACATGTTGTTCTCTCAGTTAAGATCCTAGATCATATTGAAGTAAATTCAGAAAATCTAACAGATACCACTACCTGAACCAGTCACACGAGATCGTTAGAGAAAGAACGGCTCAGTGAAAGTGACATGTTGGCATGTGTGAGACAGGAAGGATGATAGTGACATGGACATGCATTAGAGGCATGCCATGATGGAATATTCGCTACCAGAATCCAGCAAGCTCGATGAGTTGGAAACTGTAACAGTTTTGTAAACCTAAGGGTTTTTTCCTGTGGATTGTAAAGACATGACCTGTGGGCATGATCTATAAATAAGGAATTTTTGTATGGGAAAGGGTTACTCTTCATTTTGGTTAAGCTTTGAATATTGTTGCATCTTTTAAGCTTAGTGCTATTGTAAAGACTCTACAAGCTGAGTGCGCAGAGATCTAGTTGAGAGAGAAGAGAGTCTGCAGCTGAGTGCGCAGACAAAGAACTGTTGTACCCTTCCCAAAGACTAATATAAAAATAGTTATTGTGGACGTAGCCTCCATCCGAGGGGTGAACCACGTTCAATATTGTGTAGTGTGATTGTTGTGTTTCTGCATTTGCTTATTTGCCTACTTCGAATGTCTGAATTCTCATTTATAAGTTGTATGTTAATGCTTTTATATGTATTCACCATAGGAGAAAGATGGGAATAATATGTTAAGTCTTACATGAATAGATGAATGATGAATGTTCAGTATTCTAAGTTGGTAGGAGTACCAGTTTATTGAATAATCACAAGCATACGTAACATTCATATTGTATAACCTTTCATCATGCAGCACTGGGTGTGCACAGCAGTGTATGTGTTGTCTACTTGCATTTGTAGAAGACTAATTAATCCAAGGCAGTAGATGATTGAATGAGTGTTAGAGATAAACCTATATTATTGGTTAAGTTTGGAGAAGGAAGCATATAACTCTGTTGTGTTGTCCTATTAATTGCATCCTGCCTAAACCACGTAGCCCTTGGGTGCGCTGGTCACGCAACTGTTGGTTTGTAGAAGTGTGGACCGCAACGCAGTCTATCGTCGCGCAGTCCTCAGTTCGCAGCACAGGTTTGATAGTGGGCTGCGCAGTAGTCATGTCCGAACAAATCATCACACCACTATGGAAACCTAATTCCATAGTGCCCCATAGCTACACCTTGGGTGAGACCTTATCCTGTTCGCAGGCTATTTCCAAAAGGGCCGGTGAGAAGGGGTTTTGTTGGTTAAGTGAAACCGCGAAGAACCTGGGTCTACATTGGAAAACCTCTAGATTAGTTTGTAATCCAACACAACCACAGGGATATATCTCCCTTTGGGGCTTCCAGCAACGGGATGCAAGTTAAAATGGGTTGGGATACCGGTCAAAGTGGTGGCTAGACCTTCAAACAACGAATTAAAAGGGGTTTTTGGTTGGTTGGAGTTAAGAACAGGAGGCCAATTGGGCATGGAGTCAACTTCGGTGGGTTACTGTCATCAATGGAAGGTTTAAGCCGTGATTTGCAGGAGCAGGAGGAAAGGTAGACATGATTCTTTGACGTCAAAGTAATCAGCAAATGTAGATAGAGGAAGGAGACAAATTCGGCTACAAGGCTAGAGCATTTAAGAATGAATTCTAACCTGCAACTTCAAGAGGAAAAGGGTGGAATACCTATTCATATGCATCTGAAGCATGTAGGCATGAATTCCAGACCATGTAATCTTGATCTTTAGGTACTACAGAAGTAAACAATTAATGGAAATACAAAGCAAGAACACAGACACAGGAAATAACAGATATCAGAAACCACAGCAAGGGAATCTCAAGCTCCAAAATCAGGTCTGCTCATTAAATTAAGAGGTCGAGTCTAATACAGCGCAGAGCAATAATCTCTCTGGAAAAAAATGTCCAATTCTTTGGTCTACTTTGGACCTTGCCTTTATAGGCTTACAAAAAGTAAAATATCCTAACTAACTCAAAACAACTTGCACTGGTAATGATGAAGTTGTTCAAGTTGAGCCACCTGAATCAACAACCGTCGATTCTGCCATGCACGGAGGGGAAGAAACACCTGTGTAGGCAGTGAACCATTGGGCCATGGAAGCCACCTATTCATCCTGCAGATCAGGCTGTTTAGATTGATTAGGACAGGTAACAGAAACAGGCCCCCTTCGTTGCTCCCAAATGTGTCATTCCTCTGTGAAGATCTCCATTTCTCGTGACTATAACTGTCTCTGCAAAACTTTCTCGATCTACAACTCTCTTTCCCCAATCCCCTTTCTGTAATGGACCCTTCCACAACAGTCATTTCCGCAACGGCATTTCCGCAACCCACAATTATCCACATGTCATGCAGGGATTGGTCTCTCAACCTCATGATTTTCTGGAGAACTACCTTTTCGCAATCCGCAATGCGGGATGCGGGATGCGGAAAATTACTTTTTTGCATTTCTGATAATGACTTATCCGTAATCCGCAATGGGGGATGCGGGATTGGAAATTATATTTTTCACCCATTGGAATATTGTTCTCCCACAATCCGCAATTCGGATTACGGAATGCGAAAACTTATCTTTTTGCTATTTGGAAAACCGTTGTTCCGCAATCCAAAACTCGCAATGCAGATTGCAAAAACTTATCTTTTGCGCTCCTTGGGACATTGATTCCCGCAATCTACAATCTGCAATGCGGATCTGGAACTTGAAAACAGGCTTGCGGAATTCCCTTTCGATCTAATCCGTTCCTTGATCTTAGCCATCCAATATTCTTTGGTTGCAAAAGAAGCTCCTACTACTAGCTTTTCCTGCATAAGAGCCCTCCTGCCTTGTATTTTCCCATTTTCTCATTGTGGCTCGGTCATTTGGCTTAGATTGGTTTGATACTTAGCCAATTTTGGGTTTCATGATCCTTTATTTGATGCAAACGGCCAATGGGTGACCTCGGGGCTTTGAGTGGGAGCTTTCCTTCCCATTCCATGGTGGAAATCATAATAAGTGTTAACAAAGAGTATCCTCCCGTGAGTTTTGGGGTGGGGGAGGAGTAGGCATTGTTCCAATAGTAATATTAGAGGTGTTGGATTGTTGTCCTTCAACATGTTGATTCATTTGAGGTATAGAACTAGTCTCCTGTTTAAGAGGGGTACTTGCAGGAAATGAGGTTTGACCAGGTTCATAAGTGGTCATATGGGGTGTGGGTGTTTTCGATGAAGCAAAAGATAATGAATGAATTGGGGTATGTGGAAATATGGGCACTTCTGAAGTCATAGAGTCTCGTCTCCATGAGAGACTCTGGAATCAAATTTCTTCACCATGTTGGCATAACTGATCCATGAGTTCATATACTAGAGCCAAGCGTTGATCATGAGGATCCCAATGAAGAGGGGGAGGTTCAGCCTCCGGATGTAATTCCAAGTGGGCCCATTATTTCCCAAGAGAGGTGTCCCAAAAGAATGTAGATGGACCAAATGTTGCGGATACAGGGTCATCCTGGGATGGATTTAACCAATCTATGGCCCCAGGTTCTCCTTCCAATGAACAGTGGAAGGATGTGTCTCATGAAGTAGATGGTTCCATGGCCTCAGAGGTTGGTGAACTTGGAGGAAATAAATTCGCTCCTGACTCCATGGTGGATTTTTCTACTTCAGGTGATATGACAATAGTTGGTTGAGCCATTCTTACCCTTGAAATTGCCTCGTGATTAAGGGAATATTCAGGTGGTAAGTTTAAAATTCTACGGGACCTTCTCAAAATTTGTTCAGCTAGAATGACTTAAACATAATTTCTCCTAAATGTCTTCTATACAAAAGAAAAAGCAATCCAGAAAAAAATATACACAAACTAAGGCTGCAAGCAAACTTATGACATAGGTGTGGATTCAAAAGTCTGGAACCTCACAGTATTGTCAAGGCTTTGCAACTCGCAGTATACCCCGGGTCCAATAGTTATACTCGGCCCAATTTTTCAGAGCACTAACCAGGGAGGATTAGGATTGTACCCCTGACTGTATAACCCGACTACCTAGAAGCACATGCGTAGTATCTCCCCGAGTGCTATTCTCAGTATATTTCTCTACCAAGACGTCCAAATGGTTAGCTCGGTTGGTTTCATGAATCCTAGGAGTGTCTCCCGATATACACAAGGTATGTGGGAGCTCAAATCCGTAGTGGTGTTGTCTAATGCACAACCGTACGACAAGAGCCTTCTGATATACTACTGCATATGTGAAGTGCCTTTAGATATACCCTAAGGTACGTGAAAGAGACTTCGATATACCAATTGGTACGTGGAAGAACTACAATGCCCTCGGGATGTAGTGAATGCAAATAATGACAGCTTCCATGTTTTATGATGCCAGAACACGTCACTAACTTATCACACAAGTTACTAGTAAATTTTAACCTAGTTCTACCGGTAAATTTTATCTGGATGGTTAGGTGAATGAATGAGGTGAGGACAGAAATGTAAACATAATGCAATCCTAACTACATGAAAAATGCACTCTTTCTTTGGATGAAATATATGCACTATTTCTTTTCCAACTAGAATAAACTAAGTACGATGAAAAAGGAGAATTTCTATCTAGTATGCACTAACTCTTAATTTTCGCAATAATGAACTAAAAAGCATAAAAAGATCAAAAGTGCATAGAATGCTTCAACTTGGAACTACTTTGTAAAAGCTTGAATTCACTTGATTTTTTAAAAAGATGAATGACTCACAATTCAAAAAATACAATGAACCAATTTCCTTTTCAAAGATTAGTAAATGATGAATTCCAATGCATGAAAACAATCCTACAACAATTTCCAAATGACTTTGAAAACAGAAAAATGAAATACTTTTGATTTTTCCAATATGTATATCAAAACAAGATCTGATAACGATATGCTTTCTAGATGTAAAAAGCAAAAAACAAGAGACTAATCGTAGCACCCTAGTAACTCAGAAATTATCAAAGAAGAATGACAAGCACTCAAATGAAACCAAAGACACTCAAGTCACTCAAAATCAATCAAATGAAAGCAAAACAAGATAGGTAAGCGTGAGAAGGGTTTGGAGTCAAATATAGCATGTTGAATAGATCTGATAGGGTGATCAGGGAATGCAAGATTGAGTGGATGACCATGGGGGATTGAAATTTCCCGCCACCACCGGATCTCTCACTTGACCAAATGGAAGCTAAAAATCAACACAAGCAATCCAAACACAATCAATGCTGAATGAATAAGCCTCTTACTGGAAAGTGAAACACAGAGAAGTATGTTGATCAGACCAAAAATCAAAATTTGGAGAGAGGATAGACAAAGCACCAAGCTTGAAAGTTTGGCACATCCTATGGTTAGGCTCAGAGCGCCTGATGCAGATTGAATACAAAGGGTTATCATCGGCGGCGCAAAGTGTCCTAACAGGAAAAGCACTGAAGGCACGGGATTCTAAAAGGAAGAAAGTTCTTGAGAAGACACGGTGCACTATATACACTACCCAGGTGCATTGAGAGAATAGCCCAATGTAAAAAATGAGAAATCTCAAAACAATGAATAAGAAAATGGTTGATACTTACCCAACAAGATCAAGGAATGTCAACAGACTCTTCAAGAAGAAAATATGATAGTGAGAAAGAGGCTCAGGAGGCAAAGAAATGGCTCATAAAGAAATCAATGAACAACACATTCAAATTTAAATCAAAACAAAGTAACCCCGAGTATGGTCGCCAGATTTGTTATCGGACAATCTACTCGAGTGAATGCGAGCATGATCTCCCTAGTTCAGGTGAATCTAGAACAAATGGAAACGGAATATAACACTACTTTCCTAGATCAATTAGAGATCGAGTGAAATAGATGTATTACCTTCAGATCTATAGATATTCCTCCTCTTTATCGCTCCAAGCTTCGTGGTCATCAGATCCATAGCTGCAAGACCTGTCAAAGCATGTAGAGATGAAACGAACAGTAAAAGTACATCTAAACACTAACTGATCTAAGTAAAAGGTTAAGGAAGTGAAATCTAAATATCAATAAACATAAAGACATTTATGGAAGGAGATTATATTACTGTCAATAATGTGGGAAATACAAAGAAGAGTGATGATTACAACCCAAGCCTCAACGCTACAATCCTCCTCCGACAAGCCAAGCCAATGCCTCCAAAGGAACTGTATGCCTCCCAAGAGATGGATAGGGATATTCTAGGTTAATTCCACCAGCATGTAAGTGATATAGACTTCCTCCCCTTGGAATGGATAAGATCTTCATATTTATAGGACCAAGAGGATATAATAAGTTGAGAAATGGTGGGAGAGGATTAAGGGATCCTTCCTAGAGGTTAGGGAACTATAGGCCATCTCACCTACAAGTTAGGGATAGAGATCCGCCTCATCCACCTTTGATAATTCGCTCAAAGGTCCCCTTTATCCACTTTAACTAACTCTGGCGCATGCTGCATGAAGGCAACTTCCGCCTAAGAGGGAAAGCACAAGCTGCACAAGGGAAACCTAAGCCACCGGCGCAATCTGTCAGATGATAGTATGCGCCTCACCTAGTTTGCCACTTTTTGCTAGAGGGAAAACTGTGCCGACCCAACTAGAACTTGTGGACAAAGGTCAACAGCTTGCTCCAGTTAACTCTCTTGATTAGGGAAACCTCGGGGATTATGGCGTTGATTTAACATGAGACTCATGATGACGAGATTTAGGTGTAACACCTATACAACATCATTATTTGAAAACAATGGATCTCTAGGCTTGTTACATAGAGTTCCAACATAGAAATATTCAATTGTGGGGACATTTTCCCTCAAGTATGCTTCCATAACTTCATGTGAGGACTTTATAGGAGCATTATTTCTTATTTCTACATTTTGGATGGCTATAAATTAGTTTTTGAGTGCTCAATGATCTGAAAGGAAGTGTCTAGAGATGTATATATAGTCTCCAAATAAATTATCTTGCGATGTTAATATTCCCCCCATCCCTTATCAATCACTTTCTTCTAGAATGAAATATATGTTTCTAATCCCTTATTTATTTCATCCATATTAATAGGTCTCATTACCTATATATTTAATAGTTTAGGTTTCCCTATTGGTAAATTTGCAGTTACACAAAGAAAACAACACTACATATTAATAGGAGGTGACCACTTTTCATGTCAAAGTGAGGCTTTGCATTGCAAATAGGTCAATCATCAATAAGCTAGAATCTAAAGAAATGGCATCCTTTCATATTGGTGATCTTCCAGTTACCATTTAAGATGTGTAGATCCACAAATATGACTTGAAGTCAAAAAATCTATCAATTTAATATAAGACATAGGAATTGTGATCCTCACATGTCCTATAGGTGTCCATCATCTTTCGAATAGAAAACATGTATTTTTTTCATTAATTTAGTTAACAAAATACCATAATTTTCATATATTTCTTCATGTTCCTATCCCACAGGGAGGAATCCAAATTCAACAATGTGGAACACCTGCCTTGATGTTAAAAAGGATAAAAATGCAAACACAGATTTTTTTTTATTGTGCAATTATCCATTCACAACAATAATATAAGTGGCAATTGCAAAAGTTTGTATCTTCAACACTTATCTCATGTGGTTTCATGTTATCTTGCTTGTAGGGAAAACATTTTTCATGTGACTTAGATTGTAAGAGAGCTTCATGTAATGGATAATTGGATGATCTTGTTTTGAAAAAAAAATCCCCATATTGATTCACCATTAGTTCTTCAAGATCCTTTAGACATTTAGCCAATGAGGTCACAGTGAAGTTTGAACCCATATCCAAAAAGGAAAGATTGAAGTGGAAAATTCCTCTAGCATTGTGATATGAAGTGAATCAATATATAATTTTTCATCTATTTGGTGCTTTCTGGGTGGAAGTATTTGAGTAATTGGTTTGCAGAGCCCATTTTAGGGGTAGATCTTACTTTTTAGATTTGGGGTCAAAATTTGTCCAAAACCTTTCAAGGCCATTTTGAGGGATCAAATGTATTTTAGTGAAAAATGAACTTAGAACCAAAATTTTGTAGTATGCACTTAGATACATTTCCAATGGTCTAAAGATCGCCTCACATGGAGTTTGTATGAGGAAGCTATGCCTCCCGCAAGTAGACCCGCCTAGTTGAGCCACCATAGTTCCAAGTGGATTCCATCCCAACTCTCATTTCTCACACATGTGTATCTAGTCACATGTGGAATTTCAAGAAAATTCTAGAATGTCCAAAATCCTAACCCTAAATGTATATCAAGCCATGTTAAACACTAGAATTTTAGGAAAAGAAGGGGTTCGACTTATATTATATTGTTCCATAGTTTAGAAGTAGTAAGGGGTGGTTGTGAAGCATAACCGAGGGAGTAAGAGACTATGTAGCATCCAATCACGCCACAATGTCCAAAATAACTCCATCATGAGCATTTATTTCCTTTTGTATTTGCATTCTACATAAAAGAGAAAGGCATATTCCTCAGTCCAACTGGGTTTTCCCCCATATGAGTTTTCCTAGGATAAATTATGTGTCGAAAGCATGTGGATTGTGTATTTCTTGTTCTATCATTTCTCTTACAATTCTATAAAATAATAATTAAAATAACTAGTGGTAATATTCGGTGTGACGGACTATTCTAGTGGAATATCCATGTCAATTTATAAATCATATTGGTATCATAGCAGTTTTCTTTTGGGTTTTGTGGGTAATCGCAAGATCTAGTAGTTGGTGAAAAAAATTCTTCAAACCCTATCCATGGAGTAAGATTATGTTCATGGAGCAACAAACGATTATGAGTAACGATTTAGAAAACTGGAATTACAAGTGTCTGATATCTCATGCAACATGCTAATCCTCATGGAAGCTCCATAGAGCAAGTTTGGTCCTTTTGGGGATTTTGGAGGCTCTAAATTAGATTTTAGATCAAAAGGGAAATTGGAAGATAAAATAAATCTAGAAAAGGAGCCGATGAAAGAGCCCAAGAAAGAGCAATCGAGTTATAGTACCAACATTCCTTCCTAGTATTTGATCAATATGGAAGTGAAAGTCAACATCAATCTATATTAAGGTGATATTGACGCTATAAAAATGAATCATTGGTTGCAGTAGTTATATCTTTATTTTAGTATCCATCAAATAGTCGATGAGTAAAAGATATCATTTTCCCAAATGTAGTTAGAGGGCCATGCATCAACCTAGTGGGAAAGCCACACTAAAGCACTAAGGATGGAGTGTGATACACCAGTAACTAAGTGGGAGAAATTTTAAACCCTTATCAAATCCCATATCTACCCCATTGGGTATCTAGAGGACCAGTGGATCTGTATCTATGAGGGATGCGACCTTCATGAGGATAACTAGTCCTCTGTATTAATTTAGGAAAATACAGGGGCAAAGTGTGCAATATTACATCGCCAAGTTTAGGAATATGGCTATCATGTTGGGCATCTCACCTAAGAACCTAGATGTACTCCTCAAGTATTTGGAGGGTTTACATAGTCACATACAGAGGTAGGTGATTCTCTTCAATCCCAGGTCAATTGATGAATCCTATGTACAAGCACAATACCTGGAAAACATAGGCCGAGATAAAGGACAACCAAGTGGTTCAAAATAGAAAGAGAGCCAAGATTGTACCAAGGAGGGGAAGAAGAAGTGGAAAAGAAATAAGAAGAAGACTACAACCATGGCACAATAGTGAAAGGATACAAAAAAACACTGTAACCATTTCAACATTGATGGACACACTAAAAACATGTGTTAGAAGTTACATCCTAAGATAAACCCCAATAACCACAAGAAGGATGCCAAAAATAAGAACCTTCTATCCATAGAGTCAAGCAAGGAGTTGGAAAATAGCTCAGATGTGGATGAGAAGATTATATGTACCACAATGTAGAAGGAGGTGAATATGAGTAACCTTCACCCTAAGGAAGAGAAAGAGAAGATGAAACTCTTCCACATCAATATCCAGGTCAAGAAGACCAAGATTGATTCTCTATTCAATTCCAAATCATAAGCAAACCTCATCGTAGAGGATTTGGTGCATAAGCTTTGATTTGAAGTACATGATCATCCTAGTCCCTACCTATTGGGATGGGTAAATAAGGATGTAGAACTCAAAGTCATGAAACAATGCAAGATTAATTTTTCCCTAAGTGCAAAGTATATTGATGAAGTGGAGGTAGATGTAGTACCCCTGGATGTTTGTGGTGTAGTGTTTGGAAGCCTCTACATGTATATGAGGGATGAAAGATTCATGAGAAGAGATAACTAATACCACTTGATCAAGGATGGGAAATCCTTCATCATCAATGTGCACAAAGGTAAATCAAATATTTCTCAAGTTAGTTCCAACCAAGCAAAAAATTTGATCAGTTCAAGTAGGAAGTTTGTATTGCTTTTCTTAAGACAAAATAAGCAAGAAGGTGAAATGGTAAAAGTGAAGGAATCCCTAGAGGGATGTACCAAAGAGAAGAAACACTAGTTGGAGAACCTTTTACAGGAATGCATACAATTGTTCCAAGAGCCTAAGGGGATACCTTCTAAGAGGGAGGTGGAGAATTAGATAAAATTATTTCCAGATTCTCCATTGTTGAACATCTAACTATACAACTAGTATATCATAGAATCATATGCAGTGAAGAAGCAGCTACAGTAGTTGTTGCAGTAGGGTGTGTTCCAACCAAGAACCTCACCTTGTGGGTCACCTATCATCATAGTACCCGAGAAGTATAGGACTTAGAGGATGTGCATTGACTATAGAGCATTGAACAAGATCGCACTCAAGAATTAGTACCCTCTTCCTAGGATTGATGATTTCTTGGACTAGTTGCAGCATGCTAAGTACTTCACCAAGTTGGATCTCAAATCAGGACACCACCAAGTGTGAGAGAATGAAGAAGATACTTGGAATACCTCCTTCAAGACTAGGAAAGGTCTATGTGAATGGTTATGGTTAGTAATTCCATTTGGTTTATGCAATGCACCAACTACAATTATGTGTTTGAGGAATGATGTATTACGCCCTTTATTATATTTGTTTGTTATAGTATAACTTGATGACATATTGTTTTATAGTGTTACATGGGAGGAGTATCTCTCACATCTCAAGAAGGTATTGGAGACCTTGAAAAAACATCAACTACTAGAAAGTATTAAGAAATGTGAATTTGTTCAGCAGTCCTTGGTGTATTTAGATTATGTGATTGGTGGAGGAGAAATTAATATTGATCCTACAAAGATGGATCCCATCACTAAGTGGTTGTTAACACAATATTTAACACCCTTACATGTGCAAGCCAAAATAATGTACCAGGTCCACCTGCAACATGAAGACTGAGATATAACACTAAAAGTGAAAAAATATCATAGCCCAACTACTACTTTCCTAGAAGAAAGGTGCACGTTCCTAGAATGAATTTTATGGGTGGTATTCCAACCACTAGGAAGGGACATGAATATTTATTTTTGGTAGTTAATAAAATTAGTAAGATGTGCATTATCATGCCTTGTGAAAAGACCATCAAAGGATAGGAAGCAACAAACATGTTCTTTGAACAGGTATAGGTTCCCTTTGGGATACCCAATAGCATAATCTTAGATTTGGACACTATATTTCCTAGTGCCTTCTGGACTACACTTTGGGATAAAATGGGACAGCAAGGGGAAGTGAGGGAACACACCATAGGTGAAGCATTAAGATCTAAAAATTTCAATGATAAGATTAATCATATTCATTTGCAATTATAGGAAGAATTGGAGAAGTCACAAGAAAAATACAAGGTAAGGCATGACCAACACAGGGTTGAAGAATCATTCAAAGTGGGAGATAGAGTATGGTTACACCTTAACAAGGAAATACTAAAGGGTCATGGTAAGAAGATAAATTCTATGAGGTATTGGAGAAGGTGGGAGGTGATGCCTACAGACTCAGACTACCCCCATACATGTGCATTTACTCTATAGTGAATGCGGAAAACTTGAAACTCTATGAACCTTCCATGTTGTATCAAAAACTTGAGCAGATCTTACCTTCTGTGGAGGACTTACGTTATGCAATAAATTCCCATAAAAAAAAACATAAAAGAGCATAAATAGAATAGGAGTAATCCACGCCTTAATAATGCATAACAGAGATGAATAGAAAGCCTCTTCGAGGGGGAAACCTCCTTATACAATGTATTGAGTACACAAAACAAGATAATACAAGACAAGACAAGATAACTCGAATGAAAAGATCTCCTTCATATATATAGGAGATTAAGAGGTATAATTACAACTCACTGACCCAAACCGACATAACTAATATAACCATACTATTGACAATTACCACTAATGGACCAAAGCTGACATCAAAACTAATGTAATGCATCACAATAAAGGGAGAAATGTGCCCCCATTTAGGGCTTAACATGCCCATCCCCTTCATACAAGTGTTGTCCTCAATGCTTGATTAGTTATGGATGCTTCTTTAAGAAAGACTCACCTTCCCATGTCAAATCTTCCACTTGATGAGGTACTTAGTAATAGCCTGATTTCGTAGTTGTCTGGTCCTTGTTTCGATGATTTGTTCAGGTTCCAATATTCATTTTACTTAATCATCAAGATCAATAAATATTTTTTGAATTGGGATTGTGTCTCCTATTACCTTCTTTAAGAAAGAAATGTGGAAAACTGGATGCACTCTTGAAGATGAAGGGAGCTCCAATTTGTAATCCATACTACCGGTCATTTGAAACACTTTATAAGGACCATAATACTTGGGTGTTAATTAATTGTCCTTATTTATTTACTTGAGGGGCGTCTTCTTGTAAAGTTGTAGCCTCAGAAATACCCAATCTCCTTTGAAAATTGTTTCACTGTGATGTTGATCATTGTTGGCTTAAATCACTGCTCTAGAGGTTTCCAATACAGACCTAGGTTCTTAGCGGTTCGAGGAACCAACAAAACCCCTTTTCACCGGCCCTTTCGGCAACAATATGCAAGAATACTGAGGTCTCACCCGAGGCGAACGTATGGGGAGCTGTGGAATCAGGTTTCCATAGTTGTGTGATGAGTTGATTAAACAGATCTACCGCGCAGCACACTGCAGTGCTCGCGCTACAAACTGAAGACTACGCGATGATATATTACATCGCGGTCCTCGCTTCTACAAGCTAAGATGCTTGCGCAACCAACGCATCCATGGACTGCGCGGTTCGGACATGATGAAAATAATAGGACAGCGCAACTGACTTATACGCTTCCTATGCGAACTTAAATGCTATTGATGAATTTACTTAGTGTTTATCCATTCATCTACTGCCTTGTATGATTAACCTTATAACCAATGTAAACAGACAAAACACACTACTGCGCACTTCCGGTGTTGCGCGTCAAAAGAGTTACACAACTTGAACTCTACATACGCATGTGATTATTCAACAAACTGATACTTTCACAGACTTAGACTCCTATGCATTCATCATTCACCCATACATGTAATACTTAACATATTACTCCCATCTTTCTCCTATGGCGAATACATATAAAAGCGTTAACATAACAACTGATAAATGAGAATTCAAGCATCCAATGTAAGCAAACAGACAAGTGTATAACACAAACAATCACACAAAATAGTATTTAACGTGGTTCACCCCTAGGATGGGAGCTACGTCCACAAAAAATGTTGTTATATTAGTCTTTGGAAAGGGTACAATAGTTCCAGTCTGCGCACTCAGATGCAGACTCTCTTCCCTCTCAATCAGCCTCTAGGCACATAGCTTGCAAAGCCTTTACAAAATTGTCTCTTAACCAGATATTTTTCAATAATAATCGATAATAGAGAATCAACAACCCTTTCCCTTACAAAATATGCCTTATTTATAGATCATTCCCGTAGGTCATGTCTTTACAATCCATGGAAAAAAACCCTAAGGTTCCCAAAACGGGTGCGGATACCTTCCACCTTGTCTGTCGTCATCGCCAAGTCACTCCACCTGCTTTGGCCGCCTGACTGAGCCACACACGGCTCTGACGGCCTTTTGACAGCTGCAGTAACCCCAAAACAGTTGCACTACATCATGGCCTGTCACTTTCCGTCCCTTTAGCCTGCCTGTCATTAGAGAGATTTTGAGGTCAAAAAATGGCCTCCTAAGAGATGTACTACAAAAATATGAAATATATTAAAATATTATGAATTTGGGGTTTTATGGGGTAGTCATATATGACAAGTCACCTCCCACACTATTTTCTATGCACAATATAAATAACCATGGTTGAGTTACTTTTCAAAATTCACTAGAAATAAAATTAATCAAATAATTCTACATTGATGTGACTAAGATTCAATGTAAATTCCCAAAAATTTATTGTTCTTTAGCATTTATTTGTCTTGAACTTGCAAATGAAATTAAATAATAAAAAACATTTTTAAAATCTATTTTTTTAATTTTATGTTGACTTTTTATATTTAGTACTTTTCTCATGAATTTAATATAATGTATTTTAATTGAGAATTTATTTACATGTAAAATGTTAATAATATTATTATAATCCACATTGCATTATTATTATTATTATTTGTTAAATCTATTAGTATTCTTTATTAGTTTGACATTATGTTATTAAATAGAATGGAGTGAGTATATAATTTAAAATTAAAAACATAAAAATGATAATATATTATTTTATAAAAAAATGTGAGAGGACTTTCTTTATGAATTAAGAGTACTTCACTTGAAAATGACAATAATATTATTCTATGAGAAAGTGTGAAAAGACATTCATTATGAGTACTTTACTTGAAAATGAAAATAATATTATTTTATGAAAAGACTATCATTATGAGTACTTTACTTTATGACTTAAAAGTACTTACACCACTACCTTGGTTAACTATGTGTTTTCATTCACCATAGAAAATTTGACAAATAAGCATTCTTAACTCATGCAATGCCACCTCAACCAAGGGGGGTGATGTCATCTACTAGAATGTAATTGACTGTTTTTTATAGTACATTTTCTTTGTTTTGAGGTCATTTTTTTACCTCAAAATTTCTCTAATGCATCATCGAGTTAGTGGCCTAGCTCCTTAACCGCTTGTTGTGACTCCCTTTTACCGGTCGCTTTCCCCGTCCTTCATTCTGCTTCTTACCCAAAACAGGTTGCTTACTCAACTCAAAGTTCCTCTATACTTCTATGCCAAAAGTAGTTGTTGCGCACCTACACTATTGTGTCAAAACTGCATCTATACTCCGAACTATGCATTTCTCAAAATCGTGTCTTCTGACTTTGTAGTCGGAAAGCTGTGCAACTCCCAAAATTGCATCCTTATCAAAATTGTGCCTACTTGGGCCATGTCCAACAGTCCCCTAACACTGACTTGTGGCTTGTCCCGAGCCACTTCAGTCCAGCTGCTCCATCTATGCCTCTTTTGAAATTCCTGAGCGGGTAGTGAAGTCTTGAACAACTGCACTAAATCTTACAACTACTTCCTTTACTTCTTACTCATATCCCTTAACCGTGTTTAGCATTTCATCCATGGCCGAATCTTCAATTTGTTCCTTAACTTTGGCCTCTGTTGCCTGAAATTCTTGCAACCTTATTTCAATCTCATCTGTCCAAGTGAGTGCTTCTTCCTGCAATGGCTGTAACCTCATAGAGGTTTCAGCTTCCTTTGCCTTTAAAGCCTCGAGCTCCTTTCTTAGTACTTTGGTTTGCTCAAAGGCATGCCTCTTATGTTGGATCGGCAAGTCCTTCATGGAAGCATCCGTAGAGTCCACTTCCTGCTGCTTTCGTTGTATGTCATCGTGGATCTTTTGCAGCTCTGGATCGTCCTACAATATGCTCCAAATGTTTGAAACATCATCTAGCAATATTTTGCATCATGTGACTGCTACGCAGATGCCCTGCGTAGAGACCCTTAGTGCCTCTTCTCTTACTTCTTGCGCCTGTTGCGCCATATCGACTGGTCATTGTGTTGCCAGTTCAGCGATCTCTGCCTGATGGGCGGCTTCCATATCTGTAATATTTTGTGCGTGGGAAATTTCCAATCCCCTCATTCTTTCCTGCAGACTATCAATGACAGTGTCGATCTGTAGGATAGCCGCCTCAACTTTTGATTCTTCTTCAACTTCGGGAAGCCGTGCATATACTGCGAAGACTGCTCCTTTTATCCTGTGTTGTTTTTCTTGAGTGCGTTGAAGCTCCCTTTCCTTCTGCTTGTATTCTCCTGTAATTCTCTTCATATTGACGATGATGATTGTGTGAGATAATGTCTCGCTTGTGCATTTCATGGGCTATATGGGTGTGCAATGGGTGCAACCATTCAGCTGGTAGCATAGCTACATTAAGTTCCAACTGTTCAAGCAGTCTCACAGTTTTTGTCATCTCATCTGTTGGGAACAGAATGGACCCTGGCACAATCTTGACGATGCGTGCCTGTGTTATAAAGGAAGGTGACCTGCACATTGTCTCACTTGGCTCCCTAGGTGGTCATCATGGTCCAACTCCTTAGTTAAGTCATGATGGATGTACTTCATCCGTAAGACCAGACTAGTCAGTTTATTGATATTTTCTCTAACCTCTGCTTGAGCCGGTTCTTCCTTATCTTCTAAGTACGCCGACACCCACGATGCTATCTGTTCATAGTCATCGTTGTGGATCATTCTATCAAGCAGTTGTTTGTTATCTTTGGACTTCTTTTGTGGCTTCTCCGACATCTGGGTAGCCAGTTCCTTCCGTTTCTCTCCTACCCGCGGCGCAGGTGTTTGGACTAGTGTTCTCTGGACCTATGGGTTCTTGTCCATTTTTTCCCCGTACTCTTCTTCCTAATATGTAGTGATAAGAGTATCTGGTGCATCTTCTTTCTAGTTATCAAGCCAGTCCTCAATGACTAGCTCAATCATGGGCGCGCTGAGCTGATATTGGCCTTCAAACCAATGCTCTATTGGCATGCACGGCTGTATCTGGCTAGAGTGTAGGGTATCCTTGAAAATAATCTTGGGCCTATACATATATGTCACCTCCTCTGTGATGCACGGGGTCTTCTCTATAACCGCGCATAACTGCTCAAAATACGTCAGAAATTGTAGATCGTTGAGTCGATGCTTCTTTGAGCTTGTGGACGCCCACATGTTCGTGAAGCGGAGTGCATGGTAATCATCTGCTGCTACTAGCAAGCCATTCTTATGCGCAGGTTCTTTCCAACCTATGAAAGAAATAAGTATTAGCAGCCAGTTAAAGTGGAAGGGTAGCCCCTTGTCCTGGGTATCCTCTATATCCAACAAAAACTCATTGAGCAGAAATTTTTCCCAATTATACTCATGGCCATCCATGGATTTGGATGCTAGGGATACAACTGATGCGTTTACTTCCTTTGGCCTTGCCTTCCTTAGCAGTCTCCCTGCCAGTAATTGAATAGTGAACCGCAGGGGTTCAATCGTGATCCGGTCAGTTTCGTATCCTCTGTTTCCTCTTACCAATTTCAACTCCGCCTTTATCTTCGTAGCTAGTTATTGGTCGTCTTTCTTGCCAACGAATTCTGCGGCAGGGTCATAGCCATTCTTACTCAAACTAGTAATACTTGCTATCATGTCGATCGTGATATTGACCTTGAAGTCCAACCAGATGTATCCCTGGTGCGTACAATATAACAGCGTACGCACCACAGCTTTGCATTCTTTGCTACAATGAAAATGTGGTATTCTCAGCAGGTTGAGCATACCAGACTAGGCCAATGGAAATTCCCAGTCCATTGGAACAACCTATGGATGCTTTGTGGTCACACCCTCTTTGCTACACATGAATTTATACGGCTGTAGGTGTGGGAATTTCTCAGCGTCCATTAGATCATGATCAGCAAACTTGCAGGTAGGAATTTCTCCAAGCAAATCCTCCTTCGTCTAGACGTGCTTCGACATCGGAGGCAATGGGATCTCATATTTCGCATTCTTCTCCAAGTGCCTCTCTGGGGAATCACTCTTCTGCAGATTGATATACTCATGAATTATCCATCCAGGTGGCGGCAGGCTCCCTTGTGGAGCTTCCAGCTTAGAAGCATCTGATGCCTTTGATTTTTTCGGTGCGGCAGTCGGGTGCTTATCTTTCTTTTGTTGTTTCGACTAGTTCGGCTTTGGGCTCTTGGACAAGTCACCCCGTTCTGGTGTTTTTTTCTTTGGCGGCGTCTTCATCACTCCGCTTATACCAAAAAGTTTGAAAGTGCCAAGGATCTCTTCTAATGTCTACTCTTTGGACATAAACTCAGCAAATACTCATACTCTGGTTGCTAAGTGCTTACACTCTTCATAGTTAGTAAAATTTCAAACTCACAATAACATGCATAAGGAAGAGTTGACGACTATTTATAGAGCCATTACCCGACGGTTTTCCTTCGTTGTATACTTAGAGATTTACTGTTGGATCCATTTCCACAATCTTGGTTGGATCTGTACCTTATGTGACAATGAATGTACCGGGAACATCTAGACTAGGCATTAAGTGCTAGGTGTGCTGGACGAGATCTCGTTGTCATGTCGATCTTTTTCATCGTAAAACATGTCGAGTCAGATCAAATTTCCTTATTTGATGAGGTGTAATGGTATTGGCCGCCATATGTCATCCTAGCGGGAAATTAAATGTTAGGTCTGTTTCCCGGATCCTATTACGATCTTATACATTTTAGATTTTATTATGGTCGAACGGATAGGATATTCCTTTAATGCAGGGTTGTGTCAGTGCCGCTCTTTTTTTGAATAACGGCTTTACTAACCAGCTGACAGTTGTCATGGTCACTTACTTCCGTCGTAATGCGTTGGCTATTCTGATAGTTTGCTTTGCTGGCATCCATTTCCCTGCGTATTCAACTACGTGACTGTGTTACGAATTTATGCTTCGCATTGCAGCTACCCATAGGCCATAGTCGTCCTTTGACCGGCGTAGCTACCTTTCCAGCTTCGCACTGCACGGTACTCGGCCTTGAATTTTGTACTTTTTCTGCCTTCTTTGGGCGACGCAGCTACCTTTCCAAGCTTTGATCTGCACGGTTCTTTTTTTCTTTCTCTCTCTCTTTTTTTTTCACAGAGGATGCTGCGAGGTAGGGCTATCCTGATAGGATGCACAACAATATATGGACCAAGCCAATGCATTTTAAACTTCCCCGGAAACTTCATGAATTTACTATCATACAGGAGTACTAGATCACCTACCTGAAAGGTCTTGTTTTTTATATGGCGATCATTCCATGCTTTTTCTCTTTCTTTCTACATTTGTTGGTGAAAGCCTGTGATGAAGCGATCCTCCTCCAACCCAACCAAGTGTACAAGCCTTTCTTCTTGTGCCTATTGATATTCCATGCCTGTAGACGTAGCTATCCTCAAGTTGGGAACAATGTACTCCATTGGCATTATTGCTTCCTGTCCATAGGACAGCCTAAAAGGTGTGTGGCCTATCAACTTTTTGTAAGTAGTTCTATATTCCCATAAAACAGCTTGGATGCACAGGTCCCAATCATCCCTATTCACATTGCATACCTTAGTTATCGCATTCTCCAGTACTTTATTGAATGCTTCAACAGTTCCATTTGCTTGCGGATGATATGGCGTACTTCGTTGATGGTGAATGTGGAAATCTTTTGTCAATGCCTCGATGGTTCTGTTCAAAGAGTGAGTGCCTTGATCACTCATCAAAATCTTTGGGCATCCAAACCTCGTAAGGATGTCTTCAAATATGAACTGCACAGGGGTACCTGCGCTACAGTCCTTCACTGGCTTTGCTTCTACCCATCTGGTGAGGTAATCAGTTGCAATAATAATGTACCTCGCACCAATTCTTTTTCCCGGTGTGTTTATAGGTCCCACAGAATCAATTGCCCATTTCTCAAATGCCTGTAATGTCAACTCTGGATTCAATGGCATCTCATCTCTTCGCGATGGCCTTCCTATCCTCTGACAAACATCGTATCTCTGAAAATGATCCTTTTCATATTTGTGAATTGTAGGCCACCATAGCCCTTCCCGCAATATCTTCTGCGCAGTAACTCTTCCTCCGTAGTGACCTCCTACTGCTCTGGAATGTGCATCAGCCAATATGAATGGTTTCTCATGTTCTAACACACACCTGTGCAGTACTTCATCCGACCCCAATTTGTATAGTTTTCCAGCAATTATAGTGAAGTCTGTTGCTCTTACTACCAGCTGCTTCTTCTGCTGCGTAGTAAACTCTATGGGTGCCAACCCAGTAGTCAAGAAGTCTATGATGTCTTTATAATATTCATCAACTATCTGGATGGAAAACAACTGCGCATCAGGAAGATTGTCTTCAAGGTTCGTAGGCTCTTCTCCTTACTCGATCCTTGACAAATGATCAGTTCCTAAGTTCAATCTACCAGGTTTAACCACTATTTCAAAGTCATACTCCTGAAAGAGTAATAATCAGCTGCATATTCGCCCCCCTAACACTGCCTTGTTGACCAGGTATTACAAATCATAATGGTAAGTGAACATAGAGAAGTGCAAACCAGGTAAATAGTGTCTGAACTTCTGCAGCGCGTAGACCATAGCTAGGCCTTCTCTCTCAGTGGTGGTATAATTCTTCTCTACAAATGAGAGCTTCCTACTTGAAAATGTGATGGGATGGTCAATACCTCCCTCTCCTGGTTGTGCTAAGACAACTCCCAATGCTATACAAGAAGCATCGACATGGAAATGAAATGGCTTCTCCCATTCTGGAAAAACTAGGATCGACGCAGTTACCATTTTCTCTTTCAAGGTGTCGAAGGATTTTTCACACTCTGCGTTCCAGATGAACGGCACATCTTTCTTTAGTAGCTTCTCCATGGCTGTGATTATCTGTGCATAACCCTTTATAAATTTCCTATAGTAACCGGTATGCCCCAATGTAACGCGCAGCTGCTTGACTGAGTTCGGTGTGGGCAAGTTTACAATGATTGCGATCTTCACATGATCAACCATCAAGCCCTTCTTGCACACAATGTGTCCTAACAGAATTCCATAGCGTACACAAAAGATACACTTCTTCAGGTTTAATGACATTTGATGTTGTCTGCATTTTTCTAGCATCAATCTGAGATTTTCGCAATGGTCCTTCAGCAACCCGAACACTGTCTAATCATCGAAATAAGATTATAAAAACTTATGCATGAAATCCTTGAATGTTGCGACCATGACTCTGGAAAATGTGGTAGGCACGTTCTTCAGACCAAACGGCATTACTGTGTACTGGAACGACCCCCATTCCATGGAAAAAGTGGTCTTGTGTCTATCCGCGGGATCAATTCTTATCCGATGATATCCCGAAAAGCCACTAGTAAAGGAATATGCTTCATTTCCTCCAACATTATCAAGTACCTCATCAATGAAAGGAGTAGGAAATGGGTCATGCATTGAAGCATCGTTCAATTTTCTGAGATCCACACAAATCCTGATCTCGCATTTTGTCTTCTTATCTTGGACAACCATAGGGCTTATCCATTCTGACTCTTCGGCTGGCTTGATGATCCCTGCATCGAGCATTTTATCCATTTCTACCCTGACTCATTCTTTGTATCACGGGTTCAGTCTATAGGGTCTCTACTTAATAGGCTTTACACCTAGCTTAAGAGGTATCTTCATAACCCCTAAGTCTCCCAAAATGCCCTTCATCTCTATAAACTTTGTCTAGAATAAATCCTGATACTCATGTAACAAGTCTGTGATCTCCACAACACTCTGATCGTCCCAATAGTCCCCGATACTTGCAAACTTTGGCTCTTCGCCGGTGCCAATGTTCACTTTCCTTGTTTTCACGAGTCTGCTCATGTCTGGAATTTCCAGCGAAGGTCCCTCTACGTTGCGCGCACCTTCTGACTTAGGGATTTTTATGTTGTGTGGTTCCTCCTCGTCGTTGTCTTCTTTTTATGCAGCCTCTTCAGCTAGGTTATAACACCTATTCCTTCCATTATGTCTATAGGCTTGCAGGTACACTATCAGGTCCAAAGAATTCCTCTAATGTCATGTTTTGATGTGGACATTTTGGTCTAAATATTCTTTCCTTAATAATCTGCAGGGCATCATTTATGGTAGGATTCTCATCTTCAAAACTGAAGCTCTTCTGGAAGTTCACAGTTAGGGTAGGCCAATCTGTTGTTTCCCTACACAAATCCATATGAAGGTACCATTTCTTTGGAATTTCTTCCTCCAATGTGTGCACAAACAGATGCACCCATTCTATCTGTGGTCTCTCCTGCCATGCTTGTGAACAGACCTCAATATGTTTCCTTGGATCTGTCTGTCCATTGTATATCTCAAAGGGTAGGGTAACTTTGTCAGCAAACTTGATCTGCATCTTGATTCTTCATTGATCCCATGTGGTCAATGTCTACTTATGCACAGCCCACCATCTGGCAGGTGTCTTACGCAGTGCCATGTCTAGTGCTGACAAGTGATGTTCATCTGCAATTGCTACAGTATATTCTTTGATAAAGGAATAAACATTAGATAAACTATCATAGGTGGGGATTGGTCTTACCTCCTTTCCAATCTAGCACAGTGACTTTGTAACCTGCACGCATCTCCTTGCAGATACTTCATGCATACGACTTTGCCAATTTTCCAATCCTGCATCAGAGTCTGAGATGCAAGAACTGTCGCATCTCCAGCTGAGTGTTCCATCCGAAGTAGGATTAATATAGTCTTCCTGGTTCGTGGTCATCTTGTAAAGTCAGTCCAAATCTTGAGCTCTGGATTCCTCCTGAATCGGCTCGTTGTATCTGTCTCCGTCTACAGGGTCCAAAGGTGCGATGACCCTGAGAGGCTTTCCTTCGAAGATCATCTTCTTCGTATTCAATTTTATGATAGCGAGGTTATCGATAGCCCAGTCAATTCCCAACAGTGCAGGAAAAGGATGACTATCATCCACAATCTCGATAACATCAAAATCTGCGTAACTTTGCACTCCATCAATGTCAACAACAACATTGGCTAGTCTTCCAAAGGGTATAACTTTCTCCTGATTGGCCATTCTCAACTGGATAAGTGACCATAATAGCTTTGGTCTCCCCATCTGCTGCCATGTCTATTTAGTTAAGACATTCACTTTTGATCCCAGATCAAGAATGATCTCATCCATTTCATAGTCTCATATATGTACACTGAGTCTCATTTCTCTGTCTATTCTCTTGTGTTTCTTGATGTGGTGAACTGCGTTATCGGTAGTTTCACTTTCATTGCGTGGTTCATACTGATCTAACAACTTCTGTAATTCTACTATAGCGTTTGTACTCTTCAACAACTTCATGCAGCTCCTGAGGAACTGTGCAACAGAGGTGCCTATCTCTCTTGCGGCACTCGTTCTATCATAAGCAGCCGGCATATCTTCTATATGCGGTATTTCGCTGCGCAACGGGATTCTTGGCGATCTGGGTGCGAAATATTTGAAGATATACCATGCTTCTTCAAAGGTTTCTTTTTTTTTCTTCAAGTCGAAAGTAGGTGCTTTCCCAACAACTTTTCTTATCCATATTGTTTCAAGAGGAGTCTGCTTAGTTTTAAAATCTCCTGAAGCTGAAGCTTCTGCTCCTCTATCTCTTCCTGTCATAGCGCCACTTCGTGTCACTATGTTGATACTTGGATCCGTAGGTCTCCTCTCTGATGTGATCAACTGAATGTTTGGGTTCGGCGCATCTGGCCGCTTCTTTTTCTGCATTTCTACCTCTAACACTAGGCAGTCTTCAATAACATTATCGAATGACTTACAATAATTACACGTAGTGCATGGGTTGGTACAATCTCTAGATACATGGCCTGCTTGGCCACAGTTATAACAGATTACTTGACCTCGATCTCTTCCTTGTGCTGGGCCATTATTCCTTCCTCTACTGCGGTATCCTCTACGGCCTCTATATGCTCCCTGATCATGCTGGACATTATCTTGTTTCTGCAGAGTCTCTTCTTGGACTTTGTACATTCCTCCATACATATGCTGAATATCTTTCTTTCTTTCTAACATGAGCTCATATGCGTGGAAATTGGACTCATCATTCCCAACTGACTTACAAAAATTACAATATAGGTTTTTAAGTGTTCTTACATATTTCTATATCAGGTGGTAGTCTTCTAGACGGTGTCCTCTAGTTCTGCAAATTTCACACCATGGCCCTTGGTTTGGATTTAATAGGTTTGGTCCACCCATGTTAAGGAAATCTTGGAATAAAGGACAATGATCCTTAGTGTGTCATTCTCCCTTACAGCTTGTACACCAGACTTCTTGTCTCTCTTGATTTCATTTCTTGATATCCTGTAATTGTAGTGTCACGGTAGCCAACTGGTTATGAATCTGAGACATCCCACTGCTACTTTCTCCAATCAGTGAAGCTTCCAAATTCATCGCGATTTCCAAGGCTTCTGCTTGTGAAGCCACTTTCTGTTGCATCAACGGCTATCTGATATGGGGAAACAACGCAACTATAAACCATTCCTGGTGCTATTGCGGTGCAATAACGAAGCTTACCTGGTCCAACAGTGTCTTAAATTTATGATCAAACTCCTAGACTGTCTCATTAGGTTTCTGTTTGATCTCTTTCAACTCTGTTATACACTGTGATTCTGATTTTTTATTCTTAAATTCTTCTAAGAGTGCAGCCTTGATTTCTACCAGGGTTCTATTATGTCCCTGTGAATACTTCATGAACCAATGCAAGGCTCTGTCTCTAAAGGTGGTGACAAGCAGTGCTTGCTTCACAGTGCCATCCTGTAGATTCTTTACACTCTAGACGGCTTCACATAGAAACCAATGCTGATCAGGGTCCTCTAGACCCGTTCCTTTGAATATCGGTAGCTTGATATTGTCAGTCATCCTCCTTCTAGATGGCACAGTTCTCTGAGTAGTACTAGGGATAATACTCAGAGGAATGATCTGACGTTGGACATTCTGAAGCGGTACAGCCTGAGATGGAGTAGGTTGAGTCAGAATATCCTGGGCACCCAGTCCTGCGGTGTTACCAGTACTGATGTTCTGCGGTGCGGGTTGCTTGGTGTTTGCAACCAGTGGGTTCTAAACTGATGAGTTCTGATACAAGGGAGGCACGGTATGTGCAACTGGCGGATTCTGTGGCATAATAGGCTGATACGTGGCTGACAGAGGTGCAGTTTGATTATCAAGCTCACATGGTATATAGGTATCTACGCAGAGTCCATGTGGTGCAGGATTTTTCTCAGCAACGAACTTGTATCTCTTTCCACTTCTAAGGTTATGGGTTTCTTCATAAGAACCAGTATATGTACTATCTACCATGACAGATTTAAAACAAAATTTCACTGCATTCTAAAGACACCTTTCTCTTCCAAAATCATTTTAATGTATAGACTGAGGTTGTTTAAGTACTTACCTTTGAATCCCTTGAAAAACTCTCTTTCGGCTATGTTGTAGGACTTTAGCATGTCCACAGCGAACTGCATCACAAAGCTCTGTAGTGTACTGTCGACCCAGAAGTCAACTGCTCTCGTGAATGGGTTGTCTACTACTTTGAGCCTTTCAATAAGATCTGGTGTCCACTCGGTCAGTACGTCTCGCGGTGTACAGTTTCTTTGCTCTGTGAGCCTTGAAAACCAGTTGTGTAGATCATTTCCAAAAGACGCCCAGAAAAATTCGTGAACGTCTTTCCACAAGTACTTGTTTAACCACTAGATGTCAGAGATATGCGGGTGTCTATTCTCCTTTCTTGCAAAGTCTCTCTATGTCTTGTCACACCAGGCCCATATTTCTTTATTGTCTGGATTCCAAAAGTCAATACCCAGCAAAGCTTCTTCTTCGTCGCACATCACGACTTCAACTCATCACGGATTCTTAGCGTGGCAACAGAAACCATTTGTTGGATTAAATCACTGTTCTAGAGGTTTCCAATATAGACCCAAGTTCTTGGCGGTTCGAGGAACCAACAAAACCCCTTTTCACCACCTCTTTCGGCAACAATCTGCAAGCAGACTGAGGTCTCACTCGAGGCGAAGGTATGGGGAGTTGCGGAATCAGGTTTCCATAGCTATGTGATGAGTTGATTAAACAGATCTACCGCGCAGCATGCTGCGGTGCTCGTGCTACGTACTGAAGACTGCATGACAATAGACTGCGTCGCGGTCCTCGCTTCTACAAGCTAAGATGCTTGCGCAACCAGCGCATCTATGGACTGCGCGGTTCGAACATGATGCAAATAATAGGATAGCGCAACTGACTTATATGCTTCTTGTGCAGACTTAACTGATATTGATGACTTTACTTAGTGTTTATCCATTCATTTACTTCCTTATACGATTAACCTTATAACCAATGTAAATAGATGAAACACACACTATTGCACATTACCGGTGTTGTGAGTCAAAAGAGTTACACAACCCGAACTCTACATACGCATGTGATTATTCAACAAACTAATACTTTCACAAACTTAGACTCCTGCGCATTCATCATTCACCCATACATGTAATACTTAACATATTACTCCCATCTTTCTCCTATGGCGAATACATATAAAAGCATTAACATAACAACTGATAAATGAGAATTCAAGCATCCAATGTAAGCAAACAGACAAGTGTAAAACACAAACAATCACACAACACAGTATTTAACGTGGTTCACCCCCAAGATGGGAGCTACGTCCACAGGAACTGATGTTATATTAGTCTTTGGGAAGGGTACAACAGTTCCTATCTACGCACTTAGCTACAGACTCTCTTCTCTCTCAATTGGCCTCTGCGCACACAGCTTGCAGAGCCATTACAAAATTGTCTCTTAACCAGATATTTCTCAATAATAACCGACAATAGAGAATCAACAACCCTTTCCCTTAAAAAATATTCCTTATTTATAGATCATGCCCATAGGTCATGTCTTTACAATCCATGGCAAAAAACCCTAAGGTTCCCAAAACTGGTGCGGATACCCACCACCCTGCCTATCGTCGTCGCCAGTTCACTCCACCTGCTTTGGCCTTCTAACTGGGACACACACGGCTCTAACAGCCTTCTGAAAGAAGCAGTCACCCGAAAATGGTTGCACTGCATCATGGCCTGTCACTTTCCATCCTTTTAGCCTACTTTTCATCATCGAGTTAGTGGCCTAGCTCCTTAACCGCTTGCCTCCACTCCCTTTTATTGGTCGCTTTTCCCGTCATTCATTTTGCTTCTTACCCAAAATAGGTCGCTTACTCAACTCGACCTTCCTCTATACTTCTTTACCAAAAGTAGTTGTTGCGCGGGCCCTGCGCACCTGCACTGCTGCGTCAAAAATGCATATGTACTCCAAGCTGCACATTTCTCAAAATCATGTCTTCTGACTTTGCAACCCGAAAGCTGTGCAACTCCCAAAACTATGTTCTTATCAAAATTGTGCCTACTTGGGACATTCCCAACAATCATCTTATTGTTTCATCTTGTTTTGTGACATAGCCACATTGTCCTTAAGTATCTGGAGAACTTCTTGTTGGTGCTCTATGTGATCTTCCACGGATTGAACTTTAGATTTTCCTTTTAATGGAGATGTGATAGAGGGAGGCCGATACCCATAAAGTGTCATGAATGGAGACATTTTGTATGATGTATGGAAGGAAGTATTCTACTACCATTCTGCCAAAGATAACCATTTCACCCACTATGTTTGCTTATTAGATAAAAAGAAACAAAGATATTCTTCCAAACATTTATTCACTATCTCAGTTTTCCCATCAGATTGAGGATGATAAGATGAACTCTGAGCCAATTGGGTACCCAAACAAGAAAACAATTCTGCCCAAAATTTTCCAATGAAAATTGGATCTCTATCACTTGCAATAATCTTCGGATTTCCATGTAACTTATGAATTGTTTCCATAAAGAATGCACCTATTGTACTTGCATTAAAAGGGTGAGAGAGTGCACAAAAATGTGCATACTTTGTGAGTCTATCAACAACCACCATAATAACATTCTTCCCTTCTGGCTTGGGTAGACCTACGATAAAATCCATTAAGACTTCCTCCCAGTGTTGGAAAGGTATGTCTAAAGGTTGTATAAGTCCTAGGGTCTTACCTGTTTCAATCTTATTTTGTTGGCAAACCAAACATTCGGCCACAAACCTTTGAACATCATATTTAAGACCTTCCCAAAAAAATTCCTTCTTGATCCTGTGGTAAGTTTTTAGGAATCCAAAGTGCCCACCTATAGGAGAGGTGTGTAATTCCGAGAGGACCTTTTGTTTGAGTTGGGATTTTTTTGCATAAATATATGCGATCCTTATACCATAGTGAATCATTTTTCCACACAAATGTATCAGATACACTAGGATCGTTCTGTAGCTTTTGAATGAGCATCCACACAAATAGGTCATTTTTCCATTCTTCACTTGCTGCCAATACCCAATCGGGTTGTAGAATGGAAATTGCACAAAGTAATGCCTCAACATCTTCATCTTTTCTGGAAATCACATCTGCCACCACATTCTATTTTCCTTTTCGATAGATGATTTCAAAGTCATATCCCAACAGCTTCGTTACCCAATTTTGTTGCTCTTCCAAAGATAGTATTTGTTCCAAGAAGTATTTAAGATTATCATGAATCTGTTTTGGCCTTGAAGTGCCTACCTATTAGGTAAGGATGTCATTTATTAAGAGCATGTAGTATTGCCAACATTTCATTCTCATAAATGGGATTTTGTAAGTGTTTTCCCTTAATTGGATGAATTGTGAAAGAATGTGGGTGTCCTTCTTGCATTAGAATACAACCAATGCCATTTCTTGAATCATCACATTCCACAATAAAGGTTTTTGTGAAGTCTAGTGTGGCCAAAACAAGATTTTTGCACATTTTCTCTTTAAGTTGTTCAAAGGCTTGAGTTGCCTTTGGAGTCCAAGAAAATGCATATTTATTCAATAATGTTGTTAGAAGTGCTACTATTCTTCCATAGTTCCAAACAAACTTGTGGTAGTACCCTATCAGACCTAGGAATCCTTGAAGATTCTTCAAGGCTTTGGGAATCGGCAAGTCCATCATGGATTTAATTTTGTTGGGGTCTACCTTGACACCTTCATGAGATACAATATGACCCAAATACTCTACCTCATTTACACCAAAGAAACATTTGGAAGGTTTTGCATATAGTTGTTGCTGCTTTAGTAGTTTTAGTACCCTGTCAACATGTTGAACATGTTCTTCCTGAGACTTGCTATAGATTAGTATATCATCAAAGAACACTAGAAAAAAATTTATAAGGAAAGGATTGAAAATGGAACTCATCAAACCTTGAAATGTGAAAGGCACAATCGTAAGACCAAATGGCATGACCAAAAATTCATAATGACCTTCATGAGTTTTGATTGTTGTTTTTTGGATTTCTTCATCCTTCATTCTAATCGAATGATACCTAGAACGGAGATCCAACTTTGTGAAGAAAACTGCTCCATGTAATTCATCTAACAATTCATCAATTACAGTAATGGGAAACTTATCTTTAATGATAATCTTGTTGAGCTCTCTATAATCTGGACACATATGCCATGATCCATCCAACTTGTGTACCATTACCACTGGTGTAGAGTAAGAAATTTGGCTAGTTCTAATTATGTTGTCCTCTAACATTTCCTCCACCATACATTTAATCTCACTCTTCTAGCCATAGGGGTATTTGTAAGGTATGATGTTATGAGGAACACTTCCCGGAATTAAGTGAATAGCATGATCAAAATCTCGAACCGGTGGAAGACCTTTTGGAATATCTTCAAATACCTTGAAACGCTTATTAATGACCTTTTGCAGATCTGGGGAGATAGGAGACTTAGATGTTTGAACATCTAATGAGAATAATTGTGCAATTACACCTTGATGTCCATTTTTCATCAGTTGGGTCATACCATTAGATCTTATCAACTTGCTTTATTTCCTTGTGTTACCATTTAACTCATATTCTTTTCCTCCCATAAAAATTTCATGAAAAGCTTCTGAAAGTTAAAAGACATTGTTTCCAATGATTGTAACCATTGAACTCCTAAGACAACATCGGCACCCCCCATTGGAATAACAATCATTGAACTATTTAATATATATTTCCCCATAGTAAGATTGGTATTATGGCATTTCCCTGAGCAATTGATAGTTCCTCCATCTGCAATCATTACTTGAAACTCTGGTGCTAGATATACAAAGCAATTGAGAGCTTCAACAAATTTACAGTGAATGAAATAATGAGTACTACTAGAATCAATCAACATGGTTACCTTTTTATTTTTGATATATCATTTGATCTTGAGAGTTTGAGGTGTGCTAATACGATCCAATGCATGACAAGATATGGTGCGAGTAATATCTTTGGATGTAGTATCTTCTATTTATGTATCTTGAGATGGTTCATGTTCTTTTGGTTCTTCCTCTTCACGATCTATGTAAAATAATTTCTTGTCACCACACGTATGTCACTTACTATACTTTCTATCACAGTTAAAGCATAGTACTTTTTCTCTTCTTTCCTCTAGTTGTCGAGGTGTCAACCTTTGAGGTGGGTTATAAGAAGGGACATTATTCTCTCGGTATGTATTGGAGGTGGTCTTTCTAGTATCCATTGTCATATTTTTACTTTCAACCTTCCTTTCCATCATGAAATATTTCTCCAAGGATGGTGGTTCAAAGAGATGCACCTCATGTTGAATGTTATCCTTTAAAGTTCCAATAAAGAGATCCAATAGATTATCTTCTGAAATGTTCTTCACTCTAAGGCTTAGCTTCTAAAACTGCTTGATGTGATCTGTAAATGGACCTTTTCGCTTGAGATTTATCATTTGGATAAAGGTGTTTATATTAATATCCCCATAATGTGTAATCAATTCTTTGATGAATATAGAACAAGATATAATAGAGTCATTTTTACGGTCACAAAGCCATTGGTACAATAAAAAATGATCAGGCTCTAGATATAATGATGCAATAGTTACCTTTTGCAAAGATGGAACCTGGTGTAGATCAAACAATTGCTCTATCTGGAATACCCATATTATTGGATCATTGCCATCAAAATTTCTCATGTCAATCTTGGAAAGTTGAGCACCCCTTGGTGATCATCCCCGATGACCTCCATTACTAGAATCATTTCCTCTTGGAACATTCTTATTCATGGAATGTTTCTCAATATGGAAATTATCTTTATCCTCCTGAATATCCTGGAACACATCATCACCTATAGGGGGAGTATCCCTTGAATTTTTTATGAGATTAGAAATATTTCTCATCAACTTCTCCTATAAATTGATTAAATAGCTATTTTCACCCGAACATTTCATATTTTCCTCCATTTTATTCAACTTCTCCCTAAATTAACTAAATCATTTTTTTTCACAGACCCTTTAATCATATCTTCCAACTAGGATACTCAAAAAGATAGATCTTCCCTTTCATCGTACATCGAGGATGGATCCTTTGGTAGTTTAAGTGGAGTGTGAGTTTTTAAACTACATTTTGGTGGCATTTCAAACAATATAAATAGATGTCACACCCTATATTTCACCACAATAAATTTATTCAAATTTAAGATGGCGTACATTTTTCAAACCCCGATTGGAAGATTGTTTTATGGACGACTTGAAACTGATGTAAATTTGAAATTTTTGCTCCTATGAGTTTGAAAATTTGGCCTACTATAGCCTGATGTGTCATTTTTCCAATGCCGCAAGTCTGACCTAATTCTGATGTACCAATAAGAATTTATTATGAATTTCACAACACTTCTTATTTTTGGTATTTACAGAAGAGCGAACTTATATGGATTGCCATGTGTCCAATATTTCAGATCTAAGGTTGAAAAACATACCACATATACTATGGTATGTCTTATTTTTTATTCAATAGGTCTCACTCAATTTGGATCTTGCATACCCCAGATATGACATTTTTCCCTAGAACACCTGTTTTAGACTAGTTTTTGGACTAGTAAAAATCCCTAGCTTCTAAGGCAGATATCTCTAAACCTGTAATGTCTCAGGATCTGAAAATTAGACCACGGATAGCTAGGATTTTTTTGAGATGGGTTATGAGTCTTGTGGTTTGAAACCTTCTATAAAAAAATTATAGCGAAAATTCCAAGATGACTTGTTTTGAAGAAACCTGCCCTAAAGAAAGAGCTCTGATACCAAATGTTATGCAATCAATTCCTTGAAAAACCATAAAAAGAGAATAAATAGATCAGAAGAGAGTAATAAATGCCATAATAATGCAGAACATAGATGAATAACAAGCTTCTTCAAGGAGGGAAACCTCCTTATAAAATGTATTGAGTACACAAAACAAGACAAGACAAGACTAGACAACTCAAATGAAAAGATCTCCTTCCTATATTGTAAATTTGCTCTTGATGTTATTTGGCTCCAATGTAAATACTGTGTATATGTAGTGTGTGTATTTTCCCTAGTGTGTAGCTCAAGGCCAAGGCCCCACTAGTGGATGTTTAAGGATTACTGATTTGGAAATTATTTGGACAATTTGATTATTCATGGGCTGCTAAGCCATGAAGAAATGTAAATGATGTTATTATTATTAATGAATAAAATAACCCAGAAGCTGGCTAAGGAGGCAACTAATGAGAAGGGGCTATGTGTATCCACTAGGGAGAGGTGAAGGGGGTTTTGGGATGTGTTGTCCAAGTTTCCACATGTCTGACTGTGAACTCGTTTGAACTCCCTGATGACATTAATGCAGTTGCAGAGGGTGGTTGAGAACCCTGTTGTTGAAGCCGATGGAGTAAGGAGAATGCCTGCGATTCCGTATGGCAGGGCATGGCTCCGATTGCTTACCCTGAAATATACTCAACGTCTGGATCTCGAGGAACCATTTTTGGACTACTCATTCTAGTGAAGGACATTGTTGGGCCTGGCCCAAGTTGGGGAAAATTTGATAACAGAAGGAATTTTAGCTGCGGAGCTTAGCGCAACTCAATAAAAATGCAATTTTGTGCAAGTGTTGGGGATGCTGCAAAGTTGCACACAGCAACCAAATTTTGGCAGTACTTCGAAGGGTGCTGCGAAGATCAGTGTTGCGAGGAAGCAATGTTGCGAAGTGACTAGTCCACATGGAGTCGGCAAAGCAGAGTACTGGAAGGAGGACGGGCACGGGTACCGGTTAAACCGTCGGTGGTCTAGTTTTGGAAAAGATACTTCAGGGAGGCCGAGCGGTGGCCAGGTGTACAAGGCCGTTAGAAGAAGAATGGTTTGATGAAAGCGACTGGGAGCTGAGCCAGCTGTATGAGGCCGTTAGAGAAAGAGCGGCTCGAGGAAAGTGATATGTTGGCGTGCGCTCAACAGAAAGGCCGATAGCGACAGGATGAAGGCGTGGAGGACCTCCACGATGGAGCACTCGCTACCAGAGGCCAACACTTCAGTTTAGAGAAACCATAGTAGTTTTGGAAACCCTAAGGGTTTCGGCCTTTAGCATTGTAAATACATGACCTGTGGGAATTATCTATTTAAGTTGGCATTTTTGTATGGGAAGGGGTTGTTGTTGTTGTTAGAGGTTTAGTACTGAGTATTGTAAAACCTTTCTGAGTAAAGATATTGTAAAGGCTCTGCAGCTGAGTGCGCAGAGACCTATCCGAGAGAGAAGAGAGTCTGCAGCTGATCGTGCAGACTAAGAACTGTTGTACCCTTCCCAAAAGATATATACAACAACAGTTCTTGTGGATGTAACTTCCCACCCGGGGGAGTGAACCACGTTAAATACTGTGCAGTGTGATTGTGTTGTGTATTGTTCATTTATCTGCTTCCTGTGAATGAATGTCTGAATTTTCCCTTGCATACTATTATGTAGGACTTTTATATGTATTTTCCATCAAGAGAATATGGAAATAATATGTTAAGTTCTGCATGAATAGATGAATGGTGAATGTTTGGCCTCTACTTATGAAGCAGTAATGAATCAGTTATTCGGCTAAGTGTTAGATATTGTTTAAACACTTTCACATTACGTAGTAGGAAGAATTTATGGTAGTTGGACTGTCTCCGCAGCACATGGTTGAGAACCGAACACTTTAAGTGAATGAATGAATGATTGAGTGTTAATAACTCCAGTACGCTAGTTAGCTGCAAGTATTTCAAGTCTTAGTGTGAGATGCATCGGCCACAATCACAAAGAAATTCCGTAGAAGTAGAATTCAGAGGTGCGGACCGCGGTGTCGTCTATTGCCACGCAGTCTTGCCCCGTAGCACACGTCCCATGTCACGCTGCGTAGTACGTAAACTTCAACAACTCATCACCTACTGTGGAAACCTGATTCCGTAGTACCCCATAGATACACCTTGGGTGATACCTCAACCTAGTCGCAGGTTGTTGCCGAAAGGGCCGGTGCGAAGGGGGTTTTGTTGGTCAAGGGGAAACCGCAAAGAATTTGGGTCTTATTGAAAACCCCCTTGGGTCAGTATATGATAAGCCAACAGACATTCACACATTCACTGGGGCACCCATAATTCATTCACGCACTTTCCCTCCATGATCCAAAGCCGCCCAGAGAGAGAGAGATTGCTCCTACGTTCCTGCATACGCAGAGCCATTAGAGTAGTATAACCTGAAGATAATTGTGCTTCCCTGGGTAATAGAAAATACTAGAGAGTTGATAGCCATGGAAACCGTGTGTATGAACCCAGTATGCCAATGACAGTGTCCATAACATAGTGATAGAACCAGTGAGGAAACTGCAAGCTAAAACCGTGCAGAGAAACCATGAAGACCAGAGCTTGGATAGCAGAAGATCGATTGCAAAACAGAGCTCATCTGTAAGCCTGGAATGAGTTAACTCATTGAACTGTGGAAGAAGGTTGGGTTGCTTGATAAACCCAGTGAAGGATGAAGTCTCATAGCACTACTAACTGGACCTTTCTATTCCCATCTTGGAATAGCACTGGAAGGGAATGGCCTTGAGGGACTGTGCAGCATAGAAGAGGGTCTTCCTTGTGTTGGATGTGGTAGGTAATGTGGATGTCAGGTCGACTAAGTGTTGAGATGCCTGCAGCTCTATGGTTGAGCTCACTGGCTTAGGAACGCCTCCCTTGCTTTCCCTGTTCACCTGATAAACCCACTGTAGGTTGGATTAGCATGGGTAGGTTCCCTGGAATGCTTGATAACCCCAACTACAGATTAGATTAGCACTGGGATGGAACCTTGACTGTGAGAGAACCTGATAGCCCTCCTTAGTGGATACACTACCCAGCTCGGGGGTGATCTCTCAACCAAAAGAGTACAGGCTGGACAGAGATCTAAGTTTGGGTGGAACGTTGCTCTCACTTAGCCAGTTACTTCGGAATTCAAAGATAAATACTCTTGTTATGTTAAAAGATGATGTTTCAAGTGTTATGAGATGGTTTCTTATATTCAATTGTGAAATTGTAGAATGCATGTTTATATGAAGTTGATTTACATGAAGCCATGAATAGGCCTAAGTAAAGGGGTGAGGTTATTGTTGTATGTATGCCATTGCATTGCATGAGTTTAATGCCTTACAAGTCTTGTATCTTATAAATTCTTGTTAGATCTAACTCTATGAATTTTATATGTTATGATATGCTTGATTGACTTGTATATGAGTAACTTGGAATGATTTGTATGCTTACATATGATACTTGGTAAGGAGGGAATGCCCTGGAGGTGTTTCAGAACCCCATGTGGGTCAGGTGGAAAAAGGGGAAGTCATGACAGGAAGAAGCCTTAAGTCCCTTTTTTGGGCAGAGTTATGGACATAACTTCAGTGAGAAATTTGATAAGGAAGGAGTGCTTAGACAGAGCAGGGATTTCACCATTGGATAAAGTTGTCCAAGAGCTTTCAAATGGTACCGACCTTGTCTCATTTGGATTAAGGATGGAGAAGTTATGCAGCTCTGAAGTTGTGTGCAAAGTTTCCATTACAGGGGTACAGTTCCACATGCCCACATCTGCAATTGCGGATTGCGGATTGCGGAAGTGACCGTTGACAGCATATGAGATTTGGCACTTTCACATCCGGAATTGCGGATTGTGGATTGAGGGTTCGCCGTTGCGGGTTGCAGATTGCGGGTCCTCCATTGCAGATTGCAGAAAGGTAAGATTTCCATATATGAGGTTTGACACTTCCGCATCCGCAATTGTGGATTGCGGGTTGCGGGTCCGCCATTGCAGCTGCGGATTGCGGAAAGGTAAACTTTTCGGGTATGATGTTTGGCACTTGTGCATCCACAATTGTGGGTTGCGGATTGTGGATTGCGGATTCGCTATTGCGGGTTGCGGATTGCGGATCCAAGTCATTCCAACTGTGTAAATGTGTATACAATCGAATTTAGAAAAAAAAAATTGTGTATCAAGGTCTCTAGTGGCCATGGAGGTCAGTGGGGATGTGACTATATGTAGGAGATTAGGAGGTACAATTACAACTCACTGACCCAAGCCAACATAACTAATATAACCATACTAATGACAATTTCCAGTAATGGACCAAAGCCAACATCAAAACTAACGTAATGCACCACAATATAGGGGGAAATGTGCCCCCATTTAGGGCTTAACAACTTAGCACTAGAGGCTCAGGAAGAGTTAACAAAATACATAGTGTTGCAAAAGAATTCCATAACTACAAGGCACATATAGTTTGAACTCTAGAAGGTGGGATTGAAAGGACAACTTCCAAGTAAGGTTAAATGGTACTCCAAGGAGAAGGTAGAGGAAAATTTTCCTCACTTCATTTAGTAAAAGCATTTGGGGACCAAAATCCTCCCAAAATGGGGATGTGTGATTCAAAATGGATCAATATATAATTTATCATCTATTTGGTGCTTTTGGGGAGGAGCAATTTGAGGAATTGGCTTGCAGGTCCCTGTAATGTCCCCATTCAAATAAATATCAAGTAGGGAAAATTCCACCAACCTACTAGTTTCCTAGGTTGGGATGGAGACATTAAAATTGGAATAAGGAGACTAATAAACCCGAATGGACTCTGATTTGGGAATAAATATATTAATATGGGAAAAATAAATATTTATGCTAAGAAAAAAGATGGCACTTGGTTATGGAGACACATTGGTGGTGTGGGACCCCCAAAAAGCTAGATTCCCCATGCAACATGGCATTCCACTCTCACCCATTCGAATCCAAGGTGGAGTCCACTATTCTTGGAGTAGTTGGAAGGGAATATTACTTGGCATGACTCAATGAGGTCAAAATGTAGAGGAAGAGTAATTCCCATTGGAGAGGAAGAGGCATTTTGGAGCTAGTGGGACACTTGGGCTAGATTCCCTAGCTTCTATTACACCAATGATGAAGATGCCTATGAAATTTCTGAAAAATCAGACCTGATGGATGGAATCTAACATACATGCATTTCAGGTCTAAAAATATCCTCCAAGAATGCATCCAAGTGAGTTAAGGAAGCCAAAGAGACACCAATTTGAATTTGGTGAAGGAAGAGGCTAGAATTGGAAGGACAAGTGGCATACTTGGGAATCTCTTCCCAAATTGAGTTGGCATGAAGCTCATGGATGGAATTTGAATTGGAGAAGCCTTAGGAAATTTATAAAATTCAGAAACAAAGAAGAATACCAACTATTGATCATTGTACATTTTGCATTTTGCATTTGGAGAGAAGAGCTAGTAGAGAGCCAGTCTACTTGCCTTAGCACCAATTTCGAGGGTGAAAGATTCTCATCCTAATTGGAAATTGGAGAGGCCATTCAGACCTTTCATTGGGTGCTAAAATGGAGTATTTAGTTACAATTTGAAGCTACAGGGTAGCTCGTGGTTCATTCATCTACAACTTGTTCTTGCATCTCTTTCACATTTTCTTGCATATTTAGGCCCTTGGAGGAATTGCACCTCTGGTGAGATGCTGATATATTTGTGAGAGACCAATAATATCCATTTATTTGTATTATTATATATATCTACTCTATATTTACTACTCAGAATACTCTCAGGTAGAAATACCAAGTGAAACTATGTAAAAATACCAAACAATGCATAAATGATGTCATTTTCCCTATATCTTATTGTTGGAGATGGAAGAGCGATTATTTCGAGTTGTATCAGTCATTCTCTATGATTTTTTTGATTTATGGAGTGTCATTAATTTTCTAAAGAATTTTCATTGTCATTTCACAAGTCCTTAGCACATAAATTTTGAATTTCATAACATATGGTGAAAAATACTAGCTTTCCCCCCTATGTGAAGACTTGCATATAAACATTTGATTTAAGGGAGTTGTAGAAGGCCATAAGAACTAAATGATGATACATTGGGGAGATCATTAAATTAATTTATCATTACCATATCTTTGTTCTGAAATTTGGAATGGTTTAATACCATTTAGAGAACCATCTTTGACCACTACCCTTGGGGGATTGAAGCTCGATTTGACTAGTATATTTCCCTACTTGGTCCAGATTGTAAATGAATGTTGAACAAGTGTTTTAAGGGTTATTAAGAATCCATAATCATCTATTATATGTCTGAATACCTTCCAAACTCATTCAGACCCCATTAAGAATAATTTGGAGCCATTCGGAAGCAGTTGGGTTAAGACTAGTCTAAGGGTCGAATTGGTTAACATTTTCAATTTTTCATAGTTTGTGCAAATTCTTAAAAAAGGACACTACAAGTCGTATCAGAGCATTGTCCTTGCACCTGATGTGGACGACCATTTATGAATACAAGAAGTCAAAAAAATAAGCACCCACCCTTAGAACCTGAAATTGAAGGTGTTGTTGTTGAAGAGGAAGAAATAGGAAAAGAAGTGCATTTTGCTTAAACTATGGCTAAGGATGAGAGGGAGACCTCAGAGGATAAGGAATAATTTATTAAATTCATGAAACCATTCTTTGAAGATATGACCAAACAGATCATGAAAGGGTTCGAATTATTGGCCAGTCAACTTGGGAGCAAAGGAGTAATAGGAGGCAGCAGTAGCTCTCATTTTGAGGAAAAGAAGGCAATGGGTGAGCATATTTTCTCAAGCACAAGACCCCATAATAGACTTAATGAATTTCATAGCACACCAAGGCCTACTACACCTAAATTTATTGAGGTCAAATAAGAACCTAACACCCAATTTGATATGTAGGAAGTGGTGACAGAATGGAAAACGTTGAGTGAAGATTGTAGAAGAACTCTACCATTTGACCAATTCTTTAATGTATCAAGCAAAATCAAAATGAGGGAAGGTAATAGAACTCCATTTCAGAATAAAGAATTGAATTGTGCCATTGGTAAAATGCCCCTTCCCACTTTTGATGGATCACCCCAAAGTTCTGCAAATACTTGGGTACAAAAACTAGATGTTATTGTCAGCTAAATCCAATGGTGGAAAATGATGCTTTTAAAATGGCTATTTTGCATCTAGAAGGAGATTCCAATGATTGGTGGTTCCATGGTCTAAAAACTTTGGGACATGATCAGGTAACAACCAATGGATAATTTGTTGGCAGGGTATTAGAAATATTTAAGCAAAAAGACCCAGAATTGCCTTTCAAAGAACTAACCCAATTGAAGCAAGTTGGAACCCCTGCTGAATATATGATGGAATTCCAAAAATTATCAATTAAGGTGGCTGATATATCTATGGTAATATTAGTATTGTTTTTTACTGAAGGTTTGGATGAACCCTTATAAATTTTAGTTAAGGCCCGCAAACCCAATTCATTGAAGGATGCTATGAGCTTGACAAGAGATCTACAAAATGTGCTACCTAGGACAAGGTTTCCTCCCAAGCCCAACTTCCCTTCCCAATTCAGATTTGAAAAGAAGCCATGGCAAGAATATGAATGTGGAAAGGATAAGAAAGAGGAACTAATGAGGGAAGAACTTAAAAGGAAGAAACTATGTTACTCATGCTTCCAACCATGGGTATCAGGACATAAATGTGCTATGGGAAATGTTAGTTTTTCATCATTTAATTCAATAGATCTAGGATCTTAACTGAAAGAACATGTAAAACATATCAAGCAAAAGAGATAAGAGACACAAAACATTTCACCGAGGAAAACCAAGAAGGTGAAAGACCTCGCAACTTCCTTAGATAGAATAAGCATCAATACAATGATCACCATGATCAAACCCAAGAGATAGATATCTTCAGTAGCATGCTTCTCCTCCACTTGTGCGCATCCTCCTCTTCTCTCACTAATGCGAAGTGAGTGAATAATGGAATGTGTAAAATGAGAGAGACACACTCTCTATTTATACACTAACTTTCACTTGACCTTTACTCAACTAGGTCAGCCCCAACATAACCACTTAACATAATGCTGACTGGGCCGACCCCTCTAGCATGGTCTAATAACCCTTTAACCCACATGACTCATACAGGGCCGACCCCATCAAGGTGGTCTAATAACCCATCAAGTATAAGTTACGACACTTACAATATAACTTGTGACAATTGCAAGTACACATGATGACACTTCCAATCGGAGGAATAATACATCTCCGTTGGGGATACAATAAAGTACAAATACAATATACAAGTGAATATCTTCCGAAGTTACAAATATATCAACACTCCCTCTTAACTAGGAAGGTATTCTCTTGACACAATTCATCAATTCATAAGTCTTAAATACTGGAGCTGGATCATCGTCACTCTCACTGCTTCTGCTATCTCAAACAATCTTCAATCTACTCGTCATAGGAATTTCTATAGAGCCAACCCTTTTTCATGTTGGATGTAGGCCTAGCCTCCATGTAGGTCTTCATCATCTCTGCGAGCAAGCCATTAAGTACACCTCAGAATTTATTACACTGCCTTTACAAAACCTGCAAGATCTCCCAGGACTGATTATATGCCAGTGCAAAACATGTCAAGAGCATCCCAGGACTTATTACATGCTTATGCAAAACCTATCAAGATATCCCAGGACTAATTACATGTCACTACAAAACCTGTCAAGAGCATCCCAGGAATTATTACATGCCTCTGCAAAACCTGTCAAGATCTCCCAGGACTGATTACATGTCAATAAAAAACCTGTCAAGAGCATCCCATGACTTATTACATGCCTCTGCAAAACTTGTCAAGATCTCCCAGGATTGATTACATGTCAGTACAAAACCTTTCAACAGCATCCCAGGACTTATTACGTGCCTTTGCAAAAATTGTCAAGATCTCCCAAGACTGATTACATGTTAGTACAAAACCTGTTAAGAGAATCTCAGGACTCATTACATGCTTCTGCAAAACCTATGTACTCTACTGTCACCTCATCGTCTTCGGATCACCTCATAGTCTGTATAGAATATCCCAAATGCACATAACACAACACTTACAATCACCGGCATGGAAGGACTTTCCTCTCACCATCCGGGAAAGGCTTCATTCAGCCCTTACATCTCACCACCATGTGAGAGTGGCTCGTGTGCATCTATGTCTCTGGACTCGTCACTTCCCTTTAGAGGAAATCTCTATTTGAAGTACACCAAGTCTCTCTTTGAAGTACTCAAACTTCACTCTATCTAGGAGCTTGGTCAACACATCGGCTATCTGCTCGTCCGTCACAACATACATGAGATTCACTGCTCCTCTTTGCACCATATCCCGGATATAGTGATACTTTATCTCAATGTGCTTCGACTTGTCATGGAACACTGGGTTCTCCGACAACTTCACACAACTCTGGTTGTGGAAAGTAGCATCCAACTGGAGATCAAACAAATCATACAATAGCTTCCTAAGTCATACTGCCTCACAACTAGCCGAACAAGCTGCAACATACTCTGCTTCGGCTGTACTAAGTGCCACATAGGACTGCTTCCTGCTAAACCAAGAGATCATGCTGGATCCCATACTGAAGCAGCACCCTGAAGTGCTCTTCCGATCAATGGCATTGTCTACACAATATAAATCAACATAACCCTCTAGGTTAAACTTTTGATTCGCATCATACTTGAGCCCATAGTCAACCATACCCTTCAGGTACCTCAGAATATGCTTCACAGCAATCAGGTTAACATGTCTAGGATCCGTCAGGAATTGGCTCAATGTGTTCACCACAAAACAAATATATGGTCTCTTGTTCATCAGGTACATCAAGGACCCAATCATCTGACGACACATCATGGCATCAACCGACTCTGATGAAGCATCACACAGAAGCTTGAGGTTCGATGCCATAGGTGTGGCCATGGCCTTACAATCCATCATCTCGAACCGCTTCAAGATATCTACTGCTTACTTCCCTTGTCCAAGGAAGATTCCATCTGCACTTTGCCACACCTCCATGCCTAGAAATTAATGCATGATCCCCAAGTCCTTCATCTCGAACTCGGCAGCAAGCTTCATCTTCGTATCGGCAATCAATCTATCCTCACCTGTAATAAACAGGTCATCCACATACAATAGTAGTATCACTGGATTGACTTCCTCAACCTTGTAGTAAAGGTTGGAATCCGCTTTACTCTTATTAAATCCCAAACTTGTCAGAAAGCTATCTATCCTGCCATACCAGATCCTGGGTGCTTGTTTCAAACCATACAGGGCTTTCTTCAATCTGCACACATATGACTCCCTGTCATGTCTCCCAAAATCAAGTGGCTACTCCACATACACTTCCTCTTCGACTACACCATTCAAGAAGGTTTTCTTGACATCCATCTGGTGTATCTTCCACTTCATCACTGCAACCAGGAAAGTACTGATCTGATGGAAGTATATCTGGATACAGTTTCAAAATTATCTTCATAATCTATCCCTCTTTCTGGGAGAAGCCACGAGCCACAAACCTCGCTTTGTATTTCTCTATGCTACCATCTGCAGCATGCTTGATCTTATAGATCCACTTGGAAGTCACAACAGACTTCCCTTCAGGTCTTGGGACCACATCCCAAACATCATTCTTCATGATCGACTGGTAATCCTCGATCATGGCATTCTTCCATTACTGCATCGCAGATCCTGGGAACTTCAAATTCTTCAATATCTTCAATAGATAGTTTTCTTTGAACTTTGTTGCTGGAACAAATGTTGTAGTCCTTTTGTAGGTACACGGTCTTTCCTACAATACAAGTTCAACTGCATGATTAGAAACATCTTATATATTTCAGAACAAATTCTTACTCATAAAAACATATGTCATACAATCATGCAATTGTTTTAGCCAATGCTTCAATACAACATTTATCCATATCCCATATTCACACAGTAACTTTTTAGATGCATTCCATCTCTACCAGAACATTGTTAAGAGTGTGCACAACTCCCAACATGTCAACAAAGAGGTTTCATTCTAGATAAGTAGCAATGGAATGTTATACAGTACCATAGGCCACTTACCCATTACTTGTTAGTAGTATCATGTTCATTAATGCAACTTTTCTAAAATGCAAAATGTACATCCTAAATCTAGGAACATAAGTATGTACATGACTAGACAACATCATTTAAGTAATCATATAATAAATGACAATTCAAATACTTATCTTTGTTTAGTTGTAGGGTGGACTCCATCTCAATCTTTGCTTCCTTGCAGGAACTACTGGAGCGTGCTCCCTCTTGATCTTTGCTTCCTGGATTACCTATCCTTGAACTTATATTCATCCTAGACCACTATGCATGCTTAAGTGTGCACTAGAGTCATCCTCAAGATCTCATACATGATCATACATCCATTAGTATAATCTCAATACTATCAAAACATTATGATCCTAAATAAACTTAACATGTATGGTCATGATTATTTCACACACAGGTAATTTATCATAAGCATTAGTATTCAAGGTTTCAGGGAGGACTTCTATACTTTTTGACCATAGGACTCTTCTGGCTAGTCATATCATCAATCAAATTAAGAAACATAATATGCATAAACTGTTGATTACTTAAACTTCTAACTTCAAGAATAAAAATTATCATTCATACAAAAGTATAATATCCTAACACAAGGTAGGATTCTAACTTGATATAGGAAAAACATACCTGGAATATCATGTTGGCTAGTTATGTCTAATATACCCAAACAATGTCTTCTTGTTCTCTTCAATTACTTGTGCTTAGTAACCTGCATAACTCATAAGTTAACCATTGTAGAACCAAATTATACATACCTCGTAAGTGGAGCTTCTATGTGATCCATGAGTCTTTGTCCTCATGTCACCATGGTCATATGTTCTTGATCCAGAACTTGATTTGTACTTTCTTGATGTACCTTTCATGTTAGCGGACAACATCAACCTCATACAATGCCATAGTGCATTAGTACAATCATAAGTGTCATAACCCTAATCAATGAATGTCTTCTATCATTCACATGCATTCATACTTTTACTAGGGTGATGAGACAAGTCTAAGATTAATCAAGATTGTACTAACCTCAATAATATGAAGACAAACATATCATAAACTTAATCATGAATAGATTTCAAAACATGCCTATATCTCTTCAATTCATACCTATCGGGATTGCTTGTAGCCTTCTTATGTAAAGCCTCAGCCTCATCTCTCTTTGGAACTGGAACTTCTTCACTTATGCAGCTGTCCAATTCAGTCTTTTCTAGGATTAACCCAACCCACTTTGATTTGTTGAAACTGGATCTGGAGCTGGATTAGGGTTTGTTAGAGAATCCCTAAAAATTCAAACTTCTGAATGGATGGAAAGATGTGGCTTGTTGAGTTGATCAAGCTGGTATACTTCAATTTTGAAAACTTCAAAATTTTGACCCCTCAAAATTGTCTTTGAAACTTCTGGATTCACTAGACAGGACCCCAAACTAGGGTTTGATAAAGCCCACCCTTATGCCCAACCAAAAATTTCAATCCAAAGCTCTAAACTTCGATTTTTTTGAGGAGCTTCCATCCATGGTCACAGACTTTAAAAATTCCAACTTTTGCAGAAGCCCTAATTTTCCATCTTTCCGATCAAAATCCCAAACTAGGGTTTGATCAATCCCGGCCTTCTGCACGGCCAAAAAATTCGATCTTGGTCTCTAAATTTTGATTTTGATGAGGAGCATTCAACCGTGGTCTCCGATTCCAAAAATTCCAACTTTCTATGAAGCCCTAAATTCCCGCAGCAGTGACAAGCCAAGAATGAAGGTGCTCAGAATCCAAATCTATTTTGATAGAAATATGCACTTGATTGTTTCTGGTGCATCTCTGAAATTACGAATCCACGGGGTCTGAAACTTCGTCCAATAGTATCCTAACCTGTCATCTTTCCAACGCCATAGGTATGACCTCAATTGGATTCTCTGAGAGAGATTTATGCCAAGTGTCGCAACATGACCTATTTATGGGATAAAACAGGAGAACGAACTTGTACAGAGTGCCACGTGTCACTGGTTCAATTTCGGCCTCTGAAAAAACTTACCTGCAAAACTAAATTCCATGCTCTTACTGTCACTTTTTACATAATTTCATTTGGAGCTTCCTAGCCCAAGTTATGACCTTTTTTCCTAGGTCACATGTTTATGACTGAGATGTGGAAGAGGTAGAAACCCTAGATTGTACGGATCATAAATCACAAAGTACAATGAATTAGATGTTTTGCTTCAGAAAAAAGGTACATGGGGATGTTATCTACGACCTGTAAACGTTTCAGATCCTGAACCTTTTCCAAAATGGATTTATAGTGAAAGTTCCACAATGACTGGTTTTTGCTATATCAAGCCCTAGCCTCCAAATTGTCCCAAGTGCAACAAGTCTCATAAATGCCATATCATGCCTTCTTTCAGGTTAGATTTGATACCATGTTATTTTTTCATCATTTAATTCAATAGATCTAGGATCTTAATTGAAAGAACAACATGTACAGTATATCAAGCATAAGAGACAAGAGACACAAAACATTTCACCGGGGAAAACCAAGAAGGTGAAAAACCCCACAACTTCCTCAGAGATAGAATAAGCATTAATACAATGACCACCATGATCCAACCCAAGATATAGATATCTTCAGCAGCATGCTTCTCCTCCACTTATGTGCATCCTCCTCTTCTCTCACTAATGCGAAGTGAGTGAATAATGGATTGTGTAAAATGAGAGAGGCACACTCTCTATTTATACACTAACTTTCACTCGACCTTTACTCAACTAGGTCGGCCCCAACTTGACCACTTAACATAATGCTAACTCGGCCGACCCCTCTAGGGTGTTCTAATAACCCTTTGACCCACATGACTCATACAGGGCCGACCCCATTAAGGTGTTCTAATAACCCATCAAGTATAAGTTACGACACTTACAATATAACTTGTGACACTTGCAAGTACACATGATGACACTTCCAATCGGAGGAATAATACATCTCCGCTGGGGATACAATAAAGTACAAATACAACATACAAGTGAATATCTTCTGAAGTTACAAATACATCAACAGGAAAGGCCCAATTCATTGAAGTATGTTATGATGATGAGTATGAAGGGGGCATTGAGGAAGGAGGACATATTTAAGCCCAAGAAGAGGGATATGCCACAGTAGAGAAAAAAGAAGCAGATCATCCATTACCTAACAAAGGGAGACTATCAGTGCTTTCATCCTGAGTGTTTCGCTTCCACACTATTCGATGCCAAGGAGTTGTACAAGTACAAATGGTTTTGGTATTGGTAGATGGAGGAGCCACACATAACTTCATTGATGCATCCATGGTGGAGAGGAGGAAGCTACATGCTGAACCATTTGAGGGCTTCACAATGATCATTCTAGGTCACCATACTATGGAGTGCAAAACATGGATTCCAAAGATACAACTCACCATAGGTAATTACACTTTTTTGATAACTTTTATGTGGTTGATGTCGCTGATACTAATGTGGTATTGGGATTGCAATGGCTGTACTCTATAGGGTAACATACAGTTAATTATGAAATCCCTGAAATGAGATTCAAAGATTCAGAGGGAAAACAAAGGGTATTGAGAGGAATGCACACCTATCTGAATAAGGTAGTGTCCTCCCACGGTATGAAACACAAGAATGAAAATGTTTTGGGAGACATTCCTCATGGAATGCCACCTGATAGAGGAGGAAAAATTTTGCAGCATACTAAATTGAGATTGCTTGAGGGCAAGCAATCTTGGGTGGGGAGGACTGTAATGTCCCCATTCAAATAAATATCAAGTAGGGAAAATTCCACCAACCTACTAGTTTCCTAGGTTCGGGTGGAGACATTAAAATTGGAATAAGGAGACTAATAAACCCAAATGGACTTTGGTTTGGGCATAAATATGTTAAGAGGGAAAAATAAAAATTTATGGTGAGAAAATAAGATGGCACTTGGTCATGGGGACACATTGGTGATGTGGGGCCCCCAAAAAGCTAGATTCCCCATGCAACATGGCATTCCACCCTCACCCATTCGAATCCAAGGTGGATTCCACTATTCATGGGGTATTGGAAGGGAATATTACTTGGCATTACTCAATGAGGTCGAAATGTAGAGGAAGAGTAACTCCCATGGGAGAGGAAGAGGTATTTTGGAGCTAGTGGAACACTTGTACTAGGTTCCCAAGCTTCTATGACACTAATGATGAAGATCCCTATGACATTTCTGAAAAATCAGACCTGATGGCTGACATATGACATACATGACATGCCAGGGCTAAAAATAACCTCCAACAAGGCGCCCAAGTGAGTTAGGGCAGACAAAGAGACACCAATTCGAATTTGGTGAAGGAGGAGACTAGAATTGGAAGGACAAGTGGCATACTTGGGAATCTCTTCCCAAATTGAGTTGACATGAAGCTCATGGATGGAATTCGAATTGGGGAAGCCTTAGGAATTTTATAAAAGTTAGGAACAAAGAAGAAGACCATCTTTTGATCATTTTACATTTTTCATTTTGCATTTGGAGAGAAGAGCTAGTAGAGAGCTAGTCTACTTGCCTTAGCACCAATTTCGAGGGTGAAAGATGCCCATCCTAATTGGAAATTGGAGAGGCCATTCATACCTTTCATTTGGAGCTAAAATGGAGTCTTTAGTTACAGGTTGAAGCTACAGGGTAGCTCGTGGTTCATTCATCTACAGCTTGTTCTTGCATCTCTTTCACATTTTCTTGCATATTTGGGCCCGTGGAGGAATTGCGCCTTTGGTGAGATGCTGATATCTTTGTGAGAGGCCAAGAATCTCCATTTTTTTGTATTCTGATATATATACTCTATATTTACTTCTCATAATACTCTCAGGTAGAAATACCAAGTGAAACTATGTAAAAATACCAAACAATGCATAAATGATGCCATTTTCCCTATATCTTGTTGATGGAGCTTGAAGAGCCATTATTTCGAGTTGTATCAGTCATTATTTGTGATTTTGTTGATGTATGGAGTGTCATTAATGTTCTGAAAAAGTTTCATTAGCATTTCACAAGTCCTTGCCACATAAATTTCGAATTTCATAACATGTGGTGAAAAATACTAGCTTCCGCCCCTATGTAAAGACTTGCATATAAACATCTTAGTTAAGGGAGTTGCAGAAGGCCATAAGAACTAATTGATGATACATTGGGGATCTCATTAAATTCATTTATCAATACCATTCCTCTATTCTGAAATTTCGAAGGGTTTAATACCATTTGGAGAACCATCTTTGACCACTACCCTTGGGGGATTGATGCTCGATTTGACTAGTATATTTCCCTACTTGGTCCAGATCGTAAATGAATGTTGCAAAATTGTTTTAAGGGTTTTTAAGCATCCATAAACCTCTATTATATGTCTGAATACCTTCCAAACTAATTCAAACCCCATTAGGAATAATTTGGAGCCATTCGGAAGCAGTTGGGTTAAGACTAGTCTAAGGGTCAAATTGGTTAAAATTTGCAATTTTTCCTAGTTTGTGCAAATTCTTAAAGAGGGACACTACAATCCCATTTTAGGGGCATATCTTACTTTTCAGGTTTGCGGTCAAAAAATTTCCAAAACCTTCTAGGGTCATTTTAAAGATTTAAATGGAATTGTTTAGTGAGAAACACACATAGAACCAAAATTTTATATTATACACCCAGGGACCTTTCCAATGGTCCAAATATTATCTCAATCGATGTCATCATGAAGAATTTATGCCTCCTACAAGTTGACCCATCCAATTGATGACCATATTTCTAAATGGATTCCACATCATATCTCATTGCTCGCACATGTGGATCTAGTCACATGTGGGATATTCTAGAAGGTCCAAAACCCTAACTCTAAATGGCTATCAAGTTATGTTATATTCTGGGATGTTAGGAAAAGAAGGGTTCCATTTCTATTGTATTGTTTCGTAGATGAGCAGCAGTAAGAGGTGGTTGTGTGTGACAATCTTGTTCAAACCAAGATCTACTCAAGCAATTACAAACTCTCACAAGTTGCCTTGCAAAAACTAGTCATAGAACACATAAAACAGTCATGAATATGATGCAACCAGTAAAACTCTATTGAATAATTCTACATCACCCAAACGTTGGGTATGTAATGGTTTTCAAAATATATAATTACATCGGATATTTAAAATCCAAATAAGGCATTCGAAATCCTCACAAAAACAGGCTTACTAAAAAGATGGAACCCTTGTTGAATATATGATGGAATTCCAAAAACTATTAGTTAAGGTGGCTGATATATCTATGGTAAGATTAGTATTGTTGTTTACTGAAGGTTTGGCTTAACCCTTAAAAGGTTTAGTTAAGGCCCACAAACCCAATTCATTGAAGGATGCTATGAGCTTGACAAGTCTACAAAATGTGCTACCTGGGACAAGGTTTCCTCCCAAGCCCAACTTCCCTTCCCAATTCAGATCTGAAAAGAAGCCATGGCAAGAAGATGAATGTGGAAAGGATAAGAAAGAGGAACTAAGCAGGGAAGAACTTAGAAGGAAAAAACTATGTTCCTCATGCTTCCAACCATGGGTACCGAGATATAAATGTGCTAAGGGAAAGGCCCAATTCATTGAAATATGTTGTGATAATGAAAATGAAGGGGGCATGGAGGAAGAAGGACATATTTCAGCCCAAGAAGAGGGATATTCCACAATGGAAGAAGAAGAGAAAAAAAGAAGAAGATCATCCATTACCTAACAAAGGGAGACTAGCAGTGCTTTCAGCTTGAGTGCCTCGTTTCCACACTATTAGATGCCAATGAGCTGTACAAGGACAAAGGGTTTCGATATTGGTAGATGGAGGAGCCACACATAACTTCATTGATGCAACCAGGGTGGAGAGGAGAAAGCTATATGCTGAACCATTCGAGGGCTTGATAGTCATCATTCCAAGTCACCATACTATGGAGTGCAAAACATGGATTCCAAAGCTACAACTCACCATAGATAATTACACATTTTTTGATAACTTTTATGTGGTTGATGTTGCTGATACTAATGTGGTCTTGGGAGTGCAATGGTTGTACTCTATAGGGGAACATACAGTGAATTATCAAATACCTGAAATGAGATTCAAAGATTCGGAGGGAAAACAAAGAGTATTGAGAGGAATGCACACCTATCTGAATAAGGTAATGTCCTCCCACAATATGAAACACAAGAATGAAAAGGTTTAGGGAGACATTCATCATGGAAGGCCACCTGATAGAGGAAGAAAAATTTTGCAGCATACTAAATTGAGATTGCTTGAGGGAAAGCAATCTTGGGTGGAGAGGACTATAATGACCCCATTCAAATAAATATCAAGTAGGGAAAGTTCCACCAACCTACTAGTTTCCTAGGTTAGGATGGAGACATTAAAATTAGAATAAGGAGACTAATAAACCCAAATGGACTTTGGTTTGGGAATAAATATATTAAGAGGGGAAAAATAAATATTTATGGTGAGAAAATAAGATGGCACTTGGTCATGGAGACACATTGGTGGTGTGGGACGCCCAAAAAGCTAGATTCCCCATGCCACATGGCTTACACTCTCACCCATTCAAATCCAAGGTGGATTCCATTATTCTTGGAGTAGTTGGAAGGGCATATTACTTGGAATGACTCAATGAGGTCTAAATGTAGAGGAAGAGTAACTCCCATGGGAGAGGAAGAGGCATTTTGGAGCTAGTGGGACACTTGGACTAGATTCCCTAGCTTTTATGACACCAATGATGAAGATGCCTATAACATTTCTGAAAAATCAAACCTGATGGTTGAAATATGACATACATGACATGTCAGGGATAAAAATAGCCTCCAAGAAGGCGCCCAAGTGACTTAGGGAAGCCAAAGAGACACCAATTCGAATTTGGTGAAGGAGGAGGTTAGAATTGGAAGGACAAGTGGCATACTTGGGAATCTCTTCCCAAATTGAGTTGGCATGAAGCTCATGGATGGAATTCGAATTGGGGAAGCCTTAGGAATTTTATAAAAGTCAGGAAAAAAGAAGAAGACTACCTTTTGATCATTTTACATTTTGCATTTTTCATTTGGAGAGAAGAGCTAGTCTACTTGCCTTAGCACCAATTTCGAGGGTGAAAGATTCCCATCCTAATTGAAAATTGGAGAGGCCATTCATACATTTCATTTGGAGCTACAATGGAGTCTTTAGTTATAGGTTGAAGCTACAGGGAAGCTCGTGGTTCATTCATCTACAACTTGTTTTTGCATCTCTTTCACATTTTCTTGCATATTTGGGCCCCTGGAGGAATGCCGCCTTTGGTGAGATGCCAATATCTTTGTGAGAGCCCAAGAATCTCCATTTATTTGTATTTTGATATATATATATATATATATGTTGATGTATATGTAACTTTGGAATGTATTTCACATATATGTATATTGTAGTCCTATAGATATGTTATTATTCCTCTATACGGAAGTGGTTGTATTCCTATAGAGATGTTATTATTCCTCTATATGGAAGTGTCGTCATTTATATTGTAAGTGTCGTAACTTATACTTGATGGGTTATTAGAACACCTTGTTGGGGTCGGCCCTGTATAAGTGATGTGGGTCAAATGGTTATTAGACCACTCTATTGGGGGTCAGCCATGTGGGTCAAAGGGTTATTAGACCACCCTAGTGGGGGTCGGCCCAGTCAGCATTATGTTAAGTGGTTAAGTTGAGGCCAACCTAGTTGAGTAAAGGTCAAGTCAAGTTAGTGTATAAATAGAGAGTGTGTCTCTCTCATTTTACACATTCTAATCTCTCACTCACACTTGGGAGAGTGGCGCACTTGTGGAGGAGGAGGCTCTGCTGCTAGGAGAAGACTATCTCTTGTATTCTGGTTGTACCATTGCTCTATCTATCTCTGATGAAGTTATTGGGGTTTTTCACTTTTATGGTTTTCCCCAAGTAAACTCTGTGTCTCTTGTGTGCTTGCATTATTGTGTCCATGGTTGATATGTTGTAGATTTGTTGTACATGTTCTCTTAGTTAAGATCCTAGATCAGATTGAAGTAAATTCTGAAAATTTAACATGGTATCAGAACTAACCTAAAAGAAGGCATGATATGGCATGTATGACACTTGTTGCACTTATGATGCTAGGGCTTGATATAGCAAAAACCAGTCATCGTAGCACTTTCGCTATAAATCCATTTTGGCGAAGTTTTCAGATCTGAAACTTTTACAGGTCGAAGATCAAATCCACATGTACCTTGTGTCCAAAGGAAAACCTATAATTTGTTGTACTTTATGATTTATGATCTGTACAATATAGGGTTTCTGCCTCTTCCAGATCTGAGTCAAAATCAAGTGACCTTGGGAAAAAGGTCATAACTTGGGCTAGGAAGCTCCAAATGAAATTTCGTAAAAAGTGACAAGTAGTACACAGACTGTACTATCTTAGGAAACATTTTTAAAGGCCGGAGTTGAACAAGTGACATGTGGAATTCCATACAAGTTCACTATCCTGTATTATCCCATAAACAGGTCGCGTTGCGACACTTGGCATAACTCTCTCTCAGAGAATCCAATTGAGGTCAGACCTGTCGGGATGGAAAGATAACAGGTCGGTATGGAAAGATAACCCTGTGGATCAAAAAGTTTGGAGTTACACCAGAAACAATCAGGTACATATTTCTGTCAAATCAGAATTATGTAATGTCCCCATTTTGACCCCCTTTGTATTAAATCGTAAATGATGTAAATATTGTAATTAATCATGGTGAGGAGCTCAAGGCCAAGGCCCCACCGTTGATTTAGCGTTTCATGTATCGACAATTAAAAATAGATGCCTACGGTTCTTGTGCGAGATGGGCACAATGTATATAAGACATCATGTAATTACGAATTTTCAATGAAAAGCCCACAACCGGCTATGCAATGCAACAAAAGAGATGGGGCATGACTCTACAAGGAAAAGGGAGGGAAATTATTCAAACCCTTGAGCCAATGGTGTTAATCCATGTGTCAGTGGGGAAACCCATAAAACCACCAACTACCCATTTTGTCTCATGCACCCAATCATTTAATTCTTCCAAGAAATTGGTTAAGGCGGTTAATGTCTTGGGATGGGAGAGGTATGGCAGTCAAATTTTCGTGCATGGGCAAGCTACCAACCTGAAAATCGTATTTTTGGCTTGCTGGGCAAGAAAACCCCCACGAAATGCTACCCAAGGCCATTCCTCAGGAATTATGTTCTTCCTCTCACGCAGATTGAGCTCACAGGAAGTTATCCTCACGTTTTTCACCATAACCCTGTGTTTTTCCATGCCCAGGAACTCGTTTTTGGATTGTGCAACAGCTGGGGAAGGAGGGACGCGAATTGGGACTGAGGGAGAGGGCGTTTTTCTGGAATGGGTTTTGCTTCCCCAACCGAATTTTCCAAGTGCCAATACGTTTTGAGTCTACCCACGTTTTTCTGAAGTCCAGAAAACCCCATCTCATGCATCCCACTGTTGGAAACGTTTTCTCATGCTCAACAAGTGTAGGTTGTTGTTAGGATCATCCCTGTTTTGTTTGGAACCCATGAGCAAGACACTGGAATGGTAGTGGACAGAATTGGCTTGATAAACCTAGTGTAGGGAGTATCCTCTCAAGAAGATTAAGAGGGCTAGCTACTTTTCTATGCACACCCTGAGAGCACTAGAAAGGAAGGTATGGCTTGAGGGACTGTGTGGCAGTGAAGAGAATACTTCCTGGTGTTGGGTGTGTAGGCATTGTGAGTGCCAAGCTAAATAGATCTGGGAGAGGTACCCATAGCTCTGCAGTTGAGCTCACTAGCTTAGCAATTCTTCCTTTCCATGTCCTAGCAGCCTGATAAACCCAATTGCAGATTGGCTTGGCTCATCTTGGTGTATGCTTGGCTATGTGTGAGTCTGCTGTTCCCTGGTTCCTTGTAGAGATCATGCCCAGCTCGGGGGTGGCAGTGGTGCTGAGAGATTGAGGAGCACACTAGCCTATGGTTGGGTGGAACGTTGCAGTTGCATAGCCAGTTGCTTGGGACTGCCTTATTGAGATAAGTATTCTCTTGTGTAAATTGGCAATTATCATTTGATGAATATTATGAATGTATGTGGATGTATTAAACGAATTTACTTCTACTGTGTTTTTTTTTAAAGTTTATGCATTTCCATATGATCTGGTATAATTCTGCAAAGGTCTCTATTTAATGGCTGTCACAGGAAATCTTGAATGAATGTTAGTTATCAACACGATTTATCTGTTTTTCGTTGTGTTTCTATAGCATGCACATATGCATGTCATTGTATCAATAATTTTAATTAATGGATATGTGGCTAAATGCCCGATTTGAGCACCCACGTCCTCTCTATCACGCTGATATGGTAGGAGGGGACACTACATTATTTTTGAGCACCTTCTTTCATGGCTTCCGGAATTTAGGGCTTCGGAAAAAGTTGAATTTTTTGTAATTGGAGACCACGGCTGAATGCTACTCATCAAAATCGAAATTTAGAGACCAAGATCAGAATTTTTGGTTGGGAAGAAGGCCGAGCTTGATCAAACCCTAGTTCAGGACTTTGATCAGAAAAGTGGAAAATTATGGCTTCTGCAAAAATGGGAATTTTTTAAATCTGTGACCACGGCTGGAAGCTCCTCATAAAAATAGAAGCTGAGAGCTTTGGAACAAACCTTTTGATTGGGCAGAAGAGTGGGCTTCATCAAACCCTAGTTCGAGGTCACATCCAGTGAATCCAAAAGTTTCAAAGGCAAAATTGAAGAGTGAAACTTTGCAGTTTTCAAATTCTGAATATACCAGCTTGATCAGCTCATCAAGGCGCATATTTCTATCCTTTCAGAAGTTTGAAATTCAAAGTTTGAATTTTTGGGGTTTCTCTGACAAACCCTATTACAGCTCCAGATCCAGTTCCTACAAATCAAGTGGATTGGGTTAATCCTAGAAGAAGATGGATTGGTCACCTGCATAAGTGAAGAAGTTCCTGTTTCAGAGGGAGATGAGGCTAAGGCCTTCCATAAGAAGATTACAAGCAATTTTGACAAGTATGGCTTACAGGTATGTTTCGAATTTTGTTCATGGTTAAGTTTATGATATGTTTGTCTTCATATCATTACAGTACAATCTTGATTAATTACTAGACTTGTTGTATTACCTTAATAGAAGATATTCATTGATTAAGGTTTTGACACTTATGATTGTACTAATGCATTGTAATGTTATATGAGGTTTATGTTGTTTGCTAACACAAAAGGTACACCAAGAAAGTCAAATCATGTTCTACTTCAAGAACATATGCTCATGGTGACATGAAGACAAAGATTCATCCATTGTCATGGATCACATAGAAGATCTACTTTCGAGGTATGTATAACTTGGTTCTACAATGGTTAACTTATGAGACATGCAGGTTACTAGCACAAGTCACTGAAGAGAACCAGAAGACATTATGCGGGTATGTTAGACATAACTAGCTAGCATGCTAATCCAGGTATGCTTTTCCTATATCAAGCTAGAATCCTACCTTGTGTTAAGATCTTATACTGTTGTGTTGTTGATAATGATTATTCATGAAGTCATAGGTTTGAATAATCATGGTTGTATGCATATTATGTTTCTTACCATAATTGATGATATGACTAACCAGAAAAATCATGAAGGTATAGGTTTGAATAATCATGGGTTTTATGCATATTATATCTCTTATCTTGATTGATGATTCAACTAACCAGAAGAGTCCTATGATCAAATAAGAATATGTATGAGTAAAAGAAGACTTCCCTGAAACCTTGAATACTAATGTTTATTAATTGTGAATGATCATGAATATACATGTTTAAGATTATTGTGTTTTGATAGTATTAAGATTATACTAATAAATGTGTGATTATGTATGAGACATCAAGGATAACACAATGATGATACTAATAAGCATGCATAGTGATTAAGGATGGATGTAAGTTCAAGGACAGGTAATCCAGGAAGCAAAGATCAAAAGGGAGCACACTCCAGTTGTTCTTGCAAGAAAGCAAAGGAGCACACTTCAGTGGTTTCTGCAAGGATGCAGATATTCAGAGGGAATTGACCACTTCTCACAATCCACATAAGAATGGAGTTGTAGAAAAGAAGCAAAGACTGAGAGGGAGTCAACCCAACAAACAAACAAAGATAAGTATTTGAATTGTCATTACTTGCATATTTTATTGTTTAAATAATATTGTTCAATAATGTATATATTGATGTCCCTAGAATTAGGTTGTGTATTATGCATATTAGAATAGTTGCATTGATGAACAGTATACTACTAATATGCATGGGTAAGTGGCCTATGGCACTGTACAACATTCCATTGCTACTTATCTAGAATGAAACCTCTTTGCTAACATGTTGGGAGTTGTGCACACTCTTAACAATGTTCTGGTAGAGATTGGAAGGCATCTAGAAAGTTACGGGATATGGATAAATGTTGTATTGAAGCATTGGCTAAGATAATTGCATGACTGTATGACATATTTCTTTATGTGTAAGAATTTGTTCTGAAAACTATGAGATGTTTTCTAATCATGCAATTTAACTTGTTGTGTAGGAAAGATCGTATGCCATCACCTACAAAAGAAGAACTACAACATTTGTTCAGCAACAAAATTATCTATTGAAGATATTGAAGTTCCCAGGATATGGGAAGAATGCCATGATCCGTCGATCATGAAAAATGATGTTTGGGATGTAGTCCCAAGACCTGAAGGGAATTTTGTTATGACTTCCATATGGATCTATCAAAATCAAGCATGTTGTAGATGGCAGCATAGAGAAATATAAAAGTGATGAAATAGAAGATACACCAGATGGATTTCAAGACAGCTTTCTTGAATGGTGTAGTTGAAGAAGAAGTGTATGTGGAGCAGCCACTTGGTTCTGAGACACATGATAGGAAATCATATATGTGCAGAACTTGGTATGGTAGGATAGGCAACTTTCTATCCAGTTTGGTCTTTACCAAGAGTAAAGCAGGTTCCAACCTTTACTACAAGGTTGAGGTAGGCAATCCAAGGATACTCTTATTGTATGTGGATGACCTATTTGTAACAAGAGATGATAGATTGATTGCCGACACGCAGCGGAAGCTTGCAGCCGAGTTCGAGATGAAGGACTTGGGGATGATGCACTATTTTCTTGGTATGGAGGTGTGGCAGAGTACAAATGGAATCTTCCTTGGACAAGGGAAGTATGCAGTAGAGATTCTGAAGAGGTTCGAGATGATGGACTGCAAGGCTATGGCCACACCTATGGCATCAAACCTGAAGCTTCTATGTGATGCTTCATCTGATCCATTCGATGTCACGATGTATCGTCAAATGATTGGGTGCTCTATGTACCTGACGAACACGAGACCAGATATTTGCTTTGTGGTGAACACATTGAGCCAGTTCCTGACGGATCCCAGAGATGTTCACCTGGTTGTTGTAAAGCATATTCTGAGGTACCTGAAGGGTATAGTTGATTATGGGCTCAAGTATGATGCGAATCAAAAGTTTAACCTGCAGGGTTATGTTGATTCAGATTGGGCAGGCAGTGTTGCAGATAGGAAGAGCACTTCTGGGTGCTGCTTCAGTATGGGATCAGGTGTGATCTCTTGGTTTAGAAGGAAGCAGTCCTGCGTAGCACTGAGTACAACCAAAGCATAGTATGTTGCGACGGATGAGCAGGTTGCAGATGTATTGACCAAGCCGTTGGCCAAAGTGGAGTTTGAGTACTTCAAAGAGAGGCTTGGTGCACTTCAGATCGAGGTTCCTTCCAAAGGGAAGTGATGAGTCTGGAAGATGCAGATGCACATGAGCTTTTCTGACATGGTTGATGTGTTCTCCCTTGGTCGTGATATAATTGCTGAGCCATTTTTCACATGGTGGTAAATGTTTTCTCCCATGGTGAAAAAGTAAGGGCTGGAGCCTTCCCTGAATGGTGGTAGATGTGTTCTCCCATGTCGGTGGTGTAAGTACTGGATGATGTGCATCTGGGTTGTGCTTCATGGGCGATGAGATGATCTGAAGAGGACGAAGCTATGATGTTCAGGAGGATCATGGATGATGAGCATCAGGACGATGCTCCAGTTACCACTCTGTATATGCATTAGGATGATGCTAGATATGATCAGTTGGATCATTTATATGTATATGTATGTACGCATCATGTTGGATGTTGGATATGATTAGTTGGGTCATTTGTAAGTATTTTGTATATGCATCATGTTGGATGCTTTGACCATGTATCTGTATATGTATCAGGTGGGTACATTGTATGATCAGGTAGATCATGTATGTTGATATGTATCAGATATGATCAGGTGGATCATGTATTTGTATTTGTATCAAGTGGATACATTGTATGATCAGGTGGATCATGTATGATGATATGTATCAGGTAGATACTTGGTATGCATCAGGTGGATGCATTGTATGATCAAGATGATCATGATGACGAGCTTCAAGATGTTGCTCCAGATGATATGTATCAGGATGGTACAGTGATGATGATCAGTGTGATCATGAGCATCAGGATGATGCTTTGTGCGATGATGATCCGTGGGATCATGAGTATCAGGTTGATACTTGGAGGTCAGGGATGATATGTGGCAGGTTGTGCAAATAGCATGTAATCAGTCTTGGGAGATCTTTCCGGTCGTGCTACGGCACATAAATGTTCTTGGGATACTCTTTCTGGTATTGCTATGTAGTATGTAATCAGTCCTCAAATATCCGATAGGTTGAGTTGTGTGCTCGTAATCAGTCCTGGGATGAGGTATTACTACGGAGACATGTAATCAGTCCTGGAGATCCGAGAGGTTGAGCTGTGTGCTCTTAATTAGTCCTAGGATCCTCTTTAGAGATCTTGTCGGTCGTGCTACGGCACATAAATGTCACTGGGATGCTCTTTAAAGGTTTTGTCTATCCCCATGTAATCAGTCCTGGAGATCCAAGAGGTTGAGCTGTGTGCTCGTAATAAGTCCTGGGATGCTCTTTAGAGATCTTGTCGATCGTGCTGCAGCACATAAATGTTCCTGAGATGCTCTTTAAAGGTATTGTGGAGGAGATGCATGTAATCAGTCCTGGGAGATCTTGCCGGTCGTGCTTAGGCACATAAATGTTCCTGGGATACTCTTTCCGGTATTGCATCCGCACATAAAATTAGTCCTGAGAGGCCACCTCTATCAGACCGTTCGCACAGATGATGAAGACCTGCAGGTGGTGGGCCTACATCCAGTATGAAAAAGGACTGGCTCTGTAGAACTTCTTATGATGAGTAGATTTAGATATTGATTGAGATAGCAGTAGCAGTGACGATCAAGATGTCTTATGATAGAAGACATGTGTCAAGAAATACCTTCCTAGTTAAGAGGGAGTGTTGATGTATATGTAACTTCGGAATGTATTTCACATATATGTATATTGTATTCCTATAGAGATGTTATTATTCCTCTATACGGAAGTGGTTGTATTCCTATAGAGATGTTATTATTCCTCTATACGGAAGTGGTTGTATTCCTATAGAGATGTTATTATTCCTCTATACGGAAGTGTTGTCATTTATATTGTAAGTGTCGTAACTTATACTTGATGGGTTATTAGACCACCTTGTTGGGGTCGGCCCTGTATAAGTCATGTGGGTCAAATGGTTATTAGACCACCCTATTGGGGGTCGGCCATGTGGGTCAAAGGGTTATTAGACCACCCTAATGGGGGTCGGCCCAGTCATCATTATGTTAAGTGGTTAATTTGAGGCCGACCTAGTTGAGTAAAAGTCAAGTCAAGTTAGTGTATAAATAGAAAGTGTGTCTCTCATTTTACACATTCTATTCTCTCACTCACACTTGGGAGAGTGGCGCACTTGTGGAGGAGGAGGCTCTGCTGCTAGGAGAAGACTATCTCTTGTATTCTGGTTGTATCATTGCTCTATCTATCTCTGAGGAAGTTATTGGGGTTTTTCACCTTTATGGTTTTTCCCAAGTAAACTCTGTCTCTTGTGTGCTTGCATTATTGTGTCCATGGTTGATATGCTGTAGATTTGATGTACATGTTCTCTCAATTAAGATCCTAGATCAGATTGAAGTAAATTCTGAAAATTTAACAATATACTCTTTATTTACTTCTCAAAAGACTCTCAGATCGAAATACCAAGTGAAACTATGTAAAAATACCAAACAATGCATAAATGATGTCATTTTCTCTATATCTTGTTGTTGGATCTTGAAGAGCCATTATTTCGAGTTGTATCAGTCATTTTCTGTGGTTTTGTTGATGTATGGAGTGTCATTAATGTTCTGAAGAAGTTTCATTAGCATTGCACCAAGTCCTTGGCACATCAACTTCGAATTTCATAACATATGGTGAAAATTACTAGCTTTCCCCCCTATGTGAAGACTTGCATATAAACATTTGATTTAAGGGAGTTGCAGAAGGCCATAAGAACTAATTGATGATACATTTGGGAGCTCAGTAAAGTCATTTATCAGTGCCATACCTTTGTTCTAAATTTTGGAAGGGTTAATACCATTTGGAGAACAATCTTTGACCACTGCCCTTGAAGGATTGAAGCTCGATTTGACTAGTATATTTCCCTATTTGGTCCAGATTGTAAATGAATGTTGCAGAAGTGTTTTAAGGGTTGTTAAACATCCATAAGCCTCTATTATATGTGTGAATACCTTCCACACTCATTCATACCCCATTAGGAAGAATTTGGAGCCATTCGGAAGCAGTTGGGTTAAGACTAGTCTAAGGGTCGAATTGGTTAAAATTTGCAATTTTTCATAGTTTGTGCAAATTCTTAAAAAGAGACACTATAATCCCATTTTAGGGGGCATATCTTACTTTTTAGGTTTGGGGTCAAAAATTGTCCAAAACCTTCTAGGACCATTTTGAAGATTTAAATAGAATTTTTTGGTGAGAAACACACAAAACCAAGATTTTATATTATACACCCAAGGACCTTTCCAATGGTCCAAAGATTATCTCAATCGATGTCATCATGAAGAATTTATGCCTCCAATAAGTTGACCCATCCAATTGATGACCATATTTCTGAATGGATTCCACATCATATCTCATTTCTCGCACATGTGGATCTAGTCACATGTGGACTTTCAAGAACATTCTAGAAGGTCTAAAACCCTTAACTCTAAATGGTTATCAAGTTATGTTAAACACTGGAATGTTGGGAAAAGAAGGGGTTTCATTTCTATTGTATTGTTCCATAGATGAGCGGCAGTAAGAGGTGGTTGTGTGTGACAATCTTGTTCAAACCAAGATCTACTCAAGCAATTACAAACTCTAACAAGGTGCCTTGCAAAAACTAGTCATAGAACACATAAAACAGTCACGAATATGATGCAACCAGTTAAACTCTATTGAATCATTCTACATCACCCAAACTTGGGGTATGTAATGGTTGTCCAAATATATAATTACATCAGAGATTTGAAATCCAAATAAGGCATTCGAAATCCTCACAAAAACAGGCTTACTAAAAAGATGAACCCCCGCCTCTCCCCCCGAGGTGCAAAAAGTGTTTTCCAAATCACCTCTAAGGCTCACGAATTGATAAAACCAAAGTTGGATGGTGGTGTAGGATGGAAAAACATGCTAAGTACAGAATTTAGAAAGAGGAAACATCATGGATGGTGAATTGGCCAAAAAATGTTAAAGCCAAGTCAACTAGCTTTTACTTTTTCACTAAAAACAGTAAAAAGCAGGGTAATACTCTTCTAGTCCAAGAATGGAATAAAATCTCACATAATCTTAAGAAATCTTATCCAGAATCTCCAAAAGTACGCCCTAGTGACTCAAGTTGGCTTGTGGTCCACACAAAAGACAAATAATGGCCAACTACCTAGTCAACACCTAGGAATTAATCAAAAAATGACTAGTCATTCTATCATAAGTATGAAATGGATATGGATGGGTTTTTAATACTCCAAAACCCCCCCTTAAGCCTGACTTTATGTGTAAAAAAACAGAAATAGATAGGGCCCAGTAACTTGGCATGGTCACCCTTTTGACATACTACTTTGTCCACAAAACAAGGAAAAAAGAAAAACCTCATGGGAAAAACCTCCCCTCAAACACGGACATGAACAAAGCTGAAGAATTTCTGATCAATCATTCACTCCACCACATGTTCATCCATCTCAAGCAATGATCTAAGATAGCTAAAATTTTTCTCTGAAAAAGCTTTGGTGAAGATGTCTGCTTTTTGCTCAAATGATGGGAAAAACTGCAGATCAATGATGTGATCATGCACTGGATTCCTGATGTAGTGCATATGGACTATTGTATTTGGTGAACCAACAGAAAATAGTGTGGGACTCATTTCACTATATCACTTTTCATCATACTATGCGAGAGTTCAATGTGGACATTGATTCATTGTCCAAACAAGGTTTACTTATTCATCCCGGTGCACTACGTTTGGAAGAATTTCGAGGAAGTACTATTGTCAACAAGCAAATCATTTCTTTTGTTGAAATCTGATTATGAACATTCTGAAGATCATTTGGATCCTGTTGGATCAGTTTTTTTGTCTTTTAAACGTTCTGTCATAGACTGATAATCGGACTTTATCTCGGGCGTTTGCTACTGCCGAAAGGCTCTTAAGATTGTATTTTTGCTCGAAATTGAATAAAAATACACTTTTATTTCTTGGAAAAAAAATGATTCATCAATACTATCTAGTATATTTAAATTTGGATTCTCAACTATGTTAGAAACTGTTTTTAACTATAATTAACTAGTTTCAACTATAATATAATTTGATAAGATTTTATTGAGTTCATAAAAAAAATATTGTACTTGTACTATTAGTAAACCACTTTCTTTGGATGTAAGCCAATTAATGTGCACATCATGTGCTTAATATAGGGACATAGTGGCTCTCTGTCGATGACCTAATTATCAACTATTTTATGTTGTAATCATCATCAGAATGGTGGAATTCACAATTAACTTCAGATATGTATGTTGATGAAGAAATGTCCTGGCATTTTAGTCTTACACTCTCCAGTATGATGATTAGTTTGTTTTCCACAACCAAAAGAAAGAGAACTTTATGGATATATTTTCAATGTTACAGTTACACAAGTATACCTACCTAAAAGGACTCCCATTTTATGATGCTCAAAAAATTACTTTGAAAAGAAAGTTAAATTACCAGATCTTGAAATCTGTGTCAAAATTTACCTTTGAAAATATAACACCCTTAAAATTACTTTTATAAGAACTCTTGCTTGCAATTAGTGTCTTGAAATTCTCAAGAAAACAACGTAGAAGATTGAAATTTGACGATGTCAAATACTTTAAAACAATATATTGCATAATAGACACTGAGCGTTATGCTTTTAGGGTTATTTTTGTTTCATCCTCTACAGTTGTTTTAAGTTTGCTTTTGTATCATCTAAGATCATTTAGCGGACTGATATGACAGATGCGCATATTATGTGAGTAGGTGGTTGTAAGTGTACACACTATATGCAAACAAACCCATAGCAAATAATTGCCTCAATAACAATGCTTTCTTATATTGTTTCAGGTTTTCTGAATGCCTTTTTTTAATCTTTTTATTTCTCGTCTCTTCAGAGAGCATATTTCACAATTTGTTGTCTGAAATAAAGTGTCCCGCAATAAACACCAGTGATCCAACTATGCTTTTGCATTTTTCTTTTTTTACTTATTAAAACATCAATGGTATTTCACAATTTATTTATTTATTTTCTTTAAAATAATAAAAGGCAACAAGGTTGAGGATTATCACAAACATAGCATGATAGGAAACGTGTAATATTGAATATCCAACGCTATGGTAGTTTTAATTTTGTGGTTTTGACAAAGGATTTGACAAAGGAGTACAAGAAGTAATTTACATTATCGGTTCTCGTTACACAATTAGTGTTCCTACATCTGCGAGTACACGAACATATACATGTTTGTATAAATGCGCCAATTATTAGCTGTCGGTGATGTAGTGCTTAGTCTGCTTTCCTACGTGATCAGTACCAGAAGCATCTCATATGAAACCCCTAGAGAACATTCAGAAAATGTTCCCCAACTGTTCTTTGTATAGAAATGTGTACTAAACCTTTCCAAGAGGATTCATGACAATCCTTGCCACGGAAAGGGCATTTCTGAGCCCCAGAAATGGTTTTTAAAACAAAACAATTTCCCATGACTGGCCCACAAGTGAAAAATAAAAAAGGTAATAAAATAAAGACGGAACAATAGCAAGGAGAAAAAACCTATTTATGAAAAGATAATTGAAAAGGTTTTTTGATGTTTGTGAATATTTAAAAACTTCAAATAAATTAACATATGTTGTTCTCTCCTAAAGAAAACTTCTGCTTCCTGAAATTTTTGAACATTTTTATACTTGTTGCCAAAATCATACCCGTTTTTAGTTTCAGTTGACATATCTGCTTTCCCAAAGAAAGACACCAATAGAGAAATAACATACATCCATGGTTTCTTATATGTTCACCTCACCAACTACATTGTGAATTTTATTGCACTAAATAAGCGCCGTGAGATGCTTCATACTCTTCCTACCCCCAATTGCAAGAGTTGTGGCCACCCTTTGTTATTAAGCTGAAAATTAATATAACGAAACCTCCAACACCAATGGGTGTTTTTTTTCAACAAGAACATCAATGGTTGTCTTTTTTTCAACAAGAAATCTGGCATCTACTATTTTCATTAGAAAAGAAAAGCTTTACTAGATCACATTACAATTCCTTAATTTCATACACTATTAAACAAGGGGCAATGTTTATAAGCTATAACAAAGCATTTCTGTTCAATCCATGATCCATTAGGATCACTTATTACCTAACCTAGATGCCATTAACGCTCTTGGATTGCATGAATTATGAAATAAAAAGCAATATTTATGACAAGTACATTCTCTGCTCAACTGACACGAGCATTTTAAGCCCTCTTATTGCAAGGCTGTTCTATTGGGATTCTGGCATGGACGGAGCTACATCCATGATTGAAAAAATCTAGCTTGTGATGGCATATTTTGGTGACTGTCCATGCCATCCAAAGCACTAGAAAACTCAGATTGTGATAGAAAGGGAGAATTCAAAGACTGCAAGTATGTTGGAATACGATATTGGGATTCTGAGGGAGCAAATCCCAATGCATCAGATGCCTTTGCTGCTGACTGATTCTGATAAACTTCTTCAGAATATCGTCCGCCCTCTGAGTGTTGAGATTGGGATTCAGAGGAAAGATGGACTGATCTAGGAGACTCGACATAGCCAGCAGAGCATGTAAGTCTACTTCGGTAATTTGGACTTGACAATTCTCCAGTTTTAAGAACAGAAAGATGTTTCTGGTATTCATTTGTTGGCAACTGTTGTTGGTCTTGAGAATGACCTGGAAAAGTCTCCTGTTTTACATGTTCTATACTATCATTCACTCTAATCCGTTTTGAAGGTGACCTAAACTCTGGGTTTGCTAAACATGGCACATGATCATAATCATCATATGCAAATGAAGGTATCTTCTGTTGTTTGACTTTGTCCATGGCTGCTGAAGATAAAATAGGATGTTCATCCTTTTGAGAAATATTACTTGGTGTCATGCCCATAGTTCCACTTGACCTAGAGGTTGGAAGTCGTGCATCATCCTGTCCTTGATCTTCAGAATCGTGCAAAACTCCTTTTGTATTTCCATGCAGTTCCTCTGAGAAATGAGAGGATGACTCAGGGGAAGATGGAGCTTGACACCTTGTGGAACCTGCTTGATGTTCCTCTATGATCTTCTCCAGATACCTTCCCTGAGCCTCAATCCTTAACTTTAACTGCCTTTGAACCTGCAGAGATATCCACCATTTATGTAGTTCAGACTAAAGTTTTTTCCAGAAGAATCTAAAATATACTTCAAGATGATGAAATGTGCTTCGAGTTCAAAAGTATTCCATAGGCAAAGTATATTGCAAACACAAAGGAAACTTTCTTGGGGATAGGTCCATTTCTGGCTTTCTCCTGATAGCAAACCCTTCTTACAGACTAGCCAAAGAGCAACCTCTTTAAGCCTTGTGGGATAACTATACACAGAGCTCCAAGATCTTCGAAGAAACAGTAACTATACACATAGAGCTCCAAGATCTTCGAAGAAACAATCTTTAGAGTATCTAAGCAATGCAAAATCATACTATTCACATATATGGTAATCTATCTCAATCCAGACTTCATTCAGGCTTCAACAAAGCTTAGTAAACAAAGAAGATTTATTTCCTTGATAAAATACTAGAAAGAAGATAAATTAACAATCTTTAGAGTATCTAAGCAATGCAAAATCATACTATTCACATATATGGTAATCTATCTCAATCCTAACTTCATTCAAGCTTCAACGAAGCTTAGTAAACAGAAGATCTATTTCCTTGATAAAATACTAGAAAGCAGATTAATTATTTGTCAGGTCATTCCTTTGCACGTGACAGCTAAAAGATATAGAAAATAACCAATCTTTAGGGTGGCATCAAGCATAGAAAAATCTCATTCATTACCCCAGCAATCGTTTAGCTTTGTAGCCAAGGTAACCAAAAGCTTGGAAACTAACTTTCAGATCCAAACTTGATGTAACTCTTAGTTTTCCTTACTATTTCGAATAATGATATAACCCTATCTTTTGCACCCTTAAATGTATTAGAGGGTATAGCAACTTCATGTATCTCTTTCCTTTTCTTATCTGCAGTTCTAGAAACTTGAAAGCACAATGCTCGTGTCTTAATGACTAAACTTGTATAAGACAAATTACAAACCTGTGCTTTGCACTCTGAAAGAGGGAGTACTAAAAATAATTAGGTTCTTCGATAACGCCAGCTTATACTTGCTTGGATATCCTCAAAACAAATTTTGATAGTACCAGTTCACAGAGAAATATTCTGGGTTAAAGTGAGAACTTGAGAATTGACAGCACTAGCAAAATGAATCAGGAAATCCTATATTTCTTGGTTGTGTTGGAAAGTCTAATGGAATATCTGAATGAGTTGAAGGAAGCTTAGCACAGGATGAACAGGTGAAAGTGCACATTGTAGCTGAGTGCAACTTAGCACCAGCACAAGACAGTCTACTGCAGGGATGTTTAGCACATGGGATTCCAGTACGAGCATGGATGGAACCAAAGCTCGAAAGTGCAGAGATAGTCAAGTGCAGATCTACCAAAGTGCAGAAGCTGACATGAGGAAGCAGTAAAGATTGGGCATGGATGGTTGATGTGGAGTCAAACATTGGAAAAGCATTTTCTTGAAGAAAACTGAGCATTGAGTTAGGTGCCATCCTGATGATCAATTACAAGTGCTACTTTGATCAACCACCAGGTATCAAGATTCTATATATATGCAATAACTGTGTCTGTTTGAGGTTGACCAGTCTGTTGACAAGGTTTATGAGTGTTAGATTGATTGAGTGAATAGACATAATAAGAAGATGCCAGTGAGACAGGGAGCTGTAATTTGCAGTGTGTGCCTAAGAGCCATAAACCAGTTACTATGTGGACCATTAGAGTTGCACAATTGTTCTTGAGATGCCATACAAGTTAAACTGTATTCTACGTATATGTAATGAACCAAAGAGGGACAAAGGCCCTTCTAATCCATAACAATAAAAAATACATAATTCAATATGAAAAATTTTAAAATTATGATTATAATTGAACAATGTGATCTCTTTATAGTGCTGAAGAGATGGGTTACAATGAATGGTCATGGCCTTATGGTCCAAATCAATAATTATTATTTATATAACTAAGTTCATTATATTGTCACACTCCTCAAGGTGCTTTATCTAGAGTGGTCATTGCCACTTATTTCGAGATATCATTAGGCCACTATGCCATATATGAATCCGGGGGTGTTGCTTGCCTCGTTCACAAGACTCTCTAGTCAAGAGTATCACTTTTGGCCTCTAACATACTTCTCAAGTTCATGTGGATTTAGGGTAGACAGAGGATGCATCCCCACTTAGGGACGTCTTCAATACCATCAACTACTTTCTCCTTGCATCCTCAAGCTTCGTGTTGCATATCAACAATGATCCCTTTCTCGGCCTTTATCCCAAGATCTCTCGATACTCAACTTGGGGTGATGTCATCCTTTTGGGTGATTTCAGCACCCACACTAAGACTCTCTAGATGCCAACCCACAACCATGCAAAGGATGATGCCCTTTGCATCCATGAGATCAACCCAACTTCCATTGGTACGCAAAGGAATTCCACTAATAGGTATAGTCCACTCATGGCCATGCTAGACATCTTCCCCATTTTTGTGAATCCACAACCTTGTCCTTCTCAATGGGCTTCTATGCTACCTAGAATTTGACAAGTACACTTGTTTCTTCACAATGGTAGTGCTAGTATTGTGTGTTAAAATATTAACCAAGAAAATGATTGGAGAGAAATGCATGCTAGGGTTTGCATGCAGCCATTTTAGGTTTTTGGTAAACCTAACTTGATAGTGAGATGTTATAAAGAAGACAGGAGGTGACTGTCTTCAGTAGAGTGATCATTGATCTGAGATAGATCAAGAGAGAGGAGGACGACTTCACATCTGAAGGAGGGCGCATTCTTCAAGGAGGGAGAAGCTCGTACCGCATCCGGTAGAGCAGTTGAGTGTCTGTAACTTGCAGAGTATCTTCGTCTCAGAGATTGAGGAAGATCAGTGACGATCAGAGTTCAAATCTGCTAAGATTTGATTCAGTACGAGTCTTTCATTGCTGGAGGGAGGGCGCACTTGTGCATGCAAAAAGAGGACGTTTTTAGTCACCGGGCAATCTTCAGAGCGACCAGAGCAAATCTGAGGATAGAGACAGATAGATCAGGCAGAGGCGGATATAGGGACATCCAAATCCAGTTTTCCATTTTTAGGGATTATCTCTTCCGTGCATGCATCAGCTGGATGCATGCAAATCTTGAGTTGGCCAGAAAATATTACTGAAGTAACCCTGTATTGTACTAGTCTCTTTTCCTATATGCTCTGGGCTCGAGAATGAAGATAGCCCCATAGTTTGTTGGTTTCTCCCAAAGGGTTCCAGGGTACATTGGTGTTTATGTTAAGTTGTTAAGTTGGTAAATGCAGATCTAGTTGTTGAGTTCATGTTAATGTTGTATTGATATCGAGACTCATCCCACTTGAGATCTCAGGGCGATCCAGAAGTAGTGATCTTTGGATCAAATATTTACATGGTATCAGAGCCCTGGTAAGGGTCAGGGAGTGCTTTCATACACAGATCTACAGCTGTTGCATCAGATCTACATCATGGGGGAAGAGCAAATTGTTTGCACCTCTTGCTCTGCTACGGATATTGATGAGTGTACTATAGATAGGATTGACAGGGAGATGCCTCTTAACTCCTGTCAATCGTTGATGGCCTCCACTTCTAGTGTATGGTACATAGACAGTGGAGCTTTGAGTCATATGACAGGTGTTCGCGGATATTTTTCTGACCTAGCAGAGGATGGGATAAATCTTGAGATTGTCCTGGGAGACAACTCCACGGTCAAGGCTATAGGACAAGGAACTGTGTCTTTCTAGAAAGACTCTGGAGAACAGATGAGAGTTAGTGATGTCCTATATGTTCCAGGTCTTAAGAAAAACTTGATCTTTGTTTCCACGATTGAAGATCGAGGGCTGTGGGTGATGTTCAAAGATGGAAATGTACTAGTTCATCCCAAGGGATCCAATGTTGCCTCAGCTGAGAGGATTGGAGTCCGCAATGGGAAACTATACAAGCTGAGTTTCCAAACACCATGCCCTAAGTCATAGTAGTCGGGATGAGGGATGTGATCCCTATGAGCTTTGGCACAAAAGGATGGCTCATCTGCACCATCCGGCTTTAAAGATTCTAAGGGAGATTGTGGCAGGAGTACCTGAGTTCAGCACTGAGCACGCATATGTGTGTAAAGGGTGTGCTCTCGGAAAGTACGTCAAGACAGCATTTCCCAAGAGCGACACTAGAGCTACAGGAGCTCTTGATTTGATTCATTCTGACCTTTGTGGTCCGATGTCCACCACATCACTGAAAGGATACAAGTACTATGTGTCTTTCATTGATGACTATTCCAGGAAGACCTGGATCTACTTCCTAAAGAGCAAGGAGTCTAAGGAAGTTTTGTAGAAGTTTCAAGAGTTCAAAGCCCTTGTGGAAAAGCAGACAGAAAGGAAGATCAAGATCTTCAGATCAGACAATGAGGGAGAGTACACCTCCGCTGAGTTCAACAAGTTCTGCACTCAGGAAGGCATCAAGAGACAGTTGACTATTCCTTATACACCTCAACAGAATGGGGTGGCTGAGAGGAAGAACAGGGCCATTATTGGAGCTACGAGATCCATGTTGCATGATCAAGGATTGTCGTTTTTCCTTTGGGCTGAAGCATGCAACACTGCAGCCTACATTCAGAATAGGAGCCCACATAAGGATTTGGGGGACAGGACCCCCGAGGAAGCCTTCTCTGGGAAGAAACCTAAAGTTGGGCACTTCACGATTTTTGGATGCCTCACCTATTCTCATGTTCCTTCAGAGAGAAGGACAAAGCTAGAACCCACTGCAAAAAGAGAAATTCTGGTTGGGTACGAAGAGACTTCAAAGGCCTACCGCATTTACATCCCTGGTCTCAAAAACACTGTTGTGAGACGGGATGTGAAGTTCGAGGAGGATAGGGCCTTTCGGAAGTCATGTGAGTCGAAGAAGGGAGAACAGCAAGTTGCTACATCACCACTTGACACGGGACAGAGTACTGCTAAGCAGTCACCCGGGTCCCAAGTGTCCGGAGTGACAGATACACCGGATACGGTTTCCACAGGCACAGGAGCAGGGACTAGCACAGGATCTCAGGTTGCTAATCAACTGAGATCAGGATCCCAGATTACAGGTTCTCGAGCTACAGGATCAACAGCTACTGGCACCTCTACTAGAGGTACTCACTCATATACAAGATACTGGGACGAGGATGAGGAGTTCTCATCTCAGGATGTCACTTCACGAAAGAGGAAGCCTAAGTGGCTTCAAGACACCTTGAAGGATGCTCAGGCAGTAGGAACTCCCAAGAAAGATGTGAGAGAAAGAAAGGCTCCACAAAGATTCTGCAGTTACTTAGCAATAGTAAGCAGCATCAGTGAGTCAGAGCCTTCCTCATACGAACAGGCAGCAGGAAAGCAGGCTTGGAGAGATGCCATGTTGGAAGAGTATGCTTCCATCATGAAGAATGATGTCTGGGAAGTGGTGCCCATACCAGAGGGAAAATTAGTAGTCACCTCCAAATGGCTCTATAAGATTAAGTATGCAGCAGATGGCAACATTGAGAAATACAAAGCCAGGTTTGTGGCTAGAGGGTTCTCACAGATAGAGGGAGTTGACTATGAGGAGACGTTTGCTCCTGTGGCCATGTATTCTTCCATCAGGACTGTGATCTCTGTTGCAACAGAGATGGGATGGAAGATCCATCAGATGGATGTCAAGACAGCTTTCCTAAATGGACTCATTGAGGAGGAAGTTTACATTGAACAGCTTGAGGGATTTGAGGTACTTGAGAGAGAGTCTCATGTATGCAGATTGAAGAGAGCTCTATATGGCTTGAAGCAGGCACCCAGAGCTTGGTATTCTAGGATAGATACCTACTTGCAGCAACTAGGGTTTCAGAAGAGTGAAGCAGATCCAAATCTCTACTTCATTGTGGTGAGAGGGGATCGTCTTATTCTTGTGCTTTATGTAGATGACCTGTCTATTACAGGAGCAGAGAAACCCATCAGTGATTGCAAGAAGGATCTTGCATCTGAGTTTGAAATGAAAGATATTGGGCTTATGCATTACTTCCTAGGGATGGAAGTCTGGCAAGAGGATGGGCATATCTTTCTCAGTCAAGGCAAGTAGGCAATGGACATTCTGAAGAGATTTCAGATGCATGATTGCAAGCCTATGACTACCCCTATGACAACCAACTGGAAGAAGCAAGTGGCTTCTGAGAGTAAGTTGGTCGATTCCACTAAGTATAGACAACTCATCGGTTCCTTGATGTACTTGGTCAACACCAGACCAGATTTGAGCTTTGCAGTCAACACCTTGAGTCAGTACATGGTTGAACCCAGAGATGTGCACTGGGTAGCAGCAAAGCATGTTTTGAGATACCTCAGTGGAACTATAGAGTATGGACTAAATTATGTGAGGCAGGGAGAAGTCCAGCTTGTGGGGTTCACAGATTCAGACTGGGCAGGGAATGCAAGTGACAGGAAAAGAACCTCCGGGTGTTGCTTCAGCTTGGGTTCGGCAGTTGTGTCATGGTTTAGCAGGAAGCAGAAGTCCGTGGCATTGAGCTCTGCTGAGGCAGAATATATGGCGGCTAGCTTAGCCAATTGCGAAGCCATATGGCTTCGCAAGATGTTGGTGACTCTATTTGATCAGCAGTTGGAGCCTACCGTAATTCACTGTGACAATCAGATCATGTTCAGAAGGGAGCAGTTGAGCTCCAGTACATTTCTACAGATGAGCAGGTTGCAGACATTTTGACTAAGTCTTTGATGAAGACTAAGTTTGAATACTTCAGGGAGAAGATGGGAGTGGTACAGAATCCTTTCCTGGTTAAGAGGGAGTGTTAAAATATTAACCAGGAAAATGATTGGAGAGAAATGCATGCTAGGGTTTGCATGCATGCATGCAAAAGTGAGTTTTGCATGCAGCCATTTTAGGTTTTTGGTAAACCTAACTTGATAGTGAGATGTTATAAGGAAGACAAGAGGTGACTGTCTTCAATAGAGTGATCATTGATCTGAGATAGATCAAGAGAGAGGACGACGACTTCACATGTGAAGGAGGGCGCATTCTTCAAGGAGGGAGAAGCTCGTACCGCATCCGATAGAGCAGTTGAGTGTCTGTAACTTGCATAGTATCTTCGTCTCAGAGATTGAGGAAGATCCATGACGGTCAAAGCTCAGATCTGCTGAGATCTGATTCAGTACGAGTCTTTCATTGTTGGAGGGAGAGCGCACTTGTGCATGCAGAAAGAGGACATTTTCAGTCACCGGGCAGTCTTCAGAGCGACCAGAGCAGATCTGAGGATAGAGACAGATAGATCAGGCAAAGGCGGATACAGGGACATCCAAATCCAGTTTTCCATTTTTAGGGCTTATCTCTTCCGTGCATGCATCAACTGGATGCATGCAAATCTTGAGTTGGCCAGAAAAGATTACTGAGGTAACCCTGTATTGTACTAGTCTCTTTTCCTATATGCTCTGGGCTCGAGAATGAAGATAGCCCCATAGTTTGTTGGTTTCTCCTGAAAGGGTTCCAGGGTACATTTGGTGTTTATGTATGATTGCATTTATATTGTTAAGTTGGTAAATGCAGATCTAGTTGTTTGAGTTCATGTTAATGTTGTATTGATATCGAGACTCATCCCACTTGAGTTCTCAGGGAGATCCAGAATGAGTAGTGATCTCTGGATCAAATATTTACATTGTGGAGTATGTGTTGGATAACTTGCCTCTGGTACCCATTATTAATGGGCTCTATGTATCCCTCCACCCCCCCTTGCTGACCCAGACCACTCACTCATGTTATTCACCTTTTATTGGGCACCACCCCTCACCCCCCCCCCCCCACCCCCACCCCCCCCCTCCTAGTCCACTCGATAACATTCCTCCCTTGATTCACTTTTAGTCAAGTACGTTAATGCCTTCACCCTCCATATTTCTCATCTTATCCCTCCTATTATCTTATATTCTTCCCACACGGTCACGACTAAATATGACATGGTGTCCAAGGCCCTATGAGACACTCCCTTAGATTTCTACCCCATTCCACCCCTCGCAACAAACTTTCCCTCCCCCATGGTACTTTACCCGTGAACTATTAATTTGATGAAGATTGTAAGATAATGCATAAGTATCTTGGTTTCATCCTTACCCATGACCACTCTTTTGCCCCATCTACACGATGGGAATATCATTGTGTTCTCCAATGTAAGAAACATGGCTTTCTTGCATCAAAGAGATGTGATGTTATCGCAGCCCTCCACAATTCCCTCAAAGCATTTGGCACCCCTTCCTTTCGAAAAAGGGCCCCCTACTATATGACATTGACTAATAATCTTGGATTCCGCATGTTACATCCATCTACATGATGCCATCCCAACCCCCTATTGTTGATCCTTTCCTACCCAAACAATTTCTACCTTTTGTTCCCAAGAGAAATTATGAAGGTCATCTGAGCCACGAGTTCAAGCATCGTCGTAAATGGGGAAGGCCTCTAGGCTAAAATTCTCAAGCATGCTATGGAATCTCTATGATCTCAGATTGTCAATCCTTAAATGAGGTGTTATCACCCAAAATAGGCCTTGGGTGAAACCATTTAGGATCAAAGACCAACACCAAGGGGGTACCTCTATCTCTACCTATGACCAATGGATTTAGTCAATGAAAACAAACTAGGTCAATGAGAAAATAAACACACAAAAGTAAAACACTAGCAACTTTGGGGAAGGATCCAAGAAACTAGTGCCTGCTATTGGGTCATGGAGTCAGATGACAAGTAAAACAAGTGTCCATTTGGAGATGGAGCACTCCAATATGGTGTCTATGTTGGATGAATCTCATTGGATCAACATGTCCTAAACCTTATGATCAATGATGAAACACAACCTTGTCCTGGCTGCTCATAATCTAATCATGGGGAAAATTTCTTTTACCCTACAAACCCTCAAGGTCAAGAACAACCATTGAGATTTGCAACAGCTTCATTAAAACCAAGGGAAGAATACCCACGAAATGTTATAAAGCTGACTTAATAAAAAAAATGAAAAGTCTGCAAGCTTTAATCAATAAAACTCAATACACATAAAGGAGAGGAAATAGGTAGACCATGTGCTCAAGTTTCATTCATTATACATACTTTTGGCAAATTACAAGTAAACTAAGATTCAATCTCATGGATTCCAATCATTTCTTCAATCTCTCAACCAACATTAAAACGACTCTTCTTCCCTGAATAATGTGCCCTTCATTGGCTAAATTAGGAAGTGCCAATGTTGTACATGCATACCTAGATTAGCCTTGTAATAGCTATTACTGGTCCACCCTCATCACTACCATTAACTCTGCACATGAATAGGTCTAGAGATCAGGCAAGATGGGCCCTCCTCACTGATCATACATGTAAAGATCAAACTGACAGAACACAGTGAACTAGTCCACTTCTGTCTAATAGCAGTATCTTTCAAATCAATCTTCAAAATGGAAAGTAACACATGTAACTTCACATGCTGTCATAAGGATGAAAATAGGATAAGCGGGGCTATGAACAACAGTGCCCTGAGCATGTATTCCACCCATGGTTATAATCCATGATTTGGCAAGAAAAAAGCTAAGAACAGGTATGGTTAAGCCCACATTAGAGGAAAATTGGTTCAAAATGGTACTCCTAAGAAAATTATAAAATAAAGAGCAGTGTATGCCACATAATACTACCATGTTAGCTAGGTTAATCTAGAATTATGAGGTGAAAGTTGAATATAATAATGGTAAGTTTAGATTCTTATGCACACACAATAAATGATAATAGATATCATGCAATAAATGATGTACTATTAATATATAATAATAATAATGAAGATCTTTTTTGGCATTGAGCAAGGAAGAGGGACGATTGAATCTTGGTGGCCATGGTTCCTTCCATGGCTGCCACCCATTTTTTCCCCTCTGGTCCTGGTCTTAGCGGTCCTGCATTAATGGAGGCGGCGGCGTTCCTCTGTGGTGGCGCTGTGTGTCCCGGAGATGCCCCTAACAGGGTTCTTGTATCCAGATTCAACGACGGGCTGCTATCTTGATCTTGAACCTCGACATTGGATAGGCGCGATCACAGCTCGTGCAGCATATAAGAAGATATGATAGTAAGAACCCTAACTGGGGGGGCGGCGAAGAGACCTGGCTATGGCGACCTCCGGCCGACCGTCTCAGGGCTCACCTGCACCTTCTTCGGCCGCGGCGGTTCTGATCGCGGTCTTCCAGGACGATCCGTGTTTCCAGAAAGAAGAAACCAAAAGCACAGATCCATCCGCACATGGAGAGAAGCCCGTGGACGCCGCGGCGGTGGTGAAGGAAGGAGTCCCATGATAACAGAGTCTAGATCTTGCTGCTTTTCTATATCACGAGCAGATCTGCCGTTTCTTTCTTGGAGGCCGGTGGCAGAGGTTTCTTTCAGGAGCCACGGATTTCTCTTCGCTGATTTACATTTCAGGGATGTCCCCAGCGTCTCTCGCAGCACGCCGCCCGGCTCGCTATAGCCCGCAGCAGCAAGGGCCAGCTAGTGTCTGGCCGTTTTCTTCATCAGTAGTTGCTGGCTGTTCGCCAGTTTGGGAGATCCAGATTTTGCTGCTTGTCCACAGACTTGGATCTGCTTGTTTCTCCTGCTGAGGGATTCGGTTTGAAGACGTCTTTAGGGTTTCTCTTTACTGTTCAAGATTCATCTTCTTGTGGTGAAGTTTTATTGGGTTTATCTTTTTTTTTTGGTTCAGCTCTTTATAAGCTGTTGTATCTGCTTATATGGGACAGAAATATGTGAAAATGTAGGGATCCTTGTGATTCTACTACATCTGCAGAATGTAATTTTAATCATCTTTTTGAAATAAAATTACGGACATTTTCCCAGGAAAACCTTGGAAAAAAATATAATAATAATGAAAGTACAAAAAGTAATATATTATTAATAATAAATATATAATATATAATGGAAGTACAATATAATAATTATTATTATTATTATATATAACATAATATTTAGTAATAATATATTATATAACAATATAATGATTACTGCCTTAACTATATAATAATAATATAATGATGGCAGCCTCTAACTATATAATAATAATAGCTTGACAACAATTAACTAGTAATTTACCCTCTTCTACTATGTATCCTATTTGCCAAAAGATTTTCAGAATTTTCTTTTGCAAATCTAAAACAAATGGTAATGAATCTCAGAAAACATATAACAACAATTTTTTAGATCTCAACAAGACCTTTCTAACAGTACAAGGCATGCCCAAAACGGAGTTCAAGATCAAAAGTTATGGACAAATGTCAAAAGATTCCCTCCAGTAGAAAAATGCATGCACCGCAAAATCTATATGGAATCTGAAAAACGTATAACAACAAAGTTGTATATCTTTTCAAGGCTTTTCTACTGGTATTAAAAGTACCCAAACCCAAGTCTGAGATCAGTAGTTCTGGCAAAAATAATAAAAGGTTCCCTTATTTTCTTATATAGGATATGAATTGGGATTGGTAATTTCTTATTTTAATACTAGTAATCAGTGTTACAAATATCATGTCAGCAAATATATCGCCGAGGGTCCAAAAAGAAATTATCGGATTTATCGGCGAAAATGTCGGCAAACATCGGCAATATATCGGCAAACTTTAAAAATACAAAAATATTCGGTTTTTTTTTCAATTTTATAAACACTAAAGCAACAAGAACATCAAATAAACACTTTGCCACATGAATATGGAAAGAAAACTGATATCGGATTTATCAGCGAAAATGTCGGCAAACATCGGCAATATATCGGCAAACTTAAAAAATACAAAAATATTCGGTTTTTTTTTCAATTTTATAAACACTAAAGCAACAAGAACATCAAATAAACACTTTGCCACATGAATATGGAAAGAAAGCTGATATGTAAGATGTATAAGACGTCTAGTGATACATCACACATAAAAGGTTCCCTTATTTTCTTATATAGGATATGAATTTGGTAATTTCTTATTTTAATACTAGTAATCAGTGTTACAAATATCGCGTCAGCAAATATATCACCGAGGGTCCAAAAAGAAATTATCGGATTTATCGACGAAAATGTCGGCAAACATCGGCAATATATTGGCAAACTTAAAAAATACAAAAATATTCGGTTTTTTTTTCAATTTTATAAACACTAAAGCAACAAGAACATCAAATAAACACTTTGCCACATGGATATGGAAAGAAAACTGATATGTAAGATGTATAAGACGTCTAGTGATACATCACACATAAAAAAAGAATTGTGTCCTGAATCCTGAGTCCCCGACTCATGAATCACCAAAAAATACAATCAATGTATCTCATATACAATGAAATCAAGTAAATAAACTATTGATTCCCTCTATCTCTTTTACGGGAAAAGGTAATCACTTTGGTAATGGCTCTGGCTCTAGAGCTAGAAGGCCCTAGCGGTTGTGGGGGTCATCATGGACTCTATGTATATTTTAAATCGCTATGTATGTATATTTATATTTTAAATTAATAAATTAGCAAGGACATTTTAAAAGATGAATGTGAAACATAAATCATAAATCATACATGTCAATGGATCATTGCCTATATGGGATCCTATTCATCAATAACACCCTATGCCTCCCTCCTCCAGGCTCTAGTCCTTGCCTCTACCTCAAATATCAAAGTTGATCCTCCAAGGACATTAGTCAACAACTCAACACCTTACAATTTTGATGAAACTTCCTAATCCAATCGTTAAAATAAGGTAGAAAAAACTTCCCATGCTTAATAAGTGATTTTGCTTGAGTGAAGAGTACATTTTTATTAAGGTCATGACAGAGGATTCCAACAATCAACACGACCAACATCAATGTACATAGAGGGGTTGATGTGCTTGATTAAATGCCAATCCCATACCCTCATACATAATAGAATTCAGTAGAAACTTTGTAAGCCTGAAATCCTTAAAACTGTTAAGTCTGTTGAATTTTGAATGGGATCTAAAGTTCTACTTTTTGCATATGAAGTCCGATGAGGTTGGAACCACTCTCAAACATCCTGAAACAATTAATGGTAATATTAAAAATTGAAATATTAAAAATTTAAGTAAAAGGATAGAAAATGAAAGATAAGGAGAATGTCACTTATTTAAGTAAAAAGGATAGCAAATGAAAGATAAGGAGAATGTCACTTTTACTTAATATTACCATGACATGTACCAATTACAACTAAACAAGGCGACCTTTTTCTATGGGAACAACGAAATTATTTTCCAAATTGTGGCATATGCGCAAAAAGAGGGCAATAAATCGCGATATTTTCGAAAAAATCGCCAAAAAATCACAATAATATCGGGTAAAAATAGCCAAAAAATCAGGGAATATATCGGCCGATATATTGCCAATATATCGCCGAGAGGTTAGCATCGCGATATATTGCGATGTTGCCGATATATCGGCGATTTTTGTAACACTGCTAGTAATATAACAACCATATCATATTAAGATAATACCTATATAATATATAATATAATCTTACATTAATAATAATATATAATATATAACACTGTTGAAAACATCAACAACGGAAAAAAATCGGCTAGGGTCCAGAATACAACTTCTCGGCAACAATGGAGGAAAAATCGGCAAAAATCAGCAAACCATGGCAAGCATTAAAAAATACAAAATAAATTCATTTTTTTCAATTTTTTAAACATATAATTCAACAAGAACATCAAATAAACACATCGGCACAAAATATAGGAAAAACACCAATACAAATGATGTAGTGGGTGCCAAATCAAAATGATACATCAGAATCAATACTAAATCCTAAAACCTGATAGTTGTCCAATAAAGGACTCAAAATTGGATAACCAATAAAAAATGACATCAAATATATAAATGTATCTCATCATCATGAGTCATCTACAATGACAAATCTAGCAGCTCGCTATCAACCTATCCTGGAGAATCAATGACCTCTCCCCCTTTTACAAGAAAAGGTCATGGCTCGTTTGCCAATAGACGTTCTTGCATCATATGTGTAGAAGTTTCTCCCAAATTTTAGTAAACGTCAAAGAGGATGTCGAGGACTTCAAAATAGGGGGCCCCACCAAAAAAACTACAAAATTTATATAAGAATGCATGCAAATAGAAACATAAGTGACCAATACATACATGATCATTGATAACAATGTAACATAATAAATCATAAATGTTCTTTCTACAGTAGACTATCACCATCATCAACTGGGTACATATAGGGCTTGGTGCTCTTGATTAAACATCAATCCTATACCCTCATACATGATAGAATCCAAGGGAAATGTTGCACTTTGGCCAATCTTGAAATCTTGAAAACTGTTCAGTCTACTGAATTTTGAATGGGATATGAAATTCTACTTCTCCATATGAAGTATGATGAGGTTGGAACCACTCTCAAAAATCCTAAAACAATTAATGGTAACGTTAAAATTTTAAGTAAAATGATAGAAAAGAGAAGAAGGAAGAATGTTAACTTTTACTTAATTACCATTAATTACTAGGGACCGCATCCCCGTGTAACAATGACAAATAAAAATCCAAAAATCGCCCTTTAGGTGGGTTAACACCAAGCTTGGGTGATGTTTCCTACTCCGGCACAATTTTTTGATGAAAAAACATGATTTTTCTAAACATCATGATTTATGATTTTTAGGTAAAAATCACAATTTTTTCGAGCCAAAAAATCGACACCTAGAAAAAATCATGATTTTCTACAATGTGCCAAGAATTTTGATGATATCGTCAACACTAATCTATAATGGAAGTATAAATTATTATTAATATATTTATAATAATGTAAGCAATAATAATATTAAATATTTCATATTTAGTATTTCAAAGATATTTATCATATCAGGTGATCTCACCAAGATCTTAACCAAGGTGAGGTGTATATATGGTTAAATACAATGTTCCACGGGGACGCGTCCCCTAGGGTGGGAAACGTGCCCCTGCACTCCCCCACGTTTCCAAGGCGAAGAAACGTTTCCTCACGCCCCCCTTTTGGTGGGAACATGTGGGGAAACATTTCCCTAGCGACGAAATGGTTCAATATCATTACAAATTTGAAAATTTGATTTAGATGTACATTGCAAAATGATGAATGTAGTTTTTAGTTTTTACATGGAAATAGTTATTGTTGGGATTTATCATTTTTATATTTTAAATTAATTTTTATGACTCTGACGTCCCCCTGTCCCCCCGAAATTTCCCTAAAATTTGGGTTGGCTTCCACATGTCCCCTTTGTGTGATTCCCCACTCCCGCACTCCCTCATCTCGCAAACTCCATGTAACATTGGTTAAATGTTGTCAAATAGAAACATGACACAATCATCTTTGATTTTTAATGTCCACTTCAATGATTATCACTGACTTAATTTTTTGAAATTCTATTCGTTATTTATTGAATTTCCACTCAACAAGCATGGTTTTTCTTATTTAGTCCATTTTAGCCCCAAATGTCCACTAATGTTAATGTGCCTTGTTACGATGGTACCAGTAGTACCAACGCACCTACAGAGGTACCCCAAGGAGAGGGTGCCATTTTTCTCGCCAGGAGAGGTGTTTAGCCAGCTTTTTCAGAGTAGGGATTATGGCCAAACCCTCTGATTTCTTTCTTGGAAGTATTATCGCTTAGTGGCATTGTTGACATCCTCATGAAAGGGCTTGAAGCCCTAAGGTTGGTGTCTAGGGCTTCCAGGGATGGATCACTGAGTCACATGACCCCAACTGTGTTCCACCACTCCAACGGCAGATGTTTCAGCCCTGAGACACCCTTTTATCCTCCAGAGCATCTCCAGTACCCTCCTGTCCCTCCAGCTCCCTCTCTCTGCGCCCTCCTTCTGATGATGACATCATCCTTCAGAGCAGACTATGATGCTTGATAAGGGGGGGGGGGGGCGTTGAGGGATATTCACTTTTGTTGGGATTAGTTGGGGCATGACGACCCCCCCTCCGCAGTTTGGCCTTTAGAACTGATCGATTTGCTCATTTTTAGCCTTTTTAGTCATGTGTGGGTCAAATCTGGGGAAAACACCCCAATTTACCCACTACTTTGATTATTTTATATTATTTTTGTTTTAATTTTAAGTTGACATTTCTAGTTTCAAATTGACATTTTAAAAAGGCATGTCGACCTGGATTTTAATTATTTTTGTAAAAGTGAGTGTGAAAAGTATAAATAACTTTTCCTCACTTCATTTTTACACATCAACTTTATGGGATTACACTTTTATTTTTTATTTTTGCCCTAACTAGGGCTCTTTAAGTGATGTGCACCTCTTGAGGATGATCATGCTTGCTAATTTGGGGACAAATCTTTGAAGTCTTTGCTCTTGTTTCTTTGCTAAGGTGATGCTAAGAGTTGTTTGCTTAACACATGCACAAGAAGGTAGCTAAGTCTTTCTCTTGATGTATTTTTGTTAAATGTTGGATGTATGCTTGTCTAAGGTTGAATGGTAGCCATTGGAGTTGCATTTTTCTCTAGCATAAGTCATCTTCTAGCCTTTAGTTACCCTAGCATTGTCAACTTGAGTTTTAGGTCTCCAAAGTTTGTCTTAGCTAGGGCATCCTCAACCAACCCTTGTGGTTGTTGAAGAAGCCCTAGCTTTCCAAACTTGAAAAGCACCATCTCAAGAGGAGGGCGATCCTCATTGATGCTCTAGGGTTAGGTGAATTTCATTAATGCAAACCCTAGGTTGTTCATCTACATTTCTAACCTAAATTTTTGAGTTTGTATTTTTTGTAAATATTATAGTTAGGTTAAACTTGCATTTTTATGTGTAATTCTGCATTTTCATGGTAGAATTAGGGTTAGATTTAGGTCTGCAACTTTATGACAAAAACCCTAAAAATTAAAAAAAAAAAAAAATTTGCATTTTTTGACCTCCCTAAAATTTCGGGTAGATTCAAATCTATAAGAGCCACGACCTTCATAACTAAACTCTCAGCATGTTGAAACAATTCAACAAGGCTCACGGCCTCCATACAAATGCTCTTAACATGCTAGATCAGACCTGTAGGGCTCACAGCCCTCACAAATAGTATAGCAGCAGACTGCGGCCACCCTAATCAAGTCAAGGCCACCTTCAAACAAACTTGTAGCAAGGAGGATGGACTCATGGGTGGTTGGAGAGAGCTCCAAGGCTCATGGCTAAGCAAGCAGCCCACACAAGTGACAAATCTAACCCTAATAAAATGCTCAGTCGGTAGATCAAACCCCAACAAGACTTATGTTATTGGATCAGACCTCCACAGAGACACAACTCTCCTTAAAAGGTTCACGGTTCAATAAAATTAGTCCTCAAAGGCCCATGGTTTAGTCACATATGGCAGCAGCAAACCTATAAACAAACACTGGCAGCAGATGACTCTAGACATCAACCTTTAATCGGATCAGATTTGAGTTGTGCTCCAATAGGTAGGCGGCCTAGATTAGCAGATAAGCAAGCAGCAACACATCCTCTTAAACCCTTGGCGTCAAGCAGCAGAACAATAGAATTTAGATGTAATGTTGTGATAATATCTAATGAGGAGAAAAGACTTCAATATATAGAAACTTAAAACTTCTAGAAAGGTCACAAAAATAATTAAGTTAGGGTTCCACAAAATTAGGGGTTACCAATAAGTAAGGGTTAAGACACCAAAATAATAAAAGTCACAACTTATAAAAAATAAAAAATATAAATAAAGTGTCTTTAAGTGGGTACTAGGGTCAAGGTTACCACACATATAAATTAATTAGGTGAGGGTACAAAGACCAACAAGTGGTACAAGTCAAAACACAAAACAAGGAGGGGTACACAACCCCAAGGACCAAAGGATGTACCACTAGGGTGGATAAATGATCCTAAACCCCACAAAACCAAAAACATCAAGGTGATAAGAGTCAAGACAAACCAAGGTGGGTAGATAACCCTTTTAACCACAAGTCAAAGTGGTGAACAAGACACAGTGCTAAACCTCCAAATCACAAGACCAAAAACAACAAGGGTGGAAGACCAAGGGTGAACAACCAAGGTGGGAAAACAACCAATCATCTCTCTCTCAAATGTACAAGTATTCCATACACTATTAAAAGTCCATCATCATTGTATAAGGTCCACACTGGATGATGTGATCATATGGTCCTCCAGATTGCTCCATAGGTCAAATGCTAGTGACTCCATCAAGGGGTGGCTAGTCCCTTGAGAAGACCATCTAGCTCAACCATCTCGAATACCTAGGAGAAGAGGACATCGCACACCATCATCTTGGTGAACTGACCAAGATCCTCTATTCTTAAAGAATGGATCTCAGCCCTAGGCTAAGCTTCAATCCCAGACTAAATCATGTTGATCAACCCCCTAGTACTTGACCAGGTCCTCCATTCTCTCGGAGAATGGTTCTCAGCTCCAGGCTAAGCTTTCAGTCCCAGACTGAATGTTGATCCACCACCTACAACACTTGCTTGGTCCTCGTGACCAAGAATCTGCTTGGTCCCAAACCAGGATGTCTCTATCTCAACCTGGAGGATTTGCTTGGTCCTTGTGACCAAGAAAATGTCTGGTCCCAGACCAAAATATCCTAGAGACAAATAGGGGCCCTATCCACATGCTAGGCACTTTTCCTTGCCATCAACCTGCTTGGTCGCCGACCAAGAACCCTAGGAGACAGTTGGGGGCCCTAGGGTACCTTCTAGGGACTTACTCTTTACTCTTCCTGGTTAACTGACCATGAACCCTAGTTAACTGACTAAGGTACCATCCTCTCTGAGAATGGGTCTCGCAGCTACACTAACTTTAACAATATTAGCCCTCTCCTGTTTTTATCCTGTACCTTTTCTTTTAGTAGATCCTCCAAAATATTTGCTATCATTACCCCATCTTCTTGCTAAAATAAACCACAAGAAAACAATGCTTTCGTCTTCTAGAAATAGCACACTTCCCTTAGCATGGCTATTACAAATCAGCAGCAGGTATATCATCATAGGGCACTGTTGCCGCCAGATTGCGCACCTAGTTAACGCAGCAGAAATCTCACTACTGCTCGGTGCACCCTTGGGGGCAAGTCTCAAGTCAGGGCTGTCACTTGATCTTGACTCCTCCGTTTAGACTAACTCCTAACGAAGCCAAGGGGGGTAGTCCCTATGGAAAGTTTCTAAGGTTGTTAAGTGTTTTAGGAAGTTAATTAAATGGGGTGATTTTAGGAGTTTTAAAAGTGTGATCTTACTGTCCAAGTTTATGCAAAATTAATTAAGAGTAACAACATGAAATTAACCCATTGACATGATAAAATTTTAAACAAAGATATAATCAATATAATACCAGTGCCTTGGAGTCAAATACTTAAATAAAAGTGGTGTTGTTGAAAGTGAAATGTTTTGCAAACGTGTCTTGGTCAGTTTGAGGATTATTAGAGGTGGATTTAATTAAGGGAAATTGGGAACTCCTAATATATCGTGAGGTACAAGGAGTAACGTCCAAAAATTAGACAAAGGTGGCTTCTCACGAAGATGTGTGGGATGGAACGGAGTCTTGAAGGCGCACCAGAGCTTACCTCTAGGGAACTTATTGCTTGCTTTAACTTGAACTCTAAGGTCGATAGAGAAAGCAGCGTCAGGCTTTCTATCTACCCATAGGCAAGTGACTATACTTAAGCTAAGGCAATAAGGATTCCTTAAATTGTGTGATGAAATGCTTTCGAATGTTCTGTGTCTGTCTCTGTGTATTCAACACTACACCAACAAGGGTGTAGCCTAACGGTGCCCTGAGGTCACTTTTCAATGGTTCCCGCTTCTTCTGAGAAATTTCCCCACACAATACTTAATGTTCGAGTGTCAGATTTTCACTATGTTTTGAGGGTCCTTAATTTTATTAATGTGAGTTTTTAATTAGATGTTTGAGAATTAATAAGTTGCTACAACTCTTTTCTAGTTTCTCTAGGACCAGGCCAATACCCGCAAAGGGAAAGAGCATACTCTAAGAAACAACAAAATGTTCATTCAAATTTGAGTGCTTGAAAATCAAATGCTAAACAAAAATATCTTAGAAAAGAAAAAAATATGCTCAGCGAATCTATGTGTCACTTTTTTATCAACCACCACTAATCGACAATGCCTTTATGTGGTGGTGGGCGCATACTTTGTGGCAACGAGATTGGCTTTATTTCTACTTGCAAAAAATGAAAAGAAAGCAAAAATTAAACAACTAAAGTGAAAGTATACAATCCTGCATAAAAAGTGAATGTGTACCTGTGTTTGTTAGAAAAAATTATTCCACAAAAAAGCAAGACTGCGAATCCCCCAAGGGGAGATGGAGTGTGGGCGTCGTGTAGCCCACTTGCTCTCTTTTAATAATTTATTACAATTTTCTCAAAATAAATGCCTCTTAGTTCGTTTAGACTTGGATCTAAGGGCTTACAAGCTAGATGTTTAAAGCAAATGATGGAAGAGGGTCTTCGGAAGGTAAATTTGGCAATTTCTGACGAAATTTCGCCAGAGTTTCTTCCTCATTTTCCTTGGACCTGCTAAAAACCAGCAAGCTTAAAACATCCAAATTAGTGGGTTAAACAAATACAATACCAAAAAATTTGCAAAATTTATACTTGGAAAAATTTCGGAAAAAAATGACTACTTTAAGTATAAAAAATACTGGATCTAGATCTATGATTTAACTTTGAAATAAGACTTTCTAGATCTATAAGAAACAAGAGGTTTAAAATGAGCTTTTAGAACTATTCTACTTGCTTCAAAACAGAAAGGAAAGAGAGATTTTGTTTGTATGAAGAAGATGGAGAGGCCCAAAACCAAGCCTTTAGCTTGAAAGAATGGAGGAACTATGATGCCTACAAAACAAAATATGTCCACCAAAATGATGTAACCAGATGCCAAGCTTTAGAAGAGGAGTCAAACTAGATCAACTTCCTTGCTTAGCATCCAATCCTGCACAATCTCAAAAGCACTCACACATAAAAGAGATCAAATTCAGTATATCAATAAAAAGAGACAATAAGGGAAATAGAATAACCGACTACATGTGTTGCTTCTAAATCTCTAAATAATCAAATATAAGTAAGCAATTCAAAGACAATGAATGCTTACTCTATAGTCTCAAGGCCCAACTAAGCTAGATCAATCCACAGTTATAGTATGAAAGCAAAATTGAAACTACGCTAGATATACCTCAACCAATGATGGATGTAAGAGAATGGAACAAGAGCCAACAAATAGATTTCCAAAGCCTTCAAATCTTATTACTCATAAACAATTCAACAATTACAGGAGCAGAGGTTCTATGCTTTCCATCATGAAGAATGGAGCAAGCAAGACCTTGCTTAAATAGAGAGCATGAGAGAAGGGGGACCGCAATCTTTGAGGAGGGTGTATCACTAGAAGAGGGGAGGGATTTAGTCCCAATCCAATCCTTGATTAGAGCCAAGCCATGATTTGGCTGCCACATATGTAGAAGTCACCCAAGTGGAGGAGGGCGCATCTCATGAAGGAGGACAACTCGCCTTCCTTGAAATCCTCACCCAAATCACTGTGAATTGAGTGATATTTGCCTTAATTGCCATTTCGAACTCAACTGGGCCTCTAACTGGGATGAATTCCATTGATTTAGGAATTTGATTTTCTCTCATATCTTTATTTTTTCAATTAAATAATTCTCCATAATTAATTTTGAGAGAATATTTATTTAAGTGAATAATATTCACTTAGAACTTAGGAACAGTGGGTTTAGGGGTTTTGTGGGTGCTCTAGGTTAGAAAACGAACACCCCCATGGAAAATTTCACCTCCTAACCACACTTTTATCACTTTTTGGATTTTTTAATTAAATTATTAAAAAAGCCCATAAAACAGGAAAAAATATTTTTGTCCGAACTGACTCAAACTCCTAGGGGACCTAGTGCATGTCCATGTGACTCATTATTGATTGCTAGCATGTAAAAAATACATAGACACCTAGGCTTTAATAACTTCCCAAGATTCGACCACCATGGAAAATACTCCAGCTTTAAAGGTGTGGGTGAAAAACTAAGGAATTATACGCCACTGAAGCACAATGCATAATTCCTAAGGTAAAAACACTCTAGAGTATCCCCTTGATAACTAAACCTAAGGTAGGCCAAGCCTGTTACAAAAATACCATGCTTAGGCCAACTTATTACAATACCCCCAAGGGGGTCTGGATATGCAAATTTTACAAATGGAACAAAAATTGGCCTGAACTTCTGAACTCTGGCAATGAACAAGGTAATTTGTTCAAGTCTTCTAAGGTTGACAAGGAGTCCAACTAAGTGCAGCTTAGTGGACGAAATGCACTACTATCTTCTGGAGATAACACTACTTTTACGTAAAAGGCTAATTTCCTTCCTTGAACAGTAGCGCCCTCTTCTCCGACTAAATCTGTGTTGTCTACATGCATGATGGTCCTCCAAAATTGATTATGGATTGCCAAAGAAATCTCGTATACACAACATTCTTTTGTGTGCATGGAATAAAATGAACTCGATCTTCTCTCTAACCATCATGGTGTTGAACTAAAGGTTGTCATGCTAAATGGATCTACGACATGCTTGAATCTGAATCAGATCTAAACAAAGTGATCAAATGACTACTTATTTTTAAGCAAAGTCCCAATCTGATCAAGTGAACATCCTGAAATAACTTGCATCAATTTGTGTCTGTCTTGGTGTTAAACATTGATCTGGCACCAGACAAAAGGATTAAAAAAGACCTGTAACGATCATAACTTGTGTGACCTGCTTGTACCCCATAAATCTGCAATCACTCCTTCAAAAAGTGCACCCCTTCCAGTGTGTATTCTGTTGGAACATTAAAAACCCACTTTAGACTTAGGATAAAATACATTAATCATTTTTTATTAATTTCCTAGGTTTAGACTAGGTAAGTTGGCCTAATTTTGTCTTATATGGGACCACATGCTATCCTGATTCACTAGGGCACACTTGGATAGATTCTAGATAAGATCTTGCTTGATTTTGTCTAATTTCTTGCTATTCCCGGCTTAGAAGTGCGCCTTCCTGCTTTAAATAGCTTTACATTGCTTTTTCTACTTTTAGTAGATAAGGTAAAGCTAGTTTGACTTGGAAACTGTCTCTACTTGGCCAACTCACCCTCCATCATCTCTTTCTTCTCTCTAAACGTCATTATCACTTTCCTTTTTCTTCACTCATGAGCTGCCAACACTGTTTTTGCCAATTCGTGAGCCTTTAGACTGATTTGGAAAGTGTTTTTGCCACCTAGGGGTTTTTTTTAGCTTTTAGTAAGCCTGCCTTTTGTGAGCTTTTCAACTTGCCTTCAATGCATTCTATTTTCTCTCCTGAGATGTATTATTTATTGTATTCTCATTAATGAATATTATCATCATGGAATTGACCTACGTTGCGGGGAAGCGCTCCCCCCCCCCTCGCCCATGCTCTGGAAGCTAGCTTCTGGCCGAAGCTAGGCGGAAGCTATGCCGAAGCGTGATTCGTTTTCGCTTCCGGGAGGAATCGATTTTAGGAAGAGCAATTCGGTCCAAAAAAAATAGCTCCCTGCCACTGTCTGAGAGCGTACAGGAATCGATCCGAAGCGTCGCTTCCCTTTTGCTTCCGGATCAATTCCGCCTTCGCTTCGGCATCGCTTTGCATCAATTCCTGGAGGAAAAAAACGATTCCCTTTCGCTTCGGAGATCGCTTCTCGTAGCTTCCTAGCGCGCTTCGCGTCAAACCGCAATTTTCTTGGTGAATTGGAGCTTGTGGGGTCCACGCTTGAGGTTTTGGAGGGGGGAATAGGGCTTTGAGGGATAAAGTCCTCCACACTCCATTTTGTCACTTTGCTTTGTTTGAGAAGAGAGGAGAGGAGAGGAGAGGAGAAGAGAAGAGAAGAGGAGAGGAGAAGAGAAGAGGAGAAGGTGCCATTGGAGATTGAAGAAGGTTGGATGCTTGGAGCCTTGGCAAGTTGGCACACTCATTATCATTGGAGTCTTGGACATCCAAATAGGTAGGCTCTAAACCCTTTCTTGTTGATTTGCTTTGTATTTGAAGCTTGAACTTGAAGTTTCGATGCTTGATGCTTGAGACTTGAATTTTTTAAGTTTGAAATTTTACTAGAATCTAGAATGTCATTGTAAATGTTCCTCTCCTACTCTTTCCCATGCTTTCTCCATCATTTCTATTGCAGGGCAACAGGTTAAACTCTAGTTCCACTTCCAACTTCCAAGTCCAACAAACATGATGATGGGTTTATGGTTTCTTTTGTTGGTTCCATTTGTTGTTTTGATGATGTTCATTGAAAACCAAAGGAGGAATGAGGGAGAGGGAGATGATGAAGAAGTGGGTAGTGGCACATGCCGTGGAGAGGAGGAGGGAAGGGAAGAGGAGGAGGAGGAGGAGGGAAACCGAATGAAAACCAAGGAGGACACAACACCCTTGTGGAAATATGTCACCAAGCAGGGAGGAAGCAAGGGGGGTGGAACCGCCAAATTTGGTTGTGCCCCCATTGTAAAAGACTTACACGGGTTCATATACCCATCTGAGAAGACATCTATGTGGGAACATGCCATGCGATGAAAACAAAACTGTAGGAGTTTGTGTTTGCCAAAGTGTGCCATCATCACAAAGAGCCATGTATAAGAAGGAAGAATTTGAAGCACAAAACAAATCAAAAGGAAGGGTTGACCATGAGCCCTCATTGAGCTCACCGAGAACTGGAGGCCCATCCACCCAAGGTAGTGGATTCTCACCCCCTGGGTCACGCAGGACAATATCAGATTTCCTTGACCAAGGTGATAGGGATGACGTGGATGCAAAAGTGTTCTGGTTTCTCTATGCATGTGTCATACCATTCAATGTCCTTCGCTCACCCTATTGGCATGAAATGGTAGATGCCATTCGCATTGCTCCAGCAGGATACAAGAGTCCAGGGTATGACAAAGCTAGAACTGTGGGGCTTGACAAGGAAAGACGCAAGATCCAAAATGCTTTGGGGCAATTCACAAATGCTTGGAATGAGTATGGGGTATCAATTGTATCAGATGGATGGACAAATGTAAAAGGCAAGCCATTGATAAATGTTCTTGGTGTGTCTGCTACTGGTGCAATCTTCCTTTCAGCCCATGACTACTCAGATAAATTCAACACTGGCATAGACATTGCAGAACTCCTACTCAAAACCATTGAATCTATTGGTCCATACAATGTCATCCAAGTCATAACCGATAATGCTGCTAATTGTAAGGCAGCGGGAGCAATCATTGAAGATAAATACCCCAACATATTTTGGTCTGGGTGTTTGGTTCACACAATGAACCTTTTGATGCACGACATCATTAAGTTGAAGGGAAATCAATACAAATGGATTGGTGAATTGTACAAAAAGGGCAAGAATGATAAGATTTATAACCAACCATAGCAATGCCCGTGGCATTTTCCGCAGTCACTCAAAGTTGGAGCTATTGAAGATAGCAAAGACTAAATTTGCTAGCTACTACCTCACTTTCAGGCTCCTTTTGAAGGTAAGAGAGGCATTGGCTAGCATGGTATCAAGTGAGTCATGGCAGGTCTTGAAAGATAGGTGTACATCCACATCTGACAGGCTTGATTTTCAGGAGGTGGAAGAAACAGTTCTTGATGCGGGGTTTTGGGTAAGTGTCAAGTATGTTTTGCAGTTCACAAAGCCCATTTATTACATGATTCGGTTTGCAGAGACAGATAAGCCGGTGATTGGGGAGGTGTATGAGCAGTTGGATAGCATGCTAGGTCAAATTAAAGATATTGTTGAACAAAAAGATCCCATCTTGTATGACCATATTCATGAACATGTGGTCAAAAGGTGGGAACATCTCAACGTTCCACTGCATGCCTTAGTGTATGTGTTAACACCAAAATATTATTCTCCATCTTGGTTGGCCAAACCAGCACCTGGGGGTGGGGTTAGGAGAAAGCCCCACACAGATCCAGAGGTACAGCTTGCATACGTGACTGCTATAGACAAGTTGGTCCCTGATGTAGAGGAATGTGACATATTGCACAGTGAATTAAGCAAATACCTCAGTGAAGTTGGTCCATTTGGTACTTTGCATGCAATCAGAGATCGAGATAGGGCGCCTCCTATCGAATGGTGGAACATGTATGGCTCAACATGCCAACGCTTGTATAAATTGGTTGTTAGAGTGCTTTCACAGGTGGTTAACAGTTCCTCTGCAGAAAGGTGTTGGAGCACCTATAGCTTCATCCACTCAGTGAAAAGAAACCAATTAAATGAAAACCGAGCAAAAAGCTTGGTTTATGTACATTACAACTTGAGGTTGTTGACTCATTATTAAGAGCGTGCCAAAACTGATAGATCATATGTCACTTGGGACAACAATCCGGAGGAGCATAACTTGGAGGATGGAGCCTTAACTTTAGAGCGCTTGGAGGAAGAGCTTCTGGGCGATGAGGATGACGCATATGCAGTACCACTACCAATGGCTCCACCATCTTCTACCTTGTTTCCAGATGCACCATCTTTGCCTAGAGGTTCACGACCTCCATCTACATCAGTGAGGGGGGGTCGTGCAGGATAGAGTCTTGGACGTGGCTCAGCAGTCGTGGCTACTCGAGATGATAATCCCACTCCCATTGTTCAGAGAGCACGAGAAAAGAAAATGGAAATTTCTCGTGGCAAGAGGAAACATCCATGATTCTATAAAATCTACTTTTCTTGTATTTTCTTGTTTACAGTACTTTCAAGTTTTGACACTATTGATTCTTTATATTTATTATCATATATTTTGTAAACATTACATGGCATTTCAAATTTGAAGTTTTAACTTGAACCTACCTTTGAATTTGATGCTTTAAGGTTGAATCTTGATGTTATAACTTATAGAATCAGGGATATTGGACCTATGGTTGATGAATTCACTAGTAAATAATTAATGAATGATGATTGATGAATGATGTTATATGGTATTATTGTTTATTTCATGTTTTTATCATTTCCATGACTAACTCAACATTCTACATGCATTTGTTGACATATATGCATCAAAATATATAAAAAACGCTTCTTGAACGCTTCCTAACCGGAAGCTTTTGAAAATTTCGCTTCTCGCTCCCGCTCCCAAGTAACCTTGGAATTGACATTAATTGTGTTCAGTCTCACATATTTCTGCTTAGTTTTTCTTCTCAATTATGCAAATCTTTGAGCAATCTTTTAGTGAGGAAATCTTTGAGCAATCTTTTAGTGAGGACTTCTCTGTTTCAAGATTCTTGGCTTGTTGAATTCATACATGGTATCAGTACCATAGAATTCTCACATATTTTGAGAACTAAGCCTATAACAGGCTTGTAGCAGACATAAGGTAGATTAGTTGCTACTGTTAGTTTTTGTACCATGGATGTGTTCCCCCTAGTGATTTAGCCTAAGTCACTAAGAAAGGGGTGGTGGGACCCTCACATTAATTAATAAATTAATGAGACCATAAAGTCACTTTTGTCCTAAGTCTAAAAGTGAGTGAGTAATTATTAATTGAGTGATTTAATTAATGAGACTTTACTCACTTCTAATCTCAGCCATTGATTAGATCTAATCTCAACCATTGGTTTAAAGATTCCTTTTAGGGATGGATAAAAGGGAGGGAGGCAAATACCTAGTTCATTATTGAGATGGTAAATGAGGAGAGGAGAGCTCGAGAGTCTGAAGGAGGTCGAGCTAGCTAGGGCACAGGTACTGAATGGTGACTGCAAAGTTCAGGACACGAGTTTCCAGGTTCTGATTTCAGCATTAGCTCAGAGTTCAAGGCCTACATGTGAGGCATTTATTATCAGCATATCAAATGGTTGCAACTGTCATCTCCAGCATTGAACCCGTGATCATCCTGAGCAGCTATAGTTTCACTAACTCGCAGATTGGAGGGAGAATGGGGCTCAGTCTTCGAGTACCCTCTCACTGCTGAAGCACACAACTCGAGACAGGCTCAAATCTTGAGGTATGGTGTATGTATTTAGTGGATAGTTTGCTGCACGGTTTCCTGTAGTGACTGGCACTGTCCCAGCCGGTTCATACAGTCTCTTTTGATAAGGTTCTGAAGGTGACACAAGCCCAGATTTCGTGAAGTCTACACTGATTTCGAGGGTGCATTTGGCACTAAATTCGAGGTTCAGCAGAGCACTGAAATCTAGGTGGACAAGGCACTGTTTGAAGGAGATTACAGCATTGATAACAGACTGTAATTTGCACAGAGTTCGAGACTGTTCTGCACAAAGTTCGAGGCAGTCTGAGGGTGCAATCTTTCTGGGTGAAGATAAGTCATAATTTCACTGTAATTCTGTTTAATATTTTGCTGCTGAAGAAATAATAACTCTCTCTCTCTCAACTGGTTTTCCCCGTGGGGGTTTTTCCAGGGCTCGATTTGGCCAAAAATCCTTGTGTCAAATTTATGTGTGAATGATTGTGAATTAGTTTGCAGCCTGTTAACTTGCTTTCAGTGTGTGTTTACTGTTTATCTAAAGTGCATTAAGTAACCTACAGCCAATGCAAAACAGGGCTGTAGGTGAAAACCACCTTTAACTTGGCATTAAACCGGCAGGCATTGAAAGGCAGAAAATCTACAGCTACCTCTCCAAGATGGCAACTGAAATTAGCATGAATCATCACAGAAAAAGGTCCCTAAATCAACACACACCCCTTTCTAGAAAAACATATCACATGCTGGTAAACATCATGTCGAGGATAGGTGCTGTACGTCTTCAATCAAACACAGGATGGACAAGAAAAATGCAGCATCAACAGATACATAAATACTAATCATCATATCACCACTTAGGTGGGCCCATACATGACATAAAAACCGCTCAAATCAGCCTGAATAGTCTCAGGTCAGCCCCAAACAATGGCACAGACAGAGCGACCTCTTTGTTTAGTGATTTTTCCTTGAAAACAGTTCCAGAGGAAGTCTCAGGTGTAGCAGCCAGATCTGCATTAAACCTCTCGAAACTTGGTCCAATACCAGTTTGGTGTAGCAGCAAAAGCACATGCTAGCAGTGGCTCCATGTCCAGACAACATTATACTAAGAACCTCAGACTTATCTGGAGCAGCAGACCAAGATAAATTTTCCCTGCATATACCTATTTCCTGCTGGCCGTGATTGGAAAGCCCCACTTATACATGTAGAGAAACTGTGCCAGACCCACTTATTGCAAATAGAAAATTAACCTAGTACAATAGATAAAATATTAAAAGCATACAATGATAAAGTAATTTTCAATAAATGAACTTATTCAAAAGTAAACCTAAGCTACCCTAACTAACACACAGAAATAAATGGTTAAGTGTAATCATATTTCTAATGAAGGCACCCCAACATCTCATTAACATTCCTAGTTATTTCCCTGAACAAGACCATAAACCAATACAAGAATCACAGTAACAACATTAGTGAACAAGCTGGTATTTCATTTAAAATTCTCCAGAGAAGTAGGGATGAAGCTGCAAATAACACCTTTAAATAGCAAGGTTGCAACTTGATGGCTTTGTTGAGTTGTGTTCTTGCATACACAGCCCATCCATGCTTTAATAGGATCAACATGAAAACTAATATTTGAGCAACAATAAACTTGAAAAATCTGTGGCAGGAAACGAATTGGATTGAGAAATCACCATCAATATTTAACAGGTACGTCTCGTTATTCAGAAAATTAGAGTACAATGATGATTTCCTCTATTGATTTTCCATCATTAAACTCAACACTAGAGCACTACTTGAAGGTATCGACTGTTCAAGTTGCAGGATATGCTCTTCTTCCCGCTGAGTGTCCCAAATATCTCACAACCCTCTTCTTTCTGAGATGATTTGCTGGTCCTACACCAATGAGGCCAATAATTTTCTCTACTTTTCTCTAGAACATTAATTCTATCCACAAGTAGGAGGGCATGATCCATCATTGCCTCCAACTTGGACATGATTGATCACCTTCTCTGTTTTTTGAATCATTCTATATGATATAGCAGAGATAGTACCATTTCCAAGTAGCATTGGTTTATGGTAATCTTTTTGTTGATGCGCAAATATTCCATCAAATTTCACTATCACAAGCATGGACCTTTAATGGAGTTGCCAAGTGAAACCAAATAAAATGTTAAACAATAAAGGCTTCATCTTACCAAAATTTTGCAGCCCAATGCCATTGATAGTTTTTGAGGACTTGGCATAGTCCTGATAGTGATACCAAAAAATGTTTATCACCCAAAATGATCCTTGGGTGAAACTGTTTAGGAGCAAAGGACCTGTCACCTCCTAATCTTCTCTCTTTGGGTTAGATCTTCCCAGCACCAGGAAATATCCCTATCTCTGCTTATGACCAATGGATTGAGTCAATGAAAGCAAACAGTGTCAATAAGCAAATAAAACTCAAAAGTGAAAAACTAGCAACTTTGGGTAAGGATCCAAGAAACTACTGATTGCCATTGGCTCATGGACTCAGATGAGGACTAAAACAATTCTGTTTGGAGAAGAAGAATACCAACGAGGAATCCATGCTCTATGAATCTCATGGGATTGATATGTCCCGAACACTTTGATCAACGCTATCTTGGCTGCTCAAAATCTAATCAGGGGGGGAACTTCTTTTACCGTACAAACACTGGAGGTCAAGAACAACCGTTTAGATTTTAAACAGCTTCATTAAAACAAGAGGATAAATACCCACAAAATCTTATCAAACTGACTGAATCAAACAGAAAGAGAATGCTACAGGCATCAAGCAACAGAACTCAATACAGAGAAGGGAGAGGAGATATGTGGACCAAGCTCAAACATCATTCATTACCCAGACTTTTGGCAATTACAAGCAAACTGAGATTCAATCTCAAGGAATCCAACCCTTTCTTCAATCTCTCAAACAACATTTAATAGACTCCTCCTCTTCCCTGAAGAATTTGCCCTACATTGGCTAAATTAGGAAGTGCCAATGACATGCATGCATGCATTGTAAAAACTACCATTGGTGCTCCTCGTAATTGCTTAGTTCAACACGGGAATAGGTCTAAAGATAAAATAGGAGCACCAGCACACCCTCCTCACTAGTTCTGGTCAAAACCACCTTTGAGTTGGCAGGGGGGAGGGGAGGGGTGAAACTCGATTCATTCTCGAATCACTGCTCTAAGATCTCTAATAACTACTCATTTACCTGCTTTACGTACCACTACTACCTGATCTTTGGACTTTTCAAGCTCCCCCAAAATAGCAAACCATCATGAACCAAAGTCCACTAAAATGGAACTAGAGATCAAAATAGCATGTCATGTTCATGTAGGGCACATCCTCCTAGGCCATAAATCACAATAATGAAGGCCACTAAGGAACTTGAGGAAGCTACCTCACATCATGCACCCAGGGTCTTGGCCAACTCAGTCAAGGTTGGAACATTCTAGGCTAGTGCGCCTTAGCTCTCCAAATATTGCAGTTGTACCTCAAGTGGGGCCCACCAAGGATGATCCAAAATAATTTAAACCCTGTAAAATTGACCAAAAAACAAACTTCTCAAAATTGCGTGAAACTTGATCCATATGTTATGCTAGGTCTCCAAAAATAAGGCCAAATCCCAAGAAAACCCATGGCTAAAAAAACCAAAAATTTAGTGTCTAATTGCCACCAAACTTTATCCCCATGCCATAACCAATATTGGGTATTCAAAAATTAATTTTCTCTAAAAGCCTAAAGTTTATATTTTTAGACCTCAGATTGTCCAAGTTTCACTGGCTTTGACCAAGGCCCAAAATGTCTCGAAACTTCTCACAAAAATGGAAAATCATGCTCATCTCTCCAGTGGGTATCCAAATCCATTTTGATATTTCAAGAAAGATCAAATTTCTAAAAAATAGAATTTTGCCAGAATTGTGAATCTTGAAAATCTATAAGTATTACAGAAACAAACTAGATCCTACTTAGTGCATGTTACAACATTTTCTCACGCCCTTCGTGGGAAATCCCTAATTCACTAGGTGGGAGATAAGAAGAACTCAGAGGGAGGCCAATGTCACCTCACTGATCCCTCTTCTACTATTTAGGATGGAAAATTTAATAGCCAAGGGAGGCCTCCCTATAGGTGATTGTCTTTTTATGAGTTGAGAAATACTATGAGGTTAGGAAACAAATCACAAATCTGGTTTATAAAGGTAATCTGAATGTATAATTCCAGATTTATTATTACTTAAAGATAGCATATCCCACATATCAAGCAGGTGTTGTAAACCTTGAAAAAAACATCAACTACTGGCAAACATTAAGAAACGTGAATTTGCTCAACGATCTTTGGTGTATTTAGGGTATGTGATTGGTGGAGAACTTAAGATTGATCCTGCAAAGATGGAGTCCATCACTAAGTGGCCTACTCCTACAAATGCCACTGAAGTTAGGAGCTTTTTGGGGGCAACACAATACCTTCAAAAGTTTATAGCTTCATTTTCAGTTGTGCTTGTGCCTCTCCATTCCATAACAACCAACATCAAGGGGTTCCAATGGGGAAGGAATCAACAAAAAGCCTTTGAAGAGCTCAAGCGAAAGATCAGTGAGGCACCAGTTATTGCATTGCCTAACTTGCAGAAGCCTTTTGAATTGGAGAAAGATGCAAGTGGGTATGTGATGGGAGTAGTTTCGATGCAAGGAGGGAGGCCAGTATGCTATCATTTTGAAATGTTTTATGGCGGCGTCTTAAACTACCCTACATATGATAAGGAACTCTATGCTTTGGTTCAAATTGCTAAGAAGTGGAAGCACTATCTAATGGACAAGGAGACCATCATTCACATTGATCACCAGCTGCTGTAGTATTTGCAGGCCCACAGTAAGTTACAACAAACTTGACACTACAAGTGGATAGGATTTTTACATCAATTCCATCGAATCATTAAATATAAGAAGGGAAGTACAAACAAGCTGGTAGACATGCTCTCAAGGCCACCTAAAACCAAGATCACAACTTTGGGTACTCTTACACATATGGATCCTTTCACGCATGATGGATATAAGGAGGAATACACAGAAGATGAGGACTTCAAGGAGGTATTTTATCATGTACAAGGTCAATTCTATGTAGAAGAAGGTGGCATCAAGGCTGACTATCATCTCTAGGATGGCTTACTCTACAAAATGGACAAGCTTTGTATTCCTAAAGGTGAGAGATTGCAACTCATGAGAGAGGCTCACACCTCCAAAGTTGCAAGGTATTTTGGTGTTGGGAAGACAGTTGCCAACTTACAAAGATGTGTTTATTGGCATAGAATGCAAGAAGATGTAGCTCAATTTATTAGAGGATGCACACTTTGTTGTACAAGCAAGGTCTATACCATCCCTTACCTAATCCTACGAGACCATGAGAGAGCATTTCCATGGATTTTCTGGGTGGTCTTCCAACCACTAGGAAGGGACATAACTATTTATTTGTGGTAGTTAATAGATTCAGCAAGATGTGCATTATTATGCCTCATAAAAATACCATCAAAGGATAAGAAAAAACAAACATGTTCTTTGAACAAGTCTAGGTGCACTTTGGGATAGCAAGGAGCATCATCTCTAACAGGGATACTAGATTTCTCACTACATTTTGGACTACACTTGGGAGAAGATGAACACTAAGTTGAAGAGATCTACAACATTCCATCCATAGATAGATGGGCAGACAATAGTCAATGGGACTTTGGTGCAGTTTTTGAGGAGTTACAATCAAAAGCATCTAAAGACATGGGATGACAATATGATCTACATCTAGCACTCTTATAATAGAGTAGTCCACACTTCCATTGGAAAGTCCCCTTTTGAAACTTGTTTTGTATATCTTCTACCTTCACCTCAAGATTTTGTTTATGGATAGCAAGGTGGGGTGAAGGAAGACACTACCAGTGAAGCATTAAGAGCTGAAAAATTCATTGATAAGATCAAGCAAATCCATTTACAAGTATAGAAGGCACTGAAGATATCACAGGAAAAGTATAAGGTAAGACACAACCAACACAGTGTTGAGAAAACATTCAAGGTGGGAGACAAAGTTTGGTTGCACTTGAATAAGGAAATACTACAAGGTCCTAGTAAAAAGATCAAGGCATTACAGTATGGTCCTTTTGAAGCGTTGGAGAAGGTAGGAGATAATGCCTACAGACTCAGCCTAACCCCATATATGCACATTTACTCGATGATGAATGTGGAAAACCTGAAACTCTATGAACTTTCCATGTTGGACCAAGAACCTAAGCAGGTCTTACCTTCTGTAGAGAACTTAGCACCAGAGGCTCAAGCAAAGTTAGCAAAAGACATAGTTTTGTAGAAGAAGTCCAGAACAACCAACCAAGGACAGTATGAACTCTATCAAGCGGAGATGAAAGGGGAACTGCCAAGCAAGGTTGAATGGTACTCCAAGAAGAAGGTATACGAAAAATTCCTCAGCTCATTCAGTAAAATCTTTTGGGGACCAAAAGCTTCCCAAAATGGGGAGGTGTGATCTAAAGTGGATCACTATATAATTTGTCATCTATCTTGGAGTTTTTTGTGTGGAAAGACTGGATGAATTGGCTTGTTGGGCCCATTTTAGGGGTAGGTCTCACTTTGCAGATTTGGCGTCTGTTGACACCTGATACACACCTGGGGGGAACGAGGCAGAAATCTTCAATCCGCTCAGTGTGTCCTTGGGGGCAAGTCAGAGTCAAGTGTTATCACCTGAAAACTCGACTCCTCCGCCTAGGCTTACTCCTAGCGAAGCCAAGGGGGGTGGTCCCTAAAAAATAAAATCTAAGGTTGTTAATCTACAAATAGGAAAACAACTATTCTAGGATTTAATGAAAAAGAACAAAACAACATTAACATATACAACATTCACTCATCATCATCATTCTAACATTCAACATCAACAGATATTCAATAAACAAGACCAGTGCCAATAAAGTAAAATGTTGCAACAAAAGCAAATGTGTTGCAAGTGTTCTTGGTAGGATTTTATTCGTTATTGAATTTTTGGTTTTTAGTGGGTTTATTTTGGGTGTGGCCCACCAAGAGCCTATCCCTTTGAATTGAGTGCAGAAGCAGCTATGCCAAGTGTCCAACAAGGAGAGGCATCATTCTGCTTTGGGCAACCACCTGACTCTATAGCAAGCTCTTACTGTAACCTCCTGAATTCTGAAGGAAAAGTCTTAAGTGGGTTGTCCTATTAATCTAGTCACTCCAATCCCTTTTTGGTTTGACCAACTAGTGGATTGAGCGACAGAGATCCAGAGCAGACAAGGAATGGAGCCTTGGTTGATTTTATTAAGAACAAAATTTAAAGTTTTCTAGTTGGTTAAGCTATTCCAAGAATCACTTTTCCAGCCGAATTCCAATACTCGAGCAAGCTCTTTCTATGGCACCGTACTTCGGGAAAGAAAGGGGGTTCGTTACTTTAAACAAACTTGAAAGCAAAAAAAGTAAAATTGTTAAAATTTAGTCTTGAATGAGTTTGTGGCCCGCCGTTGAAATGGAACCAAAAAATGATTGTTTTTACTTTAGGTTGATGTTATCACATAGATAGTAGCTTCCAACTAAAGGGATCCTATCCAGGACGGTAGAGGCAGGCAGCTAAACCAGTGACACTTGCAAGGGTCTCGTTTACCACTAGATTTAGAGGTTGTCACACCAAACGGGCACTTGTCACTTTAGATCAAGCGAAGGCAAGATCAAGGGGAAGACCCTAGCCAACCAATGAAGGCTAGCAAACCTACTCAAGGAACTCTAGGAGGTATGAAATGGAAGCAAGAGTGAGACCCCGAGTAAATAGATCTAGATCTAGGAAAGATGTGTGATGTATGGAAGTTAGGGCTTGGTTGAAGAGGCTTAGGCGAGAAATAATTACTTAACCGAAGAGAAAATGTACCACAATGAAATTATGTTAATAGATCTAGATAGATCTAGTGTCGATCTAAGATACCCAAATGAGATCCACCAAGGGTTTAAGGAAATAAGAGTGAGGTGGGCCCACTTGAAGTGATTAAGGGATGAAATGGCACTAGATGGGTGGCTTGATGATAGATCTAGAGGTTTGAAGTGAAACAAGCAACACCCAAATGATAGATCTGGAAAAATGACTGAAAACCCAAGGAGGGCGAATTGCCTAAGAGTGACCAGTGCTAGATCTGAGGGTTAATGGAGTCGGATTAGGCCCAAACTTGGTCTCTAAGGTTTTCCTATGATTTTAAATGTGGGTTCTAGTTGTTAAGCCCAAATAATCACCAGATCTATCATATCTAAAAATATACGGTTTTAACTTTAGGAAATTAAATGACAATTGGGATAGAAGCTATGGAAATCCAACGTACCTCGTATATCTTACCTCAAATGCTTGCGGTCACCAAGTACATTGATGATCCTAACAGTTGGTTACAATTCTGAGCAAGATCTAGTCGATTTCAAGCTAGTGCATGTGTTCCCAGGAGGAAGTGCACTCTCTCTACCTGCAAAAACAAACAACAAAAGTTAGATTTGTTTCAGTGATAAAAAGAAACCATGCAAGACATCTCAAAGACAATAATTCAATGGAAGAATTCACAATTGGTTACTCCCTGAAAGATGAAGAAATTTTCCCAAGCAAATGGATGGAGAAATCCTCACAGTCCTCTCCCAACCAAATCGCACCCCTGCAGAAGATCAATTTGGCCTCCCCTAGAAAAGTTATGAAATCATGCTAGATCTGCTAAGATGTCCAAAAGAGAGGCATTCCGATCATGTACAAGAACATTCATCAAAGCAAGAGAGATAGATCTGCAAAAATAATGTTTTAATTCCAATATTCCAAAGCCAAAAGTCCTTTTACAAATGGTGAGAGATCATATAAATAGGCTCTCACAATCCAAAACCCTAAACCCCAAAAGTATCAAGGGCTAGGATCAAAAGATGATACAATAAGATCAACGGCTAACAAGTGTCGGATACAAAATACATGAGATCACTCTAAAGAGGGGGGACGCACTCCCTCAAAGACACCCTAGGGAGGTCGTAAGTCACAACATAACACTAGGACATGACATAACATCATGGTGGGGGCTAGGAGATATGAACATCTTCACTAGCCAACCCACAATACATCATAAACATAAGTCATAACATAAAGTGTCAAAAGAAACTAGGACGTTTGCCCCAATAACATAAGATGACTCCCCCATGTGATGACTAGGAGGATGTGTGGACCCCACTGATGATGGAGACTATGCTGGAGGATGTAGGAAGCATCAACATTAAGTCTCGAACCAACCTCATGCCAATTCCTTTCCTCACTGAGCCAAATTGATTTCCTTGCTAGCCATTTCTTCATTATTTTACTATCGGAAAATCGTCTCTAGAAGATAAAAATGCATGTAACTCACGGCCAAGTGATCCGGGCACCAAATTGACTGCACCAACAAGTTCGGGGACATGGGAATATGGTAATAACAAGTGGTTGGACCCCACATATCCTCTGTAGCGCCCTAGGAGAAAATAAGTTATCTCTACAAGTCCTGTACAGGCCATTTTTATATGGCAATCTACTCCAAAGTGATAAACTGACAATAAGATCAATTGTATGTGCCCAGAACTGATAACTGAGTGTGCCAATGGACTCATAAGGTCCAAATCAAGTAGGAATGAGTACTCATACACCATGTGACCATCAAGATAATCATCTGTAAGCTCATACATGCCCGGATAATAAAAATAGTGGTCTGTAAATGTTGATAATAATAAAAATAGCACAAACCATCACATGAAACCATTGTCTGAAGCATGGAACCATCTAATGGGCACCAAAGAGGCCATGAATAATCAATATTGAACACTTCCGGCCAAACTCATCCCGGAACCTGCTGTTGACTTGGTCAAACTGGGTTGACCAGGTCAAGAATAATCAAAATAATGACCCAGACTAAAAATAGCAGATGCTGCAAGTACAAATGGATAAGATATGCTCCCTTATTTATATTGGCAGTACGACTAAAGTATAAAATGGTGTTTAACTAGCGATTACACATATAAAATATCAATAGTAAGTCTAGATCAAACTCAAAGTAATCAATCACTATAAACAAGAACCTCAAGTGTATTCTCATTTACAGACTTGGCCATTTTGCTAGTGATGGGTGAAGACAAAAGAAACAAGGATAGGCCAAAAGGGTTTGACTTAACCACCTCAACACCGTGACATCTCGGATGAAGGATAAAGGGGAAAACACCTATACATATGCCAGATAGAGAAACACTAGGCAATGGTTGTGTCTCACAAATGGGTAGAGTAATGAGATTGCTTCTAGTAGACTCTAGACAAGCAACCTTTACTGCAATTTAATTCATAGTCAGCTTTATTATTATAATAATAATAATAATAATAATAATATATTTTTAAGGTCACCGCCAAGCAAGACACCAATCTGGTGTATTAGACCCCCTTGTTTGTGGGACAAGGGACCCGCCTCTGCACAGGGATTTAATTGCTAAAGTCTACAAAGGTGTACATACCCTACCCCCCTTCGGATTTGAACCTGTAACCTCCTACGAGGAAACACATGCTCTTAACTGTTAGGCCCACTCAGGCTGTACACTTTGAGATTTAACATTTACTTTAACTTTAGATCAACTTTCACTAGCCATCCTCCAAGAGCAGGTGCCCTTAATAGCCTTGCAGGCCTCAAATAATGACTCTGTGTGACCACCATTTCCCGCCACTGTCTATAGGTGCGATGGAGTGACCACCCTATTTCCCTGTAGAGGCAAATGATCTTACATCATACAAAGGATGAGTGCTTGTCCCTTGGCCAACAACTAGCTACGATATACATTCAATTTATTTATACTAGTGTTTAGGAACACTATTTTTGCTGACTTAGCATCCATTTAGATATGACACACTTAAGTTCCGATGCTTTAGTGTCTAAAGACACCTTTGTTAGGCACACTTGGTTTCGAGGACTAAAGGAGAACAATCACTGTGACTAGAATCACACACTCCAAAACCAAGACACAAGGTAAACATGGAGTCTATTAAACACAAAGGCATAAGTGGGGAAGTCCTCGATATTACTAGTTAAGGTGTAAGTCGGGATCAAATCAAGAGTGGATGATAACGAATGGGTGGGGAAAGTGACGACATGATGCCATGATCAGCAAAGACCCTACGAGGGAATGACCAAGTCCATACTTATGAGAAGAGCATGACCAACAAGTATACACCAAAACCTCTTACTCACAGTAACTGACTCACCTCTACTCTAAACAGCCAATAAGAACAATATAAAATATCGCTAGTAAACAACCACCATACACCAAGTCAAACTACCAAGATAAGTAAACGAGCATAATAACAATCCAAATGCACAAACCATATAGATGTTGGGTCATATACCTGCATCTGTGATCTGAAACATCTGAAGGGCACTGGAACACTGCTACTATACATATCATGGGCTATGTCATCATGTCTGCTCTGAATAGAAGAATGGCTAACTCAGTCATCGACCTGGGGTCATGAGGCTCAGTCCTGACATGAGGCTGTAAAATGTAGATATGCTATGTTTCCACTGAATATGAGAGTGATCATCAATAAACTACTCATCAACTTTTGATTCGTACATAGCATGGCAAAGGACTAACTCAAACATATGCTCAAAACTGGTCTGTAATCATGTTAGCCCCGGATACTATGGATGTGACAACAATTGATTAATTAAAACAAGAAAAAATGAAAGAGGAGGGTTAGAGACATTCATGCCACGAAAGTGGCATGGACGCAAATCCCCCCCGGGAGGATGGGGTGCGAGCACTGGGTAGCCCACTTGCTTCTCTTTATTTTTTTTAGATTTTACAATGAATTCTGAGAAATGTCTTTGGTCCTCTTAAACTGGGATCCAAAGGCTTACAATATGCTTAGAAAAATCAGTCGAATGAAGGGGGACGAGTCTAGGACGCTCTGGGTGGCCCAAAAACTTGAAAATTGGCCAGAGTCTTCACCTATCTGTTCGTCAAATGCCGCAAAACAGCGAGCTATTAGTACTTAAAAATGCTCAAACACACTTTAAAAATGTCTTTGGGTCGTCATACAAAATGTCTAAAAATTGTGCTAAGTTAATCTATGCTAAAGTTGTGTAAATACTAAAAATAACTCAAGAAAACACGTTTTCTTGAGGATCTTGGCTTGCCTTTTAGGGAAGCCAATAAAAGCACTTTGATTTGCTAAATAAAACTTTTAAATAAAAATGCTAGCGTATACTTCAAGCCTTAAATTTTACAATAAAATGACCTGCATAAATAAGCTAGAAATGCTAGATCTAGTGCAAAATGTAAACTTTTTGGAATCTAAGATCTAAGCAATTATAAAAATCATACCTATGTTAAATCTTGCTTTTAAACACAAATTGATCTGAGAGGAACGGTAAGCAAGAAACTTTTTTAGATTTAGAAAAAGAGAGAGAGGGGGAGAAAAGGCTTGGTGCAAGAAAGATTGACTGAAGAGGTTTCCAGTGGCAAGCTGGTGGACTATGCCGAGTGAATCCTTGGAGATAGAAGAGAACAAACTAGTTACAAATATTCTCCACGCTTGGTAACCTGTAGCTAATAAAAAACTTGCCAAATAGTTTGCGAGATCCAGTAACATACACAGAGATCAAGAAAGCATGCTAATAAGCTTATTAAACAATGTTAAATTAGATCTCTAGATATACATGAATAAAAGAGTCAAATAATAAACTTATTACTTGATCCTTTCCTATTAACTGATATCAATACTTTCAAGGACAAATTCACATAACAAGTAAGCAAGAACTACTACAAATACATGTTACCTCAAGCAAATGCAACAATGATCATCCAACAATAGAGCATGGCCCCATCTAGCCTCCAAAGCTTTATCTTTATTCCAACAACTAAGAAATGAAATAGTATTACAACAGCAAGCCTTCCTCAAAGCAACTCAGACTAGAACACAATGAGGCAAGGCCCTTTCTTTTATAGAAAAAATGAGGGAGGGAGGGCGACTTGGCCCAAGAGGGGCGAATTACACATGGCAGCCAACAAGGGTGAGCTCTTGAGATAAATTAGGGGCTGATTGGATTTAATATTTAGAGGATGGTGCCACCTCTCATGAAGAGGTGCACCCCCTCTCTTGGATTCATCACCCTCCAATGAACACTCTCCACATCATGAAATGCGCCCTCACTAGATGAGATGCGCCCTCCTTTAGCTTGACACATAAACTCAATCAAGATCTCAATCAAATCACTTGGATCTCTTCACAAATCAATCAAATCGCCACCACTGGAGAGGACTGAAACATGTCCCAGACCAAATTCCTTAATCAGTGGGATTTGATTTTTGGCTTTATTATGTCCTTTTTGCCAATTAAATATGTCCTTTTGGCCTTTTTGGAGCAAATATTATTTTTGGAGAGAAATAATTGAATTTTTTCTCTGAAAAGTAGGTTTAGGGGTTAAGTGGGTGCTCTAAGTTAGAAAACGAGCACCCCCATGGAAAATTCCAACCCCTAACCACCTTTTATGACTTTTTCAATTTTTTTAATTAAAACATTAAAAAATCTTTGTTTTACAGGAAATTTTATTTTTTGCGAAAATGAAAAATAAACTTAGGGGAACCTAGCACATGTCCATATGATTCATTATTAGTGCCTAGCATGTAATATACATTGACACCTAAACTTTAATAACCTGCTAAGGCCTAACCACCAAGACGAGCATTCCAACTTTGGAGGAGTAGGTGAAAAACTCGAAAATTATACCTCGCTGAAAAGCAAAGTATAATTAACAAGGGAAAATACACCTTGGAATACCTGGATCGATCCCTAAGTCTAGGGAAGCTACTATGACACTTTATTACAAGCCCCGTGGGGCATGAACATGTGAAAAAAAGCAAAAAAAAGGGCCCTGAGAGGCATGATGGACTTGAAGAACATAGATGATACACATATAGGATGTTCAAACTTTGCTCGCTCGCTTCAAAGTCCAACTAAGTACAACTTAGCTGGTAACAGAGTCTAGAACCTTTCGGGGCTTATTTGAGTGTATAAACGATGTTTTTTCGAGCCAAAAGTTCATCACTTGTGCCATGCCCCTTGACGCAATTCTACACTCTGAGACCTTTCCAACGATCCAAGAATTACCTCAAACGGAGTCTATATGACGACGTTATGCCTCCCGCAAGTTGTCCTATCCAATAAACCACCATCGTATCAAGCGGATTCCATGTCAGCTCTCATTTCTCATTGTTCCACCAAGTTTTAGAGATGAGGGAGCATGGGAGCAGCGAAACGCACATGGGGGGTGTGTGGAGACCACCCCCAAATTTTAGGAAAAATCATGGGAGATGAGGGGACATCAGGGTCCTTAACATAGGAGGGCCCATCTCCAAATTATTAAAAATATATAAATCCAAACATATTAACATAACAATGCCTCATCCCATCACCATTTAAATACTAAATACTAAGTTCATCATTGTGCAATGTGAAAACAATCTTCGATATGATTGATCATATTCTAGCATTTGAATTTCACATATTGGGATCCTATTCATCAATAGCACCCTATGCCCCCCTAGGCTCTAACCCTTGCCTCTACCTCGAATCTCAAAGTTGATCCTCCAAGGACATTAGTCAACACCCCACAATTTTGATGAAACCTCATAATCCAAGATTTAAAATAAGGTAGAAAATTCAGAAAGTTTCCCATGCTTAATAAATTATTTTGCTTCAGTGAAGGGTACATTTTTATTATGGTCATGATAGAGGAGTTAAACAATCAACACCACCAACATCAAGGTACATAGAGGGGTTGATGTGCTTGATTAAATGCCCAATCCCATACCCTCATGCATTATAGAATCCAGTGGAAACGTTGCAATCCTGAAATCCTGAATACTGTTAAGCTTGTTGAATTCTGAATGGGATCTAAAATTCTACTTTTTGCATATGAAGTCCGATGAGGTTGGAACAACTCTTAAACATTCCTTAAATAATTAATGGTAATGTTAAAAATTTAAGTAAAAGGATAGAACATTCTAGACAACTCAACAAATACCAGAGTTTGAAATCATGCATACTAAATAAAAAATTAGGTTCTATAAATAAGTCGTTTTTTTTTTGTTTTTTTTTTTTTAGCCCCAAGAGTTAGCTCGATCGGATGTGTTCTCGGAAGTTAGGCCTCCCAGCATGCGAGGTCACAGGATCCATTCTCATCAACTCTCTTGGGGTTAGGCACGCAGCGGCCGCAGGGTGGAAACCCCTTCGGGGCGGGTCCACCGGAAATTATTTCGTGGATGTAGCGGTCGGCTAAGCCGATTAGTGAACCACATTGAAAAAAAAAAAAAAAAAAAAAATCGTTTTTTATGTTTTTTATGAAAAAAAATTGAAAATCATGAGGGGCCATCTAGGCATCCCGCTAGAAGTCCCCCTTTTTACGAAACATCTCACCATGTGTTTCCCCACATTTCGCCAAATTGGAGACGTGGGGAAACGTTTCCCCAAGCACCCCCACATCCCGGTGGTGCAGGAAGCAAGGGGGTCATGCCCCCAACCCTGGGGGACGTGTCCACGTGTAGCACTGTTTCTCACACATGTGGAGCTAGTCACGTGTGGACTTTCAAGAACATTCTAGAAGGTCCAACACCCTAACCCTAATCGAGAGTTGGGGCATGCAAGAACCCTAGAACTAACCCTAGACAGCTATCGAACTATGTTTAAAGCCGTTAGAAAAAGAAGGGGTTCCATTCTTTTGAAGTTATGGTATTGTTCCACAGTTGAACAATAGAATGAGTGGATATTAGAGCATAACAGAGGAAGGAGGAGATCCTGTAGTAGCCATTCTAGCCATAGAATCATAGGTAACTCCATAGAGACTACCACTTTCTTTGAATTTTCATTCTATAATAATAATAATAATCTATTTTTAAGGTCACAAACAAGCCAGACACCAATTTGGTGTATGACACCCCCTTGTTCGTGGGACAAGAGACCCCCTCTGCGCAGGGATGTAACTACTAAAGTCTACAGAGGTGTATATACCCTACCCTGTTGATGTATATGTAACTTCGGAATGTATTTCATATATGTTGTATGTACTCCTATAGAGATGGTATTATTCCTCTATACGGAAGTGTCGTCATTTATATTGTAAATGTGGTAACTTATATTTGATGGGTTATTAGACCACCTTGTTGGGGTCGGCCCTGTATAAGTCATGTGGGTCAAAGGGTTATTAGACCACCCTATTGGGGGTCGGCCATGTGGGTCAAAGGGTTATTAGACCACCCTATTGGGAGTCAACCCAATCAGCATTATGTTATGTGGTTAAGTTCGAGCCTACATGATTTATGTAAAAGGCAAGTCAAGTCAAGTATAAATAGAGTGCGGGAGGCACTCTATTGATCACTCACTTCTCACTCATGCACTCAAGGAGGAGTGGCGCACTTATGGAGGAGGAGGATCTGCTGCTAGGTTATGTCTATCTCTCATGTTTGGGTTGTATCATTGCTCTATCTATCTCTGAGGAAGTTATTGGGGTTTTTCACCTTTATGGTTTTCCCCAAGTAAATCTTTGTCTCTTGTGTGCTTGCATTATTGTCTCCATGATTGATATGATGTAGATATGCTGTACATGTTGTTCTCTCAGTTAAGATCCTAGATCAGATTGAAGTAAATTCTGAAAATTTAACATGGTATCAGAGCTAGCCTGAAAGAAGGCATGATATGGCATGTATGACACTTGTTGCACTTACGATGCTAGGGCTTGATATAGCAAAAACCAGTCGTCGTAGCACTTTCGCTATAAATCCGTTTTGGCGAAGTTTTCGGATCTGAAATCTTTACAGGTCGAAGATTAAATCCCCTTGTACCTTGTGTCCAAAGGACAACCTCTAATTCGTTGTAGTTTGTGATTTATGATCTGTACAATATAGGGTTTCTGCCTCTTCCAGATTTGAGTTAAAATCAGGTGACCTTGGGAAAAAGGTCATAACTTGGGCTAGGAAGCTCCAAATGAAATTTCGTAAAAAGTGACAGGTAGTACACAGACTGTACTATCTCAGGAAAAAATTTCAAAGGCCGAAGTTGAACCAGTGACATGTGGCACGCCGTACAAGTTCGCTCTCCTGTATTATCCCATAAACAGGTCACGTTGCGACACTTGGCATAACTCTCTCTCAGAGAGTCCAATTGAGGTCAGACCTATCAGGATGGAAAGATATCAGGTCGGGCTATCTCAGGAAAAAATTTCAGAGGCCGACATTGAAACAGTGACACGTGGCACGCCGTACAAGTTCGCTCTCCTGTATTATCCCATAAACAGGTCATGTTGCGACACTTGGCATAACTCTCTCTCAGAGAATCCAATTGAGGTCAGACCTGTCAGGATGGAAAGATAACAGGTCGGGCTATCTCAGGAAACTTTTTCAGACCCTGTGGATTGAAAAGTTCTGAGTTACACCAGAAACAATCAGGTACATATTTCTGTCAAAACAGAATTATTTTTTAGCACCTTCATTCATGGCTTCCGGAATTTAGGGCTTCGGAGAAAGTTGAAATTTTTGTAATCAGAGACCACGGTTGGATGCTACTCATCAAAATCGAAATTTAGAGACCAAGATCAAAATTTTTGGTTGGGCAGAAGGTCGGGCTTGATCAGACCCTAGTTCGGGACTTTGATCAGAAAAGTGGAAAATTAGGGCTTCTGTAAAAATGGGAATTTTTGAAATATGTGACCACGGCTGGAAGCTCCTCAGAAAAATAGAAGCTTAGAGCTTTGGATCAAACCTTTTGATTGGGCAGAAGAGTGGGCTTCATCAAACCCCAGTTCAAGGTCACGTCTAGTGAATCTAGAAGTTTCAAAGGCAAAATTGAGGAGTGAAACTTTGCAGTTTTCAAATTCTGAATATACCAGCTTGATCAGCTCATCAAGGCGCATATTTCTATCCTTTCGGAAGTTTGAAATTCAAAGTTTGAATTTTTGGGGTTTCCCTGACAACCCCATATCCAGCTCCAGGTCCAGTTCTTGCAAATCAAGTGGATTGGGTTAATCCTAGAAGAAGATGGATTGATCATCTGCATAAGTGAAGAAGTTCCTGTTTCAGAGAGAGATGAGGCTAAGGCCTTACATAAGAATATTTCAAGCAATCTCGACAAGTATGACTCATCGAGGTATGTTTCCATATTTGTTCATGATTAAGTTTATGGTATGTTTGTTTTCATGTTATTACAGTTAGTACAATCTTGATTTTAGATTCGTCGTATCACCTTAACAAAATTATGAATGCATGATAGAAGATATTCATTGGTTAGGGTGCTGACACTTATGATTGTACTAATGCATTATGGTGTTGTATGAGGTTTATGTTGTCTACTACCATGAAAGGTACACCAAGAAAGACAAATCATGTTCTGGTTCAAGAACATATGATCATGATGACACGAGGACAAAGATTCATCCATTGTCATGGATCTCATAGAAGATCCATTTACGAGGTATGTATAACTTGGTTTTATAATGGTTAACCTATAAGATATACAGGTTACTAGCACAAGTCATTGAAGAAGAACAAGAAGACATCATGTGAGTATGTTAGACATAACTAGCTAGCATGCTAATCCAGGTATGTTTTTCCTATATCAAGATAGAATCCTACCTTGTGTTAGGATCTTATACTGTTGTGTTGTTGATAATGATTATTCATGAAGTCATAGGTTTGAATAGTCATGGTTGTATGCATATTATGTTTCTTACCATAATTGATGATATGACTAACCAGAAGAATCATGAAGGTATAGGTTTAAGTAATCACAGGTTTTATGCATATTATATCTCTTATCCTGATTGATGATTTAACTAACCAAAAGAGTCCTATGATCAAATAAGAATATGCATGAGTAAAAGAAGACTTCCCTGAAACCTTGAATACTAATGTTTATTATCTGTGTTTGAAATGATCCTGACTATACATGCTTGAGATTATTGTGTTTTGATAATATTAAGATTATACTAATGAATTTTTGATTACGTATGAGACCTGGAGGATAACACAATGATGATACTAACAAGCATGCATAGGGATCGAGAATGAATATAAGTTCAAGGACAAGTAATCCAGGAAGCAAAGATCAAGAGGGAGTACACTCCAGTGGTTTCTGCAAGGATGCAGATATTCAGAGAGAGTTGACCATCTCTCTACATTCCACAACATAAAGGTGTAGAAGAAGCTACTTCAGATTAGGACTCCAGTAGCTCCTGCAAGGAAGCGAAGACTCAGAGGGAGTCCACCCAATGAACAAACAAAGATAAGTATTTGAATTGTCATTTCTTAAATAATACTGTTCAATAATGTATATACTGATGTTCCTAGAATTAGGTTGTGTATTATGCATATTAGAATAATTGCATTGATGCACAGTATACTACTAAAATGCATGGGTAAGTGGCCTATGGCACTGTACAACATTCCATTGCTACTTATCTAGAATGAAACCTCTTTGCTGACATGTTGGGAGTTGTGCACACTCTTAACAATGTTCTGGTAGAGATTGGAAGGCATCTAGAAAGTTACGGGATATGGATAAATGTTGTATTGAAGCATTGGCTAAGATAATTGCATGACTGTATGACATATTTCTTTATGTGTAAGAATTTGTTCTGAAAATTATGAGATGTTTCTAATCATGCAATTTAACCTATTTTGTAGGAAAGACCGTATATCTTCACCTACAAAAGGACTACAACATTTGTTCCAGCAACAAAGATATCTATTGAAGATATTGAAGTTCCCAGGATCTGGGATGAAGAAATGGAATGCCATGATCCGTCGATCATGAAGAATGATGTTTGAGATGTAGTCCCAAGACCTGAAGGGAAGTTTGTTATGACTTCCATATGGATCTATCAAGATCAAGCATGCTGTAGATGGCAACATAGAGAAATATAAAAGTGATGAAATAGAAGATACACCAGATGGATTCAAGACAGCTTTCTTGAATGGTCTAATTGAAGAATAAGTGTATGTGGAGCAGCCACTTGGTTTTGAGACACATGACAGGGAGTCATATATGTGCAAAACTTGGGTATGATGCACCACTTTCTAGGTATGGAGGTGTGGCAGAGTGCAGATGGAATCTTCCTTGGACAAGGGAAGTATGCATTAGAGATCCTGAAGAGGTTCGGGATGATGAACTGGGAGGCTATGGCATCGAACCTAAAGCTTCTGTTGGATGCTTCATCTGAACCAGTTGATGTCACTATGTATCGTCAGATGATTGGGTCCTTGATGTACCTGATGAACATGAGACCAGATATTTGCTTTGCGGTGAACACATTGAGCCAGTTCCTGACAGATCTGAGGAGTGTTCACCTGGTTGCTGTAAAGCATATTCTGAGGTACCTGAAAGGTACAGTGGATTATGGGCTCAAGTATGAAGCGAATCAAAAGTTTAACCTGTAGGGTTATGTTGATTCAGATTGGGCAGGCAGTGCTGCAGATAGGAAGAGCACATCTGGGTGCTGCTTCAGTATGGGATCAGGTGTGATCTCTTGGTTTAGCAGGAAGCAGTCCTGCGTAGCACTGAGGCAGAGTATGTTGCAGCCTGTTTAGCTAGTTGTGAGGCAGTATGGCTACGGAAGCTACTGTCTGAGTTATTTGATCTCCCGTTGGATGCTACTGGTATCTTCTGTGATAACCAGAGTTGTGTGAAGCTGTCTGAGAATCCAGTGTTTCATGACAGGTCAAAACACATAGAGATCAAATATCACTATATCAGGGATATGGTGCAGAGAGGAGCCGTGAAGCTCCTGTATGTTGCGAAGGACGAGCAGATTGCAGATGTGCTGACGAAGCCACTAGCCAGGGTGAAGTTCGAGTACTTCAGAGAGAGGCTTGGCGTTCTTCAGATCGAGGACACTTCGAGGAAGAAGTGATGGACACATTTGCTAAAGCCATTCCAAGCATGTTGGAAGGAGGATCCTTTACATGGCTGTGGATGTAAGCACTGGATGTTGATGAGCATCAGGATGATGTTCTAGTTTCTGCTTTGTATGATCAGTTGGATCATTTATATGTATATGTATGTACGCATCATGTTGGATGCTGGATATGATCAATTGGATCATTTATATGTATATATGCATCATGTTGGATGCTGGATATGATCAGTTGGATCATTCATATGTATGTATGCATCATGTTGGATGCTGGATATGATCGGTTGGATCATTTGTATGTATTTTGTATGCATCATGTTGGATGCTTGGACCATGTATCTGTATATGTATCAGGTAGATCATGTATATTGATATGTATCAGGTATGATCAAGTAGATCATGTATGTTGATGGATACATTGTGTGGATCATGTATCTATGTATCAGGTGGATACACTATGTGTGATGATATATATCAGGTAGATACTTGGTGTGCATTAGATGGATGCATTGTATGATCAGGATGATCGTGGATGACGAGCTTCTCCAGATGACATGCAGCAGGATGTTGCAGTGATGATGATCAGGATGATCATGTGTACATCAAGATGATGTATGGTGAATATCAGATGATACTTTGTGGCCGTGGATCAGGTTGTGCAGGTAAGCATGTAATTTGTGCCCTGGGAGATTTGCAGATGGTCTTTCGAGGTTTTGCCTATGGCATGTAATTCGGTGCCCTGGGACATCTGGCAAATGCTCTTTCGAGGTTTTGCTTTGGGAGGACATATAATTTGTGCCCTAGGAGATCTGCAGATAGTCTTTTGAGGTTTTGCCTATGGCATGTAATTCGGTGCCCTGGGATATCTGGCAGATGCTCTTGCGAGGTTTTGTCCTATGGCATGTAATTTGCTCCTGGGAGATCTGGACAAGATGAAAAAGGCCTCAAATGCTTCAGCCAGGTTTTGTGGTGGACCACATGTAATGTGCTCCTGGGAGATCCGACAGGTAGAGCTGTGTGCTCATAACAGCCTGGGATGCTTCAGCCAGGTTTTGTGGTGAGATCACATGTAATGTGCTCCTGAAAGATCCGACAGGTAGAGCTGTGTGCTCGTAACAGCCTGGGATGCTTCAGCCAGGTTTTGTGATGGGTCACATGTAATGTGCTCCTGGGAGATCCGACAAGTAGAGCTGTGTGCTCGTAATAGACTGGGATGCTGCAGCCAGGTTTTGTGACGCACGTAATAAGTCCTGAGGATTCCACAGTATGGCCAGTGATGACAAAGACCTGCAGGTGGTGGGCCTACATCCAGTATGAAAAAGGACTGGCTCTGTAGAACTTCCTATGACGAGTAGATTCAGAGATTGATTGAGATAGCAGCAGCAGTGACGATGATGATGACTCGATGATGATTATCCAGTGACGATGATCCAGAGAAGATGACTTGTGCTAGAAGACCTGTGCTGAGAAATACCTTCCTGGTTAAGAGGGAGTGTTGATGTATATGTAACTTCGGAATGTATTTCATATGTGTCGTATGTACTCCTATAGAGATGGTATTATTCCTCTATACGGAAGTGTCGTCATTTATATTGTAAATGTCGTAACTTATATTTGATGGGTTATTAGACCACCTTGTTGGGGTCGACCTTGTATAAGCCATGTGGGTCAAAGGGTTATTAGACCACCCTATTGGGGGTCGGCCATGTGGGTCAAAGGGTTATTAGACCACCCTATTGGGGGTCGGCCCAGTCAACATTATGTTATGTGGTTAAGTTCGAGCCTACATGATTTATGTAAAAGGCAAGTCAAGTCAAGTATAAATAGAGTGCAGGAGGCACTCTATTTGATCACTCACTTCTCACTCATGCACTCAAGGAGGAGTGGCGCACTTATGGAGGAGGAGGATCTGCTGCTAGGTTATGTCTATCTCTCATGTTTGGGTTGTATCATTGCTCTATCTATCTCTGAGGAAGTTATTGGGGTTTTTCACCTTTATGGTTTTCCCCAAGTAAATCTTTGTGTCTCTTGTGTGCTTGCATTATTGTCTCCATGATTGATATGTTGTAGATATGCTGTACATGTTGTTCTCTCAGTTAAGATCCTAGATCAGATTGAAGTAAATTCTGAAAATTTAACATACCCCCCTCTAAATTTGAACCTATGACCTCTTAGGAAGAAACACATGTTTTTAATCGCTAGGCCCACTCAAGTTGTACTTAAAGAGCAACGCATAGTCCCATGTATATAAAAGAGCATAGTCCTCATTTTTTGTTGGGTTTTTCCCCATAGTGGGTTTTCCAAGGGTATATCTTGTGTTATTTTGTGGATTGTGTATTGCTTTGCTCTAATTATCTTTCTTACAGTTCCAGTTATTCAGCATTCAGTGGAAATAAGCTAATAAAAAGAACTAAGTTGTAAGATCTGTTACCACCTAAGTTGTATTTAGTTGGTTTCGAAGTGAGCCGGTGAAGACTTGAACAATGTACTTGCTCATCGCCATTGTTCAAAAGATCACTAGGCCAATCTTGGCCCGTTTTTCAAAATTTTGCATGTTCATGCCCCACGGGGAATTGTAATAAGTTGGTCTAGCATGCTGTCTTTTGTTCTTGCCTGAGATCTAGACATCAATGCAGTACTCTAGAGTGTTTTTTCCTTGGTAATTATGCATTGCTTTTCAACGAAGCATAATTTCCGATTTTTTCACTCACACCTCCAAAAAGCTGGAATATTCGCTTCGGTGGCTAAACCTTGGGAGGTTATTAAAGTCTAAGTGTCTATGTATATTACCATGCTAGCCATCAACAATGAGTCACATGAACATGTACTAGGTCTCCCTAGGTTTTACTTTTGCTTTCAGACATAAAAAAGTTTCCCGCAAATGGGGTTTTTTTTAATGTTTTTAAAGTAAAGAGTCAAAAATCTCATAAAAAAGTGGTTACAAGGTGAAATTAACCATGGGAGTGCTCGTTTTCTAACCCAGAGCACCCACATTACCCCTATAAACCCACTTTTGAATTAATTCCAGTGATTATTTATCACTTAAATTATTTTTTCTCTCAAAAAGGCCAAAAAAGACAAAAAGACAAGTTCCTAAATAAATGGAAGTTTGTCCTAGGCATGTCTAGAGACAAACTAAGTTAACTAAAGGCTGATGGGAGTTCACTGAAGATTGTTCTGAGTTAACTGGGCCTAAATCCATGAAGATCTCATGCAATGCGAGTTACCTGGAGTAGAGGATGTGCCCTCCCCCATGAGAGGGACGCATTTGTTGAGATGGCGAATTTTTGTTGGCTTGTGATGAATCCAAGGAAGGAGGGGGTGCACCTCTTGTGAGGTGGCACCCCCCTTTGGAGTTTAAATCCATCTAAACTCAAACCCATCCCTAAATCAATGCAAACAACTTGCCTTCACCCCTCTTGAACTCAAATTTTCCCAAGTTAAACCCTAGATGGCCATGTGCCTCCCCTCTTGCTCAGAACTCTATTTAAGCGAGGCATCTTCCATTGTTTTGAATGGAGTATTGAACCTCTGCTCTTGTAATTCGTTTATGGTTGTATTTTGTTGAATAATATTGAGGCTTTGGAGGTCCATTGGTGTACTTGTCTACTTTGTGAATGGTCTGAGCTTAATTGAGGTAATATTGTTCCAACTTCTTTATGCTTTGCATTTAATTGGTAATTAGTCTGGCTTAGAAGGTTTTTTGTAACCCATAGGGCAAGTATTTGAGGTTTTCAACTTACTTGTTTATTGCTTTGCCATTAGAGATCTCGGAGTAACATGTTTTATTCGGCTATATTTCATGCTCTTTTAATCTCTAATTGTTGAGTGTACCAAATTTAATCCATTTTTTGCATGTGTGATTAGCTATTCAGGTTACTTTTCTGGAGAAAGAGGTGGAGCTCGGTTGCATCTCCCTTTTCTTCAAATATTGGTTGAATGAGCATATAACTTTTCTGATTCCCATTGGCAACCTTAGATCTCAAAAAAGATTCAAAGCTTGAGCATGCTTTTTCATCTTCGTCTCTCAAAATTAAAACTTTTTCTTGGTTACTTGTTTCTGTTCATGCTTAGCAAGAATTAGATCTACAAAGCTTCATCATATATCTTACTTGTTATGCATAGTTGCTAGATCTAAAGTATTTTAAAAGTCCATTTTAATCATAGATCTAGATTAGTTCCTTTTAGTACTTATAACCATAATTTTTCCAAATATTTTCAAGTACTAAGTAGGTTGTATTATTTATGTTTTATATTGGCTAATCTATCAATCTTACATTGAGTTTGTTTGTTGTTTTTTCAGATTTAATGAAAGATCAGAAGGATACTCTAGCAAAATTTCACTAAAGTTGAACCATCCAAGGTTCCAGAGATCCCCCTTCCTCTTCTTTTCATTTTCTAGCATTGTAAGCCTTTGAATCCAAGTTTATAAGGATCAAAGATCTTATTTTTCTATTTTTAAAGCACTTTGTAATAATAAATAAAGCGAGTGGGCTACACAGCGCCCACACCTCATCCCCCTGGGGGGATCCGTGGTCTCATTTTTTCATACAATGATTTTTTCTAACATTTTGTTTTGTTTTCATAACACGATCATACATACACATCAATAACAGGATGTATACTTTTCTTAGATAGATTCAAGTTTCTTACCTTTTATCATTAAGTAAAAGAATACTAACCCACTACACTCTCCCGAAGTACCGAAAAGAGCTAGCTTGATTATGGGAAAAGAGATTCGTACTGTAGTAATTAGTCACACTTTTCATTTTCGTTTTTGCAAGTTGAATAAATGAGTCCGGCATTGCTCTCCCGAAGTATGCTCTCGCCACCACCCAAACGGCTTGCCTGAGTAAGTGTGGATGATCAGAAAAGAGACTCTTTGCCTTAGTGATTAGCAATTTTTTTATTGCTTTATAGTTTTAGTTGTGCTTTTCATTTAAATTGGAACGAACATTTTGCTCTCTTCCATAACCTAAAGCAGAATTGCAGCACTCAATAAATTCTCACATTTAACTAAAATATCACGCTTAATTAAAATTAATCCCCTTAAACAGACAGAAACCCGGCATCACGATTTTGTCATTTGTGGGAAAAATCTTCAAAGAAAGTGGGATCAACTAGATAGTGACCGCGAGGCCCCGTCAAGCTACACCCTCGTTTGATGTAGTGTTTGACACACCCCTGTGACTCCGATCTAGCCCACATTTTCTCGTGGAGAACCACACCTATCAAATCCGAACATATTCCTTGTACCCCACGATATATCGGAATTTCCCTTTCCCTCTAATCCACTCATCATAATAATCTATAATTGACCAAGAACAATTGCAAAACATTTCCCTTTCGCAACGATATTTTATTTTGACTCCATTGGCACTGGTTTGCAGTTTTCATCAATGACAATTCTATGTTATTTGGCTTTACTATTATTCATTTCATGTTGTGGGTATTCTATTGATCATATACTATTAATTTAAACTTTACTTTGCAATACTTGTTCAGTAAACCATTTTCAAACTTCTAAAAACAACCTCACCTCCGTAACTAAGAACTAATAACTTACCCTTAGTAACTATTCTTAGGGACTACCCCCTTGGCTTCCTTGGGAGTTAAGCCTAAGCAAATGAGTCAAGATCAGGTGACAGCAGTTTTATCACACCATAGTGGATGGGCTACTATATTTGCTGAGCAGATATCTACACTTTTTAGAGCTTTGCTTTTACACAGTTTCAATGAGATCAGTCATGATGAGCAGCACTATTTATGATCACTTATACATCAAAGCAGCTTATATCAGACAGTGTGTAGACCTTGTGCCAACGCTGAGCCTTGAGAGCTTAGATTTGATGACCGATATGACCTTTTGTTCCATACAGATTCAATTCAGTGCCCACAATTCCAGATGTATTATTGCAGCAGTGTTTCATTGGTTCTAGATGATGTTTGTTGAGATATGCAATGATATGACCTTAGACTTGTGATTGTTAGCATTTGATTATTATCTTGTTGTTTTAGCCATCTTCGTAGCATTGACTTGGTATATAACTCATGATGTGGCAATATTATTGAAATAAATGAAATGAAATATCTTGGTTGGATTTAAATAATAAGATGGATGTATTACTTGCACTTTAAGGTTTACTGACTATACTCATTGGTTTCACTTACCCTCCTATGAGCATGAACATGGTCTTTCCTGACATTTATGTTTGCTAACTTAGGCACCACATTCACTTGACTCCATCCATTCATAACCTTCCATGTTTTGGCTTTCACCTTACTTGCCTTTTTTACTTTTGATATGGAGGACTTCCCCGCTCTTGCCTCTATGTTGGATAGCATCCATGTTTGTTTTGTGTCTCGGCTCTGAGTTGGTGACAGAACTTGCCTTTGGTGAGTTGGATTTTATGCCTTTATCACTCTAGTAGATTGCCCCGATGTGTGGTTTAGAATTGCGGAATTCCCCCTAGTTACATGAGATGTTGTTGGTTAAAACATGAGGCACATGTACTACTTGTATGGAAATTATTGGAAATCTCTTTCGAAATGAAATGAAATCCCGTGGAAATAAATGAAATACAAAACTGTGATTTTCATCACAATGAAAAAGGGTTAAAGCAATGAATGCTAAAGTACCCCATGAAGGGTCCAAATAAAGAGGTCTAAAAAGGAATGGCTAAATGTATGAGAAATCTAAAGATTGTTGACCTCAAAATGTTATAAATGAAAGGCCAAATAAAAAAGCAGTGGTTAAGTGTATGCCAAATCTAAAGACTGTTGGCCATGGAAATGAAATGAATGATCCTAATGAACTTGGATCAACTTGATGTAGACATGATGCCAAGATTGAATAAGCACTCTCTAAACAACTTACCCATTTGTGAGGCACTGCCATTCCCTTTGTTTCTTATCCAGCACATGCTTGAGTGTGTAACACCATTTCCCCTATCCAAAGTATCACTTATTTAAGTTGGTCAAGTCATCCCTTCTACCTAGCCTTGTCCTTAGCCTTCACCCTTTGCTAGCAGTTAGGCCATGTCCATTGGATGAAGTATGTCTTTAAAGCTTTGGTGCAAGTAAGTTATAAATAACATTGAATATCTATGTATTAACTGCCACTTGATTGATGTTTATACTTTGAGTTAAGTTGTGAACATGGTTAAAGGAACATGTCTTAGTCATTTGTTATAATCTAGTCTTTGGTTGTATTTTGACCATGGTCATTCTTGGGATCCATGATGAGATGGACCACTTATGCTATATGATGTTGATCTATGGTCCTACATATACCTATTGATGATTCCATATGTTGGGCACATGCTTTAGATGATGGTTGATGCATTTTTCATGATTTATTATTATTTCCATATCATCATATTTTTACTTGTCCAGGTATCGTGGACCCTACAGGTTATCATGAGGTGTATGAGTACTCATCTCTAGTGGATTTGGGACTTCTGGATCCATTGAGACACTTATCTTTCAGTTTCAGGAACTCTTGGGCATGATACTAGCAGTTTTCCACTTGTTGACCAGTTCGAGCATCCTAATGTGGCCTGTCCAGCAAGAGCATTGGAGGCAAGTCGTTGATTAGGGCGCTACAAAGGAAGGGGGTGGTTCAGCCACTTGTTTTTACCATATCACCCCCCTTTCAGACATGATGGTACACTCAGTTTGACAGCGCAGGCACCCTAGAGGCAGTTTTGGGCAGTTTCAGGGTTTTCAGGAGGATTAAAAAATGGAATAAAAAGGTCATTGAGGAATTCGATTTGGGCAATTGAGACAAGTTTTTGGCATTTGGTATGCTCAGAGGTCATCCATGGTGTATCCCCCTTCCTCCAGATCAGTTTGCACCAGTTAGTGGGGTACACATGGGCTACAGGAGCTCTTTTATTGTATTTCTCTCTCTGGTGATGGGGACAGGATTTGATCATTTGAATACTTGGACATGCCATTGAGTCATATTTTATATTATTGTGCCATGGGGTCATGCTAGTGAAGGGGAATAATACCTCCTAGCCCCACCATGTGCTCCTAGTCACTTGTCCTTGTCTTTATGTTGTGGCTCCCATGTTATTAGCCACCCCCATGTATGACGTCATCCCCCATATGGCTCTCCTAGCCATGACGTCATCACTTATTTGAGTGATCCATGTCTATTGTTATGTTGGCTCATCTTAGCCATTGATTACATTGTTATATCTTTTGTGCTCAACCACTAGTTTTTCAAAAGTTGTTTAGGGTTTTTATCTTCCTCATCCTATTTAAGGAGGAGACCCCCCTATTGTTAAGGCACCTTTGGAGCTCTTGAAGATTGGAATAAAATACTATTTTGTGGATCTACTTCTCTTGTCTTGATGGATTCTTTTGCAAGTTGAATATACAACCTTTTCTCTATGTATCACTTGTGGTTTGTGGGCTTCAAGTCGTTTTCTGCAGGGAAGCCGAATTGATGAGGAGGAGGACGATTTCAAGGAGGCTATTATTGGGGGACCCTCATATCTTGCTTTAGATTGACCTTTGTGACAGGGAGTATCATTATTGTATCTTAGTGACATAGTTGATGCTTTCTTTTACATCTCTTCATCATTTTCATCATTCTTTTGCTAGCCTTGTTTCTAATTAGATCTTGCCTTGCAGGAGGGTGATTTGGTCATCTTTGAGGGAGGACGAATTGGCTTGGAGCACTAGATCTCACTCTTGAATATACACATAAGGAGAAGGTTATCAATTTGCAAAGTGGCCATTTGTGGATCTACTTCTCTTGTCTTGATGGATTCTTTTGCAAGTTGAATATACAACCTTTTCTCTATGTATCACTTGTGGTTTGTGGGCTTCAAGTCGTTTTCTGCAGGGAGGCCGAATTGATGAGGAGGACAATTTCAAGGAGGCAATTGTTGGGGGGACCCTCATATCTTGCTTTGGATTGACCTTTGTGACAGGGAGTATCATTATTGTATCTTAGTGACATAGTTGATGCTTTTTTTTTACATCTCTTCATCATTTTCATCATTCTTTTGCTATGCTTGTTTCTAATTAGATCTTGCCTTGCAGGAGGGCGATTTGGTCATCTTTGAGGGAGGACGAATTGGCTTGGAGCACTAGATCTCACTCTTGAATATACACATAAGGAGAAGGTTATCAATTTGCAAAGTGGCCACAAGCATTAGAGGTATGTTCTACAAGGTATGTACCAAGATCCATTCATTCTTCTTCATTGGTCATAAGACCATAAAATTAAAACCCTCATTTTACTTTTTTTAGATCTACTTGGATCTAGCATGCTCTTGGGTATAAAATTTAAAACCCACCTTGATAATATTCATGGCAATCCCGATCTATAGTTTGGTGGTTATTGGACTCCATTTGGCCCATTTCCCAAGGCACATTGGTCTCTCCAAGGGAAGTCGCATTCCTTGAGGGAGGCTAATCTGTTAGTTCCAAGACGTAGGTAGTTGAGTTTGTTGCTTCATTGGATAGATCATCCCCTAAAACCTACCCCTAGTGTTTTACCCCATTGATTTTCATCTTGTGGTCCCCATTCCTCATTTTAAGGGATGAGCCCCAGTTGGGTCATTGGGTAATGCATTAGCTCTTTCTTAGATCTATTTGCTTAACTTCATAAGTGGCCTAAATCAAACACTTGGTTGTCTTATTTGTCCTTTGCTTAAGCCTCTCAACCAAGCCCTAATCACCTTGGGTCCACTTACCTTTCTAGATCTAAAGTCTTACACCATTGATCTCCTTGTTTAAATTTACACATTTCCCTAGGAGTCTTTGGGTTAGCTAGTCTTCATGGATTGGCTGGGGTCTCCCCCTTGATCTTGATTCTTCTTGATCTAAAGTGAAGGTTGCCTCGGTTATCGTGACACCCACTTGCATTGGGAACCATGGCAAGCCTTGGGTCACCTCTTTAGTTGTCCAACACCTCTACCATCCTGGATAGGATACCTTTAGGGACAACTACAAGTTGTGTGATAACAAGCAGTTGACTCGAGACTTGCCCCCAAGGACGCACCCAATGGCTTGAAGATTTCTACCACGCTAACATTTTCCCTAGGTGCGTATCCGGTAGCAACAAGATCGATTGTGACAGACAGTTCCAGCGAAATATCCACGCCATTTTGTGGATCAACTCTTTTTTAGTGGTGATTAGGGTGATATACCATTCCCATCTACCCCCGTGGTTACCATGACCAGGAATCCAACAACAGGAGCTTCAGCTTTATCATCATCTTCACAATTACCTCCACTACCACAAGCTTTATCTTCATCTTCACAATTACCACTACTGCATTGAGGTCATGGAGATGGTGGGGCCACCAAGAGGAAGGAAAGTAGATAGTAGAATAATTGTTCTCTTTTATCAATTCTTTGTTTTTCATGGACTTCAGCTCAGTTTAGTGTTTCAGTCTTCATATTTTCAGTTTTTAAACTTCAATTTCAAACATGAAATATCTATTTTGTCAACTAGGTACATGGCCTATTTTGGAAGCATAACCCTCTAATCATTGATGGCCTATTTCATTTCATAAATTAATAGTCTAGTTCCTATTACCTGGTTTAAATCTTTGTGAGCTTGTGACTGCTAGATGATTGACACTATCTAGGTAGTGTGTATTGAATGGTTGATGCTCTAATAATTACTCTATTATGGATGACATTTCTAACTTCATGATAATATATGTCTAAAAGTAGCACAAACATGAACGTTTTCATATTTTCTACTAGTAATTTGGATTTGCCATTTTGCATGTTAGTCTGAATATATATGCATTATAATCTAAGTATCATGGGTAATCGTGCCCAGGGGTAGGGTACACATACCTGTACCAAAACCCATACCCACATATCAGATACCCCATACCCACCTACCATGTTGTACCTAAAACTTGACTGAAGTACCCAAGTCGTTTGGCATGGATTCAGGGGACGTTGATTGCAAAGGGGATACCTGTACCAAAACCCATACCCACATATCAGATACCCCATACCCACCTACCATGTTGTACCTAAAACTTGACTGAAGTACCCAAGTCGTTTGGCATGGATTCAGGGGACGTTGATTGCAAAGGGGACAGGGTACCCCTGTTTTGGGAACCCTGGGAATGCCCAGGACCAGTTTTGTATGGAGTACCCTTGTTCTGGGGATGCTAGGGACCGATTTGGTACGAGCCCAACAAGTTTTGTACAACTGACGTCAAAGTCGGTAATATTAAATGGTAATATTAAATTTTTAACATTACCATTAATTGTTTCAGGATGTTTGAGAGTGGTTCCAACCTCATTGGACTTCATATGCAAAAAGTAGAATTTTAGATCCATTCAGAATTCAACAGACTTAACAATATTTGGGATTTCAGGATTTCAAAGTTTCCACTGCATTCTATCAAGTATGAGGTTATGGGATTGTCATTTAATCAAGCACATCAACCTTTGTATGTACCTTGATGTTTGTGGTGCTTATTGTTGAACTCCTCTATCATGACCTTAATAAAAATGTACCCTTCACTCTAGCAAAATCACTTATTAAGCATGGGAAGATTTTTGTACCTTATATAAACACTTGGATTAGGAAGTTTCATGAAAATTGTAGGGTGTTGACTAATGTCCTTGGAGGACCAACTTCGAGATTCAAGGTAGAGGCTGAAGAAAATATGACTTAAAAGATGGAATTATTCATATACACATTCTGTCAAACATTTTTAGAACCTAGGGTTTTAATTTAAATTATTGATAAATAAAACCACACTTCTTAAAATGACTTCAAAATTCTATCAAATACTGAAATAACTTTCAAGCAGGTGGACACAATAATTTTGGTCTGATGACCGGGAAAAACCCCACTGCTTAGGGAAAACCCTAGAAAGAAATTTTCATTAAAGGAGAAAATCTCAAAAAAATTTCAACAACTGAGAAAAATTATTCTTTTGACCCTTACAGGCAAAATTTCCAGAATCACATCAACAACAAAATACCTCAAATAACGTGCCAGCGATATAGTACGGCCTGCTGTACTTTCACATGTGCGAGTACAGTCTGTACAGATCTGTCACACGTGTGGTTGTACGGATTTGTCCTTTCTATACTTCTTGCTGCCTCAAAATTTGTGCCACAGCCAACAATAAATTATGTATGGCCTGTCAGTCTGTTTCTATACTTTCTGCCTCAGGAAATGTGCCCACACATGGCTGTACAGACTGCTTTAGACTGTCGTTAATGTTGCTGTAATTTCTGCATTTAATGTTGTCACTTGCATTGGAAATTGTGCCAAGGGTTTTCTTTCTCTCCTTTGGTCTTCAATCTCTCTCTCTCCTCAATAATGGTGAGTGAATTACATGCCCCTCTCACTTTGTTTTTATACTTTGTCTTTGGCAACTAACTTCTCCAACTACCTAATCTAGGGTTGAGAATTAATCACAAGATCAATGGTTCACATTATAACTCACTTTTTAATAATTAAAAACTTTAATTATTAAATACATTTTAAGTGTGACCCACTTTCTAAAGTATAAAATCACATTGACTTTATTTATATATGTTGATTTTTGTACCTAGGAGGTTTTTCCCTAGTGACTTTTGCCTAAGTCACTTAAAGGGGGAAATAAAGTGACCCTTGCATTAAATGACTTGTGAAAAGCATTTAATGTGACTTTATAACTTAAAGTCACTTTTGGTAAAAATTTAAGTGAGTGAATTTAATTCTTTTTAAATATTAAATGTGAGCATTTAATCTCACCCATTGATTTGGATGGGCCCTCACTCACCTAGGGTTTTCATCAAAAAGGAAAAGGGAGGCAAATCGAATTCACTTTTGAGAGAAGAGTGAAGAGAAGAGAGAGAGCTGAGAAGAGGCACGAATTTCGAGGAGCAGGTTCAGCGCATTTATGAACAGCACAGAAATCGAGGCAGCAGCATTTATTTCAGCACATTTCCCAAGGACTGTACAGCAGTGAGTGGGCTCGATTTTTGAGGACCGTACAGCAGGAGGTTGGCACTGTTTTCGAAGACCGTAGAGGGCTCAGTTTTCGAGGCACCGTACAGCAGTAGGTTGGCACGGTTTTCAAGGGTCGTACAGCAACATTAATGCTGTACCATACAGCACAGTTTACAAGGTGACTTGCTGGGCACATTTCCCAAGGTGGTGGGCACAGAAATTGAGGACAGTATGGAAGCATTAATTGCTGTGTATCCATACAGCAGATAGGGCACATTTTCCGAGGCACTTCTGGGCACTGTTTTTGAGGGTTGTACAGCTCAATTTTCGAGACAGTGTTGGCACAGAAATCGAGGCAGTGATTGCACAGATTTCGAGGCTGGGATTTTCTGGTTGAGATAAGTAGTTTTTTGACTGAATATTATTGTACTGAAATATTTCTGAAGAAATAAAAATCTCTCTCTCTGACTGGTTTTCCCCGTGGGAGTTTTTCCAGGGCCATTGGCTAAACTTCTGAGTCTGAAATATTTTCATGGCGTGCATGTGCATTTATTTTTCTGCCTGTTAAAGTGTTTTTCAGCGTGTTTAATTGTCTGAAAATTTTATAATTTATTTCCAGCAGTATGAGAAATTTTGTTGGGCATTAAAACTATGAAAACTTGACATAAACAAGCAAGCTGATTTAAACACAGAAAATCTACAAAATAAATGTCACTTTGTTACATAAATACATAAGGACAAAAATTTCTAGTCCTCTCATCACACTCACACCAAAAACATGAAAGGACCTTCAGAGTTAACTTTTCAACAGAGGCAAGGGCTAGACCCTAAAGGAGGGGGCACAGGGTGTTATTGATGAATAGGATCCCAATATAGGCAAGGATTTTGATATGTAATTATTTCTTGTAGCATGAAGTTTTTTGGACTCTATAGGCCATTGAGCCTCATTGTTTATGTATTTTGGGTCAGATATGGATTGCACTTAATGATTTTTTAGTTGTATGCACCCTCGCTATATACATGAGAAACTTTGCATATCTGTGTATAATGGTTTGGATTCATATGGATGCACATGAATATATATGTACAGTGAAAATGATTTAAATTTCATATGTAGTATAATTCATAATTATAAAAATTAAATATATATATATATATATATATATAGTACCCCCAACGTACCCACGTCCCCTGTTTCAAAAAGTGGCGTCCCCGCCCCTGCACCTATTCCCGTACCCATCCCCATACCCAAGTTTCCTGGCAACTTAGATTATAATATATACACAAACTGCTAATGGGACACTTCTGATCCATAAATGGTAGGCCTATGGCCCATCCATCTCATCAACATGGATAAATATGCAGAAAATAGAATTCAATGTCTCTGCAATTGGAACTTTAAACCGAGCGCAATCTGCAGTTTTAACTTCTCTGCTGGTTTTCATCGACAGGAAATAAGAAAATGACACTATTCTATGAGCTTGAATTAACAAATATAGATAGTTGTGATAAAATGGTCAAATCTGTTTGCAAACAGGGTTTATATACTCTGATTTAGAACTCAATTCATATTCACCACTTCCCAATCACAAATCTGGGATATATGGCTGTCGCAGAGTTATTACACAATCAAACAGATACTTGAGTTTCTGCCCATTCCCATACACATGTAATGTTGAGTTAACAATGAACTGTACTATTTTTTTTAGCGTGCATACAACACTTTTAACCCAGTCTGTAAACAAGGTACCATATTCAGATTCAAACTCAGGACACTCCTGTCCATACACAATTATAACTGGATGCAAGCACTTCCTTCTGGCTATTGCTATAACTGTAGCTAAGGAAACCAACCAATAGCGTTTTAATTTATAATTGACAACCCGTTCTATGAAGGAAATTAGTAGCAATTCACATAACATAGAATATATCACTGCATAAAGCAAGAATTGAATGAAGGTTTGCTTGTCGCATTTTATATGCCTTACACAGTAAATCAACTAAAGAGAATCACTGTCATCAGCTGGGAATGAGCACAATGGATACCAATCAGTGATTCCAAGTATTTCAACAACCCAAAGAACTGAGCAAGGAAGCATTTCCACTGTATGTTCACCCAACAACTCGAGCAACAACAAGCAAGTTGTGGATGCAATCAGTGATCCAGAGAATTAATCATAGAGCTGTAATTACACCAGCTATCATCATGATTGAGGATTAAAGCTGTGGCTATTAATCAAACACAGTAGGGAGGCTGTATATAGCATGGCATAATGGTACTCCTCTTTGGACTGTCACAAAATTCCAGGAGACCAATTGGCATTCACACACATATACCAGCAATTACAAACTCAGTAACTCGTACCATTGAATAAGCAAATTAATGAGTAGATTCTATAGCACATAATTGACACATGCACAGGCAGTATCTTATGTCTACAGAACAGAGCTCAAGTTAGAAATGCCATATTAGATGTGGGACTGTGCCGTTATGGGTAAATTAAATAGTGCAAAGGCATTAATCTAAACTTAGGAATACAACCAGATGATAACCAGAACAACAAACAGAACAACCATAGAATAAAGTGCTCAGTCACATGCCATAACAACGGAGATTTACCCTGGAAACCCAAACAGGAAAACCAGCATTCAGTGAGGGGGGTTATTTTGCTCAGGAAATGGTTACAAAGGTGAGCTGAATTCTCAAGCAGAATATTTAATGCATGTTTACTTACTGGAAAGATTGCAGATAGCTTGGCTCAGAGACAGCCTTCAATCTTCGAACAGGCTTCTTCTTCTAAGTCTTTTGTGTTCTGCTAGTGCCCTGTTTCTTCATCTCTTCTCAAGCTCTCTTCTTCTCCTCTCTTTCCTCTTCCCTTTTGTTTCCAGCAACTCTCTTTCAATAGAGCTTTTTTCGAAGGCCAACCATCAGAAGACTTCTCATATTCCATGGCTTTTCGCTCTTGGACTAACTTTGCAAAACTTAAATTTTTCTTACAAAGTTGAAAAGAGAGACTACTTGGAGGATCCATTTTCAGATCAACTTTGCTGCCAGGTATTTTGGAAATGGTGTTCTAGGCACTCCCACGGTCCACCCTGCACTCTCACATTACTGCTTGAAACTTGTGGGTATAACTCGACTCACCAGTGAGTCAAAGCCAGGCTCAATGAGTCAGATCTGTTGACTTGGTCAAAGGTTCACAAGTACTCGTGAGTCAAACCCTTGACTCACAATCATCAATTGTTGACCAAGTCAAAGCGTTCTTGCAGAGTGTTACCGGGCAAACTAGCAGGGCTAATGCCTGGTAAGCAAATATGGGAAATGTGACCCATTGTCACCTCGATCACAGTTCTAAATTCTTTGGAGAGTCGTAACCTCCTAAGGGAAGGACCCTGAAATACCTGCTAGCAGCTAGACACAAGTGCAACCAAGGACTATATTCTCTATGCAATTGTTAGTTTGATCACTGCCTTCATGGAGTCAATATATTCAAAATGTTGTGCAGATGTATTAATAAAGTGATGTGAGTGATGAACGACATAGACCATCAAAAGTGTTTCTAGCATACGGATAAGATCATGTAACCATAGACTATTCGACTATTAAGACCTACGTATAAAAGATCACGTAAGCATGTGTCTTTAACAAAATAGTCAGTCCCAATTACCCAAGCAAATTTATGACTGTAAAATGTCACTCTATATCAGATTTTGCTCAAAGAAATATCAGCAGTATGGTTATTACCATGAACATCATACTTGCGTTTACATATCATTGAATAAGATGATTATACAGCCACAGGAAAATGCGTCAAAGTTCACCATTCATGCGGCAGAAAGTTATCACTAACCACAGTTACATCATTATGCAAGTTTAGCACCATTAGTAGCAGTAAGGTATGTGTGTCAATGGTGTAGGTAAAGCAACATATGTCAACCAAATGAGCATGACTTTGACTTTCACAATACGATATAAGGTAACATAAATGTCAATTTAAGATTAAAACAAAAATACTATAAAATAATCAAATATGTGGGTAATTTGGAGCATTTTCCCCAGAATTTGCCCACACATGGCTAAAATGGCTAAAAATGAGCATATCGGTCCGTTCTGAAGGCACGACTGTGGAGGGGGGGGTCGTCATGCCCCATCTAACCCCAACAGTAATGAAAATCCCTCAAGCCCCCCTAATCAAGCATAACAGTCTTCCCTCAAGGATGACGTCATCATCAAAAGGGGCCCCAGAGAGAGGGCGTTGGTGATCTGGAGGACCAGGAGGGTGTGTGAAGTGATCTGGAGGATAGAGATGTCCCTCAGTGCTGAAACATCTGCGGCTGGAGTGATGAATCAAAGTTGGGGTCATGTGACCCAGTGATCCACCCCTGGAAACCCCAGACACCAACCTCAGGGCTTAAAGCCCTTTCATGAGGCAGTCGGCGATGCCATTAAGCCATAGTACTTCCAAAGGAGAAACCAAAGGGTCGGGCCATAACCCCTACTCAAAAAAGCCAAGCTAAACACCCCTCTCGGTCAGATAAAATGACACCCTCCTCATGGGTCACCTTTGCAGGTGCACTGGTACTGGTACCACGTAACACTGGCTCCAACTGCGGGACGAGTACTCCTCCAGAGGGTGCTCGAGAATCCATGAATCATCTGGGTACCTGTAGACCTACACATACATCAAATGACCAAGGACATCAAAATACCATGAGGCAGACACTTTCGTCTTGCCTTGCTCATCATAAAAATATAAACTAAAAGAACAAACAACTAACCTACATGAAGAATGTCGAATGCAATGCATGGGTAATAGTATATGCCTAACCAAAGTAAACTAAACCTACCTGCGCTAAACATGCAAATCAGGAAAGGTTAAGTAAAATCATACCACCAATGTAACCATTTGAGTAAGCAATTCATACCTGGTCCTTTACCTTTTTCTTTAAAATGTATCCATGATAAGATCTCGTCAATCACCGAGCCAACACATACCAGGGTCTCCATCAAGACATGAAATGAACACTGAGTGACCACGGGGACCTGGAAGCTTTGATATTGCTTTCACAAGCTCTATTTATCCAGGATTCCACCGAGATAAGATATGGACCCTCTTCATCATATACTAGCATTGAGAAAAAAAATTGCCTGCGATTTGTTGCATAATTGTTACTTTGAGAGACCAGAGATGGACCTTGCAAATCTTTGTACATTAGTTCCTTGCAAATCTTTGTACATTAGTTGCAACCTGTTTGAACATTTCTTTGGAGATACAAGCATATTGTTCACCTTTATAATTATCACGTTAGTACCCCCACTGATCTTTAAATTTTGAAATTGTCAACTACATAATTTATGCCTTCACATTTCAAACAAAAAGATAAACAATAGAAATCGCGACAATGTGAAAAGAATGTCATACTTGTCCATATATCTGTATTGACTTTACTGAAATGTATCATTGGAAACTTACCGACACTGGACAGAAAGGGTTGAACATTTCTTGCATAATGTTGTTGGTTAGGGCGTACCATGAACCGAGAGACACTAGAGAAACTCTACATATGGCCATCGTCAACAGGCACTACATCTTGCACTACTGCATCGTCGAGCAAAGCAAAAGGGTTGACCCATTCTTCATTGATGGTAGAGTAAGCTTTTTTACCCATACCTGTGCTCGGGAGAGGGTCAACCATGATGTTACAAGGTCTTGAAGAATCGTACATCGGTGGACCAAGGAACTTCCAGTAATTATCGTCTCTCGTAAACCTGTAATTTTCTTCCAAGGAAACCAAAATATCATAAGAAACCGCAACCTGGGGATATGGAGATCTGCAACCTGAGGATATGGAGAATTTACCATTTCTGTATATTCTTCAGTTTCTTCACTTAAGGCTTCTTGCTCTTCATCTTCAAGAATCACTTCATCTTCAGTCATAAGGGTCATTACGTCATTTTCCCGGTCCCGAACAATAGTTTCTTCAAGTAAACCTTATGAGAATTGATCTTTGTGAAGGACTGCCTCATGCTCCTTTGAGAGTTGTTCATCACTATCTATATGATTGTCCTTTATTATCATCGTGATTTCTTCCTTAGCATTGGGGCCCCATCGATTGTTGAATGCCTCAACCAGTTGGAGGAAGGAAGATATCCCCTTAGGAGGGAGTCTTTCATACCAAGCATCCATATCCTGGCCACCTCCTAGTTCGAATGACATTACAAACAACTGCATAATGGTATCCTCATCTGCGATATCCCACGCTATCAATACTTCTTTGAACTTCATGACATGTGTTGTAACAATATCTTTTCCCTAGTGGAACATTGGGATAGACTTTAGACAATGATGTTTATTGAATCTATTCGGGTACCCCGGAATATTTGAGAAGTCAAACGGATCGAGGATCCCCATATCTCTTGTCTTTTAGCTTCGTTCTTGTAAAGTACTTCCTTTATTTTTTCTTCAGCTGGAGTCACCAGGAGAGACCTACCAAGTTAGCTCAACAAATCTCACCAAAATACTAAAACAAGTGCATACCTGAGATGGTGATGGTTGTTCTGAATTGCTTCTTGATGAGTGGAGTTGCCTTAAATGAGTGGAGTTGCCAGGTAAGATCTGCAAGATTAGTCCTTAAATATTTTCAAAATACCAGTCAAAGACTTACCTCAATTTTCTTACCAAATGTCGTTTTTGCCAAGGATGTGATGACTCCGGATGAACCACTTCAATCTTTGAAACGTTCACAGAAAGGGCACCAAAAATGTTACTGGGAAAACTAGCAGGGCTAATGCCTGGTAAGCAAATATGAGAAATGTGAGCCAATGTCACCTCGATCACAATTCTAACTTCTTTGGAGAATCGTAACCTCCTAGGGGAAGGACCTTGAAATACCTGTTAGACACTAGTGCAACCAAGGACTATATTCTCTATGCAATTGTTAGTTTGATCACTGCCTTCATGGAGTCAATATATTCAAAATGGTGTGCAGATTTATTAATAAAGTGATGTGAGTGATGAATGGCATAGACCATCGAGAGTGTTTCTAGCATATGAATAAGATCATGTAACCATAGACTATTCAACTATTAAGACCTATGTATAAAAGATCACGTAAGCATGTGTCTTTAACAAAATAGTCAGTCCAAATTACCCAAGCAAATTTATGACTGTAAAATGTCACTCTACATCAGATTTTGCTCAAAGAAATATCAGCAGTATGGTTATTACCATGAACATCATACTTGCATTTACATATCATTGAATAAGATGATTATACAGCCAAAGGAAAATGCGTCAAAGTTCACCATTCATGCGGCAGAAAGTTATCACTAACCACAGTTACATCATTAAGCAAGTTTAGCACCATTAGTAGCAGTAAAGTATGTGTGTCAATGGTGTAGATAAAGCAACATATGCCAACCAGATGAACATGACTTTGACTTTCGCAATAAGATAGAAGGTAACACAAATGTCAAATTAAAATTAAAACAAAAATAATATAAAATAATCAAATATGTGGGTAATATGGGGCATTTTCCCTAGAATTTACCCACACATGGCTGAAATGGCTAAAAATGAGCATATCGATCCGTTCTGAAGGAACGACTGTGGAGGGGGGTGTCGTCATGCCCCATCTAACCCCAACAGTAATGAAAATCCCTCAACGCCCCCCCTAATCAAGCATAACAGTCTACCCTCAAGGATGACATCATCATCAAAAGGGGCCCCAGAGAGAGGACGTTGGTGAGCTGGAGAGCTAGGAGGATGTGTGAAGTGATCTAGAGGATAGAGATGTCCCTCAGTGCTGAAACATCTACTGCAAGAGTGATGAATCAAATTCGGGGTCATGTGACCCAGTGATCCACCCTTGGAAGCCCTGGACACCAACCTCAGGGCTTAAAGCCCTTTCATGAGGCAACCGGCGATGGCATTAAGCCATAGTACTTCCAAAGGAGAAACCAGAGGGTCGGTCCATAACCCCTACTAAGAAAAGGCAGGCTAAACACCCCTCTTGGTCAGAAATAATGACACCCTCTTCCTGGGGCACCTCTGCAGGTGCGTTGGTACTGGTACCACGTAACACAGAGCATGAGCATGATTTGTAGGGCCTTTTAAAAATGCCCAACAATGGTGCAAAGTTCAAATGAGTTCATTGTCACCCAGTGTTCCACTGGAACTCCTCCCCCAGGGTCAAGGGCGTGCCCCCCTCGCTCCCTGCGCCTCGAGGACTTGGGGACTCCTGGTGAAACGTTTCCCACTGTCCCCAAAATCATGAAACTCTCGGAAATGCACAAGAGAGCGTGACCACCTGTTCTACAGCGCACTCCAGTGAAGGGGGGCTCCCACACGCTCCCTCTCGAAACTAGGGGGCTCCTAGACGCCCCCCCATGGTTTTCCCAATTTCGGTTTAAAATACGAAATTTTAATTTTAATTGTTGTTTTAGTCTCTATTTGAGACTTAGTCTTTAGTAATTTACTATTTTACTATTTTAGCATGCAATATCACTGATTCAATTTTTCAATTAGAATGACCGAAATTAGAAATATGAATATCAAGATTCAAATGACAAATTTGAAAACGATCATGATGAATTGTGGAACGTGTTTGTATTATTAATTTGTTACATTCTGATTTACATTGCACAATGATGAATTTAGTATTTAGTATCTATTATTTACTTTTAGTGATTTACATGGGATGAATCATTGAATTGTTGGTGTTGGGCTTTAATAATTTATAATATTAATTTTTATATTTTTTATAATTTTTATTATGACCTGGGCGTCCCCCCCCAAATTTCACTAAAATTTGGGGGTGGTCTCCACACGTCCCCATTATGCATTTCCCCGCTCCCGCATCCCGAAAACTTGGGGGAACATTGTTTTCACCCTCTTCCATCGCTTGTTTTCACCCACAGCACTTGTAGACTTGTCATGCCTTTGAAGAGATTTTTCCCAAGTCTAGTTGAACTCTGTTAGAAAGTGGCAACAAGGAAGATCTTCTATCATTGCATGTGTCCTTGTTGATTTTTGGGCAGCATCGAGAGCCATTCTCTAGGAGAATTGGCATCAGCCTGAGGCTGAGAACTTGGTCAGGGACCAGCACGTTGATAACATGAGATCTCTCAGAAAACCTTTCTTATGATGAAGATTCTAGAAGACAAGTTGACCATTAAAAAGAGGACCAATACTTAATGGTTGAGTCACAAGGACTCAAGCCAGAAGGTTCTAACAGACCCTAAGGGTTCTAAGGCACATTTGACCAAGAGAAGAGTCTAAGACGACTTGGTTAAGGGGTTATGGTCATAGAAACCCAATTAAGGACCAAGAGCCCACTAGTAAAGGACCAAAAGTCCAAGATAATAGTCAAATCCTTTTATGAAGGATTAAAAGCACAAATAAAATAATATATATTTATTTTTTGAAAATAAATAAATAAATATATAAAAATATATATATTATGTATATATTGAAGAGTCGGCCTCAATTAAATTATTGAATGGAAATATATATATAAAAGGGTGCAAGTCGTCCCCAATGGAAATAAATAAATTTATATATATAAAAAGGTGCAGGTCGGCCCCATATTAGTGGAATTATTTTTGCCACTCGTTCCACTATATATAAGAAAGAAAACTCAACATTTAAAGTGACAACTCGTGGTGTTTTGAGGACAGCTCGTGAGACAATTCGTGGGTATCATTTTGACTGATCCAAAAGACAGTTTGTGGGTGATTTTTACTGCTAGGTTCTCTCTTCACATTGCTGGTCTCTTACATTAGCTGCAGATCTATTTCAGTACAGTAAGACAGGCCGAAATTTATGTCAGTGTGGAAGGGACAGTTTGAGATTTGTCTTGGGCTCTTTCTCTTGCAGCCAAGCCCTAGTATGGGCTTACTATCTTCAGAACAGCTCTGTTGGGGTCATACAATCCGCAGCCCATCAAGTTCAAGCACCTACAGCCAACAGTAACTCTTTCTCTGTCAAACTCCGACTCAAGGGTAGTCAACAGAAGTTTGATATTTTTCTCCTTGGTCAGTGGAACACTTTTCAATTATTGAAGAGGCTTATTCTTAGCCTGCTGTTGTAAAACTCAGTCATCTCATTTTGGAGATGACTGGCTGGCAAAGGTCTTCAATTCAGTCAACAGTTGCCTTAGTTCAGTTATTGGTAGAAGTTGGGATTTGGATCAGTTTGACTAGCTGCAGCAGTCATCTTGTTCATGGTTAACTTCATCATCTAGCAGAGCTACTGCAAAGGCTATGAAATTTGATTCAGGCTATATTCATCTTGAAAAGGGCTGTCACAGAACTTCATCTTTGTTTCTCATGGGCTGATGTTATCTTTGAAAGTGCTCTCTTCATGCTACAGTTCAGATCTTAGATTAGATCTGCCATGTCTTGTATATGTGTGGATAAAGGTTGGCACCACGTGTTGGAGAGATAGAGGCACTAGCTCCTACAGCGAGACAAGAAATTTATGATAGTCCTTAATGTGATCCAACATGGCAATGCAGCTAAATGTCCTAAATGAAAAGATAAGTACTTGGTCTCTCTGTTTCTGTATACCCTTATGTGTGAAAGGGTTTTTGTTGTTCATGGTCATTTTATGTATACTTGTTCTTCTATCTATCATAAGAAAGGTTGCTGGGTTTTTCCCTCTGAAGGAAAGAGAGTTTTCCCAGGGTAAATTATGGTGTCCACTGTGCATGATTGTTGTGATGTGATGTATTCCTGCTCTATTTTGTTTACTATTACATCTGATTAAGTTATACTGCTCATACATATAGTTGATACTTTCATTATGCTAAAGAAAATTCTAAAATTACTCTCATAATTACCAATTTATGAAAGTAGCTAAAATTTCAACAGTCCTTGCATGCTAGAAGACATAAAACAGGAAGCCAAATGTATTAATGTCTTTTCCAAAGTTTAGACTTAGGAAAAGTGCATTAAGTGATCTATTTATTAATTGACTTAATGGAGTCACTTTTATAAAGTTCAAGTGAAAATAATTTAAGTGATGGCTAATCTAATCTTGGCCATTGATCTCACCGGAGGATCTCATCCATTGATCCATAGTGAGAAGTTAGGGTTTTCGCTTGGCCATTGAGTTAAAAGGAAGATTGATTTGGTGGAGAGGACACACACACACAGACATACAGAGAGATTTCTTACTCATAGCTTTCAATCGGAGAGTGAGAAAGACAAGTTTGCAGAAGAATTTTACAGAGAAGAAGACATTGGAACTTTCATCTTGAGGATTGACAAGGCGACTTGAGCAAGAGAGAGAGAGAGGTCGTACGGATTCACAGAGGGGCCATACAACTTCGCAGAGGTCGTACAGTAGGTCGGTCATACAGCAGTCGCAAAGGGCTGTACGAGTGACGCAGGGCTGTACGGATCTGTCCGTACAGTGACGCAGAGGGCCGCACAGTTTGTGTGGTTGCCTCAGTGAAGTTCGGTGGCTCGATTTTTCCAAGTTGGGTAAAAACGATTTTCTGGATTGTATTGTTCTATATATCTTCATAATAAAATATCTTCTCAGACTGCTGCACCAATTTTCCCATCTTGGGTTTTTCCGAGGGTTTATACCCAAAAATATTGGTGTCTCTAATTGATGTGATTGATGTTATATTTCTCTCAGTATTTATTTTCCGCTGCATTGTGAAGAAATCCATTTGTGGTTAAAACTTAAAAGTAATATTTGGGGTTTAATTAAAAATAAATTGGCATACTTTAACTCAAGATTGGATTTTAAGGAAATTTACAAACTCTTGACTCTTTTACCTTGGCATGTCTTTCGTCGAGTCAAGTCTAGTGACTATGATCTACCCAGCTCTTCAAAGATTGTAGTGTGTGAAAAAATTTGGCAGAGCCATAAAAGGACTTCTTTGTTGGGGTTGTTGTCTTTGTTGGGTATGTTATATCTCTTTTCGCGATTTTTGACCCATTGTACTCTATCTAATCCTAGTAAAAGGGATTAGGGTTGTAACCTAATTTCGGGTAAACGAATTAGGGTTTTAGATGCTGCGGAATACCATTTATTGTATCGTACATGGTTAAATAAAACATATAATGAAAAAGGAGCTATGCAGCTCTAAGTTTTGTTGGTTTTTTCCCGGTTAAGGGTTTCCAGGTGAAAATCTCTGTGTAGTGTGTGTGCCATTGTGTATTTTCTGTTAATGCTTAAGAATCGATATAAGTTTGTACTTCACTGTTAAGGTTTAAAACTTACAGTCTTGGGTGGAGTTGATGTAAGCCATAGACTAGTTCACCTTAGAATCCCTCGATGCTTGTGCCCCATTTGTGGGTTCCTAGAAGCTTTAAGCATCTATTTTGGTTATGTTGCTTTGCCAGTACCTAGTCAAACTAGAAGTCGATCTCAAATTTCTATAGCCAACAACTCACTACTCACCTTTAATGGAAAAGTGTCTTATTAGGAGAAAAATTATCCTAGGCCCTCAAGTTTCAAGTTGTCTGACAACACATTAGAATTGAACTTTGTCTTTAGTCTCGAGAAAAAGGAATGTTGTTTTGCTTAATCATGCCCCAGGCGAATAAGAACTTTTCTTGAGCCAATAGTACATCGATATTTGCTAATCTATGATTCTATCATTGCAAATTGCAGTGTGGGTCCAAAATGTGGAACTGGGTGTGGTGCACCTATGCCCAACTCCTAGAGTACTAGGGAGGAGTGCCATGCAAAATAAGCAAGGATCCACATGTTGAGTCCCTAGCCCCTTTGCTCAAATCAGACAATGCCAACAGAGCAAGGGGAGGCCTAGGCACAAAGTTGGTTGGGCCATCAGAGAGAGGAGAGGGTATTGCCACAACTTGCCACACAACCCTCTTGCATGATCATTAAACAATAAATTCCCAACTCTTGCGATAGTGATTTAAACAATGAGAATCAACCTCAAATTGATGGTTGGTAACTTGGTACATTGTTATATCTTACGTGGTGCAGACAAATGATGGGTGGTGACAGTCAAAGAATCACAAGGAGTACTCCTCATACAGGTCTCATCCTAATGAATGGTTTTAATGTTTGTTGTCATTTTGTGTTTTATGGCCAAGTCATAATATATTTTTGACAATTGATTTAGGTCAGTTTTGACAGCTTTAATGGTCTTTAAAGCCCAATATGCTCTAGCTTGTGGTGGCCACCCATGTGACCTTTTGTTTTTTGTAAAAATACCCTATATGTACATACTTTGAAAATATTATTAGTCAAAGGAAGCAATCTTACAAATAAATTGCATTCAGTGGACCTAAAAAGGGGTGATGCCCAAGAGAAAATTCTTAAAGTGTGCTCACTTGATAATGTCAATAAGATAAGTTTATTAATGTTCAACAAATGACCAAAAGTAGGTCAATCAGACTGCTCACTACATAAGTGGAGGTACAAAGTGGGAGTGCAAAGGCCACTCCTACTGAACTTTCTGCAAGAACAGAAAGAGAGATAAGGAACTGCAATGTAAATCTCATATCTCTAAATACAACAAATACCAAAAAGTTGTGGAAATTTCTTTAACAAATAAAATGAAACAATATAATGTGATAAATATGGACCACCACTAATCAAATATCATACCTCGAGTTGTTCATACAACCGCTTCTGTACTTCCATTTGCATTTCAAGTGCCTTTGTGATCTGGACGCCCCTGTAAAGCATAGTCAGCAGCATAAAAAGATAAGGCAAGGGGATAGCAAAAACATGCCAGCAATGCAAACCATTACTTCTACATTCATGAAAGATGTATAAGTGTATGCTGTGGTATGCATCTGCATGCATGTAAATGTATACAATAGGCTGTGTACATGTGTACTTATCTTGCACAACTCAGGACATTGGCTGCAACATTCTTAAAACCATCATTCAAATTGTTGAAATAAATGATATTTTATAGCTCTGTTGAAAGATACAGAAGCACCTTCAAAATAAATGGTCGTTGATCCTTACATTGATTTAACATAGCTCTCACATTGACAACCTTACATGATTTTGATTCTTTGTACAACATGGCAATTCAAAATGAAGTCGAGTATCTCAGAAATTTCCACATGCTAAAAACAGAAATAGAGTGACAAACATCATAGTTTGACCAGGAATAGAGCTAGGACAAACAAAACGAGAGATTAAAAAAACTGATTTGAGTTAAAACCTTTGAAATACTGTTTAGGGTCTCAATGGGCACCTGCATTGATGTTGCAGACTTACAATTGTCTGACAAGGCTAAAAGAGACTTTGCAAATCAGCTCGGTTAAAATATGCCAAGATCAGCTATCCTATGGTTAAGATCAACTCAAATATATTGGAGGTCAGCTCAAAGATGTGCACAGCTGGCTGATTTGAGCTCAGTCATATAAATTTGAAATTAAATATTTTAGGTGCATCATTTCAACCGATCCATCCCCAAAACATTTTCCTTTGACAACCAAGATCATATAATCTCGGTTTAAGAGAAAAAAATTTGCAGCGCAAGATTTTCACCTCCTTCATTCTGGCATTCGTCAACTTCAGAGAAGCTATGGTTTGCTCAATGCTGACATGGAGCTCTATTTTTCTTCTAGTTTTGCAAGAACAACCAGTAGTGCAAGCAGTTTGGTTTGCTTCTTCTGCGTTTAGACAGTCACGTAATTGAACCCCAAAATTTTCAATGGTTTTCAGTCCAGTTTATTTAGTAAAGTTTTGGACAGCCATTAGGTGATTGAACTCTAATTTAACTGGCTATAAGTGTTAATTTTCTTAGAATAAGAACTTTTTTCTTCGCGATATATTGTACAACCATGAATTTTATCAGATCATGAAAGCTACTAGTGGTTCAAACACACTAATGGGTTGCTATGACAAATTTATAGTGTTTGTTGATGCTTATATCTGATGAATGCATGAATATATGACTGTAAAATGCTTATGATAGATTCTTATGATGGACATTTATGGATTAATGCATATGCATGAATGAAATTGCAACCTGAAATTCTCTTCTCCAAGCCCAAGGAGTGACCTTAGGGGTAGGCTTGGCATGTGACAAAAACATACCCCTTTCTCCTTTCATTTCCCCCCCAGTTTGCTTGGTCAACCTTGCATAAGTCAGCAGGCCATGGTAAAAGGTCCATTGAATATATCACTAGACGTGGCTCTGTAACTGGCCATCAATCCAATCAAGGCATTGTTGCAATTTTTTTCTATGGTTTTTAGCGATGACTTTTCAAATGCTAATTATGTAAGCTTCTTCTAGTGCTAAATGGAAAGTGAGGTCTGCTAGGTATTTCTATGTATTAGTACAGGAAAGGATACCACATCAAAACAGACTTGAGGTTGCAGGGATAATTCCAGTGTTATAAACATAATATTAACAATAATAATACAGTTAGACTAATGAAAGGTCAAAGGGCATGTACCCCTTCACCTCGTGACCATGCAATGCAGAAATATCTTCTGTCAATCAGAGAAACAGCGACTGTTTCCTACATATGGTATCAGAGCCGAAATTGGCCAATACAATTGGGTTAAAATCCTTCAATTTATCAACCGTACACCCACACAACAATTTTGTACACTCAAATTACTACCATCTCTACAACTAGTACAATCTGTATGTTGCAAATTGTATCCATTGTACTGTTCTGTACACTATTCCACTGCACTACTGTACAAATCCAAAACATGTGCAAATTAACTAAGGGAATCCATACTTAACCACCAATTCAGTTTTGTTCTCTACACATCTCCACCTATTCAATAGCTTCTCTGTGTCGTCCGTACACAACCACTAGCCATACACTGTCACTGCTGCCAACTCCATACACCTGCTGCAATTTTTGTAGGTGACTAATCAAGCCATGGTAGTAGCCACCAATCCTGTTGCCATACAGCCCAAACTGCCACCTGTACATTGAATTCACTTGTCTATATGTTGTCAGCAATCCAATCCACTCATATAATTTTCAGCCCTGTTGGTTTCCTTTATTGACTCCATTTACCCAAGTTCGATAGGCACTAGTCTCAGTCCTCCATCCACTTTATTTTCCCATACCACAATATTTGTTTTGCTAAAGCTAATTCTTCATACCACCTTGAGCCTCAATTGCATAGCTTTAGTGATCTTATTCTAGGGTTATCCCCCTTGTGCCAGAGTAGAGCCAGCCTAAAATTAGAGAAGTCATTGTTGTGGTGACAATGGACAACCCCTCTTAGTTCCCTCAAGTTTGCACTTGTGCTTTGGGGCTTTATCACTTGAGTGCCACTTTGGGCAATAACAATTTGAATTTTCACTTTTGTGATTCTAGAAACTCTAGGAATTCCACCTTCAAAATTTGCTCTTTCTAATTGTCTCTGATACCAAAATTTTCAACCATTTATTCTTGCAAACCATCAACATGCTCTAATAACAAAAGTTGGTGCAACAAGGAAGGGTAATGGACCCAATTAGATGTTGTGTGCTCGAACTCATACCACACAGGTTGTTTTCAATGAAGAAGAACCAATAAGCAATCTCATACAAGATAGAATATAAGATACAGCACATAATGCTTAAAAAGGTCTGTTCATTCTCATTAAGGATTATCAGATTACATACACGGGTGGGAATATCTAAGGATTATATGTTCTTCAACCTCCTCTCTTCTGCCTCACTTCTCTCTATAGATCTTGCACCCTTCATGCACCTCTCCTTTGCACATGGTCTACAACCTAAGACTTCTTCTCTCGCCTTTGAGATCCACTACTTCCCTAAAATCTTGTTCCTTCATATTCCTCCTCTTCTAGCATCCCACCACTCAAGTGCCAATCTTCCTCTTTCAACAACCAATCTCCCTTATCATCCATATATCCTCTTCGTGCCTCTTTCCCTTTGGAAATGCCTCTTGGAAGACTTCTACCTTCTCTTCAAGACTAAGCTTCCTCCTCTCTAAGCTAACTTAATCTCAAGGATCAATCTTCTCATGTAGACCAACCCAATCTCTTTCGAGTTGCACTACTTTATCTTTCATGCCTTTGACCTTTAGACTTCCAATGAATCCAACAACTCGACCACAATGGTTTACCTTCTCCTATTCTTGCTTAACCTCACTGCCAAGTAACCATCGCTTTGATTTCCTACTTATAATATTTCATCTTCGTCTACCCCAACAACCTTTTATCTTCCTACATGCATGTTGTCCTGCCCTTCTTTTTCTTTTCTGTGCCATCACTCACCTTCCAACTCCAAACGTGCCTCTCATTCCACGTGCTCACTTCTTCAACTGTCTTGTGTTGCTTCAAATGTACATACATCTAAATGCTCCTGCATCAAACTCCCCTTGCCAAAAAAGCATTGCATCTCCATGTGCACATCATCATTTGCTTGCTTCATCATAGCGTTACTCTTACAGAATCTTTGGTATTGATTTAGAATCCACATACTCTTAGCATCCATTTTATTTCTCCACTTCACCAAACATTGTTTGTATTTTGGGCCTCGTGCCTTGAATACTTTCTCCTACAACACTTTGTCTATCTCTGGTTATTCCTTGGCATCTATTCCATCCAATATGGTTCAAACATTCTCCTTCTCACTTTCCCAACCTCATCTAAGTCATGACCTACAAAATCATGTAGATCCTTCACAATGAATATTAGTCACATTTCCAATCACTTTAGCAATTCCACTTCATATGCATTGTTACGCCCCAAATTCTTTGCAGCACACCCTACCAGATGTGCCAAAGAGGGGTGTTTTTTTTCCATTGTAAAAGGCCAAGTTAGGGCTTGTTTATGTAAAAGTGTTGGTCTAGCAAGGCTCTAAACCATTGGTCTGGTCATGGCAAGTCCTCTTAGTCCTCATTTCAAGGAGTGTTGGCCTAGTGGCTTTGCTAACAACCCCTTGATGGGCGGTAACCCCTCATCATGTCAGGCATTTATGCCATGGCTGGGTGTCTAGCGTACCTTGGAATGAATCCATTAGGACACATGACTTAGTGGCTCTTAGCCACATTTATGGTTTTTGGTCTTGTTGTATCATCCCTCCCTCTTGGTCATCTTGGTATTGAAAAGGAAATCGTCCACCATCCAAGCAAGCTTAAAGAGGCCTTGCCAACCTGAGGAGGGCATTGAGGGAAAAAGACAAATGTTGGGGTTAGATAGGGCATGAAGTCCTCCTTCCAAGCTCATCTTTTCATCACGTTGAAGCATTTCATCATTTTTTATCATTATTTTATTTTTTACAAGGTTTAGTCCCCAAATTGTGGGTGACAAACCCTAAAACTCATTAAAAATCTTTTTAAAGACAAATTAGGTAGGTCAACTTAAAGGAGGATTAAGTTATCCTTTTCTCATATAAATTAGGCACCTCCTCTTCATTTGTAATCAAGATCATGGGATCAAACATGACTGAAATTTTATTTCTTCTTATGTACATGAGCTATTGAGTGGTGTGCACCTCCTTTCGTGGCAAGTTCTAGGGTTTTCAAGGATCAAAGTTGATGTTTGAGGTTTTCTTTGATATCTTTCAAGGCTATTCTAAGGTGAAAGGACTCTTGAAGCATCTTCTCTTCTCCTTTTCTTCTTAATTATGGTAAGGTCTTAAATCTCGTCGTGCACTACCGGAGGCATCCAAGGTAGGAGTAATTTATGGTTTTATGCATAATAGTCTAGTCTTTTTAGTGAGCCATCCCTCTTGAAGGGAATCTCTTGCTTGGACCTAGGTATCTTTCTTTTCCCTAACTAGGCCAAAGGCTAACACAACCCAGGGTTTCTTAGTCGTGCCCTAGTTCTTTCAAATATTGAGTTGTCAATTCTTAGCAGAAACGTTAACCCCAATTTCTCGATGCTCGAAAGGAATAAGACCTAGGTCTAATTCTCTCATCTTCACCAAATTCTCTTTTGCAAAATTTCCATGTACTATATATTAAAAAAAAATACAAAAAGAACCCTAAAAATTAATACTTTTGAAGAATCCAATTTTTTTTTTGTCGTCATGATTAGTTAGCATTGAGTTTACTTCCAAAATTCTAAAATATTTATCACGGTTATAATTTTCTGAGTTGTTTATACAAGTGAAAAATCCATAAAAAAGTCAAAAAATCCCATAGAGTTGTTTTGCAGCTCAAATAAGCCCAAAAATAGGGTGACATCAGTCCTAGGGAGGGTGACAACATCTTCTAGAGGCTGCTACAGTCTTGTTGCAGGTCTGGTATAAGTGTTTTGCAGGTCCATCTTTGATAAGAAGATCAAACCCTACTGGTTGGAGAAGGCCCCTACTTCATCTCCAAGTTTCAAGGAATCACCTAGGGGGGTTATGAAGTGCCAAATCAAGTCTGTTAACCATTATTGCAGGGAATTGCAGACCTGTAGGTGAAATTAGTCCCAAAACACAGCATTCATCCATCAAAGCAAGTGCACCTGAGAGAAGATTGAGACTTCTTTGAGTGGTGATCATCGAGAGGTACTTTTTGGGGTGTTTCCATGGTCTATTTTGGCTTTTCTTGCTTGTTTATATTGCTGGTTTTTAGTGTAGTAAATTGACATATCTTATTGATAAACCAGTACCATTTTTTATCGCTCCTAAACCTTCCTACTCATTAAGTATTCATTGAATATCTTGTTGACTCCATTAAGGCACTAATCTTCCAACATAGTGGGAATATCTTGTAGAGATAGAGTTGTTCTTGTTGCATATCTTGCAGGTCTATTTCTATTCTTGTTTGGGAAGCCTCCCGTGGCCTAAGGAGTAGGCCTAAAGAGAGAGGTGTATGCACTGAGGTGACAATGGGTGCATCTATTGAAAAGTTGTCAATCTGAGCACCGTCCCTCGTGACCTAATTTGAAGAGTGCTAATTTGTGAGATAACATTTTTTGGCATTGTTGCCAGGGACGCTTGAATATTGTTGCATGATAGTTGGGGCACATTGCTTAGGTCAAATCTTTCGTCTTCCTGACATGAACGACAAATATTGTGAGAAAGCAATTTGTGAAGTTGAGGTAAGTTTTTGTTTTGTACTTTGATGAGATTATTGTTAAGGACTAACCTTGCAAATCTTATCCGGCAACTCCACCGAAGAAAATACAACAAAAAGGTACACTTCAAGATAGAGCCCTCAACCATTGGCAACATTGTTGGGTGTAAAGGTGAGCACATCCATCAATTGCGAAGAAAAGCTCATCTTGGTGACTCCACGCATTTTTGACATCAATAAAAAGATGATATGGCATTTTATGATGAACCATGGATACACAACTGGTTTGATGCATTGGATTTATGTTTTTGTTTTGTTTTGAGGTAAGTTTTTGTTGTGTACTTTGATGAGATTATTGTCAAGGACTAACCTTGCAAGTCTTATCTGGCGACTCCATCGTAGAAAATACAACAAAAAGATACACTTCAAGACAGATCCCTTAGCCATTGGCGACATTGTTGGGTGTAAAGGTGAGCACATCCATCAATTCCAAAGACAAGTTCATCTTGGTGACTCCACGCATTTATGACATCGATAAAAAGATGATATGGCATTTTATAATAAACCATGGATGCACAATTGATTTGATGCATTGGATTTCTTGGGCATCCCGAGATATCCTAATCAAATCCATGGCGATGAGTGGAAGAAGGATGGTTGGGAGAAATGCATCCCAAAATTTCATGGACGTGGGGATTCAGTTGATTGGCATGTTATATCACTCGTGTGGGCTATTTCAGAATTAAAAGTCGTCCATGAGGGATGTTAAGATGAAGATGTTCTAGTTGTCTCTTGATTTGGAGAACGATGATATAGAAAAATGGTATGATGGGCTTCCTAAGAAAGGAATTTGTTCATTCAAAGAATTTATCAAGGTTTTTTGTGAGAGATGGGATCATTTTTTTCACCAGGAATATTGAAGGGCTCTTTGATGAAGGCATTTCTAGCCCCAAGGTTTGAAGACGAAGATATTAACAAAGATATCATAGAAAGTGAAGCCAAGGAAATCCATGTTGAAAACCAAGAAGCACATGAAGACCAAGAAGGCCTAATCAAAGAAAGCAAAGATATGGTGAGTTCTCCTTATCGGTGTTTCGAAGATTCCTATGATGTCTTGGGCCTTTTGGAAGAAAGTGGCAGGATTTCTTTGCATGATCGAGAAGACAATGATTATTGGAGGTTTCTTGGCCTTCCCATCTATGATTCTTCAAGGGTCGGGAGTGTTGTACTTGATCCTTTGGGTTGCACATGTTTCAAGGAAAATGATATTTTCTCATTGTATGGAAGTGAAAAGGTTGTCAGTTTGGATCAGCCAAAGGCAATTTTTATGCATATTTGAAACAAAATGAAGAAGCTCTTGAAAAGCCATTCCCCATTGAAAAAGATGCTTAAGGCATGGTTAATGAAGGTATAGTTGCCATTGAAAAGGATGTTGAAGACGTGGTTAATGAAGGTATAGTTGATGCTTCTTCGTGTTCCCTTGATGATGAAGTATTGGTGAGCCTTCTTTCTTCTTTTGCTATTAAAGACAATTTTTTTAAAGAAGATAGGTTTGAGGATCCCTTTGTTGTTGAATGTAAATCTTTGATTCAGAGATCACTACTCCCTCTGAATCACCCTGAGAACTCAAGTAGTTTGAGCCTCGATATCAATGCATACTCATAAAGATATAAACTCAACAGCTAGTTCTCTTTACCAAACTAAAACATACATGCAATCACACATAAACACCAAATATACCCTGGAAACCCCAAACGGCGAAAACCAGCAATCTGTGGGGATATCTTCTCTCTCGAGCCCAAAGCATATATATAAATAGACAAGTACAAAACAGGATTACCTCAAAGGTAACTCAATCCCTGAACCGGACAGACTCTAGATCTGCATGCATCAGTTGATGCATGCACTGGAAGAGTAAGCCCTAACTGGTAAATTGGATCTGAGTGTCTCTGCAGGTGCCTCTGACTGATATGCCTCTTTGTATCACACTGCTCTGATCTGCTCTCTCTGAAGACTGCCCTCTGAAGAATGCGACCTCCACTGCATGCAGAAGTGCGCCCTCCCCTTTGGATGTCTAGTGCTCGTACCTAACCGGATCTCAGCAGATCTGAGCTCTGAACATCCCTAACCTTCCTTGAATGTTGAAGCAAGGCTATCTTGGAAGTCTCAGACTCTGAATCGGTTGATCTGGCTCCAAACGAGCTCCTCCCTTCTTGGGAAATGCACCCTCCTCCAAGGGAACACGTCCTCCTCTAAACTGAGCAAAATGCTCTTTGATGGACTGTCTCTGTCCACAGACCTAGGTGCCTAGTGACTCTGGAGCTGAAGGTCACTGATCCATCTCAGATCTGACCTTCCTAGCTCCTGCAGCAGCTCCTCTCTCTCTGAAAGTCGCCCTGCATGCACAACTGCGCCCTCCTCACTCTAGCACTATCACTCTCTGATAATACAATTGAGCAACCTCATCTGTGGACCCCCTGCCTCTATAAATAATCTCACTGATGAATTAGGTCTACCAAAACCCTAATTCTCGATGCATGCACAAGTCACTTTTGTATGCATCCAACGATCGCTGACAAGTCATGCAAAACTCATGCATGCAAAGGTCAAATCACCCAGGAAGTTCCGCATGCAGCCACCACTGAGCTCATGCCACTGAGTAGAGTGCATCTCACCCTCTACTCCATATTGATGCCTATACTACCAATGTACCTCCATGCAAGGCATCTGAATCATGGAGGCCATCCCAAAGTTACCACACTCTAACATTGAAGATGGTTGCCGTGGATACAATGATGTGCACTTTCCTTATTTTGATCACGATATGGGTAGTGAAGATTAGAACTTTGTTGCAAAACCCATATATGATTCTTCAAATGAGGTAAGTGTAAAGTTTGACGACCTTGGAAAACCGATATTTGATGAGATCTCTCATTTGGTTCAGCCATACCTGCTCACCATTGGTGAGGATATGCGGTTACATATGGAGACTTCTATTATAGATGTGGAGCAGCCAGGTTTACCCTCTCCTAGGGTGGATCTCAGACATCATTTTCAGCCATGTTTCTCAGGGATTAATGTGGGTTTTGGACAACAAGAAGGTGGTTTTATTACAGGGTTAGAGCAACAAAGTATGCCCTATGGCATATTTGAGGTCTCTTTTCTAGTCATATCTTTAAGAATTTCTTGTTGGTTACAAAAGTCATTTAGGGTAGTGTTACGATGGTACTAGTACCAACGCACCTGCAGAGGTGCCCCGGGGAGAGGGGGTCATTTTTCTCACCAAGAGGGGTGTTTAGCTAGCTTTTTCTAGGTAGGAGTTATGGCCAGACCCTCTGGTTTCTCCCTTGGAAGTATTATGGGTTAGTGGCATTGCTGACTGCCTCATGAAAGGGCTTGAAGCCCTGAGGTTGGTGTCTGGGGATTCCAGGAGTGGATCACTGAATCACATGACCCCAACCCTGATTTAGCATTCTGGTGACAGTTCTTTCAGCAATGAGGCATCTCTTTCTCCTCTAGGTCACCTCCAGCACCCTCCTGGCCCTCCAATTCACCAGTGCCCTCTCTCTGGGGCCTCCTTTTTATGATGACATCATCCTTGGAGCCAAGCTATGATGCTTGATTAGGGGGGAGCGTTGAGGTATATTCACTTCTATTGGGGTTAGTTGGGGCATGATGACCCCCCCCCCTCCATAGTCTGACCTTCAGAACGGCCGATATGCTCATTGTTATCCATTTTGCTCATGTATGGGTCAAATCTGGGGAAAACACCCCAATTTACCCACTATTTTGATTATTTTATATTATTATTGTTTTAATTTAAGTTGACATTTCTAATTTCAAATTGACATTTTAAAAAGGCATATCGTCCTGGATTTATTTTATTTTTGAAAAGTTAGTGTGAGAAAGGTATAAATACACCTTGTCCTCACTTCATTTTAACATCAACTTATGGGATAAAACTTATTTTTCTAATTTTTACCCTTCTTGGCTCAACGGAGTGATGCGCACCTCTTGAGGATGGATATGCTTGCTAGTTCGGGGATAAATATTTGAAGTCTTTGCTCCTGTTTCTTTGCTAAGGTAATGCTAAGAGTTGTTTGATTAACACATGCACAAGAAGGTATCCAAGTCTCTTCTCTTGATATTTCTTTGTTAAATGTTGGATGTGAGCTTGTCTAAGGTTGAATGGTAGCCATTGATGTTGCATTTTGCCCTAGCATAAGTCATTTTCATCCTTTAGTTACCCTAGCATTGTCAACTTGAGTTTTAGGTCTCCAAAGTTTGTCTTAGCTAGGGCATCATCAACCAACTCTTGTAGTTGTTGAGGAAGCCCTAGTTTTCCAAGCTTGGCAAGTGCCATCTCAAGGGGAGGCTATCCTCCTTGATGCCCACGGTTAGGGTGGATTTCTCTTCAAACACTAGGTTGTTCATCTACATTTCTAACCTAAATTTCTGATTTTGTACATTTTGTAAATATTATTTTAGCTTAAGCTTTTAATTTTTATGTAATTTTTGCTTTTTTTTTAAATTATTGCTAAACACTAAACTAAAAAGCCCTAAATATTGTTTTTTCTGTGCAAAACCCTAGCTTCAGTAAGCTTAAACCCTCGCGACTTCTTCCTTCTCCATCCATTATCCTCGTTCTCCTCCTCCCTAAGCTCGCCCTCACTCCCTTTGTCTCCTTAGACCCTCGCTCCTCCACTTTTCCTCCTCGCTGCCCTAGACCGCAGCCCTTCTTCTCTCTGCTGGCCGCCTCCCTTTCCTTTGTTTGCTGCTCCCTTTCCCTTCCTCCATACTTCCTCTTCCCTCTTTCTTCCACTTTGGCCTCCCTCCTTGCTTCTCCCTCCACCTTCACTCCTCTTCCCATCTTCCTCTCTTCTTTATCCTCCTCTCCACCTCCCTCTTCCCCTTTCTTCCTTCCCCCCTTCTTCATCCTCTTTCGCTGCCCTTTCCTTCCCCTTTGCTACCCCATCCGAACCCTTCTCCCATCTTCACACAGGTCTGCAATATTGCAGACCCTGTGTGTATTCCTTTGCTGCCCTAGCACCTGCAGTCACACAGTGTCAAGGGACCTCAGACTTCAGTACTTTTTATCTTGATTTTCTGCCTAGTTTATGTGCTAGTTTATTGTTGTTTTTCTGTTGTTCAAAAGAGGCCCACAATTCACATATATGAGGTCTGATTTTTAATTTTTTGAAGTGAAAGTCTCCTACACACAGTCAGAGATTTCCTTTTTGTAAAGGGTCTTAGTTTGATTGATAGTTTACATAAATTGCAAATCTGATATTAACCTCGATATATTGACTACTTCACTATGTACAGATCTGAAAGTAATAAGTCGATTTTGGGTTGAAACATATGTGTTAACACTGATTATTAATGCTAAAGTGACATTGGATAATTCTGACGTTGTTTTTATTAGATACCCTTTACTTGGAGTTATTGCATTAGCATCTTGGACTAACTTAACTTTGTCACTTGCATGTAAATATTGATGAATGATCTCTTGAATGATTAATGGTATAAGTGGGTCGATTTTGACACTTGACTAAATGTTCTTTATCATACTTGTACCTTGTCATGCTCACATTGAATGATATTTGAACCTACCTTGACTTGGATATGTTACAACAACAATTAGAACTTATTTAACTCTGTTGATGAATGTAATAAATGATCTTTCATATATGATGATCTTGGATTGACCTTACACTCTCATTGAATAATCTATGTTGGTTAATAATCCTTGGTGAATCCTAGTAAAATTGGTGATTCTTTGATCATATGCTTTGCCTAATTTGCACCTAATGACATTGGATGATTAATTGTTATGTTATCTTCACATTGACTCCATTTAGGCACTGGTCTAACTACAAATTGATTGCATAGAGAATATAGTCCTTTGGTTGTACTAGTGTTCTACAGGTTATCACAAGGGTACTTTTCCTTGGTGGTTCCGACGCTCCGAAGAAGTTAGAATCGTGATCGCTATGACATTGGATCACTTTTCTTATTTTTGCTTATCGGGAACTAGCCTTGCTAGTTTGCCCAGTAACAGGTAGCAAACAGGTTTTGAAGAGAAGGTTCATGATAAAGGAAGTTTGTACTTGAGCAAGCTTGGATAGAGGTGGCTTGTGAAAGGGCCCCTTCTTCTTGGCATAAATTTAAAGGCATCCATGTTCGTGATCTTTTCCATTGTTCCGACCCCATTCCGATGAAGGTAATGACATCGACCCAGCTTATCATTGACGTAATTTTGTCTTGGACTATTGCCAAGGACAAGGGAAGAAGCCCTGGCATGAATGATATGTTAAGTTGGCTTCACTGGTAGTATGATTTCACTTGACCTATTCCTATTACCATGCTTAACGTAGGTAGGTAGGTTGCATAATCTCTTGCATAAGTATATTGCGTGTCATTTGCTTTACCTTTCATTGCATTTTATTGTGTTGTTTTTATAAATTTCATATTTCCAATTGAACAAGGAAGGACGGATGTTTCTGCCCCCGATGCGTTTGATGCTCTTTGTTATTTGAAGTGTGTGTAGATCTATAGGTACCAAAAGATTCAAGAGGTTCTCACACACATCCGGGAGAAGCACATGTCTCGCAGTTAGAGCCAACTGTTATGTCCCAGATTCTTTGAAGCACACCCTACCAGATGTGCCATAGAGGGGAGCCTTTTTTCCATTGTAAAAGGCCAAGTTGGGGCTTGTTTATGTAAAATTGTTGGTCTAGCATGGCTCAAGACCCTTGGTCTGGTCATGGCAAGTCCTCTCGGTCCTCATTTCAAGGAGTGTTGGCCTAGTGCCTCTGCTAACTACCCCTTGATGAGCAGTAACCCTTCATCATTTCGAGCATTTATGCCCTGGGTGGGTGTTTGTTGCACCTTGGAATGAATCCATTAGGACACATGGCTTAGGGGTTCCTAGCCACACTTATGGTTTTATGCTTTGTAGAGGTGATTGCGCTTGTAAGGGTTGTCACACCCACCTTAGCACACCTCATTGATACCCCCTTGGACCTTATCTTATTGTATCATCCCTCCCTCTTGGTCATCTTGATCTTGAAGAGCAAATTGTCTACCATCCAAGCAAGCTTAAAGAGGTCGTCCCAACCTAAGGAGGAGGATGTTGAGGGAAAAAGACAAATGTTGGGGTTAGATGGGGCATGACGTCCTCCTTCCAAGTTCACCTTTTCATCACGTTGAAGCAATTCATCATTTTTTATCATTATTTTATTTTTTATAAGGTTTAGTCCCCAAATTGTGGGTGACAAACCCTAAAAAATCATTAAAAGTCATTTTAAAAATTTAGAGACAAGTCAGGTAAGTTGTCTTAAAGGAGGATTAAGTTTTTCTCATATAAATAAGGCACCTCCTCTTCATTTATAATCAAGATCATGAAATCAAACATGCCTGAAATTTTATTTTTTCTTGTGTACATGAGCTATTGAGTGGTGCACACCTCCATTCTTGGCAAGTTCTAGGGTTTTCAAGGATCAAAGTTGATGTTTGAGGTTTTCTCTGCTATCTTTCAAGGTTATTCTAAGGTGAAAGGACTCTTGAGGCATCTTTTCTTCACAATTATGGTAAGGTCTTAAATCTCGTCTTCCACTGCTAGAGGCATCGAAGGTAGGAATAATTTAGCGCTTTATGCATAATAATCTAGTCTTGTTAGTGAGACATCCCTCTTGAAGGGCCTCTCTTGCTTGGGCCTTGGCATCTTTCTTTGCCCTAACTAGGTCAAAGGCTAACACAACCTAGAGTTACTTAGCCTTGTCCTAGTTTTTTCAAATATTGAATTGCAAATTCTTAGGAGAAACATTAACCCTGATTTCTCGGTGCTCGGAAGGAATAAGACCTAGGTCTAAGTCCCTCATCTTCACCAAATTCTTTTTTACAAAACTTCCTTGTACTATATATTGAAAAAAAATACAAAAACCCAAAAATTTTAATATTTTTGAAAAATCCAAAAATACTTATGTTTTGCTATTGTGATTTGTTAGCATTCAATTTACTTGCAAAATTCCAAACTGTTTACTGTTGTTGTAATCTTTTGAGTTGTTTATACAGGTGAAAAATCTATAAAAGTCAAAAAATTCCATAAAGAGTTGCTTTGCAGTTCAAATAGGTCCTAAAATAGGGTGACGTTATCTTCTAGAGGCTGCTACAACCTTGTTGAAAGTCTAGTATAAGTGTTTTGCAGGTCCATATTTGACAATAAGATCAAACCCTAGTGGTTGGAAAAGGTCCCTACTTCATCTCCAAGTTTTCGGGGTTGAGCTGGGGGTGTTTTGAAGTGCCAAATCAAGTCTTTCAGCCATTATTGCAGGGAATTGCATATCTGTAGGTGAAATCAATCCCAAAACACAGCATTCATCTGTCAAAGCAAGTGCACCCTAAGGGGGATTGAGCCTCCTTTGGGTGGTGATCATCAGGAGGTACTTTTCGAGGTGTTTCCACGGTTATTTTGGCTTTTCTTGCATGTTTATATTGTTGGTTTTTGCTGGAGTAAATTAACTTATCTTATTGATAAACTAGTACCAAGTTTTATCACTCCTAAACCTTCCTAGTCATTAAGTATTTATTGAATATCTTATTTACTGATCTACTAACGTAGTGAAAAGATCTTGTAGAGATAGAGTTGTTCTTGTTGCATATCTTACAGCTCTATTTCGACCCATATTTGGGAAGCCTCTCGTGGACTAAGGATCAAACCCAAAGAGAGAGGAGTGTACAATGAGGTGACAATGGGTGCATGTCCTAAAAAGTTTTCAATCTTAGCACCGTCCCTTTTGACATAAATTGAAGGGCGCTAATTTGTGAGGTAACATGCATTCCACCCAAATTTTCTCTTGAGTCTACATGGTCCAATCTTCCTCCCATTTAGCTACTTGTATGTTCCCCTGGGATAATTTTCCTTAAATGCACCATTCTCTTGATTCTACATGGTCCAATCTTCCTCCCATTTAGCTACTTGTATGTTCCCCTGGGATAATTTTCCTTAAATGTACCATCACCAAATCAACTTCTTCGGATCTCTTGAATCTCCTCCTCATGTTTGCACACCTCTTATGTCTCGTGCTACTTTCTCACAAATTCTCTTGAACCTAGCATATATCTCCCTCATTTATTCAACAAATACCCTTGAATCATCACTCCTTTGCATCCCAAAAGCATATCAACGAAGTCTATAACAACCTTTGCACTACATCCATACACAATTCCAAAAGGTGGTAACATTGTCAATCTATCCATTGTGTTATTGTAAGAAAATTTTGGCTACGGTAGGAAACTATCCCATTGTTCTGGTCTATTACCAAGCAGATAATTCAAAAGATTCCTCAAATTTTTATTCACTACTTCTATATATCCATTTGTTTGTGGATTGTATGCTATACTACATTGCAAATTCATGCATATATCTCCCTCATTTATTCAACAAATACCCTTGAATCATCACTCCTTTGCATCCCAAAAGCATATCAACTAAGTCTATAACACCCTTTGCACTACATCCATACAAAATTCCAAAAGGTGGTAACATTGTCAATCTATCCATTGTATTATTGTAAGCAAATTTTGGCTACAGTAGGAAACTATCCCATTGTTCTGGTCTATTACCAACCAGACAGTTCAAAAGATTCCTCAAATTTTTATTCACTACTTCTATATATCCATTTGTTTGTGAATTGTATGCTATACTACATTGCAAATTCATGCTCAATATCTTCCACACCATCCCCTCCATAAATGACCAAGAAATCATATCCTTGTCAGTAAAGGTCTTCAACAGTTTATGTATCCTCACAACTTCCTTGAAAAGATATTTGCACAATAACATGCAATCCTATATTATGACTTATTCCCTTAGCCACATAGAAAATTCAGTCATCTCTCTACATACCTGCCTACTTCCTTCCTCAAGTTAAGCCAATATAAGATAAGAATTATGCAAGTGTACTTAAGCAACCTAGATCTACTAAAAATAAGCTTTAAATCCTAGATCTAGTAGCATACTTAGCTTAAATCAGCTTCTTAAAATATTCCTTTCAAATGAAACTAATTTAACTAAGCATGCAAGTAACTGTAACCAGAAAAGTTTAAATTTAAAATGAAGGAATGAGAGAGATAGAAAGAATGTTGGAATCCTGGGAATTTTTGGAGCTATGGAACCTACTGGTGGAGAACAGAGGGACTGTATCCTGAAAGTACTTGAAGAGCAGTAGAGTCAAACTAGATCATCTGCATATTCAAGCTTAGGCAACCTGCACAACTAAAACTACTTGCACAAAACGTCAAATCCAGTGCTTCTCATTCCAGAAATTAGAAGAGTATGCATACAAACTAGTAATAACATACTACTTCTATACCACGGACATGAGCAAGCAATATATGAAATCAAACTAGAATCATAAATCCTACCAACTAGTAATAGTCCTTTGAAGGCCTTGATCATCCACAAATGCATCAAATAATTAAGCTACGCTACAGTTACCTCATAAACCATTGACATTTGCATCCACACCAGTGTTATCGGAACCGGACCGGAACCGGAAAAACCGGCCGGTCTGACCGGTTTACAGAGGTAACCGGTCCGGTCAAGGACAAAAACCGGTTGAACCGGAATTTTGTCTGAACCGGGTACTGAACCGGCCAGAACCGGCCGGAACCGGTCAAAACCGGCCGAACCGGCCGGAACCGGTCAAAACCGGCCCGAACCGGCCGGTCCGTACAGTGGACCCATGAAACTGATTTTTATTTTTTTTAAACACAAAAAAAAGTTTTCTATGCTTCTATGATTAGTTTATTGTTATTCATTAGTACTATGGTTGCCATTTCGAGCCTCTTTGTTGATGTCCTTTGGTTCAGAACCTCAGAGATGTATTGCACTAGCTGTTGTTTTGGTTATTTGCACCCATACTTGCTATATATATATGAGAAACTTTGCATATTTGTGTATTAATGGTTTGGATTCATATGTATGCACATGAATATATATGTTTTTTACAAAATATGAATATTTTATGTATTTTTTAGTCGACCGGTTTTTTTTCCCGGTTTTTTCCCGGTTCCGGTCCGGTTTCCGGTCCGGTTCACATTTTGGGCTTCGCCGGTTCGATGACCGGTCCGGTTCTGATAACATTGATCCACACACAGAGCACTACACCACAGATTTGCCTCCAAACCTTTATTATTCCAAAAAGATGTTACAAAATACAGTACACAGCCTTTCAGTCCTCTCTGACCATGAGAGAAATGAGAGCCCAATGCCTTCTTAAATAGAAAAATGGAGGAGGGGCGCATTAGGGTAAGAGAGAGCAAGAGGGGCAAATTTCTCAAATTGAAGAGATGAATGGGCCATAACATAAGCCTTGATTCAAGGCTGATTTGATTGAATATTTATGGGATGTGATTTCCCACTCAACTCCCTCTTTAGTGGGATCAAATTCCCCTAATTTAGGAATCTAATTTTTTCGTAACTTTATTATTTTTCTATTTTTTCACTCACTTTTGACTTTTTTGAGCAAAAGTAATTTAACTTTTTAAGTGAAAAATAAATCACTTAAACACTTAGGAAAGTGGGTCTAATGGTAAAGTGGATACTCTAAGTTAGAAAACGAGCACCCCCATGGCCAAATTGGCCTCCTAACCACACTTTTATTACATTTTTTTTTTTTTTTTAATTAAAATATAAAAAAAGGAGCTCGTTTAATGGGAAAAAAATATTTCTCGGAACTGACCGAGAATCCTAAGGGACCTAGTGCATGTCCATAATGACTCAATTTGATGTCTAGCATGCTCATAAACAATGACACTTGAGCTTTAAAAACCTTCTAAGGCCTAAGCACCAAGACGACATTCCAACTTTGGAGCAGCAGGTGAACAACTTGTCGATTATACATCGCTTATTCAGCAGTACATAATTGATAAGGAAAAAAACACCATGGTATGTTCGCATTTGATGTCTAGGTCCTAGGAAGCCAAACTCTTTACATAGAAAGCCATGCTAGCACATTTTTACAAACTCCCCCAAGGGGGTATGAACATGCAATTATTAAAAAAGGGGCCAAAACTTGGCCTGATGGATCTCGGAACACTGATGATGAACAATTAGATTGTTCAAGTCCTCGATGGTCACTCGGAATCCACTAAGTGCAATTTAGTGGATAACAGTTCCCAGTGGAGATCTTGTGCATAGAAGCACATCACCAAGCTTCACTCCTCCTCGAGAGATACATTGGCCTTGGATGTTAGGAGAGATAGAACAAGGGTCCCAACCCTCCCCCTCCATGATCACATAGTTGGGTCCTGTTAGTCCTAGCCACCCTCCATAGAACATGATCAGGCACAACATTAACACGATCGTGTGTTAATTTTTTACTTGTTTAGCATAATAACATTAAACAACATAATCACTGAAAGAAATACAAGCACAACAAACATAAGGAACACACAATTTCTCTCGGGGAAACCACAAGGGAGAAAGCCCCGGCAAAACTTCCTCAATATAGAATTCACCAAGTACAAGATAAAACCCCAAGACAAAACAACTTCTCTCCTTTACTTGTGCAAACTTCTCTCTCCCCTATGCGACCTTGAGTGAGTGAGATGAGTGATCCAAATGAGCAACTCAACCTTCTATTTATAATTTACAAGTGACTTGGCCTGTTTACTAATTAGGTTGGCTTGACTCACCTAACTGGGCCGACCTGTACTCTTTACAATAAAATATTCTTTTCTAGTTATTCTAGGCCGACCTATTCAGTTAGGGTTTACATTGACTCTTTCAATGACTCTTACATTATGAATTACATCAATGACATCTCCTAAAGGAGGAATACAATAATACAATAGACAAATACATTTAGAATATCTTCCGGAGTTACATTTCTTTAACACTCCCTCTTAACTAGGAAGGTATTATGCGAGCAACATCAATAGCATCAACAGTTGTCCAACTGACTTGTGAATCTCTATATGTCGTAGGAATTTTTTGGAACATCATCATATGTTGGAACATCATCATCGGCATCATCATCATCGTCAGCAAGAAATTGTTGGAACATCAATGTCATCTGCTAGAATATCATCATCATCTGTTGGAATATCACCATCAACATCATCATCATCATCATCATCATCATCTACTGGAATATCACCATCTGCAACATCATCATCATCTGCTGGAACATCACCATCTGCTGGAACATCACCATTAGCATCATCATCGTCGTCTACTGGAATATCACCATTAGCAACATCATCATCAGCTGGAATATCACCATCAGCATCATCATCATCGTCTGCTAGAATATCACCATCAGCATCATCATCTGTTGGAATATCACCATCAGCATCATCATCATCTGCTGGAATATCACCATCAGCATCATCATCATTTACTGGAATATCACCATCAGCATCATCGTCGTCGTCTGCTGGAATATCACCATCAGCATCATCAGCATCGTCTGTTGGAATATCACCATCAGCATCATCATCAGTGTATGAACACTAGAAAACCATCAATCATCAATCAACAAGTACTGGAACAACAATCATCGGTAAGTAAATACTGGAACAATCAACAACAACAACAATCATCAGTAAACAAATACTAGAACAACAACATCAGTAAGTAAATACTGGAACAACAACATCAATCATCAGTAAACAAATACTAGAACAACAACATCAATCATCAGTAAACAAATACTGGAACTCTATCAGACAGCAAGTACTGATCTTCAGTCACCTCAGGACTAGCATCAGTCATCTCAGGACTGGAACTCTATCAGTCATCTAGTACTGATCTTCAGTCACCTCAGGACTGGCATCAGTCACCTAAGGACTGGAACTCTATCAATCAGCCAATACTGATCTTCAGTCACCTCAAGACTGGCATCAGTCCCCTAAGGACTGGAACTCTATCAGTCAGCCAGTACTGATCTTCAGTCACCTCAGGACTGGCATCAGTCACCTAAGGACTGGAACTCTATCAGATAGCCAGTACTGATCTTCAGTCACCTCAGGACTAGCATCAGTCACCTAAGGACTGGAACTCTATCGGTCAGCCAGTACTGATATTCAGTCACCTAAGGACAGGAACTCTATCAGTTAGCCAGTACTGATCTTCAGTCACCTCAGGACTGGCATCAGTCACCTAAGGACTGGAACTCTGGCATCAGTCACCTAAGGACTGGAACTCTATTAGTCATCCAATACTGATCTTCAATCACATAAGGACTGGCATCAGTCACCTAAGGACTGGAACTCTATCAGTCAGCCAGTACTGATCTTCAATCACCAAGGACTGGCATCTCTATCAGTCAATAAGTACTGATCTTCAGTCGGCAAGAACTAGAATCACTATCAGTCAGCAAGTACTGATCTTCAGTAGGCAAGTACTGGAATCACTATCATCACTCTCTCTTTCTAAGGAGCTCCAGTCATCATCATCACTCCAGGTGATCATCCTATCCCATCGGTTCCTTCTAAGCCCATACAAAGTCTTCTTCAATGTGCACACATGTGGTTCTCTGTAGAGAGTTCTAAGTCCTGAAGGTTGCTCCATATCATCTTCTACTTCGATTACACCATCTATCTAGTGTAATATCCACCACTAAGGAAGTGTGTCTGGCTACTAGAGCAACATCTCGTCATAGTCGACTCCCTCTTTCTGAGAGAACCCTTGCTTTGTACTTGATTTCATAAGTCCAACGTTACTTGTTTTACGAAACGAATCTCATCATTCTTCATTTGTAGGTGATCATGTACGATATTTCCTACAAGTCAAAATTCAGTTGCATGATTAGAAACATTTCATGGTTTCCAAAACAAATTAATAATGACAAATTCTTATGCATAGGTCACACAGTCATGCAACTATCTTAGCCAATGTTTCAATACAACATTCATCCATATCCCGTATTCATACGGTAACTTTCTAGATGCCTTCCGTCTCTACCAAAACATTATTAAGAGAGTGCACTATTCCCAATATGTCAGCAAAGATGTTTCATTCTAGATAAGTAACAATGGAATGTTGTATAGCACCATAGGCCACTTACCCATCACATGCATATTAGTAGTATTTTGTTCATCAATGCAAAAATTCTAACATGCATAATACACATACTAAATCTAGGAACATAAATATGTGAACAACAGGACAATACAAAAAATAACAATTCAAATACTTACCTTTGTTTGTTTGGTAGGATCTCTCTTGATCCTAGTCTCCTTGCAGGAGTCTCTAACAATGTGCTCCACTCCATCTGATTTCGAGGACTTGTTCCTTTTTTTCTTATGACCGACAATGTTGAACAAGTCTTCTATACTACAAATCACAAGGACTCATGGTCCTAGCTATTAGGGGTGAGTCTACATGTCCCTTCAATTTGTAGAGTCCTCCTTCTTCAATTTCAATCACAACTGCATCCCCTCTTATCCAATGCTAAGATAGATAAGAGGTTCTTCTATCTTCCTAGTTTGGATTAAAGTACATATTCCTCATCATTGGAGGGAACTTCTTTGGCCTTCCTTTCATCATCATGTTCAGCTACATGGGCATGAAATCTTTTATTCTAATTCTTGAATTGTTCAGCTCTGAGAGGACAATTTCTTGCAATGTCTCCCACCTTGTGACAAGTAAAACATTCAAAGGAGGAGAAGTCTTTCTTAATCATTTTGTTCATTTGAAATCTTTGATATCTTCTAGGAGAGTGGTCATGAGAATGTTCATGATTCTTCCTGTCGTTCTTTCCTTTGACATGGGTTGCCAAAGCTTGATCTTCATCATCATTTAACTTCTCTTCTCTTACTACTATCCTTTCTTATTCTTGCACACACTCTTCCCATAGTTGTCTGAACTTTATCAATTTCTTCCTAGAGCATATGGCACGAATGAAAGGTTCCCAATCTCTTGGGAGACAATACAGGGTAGTCATCACAACTTTAGCTTCTTCTATCATGTCTCCAATAGCTTCTAATTGTTCTTTGATCTAAGATACTCTGGTGAAATAAGAATGCATAGTCTCAGACTTCTGAACCTTCACACCCTTGAGTTGATTTCTCAAGGTCATTTTTCTATTAATATTCTTTCCTTCAAACAAACTGGTCAAGTCATCAAACATTAATTTTGGGGTCTTCTTTGATGACACTTGAGGGATCAAGTGATCTTTGATAGTGTCAGCTATGATCCTCTTATAGCCTTCATCATGTTCTTCTTGTGTTTTGCGTTGGCCTCATCTCCCTCTGGTTCTTTAACTTCTTCTTTTATGAAGCCTTCTAGGTCATGTTCTTCAAGAATGAGAATGACCCTATATTTCCATGCCCTAAAGTTCTCAACTCCCTCAAGCTTCTCATCAAGCTTGGTAGTGTTTGTCATTTTGATAATATGAGAACCTCAAATGGAAATAGAATGGAGATAGTACTTACTAGTGAAGCTGCTTCTCCAAGAACTGCTTCTGGCTTGACTTAGGGTTTGATAGAGAAACCATGTTTTTCAACTTTGATATCTTGATAAACTGATTGGAGGAAAATATGCACCTCCCCAAGGTGAGTTAGGAAAATTACTCCTTTTCCCAAATCTGTGGATAGGACTGCAAAACATTTGATGCCCTAGTTTCTTCAATTTCTACTACAAATTTGTCTGGTCTTAATTATGATGTATCTCCGCAATTTCTGCTCCTCAAGGTCTTAAACTTCGTCCTGTGATATTCTGATCTGTCCTCTATCCAACCCCACAGGTTAGAGCAAGATTGGATTCACCAAGTGGAACTTATGCTAAGTTTCCCAAGATGACTTGTTTATGGATTGTTTCAGTATAGCGAACTTGTATGGACTTCCACATGTCACTATTTCATCTTCGGGTTCTGAAACTCGCACCTGAGAAACTAAAGTCCATGCAAATTCTGGAACATCTTACAAAATTCGATTTGGAGCTTCCTAGCCTGAGATATAGCATTTCTCCCTAGGTCACCTTTTTAAAACTGAATTTTGGAGGAGGCTGGAACCCTAATTTGCATGGATCATATCTCCTAAAGTACAGCGAATCTGAGGATGAAACTCGCACACAAGATACATGAACATTTCATATTCGGCCTGTCCAAGTTTCAGATCCTGAAACTTCGCCAAAAGTGATTTATATCGAAAATGCCAAGATGACTAGTTTCCAGAAGGAAATCCTAGGCAACAGGTGCACAATGTTCTCTTTCAGGCCAACTCTGATACCATGTTAGGTTTTTACTTGTTTAGCATAATAACATTAAACAACATAATCACTGAAAGAAATACAAGCACAGCAAACCAAAGAACACAAAATTTCTCTCGGGGAAACCATAAGGGAGAAAACCCCAACAAAACTTCCTCAATATAGAATTCACCAAGTACAAGATAAAACCCCAAGACAAAACAGCTTCTCTCCTTCACTTGTGCGAACTTCTCTCCCTCCTATGCGACCTTGAGTGAGTGAGATGAGTGATCCAAATGAGCAACTCAACCTTCTATTTATACTTTACAAGTGACTTGGCATGTTTACTAATTAGGTCGGCTCACCTAACTGGGCCGACCTGTACTCTTTACAATAAAATATTCTTTTATAATTATTCCAAGCCGACCTAATTAGTTAGGGTTTACATTGACTCTTTCAATGACTCTTACATTATGAATTACATCAATGACATCTCATGAAGGAGGAATACAATAATACAATAGACAAATACATTTAGAATATCTTCCGCAGTTACATTTCTTTAACATCATGGTGATTGACGGAGATGATGGCTCTTCTTCTAACTCTAATGCCAACTAGTGTGTTTCTCTCCCTCAACATTCTTTGCCACTCTTTGGGGTTATTATCAAGGTAAGCACTTGCATATTCATGGTGGTTAACAAGGATGATGAGTCCTCTTTAGACTTTGACACTAACTAGGGTGTTGCTCTTCCTTAACAGTCTACTCATGGCTAAGATGGTTTCTCTTGTTGCCAGAATGTTTTCTTCTGATATATTGCCTACTACACTATCTAGAGTTTACCTTTTTGGGTTCACTCCTTTTTTATCTCATTGTCTATTATTTCTATAGTCTAGGTTTTAAATTTGGGTTTCTTATTTTCTGGAGATGCCCTGAGCACTACTTGTTGTTGTTGTTCTTCAGAGTTGAAATGACCTATTTTGGCCATTCATGGACATTAAATATTATTTCATTTCATTCTATAACTAAAAGAAATTTGGAATCCACTTATCATTTACATATACGATGATGCATGCCTCTTTCCAATGTGCCTATTATACCTAAGGATGAGTATTTTATACATGACCAACTATAGTTAGCATGAGTTGCAACTAGTTTTAATCATCACAACCAACCTATATGTGACTTGAGGAGGTTGGAAGCTATTAGCAAGTTTTTATAGTTGAGTCTAAGATAACTGGATTATTGTGATAGGTGCTATGTATGTCACCATAGACAACTTTTTCTAGAAGATCATCAATAAGCATTTCAAAATATAAATGAATTAACAGTATAGTAAATGAACACTCATAATATTCTAAAACCATAAACACTTACGATGTAGCATCCATCTTTGGTATAGCCTCATAGGCTTTTCTTTTATCAGATTTTTCCCCTGTTACACAGAAAAGAAGTACAGAAAACAATCATAATCTACTATGCACCATCAATAAATCACTCTACAACATTTTTAAAACATGCCCAGTATAAATACAATATATTTAACTATTTTCTCTAGCATAAATCAATGGTGGACACACTTAAAGAGCCAAGTTTACCTTCTCGAAACTCAGGCACATACTTTGCAAGTCGATATTTCTAGCAAAAGAATAAATATCAGTAATATAGAACTTGGGACAAAATTTTCAACAATCAATAAATGCAAGATGTAAGAACATTTAAACAGTAAAGGCATGATGCACCTGCAAATGGCTTTTTACATGATAGATTGTGAGGCCTTGAACACCCATAACCCTGAGAACGCCCTTAGGTGTAGCTCCTACAAAATGCCATTAATTGACTATTAGAAAACCACTCAAATAGCTTGGAAAGATGCAAGTATATGGTTCCAAATTCAAGAAATCACATTATGCAATTCACTTTCTAAACAAACTAGAAAGAAGAAATCAATTTAACAATTATGCCTCTTTTTTTAATGCATCTTATATTAAACTACTGCACAAAAAATACATCAACGCATACTCAATGACTCGGGCTGCATTTATCCAAACTACACCTCCCAATATAGGAAAGGAGTGCAGTCACATCTGCCTTAGCTTTGATCTCAACACAATCCACATCCTTGTGCAAAGTGTCGATTTGACTAAAACCTTAATTGTTAATTCTGCTCTTTCACATTTTAGTGTCACCCCACTAAAATAGGGAGGTTTTTCCGTTGAAAGTAAGTTGGCATTTCCTTTTCGATAAAAAAGAATATTCTGATCAACCTTATTGTGTTTCATATTTCTATGCCAGGGTGCAGAATCGTCCACCTATCTCCCAGAATGACTTCTTTCTAAAGAATAGGACTGATAAAAAGAATGCCATGCTCAAAGGAAATCCATTCTTAAAATACTCATGCAAGTATGCACTCCTAGAACAATGCTTGATAGTCTCTACTTTGAAACAAATCACACAATACCCATTTGTTAGATTTGAATGGTCGAATCTATCTTTAACCATTATGCTTTCACTGAACACTAATCATCCAACCACCTTGGCCTTAAAGGACAAGTGGGTTTCCCAAATATCTTGTTGCATCCTAATCCATCTAGGCTCAATCTCTTGTAAGGCTCATCTTTATTCATTTATGCAACAATTTGAAGGTTTTTCTATATTTGTTGATATAAAACTTTTTTACTTGTAATTCATAAAGACTTGTCACGAGACCACTTCCTATCCTTCCAGATTCACCCTTCGGCATCTAAGCTCGTCTTCAATAAATTAAATTCAAAAATGATTGTGTAGAGTTTGAAAAAATAACTCTTTTATCAACAACAAACAATCTTTGTGTGTTATTGATAACTCTCCAACTCAGCCATACTCTTATCCCTTTCTCCCACAAGTCACTCCAAGTATGAAAACCATTCTAAGCAAACCTCTTTCCTATAAAATTGTTAGCTTTTGGGGCTACTCCAAAAATGTTTACACCATGTTTGAGGGTGCTTCATGAGATTTCAGTTACGTTGGGTCTAAGACTCTAATCAGCCCCGGGATGGTCCATGTGGATTTGCACATTGGAGATGGTTTTCTCAGTGGTTGCTTGACCTCAATTGGGTTCCTGCATGATATTCATCCCTAGGTCATTAGAAATCTCCTGACAGCTTTGGTGATGTTCTAAATGGTCGCCACATAGAGATGGTTACTTTGGGAAAATGCCCTACTGGGGGGGGGAGCATTTTACATCCCAAAGAAGGGTATTATGCCCTATATAGCACAGGGTAGCTTGGATGCTCGTATGGAGTCTTAGAGTCAACTTTAGGGTGCCTAGGTTGCAACAGTTTTCATGCAGGGTGTTACGATGGTACCTGTACTAGCGCACGTTCCAGATGTACCCCAGGGATAGGGCAGCATTGTTTTTTTACTTGGAGGGTGTGATGTAGCCACTTTTCATAGGTGGGGTTATGGCAAGATCCTCTGGCTCCTTCCTGGGAGTACTATGGCTTAATGGAACTGCTGACTGCCTCATAAAAGGGATTGAAGCCCTTAGGTTGGTGACTGTGGCCCCTAGGGATGGGTCATTGGACCGCATGACTCCCCCAATTATTTTTACACTGGTGGCATAATCTTCTTCAGCACTGGGGCCCATGTCTTGACCCCAGGTCTTCTCTTGCACCCTCATGATGCTTCATAGCTCCAGCGCTCTCTCTCCTTGGCTTCCACAAAGGATGACGTTATCCTTCCTTGGATGCAGAATGCTTGCTCTGAGGGGGGGCGTTGAGGGCTTTTTCACTGTTTCTGGGGTTAGTAGGGGTATGACGACCCCCCCTCTGCATCTCGGCCTCCAATTCAGTCCGATGTGTCCTTTTTCAGTCATTTTAGACATGCAAGGATGAATGTTGGGGAAAAAGTCCCAATTCACCCACTGAGTTGATTATTTTATATTATTTTTGTTTTAACTTTAAGTTGACATTTATAATTTCAAATTGACATTTTAAAAAGGCATGTCGGCCTGGATTTATTTTATTTTTGTAAAGTGAGTGTGACAAAGGTATAAATAACCTTCTCCTCACTTCATTTTAACATCAACTCATGGGATAAAACTATTTTTTCTGATTTTAACCCTTGTTGGGCTCTCTAAGGGATGCACACTTCTTGAGGATACATGCGCATGCTAGTTTGAAGGCTGATTTTGGAAGTTTCTTTTGGTTCTTGCACTTTGCTTGGGTAATACTAAGAGTTGTTTGCTAAACACATGCACAAGGAAGTATCTAAGTCTCTTCTCTTGATGTCTTTTTGTTAAATGTTGGATAAATGCTTGTCTAAGGTTTAATGGTGGTTGTCTAATGCTGCATTCTTCCCTAGCTAATCCAAATTTATTTCAGTATTTAATTGCCCTAGCATAGAAAAGCTTGAGCTTTAGGACTCCAAAGTTGGCCCTAGCTAGGTCTTTTCCAACCAATCCTTTGAGGTTGTTGGATGAGGCTTGGCTTGCCAAACTTGGCAAGTGCCATCTCAAGAAGAGGTTTATCCTCTTGAAAGCCTCAGGGTTAGGTTGGTTCATCTTGCAAACCCTAGGTTGGTCAACTTCTTCTCCATTTTAAATTTATGAGTTTTGTAAATATCATGTTAGCTTAGATTTTGATTTTTTTATGTTAATTTTTAAGTCCTTTTTGTAAATTTTAAATTACAAAAACCTAAAGTTGAAACGTCTGTTTTTTCTGTGTTTAGACCAGTGTTGCACATATCGCCGATATATCGGATTTATCGGCGATATTTTCCGAGCTCCAATATATCGGATTGAATATATCGTGATAAATCCGATATATTCAATATATCGTGATACTTTGAATATATCGTGATATATTACAAATATATCACGAGTCGAACCAAAATATCGGCCTGCTATATAAAAAATATATATATATATTTCCGGGGCGTCTTTTTAAGTTCGCAAGTTTGGTTTTAATCTTTCATTGTGTGTTTGCTAGAGTGTGAGAGAGCAAGAGTGGAGTGGGAGAACATTGTGCTTTCATCCAAGAAGGAGAAAACCAAGGATTTTGCTGCCATTAGCGGAGAGATCATGGTGGAGTGGGGATTCAAAGTTCAAACCATCAAGATTTCCAGGTATGTATAAAACGTTTTGGCTTCCTCCAATTGTTTTTCTAGACTTAGGCTAGGACTTGCATTTGCATTGTGCCTCTTCTTCTTGCTTTTGAATGGAAGATTCAACCATTCCATTTCCACATTCATCTAACCCTCATTAGTTAAATTTTAAGCTTTGCAAGTGTGCATTATCATGTGTTTATTTTGTTTTTTTTGTGCCATAGGGTTAAGATTTTCTCCTCAACAAAATGCCAAAGGCATTGGATCCAATGTGGGTGTATGGTGAACCAGTAGAGCTTCCCAACAGACAAATATTGACATGCAATCTTTGTGGCAAAAAAATTTGTGGAGGAATTAGCCGCTTGAAATACCACCTTGCCAAACTCACTGGATTTGATGTGGATGTTTGTGAAAAAACTACCGCGGAAATTATGCGCATTGCAAACCAATCCATCATTGATATTGCTAACAAGAGGGATGCGAAGGAGGCTTGCAAAAATGAAATTATAAGTGCTACCACTGGAACAAGTGCCTCAATGGGAGGAGTAGGACAACAATCCCACTCCTCATCCACACGGCCCACAACTTCTCGAATGCACTCATCAATCTCAGGTTTCTTTGTGTCGAGGTCAACACCTGGGGGGCAACCTTTTATTCGAGCAATGGTTAAAACAAGGGAGAAAGAGGAGGCTGACAGATTGTGACAAAATGTTTTCTTTGGAGTGATATACCATTTAACATTGCCAAGAACCCCTTTGTTATCACATCTATGTTAGCTGGAGCTACCATACTGCAGACTGTGCGGCCGAGGACCGCACAGTACTTTTTTTCCAGATCAGAGATCTGATGCCTTTAGAGGAGGCACACAGTTTTGTTCAAATTGCCCCAAGCAGATGTATCAGAGGGGACAGATGGTTGTACAGTGGTCCAAACATGTTACTTAGCATTTATCGCAAGGTCACCCTTCCATGCCAGGCTTTGATATGAGCCCATTGAGACAGTTGCCTAGTCTTGCTTTGATTGAGACTATCACAGAGTATTGTTGGTTTACTATTTGTGCCCGAATTCAGCAGAGATCCAGTTCAGAGACAGCCTCAGCAGCAGGTATATGGTATTATATTTGATGTATATTGCTCATGATTGTTGTTAGACTTGTTTCTACATGATAGTACACTAACTCTACATATGATGATTGATTTGGTGATCTAGCTATTATTATGATATGTGATTGGGCCCTTGGTGATGTCAGTCCACCCATTCCTAGTAGGCCCCTGTATATGCACACCGGGTCACACCCCTACTCTTGGTATAGACTTGGTCACTTAGTCCCCCTTAGGCAGTTGACGTTGGATCCACCTTCACCTCCTCCATCCATCCAACTCATCCATGATAGTCTTTCCCGACTTGGATTCCGATTTGTGACCCTGAGGATCCCTTTCCCCACTAATCTCTGAGTATGCCATGATTCCCTGTCTATTGTGCCTTGGCTCTTTAGTGTGTGAGATGCACTCTCAAACCTGGGATTTGCTCCTGTCGGTTGCCCCCGATGTTGCAATGCAGTTAGGATTGTGTATCCTCATCAGGTGTTCCCCATTGGTCATCGAAGCATGTATTGCTCACCCCCATTACTTTGCAGTATGAGCACCATGATTATATCTATTGAGATATGTATGTAGCCCAAAAGGGCCTTGATGTAAATTGAAGAAATGAAGAAAATGTAAAGCAAGCCAAAAAGGCTTTTTGTAAATGTAAATCTAGCCAAAAAGGGCTAAGTATGAAATTCATTGTAAAATCCATGCAATGTGTTTGTAAACACACATGGACACATGTCAGCCGTACATGTCAGCATTTGTAGTAGTTATTTCCTCACCTAGTCCTGCGGAGCAAGGAGGTGAGAGGGAGCAAAGGACAAGCTCAAGATTGTCCCCTAGAGTCTCAAGTTACGGTTTGTCGGACACCCAGATTGGCGGCTCTAGAAAAGAACCTCATAGAGTCTTCGGGCACGGATGTGAGTTGTGAGATACTTGTTAGATGACCAGTGGCGGTTTCCCCGTGTTTTGTCATGGTATACTTATCTCAATGGACCCTACTTTCCCGAGTTATCTGAAAGGTCACATGATCTTTATCCTTGTCATCCCTCATCCTTCACCGTGTATTCCACATCACCCAAAGTCAACTAGGTGGTCAAGTCTATAGATTGTGCATAGCAGTTGAGTCTTTTGGATGTGGTGGGCCCACCTCACCTAGGGCCTTGTATTTTTCCGAAATTTAATGCAATTTTTTATCACCATATTATTGTCATATTGTTTAGTAATGTACTAACTTGTATAAGGAAGCCTTTCACTTCATGATTGCATACAGGTATTCAGCTAGCCCCATTGTTGACCAGATTTGACTTGGTCAAACTAGGTTGACCAGGCCAAAAATGGGCCCAAAAAAATGTTGCGACCGGAATTTCGATTTTGGTCAATTATTATCTATAGGGGACCCATATGAGCTTCCAAGTGACAGAATGCAAAAGGATCGAGGCGTTTGTGAGATTTTTAATTATCATTGGTCATTAATGGCCTGTTTTAATTAAAAATCATGGATTTTGGGCAAATAATGCCTAAGTGATGGATCGGGGTCATTCGCGTGGCCATTCCTACTATTTATGGGGTCCATGATCACATTGCAGCAAACGGTTCGGCAATCCAGGCACTCTAGGTGGGTCAAAAGCCCAGATTACATCTTCAGCAATAAAAACCAACAATAAAATACATGGAAAAGACAAAGGCAACTATAGCAAAAGGAAAAAATCAATGGCTGGAAAATAAAAGGGTGATTCCTAAGGTAAATTGGTAATGTTTGACATGGTATTTGTACATTGTGGGTCCCTCCATTGGACCAGCTCACTAGATGGGTCGAATTTCCCCATGGGGGCATTTTTTCCTTCTTGGCATTTTCGATTTGGTTGATGTGTTGTGTGTGGGACCTTGGTATAGTGAGTTGGGGGGATAAAACACCATATAGACACCCCCCAACCACATCTTATGTATTGTAGGGGCCCGACAAGGGGACCCCCTCTCCACTAGTGCGCTTCACTTGGGCAATTCGCACCCCCATGAGGAGAGATCTCCACCATTCATTTTGGCTGATTGGGGAGTTGATCTCAGCCCTCCATTTTGGAGGGAATAGGTTTTGAGAGTGGCCTTTCTCTATAAGAGAAGGCACTCACTCATTGTTGCCTCCCTTGGCACATTTGTACACTTGAGTTTTTGATGATATAGAGCCATTCTTCCACAGTTTCTTGAGAGTTTATGGATGGATATGTGTTGCTTGACTGATATCTAGTCTTCCTTAGCCTTGTTGAGTTGTTAGTGTATTGTTTCCATCATTTCCTTGGCCAACAATTTGCAGGTGAAGAGCACAGCTGGAGGAGGGCGCAGTTTTTGGAGTGGGAACCCCACAACTGCTTGTTTTCTTCAGAGTATCAACAAAGGGAGTTGTTATTGCCTTGTGCCTTTCAATTTCTTTTATTTTCAGTCATTTTTACTTGCTGGTTTCTCTTGTTATTTGCTGCATACACTAACTTGATCTTGTTTGTGGCAGGTACCTAAGGCGAGTTTGGTCATTAGGAGCTCAAAACGCCAAAGGGAACACGCTGTTGTTCAACAACTGAGTTTGGAGGGTTGGTCTTCGGCAATCTCATTCATCTATTCATTCTCAAGTAGGTCATCTTTGCTGGTCTCTTGCATTTTAAATTTCACTGTGTGTGTTGAGCAGAAAATTCATATAAAAAACCCCTAAAAATACAAAACTTAATTTTTCACCGTTAGAATTTGTTTTACTTCAAAACCCGCTAATGAAATACTCTTAAAAGCCTAAATCCAAAGTTTCATTTCTGTTGGACTCCATTTGCCCACAGAATCAGCACTAGTCTACCTGGCAAAAACACCCCCTGGGGCGTTTTTCTCCTTCTGCTTGGTTGTGTGATTTTGGGGTTCTGGGTAGTTTGTAATCGGTTTCAAATCATCATTTTATGTCAAGGAATCAAACTACCAATCGCTAGAAGTATTTTAAATCACGTTTTATTTGTTGCCCTAGGTCCATTGTTGCACTGCTTAACTCTCTTTCTTGGGCAGATTTAATCTATTCTTTCACTTCTAGCTTACTGTACGTCCTGGTCTATTTCAACCTTGCAATCACTAATCTAATCAGCTTGTTTCATTATAATTGATTGCTGGTCACTTCCACATCGTCCCCATTTTTAATGCTTGTGTCCATCTCTTGGTTGGAACTAGACTTAGGACTTAATCCGCACTCTTCTCCTGTTTGTACTTCTTTCCATCTTTGGGTTAGGTGCGTGTTTTCCTCTCAACCATCATTGGTTGAGCGGGGTCTCCCCCCTGACTTGGCTACGTGCCTTGTCTGAAGCGACAATAGCCTTGTCCGGTGTGACTTCCGTTCCCTGAACGGAGGACTTGGCTATTGCAGGTTACACCATTCTAGCCGATCACCCTCTACCATCCCTGTTGGGACACTTATTAATAATTATCCATCAGCTAGAGTTTGTGTGATAACACCCTTCTACCATGCCATGTTTGAAGCTGTTGCTATTGTTGGCCCGGGGTATAAGGGCCCTTCCTATAATGATTTGAGAGGGCATCTTCTTCAAGGGGAAAAGGAAGATTGCACGCAAAGATTGGCTAGACTCAGGGAATCATGGGAGACCACCGTATGCACTGTGATGTCGGATGGGTGAACTAATACAAAGGGTAGGTCAATTCTAAATTTCTTGGTTAGTTGTCCCAGACTGAAACCTCCCTCAGTTTCCCTCTCTCCTCCTCCCTTACCTTCGATCTCCCTTGTATCCTCTTAGGCCTCCTTCCTATCCGCTATTTACATCCTCGGCCTCCCCAAATTGTCCCTCGCTGCCCACTGACCACAGGTCAGGTCCCTTTATCTCCCTTTTGCTCCAGCCCGCAACCTTCTTTCCTCCTTTTTTCTGCCTACCCTTTTGCTGCCCCCAACTCCTATCACCTTCCCCTTCCATTCCACTATCCCTTCTCCTTTAGGGCCTGATCTTCCCTTCATCCGAGCCCTTTCTTATCCAGCACAGGTCTACAATTTTTGCAGAACCTGTGTGCACCCTTCGCTACCCTCATCTACAAAACATAAGACAGAAACAAGTTAGCACATTTACTGTAGTTTTCAGAGTTAGTCTACTTGCCTTTCATTCTTTTTTTGTGCTTATTTACTATATAAGTTTAAATCAGAATATTACATACATAATTTAATTAGTTTGATATTGGTAGATGGTACTTATTGAATGACAGTGAATACTACATTTGGTGGATAACTTTGGATTTCATGTTTCATTGGTAAAAGGGTATCATCTTTTGAAGTGTTATCATTGATTGTTTTAATACATGCCTATGACCTATCTTATCAACATGTACTTACATTGAATTTACATTTCATTGAATGAGCTAAGTGATACGTATGTTTTTGTTGAATATCATTGGTTGAAGTTGAATTCACTAGCACTTAGAAGGCAATTGACTCCATCTAGGCATTGGTCTAACTAATGATTGGATAGAGAATATAGTCTTTTGGTTGTAACATTGTTCTACAAGATCCCATAAGGATACTTCTCCCTAGAGGTTCTGACTCTCCGAAGAAGTTAGAACCATGACCGAGGTGACATTGGGTCACTGTGCTTAGTTTTGCTTATTGGGAACTAGCCTTGCTAGTTTGCCCAGTAACATAGGGGAAGTGGACCCAATGGATTACATGGCTTATGAGGTTCATTGGGGACTTTGAAGGCTTGTAGGAGTGTTGGACATACCTTGTGGAGTGCCCTTGCATTTGGAGCCTTGCTTGTGGAAGACATCACCTTGGATCTTGACGTGTGTAACCTTGGAGTGTAGCACTCCACATGTGTGAACCTACTTGTGCTATTGTGGGTTGCTTGTAAGGGAATTAACCAACATATTTATTTTTGGCCTCCCTTTCCTCTCATATATATCAAGGAAGGAGAGAGTTCTTGATCATTCATTCATACTCATTCATTCTTGTTCATTCATGTGAATAGATGTGATCAAAAGGAGCTAACCACTTCTCCTCTCTCCCTTGGATCTTCTTGTATACTTGATCTCTCTCGCTTGGAATCCTTGGGGTTTATTGGGCTTGTTGGACCATCTTGAAGACTAGGGTTAGAGTTTCATCCCTTTAAGATTTAAAGACTACGGTTTTGAGATGAAACCCTAGGTTGTACTTGGTGAAAAGAAGAAGAAGAGGAGACGTCTTTCCTTGGAGTACATGCTTGTGTGGTGCATGCTTGTTGGATGTCCTTGGTGTGAGCTAGAGCATCATACTAGCCTTTTGATAAGGCTATGGTATGTACATGAACTTCATCTTTATCAATATTAATGAAGCTTCTAGTTGTCGAATACTTGTCTTATTGCAGATCGATTTTTAGCCATACATATTCTTCATGATTTGTAATTTCCAGCTTTATATGTCTTGTTGATTTGACATAAGTTAAGGGTGAATATGTTAAGTGATTTAACATTGAAGAATATAAGGGCAGATTTACAGTTGTCATAAGTGTTTTTAAGATCTGTTATATGCATGATAAGATTGTCCTAGAGATCTGAAACTCATTGAAACACATTGGTATTATATGCATGATAAGATTGTCCTAGAGATCTGAAACTCATTGAAACACATTGGTATACTATCCCTTGAATTGCCTAGTGGATTGGGTGTTAATTTTTTAGTGCAGCTGCGAGACCCATTCTCAGAGAGAATGGTACCCTAGTCAGTTAACTAGGGTTCCTAGTCAAGTTAACCAAGCAGAGTAATGAGTAAGACCCTAGAAGGTACCCTAGGGCCCCCAGTTGTCTCCTGGGATTCTTGGTCAAGGACCAAGCAAGTTGATGCCATGGCAAAGTCCCTAGCATGTGGCTAGGGCCCCTATTTGTCTCTAGGGTATTCTGGTCTGGGACCAGACATTTTCTTGGTCATATGGACTAAGCAAATCCTACAGATTGAGACAGAGACATCTTGGTCTAGGACCAGGGAGATTCTTGGTCAAGAATCAAGTAGGTCTTGCAGATGGTTGATCAACATTCATTCTCGGACTGAAAGCCCAACTTGAGGATGAGGACCATTCTCTAGAAGAATGGAGGACCTGGTCATGGACCAAAGGTTGATCAACATGACTCAGTCTAGGACTGAAGCTCAACCTTGGGCTAAGAGCCATTCCTTGAGAATGGAGGCACTTGGTCAGTTACCAAGATTATGTGTGATGTCCGCTTCTCCTAGGTCTTTGAGATGGTTGAGTTAGATGGTCTTCTCATGGGACTGGCCCTCCCTTGATGAAGCCACTGACATTTGACCTTAGGAGCAGTATAGAGGACCACATGATCACATCATCTGTGTGAACCCTTCCTTCTATAGTGATGATGAACTTTCAGATTATATGGAACGTTTGTACATTTGAGAGAGAGATGACTAGTTGTACCTTCCCCACCTTGGTTGAGTTATTATTGGTCTTGTGGTACCTTGTCTTTGACTTCTGGTTAATGGGGTCATTTACCCACCTTGAGTTATTTTTTATTTTATCTATTTATACACCCTTGTTGAGGTTTTGGTCTTATAGGGTACTATGGTTGTTTGTCCACATTTGATGCATACCCTTGGTTCTAAGGGTCATGGGTCATGTACCCACACCTATGTTATTTATTTTCGGACATTATACCCTACTCTTGATTTATGACCATTGTTTATATTTTTTTTTATCTTTTTTTTATCTTTTTTTTATCTTTTTCTGTTTTTATCTTTTATTCATTTTTTATCTTTTATTTGTATTTTTATCTTTTATTTATTTTTTATCTTCTTTTTTTTTTTTTAAGGTGGTCATCCCCTATTTTAATGAATTCCTAATTTATTATTTTTTTATGGTAACTTCCCTAATTCTATGGAATCGTAATTTAGAGGATTATTTTTATTAATCTCACAATCCTATTTATTGAGGTCCTTGTTCACTCATTTGACACACACAACATCTTCATCTTAGCTCTGATGCTGGCCGTACACACCTACTGGAGCTTTTTTTTTCTCAGATCAGATCTGATCTCTGTTGCTGCTGCCCTAGCTGTGATCCTGTAGAAGTCCGTTTTCTACTGTTGCAACCCTGTCTGAGATCCGTTTTTTGCAGCCCTGTCTAAGATCCGTTTGCTGCTGTTGCAACTCTGTCTAAGATCTGTTTTCTGCCATTGCATGTTGGTTTGGGATCTAATCTATTGATTGGGAAGGTTGTGACTCTAGACTTACTTTTTGGGTTGTCTCTCAATAGAGGCTGTGAGTCTCTTTGGCCCTAGATCTGCTTGTTGGTTTGAGTGGGTTTCAGTTTGTATGCACAGCTTGATCTGAGTTCTCAATTTGTTGATGCTGAGTCTTATTTTTGCTCAGATTCATTTGTTAAGACTTACCTTGGTTTAGATTGTTTTTTGCTAAGCCTTGTTTGTGGACAGGTCTATTTGTTTATGATCACATGTGCTCAGATCTGGTGTGCTTAAAAGTTACTTGTGGTCACTTCTCTTGTACTGGGACTTTGTTGAAGTTCATAATTTATTGTGACTTTATTTTGTGTTAAGTTCTGTCTTTGATCATCTCAACCCCAGTCATTTCTCTCTCTCTGGTTTGTACATACCCTCTTGTAGGGTTAGCTGATTCCTAGAGTAGACTGGCCTCGCTGAGGCACAGTATTTTCTAAAAGTAACTCTTCTGAGTATTTCTCCAGGAAGGGTTTCACACCCAGGTAAGTATCTTCAACTTTATCTCTTCTATTGTTATATGATCAACTTGTTTATTTTACTACATGTTACTGAAGATTACTTTAACACAGTGATCTAACTGGTAGTGTTAAAATTACTTTAACACAGTGACCGATCCGATAGTGCTAAAGGTGTGAAGTTGAAAGAGATGAAAATTATGTTATGTTAGAGATTACTACTGCACTATTTCATATTCAATGTTTGTAATTGTTTATTAAATGTATTTTTGGCATTAAAGTATATTGAATTGTTATTCTTTTGCATATTACCCTAATTTGATGAAAAATTAACATCGGGGTTAAGTGTTGAAATATTGTCCATAGTTGATGTTGCTTTGTTTATATTTCATAACAGCCCTAAGGCTGAAAATTCACAGGGGTTAACATCTAGGAAACCTCTAGGAAAGAAGTGAAATTTATGAGTTGCATTAGAAACCATTATTGCTACTTTGCTGGGAAATTTCTACAAAAACCAAGAATTCACCCATTCTAGAATCTATTCCTTGCTAGAGGTAAATCATAGATGGACCTTGCTCCCAACTCCCGTCCACTTCTTGGACCACTAAAGTTCCAATGTAATTCCCTAGAGACTAGTTGCCATCCCTGCCATATTCCCTTAAGTATGCCTAACCCTAGAAATTTAAGTCCACTAGCTCCACCAACTACATCATATGTCCAAAGGCCGCTTTATGCCATCCAAATGAATAGCATTCTCTATTCCATGATGCACAAGAACCTGCCATGAGGCCTTCCCATTCATAGCCCTTCCAATCCATTTCTCTGCCAAAACTACTAAATTTATCCGTCTAGCACCCATAAACATTGTGCAAATGCTCCATGATGCTAGTGGGAGACCTCTCTTCCCTCCCTATTTCCCTAAGAGAAACCACATAAGTAACATCTCCAATTTCCTATAGCATATTGCAGAACAAAAAAGGCAAGAAGAATCATAGATATGACCTGCTACCAAAATTCTATTTGCTACAATGATCCTCCCCATAAGTCGTATATCTCAAGTGAAGCATCTCTAAAGCTTGTTCTCAAACTACTCAACAACCAATTCCAGTATGCTGAAAATACGTCAATTCCAATGGAGATGCCCCAGTATCTTACAACATTTTATTTTGGTTTATCCAACCTTTTTGTCTAGAGAGGAAAGAGATCCTAAGAATATCAGCTTCATAACATGATGACCTTTGGATACAAAGCCACAACTAAGGGGTATCTATCCCGCTCAAAGCCATACATGACATGCATCTAGCCTCATTTGTTGATCTATAAACTACTATAGATATTCCACTAGATAGTTCATCACAACAAATTCTTCACTATCTAGTTCTTCTATGAAGAGAGATATTGAAACTACAATGAGATGATGCTCTACTTTGCGTATGCTTTTGGAAATCATCCATGAAACTACAATAACTAAAATTCTATTAAAACATGGACAATATTTTACCCTAGAGAAACCCATTTTGGGAAAACTCTAGCAAGAAAGGACCATGCTCTCAAAATATATAATAGTAAATATATAATAGTAAATACATAATTGTGGCTCTCATCGAGCTATAGAAGTGACAATTCCTCAATTGTAGAAGGTATTGCACCTCTCTATAGCTCTACTCTTCTAGCTTTGAGGTATGGTACTATGTTACCCCCCATTTTGACATAGGTGTCCACATGTGATTTTTTTCACACATTCAGTAGAGGTTATAGGCCGATGGTATGGATGGGGCCTAGGCTCCTTGATGCTACATTTTTGCTTCGTGTTGTGATGATGTCCTAGTTTTGATGATTCCCTAGCATATGGATTTTCATGATATTTTGGGGCTAAGTAGCTATGGGATCTGCCCTTTCATCATGTTTGGATGATTTTGGATGTGTTTATGGGGATTTGATGGTGCAATTCAATCACATGTGCCTCATTGATCGTCATCTTGTGGAGTGCCCTAGTACCTTTGGTTTTGTTTGGCATCTAGATCATATGCACTATCACATTCCATAGAGCACTTGAATATTGGCATGATTTGATGACAGATGGGGGCATCCTAGTGGGAATGTTTTAGCTAATGTCACATGGTTTTGCTTGAGGATGTGCTTATTGTTGGCTCTCCATGGAGAACTCTCCCTTTAGCACTTGTTTGATGGCATGGACTCTCATTTTGATGGACATTTCTAATTTATTGAAGGTGGAATACACTCATAGATGGCTTGTGATGGATATTACTTGGAGTGCCTTCATTCTTAGACCCTTGACTATCACTTCTATTGATCAACATAGATCCATCTTAAACCCAGATCTACAAAGCATCGAGAGGGATCCAATTTCTTGAGGTGTAATTATTATTTTAAATTTTAAACTCAAGAAATTGGATCCCTCTCTTGCTTGATGGATCCGGGTTTAAGTTTTAATTTTTTATTTTATAGGCTGACATGGATTCTTTTTATTTTATAAGCCAACATGAATTACTTTTATTTTTTAATTACTTTTTTTTGGTAATGTAACGTTACGTTACGTTATGTTACCCTTACGTGACAACATCTCCCCCATACTGGGTTGTAGAGCACCTCGCTCCTCTCGATGCAATAAAATAGTGAGATGTGGGGTATTTTGTTGCGATGTTCTAGCTTATTGAGGTGATTTGGCATGATGACATGGATGGTCTAAGATGTTTCTTGGAGCAACCTTGTTCCTACACCTTTGGTTGGCATCATGGCATGGCTGGCTAACATTCTTATTGGGATACTCTTACTTCTTATCACATGGATTGCATCTTAGCACTATTGGTTTCATGTTTGATGGAACGCTCCACTTGTTTATATCTCTTGACACATTTGAGAGGCATGCCATGTCTTAAAGGTGGGGCCATCCCCTTCTTCATGGATATGGCTAACTATTGTGGACATTTGCACTTCAATTGGATGCTTCTATTATGGATGAGTGGTCTCCTTGTTTCATGGATCTAGCCTTGCATTTGGATTGATTAGATGGTTGATATGTGGACATCATTTAGTGATTTGACCCTTGATAAGGTCAAATGGGAGGTAGCAACCTACTTTGAGGATTGATTACTCGCCTATCTATGCCTTATTTTGAGAGGCACCCACTCCTTGGAGTTTTCTTTCACACTCATCTATCCTTTGTCTATTTGGGCGTCAACTTTTTGGAGCATCTATTACACATTTGGATGGGTTGTCCACCATTTGGAGGTTGCTTCTTCTCTGATCTATGGGAACGTTCACCTTGGAGGACCATGTTAACTCATTCCTAGCCAATTGTGATGGAACACTACACTTGGAGATGATTTACATTCATGTCCATGCTTTCAAGATTGGATGTTTTGCTTGGAGGGCCATTGTTACACATTTTCCTATGTTTTATTGAGGGGGTGTTTACTTCTTGAGCTCATTTTATGGAGGGTGTTCACCTTGGAGATCCCTCACATCAGTTATTGCCATATTTTGAGATAGTGTTCCATAATGGAGGGTTTCTTGCACACTTATGGAGGAGCATTCTACCTTTTGGAGGGATTTTGTGCTTATTTGTTGGAATGTTTACCTCTGGAGGCACTTTACATGACACTTCATACCATTTTTGATAGGGGCGTTCCACTTTGGTGATGCCCTGATGAGGTTTGATCACTTATTTGGAGGTAGCATTCACTTTGGCAAGATGACTTGAGGAGGTTGTTTCATACTGGAGGGTATCTAGGGGGTCAAACCCTAGGTCTAGATCATTCATTGCTCATTAGACCATTTCCTTGGGGCGCTACCTTTAAGAGAGCCTTTGGAGTCTAGATCTTTGGAACTCTACTTGAAGTTTGTCCCTCATTTGATGGATGTGCCCTCCTTCTTGGGCCTTTTCTTCCTTGGATCTTGTACTCGTGGCTTTGATCACCTTATTTCATGTATTTTGTTGGAGTTGTTGGAGTATTTGGTTTCTATACTACATCCTAGGCTAGATCTAGGATTTTGTTATTATTCTATTGTAGAAGGAAGAGGGGCTTAAAGCTATACAAGGCTTTGCTCTCTCCTTCATTTGTCATAGTTGGATTTTCAAATTTCTCTCTCCTTTGGAGATTAATAGATATATCTTTCTTGGTGCAAATTTGAAGTGTAAAGGTTTCTTATCCATTCAAAGTGCGGCTTATTGTTCCTATATCTCTATGTTGGTGAATGGTAGAATTGCTAGAACTTGTCTTCTTAGGACTAATTGAAAGGGTATTATTTAGCTCATTGGAAGGGTCTTTTATTGAGAAGCATTTCCATTATTTCCTTTTGATGTCTTATGCATGAATGTATTAACTTGCTTCCATCATCTTTTTAGAGTTGTTGCTCATAACACTTCATTCATCATTGCATAATACACACCCTAATTAACAATGTTTTGAAGTGGTACCTTCTTGGGCCCTCCTAGTCTATTTCTACCAATCATTTTTTAGCATGTTAGGGTTTTATTATGGCATGTGTATGCAGCCCTAATTTACCTAACTATCCATGAAGTCCTCCTCTTGGACTTCCCCTTTGACTTCATTTTCCCTTGTTAGATTGGAACTAGTCTCTTGATCCTCCCATCACCCTTTATTTCACTATACTACAAAAAGGCAAATTGTTTTGCTAAGCTATCTCTTCATATCACCCTGTTCCTTATTGCCATAGCCTTAGCAATCCTATCCTAGGAAAGCTCCCCTTGAGTTGGAGAAGAGCGAACCTAAAGTGTAGAGAGGGATTAATTGAGGTGACACTGCGTAACCCCTCTAAGTTGCAATTGAGCTAGCATTGTTATTTTGGGCTTTCATCACACGTGCTCCTTTGAGTTGTAACATTACTACTCAACTATGGAGCATATCCATATCTCTATCTCTGCAGCCATTTTCCTTTAGAATCAAAACCTCTAGTCCTACACCATTATGGAACAAATCCTTGAATTCAATCCCCTTGTAGTTTCTCTACTATGGAGCAAAAATGCCTATAATAGGAACAAAACTTCATTAAATAAATCTTCCTTGAATGATCCAAAACCCTTTCTCTCCTCCTTTTATAATTACTGAAAGATATAGGGTTAGGTTTAGGGTTTTTGGCCCTCTAGAATCTTCTTAGAGGACCTTACATGGCTAGCTCCACATATGTAAGTAATGGGCACTAACATGCAACCCACTTGGTGCTACGATGGTCTCACTACCTATTACACTCCAAATTCTCTGCAGTGTGCCATATCAAATGTGCCAATGAGGAGGGGTCTTTTTTTACTATGCAACAGCAAAGTGAGGCTTGTTTTATGTAAAAGTGTTGGTCTAATGGGGGCTGAAGACCCTTGTTTTGGTCATGGAAAGTCCTCTTGGTTTCATTTCAAGGAGTATTAGCTACTAACTACCCCTTAATGTGGTTAAAGTCCCCCAACATGTTGGGCATTTATGCCCTAGGTTGGTGTCTGATGCTTCTTAGGATCAATGTTTTAAAACTCGGAACCGAGAGTCGCACTAGTCGAGGGTCAACTCGGACCAAAACCAGAACCGGTAATGAACCAGAGCAGATTGATTTCAATGAACTGGGAGGTTAAATAATACAAAAAAATTTACAATTTAAATGACAAAAATTGTATTTAACATTCCAAGCTATGATTTCAAACCATTAGATGATTAGAGACATAATATGCAAAGTCTACTTATATATATATATATATACCATAAACCATGTATGGGTCACAAAATGGCACCAAGTGCACTACAGAGTACATAGTAAAGTCTCATTGCATATATCTCAAAGTCTGAAACAAAATACAATATCAATGAGGCTCTATCATCTAAATAGCCTCTACAATCCAAAAATCATGATCAATGATGACTCATGACTCATGACTAATCAATCATCAAACTCAGCACCACTGCTAGAAATGAGATGCTCAACATCAACATCTAGCACAGAATCCTTGGAGTTGGACCCCTCAGGAGCATCTACGACCCTAGTAGAAGCACGAGCTGCACGACTAGGTCGTCTAATGCCACTAGTACTACCACTGCCTGCAATGTCTGGATCTGCAGCTGCATTTTAGGTTTAGGTTTTAGGTTAGTTTAATTATTTAAAAAAAAACAATGACATTATAATTTTCAAGCCCCGCAGAGGAGTTTTGACGTTGGTCGACCGGTTAATACGGGCTCGGTCGGCTAGGACTGGTTCGGTAACGAACCGACCAGTTCAGGATACGGGTCGGTCGGTTCGTTACCGAACCGGTCCCTGGTCCGGGTTTTGTGCTGGTTTAATGCTGCAACTTAGTTGGCCGGTCAGACCGACAGGTTCCGATTTCGGTTTGGCCAGTTTTTAAGACACTCCTTAGGATGACTCCATTGGGACACATGGCTTAGGGGCTCCCAACCACACTTCCTTTTATGCTTTGTAGAGGTGCTTGCGCATGTAAGGGTTGTCATACCCATCTTAGCATGCCCACTTGGACCTATTTTTCTCATGTATTAACCCTCCTCTTGGCTCGAGCATGCCAAAATGATGATGACATCATCCTTTTGAAGAGGCAGTCCTACCTAAAGGAAGAAGATGTTGAGGGAAAAAGCACATCGTTGGGGTTAGTTGGGGCATGACACCCTCCTCCCAAGCTAAGTGTTTAATCAAGTTGCAGTAATTCATCATTTTTATTATTATTTTATGTCTTATAAGGTTTAGTCCTTGGCTTGTGGGTGATAAACCTAAAAATTCATTGAATATCATTTTAAGTTATGTTTGATAGGTCGACCTAGAGGAGTAAAAAGGTGTGTCTTTTTGAAAAGGCACGTCTTGTCTCATATAAATAAAACACTCCTCATTCATTTGTAACACAAGACATGGGATCAAATAAAGTTATTTCTCTTTTTCTACTTGTCTACCTTGGCCAAGTGGTGCGCACCTCTCTTCTTGGCATCTTGGAGCTTCATTGTGGTATTTTCTTGGTGTTTGAAGGTTGATACTTAATCTTGTAAGGCTTGTCTAAGGGAAAGAATTCTTGAGAGGGTTACTCTCTTCTTCTTTTCTCTTCTTTTGTGGTAAGATCTCTAGTTCTCTTGTCTTACACTGTCGGAGACATCCAAGGTAAGAGTTAATTGGGGTTTTTTATGCATGATAACACTGTCTTGTAAGTGAGGCATCCCTCCTTGGAGGATCTCTCTTATTAATCCTTTGGAACCTGTCTTTTCCCTAATTAGATCAAGACCAACACAACCTAGGGTTTCTTGGTTTTGCCCTAATTCATCAAAATTGGATTGTCAATTCTTGAGAGGGACACTAATCATGATTCCTTGGTGGCCTTGTAGGGAAGAGACTTAGGTCTTTATTTCCCTTATCTTCACTCAAAATCTCTTTTATCAAAATTATGTACTATATATTGCAAAAAATACAAAAAATCAAATATTGTGAAAAACCCTAAAAAAAATATTTTTGCAAAAACCCAAAAAATATTTTATTTTGTGCCCTAGTTATTTTAATTTTGATTTTATGAAGTAGTTAATTGTAGTATAAATTTCAGATCTTGATAAAATATTGAAAAAATCCTAAAAGAATGAAAATTATTGCAAAAAAATCAATTTTAGCCCTACAAGTGCCCTAGAGGAAGTGATGTTATCCTAGGGTTAGGTGATGTCAGCCCTTAGGGTTGATTTCAGATCTGGTTGAAGTGTTATTTCAGGTTCATTTCAAAGGAAAATTCAAACCCTAGGGGTTTGAGGAAGATTGGCTCAAATCCTAGGTTACTCGAGGTGACCCTGGGGGATTTGAGGTCCTTGATATTTCTGGTTCACGTTGACTGCAGCAAATTGCATGTCTGAAGTAGAAATCAGCATTGAAACACATCTTTCATCCACCAAAAGAGGGGAGCCCTAGGGGTGATTGATGCACCCCTTGTAGCTCGTTGTCGAGAGGTAAATTTTGCGTAATTTCGACGATTGGTTTGGAAAATATATCATGTTTTATCTTGATGGGTTTTATTGTAGAAATATACTTGGCAGCATTACATATTCATCATTGCTCTTATCCCTCCAAGTCAATGGGTTTATTGTGTATATTTATCATTGACTCCATTAGGCACTAGTCTACTAACAGCGGGAAGGTATTATAGGGATAGAAGTACGTGTTATCATGTTTTTTACAGATCTATCCTTATCTCGTCTCGAGGAGCCTCTCATGGCCCAAGGATTTGGGTCTAAAGAGGAAGGGGTTTACATCGAGGTGGCAATGGGTGTACTTCCTTAAAGAGTTATCGATCATAGCATTGGGTCCACTGGGTCCACCTAATCATATTTCGGTCCACATATTTCATTTAGTCCAATTATCTTCGATTATGGAAGAGTGTTATTTTTTTAGGTAACATTGTAACCCATGGGGATTCTACTTGGTATTATAGTGGTCCCATTAGCCATGTTACACATCTACCGCACCCAGGTTGTAGAATGAACTTATTGATGTAATTATGTGTGTGTGTGTGTTAAACTACTAAAGGCCGTAACTCTATCATATAGAGTCCATTTTCAAACTTCTTTAGCTTGTGGGAAGCTTTCAACATGTCCTAAACCTTGGGGCAATCACTTACGCCAATTCATAATTCATCTTGGGAAAATGACTAATTTATCCTACTTCATAGAGAACCAAACTTAAACCCAAATAAGCTCGTGCTTAATGATCATACCTCCCCATTTTTTGAGGCTTTTGGGCCCCAAAAAGCTTTTACTTGAGAAGACTAAATATTTTCCTCCTACCTTTTCTTGCATCTGCTTCCAACCTATTGGGAACTGCATATCTATTTTGCATATGTATTCTACAACTATTGCAATGCACTGTTGCCACAAAAACTAGCACCCCTAAAGTGCAAAGTCTTCACCGAGGTGTAACTATGTCCAACTATGGAAGTAATGTCATTGTAACCTCTACAATTACTTCCCTTCTCTTTAGTTCCTAATGAGTATCAAGAACAAGGGGGGAATCCCTAAATGCAACTAAGTGTCAAGAGATAAAGCAAATCACTAGATTAAAGATTGATGCTTGTTATGACTTAAAGGGAGCAAATGAGTTAGACAATCCAAAGAGATAAAAGAAATATCAAAATTCCACAAATTAAACTAACTCATTTCCATAAACCATAAATCACATATGAAATATATCCATGGAATATAAGTAAAATCCTAAGTGAATTTGCCAAAAGAAAGAACAACTTGTTGCAGAAAACTAGATCAAGAAATGTGAAAAGAGGATTTTAAACATGACCATTGAAGTTCATCCCATTAAACATTGGTGATCTAGATGAAATTGATATAGTATAATGAGTGATGGGTTGAGTGCAAATAACCAGCAATGAAATTGAATTTCTTTAAACCATTAGGAAGGATTTGTTATCACTCAAACTCTAGCTACCACTAAGATGTATCCCATCCGAGATGGTAGAGGAGAGGGCAGCCAGGTTGGTGACACTGCAAACACCAAGTCCACCACTCAAGTGAGCGGTTGTCACATCAGACACTTAGGCACTTCTTCCTTGTGTTGTGTTGTTTATCTTGGGGTTGTAGGTGTCTTATTTTGAGTCTCAACCATCGCTGGTTGAATAGGGTCTCCCCCTTGACTTGGCCATGTACCTTGTCCCCCCTCTCTCACTTGGGCACACTTGGGCAAATTTGCCCCCCCTCTTGTAACTATGCAAAATGTATTATGTGGATGGATCACTTTCAGCCATTGATCTCTTAGCAAGAGACCTAATATCAACCATTGATCTCTTTGGCTAGGGATTTTGAATGGAGTTTCTCTATTTAAGAGAGAACTCACTCATTTGTAACTCTTCTTGGCACTCTTAGCATTGGAATTGAATAGAGGGAAATCACTTGCAGCTCTAACTTGTGAACTTGTGGGGGATTCTTGATGAAGTTGATTGTCTTTGCACTCTCATTGCACTAGAAGATATTCTTGTTGTCGCTGGTATTTTTTTATTCTCAACATATTTGTTGCAGGCAAGGGTTCTTGGAGAGGGGCGCACCACTTGGAAGCCATTGATGCTTCACTCTCCAGAATTTGGGTTTAAGAGGGACTACTTTTGCTATTTTTGTCAAGCATTTTCCTACATTTTTTTACCTTGTCATTGTTCCTCTGTTTGTTTTAACAATCTAATGTTTTGTCTATTGTTTGAAAAGCAGAGAGGGGCGCATTGGTGAACCTGGGCAAGTCGATTTGAACCTGGGGCTTCAACAACTCCTTCTATTTGATCTTTGGGCTGCATTTCCTCAACAAATCAAGCATTTCTCCCGGTACCAAGTAAGTACTGTTGGAGCACAATTGTCGTTAGACCAAAACCTGCAGGTATTAATCTCCGCAACAATCGCCAAAGTTAGGATCCACGAGAGGGGGTTAACCCATGTCACGAAACTCACGGGGAGCACTGGACACAAATGCCAACAATCTCCCCCCCAGCGTTACCCGAGTGAGTTTCGAACTCGAGACCTGTCGCTTTGATACCATTTGTTGGAGCACAATTGTCGTTAGACCAAAACCTGCAGGTATTAATCTCCGCTACAATCGCCAAAGTTAGGATCCACGAGAGGGGATTAACCCATGTCACGAAACTCACGGGGAGCATTGGACGCAAATGCCAACAAGTACATCACTTTTTTCTCTCGATTTTCATTTTTCAAGTTGCATAGAGAAATATTTGCATAAGTTAAAAACCATAAAAATCTATATCTCAAAATATAACCGTAGGTTTCATTTTCTGTTTAATACCCACTTTAGTTTTGCCTAGAAAACTCCTAATCCTAAGTCCCGTACTTTTTTTACTCCATTTATCCACGTTTTTTGGCATTGGTAGCTTGCTGGTCTACGCCCTTCTTGGGCAGTTTTGGTCATTTTCTCTATGTCCGCTGGTTTTGGGTTTGTGGGTACTCTTGGTATTGTTCTGTCTTGATTAAATATCTTCAAAAAAAACAAGTTATTACATGCTTAAAGTGTCATTTGATCGCTGATTTTATTTCTGTTGTACATGCGTAATTACTTTGGGTCATTTTCCCCCATAGGCAGAAATCTATTCTCTACTTCTACCATAATTTTGGTCCCTGAATCAATTTCCATCCATTTAATATTTCAAGTTCACTATCTTTCATACATATATCAGATCTGAAACATTTTAATATCATACAAAAATTTCAGTCTTTTGGTTGGAAAGGGTCTTAGGGTACTTAGGCACTTCCTATTCCTTGTGTTGTGTTGTCTATCTTGGGGTTGTAAGTGTCTTATTTTGAGTCTTAATATTTCAAGTTCACTAATCTTTCATACATATATCAGATCTGAAACATTTTAATATCATACAAAAATTTCAGTCTTTTGGTTGGAAAGGGTCTTAGGGTACTTAGGCACTTCCTATTCCTTGTGTTGTGTTGTATATCTTGGGGTTGTGTCTTATTTTGAGTCTCAACTATCACTGGTTGAATAGGATCTCCCCCTTGACTTGGCCTTGTGCCTCGTCTAAAGCGACAAGCACCTTGTCCGGTGTGACAACCGCTCATGTGAGTGGTGGACTTGGTGTTTGCAGTGTCACCAACTTGGTTGCCCGCTCCTCTACCGTCCCGGATGGGATACATCTAGTGGCAATTAGAGTCTATGTGATAGCAGGATTGTGAACCATTAGATGTGCTAATTTAACGAAATAAGAATGGTTGCAAGTGAATCTGAAAAATAGCTTTAAGAAAATGAAACCGAAATAACCATATTTTGTTGTTGGGATTGCCGATAAAATAGAGTTACACCATTCTTAGAAATAACTTACAACAAAGAAAAATTGTTCATTAACCTTAGAGATGAAGTTGTAATAATGTGGTTAATAACAATACAAATTTCCAGCAACTTCTAAAGATGAAGTTAAATGCAAAAGTGCTAGAAAAAGACAAGTAACTAATTGCTTGAAGTGAAAAGCATGAGCCTAGCGAAGACTTCCCTCTCCAACCCGAGTCGCCTCCCATGACAGACGAAGTAAAGAAATATCACAAAGCAAGATATCCTCTCAAGTTGTTGCCGCATGAAGCCCTTGAGCAATAGAGGAATGAGATGATGGAACATTTAACCCTAATCCTTTTGAGGACTTTCCTAATGTTTAATTACTTTTTTAATTAAGCATATTCCCAACGGTGTGGTGCACCACAATCCCACTCTTCTAGATCTCCTAGTTCCAATTCGTCCGAACAATCTCTAATCATGAGTTTCTTTGCTTCATCCTTGGATGGTAAGAAAGATCCACTTACTGCAAGTACAGACTCAATGGTTAGCGATGTCCCATCCACATTGGTCGGTGATAGCACCAAGAGACCTTGAGCACTCTCTCGAGCATCTTCAGTCGAGACACTCTTCCAAGCTCTCAAGCTTTTGACAAGGATTTCTTCTTCTTTGTGGTTCCCAGCCTTGTATATCCCTATTGGATGACAGACTATAGTTTCTAGGTCTTAGATCTCATAGATTAGTTGTTATTTCATAGGAGTTGCATATGCACTCCCATTTGTGTATCAATTGATGTACCAGCAATCCCTTTGACCTATTTATGGTCATTCATTGGACATTAATAAATTAAATTATCTTATCTTATCAAGACTCTATCGATACCATTTCTTCTGGGTCAAAGTGATTTTTACCTTCTAGTTATGTTATATTGTGTTTTTTCTTGTTTTTGTTAGGACTATTTATAAGGACCTAATCCTTCAAGTTTTGGAGTTATCATATATTAATTTGGACTCGTTCTTTTTTGAAAAACTGCATTTTCAATGCGTCGGGACTCTAGTTTTTGTAGTCAACATGTAATGAGATTGTCCTAGAAAGTTGCAGCCATTTTGTTTTTCAATATAAAGTCATTTTTGTTAAAAAAAAATAGATTAAGAATAACATAAAACCCAAGATGATAAAGATTGTGAAGGCATAAAATGCCTAAATTTAAATCAATTGTGATGAGCACTTCTAGGCAAATCAAAACCATAGAAAACTTTGCAGAGATGAAAAAGTTCTCCTTGGCAAATGTAATCAAGTTAATCAAAATCAACTTCAAGATCGCCAAATACTCTAGCACAACAAACTTTCAACTTGCTTGATGGCATAAGATGAAGCAACACCTTTTTCCACAAATGCTTTCCCTAAAATATACTCCACCCTCACCCAGCGAATCAAGAACAAATGGACCCTACCAAGAAAGGGCAAGGATCTAAAGAAGAATAAACTAAGCAGTGCGCACTCTTTGATAACTTTCTTTGTTTTGTGTAGTCTATTCAAATTTAAAGGGTGTCCACAAAATCATGTTAAAAGATTTAATTGCATGCCCCCCTTGTAGGTGCATTGGGAATATTGGCTCCAATACCCTAATTTTCCTATCACTGTGTACTCAATTTTCATCTTTATGGGATAAGACATATGAAGCAATTCATTTAAAACATATATGAATAAATATGGTAAACAGAAATACCTGGAACTAACTGATTTGAAAAAGGTCTCCAAATAGCATTTTGTTGTTCAGTTGCACAAATCCTAATCTTGTGTTCAAGCCAAGAAAACTCCAGAGTGCATAAGTCAAATGGTTGTATTTTTAATTGAGACGGCTCCAAGTCTCACATAATTAAGGCCAGACAAACTCAAGGAAGGCAGAAGACAATTAATCAATTAAATAGAATGTGAGTTATCGTTCATGCTTTGGGCCAATGTTTCTGTGGTACTTAAGATATTTATGCAATATAAAATATGTTAATTTTCCAAAATAAATAAATAAACTGGATGCTCTTTATATAGGCACAAACATACATCCTCATAGACCCATAACTTTCAGTGGTTGACGTCCATCTTTACAAACATTTAATTTTAGTCGAATCAACATAATTCTTAATTAAGCTGACAATTACCATGATTTGCTACTTTGCCCAATGACACTAAGACCATGGGCTATGATCTCAATACAAAACTTAATACCTATGAACAAGAAGACGTAAGGGCAACTTTAAGAGTGACATATTGATTGCAAGTACAGAGAGTGATATATATAGGATATGAAGCTCATGAACAAGACCCAAAAAACAAATGAGTACTGTTAACTTATTGAGGTTTCTGTTAAATCTAGTCAGATTTGATAATCTAACCTAGTATTTCAAACGTTAAATTTGTGCTTTTGAAGCTAATAATTGAGAAACATAAAAGCAATTTACTTTGCAATTTCACTCATCATCTGATTTTGTAACTAATGCTTATCTATATTGATTGATGAAGACAGGTTAGATAATCCATGGTAATAAGTAAACCATGAAAAGATTTTATCTTTGTTAAATTATTTCTACTGTATAATTGAAATTTGAAATAAATTGTGAAGGAATTTTTAGATTTTCTCAAATACTTGAAATAAATGCCAAATTAACAAGATTAAACAACAGAAACAATATAAACAGAGAATAATCATCAATAGAATGTTGCAGTCTCATGCAGTTTCATATAAAATCTATTGTCAAACTAGCTTCCTGAATAAAAGAGAGCATAACTTTATACATCAAAATGAGAGAAGTTATAATATGAATCACATGGCATGTCTGTAATTAGAATATGGAGGATGCAGAATGTCCAAGTGTTACTTACTGTCAGCACCTCCAAGCTGAGTAACTGCATCCACAAAACGGTCATGCAGATCAGTCGTCCAACGTAACCGTTGCTTTGCTGATCCTCCACCACATGCTGTAACAGGACTACCATCAGAATTAGAAGAAACATCTGAAGGACCAGATCCCCTTTGTTGGTGTCCTTGGACTCTTTGAGGAGTCATGCCAGATGTTGAAAACTTTTTAATTTGGTACATGCCCTAGAAGATGTGCAGCAGGACTGCTTGCTTGCATAATCTACCTGCATGCATCATAACGCAAGTATAGGAGTAAGCAGAATACATAACATTGAATCTTTTAATCCTGTCGTTGTGAGATAATTATGCATAATAACAAAAAAGCTCTACGATTCCAACAATTGAAAACTGGCAGCTGCAGGTGAGAATATCCCCAATGTTTTCTTGACATTTGGTTGTAGCAGGACCTCTAAATATTCCAAAGGGAAGGATAAATTGCACACTCTATGAGTTGCTCCTATGAAAGTCTCTCCTTTTTGCATGCCACACTGTGACAATTCAAGTAAATTGGACATAAAAGCCGGTTTGTAGTTGTTACAATCAAAGGAAAAAGACAGAGTTGCTAGATGTTAAATAACATCCAAAGGCAGGCAGATTCAGAACAGATGGTAATGTGATGACAACAGGATAGAGAAAGGAAAAGGAATCCCACAACTAGCAAAATGCCATCTCCTCCTGACTGGTGTGTCAGAGTACATGAGATGGACTCATTTATGGCTAGTTTAATTACAGTGGTTGGTCGGAAGACAGGGTCATACAAAGAATTATATGAAACAGATTAAAATTCAAGCTGTTTTGTAGTCATTGGTATCCTCCAAGAAATTTTTGGGTCGTATATGAAGGGAAAATGCAAGCAACTCAGTTGGGAGTTAGTCAGAACTAATCTTTACAGAATTGCTTCCAAAAAGACGAGGCACCAAATAAAAGTTATGGGTTTAAAAATAACCTGATTAACCTACTGGTGGTAAGCAGCCGTCAGTGTATCTACCCTTAACAAAGTCCTGTATAGAAACCAAGTACAAACCAGTTGCGAAAATGATGACCTTACCTCGATCTATCTGCAGACAAAAATCGAACTGCGGACAGCTTTGTAGGGCACATCAATTAAGATAATATTTCTAAATGTTGTCTCACAATATGTTGTTTACAATTTTGTAAGTAACATCCTGATAATGCTTACATGCTTAAAATGTGCGATTGAAAGGCATATTCTTTTAATTCACACGCATTACCTATATGTGCAAAGCAGCCATAAGTTCCAGATAGGGATGCTAAACTAATTCCATCTTGCTATAGTTGGGAGCTCCAGGTGATGCGAATTTCTGAACAAGTTCCGACTATTGAGGCCTAGGGACACTTAGCATCATAAAAAGAATTTTCTCTGGCTGGAACAGGGACACTGCAATTAAATGGATGTCTGTGCAGGTAGCTCAAGGGCGAGCTTAGCCTTGACAGAGCCACTGAAGAGAGAAATCAGAAGAAGAAAAATATATATAAAAAACTCGTTGTTCTACAAGCTTATGCACATAGATGTTTACCGTCAAAAGAATTTTAGGATTTTCAGATAGCAAAACAAAAAAAATGCAGACATACCTCGTTAAAGCCTGCAAAACTTGAAGCGTATTGTTAGGTTTTGGAGCAAAATTCTGAAAGCTAGAAAAATCGAATGGCATTCTACGAATCCAGGTCCGCAGGTCGAATCCTTTCCACGACGGTATACTCTTAACGTGAACAAAGATGGCGCATAGACATGAACGTCTTCCGCTTAGCGAACAAGGCATGGCTGAATCTGATCCTTCCATCCGCCAAAATAAGACAAATTAATGAAGCTTTTATCATCATCAACAGCATAATACAAAGCTCCCCTATAATTCATCGCCAGCCCAAAGCCGATGCCACTGTCGACCGGCTTTTACCAGTATCAAATATTCCATCACAGGGAAACGAACTCGCTTCGACGGACACGTGTCTCTTTCCTTCCGGCATACCGGATCTCTGCCGTCTTCACCGGCTGCGGTCGGTGAGAAAGCGCAAACCAACCGTAGAGAAATTGATTGAATTAAATAAGTTCAAATAATTTGAAGCCATTGGTTTGGCTTCACTTTTCTCTTTATATGTGCATGTGGGCGAGCATTAGGGCATTAATGTTTAGCATTTAATGTGATTGTAACATCTAATATAAAATCTTTCCTAATTGGGAAGCTCACCTCACCTGTGTACCACACATTACTGAATACAGTATTATTATTATTATTATATTATATTTATTAAAGAAATTGGAATACAAGTGTAAACTTATGTGAGGTGGCTCCCCCGAATTTTAACCGAAAGTTTTTTTTTTTTAATTATTGATGCTTATATATCAAGCTATAAGGAGGAATGCATAATCATTTCATAGAATTAATTACTAATTATGCCTTGTCTTGTTCTTTCACCGTCATACTATGAGAATGCCTCATTTAATAAAGTATACCTTTAAAGTATTTAATGTACTTTCATGACTTTATCTAAGTGCATTGAACAACGCTCGATTTCCGTGCTCAGTAAGAAACAAAAGAATATCAACACTTTAGTTATGATTCTACATGGTTGTTACATGTGTTTAACTAGGATAAAACATTTTAGTTATTTCAATGATTCTCTGCTTGTGATGTTCTCAATGAAACCTGTGAACAAATTTATAAAAATATTTAATATTTTAAAATTAATATAATGTGTTTATTATTTTTTACATTAAAATAATATGTTTTTTAAAATCATAATGAAGTTATTTAAAATTAAAATAAAAATCGTTTAAGTTGAGTAAAGATGAATTTTTATGATTGTTTTTAATGGTATCGTGTTTTTATCGTTTGTTTTACCTTACAAAATTGTTTGAATTGTTGGTTTGCTTAGTATAATTGTATGTGAGGTCATTATGTTGCCACTTCATATGGATTGTGTTAATATAAAAACTCCATAGCTTCTTACCTTTATATGGATTGTGTTAATACAAAAACTTCATAGCTTCTTACCTATACCAACTGGGTACTACACAAAGTTGACTCATCCTCATGCATGCACAACCATTTATGTGGCACAAATGGCGCAAGTGTGGTCTATGTGATATATGAAGCACAAATGTGTTATGTATGGTGCATATAGTATAAGTATAGTCTTTATGATGCATAAACCGCAAGTGTGGTTTGTTGGTGTATGTAGCACAAGCATGTTTATGCGGTGCTTGTGGCATAGTTTTGATTTATGTCATTAATGTGACACAAGTGTGTTTGTGCAGTGCTTAAAGCACAAGTATGATATGTATAATATGTGGGGCTTGTAGTATGGGGGTGATCATGTCATTATGGTTGAATTAAAAAAACATAGTGATTTTTATGAACGTGTAGATATAATTGTTATTGATTTAACAAATAAAATGTGAGTGGAATTGCATACAGGTTATTTAACCAACATCATTGTCATATTTACATTGTCACATAATGAAAACAATCAACTATATAGAGAATATTTTATGGAAAAATATGCAAACGTAAATGTGTTATGAGTTGAGAGTGTTTTGAGGAGGGTAAGTTTAAACTAAAAATTACCATGATTCTTGCCTTGATATATATAAGGATTGATTTGATAAAAACCCTTAAAACCAAGCTTGAAAGGGAGTATAGTCTCTAAAAAAACATCCATATCTTATGAAAGTTAAGTATAAGGTTATGTGACTTTGTTTTTTAGCATTTACTTATGTTCAGATATAAGATGCACCTAAGTGGGCTCAATGGTTAAGAATATGTGTTATCTTCGTGGAGGTTACAGGTTCAATTCTGATGGGGGGTACGGTTGCACATATTGACATGTCACAGTGAAGCTGAAAGGGTATGCATCCCCTTGATTTGAAGTCTCGGCCTAGGTTGATCTATGAGTTATTGGTATATTTGGCTTGCGGGTTATTGCATATACTCTTGGGAGGTTGCCAAGTTCCCAAGGTTTATGTATATATATAATGGGTAAATCTTTGGTTTAGTGTTTGATTGTTGGATAAATGCTTGTTAGATTAATGTTAAGTAGGAATGATAGTAAAAAAATTTGAGCAAAAGGAAAAAAAATAGTAATGACATAATGTCAATTCTAAGGTAGGAGGAAAATGAAGTATTAAAAAGTATTCGTGACCACATACTAAAAGAGGTTGAGTTAGAGATTTTGAGGCTTAACTTAACTATTAGGATATAAAAGAAGAAAATCAAATTAATAATGTTGATATCATTAAATCTTACATCTCTTTAAAGTTTGAAAATAAGGCCTAGTTTAACAATAAAACCATTAATAAGAAGAAGTGGAAATAAATATACAAATTTTATTGATCCTAATTTAGATGATCATCACTATTTCTTTTGTTGTGAGCAAAATGAATATTTGCAAACTCATGTCCAATATACACAATCTTCATAATGAAAGAGATTATTAAACTAACTCAAAACCACTTGTAAATAAATGAAATGAATTTGTAAAATTTATTATATAAAAAAAAAAAAAGATAATATCATCTTTTAATTAACTTTATCTTTAATAATATCAAATATAATTATTTAATTTTATAATTTAATTATTCATTAAAATTATTTAACTTAAAAACCTTAATATTTTAATAATTAAATCTTTATTATACTTATATATAAATAATATTAGTATTATTATAAAAATTATTAATTTAATTTCTTTTAATTTTTAAATTATGTTAATATGAGATTAATACCACATCATTGGCATCAATCATTTTATGAGAGAGCTAAACACTACCAAGTATGGCTTGGCGTTTTCTTGGTATAATATATGTTTGTTGATTTATGTTTAATTAAAGTGGAAGTCCAATAATCCCAGGTTTATGAATATAATTATTTATAAGTTATACAATCCCTAAATCATTGGATTTCTTCACAAGTCCAAGTTTTGATTAGTCGCTTGCCTTAAAAAGTATTTTTTCTAATGTTATTGTCAATATATCATGATTGATAATAAAAAACTAGTGTTTATTATGTGTTCTAATCATATTAAGTATGACGTTTGATTATGTACCATTCATTTCATTATTGTTGTCATCATTATTTCATTGACTCTTTAACTTAAAATGTTTCCTTGTTTGAGTATTGTTGATTTGCACACTTGTGTCATAATAGTTAGTAAGTGTAGAGCACTATTACTACATAGTTAACGAAAAATAAAAATGGATCATGATTTTTTTTAAATTATTTTTAGTATAGAAAAACACATTAATGAGAAGTTAATTTTTTTAAAAGTTGTGGTATGTTTTAAGGTAGTGACTTTGAATATATGTATTTAAACATTTTAATGTTATTACTTGAACATCAAGGTCCCTTCAAAAGACACAAAATTACTTTGCCAATTCATGTGTTGTTCATGTTTTTACTTCATTGATGATTTGGCATTATTTATTATTTAAGTAGGAATATTGAGGATTTATCATGTAAAGATATATCATGCAAAGATAGACGATGTTTTCTTGGTTGATTATGTGTAGGTTTACTTGGAATTTGGTCTCCTCTTATTGCTCCTCCAACTCAATCACGATAAGAGAGACTCTACCTTTTTCCTATAAACCCTAGGTTTTCTCTTCAAAGTAAGTGTTTTCTTGAATCTGATAGTATAAGCTCATTTTTTCTTGTATGTCACTATGCTAGTGGGCATATAGAGTATAGATGATAATTGTTGTGCATTTATAAAATGAGCTCAAATTTTAAGAAAAAAAAATAAAAATTAAGATTTATGATATAATATTAAAAGTTGATTCTATTGTATCATTGAGGGCTTTTCTAGTTAATGAAAGGAGGGTATTGTTATCAACCCTTAGGGTTTAATTCTCCCAAGTGGCATGTTTTCCCTTTATATGCCAACATGTCTGTGCAAAGGGGGCATTTATTGTAAATGGATAAAGGTGCAAATCTTGGACAACTTAGGTAGAATAGATAGCCATTACCATGGTTGTAATGCATACCCGAACTCGTATGGTACTTTTGTCAAGGTACTTAAGTGTTGCATTCATATCCTTAAGGTTAGTATGGCCAAGACCCACACATAACCTCTATCATACATGGGCCCTGATAGAAATGATAGTCTTTGAGCATTATTATGAATCATATTGCAACATATGTGCATGTTACACACTAATTAAATTCGCTTTACGGGGTCCTTAGGCATTGTTATGCCTATCACTCCTACCACATAAAAACCTCTAATTGAATGTTGGGTCTTCCCCTTTAGGGTAAGTCTTGATCATCTCCAAGGCAGGTGCATTCCCAACCATAGATCTAGATTGCAATCAACAACCATGATCACTACAAGTATGATGAACCCTTATTTAAGAGCACACAAGTTTAAAACCTACACAAAAACATGGTACCATGTGTTCATCTACATTTACCCAAAGGGCCTACTCCTTTTATTGTTGGTTGATATCCACCATCGGTCCTAACAAAATAAATGGCTCTAATAAACTCTAGGTCTGATGGACCACTCTATTAAGTCCCACACATATTCCCTTGGAAATCTTTCCCTTTCGTTGATCTAGAACATGATTGATGCTGTGGATATATGTGAGCTCAAAAGACCACTCCTTCCTAGTGTGCAGGATTATAACCCCTAATGGGAAGGAACTACATGTCTCCCTTCCACTTGACTATGATGAGCTAAGACATGATCATGGGATCTATTCCCCGCCATCGATCTTATCTGAATTAATGGCCTAGATTCTTCTACATGCCCAAAGGCTATGGTTCACAACAATAAAACTAGACTAGGTGCCTCATCCTCTATCCATTTAGAGGTTCTAACTCTCGTGCTTGCTTCCCTAGATTCCTTTTTTATTCGTATCATGTCCAGGAAGCACGAGGGGGACAACAGTTCGACTGAATGAGTCGGCTCTGTTATGGCGGAATCTTAATAAACAGAATGAGCAAAAGAAGGATTATGAAACACAGATAGACACAATATGCGTAGACAATATGCAGGAATGCGAACTGTTCTTCTATTACTTGCAAATAGATCAAAACTGATAAACTTGATATGTTACAATATCATACATGCTTATATAGAATTCTGAGATGCTTGGGTGCCTTCCCGTTACATTCAGTTACAAAGAAGAAGTTAGAACGGTTTCAACAGTTCAACCGTTACAGTCGATTGGAAGATAGAGAGACAGTCTGTCAAAGTTCGACAATCGCTGGTCGCATGTCGACGCTGCTTGTCGATGTCATGAACTGTGAGGTTGATGAACATGTCGAAGGTGTGGAATGTGTCGCAGTATGTCGAAGTCGAGACTCGTCGGAGTTGTGTCAAATTCGAAACTTGTCGAACTCGAGACTCGTCGGAGTTGTGTCAAATTCGAAACCTGTCGAAGTCATGTCGAGTCGAAACTTGTCGAAGTTGTATCGACATCGATGACTTGCCAACTATGATGTGGATCATACCTCCTTCCTTAAGAAACAATGGACCCCATTGTTTGCTCGTGAAGGTGAGGAAACTTGTCGGTCACTTCAATAATAGAGTACCACTTTCCTTGAGATGGGAGCTGGCCAGCTTTGGAAACCTGAAACAAGGGAATTGTGTTCGTCCTTGTATGGCGTACTCGTCATCCCACAATGGTGTCGCAACGAAGAGGCTCCTGAACATCTGGATGGATGTCTTTGGCTTCTGCTGTTGATAAGTTGTTCTGTTCCAACAAGGGTGCATGGTATGGTCGAAGTAGATCCACATTGAATACTGGATGCAGACCCAGGCATGCAGGAATGTCGAGCTGGAAAGCGTTTTCACCAATTTTCCAAAGAATACTGTATGGACCATATCGCAAAAGCTTGAGCTTTTTGAATGGGCTTGTGAAGCGCTCCTTCTTGAGATGTAACCAGGCCTTATCCCCAATTTGGAATGAATGAGGGATACGATGCTTGTCGTGTTGGGCCTTAGATTTCTCGTTTGCTCTGTGCAACATATCCTATGCTTGCTTCTGGATGTCGCAAATCTATTCTCGAAACTTGACTACTTTATCAACTTCTCGTTGGCTGTAGTCGGTGTTGGAGTTCGGCTGTGTCAAGGAGCTGATCAGGTCGATAGGCGCTGAGGGTTGAAATATGTAATAGATCTCAAATGGACTCTTGCCTGTAGAGTTGTGTTGAGCACGATTGTATCTGTGCTGAATGTATGGAAGACTATCATCCCATGTGCATCGATGCTTGTGATTGTACATGCAAAGCAGTTGTACAACCAAGCGATTTACAACTTTCGTCTGTCCATCGGTCCAAGGATGGAAAGTTGTCGATAATGAGAGTCGTGTGTCCAGCTGTTGCCAGAGGGTCTTCCAAAAGATGCTGACGAATTTGGCATCTCAATCGGAAATGATGGTTGTCGGTAAACCAAAGTGTTTCCAAACATGTGTAAAGAAGAGTTGAGTGGTCTGTTGCGCTGTCGTGGTCTTCTTACATGGTGTAATACCCCAATTTTGAACCCTTAGGCAATATTGGCTCTAATGTAAATATTGCAAATACGCGATGTATGTTTCCCTAGCATGGAGCTCAAGGCCAAGGCCCCGCTAGTTTATGCTCGGATTTTATTTAAATTAGACACGCTTGATATTTTGTTACCCACGTGCTATTAAGCCATGGGATATTGTAAATTGATGTAAATATTTAACATTGAAATAGAATACCAAAAACTGGCTATGGAGGCAACGAATGAGAAGGGGCCACGTGTATCCACTAGGGAGTGGTGGGGGGGCTATGGGATTAAACCCTAGGCTGCCATTTGTCATTATGAGAACCCATTGACTTCCCTAGGTGACATTAATGCCTGTTGTAAGAAGGTGGTTGAGATTTTCAGCCCATGGCTTCAATGGAGCATGGGCAGCCCTGAAATTCGTATGGGTGGGCATGGGCTCTGATTACTTGGGCAAGAAGTCACTCAACCTCATGGGGGGTTGCTTGATTCTCACCCCAGTCCATTGTGAAACTACCTAGCATCATTCCCATCCAAAAAAAAACGAGAGCCAACCGTGAGGAAACCAGAAAATCGCGACCTTGAGAGAACCCAGTTTTTGGAAAGACCAAAAACGTCCAGATTTGGCATGGGACAAAGAAATCCAATGGGGAATCCATTGGCATGAACCTTGGGGCGAATTTGGGAGCATTATCTACCCCGAAATCAATGGGAAAACCCAGTTTTTGCAGCTCAGAAAACGAGTGACGGATTTGAGTATTTGGTGAGCAGAATGGTGAGAAATCAAGTGGGGATTGACTATGCAGAGGTTGGGTATGCTTGATAAACCCTGTGAAGGCTAGGATCTAAAGGGTCAGCAGCTGGACCTTTCTATGCCCATCCTGAATAGCACTGGAGGGAAGAGTTGCCTGAGGGACTGTGTAACAGAGAAGGGGATCTTCCTTGTGTTGGATGTGGTAGGTAATGTGGGTGCCTGACTGTTGAGCCCACTTGAGATGCCTGTAGCTCTGTGGTTGAGCTCACTGGCTTAGCACTACCCTCCTCTATCTGCTTGGATGCTTGACTGAAGCCATGGCTATGAGTGAACCCAGCTAGTCCTCCTTAGTGGATACACGGCCCAGCTCGGGGGTGACCTCTCAGCTGAAAGAACACAAGCTGGACAGAGGTCTACGGTTGGGAGGAACGTTGCCCTTCCATAGCCAGTCGTTTGGACATCAACTTCTCAAGATAAGTGTTCTTGTGATTTAAATTACTTGCATTCTGTGTTCTGCTACACATTCAATCTGAAGGATTAATTATTCCTGTTAAATAAATGAAATGCATCATGTTTTATGCAATGTGATATTTAATGACTGATTACATGTATGACGGATATGGGTATGATGAACACGTGAAGAAATTGTGTGCATATGTGAAGTTAAATTCCGCTGTGTAGTCCTTGGATTTATGTCTGCACCCATAAGTTTTAAATTGCATGCGTTATGGGTCTCAGTATTGGGGCTAAGCCTTTACGGAAGCCCTGTGTTGTTAACGTTTTCCCTTCCTTGCACTTGATGATGGAAGGGGGCGTTACAGTTTGGTATCAGAGCTGCGTTGCAGCATTGGGCCTCTATGGGCCAAATCTGATAGAGTTTTCTTAAGTCTGTTTTGAAAAAAAAGTTGTTTTAAGACTGTTTTTGAAATTTTTGGTTTAAGACTGTTTCGGAAGACTTTCCCGAATGCCTTCCGAAACAGCGGAAGCATTCGGCGAATCGTTCCGAAATTTCGGAAGCGTTCCGAGAATTTTTCCGAAAATTTGCGAAGGGAAGTTTTTCGGAAGGAATTCTCTTCCGAAATTGCGGAAGGAATTCTCTTCCGAAATTGCGGAAGCAATTCTCTTCCGAAATTTCGGAAGGATTCCGCGAACCGCTCCGAAACAGCGGAAGAATTCAGTGAACCGCTCCGAAACAGCGGAGAAAAATTCGTTTTTGTGAAAAATTTTCTAAGTGTCGGCGTCGAACGGAAACTTTTTCGGAAGGAATTCTCTTCCGAAATTGCGGAAGGAATTCTCTTCCGAAATTTCGGAAGGATTCCGCGAATCGTTCCGCAACGCGGAAGAGTTCGGCGAGTCGTTCCGAAATTGCGGAAGACTTCGGCGAATCGTTCCGCAACGGCGGAAGACTTCGCCGAATCGTTCCGAAACGGCGGAAGACTTCGCCGAATCGTTCCGAAACGGCGGAAGGATTCCGCGAAGGGCTCCGAAATCGCGGGAGGATTCGGGAAAGTCTTCCGAAACGGCGGAAGACTTCGCCGAATCGTTCCGCAACGGCGGAAGACTTCGCCGAATCGTTCCGAAACGGCGGAAGGATTCCGCGAAGGGCTCTGAAATCGCGGGAGGATTCGGGAAAGTCTTCCGAAACGGCGGAAGCCTTCGCCGAATGGCTCCGCAGTTGCGGGAGAATTCAGCGAATCGCTCCGCCATTGCGGAAGCGTTCGCTGAACTGCTCTGCATTGCGGAAGCATTCGGTGAACCGCCCCGCAGTTGCGGGAGCGTTCGCTGAACCGGCCCGAAAAAAAAAAAAAAAAAAAAAAAAAAAAAAAAAAAAAAAAAAAAAAAAAAAAAAAAAAAAAAAAAAAAAAAAAAAAAAAAAAAAAAAAAAAAAAAAAAAAAAAAAGAGAGTAAAGTGCCAAAAACTCCATTTTTGGATAGGGGGAGCACCGGGGCTCGGAATGGGATGATTTCTATGGGGCTCGGAGGCCATTGACGGGGGCCATGAAAGAACTAGTGAAGACCCCGAGCCCATTAGACTCCAATTTGACAGAAAAAGGGAAATAGTGACTTTTGAAGGATAGAGTCCCGAGGCTTGACAGAAGGTCGGTTTGAGCTGAAATTGATCAGGCGCGGCCATGAAGCAGGCACAATGTTAAGTTCCGAATCTTGGAATCAAACTCCAAAGGATGTGGAGTCGGGGTGAGTAAGAAGTAGTAAAACCCAGAAATTCATAAAAGATGAACGGTACATCAGAATTGAAATCCGTGAATTGCTGAGTGTTCCTTGTTATATGGACTAAATTCGCCCGATAGATAAGTTTTTGTGGTTCTGCATAGATTTTCTTCCACAGGTGGCTGAAGTTGACCTTCGGGACCAAAACACAACTGTGTAAACTGTGCAGAATTATTGGTAAGAGTTGTCATTTTTGAAACAACGCTGTTTCCACACCCGATGTCGGAATGGAGCACGGGGACAGGCATTGGAAAGCTTGTCTAGCAAGGAATAATGTAGTATGACCGGAATTTGAATTGGGTTATCAGACATCATATATTATCAGGGCAGAAAAGTGCCGGTGACTGTTTTGTCAAATTAATGGCAATATGGGCAATTTTCAGAATTGCATGAATGGGCAAAAGAATTGAATAAGTAACAGCTATGTTGATTATTCCATGAGTTAATTATGTTAAATGTTGATTGTTGTATATTCCTAGATGCATTTTTATGAGGTCTAACAAATATCATAATAATGCACAGTGTTTGCAGCTCATAAAGTTTATAATTGTAGCAGAGGTAAGATGGTGACCATTAATGATGCTCAAGATCCTTATGAACATGAAGAAGACGTTCTAGGAGAAAATGTGCATGAAGGGAATGCGGAGACTGAATCCAATGGGAGAAGGGAGCAGGTGACTCCTCAAAATTTGGTTGAAACCATGGTGAGCTTCAATGAAAGATTGATGAAGGCTCAAGAAGAACAACACCAATTCAATGCTGCTATTTTGCAAAGCCTCACTGATATGCAGCATAAGATAAACCTTGGGTCCAACCCAAGCCATATGGGTGAAGAAGGAAGAGATGCAAGGAGTCATTCTAGAGGCCGTTCGAGGAGGAGGACTCCAAGCCCAAGGAAGAGTTCGGTGAGCAAAAAACATAAAACATCTTCATCAAGGTCTTCTTCCAGCAGGTCGGGTGACTCCAAATGTTCTAGGAGAAGTCCAGGACATGCACCTAAGAGATTGGACGGAAGAAAGAGGTTCAAGGGTATCCCACAGGGAGAATTCAGGAAGGCAAGACCTCCCACATTTGATGGGGAAGGAAAGGCAGGTCAAGAGGCAGAAGCATGGCTTCTGGGAATGAAGAAATATTTCAGAATTCAAGACTACTCAGGAAATGAGAAAGCCAGAATTGCCATTTACAACTTAAATGGAAGAGCTTCCATTTGGTGGGACAATCTCTTGCAAGTGAAAGGGATCAATGAAAGAAGGATCAGTTGGGAAAGATTTAAGGGGTACTTCAAGGAGAAATACCTTTCTGCTAGGTATTATGACGGTAAGAGAAAAGAGTTTAATGAGCTCAGGTTGGGACAGAAATCCATGGAAGAGCATGTCCACAAATTCTTGGAATTACTGAGGTATGTTGACTACATCAAAGATGAGAGAGTAAAAATCCAATGCTTTCTTGGGGGTCTACCTCAGAGTTTCAGAGATCGTATTGAGTTCGTTAATCCACCAAGTTTGGATGAAGCCATTAGGATGGCAATGCACTGCTATGAGCAAAATAGGGGAAAAACAGAGGCTAACCCAGCATGGAAAGGAAAGCCAAGAGGGAAGTTTGACCAGAAGAAGGATGGCTTCAAGCCACCATTTAGAGGTCAGCCTAGAACCTTTCCACAGGGACAACAAGCAAGGAGTGGATTCAAACCGGCAGTGGCAATAGACAAAGCATCAAAGGGACCACTTCAGTGTTGGGGATGTGGAGAAAACCACATGTTGAAGGATTGTCCACATCGGAAAAACAATGCTCGAAAGTTGAACAACCTAAAGGGAGTAGCTACGGTGGAGGACATGGCAAGGGCAGCACCTCGGATTTATGCAGCGTTGGATAATCATCAAGCAGACCATCAGTCCTCAGTGGTGGAAGTCGAAGGTAAGATTGCTACGCAATCTATTTCTGTTTTGATTGATCCAGGATCTACTCATAGTTATGTTTCTCCAAAAGTGGTTGAAGGTTGTTCTCTTAGAAAAATAAAGCATACTAAGTCTTGGCTAGTGCAACTAGCCACGGGAACCAAGAGAAAAGTAAGTGAGGTAGTGATGGAGTGTCCCATAGAATTGAATGGACTCCACACATATGCTGAATTGAATGTGTTACCATTAGGATCCTATGATGCATTAATTGGCATGGATTGGTTAGAAAAACATAGAGCCAAATTGGACTGTTATGAGAAAGCACTTGAGTGCATTGATGAAAAGGGAACGCCAACATTGGTAAAAGGGATTCCCAAGCAAGTTTCAATAAGACAGATTTCAGCCCTGCAGTTGAAAAAGTTTTATAAGAAGGGTTGTCAACTATATGCAGTCCATATGCCAGATTCATTGGAGGACAAAGGGCCAAGACTAGAAGACTTCAGGATATTGCAAGAGTTCCAAGATGTGTTTCCGGATGAGGTACCAGGGTTGCCACCGATGAGAGATATTGATTTTACCATCGATCTTGTTCCAGGGGCAGCGCCGAATTCCAAAGCTCCTTATAGAATGAGTACACCGGAATTGGTGGAATTGAAGATACAGCTGCAGGAATTAATAGATAAAGGGTATATCAGGCCTAGTGTGTCTCCTTGGGGAGCACCGGTGTTATTTGTCAAGAAGAAAGATGGGACTTTAAGGCTGTGTATTGATTACAGGCAGCTCAATAAAGTGACAGTTAAGAACAAGTATCCATTACCAAGAATTGATGACTTGTTTGATCAAATGAAGGAAGCCAAATTATTTTCAAAGATTGACTTGAGGTCTGGCTACCATCAAGTAAGGATTAAAGAAGAAGACATTCACAAGACGGCTTTCAGAACTAGATATGGTCATTATGAGTTCACTGTGGTTCCATTCGGCCTTACCAACGCACCTGCCACATTCATGTGTCTCATGAATAGTGTATTCAGCAAATATTTGGACAAGTTTGTGATTGTGTTTTTAGATGACATTCTTGTCTATTCAAGAAATGAAGAAGAGCATGAGGAGCATCTAAGAATGGTGTTGCAAGTTCTTAGAGAACATCAGCTGTATGCCAAGTTAAGCAAGTGTGAATTCTATCAAAAGAGGATCCAATATTTGGGTCACGTCATTTCAGAAGAAGGAATTGCAGTGGATCCAGAGAAGATTAATTCCATCATGGATTGGCCAACTCCAAGAAATGTTTCAGATGTTAGATCTTTTATGGGCCTTGCTGGTTACTACAGAAGGTTTATTGAAGGATTCTCCAGGATAGCGCATCCGATCACCTCATTGCAAAGGAAGAACATCAAATTTGTATGGTCTGAAAAATGTGAGAAAAGTTTTCAGAAATTAAAGGAGTTACTTACTAGCGCTCCTGTTTTGAAGATAGCCGATCCAAGGAAGGATTTTGTAGTATGCACAGATGCTTGCATTGAAGGACTGGGTGGGGTTCTCATGCAGGAAGGAATTGTGATTTGCTATGAATCTAGGAAATTGAAAGAGCATGAAAAGAATTATGCCACACATGATTTAGAATTAGCAGCCATAGTGCATGCTCTTAAAATGTGGAGGCATTACTTGATGGGGAGAAGATTCGAGCTTAGGACTGACCACATGAGCTTGAAGTATTTGTTTGATCAGCCAAACTTGAATGCTAGGCAAGCTAGATGGATGGAATTTCTATGTGAATTTGATTTTGAAATTAAACATGTAAAGGGGAAGGAGAATAAGGTTGCAGATGCTCTTAGCAGAAAATTTCATGTTTCAGCGGTAAGTATGTGCAAATCAGATTTGAAGACAAGAGTTCTTGAAGCCCAAAACGGTGACGAAACTTGCCTTCAAATTAAAGAGAAGTTGCAGCATGGTGATGTGAGTGAAAAGTGTGCAGGATATCAGCTGGGTGAAGACAGCATCCTCATCTACAAAGATAGGTTGTACATTCCAAATAATGCAGATTTGAAGAAACTAGTGATGGATGAGATACACCAAATGCCGTACTCTGGACACCCAGGGTATCAGAAGACTATAACAGCGGCAAGAAAGCAATATTTTTGGAATGGCATGAAGAAGGATATAGCTGAGTACATTGCTAGGTGTCAGAAGTGCCAACAAGTCAAGGCAGAACACCAACATCCAGCAGGGTTATTGCAGCCCTTACCCATTCCAGAATGGAAGTGGGAAGTGATCTCCATGGATTTCATAACAGGTCTGCCCATGACAGTGAAGAAGCATGATTCAATCATGGTTGTGGTGGATAAGCTATCAAAGGTAGCTCACTTTATTCCAGTAAAGTCCACTCACAAGGCTAGTGACATTGCGAACATCTTCATGAGAGAGATATTCAGATTGCATGGATTGCCTAAGGCAATAATTTCTGATCGTGACACAAAGTTCACCTCCAATTTCTGGAAGGGATTATTTCAGGAATTGGGAACGAAATTGAATTTCAGTACAGCTTACCATCCTCAAACGGACGGCCAAACCGAGAGGGTGAATCAGGTCCTTGAAGACATGTTGAGAATGTATGTGATGGACAAACCATCCAAGTGGGAAGATTATTTACACTTGGTTGAATTTGCATACAATAATGGACACCATGCATCCTTGGGAATGAGTCCATTTGAAGCATTGTATGGCAGGGGATGCAGGACGCCAGTGAATTGGGATGGCCCAGTGAACAGGGTAGTGCTTGGACCAGAGATGATCAAGGAAATGGAACAGGAAATTGTTAAGATCAGGCAGAATTTAAAGGCAGCTCAGGACAGGCAAAAGAGTTATGCAGATTTGAAAAGAGTACATAAGGAATTTCAGATTGGGGATCATGTTTACTTGAGAGTGAAACCAAGGAAGAGTTCCCTCAAGTTGGGGAGTTGTGCCAAGTTGTCGCCCAGATATTGTGGTCCATTTGAAGTCCTTGATAGGATAGGGCCAGTTGCATATAGAATTGCATTGCCTGCTAGCATAAGAGCTCATAATGTTTTCCATGTATCTTTGCTTAAGAAGTATGTACATGATCCTAATCATATGATTGATTGGAATGTGATACAGGTGGAACCCGAGGGAGAGTTCCAAGTAGAACCTATGCGCATCCTCGACAAGAAATTCACAGTGCTCCGGAACAGAGCCATCGGGCAGGTAAAGGTCCAATGGGAGCACCTTAGTCCCGACGAGGCTACATGGGAGCTAGAGGATGCCATGAGGGAGGCATTCCCATTTTTGTTCAGTTTTGAGAACACCGAGGACGGTGTTGTTCTAAGGGGGAGGGGAATGTAATACCCCAATTTTGAACCCTTAGGCAATATTGGCTCTAATGTAAATATTGCAAATACGCGATGTATGTTTCCCTAGCATGGAGCTCAAGGCCAAGGCCCCGCTAGTTTATGCTCGGATTTTATTTAAATTAGACACGCTTGATATTTTGTTACCCACGTGCTATTAAGCCATGGGATATTGTAAATTGATGTAAATATTTAACATTGAAATAGAATACCAAAAACTGGCTATGGAGGCAACGAATGAGAAGGGGCCACGTGTATCCACTAGGGAGTGGTGGGGGGGCTATGGGATTAAACCCTAGGCTGCCATTTGTCATTATGAGAACCCATTGACTTCCCTAGGTGACATTAATGCCTGCTGTAAGAAGGTGGTTGAGATTTTCAGCCCATGGCTTCAATGGAGCATGGGCAGCCCTGAAATTCGTATGGGTGGGCATGGGCTCTGATTACTTGGGAAAGAAGTCACTCAACCTCATGGGGGGTTGCTTGATTCTCACCCCAGTCCATTGTGAAACTACCTAGCATCATTCCCATCCAAAAAAAAATGAGAGCCAACCGTGAGGAAACCAGAAAATCGCGACCTTGAGAGAACCCAGTTTTTGGAAAGACCAAAAACGTCCAGATTTGGCATGGGACAAAGAAATCCAATGGGGAATCCATTGGCATGAACCTTGGGGCGAATTTGGGAGCATTATCTACCCCGAAATCAATGGGAAAACCCAGTTTTTGCAGCTCAGAAAACGAGTGACGGATTTGAGTATTTGGTGAGCAGAATGGTGAGAAATCAAGTGGGGATTGACTATGCAGAGGTTGGGTATGCTTGATAAACCCTGTGAAGGCTAGGATCTCAAGGGTCAGCAGCTGGACCTTTCTATGCCCATCCTGAATAGCACTGGAGGGAAGAGTTGCCTGAGGGACTGTGTAACAGAGAAGGGGATCTTCCTTGTGTTGGATGTGGTAGGTAATGTGGGTGCCTGACTGTTGAGCCCACTTGAGATGCCTGTAGCTCTGTGGTTGAGCTCACTGGCTTAGCACTACCCTCCTCTATCTGCTTGGATGCTTGACTGAAGCCATGGCTATGAGTGAACCCAGCTAGTCCTCCTTAGTGGATACACGGCCCAGCTCGGGGGTGACCTCTCAGCTGAAAGAACACAAGCTGGACATAGGTCTACGGTTGGGAGGAACGTTGCCCTTCCATAGCCAGTCGTTTGGACATCAACTTCTCAAGATAAGTGTTCTTGTGATTTAAATTACTTGCATTCTGTGTTCTGCTACACATTCAATCTGAAGGATTAATTATTCCTGTTAAATAAATGAAATGCATCATGTTTTATGCAATGTGATATTTAATGACTGATTACATGTATGACGGATATGGGTATGATGAACACGTGAAGAAATTGTGTGCATATGTGAAGTTAAATTCCGCTGTGTAGTCCTTGGATTTATGTCTGCACCCATAAGTTTTAAATTGCATGCGTTATGGGTCTCAGTATTGGGGCTAAGCCTTTACGGAAGCCCTGTGTTGTTAACGTTTTCCCTTCCTTGCACTTGATGATGGAAGGGGGCGTTACACATGGTATGAGAATGGCCATCTTGGAAAATCGGTCGAATACTACTAATATCGCGTCATGCTGATGTTTGGTAGTAGGATAACCCATCAAGTAGTCCATAGAAATATATTCCCATGGTCGACTAGGAACTGGTAGAGGTGTATACAATCCCTGTCATCGATTAGACGGTTTAGCAATGGCACAAACCACACATGATCGAATGTACATGTTGACGTCGGATTTAAGTGTAAACCAGAAGAAATACTTCTGCAGAATGGCAAGTGTCTTTGATACTCCAAAGTGTCTTGCAGTTTTGATGTAGTGCGCATCCCAAATGAGCTGTTGTCGGTGCTCACCAGTTAGTACACAAAGTTGTCCAAGCTTGTATAGCAAGGTATCTTTCAAGAAATAGTCAGATTCTAAGGTCGACGACTTGTTAGTCTGTAACTGTCGGTAAACTGCTGAGAAGTTGTTGTCGTCCTCGTACAACCGTGGCCAAGTGGTCGTGTCGTATTCCTGCATACTCATCACTGTGAAAAGGAGAGTAATGGGTGGTCGACTGAGGCAATCGGCGGCGGCATTAGCTTTACCTTTTCGATACTTAATCACCAACTGGAATTGCTGTAGGTAATTAATCCACTTGATTTGTCGGTTTGTCTGCAACTTTGATTGTGTGGGAGCAAACTGTAGAGGATTATGATCAGTGAGGATGACCGTTTCCTTGCTAAGGATGTAATGCCTCCATTGCTTGAGATTTTGCACAATGGCGTACAGTTCTTTTTCGTACATCGAGTATCTTCTAATTGTGTCATTAAAAGTCTCAGAATGAAAAGAGACTGGGTGACCAGATTGAGTGATCACTGCGCCCAAGGCATAGTCTGATGCATCTATCTCAATATCAAAGGGCTAATGCAAATCAGGTAACACAAGTACTAGTGTAGTGCAGAGCTTGTGTTTGAGCTGTTCAAAAGTTGCCTGTTGTGTTGCTGTCCACTGGAAGACAGTTTTCTCGTTTCCCTTCGTCAACTAATCCAAGGGCCAGGCTATGTGACTAAAGCCGAGTATGAATCGTCAATAGAAATTCGCCAAACCAAGAAAACTTCTTAGTTCTTGAATGCTTCTAGGAATGGGCCAATCTTTGAGGATCTGTACTTTCTCTAGGTCGACGTGAATGCCAGTAGAGTCAATTACATACCCCAGATATTTGATGTTGGTCATTGCAAAAGAGCACTTGTCCATGTTTAGGTAAATCCTATGTTGCTAGAGAGTTTCGAGGACTTGTCGAAGATGTCCGACATGTTCTTCCCATGATCGACTGAAAATCAATATATCGTCGAGATAGACAATAACCCATTTGCCGATGAAAGGTCAAAGAAGGTTATCCATATGTCGCATGAAGGTCGCAGGTGCGTTGGTTAAGCCGAAAGGCATGACTAACCATTCAAACAATCCTTCCTTGGTTTTGAAAGCATTTTTCCACACATCTGAGGGCTCGATTGGAATCTGATGGTATCTCGACTTGAGGTCGAGTTTAGTAAAGAATTTAGCACCTTTCAGACAGTCGATGAGCTCGTCTATCCATTGTAGAGGGTACTAATTCTTCACAGATATTTTGTTGAGAGCTCTGTAGTCGATGCACATGCGCCAAGTCCCATCTTTCTTCGAAACTAGGACGACTGGACTTCCACAAGGAGAGGAGATGGGTCGGATATGACCTTTGTCGATTAATTCTTGAATCTGTTTGCAAATCTCTTCATTTTCGAGAATGGATCTTCTGTAAACAGATGCGTTAGGCAAAGAAGAACCAGGAACAAGTTCAATGGAGTGTTTTACCTGACAATGTTGAGGTACTCCATCTGGAGCTTGAAAGAGGTTCTGGTACTCATCGTGAATATGATCCACTTGTTGCTTCTATCGAGAACTGCATTGGTCGGTGACTCAACTCGTTGCTGCAGTTTTCTTAGAATGTTGTGGCTTGATCATGATTAGTGCAAACTTCTGAGCATGATTGATGAGCTTCTTTGTCTGTTTGGCAGATATTAGTGCAACCGTCAATGTAGGTTGACGCTCTAGTATGTTGAACCATCGATTTCGGATTCTGACAATCACCTTCTGAGGTCGTGACTGATAACTTCCATGTCTATCCCACAGGTAAGGTTTCCCAAACAAGGCGTCGACTACGGAGAGTGGTGTCACGTGGCAGAGTACTTCATATTCAAAAGGTTTTATGAAGTAGGTGATTTTGCATTGTCGAGTGATCCGAAGTTCTTGTCCATCCTTCATCCAACCGATGTTGTAAGGCTGAGGATGCGGAGTGGTAACAAGACCTAGTTTCCTCACAAGTTCTTTAGAAACGAAGTTTTTCTGTCTCCCATTGTACACAATCAGATGTAATGGGTTGCTCTAGACCCATATCCGTGTATGGAACAGGCTCTCTCATTCCTCCTCGCTGACGATAGTCGAGGCTACTGGAGTGGTCAAGGTCAAAAGGGTCGTTGCGTCTGGATCAGATTTTTCCACCATCTTGTCGAACGCGTCAGAGGTTGACACTTTTGTTAAAAATGTCTTCCGAGCTTTGCATCCAGACGTATCATGCCAAGATGAGTGGTGGTAATCGCACCATTTTTCGATTGGCAGTTGTTTGCTAAGTTCCCTCTTGTGAAAAGGCTTCTTTTCGTGATCTGGATTTGGCGGTGTCAGCTAAGAAGATTTTGACTTGTCAAAGTCGGTTGTTGCCTTCTTGTCGAGTGGTCATCCTGATGTCGGCTTTGTCGCGAAGCGTGCTTTTCCTTTATGCTTGGTTTCTAGTTTGTTGGTGTAGGGGAAAGTATCCGCAAGCGTATTGACAGTCAGAAATTCCATCTCCTGCTAGATGTACTGGGCCAATCCACTAACATACTTCAGAACAATCAATTTCTCTTCTTCTTGGATGCCAAGTCTAGCCATGATTCGATAGAACTCGTCGGTGTAACTCTGTATTGATTGGAATTTCCATTGCCTTAGCTGTTTCCACTTCTTATACTACTGCTCGAGTTATTTCGACGGGTAAAATTCCTTTCGGATGTGTTTGACGAATTTATCCCATGTGTCGATAAGTTCTCCGTTTTTCTCCATTTTGTCGAGAGGTTCTCCCACCAGCAGTGCACGGAGGTTGACATCTTTAAGGACGCAATGGTGACTTTTTCAGCTTTGGAAAGTAGATTTACAGCGTAATAGGATTCCAATTGTCGACGGATTCCGCGTCAATCTTACCTTCAAGATTCAGTATGTCTAGATTCATTTGCACTTTGAAGGGGCTGATTTTATCGGAGTGAGTTCTCGTCGAGCATCCTCTGGATGTCGAAGCGAATTGCAAGAGAATCTTGTTGAACTAGGTGAACATTTCAGTTCGTTGTCGAACCAGAGCTTGATAAATAAATTGTGTTGTCTCGTCGGCTGCATGTCTATCGTCTATTTATTCTATCATTTCTTGAGATTGCGTCTGCTTGGATTGTTGAGATTACGAGCGAGTTTGAACCGACATAAGTCAGGTAACTTTGATAGGAGTGTATACGTAGAACTTAAGCACAGACAAAACTGAGTGCTCTAATACCAATGATCTGTATCGTGTCCAGGAAGCACGAGGGGGACAACAACTCGACTAAATGAGTCGGCTCTGTTATGGCATAAGATTAATAAACATAATGAGCAAAAGCAGGATTACGCAACACCGATAAACACAATATGTGCAGACAATATGCAGGAATGTGAACTATTCTTCTATTACTTGCAAACAGATCAAAATTGATAAACTTGATATGTTACAATATCATACATGCTTATATAGAATTTTGAGACACTTGGGTGCCTATCCGTTACGTTCAGTTACAAAGAAGAAGTTAGAACGGTTTCAACAGTTCAACCGTTATAGTCGACTGTAAGACAGAGAGACAGTCTGTCGAAGTTCGATAGTCGTTGGTCGCATGTCGACGCTGCTTGTCGATGTCGCGAACTGTGAGGTTGTTGAACACGTCGAAGGTGTGGAATGTGTCGCAGTATGTCTAAGTCAAGACTCGTCGGAGTTGTGTCGAATTCGAAACCTGTCGAAGTCATGTCGAGTCGAAACTTGTCGAAGTTGTATCGACATTGATGACTTGCCAACTATGATGCGGATCACTTTCCCCGCCATTGATCTTAGGATCTACAAAGGTTCAAGATCTATGTATGCTCAAAGGACCCCCTCTCTCCAACATGCAAGTTTATGACCAACACAAATGGGAGAGTACCACATGACCATATCTCGTGGCCTTCACTCCATCATAATATAACATGCAACTTCTCTTATGATTCAATCATTTCCATCAATATAGGAATTGTTCAATGGCCCAAATCAAATTATGATTTATAAAGGTCATCTGCCAAGGGGTTGCAATTTTATAATCCACAACAATGAGACATCATCATGTGTCCTTAGCACAAAAAGTCAATAGCACTCAAAATATATAGAATTTGTCTCAGTTCACTCTACAACCAACTTCTCCAACGAATTATTAAGCTTTATTAATCCATTAAAACCCTTGTAGACCCATTCAAACGACAATGACAAAGTAAATATGCCACAATAATTCTTGAAAGAATACAATCCATAGTGCATTTGAAAAATGAATGTACTGAATATTTATATACAACAATTCCCCATCTCATGATGCTCTATGCTTAATATGCGTTAGTTAACATTCATACACACAAAACATGCAATAATACAATTCTCAAACAAGGAAAAATAAAATTTGACTAAGTATTTTTTAATATACATAAACAACACAAAAACACTTATATGGCGTTGAGAATTGTCCAAAGAATAGGTTGTGTACAAGCAACTCTCTACTCAACCATTGACATTTGATGATAATACCACCCTTGTGTTGGGTTATGCGGCCACTAGGGAAAAGGGATCAATTTCACATGGTTCTCTCTCTCCAAACCCAAATGAGTTGCCCTCAATCTCAACCAATAGCTCCCCACAAATCACTCCAAGCAACTCTACCAATTATCACACTACTTCATGGTGCTCTTCTTCACTACCCCACATAGCACTAGGGAGGCCTGGTTCTTCTCTACTCCATAATCCCTTAAAGTACCCTCCTCTACAATGAACTTCAAAGTATGTAAGGAGAACCCATGTCACAACCTGCCTTTTGGATTATTGCTAATGGGAGTATCACAAGTAGGTATCAAAGCATCCTTAAGAAAAAATACCAGTAGGATATCAAGGTTCCTATGTGACCAACCTCTATGCCCTTTTATATACTTTTATTCTCCACCTAGTTCCACTCTTAGTCTTTTACAGGGTTCTTTTCTTGGTTGATTTTACGATTGCTTTATGGTTTTTGTTTGGTTCATAGTTAAAGGTTCATTCCTTCTTTACTTCATTGTCCATATCTATTGTCTATTGTTCATAGTTGTATGCTTTTAATCTAAAGGTAGAGTACTGAAAATAAATCCTATCCTAGATAGGAGAAGTAACTGTTATCACATATATAGCAGTCGGGCTACCATAACTTATTTTTCTGATGCCAGTACACTATTCAGCCAGTTCCCTTACATTTGATATGCTGAGATGAGCATCTATATTGGATCACTATCAGATTGTGGACAACAGTATATATTCCCCATGCCATGACTGAGTCTCAGGACACTCAGAGAGATGACCGATGTAGCCATTATACCATTGATACAGAGCCGTCAGTAGTGCCCAGAGTTACAGCAGCAGTTTCATAGGACAGATGATGGTACAGGTTGATGAGCACTCAGGTATATGACTCAGCAGGTATATCATTGTGTTATGGTTATATTGCTTTTATACTTATTCTTATAGCATGTCTTAGCACTTAGTGTCATGATCTGGCGATCATATAGATATGTGGACCTGGTTGATCTTATTATATATATATTATATTGTCCCTACTCAGACTTAGAAGTTCACTATTCATACTCATTGGTTTTACCCTCCTTAGGGAGAATAGAGGTGATCATTCCACCATACTTTGGCTTGCTAGTGTTGGCTCCATTATTCATTATCTTCATCCATCCATTGCCTACCTTTTAGTTTATCACCCTGACTTATTACTTGACTAGTGGCATGGAGGACTTTTCCCCACTGTAGCCTCTCTATTGGATGAGCTTCCCTGTTTATTGTGTCCCGTCTCTGAGTTGGTGACAAAACTTACCTATGGTGAGTTGGAGTTCCTTGGAATTCCCCCTAGTCACTAAAGTTGTGTTGGCTAAACCTGAAACTTTTAATGCTGCCATGAATACAAAATTTGGAAAATGAAATGCTATATCTTGTATGAAAAGCCCATTCATGCAATGTGTTTCTAAACACACATGAATGAAAGGCATGCCAAATGAAAATGGCCATGAAAATAAAATGTTATATCGTTTGGAAATGTAAATACCTAGGTAAACAAGCTGTCCATGACACACCTAGAAGTGCTCAGGTAAACAAGTGCCTTAAAAACACACCTGCAGCAGAAAGCCTAAAATAAATGAAAATATATGCAATGTGTTTATAAACACACATAGACCAAGGCTATGGAAACTTCAGGCCCAAAAAGCAATGGAACTTAAATGCTATATCAAAACAATTGTTGGCCTTATTTGTATTATGGATTGTGCGCATCTGTTAAAGGTGAATAAACCCTCTTTGAACAACTTATCCATTTGTGAGACACCGCCATTCCTTGTGTTGTTGCTCATTCAGTATATACTATGGTGTGTATTCCCTTTCCCTTTGCCAAAGTGTCACAAAGTTAAGTCAGTCAAGTCATCCCTTAGCCTAGCCAGCTATTTTAGCCTTCACCCTTCACTAGCAAATTGATCACAGCTATGAAGTGAGTATGATCTTGAAAGTCTAGTCTGAGTAATAATAATAATTAATGACATTATATATTTGGATTTAGATCGCCAGTAATGATTACTTTGTGTTATAATTGTTATTTGAATAAGTTGTAAAGCATGCGCTAACCTTTGACACTTTGCAGCAGCTTCTGATGATGATCTGAGTTATATTTGGTCATGTTGACTTGGTCAAACCTAGTTTGACCAAGATCAACTATAGGACATGAGATGGTTGGACCTTGTGATGATATGGATTGATGATATATGGTCTGTGTACATGTACATGATGATTCTACGCAGCAGCTACAGGGTTATGATGATGATTCATGGTTTACAATAGTATTTGATTATTTACAGATTATTATTATTTGCCCTGTTCTGGTATATTGGATATATATATTGGTCATGCAGAGACTCATATGGTGTATGAGTACACATCTTGGATGGATTTGGACCTTCTGAGTCCAATGAGACAGTTTGTTTTCAATTCCGGGCACTTACAGTGATGATTGAGCCTCAGTAGACTATCCCAGTACAGTTTTGGTTTGTCGGAGGCCCTGTCAGAGCAGATGTGATTTTTATCTGGTTGACCTAGGGCGCTATGCTTGGAGGGGGTGGTCCATCCACTTGTTTTTACCATATTACCCCCCTCCCGGACACACTGGTGCCCTCACCTTGACAGTGCAGGCACTCCAGGAGGAATTTTGGGGTAGTTTCACGCTTCCCGAGGCATTTCAGGATTGGTAGAAATGGCTATTGAGGAAATCGATTTGGGCTACTGAGGCAATGTTATGGCATGGGATGATCAGTGATGATGGATCGATGTCTTCCACACCTCCTCCAGCAGTTTCAGCTTCATCAGGGCCCGCATCCATCACTTATGGCACTTTGTGATGATTTCTGAGGTCTTTTGAGGCCTACGATTTGTCCATAGAGGCACGATTTGGTATATTGATGAATATTTTATTATTATTGTGCTATGGGGATTGACCAAGGGTGGATAAAATTACCCCTTGGACCCACCATAAGCTTCCTATTATATTTTGTCATCATGATTTGGTGGGATTCCCCTCTTCTAGGGTGATTTTATCCACTTATATTATATTTTATTAGTGATCCATGTATTTTATTGTTGAGCTCATCTCAACCATTGATTAGACATTTGTATATTTTAATCTTAGCCACTCATTCAAAAAGTGGTTAGGATTTTGATGCCTCTCCTTCCTATTTAAAGGAGAGAGCTTCTCATTGTAAGTGGAATTGTGGCTCTGGATTATTGGAATAGAAAATTATTATTGCATCTATCTCTAGTGTTGTGGTGAATGTTTTTGGTGTTCGTTCGTTGGTTCTTCCTTTGCACTGAGTTATTGGAGATCTTGTTTTCCATATCTTTTGTACCACATTTTTTGCATCTACAAGTGGAGGCCGATTTGCTTTAAGGAGGAAGTATTGGTAGGGGAAGACTCTCCCTACTTCTTCTTTGGATCTCTTCGTTGGTAACAGGAAGTATTACTATCCCAGGACCTTCTATTCTATGTTATCATTGCATTTTACTTGTATTTCCTCCATACTTGACCTCTCTGATTGAAATCGATTTTCCTTGGATTGACAAGTAGAGGAGGGCGCACTTGTGGGCTAGGGCATCAATTTGGCAAGCAAAATAAACAATTTCTCATTTGATATCTACGGGAATCTTCCTCAACATCAAGGCATCTCATTCACATCACTCAGGTATGATCTCAAGGTAATTTCTATCTCCCTGATCTATCCACTTGTCTAAAATATTTCAAACCCTAATTAATCAAGACCCCCATTTTTACATTTTTTCAGATCTACTAAGATCTAGTGGATTCTTGGGTAAGCTTTTGAAAACCCACCTCTATAGTATCCACGGCATCCCGAATCTATAGTTTGGTGAGGATTGGCTTCCATTTGACCCTCTTTCCAAGGCATTTAGCCTCTCCAAGATAGGGCACACTTCCTAGTTTGGTGAGTTGACCTAGATCTAGTATGTGGGTAGGTGAGATCCCGCTTGATTCACGATCTACACATCCAATAACCTACCCCTAGATTGTCACTTTTCTGATTGCTACCTTGTGGGCCCTATTCCACATTTTAAGGGATTTAATCCCCATTTTGGACCACTTGGTATCTTTAAACTCAGATCTAGTAAGATCTAGCCATCGGATTGCCTTGAAATTGTAGATCCACACTCCTACTTGATTAACCTACCCGGATCTAAAGTTTGGATGCCATCGGACTTGTCTTGACCCACTTAACCCACATTTTAGCCTCCTTGGGTAAAGTCGCACTACCTTGGAGAAGGGAGTTGTCCCACTTCTAGGACGTGGGTACTTGAGATTTTTGTGGATTTGGAACGGGCATAATTCAAAACCTAGGTCTAGTGTGTCACTTCATCAAATCTTGCCTTGGGGATAGCATTCCTTGTTTTAAGGGATCGTGGTCCACTTAGGTCAAACCTGGATCTAGACCTATTCATCCATCAAGACTTTAATTGCCCACTTGTCTCATTCAATAGGAGTCCTTAACCACAAGTTAACTTTACTTTGACTCCATTATCCCAATTCCCAAGGCACTGGTCTCTCTCCAAGTCAATTTGACTTTCCTAGATTGTTGGATTAACTTGTGGTTTGACCCTTGTGTGGTAAACTAAACCCTTTGATGCCATCATACTTCATGATCAAGCTTGTCACTTGTACTAGTTAGCCCCAATTCAACCCTAAACTACCCTACATTGGACACGGTTCCCAAGGCAGTGGATTTTATCACATTGAACTAGTACATCAATCCTGGATCCTATTTCAAAAATCATAAGTCACTTTCACATCAATAATGAACCAAAGCTATACTCATTGAACCCCTCACTTGTCTTGTGACTTCATCCTTAGGTCTAGGATAAACCATACACCTTACTTCACTTAGAGTTAACATTGATTTGGTGTCTTGGTTTTGATCTCTCCTGTCGGGAGTAGATCGGGTCTCCCCCTTTGTTGTCTGGGCTAGATAACATAAAGCGAAGGTTGTCTCGACTGGCGTGACAACCATCTATTGGAGCTCAAGATGATCGTGGTTGCACCTTTTGAGTTGCCCTTCCCTATTTCCATCCATGAGTGGATACATCCATAGGGGTAACTACAGTTTAGGTGAAACCATTTTGGCGCCGCTGCCGGGGAAGGCATAGGCTTACCCTGGTACGATATATTATTTTCTTTTTAAAACTCTCCTCCCTTTCTCTTTGACCAACATGTTGGCGCTGTTGCCGGGGAGGCAATAGCTTACCCTGGTTCGACATACCTTTCTTAAATCCCTCCCATTCTCTTTGCCTAACATTTTGGCATTGAAGGCATAGGGATTACCTCCGACAAGCTAGTAGTCTTTATTCACTCTCTCCTGCATATACAACGACACATATCTTGGTAGAAAAGTTTAAATCTACCTGGCGACTCCCAATCGTGACTCCGCTGAGGAGCGAGCTCATTTACATCGTTATAACATGAGAAGTAAAGTAAACTTGGATCAAGTTGAAGGAACCCCAATTACATATCGTAAAAGAGATCCCAAAGCACAATCATATAACTTCTTTTGGAAATTGGTTAACGATTCTCCAAACAGAGCTTCAGGATCCCCTTTGATTAATTCGGTTCCTCCCTCATCTCCTAGTTCAAACTTAAACACAAACTTACCGAATCCAATGGCTGGAACAAACTCTGGAAACCAGAATGTTCCTCCTCCACAAGCTCCTAGGATTTTTGGAAGGAAGGCAAAACCATCTCCTTTGGACTTTTCCCAAATCCAGGGTGCACCCCATGACATGCCTGAAAAGTATTTTGAAAAGGTTCCCAGATTTGATGGAGTATCTGCTATATCAATTGAAGACCACATTGATAAAGTATGGGAACACATGGAAGCATATGGAGCATCTGAGGAAGATGTGTTCATGAGGGGTCTCCTGGCGTCTTTAGAAGGAGATGTTAGGAAGTGGTTTGATGGGTTGCCTGCCTCATCCATTGATGGGTATGATAACTTTGTCAACAAGCTAAATAGTGAGTGGTCCCGAAAGTTAGATGGGAAATTTCTCTTACATCAACTTTTTGACATTAAGAAAAGAGAAAATGAAACAGTCCATGAGTTTAACATAAGATTCGACAAGACTGTAGCTGTTATCCCTGAAGAAATTAGACCAAAAGACCAAGTAGTTGTTATTCACTACTTGAATGCTTTTGAGGGATGGGTTGGTCATCAGCTAAAGGATAAAAACCCAATGACTTAAAGACCGCTCAATCAAATGCCAAGATGGCTGAGCAAAATGTAGCATCCATGGGGAAACAAAACTTTTTCGATCAATTTACCCCATCCACTTCCAGATCTGACCCTAGACTTCGAAAACCAAAGGAACCTGTGAGTGTGCCAAGGGAATCAAAGGACACTGTAGAAGTCATGCAAGAAATGATGAAGCAATTAACTGTCCTAACAAAGAATGTGGCAAGTTTGAATGACCCTGAGAGACATAGAAATCCTTATGGCCCTAAACCTTACTGGAATAATAATAGGAAGCCTGATGGGGATAGGGATAGGCGACGAACTGAGTATCCAGAAAAATCTGAGAAGAAGGAAGTCAATTGGTGTGATGAAAAAGAAGAAGAACCCTCTGACACCATTGACCATGATGACCAACTAGAAAACATCAACTTTATAAATGACTTATCTTATGATGAAGACTTTGGAATAATTCTTTTAGAAGAAGAGCCTTGGGAGCAAGAAGAAGATACAGTAGAAGAACCTAGTTCCTCATGTTGTGCCATAGAGCTCCCAAAACCTAAAGAGCAACCCAAGTATCAGATTTATAAACGAGGAAGTACTTCCCAACCTTCTCTCCTTGATAAACATAAAAAGATTGATGAAGATAAAAAGGAAGAAGAGGATCTTTCTATGGATGATTAGGATCTTAAGATTGATATGAAGAAAGAGTTAAGCAAGATAATGTGTAATATCCCTGTCACTGAGTTAATGAAGGTGTCTTCTGTTCGATGCCAAGTAGAGGAATTTTTCGATGGTATTGGCCAAGAGAAAACTCCTGAACCGGTCCTAGAATCATGTCATATCCAAAAGCTTAGTGGAACACAACCTAGTGAAACAGAGAAGGATCCACCAATAAACATCCATTCAGCCATTTATGAAAGAAAGAGCGGTGGTCACTCTCCCTTTTACCTTACCTTGCACATTCAAAACATGCTCCTTCACAATTGTATGTTGGATTCTGGAGCAGCAATGAATGTTATGCCTTTACAAGTTAGGAAGGAAATGGGACTTGAAGTGACTAGACCTTATGGAAATGTCTGTGGTATAGATTCTCGACGAGTGCCATCTTATGGTCTAATCAAAAACCTTAGAGCTGATCTTTTCGCATGTTCAGACATTTCCACCATGATGGATGTAGTTGTCATTGACTTACCCCCAGCATATGGAATGCTTTTATCTAGAAAATGGGCGGCTGGTCTAGGTGGATACCTTATGATGGATTTATCATTTATTTGTGTTCCCAACCCTGATGGAGCTTTAATTCAGGTTAACATAGAACCTTGTTATAATGAGCATGTTGAATCATTTGATGAAGGGCTAAAAAATACATATGGGGATGAATTGTTAAATAATGCCAAAACTAACCTTGTTGAAGATGAGGATGAATTATATGAAGTTGATCAAAATATGTGTATGGTCATGGAAGATTCTGATTCCTCTTGGGAAGAAGAGCAAGCAACTGAGATTGCAAGAACAATCAACTTGGGGTTACTTAGAAATGAATTTGCTGAGGAAATATATGGATTAAGAAGAAGTGGGAATCAACCTCAAGGTCATGAGCAAAACAATGAAACCATTCAAGAACCTTCTATTGAAAATCAAGCACCTGAGGAAGTTGATGATGGCATAAGAGATATAGGAAAAGATGAGTATTTGCCTAATGATCGAAGTTTGGAACCAAATCTCCCAATATAAAGCCTTCATGATCAAACAAATGATGAAGAAAATATTGAGAATCCAATGCATGAAGATGAATTTGATGATATTAGGAGGGGAGAAAGAATTCCTTTTACTGTTAGGGAGTGGTTTGCCTTGACTGATCATAATAAAGAAAGAGAAAGCCAAGGGCTTGCACCTATTTACCCATGGGAAAGCAATCTTGCATCATCTACTAGGGTTGAAACGAATGAAGAGTCTGAAGCCTCCCATTATTCTGACATAGAAGATTCTCTATCTCATTTATCTCTAGAAGATGGTAGCCTAATTCAAGTTCATGATAACTCTCTAAGTTGGGAAGAGGATGCCTTAATTAATGATGCACCTGAAGTAGAATATAATCTAAATAACCTTGTTATTTTTCAAACTCCTTCACAGCCTCAAAGCCATGCTTTATTTGCACATCCTCATTTCCCTAATTTTCTCTTACCATCTGAGTCATCTAGTCATCATACTCACGATCTTTCCCACATTCCTAGTTCCTCTACTTTTCATCCTGAGTCAGTTTTTACTAGATTGGAAAACATGGTCATTCCTGTTCCTTCAGGGGAAGGTTCTAGTCATAACACTGTCATATCTCATGAGCCACCTCCCTTGGAAGAACATAGACATTTCTGGACTGTAGGTGAAGTTGTTAAAAGAGTTGTATCTCCCCATGAGGAAGAGTCAAATGAAGTAGTCCAAGAAACAAGAAGAGGAGTTAGGGAGGTCCTTGTTGGCAGAATTGCTATTTCCTTAGATGGTGTTCCACCCAGAGTTGATGCAGTCCTTCTAGGAGGAGCTCAAGGATTGTCACACCTCAACCGCACAACCCTACCGAAATCCATCCCATGCCTATTCGTAATATTGGAGTAATTACTGAGTCTGTCAATAGAAATAGGTTTCATACAGGAAGTCAAGTCATCATTCCCAACCATTTATTGCATATAAGATCCGGACAGGCTGATGACTTATGGGTTGGACCTTTCAAAGTAGAGTAATGCATTGATGGCATGTGCTGTCTGACCACTGGTAGTGGACGACATATTTTATATCCTGTCAATCAGAGGGACTTAAGAGATCACATCCCTGATCCCACATAGTTGGGATCTCTTCGCTTGCATTGCCTGGCAGATTAGAGTAGGTAGGAAACCAAATAAGCCTACTTGGGCAGTAGTTAGTCTTTTCAGCCATTGAGTCTGACGCCTTGTTTATTTCTAAGCTCCTTTGTAAGCTCCTAGTTTAGTTGAGTACCTGTCACTTTTCTTTTTCCTGCACAATAAATTTCAAATTTTGCAAATTATGCTAGTAATTTAATTTTCTTGCTGCATTTATATTTCTGACATAGAATAGATTTTATTTCAGTTGGTTTTATATTTTTCCCACACATGCGGCATGAGGTATTTTTGATGTTTGTGAATGCAGAAATAGGTTGCAAAAATAAAAAACTGGAATCAAAATGGTAGAGTGCTGGATCGTGGATTTGAGTAGCAGAGTTCGAGGACCAGAGATTCTGAGGTTCTCAAGCACTCATTTCAGCAGAGCACTTGTCCCAGCCGGATCTAGATGTTATCACATATATAGTAGCCGGGCTACCATACATTATTTTTCTGATACTAGTACATTATTCAGCCAGTTCCCTTACATTTGAGATGCCGAGATGAGCATCTATATTGGATCACTATCAGATTGTGGACAACAGTATATATTCCCCATGCCATGACTGAGTCTCAGGACACTCAGAGAGATGACCGATGTAGCCATTATACCATTGGTACAGAGCAGTCAGTAGTGCCCAGAGTTACAGCAGCAGTTTCAGAGGACAAATGATGGTACAAGTTGATGAGCATTCAGGTATTATGACTCAGCAGGTATATCATTGTGTTATGGTTATATTGCTTTTATACTTATTCTTATAGCATGTCTTAGCACTTAGTGTCATGATATGGCGATCATATAGATATGTGGACCTGGTTGATCTTATTATATATATTATATTGTCCCTACTCAGACTTAGAAGTTCACTATTCATACTCATTGGTTTTACCCTCCTTAGGGAGAATAGAGGTGATCATTCCACCATACCTTGGCTTGCTAGTGTTGGCTCCATTATTCATTGTCTTCATCCATCCATTTCCTACCTTTTAGTTTATCACCCTGACTTACTACTTGACTAGTGGCATGGAGGACTTTTCCCCACTGTAGCCTCTGTATTGGATGAGCTTCCCTGTTTATTGTGTCTCGGCTCTAAGTTGGTGACAAAACTTACCTATGGTGAGTTGGAGTTCCTTGGAATTCCCCCTGGTCACTAAAGTTGTGTTGGATAAACCTGAAACTTTTAGTGCTGCCATGAATACAATATCTGGAAAATGAAATGCTATATCTTGTATGAAAAGCCCATTCATGCAATGTGTTTCTAAACACACATGAATGAAAGGCATGCCAAATGAAAATGGCCATGAAAATAAAATGTTATATCTTTTGGAAATGTAAATACCTAGGTAAACAAGCTGTCCATGACACACCTAGAAGTGCTCAGGTAAACAAGTGCCTTAAAAACACACCTGCAGCAGAAAGCCTATAATAAATGAAAATCTATGCAATGTGTTTATAAACACACATAGACCAAGGCTATGGAAACTTCAGGCCCAAAAAGCAATGGAACTTAAATGCTATATCAAAACAATTGCTGGCCTTATTTGTATTATGGATTGTGCGCATCTGTTAAAGGTGAATAAACCATCTTTGAACAACTCATCCATTTGTGAGACACCACCATTCCCTGTGTTGTTGCTCATTCAGTATATACTATGGTGTGTATTCTCTTTCCCTTTGCCAAAGTATCACACAGTTAAGTCAGTCAAGTCATCCCTTAGCCTAGCCAGCTATTTTAGCCTTCACCCTTCACTAGCAAATTGATCACAGCTATGAAGTGAGTATGATCTTGAAAGTCTAGTCTGAGTAATAATAATAATTAATGACATTATATATTTGGATTTAGATCGCCAGTAATGATTACTTTGTGTTATAATTGTTATTTGAATAAGTTGTAAAGCATGCACTAACCTTTGACACTTTGCAGCAGCTTCTGATGATGATCTGAGTTATATTTGGTCATGTTGACTTGGTCAAACCTAGTTTGACCAAGATCAACTATAGGACATGAGATGGTTGGACCTTGTGATGATATGGATTGATGATATATGGTCTGTGTACATGTACATGATGATTCTACGCAGCAGCTACAGGGTTATGATGATGATTCATGGTTTACAACAGTATTTGATTATTTACAGATTATTATTATTTGCCCTGTTCTGGTATATTGGATATATATATATTGGTCATGCAGAGACTCATATGGTGTATGAGTACACATCTTGGATGGATTTGGACCTTCTAAGTCCAATGAGACAGTTTTTTTTCAGTTCCAGGCACTTACAATGATGATTGAGCCTCAGTAGGCTATCCCAGTGCAGTTTTGGTCTGTCGGAGGCCCTGTTAGAGCATATGTGATTTTTATCCAATTGACCTAGGGCGTTGTGCTTGGAGGTGGTCCAACCACTCATTTTTACCATATTACCCCCCTCCCGGACACACTGGTGCCCTCACCTTGACAGCGCAGGAACTCCAGGAGGTAGTTTGGGGCAGTTTCACGCTTCCCGAGGCATTTCAGGATTGGTAGAAATGGCTATTGAGGAAATCGATTTGGGCTACTGAGGCAATTTTATGGCATGGGATGATCAATTATGATGGATCTATGTCTTCCACACCTCCTCCAGCAGTTTCAGCTTCATCGGGGCCCGCATCCATCACTTATGGCACTTTCTGATGATTTTTGAGGTCTTTTGAGGCCTACGATTTGTCCATAGAGGTACGATTTGGTATATTGATGACTATTTTATTATTATTGTGCTATGGGGATTGACCAAGGGTGGCTAAAATTACCCCTTGGACCCACCATAAGCTTCCTATTATATTTTGTCATCATGATTTGGTGGGATTCCCCTCTTCTAGGGCGATTTTATCCACTTATATTATATTTTATTAGTGATCCATGTATTTTATTGTTGAGCTCATCTCAACCATTGATTAGACATTTTTATATTTTAATCTTAGCCACTCATTCAAAAATTGGTTAGGATTTTGATGCCTCTCCTTCCTATTTAAAGGAGAGAGCTTCTCATTGTAAGGGGTCTTTGGCTCTTGGATTATTGGTATAGAAAAACTTTCTGGTGGAAATTCTTGTGGTCTCCTTTGCATCTGGTTTTCTTAGATGGTGATTGGAAAGTCTATTGCAACCTAGCATTTGGAATTTGTGGTAAGATCTATCTATTTTGGAAATCATTGTCTTGTCTACAGGAGGGCGACTTCAACAAGGGCGATTTTGCAAGGCTTCTTCAAATCGACTTTCTTGGCATTTGCTTGTATCAAGGGGTTATCATTAGCATCATTGTGATCTATGCTATCTTTCTGTTACTTCTCTTGTGGCATTAGTCTTATCTCTTGATTACATCAAATATGATATTGTTGACGTTTGTTGTGCAGGAGAGAGGGCGCATTGGCTTCTTGGACTAAATCGATTGCATAGAAAACTACCTCAAAGCTTCTCAAATTGATTGGGTTTGCATAGATCATCATCATCAAGGCATATACAAGGTTACCCAGGTAAGATCCACAGGTTTGTTTCTCTTATCTTGATCCAATCCATTGACATAGCTCATAAATTGATAAAACCCTAATTTCTTCAAAACCCTCATTTTACATTTTTTCAGATCTACTAAGATCTAGTGGCTTCTTGGGTAAGATATTGAAAACCCACCTCTATAGTATCCACGGCATCCCGGATCTATAGTTTGGTGAGGATTGGCTTCCATTTGACCCTCTTCCCAAGGCATTTAGCCTCTCCAAGCAAGGGCGCACTTCCTAGTTTGGTGAATTGACCTAGATCTAGTATGTGGGTAGGTGAGATCCCGCTTGATTCATGATCTACACATCCAATAACCTACCCCCATATTGTCATTTTTCTGATTTCTACCTTGTGGGCCCTATTCCACATTTTAAGGGATTTAATCCCCATTTTGGACCACTTGGTATCTTCAAACTCAGATCTAGTAAGATCTAGCCATCAGATTGCCTTGAAATTGTAGATCCACACTCCTACTTGATTAACCTACCCGGATCTAAAGTTTGGATTCCATCAGACTTGTCTTGACCCACTTAACCCACATTTTAGCCTCCTTGGGTAAAGTCGCACCACCTTGGAGAAGGGAGTTGTCCCACTTCTAGGACGTGGGTACTTGAGATTTCAGTGGATTTGGAACGGGAATAATTCAAAACCTAGGTCTAGTAGGTCACTTTGTCAAATCTTGCCTTGGGGATAGCATTCCTTGTTTTAAGGGATTGTGGTCCACTTAGGTCAAACCTAGATCTAGACCTGTTCATCCATCAATACTTTAATTTCCCACTTGCCTCATGCAATAGGAGTCCTTAACCACAAGTTAACCTTAATTTGTCTCCATTATCCCAATTCCCAAGGCACTGGCCTCTCTCCAAGTCAATTCGACTTTCTTAGATTGTTGGATTAACTTGTGGTTTGACCCTTGCGTGGGGAGCTAAACCCTTTGATGCCATCATACTGCATAATCAAGCTTGTCACTTGTACTAGTTAGCCCAAATTCAACCCCTAAACTACCTTGCATTGGACACGGTTCCCAAGGCAGTGGATTTTGTCACATTGAACTAGTACTTTAATCCTGGATCCTATTTCACAAATCATAAGTCACTCTCACATCCTTAATGAACCAAAGCTATACTCATTGAACCCCTCACTTGTCTTGTGACTTCATCCTAAGGTCTAGGATAAACCATACACCTTACTTCACTTAGAATTAACTTGATTTGGTGTCTTGGTTTTGATCTCTCCTGTCGGGAGTAGATCGGGTCTCCCCCTTTGTTGTATGGGCTAGATAACATAAAGCGAAGGTTGCCTCGACTGGCGTGACAACCATCTATTGGAGGTCGAGGTGATCATGGTTGCACCTTTTGAGTTGCCCTTCCTTATTGCCATCCATGAGTGGATACATCCATAGGGGTAACTACAGTTTAGGTGATAACAATAACTAAAAATGCAAGCCACATAAATTATATATTACTATAAAGGTTCAAGAATAGGTAGATTTTCTAGAATAAACATGAATATATATTCAACATGAACAAAGATAAGATAGATAAGTCATACTCATATTCTATCCAAGTATTGCAACCCACAATTCAACAAGTAAATCCAAATATATAGAAATGAGAAAACACCTTAACCATGAAATAGAAAAGGCATAACATAGAAATCTATCCTCACAGCAGATTCCAACATAAATTAAACAACATAATGAGTTCAACTTTACACTAAACATCAGAGCATATCCAAATCCACAGGCCCATAACAGGATTCTTCGCATTATTTCCTTACACAAAAATTACAAGGGAGTTCCAATAGCAAAAGGGAACCTCTTTTCCTTAAGACTTTCTTTTTTAACTTTCCAAAATGACTCTCGGATGACTGACCCTTCATCTTCCTTGACCAATTGAGTTACTTTCCAAACAAGGATGGAACTTTATCAAAACTCTTAAACATTGTTAAAGGTCATGTAGGAGGTGCACCTTTATTGGACATACAAGCTCGCCACATGTCATATTGATCGACACCCAATCAATGCATTGGAGTCTAAGTAATTTGAAGGTTATTAGATAGATGACCACTTCATTGGAAATAAAAATAAGTCCATTTTTCAAAGAAATGGTGGATGTCCTTAACAAATTAATGTCTTTGGTTTGGGTTTAAATGTGCTCCATTAAAATTGCTTTAGTGATCTCAAGTGTGACCCCCACTATGACTTGTCTTTGGTTAACGACTTCTCTTACTTCAATTTTTATGTCTGATGTTGGCTAAGGTTTGTCTATATCACTGAGAGAAATCAAGTGACACCTTTCTATCACTATTGTGGCAACTTGATATAATTCATGGCAATTTCCCATGGTAGTAGATATATTCTATTGAAGTGTCATTCTGATTGTCTTGCTATGAGAAATAGATACACAGTTGTGGAATATATCATCACGTGTCATCCTCGGGAAGTCTCCCAGTGCTTCCTTTTGTTCATGATGTCATTTAATCAACTCTTCTAAGGCCAGTTGTGTTCCTCCGAAATTGCATTTGTAATTCTTTGCAATATCTAGGATGTCATTTAGCTTAACATAGTATTTTTGTAGTTCATGAAGGTGGTCATACATCTAGTCCCGTGATTAAGCTATCTCCTCTTTCATAGTGAAAGTGCATGCTTTGAAGTCTAACAAGCTTTTGGTTTCCAGTTTCAACTCTACTACCTCCTTCTCCAAGTTTTTTATCTTCCACTTATATTATTTTATTTTATTTGCCATTTCTTGTACATTCGCTTAATTTCCAATGGAGAAGGATACATTTTTTGAGGTTGCATCTATTGGGTCTTTGTTTATGTTTATGAAAAAAGGGGTTCTTGGTTGTAATAATGAACAAGGTATCCCAATGAGCTTGAGTTTCTTGTTTGTTTTACAATCTACTTCTTCCTCTTGTCATAAACAACACAGATTAGGGAAGCAACTGCTTCTTCCTTTGATGGGGTGAACAATCCCAAACTAAGTTCCATGAAAAGAAAATGACCCCCTATCATTGAAAATAGCAACAAAGACATGGAACAAGATATTTCCCCTACTAACACTTATGCATCAACTTCACTTTGTCTTCCTTCCTCCTATTCCTTTTTCCTTCTGTCTTCTTTTTATGCTTTCCTCCTTTGTTCTCTCACAACTCTCTCCATCCTGTCATTCTCTATTGTTTCCTTCATACTCTTCTCTTCTATAGATTTCAAATAAGCTTCCCTTTTGCAATGTTCTTCTACAACTCTTATGGAAGCGTCTTCTTGTTCCTTGAGTATGGTCTCTTGCGTTTCTGTGTCTTCCTTGAGCTTTGACTATGTGGTGGAATTTTTTCCTTTAGTCCCTAATTTGTTTTTTTACTTCCTCAAGTATTTACCCCTTTTGAACACTTCTTCATCTCTCCATAATTCATATGTGTACACCTAATTGTATTTACAAGAATTGTAGTGATGTTCTACTACTTTCTTGGAGTTGGTCCTTCTGAAGGTCTCGATGCCGAGTGAAAAACATTTTTAGCTTGAGCCTCTTCCTTCGCATATTATAGAGAATTCAAATTGTAACCTCTAGTGACTAAATGTAATATAGGCCATGGGATTTTCTTTGTGTTTGTAAGTACTACACCAATTCCATTTATATAATTATGATAGGCTACTTATTGCAACATCATTTTCTATGTGACAAAGAGGGGAAAATATGGGGTGGTTGTGTGCCACCATATTTTTTTCTAAGTAGGTATCATTCTTATGTTATGTACTAATTGTGGGAAATGCTTCCAATGATTTTTCAAACATACATTTTACTCATCCTCTATGGATGACTGTGTATAATTGATCCGGATCTTGGGAGATGAGAACTAGAAGGCTTGAATATCGAGAGAGGAGGAGATTAAGCATGCAAATCTGTCATAAAATTCACATGAAAAACACTAATCTTGCATGAGAATAAGCAGGAGCAAAAACATATGAAGTGAATGGGAGGTGAGACTCAAAGAGGAGCCCCACCTCTGAAACTAATTACCAATAAGTCACTTAGATCTAATTAATCTCACAATGAACAATATAAAATAGGAGAGAAACCAAATGAGTAACTTGTTATTATGAGAAGGCTTGCTAGGCCTTTATATAGCATTATTACAATGTGTCTTGAGGCCATACCATGGGCCAAAACTATGTGCTACCAAATACCATGGATATGAGAGGGCGGCCTCTCCATTTAATGCTTTTATGATAAATGGGAGAGGGTGGCCTCTCCATTTAATTCTTTTATGGCTTATACATCCGAATTTAGACCATATGCCCCCTAAAAATCGGATCAATAATGGCCTTGTAAACTCTTCACATATCTTGACGTAACTCTTGTTATTCTTTGATATGAATTAGGGGAGGCATATGGGGTTAAATGTATATAATATGACCCCAAGGGGGGGAATATATGGGGTTAAATGTATATGAAATAGGTTCGGCCTAATGAAGGGGCCTCTTTTGCAAAGAGTGGATATGCATATATATAAATGCAATGTAGTCATTATTGAGGACATGCAGAAGGATTATATCAATGCCTTGGGGTAATTGGAGAAGGTTTTGATTCTCCTATTGTTTAAGGATTTATTGTGTAACTTATATTTCTTATATGTATTGAAATTGTGCTCCACATTTACATTTACGTACATTGTGTGTGCTCGTGTCTCTTGTGATGCCTTAAAGCTTTGGTTCATAACATTTGGTATCAGAGCTCGGATGCTTTCAAAATGAGTTATATTGTCATTTTCACAATGTATTTTTTTGGGGACATTTGAGATAGTGAAACTTGAATGGGTTGTGGAGGACATAGCGAGCTATTTGTGCTACAAATTTCAGTTCCCGATTCATCATAGGTTTAGAGTTATACCTTATGGAAGTTAGAGTTTTTTGCTAGTCCAAAAACTAGTCTCAAAAAGATGTGTTGGGTAAAACTATTATATCTGAAGATTTTGAGATCCAAATTAAGTGAGACCTATTGTATTTGAACGAAGATATACCATAGTAAGTATGGTACCAATTTTAGAATTAGAGCCAAAAAATTGGACACATGACAGGTCGTACACTTTCACTTTCCTAAAAGGGAAAAAATAACAAGTTTTGGGAAAGTCACCATAACTTTTTCTTGGCACGTCAAAAATAGGTCAAACATGTGGCATTGTAGAGGGGACCTTTTAGGCTACTACAGGATGAAATTTCAAACTCAAAGGGTCTAAAATTATAGATTTACCTCAGTTGGAAGGTCTTCTAACAAGACAACCTTCAGATTAGGGTTTTAAAAGGTATGTTATTTTGACATTTGCATAACTTTTGACTAAAAGGTTAGCTTTGGGAAAATCAAAAGCAACTAGAAAGAGGAAAAATAGTTTAATATGTTGGAAAATTTATGTTATACATTTTTTGTAGTATATATTGAACTTGTAAGTTGAGTATTTGGGGTTAGACCTCAACTAAGAAAAACGAAAAAATTGGCAATACCTAGATTTAGTGGAAATGCAGATAAACATGGAATTGATCATATGTAATAGTTGAGGAGGATAAATGAAAAGGGTTATAGTCCTTTGTGTGCAAGTATTCTATTTTATGATGAAGCTTTGGAGTTGTGGATGAGTAGTGATGAAAATTCTAGACTAAAAGCTACACGGGAAAAATTTGAAGAACTCTTCTCAAAAAGAGGGATCAAGGACTCCAAAATAGTAGAAATGAATAAAATTCAAGAATAATTAAAAAAGAAGGATGAAGAAATATGTAGATTAAGAAACCATAATAAAAAACTATTGGATGAGGTAAACCGATTGAAAGAAGAAAAAAAGCATGGTCATAATCAAGAAAAAACAAAGGCCTTGGATGAAGAGACTACCAAAAGACTTGAAGGGGAAATTTGCAAGAAGGTTGAAAAAAATCTAAATGATGTTGACATAAAAGTAAAAATGCAATCCATAATTGGAGAAGGACGTCATAAATTGATGAATGCTATCACATTGTAGCTTCAAAAGGAGAAGGATGACAAGATTCTAGAAGGACACCACCAAATACTTGAATAAGTTGAGCTCCATCTTGAATATGTACATGTCAAATATGAGGGTATTATCTCAAAGGTGAGAGTAATCAAATACCAAGTACATAGGATAGAGGATTCCATTATCTCTGAAGAAAAGACTGATGATATGGTTGTTGGAAATCTTATTAATACTGAGAGGGTGGGTGAATCAGTATTATGTGCAGTTATGAAAAAATTCACTTTTACTGAATTCAAACTATATTTATATTATGCATTCAACATAAACAATGTCATTCATCAACACATGCATAAAACACAGAACACAAATATTTGACGTGGAAACCCAAATCGGAGAAAACCATGGAATTCTTTCTTATATAATAAATATTACATTCATGGGAAGCACCAACTTCCAAGATTCTCCAACACTAACTGGAAGGAGGCTCCAACCCCCTGATTTACAAGCTACAACTTGAAGGAAGAACCAAATTCCTGATTTACCAACACCAACTGGAAGGAGGCACCGACCCCCTGGATTTACAGGCTCCAACCTGAAGGAAGCACTGAATCCATGGATTTTACACGTTCCGACCTGAAGGAAGCACCAACTCCTTGTTCCTTGTCCCGTCCTATCGCCCTGACATGATTGTAGAATATTATTCTTAATTTCTACCGATCTATGCACTCTTCAGATTTACTACAATAAATTCCTTCATGTGCACCTGCTGTTACCGGACAATCTACCGAAAGCGGACTTAAGGCGTGATCTCCCTAGTTCAACGTGAATCTAGAACAAGTGGGACAGAATATGAAACTGCTTTCCTAGATCTAGTTAAAGATCGAGTGATTAGATGTCTTACCTTTAAGATTGTAGATCCTTTCTCCTTGATGTTGCTCCAAGCTCCATGGTCTTCAGATCTCAGCTGCAAAACCTGTCAAGACATACAAAACAATACAAGCAGTAAAACAATATCTAAACAGTAACAGATCTAAGTAAACGGTTAAGCAAGTAAACTACACAAACATTATTAACACAACAACATTTGGTGGAAAGAGTTTATATTACTGTATTAAAGAAGGGAAATACATAGTAGAGAGTGATTACAACCAAAGCTTAACTTTGCAATCCTCCTCCAACAAGCCAATGCCAAAGCCTCCAAAGGAAGTATAAGTCTCCCAAGAGATGAGTAGAGATATACTAAGCTAATTTCACCAGCACGCAAGTACTATAGACTTCCTCCCTTTGGTATGGGAATGAGCTTCATATATATAGGACTAAGAGGATAGGGTAGGTTGATATATAGCGGGAGAGGGCTAAGGGATCCTCCCAAAGAGCTAGGGAACCGAATGCCAGCTCCCCTATAGGTTAGGGATAGAGATCCACATCACACACCTTCGAGAAATGGCTCGAAAATGCCCTTTTATCCATTTAACTGACATCGTTGCAGGCTGCAATAGGGCAACCTGCGCCATCGCATGTTGCACTAAGGTGACCTGTGACGACCTCACTAAACCCTATGGAAATAGGTTAGTATCTCTTCCAGCTTAATTTCTTAGCCATAGGAACTTCAAGGATGTTTACATTGAGTCTTAAGGTGGCAAGATTTAGGTGTAACAGAATGCCCCCCGTGTTCGTAGAATTTTTGTTTAGGGTTTTACCCAGGGTTCGTAATTTAACTTGTTATAAGGTTTTTGCTTGTACCTGGGGATTGTTCATCGCATGCATTTTTGTTCTAAGCTATTTCAATAGCAAGTAATCTTTCTTTAGTTTTGTAATCCTATTACACAGTAGATTTGTTACTTGACTGTATATGAAAACATTACATTTACTATTTAGCAAATGCGTTGCTTGTTCAAACGTAGATGGTCAGGTTGACCCGAACTATTTTAATGTTAGAGAAGTCAATTTGAATGTTTAAACTGTCAAATATGATGCGACTCTGTTGATAAAATTCTTGTGTAGTAATACTGTCGAGTTTTTATATACCTATATTTTGTTTTGTGGTTGTTCTCATAAATTATCCAGGGTTTTCATTTCGGTTTAACAAAATAACTCTGTTTAACGTTTCTCCTAAAACTTTTTGAGCTGGGTATGACGTTTATTGTAAATTCTAAGTTTGTAAAATCACTTAACAGTGATCCTAGGTTGTGACTGCAGGTGAATCGTTGTTCTAAGTCTCCATTGTTTTAATTACTTGAAAAGTCTGTTATGATGGGTTCGAACCGAAATGACAACGGTGGTTTTATTTAGATGTTAATTCTGTAGATACGATTTTTGTTTAGATGTTTATTCCATTATTATGAAAATACTTCTGTTGGTAGCTGAGAAACAAGTGAACAAATTTAATAAACAGTGGAGCTCGATAAAAATTAGTTGCCGAAGAAGGGACTGGTTAAATCTTGATTAGGGTTTGTACTCTAATATAAAAGTCCTAGCTATGACTACAACATCTCCCGTAAGGTCTGTCGACAAAGATATAATAATTGTAATTGTTTTTATGGTTATAATTTCTGTTGTCTTCTATGACTGTTTATTTTATTTTGTTTCTACAGAGCATAAATACGTTACTTCTCTACTTGAGCATCATAAATAAACTAGGATTAAAATTATGATAATAACTACTGCTCTAACTATTACCATTATATGAAAACATTAAAGATATATGATTAGTAAAGTAATAATGATACTGAGGGATGTTGGAAACACAGTGAATCTCATCAAATCTATTACTGATAATCCGAGATGCTAACTTTTAATAATCTAAATATTATCTTGACCTGTAGATAACATACACAACATGCATTCATTTGTAATTAATAAACATACAGGAATAAATAGCAGAACCTGATTCTGTGGACAACAACAGCAATGGGAGGCTATTCCTCCCTACCAACTCTTGGAGAGTGCCCAAACAACACTTCTCAGGACCCCCGATCTTGCTCTGGTCTCCCTGGATGGAACTAGGTGCAGCAGATTAATTCTCTCAGCCCAAACAGCTACAATGGAACCAAGTTACTGCAGCATTCCTCTCAAAACAACTTCCTTACTGTTTTTCCCTCTTCCTCAATGGGATTCCTGAATAACATTCACCTGAATGTATTCTCCCTCCAGAACAATGTTGAACCCCCAGTTCAGTTCATTGAGTACTATTTAAAAGATTGCCTAGGTCTTTGTTGGGTTAACTGTCATTAATGAGCCACCTGCTCAGATTCCACTTTCTTGGGGAATCATGACCCCAAAATATAGGGAAGTTGCCACCTGCAACTTAGGAAGTGTTTGAGGATGCTGTCACTTGTCTTTTGCCTTTCCACCTAGTTCCATCCACCAGTTAGACCAGTAACCTCTTTTAACAGCTCTCCCATGTTGTTGTCTCCATAATTCATTTATTAATAATAAAATATTCTGATTTACATTCCATTTCTAGTGACTCTGCTGAGTCATCAATTCCTACTTAGCATTAATTTAACATAATGTCTCAGGAATATAATAAAAACAATTACATTATTTTTACAAAATTGGGGTATGTGACAATATATTAGTAATGTTACTCACCAATGCTTTGCTGATCATGAATGGACCGACCTATCATAGGATCTACCAACTCCCAGTAAAACTAAAAGTCATCTTCCAAGTGTGGTGGATTGATGTGAAGATGCCATTCTGCTTAGCACCTATGAGCCTAATGGGCTGGCTTGATAGTAAGACTTCCCACCTTATAATTTACATTTATTAAGAGATTTATTACCAAGGTGATTGTAAAAGGATCCAGAGCAGAACAAGCTAGGCAGGTTATTATGATATGCAGCTTGAACCATGAAACATGAGACAACGGAGACTCTACTATTCTCGAGACCCCAATTAAACAAATAAGACATGTGTAAGATAATGACCATTGTGGAGAGATATCAATTCAGGGTCCTGTAATCATTAAATGTATGCCCTTTGTTGAACAACCTCTGATACAAGACAAAATTATGGCTGGCAGACAGTTATAAAACCCAAGCTGAAATCATCACCAAGAGAGAAACTGATCAATGAGTATAACCAAATGTGTGGAGTTTAAAGCAAACAAATGAAAACAAAGCAGACAATCCAATCAAGAAAAGAAATAGCAAAACAAACCTATGTACAAGTACATCATCCTGATCAAACAAATTACTTTTTGAGGAGTGAAACATTCACTGTATAAGTGTCCATAACTCCTTCCAGTGTCTGTAATCGAACAGTACCAGGACCCATCTTTTCTGTAACAATGAAAGGTCCTAGCCAAAGGCGTTGAAACTTGGTATACTAGTTCTTATCTTTGTGTTGTTTGTCCCATCTTAAAACCAAGTCTCCAACAGAAAATTCCCTGTCAGATGAATATTTTTCATCAAACCATCTTTTCACCATCTATTGATGATGATATAACTTGTTTCTAGCCACTTCTCTATCTTCCTCCAGTTTAAGTAGGGTATCAATTCTCTGTTGGAGGGGAGAAGAATCATCTTCTTGGACAGATTGGGCTAACTGTAGTGAAGGGATGGTAAGATTAGTAGGAAGAATGGCTTCTTTGCCATACACTAGACAGTAAGGAGAATTTCCAATTGCTGCCTTTGGAGTAATCCGATCTTCCCAAAGAGCATTATTGAGCTGTGTATGCCAATCTATATGGTGAGAGGCCACAGTCTTCTTCAGAATGTTGATCAAATTTTTGTTCGAAGACTCAGCCAAACCATTACCCTGTGGGTAGTAATTGGCAGAAAATTTGAGTTTAATCCCCTTTTCAAAAGCATATTCAGTTATGTCAATCGAGGAAAAATAGGATGCATTATAAAAAACTAGGAATTCTGGAGTACCAAATCGTGAAAGTATCTGACTGTCTAGTAAAGAAATGACTTGGCTGGCATTACATTGCTTAAGTGGGACTGCCTCCACCCATCTGGTGAAGTAGTTAGTTGCTGTGAGAATGTATTTGTGTTGGAGGGATGAGGTAGGATTTATGGGCCCGACAAAATCCAGCCGCCATTGCTGAAATGGAAACTGAACAATGACTGGTTGTAGAGGGAAAGCAGGTTTGTTGAACTTCCCTGTGCATTTCTGGCATGGTTCACACCTCCTTACATAGGCATAAGCATCATTAAACAATGTAGGCCAGTAATACCCAGCTCTGAGAATCTTATGAGCTGTTGTCTCACCTGAAAAATGACGTCCAGTTGGTCCTGCATGAAATTGGAATAAGATGTCATCAGTTTCATGTTTTTCTAAACACCTAAGAAAAACCCCATCATAGTTTTTCCTAAATAGAACTTCATTAATAAACTGATAAGGTGCAGCCTTTAATCTCAAGGCTCTTCGTTTCTTAAAGTCTGGTTTAAGGAGAAAACCCATTATTCAGGAAAAAATTGATATGATCATACCATTCTGATGTCGGTGTATCAATAGCATTGACAGAACCTGTAGGGATATCTTCTTCCTGTTCCCATTCAACTTGTTGCTGTAGGGGATCGTTAGATTGAGAAGTAAGAAGGAAAAGGCCTTGTCCTTTGACAATTTTGGCTGGCCTTATTTCCAAATCATACTCTTGCAGAGCGGTCATCCACTGGGCTCTTTTTTCGCTCAAATCCTTCTGGATCATCACATTTCTAATAGCAGAATACAAGACAATGACCTTTGTTCGAGATTTTAACAAATAAGGCCTGTAATGTTTGACAGACTTGTAAACTGCGTAGGCTTGTTTGTCAATTTGTGAATAAATGAGACTTGCACCCTTTATGGTTGAACTCATGAAAGAGATTGGGATCTATGTATCGCTGTCATGTTTTTTGGTCGAAATCTAATTTTAAATCCTCAAATGTACCCATCGAGTTTTAATTTTCAATCATAGAAAGGATCCTCTATAACTCTAATCTATAAAAGTCAGCGGATCTATTGAAATTGCTCGTGAATGAGGCATTAATGCTTCTAGGGAAAAAATTTAATGGCTCTTATCGCACAAATATCTCCAAGTGCACCCATTGTATCCTTTTTCATAAAGCATTTTATTTACGTTGAGTATTTCCTCCTGAAGCTAACAACAAGTCGATCACAACCCTCGAAGCTCAAGCTCCATATTTCCATCGCTTTGTGGGAAATAATACCCATGGGAATAATGTTTTTGCTAGAGTAGAAATTAGAGTAGAAAGAGAAGGAACACACCCAAAGGAAGACAACAATTGTTGACAACTTAAGAAAACTTGCTATCGAAATGGAAGACCTAGCAAATAAGAGGAAGGATTACCTAAGGATTCAAGGGGAGAAGCTTGATAAAGATGTGTAAGAAATACATGAATTAAGAAAGAATATAACAATATTAGAAGGGGAAATAAATGACTGGAGGGACAGGTATGAAGAAGCATTAACATAAGCCAAAATGGTAAAAACGTCGTCCTCGACCAAGAAAAAATGTGGGTAGAAGTGGTTAAAGGTTTTCCCAAAATAAGGGCCCGCCTTGAATTCTTTTTGGAATTCCATTCAATTTATCAAGAGGTCAAAGAATATTTGGAAAATAATTAAGAAGTTATACGAGTCAGATTTCAAACTGTCATTGTAGAAAATATAGTTGTCAACTCACTAACTCCATATCAATTAATGTTTTTAGGTATCCATGATAGAATGTCATCCCATATGGATATTAAGAGTAGTATAAGTAAATTTTATAGTCTGGAGGTCATAAAGGGTAAATGAAAAAATCATAGGAATTAATGAGATCATAGATTAGATAACTTGTTATGTCTTCTTCTTATCTCTCTTTCTTCCTTGTAATGATATTATAGAACTTCTTTTGACTAGAGAGAGACAATACGCTTAGGGAAGGGATGGAAATTTCCTTCTTCAAAGGTCTACTCAAGGATGCAATATCAAGAGGAATAGCTCACCTTTGGGATGGAAATGTGGACCACTACAAACAATTAGACTACCACGATATGTTGAACACTAAAAGGGATGAAGAGCATAAATTCGAAGGCTTGCAAGAGACCTTGAAAGGGACAACTATCGTCCAACAGTTCTCTGGGGAGTTTGAGAAATGGTCTAGTTTAAAAATCACTTTCAAAATTTCACCACCCACATCCTATGAAAATTTTACCAATTCTAAGATGGAAATGAATTCAATGAGATCCCATAAATATCCCATCGGAAAAACCTGGCATCAAATTTCCAAGTATCACAAAGTAGTCCTTCCATGTCAAGGGTAGCCTTCCATAGCATCACAAACATCAAGGCAGATTTCTCCACAATAGGGCTCCACTCAGCAAATTTAAAAGTAACTAAAGTAGGTAGGTAGTTTCAAAGCAGGTAGGTAGTTTCAAAGCAGGAAACAATATTCTAAGAAAGAGACAAAACAATAATCATTAGAAAGGGATAGTTTGAGAATCCATAGTAAAAATGGGTAGTTTCACAAAAGCAATATCAATATTTGTCCCCCCTTCTATAAAAGATAAATTCGCTTAAGCATTTTTTTGAGAGAGACTCTCTAGAGAACTACATAGGATCATATTTTGTTAGGACTAGGCAGGTTACATACTATCAAATTGCTCCATGAGATTATGATCTCAAGTTTATGTTAGCATGTAACAACTTCCCACTGTTATTGTAATTATCCTTATGTAAATCCAAAGCCTCTTCAGCCTATGCAATTTTTTTTAATATCAATACAGCTTTGAGCAGTATGCTTTTCTACCATTTTCATAGCATGGAGGTTTTGAATATCAGATGATGACCTTAGATTTCATTTGCATGGCCTGTTTTATTCATAAATGTTAATATGTTTGAATAGTAATGAAATATTCAATTACTGTTTAATTTGTGAATGGTTTAGCTTCCATTGCACAAGCTTCACTAAGATTCAAATTACTTGTGTATAAATTACTGAATTCTAAAATGATTAGTACATTTTATGTCGCCGGGAAATCAACCTGTCCCATGTCCTGAGCATTTTGAATATTGAATTATATTATATTAAAAAAATCAAAACTAACATACTTTAATCACAATTTATGTATTCAAAAGTACTCTTACTTTTAGTCACATCAAAGAAGTTTTTTTTATTGATTTTATATTTGGACATCTTTTCAATTTAATTTAACCAGAGTTACATTGGTTGTAGTGTAAGAGGGGAGTTGTAAATATAGCTTCCCCATAAAATGCCTAACTCATTATATTTTATTATATCTCTTAGTAGACCCATTTTAGACTTCAAATTTTCCCTAATGAGATAATAGGAACAAATAATTTACGAGTAGTAACTAAAAAATAAAATCATGGAAAATATTTTTTCCCAAATAAATGAATCAATGAATTTATTACATTTCCCACCTTGTATTTGTAGATGGTATTCTTGTGTTTGGTATGGGATCAATAGGAGAGGGACAAGACTTGGGATGGAATTTAAAAAATGAATTTAAAGTGACCTAGATGGTGCTATCTACGTCGAGACTATTATGAAACCAATGCACACCTCTTTAGTGAATGCCCCTTCTCTATTCAAGTTTGGAAGGATGTGGATACTCCCTTGAACTTACAAAACTTGTGGAATAAAGGAAATAATTTGGAGAAATTTAAAGAGTGGTTTGTGAGAAGGGACCTCAAGCAATTCAAAGTTATCCCTTATCTTGTATTGTGGAGGATATAGACAACCAAATATGAAAGAATTTTGGAAGATAGGAAGGTTCATAGATTTCAAGTGGTAGAGCAAGCAATATACCTATTTCCTTTCTTCCAGGCTACCCCAAAAGCTTCAAAGGATAAGCAAAGAATTCCTCCTTAGATAAATAAGACCTCCCCTTCAGGCTTCTTTGATGGGGTGTGTTGAAATGAGGAATTGAAGTGTGGAGCTGGTTATGTCCATATATTTGATGATCATTATTATGCTCCCCTCAAATATCTACGCTCAAGTACAATGTGTAGCAAACTGTTTTACTATCCTTCAGCATTTCAAGCAAGAAGGTGAGGTTGTTCAAAAAATATTAATCACCCCCAAGGTGATTGATAAGGAATTATCTTGGAGTTATTTGACGGGGCAACTCAGGGAGTTCCTTTAATCGGGGCTATGGGGGAATCCTATATTTTGCAGATTCACATTGGGTTAAATTCTCAGTGAGTTAAATTATGTTAAATACATTATTTAGGACATGTCATAACAGAAGAAGGAATATCCGTAGATCCAAATAAAATAAAAGCTATTATGGACTGGCCTACACCTAAAAATGTGGTTGACATAAGATAATCTATGGGTCTTATAGGTTATTACCGAAGATTTATAGAAGGATTATCTAAATTAGCTTGCCCAATAACATCTCTTCAAAGAAAATATGCCAAATTTATTTGGTTAACTAAATGTGAGGAAAGCTTCCAAATATTGAAATAATTGCTTACTACAACTCATGTATTGAATATTGTAGATTCGTCTAATATTTTGTAGTATGCAACGATGTCAGTAAACAAGGACTGGGTGGGGTATTGTTATATGATGGACATGTTGTGTGTTACAAGTCGAGGAATATTAACGACCATGAACAAAATTATGCTACTCATGAATGGAAATTACTTCCATCATCATTCCTTGAAGGTATGGAGGCATTACTTGATAGGCATAAAATTTATGTTAATGACAAATAATATTGGGATGAAATTTTTGTTTGACCATGAAAACCTCAATGTGTGACAATATAGATGGTTGGCATTTCTCAGTGAGTCTGATTTCAATATTAAACACATTAAAGGAAAGTAAAACATGGTGGCATATGCATTAACACAAATTATGCATACCATTCACATGACCTCTATTAGTGTTATCATAAAATGAGGGCAAATTTACTGCAATAGAAACTAGAATTAAAGAATGGACATTATGAACTGACTGAATATGGATTGTTGTTACACAATAACATGTTATACATACCAGAGGAAACAAATTTAAGGTTGTTACTATTAGATGAACTGCACAAAAATCCTTTTTTCAGAACATCTAGGTTACTAGAAAATGATTTCAACATTTAGAAAACAATATTTTTGGCCTAAAATTAAAATAATTTTTTTTAATACCTTGTAATTGGTCGTGAGAACTAGAATGGTTCCAACTGTTTTCATATATATTATGGTTAATAATATCATGAATTTGTTTACAAATGCTAAACCCGTATATCCATTAGGGTTTTGAAAATTATAAAGAATCCTAGAGAATGAACCAATATTAAAATAAGAGGTATTTGCCAAAACATTGCGATATGCCTTAGAATAATTTTAACCATGCACATTGGCAACTACAACATTTTTCATGGAATACATTCATTACACAAGCGACAAAGGTTCATACTATTGCTAGAAGGTATCAACAAAATCTTTATAATAAAACATGGAAACGTGTGAACTTAGAACAAAGCAAAGGTACAAGAAACTGTAATCAAGTTCACAACCATAGAGATGTTGGTATGGGGAAACAAATAGGCATACATGAACACATAGAACCAAACAAGGAAAACTATTCATGTAATATTTACCTTCAATTCATTCGATAGATTTCATATTAAAAGGGTTGTGGAAAAACCAGACAACAAGATAAAGCAGTTGAATTGTCTTTGTTCTGTTGAATTGTGTGACAAAATGAATGGAAGGAAGTACCTTTGAAAAATAGGACATTGATATTATCCTTCCATTCTTTTATTGTCCCTAGAAAATTCCAACCCTTACAAAAAACTTGCCTAAAACTAATTGACATTTGAAAAAATCCTAAACTTAGAAGAAAATAAGCTAGCCTGGTGGGTGAGCTGCTTCTTGGTGTGTAATCTGCTTCTTTTTCCTAATCAATATCCATTAAATTTTCCTCTTTTCAGTGAGGATCCTTTCCATTTTTTCAATCTGGGTCATGATCTTGTTCTCCAACTTCTTCTCTATCTCCTCTACTCGTTCTTGAATCTATCTTCATCTCTTATTACTCATAATGGATTTATTCTATCCTTGAGTTACTAGAACATGATGTCCCCACCATGGACCTTTGAATGTCTTCAATCTGCTTAAACAAATCCCGTATGACTAGGAGCAGCTCATCAATGTCGCTAAGTTTTCCAGCAGGTCCATGACTCCTACCATCCACCATTTTAAAACCAGAAGATTGGTGCAAGAGCTTCTGATATACGAGCTCACCACTGCATAGAGAATTACCCAAAATCCACTACGTGGCCTTGTTTAAAATTAAAACCCCCAAATGAGGAAGAGGGCTGACGGAGGGAAGAACAATTAGAGCTAGGGCCATGTTAGTCAGAATTTTCCACAATCAACAAGGAAGAGGAGGGGAAACGATTTAATAAACCAAAACTTCCTAAAACGAAAAAAATAGCACCGTCGAAAAATGAATGTGAAAGTATAGGAAATATGTGTCTATTAATTTACGTGTGAGAGACCTTCTGCTCATTATCCTTAGGGTTGATGCATGGGTAAGATCAAGCATACATGGAATTTCATATCCACTCTTAGGATTCGCACATGCATGAAGAAGATAGTTACCATACCACATATTATCATGATGTCATCATGGGTTTGATATCATGCGATAAGGGGCACTCAATCCACCCCTCTTCATGATGCCTCTTCTGACATGAAATTGACCAAAATTTACACATGGAAATGTCAACAACATGAAACTGCATTCTCAACAACATGAAGTTGCAATTCTAGGATGAAAATGGTGCTCTGAATCTACCCAGATGCACGAAATCGCAATTTGATCAACTAAAGCCTGCAATTTCACCAATTTTTAGTTCACCGGATTCTAGAGGCTTCTATGGAAATGGGCATTTTGATGGCTAGATATTGGGTTCATGATGTTTATGTTTTCTCTTTTTAGAGCAGCAATCACTGTTACTGCTATCATGATCAAAGTCATTATTACTTGGATCAAATTTAGAGGATGAGTAACTGTTCCTTTTATCATTTATTGATTTCTTATGCTTATGTTTGTGGGACATTATTTCAGAATCAGACTTCATTTCTAATTTTCTGCCTCTTTCATCATTATGATAGTTCTCCCTTAAATTTTGTTGTAACTCCTCCCGAACCTTAAGGATCCGTTCATTTTCTTCTTTAACAGCTTTTAACTCAGATTTTAAATCTTGTACAGTGCGTAAAATTTTGGAAGATTGATTATTTAATTCAACATAAATTCCTTCAGAATTATTATTATTATTACTCTCATTACGAGGAGATCTGTCCTCTATTGATTCTTCTGGTATTTTCATACCTGCAATTTAAAGGTCAATCTGTTCTGTGCAAAAAATAAAATTGAATTAAAAATTAGTAACATAAACTTTCTGATTTGTTTTCTGTTTGCGCGTGTGAGCCTATTTCAGGCCTAGAGTTTGAACTGGCGCTCTGATACCACATGTAACATCCCAAAAATCGCTAAAAAATTTAAAATTTTTGATATAGCAAATTCATAAGAAAATGCTAACTACGGAATGAAATATATTTAACTAATTAACTAATGGCAACTTCACATAATTACCATTGTTATTTCTAAACAGTAGTAAATGCAATAGCACAATGTTTATCTTCTCATGCGTACTGGTTCTAGTGATAATACTGGCGACTTGTTTGCATACTTCTGAAGGGGTTCCTCCAAGGTGCCCTTGGGTTTACTTAGGTTTGATAGCTAAAGCATTGGATTCTTTTCTTTCGCAGATCTACAGGTAAGGTAATAGAATAATTCAAGCATTTCAAGAAAATGTTATACGCTTCAGCTAGCCGTCTCTGTTTTTAAGATAGATGTATGTACTGCCATGCATGAAGGTATCGATGGTATGGAGTTTCAGTTTTTGTTTTATCAACTTGTACTATTTTTCTCCTAACATGTGAGAGTGTAGCTAGAGATATTTTACACTATACTTATGTTGTAATTGTTGGTAGAATCATTGGAAATACAAATTATATTAACAGTCTGAATAATGCGACAAGGTTGGACATGATGTACTCTAGTAAAAAGTCTTTAAATCTAGATAATGACAAGCATAAGATGATATCTATTGTTACGACACGGTTGAACAATAAGTGATATTAGTGAATAACGCTGCAATAGATTATAGTGGGACTTCTTAGAATTAGAATCCTACCTTATTCAATTTGAAATGCAAATGTGTATTAATGTTCGCATTATTACAATGCTATGGTGCATAATAAAATTTGGCCTCCACAACTATATGACCTATTTCATATGCATCCTAAAATACTATATGCTTCTGCAATTCCTAATCTACTATATGAATGTATGGACAATTTATTGATTTATTATGTAAATGTGACATAGATTAATTTGTCACAATACCCTATGTTCTAAATGGAATAATGGTTAGAGAATATAATACATAAGTCTTATGCGAAATAAATCTTAGCATTGATATCATATTACATGCCTACTATTTGGATAAAACTTAATGTTAGAATTACAATGCAGGCTTACTATGCAAATCGAAACTTTAACATTTGAATTGTGTTACATGCATACTATATGACTAAGACTTAACCTTGGAAATATATAAGATGGTTATGGTTATATAACATGGATACTATTGCGAAATTGTAAACAAAGTTTGGAATAATATATAACATGGTTTTTATGACAGGGTCGTGCTATTGCCATTAAATACGCTGCTGACAAGAGTTAATACCACCGCAGGCACAGTCTGGCAAGGTGATATGTAGGATCGAGCATTTATGAAACCCTGTGCCTTGTTAGTGGAATGTCTCGTTGGAAAATACCTGTAACAGCTCCACGTGATGTTCTCCTGTCAGAAAGGCCATCGTTGATGTTTGAACCATTTGTGGTGTTTGGGATGAGATTTCAGTACTATGTTGTAATTGATGTCTGTAGTATGGAAGCTTCTCAGCTTGCCTGGTTAGAGTGACAGTATCTTAAGTTTTGTGTCAAAAAAAGACTACGTAATTTTTGTTGCTGAGAACTCATCTTCCCCATCGAGTTTTTAATATACAAGAATTTATTAAGTCATTTTTTTTTAATATACTTGTCTTGTTCGTCTGTTGGGGTTTCAAACCTGGAATGTTCCTGTGACTTGAAGGTGTAGAATGAAAACTTGTTCTTGAAATGGTTTTGCGTTTAAGCTTTGATGTATAAAAGAGGTTATGGTTTCGTAAATAAAGAATTGGTACTTCCTTGCTATCGTTTCCTTCATAGAGTAGTGAACTGTAAATTTTAAAAGGAAAAATGATGTAACAGAATGTAAGTGAAAGTGAAAAGACTGTTGCTTTCACTAAACAATGGGTAGATGTTTGTAAACTATGGAAGGCTTCGGCCTGTGTGTAGTTCGTTGATTTGTAAATATTGATGTGTTTTCATCCTATAAGAGGTTCGAGTGTTAAGGGTTTGTCTTTGTGTGGAAAAGTATGGCTTGATCTTGCTCCTCAATATGATATCGGCAGCCAAAATTGTTGTTTGTTACTACTGTTAGAGTTGTTCCAAGAACATTGTAATAACTAGCATACTTGAGATGATACCGAGACTTTGACTATGTCGATCTATGGAAAATGAATACAATTTGTAATTGATGTTTAGTTTTTATGGAAATTAACACATGGTTTGACATAAGGTTGAAATGGTTAAAAATGTTGGATGTATGCCGTGAGTTGATATCATTGTTTATAGCTATAGAATGAATTGATAAATTTTTTGTTTCCTACTATGGAATTGATAATGTAAAACAATCAGTAATTCTGTGCATGGAGTAGTTGATACTTTTTTACTGTGTACTATTTTCAAAAGGAAAAATAACAATATCCTGCATGTTGAGATTAAATCTGTAACTGTTATAATATAAACGTATACATTTTAAATACTGTAATACAGAGAAACAATTCTTATACTGTTAGAAAAGAAAAGCTATTTGTTTCGAGACAAAAAATATTTATGGAATGAAGAAAACATTACTGTTCATTTAGGAGAACAGTTATCTATAAATAGAATGATAAGGAAGACACTGTATATGTATATACAGAAATTAAACAGTAAGAAAAAAACTTAAGAAAAATATAACAATTTCATCTTCTCAATCACCTGGCTATTTTCCTATCTTGATCTATCTAACTTAATTTTATCTCTGTACTAGAGTACGATGCATATCCATTTGCATGGGGAAAAATGAAAAGACTATTTTATTCAATCAAAATCAATTTTATACAAAATCTTAACTTACTTAGGGAACTGAAATAAATTTATAAAATAAAACAGTAAAAGTTATTATGCAGCAGAACTTTAAAATGTATGAATATAGATAAGATAATGGAACCTGTAAATGAAGATAGAGCCGACAAACAACCAATGAGGCCTGTTCCTCCCAACCTATTTCAGAGAAGCAACCCCATTGTTGGCTTCTTGTGAACCCCCGAGCCCGATTACTAAACCACTAAGTAGATGAAATTTGTGTAGAAGCAAGGCACTCAAAAATGCCTTCAACACTCAGCATCAAACTCCTGTAAAAACATGCCTTCCGCACTCAGCATCAAACTCCTAACTCAATAGAGTTTGGCAGACTCACAACATGATCAACAACTTAGCATATCCCCTCATCAAATCTCTTGGGTGCAACACAGCAAAACCCCAAGGTAAATTTCCTCGTCAGGAAAAGTGATGAACGTCAGTTCATAATTTGATGGCTATTATATAGACTGCCTAGGTCTTTAGTGGTCAGTTTGGAATTATAACCAAATCATATACATGTATATTTATTTTAAACAAGCAAGAAGCTGCAAAATAACCAAATACTTATCTTTATTGGACGTCTTCACTTTACTCCACAGGATCCTTCTTTGCTCTCCAAGCATTGGATTTCCCGTGGATACAACAATGAATGTTGGGCCAGCACGCAAGCTACTCCACCACATCAAGTGGTTAATGTTCCCACCAACTATTCTCTGAATTTATCGAGCGTCAATTGCTCTCTAGATTTACCAAGAATTTATAGTGCACAACCAGTTACTCTCTGGTTTACCAAGAATTTATAGTGCACAACCAGTTACTCTCTGGTTTGCCAAGAATTTATAGTCTTTCAGGGTCTTGCCTTCCTGCAATGACCAAGGTTTCCAACAAGGAAAACAATAGTGTATCAGCTTAGCTATTAAAAGATTTATACTTGAAATCTTCATTATTTCAAACAAGACGTAAATGAAATTGAATACTTATCTGTATTGTGCGTTCCCCCTCTGGTCCACAGGATCCTGCTTCGCTTTGCAAGCCTTGGGATCTCCTATGGACTTTGATGTAGTTAATGCTTATCCATTACACCTCCCCATCAGCTGGATTTACCAAGCATTTGGTGGTGCCCAACCAGTCCCATACCTGGTTGGCCCTCTCCATTGTCGAGCCAGCACATTCGTCTGGGTCATCGACCAATCGAAGGAAACTGCGCCACCTGACCATTATAAGTCAAGGCTCTACTATGGAGCCATAGGCATATCAGGGTTTTCAGTCAGTCCTTAGCGCCCGCCCTCCCACTGCTGTCCCAGTAGAGATTTTATGCCTTTACCAATGTCACCACACCTTCTTGTACCATCTGACCATTATAGGTCAAGGCTCTACTATGGAGCCATAGGCATCTCAGGGTTTTCAGTCAGTCCTCAGCGCCCGCCCTCCCACTGCTGTCCCAGTAGAGATTTTATGCCTTGACCAATGTCACCACACCTTCTTGCATCGTAACCCTTCACACAAATCAACTCTTCATTCATACAATGACGCCACTCCTTCTCTTGTGCAAATCGGTGGTTCCTTTTAGGAACTTTATAGGTGACTTTTTTTACTGTAGGTTAACATGACCCCTACTCACACAAGGATGATACCTCTTCTTATTACACAGCTCTTCGGGCTTGTCCATCCCTTCTGGTAATATTTCACGTGAGCATAGAAAAGGTTGTCAATTTCCATACAGTCCTTTTGCGTACCCTTCTTCACTTTGCCCTTTAATTTGCAGTATCAATCTGCATCTGTGTAGGCTGACATTACAAGAAGGATAAGCAAGCTCATCAGTATTGTTGTTCAAATTCTTAACCACATTTCATATTATTCACTATTAAGTATTGAAACATCAGGAATGCATCCATTCCCTTAGGGTGTAGTCAATATTGAAAACCCTATCATGACCTAGCACCAGAAAAGGTGTGCACCCCCTTTCCGACATGTGCCATGTAGGCCCTAATCATACTCAAGCAGTCTGCAATGATATAAATAAGATAGAGCATGCTCTGCATATTAACCCTAATAATTTAGACATGCATGTTCTAGTCTAGGGTCTCAGAATACTCATTCATTTTGCAGATGTGTCTCATATGCCTTCTTGGCATAGCTTTACCATCTCACTTCATGGTTTACCGGCATGCGGTTTGGTTGAGACATTATCAATGGCGTTTCACTCGAAACCCATTTCCAAAGCATGGGGTCATTCCCATCTAGTTTGGCTTCTGTAGGCCATCACACATGGTCTTCCTTCAATGTGTCATCCTGGCACATTTAACAATAACTTCAAATATGATTGTTCCATAACCAATCAATAACATCGATAATTAAATTCAACATGAATTTACAATGCTGTCCCTTACAGAAATTGATTTGCTTAGCAATGAGGCTATCCTCATATTGTTTGGCTCTTGTAAGTGGTATCACTCTGTCCATTATGGTTTCACCCTTGCTACCATACATGAACATCCACCTACAACATGTCCTCCTGACACAATTCTATATAAGCCAAACCGTTATTAGAAATTATAAGCAAATTCTCAAATCTGAAATTTGTAAATCTGTTTTCCTACAGAAATTAGATTTGCAACCATGAGACTATTCTCATAAACTTAAACTAGACAATTTTCAGATTTGTTTCATGCATAAATTACACCCATGAGAACCTTCTCATAACCTTTGGCTTCTGCACATGGTAGATCTTGGTATTTACTATGGACTTATCCTCATTGCCATACGCAAGACTTTTTCTACCTGAAAACTGAAACTTCAATCAGCTAAACACGTTGTGAGTATCTATGCATATAATCTGTTCATTGCTACAACAGTCATTGAAGTGATCTCAGAATTATAACACTCAATAATTCAAACACTTTCAGCTATTAACATTTTAAATGCAATGAAATATATATATTTCTATATATGCATCATTATCACAATAAAATTGCAAGACACGGTCACACTATCCATGCAATAAATTGTAAATACTCATTACTTCACATTCCATGCAGCTCTGTCCTTCCAGCAGAGTGCTCTGGTAGCCCATCACATGTCTACCTTCTTCATGCAGTCCTTCTCCTGCATTCATAGGAGCTCATGAAATGATCTCGGGATTAGTAATGGTTCACCATTTCATCTATTACCAAATTGCATTGAACATATATATATCACAACCATGCATTCTCATAATGCATATTAACATGTGCACCTACACATGCATGCATATTTACAACATTTACCGAATATTTCAATGCACATCTCTTCAATGCAATCTTGCATTATTTCATAAATACTATGCATTCAAACATACTATGGCCTAACCATGATTACCACACACAGCATGCATTATCATGACAGGTCCATAAGTCCTCAATTGCTTTAGTTGTTAAACTCACAACCAATATTCACAAATGGCATGATATGAATTCATATGAATGCATTGAGGTTTCTGAGAAACTATAGGGTGTAAGGCTCCTTGCCATTCACATTCAGGCACTCAATGCAAACCAAATCACCATAGTTTAAACATAGTTGAAGAGACTCACCAAATCCTCTTTCAACATTCATGCAATTAAGCATAGTTAACCTTTACCTGCATGGATGTCATTAACATCGCTCGATGTTACCTGATCAGTTGGCCTCTTACCAAGGCTACTCCGTCATTTTTCCAACATCATGATCACGGATTTGTTGCACCATCCTCTCTTCATAAGGTTGTATGCAACAATCATCATCCACATCCTTAGCCATGCTTCGGTTATCTTTGGTCCTACAACCAATGCGAACATTACTAATTTTTAGCAACCACAATAATTATCTTAAGTGGCTCATTGCATATGTAAAACCTCAATATTTTACCAATATGCAATATCATATACATTCAAAAACATTTTCACGCGCACTGTGCAATGTTTATTGATATGCCATCTAGTGCATATTCATCTTATCTATCTAATCTCTTGCGTATTCAATCATGCTTCTATGATCTGATTCCTACGACACTAGTTGTCATCAACCATAGGCACTACTATTAGTGGGCTATTGCATGTGTAACTTCACTATTTTATTAATATGAAACATCATGCTCATGCATAAGCAATTCACATGCATTATGAAATGACTTTCTAATCATGCCCACTAATTCATATACATTATTCTCTTGTATTTCCAGCATCCCTATGCCATAATTTCCAATACAGACAACTCAGGAAATAAAATAGCAAGAGAGGAGTTAAGGAATTCTCCATTTCCAATTCCCCCTCCTGACATGGAGTTCCTCCTCCACATCATAGCTGATCCATTTTCTTAGCTTCCCTACCAAGCATACAAGCAATCATTAGCTATGATCTTCTCATGAATTAGCAATTCAACATATACATACGTGTATAATATTCATTCTTTCTATATGCAATTATTATGCTATAAACATAAATAGTTTAAGGTGAGTAATTTCCCTTTCATCCTCCACAATGGGTATTACAACCCATTACTCTCATTGAGATTTCACAACCCCTTCTATGCAATTCCTACTTCTCATTCCAAGCATAGAGAATGCATTTCACACTTTCAACGACTATCTCCGGAGAACGACGGGGGTCAAGGGGTTTGCCCCCTTGTGGAGTGATGGTGATTTTCCCATTTTCGGCACTTGAAAATGTCACTGGAAAACTGCAGAAATCCCCTGTTTCGGCGGACTTCGTCATTCTCTTTCGCCATTGCGGACGAACTTGTCGAGTCCTTCCGACACGTTGCGGACGATATTGCGGAGTCCTTCCGACTTTGCGGACTCTCTTCCGACCCGTTGCGACGAAGACTTCCGAGTTTCTCGACGAAGACTTCCAAGTTTCTTCCGTCGTTTCGATGAGAACTTCTAAGTTCTTTCCGTTGTTGCGGGGTGACTTGCCGAGTTCTTCCGACGTGTTGCGGACAATCTTGCGGAGTCCTTCCGACTTTGCGGACTCTCGTCCGGCCTGTTGCGGCGAAGACTTCCGAGTTTCTTTCGCCGTTTCGGTGAGAACTTCTAAGTTCTTTCCGCCGTTTCGGCAAGAACTTCCAAGTTCTTTTCGCTGTTTCGGCAAGAACTTCCAAGCTTCTTCAGCAACTTTCCCCTTGGACGCCGAGAACTCTTAGAAAAATTTTCCGCTGTTTCGGGTCAACTCGGCGAGTTCTTTCGCCATTGCGGACCAACTCGCTGAGTCCTTCCGAAACTTTCCCTTTGACACTGAACACTTAGGGAATTTTCCGTTGTTTCGGGCCAACTCGGCGAGTTCTTCCGCCGTTTCGGCAAGAACTTCCAAGTTTCTCCCAAAACATACTTAACAAATTTTTTCAAAAACTCTTAAAACAATTTCGGATTCTTCTTTTCTTCATTCTATGATGACTGCTGCCTAGCAGGAGGTAACCTTACCTCTGCAAACGCGATAGGTAGCCCATGAAGGCCCAATGCTGCAACCAGCAGCTCTGATACCAAAATGTAATGTACCTACTTGCTGACCCAATAAGAGAGGGAACATGATAACAATCTGTGGGGGTTTTCATAAAACTTAGCCTAGTCATTAGCATCATAAAAACATTGGTGTGCAGATACAAATTAAGCAATATGGACAGCGGATTTGAAACTATTCCACACACACAATTCATGCCCATCTAGCATATCAAAACAATCATCAAATTAATGCATTGCAAAAGTAAATACATAGACAGAAAACACTTATCTTCATTATGCAATTGTTCCAAGCAACTCGCTATGCCGCTGCAACGTTCCACCCAACCATAGGGTCTTCGACGACATATACTCAATGCGTCCAAAGGCCACCCCCAAGTTGGGCATGATTCCTACAAGGAAAATGGGACATTCCATCTCATTCACAACCGATTACTCATTTGCTCTCAGCCAAACCAGTGCACCACTAGGTTTATCAGGCTACACTTGGAACTCTGGATGCTTACTCTCAAGCTCAAGCCAAAGCAATGGACACCCATAACCCATACCCCAACATACTCTGTCTACTCACAACCAAAATGATCATGGGGAAAGGATACACATTTACAACAAAGGTGTTTACAAAACAAGGTCCACATTGGCTCTCCTCAACTCGTGGTTCACCCAAAACGAACTGTGGAATTTAGAATTCAACCCAAGGGAGAAAAACGATTTCTCCCATTGGTTATGATCCTTTCCAATGGCCCAAACAACCTCCAGGAAGACCCAAAAATGTTCTATTCTCTTCCCCACTTGTAACCAACACAAAAACGCCCCTTCCCAGCTAGAAAGATGAAGGAGAACACAGAAAAACCATGCAGGAATACGCCCAAGCAGCTAGAGCTGCGTGAGGGAGCAAGGCAATGGTGAATAATGGCTTAGAGAGCAATTTCATGGCTCTTTTCTTGCCCAAGGAGACAAAAACGATTTTCCATGAGGGTGGCTTGCCCATACCCAAATTTGGACAGCCATACCTCCCATTCCCCAAGGCATTAACTACCTCAACCAACTCTTGGGAGAAATCAATGATTGGGTAGAAAAGTCAACATGGGTAGTTGAGGGTTTGATGGGTTCTCTCATTGACACTTGGCTTGACTTGAGTGGCTCAAGGGTTTGAATGTTTTCCCTCCTCATTCCTTGAAAAATCATGCCCCCATCTCTTGTTGCATTGCATAGCTAGTTGTGGGTATTTTTTTATTAAAATGCATATTACATAATGTTGAAATTCCAACGTGCCTAGCTATCACACAAACCGTATGCATCAATAGATCGATGGCGGGGACTTGGCCTTGAGCTCCTCACCACGATTTATAACAATATTACATCATTTACAATTTAATGCCATGGGATCAAACTGGGGACATTACAAGTGAGTAGGGTTTGTAGAGATTATACATATCTTCAATAGCATTTGTCAAACAAATGGGGGAAGTTTCTCAATGGATTTGAATGACAATCAATGTGAAGGGAATTACATAGTGGGTAGGACTAATGCAACTCAAAGGGGATGGCCCTAGACTTGTAGAAGCACAATTAAGAAGGTATCTCAGAAAAAGAAAACCAAAGACAAAGTGGAGGCCTTGGAGGCAAGGGAGAGATACAATAGGAGGCTTTTTCCCTTAGTCAAGGAGGAAGTTAAGGTGATTGAAATTTTGGTTAGCGAAAGCAAAGGCACAACCTCTATTAAGAATATCAACCTTTTAAATTGGATTCCAAATATAATCTTTTCCACCAACATAGAACCATCTTAAACCTGTATCTATCAAGCACCGAGAGAGATTCAATTTCTTGAAGTGTATTTCTTTTTTTAAATTTAAACTGAAGAAATTTGATCTCTCTTGATTGATAGATCCAGGTTTAAGTTTTAATTTTTATTTTATAAACAAACATCTAATTTTTAATTACTTTTCATAATATTTTATTTTATGAACCAACATGGATTTTTTTGTAAATACTTTCCATAATTTTTTATTTTATGAGCCGGCATAATTTTTTTTTAATTATTTTGTTACAAACGTTATTTTGTTACATAATGTTACAACATCTCCCCCATACTGGGCTGTAGAGCACCTCGTTTCACTCGGTGCAAAAATCCAAGATCAAATGCCTCTACTTGCATAAGAAATCCTCTATTGCACAAGTGGTTGAAGAGAGGGGAACTCAATGGCAAGCCATCCTTCACAAATTGGAAATTATGGACTAGAAATTTGGCGCCCTCATTAGATAAACCTAGGGGATTGAAGTGGTGGTGGAGGAGGGAAACTTAAATGAATAAATATAAGAAAAAGAGATTCAAGTATCCACTCCACTAGTGTACATCATCAGATGGTGAAGACTAGCATCACCAATGCCTACTCCTAGTTCTTTTTGTTTGTCCTCTTAGTTTATCTCTAAATGAGTATTTCCTTTGCCTAATACCATAGAATGGTCTAGTCTCATAGTAGGCGTATGTGTTTTGCTTAGATTTATCATTTATGTTCCATTTTATCCAATCCTTCAAGGATGAGAGGCTACAACATAGATATCTATGATGTTCCATTTTATCCAATCCTTCAAGGATGAGAGGCTACAACATAAATATCTATGTTGATAGTTTTGATTATCACAACCCAAACCATTTGGAACTTGAACCTTAGTATGGAACTTGAACCATTTGGAACTTTAAATCTTCATCCATTTTTACAATGGAATGGTATCATCATAGATGCCAAAAAGAGTGGGAGAAATGGGCACCCTTGCTTATACCAATATCACAATTAATGTCCAAAGACCATTTATTATTAAGTTGCATCTTATATCACAATTAATGTCCAAAGACCATTTATTATTACATTGCATCTTATATTGGAGCACTATGGAACTTGGGAGGAGTGATATCAAATTATTCTACTGTTTCCATAACTAGATTGAGCACATTAAAAGTTTTTCTAAAATCAACAAAACAACGTAATTTTAATTATTTTCCCTATAATATTTAACCATAATTCTAAGAAAGACAAAATAATCAATATTTCGATTGTCATCCTAGCCTTAATAGGGGGAACATAAATTTTGTAATAGGAGAAACAATAATTTGATGAAAAACCTTTGTTAAATTGCCTACAAAGATAATTAAAAACCTTTGTTAAACTGCCTCCATACAAAATCTAGAATAAAAATATCAACAAACATTATATTTCATCACATTTAATGCCAAAAAACATAAGACGTGTGCTTCAAGGTACCAACGCTTTTATTAACCAATATAGTGAAAGAAACTAATAGCCATTAGGTACAATAGATAACTAAATATCGACGACAATATAGTATTTTCTGCAAAACTTGGAACATTTGCAGCATATCCACATCGCTAATAGTCCAGAAAATACTAACATATAGCATATCAAAACAGTGCCTAAGCTTGAGTGACAAGAACTGCTTGTGTAGCAAGGGCTGCAACTTTTCTTTCAAGTTCATATTTGTTTGCACCCACAACTTTATCAACAGCCTTTCCATCCTTGATAAAGATAAATGTAGGCATGGCCTCCACATCCCACTCTTGAGCTACATCCTGCAAAATCATATATCGAGACAAGCTTTCATTATTCTACTTTATATTGATTAATCTGAATCATTTAAGTAATTATTTTTCCTTTACCAACTTGCTGCCATGAAATTTTCGTACAGATACTAAGAACAAACTTGAATCTGATTTATTTAAGGAATTATTCTTCGTTTACCAACTCCCTGTCATAAAATTCTCTTAGAAACACCTAGAACAAACTTTCAAAAAGAAAATGTCTATCTGGAAACAATCTTTCATGGTGTGATGATTAAATAACAGTACCCTCAATTCGTCCACATCGACCTTCACGAAAAATATTTCTGGGAATTTCTTTGACAGCTCAACGAACACAGGACTCATGACTCGACAAGGTCCACACCACGTCGCAGTGAAATCTACCGCCACCTGCATACAACAAATACAACAAATGATAAAGCACCATCTTCAGAAGTCCAAATGAATATGACAGGACCTAGGCCAACAAAAGTAATCAGCAAACAAAATTAGGTAACATGTAATTTTTACAAAGGATGAATCATGAAAATAAGCATTATTTTGTTGAAAGCTCCTAGTACCAAGAATTTAAAAATACAATAGACGTTTGTCAAAATCTTTTCACATCCATGGCCTAATGAAAATCACACATTCATAAACCTGATCACTGGCAGAAGCAGTCTCTACGACACTAAACCTGTTTTAGATGGCAACCTATTCCCATAAAACCAATTTACCTTTTAATATTTTCCTTTATGATAGAAGCCACAATTATTTATACTTCTAAGATAGTTCAAGAAAAACCTAGAAGCCCAAAGGAGAGAGCTGTCACTTTAATTGATAAGCATAGGATCTTTGTGTCACAGGGGAGAGAAATCTGAATGGAACATTTGATTTCTGAAAAAAAACAAAAGAAAACTTATAAGTAGCCTATCCAGAGGTCTCAAACCATAGAGAGAACGCAGATCACTGATAAGCATGTACAGTTACATTGAACCCTGTCAGCTTCCCTAGACACAAGTCAAGAAATCTTCATAACCCACCACATTTTTGAACAACAACCTGGGTGCATGAGTAGATCCTTGTATGCTTCATGATTCATAAATTCACACTTTCGTCCTAATAGCTGAATTTTATTCATAAATTCACACTTTCGTCCTAATAGCTGAATTTTATTCTTTGAATTCAAAGGGATCTAAATTTGAATTTTCACACTTAGCTTCATGATAGCTGAGTTCTCTCGCTCTACTAGAAGGGATCTAAATATCAATTTATTGTTCATCCGGGCAAAATTCTTTCAATTATCTTGTAATTTTAAAAACATATATTTTTCCTTTTAAATACAGTGTTTCAAGGCATGGGTTTCAGTTTTCAACACCGCTCTCAATCTTCTCAATCTAAGTTATGAGTAACCTAGTGCCGAAGCACCCTAGAGAAATCCCTGTGCCCGTTTCACATTTGTTGACGAGTAACTTGTTTATGAGAAACCCTCTCCGTTACTAGTGAAATTTGAGTGTTATTTATGAAACTGTTGGCATTTTAGAAACAAGTTTTAAAAAAAGATACTATAAATTTGAAACTCTAATTTTGAATGTTAAAACAGGTTCCATAAAGCCCTCTATTTTGAATGCTACAATAGTATTATAAAGCCATGCCAATGAGCAAGCTTGCCTAAAGGGAAAGTCCTGAAAAAAGAAAACTACAGCAGGAAGAGGGAGTGACCTTTACTTTAGTGTGTTTGCCTTTTGTTCCAAGAGGGGCCAATGCTTGGGAATGATTTAAAGTTCTGGTAGCAAGGGTGGTTCAATAACCATGAAAATTTTGTCTTGACTTAAGGTTTTGGTAGCAAGGGTGGTTCAATAACCATGAAAATTTTGTCTTGATGGATGTAGAGATTATAAAGGTGTCTCCCACCTATAACCTATGGTATGCTAGTGTTGGAGATGACATAATAGGATATGATTTCGTTTTCTGAGAAGGGGAAATGGCGAAACTGGTAAAATTGCGGACTTGATCGAATTGAGTCTTCCTATGGAAACCTATCAAGTGATAGCTTCCAAATCAAAGAACCCTGGGATATTTTGACATAAACCTTTTGCAAAATAGAAGAGAATGTTTCGAAGTAAATTTTGTAAAAGAATAATGTTCCAAATCCAGGGAACTGGAATATCGACATAAATTTTGTAAAAGAAACAAGAGATTGTTCCTTAAGTAAATTTTGTGAAAGAATATTGTCCCTTTGTTCCACGACTGTGTGTGATTTTGCAAAAAAATCAAACGCCCTTTGTAAACTGGTTCTGGTATCGAAAACATTTTTTCCATCCCAAGCAGCTTTATCCCCAAAGAACACGCAAAACCCATTTTGCTAATTCACCGACATGTTCTCCACCCAAAAGATATATCCGAAAAGGAAATCTAAATAAGAAAATTTATGTCACCGATATTTAGACAGCAAACCAAAAAAATACAGATTTCTCTTAGGAAACGAAGGAACAACCGACCAGGGTTCAATTCCAACAGCATGAACACACAACCACCGGCAAAGTTCAAAAGAAAAATCCCAAAAACGGGTTCAATTCCAACAGCATGAACACACAACCACCGACAAAGTTCAAAAGAAAAATCCCAAAAACACTCTGTAAGCTCTGGAAAAGAAGAATTACCAGACGTTTAGTATCGATAGCCTCCTGCAACTTGGAGCGCAAGGCCTCTGTAGAGTGACATGCAAACACGTTTCCCTCCGCCATCTCAAGAACTCAAAAACTCAACTCTGCGCGTCTCAGATCTTCAATGCTTGGTATGTTATTTCGATAAACTATGCGGGTCTCGGATCTTTAATGCTTGGTGAGTATTATTTGGATAACTCGGTCGGAATTTATAGCTCAACTCATCGACTTCTATGACCAAAGAGAATCCAGAACTCACTGGAAGGTGCTAAGTTATTCAAATCAATGACGTAGTCGATGACCTGTTCCTCGAATTGATAACCTATTCCTAACCCATCTCCAACAAACATGCTTATGAGTTATTGGGTGCTTGAATCGCAATTGAAGTAAGATTCCGTATAAGTTCGAACAAGAATTTTGACCCATTAGATAATAAAGAGGAATATCTTGTTTCACACCATGATTTTGTTATTCTTATGTATGTATCTTTATCATACCTGCCTTTGCTGGCCCCCTCCCTCTTCCAGTATATTTGTCAAACTCATTAATTGGGTCTACTTTCGGTAGTTGGATAGAATGATTGTTATTTTTTGGTGTAGTTTTGGTAGTTGGATAGAAATATTGTTATTTTTGGGTGTACTTTTGGTAGTTGTAGAGAATTATTGTTATTTTTGGGTGTAGTTTCGGTAGTTGGATTCCGGTATATTTGTGAAACTCGTTAATTGGGTCTAATTTCAGTAGTTGGATAGAATGATTGTTATTTTTGGGTGTAAATGCTTGTTATTTTTGGGTGTAGTTTAGGAAGTTGGATAGAATTATTGTTATTTTGGGGTGTACTTTCAATAGTTGGATAGAATGATTGTTATTTTTGGGTGTATTTTCAGTAGTTGGATAGAATGATTGTTATTTTTGGGTGTATTTTCGTAGTTGGATACAGGGTTCAAAATTGAGGCCGTCAGGGCCCATCAAAGGCCTCTCAGCCCGTCAGTGAAGGGGTATCTCAATTTTCCCCGTCATATAAAATGAGGTTTGGAATTTTTGACATTTAAAAAAAAATTATTTATTTAAATATAAATGACATTTAAAGGGCTGTCATTAAAATCGCCCGTCATTAATTTTTTTTATGGGTGACAGGAAGTCCTGACTCCTACCAGGCTGCCAGCATTTACACCAGGCTACGTGTCATTCGTTCGGACTGTCTCAAGTCTCGACTCCAGGTTTAATGGCAGCCTGCAGGCTTTCTTTACTCTGGAATTTAATTCCAGAGCTACTCTTCACTCGTGATTGTGTGCAGGTTATTTGGCGAGTGCAAAATGGCTTTTCTTGTGCTGTCAGTGGCAATGATTTTGGTTGTTTTTTATTTCAGCGTGTCTGTGGCCGAGAGAAAGAGGAGAGTCCTGCTCAATCCCGTTACCCTTACCTGCAATTCCCCTATGTTTTTCTCTGTCACTCCCTTTTCCTTGCCCCGATCAATCTCCATTTGCTTTTTACCCTCCATCTTCCCTTTTTCCTCCCAATTCTTCCATTGTTAGGCTTTCCCGCGTCCATTTATCATCTCTGCATATCTGCAAATTGGCAGAGATTTCGTTCAGGGTTCGAAACTCGTCAGCTGCCCTTTGCGGGTCTTAAGTCAGGGATTGAGCCCTAGATAAATCATCCCCAAGTTGTCGATCTGTGAGGCGATGTTGTCTTAGGCTATGTTTTTTCAGGGCCTGGTGTATGTTTTTAGGGAAATAGGGTTTGGGCTATGGAAGGCTTGCGTCTATATCTCATACTAAGAGTTTGAAGGGTTCGAAGCATAAGTTGTATTTGGATAACTTTGAATATGTCTGGGAAACGAAATTATGGCGTTACAAAGCCCATATCAATGATAGGACCTAATGAGACCGATCTTCACAGGACTCGGCAGCTGGAAGAGGTATTGCTTGTTTAAAATCAAACACAAGGGTTATATATTGGCATGTGTTTGGGTGTTTTAATATATCATGAGATGATTGCTTGTAGTTTTTGGTGAGTGCTGGGATTTATGAGAGTTTAGAGGACGGTGCCCTAAGGAAAGAGGTTTTGGCCCAAATTGATCTGGTTAGGGAACCTTATATATTTTTCTATAAAATTCGTGTATGGATTATGAAGAGATCTTAATCATTCAGAAAATTGTTTATGTGGGCAAGTCTGATTGTTTCGTGATTTTCCAGATTGCAAAAGCATGGGTCAAGAGGATAACTCATGAAAGAGGGTATGGTGAACAGTTGGTGGAAGAAGAAAATGCTAAAATCTATACATTTGGGTCTTTATCATTTGTCGGTAAGCTGCTGAAATTGTCAAGACCTTGGTTGCATTGCGTTGTTTTTATTGCATGTTCTATCTATTTTCAGTAAATAGTTGGACAAGCACCGAGTGCTTGCATGCTTTAGCGGAGTCCCAAAGATGGAAGTTCGCTCCCGAAGAAGTGATCAACGAAGTCTGTTTGCAAGCAACAAGAGCACTAATTCATGCCAAAGTATCATCTAAGGCTATCGGTCACATGTAGTTAATGTGCCATAAATCTGTGTTTTTAGTTTCAGTTTCTGTGCTTAAGTTTCTATCTCGTTTTAAGTTTTGGTTTAAAAATTGGCATTAACATACCCATAAAAAGCCTCAGACAAATCCCTGACACGTATTTTCTCCCAGGCAGATCCCTTTTACCCGCTCTTGCATTTTATGGAGGATTCATCGTTGCAGGCATGGTCATAATCTTATATGTACAAATCTTCAATCATAATATTAGATGTTTAATTATTTGGATACGAGCATAAGGGAGCTCTCAAGATCCCCTGTGATGTCTTCTTGTTTGAAGGGATTCTCAAACTCATTAACAACAGATGTCCATTAGCAACATCAGTCTGTCATGAATGATTTTGAGAAGCTGTTATTTATTTTATTTTGGAGTTTGTAATTCCAAATGATGGATAGTTTATGATATCTCTTCAGGTTGTGTCTAGTATCCCAACACTGGAACAATATTTTTAAGTCCTTGGAATTCAAAGAGTTACCCTCCAGCTTAATGGTTTCCGGTACTCTGACCTTTCTCATTTCACGCAAGGAGCGCTCATATGGCATCATTACAGATTTACAGATTAGTGTGGAAAGCAGATATAAGTTCCATATATTATGAATCAATTTCGTTCCAAGCGTAAGGGTCTTGTTGGCCAGTTGCAAAGGCATACTTTGTTGTTCTAGTACCAGTAAATCCAAATACATATGCAATCATGTCACTAGATCACAGATTGAATTTCCAGCTTGCATTAAACTTACACGGTGGGAATTCCATAGTCTTTATTTTGACCCTTGCAAAAGGTGAAACCCTAGCCTAAAGTTATTGTGAGACCTGTACTCAACATTGGGCTTTTAAACGTGCACATGACATGTATATTACTATATACAGATCAGATAATATCTCATTTAAACGATTACCCACAATTGCATCTCTCAGATGATGAATACCAATTGATCAACTGATTTAAGGACATTGTCTACCTCGTCCTGGCTGCAAAACAAGATCTCCTGCTGGATATTCATAATAAAACTTCCCTGCCTATGTTTGGATGGAATTTTAGCGGATTCAATGCGGCGATTTTGAATTTCATGATCTTCTCTTCACGTGAGTTGTTCTTGTTTGGGGAGTCTTGGTTCAGATAGACTTTCAAGGCGCCCACAGGGCAACTTATTGCCATTGGCCTCTCTAATTCCCTTGGAATTTGAGTGTGATTGTGATTGTAAGTTCCCTCTGAAATGGCAGCCATTATTGTGTTTGTGTTGTCCATTAAGCCAGAGTTAGCAAACTGTTTCCACTTGAAGATGTCATAAGATGTCATAAGTTTTTATAGTTTCTCTTTGGACTGTGGTTGCGGTACGAATACAAGAGCAGAACTTCTAGCTCTTTGGGCTGTTCTTAGAGTGAGTTGTTTGATGGGTCTGCCCATTCATTTGATTTTTGGTGATTCGATGGTGATTATTTATTGGATAAACAGACTTACAGCCCTTGAAATTCCTACTCTGATGCACTGGTGTGATGAAATAAACTATATGCTGTAGCTTGTCCCACCGGTAATCTTCAAACATATCTTCCGAGAGCACAACATGCTAGCTGATGGTCTTCAAAAGTAGGCTCTGAAAATGGAATTGGGATCTGGATATTTCACTGAAACATTGGATGGGAAGGTCATTGAACATGGCCAATTCATACTTTTTTAGCTGCTGTTTATCATCTTTTTTCAGCGTTTGAATGACATGCAGATGTACTTCTTTCTTTGTCTGTTACATAGGAGACCTATCAGCTAGCAGGTCTTGCTTAGGAGTGTATGTTTGTAGGTCACTTTTGATTATACAGCATATTCTGACCTGATAATTCAGGGATGATGAGAAAAGTCTGTTACGATCAGACTTTGTTTCTATTTTGTTGACTGGCAGCTTTGCATACTTTTCTTTCTATTTGTCTATATGCTGAATTGGAATGTTACTTCCTCCTGTCATGAAGATGGTTGATGTATAATATGTCTTTGGATTCATATGAATAACAAAGACTGGTATTTTTTCCTGTGAAAAAAAAAAGTTTTATTTTAAAAAAAATTTGTGTCATAAATTTAATTGAAATGCATTATCTTTTTAGCACATTTTTTTAATGAAGTGTGCAATTAATCTATTACTGTCATTTGAAATGTGAGTTTTTTTGAAAGCCCTTCATCAATGAAGGGCTGCATGAATATATAACCTTCAATATGAAATTAAGACCAGCCCTTCAATCTTGATCCCTGGTTGGATAGAATGATTTTATAATTTTTTGTAATATTTGTATTAAATAAAAATGTTAAAAATTAATTTTAATTTTTTATTAGTTCATATCTTCGATTTGAAATTTTGTATTTGATTTTGGAAATATTTCTTAAAAAATTATAAATTTCGAAATACAAAAATCAGATGTCCCTTGTAAATGGGTCCCTTGCAAATGGGTTGTTTTGAAATCCGGTAATGTTTTTTTGTAAAATCCAAATTTCTATGTGTTTAAATTGTATTTTTTAATTCATAAATAGATTGAGCACCCTCAAATACCCCATGGCACCCAAATTATGCAATTTTCATAGCTTGAATTGAACCCCCCACCCCCCCCAAAAAAAGAAAAAGAAGATGTGTGATTAAAAGCACCCTACATCCATCTTAACTCTAAATATACCATGGGCTAAGAGGGGTCAAATCCCTAGAGGTGCAAAACTTTTTTATTGTCTATCTCTAGTTTGATAGGTTTGCACTCGAATGAATTTGGTCCATCTCACGTATGGTAGATCCGGAGTTAAGATGGATCTAGGTCGATCACATGAAATTTGGAGATGATCATCATTGCCTATGTAAAATTCACTGTAACTTAAGCCTAATATCAAAGAGTGGGTTTACTGATGATATTAGTGATTCATAGAGAGGAATCACTAATATCAATGCAACAAACAGTAAAATCATCCAAGTACATTGAAAACCTAAAGCAATTTGATTTGACTTGGATTATCAGTGACTCCACTCTCTGAGATTAGGTTTAAGTTATAGTGAATTTTACTGTTTATTGCATTGATATCAGAGATTCAAAGAGAGGAATCACTGATATCATATTGTATTTTTATTGTGTTTATATACATGTAGACTTAAATTTTTAAAAATTTTAGTGAAATTGTTGCATTGATATTTAGTGATTCAAAAATAGGAATCATTGATATCAATTCAACAAACAACAAAATAATCCAAGTACCCTGGAAATACAAAGCAATTATATTTCACTTGAATTACGAGTGCTTCACTCTCTGATATTATATTTTTAAGTTATAGTAAATTTTATTGTTTGTTGTATTGATATTAGTGATTCAAAGAGAGGAATCATTGATATCAATATAACAAACAGTGAAATTCAATGTAAATTAAACCTAATATTAGAGAGTGGAGTCACTGAAATCAATGCAATCAAATTGTTTTGGATTATCAATGACTCCACTCTCCAAAATTAGATTTAAGTTATAGTGGATTTTACTATTTATTGCATTGATATTAATGATTCAAAGAGATGAATCACTGATATCGATGCAACAAATAGTAAAGTTCATTGTAACTTAAACCTAATATAAGATATTGGAGTTACTGCAATCAATGCAATCCAAGTGAGATCATACTACTCTGGATTTTCGTTATTAATGCAACAAACAGTAAAATAATCTAAGTACCGTAAAAATCCAAAGCAATTTGATTTCACTTGGATTATAAGTAACTCAAATCTCTGATATTACGTTCAAGTTATAGTGAATTTTACTATTTATTGCATTGATATCAGTGATTCAAAGAGAGGAATCATATCATACTGTATTTTAATTGCATTTATATATATGTCATCTTAAATATATATATATATATTTTTAGCATTTGTTGCACTTATTGTTGTGGAAAATTATCCTACTTCGGATAAAATCCCTTGAGGTTGTTGACTAGGCCCAATATTTAAAAACAGAAAGCAAATGTGATAACCCCAAAGTAGATCTTGCAAGGCTTTGTTAGTGTAATAGAACAAGACAAAAACAAAAGATAACTAAAAATGATAAAAAGGGAACAAGAAGGTGCAAACCACAATAAAGAACAATGCATGAACCACTTTAGATTTCCCAATGGTCAAGCAAATGCATGCAGTGTCACCTAGGAGGTGAAGGATTCAAAGGGAAGCCAACAATATCCCTTAGGGTGGCCTATTTTGTTCACACTAGATACTCGATAGCTATAAGAAACAATGGAGAAAAGCACTTGCCCCTTGAAGGAAGGAGGCAAAGGAGCTTGGAGAATGTCAAACTATGAAAGAGATGGACTGTGAGGAAGCTCCAATATAATTTCTGTAGCATAATCTTGCTCTTGGTTTCTCCTCTAAGATGCATGCCCATGGCTTTCTTTTATAGGCCAAGAGGTGTCCAAGAAACAACTAGATCCAAGTGTGAACCCATTAACTCTATGATTTGGCTCTAAAGTGCACAAAGGGGGGCCATTCAATGAACCCAAGTGTATAGGGAGACCAAATTCAAATTTTTGGAGGTGATGGGGCTTTGATGAGCCTTCAATGTGTCGCGGGTGGTTGTGGTCCCATTATTTTGACAGTCATGCGGATATCAAAGTAAAACCCACATAGGGGTTGCACGCGCACATAACTAGTAACATGCACAGTTGTGCACCTAAACAGAGATTAAGCTGCGGGGTCTCACCTTTTGACCGTTATTTGGCATTTTTGGACTCATATTACTTCTTGGATCTGATGAGGATGTCTTCGGTGAGCTACATGCTATATGTTGATGATGCCTTACTATGTGAATTGCAAAAATGTTGCATGTGTGCGAGATTTATGTGTTAACAAATGCCCCCAATGTAAGAGGTCCAGAGGGTATTGTAGGGCCAATAATGCATCATCATTTCTTTTTTTCTCTATGGTGTTCTTAGAAGTTGTAACGCATGTGTGAATGAATAGGGTCCTTCCATGGGGGAATATTGTTGGTGAAGCCATAACAAATAATATTGTTGTATACAAACAAGGCGGACATACCCATGCTCATGAAAATCTACCAAAGTGGATACAAAAAGAGGAGACCAAGGGTCCCACTCAATATACTGCTAGCACATGGATGAAGCCGGCTTCAATCCATGCAAGAGCAACTGAACCTAGAATTGTGGAGGACCAAAATACAAGTAAGGGTGTTGAATGTGGCACCTTACTGAATTGCTATGACCATGATTTATAAATGTGAACACCGCTACCTTTGGAACGTACAACTCTCCCTGATGCAATAGAAGTGTTGATGTCGAGCATAGGAGAGACTACTAATTTAGGAAGCATGAAGGGCTCTCCCTACTTAGTTTGAGGCAATCCCTTATACTGATTGAAAGGGGCCCCAAGGTACAACTACAACTAATGCAACTCTCAGAATATAGTGATTTGATGTCAACGAGAGTTGATGTACATGATAAGACGAGGGTCTTATCCTAATAACTGAGATCATTTTGTAACCAAATGTTGGACTAACAAACCTGACACAAGACTGGCTGGTAAGCGTGAGGCTCATGACATCCTTTGATGGATGTCAACTTGGGGAGTGATGGACGATAGCATTCTTGAAATAAAGGTACAACATGTAACAGAGGGAGACAAACTGCTAATGAAGGGCCTTGGTGGGGACACGACACTAAGGGTTAAGGTGTCTTCCAAAACTCATAAGTTGGGTCTAGGGAGACTCAATGACATCGATCAAAGGTGACCAAGGGTTGTTGCCATAAGAATAGCGATGTTCCCACAGTTTTGAGTGGATTAGGGAACAATTTGTACATAAAGAATAATGGATGGGGTCCCAACAACTTTTGGTGTGTGGGGAGACCAATTTGATGATGGGTGGGATTCCCGCGGTTTTAGGTGAATCGGGGAATCAATTTGATGATGGGAGAAGTTTCCTCAGTTTTAAGTGAGTCAAGGAAACTTTTCCATAATGATGTGAGGGTTGGTTTTTCAAATGCGAAGATGGGTGTTCCATGAATCAATGCCATGCATAATGTTCCTGCGGGAATAACTGAATAGGATTGGTTACTTTGGAGGGTGGGGACCCCATAGGTTTCTTGGCGGGGGTGGTGGTGTGAAGAAGGTTGCAGATGGTGGATTTCTCATGGGGGTATGAGTGGTAAACTATGTTTCTTGATCGTAACATGTGTCGAGGAATTCGATGGTGTCAACTGTTGAAGGTGGCGGAGTAAATGCATAGCTATAAAATGATGAGCTATGGGTTGATTGTTTTAAGGTTTATCAAATTCCCCGGGCTTGTGGGGGGTCGAAATCATGGGTGTCAAATAATGACTGGGATGCAAAGGTGCACATACCCATGGAGGAAAGATGCTACTCGTAGTAGTGATATTGATGGCGTATCAATGCTGGGGATGAGGACCCTATGATTATCAGTGAGAAAATTGGGTAAATGCAACGCAAACAGAGGGAAGGTGTTTCCTATATGTCAGTGTTTGAGATGATACCTATGATATAATTATGGCACCATGCTGAGGGGTGGAGTCTTGTTCTTATAATGGAAAAAAAAAAGGTAGTTGAGTCTTGGTCATTATCCTGTGCATATGACGCAAATACCCCCGTGTAGTAAAGAACGTGACAAAGGTATTGGCTCATGCTAAATTTGATAACCAAATCATGGCTAGTTCGGAGACAGGAGCAATTGTTGTTGTCACCGATGCAGTGACCACATTGATGGAATCTATTCCCTGGGTTTGGGGGGGAGGATTCTCGACCGAAGGTTGAGTGAAGTGAAAGGTCGCCAAAGAATCCCAAAATCGAGGGAGGTCGGGACAATGGTGTGTGTAATTCCCAAATTGGGAACACATCAAACATGCATGATTAGTGTGTAACGATTTGGACTTAGGTGTGGGAGAAGGTGAGGTTCCCCCTACTACTAGTCGTGGAGCAAGGGTCACACTAACAAGGGTGTTGAGAAGATTCTTGAGTTTCGATAAGGTGGGGAACATGTTGGTCACATGGCCTTGTTTCCCGTACAGAACACATGGTGGAGTAACGCTTTGTGTGGGAGTATTGGTCATTACCGGGGATTTTAACCGTTGTTGGGTGATTCCCCCTACTTTAGGCTTAGCAACCTCTGATGATGATTTGGGATCGGGATTAGGTAGGAGAGGGATTTTCAACTTAGGGTGTTTTATTTCCCCCAATGGTATTTTTAGTGACTATCGGTGTTGGTTTAGTTGCGGATGTCATATATTTGACTTGCAGTGCAGATGGTGTCACCGGCCTAGAAGGTGCAACAACTGAGACATGGACAAATTGATAATGGGATATTCACTTTGAATCCATCTCTAGGTATGGTGGCATAAGGTACCACACATAGGTATACCCAAGGTTAACCCAGGCAGATTCAACTAAGCCATCAAAGGTGTCCCTTGCACTCTTGTCGGGGGGGTACAAGAACGATATTTGAAAAATAGGAGGGATCGAGGGACTCAATGTTTGTTCAATGTTGTGGCTCATCAGAGGCACTAATGATGCTACCAAGGGAGAGGTGGGCACATTCTCAATGGTGAAAACTGTGCACATAAGTCCATCAGTTGATGCAGGGATCTTAGGTGGTGGACCAGAGTACACCCCAAGTAAGTTAGAGTCCTTGTATATCTCTGGGAAAATATCAACATAAGGCGGTTGAATTGTCCCGACGAAAGTGGGTAATATATTGTCTGAATTGGTGTTGGTATTGGGATCATAGTAGTTGAGTTGGTCGAGGGTGACGATTTTCCCATTAAAGGGGAACATCATGATATGGAAGACCGAGGAGGTGATCGCCTTCATGGCATATATGTAACTACGCTCCAAGAGGATGTTGTACTCAAGTTGGGCATTGAATACCTCAATATCGACCATAACCATCTTTCCCCCCAGCTCGATAGGGACATTTTGGTACAATCCTCTCGATTGGGATGGCCTCCAATCATATGCGCGAAGAGCAATAGACGAGGGGACTAGCTCAGGTGATCCCAATTGTTTCTAAACATTAGAATACATGACGCATGTCGATTTGCCTTGATCGATGAATCATAATGTTTTTGACGGTAACGGGGACTTGGAATGCGACTGATGAGGGTAATCGCAATTCACCTTTATTGTGATAAAAAGTCATGAGGCGTGAGTTAGAAGGGTCAACGACGCCAAGTGCATTAAGTAATGGCTTACACTGGGTTGGGAAAGACCGCAACACTTCCAAGGTGGACATCACGATAGGTGACTGAGCCAAGTCATCCACAATACTATAATTGTGTGAGGCTTTCATATGAGGGTTATTAGGGGTATGCTGAAGTGGGACTTTGAGGATCTGAGGGATATGTTTGTTACTAGGGTGGAGTATCTGCAAAGGACCCCTAAGGGGATGGGTACGTCTTCCACTTGGGGGTATTCATGCCTATCATAACCGTTGGCTCTAGTCTGAAGGTTGACATCCAACATAAAGATGTTCTGAAAGGAGTAGTCACCGGAGGGACGAGGTTCCTGCTGCTGAGTAATGACCCCTTGATTGGAAATGGGTTGTTGTAGTACAATAATTTGGGGTTGTGTAGGGTTAGGGACCTTAGGGGGATTTATTGTTGTCTTCTTTTTGGCCTCCACTAACTATTGGCAGTCGGGGATAATAGGTCAATGGTGAGTGTAGTGACCATATTCTCTGCAGATGGAGCAAGAGTAGTTGGTCCTCAGGTTCACATTCTTCCCTTTCTTGGTGGGGTTATTAGCCCCTGCATTTGGGTTTCCCAGGTTTTGGTTCTTCTGGGGAGGGGGGTTTCCCCCTTGCCCCTCCTACTAGTTTTGTTTGTTCTTTCCCTTCTTCTTCCCCTGATTGTGAGAGTTCTAGGGATTTGTTGCATTCAACTGCTCAAATTGTTGGGCTTGTTGGGTGAAAGAGGGTTGAACGATATTTACCCCCATATGAGGTGTGGTAGTTGAACCAGTAGGACATGGAAACAAATAGTAGGGGTTATACCCTGGTGTAAGGATACATGCGGGTTGTGATCCATACAATGTAGATGTAGGAGCGGCTTGTGCCATTTGCGGTGGAGGTACCATTGCGTCTTGGGTAAAATTAGCATAAGTAGGACTATAGGGTCCATACTGTAACTGACCAAGTGGAGGAATTGGTATAGGTGCGAGGAGTGCCGACACGGTAGGCGTGGGTGGGTACTACGGGGCCATATTTAATGGCGTAGAAGTACGGGGAGGAACCTTTCCTTGTTGGGAAATGGAACCAATAAGCCCATATTCCAAGTGTGATGAACCCGACCGATGTCGAGGGGCATCAGGAAGGATGGTGTATAAATACCTGGATTGGGCATAGATAAGATCAAAATGTTGGGCCTCTAGGATAGCCTCTTCCTCATTTTGCGGCATGGATGTGGCGATATCTTTCGCAATCGCTAGTTGGAGTGATTTAATGAACCAATCCAACAAGAAGAGAGGTTGTATTGCGATATTACACAACGTTCAGCGTTTAAGCCACTCATGGATATGGTCTGCGATGTGTGTAGATGTGTTTTATCGAAATTCTGTGAGAATTTTGAGGTCGAGTTCATGATGAATAGGAAGCTGGAAGCATGTGAGAAATGAGGTGGCCAATGTTGCAAAGGTGGCATGGGTCGATCCTGGTAAATTCACATACCATTTAGTTGTAGTCTCGATGAGGGTGCACTGAAAGAGGCGAAGCATCACTGAGTCTTCCACTATGTTGTTGGAAGAACACCATAAGTGAAGGGACATGACATGGTTGGTGGAATCATCTCCTTGTTTCCCTTCGAATTTAGGAATATTCGAGGGGATCCTATCTGACATAGTTGGCCATGTTTGATCATGCGCTATAGGGTCATTGATCAATTTGGCCAAATCTGGTATATTGAGGCTAGCCATGAAAGGTAAGGTGGGAGTGGGTCATGCCATTGTGTGTTGTGTATGGTTTCTGTGAGGGAGAGATCGGGGTGGTGTTGAAAATAAGGAATGATCCCCTACAAGAAAGGAGGGGTCCAAAGGATCCCCGAAGGGATAAGCCAAAGGAGGGCCTCTTCCGATAGGAGGGGATGCAAAGGGATCTAGATTCTCTCCAAGGGGATAAAATGAAGGAGAACCTCTTACTGCGGAGGATGAGGAAAAATGATCTACACTTTTTTCGAGAGGAGAAAATGAACCAAGTAAGGAGTGGCCTCGCCATGATGATCCTATCAATGTGGTGTAGGAGCGGCCCCGGCTAGAGTATCTCCTGCGTGAACCATGGGGAGAAAGTGAAAAAACACCCCTTGAGAGAGGGTATAGGCCTTGTAGTCTTCGAGACTACCTTAGGTGGTTGTTTTGTTACTCAATGGTGAAGGGTTAGTGCCAAGTGAGAGTGATGGTGGAATTAAACACAATTGAACAAATGAAAAAATATGCCAACCACAATAGATGCAATATGGTGCAACAAGTGAGTGGTATGTGCAAATTCAGTTTAGTGCAAGAGTCCCCACATGTAGGTTCTTTTCGCTTACGAGTTAATTAAATTGTATTTAAAAAGAAAATAAGTGTAAATTCCCTAAAAGACCTAGCATCCTTCTGTTGTGGAAAAAATTGCAAAAGTGTGCACTCATCCACTTGGTAAGGGGCTAGGCCTTGTAGGCTGCAGCAAGTCCTCAGTCCTTGGAGCCCCTGTGGGGGTGTGGTTGGTTGTCCTCCAAGTGATCGTGCAAGAGATTGTTAGTTGAATTCACATAAAACAAAGAAACTTGAATAAAATGGAAATGGGGGTAGAATGCAAACTCCAACAACAATCCAAGGTATGCCAAACCACTTTGTATTTCCCAATGGTCAAGTTGTACAACACCTAGGAGGTGTGGGATTCAAGGGAAGCCAACAATCTCCCTTAGGGAGGCCTTTTTTGTCCAAACTATATGCTAAGTGAATGATAGAACAATGGAGAGAAACTCTTGCCCCTTGAGGGAAGGTTGCAAGGGAGCTTGTGAATGCTTACAAAGGTAGGAAGAGGTGGGATATGAGGAAGCGCCAACGCAAATCTAGTAGCATAACCTTGCTATGCTTTTCTCGCTAAAAAATGCATGCCAATGGCTTCCTTTTATAGGCCAAGAGGTGGCCAAGAAACAACTAGATCCAAATGTGAACTAATACACTCCATGAACTAGTTCCAAGGTACACCAAGGGGGCTAGTTAATGCCACCAAGTGTATGAGGAGCTGAATTCAGATTCTTGGAGATGATGGAGCCTTCAATGCACCGTGAGAAGTAGGTGGTCCCGTTGTTTTGACAGTAGCATGACTATCGAAGGAATTGCCGTGCAAGTATCACATGAGCACTGAACTGATAACATGTGCTATAGCGTGGGTTAACAATGGTTCAACCGCGTTGTTGGCATGCGGTTTGGTAAGGAGAAATCGCAGCATCACCGATGCTGCAACATGTCAGACGAAGTCGCGAAAGGAAGAAGGCTCAACTATTTTATGTATTTTTTGAGTCATTTGTACTGCAATAGGCGAGTTTTTGGGTCGTTGGATCATGTGAGATGTAATTTTGAGCTAATTGTACCGCAGTAGGCGGGTTTTTGGGTCATTTGGACCAGGTCAATTAGATTTTGGGTCAATTGTCCAAGAGTTGGTTAGGAAGTTGTTAGTAAGTGGACAAGCATTGTAAAGGAGGAAGCCTATATATAGATAAAGATAGATAGAGGAGAGATAGATAGATTGGAGAGAGCTATGAAATGTGGTTTTTATGCGATCAAGAGATATTGCTGAGGTCTGTGATCTGAAGAAGCATTGTATTGGGTTTTTGCAGTAATAATATGATGTGATGAAACTATTCTGTGCAATCCTGGTGTGTCTTTTGTCTTTTCATGGTAATACAATGTTTCTTTGATGCAATAGTCGCTTACTGTTATAATCTGCTGCAACAATGAATGTTTCCATTAAATAACGATATGAGTACAATAATGTCGAAGTGAATGCATAGATTTACTGTTGAATGTTGCAATACGATTAAGTAGTTGATGCCACACACATCCTCCTTCATTCGACGGAAACATGGTTCCGTCCAATCTCCCTTGATCACCTCGGGTGAGACCTCATCTGCTCTGCAGGTGTTGCTGGGCAGGGTAAAACCTGTCTAGGCCGGTGCTCAGGGAGATCACGGTGGGTTGGTGTCGACAGTGATGGGAACCCCTGTCGACCGGGTTTGAGTCAACAAATGGTTCCGTTGTCGGGACCATGTGCGAAGTGAAAGGCGGATATGTTGTGGCACCCGATGAAACCCGAAATCCGGGAATGGTTTGATCAAAAGATACAAGAATTCGCTGAAGAAGAAAGCCAGAACACTCGGCTAATAGTAGATTAGTGGGTGGATAGATATATTCACGACGGACCACATGAATGGTTCTTTTGTGAATTCTTAGTCATTTTGTATGAGTGGTTGGTGAAGTTGACCTTCCAGAAGAGGAACTTCCAAGGTGGTGAACCAATGACCTGGACCCCCGAGTTGATTCAGGAGCTACAGGAGGTTGATAATAAAGCATCACGAGTTGTCGAAGTGTGGTTCAATAGCATCCTAGAGGGCTATATTGCAGAATTCACGGTTGATACTCATAAATTCTATAGTGAAGCCGAAAGATATTTTTTCCGCAAACCTCGGGGCAGGTTTCTACTGTCGATTAAGATGCTTATTTGTGAAAAGGGTATATTGAAGATGCATCTTGATCAGTAGATAACCTGGTGGGAGGAGGCCATGGGTACCGCGACAGTTGGGGGGAGGTACATGGAATAATAAGGGGTAAATGGATGAAGGTCATGATGAGACTGTGAGTGAAACCAAGGAAGAAAGTGGTCTTACGAGGGGAGGAGCGAGGTTCCGACAGGAAAAGAGGCAGAGGACAGGAGAAGGTCCTGATGCGGTCGAACCGCAAGGCCGTGAAGGAAGACCACATGGGACGAAGCGACCTCACAGTCCTGACAAGGACAACCAGGATACGCCCAGGATAGAGGCAGGACCAAACCCCAGCACCAACGTACCCACACCTCCGCTCACTATCTCTCAGATAGCAAGAAATACCACTTCGACACCACCAAGTTCTTCAACACCACAGAAGTTAATCGATAGTAGTACAGCGAAAGGAGGAAGGAGGCCCAGAATGGCGGGTGATGATGCTAAGTTACCGTTGTTCCACAGGAGTGGGACAGAAAACCTAGAACAATATTGGTTTTTGTGTGAAGCGGTCTGGACCGTAAAACAGATCACTGATGATGCTGCTAAGAAAGGGCAGTTAGCGACAACTCTGCGAGGTCGTACATTAGATTGGTTTATTAAGTTTGTTCTAGTCCCTACAGGAGCCCTGGAGTGGTCACTAGATGAGATCCGAGATGGACTGATTGAAGAATTCAAAAATCCCAAGTCGGAGGCTCAGTATATTACGAAATTGAAAGAAATTAAGTAGTATCCCAATGAGACGATGTGGGATTTCAACCAACGATTCAAGACGCTGATGGAAAGGGTTAGTTTGATATGATCGTCTTCCAACATAAAGAGAATTTCATCGCGACACTGCTACCACACATTCGACTACCATTGATGCAAGAAAACATCTCGACGCACAGTGAAGCCCTGAAGATTGCAATGCGATTGGAGGTGTCTCCGATTGGAGAAAATGCAGCCGGGATGTCGTAGATAAAGACACGGCTCGCTAACTTGACTATACAGCTGCAAGATTTGAAGAAGGGCAAGGAAAATCGTGAAGAGATATGGTGTACGCGATGTCGAGGAGAAGGGCATACGAAGGACAATTGCCCGGATTTCCGCAATTATTTGGTTTCAGGAGTGTCGAATCCATTGAACGGTGGTAGCATGCCGTGGTGTCGCGTCTGCCATGTGTATGGGCATAGCCATGACAATTTCCCATATATGCAGAAAATGGTCACAACCCCAAGGAATCTTTATTGTACATTTTGCAAATCGGTGGGTCATGATGACAAGGATTGTCGTGCATATGGGTTGCTACAAGAAAGAATGTATGATGCATTCTATGTAAAGGACGACCAACGTGCTATACAACAATCGTAATCGCAGCCACAAGTAGCCCAGCCACTACCTCAACTACAGATGCAGTTTGTACCACAGTAGTAGCAACCGCAGCAGTTCATGCCGCAATATGCTCCGATGCAGATGACTCCACAACAGCCACAGTATGTACAACAACAGCAGTATGCACAACAACCACAGTATGCACAACAAGGGCAAGGAATGCAACCATCACCAATGCAGCAACAGTTCAACCAACCACAGTACCAACAATAGGGAGGATTCCGGGGAGGATATTGGGGAGTACGTGGCAGAGGATTTGGTCAAGGAGGAGGACGAGGTGGTCACGGACCTATTCAATGCTATCACTGTGCGGTATGGGGACACTACCAGCGGGACTGTCCACTGCTACAGAACCAGTGTACGTTCTGTTTTGTTAACGATCACACAGTTGAGAATTGTCCACAGCTGATTGCGTGATAGAAAGTAGGGAATACTCCCCAGTTGCAGAACCATCCCTAGGCACAGTAGCCTTCCCAAAACCAAGCACAACAACCAGTGCAGAACCAGAATATGCGGCCAAATAAGAATCAGAATGTGGACCCACCCGGGAATCCGCCGCTGAACCAGACCTAGGGGGAAAACATCGCGACAATTTCTGTAGAGCCAAGACCGCAAGATGATTCCGTTGTCATGGTCACTCGTGGAGGAAAGACAACTGGAGAGGACAGATCAATGATCCGGTTAGCTTAACAAAAGAAGGTATCATTTGACATTGATGCGGAGCGGGAGACATTTCTTCAAGCACGTCGTGCACTAGAAAAAGACCGAGGTAAAGCCGTCATGTATGACATGCCCTCTACTTTTGATACTACTTCAGAGGCTAGCCCGTCGCGGAAGTCTAGCACACTTCAATCATTTTTGGAACATTGTTTATCCTTGGCAAGAGATCCCGATGCTCTTGCTGCGATTGAAGCTCTGTTGCGACGACCGACCTGGGATCAACAAAAGCTTGCGGTTAATTCCTTACAACGACGAAAGACGGGTAAGGAGATGTGGATGAATATTCAAATTGGCGACTATGATGTTGATTTAGTTATTCTGGATCTTGGTCTAGATGTCAACATCTTGTCCAAGCAGGCTTGGAAAAATATGGGGAGTCCCCCATTGAGTTGGTCTCCTGTACAGCTCTGGTTAGCTAATCACGCTAAAGTGACACCGATTGGGAGAGTTTCACGAATGGTGGTGGACATTGAGGGAATGAAAGCATATGCCGACTTTGATGTAATAGAAGTAGTTGATTGAGGAAGATCTTATCCCGCATTACTGGGGATTGGATGGGCTAATGATAGTGGAGTTGTAATCAACTTCAAGCGACGGTTGATGACTTTTGAAAATCGCAATCTCAAAGTTATCGCCCCGTTGGATCCGACTGAAGGACACCACTACATAGAACTAGTGAAGGATGACAATCCTAGTGGATGGGACCATGCATTCAATATATATGAAGATTATATCCATCTGAATGCCAACGGTGAGCTGGAATGGTGCAGCGACAACTCTGCGTCATCCGACTCTGATGATGTGCTAGAATATTGGCAGAACCGCTTGCACGAGGTATCTCTTCGTAAGTGAGGGTTGATCACGCAGTCATTATGCCGTGTTGCAACTGAAACGATCACACTACCAGTATATGAAGGACTACCTGGTTGATCTACCTTTCTGACGGAGTTCGAGGAAAGAGTTTCCGAACCACAACGATTACTGGCGTTGAACGAAGCATTGAAGGTTGCCCCAACACGCTCGTGGGCAACACACAAGGAATCAATTGATGGATGGTCGAAATGCAGAAGATTGATGATGGTACAATTTGGTGATACTGAGGTTTACCACACTGGAAAGTATGATGGTCAGAATGATCCTGGTGGTCACTTGATGGAGTGTCAATGGTTATGGGTATCACGACCAAGAGATGAGTGGGTCCATGATTTTATCCATACTTTGGATGAGATGCCACAATCATGGTATACTGCAGCTGAGTTGCGAGGAGAAATTTCTACTTGGATGGAGCTCACAATGTGTTTTACCCATACATTCAGTTTTGCGGATGTCGATCCAGAGGTTAATAATGCATTACAGCTCATCTGTGATGTAATTCTGCAGGTTGACCCAGTAGCATATCCTACGGATCCGCACACGCACTTCCAGATACAGTCTCTTATGGAATGCTTCAATATCAGTGGTGGGCCAGAAAATGGTGATGATCCACGGAATGTGAATATCCCGAAATTAGAAGGAAGTCGTGATGTGGTACCCCCCGATGCGCCAACCGATCCGATCATTCAGCCACTGAAGATCCGCAAGATTAACATTGGGACAGAGGACACTCTGAAGTTTTCAAATGTCGGGGATTACTGGGATGATGAGATGATAAGCAAGGTCACTAATTTTCTCCATGAGTTTCAGGATATATTTCCGACAAAGTTTTCGGACATGAAGGGCATTCTGGGTGACTTATGAGAGATGAAGATTCCATTAAAACTAGATGCTAAGCCGATCCAACAATGACCCTATCGATTGAATTCGTGACATAAGGAGAGGGTCAAGGCAGAACTGGATCACATGTTGGATGTCGGTATCATTGAACCAGTTGAGGAGTCGGAATGGATTAGTCCTATGGTGGTACATGACAAGAAGACTGGCGAAGTGCGCATTTGCGTTGACCTCTGGAAACTAAATGATGCATGTTTGCATGATCTGTTCCCAGCCCCATTTACTGATGAAGTGCTCGAAGGTGTGGGTGGCCAGGAGATGTACTCTTTCACAGATGGGTTCTCTGACCACCATCAGATCCGCATTGCAAAAGAATATTTCCATAAGACAACTTTCGTTACCGAATGGAGCTGCTTTCAGTACACCGTAATGTCGTTAAGCTTGAAGAATGCACCTGCGATATTTTCACGGGTTGTCGTTGCTGCATTCAAAGATTTCATTCAGAAGTTTTTACAGGTATACATGAACGATTTGACGGTCTATGGTTTAGTCCGTTGTAATGGACCCACCCATCCATCCAAGGAAAGGGAGGGAACATGATGCCAATCTATGGGGCTTTTCATAAGCTCCACCAAGTCATTAGATTCACAACCATAAAATTAAGAGTGTGTAGATGCCATTTAAACAATTAAGCACAACGCAATTAAAAAATCATCCACAAACATTAATTTCATATGCATACATCATATCAAAAACAGTCATCAATCTAAACATTGCAGAAGTAAATGCATAAACAACAAGACACTTATCTTTATGGTGAAATGGCCCCAAACAACTAGCTATGCTGCTGCAATGTTCCTCCCAACCGTAGGTCTCTGCCTAGCCCGTATTATTTCAGCACTCAGAGACCACCCCCGAGCTGGGCATGATATCTACAAGGAAAAGGGAACTCTCAAGCTCATACACAACCGAATAATCATTTGCATTTAAGCCAAGCAAGTCCACAGCTGGGTTTATTAGGCTAAATCTGAACCCTCTTCATTTGTGGATGCTTCCACTCAAACACAAGCCAAAACAATGGAACCCATTTCAACCCCAACAATCCCCTACACACATAAAACTCATAAACTAGGCATGGATACACATAACAACAAAATCACAATTTTTGGGCATGAACAAAAAACGTTTTTGCAGTGGGATGCGATCAAGAGATATTGCCGAGGTCTGTGATCTGTAGAGGCATTGTATTGGGTTTTTGCAGTAATAATATGATGTGATGAAACTATTCTGTGCAATCCTGGTGTGTCTTTTGTCTTTTGATGGTAATACAATGTTTCTTTGATGCAATAGTCAGTTACTGTTATAATCTGCTCCAACAATGAATGTTTCCATTAAATAATGATATGAGTACAATAATGTCGAAGTGAATGCATAGATTTACTGTTGAATGTTGCAATAAGATTAAGTAGTTGATGCCACACACATCCTCCTTCATTCGACAGAAGCATGGTTCCATCCACTCTCCCTTGATCGCCTCGAGTGAGACCTCATCTGCTCTACAGGTGTTGTTGGGCAAGGTAAAACCTGTCTGGGCCGGTGCTCAAGGAGATCGCAGTGGGTTGGTGTCGACAGTGATGGGAACTCCTGTCGACCGGGTTTGAGTCAACATGCGCTATACTCTCCCTACTAATGAATGTACCTACTAAGTTCGAGGTGTTCCCTCACAGTGATTGGAAGGGATCCCAAGGTACAACTGCAACTACTACAACTCTCAGAATAATTTTTTTTTACGTTGACGAGAGTTGAAGTACATGATAAGTTGAGGGTCTTATCCTGAGAACCAAGATCATATTGTAACCAATTGTTGGACGGATAGACCTGACACACGACTGGTTGATAAGCGTGGGGATCATAACTTCCTTTGATCGATGTAAACATGGGGAGTGGGGATGGCAACTTTCCTTTCAGAACGATGCAGATTGGGACGGAGGGAGACAAACTACAAATGAAAGGGATTTGATGGAGACACAATACGATGAGTAATGGTTACTGGTCAAAACAAGTACTGCTAAAGATAGGTGATACTCAAATACATCGATCAAAGGTGACCATGGGTTGCTGCCAAAAGAATGGGGTGTTCTCGCAATGTGATGTGATGGGGGAACTGTTTGTACATAAAGAATAATTGTGGGGTCCTCACAGTTTTGAGTGTGTCGGGGGATCAATGTGATGATGGGAGGAGTCCCCACGGTTTTGAGTGGGTCAGGGGATGCTTTCTAAGATGAAGTGGGGGTTAGTTTGCAAACATGAAGATGGGTGCCCCATGAATCAATGCCATACATATTGGTCCTATGGGAGTAGCTGAATAGAATTGGTTACTTCGGAGGGTGAGGGACCCATAGTTGTCTTTGTGGGGGTGATGATACGAGGCAGATTACAGAAGGTAAAGTGCTCATGGAGGTATGAGTGGTCTTTGTGAATCTTTATTGTAACATGCGCTGAGGAGTTTGATGGCATCTACTACAAGTCGGGGGAGTAAATGCGCAACTATAAAATGATAAGCTAGGGGTTCTTTTTACAAGCTATATCAGATTCCTCGGACTTGTGGGGGGTTAACATCATGGGTTTCAATTGATGACTGGATGGAAAAGGTGTGCAAACCCATGGGGGAATATACTATTCTCAGTGATGGTGTTGATGGCCCGTCAAGACCGGGGGTGAGGGACCTATGGTTATTAGCAGGGATACTGGTAAATGCATTATAAATGGAGGGAAAATAGTGCTTATATGCTAGTTTCAGAATATGAAGAGCTCGATGTCGTTGCTATAGCATGGAATCTTGTTCTTATAATGGAAAAACAAGATCCTTCTACTTGGCCTAGTCGATATCATGCACATACCGCGCACATACCCAAGTGTAGTAAAGAACATAACCAATGTATTAACAATGCATAAATCATGTAACCAAAACAAGCCGTACCTAAGGGGTACTAATGAAAAAATAGCGGCCAGACGAAACTGTTAGAAATAAGGATTGGTTGGCATGGGACCGATGCTACTGTAGACGATGACCCGGTAGATGAAGGATCTGCAGCAGGGGGTCAGAGGACTACTTTCTGCTTTGGGAGTGTGTTGTGCTCGTATTTCTTTGACCGATACCCTTCCTTGAGGCCACCTGTAGTGGTGCCTCCGAGGGGGCCTCAGGAGTCCCGTATGATGTATTGGGGGTGGGTCATGCCCTGGTCTGGTGGTGGGCCCATGGGGGATTATTACACCCTAGATATTTTGGATGTGTTGGAGGGGTGCATAGGGAATATGGAGAGATACCCATGAAGTGGCATGGACTACAAAGGAGATCTGGAGTTTCCTCCTTTGGATGGAAGATTCGATGCTTCAGTTATGATTCTTATGGTTATATTTGTTTGATAGTTTACATATATTTATCGTACATATTTGATTTCTGCACATTTGATATATATATGTTTATCATGTACTGATGACAGTTTCCCCTTTGTGATGCAAACATTGGTCCTATACGGTCAGCTCTCCAGGAAGGAAAGAAATAAACTCAAGCTAGGGCAGAAAGACCGGCAACTGAAGTTGGTTTGGTTATTGGAGGAGTTGTCATGGCCGGGGGAGCAGTGACAGGGGTGGGTCCTGCTAGAGGGGTAGGTGCGGGAGGAGTTCCTGCTAGAGAGGATGCTGCAAGAGATCGGATGGTGCCCTTCGTGGCTGATCTAGAGTAGTGGCTTGGAAATATGTCCGCAGGGGTAGACGACAGGGGTTTCGTCGACCTCGAGGACGATGAGCTGGCTTTGACGCTCCATCTGTCGGCTAAGTGCGGGCCGGCTTGGAGGCCCATTATGTGGAGTTTAGAAGTGGCATGCCATGTGGCGCAAGAGGTACAGGGGGTGTAATTCCTCCTCCACGACAGAGGCCGTGATAGGGACCAGTACCAACATAGGGACCAGACCCAGAGGTTGCTCGAGGAGAGGCTATGTGGATGTTGGCCATCATGGGACCCTATGATCCACCAACTGACAAGGCAACTTGATGTTGTATAGGGCTATAAGCCCCATTTTGTATATGGATTTGATGAGCCTATGGGAGACAATTTATATTATGTATCCCCCATAAGGTTGTTTTGTATATTCCCTAGAAGGGCCATTTTGTACATGACACATTTTTTTTGACAATACACACACACACACACACACACACCATTTTTTGTGGCATATGTTTATACTTCTCATGTGTATGTTGTGTTGGTGTATGTTATGTATGGTTCATGTTTCCTTCATGTCAATGTGATGCATATGTAGTATTTGATATTGACATGTATGTTTGTAAATGGTTATCAACATATAGAACATGATGATGATATACATGTATGTGTAGCAATAGGGGTGACATACACACACACACACACGCACGCACACACACACACACACACATGTTTGTTGGGTGTGTAGGACTAGGCAGTCGCGTGGTGTATCGAGTTCCAGTTCAAGACCTTATTTGCAACAGAATCGGCTAACGCATTGGCGTTTCTCGATGTGTGGGTGAAAGTAATGGTTTCAAACTATCGAATGAGAAGGCCCACACATAGGAAATTCCTAAAAAGGAGTGGATTGAGGACACGAAATACATTATTTAATTGCGAGACAACTAGCTGGGAATCAAGGTGTACCCGTAGATGGTGAATGCCGAGGTGGGTGGCGTCGCTTAAGAGACCTATGACGACATCATATTCTTCTTGGTTATTTGTTAGTGCCCCCAAGCACACTCCACCGGTGTGGTGAAGTACGTGGGAGGGGGAATATATAACCCATACAGCTGATGAGAGATTATTGGACCATCGACTTGCACCATCCACGTAGCCGATGTAGATGTCTGGTTGAGAGGTCATCTGCATAAAGAGGAGATAGAATTATTCTCAAATTCAAACAATGGAAAAACATATAATTTTAACACACAAAAAGAATGGCAACATGAGATGTTGGACATCTTTTTTGTGTTTTGGGGGAAATTAAATGTAGGAATCTCTTGTGGTACTAGTCTATAGTTCCCTATATGGGAGTGTTGTAGCCACAACAAACCCCATCTATTCCAGGTAAGATGGGAGCCCCAGTTTCAGTTTCATTTTGCAAGTTTGTTGCTTGATTTCTTTTGATTTTCATAAGATTGTTTATGATTTATTTAAATCCATCTTAATCATACTTTGCAGCTCCTAATCCTAAGCAAACTCAGTTTTAACGACTTAATTAGAATATTAATCCACTTTATAAAAATGCGGAAGTTGAAAGTCGGCGAGAATTTCAGATTGGTAAACAATTTCTTCCAGACTCCCAACTTCTTATCTCTCCTGATTAGTCGAAAGTCGCCAAGTCGGGTAAGATTTTAGTAAGATTGGTTAAATATCCCCGACTCCCGATTTTCTCTCTCCGGATTCAGCGGGAGTCGGAAGTTGGAACATATTTGTCTTTAGGTGAGTTTACATTCCCGAATCCCGACCCCCAACTGTTGAAAGTCAACACAATTATGGAAGTCGAAATTCGGGATGGTTAAGCTGTGTCAGAACGATTCATCCCCAACTCTCGACCCTCGAATTTTATAGCTAAAATATCGGTAATCGGTAGTCAGCGAAGTTGCATGTTGAAAAAATAATAAATCCCTGACTCCTGACTCCTTACTCCATAGCACCTAGTGCGGAAGTCGACAGTCGGTGCATTTTTTAACCTATACACGTTTTTCATCCCAACCCCTGACTCTCGACTATTTTGGCAACCCTAATTGTGGAAGCCGACAGTCGGAAATTTTTCAACTGGAATTCACAATTTCTTCCCGACTTCCATCTCTCGACCTTGGCGGGACCCCCCTTAAGTCGCTAGCCCAATTCACCAGTCAGACCACGATCTCACTACACGCGCCAAATGTTTTTTGAATTTTTATTGTCCACTCGAATCAATTGACTGTTAAATGTCGGTTTATTGGTCATCTACCTCAGTTAATGCGTAAAAAATGATTATTCGACTTAATCCTTACTTAATCAAGATTTGAATCTTTCACCATTATCACACTGTAATTCCTTGCTCAAGTACCTCTGCAACTTGGCGCTCTGTGTTCGAGTTTCCCTTGCTTAGTTTGGTCTTTCTCTCCAAGTGTAGGTATGATTTAGTACTATTAATTGGATTGGTTTTTTTATGCATTCTGAATCGCTTATTTTTTTTTTCGATTGCACAGGAACATTCGTCCCGCAATGGAAAAGAGAGTCAGGACCAAAGCTTCCATTCCAGAACTAAAGTTCAAGGACCCCAACTTCGGGTTTCAACATCTGTCATGGAGATTCAAGCCGCTAGTGCAAAGTGTGTGGATTTATGATAGTGTTGGACTTTCAATTATGACCACTTTGTCACCTGATTTGTATTAACTCTATGAGAATCAAGATTAGTTGGAACTGAGTGGAGTGTTGGATTTAATTGATTTATAGTTTGAAATTTGTGGCCATTGAGAGATGTACACACCCATTTAGACTCACTATGATTGGGTTTTGTTGTTTTCAATGTATGGGGTAATCGAGCCAACTATGTTAAGCTTGAGCATTCGCTCTAGTTTGTGCATATCGTCAACTTGGACTAATGGGGCATTGCATGTGTGTCCTGTTCATTTTAATCCTCATGAGAAGCTTGGACCCACAAGCTTGGCTATTTACACACTAAGAAAGCGAGCAGCAGAGCCACAATTGCACCGAGTACCCATAACATTGGAATGGATGAGATGTTGATCAATTTTTGTATCTTGGCATGGTCGTAGTTCATGTATTTACTACAGAGACCATTTCTGTTTTTTTGTTAGAGTAAATTAAAATATTAACTAGAAAATCAAGTTGTTCATTGATCTCTTGCCAGTGTCATATTCATCTTTGGGGAAGATTAAATTAATATTATTTAAAGGATATTTGTAATGAGTTTGCAATGAAACAATATGTGAAAATCCAATACTCTTTAAATTTCAATTCATAATGCTTTTGTTTCTTCTATTGATCCGCAGGACTATACATGCACTGAGGACGAGGATATATTTCACGTGCACTAAGGATGAAGACGAGGATACATTTCAGAAATTTAAAGCAAGAGAGCGTAAGAAACCTCTACTGCAAATTCATCTGTTGGACTATACTCAGTTGATCGACGCCATAGGAAAATGACATCTTCTTATGGTTAACAGGATGATGGAGGCAATAATTTTGCACAATTTAAATTGAATTGGAATTTTGAAAAGGTCATTGTATGTTTCAATAATTAATTCGTAACTTCTGTTGTGGCGCAGTACACAGCCTCGTATCATCTTCATTGGTAAACACTTATTAAGCACGAATTTACTCAACAAATTCTTGTCTAAAGGGACTTTTACAAACGATACTCATATACAGGTCCTGGGTATCGCCTGCATGACACTTGCAATTAGAATTGAAGAGAATCAACCTACGAATTGGTATAAATTTCAAAAGATTATTTCTTTCAAGTTCTATTTGCAGTATTAAAATGCATTTAGATCATTACAGTATTAAAATGCTTTTTAAATTTGTAATCGCGTCAAACTTCGTAGAAAATGAAACATATATTAATTCGAGCATTTCGTTTCCAGTATTAGGCAGGAAACATTTACAGTCGCAAATAACGTATTTAAGCGACAAGAAGTTGTTGCAATGGAATGGATTGTCCTTAAAGTTTTGGATTACTGATGCTCCTCACCTACTACTGCTACCTTTCTCTGGTAATTCTTGCACAGTATTTTAACATCTCAAAATTTTTAAACCGAACATTAGTCTTTAGCAGCTCACACAATGTTCTATTTCCAAGTATTACTTGAAGGTTGTAGGAGGAGATGCAAAGGTTGAGAAGACGACCAAATATTTGGCATGCTTGTCATTGGTAGATCACCAGTTGCTGTGATTTTGGTCGTCCCCTGAATTGGAACCTCCTTTGATTTCTCTATGGCATACATATTGGGCAAATGAATCAACATAACTGCAGAGGTTTTCTATTGACTACATCCTTTAAAGAGTAGTCCTTGGATGAGGAGGATACTCCATTGTCAGTTCCCAACACTCCTCCATATAGGTGGATAATTAAAGTGAGAGTCAAATATTAGCCAATTCCATAGTCATACAAAAAATAATTATCAAGTCAAATTTATTTACATCTAAAAGAAACCATTATTCAACCTCTTAGATCCCCTACATACTCACTAGCTTTGAATGAACCCACAAAATTAAGGTTTTCCTTATAAGGCACTTAACCATGATTTTAAAACTAGTAGTAAGATTACATTTCTCATTATTCAAGTCAAACACTTGGCTTGCAAGGATTTCATTGAGCACTTGACTAGCATTAAAGACTACCCTTGATATTTAAGAGGACTAAGCCTTGCTACAAGCATAGTTCATGTGGGTATTTTGGAAAATGCATCTCGTGCAAACCTTTCATTGAAAAATTGTCTTGCATCCTTGATATTGTCTTCCCATATACACCCAAGGGAAAGGATTTTGTCATGAGATTGGCAGGAACTCTAGGTGACGAGAGAAAACCTAAATGGAAAGAAAGACTTGCATTATGTCAACAATCTTGGCATTGCATTATTCCAATAGTCTTGGCATTTCCAAGAGCCACAAAGGACAAATCCATAGATGACTTACTGGCAAAAGTTGACAGAAGGCTCTCATTTGACCATATAGGAAAGCACCTACCCATCATAGATGTTGTAATTTTAAAACCTGAGAAAACCATTGATCATTGTAATACACCTTTTTCCCATACAACTTAGGAAAACAACAAGAAATGGGAAAATTTAGCTTGGATTTGGTTTTACTATAGCATGGAGTTGCTATGAAAACAAGGCTAAGGGTGAGTTTGGAGATGATCCTATGTGCTCGTGCATGTTTCACATCAGTGTTGCTCCAGCTAGCGAATGCCTCATATCTCTTTATCAGAGGTGCAACCTAATAATTGGATTGGATCAACTGTGAAAATGTAATGTTGCATTTCAGGGCTAAGGGTTCGACTTCACAGATCCTGCCCACGAATTTCAAAATATTTTTCAAAACAAAAGACCAATTGTTGCCAAGCATGATTTAAAAGCCATCAGAAATGTATTAAAGACTTTAGTTATGATATAAAAAATAATCGTTGGATATGTCATTTATATGATCAGATGGTTTGTTTATTTGTATGAAAGCAAAGACATTTGAAACACACTCCTTTTGCAAGCTATAGTATCGAGCATTTTATTTGCGGCCATTTGTTTACTTAATTGAAAGCGTTTCAAAGTGCTTGAACCACTTCAGCTCCCCTAAGGACTAGTATTTAAATACTAAGCACGGCTAGAACGCATGACCTGGGTTCATGGAAGAGTCTTTGGGGGATATCTTTTTTTTTTTTTGGGGGGGGGGGCTTGGTTTTGGGGGCTTCATTTACTAGTTTGGTATGTGGTTGGATTTTTTTTGTTCAGTGGAGGAGCTCCGGTTTTATTGTAAAGAGGGTAGGGCGACATGTTTTGAGTTTGACTAAGTTGGTTGATCTTCAGTTCATTTGTGTCACATTTTGAATAAGTTGCTCAAGAGTGGCCATGAGTTCATCTATGTGGGGAAAGCTTGTAATTTTAACTTCCAAAAAATGGAAAACTAGCCAATCCTATTCGATCATAAGTCTAACAACAAACTCTTATGTTCTTTTATCTTTCGTAGTCTAAAACGGCTTCTAATAAAAATATCTCTAAATGTTCTTTTAATAAAAAGATATCTTCACAAGTTCAATTACTCTGATCAACACTCATTTTTTAATTAGATGAAATGGTTAATGTAACGTTTAATTCATCGAAACCAAATATTTTGAAGGCATAATAAATCAACAATAGTCAAATTAATTATTTATTTCATTATACAACAAATTTTTATGTTTTTTAATATAAATATCTCTTATATTCTTTTAATAAAAATATATCTTACAAGTTCAAGAACTCATGATATTGAAAATAAACACTCATTTTTTAAATTGAGGAAATGGTTATTGTAATTATTAATTCATTAGAACATAATAAAAATATATCTTTGACAAGTTCGTTGTATAATAAATCATTGAAACTACTGAATTAGAAAAGCTTCATGAACAATTTAAGCACGGTTTAAAATAACATGTTTTATTTGTTTCTATAAGTAGACATAATAGAACAAGCAAATTTTACTAATGTAACTTTTCAAGTTACATAACTAAATAGTCATATTTGAATTTGATAAAATCTCAATCAACCATATAACACATATTAAATACAAATTTAATAAACTATATGACACACTTCAACATAGATTTATTTATAAACTATATCACTATATGGTTACTTTACAAGTATATACATTTTAAATACAAACTAAAAACTCATATAACACATTTCAATATTTATTTTTAGTATCAAAACTCCCATTATTAAAGACCATGTCCATTTAGTTTCAATTTCATTCATACACTCATTGTCTATGTTTGCTCAGTTTCAATTTCCTCCATACACTCATTGTTAGTCACTTATTTGATTGTGACATGTTACATGGTCGTAATAGTAGTGTTATATAAAGGTGGCTTAATCTCATCATTTTTTCTACTCTTATAACATTGGAAGGGAATTAGCTGCATTGCAGCTTTTTCTCTTGTTATCTATTAAAATTACCATATAAAACGATTATCTATTATTTTATTGGGGTGTAGGCTAAACATTCTACATTTTGGATAGGTTTTTCAACGATTATTCTGGTTGAAATGATTGAAATTGTAGTTGTTGGAATTGCATAATCAAGGTGCCCAATGGTTTTTTAGGGCACTAAATCCATTTCTACAATAAAAAAATGCAATTTGAACGATGCACAATTTAAATTTTAGCAAAAATTCATCGTTAGATCCTGGCAAAAATGACAGGAAAAATCTAAAACGTAGAATGATTATCCAACTCCTTTAATTGGCTTTAAGATGATGACTAAAGCCTCAAACACTATATCCAAGAGGGGGTGGTGGGATTATGTCTAGATGGTTATTAATTGTGTTTTCCTAGTCTCATTGAAAGCATTACTTGTTCCTCTCGGGCCAACATCATCTCAACCTTGGTGCCTTCACCACTCTCGAAAACAAAAAGTTAGAGTGATTATTCTAGGTTAAAAGAGGAATGCATGTACAAAGTGGTACAGATAAAAACATTAGAGATTAAGAACATCCCGGGAACAAATTTGGAGAATGCATGGAAAGAAATTCAAGGCCATCAAGCATGGCCTTTTATGATGATAGTTAACTTTCTAATTGAAAAACATATATCCATTCCTGACAAAATTTGGTAACATATAGTTGATTGCTTGGATTGACTTTAAATATTTTCTCTTCAAATATGTTTTGTCTAAGGTACTCAATGGAATCAAATCCAATGAACAGAGGAAATATGCTAAAAAGGATGTCTTTACAACTCCATTCGATTCTCAATGATAGACAAGGATAGCCATTTCATCTATCTAGTCTTCCTTTGGACTCTTGTACTTAACATATTTCATTGTTTTCAATTTTTTGAGGATGTGTTTCCATGGTGTTTAATTGAGGAAACAATTGATGACATCCACAAGGTTTTTCATATGATTTATGCTGGAAAACATTTTGATAAGTTACTCAAAAAATTCATTCAGGAATCCGTAGTTCATGGTCCCTATAACTCCCATTCTCATGGCTTGTTTAAGAGTGTTGTCATACTTGGATTGGATGTTGTAAGATACTACGATTCTAGCTACGAGCATGGACTGTAGGATAGCTCTTTTCAAATGAAAATCAAGGTTGTGGAAGACCAAGAAGGTGTGAAATACCTTTATGGCTGTGAATTTTTGTCTAAATATGAAGTGAAGAAAATGTTTGTGTATAAATTTGAAAGATACCACAAGTTGAAGTTACTCGTAGAAACATCTCAAAATGGTAATATACCATTGGTAAGAGAATTGTTTGTGGGCGATGAGGAGGATGGCGAAGGCAGTTTTCTTAAGAATGGTAAAAAATAGGAGGTATTGCATGTTTTGACTTTTGTTATTGTCTTTAAACAAATTATGTCAATATATGGAAACCAATTTTAACTTCACCTTCTTGATTGCTCGTTCATTTTATTTATAGATAACAATGTTATATATGTGCTCCATACTGAAAGATCAACATCACCTTAAGAAAAGAGACTTGAAACTCAATTTGCTCTTTGGGAAGGTTTTCCTAGACCTTAGGGTGTCTCCTTCAATTTCAGGACCTTGCAACTATCTAAGACAGGTTGTTGACAAAATGGATTCCTTGACATGAAATGCTTACAAATAATGTTGTGCAAAATGAAGACCAAAATTAGCCATCAAAGAAAATTCCTTCTATTTATCAAAATACATATAAAAAAATTTGAGATTCCTTCAAATTGGATAAATACAAATTTAACTTGAAGAAGAGAATTCCTTAAGAAATATGTTAAACACGTATAGAACTAGAAGAAACAAAAGAATGCTAGCCAAATTATTCTAAGCTAAAGGACAAAGTAATTATGCAAAGTACAAGGCACTATGCAAACGTTGTTAAAGTTTCCTTTAAGCATCAGTGTGACACAACTTTATTTAAATTATGAGGATCACTATGCATATCATAGTTTGTGTTTTATAATGTACATTTGGGGATGCTAATTTAGCTTGTGGTGCAAATGTTTCAAATATTTAATCAAACATGAAATCACTTTATAACACATTAAAATAGATTCTGAGCTCATCATTTTAGTCATACTTATCTTTTCTTTTCATTCTTAATTCAATAGTTTGTGCGATATAACAATATTTTTAAATTTTTTGAGATATAACAATAGTTTTTAAATTTCAAAACAACCCATTAACCAGAGACATTGCCATCAAAAGAATCTTCTAAATTTATATATAATTTTAATAAACTTTTTTAAAATCAAATAAAAATTTTCAACTATGCACCAATAAAAATAAAAAATTTAATTTAATGGTGCAAATGAGGAGGGAGCGGAGGGAAGGACGCGGTGATTAGGGTTTGATGAAACCCTAGGGTTGTCTATTGTCTATGATAGGTTTTCCGGGAGATTGATCGCGGCTTGCACATTTCGGCCCGGATATTGGGCTTTGTGTCATGGTTCCGGCCGCAGATTGGCAACATACCTGGTGGAACACACAGCTTGAGGTCCTGAAATGATTTAAAAATACCCTGTCGGTTGTGGGTCTGGTCAGCATCTTTGTCAGGTATCCCATACTGCTGATATTTGTTTTTTAGATCTATTTTGGGGGAGGTATCTGTTAACTACTCGTTCTTTTTCTGTTGGGACTCACATTTTTCCACTCCCTGGTTTCGGGGCTTGTTGTGGTGGTCAATTTCCGACATTGACATCATTCCTTATTGGATCCGGTGGTTTCTGTTATATTTGGCATGAGCGGTCTCATGTGGGGATCTCTTATTTGGTTTGAACCTGATTTGGAACCTGGGTACCATCATTATCTACCAAGAAAACTGTCAGCGTCTCGGTTTTTGTTTATTCTTGACCAGATCAGGTGGTTTCCGGGGTTGTTTTTTTCGGTGATTCAACATGGGTGAACCCATGATGCCTCCCTCTATCCCCATCACACACTCTCTGACAAAAACGGATTTCTGGATGGAAGAGGCGGGGGTTTTGAAATCAGACTCTTTTTACTGGGAAATTCTCAAAGGGAAACGGGCTCTTGTGCTGGGTGGGAAACCCTCTCCGCCTCGTGGCAGGTATGCTGGTCGCAAGGGACACTTGTCACTTTCTGGGCACCTGCCAAATCCACCGGACAGGCATTCTATTACTTCGGTGGCCAGTGAACAGGTTCGTCCGCAACGGGTAAATGCCTCTCAACAGGGTACTTCCAGATCTTCATGCAGACTGTTGGAAAAGTGGGGTTGTCGGCCGGGTGAGGTTTGGCTCACAATGGGTCGGGATATTGGACTGGATGAACTGGTCAATTTCAACATGACTGTACTTGTGGGTGAATTTTCATATTTTGTGATGAAACTCTCTAATATTGTGGGCTGGGTTACCCAACATTGGACGCCAATAGTGGGTCATACCCCGAAGGTGTTTGGGTTTGCTAAAGGATGGTATGGTTTCAAGTTTGAAACTGAAAGTCAGTCTACATCCATTATGGAGAAGCTATGGCTATATGGGGCTGGCAGTCTAATGATGCAACGTTGGCAGACTGATTTCGATTCGGATAGGGCCAACATCCGTTTTTGGCATCTTTGGGTCCTTCTCCCTGGTCTCCCTCTGGCTTTATGGAATCGTGGGGCATTTAAATCTATTGGTAATAGCTTAGGCCGTTTTCTGCATGTTGAGGATGACAATCTTCATGGTTTTGACCGCCGTATGGGTCATCTTCTTGTTGAGATTGATACTACTTTGGGTTTGGTTGATGTGTTACACATCAACTGGCGGGGTCGGAAGCTGGCTTAGACTATCGACTATTGGGGTATACCCTTCTGGTGCTCATTCTGCAAGGAAGTTGGCCATCTTTGGCTCCAATGCAAGAAAGGTGCCTCATACAGGAAACCGACTGATGTGGAACCCATGTGGACGTTCGATGAAGACAGTGAGAGGGACCTAGATGTTCATGGTGGCTTGGATGGCTTCTCCAACCGCTTACCCCCTCCTGGTGGTCAACCGTCGGTTATGATGAGTAAGTTATATGCCAATGATCCTTCATTTTTCCATTTGTTAAATGACTTGGAAGTTTCTTTCATTAACTCATTAGAGCTTAATAATGGTAGTTATGTTGGCCGTCGTCATGCCCCCTCTTTTCCCATTAATACTTCGGATTTGGATTATGTTGATCATGACTTGTCGGATAATCCGGGTGACCCTTTGATTGCGGCTGTTCAAACCTTTCCCACTCATTCCCCAGCCTCGACCATTCTCCTGTCATCTAAATTAGACTCTCTGGCGAAACCTCCGGAATCTACTGAATCCATTCCGGTCGAACCGGTTCACACATGTCCACCATGTATTCCTTCAACTCTATCTAACACCCTTGTGATCACATCTTATTGTGAAATGGTTAAGAAGACCCCGATACCTGTCTTCTGTAAAAATCATACTTTGGAAAAGGCAGATCTGGGGATTACTCTTAATGAAGCTGTGTCAGGCTCTCTTGCTCCAAAGACTGAATCGGTGAGGAACACTCCACCTGAAGACACCCCCTGATCTTCATCTTTGGGTGCCCAACAAATTGGCAAGGGGGCTCGGTCGGGGGGTCTGGTTCATGAATTCTTTCCTATCGAGACTCGCAGTGCTCGTAAGCAGAAGAAATCAATACCAATTGATGGGGGTACCCCACCGGTTTTGAATGTATGTCAATTGTCTCATAATACTAGGGATCTTAGAGGAATCAAAGCCCTAGCCAGGGGTCGCTAATGATTTTATTCTCACTAAACATTCGTGGGGTGGGGGGTCTGCCCAAACAATTGGCCCTCAAAAGAGTTCTACATATTATTAATCTTGATTTGGTTTTTCTTCAAGAAACTATGGTTTGTGGGGAGAAGGCTCGCTCCTTCTTTTGTAAAATCTGTCCTGACTCGCTGATATGTTCTATTGATGCGGCTGGTCTCTCTGGTGGTTTACTGGCCGCTTGGAATCCAAGGGTTCTCTTGCTTGTCATCTCGTTGGGTATTCTTTTAACTGGTTGTTTCAAAGGTCTGGATAAAAGTATCAACATTATGAATTGTTATGGTCCATACTGTGACCATGTTGCTTTCTGGGATTTGGCCTGTTCCGGACACTTACTCTCACTGGAAAATTTGATACTTGCTGGTGACTTAAAGTTCTCTTGGGGGGTGGAGGAAATATGGGGCCCTTCGGTTCGGTTGGACCCACTGCCCCTCGGTTCGGCTGGACCCACTAGGGGATTATTTCAAAAATCTTTTTAACTCCTACCATTTAGTGGATGGGGCTCCTCGTCTACTGGTTGCTACATGGTCTAATGGTCGTAAAGATGGGGCATGGATTGCTAAGCGTATTGACCGCTTCTTGGTTTCAGAAACTCTCTTGGATTGTTTTCAAAACTATCGTTCCTGGACTCATTTGATACACATCAGTGATCATTCACCTATCCTCTTCCAATTTGAATATTCAGCCCCCAGGAAAACATATCCCTTCAAATTCAATTCTGTATGGCTTAAGGATATGGGGTTTAAGTTGCTGGTTACAAGTCATTGGGCTCGGGTTGATGTATATATGGAACGTTCGGCTATGGATAAGCTGGCAGAGAAACTTAAATCTCTGAAGAGTTTTACGATTTCTTGGGAAAAGAATAAGAAGGATGAATTGGATGCGGAACTGACCCTAATGGAACAAGAGATTGGGGACTTATTAAATAGATCTACTTTAAATGGTCTCATTCCTTGCGATCGGTCCAGGCTCACCTTCTTGGAAGAAAGGAAACTTAATATGCTCCTCATCCAAGAGGATACCTGGCGTCAGAAGAGTTGTGCTAATTGGCTTTGTTTTGGTGATCTGAACACTAAGTTCTTCCATAAATGTGCTGACTCCTGCCGTATCCAAAATGCTATATGGGATATAAATGATCATACTTGTCGATGTATTGTTTGTGAGTCTGATATTCATGTGGAAGCTGTCCGACATTTTCAAGACATCTACTGTGATCCCAAATCCACCTCTCTATTGGAACAATTTAAGATTCTTAAAGAATACCCTCGTATGTTCTCTGATGAGGATGGGACCCGAATCTATGAGGAAGTTACTCTTCTGGAAATTGAATCCACTTTGAGGGGTTTTGAAAATTGGGCCTAGTTTCTGGGGCTGGTAATTCCACTTATTTGGCTCTCATTCCTAAGTCCTCCCATCCTGAAAACTTCAATGAATTTAGACCTATCGCTCTTTGCAATCTAGTCTATAAAATTATTTCCAAGATTATTGCCCGTAGAATCAAACCCACTCTCTCTAAGTTTATCTCAGCTGAGCAATTTGGTTTTTTGGAGGGCCGTCATATTTTGGATGCTGTGGGGATTGCTCAGAGGTATTTCATAGTATCAATCAAAGACATCTCAATGCTCTGATTCTACAACTGGAATTAGCGAAGGCCTATGATCGGGTGGATTGGACATTTCTCAGATTAATCCTCATTCAGATTGGCTTACCCTGCCAGGTTATGAAATGGATAATGGCATGCGTAATTTCTGTGAATTATGCAGTGCTTATCAATGGTAAGCCTACTATCTTCTTTAAGGCTACACTAAGGTATCCAGCAGGGATTCCCTCTCTCGCCATTATTGTTTCTTCTTATTATTGATGGGTTGAGTCTATCAATTCATAAGGCTCGGCGAGATGGTCTCATATCTGGTATTAAGATGGTTGGGGGTATTACGGTCACACATACGCTCTTTGTGGATGATGTTATGCTATATGGCCTGGGTCTTGCTTTGGAATGGCAATAGTTCAAAATTATTCTGGATCAATTTTGCAATGTGTCGGGGATGTTGATCAGTACTATAAAGTCCTAGTTCTTGCAACATGAACTGGATCCGTGCGTGTGTCTTGAGATTGGTACTTTTTTCCCATTAGTTTTCAAGTTGCTGTCTTGTGGAACAAAATATTTGGGATACTTGATCAAACCCTCCAACTATCATATCTCGGACTGGTTCTGGTTATTGCGGAGATTTGATGCACGAACCAGTCATTAGAGCTTGAGATATTTATCTTTGGGTGGTCGACTTACTTTGGATAAATCTGTTCTCCAGAACCTGGGTGTTTATTGGTTCTCTTTGTGCAAAATTCCTAAGTTTATCATTCATCGATTAAGGCAAAAGTTCTCCTGTTTTCTTTGGTATGGGGGGGCGGAAAAAGAAATACTTCACTTGATGGGATGGCGGACTCTGGCGACCCCCTGGGTGTTGGGGGGTTGGGATATCAAAAATCTTGAACTATTTGTGGATGCTCTTCACGCTAAAAGCCTATGGCGCGCCCTCTTTGCTGATTCTATCTGGTGCCTGATCATTCGTGCTAAATATCTTAAAAATGTATCTGTGGTGAGTTGGTTCCGCAGGGGTTCTCCGGGAGTGGTTGGTGCTTCTAACATCTGGAATGGTTTATTGGGATCCTTTTTTATAATTGCTGGTTGGCTATCTTGGTTATCTGGGAATGGTCGAGGGATCCGTTTGGGTGTCGACCCTATTCTTGGGGGTTCTAATGAATACCGGCTATCACTGAACCAGTGTACTTTTCTACATTCTAAGGGTTTGTTTACTCTTGCGCATGCATCCATTCTGCAGGGGGTGGGGAGTGGTCACTCTACTTGGATTTCTGCGTAACAATTAGGACTTCGGGGCAGTATGGAAGTGGAATGGCCTAATTATACCCGATTCCTTAACCGGGGCAAGATCAATCTGTCTGATGGACCGGATTCACTTGTTTGGTCGTGGGATGTTGATCGTGGAACTATCTCTGCTAAATTGGCTTATGAATCATTATTTGCTGACTCTATAAATCCTGTAGTGGGATGGCAAAAGGCTGTCTGGAAGCTCAGTATCCCTCTTAAAATTAAATGCTTTATCTGGTTGGCCTTATATAACAGGATCTTGACCTAGGACAATCTGTGCCATCGGGGTTTTGTGGGGCCGAGCCATTGTTATTTGTGTGGCTCACAGGCTGAATCTGTCGACCATATCTTCACACAATGTAGCTTTACCCTGGAACTTTGGCAGTTAATTTGTGGCACTGTTGGTTGGACCTTGGCCTGGCGGCCCACCACCCTCATAGAATGTTTGGGTTCATGGCTTACTGACTCACCCACCAGGGTTGCACTTCCTTGCTTCATGATTTGGGAGGTGTGGAAGACTCGAAACTGTTGCATATTTGAGGATGTCAAACCGAACGTGATGTTGTCTTGTGGCAGGTCGATTGCCGCTTTCAATGAATATAAGGCCTTATTCAATATACTGATTTTTCGCTGCCTTGTATTTGTCGCAATTTGAATCCGCCAATCTTAGTTTTCCCTTGTGGTTTTTTTGACGGGGGCGACGGTGGTGGGTCGGGGTTTGTGTGGTGCCGGCGCTGTCCTGTCTCTCACCAACTCTTGGTGCTTTCATATATGGCTGAATATTGGTGTTGGCTCCAATACTAGGAGTGAACTCTGTGCTTTATGGCTATTGCTTTATTTTGCTAAGCGTTAGGGGGTCACGTCATTATTGGTTCTCGGGGACTCATCCTCTGTTATCTCATGGGCTTTGGATGCTGCTCCGCTGGATGTTCTGCTACTCACCTTTTGGAAGGAGGCTATCCGTTCTGCTATCAATGGGTTTGATTACATCCATTTCATTCACATTTTCAGGTAATATGGATGCTGACCGTCTCTCGAAATTGGCCTTATCCACTCCGGAGGGCACCTTTATTGGGAGGAATGGTGTGACGACCATTCTACTGCTCATGGTTCTTTCGTTGTGCACTAATTCACCCCTCTCTTTTGTTATCATGTGTTATTATTTCATATCTGTTGGAGGCATCTATATTATGCGATTTTATCATCTTTGTGTAGGTTTTTAGTCCCAGTTCTCCAACTACTTGCTGGATTTTTGTCTTGGCTACTCTACACTTTTTTGGCGTCTTTGGTGACTTATTCACCTTTTGCTCTTGGACCATTTGGTTCCTCTGACATGGACTTGGGTTTATCTTTTACTTTGGACTATATATGACACTTTGGTTATGCATGATACTTTTTCGCTCGGGGGCAGATGGTTTGATCCTGCCCCTATGTTGTTTGGTTAGTTGTGATGATTTTCTATAGGGGGCAGATGGTTTGATCCTACCCTACTATCTCTACTTGGTCACTACTGTCTTATGCTTATTATCGGGATGTTGTGTGATTCCCTCGGGTTGGGAACAGATGGTTTAATCCTGTCCTTGACTACTCTTGCTTGGTTGTCACTTGTTGATTGTCTTGTATGGACCTATTTACTATTTCATTTATTAATAGTAAGTTATATTTTCCTTGGAAAACAAAATAAAAAATTTAAATGATTTTTTTTTAAATTTATTTAATACAAATATAAAAAATAAATTTAAATGATTTAAAAAAAAAACTTATTTAATACGAATATAAAAAATATTACAAAACATTATTACCAATATATCAAAATTAATGTGGAGTGAAAAATAAAGTATATCAAAATTAATGTGGACTGAAAAATAAAGTTTGAAAACATATATACTGATCGAGTTTTTTTCAACAAACCTTTTTAAAATCAAATAAAAAATTTCAAATCAAAGATATGAATCGATAAAAATAATTATTTTAAATGATTATTTTTCAACTTTTTAATTAATAAGAATTAAAAAAAATATTACAAAACATCATGATAAATATATAAAAATTACTTTTACTGAATAAAATATATCAAAATTACTGTGGAGCGAAAAAAAGAGTTTGACCAGAAATACACTGATTGAGGCCGGTAATAGGTATGACAAAGACACCGACACAAGAATAACATATGTGTGTGAACAAAATTTGATACAAAATTCTTGTCCGAACTTGTACAGAGCCTTTGTTCAATTGCAATTCAAACACCCTCATACATCATCTGTTTTTGGAGACGGGTTTTCGAATAGCTTATCAATTCGACTAACAGGTCATCGATTACGTCATTTATTCGAATAACTTTGAATCTTCTGGTGAGTTCTGGATTCTGTTTGTTCATAGAAGTCAATGAGTTGGGCTATAAATTCCTACTGAATGACCGAAATAACACACAAGAAGCACTAAAGATCTGAGACGCGCAGTGTTGATCGAGATAACACACACTTAGCATTAAAGATCTGAGACGCCCGGAGTTCAATTTTTTTAGAGAAGACGAAAAGAAGAGAAGAGATGGCGGAGGGAAACGTGTTTGCATGTCACTCTACAGAGGCATGGCGCTCCAAGCTGCAGGAGGCTATCGATACTAAACGTCTGGTAATTCTCCTTTTCCAGAACTTGCAGGGTGTTTTGGGGCTTTTTTTTTTTTTTGAATTTTGCCTGTGGTTCTGTGTGAATTGAACCCTGGTCGGTTGTTCCTTCGTTTTCTAAGGGAAATCTGTATTTTTGGTTTCATGTCTAAACATCATGACAGAAATTCTCTTGTTTGGATGAAATGTTAAGCCAAGTCTTTTTTTTCTGAATTTTGCCTGTGGCTCTGCGTGAATTGAACCCTGGTCGGTTGTTCCTTCGTTTTCTAAGGGAAATCTGTATTTTTGGTTTCATGTCTAAATATCAGTGACAGAAATTCTCTTGTTTGGATGAAATGTTGCGCCAAGTCTTTAAAATTTAAGAAATAATCGGTCCATACAATTTCACCAATAACTTAGTATACTCACACATACTTAAACATAGGGGCAATATTCTTTCACAAGATCTACATAGGGACAAAATCTAGTGTAAAAGGGGGCCTGATTTATGAATCCTGAAGTACAGGGATCTATTTATAAATATACAGGGATCTATTTATGAAGTGGTGGGTTATGAAGATTTCTTGACCTGTATCTGGGGAAGCTGACAGGGTTCAATGTAACTGTGTGCTTATCAGTGATCTGCGTTCTCTTTGTGGCTTGGGAGCTCTGCATAGGCTACTTAAAAGTTTTCTTTGTTTCTTGTCACAAATCAAATGTTTCATTCAGATTTCTCTTCCCTCCGACACAAAAACCCTATGCTTATCAATTAAAGAGACCGGTGTCTCCTTTGCTTGAACCACCTTGGAAGTATAGATCATTGTGGCTTCTATCATATTAAAAGGTAAATTGGTTTTATGGAAATAAGTTGCCATCTAAGCCAGTGACCAGACATGACAATGGACATCCAGATGGTTATAGGATTTATGTATGTGTGATTTTCATTAGGCCATGGGTGTGAAAAGATTTTGACAAATGTCTAATGTATTTTCAATTTTTTTCAGCAAAATAATGCTTATTTTCATCCTTCTTAGAAATTACATGCGATCTATTTTGTTTGCTGATTACTCTTGGCCTAGTTCCTGTCATATGTATTTCCATTTTTGAAGATGGTGCTGATCATTTGCTGTATGCAGGTGGTGGTAGATTTCACTGCGACCTGGTGTGGACCTTGTCGAGTTGTGAGTCCAGTGTTCGTTGAGCTGTCAAAGAAATTCCCAGAACTTTTTTTCCTGAAGGTCGATGTGGACGAATTGGGGGTACAGTCATTTAATCGTGACACCATGAAAGACTGGCTTAAGATAAATATTTGAAATAATCAAAATTTGTTTTATCAAAATTTGTTTTTAAGGACATTTTTCTTTTCGAAAAGTTTGTTATTTGGTACTTCTAAGAGAATTTTATGATAGGCCTGAGGCAATTGATAAACGAAGAATGATTGCTTAGATCAATTAGATTTTTTTAACAAGTTTGTTCTCAGTATCTGTAAGAAAATTTTATGGCAGGAAGTTGGTAAATGAAAAATGATTATTTAAATGAATCATACTAATTAATATAAAGCAGACTAATGAAAACTTGCCTCAATATATGATTTTGCAGGATGTAGCCCAAGAGTGGGATGTGGAGGCCATGCCTACATTTATCTTTATCAAGGATGGAAAGGCTGTGGATAAGGTTGTTGGTGCAAAGAAAGATGAACTTGAAAGAAAAGTTGCGGCCCTGGCTACACAAGCAGTCCTTGTTACTCCGGCCTAGGCACTGTTTTGATATGCTGTATGACTACACAAGCAGTCCTTGTTACTCAGGCCTAGGCACTGTTTTGATATGCTATATGTTAATATTTTATGGATGTGGACCTGCTGCAATGTTCAATTTGGGCAGAAAATATTATATACTGTCCTGGTCTTTATTATCTATTTTACGAGCTTGCACTCGTATTAACTTATTCGGTTACAGTTAATAAAAGGTTTGGTACCTTGAAGCACAGATCTTATTTTTTGTGTGCTGTTAAATGCGATGAAATATAAGGTTTGTAGATGGTTTTATTGTAGATTATTTGTATTATGGTGTTAAATGTGATAAAATATAATGTTTGTAGATGGTTTTACTGTACATGATTTCTATTATGGTTTTAAGTACATAAAACGTTGCGTGCTGTTAAATGCGATGAAATATAAGGTTTGTAGATGGTTTTATTGTAGATTATTTGTATTATGGTGTTAAATGTGATGAAATATAATGTTTGTAGATGGTTTTACTGTACATGATTTCTATTATGGTTTTAAGTACATAAAACGATCTCTTCTCTTTTTCCTTGTTTACTGGAATATTTCTTTCTCTGCTTCTTTTAGAAACTTTAGAAACGGTTTCTTTTAATCTTAATTAATAATTTATAATAAACCAATTTAATTTAATAATAATGTTAGTGAAATTATATATTTTAAATGTTCAACCGACAACATGATTAAGAGAGTTTGATATACTTATATAAAAGAGAATATGATTAAGAGAGTTTGATATACTTATATAAAAGAGAGTATAAAAGATTTTGGATTATGAGGTGCTCTACAGACCCGTATGGGGTAGATGTTGTAAGGTTTGTGCCTAACAAAATAATAATAAAATAATTAAAATTATTCACGTCAGCTCATAAAATGTTTGTTTATAAAATAAAAACTTAAAACTTAAACTCGGATCTATCAATCAAGAGAGATCAAATTTCTTGAGTTAATTTTTTTTTTTTTTTTACACATCAAGAAATTAGATCCCTTTCGGTACTTGATTGATCCGGGTTTAAGATGGATCTATTCTGATTTTAAAAATATAAAAATAAATTATTAATATTTTTTCTTCTTTTCCAAATAATAAATATAAATTACATTTTTCATGTATATATTATGTAACAGTAAGAGAGATTGATACACTTAATATAAATAAGAGTTTATAAGATTTAAGATTTTGAATTAACATTATTTCAAGAAAATTAACACAAATTATTGATATTTTTTCTCAATTCCAAATAATAAATATAAATTACACGTTTCATGTACATATTATGTAACAGTAAGAGCGGTTTCAACAGTTCAACCGTTACAGTCGACTGGAAGATAGAGAGACAGTCTGTCAAAGTTCAACAATCGTTGGTCGCATGTCGACGCTGCTTGTCGATGTCATGAACTGTGAGGTTGATGAACATGTCGAAGGTGTGGAATGTGTCGCAGTATGTCGAAGTCGAGACTCGTCGGAGTTGTGTCAAATTCGAAACTTGTCGAAGTCAAGACTCGTCGGAGTTGTGTCAAATTCGAAACCTGTCGAAGTCATGTCGAGTCGAAACTTGTTGAAGTTGTATCGACATCGATGACTTGCCAACTATGATGTGGATCATACCTCCTTCCTTAAGAAACAATGGACCCCATTGTTTGCTCGTGAAGGTGAGGAAACTTGTCGGTCACTTCAATAATAGAGTACCACTTTCCTTGAGATGGGAGCTGGCTAGCTTTGGAAACCTGAAACAAAGGAATTGTGTTCGTCCTTTTATGGCGTACTCGTCATCCCACAATGGTGTCGCAAGGAAGAGGCTCCTGAACATCTGGATGGATGTCTTTGGCTTCTGCTGTTGATAAGTTGTTCTGTTCCAACAAGGGTGCATGGTATGGTCGAAGTAGATCCACATTGAATACTGGATGCAGACCTAGGCATGCAGGAATGTCGAGCTGGAAAGCGTTTTCACCAATTTGCCAAAGAATACTGTATGGACCATATCGCAAAAGCTTGAGCTTTTTGAATGGGCTTGTGAAGCGCTCCTTCTTGAGATGTAACCAGGCCTTATCCCCAATTTGGAATGAATGAGGGATACGATGCTTGTCGTGTTGGGCCTTAGATTTCTCGTTTGCTCTATGCAACATATCCTATGCTTGCTTCTGGATGTCGCCAATCTGTTCTCGAAACTTGACTACTTTATCAACTTCTCATTGGATGTAGTCGGTGTTGGAGTTCGGCTGTGTCAAGGAGCTGATCAGGTCGATAGGCGATGAGGGTTGAAATATGTAATAGATCTCAAATGGACTCTTGCCTGTAGAGTTGTGTTGAGCACGATTGTATCTGTGCTGAATGTATGGAAGACTATCATCCCATGTGCATCGATGCTTGTGATTGTACATGCAAAGCAGTTGTACAACCAAGCGATTTACAACTTCTGTCTGCCCATCGGTCAAAGGATGGAAAGCTGTTGATAATGAGAGTCGTGTGTCCAGCTGTTGCCAGAGGGTCTTCCAAAAGATGCTGACGAATTTGGCATCTCGGTCGGAAATGATGGTTGTCGGTAAACCAAAGTGTTTCCAAACATGTGTAAAGAAGAGCTGAGCGGTCTGTTGCGCTGTCGTGGTCTTCTTACATGGTATGAGAATGGCCATCTTGGAAAATCGGTCGAATACTACTAATATCGCGTCATGCTGATGTTTGGTAGTAGGATAACCCGTCAAGTAGTCCATAGAAATATATTCCCATGGTCGACTAGGAACTGGTAGAGGTGTATACAATCCCTGTCATCGATTAGGCGGTTTAGCAATGGCACAAACCACACATGATCGAATGTACTTGTTGACATCGGATTTAAGTGTAAACCAGAAGAAATACTTCTGCAGAATGGCAAGTGTCTTTGCTACTCCAAAGTGTCTTGCAGACTTGATGTAGTGCGCATCCCAAATGAGTTGCTGTCGGTGCTCACCAGTTAGTACACAAAGTTGTCCAAGCTTGTATAGCAAGGTATCTTTCAGGAAATAGTTGGATTCTAAGGTCGACGACTTGTTAGTCTGTAACTGTCGGTAAACTGCTGAGAAGTTGTTGTCGTCCTCGTACAACCGTGGCCAAGTGGTCGTGTCATATTCCTGCATACTCATCACTGTGAAAAGGAGAGTAATGGGTGGTCGACTGAGGCAATCGGCGGCGGCATTAGCTTTACCTTTCCGATACTTAATCACCAACTGGAATTGCTGTAGGTAATTAATCCACTTGATTTGTCGGTTTGTCTGCAACTTTGATTGTGTGGGAGCAAACTGTAGAGGCTTATGATCAGTGAGGATGACCGTTTCCTTGCTAAGGATGTAATGCCTCCATTGCTTGAGAGTTTGCACAATGGCGTACAGTTCTTTTTCGTACATCGAGTATCTTCTAATTGTGTCATTAAAAGTCTCGGAATGAAAAGAGACTGGGTGACCAGACTGAGTGATCACTGCGCCCAAGGCATAGTCTGATGCATCTGTCTCAATATCAAAGGGCTAATGCAAATCAGGTAACACAAGTACTAATGTAGTGCAGAGCTTGTGTTTGAGCTGTTCAAAAGTTGCCTGTTGTGTTGCTGTCCACTGGAAGACAGTTTTCTCGTTTCCCTTCGTCAACTAATCCAAGGGCTAGGCTATGTGACTAAAGCCGAGTATGAATCGTCAATAGAAATTCGCCAAACCAAGAAAACTTCTTAGTTCTTGAATGCTTCTAGGAATGGGACAATCTTTGAGGATCTGTACTTTCTCTAGGTCGACGTGAATGCCAATAGAGTCAATTACATACCCCAGATATTTGATGTTGGTCATCGCAAAAGAGCACTTGTCCATGTTTAGGTAAATCCTATGTTGCTAGAGAGTTTCGAGGACTTGTCGAAGATGTCCGACATGTTCTTCCCATGATCGACTGAAAATCAATATATCGTTGAGATAGACAATAACCCATTTGCCGATGAAAGGTCAAAGAAGGTTATCCATATGTCGCATGAAGGTCGCAGGTGCGTTGGTTAAGCCGAAAGGCATGACTAACCATTCAAACAATCCTTCCTTGGTTTTGAAAGCAGTTTTCCACACATCTGAGGGCTCGATTGGAATCTGATGGTATCTCGACTTGAGGTCGAGTTTAGTAAAGAATTTAGCACCTTTCAGACAGTCGATGAGCTCGTCTATCCATTGTAGAGGGTACTGATTCTTCACAGATATTTTGTTGAGAGCTCTGTAGTCGATGCACATGCGCCAAGTCCCATCTTTCTTCGAAACTAGGACGACTGGACTTCCACAAGGAGAGGAGCTGGGTCGGATATGACCTTTGTCAATTAATTCTTGAATCTGTTTGCAAATCTATTCATTTTCGAGAATGGATCTTCTGTAAACAGATGCGTTAGGCAAAGAAGAACCAGGAACAAGTTCAATGGAGTGTTTTACCTGACAATGTTGAGGTACTCCGTCTGGAGCTTGAAAGAGGTTCTGGTACTCATCGTGAATATGATCCACTTGTTGCTTCTATCGAGAACTGCATTGGTCGGTGACTCAACTCGTTGCTGCAGTATTCTTAGAATGTTGTGGCTTGATCATGATTAGTGCGAACTTCTGAGCATGATTGATGAGCTTCTTTGTCTGTTTGGCAGATATTAGTGCAACCGTCAATGTAGGTTGACGCTCTAGTATGATGAACCATCGATTTCAGATTCTAACAATCACCTTCTGAGGTCGTGACTGATAACTTCCATGTCTATCCCACAGGTAAGGTTTCCCAAACAAGGCGTCGACTACGGAGAGTGGTGCCACGTGGCAGAGTACTTCATATTCAAAAGGTTTTATGAAGTAGGCGAGTTTGCATTGTCGAGTGATCCGAAGTTCTTTTCCATCCTTCATCCAACCGATGTTGTAAGGCTGAGGATGCGGAGTGGTAACAAGACCTAGTTTCCTCACAAGTTCTTTAGAAACGAAGTTTTTCTGTCTCCCATTGTACACAATCAGATGTAATGGGTTTCTCTAGACCCATATCCGTGTATGGAACAGGCTCTCTCATTCCTCCTCGCTGACGATAGTCGAGGCTACTGGAGTGGTCAAGGTCAAAAGGGTCATTGCGTCTGGATCAGATTTTTCCACCATCTTATCGAACGCGTCAGAGGTTGACACTTTTGTTAAAAATGTCTTCCGAGCTTTGCATCCAGACGTATCATGCCAAGATGAGTGGTGGTAATCGCACCATTTTTCGATTGGCAGTTGTTTGATAAGTTCCCTCTTGTGAAAAGGCTTCTTTCCGTGATCTGGATTTGGCGGTGTCAGCTGAGAAGATTTTGACTTGTCAAAGTCGGCTGTTGCCTTCTTGTCGAGTGGTCATCCTGATGTCGGCTTTGTCGCGAAGCGTGCTTTTCCTTTATGCTTGGTTTCCAGTTTGTTGGTATAGGGGAAAGTATCCGCAAGCGTATTGACAGTCAGAAATTCCATCTCCTGCTAGATGTACTGGGCCAATCCACTAACGTACTTCAGAACAATCAATTTATCTTCTTCTTGGATGCCAAGTCTAGCCATGATTCGATAGAACTCGTCGGTGTAACTCTGTATTGATTGGAATTTCCATTGCCTTAGCTGTTTCCACTTCTTATACTACTACTCGAGGTATTTCAATGGGTAAAATTCCTTTCGGATGTGTTTGACGAATTTATCCCATGTGTCGATAAGTTCTCTGTTTTTCTCCATCTTTGTCGAGAGGTTCTCCCACCAGCAGTGCACGGAGGTTGACATCTTTAAGGATGCAATGGTGACTTTTTCAGCTTTGGAAAGTAGATTTACAGCGTAATAAGATTCCAATTGTCGACGGATTCCGCGTCAATCTTACCTTCAAGATTCAGTATGTCTAGATTCATTTGCACTTTGAAGGGGCTGATTTTATCGGAGTGAGTTCTCGTCGAGCATCCTCTGGATGTCGAAGCGAATTGCAAGAGAATCTTGTTGAACTAGGTGAACATTTCAGTTCGTTGTCGAACCAGAGCTTGATAAATAAGTTGTGTTGTCTCGTCGACTGCATGTCTATCGTCTATTTATTCTATCATTTCTGGAGATTGCGTATGCTTGGATTGTTGAGATTACGAGCGAGTTTGAACCGACATAAGTCAGGTAACTTTGATAGGAGTGTATACGCAGAACTTAAGCACAGACAAAACTGAGTGCTCTAATACCAATGATCTGTATCGTGTCCAGGAAGCACGAGGGGGACAACAACTCGACTAAATGAGTTGGCTCTGTTATGGCATAAGATTAATAAACATAATGAGCAAAAGCAGGATTACGCAACACCGATAAACACAATATGTGCAGACAATATGCAGGAATGTGAACTATTCTTCTATTACTTGCAAACAGATCAAAATTGATAAACTTGATATGTTACAATATCATACATGTTTATATAGAATTTTGAGACACTTGGGTGCCTATCCGTTACGTTCAGTTACAAAGAAGAAGTTAGAACGGTTTCAACAGTTCAACCGTTATAGTCGACTGTAAGACAGAGAGACAGTCTGTCGAAGTTCGACAGTCGTTGGTCGCATGTCGACGCTGCTTGTCGATGTCGCGAACTGTGAGGTTGTTGAACACGTCGAAGGTGTGGAATGTGTCGCAGTATGTCTAAGTCGAGACTCGTCGGAGTTGTGTCGAATTCGAAACCTGTCGAAGTCATGTCGAGTCGAAACTTGTCGAAGTTGTATCGACATTGATGACTTGCCAACAATGATGCGGATCACTTTCCCTGCCATTGATCTTAGGATCTACAAAGGTTCAAGATCTATGTATGCTCAAAGGACCCCCTCTCTCCAACATGCAAGTTTATGACCAACACAAATGGGAGAGTACCACATGACCATATCTCGTGGCCTTCACTCCATCATAATATAACATGCAACTTCTCTTATGATTCAATCATTTCCATCAATATAGGAATTGTTCAATGGCCCAAATCAAATTATGATTTATAAAGGTCATCTGCCAAGGGGTTGCAATTTTATAATCCACAACAATGAGACATCATCATGTGTCCTTAGCACAAAAAGTCAATAGCACTCAAAATATATAGAATTTGTCTCAGTTCACTCTACAACCAACTTCTCCAACGAATTATTAAGCTTTATTAATCCATTTAAACCCTTGTAGACCCATTCAAACGACAATGACAAAGTAAATATGCCACAATAATTCTTGAAAGAATACAATCCATAGTGCATTTGAAAAATGAATGTATTGAATATTTATATACAACAATTCCCCATCTCATGATGCTATATGCTTAATATGCATTAGTTAACATTCATACACACAAAACATGCAATAATACAATTCTCAAACAAGGAAAAATAAAATTTGACTAAGTATTTTTTAATATACATAAACAACACAAAAACACTTATATGGCGTTGAGAATTGTCCAAAGAATAGGTTGTGTACAAGCAACTCTCTACTCAACCATTGACATTTGATGAGAATACCACCCTTGTGTTGGGTTATGCGGCCACTAGGGAAAAGGGATCAATTTCACATGGTTCTCTCTCTCCAAACCCAAATCAGTTGCCCTCAATCTCAACCAATAGCTCCCCACAAATCACTCCAAGCAACTCTACCAATTATCACACTACGTCATGGTGCTCTTCTTCACTACCCCACATAGCACTAGGGAGGCCTGGTTCTTCTCTACTCCATAATCCCTTAAAGTACCCTCCTCTACAATGAACTTCAAAGTATGTAAGGAGAACCCATGTCATAGCCTGCCTTTTGGATTATTGCTAATGGGAGTATCACAAGTAGCTATCAAAGCATCCTTAAGAAAAAATACTAGTAGGATATCAAGGTTCCTATGTGACCAACCTCTATGCCCTTTTATATACTTTTATTCTCCACCTAGTTCCACTCTTAGTCTTTTACAGGGTTCTTTTCTTGGTTGATTTTACGATTGCTTTATGGTTTTTGTTTGGTTCATAGTTAAAGGTTCATTCCTTCTTTACTTCATTGTCCATATCTATTGTCTATTGTTCATAGTTGTATGCTTTTAATCTAAAGGTAGAGCACTGAAAATAAATCCTATCCTAGATAGGAGAAGTAACTGTTATCACATATATAGCAGTCGGGCTACCATAACTTATTTTTCTGATGCCAGTACACTATTCAGCCAGTTCCCTTACATTTGAGATGCTGAGATGAGCATCTATATTGGATCACTATCAGATTGTGGACAACAGTATATATTCCCCATGCCATGACTGAGTCTCAGGACACTCAGAGAGATGACCGATGTAGCCATTATACCATTGATACAGAGCAGTCAGTAGTGCCCAGAGTTACAGCAGCAGTTTCATAGGACAGATGATGGTACAGGTTGATGAGCACTCAGGTATATGACTCAGTAGGTATATCATTGTGTTATGGTTATATTGCTTTTATACTTATTCTTATAGCATGTCTTAGCACTTAGTGTCATGATCTGGCGATCATATAGATATGTGGACCTGGTTGATCTTATTATATATATATTATATTGTCCCTACTCAGACTTAGAAGTTCACTATTCATACTCATTGGTTTTACCCTCCTTAGGGAGAATAGAGGTGATCATTCCACCATACCTTGGCTTGCTAGTGTTGGCTCCATTATTCATTATCTTCATCCATCCATTGCCTACCTTTTAGTTTATCACCCTGACTTATTACTTGACTAGTGGCATGGAGGACTTTTCCCCACTGTAGCCTCTGTATTGGATGAGCTTCCCTGTTTATTGTGTCCCGGCTCTGATTTGGTGACAAAACTTACCTATGGTGAGTTGGAGTTCCTTGGAATTCCCCCTAGTCACTAAAGTTGTGTTGGCTAAACCTGAAACTTTTAGTGCTGCCATGAATACAAAATCTGGAAAATGAAATGCTATATCTTGTATGAAAAGCCCATTCATGCAATGTGTTTCTAAACACACATGAATGAAAGACATGCCAAATGAAAATGGCCATGAAAATAAAATGTTATATCGTTTGGAAATGTAAATACCTAGGTAAACAAGCTGTCCATGACACACCTAGAAGTGCTCAGGTAAACAAGTGCCTTAAAAACACACCTGCAGCAGAAAGCCTAAAATAAATGAAAATATATGCAATGTGTTTATAAACACACATAGAACAAGGCTATGGAAACTTCAGGCCCAAAAAGCAATGGAACTTAAATGCTATATCAAAACAATTGTTGGCCTTATTTGTATTATGGATTGTGCGCATCTGTTAAAGGTGAATAAACCCTCTTTGAACAACTTATCCATTTGTGAGACACCGCCATTCCTTGTGTTGTTGCTCATTCAGTATATACTATGGTGTGTATTACCTTTCCCTTTGCCAAAGTGTCACAAAGTTAAGTCAGTCAAGTCATCCCTTAGACTAGCCAACTATTTTAGCCTTCACCCTTCACTAGCAAATTGATCACAGCTATGAAGTGAGTATGATCTTGAAAGTCTAGTCTGAGTAATAATAATAATTAATGACATTATATATTTGGATTTAGATCGCCAGTAATGATTACTTTGTGTTATAATTGTTATTTGAATAAGTTGTAAAGCATGCACTAACCTTTGACACTTTGCAGCAGCTTCTGATGATGATCTGAGTTATATTTGGTCATGTTGACTTGGTCAAACCTAGTTTGACCAAGGTCAACTATAGGACATGAGATGGTTGGACCTTGTGATGATATGGATTGATGATATATGGTATATGTACATGTACATGATGATTCTATGCAGCAGCTACAGGGTTATGATGATGATTCATGGTTTACAACAGTATTTGATTATTTACAGATTATTATTATTTGCCCTGTTCCGGTATATTGGATATATATATTGGTCATGCAGAGACTCATATGGTGTATGAGTACACATCTTGGATGGATTTGGACCTTCTGAGTCCAATGAGACAGTTTGTTTTCAATTCCGGGCACTTACAGTGATGATTGAGCCTCAGTAGGCTATCCCAGTACAGTTTTGGTCTGTCGGAGGCCCTGTCAGAGCAGATGTGATTTTTATCTGGTTGACCTAGGGCGCTGTGATTGGAGGGGGTGGTCCATCCACTTGTTTTTACCATATTACCCCCCTCTCGGACACACTGGTGCCCTCACCTTGACAGCGCAGGCACTCCAGGAGGAATTTTGGGGCAGTTTCACGCTTCCCGAGGCATTTCAGGATTGGTAGAAATGGCTATTGAGGAAATCGATTTGGGCTACTGAGGCAATGTTATGGCATGGGATGATCAGTGATGATGGATCGATGTCTTCCACACCTCCTCCAGCAGTTTCAGCTTCATCAGGGCCCGCATCCATTACTTATGGCACTTTGTGATGATTTTTGAGGTCTTTTGAGGCCTACGATTTGTCCATAGAGGCACGATTTGGTATATTGATGACTATTTTATTATTATTGTGCTATGGGGATTGACCAAGGGTGGATAAAATTACCCCTTGGACCCACCATAAGCTTCCTATTATATTTTGTCATCATGATTTGGTGGGATTCCCCTCTTCTAGGGTGATTTTATCCACTTATATTATATTTTATTAGTGATCCATGTATTTTATTGTTGAGCTCATCTCAACCATTGATTAGACATTTGTATCTTTTAATCTTAGCCACTCATTCAAAAAGTGGTTAGTATTTTGATGCCTCTCCTTCCTATTTAAAGGAGAGAGCTTCTCATTGTAAGTGGAATTGTGGCTTTGGATTATTGGAATAGAAAATTATTATTGCATCTATCTCTAGTGTTGTGGTGAATGTTTTTGGTGTTCGTTCGTTGGTTCTTCCTTTGCACTGAGTTGTTGGAGATCTTGTTTTCCATATCTTTTGTACCACGTTTTTTGCATCTACAGGTGGAGGCCGATTTGCTTTAAGGAGGAAGTATTGGTAGGGGAAGACTCTCCCTACTTCTTCTTTGGATCTCTTCGTTGGTAACAGGAAGTATTACTATCCCAGGACCTTCTATTCTATGTTATCATTGCATTTTACTTGTATTTCCTCCATACTTGACCTCTCTGATTGAAATCGATTTTCCTTGGATTGACAGGTAGAGGAGGGCGCACTTGTGGGCTAGGGCATCAATTTGGCAAGCAAAATAAACAATTTCTCATTTGATCTCTACGGGAATCTTCCTCAACATCAAGGCATCTCATTCACATCACTCAGGTATGATCTCAAGGTAATTTCTATCTCCATGATCTATCCACTTGTCTAAAATATTTCAAACCCTAATTAATCAAGACCCCCATTTTTACATTTTTTCAGATCTACTAAGATCTAGTGGCTTCTTGGGTAAGATTTTGAAAACCCACCTCTATAGTATCCACGGCATCCCGAATCTATAGTTTGGTGAGGATTGGCTTCCATTTGACCCTCTTCCCAAGGCATTTAGCCTCTCCAAGCTAGGGCGCACTTCCTAGTTTGGTGAGTTGACCTAGATCTAGTATGTGGGTAGGTGAGATCCCGCTTGATTCACGATCTACACATCCAATAACCTACCCCCAGATTGTCACTTTTCTGATTGCTACCTTGTGGGCCCTATTCCACATTTTAAGGGATTTAATCCCCATTTTGGACCACTTGGTATCTTTAAACTCAGATCTAGTAAGATCTAGCCATCGGATTGCCTTGAAATTGTAGATCCACACTCCTACTTGATTAACCTACCTGGATCTAAAGTTTGGATGCCATCGGACTTGTCTTTACCCACTTAACCCACATTTTAGCCTCCTTGGGTAAAGTCGCACTACCTTGGAGAAGGGAGTTGTCCCACTTCTAGGACGTGGGTACTTGAGATTTTTGTGGATTTGGAACGGGCATAATTCAAAACCTAGGTCTAGTGTGTCACTTCATCAAATCTTGCCTTGGGGATAACATTCCTTGTTTTAAGGGATCGTGGTCCACTTAGGTCAAACCTGGATCTAGACCTATTCATCCATCAAGACTTTAATTTCCCACTTGTCTCATTCAATAGGAGTCCTTAACCACAAGTTAACTTTACTTTGACTCCATTATCCCAATTCCCAAGGCACTGGTCTCTCTCCAAGTCAATTCGACTTTCCTAGATTGTTGGATTAACTTGTGGTTTGACCCTTGTGTGGTAAACTAAACCCTTTGATGCCATCATACTTCATGATCAAGCTTGTCACTTGTACTAGTTAGCCCCAATTCAACCCTAAACTACCCTACATTGGACACGGTTCCCAAGGCAGTGGATTTTCTCACATTGAACTAGTACATCAATCCTGGATCCTATTTCAAAAATCATAAGTCACTTTCACATCAATAATGAACCAAAGCTATACTCATTGAACCCCTCACTTGTCTTGTGACTTCATCCTTAGGTCTAGGATAAACCATACACCTTACTTCACTTAGAGTTAACATTGATTTGGTGTCTTGGTTTTGATCTCTCCTGTCGGGAGTAGATCGGGTCTCCCCCTTTGTTGTCTGGGCTAGATAACATAAAGCGAAGGTTGTCTCGACTGGCGTGACAACCATCTATTGGAGGTCGAGATGATCGTGGTTGCACCTTTTGAGTTTCCCTTCCCTATTTCCATCCATGAGTGGATACATCCATAGGGGTAACTACAGTTTAGGTGACAACATTTTGGCGCCGCTGCCGGGGAAGGCATAGGCTTACCCTGGTTCGATATATTATTTTCTTTTTAAAACTCTCCTCCCTTTCTCTTTGACCAACATGTTGGCGCTGTTGCCGGGGAGGCAATAGCTTACCCTGGTTCGACATACCTTTCTTAAATCCCTCCCATTCTCTTTGCCTAACATTTTGGCATTGAAGGCATAAGGATTACCTCCGACAAGCTAGTAGTCTTTATTCACTCTCTCCTGCATATACAACGACACATATCTTGGTGAGTTTAAATCTACCTGGCGACTCCCAATCGTGACTCCGCTGAGGAGCGAGCTCATTTACATCGTTATAACATGAGAAGTAAATTAAACTTGGATCAAGTTGAAGGAACCCCAATTACATATCGTAAAAGAGATCCCAAAGCACAATCATATAACTTCTTTTGGAAATTGGTTAACGATTCTCCAAACAGAGCTTCAGGATCCCCTTTGATTAATTCGGTTCCTCCCTCATCTCCTAGTTCAAACTTAAACACAAACTTACCGAATCCAATGGCTGGAACAAACTCTGGAAACCAGAATGTTCCTCCTCCACAAGCTCCTAGGATTTTTGGAAGGAAGGCAAAACCATCTCCTTTGGACTTTTCCCAAATCCAGGGTGCACCCCATGACATGCCTGAAAAGTATTTTGAAAAGGTTCCCAGCTTTGATGGAGTATCTGCTATATCAATTGAAGACCACATTGATAAAGTATGGGAACACATGGAAGCATATGGAGCATCTGAGGAAGATGTGTTCATGAGGGGTCTCCTGGCGTCTTTAGAAGGAGATGTTAGGAAGTGGTTTGACGGGTTGCCTGCCTCATCCATTGATGGGTATGATAAATTTGTCAACAAGCTAAATAGTGAGTGGTCCCGAAAGTTAGATGGGAAATTTCTCTTACATCAACTTTTTGACATTAAGAAAAGAGAAAATGAAACAGTCCATGAGTTTAACATAAGATTCGACAAGACTGTAGCTGTTATCCCTGAATAAATTAGACCAAAAGACCAAGTAGTTTTTATTCACTACTTGAATGCTTTTGAGGGATGGGTTGGTCATCAGCTAAAGGATAAAAACCCAATGACTTAAAGACCGCTCAATCAAATGCCAAGATGGCTGAGCAAAATGTAGCATCCATGGGGAAACAAAAAATTTTCGATCAATTTACCCCATCCACTTCCAGATCTGACCCTAGACTTCGAAAACCAAAGGAACCTGTGAGTGTGCCAAGGGAATCAAAGGACACTGTAGAAGTCATGCAAGAAATGATGAAGCAATTAACTGTCCTAACAAAGAATGTGGCAAGTTTGAATGACCCTGAGAGACATAGAAATCCTTATGGCCCTAAACCTTACTGGAATAATAATAGGAAGCCTGATGGGGATAGGGATAGGCAACGAACTGAGTATCCAGAAAAATCTGAGAAGAAGGAAGTCAATTGGTGTGATGAAAAAGAAGAAGAACCCTCTGACACCATTGACCATGATGACCAACTAGAAAACATCAACTTTGTAAATGACTTATCTTATGATGAAGACTTTGGAATAATTCTTTTAGAAGAAGAGCCTTGGGAGCAAGAAGAAGATACAGTAGAAGAACATAGTTCCTCATGTTGTGCCATAGAGCTCCCAAAACCTAAAGAGCAACCCAAGTATCAGATTTATAAACGAGGAAGTACTTCCCAACCTTCTCTCCTTGATAAACATAAAAAGATTGATGAAGATAAAAAGGAAGAAGAGGATCTTGCTATGGATGATTAGGATCTTAAGATTGATATGAAGAAAGAGTTAAGCAAGATAATGTGTAATATCCCTGTCACTGAGTTAATGAAGGTGTCTTCTGTTAGATGCCAAGTAGAGGAATTTTTTGATGGTATTGGCCAAGAGAAAACTCCTGAACCGGTCCTAGAATCATGTCATATCCAAAAGCTTAGTGGAACACAACCTAGTGAAACAGAGAAGGATCCACCAATAAACATCCATTCAGCCATTTATGAAAGAAAGAGCGGTGGTCACTCTCCCTTTTACCTTACCTTGCACATTCAAAACATGCTCCTTCACAATTGTATGTTGGATTCTGGAGCAGCAATGAATGTTATGCCTTTACAAGTTATGAAGGAATTGGGACTTGAAGTGACTAGACCTTATGGAAATGTCTATGGTATAGATTCTCGACGAGTGCCATCTTATGGTCTAATAAAAAACCTTAGAGTTGATCTTTTCGCATGTTCAGACATTTCCACCATGATGGATGTAGTTGTCATTGACTTACCCCCAGCATATGGAATGCTTTTATCTAGAAAATGGGCGGCTGGTCTAGGTGGATACCTTATGATGGATTTATCATTTATTTGTGTTCCCAACCCTGATGGAGCTTTAATTCGGGTTAACATAGAACCTTGTTATAATGAGCATGTTGAATCATTTGATGAAGGGCTAAAAAATACATATGGGGATGAATTGTTAAATAATGCCAAAACTAACCTTGTTGAAGATGAGGATGAATTATATGAAGTTGATCAAAATATGTGTATGGTCATGGAAGATTCTGATTCCTCTTGGGAAGAAGAGCAAGCAACTGAGATTGCAAGAACAATCAACTTGGGGTTACTTAGAAATGAATTTGCTGAGGAAATATATGGATTAAGAAGAAGTGGGAATCAACCTCAAGGTCATGAGCAAAACAATGAAACCATTCAAGAACCTTCTATTGAAAATCAAGCACCTGAGGAAGTTGATGATGGCATAAGAGATATAGGAAAAGATGAGTATTTGCCTAATGATCGAAGTTTGGAACCAAATCTCCCAATAGAAAGCCTTCATGATCAAACAAATGATGAAGAAAATATTGAGAATCCAATGCATGAAGATGAATTTGATGATATTAGGAGGGGAGAAAGAATTCCTTTTACTGTTAGGGAGTGGTTTGCCTTGACTGATCATAATAAAGAAAGAGAAAGCCAAGGGCTTGCACCTATTTACCCATGGGAAAGCAATCTTGCATCATCTACTAGGGTTGAAATGAATGAAGAGTTTGAAGCCCCCCATTATTCTGACATAGAAGATTCTCTATCTCATTTATCTCTAGAAGATGGTAGCCTAATTCAAGTTCATGATAACTCTCTAAGTTGGGAAGAGGATGCCTTAATTAATGATGCACCTGAAGTAGAATATAATCTAAATAACCTTGTTATTTTTCAAACTCCTTCAGAGCCTCAAAGCCATGCTTTATTTGCACATCCTCATGTCCCTAATTTTCTCTTACCATCTGAGTCATCTAGTCATCATACTCACGATCTTTCCCACATTCCTAGTTCCTCTACTTTTCATCCCGAGTCAGTTTTTACTAGATTGGAAAACATGGTCATTCCTGTTCCTTCAGGGGAAGGTTCTAGTCATAACACTGTCATATCTCATGAGCCACCTCCCTTGGAAGAACATAGAGATTTATGGACTGTAGGTGAAGTTGTTAAAAGAGTTGTATCTCCCCATGAGGAAGAGTCAAATGAAGTAGTCCAAGAAACAAGAAGAGGAGTTAGGGAGGTCCTTGTTGGCAGAATTGCTATTTCCTTAGATGGTGTTCCACCCATAGTTGATGCAGTTCCTTCTAGGAGGAGCTCAAGGATTGTCACACCTCAACCGCACAACCCTGCCGAAATCCATCCCATGCCTATTCGTAATATTGGATTAATTCCTGAGTCTGTCAATAGAAATAGGTTTCATACAGGAAGTCAAGTCATCAGTCCCAACCATTTATTGCATATAAGATCCGGACAGGATGATGACTAATGGGTTGGACCTTTCACAGTAGAGTAATGCATTGATGGCATGTGCTTTCTGACCTATGGTAGTGGACGACGTATTTTATATCCTGTCAATCAGAGGGACTTAAGGGATCACATCCCTGGTCCCACATAATTGGGATCTCTTCGCTTGCATTGCTTGGCAGATTAGAGTAGGTAGGAAACCAAATAAGCCTACTTGGGCAGTAGTTAGTCTTTTCAGCCATTGAGTCTGATGCCTTGTTTATTTCTAACCTCCTTTGTAAGCTCCTAGTTTAGTTGAGTACCTATCAATTTTCTTTTTCCTGCACAATAAATTTCAAATTTTGCAAATTATGTTAGTAATTTAATTTTCTTGCTGCATTTATATTTCTGACATAGAATAGATTTTATTTCAGTTGGTTTTATATTTTTCCCACACATGCGGCATGAGGTATTTTTGATGTTTGTGAATGCAGAAATAGGTTGCAAAAATAAAAAGCTGGAAGCAAAATGGTAGAGTGCTGGATCGTGGATTTGAGTAGCAGAGTTCGAGGACCAGAGATTCTGAGGTTCTCAAGCACTCATTTCAGCAGAGCACTTGTCCCAGCCGAATCTAGATGTTATCACATATATAGTAGCCGGGCTACCATACATTATTTTTCTGATCCTAGTACATTATTCAGCCAGTTTCCTTAATGCCGAGATGAGCATCTATATTGGATCACTATCAGATTGTGGACAACAGTATATATTCCCCATGCCATGACTGAGTCTCAGGACACTCAGAGAGATGACCGATGTAGCTATTATACCATTGGTACAGAGCAGTCAGTAGTGCCCAGAGTTACAGTAGCAGTTTCAGAGGACAGATGATGGTACAAGTTGATGAGCATTCAGGTATTATGACTCAGCAGGTATATCATTGTGTTATGGTTATATTGCTTTTATACTTATTCTTATAGCATGTCTTAGCACTTAGTGTCATGATATGGCGATCATATAGATATGTGGACCTGGTTGATCTTATTATATATATTATATTGTCCCTACTCAGACTTAGAAGTTCACTATTCATACTCATTGGTTTTACCCTCCTTAGGGAGAATAGAGGTGATCATTCCACCATACCTTGGCTTGCTAGTGTTGGCTCCATTATTCATTGTCTTCATCCATCCATTTCCTACCTTTTAGTTTATCACCCTGACTTACTACTTGACTAGTGGCATGGAGGACCTTTCCCCACTGTAGCCTCTGTATTGGATGAGCTTCCCTGTTTATTGTGTCTCGGCTCTGAGTTGGTGACAAAACTTACCTATGGTGAGTTGGAGTTCCTTGGAATTCCCCCTGGTCACTAAAGTTGTGTTGGATAAACCTGAAACTTTTAGTGCTGCCATGAATACAATATCTGGAAAATGAAATGCTATATCTTGTATGAAAAGCCCATTCATGCAATGTGTTTCTAAACACACATGAATGAAAGGCATGCCAAATGAAAATGGCCATGAAAATAAAATGTTATATCTTTTGGAAATGTAAATACCTAGGTAAACAAGCTGTCCATGACACACCTAGAAGTGCTCAGGTAAACAAGTGCCTTAAAAACACACCTGCAGCAGAAAGCCTATAATAAATGAAAATCTATGCAATGTGTTTATAAACACACATAGACCAAGGCTATGGAAACTTCGGGCCCAAAAATCAATGGAACTTAAATGCTATATCAAAGCAATTGCTGGCCTTATTTGTATTATGGATTGTGTGCATCTGTTAAAGGTGAATAAACCATCTTTGAACAACTCATCCATTTGTGAGACACCACCATTCCATGTGTTGTTGCTCATTCAATATATACTATGGTGTGTATTCTCTTTCCCTTTGCCAAAGTGTCACAAAGTTAAGTCAATCAAGTCATCCCTTAGCCTAGCCAACTATTTTAGCCTTCACCCTTCACTAGCAAATTGATCACAGCTATGAAGTGAGTATGATCTTGAAAGTCTAGTCTAAGTAATAATAATAATTAATGGCATTATATATTTGGATTTAGATCGCCAGTAATGATTACTTTGTGTTATAATTGTTATTTGAATAAGTTGTAAAGCATGCACTAACCTTTGACACTTTGCAGCAGCTTCTGATGATGATCTGAGTTATATTTGGTCAGTTGACTTGGTCAAACCTAGTTTGACCAAGGTCAACTATAGGACATGAGATGGTTGGACCTTGTGATGATATGGATTGATGATATATGGTCTGTGTACATGTACATGATGATTCTACGCAGCAGCTACAGGGTTATGATGATGATTCATGGTTTACAACAGTATTTGATTATTTACAGATTATTATTATTTGCCCTGTTCTGGTATATTGGATATATATATTGGTCATGCAGAGACTCATATGGTGTATGAGTACACATCTTGGATGGATTTGGACCTTCTGAGTCCAATGAGACAGTTTGTTTTCAGTTCCAGGCACTTACAATGATGATTGAGCCTCAATAGGCTATCCCAGTTCAGTTTTGGTCTGTCGGAGGCCCTGTCAGAGCAGATGTGATTTTTATCCGGTTGACCTAGGGCGTTGTGCTTGGAGGTGGTCCAACCACTTATTTTTACCATATTACCCCCTTCCCGGACACACTGGTGCCCTCACCTTGACAGCGCAGGAACTCCAGGAGGTAGTTTGGGGCAGTTTCACGCTTCCCGAGGCATTTCAGGATTGGTAGAAATGGCTATTGAGGAAATCGATTTGGGCTACTGAGGCAATTTTATGGCATGGGATGATCAATGATGATGGATCTATGTCTTCCACACCTCCTCCAGCAGTTTCAGCTTCATTGGGGCCCGCATCCATCACTTATGGCACTTTGTGATGATTTCTGAGGTCTTTTGAGGCCTACGATTTGTCCATAGAGGTACGATTTGGTATATTGATGACTATTTTATTATTATTGTGCTATGGGGATTGACCAAGGGTGGCTAAAATTACCCCTTGGACCCACCATAAGCTTCCTATTATATTTTGTCATCATGATTTGGTGGGATTCCCCTCTTCTAGGGCGATTTTATCCACTTATATTATATTTTATTAGTGATCCATGTATTTTATTGTTGAGCTCATCTCAACCATTGATTAGACATTTGTATATTTTAATCTTAGCCACTCATTCAAAAATTGGTTAGGATTTTGATGCCTCTCCTTCCTATTTAAAGGAGAGAGCTTCTCATTGTAAGGGGTCTTTGGCTCTTGGATTATTGGTATAGAAAAACTTTCTGGTGGAAATTCTTGTGGTCTCCTTTGCATCTAGTTTTCTTAGATGGTGATTGGAAAGTCTATTGCAACCTAGCATTTGGAATTTGTGGTAAGATCTATCTATTTTGGAAATCATTGTCTTGTCTACAGGAGGGCGACTTCAACAAGGGCGATTTTGCAAGGCTTCTTCAAATCGACTTTCTTGGCATTTGCTTGTATCAAGGGGTTATCATTAGCATCATTGTGATCTATGCTATCTTTCTGTTACTTCTCTTGTGGCATTAGTCTTATCTCTTGATTACATAAAATATGATATTGTTGACGTTTGTTGTGCAGGAGAGAGGGCGCATTGGCTTCTTGGACTAAATCGATTCCATAGAAAACTACCTCAAAGCTTCTCAAATTGATTGGGTTTGCATAGATCATCATCATCAAGGCATCTACAAGGTTACCCAGGTAAGATCCACAGGTTTGTTTCTCTTATCTTGATCCAATCCATTGACATAGCTCATAAATTGATAAAACCCTAATTTCTTCAAAACCCTCATTTTACATTTTTTCAGATCTACTAAGATCTAGTTGCTTCTTGGGTAAGATATTGAAAACCCACCTCTATAGTATCCACGGCATCCAGGATCTATAGTTTGGTGAGGATTGGCTTCCATTTGACCCTCTTCCCAAGGCATTTAGCCTCTCTAAGCAAGGGCACACTTCCTAGTTTGGTGAGTTGACCTAGATCTGGTATGTGGGTAGGTGAGATCCCGCTTGATTCATGATCTACACATCCAATAACCTACCCCCATATTGTCACTTTTCTGATTTCTACCTTGTGGGCCCTATTCCACATTTTAAGGGATTTAATCCCCATTTTGGACCACTTGGTATCTTCAAACTCAGATCTAGTAAGATCTAGCCATCAGATTGCCTTGAAATTGTAGATCCACACTCCTACTTGATTAACCTACCCGGATCTAAAGTTTGGATTCCATCGGACTTGTCTTGACCCACTTAACCCACATTTTATCCTCCTTGGGTAAAGTCGCACCACCTTGGAGAAGGGAGTTGTCCCACTTCTAGGACGTGGGTACTTGAGATTTCAGTGGATTTGGAACGGGAATAATTCAAAACCTAGGTCTAGTAGGCCACTTTGTCAAATCTTTCCTTGGGGATAGCATTCCTTGTTTTAAGGGATTGTGGTCCACTTAGGTCAAACCTAGATCTAGACCTATTCATCCATCAATACTTTAATTGCCCACTTGCCTCATGCAATAGGAGTCGTTAACCACAAGTTAACCTTAATTTGACTCCATTATCCCAATTCCCAAGGCACTGGCCTCTCTCCAAGTCAATTCGACTTTCTTAGATTGTTGGATTAACTTGTGGTTTGACCCTTGCATGGGGAGCTAAACCCTTTGATGCCATCATAATGCATGATCAAGCTTGTCACTTGTACTAGTTAGCCCAAATTCAACCCCTAAACTACCCTACATTGGACACGGTTCCCAAGGCAGTGGATTTTGTCACATTGAACTAGTACTTTAATCCTGGATCCTATTTCACAAATCATAAGTTACTCTCACATCCTTAATGAACCAAAGCTATACTCATTGAACCCCTCACTTGTCTTGTGACTTCATCCTAAGGTCTAGGATAAACCATACACCTTACTTCACTTAGAATTAACTTGATTTGGTGTCTTGGTTTTGATCTCTCCTGTCGGGAGTAGATCGGGTCTCCCCCTTTGTTGTATGGGATAGATAACATAAAGCGAAGGTTGCCTCGACTGGCGTGACAACCATCTATTGGAGGTCGAGGTGATCATGGTTGCACCTTTTGAGTTGCCCTTCCTTATTGCCATCCATGAGTGGATACATCCATAGGGGTAACTACAGTTTAGGTGATAACAATAACTAAAAATGCAAGCCACATAAATTATATATTACTATAAAGGTTCAAGAATAGGTAGATTTTCTAGAATAAACATGAATATATATTCAACATGAACAAAGATAAGATAGATAAGTCATACTCATATTCTATCCAAGTATTGCAACCCACAATTCAAAAAGTAAATCCAAATATATAGAAATGAGAAAACACCTTAACCATGAAATAGAAAAGGCATAACATAGAAATCTATCCTCACAGCAGATTCCAACATAATGAGTTCAACTATACACTAAACATCAGAGCATATCCAAATCCACAGGCCCATAACAGGATTCTTCGCATTATTTCCTTACACAAAAATTACAAGGGAGTTCCAATAGCAAAAGGGAACCTCTTTTCCTTAAGACTTTCTTTTTTAACTTTCCAAAATGACTCTCGGATGACTGACCCTTCATCTTCCTTGACCAATTGAGTTACTTTCCAAACAAGGATGGAACTTTATCAAAACTCTTAAACATTGTAAAAGGTCATATAGGAGGTGCACCTTTATTGGACATACAAGCTCGCCACATGTCATATTGATCGACACCCAATCAATGCATTGGAGTCTAAGTAATTTGAAGGTTATTAGATAGATGACCACTTCATTGGAAATAAAAATAAGTCCATTTTTCAAAGAAATGGTGGATGTCCTTAACAAATTAATGTCTTTGGTTTGGGTTTAAATGTGCTCCATTAAAATTGCTTTAGTGATCTCAAGTGTGACCCCCACTATGACTTGTCTTTGGTTAACGACTTCTCTTACTTCAATTTTTATGTCTTATGTTGGCTAAGGTTTGTCTATATCACTGAGAGAAATCAAGTGACACCTTTCTATCACTATTGTGGCAACTTGATATAATTCATGGCAATTTCCCATGGTAGTAGATATATTCTATTGAAGTGTCATTCTGATTGTCTTGCTATGAGAAATAGATACACAGTTGTGGAATATATCATTACGTGTCATCCTTGGGAAGTCTCCCAGTGCTTCCTTTTGTTCATGATGTCATTTAATCAACTCTTCTAAGGCCAGTTGTGTTCCTCCGAAATTGCATTTGTAATTCTTTGCAATATCTAGGATGTCATTTAGCTTAACATAGTATTTTTGTAGTTCATGAAGGTGGTCATACATCTAATCCCGTGATTAAGCTATCTCCTCTTTCATAGTGAAAGTGCAGGCTTTGAAGTCTAACAAGCTTTTGGTTTCCAGTTTCAACTCTACTACCTCCTTCTCCAAGTTTTTTATCTTCCACTTATATTATTTTATTTTATTTTCCATTTCTTGTACATTCTCTTAATTTCCAATGGAGAAGGATACATTTTTTGAGGTTGCATCTATTGGGTCTTTGTTTATGTTTATGAAAAAAGGGGGTCTTGGTTGTAATAATGAACAAGGTATCCCAATGAGCTTGAGTTTCTTGTTTGTTTTACAATCTACTTCTTCCTCTTGTCATAAACAACACAGATTAGGGAAGCAACTGCTTCTTCCTTTGATGGGGTGAACAATCCCAAACTAAGTTCCATGAAAAGAAAATGACCCCCTATCATTGAAAATAGCAACAAAGACATGGAACAAGATATTTCCCCTACTAACACTTATGCATCAACTTCACTTTGTCTTCCTTCCTCCTATTCCTTTTTCCTTCTGTCTTCTTTTTATGCTTTCCTCCTTTGTTCTCTCACAACTCTCTCCATCCTGTCATTCTCTATTGTTTCCTTCATACTCTTCTCTTCTATAGATTTCAAATAAGCTTCCCTTTTGCAATGTTCTTCTACAACTCTTATGGAAGCGTCTTCTTGTTCCTTGAGTATGGTCTCTTGCGTTTCTGTGTCTTCCTTGAGCTTTGACTATGTGGTGGAATTTTTTCCTTTAGTCCCTAATTTGTTTTTTTACTTCCTCAAGTATTTACCCCTTTTGAACACTTCTTCATCTCTCCATAATTCATATGTGTACACCTAATTGTATTTAAAAGAATTGTAGTGATGTTCTACTACTTTCTTGGAGTTGGTCCTTCTGAAGGTCTCGATGCCGAGTGAAAAACATTTTTAGCTTGAGCCTCTTCCTTCGCATATTATAGAGAATTCAAATTGTAACCTCTAGTGACTAAATGTAATATAGGCCATGGGACTTTCTTTGTGTTTGTAAGTACTACACCAATTCCATTTATATAATTATGATATGCTACTTATTGCAACACCATTTTCTATGTGACAAAGAGGGGAAAATATGGGGTGGTTGTGTGCCACCATATTTTTTTCTAAGTAGGTATCATTCTTATGTTATGTACTAATTGTGGGAAATGCTTCCAATGATTTTTCAAACATACATTTTACTCATCCTCTATGGATGACTGTGTATAATTGATCCGGATCTTGGGAGATGAGAACCAGAAGGCTTGAATATCGAGAGAGGAGGAGATTAAGCATGCAAATCTGTCATAAAATTCACATGAAAAACACTAATCTTGCATGAGAATAAGCATGATCAAAAACATATGAAGTGAATGGGAGGTGAGACTCAAAGAGGAGACCCACCTCTGAAACTAATTACCAATAAGTCACTTAGATCTAATTAATCTCACAATGAACAATATAAAATAGGAGAGAAACCAAATGAGTAACTTGTTATTATGAGAAGGCTTGCTAGGCCTTTATATAGCATTATTACAATGTGTCTTGAGGCCATACCATGGGCCAAAAGTATGTGCTACCAAATACCATGGATATGAGAGGGCGACCTCTCCATTTAATGCTTTTATGATAAATGGGAGAGGGTGGCCTCTCCATTTAATTCTTTTATGGCTTATACATCCGAATTTAGACCATATGCCCCCTAAAAGTCGGATCAATAATGGCCTTGTAAACTCTTCACATATCTTGACGTAACTCTTGTTATTCTTTGATATGAATTAGGGGAGGCATATGGGGTTAAATGTATATAATATGAACCCAAGGGGGGGAATATATGGGGTTAAATGTATATGAAATAGGTTCGGCCTAATGAAGGGGCCTCTTTTGCAAAGAGTGGATATGCATATATATAAATGCAATGTAGTCATTATTGAGGACATGCAGAAGGATTATATCAATGCCTTGGGGTAATTGGAGAAGGTTTTGATTCTCCTATTGTTTAAGGATTTATTGTGTAACTTATATTTCTTATATGTATTGAAATTGTGCTCCACATTTACATTTATGTACATTGTGTGTGCTCGTGTCTCTTGTGATGCCTTAAAGCTTTGGTTCATAACATTTGGTATCAGAGCTCGGATGCTTTCAAAATGAGTTATATTGTCATTTTCACAATGTATTTTTTTGGGGACATTTGAGATAGTGAAACTTGAATGGGTTGTGGAGGACATAGCGAGCTATTTGTGCTACAAATTTCAGTTCCCGATTCATCATAGGTTTAGAGTTATACCCTATGGAAGTTAGAGTTTTTTGCTAGTCCAAAAACTAGTCTCAAAAAGATGTGTTGGGTAAAACTATTATATCTGAAGATTTTGAGATCCAAATTAAGTGAGACCTATTGTATTTGAATGAAGATATACCATAGTACGTATGGTACCAATTTTAGAATTAGAGCCAAAAAATTGGACACATGACAGGTCGTACACTTTCACTTTCCTAAAAGGGAAAAAATAACAAGTTTTGGGAAAGTCACCATAACTTTTTCTTGGCACGTCAAAAATAGGTCAAACATGTGGCATTGCAGAGGGGACCTTTTAGGCTACTACAGGATGAAATTTAAAACTCAAAGGGTCTAAAATTATAGATTTACCTCAGTTGGAAGGTCTTCTAACAAGACAACCTTTAGATTAGGGTTTTAAAAGGTATGTTATTTTGACATTTGCATAACTTTTGACTAAAAGGTTAGCTTTGGGAAAATCAAAAGCAACTAGAAAGAGGAAAAATAGTTTAATATGTTGGAAAATTTATGTTATACATTTTTTGTAGTATATATTGAACTTGTAAGTTGAGTATTTGGGGTTAGACCTCAACTAAGAAAAATGAAAAAATTGGCAATACCTAGATTTAGTGGAAATGCAGATAAACATGGAATTGATCATATGTAATAGTTGAGGAGGATAAATGAAAAGGGTTATAGTCCTTTGTGTGCAAGTATTCTATTTTATGATGAAGCTTTGGAGTTGTGGATGAGTAGTGATGAAAATTCTAGACTAAAAGCTACACGGGAAAAATTTGAAGAACTCTTCTCAAAAAGAGGGATCAAGGACTCCAAAATAGTAGAAATGAATAAAATTCAAGAATAATTAAAAAAGAAGGATGAAGAAATATGTAGATTAAGAAACCATAATAAAAAACTATTGGATGAGGTAAACCGATTGAAAGAAGAAAAAAAGCATGGTCATAATCAAGAAAAAACAAAGGCCTTGGATGAAGAGACTACCAAAAGACTTGAAGGGGAAATTTGCAAGAAGGTTGAAAAAACTCTAAATGATGTTGACATAAAAGTAAAAATGCAATCCATAATTGGAGAAGGACGTCATAAATTGATGAATGCTATCACATTGTAGCTTCAAAAGGAGAAGGATGACAAGATTCTAGAAGGACACCACCAAATACTTGAATAAGTTGAGCTCCATCTTGAATATGTACATGTCAAATATGAGGGTATTATCTCAAAGGTGAGAGTAATCAAATACCAAGTACATAGGATAGAGGATTCCATTATGTCTGAAGAAAAGACTGATGATATGGTTGTTGGAAATCTTATTAATACTGAGAGGGTGGGTGAATCAGTATTATGTGCAGTTATGAAAAAATTCACTTTTACTGAATTCAAACTATATTTATATTATGCATTCAACATAAACAATGTCATTCATCAACACATGCATAAAACACAGAACACAAATATTTGACGTGGAAACCCAAATCGGAGAAAACCATGGAATTCTTTCTTATGTAATAAATATTACATTCATGGGAAGCACCAACTTCCAAGATTCTCCAACACTAACTGGAAGGAGGATCCAACCCCCTGATTTACAAGCTAAAACTTGAAGGAAGCACCAAATTCCTGATTTACCAACACCAACTGGAAGGAGGCACCGACCCCCTGGATTTACAGGCTCCAACCTGAAGGAAGCACTGAATCCATGGATTTTACACGTTCCGACCTGAAGGAAGCACCAACTCCTTGTTCCTTGTCCCGTCCTATCGCCCTGACATGATTGTAGAATATTATTCTTAATTTCTACCGATCTATGCACTCTTCAGATTTACTACAATACATTCCTTCATGTGCACCTGCTGTTACCGGACAATCTACCGAAAGCGGACTTAAGGCGTGATCTCCCTAGTTCAACGTGAATCTAGAACAAGTGGGACAGAATATGAAACTGCTTTCCTAGATCTAGTTAAAGATCGAGTGATTAGATGTCTTACCTTTAAGATTGTAGATCCTTTCTCCTTGATGTTGCTCCAAGCTCCATGGTCTTCAGATCTCAGCTGCAAAACCTGTCAAGACATACAAAACAATACAAGCAGTAAAACAATATCTAAACAGTAACAGATCTAAGTAAACGGTTAAGCAAGTAAACTACACAAACATTATTAACACAACAACATTTGGTGGAAAGAGTTTATATTACTGTATTAAAGAAGGGAAATACATAGTAGAGAGTGATTACAACTAAAGCTTAACTTTGCAATCCTCCTCCAACAAGCCAATGCCAAAGCCTCCAAAGGAAGTATAAGTCTCCCAAGAGATGAGTAGAGATATACTAAGCTAATTTCACCAGCACGCAAGTACTATAGACTTCCTCCCTTTGGTATGGGAATGAGCTTCATATATATAGGACTAAGAGGATAGGGTAGGTTGATATATAGCGGGAGAGGGATAAGGGATCCTCCCAAAGAGCTAGGGAACCGAATGCCAGCTCCCCTATAGGTTAGGGATAGAGATCCACATCACACACCTTCGAGAAATGGCTCAAAAATGCCCTTTTATCCATTTAACTGACATCGTTGCAGGCTGCAGTAGGGCAACCTGCGCCATCGCATGTTGCACTAAGGTGACCTGTGACGACCTCACTAAACCCTATGGAAATAGGTTAGTATCTCTTCCAGTTTAATTTCTTAGCCATAGGAACTTCAAGGATGTTTACATTGAGTCTTAAGGTGGCAAGATTTAAGTGTAACAGAATGCCCCCCAAAGCATGAAGTTGTCGAAACTTGGTAGGTGAAATGATTTGACAGAAGGATTGGAAAGGACTTGTTGGAAGGAGGATGCCGCTGCAGTACAACTGACTCTGAGAAAACAGTCTCGTATGACTCACAACATGGTTTCCGACCAATACATTGTAGATCCATGGTAGTAATGACTGGCTGAACACAATCATGGCTACTAGACACAAGCGTAGATCCATGACGAGATGATAACACAACCGCGACCAATAAAAAAGTGGATCCATGTAATATGACTCAAAACAATCTCCATCGCAACCTGGGTAAAATATGACTCCCCAAGGTCTTCAAGCCAAACCCGCAATGATACGAATCTATCCATGTGATTACAAATGTCTTAACGTCGAACATGGTAGAAACCACTTGATTACCGGTCATTGATATATACCGTTAACAAGTGAGAGGGAAATCACCATTAATGTCAATGATTCCCAAGGTATCATAGTACATATCATCAAGCGTGAATAAATGAGTTGAAGTCGAATGCTGGATGAAATATTTCAATCAAGAGTTAATGATGCAAACTCATGTCGAAAGTGAGGTAACCTGCCATTGAGGCATGTAGGCCCAAGGTACTTGGTTAGTTTCTAGATTCAATCCTCGGATGATGTGTTGAGGTCGACAAGGATGAATCCGTCGAAGGAGGGCCATGATGAATCCCCCATCAACGACAAGAAACTCGACAACAGATGTTTGGAGTAGATCGGATGGTACGGTAACACGCAAGACTGAATCAGAGTAGACCGACATGGTGAAGATGATATCCTCATCTACAAAGATAGACTGTACATCCCAAATAATACAGATTTGAAGAAGCTAGTGATGGATGAAATACATCAAATGCCATACTTTGGACATCCAGGATATCAGAAGACTATAACAGTAGCAAGAAAGCAATACTTTTGGCATGGTATGAAGAAAGACATAGCTGAGTACATTGCTAGGTGTTAAAAGTGCCAGCAAGTCAAGGCAGAGTACCAACATCCAGCAGGATTGGTGCAGCCCTTACCCATTCCGGAATGGAAGTGGGAAGTGATCTCTATGGATTTTATAATAGGTCTTCCCATGACAGTGAAGAAGCATGATTCAATCATGGTTGTGGTGGACAAGCTATCAAAGGTAGCTCACTTTATTCCAGTCAAGTCCACCCACAAGGCTAATGACATTGCAAATATTTTCATGAGAGAGATATTCAAATTGCATGGATTTCCCAAGGCAATAATTTCTGATCGTGATACAAAGTTCACTTCCAATATCTGGAAAGGATTATTTCAGGAATTGGGGACTAGATTGAATTTCAGTACAACATATCATCCTCAAACAAATGGCCAAACTGAGAGGGTGAATCAGGCTCTTAAAGACATGCTGAGAATGTATGTGATGGATAAACCATACAAGTGGGAAGATTACCTACACTTAGTAGAATTTGCATACAATAATGGACATCATGCATCATTGGGAATGAGTCCATTTGAGGTATTGTATGGCAAGGGATGCAGGACTCTAGTGAATTGGGATATCCCGGTGAATATGGTAGTACTTGGACCAGAGATGATTAGGGAAATGGAACAGGAAGTTGTTAAGATCAGGCAGAATTTAAAGGCAGCTCAGGACAGACAAAAGAGTTATGCAGATTTGAAAAGAGTGCATAAGGAATTTCAGATTGGGGATCATGTTTATTTGAGAGTGAAACCAAGGAATAGTTCTCTCAAGTTGGGGAGTTGTGCCAAGTTGTCACCAAGATATTGTGGGCCATTTGAAGTCCTAGATAGGATAGAGCCAGTTGCATATAGAGTTGCATTGCTTGCTAACATAAGAGCTCATAATGTTTTCCATGTATCTTTGCTTAAGCAATATGTACATGATCTTAATCATATGATTGATTGGAATGTGATACTGGTGGAACCCGAGGGAGAGTTCCAAGTAGAGCCTATGCGCATCCTCGACAAGAAGGTCACTTTGCTCTAGAACAGATCCATCAGGCAGGTAAAGGTCCAATGGGAGCACCTTAGTCCTGATGAGGCTACATGGGAGCTGGAGGATGCCATGAGAGAGGCATTCCCATTTTTGTTGAGTTTTGAGAACACCAAGGACGGTGTTGTTCTAAAGTGGAGGGGAATGTAATACCCCAATTTTGACCCTTATGAAATATTGTCTTTTAATGTAAATATTGTATACATGCGATGTATGTTTCCCTAGCGTGGAGCTCAAGGCCAAGGCCCCGCTAGTGTATGTTCAACTTTTATTTAGAATGGACAAGCATTTGATTTTTTGTTACCCGTGTGCTATTAAGCCATGGAATATTGTAAATGGATGTAAATATTAATATTTCAATAAAATACCAAAACTGGCTATGGAAGCAACGAATGAGAAGGGGCCATGTGTATTCCACTAGGGAGTGGTGAGGGGGTTGTGGGATTTAACCATATGCTTCCAAATGTCATCTTGAGAACCCATTTGACTTTCCTTGCTGACATTTATTTCAGTTGTAAGGAAGTTGTTAAAGAATTCAGTCCATGGATTCAATGGAGGATGGGCAGCTCAGAAATTCGTATGGTAGAGTATGGGCTCCGTTTTCTTGTACCACAAGTCACCTTACCTCATGGGAATTAGTCCTTTCTCATTCCCGTTCCATGGTGGAACATCCCAACACCAGTTTTCATCCATTACAAATTCCCAGCAGTGAGAGAAACCAAAAATCTCAACTTTGCAAGAACCCACGTTTTGGAAGTGCCATAAACGTCGAGAATTTGGTATTGATTGTAAAATCCAATGGGGGATCCATAGTTATGAACCTTGGGGTGAAATTGAGAGTATTAGATACGCCAAAATCCATTGGAAAACCTAGTTTTTATAGCCCAGAAATCCAGTGACAAGATTGAGTTATTTGATGACAGAATTGTAACAAATCCAAGTGTGAATGACTGAGCAGAGGTTGGGTTTTCTTGATAAACCCAGTGAAGGCTAGAATCTCAAGGAATTAGAAGCTGGACCTTTCTATGCCCTCCCTGAAGAGCACGGGAGGGAAGGGACACCTGAGGGACTGTGCAGCAGAGAAGGGGACCTTCCTTGTGTTGGGTGTGGTAGGTATTGTGGGTGCCATGACTGTTGAGTTTAGTTGAGATGCCTGTAGCTCTATGGTTGAGCTCACTGGCTTAGAATCCTCCTCTTTGGTCTTTTGTATGCTTGATAAACCCAACTGTGTGTTGGCTTAGCATGACGGTTTGTGCAAGACCATGGCTATGAGTGAGCTTGTTTAGTTCCTCCTTAGTGGATTGTTGATGCCTCAGTTGTGCAGGTTAGATGTAAAAGGCGTTGGAATGTTTCAAGACACTCAAGAGAGGAAGAAAATCCATGTTGAAAGGCTTCGAAAGACCTTGCGCAAGGGAATTTCTATCCCCAACCTGTTTGGTGTGGTGATCCCCCATGGATATTAGGCCTCCGCTGGCACTCTAAGAGTAGATGAGTTGACCTATAAGATTAGTTTTCCAACAAAGGAAAACCAAGGTGTGGATATGGTGATACAAAGCTAACCTAGCCTATTTTAGAAAAGGGAAACTAGTCTAAGTCAGTCCTATTCTAAAATGAAAGCTTGTTTATGTGCAGATTGGTCTTGAGATATGATTAAACAAGTAATTGAACAGCTTAAACAGAAATGTTTTTAGTTGTGTTACTTGTTAACTTAAATTATTATTAGTTAATGAAAATTAAATGACAATCTTTCAAGAATTCAGGCTCATTCAAGATCCAGTCTATAATCACTCTGCTAATTTAAAAATTAACAATGATTATATAAATTCATATGCACCGAATCATTTGAAGAAATAAAACATGAAAGTACTTGTATTGAAAAAACTCAATGAAGCACTCAGAAACATGAACCAATCATATAGAAAAATCGATACAACAGATTCATATATTAACAAATGTCTAGCAAAGATCAAATACACAACATATGACAATTTGAAGCATAAATAAGGAATTCTCAAAGAAATTTGAGCAATAATAGAAGATAGATTAAAAGATGACTTTACTGTATGAAGAGGTCTTGTACACAAATTACAAAAATCTCTACTTAACAGAGTATCTCCAGTCCAGTCTTCTACTGACTTACAACTCCAAAATTACCAAACCCTAACTACGAGAGGTATCCTTCTTTAAATAATTATAACACAGTCCAAAAATGGAGATCCCTAGAAAATAGAGATTATAAAATTGGATCAAACCTACAGATCCAAGAAATCCTGCCATTTCTCATATATGTCTAACAACTCATCTATATTTGAGAAACTGACAAATTCTAAAGCTAACTGAACATTGCACACATTATTCTCCATGTCATGTTTCTCTAGCTTGTGCCAAGTGTGAAGATACATACGAATCTCGCCTTCCATGACAACCGGTTCTCTAACCAAATCATCCACATCCTGAATGCTGACTTGTTCAAGATCCCGATTTCTCTGTGCGAACTCCTCATGCCTGCTCTCGAGCTCTTCAAGTCTGCATTTTGGTGGCAAAACTTCTAGGATAGGGGTCATTAATGGTAAGCCTAGAACATGCATAATGTTGTCAACTACATACCATCGCCTGGTGCAGACATCTTTTGATTTATTGATAGTCTCTTCAGCTGTTTCATTATAATCGAGCCAAGTATTTAGGGAGGCTTTGACCTTCTTAAACTGGAAACTGCTGAGGATTGGGATATCTTTTGGTGCATTCTTAACATACCCCTGCCATTCACTGATTTCCTCCTGAGCCTTAAAGGCTTGGAGTCTCTTCTCCTTTTTTTCTTCAAGGGTGGGGGACATCTTGGAAAAATTAATGAAATTTCCCCTGATTTCATCCAAAGCAATGTATACTTTCTCCAAAAGCTTATGATGATCCTGATTCACCTTGAGGGCCAGATTCTTAAAATCATAGGATGTAAACTTGAGAAAACTTGAGGAGGTTGCACTTGCAGTTGCATCCTCAACCTACTTTTCCAAGGAAGCTATTTTTTCAACATCAATGGAATGCTGAGATTGTGAGAGACTGAGTTCAGTGAGAAGAGTGGCATTCTTTTGCTCTAGGTCTTGCAACTTACTTGCCCAAGTTTTCCTGAGGTCATCCACATCAGTAGAATGTTGTTTTTTAGCTTCGGCCAATTCCTCTTTCAGGTTTTTGATCTCTTCATCCCTGAGGTCAAGTTCCCTATCCAAACCATGGACCGAATCCCAATTAGCATTGGAAAAGGCTCCTAAGGCTGCTGCTGCATCAATTGCTTCAATTCTTAGATTATTGGTCCTGGGAGGCCATATTACTTGAACTGGTTTAGGTGCTTCCAAACCATCTTGACCTTGACCTCTTTTCCTGGTCTTTCTTATCATTGTCTTATAATCCTTGCTATAGAAGTAATTCCCAGGGGGAACTATATCTTCGTCCTTGTATTCAACCATTGACTATGTGGAAGTAGAAGTGACACTAACTGTTGAGATCAGTGAAGGTGTTTGGGTAATAACAGGGGTAGGAATAGGTATGGTGACTTGAGTAGTAACTGAAGATGTAATGATAGCTGGAGGAACTAACAAAGCTATATCTGGGGAAGGGATTGAGACAAAGGCTTCAGATAATGGAACCTGAGTATCAACATTAGCTTCTGGAAGTGGAAGTTGACTATGAGCTTTGGTGGGTGAAGATGGTGACGAAATATTAGAAGATACATTAGTAGTGGTTGTTGATAAATTTACTATGGGTGACTGTAGAGGGACAACCGAAGGCTGGACTTCTGCAGCATTAGACAATGGAATTGGTAAAGGGATTGAGTTTTTGGGTGATGGGATAATAGTGTCATTGAGGGTGTTGAACATGTGTGATAAGGAAAATGAAAGTGTGCCCCCTAAAGGCACAGTAGAGGCTGATTGGACAGATGGCAGCGTAAATGCTGATGATGCAATGCCGGGAGCAGTCATTAAATTCTAACACTGATTGATCAGGGAAGGACTGATCCATATCAATACTATCCAACAGTTCAGTGACAGTCTTAGGATCTTCAGTGACTTCTTCTATTACTGGCACCAGAGGAGGTGGGACCACTTCTTCATCATAGTCTATTATGTCAACTGTAGAAACCTGTGAGGAAGAAGGTAGTACTTTCTGCCTCTTAGCAGGGCTAGCCTGAGTTATGACCAGATCATCATCTTCTTGAGTTTCTTCAGTAGAGATTTGAGCATTTGATGCAGTTGGTGGCTGAATGTCGACTGTAGGATTTGGAGGTTCTAGCAATTGAGTCTTTAACATCGATGTCATTTGTACCATCTACTGCTGGGATTCACGAGCTGACTGTAGCATCATTTTAGCTTCTTCACTAGCTTTCTCTTGAGAGGGTTCCCCTAGAGGAGCTTTACCTTTGTTTCCATCAGGGAATGTAATCATGAGAGGAGTATTGGCCTTCTTAGCTTCTTTCTCTTCTTTCTCTCTTCTTGCTTGTTCAATGATATTGAGCTGCATGGCCCTGTAACTCAGAACTCCAACCTTAAGTTCATTCTGGTACTTTAAAATGTCCTGCTGTTCTTGTAAGTATTTTTCCCTAGCTAGAACCTGTGAGAATGTGTCCACCCCTTGTATATGAAGTCATCTGGAACTAACTCATGTGCATAATCTATTTTCATATGTACTTGCTTGAGGTGTGCATCCAGGAACTTCTTGGAGTCATGTTTCCTTTTCGGGGCAGTACCTAATCTCAAGGTAGCTATCTGGTCACCTAGAACTGTAGCCCAAGTTGAAGTTGGGATAACCATTTGACCAAGATTGAGAGGAAACTTAGGCCAACCTTTCTTCCTGGGACCTGTGAGTTTCTTATACATGCCATCAATGATAGTTTGAAAAGACTTCCTGTATTACCATCCTGTCCGTGACAATCCTGGGAAGCAGGTGCACTGTGTCACTACCTCAAATCCTAATGTATGAAAAATACTCATCTACATACCAATCACCCATGGTGTTGATGAAAGGCTTAGCATCTTCTGAGAATGCAGGTGGTTGTTGCCTGAAGATCTTGAAATAAATGGTTCCCATAAAGTGGTCACAAATGTCGTATAACAAAGGTGAAAAATTCTCTTCCCACAGTGCCGAATGATAAATGTGTACAGGAGGGTCTGAAGGGGTCCAATTCCAACCCAAGTTAGGATACTGGAACTCTGAGCAAAAAACATCAAGGACATATGCATATATGAAAAAGGGTGGTTTCTTATGAGCTGGATCCTTTTGATATTCATGAATGGCATTCTTTAGTTCAACCGACAGGATAGAGGCCCATGGGAAAGACTCACCAGTGAGTAGCACATGATGTGCTATAGGTGCCCATTCTGCTTTGAAAAGAGAACAATTCGGTAGACCAAAAAGCCTGCAGAGCATGGCTGCCAGTAAAGAGTAGGGTTCCTTAAACCAGATGATGGGATAAAGGTTATCATCCTTAGGCACAAAAGCGTTCAGCTTAAGCATCCATGACCTAATCATCTCGTTAAAGTTAAGACAGGTTTTGGACGACTGTATAAAATCAGGGGAGAGGGTCTGCACATGTGGTTTTAGAGCAAAAGCTCGGACAAAAACCTCTAGGTGAAAATGTGTTAATTGGAACCCCGTGCTATCGTTAAACCAATGGTATTTAACACTGGCATTCTCAATTATCCATTTTACAGCATCCGTGTAAGGCATGATAGCAGGGCGCGCAGCAATAACATGAATTTGGGCAGCCCTAATTATCTCGTACACTGGTCTATCATTCTCAATATGAGAAAGGTCGTCATTATAAAAAATGGCGTATATTTTCGACCAATCTATCTGGTATGTCTCAGTGACTCACTCACTGGTGTCGGAGAGCAAACCAAAATTAGGGTCTTTGACCAGGGGATCTCTGAGTGGCGTTTTAGAACGTGTACCTTTTGACATGGCAGTGAGCTTACTGGTAGTATAAGGATGACAGTGAGCTTACCCGAAATAGCAAACAAACGGAAAAACGGCACCTGCTACGCAATCCATGGTAAAAACAACAGTGCGGCGGAGTAATTCTTCAAAAGTAAAAATGGTAAAAATAAAATAGGAAAAACCCTATTTATTGAATTCACCGGATTAAAGATAACCGTGCGATCGGAATGAATGAACGACCGAGATTAACCAAAGCGGGATGCGGGTTCGTGCGAAAGTTTTATTCACAAAATTTATTAAGGGATCCCGAAAGCCGCAACCCAACAATTGCGGGTTGCAGGGTTGTGCAAACGACAAAGGTGGAAAAGAGTTCCCGAAACCTGAAACCCGCAATTGCGGGTTTCGGGAACTCTTTTCCACTTTTGTCGTTTGCGCAACCCCGCAACCCGCAATTGTCGGGTTGCGGCTTCGGGAATGATCATGATCAAAAAATGAGAAACGTGTTCTCGAAAGCCACAACCTGACACTTGCGGGTTGCGGGTTTCGGGAATGACACACTCGTAAACTGAAAATAACTTCCCGAAAGCCGCAACCGGACAGTTGCGGGTTGCGGGTTTTGGGAACATGTAATAAAATAAATAAAAAGGCAAAGCCCGAAAGCCAAAAGCTGCAATTGCAGGTTTTCGGATTGCGGGTTTCGGGATGCTAATTTCCCAAGATTATTACAAAACGAACCCGCAACCCGCAACCTGCAACCGTCGGGTTGCGGGTTGGCCAAAATCCAAAACTGCAAAAGAAACACCCCGCAACTCGCAATTGTCGGGTTGCGGGTTCCGGGTCTCCTAACTTGTCGGGTTTCGGGTTGATTAAAAAAAAGGGTAAAATACTCAAAATTTGAGGATTTTGACAAACCAGACAGCTAGAGATCATCCGGAAAGAGGTAAACACGCAGTACAAAAGTATGGGTGAGAGATCTAAACAAGTGAAAACCCAAATTCTCATATCTACAGAGTACACTCACCAAAATACCTTTGTGTTTATTCAAAATGGGGGTTCCCGTGCTTCAGCTAAGCATGGGATTTGTTGTGGCCACAACAAATGGCGACTGGCTGGGAAGAGCCAGTTATCTCTGCAATGAAATTCAGCTAAGTAAAACATGTGAGCCACATCACCTTTTTCAACCTGAATTTCAAAAATTGATCACAAGAGAGACAGTTAACGAGCATGGAACATGGAATTAATAAATCCCCATATATGATCATGTTGAAAATAATGTAAATTTGATAAGGGGGTTGAAAAAACAACTGAGATCCTTCACCTTTATGTAATCATGGAGAAGCAACTTGTGTTGAACCTAGGCACATACTTGAAAATGCTCCTAGATATCCTAATAACACATCACCTTGATTTATTGAGATTTTATTTACATACAACATTTCATGAGTTTTTTTTTTTGAGGTTAAAGAGACTGTGTATATAAGACCACTGCCCTGACTTGGTGATCAGATATTAGCAGTGCCATTCACAAGAATAATTCAGAAACTGATCAAGCCAGCTCGATAACGAGACTCATTGTCTTCTAGTTGCAATACTGAAAGCAACTACCATGGCTTGGTGACCATATTGTGATAGCTTCAGTCCAAATTAAACCCATGATCATGGCAGGGATGGCTTGCGATAGGACCCCCCTGTCCCTATATGCACGAGCATCTTTAACAATGAGCAAACCAAGTTTTATTAGGTTGAAAATTACAAGGCACTACCATGGCTTGGTGACCATATATGTCAAATCCCAAAATTTTCCGAAAAATTTAAAAAATTTTAAGATAGCAATTTATGTTATTAAATGCAATCATCTAACTATTTTGATTGGATTGAAAGGTCATAACTGTGTCTGAAGTATCTGTTATTGTGCCGTTACTGATTGTTTTATTGTTTTGCAATCTCAAGGGGGGATTGCCATAACAGACTGGGCTTACTTAGCTTCCGAGCTAATGCATCGATATGTCTTTCTCTTACAGATATACAGGTATTGTACGAGTTTCTACATTTAAATCTTTAAAGTATAAAAGTCAGTTAGCTGTACCAAATCATTCAGTGAAAAAGTCTAGGCATGCAAATCAGGTTTATCAAGCTTTTTAAGGTAGAATACTTTTGCATCAAGCCCAGTTCAAAATTCCGAACATGTTTTGTTTTACACTTTAATTGTTCAGCTTGGGAGTGAAAGACGTCACTATGTCTTGTCGATACCTGTCTTCTATTGTTTAAAATTTAAGGATCTGTCTTGGGTGAAATCTGCTTATTATTTCCATAAAAGATACTTGCATAAAAACTATAAGCACTTATGGAAGTAGTTCTTCATTATCATATTTGATTGAACTCATGGTGTATTAAGGATAACACAAGTCTATTATTTCTTAATCCAATATTTATGAGTTGCATAACTTGATATCTACCAGTTAGAGTTCCATCAAGAGGAAATAACAAGTCTTACTCATCTGTACAATATAGAATCGTCATTTATTTATGCCCTACATCTCTACAATAACTTAGAGAATGGATATAGATATAGTATCTCTTATTCCTACATATTAGGCTAGGGTATAAATTTGAAATGACCGGTTTGCAATTAGCATTTGATTTTCTTGATAACTACCTCCTGGGCAATTTTTTTTTTTTTTAATAATGTATCAAATACTCTATGTTTGAAACAGACTCCAAGTCTCAAACTTGAATGCTATTGACCAAGCAAGTTTTTGTGGAATAATGTAAAAGGTATTACAGACATCATTCTAGGGTTTTGATTATTATAAGAATGATATATGAATTAACCATTATGAAAAAATCATACAACAACTTCTTCTATATATAATATGAGTTCTTTTTAGCAACACTGATAAGATTATCATCGATTGTAATGATTGTTTATTGTTTTCCAATACAATAATTGCAAGCATGTGTTAACATGGAATAAATTGCAAGATTGAACTATGGTTCGTAACCATAAATGGGATATTCTTACTATGAAATTTAATTGATAATCAATAATTGGGGTGTCCTCTTGGAACTATAGAGTCTTGACCCACAGCATGGAAAAATATAAGCTGCTACGTGGTTGAATGAGAGCCAAGTGCTTGGCGATATAAAACATGGGATCTAACCCTACCTCGTCATTATCCTTCACCTTCGGGCTCGAGTCTGTCTGCAACATCTCCAGGTCTGAGTCTTTGTTGTGGCGCTGTTGATTCATCTTTCAAGTTATTACAGTTCCCTTGCTTAACGTTATCGTTGGAAATCTTTAGGATTGATTGTTGACAGCTATGAGAGTGTTATAAAGCCTAGGGTTTATCCCTTGAGTTCCTTTACGGGTTTGGTCGCCATTGTTACAGTGTGCCTATCAGCTTGCATGCTGTCTCAACCTTCGTATTGTCCATAGCTTCGTCTGAGAGTCCTTTGCATTCGTTGTTTGGCAACTATAGATGGCAAGAATCTAGGGTTTGTATTTTTGTTAACCGTAGAATCCCTGTCACAGCATAGTCATAACTCTCGGTGTGATTTTCTTAAGACTTCCATTCAAGGAAGAACAACCATTGCTTTTGCTAGCTTAGTTACTCGGTGGCAAGGATGGGGTTTTTACACATCTTGTGTTCGTGGTTAGTAGGATAGTTACTGTAATGGCAGCCTCCTTCAAAGCCGGTAAGTTACTGTGTTCTCCTTTGCGTTTGCGATTACAAGGATTGGTTTTTAAACAAATTAAAGTTTCTAACAAATACTTCTCTATCTTGCAGGTCCTGGCTCCACTTCGTCTTGGATGTCACCAGCTTCAGCAAAAAGGCATTTTCTGGTAAGCCTGGTTCTTCCATGGCATTTTCCTCCTTGTGGATTGTTTGGGCGGTTAGGGTTTGAACCATGGAGGAACGGTTCGGTGACTGTCTCGGTTCTGTTGGGTCTTTTATTTGTTTGATACTGGAATCCTTGGACAGGTTTTAACCCTGTAAGGTGTAAGAAAAGTCATGGCTGCAGCCACATGTAATTTAATCGTTTTTCATGTGATAACTAAGGTTTAAAGAAGAAATATTGTATTAAAAGGAGAGGTTGTAAGCCTGCTCTAAAGATGAGGTTACAGCCTCAAGGTTTTTTTTTAAGCCGTGTTCGTAGAATTTTTGTTTAGGGTTTTACCCAGGGTTCGTAATTTAACTTGTTATAAGGTTTTTGCTTGTACCTGGGGATTGTTCATCGCATGCATTTTTGTTCTAAGCTATTTCAATAGCAAGTAATCTTTCTTTAGTTTTGTAATCCTATTACACAGTAGATTTGTTACTTGACTGTATATGAAAACATTACATTTACTATTTAGCAAATGCGTTGCTTGTTCAAACGTAGATGGTCAGGTTGACCCGAACTATTTTAATGTTAGAGAAGTCAATTTGAATGTTTAAACTGTCAAATATGATGCGACTCTGTTGATAAAATTCTTGTGTAGTAATACTGTCGAGTTTTTATATACCTATATTTTGTTTTGTGGTTGTTCTCATAAATTATCCAGGGTTCTCATTTCGGTTTAACAAAATAACTCTGTTTAATGTTTCTCCTAAAACTTTTTGAGCTGGGTATGACGTTTATTGTAAATTCTAAGTTTGTAAAATCACTTAACAGTGATCCTAGGTTGTGACTGCAGGTGAATCGTTGTTCTAAGTCTCCATTGTTTTAATTACTTGAAAAGTCTGTTATGATGGGTTCGAACCGAAATGACAACGGTGGTTTTATTTAGATGTTAATTCTGTAGATACGATTTTTGTTTAGATGTTTATTCCATTATTATGAAAATACTTCTGTTGGTAGCTGAGAAACAAGTGAACAAATTTAATAAACAGTGGAGCTCGATAAAAATTAGTTGCCGAAGAAGGGACTGGTTAAATCTTGATTAGGGTTTGTACTCTAATATAAAAGTCCTAGCTATGACTACAACATCTCCCGTAAGGTCTGTCGACAAAGATATAATAATTGTAATTGTTTTTATGGTTATAATTTCTGTTGTCTTCTATGACTGTTTATTTTATTTTGTTTCTACAGAGCATAAATACGTTACTTCTCTACTTGAGCATCATAAATAAACTAGGATTAAAATTATGATAATAACTACTGCTCTAACTATTACCATTATATGAAAACATTAAAGATATCTGATTAGTAAAGTAATAATGATACTGAGGGATGTTGGAAACACAGTGAATCTCATCAAATCTATTACTGATAATCCGAGATGCTAACTTTTAATAATCTAAATATTATCTTGACCTGTAGATAACATACACAACATGCATTCATTTGTAATTAATAAACATACAGGAATAAATAGCAGAACCTAATTCTCTGGACAACAACAGCAATGGGAGGCTGTTCCTCCCTACCAACTCCTGGAGAGTGCCCAAACAACACTTCTCAGGACCCCCGAGCTTGCTCTGGTCTCCCTGGCTGGAACTAGGTGCAGCAGATTAATTCTCTCAGCCCAAACAGCTACAATGGAACCAAGTTACTGCAGCATTCCTCTCAAAACAACTTCCTTACTGTTTTTCCCTCTTCCTCAATGGGATTCCTGAATAACATTCACCTGAATGTATTCTCCCTCCAGAACAATGTTGAACCCCCACTTCAGTTCATTGAGTACTATTTAAAAGATTGCCTAGGTCTTTGTTGGGTTAACTGTCATTAATGAGCCACCTGCTCAGATTCCACTTTCTTGGGGAATCATGACCCCAAAATATAGGGAAGTTGCCACCTGCAACTTAGGAAGTGTTTGAGGATGCTGCCACTTGTCTTTTGCCTTTCCACCTAGTTCCATCCACCAGTTAGACCAGTAACCTCTTTTAACAGCTCTCCCATGCTGTTGTCTCCATAATTCATTTATTAATAATAAAATATTCTGATTTACATTCCATTTCTAGTGACTCTGCTGAGTCATCAATTCCTACTTAGCATTAATTTAACATAATGTCTCAGGAATATAATAAAAACAATTACATTATTTTTACAAAATTGGGGTATGTGACAATATATTAGTAATGTTACTCACCAATGCTTTGCTGATCATGAATGGACCGACCTATCATACGATCTTCCAACTCCCAGTAAAACTAAAAGTCATCTTCCAAGTGTGGTGGATTGATGTGAAGATGCCATTCTGCTTAGCACCTATGAACCTAATGGGCTGGCTTGATAGTAAGACTTCCCACCTTATAATTTACATTTATTAAGAGATTTATTACCAAGGTGATTGTAAAAGGATCCAGAGCAGAACAAGCTAGGCAGGTTATTATGATATGCAGCTTGAACCATGAAACATGAGACAACGGAGACTCTACTATTCTCGAGACCCCAATTAAACAAATAATACATGTGTAAGACAATGACCATTGTGGAGAGATATCAATTCAGGTTCCTGTAATCATTAAATGTATGCCCTTTGTTGAACAACCTCTGATACAAGACAAAATTATGGCTGGCAGACAGTTATAAAACCCAAGCTGAAATCATCACCAAGAGAGAAACTGATCAATGAGTATAACCAAATGTGTGGAGTTTAAAGCAAACAAATGAAAACAAAGCAGACAATCCAATCAAGAAAAGAAATAGCAAAACAAACCTATGTACAAGTACATCATCCTGATCAAACAAATTACTTTTTGAGGAGTGAAACATTCACTGTATAAGTGTCCATAACTCCTTCCAGTGTCTGTAATCGAACAGTACCAGGACCCATCTTTTCTGTAACAATGAAAGGTCCTAGCCAAAGGCGTTGAAACTTGGTATACTGGTTCTTATCTTTGTGTTGTTTGTCCCATCTTAAAACCAAGTTTCCAACAGAAAATTCCCTGTCAGATGAATATTTTTCATCAAACCATCTTTTCACCATCTATTGATGATGATATAACTTGTTTCTACCACTTCTCTATCTTCCTCCAGTTTAAGTAGGGTATCAATTCTCTGTTGGAGGGGAGAAGAATCATCTTCTTGGATAGACTGGGCTAACTGTAGTGAAGGGATGGTAAGATTAGTAGGAAGAATGGCTTCTTTGCCATACACTAGACAGTAAGGAGAATTTCCAATTGCTGCCTTTGGAGTAATCCGATCTTCCCAAAGAGCATTATTGAGCTGTGTATGCCAATCTATATGGTGAGAGGCCACAGTCTTCTTCAGAATGTTGATCAAATTTTTGTTCGAAGGCTCAGCTAAACCATTACCCTGTGGGTAGTAATTGGCAACAAATTTGAGTTTAATCCCCTTTTCAAAAGCATATTCAGTTATGTCAATCGAGGAAAAATAGGATGCATTATCAAAAACTAGGAATTCTGGAGTACCAAATCGTGAAAGTATCTGACTGTGTAGTAAAGAAATGACTTGGCTGGCATTACATTGCTTAAGTGGGACTGCCTCCACCCATCTGGTGAAGTAGTTAGTTGCTGTGAGAATGTATTTGTGTTGGAGGGATGAGGTAGGATTTATGGGCCCGACAAAATCCAACCCCCATTGCTGAAATGGAAACTGAACAATGACTGGTTGCAGAGGGAAAGCAGGTTTGTTGAACTTCCCTGTGCATTTCTGGCATGGTTCACACCTCCTTACATAGGCATAAGCATCATTAAACAATGTAGGCCAGTAATACCCAGCTCTAAGAATCTTATGAGCTGTTGTCTCACCTGAAAAATGACGTCCAGTTGGTCCTGCATGAAATTGGAATAAGATGTCATCAGTTTCATGTTTTTCTAAACACCTAAGAAAAACCCCATCATAGTTTTTCCTAAATAGAACTTCATTAATAAACTGATAAGGTGCAGCCTTTAATCTCAAGGCTCTTCGTTTCTTAAAGTCTGGTTTAAGGAGAAAACCCATTATTCAGGAAAAATTTGATATGATCATACCATTCTGATGTCGGTGTATCAATAGCATTGATAGAACCTGTAGGGATATCTTCTTCCTGTTCCCATTCAACTTGTTGCTGTAGGGGATCGTTAGATTGAGCAGTAAGAAGGAAAAGGCCTTGTCCTTTGACAATTTTGGCTGGCCTTATTTCCAAATCATACTCTTGCAGAGCGGTCATCCACTGGGCTCTTTTTCTCCAAAATCCTTCTGGATCATCACATTTCTAATAGCAGAATACGAGACAATGACCTTTGTTCGAGATTTTAACAAATAAGGCCTGTACTGTTTGACAGACTTGTAAACTGCGTAGGCTTGTTTGTCAATTTGTGAATAAATGAGACTTGCACCCTTGAAGGTTGAACTCATGAAAGAGATTGGGATCTATGTATCGTTGTCATGTTTTTTGGTCGAAATCTAATTTTAAATCCTCAAATGTACCCATCGAGTTTTAATTTTCAATCATAGAAAGGATCCTCTATAACTCTAATCTATAAAAGTCAGCGGATCTATTGAAATTGCTCATGAATGAGGCATTAATGCTTCTAGGGAAAAAATTTAATGGCTCTTATCGCACAAATATCTCCAAGTGCACCCATTGTATCCTTTTTCATAAAGCATTTTATTTACGTTGAGTATTGCCTCCTGAAGCTAACAACAAGTCGATCACAACCCTCGAAGCTCAAGCTCCATATTTCCATCGCTTTGTGGGAAATAATACCCATGGGAATAATGTTTTTGCTATAGTAGAAATTAGAGTAGAAAGAGAAGGAACACACCCAAAGGAAGACAACAATTGTTGACAACTTAAGAAAACTTGCTATCGAAATGGAAGACCTAGCAAATAAGAGGAAGGATTACCTAAGGATTCAAGGGGAGAAGCTTGATAAAGATGTGTAAGAAATACATGAATTAAGAAAGAATATAACAATATTAGAAGGGGAAATAAATGACTGGAGGGACAGGTATGAAGAAGCATTAACATAAGCCAAAATGGTAAAAACGTCGTCCTCGACCAAGAAAAAATGTGGGTAGAAGTGGTTAAAGGTTTTCCCAAAATAAGGGCCCGCCTTGAATTCTTTTTGGAATTCCATTCAATTTATCAAGAGGTCAAAAAATATTTGGAAAATAATTAAGAAGTTATACGAGTCAGATTTCAAACTGTCATGGTAGAAAATATAGTTGTCAACTCACTAACTCCATATCAATTAATGTTTTTAGGTATCCATGATAGAATGTCATCCCATATGGATATTAAGAGTAGTATAAGTAAATTTTATAGTCTGGAGGTCATAAAGGGTAAATGAAAAAATCATAGGAATTAATGAGATCATAGATTAGATAACTTGTTATGTCTTCTTCTTATCTCTCTTTCTTCCTTGTAATGATATTATAGAACTTCTTTTGACTAGAGAGAGACAATAAGCTTAGGGAAGGGATGGAAATTTCCTTCTTCAAAGGTCTACTCAAGGATGCAATATCAAGAGGAATAACTCACCTTTGGGATGGAAATGTGGACCACTACAAACAATTAGACTACCACGATATGTTGAACACTAAAAGGGATGAATAGCATAAATTCGAAGGCTTGCAAGAGACCTTGAAAGGGACAACTATCGTCCAACAGTTCTCTGGGGAGTTTGAGAAATGGTCTAGTTTAAAAATCACTTTCAAAATTTCACCACCCACATCCTATGAAAATTTTACCAATTCTAAGATGGAAATGAATTCAATGAGATCCCATAAATATCCCATCCGAAAAACCTGGCATCAAATTTCCAAGTATCACAAAGTAGTCCTTCCATGTCAAGGGTAGCCTTCCATAGCATCACAAACATCAAGGCATATTTCTCCACAATAGGGCTCCACTCAGCAAATTTAAAAGTAACTAAAGCAGGTAGGTAGTTTCAAAGCAGGTAGGTAGTTTCAAAGCAGGAAACAATATTCTAAGAAAGAGACAAAACAATAATCATTAGAAAGGGATAGTTTGAGAATCCATAGTAAAAATGGGTAGTTTCACAAAAGCAATATCAATATTTGTCCCCCCTTCTATAAAAGATAAATTCGCTTAAGCATTTTTTTGAGAGAGACTCTCTAGAGAACTACATAGGATCATATTTTGTTAGGACTAGGTAGGTTGCATACTATCAAATTGCTCCATGAGATTATGATCTCAAGTTTATGTTAGCATGTAACAACTTCCCACTGTTATTGTAATTATCCTTATGTAAATCCAAAGCCTCTTCAACCTATGCAATTTTTTTTAATATCAATACAGCTTTGAGCAGTATGCTTTTCTACCATTTTCATGGCATGGAGGTGTTGAATATCAGATGATGACCTTAGATTTCATTTGCATGACCTGTTTTATTCATAAATGTTAATATGTTTGAATAGTAATGAAATATTCAATTACTGTTTAATTTGTGAATGGTTTAGCTTCCATTGCACGAGCTTCACTAAGATTCAAATTACTTGTGTATAAATTACTGAATTCTAAAATGCTTAGTACATTTTATGTCGCCGGGAAATCAACCTGTCCCATGTCCTGAGCATTTTGAATATTGAATTATATTATATTAAAAAAATCAAAACTAACATACTTTAATTTATTTTATGAGTACATTACTTTAGAAGTGCATTCATCATATTATATTCAAAAGCAATTTATGTATTCAAAAGTACTCTTACTTTTAGTCACATCAAAGAAGTTTTTTTTATTGATTTTATATTTGGACATCTTTTCAATTTAATTTAACCAGAGTTACATTGATTGTAGTGTAAGAGGGGAGTTGTAAATATAGCTTCCCCATAAAATGCCTAACTCATTATATTTTATTATATCTCTTAGTAGACCCATTTTAGACCTCAAATTTTCCCTAATGAGATAACAGGAACAAATAATTTACCAGTAGTAACTAAAAAATAAAATCATGGAAAATATTTTTTCCCAAATAAATGAATCAATGAATTTATTACATTTCCCACCTTGTATTTGTAGATGGTATTCTTGTGTTTGGTATGGGATCAATAGGAGAGGGACAAGACTTGGGATGGAATTTAAAAAATGAATTTAAAGTGACCTAGATGGTGCTATCTACGTCGAGACTGTTATGAAACCAATGCACACCTCTTTAGTGAAGGCCCCTTCTCTATTCAAGTTTGGAAGGATGTGGATACTTCCTTGAACTTACAAAACTTGTGGAATAAAGGAAATAATTTGGAGAAATTTAAAGAGTGGTTTGTGAGAAGGGACCTCAAGCAATTCAAAGTTATCCCTTATCTTGTATTGTGGAGGATATAGACAACCAAATATGAAAGAATTTTGGAAGATAGGAAGGTTCATAGATTTCAAGTGGTAGATCAAGCAATATACCTATTTCCTTTCTTCCAGGATACCCCAAAAGCTTCAAAGGATAAGCAAAGAATTCCTCCTTAGATAAATAAGACCTCCCCTTCAGGCTTCTTTGATGGGGTGTGTTGAAATGAGGAATTGAAGTGTGTAGCTGGTTATGTCCATATATTTGATGATCATTATTATGCTCCCCTCAAATATCTACGCTCAAGTACAATGTGTAGCAAACTGTTTTACTATCCTTCATCATTTCAAGCAAGAAGGTGAGGTTGTTCAAAAAATATTAATCACCCCCAAGGTGATTGATAAGGAATTATCTTGGAGTTATTTGACGGGGCAACTCAGGGAGTTCCTTTAATCGGGGCTATGGGGGAATCCTATATTTTGCAGATTCACATTGGGTTAAATTCTCAGTGAGTTAAATTATGTTAAATACATTATTTAGGACATGTCATAACAGAAGAAGGAATATCCGTAGATCCAAATAAAATAAAAGCTATTATGGACTGGCCTACACCTAAAAATGCGGTTGACATAAGATAATCTATGGGTCTTACAGGTTATTACCGAAGATTTATAGAAGGATTATCTAAATTAGCTTGCCCAATAACATCTCTTCAAAGAAAATATGCCAAATTTATTTGGTCAGCTAAATGTGAGGAAAGCTTCCAAATATTGAAATAATTGCTTACTACAACTCATGTATTGAATATTGTAGATTCGTCTAATATTTTGTAGTATGCAACGATGTCAGTAAACAAGGACTGGGTGGGGTATTGTTATATGATGGACATGTTGTGTGTTACAAGTCGAGGAATATTAACGACCATGAACAAAATTATGCTACTCATGAATGGAAATTACTTCCATCATCATTCCTTGAAGGTATGGAGGCATTACTTGATAGGCATAAAATTTATGTTAATGACAAATAATATTGGGATGAAATTTTTGTTTGACCATGAAAACCTCAATGTGTGACAATATAGATGGTTGGCATTTCTCAGTGAGTCTGATTTCAATATTAAACACAATAAAGGAAAGTAAAACATGGTGGCATATGCATTAACACAGAGTATGCATACCATTCACATGACCTCTATTAGTGTTATCATAAAATGAGGGCAAATTTGCTGCAATAGAAACTAGAATTAAAGAATGGACATTATGAACTGACTGAATATGGATTGTTGTTACACAGTAACATGTTATACATACCAGAGGAAACAAATTTAAGGTTGTTACTATTAGATGAACTGCACAAAAATCCTTTTTTCAGAACATCTAGGTTACTAGAAAATGATTTCAACATTTAGAAAACAATATTTTTGGCCTAAAATTAAAATAATTTTTTTTAATACCTTGTAATTGGTCGTGAGAACTAGAATGGTTCCAATTGTTTTCATATATATTATGGTTAATAATATCATGAATTTGTTTACAAATGCTAAACCCGTATATCCATTAGGGTTTTGAAAATTATAAAGAATCCTAGAGAATGAACCAATATTAAAATAAGAGGTATTTGCCAAAACATTGCGATATGCCTTAGAATAATTTTAACCATGCACATTGGCAACGAAAACATTTTTCATGGAATACATTCATTACACAAGCGACAAAGGTTCATACTATTGCTAGAAGGTATCAACAAAATATTTATAATAAAACATGGAAACGTGTGAACTTAGAACAAAGCAAAGGTACAAGAAACTGTAATCAAGTTCACAACCATAGAGATGTTGGTATGGGGAAACAAATAGGCATACATGAACACATAGAACCAAACAAGGAAAACTAGTCATGTAATATTTACCTTCAATTCATTCGATAGATTTCATATTAAAAGGGTTGTGGAAAAACCAGACAACAAGATAAAACAGTTGAATTGTCTTTGTTCTGTTGAATTGTGTGACAAAATGAATGGAAGGAAGTACCTTTGAAAAATAGGACATTGATATTATCCTTCCATTCTTTTATTGTCCCTAGAAAATTCCAACCCTTACAAAAAACTTGCCTAAAACTAATTGACATTTGAAAAAATCCTAAACTTAGAAGAAAATAAGCTAGCCTGGTGGGTGAGCTGCTTCTTGGTGTGTAATCTGCTTCTTTTTCCTAATCAATATCCATTAAATTTTCCTCTTTTCAGTGAGGATCCTTTCCATTTTTTCAATCTGGGTCGTGATCTTGTTCTCCAACTTCTTCTCTATCTCCTCTACTCGTTCTTGAATCTATCTTCATCTCTTATTACTCATAATGGATTTATTCTATCCTTGAGTTACTAGAACATGATGTCCCCACCATGGACCTTTGAATGTCTTCAATCTGCTTAAACAAATCCCGTATGACTAGGAGCAACTCATCAATGTCCCTAAGTTTTCCAGTAGGTCCATGACTCCTACCATCCACCATTTTAAAACTAGAAGATTGGTGCAAGAGCTTCTGATATACGAGCTCACCACTGCGTAGAGAATTACCTAAAATCCACTACGTGGCCTTGTTTAAAATTAAAACCCCCAAATGAGGAAGAGGGCCGACGGAGGGAAGAACAATTAGAGCTAGGGCCATGTTAGTCAGAATTTTCCACAATCAACAAGGAAGAGGAGGGGAAACGATTTAATAAACCAAAACTTCCTAAAACGAAAAAAATAGCACCGTCGAAAAATGAATGTGAAAGTATAGGAAATATGTGTCTATTAATTTACGTGTGAGAGACCTTATGCTCATTATCCTTAGGGTTGATGCATGGGTAAGATCAAGCATACATGGAATTTCATATCCACTCTTAGGATTCGCACATGCATGAACAAGATACTTACCATACCACATATTATCATGATGTCATCATGGGTTTGATATCATGCGATAAGGGGCACTCAATCCACCCCTCTTCATGATGCCTCTTCTGACATGAAATTGACCAAAATTTACACATGGAAATGTCAACAACATGAAACTGCATTCTCAACAACATGAAGTTGCAATTCTAGGATGAAAATGTTGCTCTGAATCTACCCAGATGCACGAAATCGCAATTTGATCAACTAAAGCCTGCAATTTCACTAATTTTTAGTTCACCGGATTCCAGAGGCTTCTATGGAAATGGGCATTTTGATGTCTAGATATTGGGTTCATGATGTTTATGTTTCCTCTTTTTAGAGCAGCAATCACTATTACTGCTATCATGATCAAAGTCATTATTACTTGGATCAAATTTAGAGGATGAGTAACTGTTCCTTTTATCATTTATTGATTTCTTATGCTTATGTTTATGGGACATTATTTCAGAATCAGACTTCATTTCTAATTTTCTGCCTCTTTCATCATTATGACAGTTCTCCCTTAAATTTTGTTGTAACTCCTCCCGAACCTTAAGGATCCGTTCATTTTCTTCTTTAACAGCTTTTAACTCAGATTTTAAATCTTGTACAGTGCGTAAAATTTTGGAAGATTGATTATTTAATTCAACATAAATTCCTTCAGAATTATTATTATTATTACTCTCATTACGAGGAGATCTGTCCTCTGTTGATTCTTCTGGTATTTTCATACCTGCAATTTAAAGGTCAATCTGTTCTGTGCAAAAAATAAAATTGAATTAAAAATTAGTAACATAAACTTTCTGATTTGTTTTCTGTTTGCGCGTGTGAGCCTATTTCAGGCCTAGAGTTTGAACTGGCGCTCTGATACCACATGTAACATCCCAAAAATCGCTAAAAAATTTAAAATTTTTGATATAGCAAATTCATAAGAAAATGCTAACTACGGAATGAAATATATTTAACTAATTAACTAATGGCAGCTTCACATAATTACCATTGTTATTTCTAAACAGTAGTAAATGCAATAACACAATGTTTATCTTCTCATGCGTATTGGTTCTAGTGATAATACTGGCGACTTGTTTGCATACTTCTGAAGGGGTTCCTCTAGGGTGCCCTTGGGTTTACTTAGGTTTGATAGCTAAAGCATTGGATTCTTTTCTTTCGCAGATCTACAGGTAAGGTAATAGAATAATTCAAGCATTTCAAGAAAATGTTATACGCTTCAGCTAGCCGTCTCTGTTTTTAAGATAGATGTATGTACTGTCATGCATGAAGGTATCGATGGTATGGAGTTTCAGTTTTTGTTTTATCAACTTGTACTATTTTTCTCCTAACATGTGAGAGTGTAGCTAGAGATATTTTACACTATACTTATGTTGTAATTGTTGGTAGAATCATTGGAAATACAAATTATATTAACAGTCTGAATAATGCGACAAGGTTGGACATGATGTACTCTAGTAAAAAGTCTTTAAATCTAGATAATGACAAGCATAAGATGATATCTATTGTTACGACACGGTTGAACAATAAGTGATATTAGTGAATAACGCTACAATAGATTATAGTGGGACTTCTTAGAATTAGAATCCTACCTTATTCAATTTGAAATGCAAATGTGTATTAATGTTCGCATTATTACAATGCTATGGTGCATAATAAAATTTGGCCTCCACAACTATATGACCTATTTCATATGCATCCTAAAATACTATATGCTTCTGCAATTCCTAATCTACTATATGAATGTATGGACAATTTATTGATTTATTATGTAAATGTGACATAGATTAATTTGTCACAATACCCTATGTTCTAAATGGAATAATGGTTAGAGATTATAATACATAAGTCTTATGCGAAATAAATCTTAGCATTGATATCATATTACATGCCTACTATTTGGATAAAACTTAATGTTAGAATTACAATGCAGGCTTACTATGCAAATCGAAACTTTAACATTTGAATTGCGTTACATGCATACTATATGACTAAGACTTAACCTTGGAAATATATAAGATGGTTATGGTTATATAACATGGATACTATTGCGAAATTGTAAACAAAGTTTGGAATAATATATAACCTGGTTTTTATGACAGGGTCGTGCTATTGCCATTAAATATGCTGATGACAAGAGTTGATACCACCGCAGGCACAGTCTGGCAAGGTGATATGTAGGATCGAGCATTTATGAAACCCTGTGCCTTGTTAGTGGAATGTCTCGTTGGAAAATACCTGTAACAGCTCCACATGATGTTCTCCTGTCAGAAAGGCCATCGTTGATGTTTGAACCATTTGTGGTGTTTGGGATGAGATTTCAGTACTATGTTGTAATTGATGTCTGTAGTATGGAAGCTTCTCAGCTTGCCTGGTTAGAGTGACAGTATCTTAAGTTTTGTGTCAAAAAAAGACTACGTAATTTTTGTTGCTGAGAACTCATCTTCCCCATCAATTTTTTAATATACAAGACTTTATTAAGTCGTTTTTTTTTTTATATACTTGTCTTGTTCGTCTGTTGGGGTTTCAAACCTGGAATGTTCCTGTGACTTGAAGGTGTAGAATGAAAACTTGTTCTTGAAATGGTTTTGCGTTTAAGCTTTGATGTATAAAAGAGGTTATGGTTTCGTAAACAAAGAATTGGTACTTCCTTGCTATCGTTTCCTTCATAGAGTAGTGAACTGTAAATTTTAAAAGGAAAAATGATGTAACAGAATGGAAGTGAAAGTGAAAAGACTGTTGCTTTCACTAAACAATGGGTAGATGTTTGTAAACTATGGAAGGCTTCGGCCTGTGTGTAGTTCGTTGATTTGTAAATATTGATGTGTTTTCATCCTATAAGAGGTTCGAGTGTTAAGGGTTTGTCTTTGTGTGGAAAAGTATGGCTTGATCTTGCTCCTCAATATGATATCGGCAGCCAAACTTGTTGTTTGTTACTACTGTTAGAGTTGTTCCAAGAACATTGTAATAACTAGCATACTTGAGATGATACCGAGACTTTGACTATGTCGATCTATGGAAAATGAATACAGTTTGTAATTGATGTTTAGTTTTTATGGAAATTAACACATGGTTTGACATAAGGTTGAAATGGTTAAAAATGTTGGATGTATTCCGTGAGTTGATATCATTGTTTATAGTTATAGAATGAATTGATAAATTTTTTGTTTCCTACTATGGAATTGATAATGTAAAACAATCAGTAATTCTGTGCATGGAGTACTTGATACTTTTTTACTGTGTACTATTTTCAAAAGGAAAAATAACAATATCCTGCATGTTGAGATTAAATCTGTAACTGTTATAATATAAACGTATACATTTTAAATACTGTAATACAGAGAAACAATTCTTATACTGTTAGAAAAGAAAAGCTATTTGTTTCGAGACAAAAGATATTTATGGAATGAAGAAAACATTACTGTTCATTTAGGAGAACAGTTATCTATAAATAGAATGATAAGGAAGACACTGTAGATGTATATACAGAAATTAAACAGTAAGAAAAAAACTTAAGAAAAATATAACAATTTCATCTTCTCAATCACCTGGCTATTTTCCTATCTTGATCTATCTAACTTAATTTTATCTCTGTACTAGAGTACGATGCATATCCATTTGCATGGGGAAAAATGGAAAGACTATTTTATTCAATCAAAATCAATTTTATACAAAATCTTAACTTACTTAGGGAACTGAAATAAATTTATAAAATAAAACAGTAAAAGTTATTATGCAGCAAAACTTTAAAATGTATGAAAATAGATAAGATAATGGAACCTGCAAATGAAGATAGGGCCGACAAACAACCAATGAGGCCTGTTCCTCCCAACCTATTTCAGAGAAGCAGCCCCATTGCTGGATTCTTGTGAACCCCCGAGCCCGATTACTAAACCACTAAGTAGATGAAATTTGTGTAGAAGCAAGGCACTCAAAAATGCCTTCAGCACTCAGCATCAAATTCCTGTAAAAACATGCCTTCGGCACTCAGCATCAAACTCCTAACTCAATAGAGTTTGGCAGACTCACAACATGATCAACAACTTAGCATATCCCCTCATCAAATCTCTTGGGTGCAACACAGCAAAACCCCAAGGTAAATTTCCTCGTCAGGAAAAGTGATGAACGTCAGTTCATAATTTGATGGCTATTATATAGACTGCATACGTCTTTAGTGGTCAGTTTGGAATCATAACCAAATCATATACATGTATATTTATTTTAAACAAGCAAGAAGATGCAAAATAACCAAATACTTATCTTTATTGGACGTCTTCACTTTACTCCACAGGATCCTTCTTTGCTCTCCAAGCATTGGATTTCCCGTGGATACAACAATGAATGTTGGGCCAGCACGCAAGCTACTCCACAACATCAAGTGGTTAATGTTCCCACCAACTATTCTCTGAATTTATCGAGCGTCAATTGCTCTCTAGATTTACCAAGAATTTATAGTCCACAACCAGTTACTCTCTGGTTTACCAAGAATTTATAGTGCACAACCAGTTACTCTCTGGTTTGCCAAGAATTTATAGTCTTTCAGGGTCTTGCCTTCCTGCAATGACCAAGGTTTCCAACAAGGAAAACAATAGTGTATCAGCTTAGCTATTAAAAGATTTATACTTGAAATATTCATTATTTCAAACAAGACGTAAATGAAATTGAATACTTATCTGTATTGTGCGTTCCCCCTCTGGTCCACAGGATCCTGCTTCGCTTTGCAAGCCTTGGGATCTCCTATGGACTTTGATCTAGTTAATGCTTATCCAGTACACCTCCCCATCAGCTGGATTTACCAAGCATTTGGTGGTGCCCAACCAGTCCCATACCTGTTTGGCCCTCTCCATTGTCGAGCCAGCACATTCGTCTGGGTCATCGACCAATCGAAGGAAACTGCGCCACTTGACCATTATAAGTCAAGGCTCTACTATGCAGCCATAGGCATATCAAGGTTTTCAGTCAGTCCTTGGCGCCCGCCCTCCCACTGCTGTCCCAGTAGAGATTTTATGCCTTTACCAATGTCACCACACCTTCTTGTACCATCTGACCATTATAGGTCAAGGCTCTACTATGGATCCATAGGCATCTCAGGGTTTTCAGTCAGTCCTCAGCGCCCGCCCTCCCACTGCTGTCCCAGTAGAGATTTTATGCCTTTACCAATGTCACCACACCTTCTTGCATCGTAACCCTTCACACACATCAACTCTTCATTCATACAATGACGCCACTCCTTCTCTTGTGCAAATCGGTGGTTTCTTTTAGGAACTTTATAGGTGACTTTTTTTACTGCAGGTTAACATGAACCCTACTCACACAAGGATGATACCTCTTCTTATTACACAGCTCTTCGGGCTTGTCCATCCCTTCTGGTAATATTTCACGTGAGCATAGAAAGGTTGTCAATTTCCATACAGTCCTTTTGCGTACCCTTCTTCACTTTGCCCTTTAATGTGCAGTATCAATCTGCATCTGTGTAGGCTGACATTACAAGAAGGATAAGCAAGCTCATCAGTATTGTTGTTCAAATTCTTAACCACATTTCATATTATTCACTATCAAGTATTGAAACACCAGGAATGCATCCATTCCCTTAGGGTGTAGTCAATATTGAAAACCCTATCATGACCTAGCACCAGAAAAGGTGTGCACCCCCTTTCCGACATGTGCCATGTAGGCCCTAATCATACTCAAGCAGTCTGCAATGATATAAATAAGATAGAGCATGCTCTGCATATTAACCCTAATAATTTAGACATGCATGTTCTAGTCTAGGGTCTCAGAATACTCATTCATTTTGCAAATGTGTCTCATATGCCTTCTTGGCATAGCTTTACCATCTCACTTCATGGTTTACCGGCATGTGGTTTGGTTGAGACATTATTAATGGCGTTTCACTCGAAACCCATTTCCAAAGCATGGGGTCATTCCCATCTAGTTTGGCTTTTGTAGGCCATCACACATGGTCTTCCTTCAATGTGTCATCCTGGCACATTTAACAATAAATTCAAATATGATTGTTCCATAACCAATCAATAACATCAATAATTAAATTCAACATGAATTTACAATGCTGTCCCTTACAAAAATTGATTTGCTTAGCAATGAGGCTATCCTCATATTGTTTGGCTCTTGTAAGTGGTATCACTCTGTCTATTATGGTTTCACCCTTGCTACCATACATGAACATCCACCTACAACATGTCCTCCTGACACAATTCTATATAAGCCAAACCGTCATTAGAAATTATAAGCAAATTCTCAAATCTGAAATTTGTAAATCTGTTTTTCTACAGAAATTAGATTTGCAACCATGAGACTATTCTCATAAACTTAAACTAGACAGTTTTCAGATTTGTTTCATGCATAAATTACACCCATGAGAACCTTCTCATAACCTTTGGCTTCTGCACATGGTAGATCTCGGTCTTTACTATGGACTTATCCTCATTGCCATACGCAAGACTTTTTCTACCTGAAAACTGAAACTTCAATCAGCTAAACACGTTGTGAGTATCTATGCATATAATCTGTTCATTGCTACAACAGTCATTGAAGTGATCTCAGAATTATAACACTCAATAATTCAAACACTTTCAGCTGTTAACATTTTAAATGCAATGAAATATATATATTTCTATATATGCATCATTATCACAATAAAATTGCAAGACACGGTCACACTATCCATGCAATAAATTGTAAATACTCATTACTTCACATTCCATGCAGCTCTGTCCTTCCAGCAGAGTGCTCTGGTAGCCCATCACATGTCTACCTTCTTCATGCAGTCCTTCTCCTGCATTCATAGGAGCTCATGAAATGATCTCGGGATTAGCAATGGTTCACCATTTCATCTATTACCAAATTGCATTGAACATATATATATCACAACCATGCATTCTCACAATGCATATTAACATGTGCACCTACACATGCATGCATATTTACAACATTTACCGAATATTTCAATGCACATCTCTTCAATGCAATCTTGCATTATTTCATAAATACTATGCATTCAAACATACTATGGCCTAACCATGATTACCACACACAGCATGCATTATCATGACAGGTCCATAAGTCCTCAATTGCTTTAGTTGTTAAACTCACAACCAATATTCACAAATGGCATGATATGAATTCATATGAATGCATTGAGGTTTCTAAGAAACTATAGGGTGTAAGGCTCCCTGCCATTCACATTCAGGCACTCAATGCAAACCAAATCACCATAGTTTAAACATAGTTGAAGAGACTCACCAAATCCTCTTTCAACATTCATGCAATTAAGCATAGTTAACCTTTACCTACATGGATGTCATTAACATCGATCGATGTTACCTGATCAGTTGGCCTCTTACCAAGGATACTCCGTCCTTTTTCCAACATCATAATCACGGATTTGTTGCACCATCCTCTCTTCATAAGGTTGTATGCAACAATCATCATCCACATCCTTAGCCATGCTTCGGTTATCTTTGGTCCTACAACCAATGCAAACATGACTAATTATTAGCAACCACAATAATTATCTTAAGTGGCTCATTGCATATGTAAAATCTCACTATTTTACCAATATGCAATATCATATACATTCGAAAACATTTTCACGCGCACTGTGCAATGTTTATTGATATGCCATCTAGTGCATATTCATCTTATCTATCTAATCTCTTGCGTATTCAATCATGCTTCTATGATCTGATTCCTACGACACTAGTTTTCATCAACCATAGGCACTACTATTAGTGGGCTATTGCATGTGTAACTTCACTATTTTATCAATATGAAACATCATGCTCATGCATAAGCAATTCACATGCATTATGCAATGACTTTCTAATCATGCCCACTAATTCATATACATTATTCTCTTGTATTTCCAGCATCCCTATGCCATAATTTCCAATACAGACAACTCAGGAAATAAAATAGCAAGAGAGGAGTTAAAGAATTCTCCCTTTCCAATTCCCCCTCCTGACATGGAGTTCCTCCTCCACATCATAGCTGATCCATTTTCTTGGCTTCCCTACCAAGCATACAAGCAATCATTAGCTATGATCTTCTCATGAATTAGCAATTCAACATATACATACGTGTATAATATTCATTTTTTCTATATGCAATTATTATGCTATAAACATAAATAGTTTAAGGTGAGTAATTTCCCTTTCATCCTCCACAATGGGTATTACAACCCATTACTCTCATTGAGATTTCACAACCCCTTCTATGCAATTCCTGCTTCTCATTCCAAGCATAGAGAATGCATTTCACACTTTCAACGACTATCTCCGGAGAACGACGGGGGTCAAGGGGTTTGCCCCCTTATGGAGTGATGGTGATTTTCCCATTTTCGGCACTTGAAAATGTCACTGGAAAACTGCAGAAATCCCCTGTTTCGGCGGACTTCGTCATTCTCTTTCGCCATTGCGGACGAACTTGTCGAGTCCTTCCGACACGTTGCGGACGATATTGCGGAGTCCTTCCGACTTTGCGGACTCTCTTCCGAACCGTTGCGACGAAGACTTCCGAGTTTCTCGACGAAGACTTCCAAGTTTCTTCCGCCGTTTCGGTGAGAACTTCTAAGTTCTTTCCGCTGTTGCGGGGCGACTTGCCGAGTTCTTCTGACGTGTTGCGGACAATCTTGCGGAGTCCTTCCAACTTTGCGGACTCTCGTCCGGCCTGTTGCGGCGAAGACTTCCGAGTTTCTTCCGCCGTTTCGGTGAGAACTTCTAAGTTCTTTCCGCCAGTTCGGAAAGAACTTCCAAGTTCTTTTCGCTGTTTCGGCAAGAACTTCCAAGCTTCTTCCGGAACTTTCCCCTTGGACGCTGAGAACTCTTAGAAAACTTTTCCGCTGTTTCAGGTCAACTCGGCGAGTTCTTCCGCCGTTGCGGACCAACTCGCTGAGTCCTTCCGAAACTTTCCCTTTGACACCGAACACTTAGAAAATTTTCCGTTGTTTCGGGCCAACTCGGCGAGTTCTTCCGCCGTTTCGGCGAGAACTTCCAAGTTTCTCCCAAAACAGACTTAACAATTTTTTTCAAAAACTCTTAAAACAATTTCAGATTCTTCTTTTCTTCATTCTATGATGACTGCTGCCTAGCAGGAGGTAACCTTACCTATGCAAACGCGATAGGTAGCCCATGAAGGCCCAATGCTGCAACCAGCAGCTCTGATACCAAAATGTAATGTACCTACTTGCTGACCCAATAAGAGAGGGAACATGATAACAATCTGTGGGGCTTTTCATAAAACTTAGCCTAGTCATTAGCATCATAAAAACATTGGTGTGCAGATACAAATTAGGCAATATGCACAGCGGATTTGAAACTATTCCACACACACAATTCATGCCCATCTAGCATATCAAAACAGTCATCAAATTAATGCATTGCAAAAGTAAATACATAGACAGAAAACACTTATCTTCATTATGCAATTGTTCCAAGCAACTCGCTATGTCGCTGCAACGTTCCACCCAACCATAGGGTCTTCGACGACATATACTCAATGCGTCCAAAGGCCACCCCCGAGTTGGGCATGATTCCTACAAGGAAAAGGGGACATTCCATCTCATTCACAACCGATTACTCATTTGCTCTCAGCCAAACCAGTGCACCACTAGGTTTATAAGGCTACACTTGGAACTCTGGATGCTTACTCTCAAGCTCAAGCCAAAGCAATGGACACCCATAACCCATACCCCAACATACTCTGTCTACTCACAACCAAAATGATCATGGGGAAAGGATACACATTTACAACAAAGGTGTTTACAAAACAAGGTCCACATTGGCTCTCCTCAACTCGTGGTTCACCCAAAACGAACTGTGGAATTTAGAATTCAACCCAAGGGAGAAAACCGATTTCTCCCATTGGTTATGATCCTTTCCAATGGCCCAAACAACCTCCAGGAAGACCCAAAAACGTTCTATTCTCTTCCCCACTTGTAACCAACACAAAAACGCCCCTTCCCATCTAGAAAGATGAAGGAGAACACAGAAAAACCATGCAGGAATATGCCCAAGCAGCTAGAGCTGCGTGAGGGAGCAAGGCAATGGTGAATAATGGCTTAGAGAGCAATTTCATGGCTCTTTTCTTGCCCAAGGAGACAAAAACGATTTTCCATGAGGGTGGCTTGCCCATACCCGAATTTGGACAGCCATACCTCCCATTCCCCAAGGCATTAACTACCTCAACCAACTCTTGGGAGAAATCAATGATTGGGTACAAAAGTCAACATGGGTAGTTGAGGATTTGATGGGTTCTCTCATTGACACTTGGCTTGACTTGAGTGGCTCAAGGGTTTGAATATTTTTCCTCCTCATTCCTTGAAAAATCATGCCCCCATCTCTTGTTGCATTGCATAGCTAGTTGTGGGTATTTTTTTATTAAAATGCATATTAAATGATGTTGAAATTCCAACGTGCCTAGCTATCACGCAAACCGTATGCATCAATAGATCGATGGCGGGGACTTGGCCTTGAGCTCCTCACCACGATTTATAACAATATTACATCATTTACAATTTAATGCCATGGGATCAAACTGGGGACATTACAAGTGAGTAGGGTTTGTAGGGATTATACATATCTTCAATAGCATTTGTCAAACAAATGGGGGAAGTTTCTCAATGGATTTTAATGACAATCAATGTGAAGGGAATTACATAGTGGGTAGGACTAATGCAACTCAAAGGGGAAGGCCCTAGACTTGTAGAAGCACAATTAAGAAGGTATCTCAGAAAAAGAAAACCAAAGACAAAGTCGAGGCCTTGGAGGCAAGGGAGAGATACAATAGGAGGCTTTTTCCCTTAGTCAAGGAGGAAGTTAAGGTGATTGAAATTTTGGTTAGCGAAAGCAAAGGCACAACCTCTATTAAGAATATCAACCTTTTAAATTGGATTCCAAACATAATCTTTTCCACCAACATAGAACCATCTTAAACCTGTATCTATCAAGCACCGAGAGAGATTCAATTTCTTGAAGTGTATTTCTTTTTTTAAATTTAAACTGAAGAAATTTGATCTCTCTTGATTGATAGATCCAGGTTTAAGTTTTAATTTTTATTTTATAAACAAACATCTAATTTTTAATTACTTTTCATAATATTTTATTTTATGAACCAACATGGATTTTTTTGTAAATACTTTCCATAATTTTTTATTTTATGAGCCGGCATAAATTTTTTTAATTATTTTGTTACAAACGTTATTTTGTTACATAACGTTACAACATCTCCCCCATACTGGGCTGTAGAGAACCTCGTTTCACTCGGTGCAAAAATCCAAGATCAAATGCCTCTACTTGCATAAGAAATCCTCTATTGCACAAGTGGTTGAAGAGAGGGGAACTCAATGGCAAGCCATCCTTCACAAATTGGAAATTATGGACCAGAAATTTGGCGCCCTCATTAGATAAACCTAGGGGATTGAATTGGTGGTGGAGGAGGGAAACTTAAATGAATAAATATAAGAAAAAGAGATTCAAGTATCCACTCCACTAGTGTACATCATCAGATGGTGAAGACTAGCATCACCAATGCCTACTCCTAGTTCTTTTTGTTTGTCCTCTTAGTTTATCTCTAAATGAGTATTTCCTTTACCTAATACCATAGAATGGTCTAGTCTCATAGTAGGCGTATGTGTTCTGCTTAGATTTATCATTTATGTTCCATTTTATCCAATCCTTCAAGGATGAGAGGCTACAACATAGATATCTATGATATTCCATTTTATCCAATCCTTCAAGGATGAGAGGCTACAACATAGATATCTATGATATTCCATTTTATCCAATCCTTCAAGGATGAGAGGCTACAACATAGATATCTATGTTGATAGTTTTGATTATCACAACCCAAACCATTTGGAACTTGAACCTTAGTATGGAACTTGAACCATTTGGAACTTTAAATCTTCATCCATTTTTACAATGGAATGGTATCATCATAGATGCCAAAAAGAGTGGGAGAAATGGGCACCCTTGCTTATACCAATATCACAATTAATGTCCAAAGACCATTTATTATTACATTGCATCTTATATTGGAGCACTATGGAACTTGGGAGGAGTGATATCAAATTATTCTACTGTTTCCATAACTAGATTGAGCACATTAAATTTTTTTCTAAAATCAACAAAACAACGTAATTTTAATTATTTTCCCTATAATATTTAACCATAATTCTAAGAAAGACAAAATAATCAATATTTCGATTGTCATCCTAGCCTTAATAGGGGGAACATAAATTTTGTAATAGGAGAAACAATAATTTGATGAAAAACCTTTGTTAAATTGCCTACAAAGATAATTAAAAACCTTTGTTAAACTGCCTCCATACAAAATCTAGAATAAAAATATCAACAAACATTATCTTTCATCACATTTAATGCCAAAAAACATAAGACGTGTGCTTCAAGGTACCAACGCTTTTATTAACCAATATAGTGAAAGAAACTAATAGCCATTAGGTACAATAGATAACTAAATACCGACGACAATATAGTATTTTCTGCAAAACTTGGAACATTTGCAGCATATCCACATCGCTAATAGTCCAGAAAATACTAACATATAGCATATCAAAACAGTGCCTAAGCTTGAGTGACAAGAACTGCTTGTGTAGCAAGGGCTGCAACTTTTCTTTCAAGTTCATCTTTGTTTGCACCCACAACTTTATCAACAGCCTTTCCATCCTTGATAAAGATAAATGTAGGCATGGCCTCCACATCCCACTCTTGAGCTACATCCTGCAAAATCATATATCGAGACAAGCTTTCATTATTCTACTTTATATTGATTAATCTGAATCATTTAAGTAATTATTTTTCCTTTACCAACTTGCTGCCATGAAATTTTCTTACAGATACTAAGAACAAACTTGAATCTGATTTATTTAAGGAATTATTCTTCGTTTACCAACTCCCTGTCATAAAATTCTCTTAGAAACACCTAGAACAAACTTTCAAAAAGAAAATGTCTATCTGGAAACAATCTTTCATGGTGTGATGATTAAATAACAGTACCCTCAATTCGTCCACATCGACCTTCACGAAAAATATTTCTGGGAATTTCTTTGACAGCTCAACGAACACAGGACTCATGACTCGACAAGGTCCACACCACGTCGCAGTGAAATCTACCGCCACCTGCATACAACAAATACAACAAATGATAAAGCACCATCTTCAGAAGTCCAAATGAATATGACAGGACCTAGGCCAACAAAAGTAATCAGCAAACAAAATTAGGTAACATGTAATTTTTACAAAGGATGAATCATGAAAATAAGCATTATTTTGTTGAAAGCTCCTAGTACCAAGAATTTAAAAATACAATAGACGTTTGTCAAAATCTTTTCACATCCATGGCCTAATGAAAATCACACATTCATAAACCTGATCACTGGCAGAAGCAGTCTCTACGACACTAAACCTGTTTTAGATGGCAACCTATTCCCATAAAACCAATTTACCTTTTAATATTTTCCTTTATGATAGAAGCCACAATTATTTATACTTCTAAGATAGTTCAAGAAAAACCTAGAAGCCCAAAGGAGAGAGCTGTCACTTTAATTGATAAGCATAGGATCTTTGTGTCACAGGGGAGAGAAATCTGAATGGAACATTTGATTTCTGAAAAAAAACAAAAGAAAACTTATAAGTAGCCTATCCAGAGGTCTCAAACCATAGAGAGAACGCAGATCACTGATAAGCATGTACAGTTACATTGAACCCTGTCAGCTTCCCTAGACACAAGTCAAGAAATCTTCATAACCCACCACATTTTTGAACAACAACCTGGGTGCATGAGTAGATCCTTGTATGCTTCATGATTCATAAATTCACACTTTCGTCCTAATAGCTGAATTTTATTCATAAATTCACACTTTCGTCCTAATAGCTGAATTTTATTCTTTGAATTCAAAGGGATCTAAATTTGAATTTTCACACTTAGCTTCATGATAGCTGAGTTCTCTCGCTCTACTAGAAGGGATCTAAATATCAATTTATTGTTCATCCGGGCAAAATTCTTTCAATTATCTTGTAATTTTAAAAACATATATTTTTCCTTTTAAATACAGTGTTTCAAGGCATGGGTTTCAGTTTTCAACACCGCTCTCAATCTTCTCAATCTAAGTTATGAGTAACCTAGTGCCGAAGCACCCTAGAGAAATCCCTGTGCCCGTTTCACATTTGTTGACGAGTAACTTGTTTATGAGAAACCCTCTCCGTTACTAGTGAAATTTGAGTGTTATTTATGAAACTGTTGGCATTTTAGAAACAAGTTTTAAAAAAAGATACTATAAATTTGAAACTCTAATTTTGAATGTTAAAACAGGTTCCATAAATCCCTCTATTTTGAATGCTACAATAGTATTATAAAGCCATGCCAATGAGCAAGCTTGCCTAAAGGGAAAGTCCTGAAAAAAGAAAACTACAGCAGGAAGAGGGAGTGACCTTTACTTTAGTGTGTTTGCCTTTTGTTCCAAGAGGGGCCAATGCTTGGGAATGATTTAAAGTTTTGGTAGCAAGGGTGGTTCAATAACCATGAAAATTTTGTCTTGACTTAAGGTTTTGGTAGCAAGGGTGGTTCAATAACCATGAAAATTTTGTCTTGATGGATGTAGAGATTATAAAGGTGTCTCCCACCTATAACCTATGGTATGCTAGTGTTGGAGATGACATAATAGGATATGATTTCGTTTTCTGAGAAGGGGAAATGGCGAAACTGGTAAAATTGCGGACTTGATCGAATTGAGTCTTCCTATGGAAACCTATCAAGTGATAGCTTCCAAATAAAAGAACCCTGGGATATTTTGACATAAACCTTTCGCAAAATAGAAGAGAACGTTTCAAAGTAAATTTTGTAAAAGAATAATGTTCCAAATCCAGGGAACTGGAATATCGACATAAATTTTGTAAAAGAAACAAGAGATTGTTCCTTAAGTAAATTTTGTGAAAGAATATTGTCCCTTTGTTCCACGATTGTGTGTGATTTTGCAAAAAAATCAACGCCCTTTGTAAACTGGTTCTGGTATCGAAAACATTTTTTCCATCCCAAGCAGCTTTATCCCCAAAGAACACGCAAAACCCATTTTGCTAATTCATCGACATGTTCTCCACCCAAAAGATATATCCGAAAAGGAAATCTAAATAAGAAAATTTCTGTCACCGATATTTAGACAGCAAACCAAAAAAATACAGTTTTCTCTTAGGAAACGAAGGAACAACCGACCAGGGTTCAATTCCAACAGCATGAACACACAACCACCGGCAAAGTTCAAAAGAAAAATCCCAAAAACGGGTTCAATTCCAACAGCATGAACACACAACCACCGGCAAAGTTCAAAATAAAAATCCCAAAAACACTCTGTAAGCTCTGGAAAAGAAGAATTACCAGACGTTTAGTATCGATAGCCTCCTGCAACTTGGAGCGCTAGGCCTCTGTAGAGTGACATGCAAACACGTTTCCCTCCGCCATCTCAAGAACTCAAAAACTCAACTCTGCGCGTCTCAGATCTTCAATGCTTGGTATGTTATTTCGATAAACTATGCGGGTCTCGGATCTTTAATGCTTGGTGAGTGTTATTTGGATAACTCGGTCGGAATTTATAGCTCAACTCATCGACTTCTATGACCAAAGAGAATCCAGAACTCACTGGAAGGTGCTAAGTTATTCAAATCAATGACGTAGTCGATGACCTGTTCCTCGAATTGATAACCTATTACTAACCCATCTCCAACAAACATGCTTATGAGTTATTGGGTGCTTGAATTGCAATTGAAGTAAGATTCCGTATAAGTTCGAACAAGAATTTTGACCCATTAGATAATAAAGAGGAATATCTTGTTTCACACCATGATTTTGTTATTCTTATGTATGTATCTTTATCATACCTGCCTTTGCTGGCCCCCTCCCTCTTCCATATATTTGTCAAACTCATTAATTGGGTCTACTTTCGGTAGTTGGATAGAATGATTGTTATTTTTTGGTGTAGTTTTGGTAGTTGGATAGAAATATTGTTATTTTTGGGTGTACTTTCGGTAGTTGTAGAGAATTATTGTTATTTTTGGGTGTAGTTTCGGTAGTTGGATTCCGGTATATTTGTGAAACTCGTTAATTGGGTCTAGTTTCAGTAGTTGGATAGAATGATTGTTATTTTTGGGTGTAAATGATTGTTATTTTTGGGTGTAGTTTAGGAAGTTGGATAGAATTATTGTTATTTTGGGGTGAACTTTCAATAGTTGGATAGAATGATTGTTATTTTTGGGTGTATTTTCAGTAGTTGGATAGAATGATTGTTATTTTTGGGTGTATTTTCGTAGTTGGATAGAATGATTGTTATTTTTGGGTGTATTTTCGTAGTTGGATAGAATGATTTTATAATTTTTTGTAATATTTGTATTAAATAAAAATGTTAAAAATTAATTTTAATTTTTTATTGGTTCATATCTTCGATTTGAAATTTTGTATTTGATTTTGGAAATATTTCTTAAAAAATTATAAATTTCTAAATACAAAAATCAGATGTCCCTTGTAAATGGGTCCCTTGCAAATGGGTTGTTTTGAAATCCGGTAATGTGTTTTTGTAAAATCCAAATTTCTATGTGTTTAAATTGTATTTTTTAATTCATAAATAGATTGAGCACCCTCAAATACCCCATGGCACCCAAATTATGCAATTTTCATAGCTTGAATTGAACCCCCCACTCCCCCCCCCAAAAAAAAAGAAGAAGATGTGTGATTAAAAGCACCCTACATCCATCTTAACTCTAAATATACCATGGGCTAAGAGGGGTCAAATCCCTAGAGGTGCAAAACTTTTTTATTGTCTATCTCTAGTTTGATAGGTTTGCACTCGAATGAATTTGGTCCATCTCACGTATGGTAGATCCGGAGTTAAGATGGATCTAGGTCGATCACATGAAATATGGAGATGATCATCATTGCCTATGTAAAATTCACTATAACTTAAGCCTAATATCAAAGAGTGGGTTTACTGATGATATTAGTGATTCATAGAGAGGAATCACTAATATCAATGCAAACAACAGTAAAATCATCCAAGTACATTGAAAACCTAAAGCAATTTGATTTGACTTGGAATATCAGTGACTCCACTCTCTGAGATTAGGTTTAAGTTATAGTGAATTTTACTGTTTATTGCATTGATATCAGAGATTCAAAGAGAGGAATCACTGATATCATATTGTATTTTTATTGTGTTTATATACATGTAGACTTAAATTTTTAAAAAATTTAGTGAAATTGTTGCATTGATATTTAGTGATTCAAAAATAGGAATCATTGATATCAATTCAACAAACAACAAAATAATCCAAGTACCCTGGAAATACAAAGCAATTATATTTCACTTGAATTACGAGTGCTTCACTCTCTCATATTATATTTTTAAGTTATAGTAAATTTTATTGTTTGTTGTATTGATATTAGTGATTCAAAGAGAGGAATCATTGATATCAATATAACAAACAGTGAAATTCACTGTAAATTAAACCTAATATTAGAGAGTGGAGTCACTGAAATCAATGCAATCAAATTGTTTTGGATTATCAATGACTCCACTCTCCAAAATTAGATTTAAGTTATAGTGGATTTTACTATTTATTGCATTGATATTAATGATTCAAAGAGATGAATCACTGATATCGATGCAACAAATAGTAAAGTTCATTGTAACTTAAACCTAATATAAGATAGTGGAGTTACTGAAATCAATGCAATCCAAGTGAGATCATACTACTTTGGATTTTCGTTATTAATGCAACAAACAGTAAAATAATCTAAGTACCGTAAAAATACAAAGCAATTTGATTTCACTTGGATTATAAGTAACTCAAATCTCTGATATTACGTTCAAGTTATAGTGAATTTTACTATTTATTGCATTGATATCAGTGATTCAAAGAGAGGAATCATATCATACTGTATTTTAATTGCATTTATATATATGTCAGCTTAAATATATATATATATATTTTTAGCATTTGTTCCACTTATTGTTGTGGAAAATTATCCTACTTCGGATAAAATCCCTTGAGGTTGTTGACTAGGCCCAATATTTAAAAACAGAAAGCAAATGTGATAACCCCAAAGTAGATCTTGCAAGGATTTGTTAGTGTAATAGAACAATACAAAAACAAAAGATAACTAAAAATGATAAAAAGGGAACAAGAAGGTGCAAACCACAACAAAGAACAATGCATGAACCACTTTAGATTTCCCAATGGTCAAGCAAATGCATGCAGTGTCACCTAGGAGGTGAAGGATTCAAAGGGAAGCCAACAATATCCCTTAGGGCGGCCTATTTTGTTCACACTAGATACTAGATAGCTATAAGAAACAATGGAGAAAAGCACTTGCCCCTTGAAGGAAGGAGGCAAAGGAGCTTGGAGAATGTCAAACTATGAAAGAGATGGCCTGTGAGGAAGCTCCAATATAATTTCTGCAGCATAATCTTGCTCTTGGTTTCTCCTCTAAGATGCATGCCCATGGCTTCCTTTTATAGGCCAAGAGGTGTCCAAGAAACAACTAGATCCAAGTGTGAACCCATTAACTCTATGATTTGGCTCTAAAGTACACAAAGGGGGGCCATTCAATGAACCCAAGTGTATAGGGAGACCAAATTCGAATTTTTGGAGGTGATGGGGCTTTGATGAGCCTTCAATGTGTCGCGGGTGGTTGTGGTCCCATTATTTTGACAGTCGTGCGGATATCAAAGTAAAACCCACATAGGGGTTGCACGCGCACATAACTAGTAACATGCACAGTTGTGCACCTAAACAGAGATTAAGCTGCGGGGTCTCACCTTTTGACCGTTATTTGGCATTTTTGGACTCATATTACTTCTTGGATCTGATGAGGATGTCTTCGGTGAGCTACATGCTATATGTTGATGATGCCTTACTATGTGAATTGCAAAAATGTTGCATGTGTGCGAGATTTATGTGTTAACAAATGCCCCCAATGTAAGAGGTCCAGAGGGTATTGTAGGGCCAATAATGCATCATCATTTCTTTTTTTCTCTATGGTGTTCTTAGAAGCTATAACGCATGTGTGAATGAATAGGGTCCTTCCATGGGGGAATATTGTTGGTGAAGCCATAACAAATAATAGTGTTTTATACAAACAAGGCGGACATACCCATGCTCATGAAAATCTACCAAAGTGGATACAAAAAGAGGAGACCAAGGGGCCCACTCAATATACTGCTAGCACATGGATGAAGCCGGCTTCAATCCATGCAAGAGCAACTGAACCTAGAATTGTGGAGGACCAAAATACAAGTAAGGGTGTTGAATGTGGAACCTTACTGAATTGCTATGACCATGATTTATAAATGTGAACACCGCTACCTTTGGAACGTACAACTCTCCCTGATCCAATAGAAGTGTTGATGTCGAGCATAGGAGAGACTACTAAGTTAGGAAGCATGAAGGGCTCTCCCTACTTAGTTTGAGGCAATCCCTTATACTGATTGAAAGGGGCCCCAAGGTACAACTACAACTAATGCAACTCTCAGAATATAGTGATTTGATGTCGACGAGAGTTGATGTACATGATAAGACGAGGGTCTTATCCTAATAACTGAGATCATTTTGTAACCAAATGTTGGACTAACAAACCTGACACAAGACTGGCTGGTAAGCGTGAGGCTCATGACATCCTTTGATGGATGTCAACTTGGGGAGTGATGGACGATAGCATTCTTGAAATAAAGGTACAACATGTAACAGAGGGAGACAAACTGCTAATGAAGGGCCTTGGTGGGGACACGACACTAAGGGTTAAGGTGTCTTCCAAAACTCATAAGTTGGGTCTAGGGAGACTCAATGACATCGATCAAAGGTGACCAAGGGTTGTTGCCATAAGAATAGCGATGTTCCACAGTTTTGAGTGGATTAGGGAACAATTTGTACATAAAGAATAATGGATGGGGTCCCAACAACTTTTGGTGTGTGGGGAGACCAATTTGATGATGAGTGGGATTCCCGCGGTTTTAGGTGAATCGGGGAATCAATTTGATGATGGGAGAAGTTTCCTCAGTTTTAAGTGAGTTAAGGAAACTTTTCCATAATGATGCGAGGGTTGGTTTTTCAAATGCGAAGATGGGTGCCCCATGAATCAATGCCATGCATAATGTTCCTGCGGGAATAACTGAATAGGATTGGTTACTTTGGAGGGTGGGGACCCCATAGGTTTCTTGGCGGGGGTGGTGGTGTGAAGAAGGTTGCAGATGGTGGATTTCTCATGGGGGTATGAGTGGTAAACTATGTTTCTTGATAGTAACATGTGTCGAGGAATTCGATGGTGTCAACTGTTGAAGGTGGCGGAGTAAATGCATAGCTATAAAATGATGAACTATGGGTTGATTGTTTTAAGGTTTATCAAATTCCTCGGGCTTGTGGGGGGTCGAAATCATGGGTGTCAAATAATGACTGGGATGCAAAGGTGCACATACCCATGGAGGAAAGATGCTACTCGTAGTAGTGATATTGATGGCGTATCAATGCTGGGGATGAGGACCCTATGATTATCAGTGAGAAAATTGGGTAAATGCAACGCAAACAGAGGGAAGGTGTTGCCTATATGTCAGTGTTTGAGATGATACCTATGATATAATTATGGCACCATGCTGAGGGGTGGAGTCTTGTTCTTATAATGGAAAAACAAAAGGTAGTTGAGTCTTGGTCATTATCCTGTGCATATGACGCAAATACCCCCGTGTAGTAAAGAACGTGACAAAGGTATTGGCTCATGCTAAATTTGATAACCAAATCATGGCTAGTTTGGAGACAGGAGCAATTGTTGTTGTCACCGATGCAGTGATCACATTGATGGAATCTATTCCCTGGGTTTGGGGGGGAGGATTCTCGACCGAAGGTTGAGTGAAGTGAAAGGTCTCCAAAGAATCCCAAAATCGAGGGAGGTCGGGACAATGGTGTGTGTAATTCCCAAATTAGGAACACATCAAACATGCATGATTAGTGTGTAACGATTTGGACTTAGGTGTGGGAGAAGGTGAGGTTCCCCCTACTACTAGTGGTGGAGCAAGGGTCACACTAACAAGGGTGTTGAGAAGATTCTTGAGTTTTGATAAGGTGGGGAACATGTTGGTCACATGGCCTTGTTTCCCGTAGAGAACACATGGTGGAGTAACGCTTTGTGTGGGAGTATTGGTCATTACCAGGGATTTTAACTGTTGTTGGGTGATTCCCCCTACTTTAGGCTTAGCAACCCCTGATGATGATTTGGGATCGGGATTAGGTAGGAGAGAGATTTTCAACTTAGGGTTTTTTATTTCCCCCAATGGTATTTTTAGTGACTATCGGTGTTGGTTTAGTTGCGGATGTCATATATTTGACTTGCAGTGTAGATGGTGTCACCGGCCTAGAAGGTGCAACAACTGAGACATGGAAAAATTGATAATGGGATATTGGCTTTGAATCCATCTCTAGGTATGGTGGCATAAGGTACCACACATAGGTATACCCAAGGTTAACCCAGGCAGATTCAACTGAGCCATCAAAGGTGTCCCTTGCACTCTTGTCAGGGGGGTACAAGAACAATATTTGAAAAATAGGAGGGATCGAGGGACTCAACGTTTGTTCAATGTTGTGGCTCATCAGAGGCACTAATGATGCTACCAAGGGAGAGGTGGGCACATTCTCAATGGTGAAAACTGTGCACATAAGTCCATCAGTTGATGCAGGGATCTTAGGTGGTGGACCAGAGTACACCCCAAGTAAGTTAGAGTCCTTGTATATCTCTGGGAAAATATCAACATAAGGCGGTTGAATTGTCCCGACGAAAGTGGGTAATATATTGTCCGAATTGGTGTTGGTATTGGGATCATAGTAGTTGAGTTGGTCGAGGGTGACGATTTTCCCATTAAAGGGGAACATCATGATATGGAAGACCGAGGAGGTGATCGCCTTCATGGCATATATGTAACTACGCTCCAAGAGGATGTTGTACTCAAGTTGGGCATTGAATACCTCAATATCGACCATAACCATCTTTCCCCCCAGCTCGATAGGGACATTTTGGTACAATCCTCTCGATTGGGATGGCCTCCAATCATATGCGCGAAGAGCAATAGACGAGGGGACTAGCTCAGGTGATCCCAATTGTTTCTAAACATTAGAATACATGACGCATGTCGATTTTCCTTCATCGATGAATCATAATGTTTTTGACGGTAACGGGGACTTGGAATGCGACTGACGAGGGTAATCGCAATTCACCTTTGTTGAGATAAAAAGTCATGAGGCGTGAGTTAGAAGGGTCAACGACGCCAAGTGCATTAAGTAATGGCTTACATTGGGTTGGGAAAGACCGCAACACTTCCAAGGTGGACATCACGATAGGTGACTGAGCCAAGTCATCCACAATACTATAATTGTGCGAGGCTTTCATATGAGGGTTATTAGGGGTATGCTGAAGTGGGACTTTGAGGATCTGAGGGATATGTTTGTTACTAGGGTGGAGTATCTGCAAAGGACCCCTAAGGGGATGGGTACGTCTTCCACTTGGGGGTATTCATGCCTATCATAACCTTTGGCTCTAGTCTGAAGGTTGAAATCCAACATAAAGATGTTCTGAAAGGAGTAGTCACCGGAGGGACGAGGTTCCTGCTGCTGAGTAATGACCCCTTGATTGGAAATGGGTTGTTGTAGTACAATAATTTGGGGTTGTGTAGGGTTAGGGACCTTAGGGGGATTTATTGTTGTCTTCTTTTTGGCCTCCACTAACTATTGGCAGTCGGGGATAATAGGTCAATGGTGAGTGTAGTGACCATATTCTCCGCAGATGGAGCAAGAGTAGTTGGTCCTCAGGTTCACATTCTTCCCTTTCTTGGTGGGGTTATTAGCCCCTGCATTTGGGTTTCCCAGGTTTTGGTTCTTCCGGGGAGGGGGGTTTCCCCCTTGCCCCTGCTACTAGTTTTGTTTGTTCTTTCCCTTCTTCTTCCCCTGATTGTGAGAGTTCTAGGGATTTGTTGCATTCAACTGCTCAAATTGTTGGGCTTGTTGGGTGAAAGAGGGTTGAACGATATTTACCCCCATATGAGGTGTGGTAGTTGAACCAGTAGGACATGGAAACAAATAGTAGGGGTTATACCCTGGTGTAAGGATACATGCGGGTTGTGATCCATACAATGTAGATGTAGGAGCGGCTTGTGCCATTTGCGGTGGAGGTACCATTGCGTCTTGGGTAAAATTAGCATAAGTAGGACTATAGGGTCCATACTGTAACTGACCAAGTGGAGGAATTGGTATAGGTGCGAGGAGTGCCGACACGGTAGGCGTGGGTGGGTACTACGGGGCCATATTTAATGGCGTAGAAGTACGGGGAGGAACCTTTCCTTGTTGGGAAATGGAACCAATAAGCCCATATTCCAAATGTGATGAACCCGACCGATGTCGAGGGGCATCAGGAAGGATGGTGTATAAATACCTGGATTGGGCATAGATAAGATCAAAATGTTGGGCCTCTAAGATAGCCTCTTCCTCATTTTGCGGCATGGATGTGGCGATATCTTTCGCAATCGCTAGTTGGAGTGATTTAATGAACCAATCCAACAAGAAGAGAGGTTGTATTGCGATATTACACAACGTTCAGCGTTTAAGCCACTCATGGATATGGTCTGCGATGTGTGTAGATGTGTTTTATCGAAATTCTGTGAGAATTTTGAGGTCGAGTTCATGACGAATAGGAAGATGGAAGCATGTGAGAAATGAGGTGGCCAATGTCGCAAAGGTGGCATGGGTCGATCCTGGTAAATTCACATACCATTTAGTTGTAGTCTCGATGAGGGTGCACTGAAAGAGGCGAAGCATCACTGAGTCTTCCACTATGTTGTTGGAAGAACACCATAAGTGAAGGGACATGACATGGTTGCTGGAATCATCTCCTTGTTTCCCTTCGACTTTAGGAATATTCGAGGGGATCCTATCTGACATAGTTGGCCATGTTTGATCATGCGCTATAGGGTCATTGATCAATTTGGCCAAATCTGGTATATTGAGGCTAGCCATGAAAGGTAAGGTGTGAGTGGGTCATGCCATTGTGTGTTGTGTATGGTTTCTGTGAGGGAGAGATCGGGGTGGTGTTGAAAATAATGAATGATCCCCTACAAGAAAGGAGGGGTCCAAAGGATCCCCGAAGGGATAAGCCAAAGGAGGGCCTCTTCCGATAGGAGGGGATGCAAAGGGATCTAGATTCTCTCCAAGGGGATAAAATGAAGGAGAACCTCTTACTCCAGAGGATGAGGAAAAATGATCTACACTTTTTTCGAGAGGAGAAAATGAACCAAGTAAGGAGTGGCCTCGCCATGATGATCCTATCAATGTGGTGTAGGAGCGGCCCCGACTAGAGTATCTCCTGCGTGAACCATAGGGAGAAAGTGAAAAAACACCCCTTGAGAGAGGGTATAGGCCTTGTAGTCTTCGGGACTACCTTAGGTGGTTGTTTTGTTCCTCAATGGTGAAGGGTTAGTGCCAAGTGAGAGTGATGGTGGAATTAAACACAATTAAACAAATGAAAAAATATGCCAACCACAATAGATGCAATATGGTGCAACAAGTGAGTGGTATGTGCAAATTCAGTTTAGTGCAAGAGTCCCCACATGTAGGTTCTTTTCGCTTACGAGTTAATTAAATTGTATTTAAAAAGAAAATAAGTGTAAATTCCCTAAAAGACCTAGCATCCTTCTGTTGTGGAAAAAATTGCAAAAGTGTGCACTCATCCACTTGGTAAGGGGATAGGCCTTGTACGCTGCAGCAAGCCCTCAGTCCTTGGAGCCCCTGTGGGGGTGTGGTTGGTTGTCCTCCAAGTGATCGTGCAAGAGATTGTTAGTTGAATTCACATAAAACAAAGAAACTTGAATAAAATGGAAATGGGGGTAGAATGCAAACTCCAACAACAATCCAAGGTATGCCAAACCACTTTGTATTTCCCAATGGTCAAGTTGTACAACACCTAGGAGGTGTGGGCTTCAAGGGAAGCCAACAATCTCCCTTAGGGAGGCCTATTTTGTCCAAACTATATGCTAAGTGAATGATAGAACAATGGAGAGAAACTCTTGCCCCTTGAGGGAAGGTTGCAAGGGAGCTTGTGAATGCTTACAAAGGTAGGAAGAGGTGGGCTATGAGGAAGCTCCAACGCAAATCTAGTAGCATAACCTTGCTATGCTTTTCTCGCTAAAAAATGCATGCCAATGGCTTCCTTTTATAGGCCAAGAGGTGGCCAAGAAACAACTAGATCCAAATGTGAACTAATACACTCCATGAACTAGTTCCAAGGTACACCAAGGGGGCTAGTTAATGCCACCAAGTGTGTGAGGAGCTGAATTCAGATTCTTGGAGATGATGGAGCCTTCAATGCACCGTGAGAAGTAGGTGGTCCCGTTGTTTTGACAGTAGCACGACTATCGAAGGAATTGCCGCGCAAGTATCACACGAGCACTGAACTGATAACATGTGCTATAGCGTGGGTTAACAATGGTTCAATCGCATTGTTGGCAGGCGGTTTGGTAAGGAGAAATCGCAGCATCGCCGATGCTGCAACACGTCAAATGAAGTCGCGAAAGGAAGAAGTGTTGGCTGCTTTCTTGGGCAGACCCGGGTTTTAATGAAGCGCAGCAACAAACCCCTTGGCGCACTGGCCCTCTCGGCAACGAGCTGCGCAGCAGCTCGAGGTCTCACCCGAAGTGGCTATGGGGGGCTAAGGAATCAGGTTTCCTTAACCTCGGTGATGCAGAGATTTTCCTTCCTCTTCTGGTTCCTCAGATATCGGCGGTCCGACTTTCCCGCAGGCCCCTCGGCGCAACTGCGCGGATTCCTTCTTCTCTGGCGCAGAAGGCACTATTCCTTGCGTTGAAGCGTTAAGTACTTCCTCGCCCTGCGCAACTAGCGCAGTATCGCAGTCCTCGATCGCTGCAGCGACAGCGCTCCACCGCTTCTTCAGTTCTTAACACTTATGGCTATCAATGGACCTTCCCAAACTCAATCAAGCAGTCACAAAGATAATACAAGAGTTTTTCATACACATGTAATGAACTTAAACAGTTACTCACTCACGCAAACATTATAACAAGTGGAAATATGTGAAGCTCCTCTCCTCGAGGAAAACCACGTCCTCGGGAGTGTTATATTAACCAGAAAACCATAGAGTTATACAATATGCTGCGCACACAGCTGTAGCCTTAGATATTTACAGGAAACTCCACGCACACAGCTGGGAGCCCTTCTCTCAATCTGGTCTCTTCTCTACAGAGATTACAAAGGCGCAGACATCACTCAGACTGTCTGGCAACTCAGGGATTAGCTCCTCGGCTATCCGATTCTACTCTAGTTCTACACACTCAGTAGAAAACATAGAAAAGGATAATCAACACATGATCTATCCTTGAGACTGACTATCGAACAGTCTAACCATCTAGCTATCCCAAAAGTATCTAACCCTTACTCGCTCGCTAACTAACATCTACCCATTACAATTATTCATATATATAGGTGGCCATGGCGGTCGCACCTTTACAAAACTGTGGGCCTTTCCCAACAGTGATTCCCAAAAACCCTAACCACGCACATGGCTAGGTGTACTGTAGGCACCGCTTGCAGTCATGTCGCCGCTTCCTGCAGGCTCCTTGACTTTCGGCGCAGATTGTGGGTATGGGCGCTTGTCCTTCGCCTTCAATGCTCTGGTCCGTTGCTCCTCCTTGATCCGAGCAACCATAAATTCTGTACGTAGCCTTTTAAATGAGGGTAGCTGAGCCCTCTACTCCATCGCCTTATTTATTATGGTAGCTGAGCTTTCTATTCAGCCTTCATTCTCTTCTGTCGTGCGCGCGAGCTCCGCGATTTCTGGTCCGTGATCTTCGCTGAGCTTGTCTATCTGGCACCGTACTGCGCACCGTCTCCTTCTTGCCCAAAACTTAGTGCTTGTCCCAAAATTAGCACTTTCCTTCCATACTTGTGCTTTTTTTTCCCAAAATTCGCAGCTTTACCGTAGCTACGACCTTGGCTCCAACAGGCCCCTAACACTCACTTGTGGCTCGCCCTCGAGCCACTCGCACTAGCGTGTGGTCGCTTGATTTGCGCATCTGCTTTTGCTTGTGTCTCCGCGAATGTTTTCTTCCACTTTGCAATAGCGGAGTCCAATTCATCGACACACTCTACAACTGTCTGCACCGTTTCTGCGGTTGCTTCGTCTTTAGTGATGGTATCAATGATCTCCTGAGATTCAGCAATCTCTTTGATTTTTGTCTCAACCTGGGAAACGATTTCAGCATACTCATCCATGAATGGCTGAATGCTGTTGGTGAGCTTCTCATCTTCAGTTCTGAGCTTGTGCAGTTGCTGCTGCATTTTGCGCACTTCGCCCATTTTCTTCATTTTTGGTAAGCCTGTTAAGGCCTTAGCTTCTTCATTCAGAACAGTGAGAGATTGTTCTGCAGCTTGCACCTGTTCTGACAGTCCAACTTTAAAAGGGAGCTTCACAAGCTCCGTCCAAGCTTCCATAGCTTGGCTCATCAGGTTCTCAGCTTCCTGTACTCGATCTTTCATCTGCGTGGAAGCTCTGCTCAGTGCTTCAAATTGTACCTGCGCATCATCCGTAAGATGCGCAGCGACGCGAGCTTCTAGCTCAGCGATCTGGGTTCTATGGCCTTCAGCCATAGCAACTATTTCTTGCTCCAGGGTTTTCGCCCTTTCTCCAATAATTTGAACTTTTGCAACCAGAGGGAGGTCTGGTTGAATCTCGCAAGCCGGCAATTCCTGGGCAATCTCATCCACTGCGTTTCTGATACCGATGTCATGCGCCTCATAAAGTGCAAGCTTCTCAGAGGTATTCTGATGGATTGCTTTCAACTCTAACTCCTGCGATTGTAGTTGTTGATTTTCCTGAAATGTAGAGAGCTCTCTAGCTCTCAACTCAAGAGAAACTTTCTCATGCACTAGCTGTAGAGTCTCTATAGGAATTAAAGACAAATTTATTTCTACAGGCCCAACTGAGCTTACCTGTAGTGCAGCTAGCGGATCTGGAAGTGTCATGCTGGTAGGCGGAATATGCACGACAGTATGCCTTTCTATGAGTTCTTCAACTCGCTCGGCACTTGGAATTTCTTGTGGCGCCTGCGAAGTAGATGCTGGCGCATGGGTCTGCGCAACTCTTCCTGCGAGACCTTTTAGTTCTACGAACTGCAAATCTAAAGCACTTCTAATGTGAGCATGCGCATTGCGCAGCTCATGAAATTGCTCGTGTAGGTACTGGTCGATCCCCGAGGGAATAGCCTCAGCGGGATGCGACACTTTTTGCTTCTTGGTGGCCGGTTATGTGGAGCCTTCATCACTTCTTTGCTCACGGGCTTCCTTGCCCTTATCCTTCTCTTTCGTAGCGGTGGTTGGCAGCGCGGATGCGAGATCGGCGGCCTCCCTCCACTCATCCGACCAAGACTTGATGGTTTCTTCAACATCCTCGGCAGTCATCCTGTAAAGGCCTAGCGCCCATTCGTCTGGAATGCCGCAAGGGCGGAGGTAAAGTTGATGTATGTCGGCAGTAAAAGCCAACTTTCCTTCATATAATCTGGCTGTCTCCTCGCTCAGCCTTGGCATTTCTTGAATGGTATCTCGGAGGAGATAGTAGTACTCACAAAAGACAGCGTGATTCATCTTGCGCTTCGCGGGATTAGGGGAATCCCAGAGGTTGATGTAGCGCATGCCGGCAACCTCTCCTGCGCGGCGCGGAAGGAATTGAGTATTCGGGGGCTCCTTCCACCCAACGAGAGCGCATAAAATTAGAAGCCATGAAAAATGGAATGCTTGGGCTGCATTGTCCTGCACATTCAGGCAATCAGCCAAGAAAGAATTCAGCAGGAAGAGAGACCAGTTGTACTACTCTCCCTCCGCAGCTGCGATGGCGAGCTCTACGACAGCTCCAGTAACTTCCTTCGGTCGGCACTTTGTGAGAAGTCTGCCTGCAAGCAGACTTCCTGTAAATCGAAGTGCCTCATCTTCTACTGTGGTGAGGTCATAAGCCCGACCTCGTCTTGTCAAGTTATACTTCTGCACCAGCTGTGCAGCCAATTTTCTGTCTTTGTCCTTTCCCACAAAATGAATATTGGGATCCTTACTAGCCTTAGATAGACCAGTAATGCGGTGAATTAAATCAACATTTAGATCAATTGGCCTCCCGAGCCAAAGGTAACCTCCATGAACGCAGGATAGCAGTGTTTTAACGACTGCGTTCACTTCATTTCTACGCCCAAAGTGCGGTAGCTTCAACAAATTCAGGAGTCCAGGGCGCTCAAGATTTGTTGCAAATCCCTTCGGGATAAACTCGTCAACCTGTCTGGTGGGATTATGCACAACATTCAGATATCGATCTAACTGGAACTGAGGGTATGTCTTATAGTCTCCGAGGTTGAAATCAGAGAACTTGACCAGTGGAATGTGTCCCAACAGTTGCCCTTCTACCCGCACACTAGCCGGTAGTGGCGGGAACGGAATGGGATACTTTGCATTCTTCGGGATCTGTACTTCTGGCGCATCATCTGGACGCGGTGGAATATAGTTTGCCATGGTCGCCAACGGCTCTGGAACAGGTTCTTCTGGTTGTGATGGCGACGCTCTTGTAGCCGGAGACTGTCTGGGATCCTGATAACCAGGATGTACATAAGTCGAAGCCGTGACTGGAGTAGTCATGCCGAAATCTAAGCCTCGGCGCAGGAATTGACGAACAACTTCTTCAGTTGACAGGTTCTCCGTCGTGAATCGATGTAGGGAACAAAAACTTTGGACAGCAAATGGTGGACCTTCGTAGGATATGGACGCTGAAAACAAGGGAAAATACTCTGCACAACTCGGCTCTGAAAACAATAACTTGGATTCGTAAACAAGATAGCAACTCGAGGAAAGTAACCCAAAAATTATACAAGTGTAAGGTATTTATAGCCAGAGGTGAGTAAATGCGACCAGGTGGGGTTACGTAGCTATAGGCGGCTATAGATGAGTTGACAACACGCTATCCTCCTCGCCGTAGGGGTGCATTTAGTGTGATTGACGGGCTCTGACAGCCTTCCGGGAGAAGCTAATGCTTTCGGCGCCTGAGTTAAATGCAAATCTTTCGAAGATCAAGCCGAATCCGTCAGAACGGCTAGACTTAAATAGCGGACTTATCCTTCATTTATTCAGACGCGGCTACATAACTGCTGTAATTCAAAATTTCCGGCGGGTCATTTCAACTTAGGGAACTGTGCCTCTAGGGGTCCACAACAAAACTTTTTCAAGCGGCAAATTATCAAAGGGAACTCCGCAAGAGTGATAGTTCAACGGTCCGGGGAGAAGCTTCACAAGAGCGCAACTATGTTCGCTCCAACCAAACTTTAGACATGCGCGGATGTTTCTAGGAACTGCGCAGGAAGCCAGAGACTGAGTGTCTCGCAACTTCCGTGTAGACTGAATGCGGTGCCTCTTTCAACTACACTGGGCATCTGCATCTTTTTAGCAATATATTAGGTCGACAGAGCGGGGTGGCCGTCGCAATAGAGCTTGAGCCGACTCCCGTTGATCATTGTAGGTAGTAATTCTCCATCGAGCTTTGCAAGCTGAACTGCGCCTCCGTCTGTTATTTTTATCACCTGAAAAGGGCCTAACCAATGTACACGAAACTTGCCTGGGAACTTGGTAAATTTACTGTCATAGAGGAGTACCAAGTCTCGTTCCTGAAAGACTTTATTCTTAATATGCCTGTCATGCCAAGCTTTCTGTCTTGCCTTCTGTACCTGTTGATGGAATCCGGCTAAGAGTCTGTCTTCTTCCAAGGCAAGCAGTTGCGAAAGTCTTTCATTCATAGTATCAGGATCTGCCATTTCTGTAATTTGCGCAATTCTAAGACTGGGAATAATGTATTCCATGGGCATAACTGCTTCTTGTCCATACACCAAACTGAAAGGTGTGTGACCTGTTAGTTTCTTGCAAGTGGTTCTGTAAGCCCATAATACAGCTGTGACTCTAAGGTCCCAATCATCTCTTTGTTGATTACAGATCTTCGTCAGGGCATTCTCAAGGATCTTATTGAATGCTTCCACCGTACCATTAGCTTGAGGATGGTAGGGTGTACTCTTATGGTGATTAATTTGAAATTCTTCAGTAAGGGCCTCTATAGTCTCATTGAGGAAATGTGTACCCTGATCACTCATGAGGATCACTGGACATCCAAATCTAGTGATAATATTCTCGAAAATGAACTGCCCGGCCGTAGCAGCGTCGCAGTTCTTAACTGGCTTCGCCTCAGCCCATCTGGTGAGGTATTCAGTAGCTGTAATGATGTATCTTGCGCCAGTTCTTTTTCCTGGTGGGTTAATAGGTCCTACAAAGTCAATGGCCCATTTATCAAAAGCGCGTAGTGTAATCTGGGGTCTTAGCGGCATTTCATCTCTCCTTGAGGGTTTTCCTGTTCGCTGGCACACATCGCAACATTTACAGAATTCCTTAGTATCCTTGTGCAATGTCGGCCACCAAAGACCTGCGGCTAATATCTTTTGCGCGGTCGGCTTTCCTGCGAAATGGCCTCCTGCGGTACCTGAATGCGCTTCTGCGATGATAGAGTTCTTTTCATGTGGTAAGATACATCTGCGCAAAACTTCGTCAGGGCCCAACTTATAAAGCTGGCCTGCTATCAAAGTGAAGTCTGCGGCTCTGACAACAAGTTGCTTCTTCTGCTGGATTGTAAACTCAGCCGGCGCTTGCCCGGTAGTGAGAAACTCAAGAATATCAGAATAATATTCGTCTGCTGCTTGAATAGAAAACAACTGTGCGTCAGGCAGATTGTCCTCCAGACTTGTAGGTTCCTCTCCTGACTCTATCCTGGATAAATGGTCAGGCCCTGCATTCAATCTGCCTGGCTTTACAATGACCTCGAAATCATATTCTTGAAAGAGCAGTAGCCATCTGCAAATTCTTCCTCCTAACACTGGTTTATTGACCAAATATTTCAAAGCAGAGTGGTCAGTGTACATTTTAAAGTGAGCGCCTAACAGGTAGTGTCTGAATTTCTATAAGGCATACACCATAGCTAATCCTTCCCTTTCGGTAGTGGTGTAGTTCTTCTCAGCTGTAGATAGCTTTCTGCTGGAGTAAGCAATCGGGTGGTCAATACTTCCTTCTCCAGACTGTGTAAGCACAACCCCCAATGCTATGGAAGAAGCATCAACATGAACATGAAAAGGTTTTCTCCAATCCGGGAAAACTAGAATAGGCGCTGTGATCATCTTTTCTTTAAGTGTGTCCAAACTCTGTTGGCATTCCTCTGTCCATTGGAACTTCGAATCCTTTTTGAGCAATCTTTCCATAGGCGCTGTGATCTTTGCATAACCCTTGATGAATTTTCTGTAGTATCCTGTATGTCCCAATGTAGTGCGCAATTGTTTAACTGAGTTGGGCGCAGGTAAATTAGCAATGATGGCAACCTTCGCAGGATCCATCAGGAGTCCTTGTCTGCATACAATATGTCCCAACAAAATACCAAAGGGCGCATAGAAGATACATTTTTTCAAGTTAAGGGAAATCTGATGTTGTCTACATTTTTCTAACATCATGCGCAGATTTGCAATATGGTTCTTTAATAGGCCAAATACAGTCCATTCATCAAAATAGACTTCTAGAAACTTGTGAATAAATTCTTTAAAAACAGCAACAACAACTCGAGAGAAGATAGCAGGTGCGTTTTTAAGACCAAAGGGCATTACCGTATACTGGAATGAGCCCCATTCAGTTGCAAAAGTAGTCTTGTGGCGGTCGTCCGGATGAATTCTGATCTGATGATATCCCGAAAAACCATCAGTGAAAGAGTAAGCCTCTTGTCCTCCAACATTATCAAGTACTTCATCTGTGAAAGGAGTGGGAAATGGGTCGTGCGCTGATGCATCATTGAGTTTGCGCAAATCGACACAGATTCTTATTTCACCTTTCGTTTTCTTTTCTTGGACCACCATAGGACTAATCCAATCGATTTCCTCTACTGGCTCAATAATACCTGCTGCGAGCATTTTATCAATTTCTTCTTTGACTTTTTCTTTATAGCGCGGGTTCAACCTGTATGGGCGTTGTTTTACTGGCTTGGCATCTGGTTTCAGAGGTATGCGCATCACTCCTAAGTCTCCTAGGATGCCTTTCATTTCTGTGAACTTGGTAGGAAAGATATCCTGGTAGTCACATAATAATTCTGAAACGTGTCCAACAGTTTCATCATCCCAATAATCTCCTATAGAAGCAAACTTTGGTTCACCTTCTGTACCAATGTTAATCTTCTTGAGCTTGATGTGTTCTGTGATGGCAGGGATATCAAGCTCAGGACCTTCAATATTGCGCGTCCCTTCTGATTCTGGGATATTGATGTTGCGAGGATCGTCCTCCTCATCTTCAGCGGTGAAGTTATAGCATTCCAGGGCATGTTCTATCTGGACAGCCCAATCTGGTTGGGAATATTCTGTTACTAGACATGGTTCAAATACCTTCTTTTTAATATACTTCAGAGCCTGATCAATACTTGGATGCTCTGACTCAAAACTGAAGGTAAGTTGAAAACTTTCCATCATTAGAGGCCAAGTAAGAGTGCCTTTGCGCAATTCTGTTTCAGTATACCAGTTCCTTGGAACTGTATCCAATGTGTGGATGAATAGGTGAACCCATTCATCTTGCGGAATATCTGACCATTGCTGAATGCATGCTTCAATGTGTGACCTGGGGTCACTCTGTCCCTCGTATTTGCGTAGGACTTCGGCTGTGGTGTCCTGAAATCTGCGCAGTATCAATCTGCGACAGTCTTGCCATGTATGAATATTCTCCTTATGCGCAACCCACCATCTTGCGGGTGTGGCGCGCAATGCTACCTCCAGTGCCTGTATGCGCTGCTGTTCTGGAAGATTTTGTTCATATTCCTGTATGAATTTAGTTACTTCAGTTGAACCATCAAAAATTGGAGTTTCAGTTAATTCTGTGCCAATCCATCGAATGGATTTAGTCATCATGGCGCAACGTCTTGCAGAAACCTCATGTAAACGATTCTGCCAGTTTTCCAATCCTGCATCTGAGTCTGATGTGCACGAGCTATCGCATCGCCAGCTGATATGGCCGTCTGCTGTGGGGTTGACATAGTCACTGTGGTTAGTAGTCATTTGGTACAAACTTTCCATGTGGCGCGCTTCCTCTTCTGCGCGAATGGGTTCTATATACCTTGGTCCTTGAATAGGATCAAGTGGTGCGATGACCCTAATCTGGTCATCCTCAAAGGTCATCTGTCTTTTCTTCAAGTTAATGACAGCCAAATTATCAAATGCCCAGTCTATTCCTAAAAGTGCTGGGTATGGTCTACTATCATCCATGATTTTGATTACTTCAAAATCTGCAGAGCTTCTGACTCCTTCAATATCAATAGGTACATTGGGTAATCTGCCCAATGGAGAGACTCGTTGCTGATTCGCGAGTCTTAGCTGGATAGGGGATCTTGTAAGCTGAGGGCTTCCCATCTGTTCCCATGTCTGCATAGTGAGAACATTGGCTTCTGAGCCCAAATCTAACATGAATTCGTCCATTTCAAATGCTCCAATCTGCGCTGTGAGCCTCATCTCTTTTCCAGTTCTAATGTGACTCCTAATCTGGTGAACAGCACACTGCGGTGTGTTTGTCGAAGCAGACTGTTGGCACTGATCCAACAGGTGTTGGAGTTCTAGAGTTGCCTTTTCATTGCGCAACAATTTTAAGCATTGTCACAGGAACACATGAACACTGCCTAGTGCATGCTCCTTGTCAGGTCTTTCAATTATAGTGGCCTGTTCTTGTACCGGGTTGTCTTGTCTTAGCACTTGCGATTTAATATTGTTCGGCGGAATTGCGGCAGAACTTGAAGCTCTCTGATCTGAGAAATACTCTTGAGCTTGCTTGAATGCTTCTTTTTGCTTCTGCAGGTTAAGTGGGGCTGGTTTAATATTAGCGCGGCGCACCCATTGCGTCGCTTGCTTTCCCATTTCCATCTCTTGCGCACCAGTGGTTGCTCCACTGCGTGTCACTATATTAACTGTAGGGTCTGGTTCTCTTCTTTCTGCTGCAATCAACTGAATATTTTGATTGACCTGTGGGGTATTTGCTTGCATCTTAGCCTGTAACTGAGGGCATTCTTCAATGATATGGTCAGAAGATTTACAATACCTGCAGAGGGTTGTAGGATTTTGGCAATCCCTGGCAAAGTGACCTTGTGCTCCGCAATTATAACAAGTGATCTGTCCTCTTCCGCGACCAAAATTTGTTGTGCGTCCACGTCCCCTGTAATTTCCTGCTCGGGCGTCGCGGGTTTGGTCATACGGTGGACCTGCTGTGGGTCCTTGTGTCTCTGCTTGTACCCTATAAACATCATGCTTTCTTTCTATCATAAGATCATATGCTCTACAATTGTTCTCATCATGACCTACTGATTTACAGAAATTACAATATAGATTCTTTGGAGTTTGTACGTATTTCTGGAGTAAGTGACATTCTTGTGGTCTATGACCTCTAGTTCTACAGATTTCACACCAAGGCCCTTGTGCCTGTGGTAAAGGGTTAGGTGCTCCAGTTGCAATATAGTCTATGAAAACGGGGCAATTCTCCTTTGAATGACCTTGGGCTTTACATTTTGTACACCAAATTTCTTCCTTGATCTCCTGGCCTTTCTTAATATCATGCACTTGCAAGGTTAAGTTTGCTAATTGGTTCTGTAAATGCGCAACATCGTTGCTTGTTCCCGCAATTGGCGAAGCTTCTAGTTTCATAGCCATCTCTAGAGCTTGTTCCTGAGTATTGAGATTCTGTTGCATAAGAGGAAGTCTAATGTGTGGGAGTAGCGCAGCAATGAACCATTCTTTATGCTGTTGTGGTGCAAACTCGAAGCTTACTTGATCTATCAAGGCTTTGAACTTCTGATCAAAGTCCCATACTGATTCTGTAGGTAGCTGTTTAATGTCTTTGAGTTCTGTTATACACTGTGATTCTGATTTAGGTTTCTTAAATTCCCGAATCATAGCATTTCTTACCTCAGCAAGCGTTCTATTCTGTGCTGCTGAGTATTTCATGAACCAAGTCAAGGCTCTTTCTCTTAGTGTGGTTGCTAACTGAACCAGTTTAACAACATCATCATTAATTTGCTTAATTGTCCAAATGGCTTCACATAAGAACCAGTGCTGCTCAGGGTCTTCTATCCCTGTTCCTCTAAAAGTTGGTAGCTTCATGTCATCACCCATCCTTCTTGTGCTAGGTTGAGGTGAGGGTGCTGTAGCAGTGCTTCTGGGCTGGTTAAATAAAGGTGGTACAGAGGTGCTAGAAGTACCGTGTGAGCTACTAGAAGGTGTTACTGCGGGGTTATACTGAGCTCCGTCTGGTTTTTGTGGTGTAAAGGGGTGATAAGGGATATGAGCACTCCCTTGTCTTTCTATATGGCTTGGTCCAGGGACTTGGCTATCATCTGGGCTAGACTCAAAAGAATATTGGTCAAGGCCTACTTTATATCGTTTTCCACTACGAGTGCAACCAATAAGTTCAGGATCACTATCAGAATCTACGGACATTACTTGTCTATGCTATTCATCAGAAGTAATACATAGCTTTCCTTTTTCATACAGAAGCATTTTAATCCATAAGTTCAGAGAATTTAAGAACTTACCTCTGTGTACTTGGAAGAAATTCCTCTCAGCTTCACTGAAACTCTTTCTTGTATCTACTGCAAACTCGGTGATGAAGCCTTTCAGTAGACTATTGAACCAAAAGTCTACTGCGCGGGACACAGGATTGTCTATCCGCTTCACAATACTGACTAGCTCAGGCGTCCAAGCGACGGGTCGATCAATATGCACAGTAGGTCTAGAATCTGCTAACTTGGCTATCCAAGCATGTAACTCCAGTGCGAATGTAACAAAGAAAATTTCGTGAAGGTCAGTATAAATATACTTCTGTAACCAGTCTTCTGTTTGGAGCGTAGAACTTCTATTTTCTTGTTCAACGAACTCTTTAGCCTTTACATCAAACCAGTCTCCAATTTCTTTAGCTGTAGGATTCCAGTAACACATTTGTCAACTGAGCAAGTCTCAGTGTAACAGAACCTTGTGCTGGCTTCAGCAACAATCTCAGATGTCGCGGAAATAATAAGTCTCACAGCAGCAAGTCGCAAGGCAACGGAACCATTTGTTGACTGAGCAACAACCTTCTACGTCGCAAAAATAGCAAGTTTTAGTCACGCGGCCACGGAACCATTTGTTGGCTCAACAACAAGGTTCAGAGCAACGGAAGTAACGTGATCAAAAAGTCATAAGGCAACGGAACCATTTGTTGACTCAACAACAAGGTTCAGAGCAACGGAAGTGACGTGATCAAAAAGTCATAAGGCAACGGAACCATTTGTTGGCTCAACAACAAGGTTCAGAGCAACGGAAGTGACGTGATCAAAAAGTCGTAAGGCAACGGAACCATTTGTTGACTCAACAACAAGGTTCATAGCAACGGAAGTGACATGATCAAAAAGTCATAAGGCAACGGAACCATTTGTTGGCTCAACAACAAGGTTCAAAGCAACGGAAGTGACGTGATCAAAAAGTCATAAGGCAACGGAACCATTTGTTGGCTTCTTTCTTGGGCAGACCCGGGTTTTAATGAAGCGCAGCAACAAACCCCTTGGCGCACTGGCCCTCTCGGCAACGAGCTGCGCAGCAGCTCGAGGTCTCACCCGAAGTGGCTATGGGGGGCTAAGGAATCAGGTTTCCTTAACCTTGGTGACGCAGAGATTTTCCTTCCTCTTCTGGTTCCTCAGATATCGGCGGTCCGACTTTCCCGCAGGCCCCTCGGCGCAATTGCGCGGATTCCTTCTTCTCTGGCGCAGAAGGCACTATTCCTTGCGTTGAAGCGTTAAGTACTTCCTCGCCCTGCGCAACTAGCGCAGTATCGCAGTCCTCGATCGCTGCAGCGACAGCGCTCCACCGCTTCTTCAGTTCTTAACACTTATGGCTATCAATGGACCTTCCCAAACTCAATCAAGCAGTCACAAAGATAATACAAGAGTTTTGCATACACATGTAATGAACTTAAACAGTTACTCACTCACGCAAACATTATAACAAGTGGAAATATGTGAAGCTCCTCTCCTCGAGGAAAACCACGTCCTCGGGAGTGTTATATTAACCAGAAAACCATAGAGTTATACAATATGCTGCGCACACAGCTGCAGCCTTAGATATTTACAGGAAACTCCACGCACACAGCTGGGAGCCCTTCTCTCAATCTGGTCTCTTCTCTACAGAGATTACAAAGGCGCAGACGTCACTCAGACTGTCTGGCAACTCAGGGATTAGCTCCTCGGCTATCCGATTCTACTCTAGTTCTACACACTCAGTAGAAAACATAGAAAAGGATAATCAACACATGATCTATCCTTGAGACTGACTATCGAACAGTCTAACCATCTAGCTATCCCAAAAGTATCTAACCCTTACTCGCTCGCTAACTAACATCTACCCATTACAATTATTCATATATATAGGTGGCCATGGCGGTCGCACCTTTACAAAACTGTGGGCCTTTCCCAACAGTGATTCCCAAAAACCCTAACCACGCACATGGCTAGGTGTACTGTAGGCACCGCTTGCAGTCATGTCGCCGCTTCCTGCAGGCTCCTTGACTTTCGGCGCAGATTGTGGGTATGGGCGCTTGTCCTTCGCCTTCAATGCTCTGGTCCGTTGCTCCTCCTTGATCCGAGCAACCATAACTTCTGTACGTAGCCTTTTAAATGATGGTAGCTGAGCCCTCTACTCCATCACCTTATTTATTATGGTAGCTGAGCTTTCTATTCAGCCTTCATTCTCTTCTGTCGTGCGCGCGAGCTCCGCGATTTCCGGACCGTGATCTTCGCTGAGCTTGTCTATCTGGCACCGTACTGCGCACCGTCTCCTTCTTGCCCAAAACTTAGTGCTTGTCCCAAAATTAGCACTTTCCTTCCATACTTGTGCTTTTTTTTCCCAAAATTCACAGCTTTACCGTAGCTACGACCTTGGCTCCAACAAGAAGGCTCAATTATTTTATGTATTTTTTGAGTCATTTGTACTGCAATAGGCGGGTTTTTGGGTCGTTGGATCATGTGAGATGTAATTTTGAGCTAATTGTACCGCAGTAGGCGGGTTTTTGGGTCATTTGGACCAGGTCAATTAGATTTTGGGTCAATTGTCCAAGAGTTGGTTAGGAAGTTGTTAGTAAGTGGACAAGCATTGTAAAGGAGGAAGCCTATATATAGATAAAGATAGATAGAGGAGAGATAGATAGATTGGAGAGAGCTATGAAATGTGGTTTTTATGCGATCAAGAGATATTGCTGAGGTCTGTGATCTGCAGAAGCATTGTATTGGGTTTTTGTAGTAATAATATGATGTGATGAAACTATTCTGTGCAATCCTGGTGTGTCTTTTGTCTTTTCATGGTAATACAATGTTTCTTTTATGCAATAGTCGCTTACTGTTATAATCTGCTGCAACAATGAATGTTTCCATTAAATAACGATATGAGTACAATAATGTCGAAGTGAATGCATAGACTTACTGTTGAATGTTGCAATACGATTAAGTAGTTGATGCCACACACATCCTCCTTCATTTGACGGAAACATGGTTTCGTCCAATCTCCCTTGATCACCTCGGGTGAGACCTCATCTGCTTTGCAGGTGTTGCTGGACAGGGTAAAACCTGTCTAGGCCGGTGCTCAGGGAGATCACAGTGGGTTGGTGTCGACAGTGATGGGAACCCCTGTCGACCGGGTTTGAGTCAACAAATGGTTCCGTTGTCGGGAACATGTGCGAAGTGAAAGGCGGATATGTTGTGGCACCCGACGAAACCCGAAATCCGGGAATGGTTTGATCAAAAGATACAAGAATTCGCTGAAGAAGAAAGCCAGAACACTCGGCTAATAGTAGATTAGTGGGTGGATAGATATATTCACGACGGACCACATGAATGGTTCTTTTGTGAATTCTTAGTCATTTTGTATGAGTGGTTGGCGAAGTTGACCTTCCAGAAGAGGAACTTCCAAGGTGGTGAACCAACGACCTGGACCCCCGAGTTGATTCAGGAGCTACAGGAGGTTGATAATAAAGCATCACGAGTTGTCGAAGTGTGGTTCAATAGCATCCTAGAGGGCTATATCGCAGAATTCACGGTTGATACTCAGAAATTCTATAGTGAAGCCGAAAGATATTTTTTTCGTGAACCTCGGGGCAGGTTTCTACTGTCGATTAAGATGCTTATTTGTGAAAAGGGTATATTGAAGATGCATCTTGATCAGTAGACAACCTGGTGGGAGGAGGCCATGGGTACCGCGACAGTTGGGGGGAGGTACATGGAATAATAAGGGGTAAATGGATGCAGGTCATGATGAGACTGTGAGTGAAACCAAGGAAGAAAGTGGTATTACGAGGGGAGGAGCGAGGTTCCGACAGGAAAAGAGGCAGAGGACAGGAGAAGGTCCTGATGCGGTCGAACCGCAAGGCCGTGAAGGAAGACCACACGGGACGAAGTGACCTCACAGTCCTGAAAAGGACAACCAAGATACGCCCAGGATAGAGGCAGGACCAAACCCCAGCACCAACGTACCCACACCTCTGCTCACTATCTCTCAGATATCAAGAAATACAACTTCGAGACCACCAAGTTCTTCAACACCACAGAAGTTAATCGATAGTAGTACAGCGAAAGGAGGAAGGAGGCCCAGAATGGCGGGTGATGATGCTAAGTTACCGTTGTTCCACAGGAGTGGGACAGAAAACCTAGAACAATATTGGTTTTTGTGTGAAGCGGTCTGGACCGTAAAACAGATCGCTAATGATGCTGCTAAGAAAGGGCAGTTAGCGACAACTCTGCGAGGTCGTGCATTAGATTGGTTTATTAAGTTTGTTCTAGTCCCTACAGGAGCCCTGGAGTGGTCACTAGATGAGATCCGAGATGGACTGATTGAAGAATTCAAAAATCCGAAGTCGGAGGCTCAGTATATTACGAAATTGAAAGAAATTAAGTAGTATCCCAATGAGACGGTGTGGGATTTCAACCAACGATTCAAGACGCTGATGGAAAGGGTTAGTTTGATATGATCGTCTTCCAACATAAAGAGAATTTCATCGCGACACTGCTACCACACATTCGGCTACCATTGATGCAACAAAACATCTCGACGCACAGTGAAGCCCTGGAGATTGCAATGCGATTGGAGGTGTCTCCGATTGGAGAAAATGCAGCCGGGATGTCGTAGATAAAGACACAGCTCGCTAACTTGACTATACAGCTGCAAGATTTGAAGAAGGGCAAGGAAAATCGCGAAGATATATGGTGTACGCGATGTCGAGGAGAAGGGCATACGAAGGACAATTGCCCGGATTTCCGCAATTATTTGGTTTCAGGAGTGTCGAATCCATTGAACGGTGGTATCATGCCGTGGTGTCGCGTCTGCCATGTGTATGGGCATAGCCATGACAATTTCCCATATATGCAGAAAATGGTCACAACCCCAAGGAATCTTTATTGTACATTTTGCAAATCGGTGGGTCATGATGACAAGGATTGTCGTGCATATGGGTTGCTACAAGAAATAATGTATGATGCATTCTATGTAAAGGACGACCAACGTGCTGTACAACAATCGCAATCGCAGCCACAAGTAGCCCAGCCACTACCTCAACTACAGATGCAGTTTGTACCACAGTAGTAGAAACCGCAGCAGTTCATGCCGCAATATGATCCGATGCAGATGACTCCACAACAACCACAGTATGTACAACAACAGCAGTATGCACAACAACCACAGTATGCACAACAAGGGCAAGGAATGCAACCATCACCAATGCAGCAATAGTTCAACCAACCATAATACCAACAGCAGGGAGGATTCCGGGGAGGATATTGGGGAGTACGTGGCAGAGGATTTGGTCAAGGAGGAGGACGAGGTGGTCACGGACCTATTCAATGCTATCACTGTGCGGTATGGGGACACTACCAGCGGGACTGTCCACTGCTGCAGAACCAGTGTACGTTCTGTTTTGTTAACGATCACACAGTTGAGAATTGTCCACAGCTGATTGCGTGATAGCAAGCAGGGAATACTCCCCAGTTGCAGAACCATCCCTAGGAACAGTAGCCTTCCCAAAACCAAGCACAACAACCAGTGCAGAACCAGAATATGCGGCCAAATAAGAATCAGAATGTGGACCCACCCAGGAATCCGCCGCTGAACCAGATCCAGGGGGAAAACATCGCAACAATTTCTGTAGAGCCAAGACCGCAAGATGCTTCCGTTGTCATGGTCACTCGTGGAGGAAAGACAACTGGAGAGGACAGCTCAATGATCCGGTTAGCCTGACAAAAGAAGGTATCATTTGACATTGATGCGGAGCGGGAGACATTTCTTCAAGCACGTCGTGCACTAGAAAAAGGCCGAGGTAAAGCCGTCATGTATGACATGCCCTCTACTTTTGATACTACTTTAGAGGCTAGCCCGTCGCGGAAGTCTAGCACACTTCAATCATTTTTGGAACATTGTTTATCCTTGGCAAGAGATCCCGATGCTCTTGCTGCGATTGAAGCTCTATTGCGACGACCTGCTTGGGATCGACAAAAGCTTGCGGTTAATTCCTTACAACGACGAAAGACGGGTAAGGAGATGCGGATGAATATTCAAATTGGCGACTATGATGTTGATTTAGTTATTCTGGATCTCGGTCTAGATGTCGACATCTTGTCCAAGCAGGCTTGGAAAAATATGGGGAGTCCCCCATTGAGTTGGTCTCCTGTACAGCTCTGGTTAGCTAATCACGCTAAAGTGACACCGATTGGGAGAGTTCCACGAATGGTGGTGGACATTGAGGGAATGAAAGCATATGCCGACTTTGATGTATTAGAAGTAGTTGAAGGAGGAAGATCTTATCCCGCATTACTGGGGATTGGATGGGCTAATGATAATGGAGTTGTAATCAACTTCAAGCGACAGTTGATGACTTTTGAAAATCGCAATCTCAAAGTTATCGCCCCGTTGGATCCGGCTGAAGGACACCACTACATAGAACTAGTGAAGGATGACAATCCTAGTGGATGGGACCATGCATTCAATATATATGAAGATTATATCCATCTGAATGCCAACGGTGAGCTGGAATGGTGCAGCGACAACTCTGCGTCATCCGACTCTGATGATGTGCTAGAATATTGGCAGAACCGCTTGCACGAGGTATCTCTTCGTAAGTGTGGGTTGATCACGCAGTCATTATGCCGTGTTGCAACTGAAACGATCACACTACCAGTATATGAAGGACTACCTGGTTGATCTACCTTTCTGACAGAGTTCGAGGAAAGAGTTTCCAAACCACAATGATTGCTGGCGTTGAACGAAGCATTGAAGGTTGCCCCAACTCGCTTGTGGGAGACACACAAGGAATCAATTGATGGATGGTCGAAATGCAGAAGATTGATGATGGTACACTTTGGTGATACTGAGGTTTACCACACTGGAAAGTATGATGGTCAGAATGATCCTGGTGGTCACTTGATGGAGTGTCAGTGGTTATGGGTATCACGACCAAGAGATGAGTGGGTCCATGATTTTATCCATACTTTGGATGAGATGCCACAATCATGGTATACTGCAGCTGAGTTGCGAGGAGAAATTTCTACTTGGATGGAGCTCACAATGTGTTTTACCCATACATTCAGTTTTGCGGATGCCGATCCAGAGGTTAATAATGCATTACAGCTCATCTGTGATGTAATTCTGCAGGTTGACCCAGTAGCATATCTTATGGATCCGCACACGCACTTCTAGATACAGTCTCTTATGGAATGCTTCAATATCAGTGGTGGGCCAGAAAATGGTGATGATCCACGGAATGTGAATATCCCGGAATTAGAAGGAAGTCGTGATGTGGTACCCCCCGATGCGCCAACCGATCCGATCATTCAGCCACTGAAGATCCGCAAGATTAACATTGGGACAGAGGACACTCTGAAGTTTGCAAATGTCGGGGATTACTGGGATGATGAGATGATAAGCAAGGTCACTAATTTTCTCCATGAGTTTCAGGATATATTTCCTACAAAGTTTTCGGACATGAAGGGCATTCTGGGTGACTTATGAGAGATGAAGATTCCATTAAAACTAGATGCTAAGCCGATCCAACAGCGACCCTATCGATTGAATTTGTGACATAAGGAGAGGGTCAAGGCAGAACTGGATCACATGTTGGATGTCGGTATCATTGAACCAGTTGAGGAGTCGGAATGGATTAGTCCTATGGTGGTACATGACAAGAAGACTGGCGAAGTGCGCATTTGCGTTGACCTCTGGAAACTAAATGATGCATGTTTGCATGATCCGTTCCCAGCCCCATTTACTGATGAAGTGCTCGAAGGTGTGGGTGGCTAGGAGATGTGCTCTTTCACAGATGGGTTCTCTGACCACCATCAGATCCGCATTGCAAAAGAAGATTTCCATAAGACAACTTTCATTACCGAATGGAGCTGCTTTCAGTACACCGTAATGTCGTTCAGCTTGAAGAATGCACCTGCGATATTTTCACGGGTTGTCGTTGCTGCATTCAAAGATTTCATTCAGAAGTTTTTACAGGTATACATGAACGATTTGACGGTCTATGGTTTAGTCCGTTGTAATGGACCCACCCATCCATCCAAGGAAAGGGAGGGAACATGATGCCAATCTATGGGGATTTTCATAAGCTCCGCCAAGTCATTAGATTCACAGCCATAAAATTAAGAGTGTGTAGATGCCATTTAAACAATTAAGCACAACGCAATTAAAAAATCATCCACACACATTAATTTCATATGCATACATCATATCAAAAACAGTCATCAATCTAAACATTGCAGAAGTAAATGCATAAACAACAAGACACTTATCTTTATGCTGAAATGGCCCCAAACAACTAGCTATGCTGCTGCAATGTTCCTCCCAACTGTAGGTCTCTGCCTAGCCCGTATTATTTCAGCACTCAGAGACCACCCCCGAGCTGGGCATGATATCTACAAGGAAAATGGAACTCTCAAGCTCATACACAACCGAATAATCATTTGCATTTAAGCCAAGCAAGTCCATAGCTGGGTTTATCAGGCTAAATTTGAACCCTCTTCATTTGTGGATGCTTCCACTCAAACACAAGCCAAAACAATGGAACCCATTTCAACCCCAACAATCCCCTACACACATAAAACTCATAAACTAGGCATGGATACACATAACAGCAAAATCACAATTTTTGGGCATGAACAAAAAACGTTTTTGCAGTGGGATGCCCAAATGGGGTTTTCGTTAGTTTCAGAAAAACGTGGGAAACCCAAAATGAAAATGGAAGATGGGGAACAACCCTGGGAGAGCAAGTCATTCTCAGAAAAACGATTATGGGCATTCAAGGGCCAAAAATGACCTTCACACAGTCATTATCTGGTAGCAAGGAACCAAAATGAATTTTGGGCAAAACTGTGACAGGTTGGCACCCAAAATTGACATATACTCAGTCACACAGTTGATGGAACATTCAAAAATGATTTTCTGAGGTAGGAGATAACTGCTGGGTTCACAAAAACGATTTTTCCACAAAAGAAACCAAATCTGGAAATTCAAAAACGTTTTTACAACAATAATGGAAACAACAAGCTATCAAACTTATCTGTTGAGCTTCCCAATGGATTGTCTTCTTTCCCCATAGTCCAACCATCACAAAAACGGGATTCTCAACTTGAAAACCGGTGAATTTACAGCGTAATCCATGAGAGAAACGCCCAGCAAGCTCCAAAAATGTGAGAGAGTGAAGTCTAATCCTGCATAATGGCTTGGGAAGGCAATTCGTTGGTTTTTTCTTGCCCAAGAAGGAAAAAAACGATTTTCCATGAGGGTGGATTGCCCATACTTGAATTTGGATAGCCATACCTCCCCAATCCCCAAGGCATTAACTACTTCACCCAACTCTTGGGAGAAATGAATGATTGGGTACAAAAGTCAACATGGGTAGTTGATGGTTGATGGGTTCGCTCATTGACACTTGGCTTGACTTCATTGGCTCAAGGGTTTGAATATTTCCCTCCCAATTCCTTGTAATATCATGACCCCATCTCTTGTTGCATTGCATAGCTAGTTGTGGGTATTTATATTAAAATGCATATTTACAATTCCAATATGCCCGGCTAGCACATAAACCATATGCATCAATAAATTGGTGGCGGGGTCTTGGCCTTGAGCTCCTCACCACGATTTTATAACAATTTTACATCATTTACATTTTAATGCAATTGGGTCGAACTAGGGACGTTACATCTGTGATCATTTGGTGAACCTGCGATTGATGTTGGAGCGATGTCGGCAACACCAGATCTCGCTAAACCTAAAGAAATGTATCTTATGTGCAACGTTTGGCATACTGTTGGGTCATATTGTGTGTAAGCAAGGATTGTTGGTTGACCCAGCAAAGATTGCGCTCATTTTGAGTTTGAGACTGTCGACTACCATTAAGCAGCTACGGGCGACGCTAGGACACACGGGGTATTATCGCAAGTTCATCAGGGTGTATGCTGCGATTACCGCCCCTATGGAGAAGTTGTTGAAGAAGGATGCGGTATTCCAATGGAGCCCTGAATGTCAGGATAGCTTTGAGACACTAAAGACGAAGATGGCTTTGGCGTCGATATTGGTATTTCCTTATTGGAGTAAGGAATTCCATGTTCATGTCGATGCCTCATCGATTGCGCTGGGAGTGGTATTGGCCCAGCCCAGAGAGGGGGATCTTGATCACCCCATTGCTTTTGCCAGCCAAAATTTGTCGTCTACAGAAAGAAACTACACTACTACGGAGAGGGAAGGTCTGGCCATGGTTTATGCGTTACAGAAGTTTCACCACTGCTTATTGGGAGGCCATTTCAAGATGTTCACAGATCATTCTGCATTGAAATACCTGGTCAATAAGCCTGTGTTGGGGGGGAAGATCTGTCGATGGCTACTTCTTTTTCAGGAGTTCGATTTTGAAGTAATTGTGAAGCCAGGGCGGTTAAATGTTGGCCCGGATCATCTCTCCCGGATTGAAACAGGAGAAGAGACAACTAATATTGAAGATGGGTTTCCTGATGCGCAATTATTCAAGGTTGAAGTCGCTGATGGATATTTTGAAGAAATCATTCAGTATCTGGCGACAGGTACCGCACCAAAGGAATTCACCACTAATTAGAAGAAGCAGTTGGTAGTCAAGGCTGCAGACTTCCAACTAATGGCTGGAGCGCTATACAAAATGGGTGCGGATGGGATATTACGATGGTGTGTCTTGCGACATGAGCAAGAGCAGATCCTTTCCGAAGCACATGCAGGAGTTGCTGGAGGGAACTATGGTGGTCGTGCGATGGAAAGGAAGGTACTTCGAGCAGGGCTCCGGTGGCCTACACTACACAGTGATGCGACATAATATGCACGATCCTGCGACGTTTGTTAGAGAACCGGGAAGCCTTCCAAACGGGATGAGATTACATTGATGCCTCAGCTGACATTGTAGCCATTCGACAAATGGGCAGTAGACTTTGTGGGCCCCATCAATCCCCCGAGTAAGCACACTAGTGATAGCTATATTATCATGGCAACAGATTACTTGACACGATGGGTGGAAGCTGCACCAGTCATTGATTGCTCCGCGGCCACAACCGCGCGGTTTCTCTTTGACCACATTGTCACTCACTTCGGCTGCCCCAAGATATTGTTGAGTGATCAAGGCAGCCACTTTCTTAATCACACCATCAGCGCATTAACGGAGGAGTTGCACATACAACATAAGAAGAGTACACCCTATCATCCGCAGGCGAATGGCATGGTGGAGGCTTTCAATTAGATATTGGAGCATGCGCTGACAAAGGTGTGCAATGTGAACCGTGATGACTAGGATCTAAAATCCCCAATAGTATTGTGGGCCTATCACACCACATGTAAACGGTTGACAGGGAAGACACCATTCAAGCTGGTGTATGGACAAGAAGCGGTTATGCCTATGGAGTATATCATTCCGAGTCTCTGCATAGCGGCAGTAACTGGTATGGATGTTGCGGTAGCCTTAGAGTAACGGCTCGCACAGTTAATCCAGTTGGAGGAAGATCGCTTTATTACCGGTTTTCATCAGGGTGTGGAAAAGGATCGCCAGAAGGCTTGGCATGATCGCCACATCAAGAACAAACAGTTTCAACAAGGTGATTTGGTGTTGTTTTACGACAGCAAGTTTATGAAACATCCAGAAAAATTGCAGATGCATTGGCTTGGTCTGTATCACATTAGTAGCATTACTTCAGAAGGAGCGGTACAGTTGCAGCAGTTGGATGGGGCGATGGTCCCAAAATTGATTAATGGTAGCAGGTTGAAGCCCTATCGGTCGGGATTGGAACACCGCGATGCCTGAGTCACATTGGGAAAAAAAAAGTGTAGATTTGTAGATTGGTTGGTGGCAGGATGGCGCACCAATAGGGACGGAATGCGGAAGCAGGGAGTCTTATGCCACAAGCATGGAGCAGTTTGCGACAAGTGACAGCGTTGCAATTGGGTCGCATCAGAAATCATTATGCAGATGGGAATTTTTCCTTTTGTACGGCTATGATCGTTAGTTGATTTAGACTGTGCCAGAAGAACGCACGTTTTGAAATAGGGATACACCGAGTCAGCATGGACGATGGCACCTAGAGGGATGGTTTGCATGGTTGCCATGAGGCATCGACCACGGCAGCATGGCCAAAGGGATGCTTCGCACATTTTTGCATGCAGGGAAACAGGTGAAAGTATGATTGCTCTAACATCAGGCTATTACTCACATGGAACAACGAAATATTATGCTTACCCCGGAGCGTGAGCAGGTGGTGCAAAGGAGTGCTAAGGCAGATGAACAACTGAATGCGATGTATAAATATAGGACCTGAGGATAGTAAGAGCATAGAGGTTGTTTCAGTTAAGAGGGGTTATGTTACGAAAGGCTCAGGCATCTAGCTAAGTTAGGAATTCCAAGGAGGTTATGGAAATGATCCATTTTATTTCATGTGGTAGCACACCCGGTGCGCTGAGGGCCCGAACCACAAGTGTACATGAGCGGTTGGAGCAAGCTGCGCCTCGGACACTTCGAGGTTACAAGCATGAAGTCTAATCCGAGATGTCTAGGTAGTTGGTGATGGTTCGAAGTCTCGTGGTCCCTGCGACCACACAAACGGGGGGGGTCATCACCCCTAGGTCCCTGTAACATGTGCTTACTGGTGCGAAACAGATGTGCCAAAACCATTGGCCTATTTTACACCCTGGCGTTGCTTGAAAAATTCCTCTCCATCTACAATCGGTCTCTCGAGACTGGAGGATGAGCTTGAAAGGACTGCGAAAGTAAGCCGGGAAGAGTCCACTTTTGGGCAAGAAGTACATGACAGCGAACAGATGATCAGTGTAGTAGAAGGAGTAGGACAACACCGCGCGATCCAGACAGCAAGAACAGTTGAAGAACTATAGTTCAGCCCTAGTAGAGTGAAGACCACGGAATACACCATGTCCAGTTGATGTGGCTCGAGGGTGAGCCACAAGATTGTGTTGGGGGGCTGTTGGCAGGCGGTTTGATAAGGAGAAATCGCAGCATCATTGATGCTGCGACACGTCAGACGAAGTCGTAAAAGGAAGAAGGATCGATTATTTTATGTATTTTTTGAGTCGTTTGTACCGCAATAGGTGGGTTTTTGGGTCGTTGGATCATATGAGATGTAATTTTGAGCTAATTGTACCGCAGTACGCGGGTTTTTGGGTCATTTGGATCAGATCAGTTAGATTTTGGGTCAATTGTCCAGGAGTCATTTAGGAAGTTGTTAGTATGTGGACAAGCATTGTAAAGGCGGAAGCCTATATATAGATAAAGATAGATAGAGGAGAGATATATAGATTGGAGAGAGCTGTGAAATGCGGTTTTTATGCGATCAAGAGATATTGCTAAGGTCTGTGATCTGTAGAGGCATTGTATTGGGTTTTTGCAGTAATAATATGATGTGATGAAACTATTATGTGCAATCCTGGTGTGTCTTTTGTCTTTTGATGGTAATACAATGTTTCTTTGATGCAATAGTCAGTTACTGTTATAATCTGCTCCAACAATGAATGTTTCCATTAAATAACGATATGAGTACAATAATGTCGAAGTGAATGCATAGATTTACTGTTGAATGTTGCAATAAGATTAAGTAGTTGATGCCACACACATCCTCCTTCATTCGACAGAAGCATGGTTCCATCCACTCTCCCTTGATCGCATCGAGTGAGACCTCATCTGCTCTACAAGTGTTGTTGGGCAAGGTAAAACCTGTCTGGGCCGGTGCTCAAGGAGATCGCAGTGGGTTGGTGTCGACAGTGATGGGAACTCCTGTCGACCGGGTTTGAGTCAACACGCGCTATACTCTCCCTACTAATGAATGTACCTACTAAGTTCGAGGTGTTCCCTCACAGTGATTGGAAGGGATCCCAAGGTACAACTGCAACTACTACAACTCTCAGAATAATTTTTTTTACGTTGACGAGAGTTGAAGTACATGATAAGTTGAGGGTCTTATCCTGAGAACCAAGATCATATTGTAACCAATTGTTGGACGGATAGACCTGACACACGACTGGTTGATAAGCGTGGGGATCATAACTTCCTTTGATCGATGTAAACATGGGGAGTGGGGATGGCAACTTTCCTTTTAGAACGATGCAGATTGGGACGGAGGGAGAAAAACTACAAATGAAAGGGATTTGATGGAGACACAATACGATGAGTAATGGTTACTGGTCAAAACAAGTACTGCTAAAGATAGTTGATACTCAAATACATCGATCAAAGGTGACCATGGGTTGCTGCCAAAAGAATGGGGTGTTCTCGCAATGTGATGTGATGGGGGAACTGTTTGTACATAAAGAATAATTGTGGGGTCCTCACAGTTTTGAGTGTGTCGGGGGATCAATGTGATGATGGGCGGAGTCCCCACGGTTTTGAGTGGGTCAGGGGATGCTTTCTAAGATGAAGTGGGGGTTAGTTTGCAAACATGAAGATGGGTGCCCCATGAATCAATGCCATACATATTGGTCTTATGGGAGTAGCTGAATAGAATTGGTTACTTCGGAGGGTGAGGGACCCATAGTTGTCTTTGTGGGGGTGATGATACGAGGCAGATTACAGAAGGTAAAGTGCTCATGGAGGTATGAGTGGTCTTTGTGAATCTTTATTGTAACACGCGCTGAGGAGTTTGATGGAATCTACTACAAGTCGGGGGAGTAAATGCGCAACTATAAAATGATAAGCTAGGGGTGCTTTTTACAAGCTATATCAGATTCCTCGGACTTGTGGGGGGTTAACATCATGGGTTTCAATTGATGACTGGATGGAAAAGGTGTGCACACCCATGGGGGAATATACTATTCTCAGTGATGGTGTTGATGGCCCATCAAGACCGGGGGTGAGGGCCCTATGGTTATTAGCAGGGATACTGGTAAATGCATTATAAATGGAGGGAAAATAGTGCTTATATGCTAGTTTCAGAATATGAAGAGCTCGATGTCGTTGCTATAGCATGGAATCTTGTTCTTATAATGGAAAAACAAGATCCTTCTACTTGGCCTAGTCGATATCATGCACATACCCAAGTGTAGTAAAGAACATAACCAATGTATTAACAATGCATAAATCATGTAACCAAAACAAGCCGTACCTAAGGGGTACTAATGAAAAAATAGCGGCCAGACGAAACTGTTAGAAATAAGGATTGGTTGGCATGGGACCGATGCTACTGTAGACGATGACCCGGTAGATGAAGGATCTGCAGCGGGGGGTCAAAGGACTACTTTCTGCTTTGGGAGTGTGTTGTGCTCGTATTTCTTTGACCGATACCCTTCCTTGAGGCCACCTGTAGTGGTGCCTCCGAGGGGGCCTCAGGAGTCCCGTATGATGTATTGGGGGCGGGTCATGCCCTGGTCTGGTGGTGGGCCTATGGGGGATTATTACACCCTAGATATTTTGGATGTGTTGGAGGGGTGCATAGGGAATATGGAGAGATACCCATGAAGTGGCATGGACTACAAAGGAGATCTGGAGTTTCCTCCTTTGGATGGAAGATTCGATGCTTCAGTTATGATTCTTATGGTTATATTTGTTTGATAGTTTACATATATTTATCGTACATATTTGATTTCTGCACATTTGATATATATATGTTTATCATGTACTGATGACAGTTTCCCCTTTGTGATGCAAACATTGGTCCTATACGGTCAGCTCTCCAGGAAGGAAAGCAACAAACTCAAGCTAGGGCAGAAAGACCGGCAACTGAAGTTGGTCTGGTTATTGGAGGAGTTGTCATGGCCGGGGGAGCAGTGACAGGGGTGGGTCCTGCTAGAGGGGTAGGTGCGGGAGGAGTTCCTGCTAGAGAGTATGCTGCAAGAGATCGGATGGTGCCCTTCGTGGCTGATCTAGAGTAGTGGCTTGGAAATATGTCCGCAGGGGTAGACGACAGGGGTTTCGTCGACCTCGAGGACGATGAGCTGGCTTTGACGCTCCATCTGTCGGCTAAGTGCGGGCCGGCTTGGAGGCCCATTATGTGGAGTTTAGAAGTGGCATGCCATGTGGCGCAAGAGGTACAGGGGGTGTAATTCCTCCTCCACGACAGAGGCCGTGATAGGGACCAGTACCAACATAGGGACCAGACCCAGAGGTTGCTCGAGGAGAGGCTATGTGGATGTTGGCCATCATGGGACCCTATGATCCACCAACTGACAAGGCAACTTGATGTTGTATAGGGCTATAAGCCCCATTTTGTATATGGATTTGATGAGCCTATGGGAGACAATTTATATTATGTATCCCCCATAAGGTTGTTTTGTATATTCCCTAGAAGGGCCATTTTGTACATGACACATTTTTTTTGACAATACACACACACACACACACACACCATTTTTTGTGGCATATGTTTATACTTCTCCTGTGTATGTTGTGTTGGTGTATGTTATGTATGGTTCATGTTTCCTTCATGTCAATGTGATGCATATGTAGTATTTGATATTGACATGTATGTTTGTAAATGGTTATCAACGTATAGAACATGATGATGATATACATGTATGTGTAGCAATAGGGGTGACATACACACACACACACACACGCACACACACACACACACACACATGTTTGTTGGGTGTGTAGGACTAGGCAGTCGCGTGGTGTATCGAGTTCCAGTTCAAGACCTTATTTGCAACAGAATCGGCTAACGCATTGGCGTTTCTCGATATGTGGGTGAAAGTAATGGTTTCAAACTATCAAATGAGAAGGCCCACACATAGGAAATTCCTAAAAAGGAGTGGATTGAGGACACGAAATACATTATTTAATTGCGAGACAACTAGCTGGGAATCAAGGTGTACCCGTAGATGGTGAATGCCGAGGTGGGTGGCGTCGCTTAAGAGACCTATGACGACATCATATTCTTCTTGGTTATTTGTCAGTGCCCCCAAGCACACTCCACCAGTGTGGTGAAGTACGTGGGAAGGGGAATATATAACCCATACAGCTGATGAGAGATTATTGGACCATCGACTTGCACCATCCACGTAGCCGATGTAGATGTCTGGTTGAGAGGTCATCTGCATAAAGAGGAGATAGAATTATTCTCAAATTCAAACAATGGAAAAACATATAATTTTAACACACAAAAAGAATGGCAACATGAGATGTTGGACATCTTTTTTGTGTTTTGGGGGCAATTAAATGTAGGAATCTCTTGTGGTACTAGTCTATAGTTCCCTATATGGGAGTGTTGTAGCCACAACAAACCCCATCTATTCCAGGTAAGATGGGATCCCCAGTTTCAGTTTCATTTTGCAAGTTTGTTGCTTGATTTCTTTTGATTTTCATAAGATTGTTTAAGATTTATTTAAATCCATCTTAATCATACTTTGCAGCTTCTAATCCTAAGCAAACTCAGTTTTAACGACTTAATTAGAATATTAATCCACTTTATAAAAATGCGGAATTTGAAAGTCGGCGAGAATTTCAGATTGGTAAACAATTTCTTCCAGACTCCCAACTTCTTATCTCTCCTGATTAGTCGAAAGTCGCCAAGTCGGGGAAGATTTCAGTAAGATTGGTTAAATATCCCCGACTCCCGATTTTCTCTCTCCAGATTCAGCGGGAGTCGGAAGTTGGAACATATTTGTCTTTAGGTGAGTTTACATTCCCGAATCTCGACCCCCAACTGTTGAAAGTCAACACAATTATGGAAGTTGAAATTCGGGATGGTTAAGCTGTGTCAGAACGATTCATCCCCAACTCCCGACCCTCGAATTTTATAGCTAAAATATCGGTAATCGGTAGTCAACGAAGTTGCATGTTGAAAAAATAATAAATCCCTGACTCCTGACTCCTTACTCCATAGCACCTAGTGCGGAAGTCGACAGTCGGTGCATTTTTTAACCTATACACGTTTTTCATCCCAACCCCCGACTCTCGACTATTTTGGCAACCCTAATTGTGGAAGTCGACAGTCGGAAAGTTTTCAACTGGAATTCACAATTTCTTCCCGACTTCCATCTCTCGACCTTGGCGGGACCCCCCTTAAGTCGCTAGCCCAATTCACCAGTCAGACCACGATCTCACTACACGCGCCAAATGTTTTTTGAATTTTTATTGTCCAATCGAATCAATTGACTGTTAAATGTCGTTTTATTGGTCATCTACCTCAGTTAATGCGTAATAAATGATTATTCGACTTAATCCTTACTTAATCAAGATTTGAATCTTTCACCATTATCGCACTGTAATTCCTTGCTCAAGTACCTCTGCAACTTGGCGCTCTGTGTTCGAGTTTCCCTTGCTTAGTTTGGTCTTTCTCTCCAAGTGTAGGTATGATTTAGTACTATTAATTGGATTTTTTTTTTATGCATTCTGAATCGCTTATTTTGTTTTTTTGATTGCACAGGAACATTCGTCCCGCAATGGAAAAGAGAGTCAGGACCAAAGCTTCCATTCCATAACTAAAGTTCAAGGACCCCAACTTCGGGTTTCAACATTTGTCATGGAGATTCAAGACGCTAGTGCAAAGTGTGTGGATTTATGATAGTGTTGGACTTTCAATTATGGCCACTTTGTCACCTGATTTGTATTAACTCTATGAGAATCAAGATTAGTTGGAACTGAGTGGAGTGTTGGATTTAATTGATTTATAGTTTGAAATTTGTGGCCATTGAGAGATGTACACACCCATTTAGACTCACTATGATTGGGTTTTGTTGTTTTCAATGTATGGGGTAATCGAGCCAACTATGTTAAGCTTGAGCATTCGCTCTAGTTTGTGCATATCGTCAACTTGGACTAATGGGGCATTGCATGTGTGTCCTATTCATTTTAATCCTCATGAGAAGCTTGGACCCACAAGCTTGGCTATTTACACACTAAGAAAGTGAGCAGCAGAGCCACAATTGCACCGAGTACCCATAACATTGGAATGGATGAGATGTTGATCAATTTTTGTATCTTGGCATGGTCGTAGTTCATGTATTTACTACAGAGACCATTTCTGTTTTTTTGTTAGAGTAAATTAAAATATTAACTAGCAAATCAAGTTGTTCATTGATCTCTTGCCAGTGTCATATTCATCTTTGGGGAAGATTAAATTAATATTATTTAAAGGATATTTGTAATGAGTTTGCAATGAAACAATATGTGAAAATCCAATACTCTTTAAATTTCAATTCATAATGCTTGTGTTTCTTCTATTGACCTGCAGGACTATACATGCACTGAGGACGAGGATATATTTCATGTGCACTAAGGATGAAGACGAGGATACATTTCAGAAATTTAAAGCAAGAGAGCGTAAGAAACCTCTACTGCAAATTCATCTGTTGGACTATACTCAGTTGATCGACGCCATAGGAAAATGACATCTTCTTATGGTTAACAGGATGATGGAGGCAATAATTTTGCACAATTTAAATTGAATTGGAATTTTGAAAAGGTCATTGGATGTTTCAATAATTAATTCGTAACTTCTGTTGTGGCGCAGTACACAGCCTCGTATCATCTTCATTGGTAAACACTTATTAAGCACGAATTTACTTGACAAATTCTTGTCTAAAGGGACTTTTACAAACGATACTCATATACAGGTCCTGGGTATCGCCTGCATGACACTTGCAATTAGAATTGAAGAGAATCAACCTACGAATTGGTATAAATTTCAAAAGATTATTTCTTTCAAGTTCTATTTGCAGTATTAAAATGCATTTAGATCATTACAGTATTAAAATGCTTTTTAAATTTGTAATCGCGTCAAACTTCGTAGAAAATGAAACATATATTAATTCGAGCATTTCGTTTCCAGTATTAGGCAGGAAACATTTATAGTCGCAAATAACGTATTTAAGCGACAAGAAGTTGTTGCAATGGAATGGATTTTCCTTAAAGTTTTGGATTACTGATGCTCCTCACCTACTACTGCTACCTTTCTCTGGTAATTCTTGCACAGTATTTTAACATCTCAAAAATTTTAAACCGAACATTAGTCTTTAGCAGCTCACACAATGTTCTATTTCCAAGTATTACTTGAAGGTTGTAGGAGGAGATGCAAAGGTTGAGAAGATGACCAAATATTTGGCATGCTTGTCATTGGTAGATCACCAGTTGCTGTGATTTTGGTCGTCCCCTGAATTGGAACCTCCTTTGATTTCTCTATGGCATACATATTGGGCAAATGAATCAACATAACTGCAGAGGTTTTCTATTGACTACATCCTTTAAAGAGTAGTCCTTGGATGAGGAGGATACTCCATTGTCAGTTCCCAACACTCCTCCATATAGGTGGATAATTAAAGTGAGAGTCAAATATTAGCCAATTCCATAGTTTTCTACTCTTATAACATTGGAAGGGAATTAGCTGCATTGCAGCTTTTTCTCTTGTTATCTATTAAAATTACCATATAAAACGATTATCTATTATTTTATTGGGGTGTAGGCTAAACATTCTACATTTTGGATAGGTTTTTCAACGATTATTCTGGTTGAAATGATTGAAATTGTAGTTGTTGGAATTGCATAATCAAGGTGCCCAATGGTTTTTTAGGGCACTAAATCCATTTCTACAATAAAAAATGCAATTTGAACGATGCACAATTTCAATTTTAGCAAAAATTCATCGTCAGATCCTGGCAAAAATGACAGGAAAAATCTAAAACGTAGAATGATTATCCAACTCCTTTAATTGGCTTTAAGATGATGACTAAAGCCTCAAACACTATATCCAAGAGGGGGTGGTGGGCTTATGTCTAGATGGTTATTAATTGTGTTTTCCTAGTCTCATTGAAAGCATTACTTGTTCCTCTCGGGCCAACATCATCTCAACCTTGGTGCCTTCACCACTCTCGAAAACAAAAAGTTAGAGTGATTATTCTAGGTTAAAAGAGGAATGCATGTACAAAGTGGTACAGATAAAAACATTAGAGATTAAGAACATCCCGGGAACAAATTTGGAGAATGCATGGAAAGAAATTCAAGGCCATCAAGCATGGCCTTTTATGATGATAGTTAACTTTCTAATTGAAAAACATATATCCATTCCTGACAAAATTTGGTAACATATAGTTGATTGCTTGGATTGACTTTAAATATTTTCTCTTCAAATATGTTTTGTCTAAGGTACTCAATGGAATCAAATTCAATGAACAGAGGAAATATGCTAAAAAGGATGTTTTTACAACTCCATTCGATTCTCAATGATAGACAAGGATAGCCATTTCATCTATCTAGTCTTCCTTTGGACTCTTGTACTTATTATATTTCATTGTTTTCAATTTTTTGAGGATGTGTTTCCATGGTGTTTAATTGAGGAAACAATTGATGACATCCACAAGGTTTTTCATATGATTTATGCTGGAAACCATTTTGATAAGTTATTCAAAAAATTCATTCAGGAATCCGTAGTTCATGGTCCCTATAACTCCCATTCTCATGGCTTGTTTAAGAGTGTTGTCATACTTGGATTGGATGTTGTAAGATGCTACGATTCTAGCTACAAGCATGGACTGTAGGATAGCTCTTTTCAAATGAAAATCAAGGTTGTGGAAGACCAAGAAGGTGTGAAATACCTTTATGGCTGTGAATTTTTGTCTAAATATGAAGTGAAGAAAATGTTTGTGTATAAATTTGAAAGATACCACAAGTTGAAGTTACTCGTAGAAACATCTCAAAATGGTAATATACCATTGGTAAGAGAATTGTTTGTGGGCGATGAGGAGGATGGCGAAGGCAGTTTTCTTAAGAATGGTAAAAAATAGGAGGTATTGCATGTTTTGACTTTTGTTATTGTCTTTAAACAAATTATGTCAATATATGGAAACCAATTTTAACTTCACCTTCTTGATTGTTCGTTCATTTTATTTATAGATAACAATGTTATATATGTGCTCCATACTGAAAGATCAACATCACCTTAAGAAAAGAGACTTGAAACTCAATTTGCTCTTTGAGAAGGTTTTCCTAGACCTTAGGGTGTCTCCTTCAATTTCAGGACCTTGCAACTATCTAAGACAAGTTGTTGACAAAATGGATTCCTTGACATGAAATGCTTACAAATAATGTTGTGCAAAATGAAGACCAAAATTAGCCATCAAAGAAAATTCCTTGTGTTTATCAAAATACATATAAAAAAATTTGAGATTCCTTCAAATTGGATAAATACAAATTTAACTTGAAGAAGAGAATTCCTTAAGAAATATGTTAAACACGTATAGAACTAGAAGAAACAAAAGAATGCTAGCCAAATTATTCTAAGCTAAAGGACAAAGTAATTATGCAAAGTACAAGGCACTATGCAAACGTTGTTAAAGTTTCCTTTAAGCATCAGTGTGACACAACTTTATTTAAATTATGAGGATCACTCTGCATATCATAGTTTGTGTTTTATAATGTACATTTGGGGATGCTAATTTAGCTTGTGGTGCAAATGTTTCAAATATTTAATCAAACATGAAATCACTTTAGAACACATTAAAATAGATTCTGAGCTCATCATTTTAGTCATACTTATCTTTTCTTTTCATTCTCAATTCAATAGTTTGTGCGATATAACAATATTTTTAAATTTTTTGAGATATAACAATAGTTTTTAAATTTCAAAACAACCCATTAACCAGAGACATTGCCATCAAAAGAATCTTCTAAATTTATATATATTTTTAATAAACTTTTTTAAAATCAAATAAAAATTTTCAACTATGAACCAATAAAAATAAAAAATTTAATTTAATGGTGCAACTGAGGAGGGAGCGGAGCGAGCGACGCGGTGATTAGGGTTTGATGAAACCCTAGGGTTGTCTATTGTCTATGATAGGTTTTCCGGGAGATTGATCGCGGCTTGCACATTTCGGCCCGGATATTGGGCTTTGTGTCATGGTTCCGGCCGCAGATTGGCAACATACCTGGTGGAACACACAGCTTGAGGTCCCGAAATGATTTAAAAATACCCTGTCGGCTGTGGGTATGGTCAGCATCTTTGTCAGGTATCCCATACTGTTGATATTTGGTTTTTAGATCTATTTTGGGGGAGGTATCTGTTAACTACTCGTTCTTTTTCTGTTGGGACTCACATTTTTCCACTCCCTGGTTTCGGGGCTTGTTGTGGTGGTCAATTTCCGACATTGACATCATTCCTTATTGGATCCGGTGGTTTCTGTTATATTTGGCACGAGCGGTCTCATGTGGGGATCTCTTATTTGGTTTGAACCTGATTTGGAACCTGGGTACCATCATTATCTACCAAGAAAACTGTCAGCGTCTTGGTTTTTGTTTATTCTTGACCAGATCAGGTGGTTTCCGGGGTTGTTTTTTTCGGTGATTCAACATGGGTGAACCCATGATGCCTCCCTCTATCCCCATCACACACTCTCTGACAAAAACGGATTTCTGGATGGAAGAGGCAGGGGTTTTGAAATCAGACTCTTTTTACTGGGAAATGCTCAAAGGGAAACCGGCTCTTGTGCTGGGTGGGAAACCCTCTCCGCCTCGTGGCAGGTATGCTGGTCGTAAGGGACACTTGTCACTTTCTGGGCACCTGCCAAATCCACCGGACAGGCAGTCTATTCCTTCGGTGGCCAGTGAACAGGTTCGTCCGCAACGGGTAAATGCCTCTCAACAGGGTACTTCCAGATCTTCATGCAGACTGTTGGAAAAGTGGGGTTGTCGGCCGGGTGAGGTTTGGCTCACAATGGGTCGGGATATTGGACTGGATGAACTGGTCAATTTCAACATGACTGTACTTGTGGGTGAATTTTCATATTTTGTGATGAAACTCTCTAATATTGTGGGTTGGGTTACCCAACATTGGACGCCAATAGTGGGTCATACCCCGAAGGTGTTTGGGTTTGCTAAAGGATGGTATGGTTTCAAGTTTGAAACTGAAAGTCAGTCTACATCCATTATGGAGAAGCTATGGCTATATGGGGCTGGCAGTCTAATGATGCAACGTTGGCAGACTGATTTCGATTCGGATAGGGCCAACATCCGTTTTTGGCATCTTTGGGTCCTTCTCCCTGGTCTCCCTCTGGCTTTATGGAATTGTGGGGCATTTAAATCTATTGGTAATAGCTTAGGCCATTTTCTGCATGTTGAGGATGACAATCTTCATGGTTTTGACCGTCGTATGGGTCATCTTCTTGTTGAGATTGATACTACTTTGGGTTTGGTTGATGTGTTACACATCAACTGGCGGGGTCGGAAGCTGGCTCAGACTATCGACTATTGGGGTATACCCTTCTGGTGCTCATTCTGCAAGGAAGTTGGCCATCTTTGGCTCCAATGCAAGAAAGGTGCCTCATACAGGAAACCGACTGATGTGGAACCCATGTGGACGTTCGATGAAGACAGTGAGAGGGACCTAGATGTTCATGGTGGCTTGGATGGCTTCTCCAACCGCTTACCCCCTCTTGGTGGTCAACCGTCGGTTATGATGAGTAAGTTATATGCCAATGATCCTTCATTTTTCCATTTGTTAAATGACTTGGAAGTTTCTTTCATTAACTCATTAGAGATTAATAATGGTAGTTATGTTGGCCGTCGTCATGCCCCCTGTTTTCCCATTAATACTTCGGATTCGGATTATGTTGATCATGACTTGTCGGATAATCCGGGTGACCCTTTGATTGTGGCTATTCAAACCCTTCCCACTCATTCCCCAGCCTCGACCATTCTCCTGTCATCTGAATTAGACTCTCTGGCGAAACCTCCGGAATCTACTGAATCCATTCCGGTCGAACCGGTTCACACATGTCCACCATGTATTCCTTCAACTCTATCTAACGCCCTTGTGATCACATCTTATTGTGAAATGGTTAAGAAGACCCCGATACCTGTCTTCTATAAAAATCATACTTTGGAAAAGGAAGATCTGGGGATTACTCTTAATGAATCTGTGTCAGGCTCTCTTGCTCCAAAGACTGAATCGGTGAGGAACACTCCACCTGAAGACACCCCCTGATCTTCATCTTTGGGTGCCCAACAAATTGGCAAGGGGGCTCGGTCGGGGGGTCTGGTTCATGAATTCTCTCCTATCGAAACTCGCAGTGCTCGTAAGCAGAAGAAATCAATACCAATTGATGGGGGTACCCCACCGGTTTTGAATGTATGTCAATTGTCTCATAATACTAGGGATCTTAGAGGAATCAAAGCCCTAGCCAGGGGTCGCTAATGATTTTATTCTCACTAAACATTCGTGGGGTGGGGGGTCTGCCCAAACAATTGGCCCTCAAAAGAGTTCTACATATTCTTAATCTTGATTTGGTTTTTCTTCAAGAAACTATGGTTTGTGGGGAGAAGGCTCGCTCCTTCTTTTGTAAAATCTGTCCTGACTCGCTGATATGTTCTGTTGATGCGGCTGGTCTCTCTGGTGGTTTACTGGCCGCTTGGAATCCAAGGGTTCTCTTGCTTGTCATCTCGTTGGGTATTCTTGGGGGGTGGAGGAAATATGGGGCCCTTCGGTTCGGCTGGACCCACTGCCCCTCGGTTCGGCTGGACCCACTAGGGGATTATTTCAGAAATCTTTTTAACTCCTACCATTTAGTGGATGTGGCTCCTCGTCTATTGGCTGCTACATGGTCTAATGGTCGTAAAGATGGGGCATGGATTGCTAAGCGTATTGACCGCTTCTTGGTTTCAGAAACTCTCTTGGATTGTTTTCAAAACTATCGTTCCTGGACTCATTTGATACACATCAGTGATCATTCACCTATCCTCTTCCAATTTGAATATTCAGCCCCCAGGCAAACATATCCCTTCAAATTCAATTCTGTATGGCTTAAGGATATGGGGTTTAAGTTGCTGGTTACAAGTCATTGGGCTCGGGTTGATGTATATATGGAACGTTCGGCTATGGATAAGCTGGCAGAGAAACTTAAATCTCTGAAGAGTTTTACGATTTCTTGGGAAAAGAATAAGAAGGCTGAATTGGATGCGGAACTGACCCTAATGGAGCAAGAGATTGGGGACTTATTAAATAGATCTACTTTAAATGGTCTCATTCCTTGCGATCGGTCCAGGCTCACCTTCTTGGAAGAAAGGAAACTTAATATGCTCCTCATCCAAGAGGATACCTGGCGTCAGAAGAGTTGTGCTAATTGGCTTTGTTTTGGTGATTTGAACACTAAGTTCTTCCATAAATGTGCTGACTCCTGCCGTATCCAAAATGCTATATGGGATATAAATGATCATACTTGTCGATGTATTGTTTGTGAGTCTGATATTCATGTGGAAGCTGTCCGAAATTTTCAAGACATCTACTGTGATCCCAAATCCACCTCTCTATTGGAACAATTTAAGATTCTTAAAGAATACCCTCGTATGTTCTCTGATGAGGATGGGACCCGAATCTATGAGGAAGTTACTCTTCTGGAAATTGAATCCACTCTGAGGGGTTTTGACAAGGATAAAATCCCTGGGCCAGATGGTTGGACGGTGGAACTATTTATCTCCTTCTTTGATATTATGGGGGAGGAATTGCTGGCTGTGGTGGAGGAATCGAGAAAATTGGGCCTAGTTTCTGGGGCTGGTAATTCCACTTATTTGGCTCTCATTCCTAAGTCCTCCCATCCTGAAAACTTCAATGAATTTAGACCTATCGCTCTTTGCAATCTAGTCTATAAAATTATTTCCAAGATTATTACCCGTAGAATCAAACCCACTCTCTCTAAGTTTATCTCAGCTGAGCAATTTGGTTTTTTGGAGGGCCGTCATATTTTGGATGCTGTGGGGATTGCTCAGAGGTATTTCATAGTATCAATCAAAGACATCTCAATGCTCTGATTCTACAACTGGAATTAGTGAAGGCCTATGATCGGGTGGATTGGACATTTCTCAGATTAATCCTCATTCAGATTGGCTTACCCTGCCAGGTTATGAAATGGATAATGGCATGCGTAATTTCTGTGAATTATGCAGTGCTTATCAATGGTAAGCCTACTATCTTCTTTAAGGCTACACTAAGGTATCCAGCAGGGATTCCCTCTCTCGCCATTATTGTTTCTTCTTATTATTGATGGGTTGAGTCTATCAATTCATAAGGCTCGGCGAGATGGTCTCATATCTGGTATTAAGATGGTTGGGGGTATTACGGTCACGCATACGCTCTTTGTGGATGATGTTATGCTATATGGCCTGGGTCTTGCTTTGGAATGGCAATAGTTCAAAATTATTCTGGATCAATTTTGCAATGTGTCGGGGATGTTGATCAGTACTATAAAGTCCTAGTTCTTGCAACATGAACTGGATCCGTGCGTGTGTCTTGAGATTGGTACTTTTTTCCCATTAGTTTTCAAGTTGCTGTCTTGTGGAACAAAATATTTGGGATACTTGATCAAACCCTCCAACTATCATATCTCGGACTGGTTCTGGTTATTGCAGAGATTTGATGCACGAACCAGTCATTAGAGCTTGAGATACTTATCTTTGGGTGGTCGACTTACTTTGGATAAATCTGTTCTCCAGAACCTGGGTGTTTATTGGTTCTCTTTGTGCAAAATTCCTAAGTTTATCATTCATCGATTAAGGCAAAAGTTCTCCTGTTTTCTTTGGTATGGGGGGGCGGAAAAAGAAATACTTCACTTGATGGGATGGCGGACTCTGGCGACCCCCTGGGTGTTGGGGGGTTGGGATATCAAAAATCTTGAACTATTTGTGGATGCTCTTCACGCTAAAAGCCTATGGCGCGCCCTCTTTGCTGATTCTATCTGGTGCCTGATCATTCGTGCTAAATATCTTAAAAATGTATCTGTGGTGAGTTGGTTCCGCAGGGGTTCTCCGGGAGTGGTTGGTGCTTCTAACATCTGGAATGGTTTATTGGGATCCTTTTTTATAATTGCTGGTTGGCTATCTTGGTTATCTGGGAATGGTCAAGGGATCCGTTTGGGTGTCGACCCTATTCTTGGGGGTTCTAATGAATACCGGCTATCACTGAACCAGTGTACTTTTCTACATTCTAAGGGTTTGTTTACTCTTGCGCATGCATCCATTCTGCAGGGGGTGGGGAGTGGTCACTCTACTTGGATTTCTGCGTAACAATTAGGACTTCGGGGCAGTATGGAAGTGGAATGGCCTAATTATACCCGATTCCTTAACCGGGGCAAGATCAATCTGTCTGATGGACCGGATTCACTTGTTTGGTCGTGGGATGTTGATCGTGGAACTATCTCTGCTAAATTGGCTTATGAATAATTATTTGCTGACTCTATAAATCCTGTAGTGGGATGGCAAAAGGCTGTCTGGAAGCTCAGTAACCCTCTTAAAATTAAATGCTTTATCTGGTTGGCCTTATATAACAGGATCTTGACCTAGGACAATCTGTGCCATCGGGGTTTTGTGGGGCCAAGCCAGTGTTATTTGTGTGGCTCACAGGCTGAATCTGTCGACCATATCTTCACACAATGTAGCTTTACCCTGGAACTTTGGAAGTTAATTTGTGGCACTGTTGGTTGGACCTAGGCCTGGCGGCCCACCACCCTCATAGAATGTTTGGGTTCATGGCTTACTGACTCACCCACCAGGGTTGCACTTCCTTGCTTCATGATTTGGGAGGTGTGGAAGACTCGAAACTGTTGCATATTTGAGGATGTCAAACCGAACGTGATGTTGTCTTGTGGCAGGTCGATTGCCGCTTTCAATGAATATAAGGCCTTATTCAATATACTGATTTTTCGCTGCCTTGTATTTGTCGCAATTTGAATCCGCCAATCTTAGTTTTCCCTTGTGGTTTTTTTGACGAGGGCGACGGTGGTGGGTCGGGGTTTGTGTGGTGCCGGCGCTGTCCTGTCTCTCACCAACTCTTGGTGCTTTCATATATGGCTGAATATTGGTGTTGACTCCAATACTAGGAGTGAACTCTGTGCTTTATGGCTATTGCTTTATTTTGCTAAGCGTCAGGGGGTCACGTCATTATTGGTTCTCGGGGACTCATCCTCTGTTATCTCATGGGCTTTGGATGCTGCTCCGCTGGATGTTCTGCTACTCACCTTTTGGAAGGAGGCTATCCGTTCTGCTATCAATGGGTTTGATTACATCCATTTCATTCACATTTTCAGGTAATATGGATGCTGACCGTCTCTCGAAATTGGCCTTATCCACTCCGGAGGGCACCTTTATTGGGAGGAATGGTGTGACGACCATTCTACTGCTCATGGTTCTTTCGTTGTGCACTAATTCACCCCTCTCTTTTGTTATCATGTGTTATTATTTCATATCTGTTGGAGGCATCTATATTATGCGATTTTATCATCTTTGTGTAGGTTTTTAGTCCCAGTTCTCCAACTACTTGTTGGATTTTTGTCCTGGCTACTCTACACTTTTTTGGCGTCTTTGGTGACTTATTCACCTTTTGCTCTTGGACCATTTGGTTCCTCTGACATGGACTTGGGTTTATCTTTTACTTTGGACTATATATGACACTTTGGTTATGCATGATACTTTTTCGCTCGGGGGCAGATGGTTTGATCCTGCCCCTATGTTGTTTGGTTAGTTGTGATGATTTTCTATAGGGGGCAGATGGTTTGATCCTACCCTACTATCTCTACTTGGTCACTACTGTCTTATGCTTATTATCGGGATGTTGTGTGATTCCCTCGGGTTGGGAACAGATGGTTTAATCCTGTCCTTGACTACTCTTGCTTGGTTGTCACTTGTTGATTGTCTTGTATGGACCTATTTACTATTTCATTTATTAATAATAAGTTATATTTTCCTTGGAAAACAAAATAAAAAATTTAAATGATTTTTTTTAAAATTTATTTAATACAAATATAAAAAATAAATTTAAATGATTTTAAAAAAAAACTTATTTAATACGAATATAAAAAATATTACAAAACATTATTACCAATATATCAAAATTAATGTGGAGTGAAAAATAAAGTATATCAAAATTAATGTGGACTGAAAAATAAAGTTTGAAAACATATATACTGATCGAGTTTTTTTCAAGAAACCTTTTTAAAATCAAATAAAAAATTTCAAATCAAAGATATGAATCGATAAAAATAATTATTTTAAATGATTCTTTTTCAACTTTTTAATTAATAAGAATTAAAAAAAATATTACAAAACATCATGATAAATATATAAAAATTACTTTTACTGAATAAAATATATCAAAATTACTGTGGAGCGAAAAAAAGAGTTTGACCAGAAATACACTGATTGAGGCCGGTAATAGGTATGACAAAGACACCGACACAAGAATAACATATGTGTGTGAACAAAATTTGATACAAAATTCTTGTCCGAACTTGTACAGAGCCTTTGTACAATTGCAATTCAAACACCCCCATACATCATCTGTTTTTGGAGACGGGTTTTCGAATAGCTTATCAATTCGAGTAACAGGTCATCGATTACGTCATTTATTCGAATAACTTTGAATCTTCTGGTGAGTTCTGGATTCTGTTGGTTCATAGAAGTCAATGAGTTGGGCTATAAATTCCTACCGAAGGACAGAAATAACACACAAGAAGCACTAAAGATCTGAGACGCGCAGTGTTGATCGAAATAACACACACTTAGCATTAAAGATCTGAGACGCCCGGAGTTCAATTTTTTTAGAGAAGACGAAAAGAAGAGAAGAGATGGCGGAGGGAAACGTGTTTGCATGTCACTCTACAGAGGCATGGCGCTCCAAGCTGCAGGAGGCTATCGATACTAAACGTCTGGTAATTCTCCTTTTCCAGAAGTTGCAGGGTGTTTTGGGGCTTTTTTTTTTTTTGAATTTTGCCTGTGGTTCTGTGTGAATTGAACCCTGGTCGGTTGTTCCTTCGTTTTCTAAGGGAAATCTGTATTTTTGGTTTCATGTCTAAATATCATGACAGAAATTCTCTTGTTTGGATGAAATGTTAAGCCAAGTCTTTGTTTTTTTCTGAATTTTGCCTGTGGCTCTCTGTGAATTGAACCCTGGTCGGTTGTTCCTTCGTTTTCTAAGGGAAATCTGTATTTTTAGTTTCATGTCTAAATATCAGTGACAGAAATTCTCTTGTTTGGATGAAATGTTGCGCCAAGTCTTTAAAATTTAAGAAATAATCGGTCCATACAATTTCACCAATAACTTAGTATACTCACACATACTTAAACATAGGGGCAATATTCTTTCACAAGATCTACATAGGGACAAAATCTAGTGTAAAAGGGGGCCTGATTTATGAATCTTGAAGTACAGGGATCTATTTATAAATATACGGGGATCTATTTATGAAGTGGTGGGTTATGAAGATTTCTTGACCTGTATCTGGGGAAGCTGACAGGGTTCAATGTAACTGTGTGCTTATCAGTGATCTGCGTTCTCTTTGTGGCTTGGGAGCTCTGCATAGGCTACTTACAAGTTTTCTTTGTTTCTTGTCACAAATCAAATGTTTCATTCAGATTTCTCTTCCCTCCGACACAAAAACCCTATGCTTATCAATTAAAGAGACCGGTGTCTCCTTTGCTTGAACCACCTTGGAAGTATAGATCATTGTGGCTTCTATCATATTAAAAGGTAAATTGGTTTTATGGAAATAAGTTGCCATCTAAGCCAGTGACCAGACATGACAATGGACATCCAGATGGTTATAGGATTTATGTATGTGTGATTTTCATTAGGCCATGGGTGTGAAAAGATTTTGACAAATGTCTAATGTATTTTCAATTTTTTTCAGCAAAATAATGCTTATTTTCATCCTTCTTAGAAATTACATGCGATCTATTTTGTTTGCTGATTACTCTTGGCCTAGTTCCTGTCATATGTATTTCCATTTTTGAAGATGGTGCTGATCATTTGCTGTATGCAGGTGGTGGTAGATTTCACTGCGACCTGGTGTGGACCTTGTCGAGTTGTGAGTCCAGTGTTCGTTGAGCTGTCAAAGAAATTCCCAGAACTTTTTTTCCTGAAGGTCGATGTGGACGAATTGGGGGTACAGTCATTTAATCGTGACACCATGAAAGACTGGCTTAAGATAAATATTTGAAATAATCAAAATTTGTTTTATCAAAATTTGTTTTTAAGGACATTTTTCTTTTCGAAAAGTTTGTTATTTGGTACTTCTAAGAGAATTTTATGATAGGCCTGAGGCAATTGATAAACGAAGAATGATTGCTTAAATCAATTAGATTTTTTTAACAAGTTTGTTCTCAGTATCTGTAAGAAAATTTTATGGCAGGAAGTTGGTAAATGAAAAATGATTATTTAAATGAATCATACTAATTAATATAAAGCAGACTAATGAAAACTTGCCTCAATATATGATTTTGCAGGATGTAGCCCAAGAGTGGGATGTGGAGGCCATGCCTACATTTATCTTTATCAAGGATGGAAAGGCTGTGGATAAGGTTGTTGGTGCAAAGAAAGATGAACTTGAAAGAAAAGTTGCGGCCCTGGCTACACAAGCAGTCCTTGTTACTCCGGCCTAGGCACTGTTTTGATATGCTGTATGACTACACAAGCAGTCCTTGTTACTCAGGCCTAGGCACTGTTTTGATATGCTATATGTTAATATTTTATGGATGTGGACCTGCTGCAATGTTCAATTTGGGCCCTTGTTACTCCGGCCTAGGCACTGTTTTGATATGCTGTATGACTACACAAGCAGTCCTTGTTACTCAGGCCTAGGCACTGTTTTGATATGCTATATGTTAATATTTTATGGATGTGCACCTGCTGCAATGTTCAATTTGGGCAGAAAATATTATATACTGTCCTGGTCTTTATTATCTATTTTACGAGCTTGCACTCGTATTAACTTATTCGGTTACAGTTAATAAAAGGTTTGGTACCTTGAAGCACAGATCTTATTTTTTGTGTGCTGTTAAATGCGATGAAATATAAGGTTTGTAGATGGTTTTATTGTAGATTATTTGTATTATGGTGTTAAATGTGATAAAATATAATGTTTGTAGATGGTTTTACTGTACATGATTTCTATTATGGTTTTAAGTACATAAAACGTTGCGTGCTGTTAAATGCGATGAAATATAAGGTTTGTAGATGGTTTTATTGTAGATTATTTGTATTATGGTGTTAAATGTGATGAAATATAATGTTTGTAGATGGTTTTACTGTACATGATTTCTATTATGGTTTTAAGTACATAAAACGATCTCTTCTCTTTTTCCTTGTTTACTGGAATATTTCTTTCTCTGCTTCTTTTAGAAACTTTAGAAACTGTTTCTTTTAATCTTAATTAATAATTTATAATAAACCAATTTAATTTAATAATAATGTTAGTGAAATTATATATTTTAAATGTTCAACGGACAACATGATTAAGAGAGTTTGATATACTTATATAAAAGAGAATATGATTAAGAGAGTTTGATATACTTATATAAAAGAGAGTATAAAAGATTTTGGATTACGAGGTGCTCTACAGACCCGTATGGGGTAGATGTTGTAAGGTTTGTGCCTAACAAAATAATAATAAAATAATTAAAATTATTCACGTCAGCTCATAAAATGTTTGTCTATAAAATAAAAACTTAAAACTTAAACCCGGATCTATCAATCAAGAGATCAAGAGAGATCAAATTTCTTGAGTTAATTTTTTTTTTTTTTTACACATCAAGAAATTAGATCCCTTTCGGTACTTGATTGATCCGAGTTTAAGATGGATCTATTCTGATTTTAAAAATATAAAAATAAATTATTAATATTTTTTCTTCTTTTCCAAATAATAAATATAAATTACATTTTTCATGTATATATTATGTAACAGTAAGAGAGATTGATACACTTAATATAAATAAGAGTTTATAAGATTTAAGATTTTGAATTAACATTATTTCAAGAAAATTAACACAAATTATTGATATTTTTTCTCAATTCCAAATAATAAATATAAATTACACGTTTCATGTACATATTATGTAACAGTAAGAGAGATTGATACACTTTGTACCAATGCGAGTTTATAAGAATTTGGATTAATATTATTTCAAGAAATTAACGCAAATTATTAATACTTTTTGAATGGAAATTATACTTTTCATATGCATATTATGTTTATTCTTTTCATATGCATATTATGCTTATTCTAAATTAAAGGCAAGTTTTCTAAAAGGAACTGATTCTTTGCATATTTTGAGGAATGTTGAAGTTGTTAACTTTTCCCTATTTATTAAAGGAAGACCAGGTTTCTCGTTCAACACTATTGGACCAACAATGCTATCTTGTTTTGAAACAATGGTTTGTTGTTGATAGTGGTTTAATCTTCTTCATTTATCAAATATGGTTGCTAAATTATTGGTTTAGATTTATGTCCTTTGCTTTTTTTGAGTAGGTACATGCTCTAGGACAAGAATCTTATACATATCCTATTTGTTGGTAGAGCCAATACCAAAAGTGGTATTCTCACAATTAATGATCTAAAACAATGTAAAAATTTATTTGTAAGAGCATCTTGTCTAATAGATCTTGGATATGTCAATATTTGAGTTTTTCTCCTCCACCACAAATTCAATCCCCTAGATTGCTTTGACTAGGGCTTCACATTTATTGTCCATAAAGTCCAGTTTTAGAAGGATGGTTTGCCACTAAATCACCATCTTCAACTACTTGTGCAATAAAGGATTTGTTATGCAAGTAGAGTTCCACCATTTTGAGGTATTTGGTAGCTCATCGTATTGAAAAGCTCATGTATGGAATCCAATTTAAACAATTGACATCAATATTCTTAAGAGAGGCATTGCCTCTCTTTTCCCTAACTAACATGTCAATTCTCAACTTCCCCCTTGACCAAGGCCAAAAACCTCTTAATGGTATCTCTCCATTGCCTCTAAGGCCTCCACTTTGTCTTGGGTTTTCTTTTGATGAGATCCCTTATCAATTGGGTTACTATAAGTCCAGGGTATTCCCCTTTGAGTTGCATTAGTCATGCCTACTATGTGCTTCCCTTCACATTGACTATCAATCATATCCATTAAGAAACCCCCCCCATTTATTTGATCAATTCTATTCAATATATGTATAAGCTCATGAAACCCTAGTTACAATTGCCAAACACACTAATGCCACCAACAACATAGATCAAATTGAAATGGGCCTTTTGCCTAGCTAGAATAGACAAATGAATAGGATATCCAAGCTCATCCAAGGCTCATCCAAGTATATATGGGCCCATCCAAGGAGAACTAGCCCCCTACTTGACAATGCCTATTGGAATCTAAACTAGGCCAAGAAATGTAGAGAAAATACATGAAAAACATATAAGAAACTAACTTTCCTTGTTTCTCGTGAAATTAATAGGTTCTCACTCTAACATATTAATTGTTTGCATGCAATTTTCAAGACCCTATCCACACATCTTCATAATTTTCTCATGATGTGGATTAATTCTTAAGTAAGGTGGCGAACTAAACTCTAGATGGGAGAGTTGAGAAGACTGGTCTTCATCCCTCCTTTCTCATTCACGCGCACTATCATCATACCAACCCATTACCACTTGTCCATGAGAGCAATAGTTATCAAGTTCATTTTTTGAATGTGACCCTGATCATTATTTTAGGTAAATCCAAGATAATGATAATTGAATGTAAGGAAATAATTTATCTTTCTAGATTCATTGGTGATAACACCCTTGAAAATGTCCAATCTTACAAATACTTGGGCATTGATTTCAAAGTCCATTTGAATTGGGACCACATTATGGAGAAAAGAACCATTAGTGGTTGGGAAATTTATTGTAGTGTTGAAAATAGATGTAGAGATGTTGAGTTCTATGTTTGGGATATTAAAATATGAGCTTGTAACATCTCTATGGGATTTGGAATAAAAACAAATAAATTAAAAAATGCTTTATGACCTATAATTTTAAAATTAAATGCGACATTTATTATTCTTTTCTATTTATTTATATTGAATGCTATTTTGGAAAGTGTAAAGATATGATTTGATATTTAGATTGTAAAGAACAAGTTGCTCAAATTGAGTACATTGCATAGGCTCGGTCTTATCACTTCTCGTACGAATAACATGTTTAAATATTTTGGGGTAGAGATTTCAAGGATTTGCCTAACTATTGGAACATAGGCTCAGTGTTATTAAAATATTAAAATATATATTTTCAACATTTGGTTTGGTTATATTTTACGGTTGTGAAGGTAGGGCGTGAAGCATCTCTGGTAAGACTTGGAATAACACTAAACAGATTAAAAAATGCTTTATGACCTATGGATTTAAAGTTAAATGCAACATTCATTATTCTATTCTATTTATTTATGTTGGATGTTGTTCTAAAAAGTCTAAAGCCATGATTCAGATATTTAGATTGTAATGAAAATTTTTCTCAAGTTGAGTGCATTACATAGGCTCTTTGTTATCACTTCTCGTATGAATAACATGCTTAAAATAGATTGGGCTAGAGATTTCAAGGCTTGGATTAACTATTGGAACATATAAAATTCAAATTAAAAATTAGTGATATTTATAATGTTGAATCCAACATCTACTTATTGATGTTGGATGCACTTTTTTTGAATCTAAAGCCATGATTTGATGTTTATATTATAAGCACAAATTGTTCAAGTTGTTGCTTCTAATATGAGTAGTAACCAATAGGTGCTTAAAAGAGGCCATGATAGAAATTTAGAGGCTTGGATTAACCATTGGAACATAAAAGAAAATCAAATGAGTGATGTTGGTAATGTTTAACCTTACATCCTTATGATGTTTAAATATGATACTTGGAATGACAATTATATTACTAAGAAGAGAAAATTGAAATATTAAAAAGATTTTATAAACTCTGATTTGGATGATCAAAACTATTTTCCAACATTTTGATCTTAAATGACAAAATGAATATCTTTAAAATTAAGACCAATGATCATGGCTTCCATAATGAAATTTGTTATTATACTAACCCAAAAGCATTTAGGGACGAAGGAATTTGTAAAAATCATGATACAAAGGAGGTTGAGTATGGACACAATTTCCTTGATTTTCTTTACTCCTCATAACATAGCACAAATTTACTTTGTTTTATAACTTAACTACTCTTCATAACTTCACCCTTTTTTTGGTATGACTCTCCTTATGTTTGATTGACCTTATTGGTATTGGGGGATAATAGACATCATAATAATCATCATCAATACTCAAGAAAATATTTGTGATGAAAACAATTAAACAACGAAATCTAAAGAATAACTAGTAATGCCATAAAGTGGGTGAGATATAGATAACATAGTTAACTTTGTAATATTCACATATTTGTTCCACTTAAAAATAGGAAACATTTCTATGTTGCTAAGAGTAAGCAAATGAAAGAGATGGACCAAAATTCCATTCACTAAAATAATAACATTAATTATTTTAAGGCTTGCATTATTCATGTACCTAATCAAAGAGTGACTAAAGCAACTAAGAGAAATAATAGTAACATAAATAAAATCAAACAATCAAGTGTTGTGGAAATAGTTGAAACATCTATACACCTAAAGCTATATTGTATTTGTAAGTTCAAATAATAGAAGGCAACTTCTCTAAACATGCTAGTAGATTGTATTAATAACATGATAAAATATTTGCAAATGAGGGAAAACCCATATTTAAAGAAAAATGAAGTAAATCACTTAAGACTTTCCCAATAAAAGTGATAGGACACTGATTATATAATTTTATTTTTATTAATATCAACCCAAAGAGGTTGGATCCAATGGCACTGAGTGAAAAAATTTCAATTCCTATGATGACTTTCTTTGGAGCCATGGGATCACCTTGAGGCAGTGGTTGACTGTGTGATCGCATTCAAAGGAATTATATTAAATGATCTTGTGGCACATGCACACATAATTGTACCAAATCTGACCCCAATGTTTTTCCTTATATAAGGAGCAACATGTTTTTTTGTGTGTGGGGGGGGGGGGGTTCTTCTATCCCAATGGGAATCAAGGGGTGGCATTTGATTGTGGTTTAGAGAAAGCCACAAACAATGACACATATGTTCTAGTAGCTTATCAATGTTTCACATTGTTATGAGACATTGAGGTGGAAATTGTCACCATTATTAGTGAGTAGTTTGTTCATAATAAATTTTGTTGCAATAAGGGGAGTTGACTTTTTTGTGTTAATTTTTGTAGCTCAGAGGTACTCCTGCATCAGGTGCCTAGGTGCAAGGGTCCGAGACGATGGGGTCTCATTAAATTTCATGAAGTGACTTTATTAAGTGTATTTATTAAAGTACTTTATGATGTGACTTTATAACTTTAAAGTGAGATGTACTTTTTGTTTTTCCAAGGAAAAAAATGTAATTTCATTATAGCATAATCAAATTACATATGTATAAGAGCTTCTAGAGCTCTTTCAAGTATAAACTTTTCAGCTTCTTCAAAAAAAAGTGTAGAAAAAAAAATATAAGTCAAAGCTCTACAAGAAAGCTTTATATCCCTTTACAAAATGACCACCTAAGTTCCAAAAAAAGACCAAATATGTTTGTATCAGTGTTCCAAAAAAGTAGTGTTGTGTTGTTTTCATAGATCTGGAATTGCAATGCCCTCTATAAATGGTCTATGATATAAGTGAGATGTATTGTATTAAAGTGTCTTTCACTTTATAAAGTGACTTTATATTATAGAGTGTACTTTTATTTAATTTAGGGTAAAAGTGACTTTTTGAAAAGTGATGTGTTTTTATATAGTTCACTGAAGTGATTTAAGTGAACTTGAGATTAAAACAGAACCCTTGATCTTGTGGCCAAGATCAAATCTTAGACGTGGAAGTCGAAAAGACTAAGGAGTTACCCTAATGAGAAAGATAAAAAGTCTCATGAGACTTCATTTGCACAAAATTCTAAGAGAGAGCTTTGGAGAGAATTGTGAGAGGCACAAATTTCAAGAGACAAAGAGATAGAGCTTGAGATAAGGAAGAGTGAAGGAGCAACAACTAGTGAAGGGCATGCATTCCAAGAAGGGGGGCACATTTTTTGAGCAAGAGAGAGAAAGAGTGCACTTTTCCCAAGAAGTGGGAGCACGCATCCCTAGAAGAAATCTCAACAACAAAGTCTGGTTTGTACAGTGAGAAGATAGTAGGGCCTTACAACAGTTATTGTTGGGCCATACAACAAGGGTTAGTGCACATAAATTGAGGAGGACGAGGTGCATTTATTGATGGAGTAAATCTGTACTGAGTTGAACTATACTTGCATATTTCCAATCACATAAAATGAGGACTTACAGTGTTGTTTTTTATTGTTGTACTGGGTCGTACAGTGTTGTATTGGTGTAGTAAAAGGGGCATGAAGTTGGGCATGTTTTTCGAGGTGGTGTTCGACTGTTGTGTGATATAACTACAATTTTTTTTCTTGTTGAAATCATTCTATTGTAAATGATGTGTAAACAACTTCATGAGCTCAATAATATTTCTCTCTTGATTGGTTTTCCCCTTTGGGGTTTTCCAGGGTCATTGTTGACCAAAATATTTGTGTCAAAATGATGCAGGAGCATATTCACAGCTGACAAGAAATACCAAAGATTCAAATTAGTTGGCTTGCTACAGGAGTGGTTCCTGGAATCACAAGTGGTAGGTTAGGATTAAAATGCATCTTCAGTAGTTTTTGTAACCGTTTTTTAGCATGATCGCAGATGGGCTAAGGGCGGCTGTTGGTGACCCTCATTCGAGGTAGAGAGCTATGCTTTGGTTTTGTTTTTAAGCTTGGAATTCGTTGTTTAAGGATTAGAATACAGTGGCAGACACTAGAACATGATTTCTTTTCTGTATGAATCAATAAAACCAGTATTTGTCAAATGGGCTGTGTTTTTATGCTTTTAATAATGTATTCTCCATTCATAGATGATAAATGAACTTAATATAGTATTGAGATTGTTTTAAAATGCTCAGTGGTGATAATAGATGAAGTAGTTTGCTAGTAGGGGGTGGATCTGCAATCATCAATCTATTTTACTAAGAAGTGGTGAGCTTCTATGTCAGCAAATGAAAATGATTATCACAAGTTATACATAAGATCTACATTCATTCATCAAACAAGATAAGCAAAACTAAGATCTAATGCCATTTGAACATCTAAATCATACAAGATAAGCAATCTTCAAACATTCAAATGGAACAAACTTGAATAATTTCATATTAAAACAATGAAGAGGTACATCCTTACCATGGATCTTGGTGTGAATCGCTCCTCCATTGCCATGAGCTTTCCTTTCTCCAACCTTGCTTTTGAAGAAATTGAGCTTTTCCTTCTCCTTCAAAATCTCTCCAGCATGCCTTTGCTCTTCCTTTATGTACTTTACAATGCCCCAAATGCCTTTCTTATATAGCATTGGTAAATGGGCCTTCAAGCTTTTCCTCACAATGTAGGATTGGTCTTTTTCATTATTTTAGATCATTTTCACTCAAAACCCCATTTTCCATAGTTTTTAGGCTTTTTGCACAACTTAGCATACTTTAAGCATAATTAATGCATTTTAATGCATTCTTTTTCACTTTTTGATTGGTGTAGCTTAGTTTTGGACCTTTTTTGAGCAGTTCAATTATTGAACTTGGTCTCCTTAGGTTCTTTACTTTCTTCACCTAATCCTTCCATTTATGGGAGAAGTGATTAGATCAGAGAGAATTTGTCTCTGAATGTACTTGTGTTATGTCTTCATGTTGCGGGCGCATAGTAAAAACGTGCTTCTTTTGTCACATGACTAGGGGTGTTAATTTGATTGTTAACAGATGCCCCCTAATGTGTGAGGTCCGAAGCAGAGCTAAGGGCCGAAATACCTTACTGAAATTTATACTCTGTATACTGATACTCTTTATCGTTCAAAGCAAGGATGAGGAAAGGAAAAACTCACGGGCACAGGATTGAGGATCACACCTACAAAACATAGCAATTTCTCAAATATATAATATCTTCCTGAGGCGGGCATACCCATGCTCAGCAGTAAACAAGCATGGCCACGAACAATACATAATGGATCCATGTCAAAAGTAATTTTTTTAGAAGTGTAAACATGCACTTTGCTGAGTGCGAGAACAAAGTCTTTATTGAACTTCTGACATGGCAGTCTAATCTTGCACATCTCGGGCAGTGCATCGATGAGTGGTCCAGTTTCAACTAGTAACCAATCTAATTGGGGCCCACCCTCGCAAGGGGGCAATCCACCCATGAATCCCAACCAACAACAGAGTGGTAATGTTCCACCAAGTAACCAATCTCAATGGAACATATCCCTGCAAGGGGGAAATCCACCCATGAATCCCAACCAGCCAGGGAGTGGTAATGTTCCACCAAATAACCAACCTTATTGGAACATTACCACATTCTGGGTTCAATCCCCAACAGAGTCACCGATCTGATAATAGATGAAGTAGTTTGCTAGCAGGGGGTGGATATGCAATCATCAATCTATTTTACTAATAAGTAGTGAGCTTCTATGCCAACAAATGAAAATGATTATCACAAGTTATACATACGATCTACATTCATTCATAAAACAAGATAAGCAAAGCTAAGATCTAATGCCATTTGAACATCTAAAGCATACAAGATAAGCAATATTCAAACATTCAAATGGAACAAACTTGAATCATTTCATATTAAAACAATGAAGAGGTACATCCTTACCATGGATCTTGGTGTGAATCCCTCCTCCATTGCCATGAGCTTTCCTTTCTCCACCCTTGCTTTTGAAGAAATTGAGCTTTTCCTCCTCCTTCAAAATCTCTCCAGCATGCCTTTGCTCTTCCTTTCTGTACTTTACAATGCCCCAAATGCCTTTCTTATATAGCATTGGGAAATGGGCCTTCAATCTTTTCCTCACAATGTGGGATTGGTCTTTTTCATTATTTTAGATCATTTTCACTCAAAACCCCCCTTTTCCATAGTTTTTAGGCTTTTTGCACAACTTAACATACTTTAAGCATAATTAATGCATTTTAATGCATTCTTCTTCACTTTTTGATTGGTGTAGCTTAGTTTTGGACCTTTTTTTAGCGGTTCAATTACTGAACTTGGTCTCCTTAGGTTCTTTACTTTCTTCACCTAATCCTTCCATTTATGGGAGAAGTGATTAGATTAGAGAGGATTTGTCTCTGAATGTACTTGTGTTCTGTATTCATGTTGTGGGCACATAGTTAAAACGTGCTTTTTCTGTCACATGACTAGGGGTGTTAATTTGATTCTTAACAAGTGGTCTGTTTGAGTAGTTTACACTGTGTGGAAGAGACCAGTCGTGCGGATAATGTGTTTTTATTTGGCAAAAGGAACATCAAACCAGCCCGGAGGAAATGTAAACTGGTTAATCATGTTAGAAGGGCCTGACAGAGAACCCATCACTCCTGTGTAACTTCTCCGTTGGCAGAGGAAAAACACAGATCGCTTGTAGACTGAGCATGGTGTTTGGAAATGGAGCCAGGACCTTTGTGGAAAATGCCCCTCTACTAGAATTTGGAAGAAAACGTGATTTCTGAGAGTATTGGGTGTTCTTCACTAGGATCATTCATAGCTAGGGCTCATTCGTAGCTAGGGAACCTACATTGAGTAGCGTGGGATTTGGATTTATAGCGATTTGGCAGAGGAAAGGCCCCGACCCTATCAACTGCGTTAGAGAAGGTATTGTTGGCCAACACAAGCCTGCATCAATTTGGTATCAGAGATTGAAAGATCAAGGACATGTTAAAGAGAAATTGCAGTTAGTCTGGTGAGTAAATAAATTTATTCAGTTTTTGAATTGAATTGGCAACCTTGGTGTTACAGATTTGATAGCATTTTTGTGGAGGAAATCGATCTACGATTTCGTGGATGTATGGCAATCTGGTTGCAATGATGAAAGAAATTTCAATCCCTTGGGGTAAGGAAATCACTGCTTTGAGGTAATATCATGATTGTTTAAATTCTAGAATCAAAAGGGGGCATGAGTATAGTTGTTAAACGTTGGAAGGTACACTGTCTATTTTATGCAAAGTTGGGAATTCAATCACTTGGATTTGAATCCTGGTGTGAAGATAACTCTGGGTAGCCTATTTGTTTTTCTCAAAAATTATTTTGTGGAATCCTTAATGACTTGTATTGAGAGCATAAGACATGAATAGGATAGCCTGAAGTTTGGTTGTGAGTGGTGATAGCTTAATTCCTACAATTGTTGAGATGATACGCCAGCACAATAATGGAATGTGTGAACTAAGCCTATTTCATAATGATGGTGATACATTGATACCACAGGTTAGAAGTTTTGAGGTACCATTGTTTTAAATTCTGGTGATTGTGCATATTTGATAGTTACTGGAATTTTATTTACAGTTGAAAGACAGATATAGAGGATTGTGAAGAAGGAAATACAGAGGAGGGGATCAAGGGAAGAATGTTGAAGATAAGACCTTGGCACAGATATTGTAGCAGTCAAAAAAGGAAGATAGACATCATCCATCACAGCAAGTGAAGATTATGACAGAGGAAGAGAGAGCAAGTAGAACTCTCAAGTAAAGAAGTTGTGACAGAACCCAGCAACAAAAAAAACATTGTTGAACGAGAAGAAGACAATACATTTCTCAAAAGAAGAAGGGAAGAGGTGAGCAGTCGAAGATGCAGAAGCCTAACAGCTTTGAAATCTGGAGAGCAAGAGTGCTCTAGAGGAGGTTCTGTGTGAGAACCAAGAAGAAGAAGAGTACCAAGAAGATGACTTGGTGCTGGTGACAACTAGTAGACTTGTTACAAAGAGAGAAGAGGCTTGTTGCAGCTTACAAGTGGACCAAGATGATTCCACAGAGGAAAGAAGAAGGGATGACCATTGATGGTTATCTTAAGGGTTCAAAGAAAGTTTACAATAAGGAGAAGGAAATTAGCAAAGGTACCAATAGAAGACTAAGCATGGAAAAGTTTGGTGTGGTATTTGAAGACAAGTTGACAGAGTTAACTTGTGAAGATGGGTTGTTTGCAGCTCATAGTGGGCAAGAAAGATCTCATGAAGAAAAGAAGGCTATGGCTATTGATGGTCATAGTAAAGGTTCAAAAGGAGGCCATAAATGACCCAATGGGGAAGAAAAAAGTTAGAGAATTAGCTGAGATGAAAGTGCAGCTAGAAGTGATGAGAGAATTCATACAGAGGAATATGGAAGACCAAAGATATGGTTGGATTCTTCAGAAGAAAAGAGTTAAGTGGATTTGGTTGCAGAGTAAGATAAGGCACAAGGCAAGTGTTCAGTTAAAGGAAGAACTCAGAATAGTTGAGTTACAACATGAGGTATGTGTTGGGGAAGAAGGCTACTTATGTGAACCTGAACAAGGACCTATTCTTGGGGAGAGTAGTGATGATGATGAAGACATGGGACTAGTCAATGGTCTCATGAATCCTTGGGAGGATGAAAATCAGTTGAGGGAGCTAATGTCTGAAACAACAGAAGAGGCTATGAGGCCTCATGATTTTGAAACTAATGATTATTGTTTGTTTGCAGGTTGCTCAAGCATGCGAGATGATAGACAGTCATCTAACACTGTCTTAAACCTAGGAAAGAATATGACTATTCCTAGTCATATGAGAGATTTAAATAAGAATTATGTCCAAATGAAGAAAGATGTTCAGCTAAAGGAAATTCAGAAGACTAGTCAAAAGGAGTATGACGAAGAGTTTGCTGAAATCAAAGAAAGATTCAGTAAACTAGAGAAGTTGATTCAAGAGAGTAATAAAGATGAGTATTTATATGGATGGGTGATGAAAAAGAATAAAGTGCAATGGTCTGCATTGCAGCAGAAGCAAAGACTATAGTCATTAGCTTTGAGGAAGGATAGAGAGCTCAAGAAAGTTGAGTTTGAGCAAGGATTGATAAGGCAGATAGAAGTCTGTTCATGTGAATAGGAATAAGAAAGTTTTCTTAGGAAAAATAATGAAGTGGATATAGAATTCAAGAAGAATTTGATGAAGCGTTTTGACAATGGAAGTCGGCTAAGAGAATTGATGAAGAAATCATCAAAGGGGACTGAAGAGTCTCATGATTTTAAGACTAATGTTTTGTGTGTGAATGCAGGAAATACCGAAGCAGGACAACTATCTCATGTTATCACAGAAGAAGAGGAAAGCAGAATTATGGATTTTCAAGAGATGAAAGAAGGTTCATACAACCTTATGATGGAGGATGAGAAGGAGCAGTTGCTGAATACTGCTGTGAAATACCTTGCAAATATTGGACAGTTATTGCAGGTTGATGCCAAAGGAGAGCAGCTACTGAGTGTTGTTGTAGATGATCATCAGTTACTGAAGGATGTTAATTTTGAAGACAACCAAGATAAGGAAGGCTGGTTGATACTTAATGCAGAGGAAGAAAATGATGAAGATTGCACAAAGCTTTTGGGAGAAATTCCAAGTGAGATGACAAGCTTGTGCCATGAGTTAAGTCTTTTAGAGGAGAGACTAGAAAACCAAAGAGAAAGTATTCAGACTGTAAAAGCAGAGTTGAATGAGGATGGAGAAGTTGTCATAGATGACAAATGTGGAAAGGAAGTGGTCAAGGATGTTGGCATACAAAGAAAATATAGTGGAGCATTTCTGCTCGAAAATTTGAGTAATGTTGATGGGGATTCGTATGTAAATACAGGAGGAGATGAAGTGGACAATAGAGCTAGACTACTTTATAATAATGAGATCTATTCTCATTTATGGAAAAGGAACAAAGAAGGGAAAATTGTCTCAATAGACAATGTTGAAGTAGGTAGCAGGGTAAGAGAATCAAAAGAAGACAACAATCAGACTATTATAGAGCATCAAGAGTGTGGTGGAGATGATTATGTATTTAATGACATTAAGAAGAAAGGAGGATAGCTACTAAAGGCTGTTATGAACAGATAAGAAGATAGACAAATTGAATTATTAAAAAGTTTATTGAGAGGAGAGATGCTTCAAGCATCTAACCAAGCAGAAAGGTTTCCCAGTTTTCAAATTAATTATAAATTTGCAAGTATAGTGAAAGCTGAGATGAAAAGTAATGAGATATAGATATCTCATAGAAGTGAAGTTATATTTCACTTACAGTGTGAAGGCGTTGAACATAAAATTATTTTTAGGGACAATAAGGGAAATGAAACAACGAAGTATAACTTAAATCCTGAAGTGGTGTATGAAGTAGAGAAGGTAAGAGGTCTCAAGCAAAGCAGAATTATTGAGATAGAAAATATAGTTAAAATGGAGATATAAAATGAAATTTCTGAAGGATATCAATGGAGAAGAAGTGTTTGTAGCTCATGTGTTTATGAGAAGGTGATGAGAAGGAAGTTTGGATGGAAAATTTCAATACTTTCATTCAAGAGAAGATCCAGTTATCATGGAGTGATGTTTGTCCATTGGAAAATAAATTGGATAAGGAAATTGAAGAGTTATGGAGACTTATGTTGACACATTCCAGGGGAATGTACAACAGGCAGAAGAAAGAGATGAATTGTTTAAATTCTTTGACTAAAGAGGAATTCACAGGTGAATGCAATAGCATATTACAACATAAAGTTTGGAAACCAGGTGGATGGACATTGGATGCATATGACCTGGAGGTCATAATCTTTCTACCTTGGGAGTTTGATGCAGGAGAATCTTCACAACTGGAAAGAAATACAGAAGATTCGAATTAGTTGGCTTGCTACAGGAGTGGTTCCTAGAATGACAGGTGGTAGGTTAGGATTAAAACGCATCTTTGGTAGTTTGTTGTAACCGTTTTTTAGCATGATCGCAGATGGGATAGGGGTGGCTGTTGGTGACCCTCATTCGAGGAAGAGAGCTATGCTCTGATTTTGTTTTTAAGCTTGGAATTCGTTGTTTAAGGGTTAGAATACAGTGGCAGACATTGGAACTGGATTTCTTTTCTGCATGAATCAATAGAAACCAGTATTTGTCAAATGGGCTGTGTTTTCTGCTTTTAATCGTGTATTATTCATTCATAGATGATAAATGAACTTAATATAGTATTGAGATTGTTTTAAAATGCTCAGTGGTATGTTTGAGTAGTTTACACTACGTGGAAGAGACCATTTGTGCAGATAATGTGTTTTTATTTGGCAGAAGGAACATCAAACCCGCCTGGAGGAAACGTAAACCGGTTAATCATGTTAGAAGGTCCTGACAGCGAACCCATCACTCCTATGTAACCTCTCTATTGGCAGAGGAAAAATGCAAATCACATGCAAACTGAGCGTGGTGTTTGGAAATGGAGCCAGGACCTTTGTGGAAAACGCCCCTCTACCAGAATCTAGAAGAAAACGTGATTTCTAAGAGTATTGGGCGTTCTTCACTGGGCTCATTCGTAGCTAGGGAACCTGCGTTGAGTAGCATGGGCTTTGGATTTATAACGATTTGGAAGAGGAAAGGCCCTGACCCTATCAGCTGCGTTAGAGAAGGTATTGTTGGCCAGCACAAGCCTGCATCACAAAATGTTGTTACAGTTTGTTGTTCCTAAGTTATTTTCCGCTACAAATGTGCTTAACATGTGTGTTTTAGCTTACTGTTATATGGAATGTGAGCATGTGATATGCTTTGAATTTTTCCTATGACTATAGAAGACTAAGACCAAAGTATTGTTAAGTGGTTGACTAAGTTTTAAGTCTATTTTGGAGAAATCTATAGCTATGTGTTTGAGGACAGATTTCTTAACACCTTGAACCCTAACATAGCCAAGATTTCTCAAAATATGATTGCATGGTACAAGGTTCCAAATAAATATCCTTATTTTTTGGTAAGTGTCACTTGAACTCACTTGCATATGCTACGGTGAATGTTGAATTCCTCTCTATGAACGCCCTATTTCGAAAATACAATCAAGGGTGGGGGGCACATCACCTCTCCCAAATATTCAAGAAGGAAGGGAGTATCTACTCCTCCGATGCGACCCCTCATTCATTCAACTTGATATATTTTTATCCCCATGGCTTGATGTTTAAGGCATGTGAGAGAAAATGAGGTAAAATAGATCATTGGTTTCCACATAGTCAAGCATGTTGCATTCATATTGGTGGGTTTATCAATGGTTTATGTACTCCATTCATTGCGATTCTTTGTAGTGAATCCTTATGGATCCTAGGCTGTGTGTTTATTGGGATCTTAGGATATGATCTTGTAGGGTCTCTTATTTTTTGGCTTGCCATGGCATCTATTAGTGTCTCCAAAATACATTTTTCCCTTGAACCTTCCATGGATCTATGTTGTGATTGCTACTACACTTTTGAACGGGGATGTTTGTTTGCTGATGAAGGAATTACACCCAAGGGGATTATATTAAATGACCATGTGAATCATGCACACATAAATGGAAGAAACTACCAAGGAATCCTTAGCAAATTTACAACAGAAGGCTTAGTTTGAGATGTGTTTTATATCACTAATTTACACTTCAGTGACCCTAATGGCATCAGATCATCCTTAACAACATTCAGCTGTCCCTAACGAATCTCCAAATTTCCCTAATGTCACCTAAAGAGTCCCTAATAACTACTACATGTAACAACACATGGAGGCAATAATGTATGGAGTATTATGTGTTATGTAACACACGGAGGCCTAGAATTATGTAACACATAACAAATGAAGGAACAATGAAATAACACTTAGAAAAATAAAATAACACTCAGAACAATAGAGAAATAGAACAATGAAATAACGCTCAAAACAATAGTACAAATGGAAAAACGTGCATATCTCAATGATGAGTACGCTCATATCTTATTGGTGAGTACACTCAAATAGAGGTGAGGTAACAATGAAATAACAATAGAACAAAGAGGTCAAAAAAATATGATCCTTGAACACAGAGGATGAGAATGTGATCCGAGGATGCAAAACTAAGAAGTCTATAGTCTTATTATTGTCTTATTATGAGGCATTTTATTGAATGGAATTGGACATGCTCATGATTTTGTTCTTTAGAATAACCTATGATCAAAGCTTGGCTTGCATCACAAGAATGATCCAGCTTTGAGGGATTCAAACCCTCTTAGATTGCATATCCTAATTTTGTAGGATTTTATGATCTTGATAATAAACAAGGAAACAAATATGTTATTTGTTGTTTCTCAGCAATAAATTTGATTTACAAGTGACTTGTATTTTGAACCTAGAAAAATGAGATAATGCTATTTTTGAAATTAGCAGTTGTCTTTTGGTATTTTGATATTTTGTATATAGATATAAGAGGAATATTTCATAATGAATAATTAACTAACATTTTTCTTTTATAGAGAGCTATGACCATTAGCAGATACTTTTCCCAAACTTTTGTCAACTGGTTCAAAAGAAATTTTGAGCTTGAAAGTGACTTAACAGGTTTTTTAAGAAGAATGAGATTATTATGTTGGAGATTGATCTCAATTTCAATGAAAATAAAAAATCGTATGGTGTTAAAGGTGAATCTTACATGTTGTACCGATAATTCTATTACATTGTATGGCATAATTTAGTTCATGCATGTTTGTCCTCTTCAATTTAGCATGGGTGGTTTTCATTTTAGCATAGGTTGTTGATATTCCTTTGAATTTTTCAGTTTATCAAAGTCCTTATGGAACCTGAATGAGATAATGTATGTTACTTAACATGATGATAAGGGCATGAAGATCCATTAAAAAAATCGGCATAGGACATGCATTAACAATGTTGTATTGTTTTATTAATGTATCACTATTATTTCATTAATAATAACTAAACAAATTAGTATTGCTATCAATCATGCATGGAAATTTTGCATTCTACCAAAAATATGGGTGTGTCCTAATAAAGGAACTTTCTCTACAACAGGAGACGTGGGTTGAAACCCCACCACCCATCGTAATATTTAATCTATTTACTAGTTCCTTTATGTTAGGTGGCTATGGCCGTTAAGGTCCAGAGCATTTAAACCAAGCTCTGATACCAAAGGTAACAACCCCTTTTACTTCTACCATAATATATTAACTTATACTAATGTCTAAGGTTGGGGTGCTACACATACAATTTCTTCTAGTTATCTTATGGTATTTGATTGATGGATATACACTTGATAAAATAATTATTTTGTGTAATTTTTACCAAGAGATCATCCATTCAATTAGGCCTTAAATTATATATTGGAGTCATTCATAAGTGTTGATTCCACCTTACGAAAAGCTACCAGCTCTTTCTAGATTATTTTTCATTGAAAAAAAGAAGGGTTTGAGGGTACACATAGTCTCTTATTTTTTGCAAGGGCATGTGCACATTATTTTCCTGTAGTAAAGGAGCATGTGCCTTGGAAAATGCATAAAAAATAAAAATAAAAACCTCAAAATTCATGAAACTTAATGGGGGTGAAAAGTAGTTTTTCGGGTTTAGCTCCTCAAAACCACCCTCCAGCTATCTCAACCATGTATAATAATGTATAAATAAGACATTCATGGATGAGATGTGGGAATCAAGAATTCATACTAAGGTTATTTTCGAAGAATTGGTCCAGATTCCTTGATTTTTTATGTCAATTCCCCAGAAACCCTTGTTTTTTAGAATTCGTTTCCCCTTGATTAATGAGGTATATTTGCTTGATTGTATTCCATATTTTTCTCAAAAAGGAGTTTGAAATATTTTGAGGCTCAAATGCAAAGGGACTTAAACGTCGGTTTTGGAGATGCCAACCACAAGATTGGGCGAAACTTATGCTTGGTGTTCATTTATTTATTAATAGAGCTAACTAGGATTTATATATGTTACAATTAATTTATGATTTGATTCATTCTTTCATGGTCCCATAAATATTTGAGAATGGTTTTGTATTTCATGTGCAAGTTTAAAGATCCATTTAGTGGATTGATTTGGAGCTCATGTGTGGCATGAAGATATAGGACAACCTACATGATTCAATTTCATTATTCTCTCTCTTTCTTAATCAATTGTGCTTCATTCTTGTTTTTTGGTTAATGACATGAATATAGGTCAACAATCCTAGAGGAATTTGAGAAGTTGTCTCTCCTTTGCTATGTGATAGTCAACAATAGCCATTCAAGGTTTCCCCCCCCACAATAGTATTGGCGAATCCATTGGGGAAGAATTCCTTAAATTATTCTTTGCTATGCCTCCTTAGGAATAGTATTATGACTTTGTTTGAGTAGTTAGAAACTTTTATATCTGTATAATAGTACTTTTCTTTAATTCAGATTGAAAGATTGTAAGTTTTTGAGGTTTTTTGGACTTATTAGACACCTAAAATAAATATACGCTCTCTTTAGAAGGCATAGAATCATGTGCATTCCATTAACCTTCCTGATATAAGCATGTGTACGTAGCCTTATTTGGAAATAAATGTGTGTGCCTTGGGAAGAGGGTTTTGGCCTTGTTTTGGAATTTTTTCTTTGGTTGCTACCACATTGGGTTTGGGAGGTCACTCAGAATGTTGTAGGTCAATGTTTAAGAGGTATTTTTTTTCCGCTTAAAGTGTTTTGATAAGTACTTGATTGGTTTCATTAGGTGAAAGTAACAAAAAAATTGTTTGGTTAATACTCTTTTTGTCGGTTTTCTTGCATTAAGTTTTTGATAGTATGTAATTGAATTCACCCCTCCTGTTCATGTATGAATCTCTTAGACATTTTGATTCCCTTGGGAGTGTTTTCATATAAAGGAAAAATATTATATTACTTGCATTCACATGATCTCATGAAACTCATAAAGGATTGCTTGCTTTGGTTACAATAATTTTCTTAAAATTGCATCTCATTTTGGCTTTGAAAGGTTCTACTTACTTCTTGTGCTTGTTGTGTTTGTTAATTGTCAAGCATATCTTTCAAAGTTTGAAGTGGGAATTACCATTTGCAAGTAATATCTTTTGTGTATTTTTCATTTGAAAACATCATCATTTTCTCACTTTTTCCTCCCATTGAGTAAGAGTAGACTTTAAAAGCAATGTAGATAAAATGAAGTAGACTTATCGTTCTTTGATAGAAAACCAACATTATTCTAGGTTATAGGGACCTGATTGTGGGTGTTTAGAGTAAATTCTCAAAGGTCATGTAAAATAAAACTAGGATCTCACTAATTGAGTTCATAAATCCATTAGTAGTGGAAGGAATTTGTTGCGAAAGCATGCATCACATGCACATGAAGCATGAGGTCAAGCTAAGTAGGAAATCAATATTATCTCCTCATTTCTTACTTGGTGGGCCATGTGAATTTGGGATATTTAGGTGAAGTGAAAGCCCTTGGGGTGACACCATTTATCTTTGAATTTTCGGGTCTAGGACTTGTTCCTATGATCCTTACCCATTCACAAACACTTGACCCATGACTATTCCACCCCTACTATCAATTTCAAAGTGGTGGCCGCAATTTCTTATCCTATATTTCTCCTGGGTGACTACACGTGGGAATTTCTTGTGGTAACTAAGATAGATGTGTAGCATCCACCTCAACTCCCTTGTAGGGTTCCCATCTTCATGAGCGTACTTTCACCTTGGATGATTGTTGCAAGAGGGTTACCATAATTGTCATTTAGAACTTCACTGGTTATACTTGGGCCCTTCCTATCCCATGATGACCTTCAAAAGAACCATGTTCAACTGTTCAATGATTGAATTAAGGATTTAAATCAATAAATTAAATCTTGGTTTGATTTTTGGGAGAGTGAGTTTGCTTCACTATATCTTATAGATTCTTTTATAGGCATGCGTTGATTGTAATTTTTTGGCCCCATAAAATGACTTAGATATTTTATTCTTGAATTGAAGGTTATGGATAAACTTAAAGATACCAACGAATGGACCCTTATGCAAGGGAATCCTTGTGATTTCCATTTCTTTGAAAACATTGGTGCTCCCTTGATGGCCACATTGAATATTATTGGATTCACTATCAGGATACTGGTTTGGTTGTTTTCCATTTTGAATGTCACGAATGCTCCTTACACTTTTCAAATAATCTATGAATGTCAAGATTATTAAAACCCTTTTCCTTCTTCACCAGTGACATTTTTTCCTCATCCTTCCACCTCATCTAGTGAAATTCTAGATCCTAATGACCAAAATTCTAAAAGGAATAGGAAGAGGAAGAATAAGAAGAATATGCGAAGACAAGGGGGTGGTTCCTCAGTCATTGCAAGTCATGTTGGGGGGAAATCAATAGTATTCTCCACATAGCATATTAATTCTTCATGGGGGGAATCCTACTTGGTGCTACAACAAAATTCAAACCTCTTTCCAAAACTCTATAAGATACATCATCAAGAGTAATTTTTGAAATGTTGACTACAAATTTACCTTCATTATCGCCATCCTTGTTGTTGTGCATTCTACTATTTTCGTATATCCTAGTCTCCTTGCTATCACATGTTATGTCTATGTTGGTATCCATATTATCACCCACCCTTTCATTCTTGATGTAACATGTCCTATCCCTTTTTACATTGCTCATTTTGTCTTCCTTGGTACCTATGATATCCCATAACCTCTTATTCTTGATGCCACAAGTCTTGTTCCTCTGGCTATTTCTCGTTCTATCGTCATTGGTATTCAAATTATCATACCATTTATCTCTATTGTCCTCAATTTTTCGTGGTGATATATATGAGCAAATGAATGGTGTAGCGATGGGTTCCCCACTCTTCCCCGTAGTAGCCAACATCTACATGGAAAAATTTGAAGAAAAAGCTATCAACTCATCTCAAATGAAACATGAGAAATGGAAAAGATACGTTGTTGACACATAATTCATTTGGCGACATGGTTATGATAGGATGAAATAATTTTTGGATCACATAAAAAACCAGTCAAAAGACATTCAGTTCACAATGGAAGTTGAAGAAGATAGAAAACTTCCTTTTTTGGATATCCTCCTTACCAGAAATACAGATGGCTAAGTATCACACCAAGTATAAAAAGAAAACACACAAATAAGTACAGTCAAGCTGATTCTCATCATCACCCAGCTCAAAAGATAGTTGTTATTAACACATTAGTGATCAGAGCTAAACGAATCTCAGACACGACACATTTAGAACATGAACTTGACCATTTGGTAGATGTTTTCAAGAACAATGGCTATAATGAAAGGAAAATCTGTACGAAAATTAAGAAATCTCAAGAGATAAGACAAACAAAAAATAAAGATGACATTAAAAAAACAATTAGTTTATCATACATCCAAGGGACAACCGATAGGATTGCCAACATCTTACGTAAGAAACATATCAAGGTATATTTCTCTCTGGTGAACACTTTAATATCTTTGTTGGACCATGTGAAAGACGAGATGGATCCAAAAATAATAAAGGGGTTGATTCAATCCCATGTGATTGTGGGAAAGTTTACACTGGGGAGATAGGTTTCTCAGTCCATACAAGACTTAAAGAGCATGGTGCAAACATCATTTATGGTAGAATAAAAAAGTCGGCACTAGAAGAACACTCTTGTTCCTCCAAAAACCATTTGTGTTGAGAAGGTAGAGGTCATTGCCTGCATAGATCACTACATGAAAAGGCGTGTCTGTTAGGCTATAGAGATAGTAAAACACCCAAATAATATTAATCGTGATGACGGATGGAACCTAAGAAAGTCTTGGGTTCCAATCATTGACCACCTTAAGAATTAAAGCCTTTATGTTATTTTAGTTTAATTATATTTTCCTTAGTTAATTTTCTTAATTAAATCGTAGTTAGGACTTTAATCATTTTTATTTTTGCTAATTAACTTTAGGTTATTTTCCCTAGTTTAGTGGTATTAGCTTTAGGTAGCCTTTTCCTGGTTTATTTTTCCCTAGGTTATTAATACTATCCTAAGGTTGTTAATAAGATAACACATTTAATTAAGTTTAATATTTAAATCATTAATAAAATTTAGGTTAGTGGCATGTATTTTCAACTCTAGGACTTCTAATAGTTTCTTTAGTTTTTTTTAATTCTTATTTTGGTTAAACCTTAGGTTTTACATATTAACCTTTCTTTATGTGTATTCAAGGTCATTTAATGGCTTTAGTTCTCTTCCTTTTGCATTCATTTTTGTCCCACTTAGAATTCCCCCTTTTTATCAACCTATCTTTTTTTTTTTAATTCCATAAAATTAAAATTAATTAAAAATTTATTCATATATAATCTTAAAGCATTCTTGCAGATCCTTAGGATTAATTTTTTTTTTAGGTTTCACACCTTTAGGTTAACCCCACCAACTTTTTATCTAGCCTCGACATCTAAATCTATTGATAAAATTGAAAGTAATTATTATTAATAAAATAGGTTTGTGGTTAGTGAGTTCATTAATTTCTTCGGTATCTCCTCCTAATGATGGGCTTTGCTATTCAACTCGAAACATCGATATTTCTAATCTGAACATAGGGTCTTCATCACTTTTACAATCTATCATTGGTTTCATATTTGATTTTCTTTATAATTTTGATCTTATTGATTGTAAGTCCTTAGGCCTTGACATTCTTGAGTCTTAGCTAGTAGACTCTACTTTGATAACGAATATTGTGAAATACATCAAAATTGAATATACCCATATCAAAGTAACTCATATTAGATCTTTCTTTTTGATCTTTTAGACATGATCATGGTATTGTTGTTTCTTAAATACATGATTTTAAGTTAGATTCGTAGTTTCTTAGGGATCATTATTTGAATGATGTTCAATCCAGTTAGATATATTCATAATCTTGCATATAAGTTTAGATTTTCCCTCTATCATGATGCATTTAAACCTTTTTCTGCCCAGATTTTCCATAGAGTCAATCCTATTGTATATTGGTGTGTCATCCTTCTTTATTTACACTTTGCAGCGGTGAGGAAAAAGAGCCCACCTAACATGGGATATTGTAGTCATCAACCTCTTGCCATTTTTGTGCCCAAGCCCAATTTTTCTCATAGGCTTGGGAGCCTTTTTAGTTGTACCATTACTTTGATAAGAATCCTCATACCTCTCTTTATCATCTATTAAATCCATTTCCTATCAGGCTCCCATTTTTGTTTACTATTCATTTTCCTTTTCTCATTTCTATTTGCGCACTTATGCCTAATGCTTCATTGTGTATTTCATATTGCCATTGCATTCATTATGTTGGTCATTACTTGCATCCAATGCATCTGCATTTTGGACTATATTTTTGGAAGAAACATGTTGATGACTATCCACCTCTTTCCCAACACCTTTTTTGCATTTTGTTTTGTATAGGTCTTTTCCACGTGATTGGAGCATAGGGGCATGTTGGACAATACTCGTTTCTTATACTTTAATATTAAATTCTTTTATTCATTTTCAAGCCTTATTAATATGAAAAATAAAATAAAATAAAAACACTTGGTTTGATATAAAAATGAATAAATAACTAAGAGAGTTACTTGGACTGACAGGAAATTATTGTCTCCTTCTTAAAATCTATAATAGTGGAATTGTCATATGGTTAATTAATACCCAACTATGGAACACTCTCATCCATTATCTCAATAACTTCAAAGTCAAAAAATGTATTAAAAACAATTAAGTCTACCTCCACATTCTCTAAATCGACAAAATTTAAAAAAAAAAATAGAGTGAGGGGGATGTTATATTTCTATCACTGTGATGGCAACAAGTTAGGTGTGTCACCCTTGAAAAAATTGCTAGTTTGAGTTCTCTCGACAAGTTGGGTCTTGGTATTGTATTAGGAAGTTCAACCATGGTCTCTAAGTTTTTACTCCTCTGATTTGTTACACTTCCAATCACTATGGAGAATCTGTTAATACCTCTTGCATTGAAAAAAATTATATCATTGTTCCCTTTGTGTCAATTACTACACAAGTCACCATTGAGTCATAATATTGTTCAAGGGTTGTTATTGTCTTGTGTCAGCCATTCCTTAGTTTTTCTGACTATTCATGTCGGGCTTCCTTTTTATCAAGTTGCTCTGAATATTTTCATCACAACTAGTTTTTGATTCATGCTATTATAGAAGGTGTTTATTAACTTCTCATTAGTGGGTCATTTCTCATAGACGATAACACATTGATCTGAGAGATTGAACTAGAGTTGTTGGCACCCTGGTCCTAATTTCATTATTGGTAGGTTTACTTATGCTCGGAATAAGACATCTCAACATTGGTCACTGATTTAGTGGTTTCCCATATGTTCAATGACAAGACCTCTATTCACATTTTTGGATTTTTGCCATACCTTGGATTCCATTTTCATCATTGATGGGATTCATCTCCTTTTTCATTAGCTTCATCATTAATTGTTTCTCAGAGGGTCTTTTTCATCTGCTATTCTCATCTATGCATGTGATAGATGTACTCGGTTGTTTTCATGCAAAAGTTTTGTCTAAGACCTTTCAAAACAAATCTGTTCTTGTTCTATTCTCGTGTTGGTTGATAAGGGACGCTCTAATGACTCCCTTCAAGTGGATCTATTCCCATCAACATTGATTAATTTTTCTCCGGAAAAGGGATTTAGAGACCTTTTTAGTACCTTGGGGTTGAAGTGATCATTGGTAGGTTCCCTTTCTATCTACAGTGGGAATACATCAATGTCCCATGATTGGTATATTTTACAAGTGTTTGATGAAAACACATCTATTCACACTTTCTATAATGTACTAAGTAACTTTATGCCCATTATAATCATTGGTGTGTTGTCTTACATTTGTTAATAGTGTACACCATTGACTGGTAATCAAACAATATCCCCCTATGTTCGACTTCAGATCATTTATTCACATGATAAGGATGTGTATAAGATGAAGGTTTGGATTGAAGGAATTGGGTTGCAGTAGCATTACCACTTTTATTTTGTTTCCCAAGCTAGAGAATATTGTACCACACACTATGACATTGGTACTATATGGAGAACCAAGTTGTTCTTATCTTAGTTCCAATTGTTCCCCTAATTATTATTGAAACATGGACCCACTTTGTAGCTGCTTATGGCTATGATTTATTTTTGATATGGATCCATCATGTATCTTTTTATGGCCACGATTCAACATCTTATATATTTCATGGATCTGCGATGTACTTCAATTGGAAACCATGCTTGTTTACACCTAAACATGGGTAATATCGCCTCAAGAAAGAGATTTGATTTGATACATTGGTTTATGTTGCAGGTACATTTTGGATAATGTTTCAGAACCTCCACCTGAGCCTACTCGAAATTTATTTCCAATCATTGTAATGTATTTCGGCCATCAACTCCCATTCTAACCTTACACATTAGGAGGCATCTATTATAGTACTAATTTACACTTCGAAAAACCTAATGTCACAGGTTGAAGGAGCTAGTTGGCCTAGCCAGCTAGAAAAGTGAATCAACCGATAGGTCAGGTCAGTCGCATCAATCAACTGACCTAGTTATTCGATCGACCGACAGTTATGGAAGTTGTAACTCCCTCTCGCTTGATGTAATACATACAAACACACACAAATGGTTATGCAAGATATTATGTATGAGTAGTGATGAGTATATGATATAATACAAGACTACTTATCCTTGGTTCTGCCGTTACTTTTTGTCTTCACTCTGTTTATGTATGCTATCATGTGTTATATGCTATAATGTATGATGTACTCTATTTGCTACTGGTAATTGTTGTGTACAATCCCCTAGATTACAACATTGGTTTTGTTTCCAGTAGTAGATTGAGGAGACGCATGCATAAATGTTGACTGAAGATGAGATCTGTAGGTGGTGGCACAAAAAAGTCAACATCTACTTAAGGAATTACATGAGGAGAAATAAATTAGACCTAGTTCATGTGGGAGTACTCTTCTTTATGAAAAGAAAAGAAAGATTCCTAGAATCCATATCAACACAAATAAAGAAGCTTCTTGACCACATTGCCGATCAATGAGACCTCTGAAGAAGAAGAGTTATTTTCAAAGCTATGTAATGGTAGGCGATCAAACTTGTATGAGTGGATGGATCAAATCTACAATGAATTTGGTGAGGAACAAGTGATAAAAGAAACAACATTCATTGATAGCATAAAGAACATATTCTACAACGGCTTACACGAGAATTTATTATGCATTATACCAACCTTGATGCATAAGTTTTTAATTGAGAAAGGAGTCATCTATATAGTCGATCCAATACCACTTATAAATGCACACTCCAAAATTGACTAAAAGAAAAAGTTAGAAGCGTGGGAGTATTTTCTAAGACAATAACCATGGTCATTGTTGTTGATGGGAGTAAGAACCGATAAAAAACATGGGGATGCCGATAAACTATGAGATACCTCAATGAAAAATTAATCAAGAAAGTGAATATGTCCACGTACAATAATAATGAATAGAAAATAGAATTCAACAGGGAAAAAATATACATTGGAGGAAGAAACAAAGAAGAGAAGACATATAAGAATGTAAGGATATACGCCCACATCTGACATCTAGAAACTTGAGAGAGATAAAAGACAAAGAAAGAGAGAATAAGTAAGAGAAAGTATGAATGTAAATAGGATAAAGAAACAAGGAAAATATGTGTAGTGATGGGTCATTATCATACCAACCCTACTTGAGTCCTAAGAGAATCGACTAGGCATGGAAGAGGGGGTAACTACGACGACTCTGGAAGATATTGGTTATGAAGAAGAATGATTGGTCAATGATCATTTAACCCTATTCAGGTTGAGAGGAATTCAATCAAATGTGGAAGAGGAAGCTATCATGACATCTCCCAAGGTAAAAAACAAATGGAAGAATTAGAAGTAAGTCTATAAAATTTTAATATCTCTCAAGAAATGGAAATAGATGACTCTCCCCCAGCAATTAATCCTGGATCAAACATGTATATTGTAAATCATATTCTCGAAAATTGGTTGCATTTAGAACGAGGCGATTCTTCCGTATGAAATTGACTAGATGAAAGAGGCTAGATAAAAGACAATATTATTATAGAAATATCGCCAAGAAGAGGTGATTGGTTAACTATCACTCTATATAATTGTCAAAATAATATAAAAGTATTCTTTGAGTATTTCATGGCCCCCCCCCTTGTCAAAATTAACATCAAAATAAATTCAAAAAATAGTGAAGGACATAGTGAAGAGTCACGACCTTTCGCAAAACATTTCACTACATATAAAGAGAAAGAGTGCCAAACAAAAGCATTGGAGGAAGTTGAAAAAATACAAAAAAGTTGAGAGGAATAAATCGAAGCACAATCGATCACATCGAATAAACTGACTCTCGATGAATGGGATAACTCAGTAATTTAGTCAAACCAACATAAGTTAGCACCTAGGAGTCGACCACCATCACCGGGAAATTATGCAAATATGGCTCCTCACACTGTTGGAAATATTCCCCTATATGAGAGACATGAATACCCTAACAAGAATTGGTTTGTCTGTGAAAATATTTTGGATGCACAAGATGTATCCGATGAAGCAAAGTAGATGAATCAATTTGTGGGAGCCCTAAGGAAAAGATCTCTAGCATGGTTTATGAACTACACTGACATAACAACAAGGAATAAAGCAAAGATTAATTAAGAATATTTAGAATTATTCAAATGCAGGATATTAAATATTTCACTACTCTGAAATTAATGGAAATCAAACAAAAACCAGGAGAGTCAGTTAGAAATTACGACAGAAGGTTTGTTTCGAAGAAGTCAAATTATGTGGGGAAGTTAAATTCCCCACATAATTAATGATGAACTCCTTATAAAATGGTTTTTTTCTAGGATAATACAGAGAATAAGAGCCCCATTATGGATGCATGAAATTAATATGTATGGATATTCACTTAAAAAGGAACAACATATAGAAACTAACAATAATAGACTAATCATCTTAACCAACAGATGACTAGAAGAAAAATTAGAAATTATGCAGAAGTCGATCTTAGAGTTAGATATTCAAAGATTTGATGTATGGTGCAACACAATAAAACTGAGGGCCATAGCAAAGATCACGAGTGTAAATATAAAGAAATCACTAATAAGCCCCAATATGTCCGAATAATTAATATAGAATGCTATTGCGATATTTATGAAAGTATGTCCAATCTTGCTACGCATGACTGCCCATATAATCTTAAAAATAAAAACCAATAGAACTATCATAAGGTATACTATACTCAGTTGGATGACCAGAGAGGAAACGATTATGGATACAGAGGAAGAGGAGATTATGGTGGTCGAGGACACTATGGAGGAAGGGGTGGTCAACATGGTGGTTTAGGAATATTTCCTTGCTCGTATTGCTTCATCTACTTTAAAGAATACCACATAAGCCCTGATTGTCCCCTAAGAGACAGAACAGATCTAAAATTTTGTACAAAATGTGGGGTTGGTGATCATTCACTAGAAGATTTCCCCATTATAATTGAAACAATCATGAGCAAGAAGAATGTAAATAAGTTGCAGTCCGTTCCAAGACATGAAGTACTGAACATGAAGAATTTACGATTAGTTACAAGATCCAGACCTAAGAATGGCACATCACAAAACAATAGAGACAATAAGGGGTCATATCCAAAACCAATCAAAGAAAGGGAGACTTACACGAACATTGTTAGTGTAATAAATGAACTAACACATGAGGAAGGGAAATTAGAAGAAACAATCGTGATAGACAAATTTCTTAAGCTACTAAAAGAAGAACAATCTGTTAGTTGACTATTAATATTAATGGATATTTTAAAGGCTTACAAAGAAGGGAATTGATCAGTCAGAAACCTATGTCACCTAGACCGAAAATAAAAAGACATTCAATACTCCGATACTCAAGTTTAACTAGAAATACATGGAAGCCATATTTCGAGGGTTGTAGTCGACTTTGGATCCCAATTAAATATTCTCCCAAAAGAGACATGGATTAAGATTGGAAGACCCATTCAGACCAAATCAAGGAATTACTTGAAATTAGTTGATTAAAGATTTGTTGAGCCAATTGGTGTACTAAAAAGCATAGAAACAAACATAATGGGAATTGCAACACAAGTAGACTTTGAAATAATTGACGTATCGAAATCATCGAAAACATACCCAGCTTTCGTTGGAATACCATGGGGAAGAGAAATTAAAGCCACCATATTGTTGGAAAAATACATAATCAAATTAAAGGAATATGGCAAAAGAATAATCATTCCATTAGATCCTAAAGAAGGTAAAGCTCGGGTGCAATCCCCGGAAGTGATGATTGATTCTATGTGATTCATTTCTCTAGTCTCAATCCCACTTCTTCATCCCTGTGAGCATCACCTAATGCAATGAGTGCTAAGTGGACTATTCTAAGCCATGAGAAATTAGTTAGTTGTGACTATACTCATGGGATATGGGCCATATATTAATGAGTTACACTATACAGATAATCCCAAAAATGATATTTCATATGTTGGACTACAAAAACCCCTCAATACTTAAATAAAAAGATTCAAGATAGCTCTAACTTAATAGTTCATAAGGCACAATACTTGCTAAGGTTTTGAAAATGGGGTAGCAAGCTAAATGGGATTGATTTTGGGGAAAATCCACAGTTAAATGTGCTTGAGCTAGAGGATTCTTTGGAAGGGTGACCTCCTGGGAAGTCCTGGTTATCAGGTGTGAGCCCCAGAAGTGACGATTGATGATATGATATTCACTTTTCCAATCTCAATCCCATTTCTTCACCCCCATGAGTATCATTTGATGGAATGAGTGCTAGGTGGACTAGTCAAAACCATGAGAAATTACTCAATTGCAACTATACTCATGGGATATGGGTCATAGACTAATGACTTACACTAAGCAGATAATCCCAAAAATGATATATCATATGTTGGACTGTGAAAAACCTTCAATACTTAAAGGTAAACCTTAGTCAGAACCATGCGAGGAAGATGCAGATGTTCGAAGATTATATCAAGTAATACATACTAATGAGGACTCAGTCGATCCAAACAACCAAGGAGAACTGCAAATAGGAGCACCTCTATCGATAGGGAAAAACTATGATACAAAATTGTATGATTGGCAGATAGAGAGTTATGAAACTAGAGCCAAAGATTGTTGGATGATAGAAGATATACCAAGAAATAAATTTAAAATGTGTTTTTCTGTGTGGTCAATTCCGAAAGTCAAAGAACCCAAGAGTTGTACTTACCCCACTTTGATATCGACAGACTTAGAAGTTATGAATGCCCCAAAACTGCAATTCAAAGAAATAAGTTCCCCTATGGACCACATTGATCAAGTTTATAAAAATATTGGATATAAAGGACAACTACAAACAATATGCCAATCATTCACAGGCCAAGCGACTCAATGGTGGAGTGTACATGCCCCCCGACTTCAAACATGGATGAAAACCTTGACCTATCTTGTTGAAATATTTAGAGGAAAGAAGATTACAAAAAAGCATAAATTACCAAATATAAACCAAGATATGACCCTACTAAGCATATTGAATAATATGAGAGAGAATGGTAGAGAATTGGGTACAGAGATGAGATGGCATGGCGACATTTATTCCCTGATACCCTTACAAATTTACATCATGAAGGGTATAAACTAGAAGAAGTACAAGGTGATACTTTTAGATGGGAAGACATTAACTAAAATTTTGTGAAATATTTTTCATTTGTATTAATCAAAGTCAGAATGGAGGAAGTAATAAGAGGAATTCAAAAATTCATATAAGAACCCAGCGAAATTGATCAAAGAGTTGAAGATGCAAGTGACTCGACATAAATTCGGCTGCGACTTGTAACATAATAGAATACTAGAATGGATACAACATCACAAGACTTGAAGCTGATAATAAGAACTTCTAAGGGAAGAGCTTCAAATGGTAGAAAATCATCTAGAGGTTCAAAAGAACTAAGAAATGTATTTCAAGTCAAGAAAGGAACTCAGTAAGATGAAAATAAAATAGAATTCCTGCCACAATACAATGAAATCAAATTGGGAGATAGGAAGTTGGATGGGTCAAAATAGTGTGGTGGATGAACATATAAATGAAAGTCAAAGAAGTAAACATATCTAACAATGACCGACCAAAAAGGGAAAGAATAGGAGATTATTGGTTTGAAGAATAGACTGTAGAAATCGTTGACTTACTCAAAGAATACCAGGATGTGTTCGCACAAGATTATAAATACCTCAAATGGTAAGTATGAAAGGTAATTGTTCTCAATATGAAAGGTAATTTGCTAGGGTTTCTGTAAATATGAAAGGTAATTGTTCATAATTGTTCCCAATTGAGTTCGCTTTGGTTCTACCTCCTTGTACCACAACCTATCTTTCTTGCCAGCCTCATATAGAACCCTTGTAGATATTCGTTCTTCTTCCCTTAATAGTGTATATATATAAATTCCATTTGATTCAAGTTAAAAGGTATGAGACTATATGCAAAATCTAAAATCAGTTTCCATAGCTTGAATAGATAAATGGAAGATAAAGGAAGGGGATATGGTGAATATGATAGAGTGCCACCATTTGTTAGATGCAGGTCGATTAGAGAGGTAGATTAAGGGAATTTGGCTACCAAGTGGTAGCCAAATAATTCATTGTGATTTTGTTGATGATTCAATAATCACCCGAGAATTTCCTCAAGGGTCAAAATAAGGAACATTGAATTGATCTCAACACATTTTTTTAGGTTGCATGGGTGAAAATAAAATGAAGAAAAAATGCAGGTTAATATTATTGGACATAAGGCATATCTAAACTAGCTTCTAAGAAAGAGGAAGGTTATTCAATCGAGATAAATTGTTAGGTAGCTAGTCATTCCTTTTTGCATGGAGATTCATCTAGCTGACTAGTGGAAAGGGGTTTGGAAACATTTGAAGGTAAGTTTAAGAAATGAGCTAATAAATACCTTCTAGCACAGAAAATTAACATCCTAAACAAGATTCTAGCATTTGGGCACGTGTTTAATTCTTCATGTCTTTAACGTTGTTTAGCAGGATACAAAAACCTAAAACTGATCCTTAACTTGAAATGGGAAATCAAGGGGAAATGATCATAATCATAATCTAAGGTGAGATTATAATCTGGGGCTAGTAAATGTAGTTTCAGAACTGCTACTATCTGTTCATTGTAATTGCCTAGCAATTTCACTTCATCCAGATGGTTGTCCTGTAAAACCCCAAATTCTTGCTTATGAAGATTCTCATTAATATCAACCAAAGGCTTTGAAACCTCTTGCATTCAAACTATTGTGATGTCTTCTTTGGTTGTAGTATGATCACTAGAGATAGCACATGCTTCTGATTGGTTCCATGATTGCTACATATTATTGGAAATAATGGCATGTTGTACATAGGCTCATTGCGATTATGTGTTTAGGAGTTACATATTGTTTGTGGCCTTGTTGCATTTGATTATAGGTTATCTAAAGACAACACACTCAATGATGAATTCAATTGTAGGTGTTTTTGACATGGTTAATATGCCTTCATTTTGTTATTGTCTTGAGTTAAACCAGTTACCTGCAACCAAAACAAGCATGATGCATGCAAGCATCATTCATAAACCCAATATGAGTACATGGAAGTAGAATCAAGGTCTATTTCGGGCATTTCTTATGCTTGTCCTTGTAGTTAAACCCATAACTAAGTTATATATATATATATATATATATATGTATGTATGTATGTATATGTATATATGTATGTATATGTATGTATATGTTTGTATGTATGTGTGTGTGTATGTATATGTATATGTATATGTGCGCGCGCACACACTGTGTGTGTGTGTGTGTGCATACATACATACATATATGTATGTATGTAAAATTTCAAAGTTAGGTATTTACCATACCAAAACCTTGGTATATATGTGCACAAGGTTGACATATCGAAGGTAACCCATGGAAAACATATGCACATGGAAACAAAGTTATAATAAGTTTTACCTGCGACCCAAGTGATTGTCTTGGGATTTTACATAATGGATGCTCGATGTTTATGGTGCCACATGGCCAAGCCATACAAGACATTCAATGTAGATTATTAAGAGAGGTGAATGCATGTGTTGGCTTATATTACTAGAAACAACATGCTTATTTGGTTGTCAAATGTTGACCTAAAAAATGGTAAAAATAAGTATTATTAAAGAATTACTAATCAGGAATAGGTGGACAATGCAAACATTTTTGTCAGCTCAGGTTGACCTAATTAGTAATCAGGGATAAGTGGAAAATGCAAACATTTTTGTCAAGTTATTGTATGCAATGTTAAAGTATTTATCATTGTAGTTGAAAAGGTCTAGTGATGGCTTTGGGAAACTAATATATTTTTCTTACAACCATGATAATATTAGACATGGGCATTAATATGATCATTTTCTATTTAGATTATGGTCAACAACAAACAACCAATTTTTAAGTAAATGTCCTAAGATTTGGCATTTATCTATTAAGAATGAACAAAACCTGCTTGTGATTAGCAATGAGGTAGCCCCATAAACAATCATTGCGATATAAATAAATCTAGTTTCAATAAGAGGAAGAATAAGCAATAATAGGAAATGTGTCTTATAAAAAAAACTAATATGAATGGATCATACAAAGAAACTATTGCTATTTCCAAGAGATTACAATATGATAACATAGGTGTAAAAAATTTATTGTAAGAGTTGCATGATTGGGGTATAAGTATCAATGTTTATTATAATGTTTGCATTTGAGTCTTGAAAAAATGGAACTATAGCTCTCTCTTAACAAAGAAAATATGCATGGCCATCTTTCAAGTCTTAGAAGTTATTATAGTGTTGCACTTGACTCCTTTAAGAAAAATAGAGCAACTTCCCACTAAAAAGTAAATTATGGTTGTTGAGATTACTGTAGTGAGCACTGAGTTTAAAACTGAAGGACCAACTTCCCACCAATAAATAAATTATGCTTGATAGTAAGTCATAAAGGGGAAATGGCCTATGGCTCACCCATGAGCAGTTCTCACAAATTAAATTCTTCAAAAATTTTATCAAGCCTTAGATTTTTTAGGGAGTTGGATTTCTCTTAGGATACTGGCTTAGTAATATTAGCAATTGCATTTTCAACTTAGGAAATGTTCTTTTACTAAAAAATATGCATGTGTTTTAATTCCTCATTCAACATCCTTTCACCAAAAGATCACTGTAATAGGTTTTGTTTCCTTTTTGGAAAATGACTTAGCTTGTTATGTCCCTTCCTTAGGATTTCTACTTAATTATGTAGTTCCTTTCAATGGTTTTTTACTCCAATCCATTATTTGTAGGGCCTTAGGCATGCTCCCAACAAAGCACATCATGGTAAGGATGTAGCATCTAATTGATTATACCTTTTTGACACAGTTTCTCTTAGAAATCAAGATTTTTCATACTTTTATTCTATCAATATGAGTTATGAGTTCTCTATTAGCTGCATCGACATGAGTTATTTCTATTAGCTGAATCGGTCTGATTTATTTCTACTTAGTACTTAGTACTTATTTCTATCAGCCTCATAAGTCTGACTTGTTAGCAAAAGCAGTACTCTTTATTCTATTTGTTTAGTAGGAGTCTTTGTTCCAGTTCTAGTATTATTAGTTGAGCCAAGTTAGTTTGAGCTTCTCTTTTTCTAGTCCTGGTATTGGAACAAGTCTATCCCTGAGTTCCTTTCTCTGAGCAAGTAGTAGTATTTCTTCAACTAGTTGTTAGTAGGATATGTTTCTATTTATCTCCTTTCTCTCTTATCTACTATTATAGTATTAGCTCTATCTCTACAACTGCATTTGTGCCATGGTTTTCCACAATAAAATCTTTGTACCCCTTCCTCTTTGTTGCAAACTTTACCTTCACCTATATTGTTGCAGACTAGTTTAGTTCCTTGACAATGCTGCTATTGTTAACACCAACATAGCTGATTTTTTGCCCTTATAATATCTAAATTATTTGAGATTTATTAATTAACATATCAGATTAATATTGGAATGTAAAACATCAAAGATGGATCAACGTTGAAGGTTGAAAATGGGTGAATACCATGCATATGATGAGAGAATAGCCAATCACAATGACATGGACATATATCTCTGTCCATGTAGAGATTGTCATGGTGGGAAGGTGAGAAAAATAAATATGATTGAGTGAAATACGATAAGATATGGGCATAGTGGTATAAGCACTTGGGATATCAATTATTATGCAGATATGATATAATTGCATAGCATGAGAGATGAAGAGGAACCGAACATAGATGAAGTGGTACCAAACATAGATGAAGAGGAAACAATGTTAGATGAAGGGTTTCAAGTACTTGATAGAATGTTGAATGAGGCTCTAAACAATGATTGGGCCAATTTGATGGATAATAATTTAAAACTTGTATGTGAATTACAAGTTAAGTCATTTGACAACACTCCTTCAAATTCTTAACTTGCAAGTGGTGCATGGTTGGACAAATGAGAGTGTAGATGAGTTATTGGGATTATTAAGTCGGTTGTTACCAAGTGACTCCACATTTCCAACAAAAGGAAGTCAATGTAAAAAACAAATCACTAAGCTAGGCTTAGGGTATGAAAACATCCACACATGTGTGAATGGTTGTGTATTATTTCGCAAAAATCTTTCAAGTGAAACTAAATGTATGAAATGTCAAGATGGAAGGTATAGAGCAGAGTTAAAATCAATTGTGGTTCCTAGAAAGGTTCTTTGCCACTTTTTTCTAATCCCATGATCAATCTGAATGTATAGGTGTAAAGACATTGCTAAAATTATGTAATGTCATGCCCAAAATAAGGGCACTGATGGAAAACAACGACATGTGCCTGAATCTAAGATGTGGATGGAATTTGATAGCAGATGGTCCGATTTTTCTCAATATCCTCGTAATATAAGGTTGGTTTTGGTTCTACATGGGGTGAACCCATTCTCAGATCAAAGTACTAAATGGTCTTGACTTGGCCAATGTTTTTAATAAATTATAACTATCCTCCATGGTTAGCAACTAAACCCTTTTTCTTAATGCTATTATTGATTATTCCTGGAAATAAAAGTGTGACTTCATATACAATTGATGTTTATTTAGAGCCAATATATGATGGGCTAATGGAATTGTGGAAAGAAATTGAAGCAATTCATTTTTTAAGGGATGGTCATTTAATCAAATTCACTTTAAGAGCTTCCTTATTGTTGATGATTCACGATGTTCCTGCATATGGCACATTGACTAGTCTCATTGTTCATGGATACCATGCATGTCATTCCTGCAAATTTAAGGATTTTGTGAGGTACTAAAAAAGTTTGCGTAAATGTATTTATTGTGGACATTGTGCTTACCTTAAAATGGATCATTCATATCGTTGAAAAAATACACATTTCAATGGTAAGGAAGAAAATTGTGAAGCACCATTGCCAATAACAAGTGAATAGATTATTGAGAATGGAGAAAAAAGAATGTTGTTTATTGAAAGTGGTGGTATTTTTGGTAGTAGAGATTATTCATGTAATGAAAGCAGTGTAAAACGATTGCACATATTATATAAGTTTCCATAATTTAAGGACATAGCCATTAGGCATACTGTTGACTTTATGCACACTGAGAAAAATATAGCCTCTGCTATTATAGAAACCCTTTTTGGTGCTTTTGATATTGTTTCATCACATGAAGACTTTAAACAACTAAATATTCATCGAAATACTTGGGTTGAAAAATGTGATGATGAAAAATATAGAAACCTAGTGTTGCTTATGTATGGATAAAGGAACAACGTGCATAATTCTTGAAGTTGATGTCTCAGACTTGTTTTCCCACTGGATATGTAAGTAGTAGTATTAGAATCCAAACTGACATTAACAACTTAAGAGGCCTCAAGATCCATGACTATCATTTCATAATCGAGAATATTTTACCTGGTGTGGTCAATATATCAGGTTTGGCAAAGGGACCAAGCTTGGAAATTATAAGATTGGGCTTGATATTAAAGAGAATGAGTTTACATGTATTAGATCCTTCAAACTTTGATAGTTTGAGGGAGGAGGTTGTTGAAGTCCTTTGTCTATTGGAACGAGAATTTCCACCAACAATATTTAACATTTCTATGTATCTTTTGATACATCTAGAACATGAACTAGAGCATTGTGGCCCAGTAAGAATGGGATGGATGTATCTTATAGAATGGTATATGAAGGTTTTGAAAAAACTTGTTTGTACTAGGGCAAAACTAGAAGGCAACATTTCTGAGGATATTCAATGCAAGAGGCCATGGGATTTTTCACAGAATATATGAAGGATTTCAAAAATGTCAATCGACATGTATGGGATGACAAGGAAGAGGAGAGAGTTGTAGGTGAATTATTAGAAGGAAATGGAGTTCCCTTAAAGCTATCACATGAAGAAAGAAGTGCGATACATGCCTATGTTCTTCAAAACACATCTTCATTTGATAAGTGGCGCAGGTGAAAATATTTTTACATAATAATTTATTTATTCAATTGCATTTACACATTTATATTATTATTCTTACTATCTTGTATGTACATATTCTATGTAGCAAATATAAAGAAGATAATCAAACATTTCAACATCAACCTCAAAAGCACAGACGTCGTGATTTGATGGGAGATGATTCTTTTCCAAAATTTGAAGAATGGATTGTTGATGCAATCTGAGATGCAAAACAAGGTAAAGATCTAACGACTAAGGAAATTGAGATTTCACAGTATCCAAATTTATGGTCTTTGTGTTTTAGTGGAATGTGGGACTATGGTATCCATTTAAGAGTGGAGGAAAAGGACAAGGGAAAGGGAAATTATGATTGTGTTGTTAGTGTTGAATTTCATCACCAAACTGAGAATTTTTTTTATGTGGGATTCATCCAAGAAATTATTCAAGTTGAATATGGTGAGCATAGTCCTATATTATTAACATGTAAGTGGATCAAACCATCAGGAGTACAACATGATGAGTATGGATTTGTACATGCAAATACCTAAATTTTTTTATCAGAGACTGATGAACTGTATGTTTCCCCTATTCAAATTAACCATTCATTTATAATTGATGATGTAAGAAGCACATAATGGTCTTATGTTGTTCAAATAAAGTCTCGTTCGAAATGAAAATTCATGGAATTTGTCGATATAATGGTTGATGGGAAATATGATAACTTAAAAGAAACATTGGAAGTGGTCGAAGATGATGATAGAGTGTTTGAAGAAGAGACTTTGATTCCCAATAAAGAGATTACAAGAGAGAATGCAACATTGTTCAGAGATGAGGATGAGGATGAAAACAGGCAGATGCATACACCGATGATGGGGATTTTAATCCGGGCAGAAATGAAGATGATCATGATGATGATTTGTCACCTTAACTTTTTATCTTCTCACTTAAAATCTGGTTATATATATATAATGTAATTTATTATTGAATGTAATAATGTAATATTAGATTTCATAGATGTTCAATACAAGTTGAATATATAGAAATGCATGCCATGTGGTTTAAATTAGACACATAGTAACTTTACATGCCTCTAGCATAAATTTTCAACTTGATCACACACACACACACACACACACACAATTGTATAATTTCAATTGACAAAGATAATATACATATGTTGGGCATACTCTTTCCTTGTAATGTTGTAGGTAGTTCCTCATAATTATGGTTTGAGATCTTAATTGAAATTATACCAATCACATCTTGAATGTGTAGCTGATTCAATTTATTTGAATCAGAAGCCACATATCTGTGTTTAGAGTGTTAAATACTAGACAAAACTTTGGTTTCCTTCAATGTTGTGTTATTGCTTAAATGTTGTGTAGCTTTCATTAACACTGATTTCATATTCCTGGTTGATAAGATAAGCTTTGTCATAAGTATCATTCTCTATTTTCATGTCGGTTCTAGCTATTTTAAAACTTTGATCAGATTCCAAGTCCATCAGATTGTATTTAGTAAGACTATTTTGTATTTCTATGCTAGTTCTGGTTATTGGGACATTCTTTCCAGATTCTAGGTTCATATTACTAGTCTTCCTAGTACGATCACTATCCATATCTGTGCTAATTACAATTGCTTCACCGCTCTTTCGGAATTCTAGGTTTGAATGTCCAATTTGATTGGCACATCCATCCACTTTCTCCATGCCGAATTAGGTCTGAATTGTGTTGGGAATACTGTTGGAATTATTAATGATACAGAGAGGGGGGGAATCAGTATCATGCGTAGATTTACAAATTATTCACTTTTTAAAACATGCACGGATATCAATTTAACACCAAATCAATAAAAACATACTGTGTACAAATATTTGGAGAAATATACACACATACACACACACACACACACACACACACACACACACATATATATATATATATATGATATTACAGAGAAAGATAGGAGACATTGATCTCCACTAATGTGAGCACTGACTCACTCAGACATTCCTATGATTGGGACACCAATCCCACTGGCAAGCACCAACTTGCAGATTGCAAGATTCAACCTGTGAGGACACCCATCCTCCACGCAATCCCCAAATTGTTGAACTAGGCTCTGACTTGTGAGGACACCAATCCTCTACACAAGCACCAACTTGTAGTGTTCAGGCACCAACCTAAGTGGAGACACTGATCTCCTGTCCTTGCCCTGCCCAACCGCCCTGAGAAGATGATAGTACAGATTTATGACTTTAGGTATGTGTGCACAAAGACTTGCACTATGCTATACTGACTGCACGCTATTCCACTAGTTCAACTCAAACTATTGCTTCTCTTACATTGTAATACACCATTGATCCACTCTTCAACATAGATTATGTGCACATATATATATCCACATGTATCTTGCGCCTTTTCACAAATGCTTAGATCTGTGCATTTGTTCCTTGTGTTTATACATTTCTTGTTTCCTTGCGCACTTCATCAAATCATCTTTCTTCTGATTCCCCTCATCATTTCATCTGTCTGAAGCTCTCCAATTAAGAATATTACTCCATGTGTTCTTCCAAGCTTGCTTTTCACTTCTCAATTTCACTTCTTATTTATACTTCACTTGTTCAACCAATGTGTCCACAAGTTGGGGCTTATCTAAACGGTAACACCCTCTCTTCCTTTCTTTTTGGAAAATCTTACCAAGCATATTCTATTTGTCTTATCCCGTGCAAATGAGGTATCACAACTTTGTGGGTCTTATGCACACTAGTTCATTGGATTGGTGGGACTTGCGCACTTAAGAATCATCACTAGGTGAGTATTGCATACTAAAGTACCATTACTTGGTGGGTCTTGCACACTTCTAAGACTTTCACACATATTTTTGATATACTTCTTCAAACTGCCACAAATATAATGAGTCCTATTTGACATCAACTTTGGAGTACCTCAACTAGGTGGGATTTAGGTCTTGTGCATTTAGTTTTATTCAAACTAGCACATAGACACTAAGTCCACTTTGACATCAATGAAAACCATAGTTCAACAATATCCCCCTTTGGCATTGATGTCAACACCTTATGAAGTTGTGCTCCCCTTGATCATGAATTCCTCTATTATGCTTGCACACAATGTTGTGCTCCCCCTGGGTTCATGCCAGTTTGATCCTTCACTTTGTTGCACACCTTTCGATCATTTCTTTGTACTTCTTTCTGATACATGCTTCATGGTATCTCTCCCCCTTTGACATCAATGTAAAAGGGATACTCCCCCTATCTTGATACTGTATTCCCTTTCTTTTGGTTGCTGCTGTTGTGTCGCAATAATTTTCCCTGCAACATTTACATAGTGCTTTTGTAGTTGTTACAATTGCAGTTACCCCCCCTACACAATTGCATATTTCCATTCATCTTGATTGTTCCAATCTTGTATCGATTCAATCTCTTGTATCAATGCTACATTACGGAATTATATTCTTGTGTTGGTTGCTTCTACACAATTCCTTTTCTTCATGTCGTATGATCCCTTTTGCATAGATTATTATGCCATTTCTTCTTAGCATCTCTCCTTAGAATACTCCCCCTGAATTCATGCTACTATTCCTGTCTTCTATTATCTTTTTCTCAAGTGTCACACTTTCTGCTTTCATGCTTTTCTATTCATCTTCTTGTCACAAAATAGTTCTCTCCTTGCGTAATTGCAAGTTCCTTTAGAACTTATACTCCGTCTTTGCACTATATTTTATGCTAACTTCTTCTTGCTTTCATTTATTCCTCTTGTTGCATCTACTGCACTGTGATAGGATTTTATTATATCAAAGAGACTTTTATGAAACATAATTCTCATCATTGATTAAATATACCTTCATTAATACTGATATTAATGACACACCTCTTCTTCCTTGCTTCATACATATTGTCATATCTTCCAAAAACTCTTTCTTGATGTCACACATATCTCCGTCTGTCAACCGGAGTTGCAATAATTCGATATGATTGATAACTCACGTGTATTGTATGATGTCTTGTTGTCAGACTTGAGCTTTTTAGAAAGTATCAATTCAATCATATGGATTAATGAGTTTGATTTTCCTTTTTTGTCCTTTAGCCCAATATTCTTAATTCATATCATCACATGTTTCCATGAATGTCATTAACTTCAACGTCTTCTCAATTTTCTTCAAAGCATGCAGTCATGAATACAACCAACTTCAATGTCTCTTCAATTTATTTTGGCACACATTGCAGACACCTTCTGAATCTATATATGAGTTGTATGTGGCCTTGTTATTTGTCCTGGTTCCTTGATATTTCCTTTTTCAAACTCATTTTAGTTTTCCAATCCTAAGTATTATGACTTCAACTACAATGTCTACCCATTTTCAAATTTTCAACAATTAATTAGGCAGTCTTCATTCACTGGATTAGTCACAGTAGACTAATTTTATGAGGCTGAAAATAGAGATGGGGATTTGGAAATCTCGGATGCAAGAATCATATGTCTTGAAATGGTATACCTAGTTGCAGATTAATCAAGAAAATTCAGAGGAGATATTGGTTATGAAGAGGCAAATTGAATGCCTGGAGCGACAACAAAAGAAAACTTTTGACTTGTTGAATTTGATTCGGAAGGAGTAGTGTAATGTGAACAAGTCTTCTTCAACCTCACAACTTTGTCAAATTCCGCAAGCTCCTGATTCCATTGAGAAATATTCACTTGATCGTGAGCTCCTGCAGTCATCCAACCATGTCGCGGAGCCAGCCCTATTCAACCATGTCGCGGAGCCAGCCCTATTCAACCATGTCGCGGAGCTGGCTTTGATTTATATTTTGTAATTGTTGTATCTGTCCAAGATATAAGAGCACATTTTGTATATGCTACCCTTTGTACTGGCACTACCTTTTTATATAATATAAACCACTTTGCGTGACATATTTCACATGAGTTTCTCTCTTATGTGATGTACTTCGATTGCAACAATTTTTCCTTTATGCACAAATTGTTAGCCATTCTTCTTGTAGTCATTTTCTTTAACATCAACGAAACTTCTTATTGCGACTTTTATGTTGATGTTGAAAACAATACTTGAGACTTAATATATCATAGCACTTTAATATATGAACAAGATTATGTGACCTTTGGCTACACTGTTCCAGCTTTCTTGAATCCACATTTCCTTTTCAATTCAAGGGTCCTATTTGCACACTTTGGAAGTCATCAAAATAAGCAACAATTCCCTTCTGTTAGAAGAGTATTTTCATTATTATCATCAATTGCGCAGACATGCAAACATTTATTTACCCATTTTTGTGTGTGCATGAGTGTTTGTTGATGCCTTACAGAACTATTCTTACTCCTTGCAATATGTGCATTGTTCCTGCTTGACTGTTTTGCTAATCTTTGGAAATTTTGAGCTTTGTGCCCAAATCTGTCACAAGCATATCACCTCATGGTATAACAATACTTCGCAGTATGACCATAATAATTGCATCTCAAGGATCTTTGTGAACTAAAACTTATTTTATAAAAAGGAACATTGTAATCATTATCATACCTGAATTGATTCTTCTTAGATGACCAAACTTATTGATTCGCAATTGGAACATGCTTGTTGTCGCAAACATTTTTTGTCTTCTTGTAGCAAAGCCCAAACTTGTCTTTTGGTGACCTTTGGCTATTCAGTATCTCCTCCAAAATTAATAAGCTATTCATAAATTTATGTTCCATTTTCATGTCATAAGGATTTTTTCATCATGTGGATCTGCGTAATCTTGAGTTTTGTTCTCAAACTCATTTATTTCAAAAGAACACTTCCTTGAATTCTTTAGATGTTGTTCTTCTTTTCTTGCTTCAGCTAGCTGTGTTTTCATTGACTTATTTCCCTGTTTTGTTCTTCCAGTGATGCTTCCAATAAGAACTTATTTCTTCAAGCTTCTCAGTTGTATTTTGTGTGCAAGCTAGTTGTTTCTTAAGTTCTTTGTTTTCATTTTCTGCCTCTTCAAGGGATTTGTTCATGAGTTCTTATTCGGTTCTTTTGGACTCGATTATTTTTTCATCTTTGAGAAAATGATCCTTCTGTAGATCCAATGATTCTTGATATTCCTGCAGACTAATATTCAAAGATCGATTTTCCTTTCTTACTTTTCTTAGTTCTTCCAAAGCACTGATCAGTTCACCCTCCCAGTCAACTTCTGCATTTTCTTCATTCTCAGAATCAATAATTTCTTCTTTTCTTTCACACTCTATCTGGAAATTATTCTTGTCGGGAAAATTGTAAGATTCTGCGTGGGACTTTGAGGATGAAAAGAAAATTCCATTGTAGACCTATTTGCTGAGAGTATTTGTAGTAGAATCTGGTTGTTTTCTCAAGACTTATTTAGGACTGCCTCCTTACTGTGTGATTTATTCTTGATAGAAAAGAAACAATTATCCTTTTTCCTATGGTCCTTTATATTCAAGATCTTCTACCATTTCCATAAATAATACCTCTCTTGGATTGGCATTACCCTCATCTTCATCATATGAACTAATGTCCTCTCTTGAATACAAGCTCTTCTTCTTTTTATGTTCAATCCTGGATTGTTGGTGTGACTTTCTTATTTCTCTATAATTAAGATCATCTTCACTGTCACTATCATTGGAGTCCATGTAGGGACACTTACAAGCAAAGTGACCTACTATACCACATTTAAAACATTTGAAGGGTAACTTACCTTTATATTTTCCCTGGCCTCTTTTGAGATTCTTCACAAAATTGGCTTCCTCATCATTTGATGCATCAAAGAGAATTTTGTTGGACTCTTCCCTGCTTTCTCTTGTCTTCTTGGACACCTTGAATGCATATTATTTTCTTGTAGGATGTTATTTTTCAGTCCTCATCTCTTATGCTTCAAGAATTCCATGAATCTCATCCATCTTTAATTTGTCCAAATCACTTATGTCTTCCAAAAATGATACCTTGGGATCAAATCTTGTTGGAAAATATATTAACACCTTTTGCACAAATGCCTCTTCATCAATTTGTGCCCCAATTCCTCTAATTGCATTTACAATCTCATATACTCGAAGGAGATAGGCTGCAATGTTTTCTTCTTCCTTCATTTTGAGGGTGTCAAATTATCCTGAGAAAGTTTGCATTTTTTCTTTCTTGACTTTCTCATCTCCTTCATAGATGTTATTGAGTTTGTCCCACACTTTTTCTGATGTACACTACATAACCTTGGTGAATTCTATCTGTTAATGCACATAGTGTTGCATTTCGGGCCCTTACATTGCATTCATACTGCCTCTTGTTAGATGCATCAATTATGGGACTATTAGGAACTTTGTAACCGCTTAGGACATATTGTCGTACATCAAATCCAAGTGATTGTAAATACATATCCATTCTTATTCTCCAAAATATATAGTTGGACCCATCAAATCTTGGTGCTCTATCTGTGCATAATGATATTTATCTTCTAGTTGTTAAATTGTTACTAAAGCAACCTGCTCTGATACCAATTGTTGGAAATATTAATGATATTGAGAGGGGGGTGAATCAATATCATATGTAGATTTACAAATTATTCACTTTTTAAAACATGCACGTATATCAATTTAACACCAAATAAATAAAAACAGACTATGCACAAATATTTGGAGAAACTTATATATATATATATATATATCAATGACATTACAAAGAAAGACAGAAGACACCAATATCCATTGATTTCAACACCGACTCACTCAGACAATCCTTTGATTGGGACACCAATCCCACTGGAAAGCACCAACTTGCAGATTGCAGGCTTCAACTTGTGAGGACACCCATCCTCCACGCAAGCATGAAGTTGTTGAACCAATCTCCGACCTGTGAGGACACCAATCCTCTACACAAGCACCAACTTGTAGTGTTCAGGCACCAACCTCAGTGGAGACACCAATCTCCTTTCCTTTCCCCATCCAACCACCTTGAGAATATGATAGTACAGATTTCCGACTTCAGGTCTATGCACACAAATATTTGCACTCTGCTATATTGACTCTAATCTCTTCCACTAGTTCAACTAAAACTATTGTTTCTCTTACACTATATTGCACCACTGATCCACTCTTCAACATAGATTATGTGCACATATATATATCCACATGTATCTTGTTCCTTTTCACAAATGCTCATATATGTGTGTCTGCTCCTTGTGTTTCTGTATTTCTTGTTGCCTTTCGCACTTCATCAAATCATCTTTCTTCTGATTCCCCTAAGCATTTCATTTGTCCGAAGCTTGCCAATTCAGAATATTAGTCCATGTGTTCTTCCAAGCTTGCTTTTCACTTCTCAACTTCACTTCTTATTTATACTTCACTTGTTCAACCAATGTGTCCACAAGTTGGGGCTTCTCTAAATGGTAATACCCCCTCTTCCTTTCTTTTCAGAAAATCTTACCAAGCATCTTCTAGTTGTCTTATCCCACACAAATGAGGTATCACGACTTTGTGGGTCCTGCGCATACTATTTCATTGGCTTGGTGGGACTTACGCACTTCAGAATCATCACTAGGCGAGTATTGCATACTGAAGTACCATTACTTGGTGGGTCTTGTGCACTTCCGAGACTTGCACACATATTTTTTATATGCTTCTTCAAACTGGCACAAGGATACCGAGTCCTCTTTGACATCAACTTTGGAGTACCACGACTAGGTGGGATTTAGGTCTTGCGCATTTAGTTTTATGTACTTCTTCAAACTGGCACATAGATAGTAAGTCCACTTTGACATCAATGACAACCATAGTTCAACAAAGACCTCTAAACTAGTGTTGATCCAAAGTTGATTTTAATAGATGAAAGCTGCTAGGTTTTTATGGACATCGATATGACATATCCTCTTGGCTATTATTTACTTCTGGCTGAGTGACACTTTGATCATTTTTATTTGGAGCATTTTTGCTTTGGATTTATCCCCTTATAACCAGATTTTTAGCATTTGAAACACAACCATTGATATGGTGTTCCTTCATCTGTGCAGAAGGCTAATTTAACTACATTTACTGTTTGTTTTTCTTTTCTATTTTATATTTGAAAATGTTTCGTATTAATTGTAGAAATGTAGGATATAGAAATGCGATGGTTATTCCATTATTGTTATACTTATTCAAGTGGTTGATTTACACATTATTGTTTATGTGAAATGTTGGACTTCAGGATGTGAAGAAAAAGTGCCTGAGTCTCAAATTAGACAACAGTGATAAAGTTGAAACCTTGATGGAATATGAGTGCTTATGTAGAGAACATGTGGCCAAGAATGACGAATATTTATAGTCTCTTGGTTTGACAAAAAGGCAAGTTGTTAATCCACTCTAGTATATTATTTGTTTAACATTGTTTAATGTTTTATAAGCAATAACTTTATGTATATAAATATTAATATGATATTTTTTTATTTTATAGGCAAGAAAAAGATTGCACTAAAAAACTGGAGAAAAAATCAAGGGAAAGTAAAGATATAGGGGCCCCAACTCGTAGAATCCAATGCATTTGTGATTCAACAAATGTAGTTGATGAAAATAAGAGTTGTGGTGATGTGCATCCTGATATAGGAAATGTAGTTGATGAAAAGAAGAGATGTGGTGTTGTGCAGCCTGATATAGCACATGGTGATGTGCAGCCTAATGATCCATTTCAACAAAATCTAAAAGATACTTTTGATCAAGAATACGAAAAAGGAAAATCAGGTCTGCAAATGGTTTATGCAAAATTAAAAGAGATATTTGAAGGCACATTTATGCAGATCGGTACTGAGCTAACTTCTACCACACTTGATGTGGCCAAGGAGCATGCAATTCCGGTTCATGCAAGTCACCAAGAGACACTGCTAGCATCTAGTGTTCCTCAAAATACACCTACATCTACAACTTTTGATGAAACAAGATCAACCAAAAATATTGGCAGTGGTTCAGAAGGTGTGTCTGCTTTTGTTAAAAGACAAAGAATTAGTTAAGATTGGTATAGATCTACAGAGAGGAAAACAAAAGAAATAAAATTCGAAGGTAAGAAGCCAATTTTCGTTGAGGTGTTGAAAGATGGTGATCCCAGTGGGAAAAATGCTGCAAGGTGGCCACCGAGTTGGGTACAAGATGTAGGGCGCATTTGGATATTTGCAAATCAAATTTTGCAGAGCAAGATCCAAGAAGTGTGGAAAATGTTATATAAAAAATGGAAAATTCTTTTGAGATAGTTGGTGGAAAAATATCTAGAAATATTACAAGCAAAAGATGAGAATTTTGATGAACAATTATAGATACAATTGCAGAAAAATAATCATGGATGGAAAAGATAGGACAAATTCCTCTCTATCTCCCAAACAGTGGGAGGTGTTGAAGGAAAGTATGTGCTTTCAAGAATATTTGGAAAAGAGGAATAGAGGCATGAAAGCAAGAGATAATGTGAGAGCTAAATATACATTTGGTCGAGGCACATTGGAGGCCAAAACAGAAAAAATTGCAGTAAATGTGTCTTTTTGGTTGAATTTATGTTGTGTTATTTACTTGGATTTCTTTATTGAACTAACTGTATGATGAAACTTGACATTGTATTTTAGGTGGAAACTAGTAATAAAGAACCAAGTGCAAAAGATATTGTCAATTATATGGTAGTGTTAGGTTCAAATTCTAAATCTGATAGTAAGATCAAGAAGAATCCTAGATTGCTACGAGATATTTGACAACCATCTGTTGGAGTTGAAACAAGCATAGTAACATCCAGTTTAAATGATGTCAACTTGAATGAAGGGTACAAACATGTAATGAGTTGCATATGCAGGATCAATGATACACTTCCACAGTTGGTTTCCTCTGTTAAGCCTATATTTTTTGCATGGAATGAGCATGATCCTATGTTAGATTCATATGAGGTAAGAGGCTCTATTGTTCTCATTTCTTCTTGTTTGACTATGTGTATTCCAAGGTCCATCTGTCATTGTCTTGGCCCATTTTGTTGTATTGATGAAGTGTCGAAGCCTGTTTTCATTTCCGAACAAAGGATGATATGTTTTTATTTCCAAACTGAGGATTACTCCCTCCATGAGGCTTATAGTTAGTTTAGTCTCTGTTTTGCATTTGAACAATTAGTTTGGTCTTTGTTCCATATTTGAAGAGAATGAATTAAATTCATATAGTAAACTGTAATTCCAAATTATGCTAGCTACCTATGAAACAACATCCATTACTCCAAGCATGTATCTACTACCAACACCCTTAGAGAAGACTCCACAATCTACCAATGCAATAGGAATATGTACATCATCTATATTATACCCTTTACCACTAACTTCCTTTGTGAGGTGTTGAACAACTAACTACAAATGAACACTCAAAAGAAGCACATAGGGGTGACCAAGTGGTATATTTCCAATTCTTAGTGTAGTATGTAGGATCAAACATGTTCAAATAATTTTGAATATCTTCTAGACTGTTGAAGTGTTGAAGCTTGTTTTCATTTCCAAACTGAGGATTACTCCCTCCATGAGGCTTATAGTTAGTTTAGTCTCGGTGTTTCATTTGAACAATTAGTTTGTTCTATGTGCCATATTTGAACAGGATGAATGGAATTCATATAATAAATCGTAATGCCAAAGTATGCTAGCTACCTATGAAACAACATCCATTACTCCAAGCATGTGTCCACTACCAACACCCTTTGATAAGACTCCACAATCTACCAATTCAATTGAAATATGAATAGCATCTATATTATACCCTTTACTACTAACTTCCTTTGTGAGGTGTTGAACAACTAACTACCAATGAACACTCAAAAGAAGCACATAGGGGTAAACCAAGTGGTATGTTTCCAATTCTTAGTGTATTATGTAGGCTCAAACATGTTCAAATAATGTTGAAGATCTTCTAGACTGTTGAAGTGTTGAAGTGATGAAGTGTTGAATCGTGTTTTCATTTCGAAATTGAGGATGATTTGCTTTCATTTCCAAACTGAGGATTAATCCCTCCATGAGGCTTATAGTTAGTTTAGTCCCAGTGTTGCATTTGAATAATTAGTTTGGTCTCTATGCCATATTTGAAGAGGATGAGTGAAATTCATATAATAAACCATAATGCCAAATTATGCTATCTACCTTTGAAACAACATCCATTACTCCAAGCATGTGTCCACTACCAACACCCTTCGAGAAGACTCCACAATTTGCCAGTGCAATAGAAATATGTACAACATCTATATTATACCCTTTACTACTAAATTCCTTTGTGAGGTGTTGAACAACTAGCTACAATTGAACACTCAAAAGAAGCACATAGGGGTAACCAAGTGGTATGTTTCCAATTCTTAGTGTAGTATGTAGGCTCAAACATGTTCAAATAATTTTGAAGATCTTCTAGACCGTTGAAGTGATGAAGTGTTGAAAATTGTTTTCATTTCCAAACTGAGGATGATTTGTTTTCATTTCCAAACTGAGGCTTATAGTTAGTTTAGTCCTGGTGTTGCATTTGAAAAATTAGTTTGGTCTCTATGCCAAATTTGAAGAGGATGAATGAAATTCATATAATAAATTGTAATGCCAAATTATGCTAGCTACCTCTGAAACAATATCCATTAATCCAAACGTGTGTCCACTACCAACACCCTTTGAGAAGACTCCACAATATGTTAATGCAATAGAAATATTTATAACATCTATATTATACCCTTTACTACTAACTTCCTTTGTGAGGTGTTGAATAGCTAACTACAAATGAACACTCAAAAGAAGCACATAGGGGTAACCAACTGGTATGTTTCCAATTCTTAGTGTAGTATGTAGGTTCAAACACGTTCAAATAATGTTGAAGATCTTCTAGACTGTTGAAGTGTTCAAGCCTGTTTTCATTTCGAAACTGAGGATGATTTGTTTTCATTTCCAAACTAAGGCTTAATCCCTCCATGAGGCTTATAGTTAGTTTAGTTCATGTGTTGAATTTGAACAATTAGTTTGGTCTCTATGCCAGATTTGAAGAGGATGAATGAAATTCGTATAATAAACCGTAATGCCAAATTATGCTATCTACCTCTAAAATAAAATACATTACTCCAAGCATGTGTCTACTACCAACACCCTATGAGAAGACTCTACAATCTACCAATGCAATAGAAATATGTGCAACATCTATATTATACCCTTTACTACTAACTTTCTTTGTGAGGTGTTGAACAAGTAACTACAAATGAACACTCAAAAGAAGCACATAAAGGTAAACCAAGCATTATGTTTCCAATTCTTAGTGTAGTATGTAGGCTCAAACATGTTCAAATAATTTTTAATATCTTCTAGACTGTTGAAGTGTTGAAGTGCTGAAGCTTGGTTTCATTTCGAAACTGAGGATGATCTGTTTTCATTTCCACACTAAGGCTTACTCCCTCCATGAAACTTATAGTTAGTTTAGACGTCCCTGTGTTGCATTTGAAGAATCATTTTGTTCTCTGTGCTAAATTTGAAGAGGATGAATGAAATTCATATAATAAACCGTAATGCCAAATTATGTTAGCTACCTCTAATAAACATCCATTACTCCAAGCGTGTGTTCACTATCAACACCCTCTGAGAAGACTCCACAATTTTCCAATGCAATTTAAATATGTACAACATCTATATTATACCATTTACTACTAACCTCCTTTGTGAGGTGTTGAACAACTAACTACAAATTAACACTCAAAAGAAGCACATAGGGGTAGCCAAGTGGTATGTTTCCAATTCTTAGTGTAGTATGTAGGGTCAAACATGTTCAAATAATTTTGAATATCTTCTAGTGTTGTTCAACATTTACATAAGATGTCTTGAAAATGAAGTCTTTTCCCATGATGATGTAGTGGTGCATTACATACACTTGTTTGGGTTTCTTTTTCCAGATTTTGGCATTCCTATGGATTACAATGTTATTTGAGTTGTGGAAACTCTAGTGTAAGTTTGTTTTAGTGCAAGAGATTAGTTGCTTGTTTGCTTTCAGTCCCTTTTGGAAAGATGAGGTTTGTCACTAGATTTTAGTGAAAGAAGCTTTGTTGATCAAATATGCTCAATCATTCAATCACTTAAATTACTTGGATTTTATTTCTATTTTTGTGGCTCTTGGGACGAGGTTATTAAGTCCATTGTATACACCCTTCTACCTTTTTCCTTTCTGAATGTAAATATTTTTCTGTAAATATAAGAAATATTTTCGATGACAAGATTTACAACAAACTCCCAAAGCTGTAGGAGTTTAATGAATCCCCATTCTGTTATTCTGGAAAAGAGTACCTAGACAATAGAGGTTGATTGTTTTTAGGACATGATTTTGTTGGGATATGTAACCTTCACTTAGGTGTTACCTCCCACGGTTTGGGGTAACCATGGTTTTACAAGGATCCCATATAGGGGATCTCATGCCCCTTTGTTTGGATCATTCCATTTGTTGGAGTGCTCTCCTCTTGGTTGAATTGAGCTTTGATGATATATTGGTATTGTTCAATATACCACCGTATATCATTGTAATATTCTTCATTTTATAGTATTTATTAAGTTATTTGGTTTATCATGGTGTTTACAAACAGATTTTACTTTCTCTTGCCAACACCCCCATTCCACCACATGATCACATGCTCTTCGAATGTAATTTCCCCTTAAGAGCAGTTGGCTGATTGGATATTTTATTTATAACATGAATGTCTTGTAATATATATTTTGGCCAAGATGTTTCACGTCAGCACGAATGTGTCCATAAAATGGATGTAGTATCTTAATGTCCAAGATATGTTTGACAAAGATAAGAAAATTTAACTTGGCCTAGAGTGCAGCATTCTGGTGCTTCGAAAACTGTACAAATTGAACAACCCATGAGACAACCCATATAGAAAACATGGGGAGCATAGCCAACTTGCAAGACCCAAATTTTACAGTATGGAAAAGTATCCCCAACAAAGATAGAAATAAAAGCGACTTTGTACATGCCCAAGAAGGAAAAATATGTAGCTACCTTGGGCCCAAAGTAAGATTATAATGAATCTATTGGTTGTGAACTGAAGTCCAACCACTTGTAAGTCCACTCCTGCAAAATCTCCTTATGCTTTTCATCATGCAAAGGGAAAACAGTATTTGACAATTCCCTAAGTTTTCATCCCTACAATCAATGGCTCATCATAGTTCCACTAAATTTCTCGAAAATCTTCCACATAAATTAACTTTATAGGTGATCTTGTCTCATTAAACACTCCATAGATCAAATGGTTCAAATACTAATATAATTTGGACTCGTTCAATAGGGAACTGTCTGGTTTCCTCTCAAATGCATCTCTATACTTCCAATCAAACTGGATATCCATACAGACTCCCTCTTCTAAACTAATTAGTGCAAAGAAAGCTATAGTATATGAAGGAAACATTCCCATTTTGATCAGTTCATTCATCGCAGCTTTAAAGGAGTTTATGCAAGGGCTACCTACACAAGCCCTTCTGCAATGGGTGCTTTAGTGAATATTTTAGGAGGAACATCTACTATTGTGCTCAGCCTTGGAGAAAGCATTGAGTCATTTTGGGATGACATTCAAGTGGTTAAAATGATTGTTTCCCTAGCTTATCCATTAATGGTGTTTAATGAAAACTCATATATTGTAGTATCACTTGATGTAAACTCTTCTCTCAATCTCAAACCAGAAACATCTAAATGAACTTTCAATGGATCAATGAAAGTACAAGCTGTTGCAACAGTTTGATGAATTTCTAGAAAAAACAAGAAAAAAGAATGTAAGACAAGCACGGTGATTGCATACATATCTAAATGGCTTCTTCATGTTTGAGAAGAAGAGAGTTGTTGTTGTCCTCTACTCTAGCTGGTTTTTCAGAGAGCAGAAAGTAATCCTAATTACATATGCTTTTCTCCTCACTTATCTTTACTTACTTCCAACAAACAAACAAGTGGATCATGAACTTCAATTACTAGGAATTTCCAAGGAAGAAGCCCATAATGGGCATGTCTTTTTATTATTCCAGGTTATATGTTTTGCAAAGTAGTTTTTTATTTTTATTTTTTATTTTACGTCAATTTTTAAATATCTATATTAGCAGGGATTTATGATATATCCTTTTGGATGTTAGAACAATCCATACTTTTGGGAGCAATTTTGTACTTTACACTGATCATGAAAGACTATATGTTGATAAGTCTCTTTTTGTTTATATTATTATGTTGTACAGTGTGGATGCAACAAAATTTTAATACAAATTATCCTTATCCTTAGTTTTAAAAAGAAAATGTCACTAGTGACACCAACCCACTTTGAACTTTGAATTAAAAAATAGACTACATAAGAGTAGTGTTTGTAAATAGACCTTTCCAAGAAAATTAGAGACCCCCTCCCTTGCAGAGGGGTGACTGATTTTTGGACTTCTTTCTCTCTCTTAGGGACAGAGTGATAGCTGCACTCTTTTTCCTGCATGTTTGCTATATTTTTGACACCGTTTATAGAACCAGTTTTCTTGGCATGTAATGCAATGTTCTGGACATACTTAGAACATCCATATGGACAGATAGAAGAGCCTCCAGAAGGAATTTTTGCTTTACTTTATATTAGATTATATACTTACAACATATAAAGAGAGCTTCCCTGTTAGTGATGAATGTTTTAACAATGTTGTAGTAAAGATTAAGATAAAGTGCTTTTGTAGTCATGTCATCAAAATTAATTGATTTCCATAGTTGCGGTATAACTTTGGTATAATTGATTTCCATAGCTTGGAATGATTGTTATGTTTCAGTTATAGAATTTGAAGTAAAACACCCTATCCTTGGTGGTTTGTGGCTCTAGTGGAAACCTGTAGATCTATAGTAGCATCCCTATGATAGCGAAATTAATTCTCCTGTAGCAGCATGGTAGACTTGAGATAGTCTCATTCTTTGGAAAATTACAGATGTTTTGGCTAGGTAGATACCTGTTGAGGAGCCATGGGTATTTATTTCTAGACATGCTTTTACAGTTCAATCTTATATGGCAGTTTATATATCATTATTGATTGCAGCGATACCACTCAAATTCAATAACAAGCAGTGAATATCTAGTCTTAAAACAATGTTTTTAAGCCTTTATATATGATCCAAGAGCCGATGTTTTGTTTCCAGGTTTGTTGAAAAAAATAGTAAATTAATAGTTGTTAACGGTACTCAATAGTTAGACCAATTTATCCTTCTCAATCTATATTAGTCTTCCTAGATAATAAAGAAAAGGGAAACCTTCTATTGAGATCCTGTAAGTAATCTCAGTGTCTTAGCTTGAGGTTAATTAAGTATCCTTCTATCTCAATCTTATGCATTTTATTTTAATGGATGTATTTGACTAAGTGTTGCTGGTGATTGATTACTAAATTTATGCTCAAGCTTTCTATGAGTATCCTTGTGATCTAGATGTCGTTTCATAGTTGGAGTATCAAGTGTTGGAGGTTGAGGCTTAGATTGACCTAGTTGTAGTCAAGTTCTGTGGATTGGTTATTAAATCAATATGACCATGATGTTTTCTTTATACCTTTGATCATTTCTATTTGAAGCATGTGTTGGTTTTGCCTTGAAGAGTGAGAGGTGAGTTGAAGTGTTGTGCCCATATTTGTAGATATCCTCTTCCACTTTGTTTTGATCTTCTTGGACTATGAATTGAAGATGATGAGTATATTTTTCTGCATGATGATCAAACCACATGCAGGGTGATTATATCAAAGCAGCGCAAAAGGAAAAAGGCCTTCATATCAAAGCAACTGCAATATGTTGTTTTTTATCTTTCTATATGCATCTTTCTATATGCTCTTTCAATGTGCTTTTAAATGTTGTTTAACAATATTAGTATCTAAAAATTTTCTACATGATGAAATCACATGCATAACAAAATCAAATCTCCACCATTTAAAGGTGCAACATCTGTCAAAATTGATGTTGAACATGAAGTTACATCAGATGACAGTCATAACAGTAGTGATCATTGAATCATTGCTATGGAATCTACAGTGGGGGAATCACTTGATGTTGTGCAGAAAACGTTGGCTATAGGCGATGATATTTCAAATGTAAAAATGGTGAATGCTAAATATTATGGTATAATTGTTGTTGTAATGGTTAATATGTCTCAATGTTTTGTCATTCTTAATGCTTAGAATGTTCTTTTGGATAAAATTTTATAGCTTGCTTTCTTTAATTGACTATTGAATGTTTAATATGGCATTGTTCATACTTCTAATTAAAGTTGTATACTTTTTTGCATGATGAAACACATGCAGAGCAATTATATCCAAGCATTAAGAAAAGGAAAAGGCAATGTCAACAAAGTTCTCAGTTATGTTGCACAACATGATGTCAATATCGATAGTGATGATAATGAACTTGATGAGCATGTGCAAGACATTCATAGTGGTGTCAAAATCAAGGTGAGTGCAATACTATGTTAAATATTAGAATATAATTGTTGTTGTAACATTTTACATATATCAATACAATAACTTTATGTTAAATATTGGAGTATAATTGTTGCTATAACAACATTTTTAGAAGCTCAATATAATGTGTCTTTTTTCTTTGCAGAAATGTATTGATGAACTCCAAGAAGGTGATAAAGTAAAGGTGTTCGATCTGTATCACATTGTTGGTGTGGGCATTGGGTGGATTCACTCACTATCTATTATACATGGAGTCAATTTGAGCGGATCGGGATGCAAATGTAAATAATTTAAGGGTCAAAAGTAGCATACCCCTTCCTTATGAAGATAAAATAGATGGATGTGTCTGTCTGAAAGAGAAGGAAGTAAGATTCACACGGTGGCCACTAAAATATTTGCAGAAGATGACATAGTTGATGTTTATCATATTGTACTAGCTGTTAGACAGCTTAGCACATTGCTTGATGTTTTGAATGTTTGTTGTTCATGAATAAGTTATTACTAGAGATGGAAACTTTAAGTAACAGCGTTATACTACTTTGACATTTTTCATTTTATAAATATATATGATCATCTTGTCGTTCATATATATTGTACTATATGTTTTAATGTGATTTTATGTTTTAATTCAAGTTTAATAGTATGTTTATTTATGCATTACACAGTGTATGATATTTTATAAATTATTCCTAACATATAAATGAGCATTTACTACTGAACTTATAGTAGTAAATATAATGATCCAGCAAATAATAAATAATATATCAATATAACACCAATTGATGACAATTGATAATTAAAATGACTAAATTATCATGAATAAATAAATGATTAGTTAACAATATTCAATAACTAAAAATATTACTAAATATAAGGGCAATGGATAGAAACCAATGTATACAAATGACTAAATATACTATCAATTGACGACAATAAATGACTATCATGACTAAATGTATGACAAAATGACTGAAATAAATGACTATTATGACTAAATATATGGCCAATTAACAGTAAGCAATGAATAAAATAATTACTAAATTAAATGATTAGCATGATTAAATAAATGACGAGTTAACAACACTCTATGACTAAATAAATGACTAGTTAACATCAATCAATGACCAAAAAAATGACTAAATATACTACTAAACTAACCAATCACAACAACCAATAAATGACTAACAATTTTTAGTCGCGTTATAAATGACTGTCAATTAATTACTAATAGTCACGTGACTAAAGTTAGTCATTTCTATGCAATTTTTAGTAGTTTTTTTAGTCATATATAACACTTTTTCTACTAGTTGCACTGAGTGAAACGAGGTGCTCTACAGCCCAGTATGGGGGAGATGTCGTAACGTGTGTGATGTAACGTTACAAAATAATTAAAAAAATTCATGTCAGCTCATAAAATAAAAAATTATGGAAAGTATTTAAAAAAAATCCATGTTGGTTCATAAAATAAAATATTAAGAAAAGTAATTAAAAAATAGATATTAGTGTATAAAATAAAAACTTAAAACTTAAACCCGGATCTATCAATCAAGAGAGATTAAATTTCTTGATTTTAAATTTAAAAAAAGAAATACACCTCAAGAAATTGGATCCCTCTCGGTGCTTGATAGATACGGGTTTAAGATGGATCTATGCTGGTGAATATTACAATTAATGTCCACAATCTGCTTGTTATTACAAGGCATCACACAGACTATGGAATTTGGGAGGGATGATACCAATTTCTTCTTGTGTTTCCATAACTTGGTGGATCACATCAAAGGTTTTTCTAAAATCATCAAAACAACATAATTGCAATTTTTGTCTCTACAATCTTCAACGATAACTAAGGAAAGCAAAATAATCGATACTTGGATTGTCATCTTAGCCTTTGAATTTGAAAATAGGAGCAATCATGTTCAACCCACTATTTAAGGAAGCATTGCTTATGATCACCCTTAATTGAAAAAAAATATATATAAAGATGAATAGCTAATATGTCCTCAAAGACCTTAGAGAAAACATAAACCTTGTAATAGGAGTACCAATAGTTTGATGAAATCTCTTGTTAAACTGTCTACATGAAATATGTTTGATAATGGATCTGATCTTATTAACCCCATTGGTGTGGTCTTTGATTCAAGTCAAACGCTCAACAAAAACCTGCAAGCCAAGTGTTAATGTAATCCCTATTATCGATCACTTTGTTGAGGTGGACTTAAACATAGAGGGTTATGATCTCACTGCTATTTTTCAAATCATGGTCAAGTCCCTTATACGAAAAACCTTAATTATATGCGCTCACTCCTTTTCTTATGTGGTAAATGTCAAACACAAATTAACACTCATGTAAGGGGTCTAGTGGATGAGCAAGGACCTCATTGCTATTGTAGGCAACTTGTTGATAGTTACTTGTCATATGACAACAAAATTTGTAAAGATTCAAATCTCACTTTGGTTCTTCACTTGCATGGAAAAGTGGTGAGTAATATAGGACCTTCATCCTCAAAATCTCTTCATTTTAAGTATGAAATCCAAAACAACCATTTAATTCATCTAGTTTAAACGCTCCAATGGTTAGTGCATATGTTGTGGAGAAATACAAATGGTAACAAAAATTCTTTGATCGGAATATTATAGACTTACTTTCACTTTACAAATCCTCTTTATGGCCTTTTAATTCAAAATTGCACCCCTCCTATGATTAGTGCGTATGTTGTGGAGAAATACAAGAGGTGACAAATATTCAGATATTTGAGCCGAATACTATAGACTTACTTTCACTTTACAAATCCTCTTTAGCTACGGATTTAATGGTTTATGGCATTTTACTTCAAAATTGTACCAATGGGATTTGATGGACATGAGCAATTACTTCTTTACATAGTGTAAGCAACTTGTTGATAGTTATTTGTTGTCTAACAACAAAATTTGTACAGATTCAGAACTCACTTTGGTTCTTCACTTGCATGGCAGAGTGGTGTGTAATACAGGACCTTCATCCTCAAAATCTCTTCCTTTTATGTATGCAGTCCAAAACACCCATTTAATTCAACTACTTTGAAAATTCCTATGGTTAGTGCATATGTTGTGGAGAAATACAGGAGGTGACAAATATTGAGATCTTTGAACCAAATATTATAGACTTACTTTCACTTTACAAATCCTCTTTAACTAAAGATTTAATGGTTTATGGCCTTTTACTTCAAAATTCTACCAGTGGGTTTTCTCAACCTCTATAGAGCATTGTGAAGCTTGTCAATACTCTAAGGATTTCTTTACTGTCTAGTTTTCAAACCTTTGTTTGTTATCAAACAGTTTTAGAGAGCACCCTATATTGGGGCATGACAAAAATGTGGATTTAAGTTGGTTCCCAAATCTACCCTTTCCTTTTTTGTATTTATTAGTTTTTAAAAATATTGCCATTAATTTGTGTCATTATAAAAAAACATATATAAAGCTATTAAGATGGATTTATTCATATGCTCAAATATTGACATATCTAAGGTTAATTGGACAATATGCTCTTACAATTTTTAGATTATTTTAGATTATTGATTATTTGAATACCACTTTTGGTGTTGGCTCTACTAACAAATAGGATATGTCTAGGATTCTTGTCCTTGAGCATTTGCCTACTAAAAAAACCAAAGGACATGAATGTAAACCAAAATCTAACAAACACATGACTAACCATATTCAGCAAATGGAGAAGATTAAACCACTATCAATAAAAAACCATTGTTTCAAAACAAGACAATACTATTGGTCCAAAAGTGTTGAATGAAGAACATGGTCCTGAATAAGAAGCCTTCTTCCTAGTGAAATAACATATGAAATTCAAGAATTAAAATATTTCACAACTTCAACACATCTCTAAATCTACAAAGAATTGACTCATTCTAGAGATCTTGCCCTTCCTAACTTTAATTTAGAATAAACATTATATGTGTAATTTCCATTCAATATTTAGAAAAAAAAAAAAAAATACTAATAATTTTCTTCAATAAAAATAATCCAAAACCTTTTAAACTCTCATTTGTTTTAGTGTATCAATCTCTCTTACATAAGATGTACATGAAAAGTGTGTAATTTCTATTTATTATTTATAAAAGAGAAAAAATGTAAAGAGTGTAATTTCTATTTACTATTTATAAAAGAGAAAAAATGTATAAGAAAATTTATGTTAATATCTTTTAGATGAAGTCAACTCTATGTGTATATCAATTTCTTTTAATTATGTTTTCTATTTACTATTTATAAAAGAGAAAAAATGTAAAGAGTGTAATTTCTGTTTACTATTTATAAAAGAGAAAAAAATGTAAAAGGTGTAATTTCTATTTATTATTTATAAAAGAGAAAAAATGTAATGTGTAATTTCTATTTACTGTTTATAAAAAAGAAAAAATGTAAAGAGTGTAATTTCTATTTACTATTTACAAAAGAGAAAAAAATGTATAAGAAAATTTATGTTAATATCTTTTAGATGAAGTTAATCCAAAATCTTTTATATGTGTATATCAATTTATATAAGTATATCAATTTCTTTTAATTATGCTTTCTATTAAATATTTATAATATTTAATTTTATTATTAAATTAAATTTGTTTAATAAAAATTATTAATTATAATTAAAATGAAAAAAAAAATTATTTTTATTTTTGTAAGTAAATATTAAAGATGATCTCGTGACTTTCCGTTTGGATTTTTATTTTGTTTAAAGAGTTAGGTAGAGAAAAAAATATTCCTAAACAAAGAGAGGAGATTGTTTTATATACGTAAAATACAAATAATCTACAATAAAACCATCTACAAACATTATATTTCATTACATTTAACAGCAGACAAAAAATAAGATATATGATGCTTCAAGGTACCAAGACTTTTATTAACTGCAACAGAATAGGTTAATACGAGTGCAAGAAGCTCATAACAATAGGTACAATAGATAACTAAAGACGAAGACAGTATGATATTTTCTGCTAAACTTGCACATTGCAGCATGTCCACATCCAGAAAATACTAGCATATATCATATTAAAACAGCGCCTAGGTTTAAGCAACAAGGACTGCTTGTGTAGCAAGGGCTGCCACTTTTCTTTCAAGTTCATCTTTCTTTGCACCCACAACCTTATCCACAGCCTTTCCATCCTTGATAAAGATAAATGTAGGCATGGCCTCCACATCCCACTCTTTAGCTACATCCTGCAAAAAGCAAAGCATATATTGAGGCAACTTTTTATTAGTCTGCTTTATATTAATTAATATGATTCATTTGAATAATCATTTTTAATTTACCAACTTCCTGCCATGAAATTTTATTACATATACTAAGAACAAACTTTTAAAAAAACATCTGATTTATTTAAGCAATCATTCTTCATTTACCAACTGCCTGTCATAAAATTCTCTTAGAAATACCAAAGAACAAACGTTTTTCTTAAAAAGAAAATGTTGACTGTACCCTCAATTCGTCCACATCGACCTTCAGGAAAAATATTTCTGGGAATTTCTTTGACAGCTCAACAAACACTGGACTCACAACTCGACAAGGTCCGCACCAGGTCGCAGTGAAATCTACCACCACCTGCATACAGCAAATGATAAGCACCATCTTCAAAAATCCAAATAAATATGACAGGAACTAGGCCAAGAGTAATCAGCAAACAAAATAGATCACATGTAATTTCTAAGAAGAATGAAAATAAGCATTATTTTGCTGAAAGCTCTTACCAAGAATTTGAAAATAAGTCAAAATCATTTGACACCCATGGCCTAATGAAAATCACACATACATAAATCCTGATGTCATGTCTAGTCACTGGTTTAGAAGGCAACTTATTTCCATAAAACCAATATACCTTTCAAGCAAAGGAGACATCGGCCTCTTTAATTGATAAGCATACAGTTTCTGTGTCACAGGGGAGAGAAATCTGAATGAAACATTTGATTTGGGAAAAGAAACAAAAGAAAACTCTTTTAAGTAGCCTATGCAGAGCTCCCAAGCCACAAAGAGAACGCAGATCACTGATAAGCACACAGTTACATTGAACCCTGTCAGTTTCCCCAGACACAGGTCAAGAAATCTTCATAACCCACCACTTCATGAATAGATCCCTGTATACTTCATAAATCAAGCCCCCTTTTACACTAGATTTTGTTCCTAAGTAGATTTTGTGAAAGAGTATTGTCCTTCACTATGTTTGAATATACTAAGTTATTGGTCAAATTGTATTGACCGATTATTTCTTAAATCTTAAAGAGTTGGCGCAACATTTCATCCTCCTTGACCCTAGGCCTACACCACACAATGTCAGTTTACTCTCAACTTCATGTTTCAAACTTATTTTTCTCAATTTTTCTTATCCACGGCCTTGAATTTTTATGTCTGTGTTCATCTATAATACTTTCACATATATATTTAAAAAAATTAAAATAACCCCCAAAAATGTTACTTGAAAGAAACCTGTTCTCGTTCTAATAACATGCCTCCCATTGGCTTGGGTTTCCTTGCCACTGGTAATCAACCTCTAAATACCCTATTGAAAATAACAATTCTCATGATTTTGTCTCCAAGCCTGGCTATTGCTCTCAATAATCTGGGAAGCTGCCTTAGAATTAATCAATGAGATTTCTAATATCATTATTTATCATCTTGTAATTTTTCATTTAAAACAAAGAACCTACTGCGTATGCTTTATCCTCTATGATCAACAGCAATGACCCTCCATCAAATTCAGCTAACTGTAGATCTAAACAGTCCTAATCTACAACGCCAACCCCTTTAATATATCGAACTTCACATCAACAATGTATCTTTTTCCAAAAATGAAACGCCCTTTGCAAACTGGTTCTGGTACCGAAAACATTTTTTTCCATCCCAAACATCTTTTCCCCCCGAAAAAGATGCATTAAACCCATTTTGCTAATTCAACATCATGATATCCACCCAAAAGATGTATCCATAAAGAAAATCCAAACGAGAGAACTTCTGTCACTAACATTTTAGACATGACACCAAAAAATACAGATTTCCCTTATAAAACGAAGGAATAACCGACCAGGGTTCAATTCCAGCAGCTTAAACACAGAACCACAGGCAAAATTCAAAAAAAAAAAACCAAAACACCCTGCAAGCTCTGGAAAAGGAGAATTACCAGACGTTTAGTATCGATAGCCTCCTGCAGCTTGGAGCGCCAGGCCTCTGTAGAGTGACATGCAAACACATTTCCCTCCGCCATTTCTTCTCTTCCTCTTCTAAAAAAGATCAACTCTGCGCTCTCAGATCTTTAATGCTTCGTGTATGTTATCTCGATCAACTCTGTGTGTCTCAGATCTTTAATGCTTAGTGTGTTATTTCGATCATTCGGTCGGAATTTATAGCCCAACTCATCGACTTCTATGAACAAACAGAATCCAGAACCCAAATTATCTAGAAGTCACTGAAAGGTGCCAAGTTGTTCGAATAAATGACGTAATCGATTACCTGTTCCTCGAATTGATAACCTATTCGATAACCCATCTCCAACAAACAGATGAAGTATCGGGGCCCGAGGGTGCTTGAATTGCAATTGAACAAGGGCTCTGTACAAGTTCGGACAAGAAATTTGACCGACTAGTTTGTTTCAAATTTTGTTCACACACCTGATGTTGTTATTCTTATAAGTTATGTCGGTGTCTTTGTCATACCTGGCTCGATCAGCGTATATCTGGTCAATCACCATCTTTTCACACCTTAATTTTGATATGTTATAATTTTTTGTAATATTTGAGGAATGTTGTTATCCTCCCCACTCTCCACTTGGGTTCAAATTTTGCTTTGTGACACATGCTTCTTGGGAATCGACTTTTTATGTAATGATTGTAAATTTGGCCATACCTTGATTATTTCAGAATAGCAGATGTTGGCATTTTCCATGGAAAAAATCTTTTATAATATTTGTATTAAAATAAACAATATTTTAATTTTTATCGATTCATATTTTTAAGCTGAAATTTTTAAAAATTATAAATTACTAAAAACAAGAGTCTCATTGTCTCTCGTCATTGGGTTGTTTTGAAATTTAGAAACTATTTTTATATCTCAAAAGTTATTGAATTGAAAATAGAAAAGAAAAAGATACTTGTGATTAAAGTCACGAGCTTGGAACTTTCTTTAATGTGTTTTCATGTTTGATTAATGATTTGAAATATTTGCACTATAACTTAATTAGCGTCCTCGAATATATATTACAAAGCACTAACTATGATATGCATAGCGATCTTCATAATTCTATTAAAGTTGTGTAGAAAAATTTAACAACTTTTGCATAGTGGTATTACGGGGGTTAGTGGTAGGCAATATCCTATCATGTCCATTCATATTGGGGAATAAACTATGATATGAAAATGAGACAATATATTGTCATGTATTAAGGGGCAAGGGGGCTTAATTATGTTATATGACATTACAAATATTTAGGGCATATTTTATTACATTTGTTATAGAAGCGGTGGAGGGGAGACAGAGGGAAAATCAGGGGACAAGGGCATGAGGTATTGAGTTTGATGGACAAGGGATACTCAATTAGGATGTAGGATAGTTGATGCTATTGCTCTATTGAAGGGTTTTCATGTTTCTCATGTGCTTGGTTGGTTAATGGATGTTCAAATTGTTAATGGATTTGAAATAATGAAGGATTAGGCTTTCTATCTTTTATGATGATATAAATGGAGTATTAAAAATGGGTTGATAAAAATGGATACATACAATATCTGGTGAAACTATGGGTTTTCTTAATTGGAAATGTATATTGGGAGGGGGATTCAACAATACAATTTTAGGAAGCATTTTCCAATATTTAGTGAAATTAGGGATATTCTTTAATATCTATGAACGATCATGCTATGTAACAAGTTCACTGAGTGAACCCCCCGTGGGTGGTATGTAGTGGCCTAATTACTTTGTTCTTTGGCTTTGAATATTTTGGATAATGATTTGTTTGTTTCTTCTAGTTCTATAAGTGTTTGACATATTCCTTAAGGGGTTCTCTTCTTCAAGTTAAATTTGTATTTATCCACTTTGAAGGCATCTCAAATTTTTTATATACATTTTGACAAATGCAAGTAATTTTGTTTGATGGCTAATTTTGGTCTTCATTTTGCACAACATTATCTCTAAGCATTTAATGTCAAGGAATCCATTTTGTCAACAACCTAATAGTGGTATCAGAGCATGGTGTCACGTCTCTTCTATGCGATTTTATTTTATTTTGTTCAAAGAATCTAACCACTCAAACAAATGCGGAAACATAATTATTGGTTGTCACTACAACCTAAATGATTAATAATATGAATGTGTGAGCACTATGCTGCACTGTTACTTTTGTCGCTATTCATGCAAGTGTCGACACTTAGACTTTTATAACTGTAACGATGTACCTATACATAAATACGATAGTATAGGGCCCACTTCAAATACGAACCAAAAAGCATAATGACTCTATTCTAGAGCAATTGTGACACTTCCAATTTATATGTGACATAATAATTCAATACACAAATATATTAAAACGATTAATATATTAATATCATGAAACATAAGGCTTTATAGTCTTTATGCTACTTACAATTTAAGTATATACATCAACATAGTGATATGTTCTAACTAAGTTAATACATATAACCTATGTATCATCATTATTATAAGCTCTAGGATTATTTTACAAGACACCTAGGCTTAAAACTTACACCTTATGCACTTATGCTAACTCCATAGGATATCTCAATTTAAATAACATTATTAAAATGTAATACCAGTGTATCCCATATATGTTAATATATCATATATACTTTGTGATATAATATATACTTATATATTATATAGGCCATGCACTCCAAGGTTAACATAGCGTCGAACCAAGGTTTAATACCACCATAATATAACATTAATAAAAAGGTTGCAATGTAATACATATATATGTATTAACATAACACATATATATCAACAATAATATAATACAAGTGTAGGTTATGCGCTTCGAGGTTGACCTAGGGTCGAACCGAGGTCGAATACAAACCATAATGTAACATTGTCCACGACCATAACGACCACTCCATACCTTTGGCAATGTCGTGATGATTCTTATGTTATAACATTTAAATGTGATGGTTTGTAACTATGAAGGTTGGTATTATGCGCATAACATAATTAATATGGTGATTGTGCTTTGACTCAAGATTTGCCACGCAGACTTCAATGTACGAATCAAACATTTTAAACCCCGTTGGGTGTGCCCTCCTAGAAGGTGATGCTAATCTCTTAAATTCATGGAGACGCCACTTAGCAATGAGAGGCATGCTCACTAGCCCAAGCTGGCTAGCACACGAGGTTACCAACCCAACCTCCATTGCATTAATGTCCTACCGGTTAAAATAAATGCAACAACGATCTATGTCCGTCGATTGTGATCTGGGTTGGTTACATGGGTGATGCGAAGAGAATCGACACCGTTGATTACGTTGTGGTGGTTGGCACCCAAAACTATAGCGTACTAAAAATTTAATGGAAGGAGTGACTGGGCTCAGAGGTAGCCTCCTCCTCAGGTTGGTTACCAACGCGTTCATCCAAAACCATTTCTCAGCTTCGGGCTGTTCATTTCGATGCTGTGACAATTCTGATAGAGCACCTCTTCTTTGAGTAGAGGGCTCACGCCCGACATAGGAAGAACACGGTGCTTTCAACATGACTACGAACACAGTGGGAGGCATCATGCTAAACTTCCACGTAGAGCAGGTAAGACCGAAAGTTTCAAGTGCTGTTGTTTGGATTCGTTTTGGCTGTAACAAGTTAATGTGGTCTAACTACCACTGTCATGGCCCTTGTGCAGGTATGGAGCAACCACGACGGGTCCTTGCAGCTTTCCCTAACCCACGATAAGCAGTTACACGAACCACGCTTTTACTACTCAACTTTGTTTTTACTTTAACTTGTTATTGTCTCCAACTAACTCCTTGTTTAACTGTTGGGTGATGCGGGAGCCAAGGACTGGTGAGGTTGTGTTGGGTGCTCCACAGTTGGTGCCACGACCTTGGTGAGGAGAACGGTCTCCAAAGTGGCCAGGTAACCCGTCCTCACTTTGTCCCTCGGGGTTAAACCTCCTGGTGGTTTGAGGTGGGTTACTCAGGACTTGGTTCCAGTTCAGTTTGCATCATAACCCAGTGGTGGCCCTCGGCCTTGTCCTTAGTGTACACGATTGTGTTTCCAAAGGTAGTTGGCCCTTGCGGCCTGTAGGTGAATGCAAGTAATGAGAATGTTAATGTACTACGAGAAAATACATTATTTATGTTTATTTTGGTTCGACCCCATTATTGGGTCATCGGTTCTCAGAATTGGTTTTGCACTACATTTTCTCTCTTGTAATGGATTATGGTTTGGGAGAATAAATATGAAAACTTTGGAATGTAATGTTTTTTGTTTGTAAATAATGAATGCATTATAAGAATAGTATCAACCCTACGCGGTTGCATACACAGTATTATTTTAAATGTTTTTCTTCTTGTCTTTTAACTTCTCGTTTGAATAAAAGAACAGGGTTATGATAAAACATATCTATAAAATGCATTCTTGTTTCGATTTCGACTGCTTAAATGAATACCTTACTATGTATAAGAAATCCGATATGTATTTCTATAATCTCAGTCTACCAATGTAGATTATACAGTTTGTTTAATAGGCATTTAAACTTTGTAAAGAAATCGTGAGGAAGTTGGGTCATCTAGCTAGTAGCATTTAGTTCCACTAAAATGCTTATGATCCAGCATTCGCCAATGACTCGCTCGCCTCCCACGCCAAAGCTTAAGGTTCAACCACAAAAAGGAAAATATAATGACACAACAATCACGATGATCATGGTTCTGGGTAAAAATTTGTTTCCAGACAGCTTGCCGAGTCTAGGTTTATGCATACTTGATAGCTAGTTGTGATAGCTAGGGCCGTCGACATGAAATAAAACTTAGCTCCATTTAAGTTAAATGCTTACTGCATATAAATTGTGAGACTATACCATTGTCTACTAAGTCGTAGAACTCAGGGAAATAAACCCTTGTTAAATGTAGATGCATAAACCCACAATATACTGTAATGTGCTTTCACACTAAGTCTGAAGCACTATATGCGATTTGGTTTAAACCAATCTTTGCGTCACAACTCAACCATGAGTCGAGCTCCTATGCCAAGAGCATAGCCTGAGCTTACCCAAAATAATAACACATTCGAACATGAGTCAATGCATCATGTACATTAGTTTTAAATTGGTTATAACTCCGATGGAACCCACATCGAAATTCATATTCAATGTTATGCATAAATAGAGTTGGTATAAAGTAGTATTCCATACATGAAATAAAATAGCAGGCACACTCAGATTTAAAACGCATTCTGACATTAATAATGCTTTCTGAGATTTATATATTGTTGATTACAATTTTGATAAGAATCCAAATCGATCTTCATACGGAAGTTAATATGCTATTTATGTATCAATTCAACATGACTTTATAAACTCTGTCAATTAAATGAAAAACTACCCACTGTAGGTTTGAAATCATTTAATCACTGCATCTTCATTTATCAATGTAATGATAAGATAAAAACTTAAATTAATGCAATGGTTGGACATGTAAACCTCATGGTTTACATGACTGCCTCTTTTCAGCCATTAAATGAGAATATATGCTCTGCTAGTTAATAGGGATATGGTGAGTACAAGAAACATGTTCTATTAAAATATAATCAGCATAGTCTTAGGGTAAAATATAAACAATGATCATTTCAAACTTCCTATCTCAAGCTTATAAATCATCATTTAAATCATAGGTATATCTGCCTACTGCATAAAGAATGTGTCCATCAAACATAAACTATGAAATTGAAGGTGCTTCCAATAGATCATACTTCTACAGAATATTACAGAGACCTCTAAGTCTATCTATGATCCATAAACAAAGATTCAGTATAATAACACAGTCATGTTCAGATCTGATAAACAGTCCATTCCATAGTAGATCATAGTTATATAACAATAAACCCTAGCAGTTGTTCCATAAAATTTAGCAGATAAATGTAGCATATAGACTTATCTGAAATCTGAAGACCAGTGGACCTAGCACAAACCTCCCAGCCTTTGACCAACAAGTTCAGCTTGCTTTCAAGTCACTCCCGAGCTGAGTTCATAGTCCCCTATGGTTCAAAGTATGTATTTTAATTATCCGTTAACTTTTTCCCTAAGTTATTTAGGAAATTTTTGTGGCAGCAGGAAACCCAACATCCAACTCAGTGCTCCTGAGATCCAGGATGCTCTAGGGGATTTTAAGCCTCAACCATTAAGAAAATCATTAAATCACAGCCTATTCATAGTATTTCTGCAGTGCTCCTGCAAGCTTGGGGTAGTGCTCCTACCTGAACACAACCAAGTGTCCAAGCTATACCCAACTGTTCTGATTTCTCTTAATTTGGTCCAGTTTTGTGCTCCAAAACTGTCTCCCTTTACTTGTCCTCATTTACTCTGGTTATTGTTCTTTCCAGCTCCCATTTCTCTTGTGTATTGATGATCATGATAATAATGATAACAATGAAGTGTTTTGAATGAGTTTCACTTTTTATACTCTTAGGTGTGAAATCTCTCATTTTGTTATTTCTTTTATTTCATTATTCTCTCAAATATTTTCTTTAGGGTTTTCCATTTTCTCCAATAATAATTTTTCATTATTATTTTAATTGGCTTTTCCCTCCAACCCATAAGGGACCGTGACTCCCATCTCATTAATGTGCTGGTCCACATGGTCATTAGAAATCCATTTCTCAATTTTCTAATGTCATCTAAGTAAACTGAAATAATACTTAGCAAAATATAAAAGGGGTTAAAGTCCAGCATTTGGGGTATTACATTTCCCCTCCCCTTAAGTTTTCACCGTCCTCGGTGTTAAACAGCTTTGCAAAACAACAAATAACATAATAACCAAAATTCAGTTTGTGTCATTTACCTCTTCGAATAGGAAAGGGTATGCTACTCACATTTCCTTTTCCATTTCCCAGGTAGCCTCCTCAGGATTATAGTGCTCCCATTGCAATTTTACCTAAACAATGGTTTGATTCCGAAGTACCACCTCTTTTCGATCCAGTATGCATATAGGATATGTCTGGAAGTCTCCTTATGATTCCAACTGAATTACATGCCAATTCACAACATGCTTAGGATCATATACATATTTCTTCAACAATGAACCATGAAACATGAAACACATCATGTACTTTAAAATTTGCTGGTAGAGCTAATTGATAAGCAATGGGTCCTACTCTAGCAAGTATTTGGAAATGACCACAATATCTTGGTGCAAGTTTGGAAACCTTGTCCAAACACAAAGAACTTTTCTTTGCTTTCACTCTTAGGAATACATGATCCCCAATTTCAAATTCTTTATGTTCTCTATGCTGATCAACATAGCTTTTATGCCTGTCTTGAGCAGTTTTTAAGTTTGTTTTAACTTTCTGCGCAATGTTTTCTAGTTCTTTTAACATTTCGGGACCCATCACAATCCAATTCACCGGATCATCCCAAGTCATAGGGGTTTTACATTTTCTGCCATACATAAATTCGAATGGACTCATTTCTGCAGAAGTTTAGTACCCATTATTGTAGGCAAATTCAGCCAAGTGTAGGTAATTCTCCCAATGTTTTGGGTTATCCATGACATACAAGTGAAGCATGTCCTCTAGGATTTGATTCACCCTCTCAGTCTGCCCATCTGTTTGAGGATGGTAGTTTGTACTAAAACTCAATTTGGCACCCAAACCTGTAAATAACTCTTTCCAGAAATGTGAAGTGAACTTTGCATCCCTGTCGATACAATCACCTTTGGAATTCCATGAAGTCAAAAGACTTCTTTCATGAATATTTCTGCAATGTTTATTGCTTTGAATGTGGATTTGACTGGTATAAAGTGAGCTTCCTTAGTCAACTTATCCACTAAAACCATGATAGCATCATGTTGTTTGTTATTTTTAGGCAACCCGGTGATAAAATCCATAGAAATGGTCTCCTATTTCCATTTTGGTACGGGTATAGGCTGTAACAAACGAGCCGGGTGTTGATGTTCCACTTTCACCCTTTGGCATTCCATGAACTTTGCTATATACTCAGCAATTTCATACTTCAATCTGGGCCAATAGTGTTGTTTTTTAACAGTTGTTGTCATTTTATGATAACTTGGATGACCAGAATATGGCCTTTTGTGAAACTCAGCCAGAATTAAATGTTTTAAATCTGCCTAATCTGGTATGCATAATCTATTTTTAAATATCAACATCCCATCTTTAGATATACTGTAATCTGTTGCTTGTTGTTCTGAATTTTCTACAAGACACTTTTGTCTTAAATTCAGATATCTTGGGTCTTTTTCAGCGGCTATCTGGATTTGCGACACTAAATCAAATCGAAAGTTGTTAACGGAAGACATTGTTAACATGTGCATCCGCCTGCTCATCTATTTTGTTTTCTTTTCCTTTGATATGCTGAATTTCAAAGTCAAAATTGTTTAAGAAATCCAGCCACCTTGCTTGCCTTCCATTTAGATTTGGTTGTTCAAAAATGTATTTCATCCCAATGTGGTCAGTTTTAAGAACAAACATTTTTCCAAGAAGGTAATGTCGCCACATCTTCAAAGAATGAATTATGGCAGCCAGTTCTAAATCATGTGTCGCATAGTTTACTTCATGCATCTTTAACTTTCTAGATTCATAACCAATTACATAACCATCTTGCGTTAATACGCCTCCCAATCCTTCCTTGCATGCATTTGTGCATACCACAAAGTCACCATAAGGATCATCCACTTTTAGGATAGGAGCTGATGTAAGCAACTGTTTCAGTTTTGCAAAACTTGCTTCACATTTGGTTGTCCAAATAAACTTGACTTCCTTTCTCTAAAGAGAGGTAATGGGATGATCCACCTTGGAAAATCCTTCAATGGATTTTTGATAGTACCCGGCTAATCCCATAAAAGAGTGGACATCGCTTACATTTTGGTGAGTAGGCCAGCTCATTATGGCCTTGATCTTATCTGGATCCACCGCAATGCCTTGGGATGATATGATGTGACCCAAATATTGTATTTGGTCTTTGTAAAAGTCACATTTAGTTAGCTTTGCATAAAGCTGGTTTTCCCTTAGTACTTGCAGCACTAACCTTAGGTGTTCCTCATGCTCACTTTCATTCTTCGAATAAATGAGTATGTCATCAATAAACACTACAATAAACTTATCCAGGTACTTGTTGAAAACATTATTCATAAGGCACATAAATGTGGCTGGTGCATTCGTCAAACCGAATGGAATCACCCCGAATTCATAATGTCCATACCGAGTACGGAAAGCTGTCTTATGCATGTCTTCTTCTTTAATTATGATTTGATGGTAACTCGACCTTAGATCAATTTTAGAGAAGACCATAGCACCCCCAACCTGATCGAACATATCAACAATCCTTGGCAAGGGATACCGATTTTTTATAGTTACTTTATTCAGTTGTCTATAATCTATGCACAGTCGAAATGTGCCATCTTTCTTCCGTACAAAGATCATCGGTGCTCCCCACGGGGACACACTTGGATGGATATAACCATTTTCTAACAGCTCCTACAATTGGGCTTTCAGTTCTATCAATTCAGGAGTACTCATTCGATAAGGTGCCTTAGAATTAGGTATTGTTCCCGGGGGCAGGTCTATTGTAAAATCTAGTTCCCTTCTAGGTGGTAATTCAAGAATCCCCTCGGGAAACACATCCTCAAATTCATCCAAAATAGGGTGTTTTGTGAAATCTGAAATTTCATTTTTCTGATTTTCTGTCATGTGGACAGCATAAATTTTACACCCTTTCTTTGCATTTCTTTTCAGTTGAAGAGCAGAAATTTCCCTTAATTTCACTTCTCTTACTATTCCTTATATCTTTTCAAACTATCCAACATCCTTCATAAAGGTAATAGATTTTTGATAGCAGTCTATGACAGCCCTATGTTTTTCTAGCCAATCCATACCAATAAGCAAATCGTAAGATCCCAATGGCAAAACATTTAAATCTGCACTAGTGTAGGATTCGTTTAACTTCAAAGGACACTGATTTAATACTTCATAAACTTTTCTTTTTTCTCCTGTGGCCATTTGAACTAGCCAAGGCTGCATGTATTTGTTTTTTCTAAGTTTGCAAGACTCACAAATTTTTGGGTCTGTATAACTTTTACATGCACAGAATCAATCAAGATAGACATAGGTGTTCTGGAAATCATACCTTCAACCTCGATTATAGAAGCTTGATGTTCTGCTTGACGGTTGTTCAAAGCAGCATAGATTTTTGGAATCCTTTCTATATCTTGTACTGTAGAAGCCTCTTGAAGATTATGCACTGTTTTGTTTTTATCCTTAGCTCCATTTAAGTTAAATGCTTATTGCATATAAATCGTGAGACTATACCACTGTCTACTAAGTCGTAGAACTCAGGGTAATAAACCCTTGTTAAACGTAGATGCATAAACCCATAATATATTGTAATGTGCTTTTGCACTAAGTCTGAAGCACTGTATGCGATTTGGTTTAAACCAATCTTTGGGTTTCAACTCGACCATGGGTCGAGCTCCTATACTGAGAGCATAACCTGAGCTTACCCAAAATAATAACGCATTAGAACATGAATCAATGCATCCTGTACATTAATTTTAAATTGGTTATAAGTCCGATGGAACCCACATCGAAATTCATATTCAATGTTATGCATAAGAGTTGGTATAAAGTAGTATTCCATACAGGAAATATAATAGCAGGCACACTAAGATTTAAAATGTATTTTGACATTAATAAGGCTTTGTGAGATTTATATATTGCTGATTACAATTTTGATAGGAATCCAAATCGATCTTCATACAGAAGTTAATATGCTATTTATGTATCAATTCAACATGACTTTATAAACTCTGTCAATTAAATGAAAAACCACCCACTGTAGGTTTGAAATCATTTACTCACTGCATCTTCATTTATCAATGTAATGATAAGATAAAAACTTAAATTAATGCAATGGGTGTACATGTAAACCTCATGGTTTACGTGTCTGCCTCTTTTCAGCCATTAAATGAGAATATATGCTTTCTAGTTAAAAAGGGATATGCTGAGTACAAGAAACTTGTTCTATTAAAATATAATCAGCATAGTCTTCGGGTAAAATATAAACAATGATCATTTTAAACTGCCTATCTCAGGCTTATAAATCATCATTTAAATCATAGGTATATCTGCCTACTGCATAAAGAATGTGTCCATTAAACATAAACTATGAAACTGAAGGTGTTTCCAATAGATCATACTTCGGCACAATATTACAGAGACCTCTAAGTCTATCTATGATCCATAAACAAAGATTCAGTATAATAACACAGTCATGTTTAGATCTGATAAATTGTCCATTCCATACTAGATTAGAGTTATATAACAATAAACCCTAGCAATTGTTCCATAAAATTTAGCAGATAAATGCAACATATAGACTTATATGAAATCTGAAGACCAGTGGACCTAGCACATACCTCCCAGCCTTTGACCAACAAGTTCACCTTGCTTTTAGGTCACCCCCGAGCTGAGGTCACAGTCCCCTCTGGTTCAGAGTATGTATTTTAATTATCCCTTAACTTGTTCCCCAAGTTATTTAGGAAATTTTTGTTGCAACAGGAAACCCAACATCCAGCTCAGTGCTCTTGAGCTCTAGGGTATTTTAAGCCTCAACCATTAAGAGAATCATTAAATCAAGGCCTATTCAAAGTATTTCTACAGTGCTCCTGCAAGCTTGGGGTAGTGATCCTACCTGAACACAACCAAGTGTCCAATCTATACCCAGTTGTTCTGATTTCTCTTAATCTGGTCCAGTTTTGTGCTCCAAAACTGTCCCCCTTTACTTGTCCTCATTTACTCTGGTTATTGTTCTTCCAAGCTCCCATTTCTCTTGTGTGTTGATGATCATGATAATAATGAAGTGTTTTGAATGAGTTTAACTTTTTATACTCTTAGGTGTGAAATCTCTCATTTTGTTATATTTCTTTTATTTCATTATTCTCTCAAATCTTTTCTTTAGGGTTTTCCATTTTCTCCAATAATAATTTCTCATTATTATTTTAATTGGCTTTTTCCCTCCAACCCATAGGGGACTGTGACTCCCATCTCATTAATGTGCTGGTCCACATGGTCATTAGAAATCCATTTCTCAAATTTTTAATGTCATCTAAGTAAACTGAAATAATACTTAGAAAAATATAAAAGGGGTTAAAGTCCATCATTTGGGGTATTACACATGGTATCTCTCCATTTTACATTTATGTGTGTTAGTATGTTGAATTTGTGTCTCACCACATTTGCCTGCTATTGCCAGTGCTATATGTTTTTTCATTGTGTGTACTCTTGTGTACACCTATGTGTTACCTCTGCGCACCATATATCCCAAGGAGTCAACTTGAAACCTTTGTATGGAGTATTATAAAGTATGATATGATATCATCTAAAGATTCTCTTCATATCTATTAAATCAAAGAAAATCATTGTAGTTTCCTTCCAGGATTCAAAAGTGCAACGAAATGGTAGAATCCCTATTACATAAACCTTGAACTTACTCTATTGACTATTATATACGCGCAAATCTCCAAGGATTGAGGTGTAACCTTGTGACCTACAACCTTCCTCATTCCTTTGAATTATGACCTTCCTTATGTATCGACCTCTCTCTCTCTCTCTCTCTCTCTCTCTCTCTCTCTCTCTACAACTGGAATAGACTAGTGACCTCCAACGTGAAGACTTGGTCTTTGACTTTTATTTCTTCAGTAGTGACTCCATCCAACCATCTTCTCATAGTTCCTCTATGTGGGACCTACGATCACTCGTGAGCTTTGTGACCCACAATTTGAGAATTGAAGCCTGCGAAGGACCATGTGTGCAGAGGGTGTATTTTGCTTTAAAAGGAGCAACATAAAGAAGTCATATCCTATTTGTGAAGGAGATCCATTATTTGCAGAGAGGGGGCCACTTGTTCTGAAGGAATCGTTTCCTGAATTAAAGTTTCAAGGTGAGAAATATTGAAAATATTTGTTGCTACAGTTCATTCCCTCACTGAGATTCATGGTTATTGGCGTGGAGTCTTGAAAATCGAAGGTTTATTATGTTTTAATATTATCTCTAGCCACACATTGAACAAAATACAATATTCCATAGTATTCACAGTCTCTTCCCGCTTTCTTGTCTATGTCTTACTCCATCCTCTGATAAGCACCCACTACTTTAGATCAAGAAGTGGGAAGAACATTTGTGAGCACTAGTTGTGTGATGTTTTGACTGGTTTCATGTCTTGGGGAATAGTTATATGAGGCTTCTGAGTGAGTGAATCCGTCGTGTGTGTTTTGAATTCCTTTGAGAACTGGATTATTAGTTTTTAATGAGATTTAGTGAGGTGTTTAACAATGTCAAAGTGGAAATGAATGCACTACGAAATTTAAATAGAGCCATGCTATGTTTTTTCTCTTGATTTTATATATCTATATCAAAATTTCTTTGTTCAGTTGAGGTTACAACTAGTGAATATTCACCATTTTTCATTGGTTGTTGAATCAAGGGCTTTGGATCTTCTTCCATTTGAGTGAATTGGGAAGGTTTCCAAATCGGGGACATTGTCCAACTTGGGAACCCTAAAATTGTTTCTTGGAAAACCTTGGGTAATCCCTTTGCTAGGTGTGTAATTCATTTGTTGGGTGATTGATATTTATGAGTATTCATCTCCATCTGTGTGAGGCATCATTGCTATTGTTGTGTGAAAACTATTGTTTCATTGGTGTTAATTGTTGTTGCGTTGGTGCATTGGTGTCAACTATTGCTACATTGGAGTTGGTATTGGCATTGATGCATTAAAGATGGATTAAAATCCTTAATTGACTGCATGTGGTATGTCCTCAATATTGATTGTGTATTATTGTTGGTAGACTATATTTAGTATCTATTCATTCACATCATTTGAGTTCACTAAAAGAATCAAGTGGATTGGGGCTCTATATACTATCCATTTTGTCACGAATCTCCTGGCATAAATACCTAGGGCGTGCTCTAGGAATTGGAGAAGGGTCGAGTAAGTACATCAATCTCTATGAATATAAAATTGTATTTCAAATCATGTTGCAAAACACTGTATTGGAGTGAGATTATTGTGGATTTTGAATACCGTTGTTGCGATTATTGAAGATTGTTGGGATGCACGAAGACAATGTACCCAACACTTTGAAGCATAAACTCTTAATTCTCCATAAATTCAAAAGTTCATATGGTGATTGGACTTCAAAGTTAGAACCTATCATTTTTTCCTAGTCCTGCATTTGTGCCTATAGAAAATATTTTGGTGAACAATACTCTAGAATACATTGGTAGCCTTGACACAACAACATTAAGTTTGTTGGAGCATCATCAAATGGTTCAAAAGTAAAGTCTTCTTTTAAATATAAATTCAGCTTCAAATTTTGCATCAAGTTGCAAACAATATTTTTTGAAGTTTTCATTCAAAGTGAGTTGAATTGAGAAAATTTGTAATCGGGTACATTCTCGATTGAACCCGACACCCCTCCTTCTTCTAAGTCAAGTGCTTCAATTGTTGAATTTGATTGTAAAAGGGTGGAGTTGCAAGAATCCCTTTGTGATTTTAGTCAGTATAAGTCATTCTTAAAATGGATCGAATTAATGACTTAGTAGAGTTACTAAACACTCACTCTATTGCTTTCTACTATTGACCACATAGTCATGATCGATAAAGCAATTCTCACTAAGGTCCTAACATGTATAAAGGATTCACAAGACACTATTGAGTTTCTTCATCTTGAATCATAGCTCCAACATGATGAGCTAAAACATAGGAAGCAACATTCTAAACTTGTTCCTATTTAGAACAATCCTCTTTTTTGTGATTCATATCATCAACCAACACATGCTCAAATCAATGATGTCACTTTCAAAGCAAAGAATGATTCCATTCAGAAGCACATAAGAAAATTATTTTCCCCATGTCAGAAGAAAAATAAAATGAATATGAATTTATGCATACAGAGGTTCCAATTGTTCTTTCCAATCCCATCATCAAACCATGTGAAGAGATCACCCGCTAAAAGCACCGAACCAGTCTTGGATATGACAAGGAAGTGATGGTTCACATTCCTAATTTATCCAAACCAATCCAGTTCCAGAGTGATGGGTTCTTAAAATAAATTTCATCATCATCTACTCCAGTTCAGCGTTCAAAATGCCAATATTGTGATCGAGTTGGCCACATGAAAGATCAATGTTTTGATCGTCATCCTTGTAAGTATTGTGGAAATTATACCCACCCTTCATATAGATGCTTCGTGTTCAAGAAACATACAATATAGAAAATTCATTGTGGTATCACTTATTGGCAATGGTCGTCAATAACCAAGAATATATATATGTCATACCGAAGAATTCATTCTCGAGTAATGACACATCTTGCACTCAATAGATCTTCTTCTCCTCACCTTGTTCCTGGTAGGGGGGTGACTAATAGTTAGAAACATGCAAGTGAGAACAAGCAAGCAAGAACAAGCAACCTTGAACCAGTTCCAGATAGCCAAAAATTTGTGCCAGTTTCAAGAGCCTCGAGCTAGAGCCACCTAGCCATATTCAGAGTTTCAGCACTAAACCAGATTCAAATCCATGTTCCATTGAGCTCCAGATTTTGTGGTCAACATATAACCATCCATTTAGTAGAATGAATCAAATTCTACTAGATTTTGGAATGCTCTAGGAACCTCTAAGGTTTAGAGCCAAGTTTCAGAGTTTGTGGTCATCATTGAACCACCATTTAGCATAATATTTACATTTTTTTCTAACCTTCAGAATGTTCCAGTAACTGATGAGCGAGAACCTAAATCAGATCCAAGTTCCAGAGAACCATTGAGCCAGAACTTGAGTTATCACCAAGTTCCATAGTTTGTGGTTATCCTAAAACCACCCATTAGTAGAATAAATTAGCTTATGCTAACCTTTGATTCAAGGAGATTCTTCAACCATTTACAGTTGTCCTTCTCCATATTTCAACTCTCTACTTGGACTCATATACAACGCTTTCAATTACTGCGGGGCATGTTGGAAACCTAATCCATTAGGATATAATGAACATTCATTGGGAGTCGAAGAGACACCTTGGAATATGAAACCAAGGGTCACATATGATTGTATTTATATGCACATCATCTTAATAAAATGCATAAAAGATTATTCTATCTTGTGTCTATTTGGGTTGTGTTATTCAATTGCTTGTATACCCATTCGGGCATCCTAATAAATTGCACATTCATTTAAGATCACTTATCATCTTAATTATTCATTTATGTAGTTAGTGTCATTTGTTGACCTTGTGGATCCTATCTATTCGAGGGCTCTAAACGCAACCCTGGATTCCCTCCCCATCCTCCTCTTGAAAAACCCTATAAGGGTGTTTACAGTGTTGATGCTTGAACCATGTCATTTTGAGCATCAACATAAATGGCAACAAAACTGGGGAACATATTCCTTTCAATATTTTAATTCTTCCTATTCCAATTCCTTTAATTTTTCCAAATCTTTTTGTCATTATTATCGAATCACAATTGATTGGTGGATCTTGGTTGGTCATCAATATGCTATCTGATTCTTTGATCTTTGATCTTTGTTCAACTCCTTCTTCTTTCTCCATGGATTTTTCCGGTTCCTCAATATTAGAGGGTATTTATAGTCAGCATTATCCCATCATTAACCCAATTAATCCTCAGAAAGTCATGAAAAAATTGGGCATTTTTCAATATGAAGTCGATGTCGATCATGCATCTTGGTGTGTACCTTCACCTTTCAATCTAGCCCCAATCACCTTTGGGAATGTCAAAAACCTAACTAAGTATTTGAGGAGTGTCAACTATATATCCTTTGAAGAGAATGAATCTATCAAATCATCTAACGTCAATTTTATGAAGCTATATGAACGGATTCTCGAAGTTATCTGACATTCCCAATAAGCCACCCGTGTCCGGTATTATCATTGTATTCCTCCTTACCAACACTTATTAGAAGGGAAGAATGTAAATTTCCTTGGTTATTATTTACAGACATGCCTCGAAATTGAATAAAAAAACCAAAGGACAAGGTTTCCAATGGACGAATTCACCTCTAAAACCAATATTTCCATGCTCCAAATGATGCAAGAAATGCAAAATCGACTGATTTCATTAGAGTATAGGCTTATGAAAAAGTATCATCGATCTCTTTCTCAGCCTCCCCACATTCTGAATTGACCTAAGATGATGCAATTTGTAAATCCTTTTGCATGTCATTGGTGCAATTTTTATGACAAGGTCCATAACCCATCTACTTCTGAACCCTACTTGTCATACCAAGAACGAGTAAAGAAGGGTATGCCTTCTGTAGTTGAGGAACTTCCCGTTGAAATCTACAATGCCGTAACCAAGTATCAATCTCATTTTAGACCAACAGTTTTATCTAATCCTAATATTTCAACCAATAATGAAAATTCAAATGATAAATACATTCCTCCTTCTATCTATGAGTCCAAACCTCTTATGCCAATCAGTCAAGCCAATCATTCTAGTGTTTCATTCCAATTCGCACCTACTTATCCTGGCAGTTATGTTCCTTATGTTGTGTCCATTGATTTAGAAAATTTGAAGGGTAGCATTAGTCCTTTCGATGCCCCTAGAGATCCTAAGCAATATTAGAATATTAATACCGCTCTCGCTTCTCCTTTCCCATTCATAACTAATCCTGAAATGACCATGCAAGATATTCATGAGGTCTTCTCTTTCGACGATGACATCTTTCTAGGTAATTTCAAGCAAGATCATCACATTCATATTCATCAAGGAGATGTCATCCCACCTCATCTTAACGGTCAATGTTTTTCCAATCCACAAATAACTTCTTAATTAAATACAAGGTCTATAATTTGCAATGCCACATCTCTAAATATCTTGATCATCTGAAAGGTGAAATCAATTATTGTAAGGAGGTGAGTCATAATCCTGAATTTTTAAACTTGGATCATGTTGTGATTGATGTTTTTGATGGTTCTCTCATTGTTCCATCAGTTCATGACCAAGATGCTCAGTCCTTTCCAGTTATGGGTGAGAACCTTGTTTTTTATGATCCTACCCTTGATTCTAAAGCTTATGTTTTTTAGGGAAGTCCTCATTCGATCCACAATGATTATTTTGATGACTTGATACATGATGCTTGTTCACTTGACAAGGACTTTGAATTTGTGGAGAACCCAATACAAATGAACAAATAATTCCTTAAAGTGAAGCCTTGTCTCAGGTTAACTTGCAATTTGTTTATGACAAATGTTCTGAATTTATTGTTGATCAACATGATCATGAAGAAATCAATGCATCTTTTATTATTGTTGATTCTAAAGATAAAATTAAATGCCATGATGAACAATTTGTCGTCACAGATAATAAAAATGATAGAAAGATTGATAAGGCTTTAATCAATGTCGACTCAATTAATTTCAATGATTCTAAATGATTTATTCCAAGTATGGTCGATATGGTGAATAGATCGATATGGTGAATAGAGGAATTCCTAGGTTTATTTTCAAGGATTACATTTCGGATTCATGGGTTGATGAATTTTCTAATCATGTTAGTACTAACTTAGCTTACTTGCATTTCTTTTTATTTGAGTCAGGTAAGACTAATTTTTCTCTTTTGAGTTTCACGATCAAACCTATTTTTGCTTTGGGTGCTCACGATAATTTTTTCATAATAATGTTGCAACAACCATTTTAGATGCATTCCTATACAATAAATGGAATCTTGCATGATTTTATTTTCTTCTTCATAGAAGTACAAGTAGTTATTGCATGCTATTCATAGGTCTTGTATCTAGTTTTTATTTCGTCGCATCAATTTAGTAGTCTTCATTTTCTCAATATAGAAATCTTTATTTTCCTAGTTTAGTCATTTCATTTGCTTAGTTAGTTTCCTTTTCGTCATTTATTTTTCACAATCGGCCAAAAAAATTTTCATGGGACTTGATGTCTTTATGTACAATGTGCCACTATGCTCTTTCATTGGATTGTTTATTTGTTAAACTCTAGCATGATGACGATTACTTTTGTTACATGAGAGGATGTGACGTGGAGAGAGTGGAACTATTGGGCGGTTCCTAGTGATCAACCTGGGGTATGTTGAACTATTATTTGCTTTTTTTAGGTTTCTCAATACTTCTAACCCAGTATACTATAAAACAAGAACCCGCACGGGTTCTTCTTTTTTTGGAGGTCACATTTAATAGCTGTTTTTACCTTCATTTTGGAAAGTGGTTTTACCAGTAGCACCCCTTTTTCCGGGGATAAATTTACAAATTTTTTGAAAGCCCGTCCGATGCCCTTGCAAACAAAATCATAAATCAATGCCCAAATTGAAAAGTGGTGCTATCAATAGCACCACGTTTTTTTTGCAACGAAAATTTCAACCTTTTTGGTAACCCTAGGCGATGCAGCATGTTGTCACTACAATCAACCCCCAAAACAACAACTTGATTGACATTGCCGCCTTAACATTCTTCATCATTGCAACAAAAATGTCAAAATCAACCTACGACTCGAAAAGAGGTTCTACCCATGGCACCCTTTTCCTTTGCCAGGTTACATTTGCTTGAAAAAAATTAATTTTTTAATTTTTTTTTAGAAAAACATAAAATTAAATAGATAAAAAAATTAATCAAACTTTTAAAAAATATCCAAAAAAAAACATGGATATTGTGAAAAAAAATACACACAAGAAATGTTAAAAATAAAAAATAAAAAAAATTGAAAAAAACAAAAAAAAACAAAAAAAACACATAAAATATTGAAAAACTATTAAAAACTAAAATACATTTGAGAAAATATTAGAAAACTAAAATAAATTTGAATTAAGAAAAAAAAACGAAACATTAAACAATGGTAAAAGAATTTGAAAAAATATTTTAAAACTAAAAAAAATTGAAATAAAAAGTAAAAACCAAACAAAAATCAAATCATTACCCCACCCCTTAAAAACTAAAAAAAAATAAAACAAAATAAAAATAAATAAACAAAACCAATACCGCACCCCCTTACCCTCTCCCCTCCATTTTAACCCCCCCACCCCCCACCCCCCTACACGCTACCACCTCACCCACCCACCTACTTACTCCCTTATGTTACGTGGAGTGGGGATGGGGAGAGAGGAAGGGGGTAAGGGAGTGGGTGGGTTGGGTGTTAGCGTGTTAGGGGTGGGAGGGAGGGGCCTAGCATGGAGGGGAGAGGAAGGAGGAGGGAAGGGGTAAGGGGGTGGAAGAGGGGGTCGGTAAGGGGTTGGCGGAGGATCAGCGTGATTCTGAGAATTATGTTGCTCCTTTATCACCCCCTTTTCCAATCTCTTTTACGTGATGTTTTTCTTTCTTAATTTTTTTTCTCATTACGAAAGTGTTTTGGTTTTTTCAATTTTTTTAGTTTTTATTATTTTTTAAGATTTATTATTTTTTCAATTTTTTTAAAGTTTCTCATGTCTATTTGTTTTTCGTTTCAATTTTTCTCAATATATATATATATATATATATATATATATATAATTTTTTTTTTAAGTTTGAATAATTTTTTATATACTTATTTTTTTTAAATATTAAATATTTTAATTTTTTCAGGCAAATGAAACCTGACAAAGGAAAGGGTGCCACTGGTAGCACCTCTTTTCGAGTTGAAGGTTGATTTTGTCCTTTTCATTGCAACGATGTCGATTGTTAAGGCGACATCATCAAACAAGATGTCGATTGTTAAGGGTATGAAGATTGATTGATTGATGTGAAATAGGGGGCCACCATCACCGTTTGTACTGATTTTGGGTGGTGGAGTGTTGGCCCATGATTTTGGGCAACCAATAGTATTGGCTAATGGTATTAGGTTTTTTCCCTCTTTTTTGAATTTATTTTTTACTTTTTCCCCTTTTTCTTTTGTTTTGGGGATTTTGGACCCTTTCATGTGGGTTTTGACCTTTTTTGAAGGAATTTCATTAATTGAGGAGGGAAATAATGATTTTTTTCCCTTTTGGTAACCATTTGAGGGTTTTTGGGGGTTTTGGAGGCCAAAAATGTAGGAAAAGTGGACAAATGGGTTATGTGACTAGGGAGATGAGCTAGTGAACAAGCTTTAGGTGTTAACAGATTGCCCCCTGATGTGTGAGGGAAGGAGCTCATTGTATGGCCGATAGACGTCATAGGTATTGACTTTTTCCATGGGTTTGAGCATTGTGACGGAGAAGAGAAGAAACTGGTTGGAGACCAGAACATGTTCTCCATACAAATTGCAAAAACTGAAAATACATGACCTCAATAATGAATGAGGAATAATCTCAAATAGATGGACGAGGCAGGCATACCCATGCTCGTATCAAGATATACAAATAATAATGAGGCCCAAAAGGGGACCTGAACAATACATAGAGAATTGTTGTGTACATCATAATGGTCCAAAGGGGACACAAATACGGGACATACTCATGGTCCAACCATGACTGATCTGAATGATTGATACATGGAAACAATGGCATCCAAACTGAATGAGGTACCACAACAACTGATGCTCTCCCGGATCCGAAGGCATCCAACAATTGTATGGACTCAACGACTGAGAGTTGAAATCACAAAAGGTACACTGGATTGCATCTGAACTGGATACTTGAGGAAGCATACAACTAGAGTGCTTCTGAATATTGTCGCTAACGAATCTCGGATATCCATGGGAACATACAACAGGGGGGTTCCAAATTGAATCACCAATGTGATAGAGTCAAGGGGTCTTCAACCAATAACTGAAGGTACCAATACCCTGTATGAATCTCAATGGTGCGATGATGGAGTTGGAGTCAAGCACGTGAGAAACAATCATTCCAAGAGGCACTAAGGACTCCTCTCAGATGATCTGTAGGAACTCACCACTGATGGAGATGAGTCCAAGGTACAGGGGCCTCTAGGTATATCCTTTGGAATAGATGGGATGGCCTCGACAAAGGGAGACTTGTAACTACCAAGGAAATGATGTTTCCTTAATAGGAGCGCGAGGTGTACAACCAAGAGGTGATAGTACTGAATTTGAGACTGACATACTGTGGGGGGGGGGTCAGCGGTGCAGAGTGGGGGGACTAAAACTTCCTTTGTTGAGAGTATGATGGAAAGGTTGACCTGTAAGCATATAAAACTGCATTTGGGGAAGGGGATCATAGCTTAATGGACTAGGGACTGTGACTGCAATGGGGGAGACTCAGGTGGGGAAAACTGATGAGTGATATCAGGAGACTCTAAGGGTGACATATAACAAAATACTTTGAACAAAGGCGACCATACTGGGGCTGCTGCCATGATGTGGGGACTAGATATGATCTATCGTGGCATCGAAAGGCACCATTTGGGACTTCTTTATGGTTTAAGGAGCTCGAAGAAGGGAGAGAAGTGTGCTCAAAATGATACTGTCGTGTAGATTTGTACGATCCCAAGACAGTTCATGCTCGGAGGTGCTTTCAATTTTAAGGAGTTTGAAAGTGATAAGAAGACTTTAAAATGGTGGAAAGGTACCATCATGTGGATTTATACGATCCTAGGACAGTGAATGCCCGTGGTTGCTTTAATTTTAGAGAGTCTGAAAGCAATAAGAAGACTCTGAGGGGGTTTCATTTTCGTGTGTTAATCTCCAAGGCCCGAAAAAGCATAAAAGTATGCAATGAAGAACTCTTCTAGCTAGTGTGACTAGAGTATTCCTTTTTCTTAATTACTTTACCAAGTCTGGAAAATGGTTAAACATATACCAGATAGATGCCCTTTCAGGTAATTTAAAGTAATGAAAGGAAGCAAGATTGCTCGGCGACCTTTTCATTGTTTAAGGAGTCAGAAAAGATCTTAATGGAAACTCCTTAAGTGCCTTTTTCGTAAGGAGTTGCTCGGCCCGAAAAAGGGATAAAATTATACCGAACAAATGTAATGGCCAAGCAAGGGGGAAGTGTTCAATCAAGGGACAATTATGAGAAACAAGAATGAATGTGAGGGGGGAACACTGATGGGGCCTCCTTGCGGGGTGATGAATGGTGGAAAAATAATGCAATGACTGCAGTATGGATGGAGCGAAGGGCTCATGGATAGGCCGCGATGCAAAAATGGAAAAAAACGACTGCGGCCTGTGTGGCATGCAAATCGAGGTGGCGAGGGGCATGGAAAAAATTCTCGAAAAAAGTTTCAATGAGAGCGAGAAATGATCCTGAGAATCATCACGGGCTCGGAAATCTGAATCCGGTGGTGCAAATGGTGCAGAAAATAGAGGTCAAATGACTTCAGAATGGTCAAAGGAAAAACTAGGTTAAAAAATGGCTACAAATAAATGTGATCCCACCAAGCAAAGGATGCAGTGGTGGGGAGAAATGATGACCCGCGGGGGTAGCATACTAGGCATATCAAATCAAATCTAATACAAGTGACACGTGACCTCAAAAATGGTTGAGATCACGCATGTGAAAAAGTGAGCAGGATTAATGACCTGCCCCCATGCTATGTGCATGGGGCTTGTGATTGTGGATCACATATGTGTTGGTTTGAACGATGGGCTCATTGCAATAATGAGGTAGATGTGATGGGGTAGGGTCAAAATGATTGAGTAGGCCTCCTATCCCAAGTTCGAGGTAATCTATTATGCCCCTGAACTCAGAGGTGTCAATGTGGTGCAGATGTTGTCTTAGAGAGGGCTCAATAGGGCATTGACCAACTGTTAGAAGGGGGGTGTACTATGAGGTTATTGGCCATGTTGGTGCACTAAACTGATGATATGATGACGAGGAATTCCTCTTGTGGGGTAGATTCCCCCAGTATCACCGACAAGAATGATGACGATGATGAGTAGGAAATTTTTTGGGCCTGCCCCCATGCTGTAGACATGTGATTTCCTCGTCAATTTGAAAAGGTTGAACATGTGGGTCAAAGGGATCAATGGAAGGGGCCGACAGGATAGGGGGTCGTGAGTGGAAACCATATAAATAGTGTTAACTTCTGCTGAGGAGGAGGATTTAGGTGGGTGAATCTCCTCGATGGTAATAATGGATAATTATAAACAAGACTGATTCATTTCGTTGAGAACCGGTCGATACTCAGGTAGGTCGGGGCAATGATGGGAATAGTGGTCGTAGACTCCACATATGGTGCAAGAGTGGTTGGTGCGCAGTGATTTGTTATGTAGTTTAGGGGTGGTTCCAACTAAACAACCGGAATATTGGGGTAATCGTCCAACGTTTTCATGTGCTCTTGAAGGTTTGGCAGTTGTTGAAGATTATGGGTAGCATGGCCCAAATCATCACATAAATAGAACTTAGGGGGTGCACGAACTGGAGGGGGAGTTTTCATGGGTTTCATCGCTTGTGGGGTAGTATAATTTTGTGGTCCTCTTCCCCAGTGTTCTTAGGTGGTGGAGGGGCAGGGTTGGATGCAGATGTGGTCACCACACCAGAACGTGGGTGGGTAGCAATAGTAATTGGTTGGACTGGTTGAAGGATGAATTGTGGTGTCAGAGTGGGATTAGGAGCAAGAAGATACCATACGGGAAGTCCTAACTTCAAACCGGGGAGATTCAGCATGGCCATGATGGGCATACTTACTACTCTGGATGGTGGGAATAAGAATGGGATTGTATCGATTGGTGTGGCTCTAATGTGATTGGACACCGATGGCGGTTGAGGCAATAGTGGTGGTTGTTGGTTAGCTACCGACTGATTTGAGTAAATAGTGCAGAAGTCAGAAATCTCAACGGTCGACGAAGGAGGGGGTAATGAAAGAAAAGTGGAGATCATTGGAGTCTCCAAATAAAGTCCAAGGCCGATGGTGGAAACGAAAGAGGAGGGTGCACAAAAAATGAGTTTTTCAACCATGGGGAAAACATTCTCAGGTGTAGTGGGTGCATTTGGGTCGTACTATGTGACTTGGTTAACTTTAACAACCCATCCCTCATGGGGGAACATCATAATGTGGAACACCGATGAAGTAATGGCCTTCATGGCATACATGTAACTTCGTCCTAGAAGTAGGTTGTAGTCGAGTTGGGAATTGACAAATTCTATGTCAACCAGGACAGTTTTTCCAGCTAATTGGACTAGGATGTTGGCTAGGAGGCCTTGTGGTTGACATGAATGACCATCATAAGCTCGTAAAGTAGTCGTGGATGGTTGTAGGGTAGGGGATCCAAGCTTTTTCCACATGAATGTAGACATAATGCATGTAGAGGCACCCTCATCGATGATGCACTGATGGATAACAAGATTTCGGACAGAAACCGAAACTTGAAATGTTAATGTGGAAGGCATGCGTGGTTCAGATTGGTCTAAATCGAATACCATCATCCGTGAGTGAAAAGGGTCTATTGAACCTATGGAGGACAATAGTGTTTTGTGCTACGTTGGGTAGTGCTTCAAAACTTCGAGGGCTGACAAAGCAACAGGGGACTGGGCTAAATCATCCACGGTATTGTAGTTTGTGGGAGCACGAGCATTGGGATTGTTATTGGTTTGTCTCAGAGGAAAATGAGGAGCTTTGGGGGATCCTTCGAGTGGTGTTGGTCGTATGCATAATGAATGGTCTGTGGGAAGAGTCTTAGCAGCATTGTTCGCAGTAATGGATTATGTGGTGGAACCATATTGGTTACGGCGTGTTTGAAGGTTGACATCAGTGGAAGACATCATTAAAAGGTGATGGGTACCTAAGTCAATGGGTTGACTATCAAGAGAAACGTAAGTAACTTGTCGTTGTTATGCAGGGGAACCTTGATGGGGATCCAAAGGTTGGGTGGCTATGATCACTTGTGTGGGTAAGGGGTTTTGCAACACCATCGGTTGTGCATTAGGTTGTGGTGGGTTTGGTGGTGCAGGAGGGGCAGCATGTCCTTGTTGTTGGGCATCATCGTTCCAAAGTTGGAGAGATCATTCCAGGTGGGGACAATTGTTCGTGTAATGGCCATATACCTCGTAGATAGAACATGGGTGGTTCATGCGTAGGTTGGGGTTTTTACCTTTTTTAGGTGGTCGATTAGGATTTTCGTTAGCCGTGGTGGCACCATTATTATCAGGAGGGTTCAATGGTGGATCACCTCTACCAGGAGGTTGGTTGTTGTGGCGGTTACAACCACGTCCCTGATTTTGTTGTCTTTGTTGGTTCCCTTGGGCAGGTTGGTTTTGTTGAGCATAGAATTTCCCTTGGGGATCAGGGGGATTTTGTGGTTGAGAAGGTGTTGGGGTAGGATGCGGTGGATAATAAGATGGAGGGGCTTGAGGTTGTGCAGGAACAGGTGCTGCTGGTTGATGGCAGTAGGCAGATGGTGGGGTAGGGGGAGCGTACGCCTGCGGGGTATGTCCATAACAATGTGATGAACAAGAAGGGCCATGTGTATGGGGGCCTGGGGCCGAGGGATCATACGAAGATGTTTCTCCTGAATGTGTTTTGGCACGCGAAATATCGGTACCACTCATGGAGGAATTATGTGTAGGATTATAAGCCAAGGGGTTGGAGGGAGGCATATGGGTGTAAGGCTGGTTGTGAGATGCAACGTGTCCAATGATGTCGTCGGCAGTGTGGGATGCCCTAGACGCGTCTTGCTGGGAGGATTCGCCGTGGGGAGCATTAGGTAAAATGGAGTAGAGGTACACAGACTGTGCATAAATGAGGTCAAATTTTTGGGCTTTGAGAATGGCTTCTTATTCGGTTTGGGGTCGTTAGGATGCCACATCCTTGGCGATAACTAGTATGAGGGATTTCAAGGACCAATCTAAGAAGATGCAGTTGTCTAACTTGATCTTGCATAAACTACGATGTCTATACCACTCATGAATATGGCCAGTGATATGGGTAGCCATGTTCTGTCTACAAGATAGTAGAATCTCAACTCCAACATCATAACGGACGGGTAACTGGAAGAACTGCAGTAAATTTGAAGCGAGAGATGAAAAAGTAGAGTGGGTCCCATGTGGTTGTTCAATATAACACTTAGTTGCAGATCCAGTAAGGGTCCATTGTAAAAGGAGGAGTGTAACATCCTAAAAATACCAAAAAAAAATATATAATAGCAATAATTATCAAGGTCATTTAATGCGGAACATATAAATTAATTTGAATTCTTAACTAAGATAATTAATGACGATGACATGTCATATATCTCAAATAAATAAGATATAATTGTATTTGCTGCTTCAGATTTAAGCGGATGTTAATCTTCTTAACGACAGATCTTTGATTATTTATGCATACCAGTACAAATTACAAATTTGCTTAAGTTCTTGAAAGTTATTGCATGCTGTACTATTGTGATGTTTTTCATGAAGTGCTGAAAGTTTGTTTGTATGATGATGAAGGTGTCCTACGAGGTACCCTAGAGTTTACTTAGCTACGTTTAGATAGGCATTTGAATCTTGTTTCCATGTGCAGAACACAGGTAAGAAATCCTATAAGACAACATGTATTAAGAGTACTTGTGTCTTTCAATTTAGCGTCAATGTAAATTTAGAATGCTAAGTACTTCCTTGCAACACCAGTTACTAGAGGTATGGGTACATGGTTCTAATCCTAGTTTATGTACTGTCTTACGAAGCTCTTCAATGTTATCATTTCCATGTCGTCCAAAAGCTCTGTTATAATGCTACATTTATTGTCATAAGACTACTGTCATTAATATTAAAAATAGCAATACTAATATCTATTGAGTAAGCTATTATGAAGCTTGTAGAAATAATGTTTACACCTTCAAACTATGATTATACTTAGCGTCTACAGGACTTAGACTACTCTATGTCATGTATTTATCATTTGAATAAGTAAGGTGTAGTGACTAGTGCTGGTATTATGAACTTAGCTGTTTGAGTGTTCCTTGTCAACACTTAAACTATACTTTGATAATACAAAAGTCTTGTCCTACATGGTCATCATAGAAAACTTATCGTACTTATGGTATATATATGCTATGAAATAGCATTATGAAACTTCATTCTTATGCTTACACAGAACTATAGAGATGAAATAGATATATCTTATAGTTGCTATGTATTTACATATTGCATGGACATGTAATTCAAATATTACGATGCCCAAGTTTTAAACTTGGAACTATATAAAATATGCCCTACATATTACATTAATATGGTTTTCATTATGCAATGATATGATTACAATATGCAATGATATGATTATCAATATGCAAACATATGATTATCAATGTGCAATCCTAGCTATACTTTTAGCACTATAGGATATTATCCTATGCAAACCATGAATACGACGTAAACAAACCTTTTAAAGGATAAGACTTTAAACAATAGATTGAATTATGCTATGACTTAGCTTTTGTCCTAAGTATTATTATCATATGTTATGCATTCAAGATAATCTTGTTTATGATGTGATGAGTTGACGGGTATTAATTTTCCAACTGCAGGTTGACAGTGTCCCAATCATGTATTAAATGTTCTGCCCGAACTTCCTTAGTGGAAAGTGTGGCTGTCATACCACGTAATCCATCCACGTGAACTTTGATTGATAATGTAACTAGGAGTTCTTGCTGGCATGGTTGCTATATAACCTCTCCTCCATGCTGTACACAGTAATGTTCCTTGGCATGCAGGGTTGGCAACTTCATAGTTGTTTGTAATTAATGAGATATCATTACAAGTTTGCCCGGTTTTCAACATAGCTTTGTTGGCTCTTTCTTTCCCGTTGATCTTACAAAATCTTGATCATTGATTGTGGAACCCTAACCTCGTTGTATGTAGTGGTAGCAATTTTCTCGGTCTTTCATTGTTGCGTTGAGTTAAGGCCGACAGGCTGCCAAAATGTAGGGTTGAAGGAAGTTCCCTTCCAGGGTTTCGAACCTCTGACCTGTGAGAGGTATTTTTTTAATAGTTTTAGGATTAACTTCTTGCCATAGAGCCACGATATAGTAATACAAAGTGTGGTTTTCTGTCAACTGTTGAGAGTGGTTTTGTAATTGGGGTTTAGATTTTCCTTCTGAAATCGTTCTCAGCGTTTTTGAAATTGTGGTTACTGATGTTGCTACCAGACTTCGTCGGTCTTCTACTAGTGTGGTGTGCCATTGATCCAAGCTTCGATTAGAAGGTAAAGTTTATGAGAATGAATAATGTTGTATTGCTTGTTTGTTTTCTTGTATCTTCTTGTTTTAACCCCTTCGATGTGTAACTTTGCAGGTACCAGTTTGAAGGGTGGTTTCTGTGCAATACTGGAGAATGAAATATGCTTCTACTTCTCCTAGTAAGCTCCGGTGGTTCTTTAAACCCTCGTAGGTGCTCTTTGACACGGTTTTGATGGTGATTTCTGAGTGCTAAGAGTTGGAACCTTTCGATGTGTTTCGGCAATGGTCGAATGTGAAATTTTAAATATTGTTTTGATATCATAATGTAAGAGGTTGATCCTCCGTCTTGTGTTTGATACTCGGCTCAATTATTGTTTTTGTTGTAGCATTGGAACCAACCTTGAGTTGGTCTCTACGTCGTTGTTTGTTTAAGGGAAAAGACCCAATGTGTTCTTGGAAACTTTGAATGGAAATGACAAAATCTCTGTCGTGCTTTATCTATGTTGTTGGGCATTCCTTAATGGAGTCGTGTTTCACTTGCTTCTAAGTTATTGGTTCTCTTGTACTGTAATGATACCATCTTGTTTAAAATAGATGTTATAATTGTCTGTTTGGAAAACTGTTGATTCGAGTTTGAATACGAAACTAGCTCAAGTCGAATGTAACTGGTTGTTTCTTATACTTTGTCATTGATGTCAGTATTTAAGTGTTGGAAAGGTTATGAGATAAGTTCGAATGTCAAATGTTTTTGCTAAAGATAGTTCTCAATGTCTGTTTTAATTCGTAAATGAATTCTACCTGTAGCTTTTGATTTCTATCTATCTTGCAATAGGTTGTTGTACCAGAAGCTTAACCTGTTATAAAAGATCTCGGTAGTGTGAATGTTTTCGATGTTGAGATATGTTCTTACTAGGGTTTGAGCTATCGTTAACAGTAGTATAAAATCGTGCTTTCCGCTATGTGGTGAATGCTATCTTGAAGAAGTTTGATATGATAGTTAGGGTTTGGAAAAGAAATGTTTAAAGTTTGCCATGAAAGACTTGTGAAGAAAAAAAATGCATTATGAAAACAAAACTAGGATCTGATACTACCATGAATAGAATTGTAAAATACTAGAATGAATGGATGATGAATAAATAGGTTTACATATAATAAATTTATGAAGAGAATAGATTTTACAGATAAACATACATGATATTTCTATCTGAAAGGAATGTAATTGAAATGAAATCATATAAACCATGTGCATAGATAAATTCTTGCAATTGCTATTATTTCCTGAATTACACTTGCTTAAAAAACATGAAATGTATAATATTGATGCATTTGATTTCTATCTGTAATGATTAGAGTTAAGAGAAATATATATGAATATGTAGAAAATAGAGTTTTTTTTTTCATGTATTAATAAAAGAATTCTATATTACTGTTGATGCTATACTGTAATTTTTACTATGTTTTAATTATAGGACAGAATTTTAAACATAACACTTACTAAAATCATTTATCCAATCAATGGCAATCTGCTTATCTCTCATCTATCATTAATTTGCTTCTCTATACTAGAGTACTATGCAGAGAACAGCATGGGGAAAAATATAGAGATGGTTATCTAATCAAATATTTCACAAAGCTTTATCATTCAGAATCAAATACAAATCAGAAAATAAAATAACTTCTTTTTCATGACAGAGTTTAATAATTCTAATAATTCTACTAAACAGAAACATTAAACTTTAAACAAAAGTAGAAACAGTAAAACCTGGTTATCTGTAGGGAAACAAACAACCCAAGGAACCTATTCCACCCAACCAATTCCTGAAGACAGCCAAGTTACTTTCCTTAGGACCCCCAAGCCTGTTCACTGAACCACCAGGAGGAAGAAACTTAGAAGCTTAGGACCTCAACTTGGAGTAGCAATAGTTATCTAGTCTTAAAGACTTAGTAGTCAAAGGGACCTGCACCAGCACCTCTGGTTTTCCTTCTCAGAATAATTTGCAGACTTACAGTTGCACTCTCACATAGCCTCCCTATTTGAATCTCTCAGTGATCACCTAATGCACTTGAGGAATATTTCTGCAGAAAATATTGTAAGTGAGTTGCCTGCCCAAGTCGAATTGCCTTATGTATGCTGCCTAGGCTTTTTAGTGGTTAACTAGTCATTTAATGAGCTGCCTGCTCACTCCCACCACTTGGGGGATAATGCCACAATTTTAGGGGTATTTGTCCCATAACCAACAGCTAGTGATGAAATGCAATTTCTTCCATCTGTTCCATGCCTTCTAACAACTTCCATTCCTCCTAGTGGGTCAGTGAACACTCATTTAATAGTTACCTTGGGTGTTTGTCTCCTACTTTAATTTATTAAATAATAATAATCAGTAATTACATTCATCCTTGACCAAACTTGGTCATAATTACAAAAATTTGTAATTAAAATTTAACATAAAGTATTTTTCCAATAAATAATATTTTCAAAATTTGGGTAGGTGACATACACCCCCCCTTAAGCCTCAACATCGTCCTCGATGTTGGTTAATCACTCTTTGAGTGTTCCTAAAATAGAGTTGGGTATGCTGCCTGCATACTACTCTCCAACTCCCAGGTTTCCTCTTCTGGGCTAAGGTGCTTCCATTGCACCTTCACTTGCCCAATGGTGCGATTCCAGGGCAGAGTTTCCCTCCTTTCAAGGATACAGTCCGGTTCCACCTGAAAATCGCCGTCTTGTCCCACCTGTACATCATTCCAGTTTACAACATGAGTAGCATCGTGTACATACTTCTTTAAAAATGATATATGAAAAAAATTATGTATCTTTAAATTTGGTGGCAAAGCCAGTTGGTATGCCACTGGTCCAACCCTTGACAATATTTCAAAAGGACCACAATACCTGGGTGCCAACTTGGCACAGCTTCCCAATTTCAATGAACTCTTTTTCGGTCTTACCTTGAGGAACACATGTTCACCAACCTAGAACTCTTTATGGGTCCTTTTAAGATCTGCTTGACTTTGTTGCCTATCTTGGGCAGCTTTTAGATTTCCTTGAACCCGTTTCACAATTAGTTCTAACTCCTGCAACAATTCAGGTCCTAAAACAACTCTATTTACTGGGTCATTTCAAGAAACAGGTGTATCACATTTCTTACCATAAAGAATTTCAAATGGTATAAGTCTGGCTGATGCATGATAATGGTTATTATATGTAAATTCTGCTAAATGCAAGTAGTCTTCCAACTTACCAGGCTAATCCTTAACATACATTCTCAATAAGTCTTCCAAAACTTGATTCACCCTTTCTGTCTGTCCATCCGTTTGTGGATGAAATGTTGTACTGAAGTTTAAGGTTGTATTCAACCCTTTAAACAAAGACCTCCACAAGTTTCCAGTAAACTTAGAGTCCTGATCTGAAATTATCACCTTCGGTATACCATGTAGTTGAAAAATCTGCTTCATGAAGATTTCTGCAATGTCTGGAGCCTTATGAGTAGTCTTCACAGGTATAAAGTGTGCAGCCTTGCTAAGTTTATCCACTACCACCATGATAGAGTCATTTTGTTTCTGATTTTTGGCTAGCCCAGTAATAAATTCTATGCTTATCACTTCCCATTTCCAGCTAGGTATAGGCAATGGCTGCAACAGTCTAGCTGGATGTTGATGTTCAACTTTCACTTTTTGATAGTCCAAACACTTAGCTATGTACTCTGCTACTTCATCTTTCATTATGGGCCAATAGTATTCTTTCGGTAGCATAGTAATGGTCTTCTGATAACCTGGATGGCCAGAGTAATGACTTTTGTGCATCTCATTTAAAATCATAATTTTTTACTTTTGGTATGCTGGGTACATACAATCTGTTTTTGTATAATAACAGTCTGTTTTCCTTCAAACTGTAATCTTCCATAGAATTTCTAGAATTGTTGTTTGCTGTCTTTTCTTGTAAATTCTTGTATTCTTCATCCGTTCACTCCTTTCAAGGATTTGATTTTCTAAGTCTGTTGAATAAGTACTGATGGATAAAATAAAATTCAGTTTTGCTTCATGAATCAATGCGTCTGCAACCTTGTTCTCTTTCCCTTTAATATGCTGAATTTTGAAATCATACTCACTTAGGAAAGTTAACCATCTAGCTTGTCTAGCGTTCAAATTTGTCTAATCTAATAAATATTTCAAACCCATGTTATCTATCAACAAGGTAAATTTTCTGCCAATAAGGTGATGACGCCACATTTTTAAAGCATGAATTACTGCTAATAACTCTAAATCATAAGTAGAGTAGTTCTTCTCATGTATTTTCAGCTTTCTTGATTCATATGCCACAACATGCCCTTCTTGTGTTAGGACTCCATTGAGTCCGTCATTACATGCATCTGTACAAACTATAAAATCCTTATTAGGATTTTCTATCCTCAAAATAGGTGTTGCAGTCCATAAATCTTTTAACTTCTTAAAACTATTTGAACATTTCTTATCCCACACAAATTTCTTTCCTTTCTTCTGCAAGGAGGTTATGGGGTTTGCAATCTTTGAAAAACCCTCTATAAATTTTCTGTAATATCCAGTAATACCCATAAATGATCTTACATCCGACACATCCTTAGGAACCGGCCAATCATTAATGGAATTTATCTTGTCGGGGTCAACTAAGATTCCTTCTTTAGAAATTATGTGTCCTAAATACTGAATTTTTTCCTTGTGAAAATCACACTTACTAAACTTAGCGTATAGTTGATGATCTCTCAAAACTTGTAAGATAATTCATAGATGTTCATCATGCTCTTCTTTGCTTTTAGAATACACTAAAATGTCATCTATAAACACAACAACAAACTTATCTAAGTATTTGTGTAGAATATTGTTCATCAAACAGATAAATATAGCCAGGGCATTAGTCAAGCCAAATGGCATGACTACGAACTCATAATGTCCATATCGAGTTCTGAAAGTTGTTTTTAAAATATCCTCATCCTTAACCCGCACTTGATGATATCCTGATCTTAGATCAATCTTTGAAAATATCGTTACTCCATGCAACTGATCAAATAGATCGTCTATGCGAGGCAACGGATATCGATTCTTGATTGTCATCTTATTCAGCTAGCGATAATCTATGCACAGTCTACGGGTTCCATCTTTCTTCTTAACAAATATAACAGGTGCTCCCCAAGGAGACATGCTGGGTCTTATATAGTTTTTGTCAATCAGTTCCTTCAACTGTGATTTCAACTCGTTTAATTCCAGTATATTCATCCTATATGGAGATTTAGAATTCGGTACCGCTCTTGGTATTAACTCGATGGTAAAATCTAAATCTCTTTTAGGAGGTAATCCTGGAATCTCCTCAGGAAAAACATCTTTGAAATCTTTCGGGATAGGTATGTCTTCTAGTTTCAGTTTGTTCTCTTTACAAATAAACTCATCATTTACTACATTTACTGCAAACAACTGACATCCTTTCCTAACTGCCCTCTTTACTTGCATGGATAAAATCTGTCTAAGGGTTGTCTTTCTTGGAATACCTTTTACTTCTACAGTTTCTCCTTCATCATTTAAACATGTAAAACTTTTCTCATAACAGTTCAGAATGACATGATGGGATTCTAACCAGTCCATTCCGATTATAATATCATAGGATCCTAAAGGTAAAATATTCAACTTGATTTGTGTCTTTAACTGATTCATGGATAAAGCACAACTTTCAATAAAATCTGATACTTTCCTCTTTGTTCCTGTTGCTAGTCTAACTAACCAAGATTTACTGAACTTTTCTGTTTTCAATTTAAAAATTTCTACAATATCTGGTGATATATAACTTAAGCTAGCAATTGGATCAATCAAACTAGTAGCAGGATGATTTTGTAGCATACCTTCAATATCTACCATAGATATTTGATGATATGCTTGTCTGTTGTCGAGTGCTGCATTGATTTTGGGCATCTCCCTTGCTAAGTCTCCAACAGTAGGTTCAGTCTGAATAGAGTGAATGTTGTTAGATGTCCGCTTCCTCTTGGGGCATTCTGATGCATAATGAGGACCTTGACACTCAAAACATTTGATAGGTGCCTTTTGATCATTAGTCCTGGTAGTATTGGGAGTGTTTCTAGGAGTTGTAAAATTTTGCTGCTGACTGTTTCTGAAATTGTTTCCTTGAAAATTTCGATTCTGAAAATTTTTCTTTTGGAAACTAGAATTCCCACTAAATCTGAAATTTTTATTTTTCAGCTCGAAATTGCTGGGTTTATGACTTTTCCAATTTGACATTCCTTCTCTTTTCCAATTAGTGTCATAACAGAAGGTTAATTTCCTCATGGCCTCTTCTAAGGTCTTTGGACTGTCATACTCGATTCTGTCCTTGATATTGAAAGGTAGACAACCCAAGTATCTTTGGATCTTCGGTTTTTCTTCCACGAGGTATGACACATATCTCAGTAAGTTCAAAAATTTATTGTTCATTTCCTTCATGTTCATGCTTCCCAGCTTTAAGTCATAGAACTCCTTTGATTTTTCTTCATAGTATTGTTCTGATAAGAACTTCTTTCTGAAGTACCATTTGAAAGTACTCCATTTTACATCCTTGTCCTTGATGCCCTTCACTCTTTTGATGTCCTGCCACCAAATATCCGCCTTGCCGATCAAGTTGTAGATTGCCATCTTTGCCTTCAATGATTTAGAATAATCATATATTTGGAAATACTTTTTCATGCCGGACAGCCAAGATTCTGCTATCTCTCCTTTTTCAGTGTCACCATTGAAGGTTGCGGGTTTGATTTTCTTGAACTCCCCAGAAATTTGATCATACTGTTTGTGACTTTTCCTTTTGGGTTTGTAGTCCCCTTCGCTACTGTCACTTGAATAATTTCTTTTCTTTTTCCGTTTTTCATGGGCAGCTTCTGATGATGTCAAAATGTTGTTTGCATCATCAGTTTTCATCTTTTTACTTCTGTCTGGATGAGGTAAATATTCAATCTTGGAAGTATTCTCAATTTCTTTATTATGTTCATCCGTTGGGCATTGTTCGAACAGTACTTGATTTAATTCTTCTTGTGCCTTCAAGATTTTCGCATTGTCTTGTTTTACAGATCTGATTTCTGCCTTTAATTCTTGAAATGCTCGTAATAATTCTGACGAATTGTCGTTTACTTCGCCATGGAATTCTTCTCCTTCGAAATGCCTTCCTGTGCTATGACTGTTGGGTTGAAATCTGTCTTCTAAATGTTCAATTGAGCCTTCCATACCTGTAACTCAAAATAATTTCTGTATAACACAATAGTTTAATTTTTTTGAATTAGTAAAAGTTCTGCTGTAAATAAATTTTTTTGCTGCGTGTTCTTGGACCTTTTTCAGGCCTAGAGTTTGAACATGAGCTCTGATACCACATGTAACATTCCGAAAATAAAAAATATTTTTTTTATATAATACACTAGTACAAAGTGAGAGATAAATGACCAAAAAAACGACCAAATCCACATATAAATGACCACTTTTGAGTTGGTGACCACTGGTAGCAAATTAGTGGCCATATATCACGCGACCAAAAATGTGGTCATATTTAGCTTGGTCATTTATAGCTTATCTTGTGGTCATATATTTGGTCACTAATTTGGTAATATATTTGGTCATTAATGGTCACGTGATAAATGAAAGCTAATTTGTTACTAACGATCGCCAACTCAAAAGTGGTCATTTATATGCATATTTTGGTCACTTATCTCTCATGTTGTAATGGTGGTCGTTTATATGCAAATTTTGGTCATTTTTTTAGTCATTTATATCTTTTTAGTGGTTTCAGAATATAAATAGGGCACGGTGGAATCGAACCACCAACCTCCTGCCTATAAAGCAGGTGCTCTACCATTGAGCTAGCACCCTTAAATAGAATTCCTTATGGATTGATATGAGAATAAAATGTAAGGAGTGGGATATTAACATTGGACACATCAAGCCAGAGTCTACATGTAAATACAAAGTTACAAGTCATATTTTTTGAGTGAAAGAACAGTCTAGGCATTTCAGAATGTAGTCTTGTGACAAGTGGAAAATTAGCAATATGTCAAAACAATGAGAGATAAGTGACCAGGCGACCAAATATTTGTACACTAGTACAAATCCTTGGTCACTTTTACTTGTACAAAATTAAATGAGAGATAAATGATATGTTTAAATTACAAGTCCAAGTATTAAACGTTGAAGAGAGAGCCAAGGTAATGATACAAGCCTTGAAGTTGTGCCAGCTTCAATGGTGTCATCAGTAATGTTGATTCTTGAAGGTTTGCTCGCTAAAGGTTTGGATAAACCAAAGCTTGGAATGTGAATTGTTGTTGGAATTCAGTGTGTCAACCGTCAAGAAGTAATAATTCATACAATGGTGTACAAGATCACAAATTAGACAAACAATAAACAAGCAAAAGACAACTAGAGAAAACAACTACACAGAAAAAAAACTACACCTATTGTATACAAATAATTAAGGATAGGAAAAGGTTTACCTTACTGTTAGTAAATAAACAAGAGAAAAAGTTGCATGCTTAGTCCCTGCCAAATGGTGTGGGCCACGCGCCATGCATCAGCTATGCAGAAACAAAAGCATAAAGTTGAAGGCGGGAATCATCATGTTGCATATCATCTTTCGGCAGCTAGTCAGTATGGATGATTCATGCTGGAGAAATTTTCATGGTCTATGTAAAGTTCACGAAATGCAACCATCAATGGCAGTAGCTATCTCTTTCAACCTATATTAAAGGCTCTGTGTATGCTGAACACTATGTTTGCATATTACACTGAATAGTCGCCAAATAGGCATACAATGTGTAGTTTTGTTAAAGGAGGTTACCTTTTTTTGTAGCGACTAAATAGCTGCTCTATAGTTTCTAAAAAACAATTGTAATTGAGTTATGTATACAGGCCTTGCCAAGTAATAGGTGAAGTCCATTAAAAAAAAAAAAAAGGATTTAATATTTACTATGTTACCGTAAAATACTTGACAAGAAAAGAACATGTCATTGCATGGCGAAAGGGAAAAAAATATTACAACATGTTGAATTGCTCTAATTAGATTTGGGTCGGAAGCATTAACATTTTTTTTGTCTATTTATTTTTTTCCCCCTTCTATTGTAATAGGAGCAAGGAAAAGTATTCAAGCTCTTTGTTTTTCTCTCCTATAACTATAATAGAATACATTTCCCAAAGTATTGTACTTGGTAACAAAAATGTGAAAAATTAAAAATATTTTATGAATTTGTTACAAAATATGCAGTTCTAAACATAGCCTATGTGTTTTTTTTTATTATTTGTTTTTTTCTCTTGAGAAAAGAAAAAGGAAGTTCTAGGTAAATGACTGAAACATTTATCTTAAAAAATGAAGACAACAGTTGCCCCAAAATAGAAAATTAACATTTCGGAAAAGACAAGCAAAAAAATATGGTACATGTTGTTTGCAACAAAGTCCATCACAGCACTGGCCATGTTTCACAGACTATAGCTTAGAGACATGTTTTTTTTTGTAGTCGTTGAAAGAATGGTTGATGTTCTTTGCGAGCCTGTATTAACCAACTAGAAAGAATCAAAATTGTCTTCACAAAAAACAAAGCAGGTCCTGATCAAGGAATCCAAATATAGGCTTGACTTGTATGTTCTAAATAGATTACATTTTTTTTGCTATGGTTTTTTTCTTTCAGAGTCTCGCATTGCAGTTACCATATAATTCGTGTTGCACTGACTTGTCCACACAATATATAGTAGAAATGGTGATTTGTATAGCTACCCATGAAATTCACAGACTGTATGAGACTGTAGATGAAAATGGGGACGGGAGGCTGACTATAACTGAGATGAATCGCTACCTGCGAAAGCTCGGAATGGACATTTCAGAAGAAGACTTGAAATATGTGGCTGTACCAAAGCATTATGCACAGTACATATGTCAAGATCCTGGAAGATGAAGAGGGTGATAAACATGAGCCAATGAATGAGAAAACCAGCAACAACAATGATGTTAGGTTATTTGGGTTAACATTTTATCCCCACTTGAATAGAGCAGATGTTATAATTTTTGCATTTTGTTATTGGATTGGATATCCACTACAATTTTGATCTTGATTTTGGGTGTTGATCTCAACTGCAAGTTTGCAATTTTGATTTTGTTATTGGGGTGTTGGATATCAGGTGCAAGTTCTTGCCTTTTATATTTTGATTTCAAATTGTTCATACGTCAAAATTATATTTTCATGTTGCCTCTTGCATTAAGCAATGCCGATTCTTTGCATTTTATGAGTTGAAGTGGATTTAGGTTGGTAGCACTCCACATTTTTATCACAAAATACAAAATTGTGTGCAATGGGCTTCATAGCAGCATGAAAAAGAAGCTTTTGTGGGTGGCTAAATTGCTTGGTAAAATCGTTTATGATTTAAGTTGTTAAGAAAAATTGCACGGATTCAATCAATGAGCATACATGTTGTAGGTTATCTAGAGTGTCGTTTTATTTAAATATTGAGTTTGGTCATGCGTTGTTTTCATTAGAAGTATGAGCTAGATTTTGAAATGATCTTACTGGTATCAAGTGATAGATTCATATGTTTTGAAGAATATGCACTGATTTATGTATGACATCTTAATGGTATCAAGTGATATATTCATATGTTTTTGAATAATATGTACTGTGATTTTTGTATGTATTTGATGATGATTACCATTCAGTCAGACTAATTTTGATCTATTTAAACCTTTAAAAACTAAAAAAACTAAGGAAAATTGCATAACCTACTTTTGCTTTTAAAGTGAGTGATATAATACTACTTCATATATAATCCAAATAGAGATGTGCTATCTATAATGAATTGGTTTTCTTTTCAGGCTTGATGTGTCTATATGGAAAAATTTTTATAGACAATTGTTTCTTCCATTTTAATTTTTCATATTGTCCTATCTTAACAGTCCATTTATCTTACAATCTCTGCAACACTTGTCTCTCAACATCTATCTAAATAATTCAACATGCTATTCTTGGCTACCTATTATTTGAATTGGTATCTTCATGTTCTCCATCCTTCACATGTTTTTCCTTTCTCCACTAGAAGTTTGAATTAGTGTCTTCCTGTTCTCCATCTTTCAAAATGTGATACCAGTGATTTGAATCAACTTAATATTTTATTTTGAAAAACAAATTTGACTAAGTTCTACTATGCAAATTTTGGGTCCATCTTCTCATTTCCGATCCTTGAAAAAAGCACAAACTTTGTCCATGATAACATCAAAATTTAGTGACAGAAAACATCAAAGAAAGAGAAGAAATTCGACCCACACAACAATCAGACAATCGATTGCACCATGATTATTTTGGGACCACCAATCTAGTGCTAACCTCCAACATATATACAAACATGGATTTGTTTCTACTAGGGGGTTTCCATTCTTAGTTTTCCAGGAACAAGACTCAATCAAGGATACAAGATCCTTGTCTTACTAGCCAACATGGAACCAAACTCTGCAATTACTTTGTCATTGAGATTCTATCTTCAGATCCTGTTGCATGACATCACTACTTGGTTTGTTTATTGCGGTGCTAAGGCTAATGTCTGGAGGCAGGAAGGCATGCCCGGAGAGACTTGCAGGGGAGTAAAAGACCAATTGAGAAAGCAAACACCATAATAACAAATGCAATACTTTGGCTAGGCCACCAATCGTTTTTTTGCATCAACTACACTCATACTTGATATGTTAGGCTATTACGGTAGGATTATCGTTAAGCAGATAAATTATTTTATAGATTCTCATTTCTCGTTCTGTTTCCCGTTTCTCGTTAGGTACCAATGTCTTACAGTGAAGATGGTAGTTTGACATTTGAAAAATTGTTGGCATGTGTCAATCTGTTCTTGCCGGCGATGGATCAGAAGATGAATTGAGCTATGGCAATGGGTGTGACAATTTGATGGAGTCTTTCAAGGTCTATGATCTGAATAATGATGGCTTCATTCCCTCCATGGAGCTTCAACAAGTGCTCAACAATTTGGGATTCGTGGAGGGTCAAGAGGTAGCCAATTTCTAGAAGATGACGTGCCTCGTGTGTGCCCTGCCAAACAGGGCAGGTGTAATTTTCTGCAATTTTTTTTATTTTTAAACTATTTTTAAATTATTAAAAATTTCAATCCTCCTGCAGGCATTAACAATGAAACGAAGAAATAAAATTAAAATAATTTTATGACCTCCAAAAAGAAAATTCTTTGACACATCTAGGCATGCAATGACATCAAAGACGATACACAAAATCATGAAAAAACCTAGAGTTTATTGGGTCTGTAGCATGTCCAATCATAGTACCATGAGTTTCAAAAAATTAGACCCCACGCAATTTGAGCAAAATAGATAAATCATGAGCCTAGCACATAAAGGCAAAGGAGGCACGGGTCTATCCAGCCCTTGGGACCTGTCACTTCTAAGAAAGCAAGTTGTGACCTACTAATGACTCTGGACAAGTATATAGTATGAACTTTCTCATTTAGATGTATAAAGATAAAATGCGTTCACTAATTTCATCATAAGAACAAAAAAATATAACTAAAAATTAAAATAGATTAGAAACGGAAAGGGGCTTGAAAAGAACAAGAAAGCTTACCTAAATAGAGTAAAGCGGTGGCATGCCTTGATAGACACCTCCACCAGGAACTCTTGGTGTTGGTGATTGGCCTGACTGCTCATGTTGATTCTGATAGGATGACAATGGATAGTGACTGCCTTCTGGAAATCCACTCGACTAAGAAGCTCCTGAAATCGGCGGAGCTCCATACATAGAGCCTCCACCGATACCACCATAACCTCCTGTTGTTTGACCACCTCCGTAACCAACAACTTGAGGAGGGCCACCGTATGGACCCAAACCCCCACTGTTCCCTCCATAACCACCCATTCCCAAAGATGTAGGCGCTTGTCCTGATCCACCATGCATAGGTCCATGTGAAGAGATCCCTAGGTTCATAGAAGACGGATTCATGGGATGATTCATGGATCCACCAGGAATCCCATTAGGGTTCAGGTGGCCTCCAAGCCCAGATACAACCAAGCTACCCAACCTGTGATGGCTCAAACCCTGATGTGCTGCTAGTCCTGTTGGATTTGAACCCTGGTTAACCCTAAGCCCTGGATTCACAAAACCATGCCCCATACCACCAAATTGCATTCCAGGGTTCGAAGAGACAACGTTGTTGGGATGATTCAAACCATTGATATCCGATCCATCTGCACCTGGCAGAACATTTATGCCGCCGACCTTCGACTTCTCACTTTCGACGGTGAACTCACAAAACATCTGATGCCCATCGATCATCTTCATGGGCTCCTCTAGCACACGCTTGGTTGCATCCACCGACTTGAAAATAAAAAGTGTGAAGCCCCTAGACCTGCCCGACTACTTATCAAACCCTAGAAGACCCTCTTCGATCTCACCGTATTGAGAAAAGAGGATCAGCAAACGATCTGCCGCCATGTCCATGGGTACATTCCCAACATAGATTTTGCGGGTAGAGACATCAGCCACTGGTTGGGTCGGCTCAAGGTTGGAATTTCATTTCATCCTTTTCCTTCAAATTATTTTTTTTGATGTTTTGAACTTTTAACTTTCCGGTCACAAAATGTTTTGGCGAAAAAATAACCCTTAGACATTAAAGTTTTATCAAAATAAATACCCTTCAATAATAATATTTTTATTAAAACCTTTAGTTTCCAATTAAAATATACAATAAACTCATTTATCCATGTTTTCCTTTAAGGATGGAACAAAACATCCTATCAACAATAACACATGGACTCAAAATAACATGTGCTGCAATTATTCATCTAAATTACCTTAAATAATAAACTTAGGAAAATAACAAAAGCGTGAATTGAATTGAAATGCCAAATAACTAGCATAGATCCATTTAAAATGGGATCTACCAAGCGCCCAGAGGGATCAAAACTCTCAGAATTGCAAACTATTTTTTAGACTGGAAATGTTGACAAATTGTGTAATGCAATGCTTATGGTTTTAATTTATCTCATTTATGTAGTTTTATATATACGGTTCCAAATGTGACATGTTATTTCTTATAATATTTTATTATTTTTTATAAAAGACACGTGTCATTTATAGGATGATCACGAAAGGAGTTACACATCTCCCCCTTATTGGGCTGTAGAATGTGCCTCTTCGACGCAATTATAATATGCCTTTGGTGGAGGCTAATGAGATTGTTCTATAAGGTTCTCTCCTTCCTTTTCCAAAAGAAGTTTATAATGTTGTTTTTCGTGGATATGAATGTTTTGGATTCTTTAACCATTAGTACACATGAACTTATAGACATAGGAAAATATTTAGAGTGGAGTTGTGTATGTATTATCCATGATGCACTCTCATCAAGATTTGATAAAATAAATTTATTGCTTTTTGCTTAATTCATAAATTTATTTAGTTTTCTAATATACCTAATCATTTTTTATTTTATTTTTTAAAATTCAATGATGTAAAATTTTATAATTTGACTTCACAATTTGAATATTAAAATTCTTCATAGCTTATGAGCATATGATAAAACCTATTTTTAAGACAAATTTTTGTGGTATTACTAGATTACCATAATGAGCATGTGCTTACTACACTTGATTTCTTGCAATAAATATTTAGATCTAATAAAACTTAGGTCGGGGATGAAATTTTTATCATTCAAATTGACAACTATGGGGACTGGGTATTTTCTTCTTTGAACCATTCTCTTAGACTATAAGTAAATAGAAATTTCTTTAAGCCATTCCCTTAGACTATAAGTAAATAAGAAAAAACCACCTTCAATTTTAAACATATTTAGAAACATTTTTTTAATCAATTACTAAAATTACAAAAATAATAAAATTTTACTAAATTTTAACATAAATAAAACCCTATTATTTTCCATACCAAGATTCCTCTACACGACGTGGTCTTTCTCTAAGGGTTGAAACTTAACAAGTAGTACACACTAGATGGTTGCGAGTGGTTGGATGAATTAATTTCAATTAGTTTACGAACAAGTAGCCTGGAGCCTACATAATTCATGAATCCGAAATCAGAACAATATGGAGGCATACACAGTTAATAAAGAATGGAACGGAATTAAATGGATTGATAAAAAAAAAATTGACTGTTTAAAAAAAGAATTAAATGTCAAAATCACGTGTTAAAGAATAGTTTATCCGTTCTGTTAGACGGCTTGCTAAATTTTTTAACAGTATTTGACGGGCAAAATGCCTCTTGACGGGCATTTTGCCCGTCAAATTCCAACCCTGGGCCGGCTATGAACCGGAAGAGTCCAACTAGCTCACAGTCATGCGGTCATCGATCTTCTTGCTTGGCTCCTTTAATGCATTAAGAGTACCATCCATGTGCTTGAAGGTGACAAAGTCATAACCTTTACTCTTCCTAGTGTTCTTGTCCATAATCACCACAACTTCCTCAAGCCCCCCAAATTGGGAAAATAGGGCCTTGAGGGACTCTATATTTGTGTCCCATCCGAGGTCACGGACGAAGAGATTTCTCTACATGGGGTCCTTCCCCATGATGGAGCGAACCTACTCCAATACATCCATGTGCTTCATGGTCGCCTCCTGTAGAATATCCAACAATTGCTCGTGGGTGAAGGGTTCAAAAATTTTCTATGCATCTTCCACGGCTATGTCCACCACACCATTCTCTTCAGCCTTTCGCTTCTTCGTAGACGCCTCCATTTTTAATTAAGACTATTGCTTCTTCCTCCTCCTTTGCAACTAATCGCCTGCACCCTCTTCGGCCAGATAGCTATAGAGCGCCTGCTCTTCGCTATGTAAGTGCCTTTAGTGCTATTTAGGTAACAAGACAATCTCAACCCTTGCTTTATAGGAGAGAGAAAAGAAAAATCTCCACCAAACTGTAACTTTGTTTATAACCACTACCATGATTCGCTATCCTTTTTATATAGAAAGTGAAGTGTGGTATGACGGGTTCTCTCTTTTTAGCCGACAAAGGGGCGTTGCGAATGAACAATGGTCAATTTGCTTGAGCGGTGAGTACTCTAGCTTTGTGTCTTCCTTCATTTGTGGGGGTATGTGTGTTTAATTAAAAGTTAGATTTAATATTTACAACTATAAACAAAATCTTGTAAAACTATATAATGCATGGAATTGTTTCTATATTATCATTATATTATCATAAAAAGAGATAACTGGAATGTGAACTATTGTTGGAATAAAAAGAGATGCTTGGAATGTGAATTGTTGTTGGAATAAACTCTCAATATCATTTCAACATAGGAAGCTCTCAAAGACGACATAGAGTGCACACATGGAAACCGAGCATTATTAAAATTTTGAAGGATTTCTTGTCAAATGAAAGTAATTTTTAAATCTTCCTATCTAAACGCATCTATTTAATCGAATGAAAATAATATAAGAAATATTTTAAAATGTAATATGTATTGTACAATTAGTTTTATATAAAAATAAAATTTATTGTGCATTATAAATTAGTTATAAAAGTTAAAAGTAAAATGTTATATATATATTTCTCCTTTAATATATATTTGGATCAAAACCCTTTCATGGAATGAAGTTTATTCATCATCTTAGATGTTTTTGGGGACAATGATATCACCTAAAAAGGCTTTGGAAAGAAATGGCAATCCTAAGATCTCCTATAACATTTAAATGAAGATTTCATAATATGGTTTTAGAGGTGAAGTTGAAGTGTATATGTGGCTTCAAAGAAAAATCAAACTAGGCTTTAGGTTTCCGAGGCACAAAATAAAAAAGATAAGTTAAATATAGCCCTTCAACACTTAGAAGGGTGAACACATACATGGCGGGTAAGGTGGATAGCCACACATCCCAAAGGAACTTTTAGTAAGTTCATACTTGCAATATCCCAAAGAGTTGACCAACATTTCACAACACCCCCTATAAGCCCAAATGTCACAAATGCTCTTATCCTTGGTCTAAAATCCCCAAATGTCACAAATGCTCTTAGCCTTGGTATAAAATCCATGTATGTACCCTCAAGAAACTTTATATCAATGGCCTCAAAGAAATGATCCCTTAGAAGACATGTATTGAAAAATAATCCAAGTTGTATACTATTAATATTACAATTTACTAAATTTTAACACTGCAGATGGATTCGGAGACCCCTTTCATTTACTAAATTTTAACACTACAGATGGATTTAGAGACATTTACTAAATTTTAACACTGCATATGGATTCGGAGAACCCCTAGGAGGGGGTCTCCAAATCCATCTGCAGTGTTAAAATTTAGTAAATTGTACAACTTCATTATCAAAATTATAATTTTCCATCGTTAGAATGACACAACTAAAAATGACCACATAAACGACCAATTTTTATGTGGTCATTTTTAGTTTAGTTCTTATATCGTGACCAAATTGGTCATTTATCTTGGTCATTTTTAGTTTAGTTCTTATCCCATGACCAAATTGGTCATTTATCTTGGTCATTTTTAGTCAATTCAATTAAAATTTCTCAATTTTGGTCATTTATCCCTTGAAAAAGCTGTGGTGACCAAATTTTTTGGTCACCTGGTCACTTATCTCTCATTTTGTACTAGTGATAGCAATAATTATCAAGGTCATTTAATGCGGAACATATAAATTAATTTGAATTCTTAACTAAGATAATTAATGACGATGACACGTCATATATCTCAAATAAATAAGATATAATTGTATTTGCTGCTTCAGATTTAAGCGGATGTTAATCTTCTTAACGATAGATCTTTGATGATTTATGCATATCGGTACAAATTACAGATTTGCTTAAGTTCTTGAAAGTGATTACATGTTGTACTATTGTGATGTTTTTGATGAAGTGCTGATAGTTTGTTTGTATGATGATGAAGGGGTCCTACGAGGTACCCTGGAGTTTACTTAGCTATGTTTATCTAGGCATTTGAATATTGTTTCCATGTGCAGACCACAAGTAAGAAATCCTATAAGACAACATGTATTAAGAGTACTCGTGTCTTTCAATTCAACGTCAATCTAAATTTAGAATGCTAAGTACTTCCTTGCGACACTAGTTACTGGAGGTATGGGTACATGGTTTTAATCCTAGTTTATGTACTGTCTTATGAAGCTCTTCAATGTTATCATTTCCATATCGTCCAAAAGTTCTGTTATAATGCTACATTTATTGTCATAAGACTACTACCATTAATATTAAAAACAACGATACTAATATCTATTGAGTATGCTATTATGAAGCTTGTAGAAATAATGTTTACACCTTCGAACTATGATTATAGTTAGCGTCTATAGGACTTAGAATACTCTATGTCATGTATTTATCATTTTGAATAAGTAAGGTGTAGTGACTAGCGTTGGTATTATGAACTTAGCTATTTGGGTGTTCCTTGTCAACACTTAAACTATACTTTTGATAATACAAAAGTCTTGTCCTACATGGTCATGATAGAAAACTTATTGTAATTATGGTATATATATGCTATGAACTAGCATTATGAAACTTCATTCTTATGCTTACACAGAACTATAGAGATGAAATAGATATATCATATAGTTTCTATGTATTTACATATTGAACGGACATGTAATTCAAATATTACGATGCCCAAGTTTTAAACTTGGAACTATATAAAATATGCCCTACATATTACGATAATATGGTTTTCATTATGCAATGATATGATTACAATATGCAATGATATGATTATCAATATGCAAACATATGTTTATCAATGTGCAATCCTAGCTATACTTTTAGCACTATAGGATATTATCCTATGCAAACCATGAATACGACGTAAACAAACCTTTTAAAGGCTAAGACTTTAAACAATAGATTGAATTATGCTATGACTTAGCTTTTTTCCTAAGTATTATTATCATATGTTATGCATTCACGATAATCTTGTTTATGATGTGATGAGTTGACGAGTATTAATTTGCCAATTGCAGGTTGACAGTGTCCCGATCATGTATTAAATGTTCTGCCCGAACTTCCTTAGTGGAAATTATGGTTGTCATACCACGTAATCCATCCATGTGAACTTTGATTGATAATGTAACTAGGAGTTCTTGCTGGCATGGTTGCTATATCGCCTCTCCTCCACACTGTACATGGTAATGTTCCTTGGCATGCAGGGTTGGCAACTTCGTAGTTGTTTGTAACTAATGAGATATCATTACAAGTTTTCCCGGTTTTGCAATGTAGCTTTGTTGGCTCTTTCTTGCTCGTTGATCTTACCAAATCTTGATTGTTGATTGTGGAACCCTAACCTCGTTGTGTGTAGTGGTATAAAGTTTCTCGGTCTTTCATTGTTATGTTGAGTTGAGGCCGACAGGCTGCCAAAATGTAGGGTTGAAGGAAGTTCCCTTCCATGGTTTCGATCCTGTGACCTGTGAGAGGTAGTTTTTTAATAGTTGCAGGCTTAGCTTCTTGCCATAGAGCCACGATACAGTAATACAAAGTGTGGTTTTCTGTCAGTTGTTGAGAGTGGTTTTGTAATTGGGGTTTGGATTTTCCTTCTGAAATTGTTCTTAGGGTTTTTGAAATTGTGGTTACTAATGTTGCTACTAGAATTCATCGTTCTTCTATTGGTGTGGTGTGCCATTGATCCGAGCTTCGATTAGAAGGTAAATTTTACGAGAATGAATAATGTTGTATTTCTTGTTTGTTTTCTTGTATCTTCTTGTTTTAACCCCTTCGATGCGTAACTTTGCAGGTACCAGTTTGAAGGATGGTTTCTGTGCTATACTGGAGAATGGAATATGCTTCTACTTCTCCTAGTAAGCTCCGGTGGTTCTTGAAACCCTCGTAGGTTCTCTTCGACATAGTTTTGATGGTGATTTTGGAGTGTTGAGTGTTGGAACCTTTCGATGTGTTTCAGAAATGATCAAATGTGAAATTTTAAATATTATTTTGATATCATACTGTAAGAGGTTGATCCTCTGTATTGTGTTTGATACTCGGCTCAGTTATTGTTTTTGTTGTAGCATTGGAACCGACCTTGAGTTGGTCTCTACGTCGTTGTTTGTTTAAGGGAAAAGACCCAGCGTGTTCTTGGAAAATTTGAATGGAAATGACAAAATCTCTGTCGTGCTTTATCTATGGTGTTAGGAATTCCTTAATGGAGTCGTGTTTCACTTGCTTCTATGCTATTGGTTCTCTTGTACTGTAATAATATCGTCTTGTTTAAAATAGATGTTAAAATTGCCTGTTTGGAAAACTGTTGATTCGAGTTCGAATACGAAACTAGCTCAAGTCGAATGTAATTGGTTGTTTCTTATACTTCGTCATTGATGTCGGTATTTAAGTGTTGGAAAGGTTATGAGATAATTTCAAATTTCAAATGTTTTTGCTAAAGATAGTTCTCAATGTCTGTTTTAATTCGTAAATGAATTCTACCTGTAGCTTTTGATTTCTATCTATCTTGCAATAGGCTATTGTACCAGAAGCTTAACCTGTTATAAAAGATCTCAGTAGTGTGAATGTTTTCGATGTTGAGATTTGTTCTTACTAGGGTTTGAGCTATCGTTAACAGTAGTATAAAATCGTGCTTTCTGCTATGTGGTAAATGTTATCTTGAAGAAGTTCGATATGCTAGTTAGGGTTTGGAAAAGAAATGTTTAAAGTTTGCCATGAAAGACTTGTGAAGAAAAAAAATGCATTCTGAAAACAAAACTAGGGTCTGATACTACTGTGAATAGAATTGTAAAATACTGGAACGAATGGATGATGAATAGCTTACATATAATAAATTTATGAAGAGAATAGATTTTACAGATAAACATACATGATATTTCTATCTGAAATGAATGCAATTGAAATGAAATCATATAAACCTTGTGCAGAGATAAATTATTGCAACTGCTATTATTTCCTGAATTGCACTTGCTTGAAAAACATGAAATGTATAATATTGATGCATTTGATTTCTATCTATAATGATTAGAGTTAAGAGAAATATATATGACTATGTAGAAAATAGACCATGTTTTTCTTTCATGTATTAATAAAAGAATTCTATATTACTGTTGATGCTATACTGTAATTTTTACTATGTTTTAATTATAGGACAGAATTTTAAACATAACACTTACTAAAATCATTTATCCAATCAATGGCAATCTGCCTATATCTCATCTATCATTAATTTGCTTCTCTATACTAGAGTATTATGCAGAGAACAACACGGGGAAAAATATAGAGATGGTACCATTGAAGGGCTTCCTGTTCCAAATGAAAGGATGCAAGTGGAACTTTTTGGACATCAAAAGTATGATGCAGACTGAAATACTGTTCTACACGATAGATCCATCCAGTTGGATCAGTACCATTGAAGCAAGGAAATTCCAGCTTTGGACCACGGAAATTGCTGGAAGAAGAGAACCCATTGGCTAGAGAAGATTCTTGCTGTCGGTTATTGTTCATGGATGAATGCTGAAGATGGAGGCTGAGAAATTTTTCAATCTTGGAGTTTGGTTTAGATGGTTACAAGTGCTTCCTCCATGGTTTTTGCACCTACACGGGTGACAACCATAACCAGGAGATTTTTTATTTTTATTTTTTTGGGGGAATGGATAGAAAAACACAAACAAAATATTATTTAGTAAAGGGAAATTTGGATTTGGGAAAAACTCGAAGGGGTAATTGGGGTTTTACTAGGTTTTGGACACTTTCTGATGGACAGGAAAGCAAACAATGGGGATTTCAGAAGTGGGTTGAAAGAATGAGAAAATTTGTCATAGAGGGACAAAGAAGCAAAAATAGGGAATGAACACGATGGCAAAATTTGAAGGCGAGTGGGTGAAAATTGAAGAAGTTATGGCAAACCCTAAAAATAGACAAATGTGGGATTTCTGGCTTTGGGAAGTGGAATTTGGGATAGGGTCCTCAGGAATGAAATATGCAGAATGGGATTGTAGGGGTGTCAAGGAAGTTTCAAGGGAAACAGAGTGAAAATAAGGGAGATATGGCCAAAAAACAGAATTGTATACTTTTTTTTTCAGGAATGGATCTACAACGGCGCGGAAGGGATCTGAAACAGATAGATCGACAATGGCGCGGAAGTGATCGGAAATAGAGGGATCTGAAACGGCATTGAATGGATAAAAAACGTATAGATCTGAAACAGATAGATCTACAATGGCATGGAGGTGATCAGAAACAGAGGGATCTGAAACAAAGCGAATGGATAAATCTGAAATATATCTGAAATGGATGGATCTGGAACGGCTTTTAGAATGGATCTAAAATGACTGGATTTGAAACGATGCAGAAGTGAGCAGCAACAGTTCAGCTGAAAATAGATATGGACCCCAGGTATGTTCGGCTTCCTATCGATTCAAGGGATTCACTCGGCCACCAATGCTATCTGACGGATTGCGTATTGGGGCAGTACCCCTCACTCCATAGCTCAGGTAAAGCTGATAACCGCTTTGCCACAAATGATGGCTCTTGGTTTACTTCACGGGTGGGAACTAGTCAATCAGGTAGGGGTCGTTGCCCTTTTCGCTGGCAGGTCCTCTCAATGGGCCAGCTACTTTGGGGTTCCTATGGTACTCCTCACAATGAGTTTTAGGGCTTATGCCCAAGTACTTCTGTAACATCCCATATTTTCATAAAAATTTAAATTTTTTGTAAATAGCAATAATTAGCTTAATTAATGATAATTTGTAACTGCGGAATTTAATAATACGAGCTGCAACAATGTTAATCTTAACAACTGTTGTATTAAACATAAATAATTTTCTATTATAACTACTACGTCGGCGTCATCTTAATTATATTTATAACGACTATCATTAAGTAGTTAAATGCATGAATAGATCAACTTTTGAGGCAACACCTTTTTAATGTAATGATGTAATAATGAAATTCCAGGTTAGAAATATGATATGGTACTTTTTCTTTGAGACGATACCGACAGTTTGCTTCTTTGCTGCCCAAGGGATTCCTATAAGGGACCCCGAAGATTACTTAGCTGCAACGCTAAAGCATTAGACCTATTCGATGTGCAGATGACAGGTAACGAGTTTCATGATTGCAAACAAATTCCAGTTTCGTGTAAAGTTCAAATTAACGTCGTAAATAAAATAGCATGTTTAGATATTGCTGCAATTATCAAAACATACAGCTATGACTCACATGCTTACTCCTTTTCTTTCCAAGGTTCATCTTATGACTGAATAAACTCAACCCAAGTTAACTGTCGAACAAGTATCTTATTAACAACATTACTATTGTTGTCGTCATTATTCTAGCTGGTTTTAGTGATGGCTATCTTGTTGTCGTCATTTAGAATGATAATACCAAAATGTATGTAAAGGTTTTGAGCTTGTAAGCTCTTGCAACCAATATTATTCAATATATATGAAGAGATAAAAACAATAATATATTAACATGACTAACCAACTGTTATGTAGATATAGTGCAATTAAGCTTTGGACTATATATATAATGGTTATTCTATTTATAAACAAAACACAAACTTTCCAAAGTCTTTATGAAAACAATAGTGTGACTATTCCTATTTTCGATTTAATGTCAATATTAAAACATATATTGGAGATATTGGCAATATAGGCATCATTAGAATCTTGACAATACTATGCAAGTGTTGTAAATTAAATACAAACATTATAATGTATGAAAATGATTACAATACAATGCAAACCTTTGGAATTATAATCATGTATTTGCATACACGTTATTACCATTATAATGAACACGACATTGTAAAAATATTGTTATGTTAAAAAATGAAATATGTAAAGTTTGTTATCACATCAAGGTACTGACAGGCATTAAAATGGGGTTTGATAGGTCGCTAGCTCATAAATTCGACGTTGGTCTTGAGATGTGGAAAAGATCATAGAAGGATATTACAATTAAAGTTTTGGTACTGCATTAATGCCGAGTTGTAACTCCAGGAATCCACGTAGACGTGAATACCTCCATACTTGTTGATGTGTAAGGGTCTTACGTCAAGTGTTGATCGTGCTTGCTCCACTGCGTGCCATAGTGGCAATGTCTGGAGGTAATGCAGAGTGGGCAGTAAATTCTATATGTGACAAGTCGTTGAATCAATTAAGTTGACATGAGTCTCGAACTGTAAAAAGATCCTGTAATGATCTTCCATTAACAAAATGGCGCCATATCCCTGCCGAGTTGGATAGCCCATATTTCCACGTAGGTGTGCTTTCCTTGTTGCTTGCTATTTTGGTAGAATAATACGCCCTGGTACCGGTTGTTTCTGACTTAAGTGTTTTCCAAGGTGGCTACATCAAACGGTAATGGAGGATGGCATTAAATGTTTATTTAGTTGATACCAAAGTGGCCATAGCAGGCACTCTTGTAATCGTCGATGATCATGAGTCTAAACCATCGGATGGAAACCCTAAAGTCTACCGTGTAATTGAATTAAGAACTTGGAAAAGTGGTTCATTGTGTTATTGTTTTTGCTAGAGGTGGCCAACAGGCTGCTGATATTTTGCTAGGAAGTTTGCAAGGGTTTTGAACCCAAGATCTCTGAACTGGTGTAGAAGGTTGCAGGTTTTAACCTCTGTAATGGTGTTGTATTTTTAGATGGATTCCAAGTTTAGAGTGATAAAATGTTGAAGGTTTGAAGTTCTTCATCGTGTGTTACATCTGTGGTGCCAACTACAAATGCTTGTGTTCTCTCGTCGAGACTGGAACAAATCCATTATCGTCTTCCTGGTGTATGCCAAGAACTATCCACACAGTATGGAAAAATAGCATGAGTCTAACTCCGAACTATTGCTTGCTAGGTACAGGGTTTTGGAAAGGTTTGTCGAAAAGGAAACTCAAGCTCTTACACCGGTAAGCTTCGGGTCTTCCATACCCTTGTAGTGCTCCTCATCTTTGAATGCAAGGTTCCATGAGATAAAAACGCCCTACCAAGACGTATCGAAGCTCTGTCGTTGATGGTGTTTGAAGATGTTTTCAAAATGTGTTTACTGTTTGATACTCCAGTTCTCAAACATTTATTTGATACTTTGGTTTCTATATTTTGCAAACTTTGATGTTTATCGACTGGAGATATAACTCGTCGATTTTGAATAACTGGGCTCTTTTTCCTATTGAAATTTTGGGATAAACCCTGTGTAACTTTGTTTTTCAAAACATGATATAAACATTGCTGGAGAGCTTTGTGTTCGTTTTAGAGGTTGCTCTAATGTAATATTTTAAGACTCTGTGAGATTCGACTTGTTTTCGTGTTCGTTTATAACAGTAGGAAAGAGAGCCGAGGGCTCGATCTCTATATAGGATAATACTCCTTTTTGGTAATACAATGTATGTTAAAACATTCGTATAGCTATCTGGTTTGTTTATCTGGGTACTGTAAGTTGATGTCGTAAATCCTTGTTTGGTAATGTTGATAGATAATAGAATGAAAAGTCGAAATGGTTTACAATAATAAGTACAATGGAAACGAATATTATTAAACCCTAAATTTGTGTTTTATTTATATTTGGATAAATTAAAGATAAAAATGGAAGACTAAACCTAACTAGGGTTTGAAATGAAAACTAAACAAAATATGAATAACACTAACAACTTTGCAATAGAATAGGTGAGTATAAAGAAGTAATGTTTATAGAGTCTCTACTGTTTGATAGGATGATAATTAACACGATGTTTATAATAAGAGATAGAAAACTATTTCTTATCAACAACATAATATTTCTATTACGTCTATTATCTGTTTGAACTGTAAGTTTATGAAATTGATAAAATAAGAAATGAAAGAGGAATGGTGTGTGTATGAATGTATTGTAGAAACTTAAAAATTGTAGAATGACTGTGAAAAGATTTTTGTTTACAGCATGTAATTCAAGTTAATAGTACAGAAAGATAATAACCTAAAAAAAACATTAATAGAGATGATGAAATCAAGTATCTGTAAACAATAAGAATTCTGGTAATGATTGTTATGTATAATCTTATTTGGATGATCACTGTCATTTAATTGTTACTCTGTTATGATACATGTATACCTATGATTTCTATATTTTTCTTTTATACAGAATATTGATAAGAATGCAGAATTTATACATTATTTAAATTCTCAGAAAGCTCTGATACTTATAATACATACATAGATATTATACAAAATCTTTCTACTATTAATTAACTTGGAAACAAAAAAACTGAAACATAAATAATTATTATCTACTTATCGAATTTAAATGGCAACTTGCCTATCTTCTAATCTATTTTAATCTTCCTATCTCTACTAGATTAAGATGCTCCCAAACAACGTGTGGAAAAATGGGGATATTGATTTATCAATTTTAACATTTAAACTTAAACATTCAGACTTAAACATTTCCAAAATTAGATTCTTTTCGAAAGCAAACAAACAGAATAATACTAGATAAACAAAACATAATTATTTACTGAGAATAAGTTAGGAATCTTTTATGAACCTGAGAAACTCTGTAGGGAAACAAAAAACTCAGGAAGACTGTTCCACCCAACCAAATTCCTGAAAACAATCAAATACTATCTTAGGACCCCCCAGCCTGTTCATTGAACCACCAGGAGGAAGAAGCTTCAGGAATTAGGACTTCTTCTTGTTGTAGCAGTAATCTTCTAATTCTTCAATAGGTAGCAGTCCAAAAGACTTGCTCCTACAACTCTGTTTCTCCTCAATGATAAGCAAAAATCAGTTTTCCAATCACCACTAACCTCCCTTATTCGAATCTCTTTTGAAATCACCTGATTTACAAGAGGAAAATATTCTACAAAAAAATTGATTAAGGGCTGCCTGCCCAATTCGAATTTTCCTTTATATGCTGCCTAGGCCTTTTCAAATGTTACTGGGTCATTAAATGAGATTCCTGCTCACTCCCTCCACTTGGGGGATAATGCCCTATTTTAGGGGAAGTTGTCCCATAACCAACAGTTAGTGGTGTGATGTAACTGCTTCCATGTGTCCCATACCTTCCAACAACTTCCATTCCTCCTTAGTGGGTCAGTGAACACTCATTCAACAGTCTTCTTGAGTGTTTGTCTCCTAATTAATTTATTTAAATAATAATATTCAGTAATTACATTCATCCATGATCAAAACTGATCATAATTACAAAACTTGTAATTAAATTTAACATAAAGTATTTTTGCAAATAAATAATAATGTTCAGAAATTTGGGTAGGTGACATACACCCCCCCTTAAGTCTCAACATCGTCCTCGATGTTGGCTAGTCACTCCTTGAGTGTTCCTGAAATAGAGTTGGGTATGCTGCCCGCATACTAATCTCCAACTCCCAGGTTGCCTCTTTTGGGCTAAGGTGCTTCCATTGCACCTTCACTTGCCCAATGTTGCGATTCCGGAGAATAGTTTCCCTCCTTCCGAGGATACAATCCAGTTCCACCAGAAAATCTCTGTCTTGTCCCACCTTCAATATCTACCATGGAGATTTGATGATCTGCTTGCCTTTTATCAAGTGCTGCATTAATTCTTGGCATCTCCCTTGCTACATCTCCAACAGTAGGTTCAATCTTAATAGAGTTGATGTTGTTTGCTTTCCGCTTCCGTAAGGGACATTCTGATGCGTAATGAGGGCCTTGACATTCAAAACATTTAATATGTGTCTTTGGCTCACTGGTCTTGGAAATATTAGATGCATTTTTTGGTTCTATAGAATTCTGCTGTGAATTATTTCTGGAATTATTTCCTTGAAAATTTCGATTCTGAAAATTCTTCCTTTGGAATCCGGAATTCCCACTGAGGCTGAAATTTTTCTTCTTCTGTTCAAAATTGTTGGGCTTATGATTTTTCCAATTAGACATACCCTCTCTCTTCCTATTTGTATCATAACAAAAAACTGCCTTCCTCATAGCCTCCTCTAATGTTTTAGGACTGTCATACTCAATTCTATCTTTAATGCTGAAAGGTAAACAACTTAAGTACCTTTGAATTCTGGTTTTTCTTCTATGAAGTAGGGTACATATCTCAGTAAGTTTAGAAACTTACTGTTTAATTCCTTCATGTTCATACCTCCCAACTTCAAATCATAGAAATCTTTAGATTTTTCTTCGTAGTACTGTTTAGATAGATACTTCTTTTTGAAATATCATTTGAAAGCACTCCAGCTTACATCTTTATCCTTGATGCCCTTTACCCTTTTGACATCCTGCCACCAGATATCCACTTTTCCGGTTAAGTTATATATAGCCATTTTTGCTTTTAAGAACTCTGAATAGTTGTAGATATGGAAGTATTTCTTCATCCCTGACAACCAAGCTTCAGCTGCCTCGCCTTTCTCAGTTTCTCCATTGAAAGTTGGAGGTATTATCTTCTTGAATTCTCCAGAAATCTGCTCATATTCTTTTTTATTTTTCTTTCTTGGTTTGGAATCTTCTTCACTACTGTCACTGGTGTAATTACCTTTCTTTTTGCGTTCTGCAATAGCATCTCCAGATGAGGTTGAGCTATCTTTTACTTTACTAAATTTGATGTCCTGATTTTTATCAATGTGAGGCATGTTCTCAACTTTGGAAATATCCTCATCATTTTTCTCTTGTTCCTCTATTTGGCTATGTTCAAATAGCACTTGATTCAGTTGTTCCTGTGCTCGCATAATCCTTTCATTATCTAGTTTCACAGATCTGATTTCTGCTTTTAAATCTTGAAATGCACGTAACAGTTCCGTTGAACTGTTATTTGTTTCCCCATGACCTTCCTCTACATAGTGTTGTCCCGAACTGCGACTGTTAGGCTGAAATCTGTCACTTAAATGTTCAGTTGAGTTCTCCATACCTGTAACTTAAAATAAATTATGAAGATAACATAATAATAAAATTTTTAAGTTAGTACAATTTTCTGTTGTATATAAAAATTTCTACTGCGTGTTTTGGACCTCATTTAGGCCTAGAGTTTGAATCTGTGCTCTGATACCACATGTAACATCCCATATTTTCATAAAAATTTAAAATTTTTGTAAATAGCAATAATTAGCTTAATTAATGATAATTTATATCTGCGGAATTTAATAATACGAGCTGCAACAATGTTAATCTTAACAACTGTTGTTTTAAACATAAATAATTTTCTATTATAACTACTACATCAGCGTCATCTTAATTATATTTATAACAACTATCATTAAATAGTTAAATGCATGAATAGATCAACTTTTGAGGTGACACCTTTTTAATGTAATGAAATGTATGAATGATGTAATAATGAAATGCCAGGTTAGAAATATGATATGGTACTTTTTATTTGAGACGATACTGATAGTTTGCTTCTTTACTGCCCAAGGGAGTCCTATGAGGGACCCCAAAGCTTACTTAGCTGCAACGCTAAAGCATTAGACCTGTTCGATGTGCAGATGATAGGTAAGGAGTTTCATGATTGCAAACAAATTCCAGTTTCATGTAAAGTTCAAATCAATGTCGTAAATAAAATAGCATGTTTAGAGATTGTTGCAATTATCAAAATGTACAGGTATGACTCGCATGCTTACTCCTTTTCTTTCCAAGGTTCATCTTATGATTGAATAAACTCAACCCAAGTTAACTATCGAACAAGTATCTTATTAACAACATTATTGTTGTTGTCGTCATTGTTCTAGCTGGTTGTAGTGATGGTTGTCTTGTTGTCGTCATTTAGAATGATAATACCAAAATGTATGTAAAGGTTTTGAGCTTGTAAGCTCTAGCAACCAATATTATTCAATATATATGAAGAGATAAAAACAATAATATATTAACATGACTAACCAATTGTTATGTAGATATAGTGCAATTAAGCTTTGGACTATATATAATGGTTATTCTATTTATAAACAAAACACAAACTTTCCAAAGTCTTTATGAAAACAATAGTGTGACTATTCCTATTTTCGATTTAATGTCAATATTAAAACATATATTGGAGATATTGGCAATATAGGCATCGTTAGAATCTTAACAATACTATGCAACTGTTGTAGATTAAATACAAACATTACAATGTATGAAAACGATTACAATACAATTCAAACCTTTGGAATTATAATCATGTATTTGCATACACGTTATTACCATTATAATGAACACGACATTGTTAAAATATTGTTATGTTAACAAATGAAATATGTAAAGTTTGTTATCACATCGAGGTACTGACAGGCATTAAAATGGGGATTGACAGGTCGTTGGCTCATAAATTTGACGTTGGTCTCGAGCTGTGGTAAAGATCACAGAAGGATATTACAATTAAAGTTTTGGTACTGCATTACTGTCGAGTTGTAACTCCAGGAATCCACGTAGATGTGAATACCTCCATACTTGTTGATGTGTAAGGGTCATATGTCAAGTGTTGATTGTGCTTGCTCCACCGTGTGCCATAGTGGCAATGTCTGGAGGTAATGCAGAGTGGGCATTAAATTCTATATGTGACAGGTCGTTGAATCAATTAAGTTCACATGAGTCTCGAACTGTAAAAAGATCCTGTAATGATCTTCCATTAAAAAATGGCGCCATATCCCTGCCGAGTTGGATAGCCCATATTTCCACGTAGGTGTGCTTTCCTTGTTGCTTGCTATTGTGGCAGAATAATACGCCTTGGTACTAGTTGTTGCTAACTTAAGTGTTTTCCAAGATGGCTACGTCAAACGGTAATGGAGGATGGCATTAAATGTTGATTTTATTGATACCAAAGTAGCCATAGCTGGCACTGTTGTAACCATCAATGATCGTGAGTCTAAACCATCGGATGGAAACCCTAAAGTCTACCATGTAATTGAATTAAAAACTTGGAAAAGTGGTTCATTGTGTTATTGTTTTTGCTAGAGGTGGTCGACAGGCTGCCGAGATTTTGGTAGGAAGTTTGCAAGGGTTTCGAACCCAAGATCTGTGAACTGGTGTAGAAGGTTGCAAGTTTTAACCTCTATAATGGTGTTGTATTTTTAGATGGAGTCCAAGTTTAGAGTGATAAAATGTTGAAGGTTTGAATTTCTTCGTTGTGTGTTACATCTATGGTGCCAACTGCAAATGATTTCGTTCTCTCATTGAGACTGGAACGAATCCATTATCGTCTTCCTGGTGTATGCCAAGAACTGTCCACACAGTTGTGAAGGTAAGCATCCAAGATGATAATATTTCTTTTACTGTACTTCGATTCTCAGTTTGAAAAATAGCATGAGTCTAACTCCGAACTATTGCTTGCTAGGTACAGGGTTTTGGAAAGGTTTGTCGAGGGTTTGACAAAAGGGAAACTCAAGCTCTTACACCGGTAAGCTTCGGGTCTTCCATACACTCATAGTGCTCCTCGTCTTTGAATGCAAGGTTCCACAAGATAAAAACAACCTACCAAGACCTATCGAAGCTCTGTCGTTGATGGTGTTTGAAGATATTTTCAAAACGCGTTTACTGTTTGATACTCAAGTTCTCAAACGTTTATTTGATACTTTGGTTTCTATATTTTACAAACTTTGATGTTTATCTACTGGAGATATAACTCATCGATTTTGAATAACTGGGCTCTTCTTCCTATTGAAATTTTGGGATAAACCCTGTGTAACTTTGTTTTTCAAAACATGATATAAACATTGCTGGAGAGCTTTGTCTTCGTTTTAGAGGTTGTTCTAATGTAATATTTTAAGACTCTGTGAGATTCAACCTGTTTTCGTGTTCTTATAACAGTAGGAAAGAGAGCCGAGGGCTTGATCTCTGTATATGATAATACTCCTTGTTGGTAATACAATGCATGTTAAAACATTTGTATAGCTATCTGGTTTGTTTATCTGGGTACTGTAAGTTGATGTCGTAAATCCTTGTTTGGTAATGTTGATAGATAATAGAATGAAAAGTCGAAATGGTTTACAATAATAAGTACAATGGAAACGAATATTATTAAACCCTACATTTGTGTTTTATTTATATTTGGATAAAATAAAGATAAAAATGGAATACTAAACCTAACTAGGGTTTGAAATGAAAACTAAACAAAATATGAATAACACTAACAACTTTGCAATAGAATAGGTGAGTATAAAGAAGTAATGTTTATAGAGTTTCTACTGTTTGATAAGATGATAATTAACATGATGTTTATAATAAGAGATAGAAAACTATTTCTTATCCGCAACAAAATATTTCTATTACGTCTATTATCTGTTTGAACTGTAAGTTTATGAAATTGATAAAATAAGAAATGAAAGAGGAATGGTGTGTATATGAGTGTATTGTAGAAACTTAAAAATTGTAGAATGACTATGAAAAGCTTTTTGTTTACAGCATGTAATTCAAGTTAATAGTATAGAAAGATAATAACCTAAAAAAAAACGTTAATAGAGATGATGAAATCAAGTATCTGTAAACAATGAGAAATCTGGTAATGATTGTTATGTATAATCTTATTTGGATGATCACTATTATTTAATTGTTACTCTGTTATGATACATGTATGCATGTGATTTCTATATTTTTCTTTTATACAGAATATTGATAAGAATGCAGAATTTATACATTATTTAAATTCTCAGAAAGCTCTGATACTTATAATACATACATAGATATTATACAAAATCTTTCTACTATTAATTAACTTGGAAACAGAAAAACTGAAACATAAATAATTACTATCTACTTATCGAATTTAAATGGAAACTTGCCTATCTTCTAATCTATTTTAATCTGCTTATCTCTACTAGAGTACGATGCTCCCAAACAGCATGTGGAAAAATGGGGATATTGATTTATCAATTTTAACATTTAAACTTAAACATTTCCAAAATTAGATTCTTTTCGAAAGCAAACAAACAGAATAATACTAGATAAACAAAACAGAATTATTTACTGAGAATAAGTTAGGAATCTGTTATGAACCTGAGAAACTCTGTAGGGAAACAAACAACTCAGGAAGACTGTTCCACCCAACCAAACTCCTGAAAATAGTCAAATACTGTCTTAGGACCCCCGAGCCTGTTCGTTGAACCACCGGGAGGAAGAAGCTTCAGGAATTAGAACTTCTTCTTGTTGTAGCAGTAATCTTCTAATTATTCAATAGGTAACAGTCCAAAAGACTTGCTCCTACAAATCTGTTTCTCCTCAATGATAAGCAACACTCAGTTTTCCAATCACCACTAACCTCCCTTATTCGAATCTCTCTTGAAATCACCTGATTTACAAGAGATAAATATTCTGTAGAAATATTGATTAAGGGCTACCTGCCCAATTCGAATTTGCCTTTATAGGCTGCCTAGGCCTTTTCAAATGTTACTGGGTCATTAAATGAGCTGCCTGCTCACTCCCTCCACCTGGGAGATAATGCCCTATTTTAGGGGAAGTTGTCCCATAACCAACAGTTAGTGGTGTGATGTAACTGCTGCCATGTGTCCCATACCTTCCAACAACTTCCATTCCTCCTAGTGGGTCAGTGAACACTCATTCAACGGTCTTCTTGAGTGTTTGTCTCCTAATTAATTTATTTAAATAATAATATTCAATAATTACATTCATCCATGATCAAAACTGGTCATAATTACAAAACTTGTAATTAAATTTAACATAAAGTATTTTTGCAAATAAATAATAATGTTCAGAAATTTGGGTAGGTGACAACTTCCAACAATTAAGTGGATAGGGATTATTCCTAGATCCGAAGTTGCAACAGATGCGAAAAAAAATTTGGCAGAAATTTCACCTAGCAAGCCCAAGAAAGTGCTCTGATACCAGATGTGAAGAACCTACAACAAATGAAAATACACGAGATAGCAGAAATAACAGAACTCGAAATCACTATTATTGAGCGCAGGCCACTTCGAGGGGGCAATCTCCTTTGAGCAAGCTCAATACAAATAATTTCACTGTACCTTCATTGGTCTCAACACAAACTTATATACTAAGTTTAGGCGCCAATACCATGGGTCAATACCATGTGTCAATACAAACCATGGGCCAATACAAACTATGGATCAAAAATTACTACGGGACAACTTACAAAGCATATGCGTCCAACAACAATAAGATAAACTTTGGATCAACAAATACTACAGGACGACTTACAAAGCATATGCATCCAACAACAATATACTAACAAAGTAAATAGAAAGGTTGACATGGGTTCTTAACCATATTTCACAAAGCTTTATCATTTAGAATCAAACACAGATCAGAAAATAAAATAACTTATTTTTCATGACAGAGTTTAATAATTCTACTAAACAGAAACATTAAACTGTAAACAAAAGTAGAAACAATAAAACCTAGTTATCTGTAGGGAAACAAACAGCCCAAGGAACCTATTCCACCCAACCAATTCCTGAAGACAGCCAAGTTACTTGCCTTAGGACCCCCGAGCATGTTCACTGAACCACCAGGAGGAAGAAACTTAGAAGCTTAGGACCTCAATTTGCAGTAGCAATAGTTATCCAGTCTTAAGGAATATGTAGTCAAAGGGACCGGCACCAACACCTCTGGTTTTCCTTCTCAGAATAATTTGCAGACTTACAGTTGCACTCTCACATAGCCTCCCTATTCAAACCTCTCAGTGATCACCTGATGCACTCGAGGAATATTTCTGTAGAAAATATTGTAAGTGAGCTTCCTGCCCAATTCGAATTGCCTTATGTAGGCTGCCTAGGCCTTTTATTGGTTAACTGGTCATTTAATGAGCTGCCTGCTCACTCCCACCACCTGGGGGATAATGCCACAATTTTAGGGGTAGTTGTCCCATAACCAACAGCTAGTCGTGAAGTGCAATTACTGCCATCAGTCCCATGCCTTCTAACAACTTCCATTCCTCCTAGTGGTTCAATGAACACTCATTTAACAGTTCCCTTGGGTGTTTGTCTCCTACTTTATTTTATTAAATAATAATAATCAGTAATTACATTCAACCTTGACCAAACTTGGTCATAATTACAAAAATTTGTAATTAAAATTTAACATAAAGTATTTTGCCAATAAAATAATATTTTCAGAATTTGGGTAGGTGACATACATCCCCCCTTAAGCCTCAACATTGTCCTCGATGTTGGTTAATCACTCTCTGAGTGTTCCTGAAATAGAGTTGGGTATGCTGCCTGCATACTACTCTCCAACTCCCAGGTTGCCTCTTCCGAGCTAAGGTGCTTCCATTGCACCTTCACTTTCCCAATGGTGCGATTCCAGAGCAGAGTTTCCCTCCTTTCGAGGATACAGTCTGGTTCCACCTGAAAATCGCCATCTTGTCCCACCTGTACATCATTCTAGTTTACAACATGAGTAGCATCGTGTACATACTTCTTTAAGAATGATATATGAAAAACATTATGTATCTTTAAATTTGGTGGCAAAGCCAGTTGGTATGCCACTGGTCCAACCCGTGACAATATTTCGAAAGGACCACAATACCTGTGTGCCAACTTGGCACAACTTCCCAATTTCAATGAACTCTTTTTCGATCTTACCTTGAGGAACACATGTTCACCAACCTGGAACTCTTTATGGGTCCTTTTAAGATCTGCTTGACTCTTTTGCCTATCTTGGGAAGATTTTAGATTTCCTTGTACCTGTTTCACAATTAGTTCTAACTCCTGCAACAATTCAGGTCCTAAAACAACTCTATTTATTGGGTCATTCCAAGAAACAGGTGTATCACATTTCCTACCATAAAGAATTTCAAATGGTCTAAGTCTGGTTGATGCATGATAATGGTTATTATATGCAAATTCTGCTAAATGCAATTAGTCTTCCCACTTACCAAGCTGATCCTTAACATACATTCTCAATAAGTTTTCCAAAACTTGATTCACCCTTTATGTTTGTCCATCCGTTTGTGGATGAAATGTTGTATTGAAGTTTAAGGTTGTATTCAACCCTTTAAACAAAGGCCTCCACAAGTTTCCAGTAAACTTAGAGTCTCGATCTGAAATTATCACCTTCGGTATACCATGTAGTCGAAAAATCTGCTTCATGAAGATTTTTGCAATGTCTGGAGCCTTATGAGTAGTCTTCACAGGTATAAAGTGTGTTGCCTTGCTAAGTTTATCCACTACCACCATGATAGAGTCATTTTGTTTCTGGTTTTTGGGTAGCCCAATAATAAAGTCTATGCTTATCACTTCCCATTTCCAGCTAGGTATAGGCAATGGCTGCAACAATCCAGCTGGATGTTGATGTTCAACTTTTACGTTTTGACAGTCCAAACACTTAGCTATGTACTCTGCTACTTCATCTTTCATTCTGGGCCAATAGTAATCTTTCTGTAGCATAGTAATGGTTTTCTGATAACCTGGATGGCTAGAGTAATGGCTTTTGTGCATCTCATTTAAAATCAGAATTTTAACTTTTGGTATGTTGGGTACATACAATCTGTTTTTGTATAATAACAGTCTGTTTTCCTTCAAACTGTAATCTGCCATAGAATTTCCAGAATTTTTGTTTGCTATCTTTTCTTGTAAATTCTTGTATTCTTCATCCATTTCACTCCTTTCAAGGATTTGATTTTCTAAGTATGTTGAATAAGTACTGATGGCTGAAATAAAATTCAGTTTTGCTTTACGACTCAATGCATCTGCAACCTTGTTCTCTTTCCCTTTAATATGATGAATTTCGAAATCATACTCACTTAGGAAAGTTAACCATCTAGCTTGTCTAGCATTCAGATTTTTCTAATCTAATAAATATTTTAGACCCATGTTATCTGTCAACAAGGTAAATTTTCTACCAATAAGGTGATGACGCCACATTTTTAAAGCATGAATTACTGCTAATCACTCTAAATCATAAGTAGAGTAGTTCTTCTCATGTATTTTCAACTTTCTTGATTCGTATGCCACAGCATACCCTTCTTGTGTTAGGACTCCACCGAGTCCGTCATTACATGCATCTGTGCAAACTATAAAATCCTTATTAGGATCTGCTATCCTCAAAATAGGTGCTATAGTCAATAAATATTTTAACTTCTTAAAACTATCTGAACATTTCTGATCCCACACAAATTTCTTTCCTTTCTTCTGCAAGGAGGTTATGGGGTTTGCAATATTTGAAAAACCCTCTATAAATTTTCTGTAATATCCAGTAATACCTATAAATGATCTTACATCCGACACATCCTTAGGAATCCGCCAATCATTAATGGCCTTTATCTTATCGGGGTCAACCGAGATTCCTTCTTTAGAAATTATGTGTCCTGAATACTGAATTTTGTCTTTGTAAAAATCACACTTACTAAACTTAGTGTATAGTTGATGATCTCTCAAAACTTGTAAGATAATCCATAGATGTTAGTCATGCTCTTCTTTGCTTTTAGAACACACTAAAATGTCATCTATAAACACAACAACAAACTTATCTAAGTATTTGTGTAGAATATTGTTCATCAAACACATAAATATAGCCGGGGCATTAGTCAAGCCAATTGGAATGACTACGAACTCATAATGACCATATCGAGTTCTGAAAGTTGTTTTGAAAATATCCTCATCCTTAACCCGCACTTGATGATATCTTGATCTTAGATCAATATTTGAAAATATCGTTGCTCTACGTAGCTGATCAAATAGATCGTCTATGGAGGGCAACGGATATCGATTCTTGATTGTCATCTTATTCAGCTGGCGATAATCTATGCACAGTCTAAGGGTTCCATCTTTCTTCTTAACAAATATAATAAGTGCTCCCCAAGGAGACACGCTGGGTCTTATATAGTTTTAGTCAATCAGTTCCTTCAACTGTGATTTCAACTCGTTTAATTCCAGTATATTCATCCTATATGGAGCTTTAGAATTCAGTACTGCTCCTGGTATTAGCTCGATGGTAAAATCTAAATCTCTTTTAGGAGGTAATCTTGGAATCTCCTCAGGAAAAACATCTTTGAAATCTTTCAGGACGGGTATGTCTTCTAGTTTCAGTTTGTCCTCTTGGTGAATAAATGGTGATAGATGTAAAAAGTGATAAAGGGATGTGGGAGATAAAATGCTCAAAAATCTAATTGCAACCGTGTGTGCAAAATGGGAGCTCTCAAAAAATGCGGTGCTCAAGACAAAAACAAGCTCAAAACACTTGCTGCAATAGTGTGCTACAACAAGTGGAGTGGCAATAAAATGGTCAGAATACCAACAAGTAGCACACCTAAAAAATAAAAAGGTAGACTCACTAATCCAATGAGGGTATAGGAGCATGCAAACACCTATATAAAAGTTATGAAAGCTCACACAAATCATATCCCTTACAGGGTGATGAAATCCACAGTCAAGCAATATGAAATGGAGAACCAAATGGCTAAGGATATCCCTCTATAGAGAGGGACTCCGGGTAAACGAGTCCTAGAAGAATGGAAACTAAGCTACCTCGTTCATGGCACGTCCAGAAAGGTATCCGACAGCTTCAGTTATTTGGTCGTCGTACACCCGGTATGGGAGCCAATATGCACTATGAGAACAACGAGTTGGTGTCCTTCGGTACAGAATGGAGTGCGGTATTCCACTCAGACTTCCAGAACTAGTCTTTCTACTTGTCCTCCTAAGGGAGAGGCACTCCGACAAATTGGTGTTAACCATACCAATAAATAATAGGGGATTTTGGATCCCTAATGGACAACAGCTATGTCTCAAATGTAAATGACAAATAGGGTGTTATTTGGATGCCTATCCCTAATGTCCTACCTAGATACAAATTTCTTTTTGTGTTCCCCAAGTGGGGTTAAAGTTGATTTAGTTAAGTAGATTTTAGGTCTCACTTGGATTATGGTGACTAAGTGTGTGCACAAGTGGTGTCTACCCCAGATCATTGTATGATCAATGCTGAATAAAATGCTGAAATAAACAACTAAGACTGAAAAATAAAACTTTTCTCTTTTGATTTTCAAAATAAAAGAACTAACTGCTATAAAAGGTATGCAGTAAATGAGCCTACGAAAAATATGTTGCAAGAGATAGCAATGCATGCATATAGGGGTCTATCAAGTGCTACAAAAAGCCAAAAGAAAACGAAAGTGCTATGAGCAGAAAACATAGTATGAGAGGGCTGACTACAATGGGTAGAGGCTGAACCGAAATGATAAATAATGCTAAATAAAAAATTGGAGAAACTTCTATGAAAAAATTCTTAAATCTAATTGGATATTTGGATTCTTATTCGAAAACACCCAATTTTAAAAAATAGATTGTCCCAAATGGAGTTCACGAGAGGAAGATATGAGCGTTTGAAAGTTGAGTCACGCTATCAAGTGACTAGAGCGCGATTTTGGAGGCAAAAGGTGCACTAAAGGGAGCGGGTTTCTGGCTGAAAAGCGCGCCAAAGGGCACGACTTTCTAGGCCCTAAAGGGTGCGGCTTTTTAGGTGTAAAGTGCGCTAAAGGGAGCGTATTTCTAGCTATAAGGTGCGCTAAAGCGTGGCTAGCTAGATAAAAAGTGCGCGAGTTCCTGGCCGAAAGGTGCACTAAAGCGTCAGTTTTGGGCCGAAAGTTACGCGAATAAGCACTAGTTTCAGTCGAACAGTCACGATCCATGATGCAGAAAACGTCTTCAGAAGTCACAGGCCGAGCCGTAAAAATAGAATTTTTGAAGATTACTGCGAAGGAAAGGGCCAGATCTACAAATATGGGGTCCAAAGCTAGACTAGAGCTTTAAAATGCAAGCAAAATAACAAGTAAAAACCTAAAAATAACCAAAGATTCTATGGGAATCGACCCAGTGGAGTCGCCAAAACAGTAGCTGGGGTTTTCACACCAGCTCGTGCTAAAGAGCACCTACTAAGGATTCAGGAACCCTTAGTAGTAGTTCAAAATAATGAGTAAAAACTAAATATTAAAAGAGTGACATGTGCAAGTGATAACATAAAAATAAATCTAACTATAACAGTAAAAATAAACAATCATGAGGAACTCATTAAAGGAATTTGAAATTTTTTGTATTAATGGGAAAACAAGGGTTTGCAATGGTGTTTACCTCAAATGGTGAGTTTGTTGGATTCCTTGCAGTTGTACGAAGAGTAGTGCACCGGATCTCTAGAGTTCATTTCCCTTCTCCAAATGCTCAATAGGTGGCTAAGACTCAACTGAAATGGGGAACAGAAGCTCAAGGTGATAGGCTAAAGTTCAACAAGAATTTTGGCAGCAAAAGGGTATGAAGAGTGATTGATTGATGTGAAATGGGGGTCCTCCGTCACCTTTTATAGTGATTTTGGGTGGTGGAGTGTTGGCCCATGATTTTGGGCAACCAATAGTATTGGCTAATGGTATTAGGTTTTTTCCCTCTTTTTTGAATTTATTTTTTACTTTTTCCCCCTTTTATTTTATTTTGGGGATTTTTTACCCTTTTTTGTGGGTTTTGACCTTTTTCAAAAGAATTTCATTAATTGAAGAGGAAAATAATGATTTTTTTTTTTCCTTTTGGTAACCATTTGAGGGTTTTTTGGGGTTTTGGAGGCCAAAAAAGTAAGAAAAGTGGACAAATGGGTTATGTGACTAGGGAGATGAGCTAGTGAACAATTTTTGGGTGTTAACAACCTTCATATTCATTTTAAGGGAAAATGCATTTTCCTTCATTATTAAAAATATATATATTTCCCTCCCATTGCAATCATTTCCAAGTATCCTATTGCATAGTGAACATTAAAAATAAAAAACTACCCTTGCATTTTACCTAACCCTAATGTAAAAGATGAAATAAAAATTATAATTAAAACATGTTATCCATTCCCCTTTGGAATCCTTTGGTGGCGCTTTGAAATTTTTTATATAAATATTTTTAAACCAAGGGCCAAAACCCTAACGCACAACGTGACAAAATGCACAGTCCAGCATGGAGAAACGAGGTAATGTGGCAATAATGCACATGCTGGTGGAGGATAGATAATGCAACCTATAGGAGAAACATTTGGTAGCCTACATACCAGGTCAAGCATCTATAGGGGCACATCTCAAGGGGAGGAATAATGACACATTCTGAAGAAATGATGTAACCATGAGGCAGGTAGAGACGCAGGGGACATTGAAGAGGTAGGTGGCAAGAAAATGTAACACCGTAATGCTAAGTGGAGGGTAAGATATAAAGAGGGGACACCAGACATGCAACCAAGCATAAAATGAGGCCATTATCAATTAGCTCAGGTAAGGAAAAGAGGGAAATGTGGAAACAACCCACATATGCCAAGAGAAAATGCTCAACGAAGCATGCAATGCATGAAAGAGATCCCAACAGTCATGCAATAGTAGTCCAGGCAGAACGCATGCCATATGAGAGAGGGAACACGATTGGCAAGGAAATCCACATGTCCAAGGAAATCCTAGAAGAGAGTAACCCATAGACTGGACAATGAAAACATATCATTCCTCGTGTGTCAAATGCACACGAACTTCTAGATTCCCCCCTCTCTCTATTTTCTCTCTTCCATGACATAGAACAAGGTATGCAGACAAAATCACAATACATAAGCTCAACAGACAAAAAAAGACCATGAGAAACCCAATGAAATCAGGAAGACGAATGAACGCCAAGGAAAATGAGTGGAAGTCCTGCTCTTACAAATATTGGCTTATGATGAGAATGATATTGTGTCAACTTTGAACCATACCCACAAGGAACTAAGCATCTCGTTCAATACTAACATTATTCTTAGACCCTCGACAACGTATTGCACCCTAGCAAGTATTTAATCAATCGTGGGCTATGTAAGGTAATTATCATAGTCACATATCAGATGTCGAAAGTCGGCTCTCAATTTATTGAAATAAGACTATTACTTGAATGGATCTGAGCCAGTATATTCGATAGTAGAGGAGAAGAGGGAAGAACGTTGTCTACCCTAAGCAAGTTGGATATCAAAAGTTTTTTAATGGTAAAAGATTGCACACAATTCGTCATAACCTAACACTGGAACTCCAAGAGAGGAACAAACATGGGGGTAGCCTTGTCCACCTAATTATAAGGTTTTGATAATATTGTTGCAAAACGTATGCAAATCCTACAATTGATAGCATATTTGTTTTCAACTTTCTCTACAAATATTAAACCATGGGCAAGTCACATTGTTTTATCATATATGTGACCTATGTAATGAAATATAGAGACTTCAGTTTTTCTCCTAAAGTATTGTGCAATTTAGAGGAAAAACGTTTCGAATTTCGTCCAAATAGAACGAAAGATAGTGAAGGGAAATAAAAAGTATGCAAAAATGATTATGCCCCAAAACATCACGCTTGGAGAATTTGTGCATAAGAAGGTGGATGTCAGTTACTTGCATTCCATTTTCCTCATTCCGATGCACATGAAGAAAACTGAATGTCAAGAGATGCAGCGACTATTGGGCTCCTCGTGGCCAATGAAACACTTCGTCTTCCCTGTCCACAATCTTTAAAAAATTGACAAAGACACCGAAACAAGGCTCTCCCACTAGAGGTAAGAGGCAGGTACTACTGGGTTCCATTGTTGTTTTTCTCCATTTTATACTCAGTTGTCCATGAGCCTAACATGTAGTGATTGCAGGTAAGACTACATCTTAGGTCCATCCATTAGGGTGAAGGAAAAGTGTCCTTTCGTCGGAGGTACGTTCTGTTTTCCTGCACATATTTTGCTTATTGATGTATAATTTTGTTACTGATGTTTTCATGTGTGCGGGTTACCGTGAGCACAATCTGAGTGGGGAATACTCTTGATGTCTCGGTTTCACCCACTTTAGCCTTAGTTGTCGAGAGTTGCATAGGGTTTTGTAAACCTTGTTTTCTAAGGGGTTGAACCAGTTGTGACCTATTGTACTAGATGAATGTCAAATTTCACTCCATTAATAAAAAATCTTATTTGGGCAATATATGCATCTTTCCTCCACCTTTTTATCATTCAACTTCATTATCTTTTCATTTTTTTGACATTTCACAAACTGTACAATATGTATGTTTTAGGCTATAAGTAGTTTTTTAATCTCTATACTACATGTATATAAAAAATTATGATATTTGTTAACCTTTAGTTGTTAGGCTTTCTAACACTACATTTTTCAAACACAAATAGTAGTTATATTCAGTTTTGAACTGTCCTTCATTTCATGCAATCTGTTTAATTTATAAATTCAACTTTTAGTAAACAACCAACGCACAAAGTTGAATTGCATTTAATGGATATTATTGCATTTTTTTTGTAAGTTCGATATAGATCCTTATATTGCCTTCAAATAAATGTACAGATTGAAACTGGGCCCTCTCGTCAACGAGAAAACAGACCTCAAAAAATAGTCTGAAACCAGAGTTGCCATCATACTGAGTAAGCTAGAGTTTTGTAGAAAAAGAGTTTTGCAGAAAATAAAGTAACAGAGCTACTGACATGTAAAATGGCTCATAAGCCTTATCAAAAAGACAAAACAGAGCTATAAGGAAGATAAATCTAAATACTGGTTTGATCCTGCTTCCCAACCCGAGAGGGTTGAGTGGTGGGATCCTTGGCCAGAGTAATCCCAAACCTATGAGCAAATTGTTGCTGATTAAACAAGATCTGATTCATGTAGTCCATCATCTCGTCCAGTTGCATGAGAATTTATGTCTAGGCCTCGTTTCTGTCCGTGAGAGACTTACCCAGCACCAACTTCTGCGTCCATAGAAAATCCAGCGTCTTCTGATACAAATTAGTTCGCCCCCTGGTGTTCCTAGGATCAGGGACGAGGGTCTCGGACTCGTTGTGGATATCTTCATTAGTGGTGCACCTACGGGACACGCAAGCATCTTCCTCGGCATCGAGGATTTCCGCTTGAGCTCCCATTGGAATATCATGCTGGAAGCGCCGAGCTTTATCAACCACACTGTGCATGAAGCGCATCGGTGGAGTGGAGGAAGAGATTCCGTACTACGTCGAACTACCATGCTGCAACGAGCTGCGAGTGTAGGGAGGCATGACTGCAGAGAGACAAGAGTTTCAAGCGCAAGCAAATTGTGGGAGCAAAGGATCGGAGTGAGGCTTTTTCTGCCAGAAAATGGGCTACGCACTCAAAACGGTGGTGGCCAGGAAAGTTAGAGAACCAGTGAGGGCCGAGAGAGTAGGTGAACCTGGGAGAATTAAGAACAGGTTTGTTGCAAGGGCATCAGGAATCAAGTGAGCGGCCAGAGCAGAGAGCCGAACATCGGGTGGGAAAGAACTAGAGTGTTGAGAATGCAGGAGCCAAGTGGATCCCTTGCTTTTTAAAGCTCGCTGCTGAGCATCATCCTTGCCAATTGAAATCCGAATGAAGTGCAGAGGAATCGAGAAATCATCTCTTAAGATGCCTGTTGAAGTCATGAAGGTGAAATGACAGTCCGCATCACCGAAATGAGTGGGATCCATAATGGTAAGAGTATATAGCAGAGCGGGAGTGGTCTATAGGACATCGCACACGCCAGAGTGATCAAGGAAAAGCCAGGAGGAGAAGCTCTGGACAGAGGGACATCAAGTGGAGTTATGAAGGTGCATGGGGTGCGTGGCGGGAGGTGGTCGTCACGTGGCCAGTCTCGGGAGTGGAACCGGTGGGAAGGTGGTCAAGCCAATGGGAAGGAAGATGGATGGTACTATTGGACGCATGGCCAGTCATGCAGGAGGGCCGGATGGCAGGCTCATGGTAGGGATGGAAATCTAGCAAGTGAGGGTCGTTGCTGTTGTGCACGTGGCCAATTACCTCCATGGGAACCTGCTGTGGGGGGGGGGAATCCTTACCGGCTATGTTCGTGAGCTGAGACTTGAGCAGTTGTTCCCTGAAGTTCTTCCAAGAGGATTCAATTATGTTCAGGGAGGAGTCAGCACCATGATTAGCAAGGTGGTCAGTGAGTTTGTTGGTTGTGTGGTGGACATGGCTCGTACTGAAGACTTGAAATTGATTGATGTATTCATGCAATTTCTCTTTGAGCCACTCCAGCCTCCAGTGCTTGGATAACTTAGCGAGGGCAGTTCCGCGGTGGATTCTGAGGGCAGTGTTGATGATGATTTGCGAGTCTCTTTCAATGGTGATGGTAGGCCATCCTTCCCTGCAAGCGATTTTGAGGCCTATCAAGAGGGCAAGCAGCTCGGCTACGTTGTTGGTGTTGGTGCCAATGCTTTCCGAGAAGATATGAATGGGCGTCCATGTAGTGTCTCTAAAGACTCCCCCAATGCCCTCTGGACCAGGATTCCCTTAAGAGTCCCCATCAAAGTTGAGCTTTATGGGGGGACGTAGTGGTGGGAACCAGGTAGTGGGGATGCGAATGGAAGGGGGAGGAGAGGGAGTAGGGGGGTTAGCTAGGTGTAGATTGAAGCTCTTATCCGATAAAATGCAACTTTCCTGAGGTTGACAGACAAAGTTGGCATCAGACCAAGCGCCCATCCTCACAGTTTCCTGGATATTGGAGTGAATGCAGGGGAGAATGCAAGTCACGGGGAGAGAGTTGTTGAGGAAGATTCTATTTTTTTTTTATTTCCATAAGTTCCAGAGAATGAAGCCAGGGAAAAGGAGCCAAGTACGATTTAGAATAGGATTCGCGAAAGGCTCAGAGAGCTAGTTCCAAATGGTGGCTCTGATGTCATCCTTGTTGTGGTTGGAGCGCCGGAAAATGGTTGCCCCCCAATCCCAAATGGTGGAGACATAGAGGCAGGAGTTGAGGAGATGCTCGTTGTCCTCCTCCTGCTTGTTGCATAAGGAGCACATAGAAGGTCCCACAAAACCGCATTTGAGAAGCTAGTCCCAGGTGAGAATTTTTTTCCTAGCCACAAGCTAAAGAAAGGTTTTGATTTTCGGCTAGAGATGAGAATCCCAAATCTTTGTCCAAATAGGGTCCCTGGGAGGGGGAGGAGCGGGGTGAGCAAGCTGGTAAGCTTATTTGACTGTAAAAAAACCATTCTGCTATGTTGAATATTGTAACTTCTAAGAATATTATATTTGTATATTATTTATTCCGGAGATGTTCCATACCTCCGATGTGATTATACTATGAATCCGGAGATGTTTATTCCTCCGAGAAGTTGTGGTAACTAGGGTTATTAGACCCACCATGTGGGGGTCGTCCCAGTTAGTTATAATAGGGTATTTAACCTAATGGTTAAATACGAGCCTACATGTACTTGTGTAAAACATATGTCAGTGTAGTGTATAAATAGAGGAGGTGTGTTCCTCATTTGACACACTCACTCACTTGAGAGAGGCTCACTTGTGGAGGAGAGGTCTGCTATGGTGGAGGAGGAGATCATGTCTTTGGTTTGACTCTTTGTATATTGCTGGTCATCTATATTGAGGAAGCTTTGCTGGGTTTTCTACCCCATGAGGGTTTCCCAGGATAAATTTGTGTCTCTTGTGTTTATGCTATGGTTGTTGTTTCTTCAGTGATCCTGTATATGCTATTATTGTGAAATGGAATGTAATGCTGATATTTTTGTATTAGAATATTAAATATTAACATGGTATCAGAGCTAAACTGAAGGAAGGCAAGGTATGGCACTTACGACACTTGCTTTACTTACGACAATTTGAAGGTTAGGGTTTTATATAGCAAAAACCAGTCACCGTGGAACTTTCGCTATAAATCCATTTTGGCGAAGTTTCAGGATCTGAAACCTTTACAGGTCATATAAAACATCTCCATGTATCTTGTGTCCAAAGGGAACCCTCATATTCATTGTACTTTGTAAGTTATGATCAGTACAAGTTAGGGTTTCTGCCTCTTCCAGATCTCAGTCAAAATCAGGTGACCTTGGAAAAAAGGTCATAACTTGGGATAGGAAGCTCCAAATGAAATTTCGTAAAAAGTGACAGGTAGTACACAGACTGTGCTATCTCAGGAAACTTTTTCAGAGGCCAAAGGTGAACCAGTGACATGTGGCACTTTGTACAAGCTCGCTATCCTGTTTTATCCCATAAATAGGTCACGTTGCGACACTTGGCATAACTCTCTCTCAGAGAGTCCAATTGAGGTCATACCTGTCAGGATGGAAAGATAACAGGGATATATATCTCAGGAAACGTTTTCAGAGGCTGAAGTTCAAACAGTGACACGTGGCACGCCGCACAAGTTCACTCTCCTGTTTTATCCCATAAACAGGTCACGTTGCGACACTTGGCATAACTCTCTCTCAGAAAATCCAATTGAGGTCAGACCTGTCAGGATGGAAAGATGACAGGTCAGGCTACTGCAGAAAAGGTTTTCAGACCCTGTGGAGCATAAATTTCAGATTTATAGCAGAAACAATCAGGTGCATATTTCTGTCAAAACAGAATTATTTTTGGAGCACCTTTATTCATGGCTTCCGGAATTTAGGGTTTCGGAGAAAGTTAGAATTTTTGGAATCGGAGTCCATGGCTGGAAGCTCCTCAGAAAAATAAGAGTTTAGAGCCTTGGATCGAACCTTTTGATTGGACAGAAGGGTGGGCTTCATCAAACCCTAGTTTGGGTTCCTGTCCAAAAGATCCAGAAGTTTCGAAGGCAATTTTGAGGGGTCAAATTTTGGAGATTTCAAAATTGAAGAATGCTAGGTTGATCAGCTCAGCAAGACACATTCTTCCATCCATTCAGAAGTGTGAAATTCAAATATTGAATTTTTAGGGTTTCTCTAGCAAACCCTAATCAAGTTCCAGATCAAGTTTCAGGGGGAGTTGAGGCTAAGGCCTTACATAAGAAGATTACAAAAAGTCTCGACAGGTATGACTTAAGGAGGTTCAAGTATGCCTTGAAATCTTATTCTTGATTAAGTTCATAATGTGTTTGTCTTCATGTTATTTATTAGTACAATCTTGATTAATGTTATTAATTGTCTTATCACCCTAGTAACAATATGAATGCATGTGAATGATCGAAGACATTCATTGATTAGGGCTATATGATTGTACTTATGCATTATGGTGTTGTGTGAGGTTGATGTTGTCTGCTAACAAGACACAGGTACATCACAAAAGACAAATCAAGTTCCATGACCATGACAACATGAAGACAAAGACTCACGAGGTATGTATGACTTTGTTATATCATGTTTAACCTACGAGACATGCAGGTTCTATCTCAGGATCTCTAAATCATTGAAGAGATTGTTTAGGTATGTTGTACATAACTAAGCAGGTATACTAATCCAGGTATGTTTTCCTATGTCATGTTAGAATCTTACCTTGTGTAAGTATACTTGGTATGATTGGTTAGTAATCAAGGGTTTATGCATATTATGTCTCTTATCTTGGTTGATGATTTAACTAACTAGATCAAACAAGAATATGCATGAGTAAAAGAAGACTTCCTTGAAACCCTGAATACTAATGATCATGACTGTACATATTCAAGATTATTTAGAATTAGAATGTTTTGATAATATTGAGAATATACTAATGAATGTATGTTTGTGTATGAGATCATGAGGATGACACTAGTATACACTTGAGCATGCACAGTGGTACATAATGAATAGAAGTTCAGAAGACATACAGAAGATCAAGCGGGAGGCAACCACACAAACATAAAAGATAAGTATTTGGGTTGTTATTAGAAATAGTAAATGATATTGCTTGTATGCATATTTGTATTTCTAGAATATATCATGCTGAGTGTAAACATTCATAAAGCATTGAACAATATACTACTAATATGCATATGATTGGTAAATTGGACAAACATTCCATTGTTGCTTGTCTAGAATGAAACCTCTTTGCTGACATGCTGAGAGTTGTGCACACTCTCGATAGTATGTTCTGGTAGAGATGGAAGGCATCTAGATAGCCACTGTATGCATACAGGATATGGGAAAGTGTTGTGCCAAAGTATTGGTCAAAATAGTTGCATAACTATGTAAATGATATCTGTATGCATAATAGGTTATCATATCAATATGATTTGATGATTATGAAGTATTACTAATCATGTACTTAATTTTGATTTGTAGGAAAGATCATGATGAATGATGAACTCTGAACAAGCGATGGATGTTCAACAAAATATTTACAAATCAAACACACTATAGAAAGCTTGTGGTTAAGAGATTCTCTTAGAAAGAGGAAGAGAATCATGATGAGATGTTTTGCTCCAAGGGACTAGATAAGACCATTCTCTTAATAATGTAATCAGGTTCTGTATGGGTTCCCAGGATCGGTAGTCAATTGATGAGCTTAATGATCATCATGGGTGATGTGGAATGCAAGAAGGAACTCACCACAGAGTTTGAATGATTTTGAGGCTCATATTAGTAGACCCATCTGACGAGAGATGGAACAGATAGATATGCAGAAGATCACTCAATGCTGAGTGTAAATAATGGACAATTGACAGCTTCATGACAAAGCGTGGGCTTTACCAGAAGTAAAGTTGTTCCTAACCTTTACCTTAAGGTTGTGGATGATGAACCTATCATACCATTATTGCATGACGATGATCTCTTTCTGACAAGGAATGAGAAACAGGTCATGAAAATGGTTGCAGAAATGAAAATGAAAGATCTCGGATTAATGCACTACTTCTTAGGTCTAGAAGTATGGCAATATCCAAAAGGAATCTTTTAAATCAAGGTAAGTATGCTGTGAATTTTCTGAAAAGATTTGATATGTTGGAGTATAAAGCCATGGCCACTCCCATGGACTCCAACTTGAAGTTGTTAGTTAATGACTCATCGTATTTAGTGGACCTAACCCTATATAGACAAATCATTGGGACATTGATGTATTTAACAAATACTAGGCCAGATATATGCTTTGCTGTAAATACCCTAAGTCAGTATCTAGTAGAACCTAGAAAGGTGCACTTAATAGCTACAAAGCATGTAGTGAGGTACCTAAAAGGTACATTAGATTTTTGGTCTATATTATCTTGGAGGTCATGAACTCCGTTTACATGGTTACTCAGATTCTGATTGGGCAGGAAGTGTCTCAGACAGAAAGAGTACATCAGGTGGATGTTATAGTCTTGAATCTGCCATGATCTCATGGTTCAGCAAGAAACAATCTAGTGTGGCTCTCAGTACTGCTGAAGCAGAATATATGGCTGTCTGCTCTGCCAGCTGTGAAGCAGTGTGGCTTCAAAAGCTTTTATATGGAGTGTTTGACTTAGAAATGGATCCCACTGTGATTATGTGTGACAATCAAAGCTGCATTAAGATGACTGAAAATCCTGTGTTCCACGATAAGTCAAAACACATAGAGATCCGATACTTCTATATACGAGATATGGTGCAAAAAGGAGCTATCAAACTCGAATATATATATAAGCACTGAGGATTAGATTGCTGATATCTTGACTAAACCTCTGTCTCGAGTAAAGTTTGAATACTTTCGAGACAAGCTTGGTATAGTTCAAAAGGACCCTCCTCGAAAGGGGGAGTAGCATAGTATCTGATAACAAGTCTGTCTCATCAATGATGAGGTTACCTAGTTACTTAGAATTATTTAGATTTAGGAATCTTATATTTTTACTCTTGATGATAGATGTATTAGTGAGAATACATGCTCTTGATGATAGATGTATTAGTGAGAATACATGCTTTTGATGATAGATGTATTAGTGAGAATACATGCTTTTGATGATAGATGTATACATGGTTTTTTTGATAGATGTATACATGATTTTAATGATATATGCATTGATGCTATTGATGAGGATACATGTTTTGATATACATGTTTTGATGATGAGGATACATGCTTTGATATACATGTTTTGATGATGAGGATACATGTTTTGATATACATGTCTTGTTGGTGAGGATACATATTTTGATATACATGTCTTGTTGATGAGGATACATGTTTTGATATACATGTTTTGATGATGAGGATACATGATGCCTTGATGTACTTGTATGGATGAAGATACTTGTACCCATGATTGACACTTGAAGGGATTGGATCATCCCTGGACTTCAGTCCTAAAGAGAGCCGTAGACGTATGTCTTCGAGAATGAAGTCCTTGGTGGACTTAAGGGGATTGGATCATCCCTGGACTTCAATCCTAAAGAGAGCCGTAGACGTATGTCTTCGAGAATGAAGTCCTTGGTGGACTTGAGGGGATTGGATCATCCCTGGACTTCAGTCCTAAAGAGAGCCGTAGACATTATGTCTCCGAGAACTAAATCCTGAATGAACAGGTAAGGGGATTGGATCGTCCTCGGACTTTAGTCCTTTGAATTGAGCCGTAGACATGATGTCTCCGAGAACTAAATCCTGAATGAACAGGTAAGGGGATTGGATCATCCACGGACTTTAGTCCTTTGAATTGAGCCGTAGACATGAGGTCTCCGAGAATTGAATGATAGGACTGGATCGTCCCTGGACTTCGGTTCAAAAGGTACATGATAGGACCGGATCGTCCCTGGACTTTGGTTCAAAAGGTACATGATAGGACTGGATCGTCCCTAGACTTCAGTTCAAAAGGTACATGATAGGACTGGATCGTCCCTGGACTTCGGTTCAAAAGGTACATGATAGGACTGGATCGTCCCTGGACCTCGGTTCAAAATGTACGTGACAAATCCTAGAATTGTTCTAGGTTACATCCAGCATGAAACAGGGCTGGCTCTGTAGTTGTGATACATCCAGCATGAAACAGGGTTGGCTCTGTAGATGTGATACATCCAGCATGAAACAGGGCTGGCTCTGTAGATGTGATACATCCAGCATGAAACAGGGTTGGCTCTGTAGTTGTGATACATACATCCAGCATGAAACAGGGCTGGCTCTGTAGTTGTGATACATCCAGCATGAAACAGGGCTGGCTCTGTAGATGTGATACATCCAGCATGAAACAGGGCTGGCTCTGTAGTTGTGATACATCCAGCATGAAACAGGGTTGGCTCTGTAGTTGTGATACATCCAGCATGAAACAGGGCTGGCTCTGTAGATGTGATACATCCAGCATGAAACAGGGATGGCTCTGTAGATGTGATACATCCAGCATGAAACAGGGTTGGCTCTGTAGTTGTGATACATCCAGCATGAAACAGGGCTGACTCTGTAGATGTGATACATCCAGCATGAAACAGGGCTGGCTCTGTAGATGTGATACATCCAGCATGAAACAGGGCTGGCTCTGTAGTTGTGATACATCCAGCATGAAACAGGGTTGGCTCTGTAGATGTGACACATCTAGTATGAAAGAGGACTGACTCTGTGGCGGTAAATCCTAGATTTGATCTAAGTCACATCCACTATGAAAAAGGACTGGCACTGTGGTCAGGATTGGATCGTCCCTAGACATGAGACTTGTCTTAAAGAGATAAGGATTGATCATCCTGGAACTTGATCTGGATTGCATCATCCATGGACCTATGTCCTAAAGAGAGCAGGATTGATCATCCTGTAATATGATCGTGTGATGACGATGCTGATGATCGTGTGATGACGATGCTGATGATCGTGTGATGATCGTGTTGATGATCGTGTGATGACGATGTTGATCGTGCGATGATGATGTTGATGATCGTGAGATGACGATGCTGATGATCGTGTGATGACGATGCTGATGATCATATGATGACGATGCTGCTAATCGTGATGGTCTAGATGATGATGCTGATGATCGTGTGATGACAATGTTGATGATCGTATGATGACGATGATGTTGATCGTGATGGTCTAGATGACGATGTTGATGATCGTGAGGATCCAGACGTTGATGTTGCTATAGTTGTTCGAGTGCTGCAGAAGATAAAGACTCAGTACTGAAGATGTTGATGTTCCAGTAACTGGTTGAGTTACTGATGATGTTGAGAAAGCTTCCAATGATTTATAGATGTATCATGTATGATGTATGACTCGTTGCTCCTGCAGATGTTGTTATAATATCCTTCTCGTTAAGGGGGAGTGTTGAATATTGTAACTTCTAAGAATATTATATTTGTATATTATTTATTCCGGAGATGTTCCATACCTCCGATGTGATTATACTATGAATCCGGAGATGTTTATTCCTCCGAGAAGTTGTGGTAACTAGGGTTATTAGACCCACCATGTGGGGGTCGGCCCAGTTAGTTATAATAGGGTATTTAACCTAATGGTTAAATACGAGCCTACATGTACTTGTGTAAAACATATGTCAGTGTAGTGTATAAATAGAGGAGGTGTGTTCCTCATTTGACACACTCACTCACTTGAGAGAGGCGCACTTGTGGAGGAGAGGTCTGCTATGGTGGAGGAGGAGATCATGTCTTTGGTTTGCATCTTTGTATATTGCTGGTCATCTATATTGAGGAAGCTTTGCTGGGTTTTCTATCCCATGAGGGTTTCCCAGGATAAATTTGTGTCTCTTGTGTTTATGCTATGCTTGTTGTTTCTTCAGTGATCCTGTATATGCTATTATTGTGAAATGGAATGTAATGCTGCTATTTTTGTATTAGCATATTAAATCTTAACACCCCAATATGAGTTTGTCGAGCTTGTCTGAGAAGAGATTTTTCCTGGAGTGGATATTGATCTAGAATGCTTTTTCGTGATCACTGTTGAAGTCACTATTCCATTTTTCTTTAGCGGTCCATGATCTCCAGGTGTCCATATTGACCTGAGTTTCCCAGTAGTGAGCGACGAGATGCATTTCCCTATGCTGAGCATGGGTTTGGATCTCATCAATGCCATTGAGATGCTGTAAGGGGGGAATCTGGTTCCAAGCATCTTCCCAAAAGAGAGCTCAATTGCCACTTTGAACCTCCCAAAAACTGTGCTTGCGAATAAGTTCTCTCTAGGCCCAAGCCGAGTTCCATATGAGGGATCCAGTAGGAAGAGAGTCCTGCTTGATGAGCTCGTGATGTGCCATGTTGTATGCATATTTTTTCAGTCAGATGGACGTCCAAGAAGTGGAGTTTTCAAAGCAACATATCCCGAGTAATTTGGCATAGAGAAATTTGTTGAGAGTGCAAGGGTCCTTGAGACCGAGACCTCCATCAATCTTGGGGGTGCAAATTTTTTCCTAGGAAACTAATGCCCATTTTCTGTGGTGGGTGGAGCCTCCCCAAAGGAACTTTCTTTGCAGGTTGTGAATGGCTTTGAGAATGAATTTGGGGGCAACCATGACTCAAAAAAGGTAAAGAGGCATAGCTTGGAGGACAGATTTAAGGAGGATGAGACGACTGGGAAAGTTGAGGGCTCTGAATGTCCACGAGGAGAGCTTATTCTCAAGGGCAGCAAGAAAATATTTCCATGAGGAATGCTTAATGGTCAAGGCTATAAGGGGGGCTCCGAGAAACTTGGATGAAAGGGAGCCTTTCGGAAAACCAAGCAATCTGGTGATGCGGTTTTGGATCTACAGGTGAGTATTCAAAAAAAATATTTGATATTTAAGATTGTTGATGGTCATACCTGAGGCAGCATTGAAGGACTTAAGGATATCCCTGAAGGATTTAGCTTCTGGAAATGTGGATTTCCCATCAACATCGTGTCATCCACAATCTGCAAATGCGAATGGGTGTTTCCCTGCCTGGTGACTTTGATCCCCTGAAGCTGGTTGTTGCCGACTACTGCTTTGATGCTTCTGCCAAGGCTTTCCGCCAGCAGGATGAAAAGGAAAGGGGAGAGAGGGTCCCCTTGTCAGATGCCTCTTGAGGGGGAGAAGGTGGGAGAGGGGGTTCCATTAACCAGAATGGAGAAGAAATCCGAGGAAACAAGGGAGATGATCCAGCTGGCCCATGGGAGGGAAAATACAAAGGCTAGGAGAGTGTCTTTGAGGAAGTTCCAATTGGCCTTATCGAAGGCTTTGGATAGATCCAACTTTATGAGCATGCCAGGGAGGGAGGTGGTCTTGACGGAGTGAATTACCTCGTGCACAGTTAAGATACCATCCATGATTTGTCTGCCTTCAACATAACTTGATTGCTCAGGCGAGATGAGGAGGGGGAGTAGAGGTTTAAGATAGTTGTCTATGACCTTGGTGACAATCTTGTAAATGACATTGCAGAGGGTGATGGGGCGAAAGTTGGCAGGGTCAACAGGTTTGATATTCTTGGGGATGAGGGTAAGAAAAGTGGCGTTGAAGGCAGGGAGAATGGAACCGGCAGAATGGGAGGCTTCCACAACATTCCAAACCTCCTCTATTACGATTTACCAGTAAGTCTGGAAGAAATCGATCGTGAAGCCATCCGGTCTTGGAGCTTTGCCAGTGTTCATGTCCATTACTGTTGCTTCCACCTCCCTGAGAGAGATGGGACTCATGAGATTGTTATTTTTCTCCCCCGTTATCAGCTGAGGGATGTGCTACAGAATATGATGAGAAGCCTGAGATCTGTCCGGAGTGGGGTCATTCAGAAGGTTTTTGTAGAAGAGAACGAGCTCCTGCTCAATGTCTTCTTTGTTGAGGATTGTGTCTCCGGTGTTGGTTTTCAATCTACTGATCCTGTTATTTTTCCTATGTTGGATTATAGCATTGTGAAAAAATTTGGTGTTTTTCTCCCCTTCTTTAAGCCATTGAATTATGAATTTTTGCCTCCAGAGAGTTTCCTCTTGTTGATTTCTAATGTGAAGTTGATTCCAGAGGTCTTGCTCCTGCTGTTTGGGTTCCTCAGTGAAACCTTGCTGGATGGCGTGGGATTAGATTCCTTCGAGTTCTGATTCCAGCTTTCGCTTCTCCTCCAGGATGTTTGCAAACTCAGTTTTGTTCCAGTGCTTAAGTTGCTTCTTGATGAACTTGAGTTTTTACTGAAAGCGGAACATGATGGTCCCCTCCCTACCCTAATAGGTGTGCCATCGTTCTTTTATTTTGTCTTTCATATTTGGGTGGGAGATCCAGAACTGATCAAATATAAAAGGTTGATGCAATTCGTGGGAGTCCCATTCAAGGTGGAGGCAAACTGGCCAATGATCGGAGCCCGCAATGGGAAGGATAGAGCAAGAGAGATTGATTTGGTTCATAAGCATGGTGTTGGAGATGAGAAATCGGTCCAGGCGAGAAGAAACTTGTTTCTCCCCCCCTCCTATTATTCCAAGTATAAATGCCATCGTTAGTTTCGAGATCTGCCATAGAATGATCTTGGATGAAGGTTTGGAAAGCTATGTTGTCTCTATCCAGTCTGCGAGTCCCTCCTTTTTTCTCATTGAGGGAAGTGATCATGTTAAAATCTCCCCCAATGATCCAATGCGTATTCAGAAGTTGCCCGTTGAGCGAGTAGAGATGGTTGAGGAATTGGGTTTTATGCTCTAAATATTGAGGGTCGTAGACATTGGTGATAAGGCCTCAGTGGGTAGTGCCCATAATATGGAACCAGCCATAAAGAGTATGATGGCTGGAGAAGAAACCATCCATGGCTACAATATTGGGATCCCAGGCAATGGCGATGTCGCCAGAGGCTCCTCTTGAATCCTTTGTATTACTTGATTATTTAATTGATAAGTAAGACGAGACATCTCTCAACTTTTGTGCTCCAATCCATCATCATGTTGTTTCTACACCCATGAATAGCACTAGTTGCTCTCTCTCTCTCTTTCTCTCTATTTGAGAATGATGACTACATTTATTTCTTAAGAGTAGGCATACATGAGATAGATTATCACAACTGTAAAATGTGAATTTGTTTTTTTTCAATATTTCATTTGTTCCCCTTAAAACACATAAAACTTTGTTTTCCTTAGCTTCGTGAGGGGGGAATGTTCACTAGTGATGAAATTTTACGTTCATCTGTATCTATTAAATACAAAATTCTTCCAATATTTTTATTGTTTACAAATTTATTTTGACATCACACCAATTTTACTTTCACGAAAATTTATACATGATCATTTTTTTAAATAAGGTATTGATGTTTGTTTTCAATTGTTCAAAGTAATAAAATAAAGAAATAAAAACCATATTTTCAATATAAGTATAAATAAAAAGTAAAACAAGGTACACTATAAAAGAAAAACTATTATTAAAATGTTATCATAAATTATATATTACGTACAAGTAAATAAAACATAACCAAATAAAATTACATGAATTGAAATAAAATTGTTGGTGCCTGCTAGGTCAAACTATTGCTCCTCATAAACATTTTTTTATGTTGCAATTCCCAACTTAATCACAATTAGCTAGTTGCACTGTACTTACAATTATAATTCTTGATTAATCTATTATATTCCACATTTGATCCCGAATTTGGGGTGCCTAAATTATTTGTAGTTATTTTAATTTGGATAGTATAAATTTTATTTATGTCTTTTTAAGGCATTAAAATTGAAAATATAATTTTTTTATTAATTGTAAAAATTAGTCAACCATTGATAAAAAAAATAAATTCATATAAAATTACTCGAGTTAAAATTAACTTTTTATATATATATTTATATATATATATATATATATATATATATATTTTTTTTGGAGTTCATAATGGAGCTCTGCAGTGCAAAGGTGCAGGTGAAGGTTGCGAGACCTAGAAGGAGTTCTTTTTTATTTTTTTGAAATGAAGATAAGCGTCGACTATTTTTTCCCTCTCTTCAATAACAACCTTTTTTCCCCTCGCCAAGTATTCCTTGCATCCTTGTTCCTCTGTCCTTTGACGGAAGCTAGTACCCGATATCCCTTCCGTCAAACTCGCCTTTCATTCCCTTTCCCCTGTCTTCTCATTATGTCATCCTTTGTACTTTACCTCCATAATCAATATGGTGATAGATGAGGTGGATTATGACAATATGTCACCAGTGGGTCCCATTTTTTGTTCGGACCATGAGGTAAGGAACACTAGAATTGGAGAGGTCTTATCCAAATAGGAAGAGACGTCTCATCGGCACGAGTCTCCTACAAATAATAATTCTAAAATTATCCCCTCCTCGAAAAATAATGTGGGTGGTATGCCTAGGACATGAGTAGAGAATGTGCTTAGAAAGAAGAAGGGAGTGATAGCTAAAAATGAACATGCTTCATTATCGGTAGGTAAGGATATCGATGTCGAGGAAACCTCAGAGTACTTGAATTCTTCCCTAGTCGATCACTTTTGTGGTAAGGTGGTAGGCAGAGAAGCTTTGAAATCTTGGATGGAGGCAAATTGGAAACAAGTGTTGAACCAACTTCCACATTTTTACATCCTGTCGAGGGGATGGATACTTTTTAGAGTGAAGTTTGAAGGTGGTAGACGGAAGTTATTGGAACGTAATTGGCAATGGGGGGCATTAGGTCTTTTGTTGAAAGAATGGGATGTTAATTTTGATGCTAGTAGAGACCCACATAACACTCAATAGGTTTCGGTAATTCTTCCAAGCCTCCCAATGGTCTTCTGGAAAAAATCAATTTTGGAAGCTATCGAGAGCAAACTTGGAATATTTTTTGCTCTAGAGGATAATTGGGATCATAAAGTAGACAAAAGGTGCAAAAACGTTTTGGTGGAGATGGAAATGCAGGATGGATTATATGAAGAAATAAAATTGGAGATGCATGGGAGCATTTGGAACCAGGGGATGGATTATTGGCAGGTCCCTTCTGCTTTTATGCTTGCAGACGGGTAGGGAATTTGCAGAGAGATTGCCCCAATCTTGTTCTAGGGTTCTAGTCACTTAAGAAAGTGTGGGTTGGAAAATATTCTCCACTCCTGTCTATCTAGAAGGTGGTAAACGAATATGTTGGGAAGGGTGGAAATCTTGTTACGTTGGGTGAGGATTTCGAAAGGAAAGAGCCATGCAACATGTTATATGACAGGTCAGCTTCTCCAATCGGTAAGCCTTTACATCTCCCTTGTGAGTCTCAAGTAGTTATTGGTAATTCTTAAGCTGTTACTCCTGACATTGTTCATGATTTTCCTAGGAAAGATCATGCATCGCCACTAGTCCCTCTCCCTATAGCCTCCTTTCCTTTATCTTCTCCTATTGATGGTTGTCCCTCGGTCCTAGTCCCTCCCCCTAACCCTATTAGGTCCAAAATTCATTCCCCGTTCCCAATCAAGGTTTATAATACTCGTTCCAAAGATGTCGTAAAGGTATTATAGGAGGAAGATTCTTCGGGAGGCCTCGCCAAGGATCCTCAACAAAAAGTGACATTGGGGAGGAAGTCACAAATTTTAAAAGCAACAAATCAAGCTGCATTAGATGTCAAAAATGGGAACCAATCCACAATTGTTTGGGCCCTCAGAGCAGGTAATGCCCAGCCATTGGGTTGAAAATGAAATGTTTGTCCTTCAATGCATGGGGGTTAGGGGGCACCCCCAAGGTAAATTCCCTCAAAAGGACAATTCAACAACTGAATCGGACAGCCATCCTTATTCAAGAAACTATGATGGAAGGTTCGAAAGCTTAGGATTCATTAAACAATTGGCTAAAAGACTAGACTTTTGCATCCCTTAATTCTAAAGGGCACTCTGGTCATCTCACTTAAGCATGGAGTCCCTCCTTAAATGTTGTCTCAGTGAGCCTTCATGAGTCTGCCATAAAATTGGTGCTGGAAGATAAGGAGACAAATGAGGTATTTTCGATTGTAAATGTATATGGGCCCCTCCAAGAACGTTGCTATTTTTGGGAGAAGATATTTGCAGATGGAGTAGTGGACTCTCATAATGTAATTATAGGTGGTGATCTTAATTTAACACTCTCAAAAAGGGAAATTTGGGGTTCTTTGGCTAGACTAGATGCTCTAAGCAATTTTTTCAACTCTTTGTTTGAATCAAAGGGTCTTGTGGATGTGCATCCTCTGAAATTAGAACCGACTTGGAGAAACAAGAGAAGCGGAGATGTTGTTATTTCAAAGCGTCTAGATCATTTCTTACTTTTGGAGAATTTGATGAATGGATCCTTACTGATTCACTCGTGGGTGGATGTAGGAGGACTCTTGGATCATCGCCCTATTCTTTTGTTATTGAAAAGTAGGATCTGAAACCCCCAACTCCCTTTAAGTTTAACCATGTATGGTTAAAAAAAGAGGGTTACAGGAAATTGGTTATGGACACTTGGATGCCTCTTCAAGCGGATCCCTCGGTCTCTTATATGAAATAGGCAATGGGAAATTTGGACAATATTAAGAGAGTGTCAAAAAACTGAGATAAAGAGTTCAAAGAAAATAATCAAATTCAACTTTAAGAAACATAGGCAAAAATAGAAGATTTTTACTCTCAAACTCATTAGGAGTATTTTTGGTGGAATAATTGGAGTCTTTAAAATCCTTAGAATTGAAGAGAATCGAGCTATTAGATAAGGAGGAACAGATTTGGAGACTTAAAAGCAGGGCAGTATGGATTGTTGAAGGGGATAGTAATACTAAATTCTTCCATCGGTTTGCCTCCCATAGGAATAATGTCAATATGATTGAAGAGATAAAGAATGCTCAAGGACTAATGGTGAGCTCTTTCAAAGATAAAGCAGAAGCAGGGGTCTCCTTCTTTTAGTCCCTGTTTAAAGAGCAGGAAGGATGTACAATTCAGGAAATTTTGCAATTTGTTTTTGCAATTTCTTATACGGCCTTCAGATTTGCAATTTGTTTTTTAAGAAATGGCAGTTTACCATGAAAAGAAAAATCTCATCGGCGAAAACCCAAAATAAACACAGAAGATTTAACTCAAATTCCAAAAACCACCTTTGAAGTAAAAAATGTATACTTGAAATAAAAAGGTACTACAAAATTAGGAATAGCATTTTTGCCAAGCAATTTTAGCAATTATTAACCTTGTAGTGCACAAAACCATTGTGAAAGCTTGTTATTTTCCAGTTATTTTAAGCCGCTCTGCATATGCAAGTTTTGCCCATTTAGTTCCTTCACAGGCTAGTTCTATGATTTGCCAGCAAAGAATGCACACAAGTTGTTGAGATAAGTCACATTTATATTTTCTTTGACGTACCTTTGATTGTCTTTGTATTTTTTGACTTCTTTGAGCACAAGCATTTGTTGCTAAAGACTATGAGAGGATTATTGCTTTGAAAAATTACTTCCTGCAATTGCGTGCAGGAACATACCATTTTCACTTATTTAATATTTTCACTATGTGAAATACCATACCATTTTCACTTTTTACATGATATCAATAAAACCATTTGGAACATGATATCCACAGCCTCATTTCTTAATATGATGTCTTCAACAATTTTTAAACTTTACCTTGGCCCATTTTATTTTCTTGACTAGATTCTTCATATTCTTCACGGCTTTATCTTCTTCACCCAACTGATATTTTTAATGCATCAAATACTTTTTCTTCAATGGCGAATCCGGCTCACTAACTGTTCCTCTATGTATGGTCTCACAAGACAATAGATCTACCACTTCCATCTTCAGCTTGGTGAACCCAAAAAAATCCACGATCTTAGAAGAGAAGCCGCCATCATCCAATGCATGAATAACATCTATAACATCTCGTAACTCAATCTCCATTGTAGTGTTCTCAACACCTTCCTTGGATCTAGGAAATGAAACCACATGCACTTATGCATATCTAGGGAACAATATATCCCCCACAATTCCCCCTTAGTCACTACGCAGTTCACACGCATACATCCATTTGGCCACAGTCTCGGTTGTGTTATCTATTTGTTGCTCAAGCAAATAAATTTCTAGGGATTTTCATCTTATCGAATATGAGCCATTCACGACCCTTCCTCAAGCACACATCTATATCTTTGTTCAATGCACATGCAGAGAAGCTTCTAGCACACACTAATTGCTCTCCAGTCTCGAAAATCCAAACTATCAAACTCCTAAATACTTGAACAGTGATAGCAAGGGTTTCTTCCTTCATGCATGGGTACCAAATCAACTCAGATTGTGACTGCATGATGGATGGTTCTCTCCTCTTCACATTGGCAGCTACATTCTTTATAGTGGTGGACTCCACCATATCACCAACCTAGATCTAAATCCTAGGCTCTATCAAGCGTGAGAGGGATCAAATCTCCCGAGGTGCAAACCTCTCCTTGAATAGCTCCTTGAGTGCAATACCTGAGCCACCTAATCCTAAGCTCTAAATTCTCTAGTTTAAGTCTCATATTTACTTTTTACTTTGTATTATTCTTTTTTGTTTATGGCCCACATTATATTTATTACTTTTTACTTTGTATTATTCTTTTTTGTTTACTTTGTATTATTTTGTTACTCGACAAACTCGACAAACACTCTAAAGTCTCATATTTACTTTTTACTTTGTATTATTATTTTTTGTTTATGACCGACATAATATTTACCACCTAATCCTAAGCTCTAAAGTCTCTAGTTTAAGTCTCATATTTATTTTTTACTTTGTATTATTCTTTTTTGTTTATGGTCGACAATTTATTACTTTTTACTTTGTATTATTCTTTTTTGTTTACTTTGTATTATTTTGTTACTGGACAAACACTCGACAAGTCGACTAACAAGATCTCCCTCATACTGGGTGTAGAGCACCTCTCGGCGCAATGACACAACGGATCTGTTGATGGGGATCAAATAGGAGAACACATATATGCTCCTTCACATTCTTCACTAGGTGCAACTCCTTCACCACAGATCACGTGCATATCTATATCTCAGTCGTTTATTCAGAGGTCTTCCATAGCGTGTAGTAGTTGGATACATTCATGCAAGCTCGCTTGAGCTCTGATACCAATTGTTAGAAAAATAGGATAGCTGAGCAATAAAATAAACATAATCATAGAAACACATTTAACACAACACACTTACGTTAGAAACACCATGAGAGGGAAAACCAACCAACGAATATCTTCATTACCTTGGCCAAAACTGGCCAACCGAGCCAAGTGAGCTCACCTTCTCACCTCCAAGCCACCTTACAATGGAGTGTGCCAAGCCTTTTACAGGATTCATTACATGCAATATCTTGGTCCAACACCATGGGCCCAAAAAACACATGCTAAGACCTAAACCATTTGACACATTCCCGAGTCAAGGTTAACCCTAACAAACATTTATAATTGATGGGAAGTTGATTTCGTCATGGCTAGATATATACTTAGTTGAATTTTCTAACTAATTTTATCATTCTGCTCCATTTTACCCTTGGCTACGAGTCACATAACGATCAGAGCTTACTTATGGATTTACTCTTTGTTGCATAGTGATTGTTTCAATTTTTCTTAGGTATTTTACAGTTTTGTTCTTTTTTGCACGCATTACTTTAAAAAAATTCAAACTAGCTTGTTTTTGCTATTTTTATTTGTAGAACAAGTTACATATATAATGGCTCGTAGAAATAGGGAAAAGGAAGTCATAAAATATCTTAAGATCAAGGACCCAAATTTCAACATATATTCGGATACTGATGGTCGGAACATAGACACTGAATGCATGGACTAGGCCACCATTTATAGCACATTTGACAGTGATGACTTTTCTCGGTTTGGGGAAGATGCTCAAGTCTATCAAAATATCAGCAATTCACATATCCATGCCATTGCTGCCTAGACAACCATTGTGCCATATACAAACCTTGTCCAGTGGATGATAGATTATGCAAATATCTCGACTACTACTTTTTGGAATTCGAACCAAGTCGTATATGCCACTTTCAAACCTGACACCTTTGCAAAGATTTATGCTCTAAAGACTCCTCAACTGCTGTTGACACAATATTTCTTAAGGGATTTTCAACAGAAGTATGAAATAGAGGAGTTGATTAAGAGTTGGTGGTTCGACTCATAAATCTTCATGTTGAGACCCAACATAATGTACCCTATTCAACATTTGAAGGAACCTTACAAGCTTCTTTCTTCAATGCTTTGTCCATTTTATGGAATGGAGAATAGTGCCTATTTCAACTTGGAATGGACTCCCTTGGTTCATCATATTTTCACTACAGGACTGGTATTTAACTGGGCTCAAATTTTTTTGTTAATTTGAAATATACAATCGCTCAGGCACAAAAGAAACTAGCCATTAAGGAACCCAATTTCTTCATGTCAGATTACCTAGTAGATATAATGTGTTCATGTTTTGCATTTCCTTGAATGAAATGGAATTGGACAATGCAAAACCCTCTTCTCCATACTTACTGTGCAATTTTATGGGAGGAAAAATATAGGCCCCATATTTATGGTATCTGTGATAATTTTTTGAGTGATGTTTATATTATTATATTTAAGACAAATGCACCTAGTATTTCTGAAAATGCTAGGAACTTGGTAGTCCCAATGGGAGATTGGTATTGTGCTAAGTTGTTCACCTAAGTTGTTCATATTTCAGTCCATCTTCTCCCAAGGTATGTTCCTATCATAATGGTTTTGGAAGAAGTGGCTTTCCATACTGTGGTGGATGGATTCCATGACCGATGTTCAGGATTGAAAGGAAGGGCTTGGCCTAATATTTTCTATTGTATATTGGTCACCTAGTTATCCAAAATGCTTCTCATGCCCTTATTTTGGTTGCTAAGTTGAAAGAGTTTAAATTGGGATAAGGTTTCAAAAGAATGCACGACCCTAAGAAGTTTATTGAACAATATTTCCTTTAGGCTCAATTGAAGAACACCTACATCCATGAAACTCAACCTGATGATTCCATCTACCAACTAGCTCTAATTTTGAAGAAGTGTTGTGGAAAATTCATGATCAAACACAAAGAGCTTTGATCCATGAATAATAGAAACATCGGAAGATAATAGTACCGGGAGAAAGAAATTGAGCATTTACTATTGAGGAACAAGCCAATAAAGCATAATTGGAGGCTAGTAGCAAAGCCATGGTGGTCATCACAACTCAACCTAAAAATCCAACACATAAAAAGTTATAAAAACAACAAGGAAAGCATCCAATGGTAGCAGTGAGTATCAAAATACTCTCAAAACTTGACTAGTTTGATGCAACAAGCAAAATATCTTTAAGGTAAATTGTCTCAACCTATTGATCCTCCAGCTATTATTGGTATATCATTCAATGTAATTTCTAATTTGGCAGTTGAAGGGGAAAAGGTTTCACCCACCACAACTTCAAAACCTAAACTCCCTAAGCGTAGTATCAAAATTATTGATTTAGAACAAGAACAAATAAAAGAGGCTTTCCGCTCAAATCAAGTCATTGAAGAGTCCCCGCAATTACCTCTCCTTGATGTTTCATCCCTTCCTGCTAATTCACTATTTAGTTCTAATGCCAAGTTACCCCATGATAATGGTATATCCATTAAACTACTGGTGTTATTGAACCTACCCATGATCTTGTTCATGATTCCTTACCTCCTTCACCATTATATATTCAATCCTTGGATCATGTCTTAGAACAATTTTTTCCCTCTACTCACCCACGGGTTGATGTTCCATCTAATATCTCACAAAATCCTATACCTATGAAACAACCTCAATCCTTAGAACCAGTTTCTCGTTTAGTTGAAAAAAGAGATGTTGTTGTATCTTCCTATCCTGCAATCATTATCCCTCTTCCATGTTCAAACCAATTCTGAATTTTCACAAGATTTCACCCAAGTTATTTCCACTTCCCTAGCCCAACCAATACCCATAGCTACCTCTATAGGCTTGCTAGTATCAAAGTGCAAATACAAAGGAAATGGTACTCTCTATGGAGTTACCTATGACTCTATGGTGAAAATGGCTACTATAAGATCTCTTATATCCTTATTTCTTCTCTAACATCCATCAACCGACACAGAGGGGGACATGGACAATCTATGGGGTTCTAAATTTCGCCCCAACAACCATATTACAAAATTCAGAAGCATTTAAGTGTGTGTGCAGATGCATATTAAAAATACACAACGGAAAATAAAACACTCCACACACACACACACAACATGCATATAGAAACATACTCATCATAGGCATAATAATAATAATAATTCATGCATATTCAACACAATAGTAAATCAACGGGTAAACACTTATCTTTTAATTGAAGTTGTCCAAGCAACTTGCTATGAAAGAGAAACGTTCCACCCAGCCATAGGCACTCTGTCCAACACTTTATCTCTCAGCTGAGAGGCCACCCCCAAGCTAGGCTATGTATCCACTAAGGAGGAACTACATAGGCTCACTCACAGCAATAGGAACATATTCTCATGTTAAGCTAGCGCACAACTAGTTTTATTAAGCATACAAAGAGACAAGGGAGGTGAATTTTAATCCAGTGAGCTCAACCATTGACCTATAGGCATCTCAATTGGTGTCAGCCAACCTTGGCACCCAAAATACCTACCACACCCATCACAAGGAAAGTATCCCTTCTTTGCACCCACAATCCTCAAGCGTCCCTTCCCTCTAGTGCTCTTCAGGGTGGGCATAGAAAGTTCCAAGCTGCCAGAATTTCAGAGATTTCTACCTACATTGGGTTTATCAAGCGATTCCATCCTCTAATCTCTCTCAGAATTCAATTGTCTCTTTGATTTTCTAATTCCCGACAACACTAATTTGTAGCCACGAAATTTAATTTCTAGGCTCTCAAATCTGGGTTCTCCCATGGATTTTCGAGCTTTTGACACTCTCAAATTTGCCCCAAGGTTCGGGTCTATGGATCCCCCACTAGATTTCACAACCCGCACAAATTTATGGGTGTTTTTGACACTCTAAAACATGGCTCTTTCTCAAGTTACCATTTTTGTTATTTCTCTTGCTGGGAATGCATAACTTACTGAAAACTAGTGTCTCGTTTCCCAACAATGGAAATGGGAATGAAGGGAAACAAATCCCTATGAGGGAAATTGACTTCTAGGTACCAAAAACTGAGCCCATACTCAGTCATACAAATTTTTGAGCTCATCCCATGCCCCATTAAATTCGTGAGATGATTTCTCAGTTGCCTTCTTACAACAGAAATAAATATTAGCAAGGTAGTTCACTTGGGTAGTTTCTTACAATTTATGGCACACAGGTTCTCAGGATGACACTTGGAAACAAAGGATTTGACCCCACAACCACTCACCTTTCCCTACTGGATAAACACAACCCCCTCATATTTTTGTTGCTTCCATAGCCATCTCTTGGAATTTTATTTGTATTATAAATATTTACATGGTTTTTACAATTTCCCATCGCTTACTAGCACATGGTTCACAAAATATAAAGAATACTTGCCTTTATAATTCTAGGCATCCACTAGCGGGGCCTTGGCCTTGAGCTCCATACTAGGAATCTTTCATTACATTTTTACAACATTTAGATTATCAAGCCAATATGATCTAGGGGTCAAAATGGGGGTATTAGAATAAAATGGGACCTACAAGCCAATTCATCCAATCGTTCGACTTTGAAAGCTCCAAGTAGGTGACAAATTATATATTGATCCATTTCAGATCATGTAAAAAGAACCTACTTGAGGGTTGTGCAATCTCAAGTAACATATCAAACCCTAATGGGGAGGAAACTAAACTAAATAAATAAAATCCTTAAACATGCATGCATAACATATAGGAAAACCATCCAAAAACAATAAATGCAACACATGTAAAGCATGCTTGATTTTGTTACATAGAGAATAAGAGAGTACAATAGCACCTTGTTACTGGTTATGGATGGTAGGGGACCTTCGTAGTTGATCCAAAGGGGGGGGTTCTTCTAATTCATTTATTCCCATTGAGTCTCCATCCATGTGACTAGATGGTTGACTCCACAATAGTGAAAGAATGATAGAATGATGGTTCTATCTCTTCCTTTCTGGTGGAATTTTGACAGCATGACAACACTGTGAATATTGATTAATAAATGGTTACCATAAGGGTTGTTTTATAAGAAATATGGTGAATAATTCTTCAACTTGGATCCAATGTAAATGATCTAGTTTGCATTGAGAACTTAGTGGGGAGGTAAGGCATTAGAATACCAAATCAATAGCTATTTAGCAATATCAACTAGGGAATGTCCACTTTCAACCACTGCTTCCTTTTGGGAAGTAGACAACAATAAGGACTAACCAAATTTTTACTTTTAAGGTCAGGTCACACTTTTGAAAGGAAGAAGGAAAACCTGATCGTAGATTTTTAGGAGGAAATCGTGACCTAATCATGGATTTTTATGAGGAAACCATGACCTGTTTGACATGGTTACCTTGTTACTTTTCTTTTGTTTTTTTGGTCATGTGGCTGAGGTCATATGGAGATGGATGAGATGAAAATGGGACTAATGTCTCCAATGATGGTGTATAATGGTGATGGAACTCATGACTAGGTAGTTGAACACAATTAGACTGCTAACACTTACTCTTAGGCAACATTTTTGGCACATTCCTATTCCCTCTCTTGGAAATTACTCACTTGCCACAATTCCTACAAGATTGTAATCAATCTCTTCATAGTTCCATATATGTTATGGACTATAGGAATATTTGTCATAACTTGGATAGAGTGGCAAAGAACTTTGTCATAACCACAATGAGTAAATTCAAAGATATGTCTCTATCTATGCCCTCCATTGTTCATAATACAAGCTTTGGATGTATTTTCTTGAATCATGCCTTCAAGGATTTCCCAGGTAATCCATTATTGAAAGGATTTCGCCTCCACTAATAGATTTGAGCAACATTGGCCTTTAGTTGTGTCAACTCTAGCCAGTGGCCCATTTAATTCATATCCTTGCACCAAACAACTACTTCATCCTCCTTTTATTTAGATAATACTATAAGATGTCCTTTCCTCTTTGTATTTGTGAGACCATTTAGACAATAGTGCAATGATGTTGGTCCAATTCCATATTTGCTTGTAGTACTGCTTACATAACATTTGTACATAAACAATTGCCTTCATCATATCCTATTTTTTCCATCCTCTAATAGCACCAATCTCCTTGGTTGAACTTGCACCTTGTATTGTAGTTAATGGTAGAGTAGCACCTTTAGCCTCTACCTCATTATGCTCTTCAACATTTTCATTTATATTATTTTCAACAATAGCGTAGTTTATCTCTAGATATGAGGCAAACTATTGTAGTTGGGAATCATTGGCCACTCACCTTCTTTCCTTGCTTATACGAGGATCAAAATTCCCTCTTGCCATGATCATGGAAGCATGTAAACATACAAACAATAAATAAAATGTAAGAAGAACAAGTAAAACAAAACATATGTGAAAAAATACAAAAAACTTGGAAATACCATAGTTTATGACATAGTGTCAATACCCGAACTAAAGATACTCCATGTGGTAGTATTATCAATGTTCTACTGAACAATTTGGAATTGTATAATGCAGAAATGGTGCTTTCATGTGATAGATGCTTATTTATAGTACTTCACTATATGCTTTTATTAGTGAATGGTCATTGGCATGGATTGTATTCTTGAATTTTTTAATGTTTATCTAGGATTGATTTGATTATCATCCAATGATTAGAAATCCCCCTAGCTGATCATTGTGTTTTTGAAGTGCCTAATGATGTTGAGGGATTGATTTGATGAATTTAATGAGTTGTGGAAAATGATTGCATCATAATGTTGGGTTGTTGATGACACGGGACATCGAGGATAATAATAATAATTTCATTTATTTTGCAAGTGGAAAGCAATGCTAAGATCTATCTAGGCCTGATGTTAGGCAGTTTGGAATGTTATTTGATGTAAACATTCTCTAGTCATCAATCAGTGTGACATATATGATAGGCCATCTATACTTCAACACTGAACACAATATGATGTTACTTTCTAGAGATTTAAGGACTTATTATGTATTTTTGTTAGAACAATAGAGGATGTGGCCTGGATATGATATTTTGTATGATAGATCCATAAACCATGTATTTTGGTGCTATAAAAGTCATTTTTTTTTATAATTTTAGGCCCAACCAATTTATTGGATTTTTTTAAACTTTTTTTACACAATTTTTAGTATGTTAATGCATTTAATATTATATTTATTGGTAGCCATGATGTTGGCCTATTGGGATGTTTGACATATTGGATTTCATAACCACTATCGATTTGTGATCCACTACGATGCCTCTCCCCAAGTTAGTTTTTTTATTCTATTTATAATATTGGGACATTTTAGATTTCAAGAGATAATATCTAACCCTCACTATAATGATCACATTATTTGAGAAGCCCTTGAAATAGAGAAGCACCCTGATAACTTCAATCATGAAGATTGAAATAGAGAAGCACCCTGATAACTTCAATCATGAAGATGGCTATAAACTAAGCAAGTCTTGGACACTCATAATCCATCATCTTTGGTAGTGATCTTTCTTCAATCTCCTCATTCACCTCCTCTAGATGTACTCAATTACTATTTATGGTGAGTGGTTCTTATTCTTCTATTATTTATAATGACCTTTTCTTTTAAATTCTTATACAACCATCATTTTTATATCTCCCCTACCCCAAGCCTTCTTTGGTTGTCTTGCTTAGCATTTAATTATTTTTATTCACTTTTTATCTCTTTTCTTGAATTAGTGTTTATTAATTTTTAACTCTTTTAATCGCTCTTTTCTAGAAATTATATGTTATTGCATTATTTAAGAAATTAATTTAATATTTTGTGACTATCTTAATAACTTTTTATTTTCTAAGATTCTTTGTTATCTATTTAAAGAAACTTTGACCACCTTATCATTTTAATGTCTTCTATATTAAAAATTGACTAACCATATATTAGTATGCAAAGAATACAAATTATTATTTGACCAAATCTCCTAATTAAAAATTAACTAACCATCTCTTAGTATATCCTTATCCTTGCTAGTGTCTTCTATCTATTTAAAGAAACTTTGACCACCTTATCATTTAAGTGTCTTCTATATTAAAAATTGACTAACCATCTCAAAATTGACTAACCATCTCAGGGAATACAAATTATTATTTGATCAAATCAGGGAATATTAGTATGCAGGGAATACAAATTATTATTTGACCAAATCTCCTATTCTATGCTAATTCAATTGGCTTATTTAAAGTTTATATTGAGTGTTATGCGGATTGGGCCTATTCTCCCTTATTAGTTTTAGTACAGATCACTATAAACTTATAAATACTAATTTCAATGGTTATCTTTTTTTTCTATTATTACAAAGCTATTGCTTAATGGTGAACGGAGTGTTGTGTTCAAATCAAAATTATAATATTTATACAAAAAATAACACTATATGTTGATTAAATATATTATTTCATATAGAATGCAATCATATGAGCATCGTCATCATTCAACCATTTAATGATTTTGTGAATAACATTGTCATACGAATTCTGCACGCTTGGCATCTACGTTCTTAATTTTTTATAATTAATATTAAGGAAATGTGCCATATGTCATGGAATATGTCATAGATGTGTAGTATGTATTTTTTAGTTTGGGGTTTCTTAATTTTGCTTCACACCTAAGATTGTACGACATTATTTTGTATTTTGTTTTAATTACAGTGGTTTGCCAAATTATGTTTATTGCAACTAGATTACACCTTTTCATCTAAGGTTTATTTATAAATTTGCCTTAGATTACAATATGTTAAATGTGTAATTTTAGTTTTATTTAATTAAATTATCTAATACTAGACACACATCCAATCATAGTTTTTAAAGTATCTCAACAATACTTATATTAAATCATTATTATAATAGTTAGTCATTACTATGCATCATAGTAAACATAACGACATTCATCTAACTAAAGAGAACATAAAGCACATGTGCAACTGACAACCAAGGTTGATGCCTTAAGCTTTATTATATGAAATATGTTAAAATGTAATATAGAGGAGCTAAGCCAATTGTTTATAGCTCTTTTTACAAACAATAACTGCAAAAGACACCATTGACCCATAACTGTCAATCCAACCCTTGAAGGTACCATGTGGGTACCATAGGCTTGCCTCATGCTAATCTTGTTCATTTCTTCTTTTTCACTCAACAAATCCAAATTCGCCATACTATGCAAAACCCATAACTTAGCACAAGTGTAAATCTCGCTTTGAACTTTTGTCTGAATGATGCCTTAGCCGCTTTGAGGCATCCACTATATATATGAGTCTTACCAAACTCTTGCAAGCCCCTCCAAGTCTAAGTGGACCCAAGTGTCCACTTGCAATTCAATTGTGCCCACATGACTTGTTTGTCGACGTCCATCTCCAATGGTGTTGTGCTTGATGAGCACGATATCATGATTGCAAGGCCATCTATTCATGAGTGCTTATAAGTGTGTCCATTACATCTACATATGTCGCAAGTTTGTCCTGCAAGTGTGTCCATCATATCCGCATCCATCACAAAGTGAGCTCAACAGGTGTGCCATCGCATCCACATTCATTGCAAGTTTGTTTGTCAGGTGTGCCCAAATGTGCATTTGGAAAGGGGTATCCAAGTGTGCCCAAGGTGCACCCACAAGTGCACAAATGCATGCAAGTGCTCGTGCACCCACTTAATCTTCCCAACCAATGTGCATCCAACTAAGTCTACCCAAGTCACGTATAAGTCAATTAGTTCTTATTTCTACTTTGTTCATCATGCATAGTGTATGCTTATGGACATGGTTTTCCACAACAGCCTTCTCTACCTCGCTAAGTTCCCTCCAAGCATCTTTTGGTCTATCCAACTAATGCATGTTGCCATTGTTTGTTGTGTGCCTTGCCTTTGTGTAAGGGCACTCGACATGTCTATGGTATGCCTTGTCAATGGACCAAGGAAACCTCGAAACCGATTCATCTAGCCATCAACCTCATGTCATGTCTATTGTACTGACCAACGACCACCAAAGTGATCATGTGATAGAGGTTCCCAAAGGCTTTTAAAACTGGGGCCTTACCATTGAAAGATTTTGTGAGTAATATTATCATAAGAAATGTGCAAGCTTGTAATCTATTTTTAATAATAATAATAATAATCTATTTTTAAGGTCACAAGCAAGCTAGACACCAATTTGGTGTATGAGGAGACCCCCTTGTTTGTGGGACAAAGGAACCCCCCTCTACGCACCAATTTAATTGTTAAAGTCTACATAGTTGAGTGCACCTGAGTGGGCCCAATGGTTAAGAACATGTGTTATCTCCAAGGAGGTCACAGGTTCAATTCTAGCGAGGGGTAGGGTAGCACATATTGACCCGTCATAGTGAAGCTGAAAGGGTAGGCATTCCCTTGATGTGAAGTCTTGACCGAGGTTGACCTATGAGTTATGGGTATATGTGACTTGCGAGTTGTTGCATATACTTTTGGGAGGTTGGTAAGTTCACATGGTTAAAAAAAAAGTCTATAGAGGTGTACATACCCTACTCCTTCTCAGATTTGAACCTATAATCTCTTAGAAGGAAACACATGTTCTTAATCATTAGGTCCACTAAAAATGTACCATATTTTATTTTTTATATCACATATTATAATTAATACTAAAGAAAAATGCCATAAAAACCTTTAAAAATAGTATAAAAACTATTTTTAAGGATAACACAATGAAAGGGTTATGGACCATGGGAGTAATAACACAATGAAAGGGTTATGGACCATGGGAGTAATAACACAATGAACCTAGGTGGCTAGGCTAGTACGAAGGCATCTCCCTATGAGGTGGCCACTACCCTCTCAATAATTAAATGGTAACATCCGAAGTATAATTCAATGAATCAGGGAAAAGGGAGTGATGACGAAATGGTATGAAACATTTAGCGAAAAAAGTACAAAACATAATGTGGACATTGCATTTTTTTTTTAACCGAGGAATTATCCCTTACATTTTACCGAGCGACGTCGACCGAATCGTGCTGGAATACAAACCACGGGTCGGGGCCAGCCTAAATTTGGAACCGGTTCACCAATATCTCGGACGGTATTTGCGTTCAGTGGTGGCAATGTGTTTTATCCGTCAGCTTGTTTCATCTGGCAGGATTTGAACCCTGGTCTCTGGAAAAGGAACCATCTGGACCAACCATTGGGTCCGGAGCCTCAGCCCCAACATTGCATTATAAGTTAGTTGTTTGGACGATTGCTCGGGCTATAAATTCTCGACTGGGTGATTTGATGAATGAGAGAAAAGCGAGTGATAACGAAATGGTATGAAACATTATATCAATTAATAAAAGCGTTGGTACTTTGAAGGTCTTAGGCCTTGGCTGAGAATACTTGAAGCCTCTTTCCTAGAAGGGAAGATCACATAAAACTAACCTCAAGTTTGTCACACATTTTATTAGCATTATTTATCAAAATTTAAATCACAATGAAACTTTAAAACATTTAAAATTAAGTATAAATGTTATTTCCACGTTATATATAGCTTTTTCCATTTATTTGTTAAATGCTTAACTATGAGCACATCCACAACACACAACTTAACTTTAAGTGTCCTCGATAATTTATGGACCCAAATATGTCTAACTCAAATCTAAATTCATGGGTGGATAAAATTGCACAACTGTTGGAGAGAACTTCCGCAGCATTTAGGAAGCTGCTAATTTTGGGAAGGATAACTAATTTTGGAGAGAAAGTACCAATTTTGGCGGTAAGACAAAGATATCGCCATAGCGCAAATTCCGACGGGAATCACGGCGATAGGTACAGAAAAGTCAAAGCATGTGGTACAAAGAAGAGGCCGAAGGGAGAGCTCAACCACCGTAATAAAGGCGCCGAAGATGAAGAGAGGGTTCAGCTACCCTCATTAAGAAGAAGGACTACAGTCAGCGTTGCTTGAACCAAGAAGAAGCGACGGGCCGATGCATTAAAGACTAAGGACTGCAGGAAACGGAGAAGAGACAGGAGGCGGCTATGGAAGTACAGCCAGTTGACTGTAAGTGGTTAGGGTTGAGTCACTGTTGGGATAAGGCCCACAGTTTTGTAACTGCGATGAGACCTTCGGGCCATCTATATATAGGAGTCTTTTTATATGATAAGGGGTTGGCCACACAGTGATAGAAGCCATTTAGGTAGAGGGTAGTCAAGTCTTTGTGGATACAGAGTCTGAACATCCCTTAGAGGACAAGGGCCGACCCGTTGAGAGACTGTGCAATCCGCTGGGATTGAGAAAGAAAGAGAGTGCATTGCAAGAGGCAGGAGGAGAAGAGAGGTCTATAGAGAAGGGCTCCCACTGAGGTGGAGTTTCCCAGAAGACCCTTGTTGTAAAGAGTTGGAAAGGAACTGTGTTTGTTCCTCATAATTGTTAACAAGAAACACAGTTCCCTTGGACGTAGTTCCCACCCTGGGAGTAACAACGTGCTTATCTAAGTAGCGCTATTGTACTTGTGTAGTTGTTGCTCTCATTCACTTGCCTTTATTATACATGAATGCTTCATTCTGTTATAAGTAATGTATATGGTCATCAGTTTAAGTTCTGGTTGATGTATAACAATTGTGATAATCATAGCTAAAATCCTAGCGAACTAGATAATTGTTAAGCAGAGGATAATGTGCGAGTATGGACTGAATATAATGCATGAATGGTTCACTTAGACAGTGCTCAAAGTAATACTCTACTCAGTTACATTGTTGCGAGATATCAAGGGGCCAAGTTCATTAGCAAGGGTTATGCTTGGAGATTAGATGATATTACTAACTGCAGTAATAGGATAAGAACGGCTGAAACCACGTATTAATCCAGGAAGCGGTCAAGAATCGCGTACCGCAGGGACAAGAAGGGGAAGATATCGCACCTACGATATCTTAGGTATAGCTGGACGGGCTCACATAGGGGGAAGACTTATCGCACTCCCTGCGTAATGCGATAAGACAGAGGCACAGCCGGAGTAATAGAATGAGATAAGTCAGCTTATGAGGAAAGGGTTAAGGTGGGTTTAAGCACCCTGGATGCCTCAGAACCTGGCTGAGGACACTTGAGTCTTCTGCCTCCCATTAGAATCACTTCGGGTGAGACTTCAGGTTGCTTCTGCGACCTGTTGCCGAAAGGGCCAGTGAGCTAAGGGTTCTGTTGGTCTAAAAGGTACCGCAAGCCCGGGTCTACCCAGAAAGTAAAAGAGAGACCAACAAATGGTTCCGTTGCCGGTTTGAACACATTGAGCTGATGTTATGTTGGCATCCTACCAAGCAAGAACTTAACCAGTGGGTTGAGTTAAAAGAAAGAGAGTTTGCTGTAAAAGAAAAAAAGAATCCTAGACTGAGCACAGAGGCTTGGCTACAGAAGCACATTTTTACAGATCTCCATGAGATATTCTTCGTAACCTATGCTATTGAGTTATATGGTTGGTTATCAAAGCTTGCTAACAACAGCGGTTTCAAGAAGAATCGAGAAGTTGTCTGGACAGCAGAGCTGATTCAGACCTTGAAAGGTGTCGATAACCCCATCTCATGCGCAGTGGACTTCTGGCTTGCGAGTTTGCTGGAAGGCTTCATCGCAGAGTTCGCGGTTGATCAGAGAAAGAGTTTCAGCGCAGTAGAACGGTACTTCTTCAAGGGTTATCGCGGTAAGTACCTAAATTCTTTAAATCTGTCCATTAAGCAATTACTATATGAAAAAGGAGTACTGGATATACTCTCAGATGAATAGTAGCATGATATTGTAATGTCAGTAGACTCTGAAAGTGATTACGAGTATCTTGGACATACACGTAGTGGTAAAAGATATAGAGTCAACGATTCATCTTCTTCTGAAGAAAACAGCTCAGATAACCTGAGACAGCAGATTCAGAACCCTAGGACTCCTCAAAAGCCAGTCGAAACACAGAATAATCCCGCAGGAACCCCGTCCAGTAGCTCTCACACAGCGCATACTACCGCTACACCCTCCACATCTATACCGTCGAGTGGTAGTAATACAGCAAACCAGAACCCACCATCTAGAAACAGAATGGGAGATGATATGAAGCTACCAACATTCAAAGGTACAGGGTCAGAGGACCCTGAGCAGCACTGGTTCTTATGCGAAGCCATATGGACCATTAAGCAAATACAAGACGATAATGTCAAGCTTGTCCAGTTGGCCACCACATTTAGAGAAAGAGCATTAACTTGGTATATGAAGTATACCACTGGCCATAACAGAACGCTTGCACAGGTTAGAACTGCTATGATTAAAGAGTTTAAAAAACCTAAATCCGAGTCACAGTGCATAGCAGAACTTAAAGATATTAAACAATTGCCTACGGAGACGGTTTGGGATTTTGACCAGAGATTCAAAACCCTCATTGATCAGGTAAGCTTTGAGCTTGCGCCTCAACAGCATAAAGAGTGGTTTATCGCAGCAATATTACCACACATCAGACTTCCGCTAATGCAACAGAAATTAAATACACAAGATGAAGCATTAGAAATGGCAATGAAACTAGAGGCTTCACCTCTAGCAGAAACTAGCATAGGTATCACTAATCTGCAAAATCAGCTAGCTAACCTCACCTTACAGCTGCATGAAATTAAGAAAGGAAAGGAGGTTGCGCATGAAATTTGGTGTACTAAGTGTAAAGCGCAGGGACACAGTAAGGATAACTGCCCTGTCTTTGTTGACTATATCGCCAGTGGAGCTCCTAACCCGTTGATGCAGAACCAGGGGCCATGGTGTGAGATTTGTAGAACCAGAGGACACAGTCCTCAGGAATGCCCTCTCCTTCAGAAATATGTGCAGACACCAAAGAACCTATATTGCAATTTCTGTAAATCTGTGGGACATGACGAAAACAACTGTAGAGCTTATGAGTTAATGATAGAAAGAAAGCATGACCTTTACAGAGTTCAGTCAGAAGCATCTGGACCAGCTGTACGTCCACAAACTGATCCGACTCAGGGAGGCCGTGGAGGAAATTTCAGAGGCCGAGGACGCGGAGGAGGCTATGAATCTGGCCGTGGCCGTGGACCTATAACCTGTTATAACTGTGGAGGCACAGGACATTACGCTAGAGACTGTCAGAACCCTACTACAACGTGCAAGTATTGTAAATCTTATGATCATACAATAGAGGAGTGTCCCGTATTGATAGCTAAGATCAAGGACGCCAAGCCAGCAACCAATCAGACTATCCAGTTTATCGCTGCTGAGCAGAACGAAACAGAACCACGAGTCAATATTGTAACTCGCAGTGGTCTCTCCACAAGTAACATATCGCAGGATGCGGAAAAAACGTCAGGAACGCAGTGGGTGCGCAAAGCTCCAGGAAAACCTATCCCACTCGATCTACAGAAGAATAAGGAGGCATTTCAGCAAACTAAGACTTCCTTTGCTGAACAGACACAGTCCAGATCACTATTATTACCATCTCAGGGTATACCACGGAAACCACCACATGATGTTAGTACTGCGCAGATACCGCAGGCTAGCACATCTGGAAGATGCGACGAAGAGGAATTGACCGGGAGTGTACAGTCCTTCCTGCAGAGTTGTTTGAAACTTCTAATAAATGGGAAAGCTGTAGAGGAACTTCAGAAAGTTATTGATCAATGTCAACAGAGCCCTTCCTTGAGCAATACACAGCGCACCATTCACCATATAATGGGCCATACAAGGACAGGAAGAGAGATGAGGCTCACAGCGCAGATCGGACTATTTGAAATGGATGAGGTTATCCTAGACTTAGGATCAGAAGTAAATGTCTTGACTAAGCAGACATGGGAACAAATGGGTAGTCCAAAACTAAGCAGATCCCCTATCCATCTGAGACTAGCTAATCAGCAGAGAATATCGCCGATGGGTCGTCTATCGCATGTCCCAGTGGACATCGACGGAGTTCACACGTATGCAGATTTTGAGATCATAGAAATTATTGGTGACACCAAACCCTATCCAGCTCTATTAGGTATTGATTGGGCTTTTGATAACAACGCTGTTATCAACTTGAAGAAAAGGCAGATGACATTTGAAGATGCTCAAGTCCGGGTTATCGCACCACTAGACCCTTTACAGGGTCCTCGCTACATTGAGCCAATCAAAGCAGAAGAGGAGGTGCATAACATGGAAAATTTGTACCAAATGACTTCTAATCAGACAGATTACATTGATCCTACAGCTGATGGACATATTAGCTGGAGATGTGATAGCTCATGCACATCAGATTCAGATGTTGGCTTAGAGAATTGGCAAAATAGACTCCACGAAGTTTCTACTCGCAGATGCGCATTCATGACTAAATCACTGCGATGGATTGGGGCAGAAAACAGGTATATTCCAACTTTTGATGGATTAGTGGACGTCAATGATTTTTTGCAGCAGTTTGAACAAGAGATTCCTCAAGAGCAGAGGATGGAGGTTTTTGACCTTGCAGTTCGAGCCACACCTGCAAGATGGTGGTACACACACAAGGAACATATCGCATCATGGTATGATTGTAAGAGACTGATGCGCATTAGATTCTCTAAAGAAAGAGACTGTACACAGCGGAAATACACAGGGGAGAGTGATCCCAGAACACACATTATGATCTGTGAACAGAGTTGGCTAAAAATTCCAGCAGAAGAATGGGTTCATTTGTTTATCCACACACTGGATACAGTTCCACGGAACTGGTATACAGAAACAGAGCTAAGAAAAGGAACTATCTCGTGGCCTATTATGATTGAAAACTTTTTGCTCACGTTCAGTTTTGAATCTGAGCATCCAAGCATTGATCGGGCCTTGAAGATCATAAAGACTAAAATATTTGAGGATTGCCCATTACCAGCGGATTCGCAACCCGAGTGGGCTATTCAGATGGAACATGCTCTGGAATGTTACAACTGCGCACAAGATTCAAGCGATGAGGATGAAGATCCTCGCAGTATCAATATCGCAGAAACAGAAGGTACGCGTGAAGTTGAAGGTCCACACTTAGAAACCCCAGCTGTAACAGAACCAATCAAGATTAAAAAGAGCAATATTGGCACAGAAACAGACCCTAAGTTTGCCTCTATTGGAGATTATTGGGATGATGAGACAATTGGCCAAATCACAGACCTATTACACGAGTATCAGGACCTATTTCCTACCAACTTTACAGAAATGAAGGGAATAGTGGGTGACTTAGGAGTCATGAGAATACCGCTTAAGGAGGATGCTAGGCCGGTTAAGCAACGTCCATACAGGTTGAACCCGCGGTATAAAGCAAAAGTAAAAGATGAAATAGATAAGATGCTAGCAGCAGGCATCATTGAGCCTGTTGAAGAAAGTGAGTGGGTTAGTCCCATGGTAGTACAAGAAAAGAAAACAAAAGGAGACATCAGGATCTGTGTCGACTTGCGCAAACTGAATGATGCGTCGCTGCATGACCCATTTCCGACACCATTCACTGATGAAGTCTTAGACAATGTTGGAGGACAAGAAATCTATTCATTTACTGATGGCTTTTCAGGCTATCACCAGATAAGAATCCATCCAGACGACAGGCACAAGACCACGTTTGCGACAGAATGGGGCTCCTTTCAGTATACGGTAATGCCCTTTGGTCTTAAGAATTCCCCAGCAATTTTTTCTAGAGTAGTTGTTGCTGTCTTTAAGGAATACATCCATCAATTTCTAGAAGTTTATTTTGATGATTGGACTGTATTTGGACTAGTCAAGAAGCACATAGGAAATCTGAGATTAATGTTTGAAAAATGTAGACAGCACCAGATTTCCCTTAACTTAAAAAAATGTATATTTTGTGCGCCTTTTGGTACGTTGTTGGGTCACATTGTGTGCAGACAAGGCTTGATGGTAGATCCTGCGAAGGTCGCCATCATTGTCAATTTACCAGCACCTAACTCAGTAAAGCAGCTGAGAACTACACTTGGTCATACCGGGTATTACAGAAAGTTTATCAAAGGTTATGCCAAGATTACCGCACCAATGGAGAAATTATTGAAGAAGGATATCAGATTTCAGTGGAATGAGGAATGTCAGAAGAGTCTTGACACTCTAAAAGAAAAAATGGTTACAACACCTATTCTGGTATTTCCAGATTGGAACAAGCCTTTTCATGTTCATGTGGATGCATCTGGCATCGCACTAGGCATTATTCTCACGCAACCAGGCGAAGGGGGTATTGACCACCCTATCGCATATTCGAGCAGGAGATTATCGACAGCTGAGAAGAATTACACCACCACAGAGAGAGAAGGGTTAGCAATGGTGTATGCTTTACAGAAATTTCGGCACTATCTGTTGGGGGCCCCGTTCAAGATGTTCACCGACCATTCTGCATTAAAGTACTTGGTCAATAAGCCAGTGTTAGGGGGAAGAATATGCAGATGGCTATTGTTGTTCCAGGAATATGATTTCGAAATCATTGTTAAGCCAGGAAGACTAAATGCAGGACCTGATCACCTATCAAGGATAGACTCAGGTGAAGAACCAAGTAACTTAGAGGACAACTTGCCTGATGCGCAATTGTTCTCCATTCAGGTCGCAGACGAATATTATGGAGACATAATTCAATTTCTCACTACAGGGTGGGCACCGCCTGAGTTTACCAAGCAACAAAAGAAACAATTAGTGGTGAAAGCAGCAGACTTCACCCTGATTGCAGGACACCTCTATAAGTTGGGCCCAAATGAAATCTTGCGCAGATGCGTTATGCCCCACGAGAAACAGACCATTCTTAAGGAAGCACATTCGGGCATCGCAGGAGGCCATTTCGCAGGGAAGCCTACCGCTCAGAAGATCCTAGCAGCCGGATTATGGTGGCCTACATTACATAAAGACAGTAAAGAGGTTTGCAGATCATGCGATATCTGCCAGAGGACGGGAAAGCCCTCCAGAAGAGATGAAATGCCGTTGCGACCACAGATAACGCTACGCGCATTTGATAAGTGGGCTATAGACTTCGTGGGTCCTATTAACCCCCCATGAAAACGAACTGGTGCGAGATATATTATTACAGCAACAGAATACCTCACCAGGTGGGCTGAGGCAAAACCAGTCAGGAATTGTGATGCTGCTACAGCAGCACAATTTATTTTTGAAAACATCATCACTAGATTTGGATGCCCAGTGACTTTGATGAGTGATCAAGGCACACATTTTTTGAATAGCACCATAGAAGCCTTGACAGAGGAATTTGAAATCCAGCACCATAAGAGTACACCTTACCACCCTCAAGCTAATGGTACGGTGGAGGCTTTCAATAAGATATTAGAACATGCCCTTACAAAGATTTGTAACAGTCAAAGGGATGATTGGGACCTTAGAGTTAATGCTGTATTATGGGCTTACAGGACCACGTGCAAGAAACTAACAGGGCACACACCTTTCAGCCTGGTATATGGACAAGAGGCTGTTATGCCTATGGAATACATCTTACCCAGTCTAAGGATTGCTCAGCTTACAGAGATGGCTGATTCTGATACTTTAGAGGAGAGATTGGCACAGCTGCTCAATCTGGAGGAAGACATATTTATCGCAGGATTCCATCAAAAAGTGCAGAAAGCACGAGAAAAAGCTTGGCATGATAGGCATATCAAGAACAAAACCTTTCAGCTTGGAGACTTGGTACTCCTTTATGACAGTAAGTTTATAAAGTTCCCTGGAAAATTCAAAACTCATTGGTTAGGACCATATCAAATCCAGCAAATAACAGATGGAGGTGCTATCCAGCTTCGTACTATGAATGGGGAGTTTCTTCCTACCTTGATCAATGGCAGTAGGCTTAAGCTGTATCGCGAAGGCCATGCCACCTCCTAGCCCTAGCCCAGAAAGGAAGCAAATGGTGCAGATGTTCAATGTAGTTGAAATGAAGCATCGCACCATAAGGAGTCTACACCGGGAAATACTTGAGGTAAGAATTCGCAGCCAGCTTTCCTGGTTGTTGCGATAATTTTGATATGAGGCGAGTTTTTGGCACTTTCCATTTCCAGACGATGCGATATCGTATCGCAGAGGACAGAAAACAGATTGATGCGATACCAAATTTTGAATTGATCAGAGGGCTAGTCACTTCGCCTTCTGACAAGCATTAACTGCACGGCTGACAAGTATCTGTTGTACTAAGATTTGGCAGCAGTACGGCGATTCTTCTAGATTTGGAAAATCCGATGCGACACCACTCCGGCGCACAGTTTCCTAGCGAAATTTCAAACGGCGTTTTCAATAAATGGGCGCGGGGTGCTGTCTTGTCTATGCATTAAATGCCGCCAACGGGTCCAATTTACTGGTCCGTTGCCCTTTGAAATTCCGCCTTATGATAAATACACGTCTTATTCAAAGCACGGGGCTACTTGGTCATTTTCACCGAAAGAGTTGAGCGCAATTGAGCCGAGCCAAGCGTATTCTTAGCAGGGAAACCAAAAACAGTTGCAGACTCTGATTTGCATTAGATTAGCAATCATAGGAAGTCCAGAGTACCACAGGGGAAGGTTCCTCGCGCCAGACGAGCCTCTCGAAGACGTGTTGCAGAGATTCCAAAGGGGTGGAATTGAGTGTGCTATGACTTCAGTTGTGGCGAAGAAAGGAAAGAAAATTGCTGCTGGTTCTCCATCCACACGCCAGTCACCGAGAACCTTAGCTAATATGGAGTATAGCGAGACCCCGAGTAGCACAGAGTCAGAAGAACCGGAGCAGGAACTTCCGGAAGAAGTCACAGTCGCTACCGTATACTTCCCACCAAGAATAGAAAATGCACCAGCAATTGTCCTTCCGAGAGACTTTAAATATGAACTCGTACTCCCACCACTAGATAACTGAGTGAAGGAAGAAGGTAACCTGTGGGGGAATATGCATGCTGTTAAGTTTGCTGATTATAATCTGAGAGATTATAAGCTGTACCCACAATTCCGCCGCGATCGTTATATGACGATTCAGAGGAACCCAAGGACAGAGCGCGATGAGTTCGTCCCCATGGACCATGTAAGCCATTTAGCACCGTCGGGACTGCTCAATCTCCTGGAGATTCCACACTTTGGACGGGGCTCGGAGGTAAATGCTGTGGTGCGGATACTACTTTCATGTGTGCATGGTGGTTACTTATGGTTGGGTAACCGGATAGATGTTAATGTTGACCTTATTCACCGCATTACCGGTCTGTCGAAGACTGGCTTCGACCCACAGATAAATATTGATGGCGCCACAAAGGATACCAGGCTCTCAACCAAGCAGGTTGCGGAGTATAAGCTGCAAAGAGGAGGTCGCGCCTACGATTTCAACTCAATATAGGATGACGCCTTGCGGTTTACTGTTAGTCTGTTGGCCGGAAAACTCCTCCTCAAGGTGAGGCCGAAGGAGGTCACAGGCTCAGTTATCCGCCTAGCGATTGAAGTCATAAAAGGTAAACCTTACAACTGGAGTTTATTTTTGCTGAATAGTTTCTTTCAAGACTGTGCGCAGGCGCAGCAGGATCCACTTCACAGCTTCCACTTCTCGTGGCTGCTGATCCTTATGGCTTTTATTGGATGGAAAGAGCCGCCCAATTCGCAGTTTCCACAACTGGCACCAGGGGCGTGCAGAGGCTCGAGGTACTCAAATCTTTGGGCGAGTAGTCACCCAGAGAAGCACAAGAATAACGCAATGGTATTCCATGACTATTATACGCTATTGCTTGAATCCGTAGCAACGATTCCGCGTGTCGACTCGCCGGTCGTTGATCTTTATCAGTCCAAGCTGGAATTTAAAGTCGACAGGGATAAAACCTATATCAGACCCAAGGGATTCAGGAAACATAAGGAATGGGCCCCCGGCCCATATCGCATGGAAATCCAGCAAGTTGAAGACACCATTAAGAATTGTTTCGATGAGGAAATGAAACAGATGTATGATGATCTATCCTCTGGCCTAGTTCCAGTTGATCCCCCAGCTGAGGATCCAGAAGATGTTCTGGAGGTAGATCCTAAAGATAAAGTGAAAGAACCAATAGGTTCTAAGAGAAAGGTTACTGAAGGCCCTTCTCCACTGCGAGCAAAGAAGAAGAGAACAAAGGCGGTTACTTTCGACGAACCGCAGGCACCAATCATGACAGAGGATGAGTATGATCTCATCGCCAGCCGAATACAGGAGAAGATGCGGGATAAATTCGCTGCGATTCAGTCATCGCAGGATCTTATGCGCATCAGCCTTGACAAGAAATTGCGAGAGTTGAAGGCAATAACTGAGAAGACTGCTTCCATGCAGATTCATCCAGCTCCAACTACAGTCGCAGAAAGTTCGCAGCCCCCTTCACAGACCAGAGAAGAAAGTATTGCAAGGGACCGCACGAACATTGTTCGTATACCGCCAGGAAGCATTAAGTTCCCTGTACCTATGGAAGTACAGATGGTTCATCCTCTTGAGGTGAACCTACCAGAAGTACCTGTGGACCAGTTGTACGAAATTTTCCAGCAGATAGGCACGGAGCTGAGGCACAGAGAACAAGTCACATATGAGCAAAATGTTTTGATGTCTAACGAAAACGTGCAGCTCATCGCACAGCATGAGGCAAAGAGTGCCCAGTTGACACAATATGTTCAGCGAGAGCAGGATGTCTCTCTTGTTTTAAAGAATATCGCAGCAGAACTTCCGCAGTGCGATATCAGGCCTGAGTTAGAAATAACTCAAAAGATCAGAAAAATAGCGGAAAGAGCAAAGGCTCTAGATGAAGAGAAGAAAAAGATGGAGGAAGAATACGAAGCAAGGATTGCTGCACTGGAAGCGAATAGGCCGCCTACTCCAGAGGAAATCCAAGAAGCACGAGTGCAAGCTTTCAGAATTGTACAGACACAGATGCACTGTCGGGTGGAAGCAACAGAGGCTATCCTAGAGGATGCATCAAAAACATGGCTGGAGCTAGAGGAGCTCCCACAGAAAGCCGAGCTCGATCAGCACATTAAGCGCTGTGAAGATGCGATATCGAGAGCTGAAGAAGAGTACAAGGGCTTGAGTGCTCTTGCGAAGATAAGAAAGAAAGGAGAAATCACACAACTTCAACAGCAGGTGCAGAAGTACAGAGAACAGCAGATCAACCTGGCTAACGAAGTTAGCCCGCATGAAAGCAAAGTCGCACATCTGGTTGATGAACTGGAGCAAAAGGTGAAAAGCTTCACCTCAAGTAAAGGAGTCATTGAGGGCACAGAGGACTCCTTGGTAACCGCTGAGCTGCTCAGCACAGCGCAGGAAGAAGTAACACACATGGATGAAAGTATTAAAGCGCTTAAGGCACAATTCGCAACAATCTCACGAGCAGCAAAGGATAATATTAGGCAGATGAAGCAGGCTGGTGTTGCGAGTGGCTCGGGGACAAGCCACAAGTAAGTGTTAGGGGAGTTGTTGGAGAGAACTTCCGCAGCATTTAGGAAGCTGCTAATTTTGGGAAGGATAACTAATTTTGGAGAGAAAGTACCAATTTTGGCGGTAAGACAAAGATATCGCCATAGCGCAAATTTCGACGGGAATCACGGCGATAGGTACAGAAAAGTCAAAGCATGTGGTACAAAGAAGAGGCCGAAGGGAGAGCTCAACCACCGTAATAAAGGCGCCGAAGATGAAGAGAGGGTTCAGCTACCCTCATTAAGAAGAAGGACTACAGTCAGCATTGCTTGAACCAAGAAGAAGCGACGGGCCGATGCATTAAAGACTAAGGACTGCAGGAAGCGGCGACGAGACAGGAGGCGGCTATGGAAGTACAGCCAGTTGACTGTAAGTGGTTAGGGTTGAGTCACTGTTGGGATAAGGCCCACAGTTTTGTAACTGTGATGAGACCTTCGGGCCATCTATATATAGGAGTCTTTTTATATGATAAGGGGTTGGCCACACAGTGATAGAAGCCATTTAGGTAGAGGGTAGTCAAGTCTTTGTGGATACAGAGTCTGAACATCCCTTAGAGGACAAGGGCCGACCCGTTGAGAGACTGTGCAATCCGCTGGGATTGAGAAAGAAAGAGAGTGCATTGCAAGAGGCAGGAGGAGAAGAGAGGTCTATAGAGAAGGGCTCCCACTGAGGTGGAGTTTCCCAGAAGACCCTTGTTGTAAAGAGTTGGAAAGGAACTGTGTTTGTTCCTCAGAATTGTTAACAAGAAACACAGTTCCCTTGGACGTAGTTCCCACCCTGGGAGTAACAACGTGCTTATCTAAGTAGCGCTATTGTACTTGTGTAGCTGTTGCTCTCATTCACTTGCCTTTATTATACATGAATGCTTCATTCTGTTATAAGTAATGTATATGGTCATCAGTTTAAGTTCTGGTTGATGTATAACAATTGTGATAATCATAGCTAAAATCCTAGCGAACTAGATAATTGTTAAGCAGAGGATAATGTGCGAGTATGGACTGAATATAATGCATGAATGGTTCACTTAGACAGTGCTCAAAGTAATACTCTACTCAGTTACATTGTTGCGAGATATCAAGGGGCCAAGTTCATTAGCAAGGGTTATGCTTGGAGATTAGATGATATTACTAACTGCAGTAATAGGATAAGAACGGCTGAAACCACGTATTAATCCAGGAAGCGGTCAAGAATCGCGTACCGCAGGGACAAGAAGGGGAAGATATCGCACCTACGATATCTTAGGTATAGCTGGACGGGCTCACATAGGGGGAAGACTTATCGCACTCCCTGCGTAATGCGATAAGACAGAGGCACAGCCGGAGTAATAGAATGAGATAAGTCAGCTTATGAGGAAAGGGTTAAGGTGGGTTTAAGCACCCTGGATGCCTCAGAGCCTGGCTGAGGACACTTGAGTCTTCTGCCTCCCATTAGAATCACTTCGGGTGAGACTTCAGGTTGCTTCTGCGACCTGTTGCCGAAAGGGCCAGTGAGCTAAGGGTTCTGTTGGTCTAAAAGGTACCGCAAGCCCGGGTCTACCCAGAAAGTAAAAGAGAGACCAACAACAACAAACTTAAGTCTTTAATAAAGTCAATAATAAAAGCTCATTTAATTATTAACCAAATGAAACTGTAGAATAAGATATATATATGGAGTCTCAACTCTAGATTGATATCTTTATAATTATTTGTTATTCAAATATATATTCTTTATAAAAAAATTCAATGAAAATAATTTTTTTAATGTTTGTTAATTTGTTTGAATATTTCAATAGTTGATTTTTTTGTTACAATGTAACTTTGCAATGGGTTGTATTGATTTTTATAAAATTGATTAAAAGTGTAATTCTATGGTTTGGATCTCCTAGCAACAATACACTTATACTAGTATTAATTTGTAATATCCCAATTTTGACCCTATTGCATTGAAATTGTAAATGATGTAAATATCATTATTAAATCATGGTGAGAAGCTCAAGGCCAAGGCCCTGCCATCGATTTATCATTTTATGTATCGGCAATTAAAAATCGATGCATATGGTTCTTGTGCTAGCCACGCACAATAGAAATTACGACATCATGTAAATATGAATTTTAATGAAATACCCACAACTAGCTATGCAATGCACCAAGAGATGAGGGCATGATTTTGACAAGGAATATGGATGAAAAATATTCAAACCCTTGAGCCAATAGTGTTAATCCAAATTTCATTGAGAGAACCCATAAACTCTCAACTACCCATTTTGACTTATGCACCCAATCATTTAATTCTTCCAAGAGTTGGTTGAGGTAGTTAATGCCTTGGGAATGGAGAGGCATGGCAGCCAATTTTGTGTATGGGAAAGCCATCAATATGGGAAAACGTATTTTTGCTTCTTGGGCAAGAAAACACCCACGCAATGGTGCCCAAAGCCATTCTTCACCCATGGTCTTTGCTCTCTCATGTAGTCTGAGCTAGCTTGGGATTTCTCCTTCACGTTTTCCATCATTTTCCTGCATTTTTCCATAGCTGGGAACTCGCGTTTGTATTGCACAGTGGTTGGAAGGAAGGGAGTCACCATTTGGGGGTTTATGGAGGCCGTTTCTATCCCTTGACTGCCCATAAACGTTTTCTGAAAACGATTTTGCTCTCCTAAGGTTGATTTTCCATCTGTTTTTGGTTGCCCACGTTTTTCTTAAACTAATGGAAACCCATTTTGGGCATCCCACTGTCAAAACGTTTCTCTTCATGCCCAACACTTGTTATTTTGCTTTTATATGCATCCCTGTTTTGGTTTGAAATTGTGAGCAAGAAATTAGGAGTGGAAGTGGACCAGAATTGGCTTGATAAACCTAGTGAGGAAGGTAACCTCTCAAGAAGATCAAAAGGGGTGGATACTCTTCTATGCACACGTTGAAGAACACTAGAATGGAAAGTATGGCCTGAGGGACTGTGTAGTAGTGAAGGGAATACTTCCTTGTGCCGGGTGTGTAGGTATTGTGGGGACCAAGCTAGATAGATCTTGTAGAGGGTATCCATAGCTCTGTGGTTGAGCTCACTAGCCTAGCAATTCTTCCTTTCCATTTCCTTAGCAGCCTGATAAACCCAACTAAAGATTGGCTTGGCTAATTTTGGTGTATATTTGGCTATGTGTGAGTCTATTGTTCCATTTTTCCTTGTAGAAATCATGCCCAGCTCGAGGGTGGCAGTTGTGTTGTGAGATTGACGAGCACAACTGGCCTATGGTTGGGTGGATCGTTGCAGTTGCATAGCCAATTGCTCGGGACTACTTTGTTTTAAGATCATTACTCTCTTGTGTTAATTTTGTAATGTATTTATTTGATGACTCTCATGAATATCTTGAATGTATGCTAGATGTGTAATAGAATTTACTTCCGCTGTGTTTCTTGCATATATATATACATCTACATATGTCCTTTTTATATTCTATGAATTTTGTCAATAATCATGGGACTAGATGCCCAGTTTTAGCATCACATTCTCTCCATATCGCTAGTATGATGGGAGGGGATGTGACATAATTATGCGTATGTAGACTATTATTGATAACATGATTATGTAGACTATTATTGATAACAAGTTTGATATGATATAATACTTAAATTCTTACTTTCTAGCATGGTTGCATTTGGAAAGAAGACTTAAATTCTCATTCCGAGGTTCATAGGACAGTTGCGTTTTCATTACTACTCTTCCTTTCATAATAGCATCCCCTTTCTTGGATTTGCATATGGTAATCGTCTTCATTGTTGTAGGCTAGAGGCAATCAGAATATTGTGCAAGCATTCAAAACTTTGCTCCACAACCTTGTCTTCTTTCAGGGTTCGAATCCTCCAAAACCATGTTTTGCAAAGCCATGTCTGGTTTATTGTATGCAATCATTATTACTTGTTGGATGGGAAATGGGCTATAATATAAGGTGCTTTCGCTACTATCCATGGATTCATGATTTCATCAACTATGGCTAGTTCGAGAGTCTAGAGGCTTGGTGCATAATTAAATGATATTGTACATCAAGATATTAATAGAGGAGAATGGTACAACGATATTTCCAAACTCTCAGAAGAGAGTACATGACGTGTGGAATTTAGTTACACACTCTTTTGGTATATATCTATGTTGCAATTTTTGGTTAGAAAACTTATCCAAAATGAAGGGATTTGAATGAGAAAACTTTTCAAAATAAGGTGATTTGATAGCTCTTTATCAAAGGTTAATTTTGATGGAGAATTTAACCACTATCAATTCTTGATCCACTACGATGCCTCTCACCAAGTTAGTTTTTTTATTCTATTTATAATATTGGGACATTTTAGATTTCAATAAGATAATATCTAACCCTCACTATATTGATCACGTTATTTGAGAAGCCCTTGAAATAGAAGAAACACCCTGATAACTTCAATCATGAAGATGGCTATAAACTAAGCAAGTCTTGGACACTCATAATCCATCATCTTTGGCAGTGATCTTTCTTGGATCTCCTCATTCACCTCCTCTAGATGTACTCAATTACTATTTATGGTGACTGGTTCTTATTCTTCTTCCTCATCATTATTTATAATGACCTTTTCTTTTAAGTTCTTATACACCTGTCACTTTTATATCTCCCCTACCCCGAGCCTTCTTTGGTTGTCTTGCCTAACATTTAATTATTTTTATTCACTTTTTATGTCTTTTCTTGAATTATTGTTTGTTTGATTTTTAACTCTTTTAATCGCTCTCTTCTAAAAATTCTATGTTATTGCATTATTTAAGAAATTAATTTAATATTTTGTGACTATCTTAATCACTGTTTATTTTCTAGGATTTTTTGTTATCTATTTAAGGAAACTTTGACCACCTTATTATTTTAGTGTCTTGTATATTAAAAATTGACTAACCATCGGTTAGTATATCCATGCCTTGGCAAGGAAATAAAAATTATTATTTGACCAAATCTCCTATTCTTCAATTGACTTATTTAAAGTTTAAATTTTATATGGAGTGTTGTGCTGATTGGGCCTATTCTCCCTTATTAGTTTTAGTACAGATCACTATATACTTATAAATGCTAATTTCAATGGTTGTCTTTTTTTTCTCCTATTCTTCAATTGACTTATTTAAAGTTTAAATTTTATATGGAGTGTTGTGCTGATTGGGCCTATTCTCCCTTATTAGTTTTAGTACAGATCACTATATACTTATAAATGCTAATTTCAATGGTTGTCTTTTTTTTCTATTATTACAAAGCTATTGCTTAATGGTGAAAGGAGTGTCCCATATATTGTGTTAAATCAAAATTATAATATTTGTAAAAAAAAAATAACACTATATGTTGATTAAATATATTATTTCATATAGAATGCAATCATATGAGCATCGTCATCATTCTACCATTTAATGATTTTGTGAATAATATTGTCATGCGAATTCTGCACGCTTGGCATCTACGTTTTTAAATTTTTATAATTAATATTAAGGAAATGTGCCATATGTCATGGAATATGTCATAGATGTGCAGTATGTATTTTTTAGTTTGGGGTTTCTTAATTTTGCTTCAACACCTAAGATTGTACGGCATTATTTTGTATTTTGTTTTAATTACAGTGGCTTACCAATCTATGTTTATGTTTATTGTAACTAGAATACACTTTTTCATCTAAGGTTTATTTATAAATTTATCTTAGATTATAATATGTTAGATGTGTAACTTTAGTTTTATTTAATCAAGTTATTCAATACTAGGCACACATCCAATCGTAGCTTTTAAAGCATTTCAACAATCTTTATATTAAGTTAATATTATAACAGTTAGTTGTCATCATGCATCATAGCAAACATAACAGCATTCATCAAACTAAAGAGAACACAAAGCACATGTGCAACCAACACCCAAGATTGATGCCTTAAGCTTTATTAGATGAAATATGTTAAAATATACAATAGAGGATCTAAGCCAAGCCAATTGTTTGCAGCTCTTTTTTATAAACTACAACTACAAAAGACACCATTGACCCATAACTGTCAATCCAACCCTTGAAGGTACCATAGGGTTACCTCCTGCTAATCTTTTTCATTTCTTCTTTTTCACTCAGCTAATCCAAATTCGTCATACTATGCAAAATCCATAACTTAGCACAAGTGTAGATCTCACTTTGAACCTTTGTCTCAATCATTTAGTAAGATTGAATGAATGATGCCTTAACCGCTTTGAGGCATCCACTATATATACGAGTCTTACCAAACTCTTGCAAGCCCCTCCAAGTCTAAGTGGACCCAAGTGTCCACTTGCAATTCAATTGTTCCCACGTGACTTGTTTGTCGACGTCCATCTCCAATGGTGTTGTGCTTGATGAGCACGCTATCATGATCGCAAGGCCATCTATGCATGAGTGCTTATAAGTGTGTCCATTGCATCTACGTCTGTCACAAGTTTGTCCTGCAAGTGTGTCCATCATATCCGCATCCATCACAAAGTGAACCCGACGGGTGTGCCATCGCATCCACATTCATTGCAAGTTTGTTTGTTAGGTGCGCCCGAATGTGCCCATTGCAACTGCATTTGGCAAGGGGTATCCAAGTGTGCCCAATGGTCTTGTTCCAAAGTGCACCCAAGAAGGTGCACCCACAAGTGCACAAAACCAATATCCATCCTTCTAATGTGCATGCAAGTGCTCGTGCACCCACTTAATCTTCCCAACCAATGTGCATCCAACTAAGTCTACCCAAGTCACCTATAAGTCAATTAGTTCTTATTTCTACTTTGTTCATCATGCATAGTGCATGCTTATGGACATGGTTGTCCACAACAACCTTCTCTACCTTGCTAAGTTCCCTCCAAGCTTATCTTGGTCTATCCAACTAATGCATGTTTCCATTGTTTGTTGTGTGCCTTGCCTTTGTGTAAGGGCACTCAATATGTCTACGGCATGCCTTGTTAATGGACCAAGGAAACCCCGAAATCGATTCATCTAGCCATCAACCTCATGTCATGTATGTTGTACTAACCAATGACCACCAAAGTGATCATGTGATAGAGGTGCCCAAAGGATTTTAAGGGCCTTACCATTGAAAGAGTTTGTGAGTAATATTATCATAAGAAACGTGCAAGCTTGTAATCTATTTTTAATAATAATAATAATCTATTTTTAAGGTCACAAGCAAGATAGACACCAATTTGGTGTATGAGGACACCCCCTTGTTTGTGGGACAAGGGACCCCCCCTCTGGGCACCAATTTAATTGCTAAAGTCTACATAGTTGAGTGTGCCTGAGTGGGACCAATGGTTAAGAACATGTGTTATCTCCAAGGAGGTCACAGGTTCAATTCTAACGCAGGGTAGGGCTGCACATATTGACCCATCATAGTGACGCTAAAAGGGTAGGCATTCCCTTAATGTGAAGTCTCGACCGAGGTTGACCTATGAGTTATGGGTATATGTGACTTGCGAGTTGTTGCATATACTTTTGGGAGGTTGGTAAGTTCCCATGGTTATAAAAAAAGGTCTATAGAGGTGTGCATACCCTACCCCTTCTCATATTTGAACCTATAATCTCATAGAAGGAAATGCATGTTCTTAATCATTAGGTCCACTAAAAATGTACCATATTTTATTTTTTATATCACGTATTATAATTAATACTAAAGAAAAATGCCATATAAACCTTTAAAAACTATTTTTAAGGATAACACAATGGAAGGGTTATGGACCATGGGAGTAATAACACAATGAACCTAGGTGGCTAGGCTAGTACGAAGGCATCTCCCTATGAGGTGGCCACTACCCACTCCCAATAATTAAATGGTAACATCCGAAGTATAATTCGATGAATCAGGGAAAAGGGAGTGATGACAAAATGGTATAAACATTTAGCGAAAAAGTACAAAACATAATGTGGACATTGCATTCTAAGTTAGTTGTTTGGACAATCGGTCGTGCTATAAATTCCCGACAGGGTGATTTGATGAATGAGAGAAAAGCGAGTGATAACGAAATGGTATGAAACATTTAGTGTGGATATGCTGTAAATGTTCAAACTTGGCAGAAAATATCATATTTTCCTTGGTCTTTATTTATCTATTGAACAGATCGTTATTAGCTTCTTGCAATCATATTAATCTATTATATCAATTAATAAAAGTGTTGCTACTTTGAAGGTCTTGGGACTTGGCTGAGAATACTTGAAGCCTCTTTCCTAGAAGAGTCCTATGGTTAAATAAGAATATGCATGCGTAAAAGAAGTACTCCCTGAAACCTTGAAACTATTGCTTGTGATAAATTACCTGTGTATGAAATGATCATGACCATACATGTTTAAGATTATTTAGAATCATAATGTTTTGATAGTATTGAGATTATACTAATGCATGTATGATTATGTATGAGATCTTGAGGATGACACTAGTGCACACTTAAGCATGCATAGTGGTCCAAGATGGATATAAGTTCAAAGACAGATAATACAAGAAGCAAAGATCAAGAGGGAGCTCACTCCAGTAGTTCCTATAAGGAAGCAAAGATTGAGAGGGAGTCCACCCAACAAGCAAACAAAGATAAGTATTTAAATTGTCATTTCTTGTATATATGATTTTGTTCAGCCATGTACACACATGTGTTCCTAGATTTAGGATGTATATTATGCATTTTAGAAAAGGTTGCATTAATGAACAAAATACTACTAATATGGTAATGGGTAAGTGGCCTATGGTACTGTACAACATTCCATTGCTACTTATCTATAATGAAACCTCTTTGCTGACATGTTGGGAGTTGTGCACACTCTTAACAAATGTTCTGGTAGAGACGGAAGGCATCTAGAAAGTTACGGGATATGGATAAATGTTGTATTGAAGCATTAGCTAAGATAATTGCATGACTGTATGACATACATTCTTATGTGTAATAATTTTTTTTGAAAAAATATGAGAAGTTTCTAATCATGCAATTGAATTTGACTTGTAGGAAAGATCGTGTACAATCACCTACAAAAGAAGGACAATGATATTTGTTCCAGCGATGAAGTTCAAGAAAACTACCTATTGAAGATATTGAAGAATCTGAAGTTCCCATGATTAGGGATGCAGTAATGGAAGGATTCCATGATCGAGGAATACCAGTCGATCATGAAGAAAGATGTATGGGATGTGGTCCCAAGACCAAAAGGGAAGTCTGTTGTGACTTCCAAGTGGATCTATAAGATCAATCATACTGCAGATGGTAGCATAGAGATATACAAGGCAAGTGATGAAGTGGAAGATACACCAGATGGATTTCAAGACAGCTTTCTTGAATGATGTAGTCGAAGAGGAAGTGGAGCAGCCACTCGGATTTGAGACACATGACAGGGAGTCACATGTGTTCAAATTGAAGAAAGCCTTGTATGGCTTGAAGCAAGCACACAAGACATGGTACGGTAGGATAGACAGCTTCATGTCTAGTTTGGGATTTTACCAAGAGTAAAGCGGATTCCAACCTTTACTACAAGGTTGAGTAAGGAAATCCAGTGATACTCCTATTGTATGTGGATGACCTATTTGTGACAGGTGAGGATAGATTGATTGCCGACACGAAGAGGAAGCTTGCTGTCGAGTTCGAGATGAAGGACTTGGGTATGATGCATTACTTTCTAGGTATGGAGGTGTGGCAGAGTGCAGATGAATCTTCCTTGGACAAGGGAAGTATGCAATAGAGATCCTGAAGTGGTTCGGGATGATGGACTGCAAGGCCATGGCCACACCTATGGCATCGAACCTGAAGCTATTGAGTGATGCTTCATCAGAGGCGGTTGATGCCACGATGTATCTTCAGATGATTGGGTCCTTGATGTACTTGACGATCATGAGACCAAATATTTGCTTTGCGGTGAACACCTTGAGCCAGTTCTTGATAGATCCTAGACATGTTCACCTTATTGTTGTAAAGCATATTCTGAGGTACCTGAAGGGTACGGTTGATTACGGGCTGAAGTATGATGTGAATCAAAAGTTTAACCTAGAGGGTTATGTTTATTCATATTGGGAAAGCAGTGCTGCAGATAGGAAGACCACTTCGAGGTGCTACTTCAGTATGGGATCAGGTGTGATCTCTTGGTTTAGCAGGAAGCAATCCTGCGTAGCACTGAGTATAGCTAAAGCAGAGTATGTCGCAGCTTGTTTGGCTAGTTGTGAGGCAGTATGGCTAAGGAATCTACTATCTGATTTATTTGATCTCTAGTTGGATTCTACTTGTATCTATTGTGACAACCAGAGTTGTGTGAACTTGTCAGAGAACTCGATGTTCCATGACAAGTCGAAGCATATAGAGATCAAATATCACTATATTAGGGATATGGTGCAGAGAGGAGCAGTGAAGCTCCTGTATGTTGCGACAGATGAGCAGATTGCAGATGAGTTGACCAAACCACTAGCTAGAGTGAAGTTCGAGTAATTCAGAAAGAGGCTTGGTGTACTTCAGATCGAGGCTCCTTCCAAGGGGAAGTGATGAGTCTGTAAGACGCATATGCACATGGGATTTTCTGACATGGTTGTAGATGTGTTCTCCCATGGTCGTGATATAATTGTTGAGCCATTCCCACATTGTGGTAGATGTGTTCTCCCATGGTGCAGATGTAAGGGCTGTGTGAAGAACCTGCTACAATTAATTAATGAGAATACGCGAGATAACATAAATAACAGAACTCAGAATCGCTTTTATTGATCGCAGGCCACTTCGAGGGGGCAACCTCCTTTGACCAAGCTCAATACAAATAACTTCACGGTACCTTCATTGGTCTCAACACAAACTTATATAATAATTTTAGGCGCCAATACCATGGGTCAATACCATGTGTCAATACAAACCATGGGCCAATACAAACTATGGATCAACAATTACTACGGGATGACTTACAAAGCATATGCGTCCAACAACAATAAGACAAACAATGGATCAACAAATACTACAGGATGACTTACAAAGCATATGCGTACAACAACAATATACTAAAAAAGTAAATAGAAGGGTTGACATGGGTTCCTAACATCCCCTCTCCCTTAGAAAAATCTTTGTCCTCAAAGCTTTAGATGTGGAAATTGATGCAGAATCTGAAGGAGTGGTTCCCCTGTAGCATCCTCAGGTTGCATTCCGGGCCACTAACTCCTTGTGAGTTTCAGGGAAGGTTGCTTGGAAGGCTGTAGACGAAGAAGAACCATATCAGCTGCGTGAAAAGTGCGCTCAGAATAGTGTTGATTGGCTTGTTGTTGTTGAAATATTGTAACTTCTAAGAATATTATATTTGTACTTTATTATTCCAGAGATGTTTCATTCCTCCGTGAAGACCTTATTGTATATTCGGAGATGTTTTATTCCTCCGTGGATAATGCGGAAACTTGGGTTATTAGACTTCCCTAGTGGGGGTCATCCCTGTATGAGTCATGTGGGTTAAAGGGTTATTAGACCACCCTAGTGGGGTCGGCCCTGTCACATTATGTTAAGTGGTTAAGTTGGGGCCGACCTAGTTAATGTAAAAGACAAGTCAGAGTAGTGTATAAATAGAGGAGGTGTGTTCCTCATTTATCACACTTAGTTGTGATTGGTGCATAGGTGAGGGAGAGATATGCTATGGAGGAGAAGGAGCTCATGTCTAGGGTTTACATCTTTGTATTTGTTGGTCATCTATATTGAGGAAGCTTTACTGGGTTTTCTACCCCATGAGGGTTTCCCAGGATAAATCTGTGGCTCTTGTGTTAATGATGTGCTTGTTGTTCTTTCAGTGATCCTGTATATGCTAATGTTGTGAAATGGAGTGTAATACTGATATTTTATGTCTTAGCATATTGAAACTTAACATGGTATCAGATCTAACCTGAAGGAAGGCAATGTATGGCACTTACGACACTTGTTTCACTTGCGACAATTTGAAGGTTAGGGTTTTATATAGAAAAAACCAGTCATCGTGGAACTTTCACTATAAATCCATTTTGGAGAAGGTTCAAGATATTAAACCTTTTCAGGTCGTAGATGACATCCCCATGTACCTTGTGTCCAAAGGACAGCCTCATATTCGTTGTACTTTGTGAGTTATGATCAGTACAAGTTAGGGTTTCTGCCTCTTCCAGATCTCAGTCATAAACAGGTGACCTAGGAAAAAAGGTCACAACTTGGGCTAGGAAGCTCCAAATGAAATTTCTTAAAAATTTACAGGTAGAGAACGGACTGTAGTTTCTCAGATAAGTTTTTCAGAGGCTGAAGTTGAACCAGTGACACGTGGCACGCAGTACAAGTTCGCTCTCCTGTTTTATCCCATAAACAGGTCACGTTGTGACACTTGGCATAAATATCTCTCAGAGAATCCAATTGAGGTCAGACCTGTGGGTTTGGAAACATAATAGTTTAGGATGCCACAGGAATAATTTTTAGTACATGTGGATTCGTAATTTCAGAGATGCACCAGAAACAATCAGGTGCATATTTATGTCAAAACAGAATTGGATTTTGAGCACCTCCATTCTTGGCTTGTCACTGCTGTGGGAATTTAGGGCTTCTGAGAAAGTTGGAATTTTTGGATTCGAAGACCATGGCTGAATACTCCTCATCAAAATCGAAATTTAGAGACCAAGATCGAATTTTTTGGTTGGGAAGAAGGCCGGGCTTGATCAAACCCTAGTTTGGGATTTTGATCGGAAAGATGGAAAATTAGGGCTTCTGCAAAAGTTGGAATTTTTGAAGTCTATGACCACAGATGGAAGCTCCTCAGAAAAATCAAAGTTTAGATCTTTGGATCGAACCTTTTGATTGGGTCGAAGGGTGGGCTTTATCAAACCCTAGTTCGAGGTCCTGTCTAGTGAATCCAGAAGTTTCAAAGGCAATTTTGAGGGGTCAAATTTTGCAGTTTTCAAAATTGAAGTATACCAACTTGATCAGCTCAGCAAGCCACATCTTTCCATCCATTCAGAAGTTTGAAATTCAAAATTTGAATTTTTAGGGTTTCTCTGGCAAACCCTAATCTAGCTCCAAATCTTGTTTAAGGGGGAGATGAGGCTAAGGCCTTATATAAGAAGACTACAAGAAATCTCGATAGGTATGTAATCTGTTCATGATTAAGTTTATGATATGTTTTTCTTCATATTATTGAGGTTAGTAAAATCTTGATTAATCTTAGAATTGTCTTATCACCCTAGTAAAAGTATGAATGCATGATAGAAGACATTCTTTGATCAGGGTTATATGATTGTACTAATGCACCTGTGTTATTGTATGAGGATGATGTTGTCTTCTAACAAGATACAGGTACATCAAGAAAGACAAATCAAGTTCTATGACCATGATGACATAAGGACAAAGACTCATCCATAGTCTTTGACCACATAGAAGATCTAGTTACGAGGTACGCATGACTTTGTTCTACTATGCTTAACCTATGAGACATGCAGGTTCTAGCACAAGGTCTCTAAATCATTGAAGAGAACAAAGAAGATATTGTTTGGGTATGTTAAGACATAACCAAGCTTGATAATCCAATTATGTTTTCCTATATCAAGTTAGAATCCTACTTTGTTAGGATCTTAGGTAAGTATACCTATATATGAAATGATCATGACCATACATACTTAAGATTATTTAGAATCATAATGTGTTGATAGTATTGAGACTATACTAATGAATGTGTGATTATGTATGAGATCATGAGGATGACACTAGTGCACACTTGAGCATGCATAGTGGTCCAAGATGGATAAGAAGTTCAAAGACATATAGAGATCAAGCGAGAGGCAACCATAAAAGATAAGTATTTGAGTTGTTATTTGAATCTCTGAAATAGTAAATGATATTGCTTGTAATAGTTGTATGCATATTTGTATTCTTAGAATATATCATGCATAGTGTAAGCATTCATATAGCTTTGAACAATATACTACTAATATGCATATGATGGGTAATATTGGAAAAACATTCCATTGTTGTTTATCTAGAATGAAACCTCTTTGTTGACATGCTGAGAGCTGTGCACGCTCTTGACAGTATGTTCTGGTAGAGATGGAAGGCATCTAGATAGCTACTGTATGCATACAGGATATGGAAAAGTGTTGTGCCAAAATATTGGTCAAGATAGTTGCATGACTATGTGAATCATATCAGTATGCATAGTAGGTTATCATAATTTGATGATTATGAAGTATTACTAATCATGTGATTAACTTTGATTTGTAGAAAAGATCATGTGCTATGATGATGAACACCTGTTCCAAAGAACGAGTGATGGATGTTCAACAAGAAGACTTACAAATCAAACATACTATAGAAGGCTCATGGCTAGAAGATTCTCTTAGAAAGAAGAAGAGGATCATGATGAGATGTTTTCTCCAAGTGGCTCAATAAGACCATTCTCTTAATGGTGTAATTGAAGAAAGCTCTGTATGGGCACCCAGGATCGATAGTGATTTGATGAGCTTAATGATCACCATGGGTGATGCATATTTCAACCTTTGCTACAAGGTTGAAGATGGTGTCTATATACAGATGACATTCTTCTCTTAGATGGATGCAAGAAGTTTGAATGATCTTGAGGCTCATATCAGTAGACCCATCTGACGAGAGATGACACAGATAGATATGCAGAAGATCACTCAATGCAGAATGTGAATGATGTTCAGTCACAGAGGGAGAATTGATAGCTTCTTGACAAGCTTGGGATTTATCAAAAATAAAGTTGATCCTAACCTTTACTTTAAGGTTATGGATGACACTATTACTGTATGTGGATGATCTCTTTCTGACAGGGAATGAGAAACAGATCATCGAAAGTAAGAAGAAGCTAGCTACAGAATTTGAGATGAAAGATCTCGGTTTGATGCATTACTTCCTAGGTCTGGAAGTATGGCAAGGGCCAGAAGGAATCTTTCTCAACAAGGGAAAGTATGTTGTGGAAATCTTGAAAAGATTTGATATGTTGGAATGAAAGGCCATGGACACTCCCATGGATTCTAACTTAAATCTATTAGCTTATGAATCATCAGAGTTAGTGGATATGACTCTGTACAGACAGATTATTGGGTCATTGATGTATTTGACAAATACCAGACCAGATATATGCTTTGCCGTGAATACCTTGAGTCAGTATCTAGTGGAACCTAGAGTAGTTCACTTGATAGCTGCAAAGCATGTGATGAGGTACCTAAAGGGTATGATAGACTTTGGTCTATGTTATCTTGGAGATCATGACTTCAAATTGTATGGCTACATAGATGTTGATTGGGCAGGAAGTGTATCAGACAGGAAGAGCACATCGGGAGGATGTTATGGATCTGCCATGATCTCATGGTTTAGCAGGAAGAAGTCTAGTGTGGCTCTTAACACAGCTGAAGCATAATATATAGTTGCTTACTCTACTATTTGTGAAGCGATATGGATTCGGAATTTGTTATTAGACTTAGAGATGGACCCCACTGTGATCTTGTGTGACAAACAGAGTTGTATCAAGATGATAGAGAATCCAGTGTTCCATGATAAGTCAATGCACATAGGGATATGGTGCAGAAAGGAGCTATCAAGCTCGAGTATGTGAGCATTGACGAACAAGTTGTTGATGTATTGACCAAACCTCTGTCTCGAGTAAAGTTTGAGTATTTTCGAGACAAGCTTGGTGTATTTCAGAAGGACCCTCCACGAAAGGGGGAGTGATATGATGCAGAAAGGAGCTATCAAGCTTGAGTATGTGAGCACTGACGAATAAGTTGCTGATGTATTGACCAAACCTCTGTCTCGAGTAAAGTTTGATTATTTTCGAGACAAGCTCGGTGTATTTCAAAAGGATCCTCTTCGAAAGGGGGAGTGATATGGTCGATGATGATATGTGGTACTGTATCGATGATGAGGATACATGTATTGATGATGTGGATACTTGTATTGATTATGAGTATACTTGTATTGATGATGTGGATACTTGTATCGATGATGAGGATACTTGTATTGATGATGAGGATACATGTATCGATGCTGAGGTTACCTGTTCCGACGATGAGGTCGATGATATCAACGATAAGGTTGATAAGTGGTTCCTAGTGGACAAGAGGGGATTGTATCATCCTTGGACTTTGGTCCCTTAATTGATCTGTAGACAGATGTCTCTGAGAAGTGGTCCCTAGTGGATGAGAGGGATTGTATCATCCCTGGACACATGTCCTAAAAGAGATTCATAGACATATGTCTCCAAGAAATGGTCCCTAGTGGATGAGAGGGATTGTATCATACTTGGACAGATGTCCTAAAAGAGATCCGTAGACATATGTCTCCGAGAAAGTGGTCCCTAGTGGACATGATAGGACTGCATCATCCCTAAATGTTTAGTTCAAAATGTATGTGATAGGACTGCATCGTCCCTGAACGTTTAGTTCAAAATGTACGTGATAGGACTGCATCGTCGCTAAATAGTTGGTTCAAAATGTACGTGATAAATCCTAGATCTGATCTAGGTCACATCCAGTATTAAAAAGGACTATCACTATGGTCGGGATTGCATCATCCCTAGACATGGATTTGTCTTAAATGGATCAAGGACTGCATCGTCCCTAGACATGGATTTGTCTTAAATGGATCAAGGACTACATCATACCTAGACATGGATTTGTATTAAATGGATCAAGGACTGCATTGTCCCTAGACATGGATTTGTCTTAAACGGATCACGGACTGCATCGTCCCTAGACATGGATTTGTCTTAAATGGATCAAGGACTGCATCGTCTCTAGAGATGGATTTGTCTTAAATTGATCAAGGACTGCATCGTCCCTAGACATGGATTTGTCTCAAATGGATCAAGGACGGCATCGTCCCTAGACATAGATTTGTCTTAAATGGATCAAGGACTGCATCGTCCCTATACATGGATTTGTCTTAAAAGGATCAGGATTGATCATCTTGTAAGGATATCTGGATTGCATCGTCCATAGACATGAGACTTGTCTTAAATTGATAAGGATTGATCATCCTGGGAATTGGATCTGGATTTCATCATCCATAGACATGAGACTTGTCTTAAGAGGAGAGGGATTGATCATCCTATAATTGGATCATGTGTGTTTCAGGGTATACTAATGTGATGCTGTTGATCGAGAGGATCCAGTTGATGACGTGATGTTGTTGATCGAGAGGATCCAGTTGATGATGTGATGTTGTTGATCGAGAGGATCCAGTGGATGTTTTTATGATGATGATCAGTAGATCCAAACGATGAGGCTGTTGATCGGGTGATCCATGTGATGACAATATTGTAGCTAATCGAGTGCTGCAGAAGGTGAAGACCCAATACTGACGATGTTGATACTCCAGTATTGAAGACCTGAAGATATTCCAGTAACTGGTTGAGTTACTGATGATGTTGAGAAAAATTCCAATGATTTATAGATGTATCATGTATCATGTAGTTGATGACTCCTTGCTCCTGCAGATGTTGTTATAATATCCTTCTCGTTAAGGGGGAGTGTTGAAATATTGTAACTTCTAAGAATATTATATTTGTACTTTATTATTCCGGAGATGTTTCATTCCTCAGTGAAGACCTTATTGTATATCCGGAGATGTTTTATTCCTCCGTGGATAATGTGGCAACTTGGGTTATTAGACTTCTCTAGTGGGGGTCGGACCTGTATGAGTCATGTGGGTTAAAGGGTTATTAGACCACCCTAGTGGGGTCAGCCCTGTCACATTATGTTAAATGGTTAAGTTGGGGCCGACCTAGTTAATGTAAAAGACAAGTCAGAGTAGTGTATAAATAGAGGAGGTGTGTTCCTCATTTATCACACTCACTCATACATTACACTCACTTGTGATTGGCACATAGGTGAGAGATAATTATGCTATCGGGAGGAGAAGGAGCTCATGTCTAGGGTTTACATCTTTGTATTTGCTGGTCATCTATATTGAGGAAGCTTTGTTGGGTTTTCTACCCCATGAGGGTTTCCCAGGACAAATCTGTGGCTCTTGTGTTTATGTTGTGCTTGTTGTCCTTTCAGTGATCCTGTAGATGCTATTGTTGTGAAATGGAATGGAATGATGATATTTTATGTCTTAGCATATTGAAACTTAACAGTTGTTTCGGTCAAATTCTTTCCATGTGAAGATTGTCCTGTAGAATGAGAAGAATTTGATCACAGTTTCGACGCCAAGTCAATTGCTTGAACTGGGGATCTGTTGAGGGTGTATGGAAGAAGAATTGGTGGTGCCTGTCCATAGACTGCTTCATATGGTGTCCTTTTAGATGTGGTATTGTACCATTGGATTACTTCTAGGAAATCCATATAAATAGTTGTCCAAATCTGTGTAGGGATGGGCAAGGGTTCGAGCAGTCCCGAAAGGAGTGTCGTTTCACTCTTGTTGACCTGGAAAGTATCACAGTAAGCCACCATCTGTTGAATTGTCATTTTCAGTCCATGCCAAAAGAAGTTACATTGTTCTTGGTCATACATTTTGAGGAACCCAAAGTGCCCTATTGATGAAGAAGCATGGATTTCATAGAAGAGATAGCCCTGTTGAACAGATTGCAACCAATTTGCAACAAGCAGAGAAATAGTTGTAAGAGAAAATGGGTCATCAAATGTGAGAGAAGGAGCATCTGGCACCATATTGTCCTTACCCTTCTTGTAAGTGATCGCATAGGCATAACACATGAGTTGTATAACCCATTTCAGGTGTGCTGGTGGGAGACCCATTGTTCCAGGAAATTTTCCAGACTCTGGAGATCAGTCTTGATGCAGAAATAATTCCCTAATAGGTATGGCTGCCACTTCTGTACTGCATGCAAAATAGCCATCATTTCCTGTTGAGATGTAGATGCGGCTAAATTCTTACCGGAAAGGTCTCTTGAAGGCGACAAGCCCACTGGTTCAACAAGGACACCTGGATATCTATCCAAGGAAGTAGGGGAGACCGTCGATGGGTGCATCTGAATGGAATGAAGTTGAGCGATGACACCATGTGAATTCTTCTTAAGGATCTTTTCCAGGCGATGTGAACTAATGATGCGGAGAGACCCTTGTTGTAAGCCCTTAAATTTGTGTTGTTTCCCATTGACTGAAAACTGCATCCAAAGTTCAGCAAAATCCCATAATATTGGGCCAAGCATGTGTAACCATTGAACGCCCAAAACCACATCACATCCTCCTAGGGACAAGGCAAACATGTCAGAGCGCAGATTATAATCTTCCAAAGAGATACGCACATTGTGACACTTCCCCTTGCAAGGTAAGGTGCCCCCATTGGCAACCATGCTTTCAAAGTTGGAGCAAGGATGGACAAAAAAATCAGCATGTTTGGCGATCTGAGGGTCAATGAAGTTATGAGTGCTGCCAGAATCAATGAGTATTGTAATAGGAAGATTCTTGAAGTAACCCCTGACCCGCATTGTTTGGGGGGTGGTGACGTCGGATAAAGCATGGAGAAATATTTCTAGTTGTTCATCCTGAGATGGGGGGTCAATAGGTGGCTCCTAAATGTCGACTTGATCATCCATTGTATCTGGAGTTTCTTCACCAATTTTAGAGGCAAGCGGAGAATCCATATCCAAGAGATAGAGCTTTTGTTGAACACATCTATGTCCCCAAGTGAATTTCTCATCACAATTATAACAAAGCCCTTTTTCTCTGCATGCTTGCATCTCTGTTTCAGACAAATGCTTGATAGGAGTTGGTCGAGGAGCTAGCAGGATGGGAGGTCGTTGAGAACCCATATTTCTAAAGGGAACAAAAGTGGGTTTGGAACGCTGTTGGGCTGCAATTTTGTCTTCTTCCAACTTAGACAACCCTAGGACTTCCATCATTGTGTTGGGAAAGAACATTTTAACCTCTGACCGGATTTCATCCTTAAGACCACTGATAAAACAACTCCTGTAGAATTCATGAGACAATCCTTCTGTGTGATTGATTAGTTTCTCAAATTATGTTTGATACTCTCTCACAGTGCCACTTTGACGAAGTTTAGTGAGTGCTCCGGTGAAGTCATCAAAAGCACTAGGACCAAATCGTTGCAAAAGGAGTTTGAAAAAATCTGTCCATTTTGGCTCATCATGAGCCTTGATGTACCAACGGTACCATTGAAGGGCTTCCCGTTCCAAATGAAAGGATGCAAGTGGAACTTTTTGGACATCAAAAGTACTATGCAGACTGAAATATTGTTCTGCACGATAGATCCATCCAGTCGGATCAATACCATTGAAGCAAGGAAATTCAAGCTTCGGACCACGAAAATTGCTGGAAGAAGAGAACCCATTTGCTGCAGAAGATTCTTGCTGTCGGTTATTGTTCATGGCTGAATGCTAAAGATGGAGGCTGAGAAATTTTTCATCCAGATCTTGGAGTTTGGTTTGGATGGCTGCAAGTGCTTCCTCCATGGTTTTTGCTCCTGCGCGGGTGACAACCATAACCAAGAGTTTTTTTTTGGGGGGGGGGGGAATGGATAGAAAAACATAAACAAAAGCTTATTTAGTAAAGGAAAATTTGGATTTGGGAAAAACTCGGAGGGGTAATTGGGGTTTGACTAGGTTTTGGACACTTTCTGATGGATAGGGAAGCAAAAAATGGGGATTTCAAAAGCGGGGTGAAAGAATGAGAAAATTTGTCAAAGAGGGACAAAGAAGCAGAAATAGGGAATGAACACGGTGGAAAAATTTGGAGGCGAGTGGGTGAAAATTGAAGAAGTTATGACAAAACCTAAAAATAGACAAATGTGAGATTTCTGGCTTTGGGAAGTGGAATTTGGAATAGGGTCCTCAGGAATGAAATATGCAGAATGGAATTGCAGGGGTGTTAGTGAAGTTTCAGGGAAAACAGAGTTAAAATAAGGGAGATATGGCGAAAAAACAGAATGGATCTGAAACGACTTTTGGAATGGATCGGAAACATCAGGATCTGGAATGACTCAGAATGGATTGGAAATGACTGGATCTGAAATGAATTTTATAATGGATATGAACCAGCTTTCAGAATGGATCTGCAACGGCATGGAAGTGATCGGCAACAAATGGATTTGTAATGGCGTGGAAGTGATCGGAAACAATTCAGTTGAAAATAGATATGGACCCCAGGTTTCAACTTCCTATCGGTTCAGGGGATTCACTCGGCCACCAATGTTGTCTGGCGGCTTTTGTATTGGGGTAGTACCCCTCACTCCACGGCTCAGGTAAAACTGATAACTGCTTTGCCACAAACGACAGCTCTTGGTTTACCTCATGGGTGGGAACCAGTCAATTAGGTAGGGGTTGTTGCTCGTTTCGCTAGCAGGTCCTCTCAATGGGCCAGCTACTTTGGGGTTCCTGTGGTACTCCTCACAATTATTTTTAGGGCTTATTCCCAAGTACTTCCAATATTTAAGTGGATAGGGATCATTCTTAGATCCAAAGCTGCAACAAATGCGAAAAAAAAATTTGGCATAAATTTCACCCAACAAACCCAAGAAAGTGCTCTGATACTAGATGTGAAGAACCTGCAACAATTAATTAATGAGAATACACGAGATAGCAGAAAATAACAGAACTCAAAATCACTTTTATTGATCGCAGGCCACTTCGAGGGGGCAACCTCCTTTGAGCAAGCTCAATACAAATAACTTCACGGTACCTTCATTGGTCTCAACACAAACTTATATAGCAAGTCTAGGTGCCAATACCATGGGTCAATACCATGTGTCAATACAAACCAAGGGCCAATACAAACTATGGATCAACAATTACAACGGGATGACTTACAAAGCATATGTGTCCAACAACAATAAGACAAACTATGGATCAACAAATACTACAGGATGACTTACAAAGGATATGCGTCCAACAACAATATACTAACAAAGTAAATAGAAGGGTTGACATGGGTTCCTAACAGGATGAAGCCATTTTTCACATGGTGGTAGATGTGTTCTCCCATGGTGAAAAAGTAAGGGCTGGAGCCTTCCCTGAATGGTGGTAGATGTGTTCTCCCATGTCGGTGGTGTAAGTGTTGTATGATGTGCATTTAGGTTGTGCTTTGTGGACGATGAGATGATCTGAAGAGGACAATCATGTGTGTTGAGCATCGGGACGATGCTCCAGATGATATGCATCAGGACGATGCTGTGATTATGATTAGGATGATCATGTGAGTATATGTATTAAGATGATGCTATGATGATGATCATGTGTGGTGAGCATCAAGTCGATGCTCCAGATGTTGTACATCAGGATGATGTATTGTATGATGATGATCAGTACAATCATGAGAATCAAGAGGATGCTATGTGCGATGATGATCAGGTGGATCATGAGTATCAGGTCGATACTCCGTGGCCATGGACAGATTTCTACAGGTAGCATAGAAAAGATCTTGGGAGATCTGATAGCTTGAGCTCGGATACTCTTTCGAGGTTTTGCTACAGGTTGATCGTGGATAGGTTGTGCGATAAACATGTAATATTACCCTTGGAGATTTGCAGATACTCTTGCAAGGTTTTTCCTATGGCATATAATAGCTCCCTGGGAGATCTGGCAAATGCTCTTTCAAGGTTTTGCTTGGGAGGACATATAATCTTGCCCTGGGAGATCTTGTCGGTCGTGCTTAGGCACATAAAGGATCCTAGGATACTCTTTCTAGGTTTTGGCCTGTGGCATATAATGTTTCCCTGGTAGATCCGATAGGTTGAGCAGTACGATCGTTATAAGTCATGGGATGCTCTTTCTAGTTTTTTCCAGACCACATGTAATCAGTCTTGGAGATCTTGCCAGTCGTGCTTAAGGCACATAAATGATCCTAGGATGCTCTTTGGATTTCTTTCCGGTTGTGCTATGCACATAAACGTTCATGGGACACTCTTTTAAGGTCTTGTGGTGGCCACATGTAATAGCTCCCTGGGAGATCTTGTCGGTCGTGCTTAGGCACATAAAGGATCCTGGGATACTATTTCGAGGTTTTGTTGACGCACGTAATTAGTCCTGAGGATTCCATAGGATGGCCCGCTCGCAGAGATTATGAATACCTATAGGAGGCTAGGCCTACATCCAGCATGAAAAAGGGTTGGCTCTGTAGAACTTCCTATGACGAGAAGAATTGAGAGATATCCTAGTGATCGAGATGACAAGTACAACAGTAGTGACGATGATGCTCCATGATCCAGTGATGATGATCCAACTCCAGAATTGAAGACTTGTGACTATATGTATTGATGACTTGTGTCAAGAGAATACCTTCCTAGTTAAGAGGGAGTGTTGATGTATTTGTAACTTCGAAAGATATTCACTTGCATATTGTATGCATTACATTTGTACTTTATTGTATCCCCAATGGAGATGTATTATTCCTCTGATTGGAAGTGTCGTCATTTGTATTTGCAAGTGTCTCAAGTATTATTGTAAGTGTCGCAACTTATATTTGATGGGTTATTAGACCACCCTGGTGGGGTCAGCCCTGTATGAGTTGTGTGGGTCAAAGGGTTATTAGACCACCCTAGTGGGGTTGACCCAGTTAGCATTATGTTAAGTTGTTAAGTTGGGGCCGACCTAGTTGAGTAAAGGTCAAGTGAAATTAAAAGTATAAATAGAGAGTGTGACTCTCTCATTTGACACATTCTCTCATTCACTCACTTCGCATTAGTGAGAGAGAGGAGGAGTGTGCACAAGTGGAGGAGGAGTAGCTGTTGTAGTCATCTATCTCTTGGGGTTTGATCTTTGTGATCTATGTATTGGTGCTTATTCTATCTCTAAGGAAGTTGTGGGGTTTTTCACCTTCTTGGTTTGCCCCGGTGAAATGTTTTGTGTCTCTTATCTCTTGTCTCTTATACTTGATATGTTGTACATGTTGTTCTTTCAGTTAAAATCCTAGATCAAATTGAATTAAAAGTTGAAAAATTAACAATAACAACAAATTGAAATACTTCAAAAATATTATAAATCATAATATAGTCAATCAAAACTATTTATCTTAATTTAAATAAAAAATGAATATAGTGAAACTTATGATCCATGTTCATGACCTCCATAATGAAACTAGTTATTTAACTAACCTAAAAATACCTTAAAAAGATTAAATTTGTAAAAATTGTGATACAAAATAAGTTGTGAATACATATAGCTTATTTCACTTGCACTATCCTTGATAATATAACACTAACTTTCATAATGTTATAACTTACTTTTCATGGCTTTATTATTTATGAAAACCATAATGATTTTGCTACTTTTAATTTCCCATGTTCAAATATACATTACTGATATTTTAAAGAATATCAAGTTCGTTTCCCCGGATTCCTTTAATAAACTATTAATCTTAGGATATGATAAATAGAATCATCATCATCAATAAATAACTACTAGTGTCATAAAATGGGTGAGATGAACTTTATAATCTTCACATGTTTGCCCCACTTTTCCCATGTTCAAATATACATTACTGATATTTTAAAGAATATCAAGTTCGTTCCCGGATTCCTTTAATAAACTATTAATCTTAGAATATGATAAATAGAATCATCATATCAATAAATAACTAGTAGTGTCATAAAATGGGTGAGATGAACTTTATAATCTTCACATATTTGTCCCACTTCAAAGTAGAATAAATATTGGTATATTTGCTAATATTAAAAAAATGTACGGGGGTTAGTTAGTAGGCAATATTCTATCACGTCCATTCATATTAGGGAATAGAATATGATACATAAATGAGAAAATATATTACCCTGTATTAAGGGGCCAAGGGGGTTAAATAATGTTTTATAGCAATACAAATATTTAAGGTATATTTTATTACATTTCATGTAGAAGCGACTGTAAGGGTATATTTAACTTGTATTTGCACCACTCACAAGTCAAAAATACAAATAAAAATAAGCAAGTAAATATATTAAAAATATAAAGAAGTTCATTGAGAGGAAGTGATTATTAGGGATTAAAGAAAGAGGAAACTAAGTACATTAAAATTTAACATGTGGTTTATATGTGGTGGTTTATAAAAGATAAAAAAAGAAAAGTATTGAAAAAAATATTATTAAGTATTAATTAAAATATTATTGAATTTATGATAACCAAATTGATATTAAAGCTAAATAAGATTAAAATTTGATATTAATATATATACAATCCATAAAAGTAAATAGGATTAAAATTTGGTATTAATACATATTAAACAAAGAATAAAGTAAACAATCACATCAAAAAAATATGTAAAAATATAAACAAGAGCCACGAGGTGGCAATGTCCCCGACATTGCCACCTACTATTGCGAGGGAACATGTGATGTAGGTCCGTAGGAGGAACCAAAATAAGATATTAGAGAAAGAATGAGCTATTTGTGCAAAGTTGTGTGCTTTCTCTTATTGTGTATGTCTCACTTGCTATGTGGGGATCGAATAAGGTGAACTAGGTAAAGCATGGGGGTGTCCTGAAACTAATTTAATTTCTAAAAGTTATTATGAGTTGTAACTTGTTTGATATTTTAGTCTAATTCGTTTAACGTAATATTATTCAATAGTTAATTATCCTCATCATATTAATTTAATTTTCATTTTTCAATCAACCAATACTTTGTATATCAAGACTAATAACTCAACAGTTTATTGAACATCATATTAGAGAGTCTTTGCTAAAATTTATGCAATTATTAGCTTAAATATTTTAACTAACATATAAATATTTTTACAAAACAAATAAAAAATATTTAAATGCTATCTCAATCTCATTATCAATTATATGGCAAACTAAAGGATGAAGAGGAAAAGTGTAACCTTTTTTTCCCTTGGTTGACATTAATAATTGTTTTAGCCAATAATTTATATTAGCTCATACTAAAGTGGCATTTCTATTTCATTGTTGAACATAAGAATTTGTTATTAAAACATTTTATGTAGCTTATATATGGTCTGCATTATTATAAAATGGAGATAGCACGTGCATACTTTTTGTAAAGAGTGTCTACATATGTTGTGGCATAATTGCTATTTTTTACATTTGAACTGTGAACAAAATAAAGTGTAAACAACTTTCAACAAAAAAAAAAAAAGTTGACATCACGAAATAGATTACAAGAATATGAGAAAGTTCAACAGAATTTAAACTCATAGCTGTGACATCAATGTTGCAGATGCCCAAAGCTGATCTAAATCTAGCTTACTGTGATCATTCGTTCATACTTTTTATACATTTTGCCAAAGATTGCTAAATAGTTTGCATAACTTAAAATTGGTTGGTTTAAGTTCTAGAGTGGACTAAAAGCAATGCGGTACATGCAATTTGCCACAAGTATGATAATAGTATTTAAAATCCTCCAAACTATTGGAATAACTTCGTGGATAGGCTGTGAAAATGACAAACATAAGAGAAGACGACATTGTATGTGGATAGAAAGTGTAGGAGGTAACATACGACGACAAGAGTGTTGATGTATATGTAACTTCAGAATGTATTTCACATATATGTATATTATATTCCTATAGAGATGTTATTATTCCTCTATACGGAAGTGTCGTCATTTATATTGTAAGTGTCGTAACTTATATTTGATGGGTTATTAGACCACCTTGTTTGGGGTCGGCCCTGTATAAGTCATGTGGGTCGAAGGGTTATTAGACCACCCTATTGGGGGTCGGCCATGTGGGTCAAAGGGTTATTAGACCACCCTATTGGGGGTCGGCCCAGTCAGCATTATATTATGTGGTTAAGTTCGAGCCTACATGAGTTAGGTAAAAAGGCAAGTCAAGTCAAGTATAAATAGAGTGCGGGAGGCACTCTATTTGCTCACTCACTTCTCACACATTCACTCAAGGAGGAGTAGCGCACTTATGGAGGAGGAGGATCTGCTGCTAGGTTATGGCTATCTCTCTTGGTTGGTTGTATCATTGCTCTATCTATCTCTGAGGAAGTTATTGGGGTTTTTCACCTTTATGGTTTTCCCCAAGTAAATCTTTGTGTCTCTTGTGTGCTTGCATTATTGTCTCCATGATTGATATGCTGTAGATATGCTGTACATGTTGTTCTCTCAGTTAAGATCCTAGATCAGATTGAAGTAAATTCTGAAAATTTAACAAAGAGAGCAAGAAACTGTATGTGATAGAAAATGTAGCAGCATACACAGGGAGATAAACGAACACATTGATATTTCTAAATCCAGAATGATACCTCAAATCACAGAAGAGCAAAATGAATAGCAAACACGTAGCATTCCAGCAATAGACACCACAGCCAACAGAACACGTCCCCATTATTAAATTCAGGTAACTAAAAACCTAAAATGCCATGGCCAATAGCTAACATAAGGCATTGTATGTGGAGTAACATACGCCAACTAACATAGGCAAGAGAACAAGAAATTGTATGTGATAGAAGATGTAGCAGCATACACATGAAGAAGAGCGATCACATAGATATTTATAAATCCATAATGATACCTCAAATCATAAAACAGTAAATTGAACAGCAAACATGTAGCTTTCCAGCAATAGATACTGCAACCAACTGAACAAATATTGCATAGCAATCACAAAATATAACCCGAAAATGCGATGAACATGTAAATTCGAACATTAAATTCCGTCATCTAGAACCTGGATGACAATAAACTGCATACAAGAGCTTGATGACTCACAAGTATGTAAGGAGCCGTAAGACCAAGAGAAAACATACCAAGATTCTGATAATCAATATCGAGTAGCTCAGCATTTAATGTTTCTAACACATGGATGTGGATAGTTGAATTGATTGTTGATTCAGGGATGTGGATAGAAGACCAAGAGCAAACACACCAAGATATAGATAATCAATATCTATACAGCACCTCAACATTTAATGCTTCTGCCAAATGATATGGATCTGGATAGTTGAATTGATGGTTGGATCGCACTAATGCTGAGCAGTGAGCTGGTCGGTGGATATTGTTGCAGACTCTAACAATCAAAAGAGGCACGATTTTGGCGTAGCTTTGAGAGAGCTGAGGAAGCCGGGGAAATTAAACGATGGAATGAGTTATTTGAAATAGGAAGCTGCATAGACGGACAACAGTCAAATAGTTGGACAACTTAAGGCAAGGTTGCAGTATGTCTGACAAGGGCGGGAGAGACGGGAACGACAAACAATCCATTAGGCTACATAAAACAGAAGTCAAGTTTGGCATAAAATTAAACATGTAATTATAAATAATACTTGAAACTAAAAATTAAAAACTAACCATAAACTTATAATTACTTCTGTAAGCGGCCACTTGGTTAAAAAAACTCATGAGACAACTTGCTATGACTAACATGTAGCAGTAGTTCAATGTTACTAGAGCAAAACCAGCTCTTACATGAGCAAAATATCCACTGGAACCTCACATGAGATAACAGTAACAAATACCTGAAAATTAAATTCAAAGCGTCCACTAGACGATAAGAAACAGTTCTTAAGCAAATCCTGAATGTAAAACCTATGATTCATAAAAAATCACGACGAGAGGTCATGAAACAAAAACTTTCTTGGTATCTCGTCGCGAATCAAAACTTGCTAGCTAGCTATTTTATATGTAAGTGGCTAGCTTACAGACTTCAAGAATTGATCGCGAGTTATGCAGCAGCGATAGATATTGTTCTGGTGCTACGTTACTTCCCATTTTGAACATCGGGAGTGGGAAAATTTCCAATCTGTGCAATTGGAGTATGAAGATTTGGCAGAAATGGATTTGGTACTGGCATCTGGATTACATTTCCAGATTGGTAATCATAATAATTTACAAACACCACAGGGGGCATGTAATATAATCCACGTGTAATGGGATCTATGAAGTACGAACCACCAACATGCGGGAGAGGAGACCTATTGTCTCCGATTGCATCAGCTGAGCTGGAGGGCATTGTAGGATTTTGCATACCATCATTAGGGAGATGAAGCCTATTTTCTCCAATATCATTGAATGAGGTGGAGGGCATGCACACAGATTAGCGCAGTTATAAGAGAAATTGACAGTGTTGTCTAAGCAAATCCAGAAGATAACAAAGGAAAGACAAAATAAAGAGAAGTGGTGTGGTGCATAATGTGCAAGATGAAAGCGCACCTGTGAAATGACAACCCTAAGACAAAGATTTTTATAAAGCCATAACGTCTTGCACTAATTTCCAATATTATATTTTGTATTAACTGAAATCGGCCTTGAATCGCTCGACGCTATGTCCCAAGGAACAGATTGCAGCAGCGGCAATATGAAGTCCAAGACGTGGCAAAAGAAGAGATCTGATGCGAGTCATCCATTCTACATTGGCGTAAAAAAGCGAGAGTGGGGAAGATGGGTCTCTGGAGTTAGAGAGCCCAGACAACAGTCCAGAACTACATTCATTAAAACCCCTACCAGATCAACGGTGGAGATCACCGGTTGGATTTACGAAATCACAAATCATCTACCACATTAAATAAACCATCATTGCATTTGCTACAAAGGAGCCACGAAGGAGCCAGCTCTTTAACCTTTGAACTATTATGTTTACACATCATCGCAAGGATGATCAATACCACTGGCAGCGTTGATGGTTGCCAACCTGTGACATTAACTTTCACGTCATAACGTTAGAAATGGTGGCATCTTTCGCACATGATGTCGCAGCATTTGCTTTAAAAGAGGTCACTCTGTTATTGAATAAATGCGCAAGACTGCGTGATGTAAGCACGCCGCCCCCTCCTGGGATGCGGAAAATGAGAACAACGTCACCTCTTGTGACCAATAAAATTTTAAAAAAATATTAATTTAAAATTTTTATTTAATATAATATAATTTACACTATAGTCAAACTATAGCTATAAAAAAATTTATAGGTCTTTTATAGCTTCTAGACCTGAATTAATAGGGTCTTGGCAAAATATATATGTTCCCTTCGGGGACATAATAAATAATTGCATAGAAAAGAAAGTAAATACAAAGAACTTTACAAAGAAGAAAGTAAAAGTAAGTACATCAATATGTGGTGAATTGAAAATAAATATATATATAGAAAAAATCATTATTAAATATTTATTAAAATTTATCTCAATAAAATTGGTGAGATGAAATAAAATTAAAATGAGTTATTAATATAGATAAAAAATAAATAAACAAAAAAGAATTAGTAATATTAGAATTTGATATTAATACATGTAAAAAAACACTTTAAAAATATAAATAAACAAATAAATATATTAAAAATGTAAATAAGTATATATTAAAAGGAAAGTGAGTAAAAAGGATTTGATAAAAAAAAGGTGCATTAATATGGGATGATGTGACTTGATAAAATAATTATATGTTTATGTTCATAATAAAAACTATCAATAACATAATTTATGTAAAAGGTATGGTATCCACTCAGCTAATATCTAGAGAGACAAAATAACATTTATTGATTTGCATGTACTCATATATATTAATGCTATATCCTATTATTGTATGAAAAAAATGCTACATCATGTTGCACATTATATTAACTCTCATGGAAATCTACATGTACATACGCATGAGAATATTGAAAACACAAGAGCTACTTAACCATGGCGGCCTTTTTGATATCTAGTCATGATCAAGCATTGAATTCTCGGTACTGTTTAGACGTGTGAGAATATTGAAAACACAAGAGCTACTTAACTATGGCGGCCTTTTTGATATCTTGTCATGATCCAGCATTGAATTCTGGATACTGTTTGGGTGAACAAGTAGATATCTTATTAAAGGTCTTGGCTTGGGGATCAACGCACTGTATATGGTTTATCCAGCTGTATACTACAATACCGTATACAATTATGCATCGACTAGAAATATAATTCTCTGCAGTTTGCTTATTTAACGTTTCACTTGTCGAATTTTTATGCTTTGCTCCCAGCCTCCCACGAGACTTACTATGGAAATGATGTAAACCCTAAGCGACTGTAAGGCGATGAGAGAATTCTCAGGGATATACTTAATGAGCTTGATATCACCTCAAGCATTCCCTATCTTGCAGGTAACATTATCATATGTTAATTTCTTTTTTAAATCCCATTGAAAATTTTTATAGTGACATCTCTAGGCCTCACCTTTGAATATAATATAGCCATTGAAAATGTGTTTCCGGATGTCGCTAGGTTGAAGCTTGTCATATTGTGTTTATGACTAGAATATGTAAATCGCGACTTTGAAATATTGGGAGATGTAACTCAAATCCGGTATGTTAATTACATCCAGATTTACATTCTGTAATGAACAATATTACAATATATATATATATGTTTGAGTTTTATATTATTTAGTTTATGCAAACTTTAAACCCTACCTGGGTGGAATCAAATACAATGGAACTGTGGCTTTTTTTAGTTATGCATATGTGCTTATGATACCCAAGAATACTTTAATCTTTGTATTTTGATATTGGGTTAATGAGATAAGTTCAATATTACTAGTTTTTTTGGTAGAACCTTGGGTATAAAACCCCAGAGGAAATATATAAATCTCTTATTTTTGTTTAAGCCTTTCTGGGCTTCAATGTAGCCGAAATCTATTTTGTTGAAGGCTGTTATTAATTTTTTTAGATAAAACCCCAAAGGAAATATATAAATCTCTTATTTTTGTTTTATTTTTGTTTAAGCCTTTCTGGGCTTCAATGTAGCCGAAATCTATTTTTCTGAAGACCGTTATTAATTTTTAGATAAATATTTGATTATTTATTATGAGTGAAACCCTCTTCCAAGTATTGGAACTCAAGATTTTTAAGTTTGAATGTTGTAATATAAATGGGTTATTTATCTCCTGCATCTCATAGATTTCATGTTCTATATGCAAAAGTAAAATTATTTGATTATTTTGTTCTATCAAATCATTTTCCTTAGGATTTCAATAGAGAATGGCTTTGAATAACCCATTTGATGATTCAAATAGAAGTATCAATTCTAAGGCGTGCCAGGTCCTCATTTGGTGCAAGAGGGGATTCATATAAAGATTCTTAAAGGAAAGACTCTGCAGAGAATTTGATTATTACTAGTTATCGGGAGTAGCAGCCTTTAGGTCAAAAGAGAAAATTTTCTCATATCCCTAAAGCTCGGCCAGTCATAATTCCCCATGGTACTTATGCGCCTTAGCACAAACATCAGAGAATCATGTCCTAGGGAGCCGGGAAGGGCAATGAATGGGTTATATTTTAAGTTGAAATTTTGGAATAGGAGATTGAATGCAACACATCTGCAGAGTGGACAAACTCGGAAGACTCTGTATATAGCCATACTCCTGCTACCATCCATTTCTCATACCCTAGTAGAGGACCCTCTCTCTCCACACCTTTGCTCGCAGCCAACGATAACAGTAATGGCTCATGAGATCATTAGAACGCACACTGGGCAGTAGCCTGGAGCGTGTTGTGTGCACATTTCTCTCCAAAGATATCAATGTTTCCATACTTGGAAACACCCATCAACAAACAGCAACTGAAGCTTTGTACAATGAGTTAACTCCTGTATCCTCTTCATCTTCTTCAGGTACCACTAATTGCTCAACAGGTTTCAAATTAATCACCTTTAATCCACCATTTATGTCTTGCAATACAACCTTTTCTACGTTGAAGAATACGCCTCTGCCTATGTCTAGAAGAAATTACTGCTTGGTTAAGTTGTACCTTCCCATCATCGCTATCATCCTTAGCTATACATGTACGTAAATATGAAACAAGCGGTATGCATCGATCATTATTACTATCTATTTTTAAACCTATAAGATCCTACCAGATTTTTAGGGTATTTAAAGGCAGCTATACCTCTGGCAGCATACAATATAGGAGTGCGAACATTGATACGCTCTACTCGGGCAGCAGATATAAAGAGGCAGTGCTCTCCCAGCCCTTATATATCTATATATAATATTTCCAAGTGAAGGCTTATTCTATTAAGGAAGTTTTTTGCTTGCCCACATCGTCCAGAAAACAAGCCCAACAAGATATAAATAGTAACTGGATTATCTCTATCTGTATTACTGGCTATTTAAACAAATAGGTATAAATAATAAACCAACATGCCATCACCCATCCAACCTTATATCACAATACCAACCCGATCGATCCCATCAACATGCAATAATTCATTTTCCCATTTACCTACAGAGGAGAAATGCTGTGTAAGTTACAATATCTTATATGGCTGGATAAACAATAAATCAACCATCCATGCTAATGGCTATCCTGGCTTAAATGATGGGCTTGGCTTATTAGCTGGTGCTTATTAGATGGTCTATATATGCTAATAGTGCTGCTTAAACGACTGCTTCTTCTATGCCTATGCTACTGGATCTACTAGTAATAGGTCCACTATCTATGCTTTAGGTGCTCTTGTTGGCTCTGCTACTAAGGACGTAGCCAACCAGGTTCATTAGCCAGCCAATATATAAGGTTGGATCAGTTTCAATTATCCTCCTGAGATTCGTGGAGAGGGCTTGAATAATCATTTTTGACACATAGCTTAGTTAGGCAGGTAAGAGAGCTACGAGGCTGGAAGGATAGAGGAAAGTTGGGCAGGGCCTAATTAAGGGGTATTAAGTGACCATAGAACGCGAGCAAATGCCTTTTTCAGCCGTTATATATGGTGCTGTGACATTAAATCGAAGAATAAGGTCCATTGAAGCGGTAATCGTTTATTATATAGTAATAAACTAGATTCAGTGTGAGATGAGGGTTTAACGCTACGTAGCTCAATAGTATATTGACACTGGTGACCTACCTCTGCGAAGTACTTTGGGTAGTAGTTTATCTCAGTATTTCCACGCACTGCTTAACCAAAGAAAGAAGTACTGGGCTCTTATAAATTAAAACTGAGTAGAAGGCAGTGATTTTCCGTGTGAATGAAGTGAACAAAGGGAAAGCATGTACTTCCGAACCACTTCTTTCGGGCGGGTTCTTCCAATGGTATCACAATGTTAAACTCCAACCATTGTTTTTGTTTTTGGCAAAAAGGGAGATTACATCGGTGGCACTCCCTTTCTTTCCAAGTCCACTTAAAAATCCCTGTCGAAGGCCCTGTCCTATCAAAGGCCATTCTACTTCCAAGGCCCTGTCCTGTCAAAGGCCATTCTACTTCCAAGGCCCTACTGCCACCATTTCTCTCTTGCAATACAACTTTTCTACGTTGAAGAATACGCCTCTGCCTATGTTTAGAATAAATTACTGCTTGGTTAAGTTGTACCTTCCCATCATCGCTATCATCCTCAGCTGGACATGTATGTACATATGCAACAAGCCCCGACGAAAGAATTCATGACAGTAGATCCAAAGCAAGCTAATAGGAATCTTCCCACAAAACTATAAATATGCAACAAGCCTCGGTGGAATCATTCATGACAGTAGATCCAAAGCAAGCCAATAGGAATCTTCCCACAAGGCTATCAGCTGTTGACTAAGAAGAAAAATGCATGTACCAGATGTTGAAGTAAAGAACCATCACAATATAATGCAACATCACACAATTTTCATGACAAATAGACAAATCTAAAGTTCACCACTAAATTCTGAGAAATGAAACTTCATTTTGGTCATATCATCTGGCAATAGAATTTATTGTTGACAACGAAGATGCTCGATGAAGAGAGTCATGACAATGAAAATTTCAGATGATTCGATCGTTGATGTTTTACAAATCTCATCGATGCGTGTTTGATTGGGTGGATCAGAGATCTTGTTCTGAAATAAAGTGCTCAAATTTTTTTGCCATCACTAGGGGTGTCATTCACCGCATTTAGAAGTTGTTGCATGCTGAAATAGAGGGGCTGCAACCACCAAAGTGGGTGCCAAATCTAAGCACCTACTTCTATACTCAAGCCAAGTGGTATAGGAGCTTGGGAGTAATATTTCTCTACATATTTAATTGGATACAATAGAGAGGTAATATTTCTCTAAGCACCGAGTTCTATACTCAAGCCAGATGGTATAGGAGCTCTGGGGTAATATTTCTCCACGTATTTAACTGGAACTAGTGTTACCTGAAGAAAGAATAATAATGACAAGCGTGGAGAAGTTCTGCAGTTTTTAGAGATTGTGAACTATTGGAATGACCAGAATGTGGTCTAAAACATTAAATTATTATTTGATTATGTGTTCCCTAAGGTTATCATTACCTGAAGGGTATCCGAAAGGAAATTATGGAACTTTGAATTAACATCCAGAAAGCAATCGGGTTAATTTGACAATGACCATACTAAACGAAAATCTAAGAATAAATTCAAATTATGTTCAATGTAAGTTATCTATCCTGTAAATGGAAGCATGCGGATTTAACCCATAAAACCCACTTCTTGTAGGAGAGGAGGCAAGGCTGGGCCGCAAAGGCCATCAGGCTTAAGGGGAAAATCCCTCCAATGTATATATCTATATATAACTATAAATAACAATGGAAAGACTCCATAATTATTAGTCATAAGGAGAAAGGAAGAGCCCTAAGGCCAAGCCACTCTCCAAGAATAAGCCTTTTTTTAAACCCTAAACAAAGAGAAAAAAAAAATTATTCATGAATTTGAGGCCAAGCCACCTCCACCTCCACCTGAAGCTTAGCATAAATGAATAGGAGGACAGCCCGACAAAAACATTAGGGAGATAAATTGAGCTTAGGGAGGCAAGCTAGTCTTTTGTACCACATACTCTCGAGGCACTTTACATGGACTGAGTGGGAGAGAACACGTGAAGGATCTGGAGGTATGCCCAGTTGGGATGCATGTAATTAGTTTATTAAACAATAATCAAATCGAATTAATGTAAATTTTTTTAGGATGGGCCATGCTAAGTGTATCTTAAACCTTAAACCTAAAAAAAAGAAAAAATCTAATTAGATGTTAATATATAAGCCTGGCTATTGAAGGATCTTAAATGAGCACGTACATTCATCCCTAATGGTGCATTAAACCTACCATACTTTATAACCAAGTAATGACACGTAAACCAATCATAACACCACTAGAGCTTCTAGTAATCTCTTCCAAGCTTAAAATTTGTGCCCAATGATGCCACCAAGCATGATGTATTCATTTAGGAAATATGGGGCCATTACAATACCTAGCATGCGAGCTATCAGGCATAACTTAATTCTTTCCAATATATCATAAAAAAACAACAAAATTTTGTAAAACAAGAGATAAGGAATTGATATAGGATATAGGATATTTTGTAACGCTGATATCATATAGGAATATCACATAAATATTCATATAGGATTTGTTCGTATTCATAAGGTATTTAATAAACAATTGAATAAGAATATGAAGAGATAGATGATAGAATGATTTACATTGATCTTTGCTGACAAGGAATATCACATAAATATAATTTGTGTTTAGCTTGTGAACAAGGTAATTTTGGAAAATAAGTAAGATATGCATTGTGTTGGAAGATCATAGAATCAAAGCACGTATGTTGTTTGCCTAAAAGAATCCAAGTAGAATTAGGAGACCTACTAGAGAGGAATTTATTTTAATTATCTATTACAAAAGGAGAGAGATCCAAATCTAAACACATCTTTTTAAAATATGATTTAGTTTAGATGGGTTTATCCTACTTTATTCTTTAATATATATATACTTCGTTTAGTTTATTATTATTATGGTAGAATTATTATTATTATTATGTATTTTTAAACATTTTAATTCTTTTTAATTTAATTTATTACTATTGTGATACATCTACTTAGTTTTTAATTGTATTTTATTTTTGCAATAATTCTCTTAAAAAATACATTGCATCTTTATATATTTTACGTACTTTCAAGCCTCCTCTCTTAGAAGATTAAGTTTATTCACACATTCTTTGATGAAGATAATGATGACCTTATTAACATCCCACTTTAGTATACAGACTTCAAAAAATGTAAGGAATCACTTGGTTTTCTTTAAAATTATATTTATGTGTTTGAAAAACTCGAAGAAAATCATTTCTAGATTGTCATAGTTGTGACAAGTTAAAAGGTTAGAAATGTCAATATTGTAAGAGAGTAGCCCCAAGCAAGGAATATGCCCCTATGCACCCATTGGACAACTTCACCTTATTCTCAGACTATTTCACCAACCACTTCCACGAATTTGAACTTAGTAGACAAAAAATAAAAACATAAAACCATCATAACATAACCCAAATGTGAAAACCCTCATTATCAAGCCATAAAAAGTTAAACCATAAAAACCTAAAACCATTTAAATTCCTCAATGCTTGTGAATTTATTTTTGTTTTCATTAATGCTTGTGAATTTATTTTTCTTTTCATTTTTTTGTGCTCTAGTTTAATTTTATTTGTTATTTTTTTTATTCTTTAAAAAATGGAAAAATGTGATCAAAATATTTTTAATCCTTTCATAATAGTTGGAGGATTAATAAAACAAGAAAATAGAATGGTTGACCTCTCCATCTTTTGTTTCACTTGGACTCTACCTTGTTTTTGTTTTGTTTGGTTTCTGGTCCCTAAATCATGAAACATTTTTTAGAAACCCAAAATATTTTAGATGGAAACCACGAGGACAAGCCAAGCCAACTATTGTAATGAAAATGTATAACCCCAATTTTATCCCATCCATCTCTTCTTATTTTTTCATGGATTGATGTGCAATCTAGACTTGAGTGACCTCTAGAAAGTAATGTTATGAACAAAACCTCTCCTTATCTAAAAATTTACGTGAGTTTTAACAAAAGCCTCTTTGATTTATTGTTTCCTTTGTCATGTTGTTTCACTTGGTCTATGTCTCATTTGCTCAATTTCCCTTTAATTGTCAAATTGTGCAACTTATCTTGAAAGCCCCAACTTATCCTTGTAAAAAAATATTTTTTGGAGGTGAAGTAGATGCTAAGACACCCTGTATCTCACACCCTTAATCTCCTTCTATGTGCATATGCAATGTGATAGTTCTCTAGAACTAATTTGGCTGTAATATGTTTATTTTTCACCCAAAGCTATGTATGCCTTCTTTGTGAGACTATTCCACACCTTATAAATATAATATTTAGGGAACATATGCTATAGGAGGAACGAGAATAAACTATTAGCTAGGGGAAGAGCTATTTGCGCAAAACAATGATCAATTGGTAGAGATTGGTGAATTAGAAAGGGGTGACCTATTGCAATTTCGACTTGTCACAGAAAATTTTGGTGTTGACAATTTTACTTAAAATCAAGAAGCCCCCCCCCCACCTCAAAGGTCCTTCCCCTAGTGCCTAATATGGGTTCATCGGATCCCCATTCTCCACTATGAATCCCCACACTTCATTTATGAGTCACCTACCCATTGTGTTACAAGTATCAATATGGAAATCATGTCATGCCTATGGGGGAAAGATTCCATATGTAAGTCTTGTGTGATGGCATAGTGGGGCATGCATATCCAATGAATGGGACTATTATGGCCCACCCATTTGTTGAATTTCTAGTGGATCTATTGGGAATGTTATTTAATATCTACAAGAGGTCGTTAATTATCTATTGAATAAACCAAATATTTATCAGTTTTTCTAGTTCAATGAATTTCCTTCTATATAAATTCAATTTTAGTTTGAATGTTTCAACGCCACTTTGACAAATGTATGTTATATCCAATCTTTTGAAAAATGTTTTTATATATTTATACATTTTTATCTAACTCAAAGGTACATGTGGATGGAAATGCAGATGGATCCAGACAATAATTTCGACTTTGTAATTGTAACCGGTGAAGAACATTCTACCCTTGGCATAGTTAGGTGTCAATCAGATGCTACTTTTGCAGAAATCCGTCAAGAAATTGTGCTTGATAGTATCATTGGATATCCTTTTGAGTTTACCAACAATCAAGGATATACTTTAAATGCAACACAAGAGAAAAGATGGAAAGCTACAAAAACACCTATAGGCATCAAGAGGAAACTAGACACATTGGATACTGAAGCGTTGCAATCAAATGTAATGGAAAGAACACCAAATGTTGAAATCATCGAAGAGAACATGGAGGAACCTATGCATAAACAAGCAAGAGTTGAAGTTGAGCGTGATTCGATAGAACAAAACATAGGTGTTGATTCTACTATATTGGCATCTTGGGAACAAAAAGTGAATAGTTTAATGGAAGAGTTTGTTGAGGAGAAGGTTACTCTTAAAGTATATTCAGAAAATGGAACATCTAAAATAAAGATACGTTGTGAAAGTTGTGGTATTGATTATGGAGCAGGGGAAATATCTTTGGCAGTACGGACACTTCGCAACTTCAAAAACAATCACATGAAAACAAGGGCCCATCAACGTAACATTTCAAGGGTGGGAAGTAGTGAAACTCCTTATGTAACATAGAAAGGAAGACATCAATGGTTGGAGATCGAATTGAGATTGATAAAGCCATCAAAATACTAGATGATTTCAACAAGACACAAGATCCAAATTTGTTCAAAGTGGTGGAAGCAACACTTGCAGGATACGAGGACAAGAGAAAAGTAAAAGTGGAATGTACACGGTGCAATAAATGGTTTTATTTAGTGCCAGCAAGTGGTAATATTGTTAGTTCTCTAAATGAACATATGAAATCAAACAAGCACATTTCTACTACAAATGAGGCTTCACATAATACAATTGGGTTGAGGACTGGCATAGTTGGGAGACCCAAGAAGCCTACCAATGATAAGTCCCAACAGAGTTTGACTAGGTTCTTGGTCCCATCATCAACACCACTATCACATAGGGGTTCTACAAGTGCAAATCCTTCTACTTCAGGTATGTTAATTTCACAAGCTTATTTAATTTGAATATGACATTGAACATAATTTTATTTTTTATCTTCAAATTTATTTGCTTTTATTGTATTATTGTAGATCATTTATCTCCCTTGATACTACAATGTTGGGGGTATTGGTATCCATATATTGATAGAAATGGGGAGAGATTGAACACAAAAATCCTAATGGATGATCAAAGGGGTGGGAAATTATGGGCCATAGAGAAGCATACCAAGAGGATGCTATGTTATCATGGTACAGAATGCCGTATTGATGGTACATATAGGCATATTCATTGTCAGAGGGCTTCTGAAACAGGGATACCTTTTGAATCATTGACATGCAAGTTTTGTAAGTTGATTCCAGATTGTGATGACTTTAGGATGCGTTTATATCGTGAATCAAGGAGCCCCATTAAAAGACATGGGCGAGATACAGGGAAAGGGAGAAGATTAGACTTTTTGACTCAAACTGAGCTCAGAAATGTTGCAAGGGTTACAAATACTAGCTATAGATCAACAATGAGGGCTCTTTGGTGGGAGAGGACAAAGGTTGCTATACTCTCTATTAGAATAAGGTCCCTAAAGGACAAGTTTTTTGAATCTATAGAAAGGAAAGATGTATTTAGGTTTTGCAAGGATGTGTGTGAGGCACATAGACAAGGAAAATTACAAGGTAAAGATGCCGTTTGGGAATTTGTCAAAGATATCTTTCACAACCTGACACATCCAAAAGTAGGGAGAAGGTATGGTGCATCCACTAAATCCATTTATGAGATGATTAAGTTATGGGGGGTCCTATATTGCATAGCTTCATTAGATTGAATTTAGATGGTCCTTCAATATCTACAACTTTAAGGCAAGTGAGAAAATCACTGTCATATATCCCAGGGGAGCATGAGTACATTTTTTAGGAACTTGGAAAGGTTTATGCTTCTTATAAATCTAAACATGGTATAGAGGGTCCGATTCCTGTATGCCTTGCTGAAGATGAGACCGTTGTGAAAAAATATGTTAGGTGGGTAGCAAAAAGTGATACTTTGGTTGGTTTTTGTGGTAATAAAGAAAATCATCAATGCCAATCAAATTTCTTAGTGACTGTGGGCGAGGGAGCTGCAGGCTATGATGTTATTACAGACACTTTTAAGAACAGTGTAACTGGTCATTATGCACGTGTCATTATTGCAAACCCTTTACATGAAAAGCTTCCCCGTTTGGTTGTGGTTGTTCATCCAACATGCAATAGGTTCGATGCAAATTTTGTTGCCAAGCAATGGGAAAAAATAGAAGTTATGTGGAGGAAACACGTGGAAAATTGTTTGGGACCTATTATTGGTCATTCATCTGATGGGGATAGTAGAAGAAGACAACTTATGTTGAAGGCTTATTCTTCAACAAAAGGTATTCAATATCAAATCCCTTGGGAAGGGTGGAGGCTATCTGAGTTGCATGATGGTGGCAACGTAATAGGACTACATGACCAAGATTACATACACAACGGGAAAAAGCTAATCAATCCTTTGTTTAGTGGCCGACGAGATTTGATCCTTGGAGAAGGGTTGGTAAGTTTTAATCATGTCAGAATGGTTTATAACACTTTTAAAGCGGATGATCACAAGCTTAAAATTGAAGATATAGAGAGGATGGATCGACAAAATTGGGGTTCAGCGCAACGCATTGCTTCAAGGCATGTGCAAAGGTGTTTAAAAGAGATGAGAAGTACAACAAGTGGTAGGGCAGAGAGAACACTAGGTACAGAGATTTATCTAATGATTGTTGCTGACTATATTGACATTTTTATGTCTCATAGTTTGACTCTTTGGGAAAGAGTGCGAAATGCTTCAAGAGTTCAACATTTCTTTTTGTTATGGTTATGTTGGGTACGGAAACAATCTCATGTTAATGCCAACATAAATTTCATTAGTAGAGAGGCATATCAGGATGTGAAAATTTCGTGCCACTTTGCGATTTTATTGATGAGATTGTTTCGAGACCACTACTCTAACTTGCCATGTGTATTGCACTTGACTGGGTCAGATGTGTGTGAGAACTTCTTTAGAAAAGTTGGTGGGATGGTTGGATCAGAGAGGGCCTATGATTTCACTGACTTGCTTCATGCTATTGGAACTGTTAATAGAGTTGTCGAAGAAGAATCAAATCCACAAGGGCTTCGCTTTAATAAATCTCATAAAAAACAAGAAAGCATCTGGAATAAATTGCACCAACAAACAACAGAGAATCATGATGTATTATCTCATTATGGTCTAATATCTACAGATGATAAAATTATAGAAGCTCTGAAAGTAGGATTGAATGATGCGCAAAACCTTTTATCAAGATTTGGCATGCAACCAGAAGGACACACACAATCTTCTTGGTGGTTTAAACCATGGACAGAGGATCAAAACTATACAACATTCCAAGTAGTGGATGAAGTAGTTGATGGTTCTACACCGAATAACTCCAACTCAATATTCCAATCTTCATCTTCATCCATACTCAATGTTAGTGAATTGCAAACAATGGAAAGTGAGTGGAGGCATGAGTTGGATGAAATTTTAGATACCATTGATGATAATGTGAACACAACTACCAAACCAGTGGTAGAGCTTGATGGTAAGGATATGTTCAAATCTTGTTTGGTTAGTCAGTTGAATGGAAATCCAACATTATCCAAAGATAGGTTGACTAGAGTGAGAAATGGGGTCTACTTTAGGCAAGATGAAAGGGCTTCAAAAAAGGGTGTTTCAATCGGCTTTGGAATTGGATCGGACTGCGGGGTGTTGTTTGAGAGCAACTCAATACCTATAGTTGAACGTGCCACAAGAAAAGGTGTTTCTCGAAGTACCAAAGAAGGTGTTTCTTGTGGAACTTGGTACATTGGAAGGGTTCAAAGAATAAGAAAGAAGGATGGAAATAGGGTGTTTGATTACCATAATGACATTGATCTTTTGGATAGGCCAAAAGGTGTTGAGCTTCAGTTTTGTTGGTACAATAAAATAAAAGGGCAACGCTTGTACAAGTATGATTTGACAGATCATCTTTTTGTACAACTTGAATCTGTTATAGCAATGGCCAACTTATCATACAACAATAGGAATGACACATACAAATTAGAAGAAAGAGATTACAAAGTTTTTTCTGATTTTGTCAGAAATCTCAACAAGGTTAATTTAAAGTTTATTGTAATTTATTTTTCCTTATTCATTCCCATTTAATAGATAATTTATAAATAATTATTGGTTGTATTTTTGTTGATTTCATGTAGTAATGCCATCTTGATTTTATATTTTTTGGCCTCAGGTGCAGTGAACCCTTCGAATGGTGAATTTTGGGATAAACCAACCTAATTTTTTCCACCTACTTTTTTGTGTAAGTTTCTTTGACCATTCATCTTTTGTAGTTGTATTTCAGCTTTCAAGATAGATATTGTGCTAGTGTAACCATCCATCTTATGATTTTAAATCGGATTTCAATACAGATTTGGATTTCACATGATGATTTGATTGTTACAGGTACCCGGGTTGATGCAAATTCATGTGTCATTCATGATGTCAACCTCATGTCAACGAGATTTAAAAATCAAGGCTAAAGGTGTTGGAAGGTTTTCAATCAAGCAAATTGACATTTTCCAAGTTGGATAACTTGCTTTCCTCTATACTAGTGGTCATTTAGAGCTGATGTCAAGATCATTTGATCAAATACTTTATATTTACATGTTTTCAAAATTCAGGGCAATGCCCTCTTTAAACTTTTAGTAGTTTTTTAGTACTAGAAATGGAGAAGGTGACTCTTTTGAGTAGAATTTATATCATACATAGCATCATATCTATAAGATAAACTAATACTCTTGATTTAACAATGATTTTGACTTATCATATCTTCCGTTTTGCTTAATAAAAATATATGTGAATGTTTATAATTAATATAAACTTTGTTTATAATTAATTTAAACTTTATGGATTTATGTGTTAGTTAATTTTTTTCATCCTTTCTTCTTCCAGCAAAGACTTGAATGTCTTTGTAAAGATCTCGGAGCAAATTCTGCAATGTATTTGGATTTTTAAAATTTCGATAATATTACAACTATTACTATTAACTCTGCTCTATGTTTTATTTTTGTGGGGTTACTCTTTTTGTTGCTTGGCGAAGTTATTTAGATATGAGGTATGATTCTTGGAATAGCATGCATTACAATATTAGAATTTTGTGGCACTGAGATAACCATGGTGGTAGTATTTTGTTTTTTTTATGTAGAATGTTATTGATGTGATGTCCAAAAGGTCAATGTTACCACTTATGAATATGTATGCAAGATTTTACGCTTTCTTTGTAATTGAGGTTGAGTTTTCTAGTGTTAAAAGTGAGTAAATCTTGTAACATTATACCTTTTGTTGTTCTATATGAGGCCAATTTCCAAAGTGTGTTTCTTTTCTAGCTAGAAGTCACGTTGTAGCCTATGAAACTGTTCAGTATGTTTGAGTGTGCTTTTGGTTCCTTGTCAACTCCAAGGTTAAGAGATGTAGCTAATCGAGAATTCTGGAGTTGAACAATTATATTGTAATTTTTGTAGGCATTCTAGTAAAAGATCTAACTCTTCATTTTTTAGGTTGGGGTTTAGGTGGGTATTGAGATTCAATCAGACCTTGTTCCATGACAAGAAAGAAAAGTGAGATCAATCGTTCTTGGATCACTGGAACCAAGAAAAGTTAGATCAATCTTTCTTGACTAATAATTTCTTTCAACTTTTTGTATTCTTCTTTAACATTTTCACATTTTCAGTTAAGAATAGTTATTAGATTGAGTTATATTTGGCACATTCATAATTGAAATTTCAATTCTTATATGCAAGGCATCCTTCTTAATATTGTATTGGAACTAACATGAACATAGGTGAAAATCTAAATCCTTGTTTACATACATTATATGTTATTATTGCCATGAAATGGTATCATATAAGTTTCACCATCTGTGTATCTTTATATCTATTGCATGATTGAAACTTAACAATGGATATTTTTTCCTCTCCCTTAAAGATAAAAAGAATTAGATATATTAACCCACGAAAATGTAACTAAATGTTTCTAATTCCCTTGATTGCAAGAATAAATGTAGAGGAAGTAGAGGTAATTCATTGAATCTTGTGAATGACCCAAATCCAAGATATGCACATGATCATATGGTGTTATTGGAAAGTAAGAGGAATTTTTCTATGTTCATTTGGGTTCAAACATTAATGATGATTGTTTTGATAGGAAGGTAGGGAAGTCCATCCACGAAAGGGTTTCAATTTTGTATTTTTATGGAGTTTATTTTATTAAGCTTATAAAAAACATGAGCTCTCTAAGGCTATATTTGTATTTACATGATATAAAATTAGTAGATTGGTAGGTTGTGGTTTGAAACATCTGTAATTATCATCTTTTATAAGCATTGCACTAACTATTGGACTATCTATCTTTTACTTTCTTTGTTACATTGATCTCTTAACGGGTTTCCTTTTACTCATTTTACCTTCCCCATTACTATTTCATTGGGTCTTCCACTATCCAATGCTACAAATTGATCAATCGCCCCTACAATCTTAGTGGGATCATTGTTAGCATTATACTACTACTTTCTTTAGCATCTTGTTTGGTTATACTAAGATGCATTAGGATCCTGTTTGTTACACCTTGATAATATGATATAAAGGGGGTATTAAAAATGGGTTGATAAAAATGGATACCTACAATATCGGGTGAAAATAGGGGTTTTCTTAATTGGAAAGGTATATTGGGAGGGGGGTTCAACAATACAATTTTAGGAGGGATTTTCCAATATTTAGTGAAATTAGGGATATTCTTTAATATCCTACGAACGATGGTGCTATGTAACAAGTTCACTGAGTGAACCCCCCGTGAAAAAATGGAAGGGATTGGAAAAGACTCCATTCGTCAAAATAGCAACATTGCATTATTCATATACCTAAACATATAATTACTATAATAACTAAGAAAATTAAGATTAACATAGATATGATCAAATAATAAAAAATTGAGAAAATAGTTAAAACATTCTCAAGACAAATGGTGAATTGTGTATACAAGTTTGTTACACTGGAAAAATCGGTCCTACAAAATTTGGGGGTGTACCGGCATTCCTTAAGCAAGATTCCTAAGTCGATTTTGATTGGTATGCACAGGAAAATGCATAATTTCATCTGGTCTAGTCAGGTAACACAAAAAATCCATCTGGTAGCTTGGCAAAGGATGGATGCTCCATATTATGTTGGTGGCTAGTCCATTAAAAACGTAGACTTTTTCCCTTTAGCTCTGCTTGCGAAGAGTCTTTGGAGAGCACTTATGATGGACAACCTCTAGGGTGATGTGGTGAGAGACAAATGTCTCAACGGGCTCTCGGAATCTATGTGGATCCATGATGGACATAAAAAGGTAAAAGGTGTGTCTATCATCTGGGTTGGGCTATTGTCTACTATTGGGATTGTTGTGAAATGGACTGCATGGAAGTATGGAAATGGTTTCCTTATTCTCCTTAGAGCTAATCTGATTATGGGGGGTTCGACTAAATATATATTATCCCACGAATTGATTTCTTTTCTCAGGGAAAGTGGTTATTACTCTCTTCATCATGCTACGACATTTACACTTCCTGCTGCTCCTTTTCAAAATTGGGTAAGTGCTTCTCAACTGGGTATTCAAGGCAGTATGAAAACCGAATGGGAAAGGTATGTCCTCGGCCTCCACAAGGGGGATATCCAACTCTTAGAGAGTTCGGACGAGTTCATGTGGTCAAGGAATACTGCAATCGATGTTCTGACTACTCGACTGGCATATCAATCATTTTTTCATTTACAGGCTCGAGCATTTGGTGGCATACGGTCATTTGGTAATGGTGTATTCCATTGAAGATTAAAGTTTTCATTTGGTTGGATTTAGATTGAAAACTCTTATTCTCAAACAACCTGCAGAAACGTGGTTTTATTGGTCCCAACTTCTATCCTTTGTGTAAACTGGACGAGGAATCAGATTTACATATTTTTATCATTTGTCCATTTATTGCTCAGTTCTGGGAGGAAATCAAACTGCCCATCCTGGATTTTTCTGTTTGGTTTGGATTTTCTCTATCGGATGGGTTACTTTTATGGTATAAGGAAAATAAGTAGTATGTGGCCCTTTCCTGCTTTGTTTTCTGGGAATCATGGAAGGCCAAAAACTTGGCTATTTTTTAGGATAAGACTTCCAGGCCTGTTTGGATCGCGAGTAAATATTTCGCTGCATTTAAGGAGTTTGGGATTGCATCAAAGGTTTCTGCATCAAACATTTTCTACATGCTGGTGCCACTTAGTTGGCCGATGCCAATATTCTACATGTGTCCCAATTCATTTCCACTTAGTCGGTCGGTGCCAATATTCTACATGTGTCCCTTCATCACTTTTGATGGTGCCTCTTAGAATTCCGCCAACTTATGTGGGGCAGGGGCTCACCTTGTTTTGGATGGGCGGAGTTTCTACATCTGGATGCATGTTGGTCCAGGTACCAACACGAAGGGTGAATTTTGTGCCCTTTGTATTTTTCTATATTTTGCTAATCTCAGGAATTTGTCTCTTCTACATGCTGCTGGTGACCCTTTGGTTGTTGTAAATTGGATCAACAGGATTGGTACATTGAATGTTATTGCTCTCACAAAGTGGATGGAAAATATTTCATCTTTTGAAGGTTCAAAATGAGACGCAATTTCACCATATTTCTCGAGTCCACAATTCTCAGGCGGGTGCCCTCTCGAAGAGGGCCCTTTTTGTGGTGGAGGGTATTTTTTTTTTTTAGCTCTGGGCGGATGGCGCCCTTCAAGATGAGGGTTGGTTCTTTCTTTTTGATCTATGAGGGCCACTCCCTAGTGGTTGGTATTTTTATGATTTTTGTTGGTTATTTTTGGAACTCTCGGTCTCTTCCTATTTGTTGTTGGGGGGCTCTTTTCTCTTTTGGTTAGGGGCAACCTTCTCTTCATGTTGTATATGTTGTTTTGTTGCTGGGCGGCAGTTTTGGCCATGGAGGGCGTTTTTTATTGGCATGTGATGTAAGACTTGTTATTTTCCATATACTTCTATATAAAGTATAGTAACTTTTACTGTGTGAAAAAAAAAAGTTTGTTTGTTTTTTCTAGAAGAAAAAAAAAAGGTATAACTTAATATTCATAGATTGAATCAAAATTACAATAACTTATACATGAAATTTTAAACCATAGATATCACTATGATCTCTATTAGCAGTTTCTGCAAGTACACAATGAACATTGAAATACAAAAAGAAACCATAAATAAAACTCACTACATCATCACTTATGGTCTTGACTCCATAGATGAAGTCTTTTCCAATATTAAGTTGAACAAGTCAGTTACACACAAAAAACTGTCAATTGAAAAAACTAAAATATTTAAACTGCTAATAAGACTTGAAAGAACCTTTAGAAACATTGATGAAATCATGGAATTCTTCAAAATAAAAGCCGCCTTTAGGAGCCCCAATAACTCTTTTTGATAGGTGATCAACCATCGAATTGGAATGTCTATAGATATGTGTAAAAGATAAATGAGTAAAAGAAAAATAAGCCTCAAGTTGTTTTATCCGAGCACACCAATGATCAAAGATGGCAACCTTAAGAGTTGCCTTACCGTCAGCCCAATCGACAACATTTTTTGAATCACCAAAAACCTATAGTGTCAGAATAACCCTAGAATGAGCAAAGAGTAGAAGGCCCCAAAGGGACATAACTCATCCCTTGTATTCATACTTGTAAAACCAATCCATAACACGAAATAATTCCTATTTGAAAATATGGTCTTCATACCTCCACCACATTGACCAAAATGAGCAGCACTATCAAAATAACCAATATTCAAATCATTTGGAAAGATAGGCTCCTTACAATTTCTATGTTTCCTGTGAACCTAATTCTCGTGAACCTGATTTTCCCTAGAATTTTATAGCAGACCATCTGAGAATTCTGTTGAACATCCTCAAAAATCCAAATGTTCATGGATTTCCATAATATACCCGAACAAACAATAGATGGTAGCTCCTTATGCTGAGGGACATCTTTTGTCTAATATTTGAAATTTTCATCAAAATTTGACTGTGACCAGTCACCAATAATATGAAAACCTGCCATAACTTCAAGCCAAACTTTTCTTGTAAAGATACACTTCACAAAAAGATGATTAACTAATTCAAAGTCCTTTTTGCATAAAACAGATATATGCACACTCTGCATAACCAAGCCAAGGAGGTTCCTTTCCCTTAGAGAGACAGGGGCTCAAACACACTCGATTAAGGAGCCAAGGAGCGTCATTCCAAATCAGTGAAGGGGGCCTCTCTTGACCCAACTAAGTGAGACCAACCTTATGAAAAAACCCATCAAAATGCCCTCCTTTTAGACTAGATTCAGGGAACTCTTCCTCATACCCAATTGACAAGCAATATGGAAAATTCCAACCAAGGAGACTCACGTAAATAATCCCATCGACATTCCTAATTTCAAAAAACAATCCTTGATTGCCTAGGTGCGCTCAAAACTGAGCATGAGTGATCCTGCAAGCTTACATGGGGGGCATTTAACACCCAGCTACAGGGTGTACTAACTTCATAGGCCACGTGGCGATACTCTCTTCACCATCTACCACCTTGGTTCCAATGTTTATGTCTCATGATTCAAGGTACTACGATGGTACACTCCTTGTCTCTAATGAGTAAGCTTCATAAAACAATTTGTCATGGTAATCATTTCCTATGGGGTGAGCCCCCATTTTAACAATCGTACCTTGGGCCAATTTAACTCCTTGATTTTCCAGTTGATCAAGAATCTCATTGTTGCTTCTTTTTATATGAAAGAGAGATAGACTGTGTTGGATTCTAAGAAAACTCAGAATTCTACATTGCAACTATCCAAGCTTTGGATATTGGCTCCTTAAGCTTTTACAAATATTTCAAATGATGATCATAGAGTCTCCAAGGTTGAGCACGTTTGATAGCTTTAAAGAGGCAATTAACTCTACTCCTTGTAGAAAAGCATGCCATTTGGATTAGTTGTTTGTCTTATAACCTAAGGCCCATGTGAAGGTTTCCACTACATTCCCTGTAACCTACCCAAATTTTGAGAATATTATTTTATTTGCAAAATACTTTATGTTAAATTTTAATTACAAAGTTTTGTAACTATGACCAAGTTTGGTCAAGGATGACTGTAATTACTGATTATTATTATTTAATAAATTAAAGTAGGAGACAAAAACCCAAGGGAACTGTTAAATAAGTGTTCACTGACCCACTAGGAGGAATGGAAGTTGTTAGAAGGTATGGAACAGATGGCGACATTTGCACTTCACCACTAGTTGTTGGTTATGGGACAACTACCCCTAAAAATGTGGCATTATCCCCCAGGTGGGTGGAAGTGAGCAGGCAGCTCATTGATGACCTAGTTAACCACAAAAAGGCCTAGGCAGCCTACATAAGGCAATTCGAATTGGGCAGGCAGCTCTTACAATATTTTCTGCAGAAATATTCCTCAAGTGCATTAGGTAATCACTGAGAGATTTGAATAGGGAGGCTATGTGAGAGTGCAACTATAAATATGCTAATTATACTGAGAAGGAAAACCAGAGGTGTTGGTGCAAGTCTCTTTCACTACTGAGTCTTGATGACTGGACAATCTATATTCTATTGCAAATTGATGTACTAAGGCTTCTACAGAATCTTCCTCCTAGTGGTTCAATGAACATGCTCAGGGGTCCTAAGGCAAGTAACTTGGTTGTCTTCAAAAATTGGTTGGGTGGAATAGGTTCCTTGGGATGTTTGTTTCTCCTACAGTCAACCAGGTTTTACTGTTCTTACTTTTGTTTATAATTAAATGTTTCTGCTTAGTAGAATTATTAAACTCTGTCATGTAAAAGAAGTTATTTTATTTTCTGGTCTAAGTATGATTTGGAATGCAAAAGCATGGTAAAATAATTGAATCGATAACCATCTCTATATTTTTCCCCATGTTTTTCTCTGCATCGTACTCCAGTATAGAGAAGCAAATTAAGGAAAGATGAGAGATAGGCATAATGCCATTGATTGGATAAATGATTACAGTAGTGTTCTTGTTAAAATTATGTCCTATGTTTAAACATAGTAAACATTACAGTATAGTATAAACAGCAGTATAGAATTCATCTAATTAATACATGAAAGAAAAACACAGAATGTTTCTACACAGTTCTATGTATTTCTTTTAACTCTATTTATTTCAGATAGTAAGCAAATGCAAACAATATTAAACATTTCATGTTTTTCAAAGTAATTGTATTTTCAAGAATTATAGCAGCTGCAAGAATTAATCTCTGTATAGATTTATTACAATTATACATGTTTCATTTCTTCACTAACATTCACTTTTGATTTCAATTATTGAATATCTACACAATTGTATCAAACCCTAAGATACTACAGAACCTAGTTTCTGTTCATAATAGTTAAAGTTTTCCAAACCCTAACTAATATTTCAAGACTAGTACAAGACAATAAACTTCACTTTTAGAAAGCACGATTTTTTACTATTGTCTATTGATAGCTCATAACGCTAGTAATAACAAATACACAACATCGAAAACATTTAATACACAGGTTAAGTCTCGGGTACAAAACTCAGTACAAAAACCAGATAGCAAACGAAAACTACAGGTAGGTTCGCATTCGTGAATCAAAATCAAACATTGTAAGCATATCCAAACCGAAACACTTGACAGCCGAAACTATTCTCATCACATTTTCCAAACATGATTATCAACAACAAGGACGAAGTACAAAAATACAATTTTATACAGTTATGCAAACTATAACTCTCAACCCAAGACAACCATCATTGCTTGGCATCACCGTGACCATTATTTACATAGTATTCTAAACTATTATTCAAAAACATAACTTTCCATTGCAAAGAAACGAGCCATTGTTTATAAGTGCAAGAGAACCCTCAGTTCTTGGTTTCCATTTAAAATTGTGTAACAAAGAATTACATTACGGACTTGTCAAGGTTCCACAATACATGGGGCTTGCCCTTATCAACCAAAACCTATTACACAAGGCCGTGAAGAAACAAAATTACACAGGGTTTTACCCTTAAACATATAGCAGAACAAACAACAGTTCAAAGTTCCTTTAGAACAACGCAGCCAAGCATTAAAGAGCCAAATGGCATCTTAAAAGAACTGAAGATCATCTTCTGTACTACTATTAACAAAACAAGACTTAAAAACTTCACACTTGGCCATCACCGAAATGAGTCGAATAGTTCCAACTCTCGGTATACAGAAAACACCATCAAAGGCACCTATGAGGTTTCAAGAACCACCGGAGCTTAACAGGAAGCAGTAGCAGCATTCCATTCTCTAAACCTTTTGTTTAGAAACCTCATACGTAGTGGGTACCTGCCAAAACACATTGTGAAGGGTTAAAACAAGCATTACAGTATTATTTCACTGTCACGAAACACTTACCCTTAAAAAAGAATGATACTTCGAACTATTGACGCACTACACCAGTAAACAACGAAGCATGTTGATATTTGACAGCAACCCTAAGTTAGCACAGAAGACCATTCTCACCAACAGGAGAATCGAACCCAGTCCGAATTACATTTAAAACACTGGCTGGAGAAACCCCATCACTATTTTGGCATCGTGGGTTAAGTGCAGAGAGCTTAAGCCTGCAACTATTAAAAACTACCTCCCACAGGTCACAGGATCGAAACCCTTGAGAGAAACTCTCTCCAACACTACATTTTAGCAGCCTATCGGCCTCAACTCTAACGTAACAATGAAGACCGGGAAACTCTCCACCATTAAATACAACGAGTTTTAGGGTTCCATATTCAACGATCAAGATCTGGTGAGATCGACGAGCAAGGAGATGCCAACAAGCTACATTGAAAGTCGGGCAACGATTGCATTGATATCTCATTAATTACAACAACCACGACAATGCCAACACTGCATGCTAAGGAACATTACCATGTACAACTCAGAAGAGAAGCATTATGGTTACCATGTACAGTTAGGATTCCTAGTTGCATTATCAACCAAGCTTCATGTGGGTGGACTACGTGGCTTGACAGCCACACTTTCCACTATGGAGTTGGTCAGGACCATTAATACCTGAACGGGACACTGTCAACCTGCCATTAGCCAATTTATTACCTGTCAACTCATCACCTCATTAACGAGTTCATTGCAAAATGCAATAACATATATTATTAGTACTTAGAACAAGTGCTAGCTCGCATATCATAGTGTATTCTTACTTAAGTCTTAAGCTTTCAAAGGTTTGTTTACATCGTATTCATTTGTTTGCATAGGATAATATCTTATAGTGCTAAAGTATAGCTAGGGTTGTATATTGTAAATCATATCAATGTAATATTAGTGCACATTCGATATAGTTCAATGTTTGAACTTAGGCATCATAATATTTGAATTACATGTCAATATATTATTGTAGATGTATAGTATCTATAAAATATGTCTATTTCATTTCTATATTTTTGTACAAGCAATAGGATGAAGTTTTATAATGCTAGTTCATAGCATAATTACCATATACATAATAAATTCCATTTGAGTAGCCATGTAGTGCAAAGACTATTGTATCAACATAAGTATAGTTTAAGTGTTGACGAGATACACTCTAAGACCAAGTTCTTAGTACAAGCACTAGTCACTATACCTTACATATATTAACGGTGTATTCAAATGATAAATTCAGGACTTAGATTAGTCTAAGTTCTGTAGACGCAAAACATAATATTAGTTAAAAAGCATAACACAATTTCTACAGGCTTCCTAACAGTATTATCCATAGATATTAGTATCACAGTTAATAATAATGACAGTAGTCATATGATAATGTATGTATCGTTATAAAAGAACACTTGGACGACATGATATGATAACACTAAAGAGCTTGAATGCCAGTACATAAACTAGAATTAGAACCATGTATCCATACCTCTAGTAACTTGTTTCGCAAGGAAGTACTTAGTATTCTAATTTTACATTGACGAAGTGCTCTTAACACATGTTGTCGTAGAATTTCTTACCTGCGATCTGCACATGGAAACAGTAATTTCTTACCTGCGATCTGCACATGGAAACAGTATTAAAATGCCTTAGCTAAACATAGCTAAGTAAACTCCAGGGTACCTCGTAGGACCCCTTCATCATCATACAAACAAACTGACAACATTTCATCAAGAACATCATAATAGTACAAACTGTGAATAGCATGTAATCATATTTAGAACTTAAGCAAATCTATAAATTGTATTTTTATGCATATTCATAAAAAAGTCTTTTGTTAAGGAGATTAACATCTGCTTAAATCTAAAATAGCGAATACAATTATGACGTGTCATCGTTATTAATTATCTTAGCTAAGAAATCAAATTAATTTATATATTCTGCATTAATGACTTTGATAATTATTGCTCTTATTAAAAAAAATTATTTTGGTATTTTCGGGATGTTACATGTGGTATCAGAGCTCACGTTTGAACTCTAGGCCTAAAAAAGGTCCAAGAACACGCAACAGAAAATTTATTTACAGCAGAAATCTTACTAATTCAAAAATTTAAACTATTTGTGTTATACATAAATTATTTTAAGTTACAGGTATGGAAGGATCAACTGAACATTAAGAAGACATATTTCGACCCAACAGTCATAGCACGGGACATCATTATGAAGAAGAAGTCCATGGCGCATTAAATGACAATTCGCTAGAATTGTTACGAGCATTTCAAGAGTTAAAGGCAGAAATCAGATCTGTAAAACAAGACAATGAGAAAATTCTGAAGGCACAAGAAGAACTAAATCAAGTACTGTTCGAACAATGCCCAACTGTTGAACAGAATAGAGAAATTGAAAATACCTCCAAGATTGAAGATTTACCTCATCCAGACAGAAGTAAAAAGATGAAAACTGATGATGTAAACAACATTTCAACATCATCAGAAACTTCCCATGAAAAACGGAAAAAAAAAAGAAATTATTCAAGTGACAACAGCGAAGGAGACTACAAACCCAAAAGAAAAAGTCACAAATAGTATGAGCAAACTTCCGAGGAGTTCAAGAAAATCAAACCCCCAACCTTCAATGGTGAAACTAAAAAAGGAGAGACAGCAGAAGCTTGGCTATCCGGCATGAAGAAGTATTTCCAAATATATGATTATTCAGAATCATTGAAGGCAAAGATGGCAATCTACAACTTGATTGGGAAGGCAAATATTTGGTGGCAGGACATCAAAAGAGTGAAGGGAATTAAGGACAAGGATGTGAATTGGAGTACTTTTAAACGGTACTTCAAAAAGAAGTTCTTATCTGAACAATACTATGAAGAAAAATCAAAGGAGTTCTACGACTTAAATCTAGGAACTATGAACATGAAAGAGATGAATAGTAAATTTTTGAATTTACTGAGGTATGTACCATACCTCGTGGAAGAAAAACCGAAGATTCAAAGATACCTGAGCTGTCTACCTTTCAACATCAAGGAAAAAATCGAGTATGACAATCCAAAGACCTTAGAAGAGGCCATGAGGAAAGAAACTTTATGTTATGACACTAATCGGAAAAGAGAAGGAATATCAAACTGGAAAAGTCATAAACCCAACAATTTTGAGTTGAAAAAGGAAAAATTCCAGGTTTAGTGGAAATTCTGGTTTCCAAAAGAAAAATTTTCAGAATCAGAATTTTCAAGGAAACAATCCCAGAAACAGTCAACAACAAAATTTTACAGCTCCTAGAAACACTCCCAATGCTACCAATACTAATGATCAAAAGGCACCTATCAAATGTTTTGAATGTCAAGGTCCTCATAATGCATTAGAATTCCCAAAGAGGAAGCAGACAGCTAACAACATTCATTCCATTCAAACTGAACCTACTGTTGGAGACTTGGCAAGGGAGATGCCTAGAATTAATGTTGCACTCGACAATAGGCAAGCAGATCATCAAATCTCTATGGTAGAGATTGAAGGTATGCTACAAAATCATCATGTTACTATTTTGATTGATCCAGGTGCTAACTTAAGTTATATATCACCATATATTGTAGAAAGTTTTAAATTGAAAACAAAAAAGTTCAGTAAATCTTGGTTAGTTAGACTAGCAACAGGAACAAAAAGGAAAGTATCTGATTTTATTGAAAGTTGTGCTTTATCCATGAATTAGTTAAAGACACAAACCAAGTTGAATGTTCTACCTTTAGGACCATATGATATTATAATCGGAATGGACTGGTTAGAAACCCACCATGTCATTCTGAATTGTTATGAGAAAAGTTTTATATGTTTAAATGATGAAGGAGAAACTGTAGAAGTAAAAGGTATTCCAAGAAAGACATCCCTTAGACAGATTTCAGCCATGCAAGTGAAGAGGGCAGTTAGAAAAGGGTGTCAATTGTTTGCAGTAAATGATGAGTTTATTTGTAAAGAGGACAAACTGAAACTCAAAGACATACCTGTCCTAAAGGATTTCAAAGATTTTTTTCCTGAGGAGATTCCAGGATTACCTCCTAAAAGAGATTTAGAATTTACCATCGAGTTAATACCAGGAGCAGTACCGAATTCTAAAGCTCCATATAGGATGAATATACTGGAATTAAATGAGTTGAAATCATAGTTGAAGGAACTTATTGATAAAAACTATATAAGACCCAGCATGTCTTCTTGGGGAGCACCTGTTATATTTGTTAAGAAGAAAGATGGTACCCTAAGACTGTGCATAGATTATCGCCAGCTAAATAAGATGAAAATCAAGAATCAATATATGTTGCCTCGCATAGATGATCTATTTGATCAACTGTGTGGAGCCATGATATTTTCAAAGATTGACTTAAGGTTATGATATCATCAAGTGCGAGTGAAGGATGAGGATATTTTCAAAACAGCCTTTAGAACTCGATATGGACATTATGAGTTCATAGTCATGCCATTTGCCTTGACTAATGCCCCGGCTATATTTATGTGTTTGTTGAACAATATTCTGCACAAATACTTAGATAAGTTTGTTGTTGTGTTCATAGATGACATTTTAGTGTATTCTAAAAGCAAAGAAGAGCACGACGAACATCTACGCATTATCTTACAATTTCTGAGAGATCATCAACTATACGCTAAGTTTAGTAAGTGTGACTTTCACAAAGACAAAATTCAGTATCTAGTACACATAATTTCTAAGGAAGGAATCTCGGTTGACCCCGACAAGATAAAAGCCATTAATGATTGGCCGGTTCCTAAGGATGTGTCGGATGTAAGATCATTTATGGGTATTACTGGATATTATAGAAAATTTATAGAGGGTTTTTCAAAGATTGCAAACCCCATAACCTCCTTACAAAAGAAAGGGAAGAAATTTGTGTGGGATCGGAAATGTTCAGACAGTTTTAAGAAGTTAAAGGAATTATTGACTACAACACCTATTCTGAGGATAGCAGATTCATATAAGGATTTTATAGTTTGCACATATGCATGTAATGACGGACTCGGTGGAGTCCTAACACAAGAAGGGCATGTTGTGGCATACGAATCTAGAAAGCTAAAAGTACATGAGAAGAACTACTCTACTTATGATTTAGAGTTATTAGCAGTAATTCACGCTTTAAAAATGTGGCGTCACCACCTTATTGGCAGAAAATTTACATTGTTGATAGATAATATGGGTTTGAAATATTTATTAGATCAGACAAATCTGAATGCTAGACAAGCAAGATGGTTAACTTTTCTAAGTGAATATGATTTCGAAATTCAGCATATTAAAGGGAAAGAAAACAAGGTTGTCGATGCATTAAGTCGTAAAGCAAAACTGAATTTTATTTCAGCCATCAGTACTTACTCAACAGATTTAGAAAATCAGATCCTTGAAAGGAGTGAAACGGATGAAGAATACAGAAAATTACAAGAAAAGACAGCAAATAACAGTTCTGAAAATTCTATGGCAAATTACAGTTTAAAGGAAAATGGACTGATATTACACAAAAACAGATTGTATGTACCCAACATACCAAAAGTAAAAAATTGAGATGCACAAAATCCATTACTCTGGTCATCCAGGTTATCAAAAAACCATCACTATGCTACGGAAAGAGTACTATTGGCCCAGAATGATAGATGAAGTAGCAGAGTACATAGCCAAGTGCTTGGATTGTCAAAAAGTAAAGGTTGAACATCAACATTCAGCGGGACTGTTGCAGCCATTGCCTATACCTAGATGGAAATGGGAAGTGATAAGCATAGAATTTATTACTGGACTACCCAAAAATTAGAAACAAAATGACTCTATCATGGTGGTAGTGGATAAACTCAGCAAGGCAACAGACTTTATACTTGTGAAGACTACTCATAAGGTTCCAGAAATTGCAGAAATCTTCATGAAGTAGATTTTTCGTTTACATGGTATACCGAAAGTGATAATTTCAGATCGTGACTCTAAGTTTACTGGAAACTTCTGGAAGTCTTTATTTAAAGGGTTGAATACAACCTTAAACCTCAGTACAGCATTTCATCCACAAACAGATGGACAGACAGAAAGAGTGAATCAAGTTTTGGAAGACCTGCTGAGAATGTATGTTAAAGATTAGCCTGGTAAGTGGGAAGACTACTTGCATTTAGCAGAATTTGCATATAATAACCATTAACATGCATCAACCAGACTTAGCCCTTTTGAAATTCTTTATGGTAGGAAATGTGATACACCTATTTCTTGGAATGACCCAGTAAATAGAGTTGTTTTAGGACCTGAATTGTTGCAGGATTTAGAACTAATTGTGAAACAGATACAAAGAAATATTAAAGCTGCCCAAGATAGGCAGAAGATTCAAGCATACCTTAAAAGGACTCATAAAGAGTTCCAGGTTGGTGAACATGTTTTCCTCAAGGTAAGACCGAAAAATAGTTCATTTAAATTGGGAAGTTGTGCCAAGTTGGAACCTAGGTATTGTGGTCCTTTCGAAATATTGTCGAGGGCTGGACTAATGGCATACCAACTGGCTTTGCCACCAAATTTAAAGATACATAATGTTTTTCATATATCATTTTAAAGAAGTATGTACACAATGCTACTCATGTTGTAAATTGGAATGATGTAAAGGTGGGACAAGACGATGATTTTTAGGTGGAACCGGACTGTATCCTCGAAAGGAGAGAAACTCTACTCCGGAATCGCACCATTGGGTAGGTAAAGGTGCAATGGAAGCACCTTATCCCAGAAGAGGAAACCTGGGAGTTGGAGAGTAGTATGCGGGCATCATACCCAACTATGTTTCAAGAACACTCAGAGAGTGATTAACCAACATCGAGGACGATGTTGAGACTTAAGAGGGGGTGTATGTCACCTACCCAAATTCTAAGAATATTATTTTATTTGCAAAATACTTTATGTTAAATTTTAATTACAAAGTTTTGTAATTATGACCAAGTTTGGTTAAGGATGATTGTAATTACTGATTATTATTATTTAATAAATTAAAGTAAGAGACAAACACCCAAGGGAACTGTTAAATGAGTGTTCACTGACCCACTAGGAGGAATGGAAGTTGTTAGAAGGTATGGGACAGATGGCAACATTTGCACTTCACCACTGGCTGTTGGTTATGGGACAACTACCCATAAAAATGTGGCATTATCCCCCAGGTGGGTGGAAGTGAGCAGGCAGCTCATTAATGACCAATTAACCACTAAAAGGCCTAGGCAGCCTACATAAGGCAATTCGAATTGGGCAAGAAGCTCTTACAATATTTTATGCAGAAATATTCCTTAAGTGCATCAGGTGATCACTGATAGATTCGAATAGGGAGGCTATGTGAGAGTGCAACTGTAAGTCTGCTAATTATACTGAGAAGGAAAACTAGAGGTGCTGGTGCAGGTCTCTTTGATTGCTGAGTCTTGATGACTGGACAATCTATATTCTATTGCAAGTTGATGTACTAAGGATTCTACAGAATCTTCCTCCTGGTGGTTCAGTGAATAGGCTCGGGGGTCCTAAGGCAAGTAACTTGGCTGTCTTTAGGAATTGGTTGGGTGGAACAGGTTCCTTGGGCTGTTTGTTTCTCCTACAGTCAACCAGGTTTTACTGTTCTTACTTTTGTTTATAGTTAAATGTTTCTGCTTAGTAGAATTATTAAACTCTGTCATGTAAAAGAAGTTATTTTATTTTCTGATCTAAGTATGATTTGGAATGCAAAAGCATGGTGAAATAATTGAATCGATAACCATCTCTATATTTTTCCCCATGTTGTTCTCTGCATTGTACTCCAATATAGAGAAGCAAATTAAGGAAAGATGAGAGATAGGCAGAATCCCATTGATTGGATAAATGATTACAATAGTGTTCTTGTTAAAATTATGTCCTATGTTTAAACACAGTAAACATTACAGTATAGTATAAACAACAGTATAGAATTCATCTAATTAATACATGAAAGAAAAACACAGAATGTTTCTACAAAGTTCCATATATTTCTTTTAACTCTATTTATTTCAGATAGTAAGCAAATGCAATCAATATTAAACATTTCATGTTTTTCAAAGTAATTGTATTTTCAAGAATTATAGCAGCTGCAAGAATTAATATCTGTATAGATTTATTACAATTATACATGTTTCATTTCTTCACTAACATTCACTTTTGATTTCAATTATTGAATATCTACACAGTTGTATCAAACCCTAAGATACTACAGAACCTAGTTTCTGTTCATAACAGTTAAAGTTTTCCAAACCCTAACTAACATTTCGAGACTACTACAAGACAATAAACTTCACTTTTAGAAAGAACGATTCTATACTATTGTCTATCGATGATCATAACCATAGTAATAACACATACACAACATCAAAAACATTTAATACACAGGTTAATTCTCGGGTACAAAACTCAGTACAAAAACCAGATAGCAAACGAAAACTACAGGTAGGTTCGCATTCGTGAATCAAAATCAAACACTGTAAGCATAGCCAAACCGAAACACTTGACAGCCAAAACTATTCTCATCACATTTTCCAAACATGATTATCAACAACAAGGATGAAGTACATGAATACAATTTTATACAGTTATGCAAACTATAACTCTCGTCCCAAGACAACCATCGTTGCTTGGCATCACCGTGACCATTATTTACACAATATTCTAAACTATTATTCAAAAACATAACTTTCCATTGCAAAGAAACGAGCCATTGTATATAAGTGCAAGAGAACCCTTGGTTCTTGGTTTCCATTTAAAATTGTGTAACAGAGAATTACATTATGGACCTTTCACGGTTCCACAATACACGGGGCTTGCCCTTATCAACCAAAACCTATAATTACACAAGGCCATGAAGAAACAAAATTACACAGGGTTTTACCCTTAAACATCTAGCAGAACAAACAACACGAAGTTCCTTTAGAACAATGCAGCCAGGCATTAAAGAGCCAAATGGCATCTTAAAAGAACTGAAGATCATCTTTGATACTGTTATTAACAAAACAAGACTTAATAACTTCAAACTCGGCCATCACCGAAACAAGTCGAATAGTTCCAACTCTCGGTATACAAAAAATACCATCAAAGGCACCCACGAGGTTTCGAGAACAACCGGAGCTTACCAGGAAGCAGTAGCAGTATTCCATTCTCTAAACCTTTCGTTTAGAAACCTCATACGTAGTGGGTACCTGCCAAAACACATTGTGAAGGGTTAAAACAAGAAATTGCAAGAATCAAAACAAGCATTACAGTATTATTTCACTGTCACGAAACACTTACCCTTAAAAAAATGATACTTCGGAGTATTGATGCACTACACCAGTAAACGACGAAGCATGTTGATATTTGACAGCAACCCTAAGTTAGCACAGAAGACCATTCTCACCAACAGGAGAATCGAACCCAGTCAGAATTACATTTAAAACACTGGCTGGAGAAACCCCATCACTATTTTGGCATCGTGGGTTAAGTGTAGAGAGCTTAAGCCTGCAACTATTAAAAACTACCTCCCACAGGTCACCGGATCGAAACCCTTGAGAGAAACTCTCTCGAACACTACATTTTAGCATCCTATCAGCCTCAACTCTAACGTAACAATGAAGACCGGGAAACTCTCCACCATTACATACAACGAGGTTTAGGGTTCCATATTCAATGATCAAGATCCGGTGAGATCGACGAGCAAGGAGATGCCAACAAGCTACATTGAAAGTCAGGCAACGATTGCATTGATATCTCATTAATTACAACAACCACAACAATGCCAACACTGCATGCTAAGGAACATTACCGTGTACAACTCATAAGAGAAGCGTTATGGTAACCATGTAAAGCTAGGATTCCTAGTTACATTATCAACCAAGCTTCACGTGGGTGGACTACGTGGGTGGACAGCCACACTTTCCACTATGGAGTTGGTTAGGACCATTAATACCCGAACAGGACACTGTCAACCTGCCATTAGCCAATTTATTACCTGTCAACTCATCACCTCATTAACGAGTTCATTGCAAAATGCAATAACATATATTATCAGTACTTAGAACAAGAGCTAGCTCGCATATCATAGTGTATTCTTGCTTAAGGCTTAACCTTTCAAAGGTTTGTTTACATCGTATTCATTTGTTTGCATAGGATAATATCTTATAGAGATAAAGTATAGCTAGGGTTGTATATTGTAAATCATATCAATGTAATATTAGTGCACATTCGATATAGTTCAACGTTTGAAATTAGGCATCATAATATTTGAATTATATGTCAATATATTATTGTAGATGCATAGTATCTATAAAATATTTCTATTTCATTTCTATAGTGTTGTACAAGCAATAGGATGAAGTTTTATAATGCTAGTTCATAGCATAATTACCATATACATAATAAATTCCATTTGAGTAGCCATGTAGTGCAAAGACTATTGTATCAACATAAGTATAGTTTAAGTGTTGACGAGATACACTCTAAGACCAAGTTCTTAGTACAAGCACTAGTCACTATACCTTACATATATTAACGGTGTATTCAAATGATAAATTTAGGACTTAGAGTAGTCTAAGTTCTGTAGACGCAAAACATAATATTAGTTCAAAAGCATAACACTATTTCTACAAGCTTCCTAACAATATTATCTATAGATATTAGTATCACAGTTAATAATAATGACAGTAGTCATATGATAATGTATGTAGCGTTATAACAGAACACTTGGACGATGTGATATGATAACACTAAAGAGCTTGAACGTCAGTATATAAATTAGAATTAGAACCATGTATCCATACCTCTAGTAACTTGTTTCGCAAGGAAGTACTTAGCATTCTAATTTTACATTGACGATGAATTGAAAGACACATGTACTCTTAACACATGTTGTCGTAGAATTTCTTACCTGTGGTCTGCACATGGAAACAAGATTCAAATGCCTTAGCTAAACGTAGCTAAGTAAACTCCAGGGTACCTCGTAGGACCCCTCCATCATCATACAAACAAACTGACAGCATTTCATCAAGAACATCATAACAGTACAAACTGTGAACAGCATGTAATCATATTTAGAACTTAAGCAAATCTGTAAATTGTATTTTTATGCATATTCATAAAAAGGTCTTTCGTTAAGGAGATTAACATCCGCTTAAATCTGAAATAGCAAATACAATTATGACGTGTCATCATTATTAATTATCTTAGTTAAGAAATCAAATTAATTTATATGTTCCGCATTAATGACTTTGATAATTATTGCTCTTATAAATATTTTTTTATTTTGGTATTTTCAGGATGTTACATTCCCACCATGGTAAAAAGGAAACCCCCCCACCCCGCCTACAATGGATGATGCCTTAGCCACTTTGAGGCATCCACTATATATATATGAGTCTTACCAAACTCTTGCAATCCCCTCAATGTCTAAGTGGACCCATGTGTCCACTTGCAATTCAATTGTGCCCACATGTCAACTACCCAAATTTATGAAAATTATTATTTTATTTGCATAATACTTTATGTTAAATTTAATTACAAAGTTTTGTAATTATGATCATTTTTTATCATGGATGAATGTAATTATTGAATATTATTATTTAAATAAATTAAGTAGGAGACAAACACCCAAGAGGACTGTTAAATGAGTGTTGACTGACCCACTAGGAGGAATGGAAGCTGTTGGAAGGTATGGGACAGATGGAAGCAATTGCATCACACCACTAGCTGTTGGTTATGGGACAAATACCCCTAAAAATAGGGCATTATCCCCCAGGTGGAGGGAGTGAGCAGGTAGCTCATTTAATGACCCAGTAACATCTGAAAAGGTCTAGGTAGCCTATAAAGGCAAATTCAAATTGAGCAGGCAGCTCTTAATCAATATTTTTGTAGAATATTTTCCTCATGTGCATCAGGTGATCACTGAGAGATTCGAATAGGGAGGCTAGTTGTGAATGCAATCTTAAGTCTACATATTGTTGAGAAGAACCATAGATGCTGGTGTAAGGCTATTGGACTGCTAACTATTGAATATTCAGAAGTTATTTGCTACTGCAAGAAGAAGTCCTATTTTCTGAGTTTCTTCCTCCTAGTGGTTCAGTGAACAGGCTCGAGGGTCCTAACTAGTGGTCAAATTTGAAGGGTTAGTCATAATTTTTTTTGGAAGGCCATGTAACTATCCAACCCTTCAAAGATGAAAAGTTGTAAAAATAATTGCACTTCAATGGAAAAGTGTAACTTAAGTTGACCCTTCAATAAAAAAAAATGTGAAAATAAAATAGTACCCTTCTAAATATTTATAATTTAAAAAAATCAAATAGAAACTACATCAAAACATTGTAATATTTCGCTCAAATCCCACTAACAAATTAATAAGAAAACATAGTTTCCTTCCATTCACTTGATATTCTTCAAAAATAGTTGGGATTACATCATTGAAAACATGAACTTAGCCTCCTTTCATTCACTTGATATTCTTCAAAAATAGTTGGGATTACATCATTAAAAACATGAACTTAGCCTCCTTCCATTCACTTGATATTCTTCAAAAATAGTTGGGATTACATCATTGAAAACATGAACTTAGCCCAATGGAAGAGGCTTTCTAGCTTTCATTTGTTTCCATACATCATAAATTCCATTCCAATCTACCTCATTTAAAGCATGAGGTGCACTAAGAGAGAGAAACATTAGCATATCCAATGTCTCCAATGAAAGTTTGATCTATCTTCATTTTTAATCCTGTTTAATTTTGAGAATCCTCTTTCACACACTGCCGTACTTGCTGGAATAACAAGAATAGCTTGCCATAAGTGCATCAGATAGGGAAATCCTTCAAACCATTCAGGTTCATCTCCACATAGATCCCATGCTCCAAACATCTGCTTTTTGGCGTATGATTTATAAATAGTACAAATAAATTCATCCATTTCACCCAAACATTTAGCAGTATCTACAATAGGTGGCTCCCCAATACTAAATTTTTCACATAAACATTGCAACCATCTTTTTGTTTGAGAGTCTCTATCATTCACTTCTTCGTAATAATGCCGAGGACTGAAGAACTTAGCAGCATTGAATATAGGTAAATCTGTGAACCTCCTATCTAAAGATTCAATCACCTTCATAACAAAACATTTTCCCAAAATGATACAATCATCTAATGTCCCTGATTTTTGCATCTTTGGCAAACTTTCAAACCTCAATGGATGTAAATGTACCATACCTGTGCTATCTGCAAATTCAAGAGTTCCTCCTTGTGCTTTGCTTAAAAAAGAGGATATGTTCATTGTTCCTGCTCCAAATATACCTCCCAAAAACCGTTTGCGAAGCATGCTAATAGAAACATCTAGAGTAGTGCCAATAGAGGTAATATCAACATGATCCTCTTGGAACTTTTGATTCAACTTATTTAACTCAATGAGCACATCTGCAAGTAAATGGATGTAAAATTGTACTTGAAATATTGTTTCCAACTCATACATTTTTTTCTCTCCTAACTCCCAATATTTTAGCAAAGCAGGCATGAGTTTAACAAGTCTTTCCATGACCTTACCTCTAGAGAGCCACCTGATTTGATGAATTTGTAAGACCTCTAATTTAGTGATTTGAAATGATTCCATTAGTTCTTTCAATTCTCCATGTCTTTTAGTAGATTTTCCAAGCCATGAATAAACTTTGTTTGCAAATTTGTCAATATATTGCAACTCTGGAAAATGAGATGAAGCATCATTTGCTGCTAATGCTTCTCTATGAGCTATGCAATGGACATCTAACAAATGAGGAGCATCTCGACGAAGCTTTGAAGATAAACCTTCACGAATACCCCTCATGGACGATGCCCCATCAGATCCAAAGCCAACTAACTTCATCAAAGATAGATCCATCTCTGCTAAAAGAGACCTCACTGCATCATACATACACTGAGTCGTTCCATCCTTTATTTGAAGCAAGCATATGAATTTTGTTACACATTTACCTCTTCCTTCCTTTGTCAGATATGTAATATAAACAATCAAATGGTGTGCCATTGTTATATCAGTGCTTTCATCAACTAAAATTGAGTAGAAGGGGCTCTGTAAAATCTCATCTTTTAACTTTTTCCAATATACCTATTTGGCAGCTTGAAGAAACTCTTTTCCAGATGTTGTATTTGTGTATGCAGAATATTCATCTGTTAAAGGCATGTGTGGAGTGCATTTGTATCTATTCAAGTCACAAATTGACTTGTACATTTCTAAAGGTAAATCATGTATGGCAACAAAATACATGTTTTCAATCACTGATATAATTCTCTCCTTCTCAGCATCTACCATTAGTTCTACATGTTTGGTAATTGGAAGATTATTTCGTTTGGTTTCTCCCTCCAAAAACTGTAAAGAAAATTTATGTGCTTCTGATTCTGCATGGCCATTTAAACTGCTAACTTGAAGAGTGGTACTTCCCTCTTTAGCAAATGGAGTATCTCTGTTAAATTTAACACACCAAGAACATTTTATCCTTTCATTACCATTACAATCTTTTACAACATAAGCCCATGGAAATCTTGTTTTCCATTTAGATTTAAATGTTCTTTTGCGTTTCTTTGATGATTGTTCCGCTTCAACAATTTCTACACTATCAGATTCATCATCTTCATGTGGATGAGTATCAACTTCATTTCTGAAATTACATGGTTGATTACAACGTTGCGGGATACCAAATGCATCAACAATTGACAATTGTTTTTTATCTTTCTTGGGGCGACCAATTGGAGACATTTTTCAAGCTTTACACCTATTTAATCAATACAAACAATAAAATAAGTAAATACATCATTATAAAATAACAATACATTTAATCTTAAAATGCATATAAAATTAAATTCATATCAAAATGAAAGAAATATAAAAGAATTATTATTCTTTTCAATTTAGGCATATATAGAACATTGAGCTGATAAATTATTTCTATTTAATTGATTAAACTAATTGGGAGGAGTTTGTTGAAGAATAAGGTCTTACTTCTGTGGATGTTTCCTTATCTTCGAGTTTTTTTATCACACTTTTGTTAAATTTATGAAATTTGTCTTATACGATGAACACCAGTTCCCCTGTTAGCATAATCATTGGACCCGTATAACTACTAGCTTATCACTAGACCTTATATGCATAGAACTAATCATCAGCTTCAAGGTAAACATGTTAGTAATATGTACGAGGTAAGTATAAAGACCATTGCTATTCGTAATCTATCATCATAGTAGTAAGTATTAGTTATTAGTAAGGATCAAAGGTGTGGTTATAGGTTATGATGAATACCCGTAATAGAACCTATTATGTATGCTTAGTTACCCTATCCATTTAACCACGGTCAAACTAGTATAAGTTTAATTGCATTAAATAAGAGTGTTCCATAAAGGGAATCATAAGTAAGGTTTAACAAGTACAGGTATAACAATTACGGAAACATACCATTTACACTATCTACGTCCCATTATATTTTATGAAAAGTTAACCATCAGAATTGAAAAAGATAATTCGGTTGTAAGATATATAATAGGCATGCCCATAATTTAAATAGTGTTGTGTATCATTCTATTATATTTTTATGAAATTGTAAATTATTAGATTGAAATAGCATTGACGCCGTACTTGATTAATTTCCAGTTACACTATCTACGTATTAAACATAATAATGTGTTAAATAGAGGTATACGATTAAAGCTCTATACTAGTCATCTTGGTTAGTTTGATACGATAATATTTAGGCACCATATAAAAGCCAGTGGCAAATGGAGGTTGGGCCAATGCATTTTGTTACCTTATTTTGATGAATGAATATATGATTAAAGTAGAAAACAACACATAAAGCATGAAATAGTTGTCATACTCACAATTCCAACACTACTATTTTTGGAAGTAGAAAACTAGAAATCTGAGTCGAGAAAACCCCAAACACAAGATGTATAGCAATTAGCAACGATAAAGATAAATAGTACTGCATGGATATGATGGGAAAATATAGCGAGATTATATGATTACAGATATTTTGATTAAAAGAAAGGCACATTAATTTGTCTAATATTACCTTGGAATTGTACTCATGAATCCGTGATTCATTTAACCGAGACTTTCATTATTGTCCATCGCCGATTTTTTTCTGAAATAAAGCACTTGTATGTTAAGAACCACTCAGGAAGACATAAAGCATGGGCAATGGGCATTCGTTATTGGAGCACCTTTGGCCGGGATGGCGTGAAAATTATTTCAGTTAGACAACGATAATCCATAATAATATAGAAGAAAAGTATTCCAACAATGAATTAAGAAATAACAAATCATGATGATAGCATAAAAATATTACCTTGACCAACTAAAGTTTGCAGACTGCAACGCCAATGGGCTCAGAAACAGAATCTGCACACTAGAGCTCCATGTTAGAAACGCCAAGTATTTGGTCTTTGGACTCTGGAGAGTCGGAGACTCAGAGACTGTATGAGGCTGAGTCTGAAATATCTTTAAATAGATTTTCAAGATGTTACACTTACCGTAGCTGGCGGGAAATCAAAATGAATTCGTGGTGGCTAGTAAAAAATTAATGAAGGTAGGTGCACACTGCACACTGCACAGGGCTCTATGGAAGCCGAAGGTGTTACACAGTACACTTACTGTCGGTCCGTCATACCGTGTTAGATGAGCAATAGCATTGACAATTTGCAATTGCGACTGGCCTCTTTCTCCATTGGAATGACAGTTGGCGAAATTCTCTCTTCATGAATGGTGTGTCATAATCCATGTAACAAGCAACAATATGGTGTTGTGATAGATCTACAACCTCATAACTGAGATCAACGATCTCCTTCATAATTTGGAAGCTAAGAATAAAAGGCAATTAAGGCAGAGATCTCTGCACAATCCATTACTGACTTCGTAATTAAATGACCGAGCGTGGAGCTACTGATTGATTTATTTCCATGATAAGATGGCGTGACTGCATGAATGATTATGGAAGGCTGGCCCAGTGCCAGTGAAGTTGGTATGGAAGGCTGGCCCAGTGCAATATCTGGTCGGGATAGTTTAAAATAAATTTAAAAATTACTCATATCCCGCCGCTTGCGTTGCACATCACACAGCATGTCAGCAGCGGTCACATAAATTTGACATTTACCTGTAGTTGTATATCCTGTCACGGTGATTCGGTGAATCGGCAATCGGCGAGTAGTGAATCAGTGATGTGACCGCAGCAAATCAATTTTGACGGGCAACGACGAGAGTAACCCTTCCTTTGAAAAATTGAAGTTTAGTTAGCCCTTCCTTCTGGACGGGTAAATTCCAAATTCCAAATTTTTTTTTACGAGTAATTTTTTTTTTATCCTTCAGGGACGGGCTAAAGACCTTGGGAAGGGCTCGGACGGGTTCAAATTTGACCGCTGTTCCTAACATAGTACTTGACTGTTTTTAGGAATTGGTTGGGTGGAACAGTCTTCTTGGGCTGTTTGTTGCCCTACAAATTTACCAAGTTCTACAAATTTTCTATTCATTCTAAGTTAATAATTTTGTTTTGTATAGTTAGTAATTTCTAGTTTCCTGTTTTGAAAAAGAATTTAATTCTAGATTAGTTAAATTCTGAATGTTAAAGTTTAATGATGAATTGAAATCGATAAACCAATATCTATATTTTTCCACATGTTTTTTATGCATCGTACTCTAGTATAGATACATGAATTAAGAATAGATTAGAGGATAGGCAAATGCCATTGATTTGAATAGACAAGTGCAGTGATTGATTTATGTTTTCATTTCTGCCCTATAACTAACAGTAGGAAATAATTTACAGTACTTATTACAGTATAGAGGAGACTCTATTGTTTCATGAAAAACAAATCTAGCTTATAGACTGTACAAGTACATTGTGTTTTATTACCTCTATCTTTTACATAGGAATTCAATACAACTAAAAGTTTTGTACAGTATACTTAGAAAAACAAATATTATTGTTGTAACAACTAGAAATGCAAATTATGATCATAAGGCACAATTTTCAGTCATCTCATACAGTCTTCATTTTTTTTAATTCCTTCATAGTTCACATACTTACTGTTTTCTTTAACCTCTTTAAAATATTTCAAAATTTATTTTCTAGCAATACTGAAAACATGTTAAACCATATTTATTTTCCTTCCATCTTAAACATCTATATTATAAGCTATATATATATATATATATATTATAAATTGTTTTTTTTGTTATTTCAAAATAAAACCTGGTTTCTATCAAACCCTAAGTTAGATTTTCAAGTTCCATTTTATCGTTTTACAAATAGAAACCATTATATTCTACACAGGCTTTGGATCGAGCCAAAGTTCTTTTGGAAATCCTTTTTCAACAACACATATCACAAAACTATCATTTAAGACAAAGTTTTACAAACCCTAGTGTGAGTCGAAAATCTCGATATCAACTTTCAACATTAACACAGACCTTATTTTAATTATTGATCTTAGTTCCAATAAGACACATTGCATGCAAACAACGAAAGTACCTTGTTGGGGTATAGCCCGATATTTTTCTTACATAGAAAAAACAAAACTAACGCTATCATCACCATATTTACCCAGGCTCCCACTACAATTTCCACATTCAGTAAACAAGTGCGACAGATACCCATTATTACATAGAAATCAACCAAGTAGCATTGGATACAAACAACAGTTTAGCTTTCCGAGAAAGCAGAGTTTTTATTCATATTTCAGACGAGCCACGACTCCTTTACTTTTTCACATTGACACATTTCAACAAGAGGAATAATCAACGTTTTCACTATTATAGAATTCCAACTTCAAAGAAATGAAGTCACCATGTCCAGAACAAAATAAATTACAACATGATTTTCAAAACAAAATCATAACAGGGAGACTCCCAAGATCAAACATTTGAAACAAGTTCTTAAACCCTCTGTGTAATGAGTTTTACATTGCTCAAAATCAACGAAGAAAAGTATCAAGGTGTAAAACCAAGTTCCATATAATCAACGAGAGTCGCAGCAACAAATAACATTTGAATTTTAAAACAGTGCTTCGAAGTTCTTCCATAAACAACTACAACGAGTCACGGCAGTACCAACTACACAACTCTTGAACCTCATTCAACCACAGTCACAGAGCACCTACGAGGGTTTAGAAGACCCGGAGCTTACCGGTTGAAAGCTCGTCGACTATGTAAAACCCTTACTCGATTTTCTTCCTCATAATCTGCAATTGACACAAAACGATGGTTCAGAATATAGATAACTGATACCCTTTCAAACTGAAAAATGAAATACTTTAAGAGAATCTTGGTTCGTGACAGGGAAAGCTTACCTTGCTAATAACTACCAAAGCAATCCACTTTCACCACATGAACGATGGTTTTCCACGCTGGTAGATGAAGACAAGAAAACCCTTTGACTATTGTCACATGGGTGTATCTTCCACTCCTTCTAAAATGAAGAATTTCTAAAACTATCCACTTGATGAATACATGAACCAGAGAACCAGACTCTCATTACAACTCCATGAAAATGGTTTAAAACCTGCAACTCCAACCCTGAACCATGGGTCTCGAGGTCGAACCACTTAACAAACCTCCTACCAAAATTTCAGTAGCCTGTCGGCCATACAGGACCGAAAACAATAGAAATGTTAAACAACATTCCAAACTCATTTACCACATCAACGATAGATTTTAGGGTTAAGATCTAACGGTTCAATCTCATTGAAATCAATGTTCATGATCTTGCCAACGAGATTACGTTGGGTCGAACAACCCTTGCAATTAATGCTAATTCATTTCACATGCAACGCATTTGCCACGATGGATCACGGTGGAACGTTTTTACATCCAGCTTGGAGAGTATCAACTCACAACCGTTGCTAAGTAATCTCGGATTACAACCATTACAGCGTTCATACATTACGGGAGTGGTGGCAATCCTTGTCACCGAGAGAGTTCATTTCAAGCCTTTAATGCAAGATCAAAACTTGATTCCCTTGATAGCTTGAGCCTTGTTCCATTAATGAACCAGCCGTTCGCCACCCTGTCACATTGAATGCATGACAATGCCCTCAAGTCTTACGATATAGTCCCTTTGGATATTCATAAATTTAATAAGTTATCGTAGGGTTTGCATAATATATATAGGTTCTAATTATTTGATCACGAATTAGAATATCAAGATTTAAGTTAGCCATGTTAAAAATCAAATTTTCATATGATTTCGATTTGGTGAACTATTATATAGGACAGTGATATTATTGCAAATTCATATTATTCGAATTGTTGCAAACTTTCCTATATAACATATAGTATGAATAGTTGTTTTTATAAATTGCTATGTAGGATGTCATTCACAAAAATGAGATGGTTAGTAGAATAACCATAAGTCTTTTATCTCTTTTTGAAAGACAAATAATGTAGGAGTTACACTTTTGATTTGGTAACAAAGCCAATGTTGTATATAAACTATGCTTTAACCTTAAACTCCATACTTTGACTCCTATTACATTGATTTTGACGATTAGTAATATAATCACGACACTAATACTTTACAAGTATTTATCATCCTAAGACGACGACGAAACTGGCTATAACAACTACAAGAATTACAACAACAGGGCTTTCAACATGATGACGTAAATGGAGGATTATGTGCTAAACATTGTGGAGTCGTCAAACAATATCTTAAAACAGTAATTATAGCATTGAAAACCCATACCTTCTCACTTCTAGTGAGTCGTAACAGAAATTATAACATTCTATTTAATTATGACGCTGAAACTGAATTACACGTACTTCGTTCTTACCTGCCGTCTGCACACAGGACAATCAATATGCTTTAACGTTGCAGCTAAGTAAGCTCTAGGGTACCTCGTAGGACACCCTTATGCAACAAAGTCAAACTGTCAGTATCATTGCAAAAAGAAAACAGTGTCGCATCAATTTTTCGCTCTATTAGTACTTTTGTTACCATAATTACGACAGCTGTTAATATGTTTAAATTGTCACTGTCACTTTGCTACTAAACAAATTTAAATTATGTTTAGTACTAACATCTGTTTAATTAATTACTGTTATAACCAACATTTATTATTCCGTAATCATAATTTATCGTAATAAATGCTACTTTTCAAAATTTTAAATTTTTGTGAAAAATCGAGATGTTACACCACATGACTTGTTTGTTGACATCCATCTCCAATGGTGTTGTGCTTAATGGACCACATTATCATGATCACAAGTCCATATATGCCCGAGTGCACATAAGTTCACCCATCACATTTGCGTATGTCGCAAGTTTGTCCCTCAAGTGTGTCCATCACATTTGCATCCATCATAAAGTGTGCTTTGCAAGTGCTCCCGTCGCATCCACATTCATTACAATTTTGTCTGTTAGGTGCGCCCAAATGTTCCCATTGCAACTACATTTGGCAATTGGTCTCCAAGTGCGTCTAGTGGTCTTGTGCCCAAGTGCACCTAAGAAGGTGCACCCACAAGTGCACAAAACCAATATCCATCCTTTCGACCTGCATCCAAGTGCTCATAACTGACATGCATCCCACCAAATGCACCCACTTAATATTCCCAACCAATGTGCATCCAACTAAGTCTTCCCAAGTCATCTATAAGCCAATAAGTTCTTCTATCTACTTTGTTCATCGTGCATAGTGCATGCTTATGGAAAAGATTGTCCACAATAACCTTCTCTACCTCGCTAAGTTCCCTCCAAGCTTCTCTTGGTCTATCCAACTAATGCTCGTTGCCATTATCTGTGGTGCAAGTTGTCTTTGTGCAAGGGAACTCAATATGTCATGTGTGCCTTATCAATGAACCAAGGCAGCCTAAAAACCAATTCATCTAGCCATTAACCTCATGTCATGTATGTTCGTATTGACCAATGACCACCAAAGTGATTATGTGAGGGAGGTGTCCAAATACTTTTAAAACTAGGACCTTACCATTGAATGATTTTGTGAATTATCGTAAGGAATGTGCACGCTTGGCATATATTTTTACGCCGTAGGCGTTCACCATGGAGAAGCATTACTTCCACATCAGCAAGATTCCTCGCTCATGGAGCGAATGGAATTGTGCCACGTGGAAGGCTATGCTTCTCCTGACCTGCCTCTCGTTGACGAGTCGCTGCATTCTAGCAAGTTTCCAGCGATATGTTTTTTGGACGGGCGGTTTTGTGGCGATCTTCAAGCCAACCTCCAACAGAAACCTGCCATGTCACCCTGCTCAATGAGCAATATCTGTTTAGGTGCGATATGCAGAGAAGTCAGAGAGAATATATGTTTAGGTGCGATATGCAGGACTGAAACTACCAGGCCACACGGTGAAGGTGCAGAGAAGTCAAAGAGAATATCATAAAATGCTGGTTGAAAAAGGACCCACGAGACGAAATGCTTGGTCGCTGCCACTGGTCAGAGAGAATGTCATAAAATCAGCGAAACCTTCGGAGATATAGTTGTAAGAGAAGCGACCAGTGACCGCGAAAGGATATAGTCGATGATCGATAGCTATCGGAAGAAAAACTTGGTCACAGAAAATACTGTTTCAGCGGAGTTAAGTTAAGTTTGTCGACTGCTTTCGGCGGAGTTAAGACTGCGTTGCCGAAACTGGTCGTCAAAATTTTGTTAATTCTGCGGAGAAACTGGTCGACGATGGGCGAAAAATAACTATGTTTCTGCGACGGTCTGCTAAAAATTAAGAATAATAATTTGAAGATTGATAGCACTTAATAATTTTTCGTGATTGATTCCCTTCCGGTAACATTGATGGTGCAAAATAGATCGGTTTGCATATTGGAGGCAAAGGAAATATTTCTAGCATCATTGTCGTAGTGATGTGCAAACTATTCCTCAAAGATTTTATGCTCTCGTTCAAATCTCCCATAAGAGTTGTATTCTCAATAAATCTCCACCAAGCACTACGGTCGACATGTGATTCTGTCGTGTTTGAGAATGTATTTGAAAATCAGTGCTCACACCATGACCTTTCATTCAGTTGGGCTAACTTCCTTTAGCAATGGCGAATATGAGGACAACGTTATGGTGCACTATAAACATGACAACGCAGCCTTCTAGAAGGATATACGCAGAGACCAATAAAGCCAAATAAGATAAGTGTGGGGGTTGCCAATGGATGTGGGACTCTATTTTTACGAGAGCTCAGGTCTAGAAATGCATTCCGTCGTGCGACTATATATGGGAGCAAGTTAGGTCTATATTTCAAATGATGCCTGCAAAAGAATCCACAGAAGACAATATGGAGCAAATAGTGGAAATATTTTGAAAATTTATCAATCAGATGATAATCGACGCCCTCTCCCAAAAATCAGTCAAATTATATGAAAATATTTATGCCCGACATCACCTATCGTTTCAGCTATAATAAAAATGCTACCATGAGCCACTGAGATATTATTCAAAAGGGACAGTAACTATAGTTGCAATGGCGAGAAGATGGGTGATGATCACCATTTAATCTACAGGGAAAAATGTGGACATGTCTGACTATTCGACATTAGAGTAACGCCCAATCTCCGTCGTTATAATTTCTATTGCTGCGAGTGATGATGAAAGGAAAGCTGTCAAGTTAACAATCTATTGTTGCATCGAAGAAGCCATCCTGTTGGACACCATTTGGCTATGATCGTTAGGGATTATTACATGCAGAAATGAAAACGGGGCATAGGTAGACCGATCCAAGGTCCACGTTGACTCTGCATTACAAAAGTCCTCGGTGGATAAGAAATAATGCCGGTGCTGAAAAGAAACCATTGTCACACGTGTCCATTTCCTATACATTCGCATATGAAAAAAGTGTATTACAAACCACTCAATAGACCATGCGACACCACCTTGGGCAGCGAAAACTGCTTACAAGACTATAAAAAGGAAAGCTTGCCTCATTCTTGACAACTTGTTTTTCTTTAACCTGAGCATCAAGCTCCCAAACCCCAACTTCATGGCCAATCCGTTTAAAAAGACATTAAAGAGGCTCAATGAGAACGTTGTGTGAGTCCCCAATTGCAGCATTGTTGGAAAGCATTAAAGATGTTCCAAATGTAGCAGACAAGGTTTGTGGTGCTATATATTTTCTTGCCCAGGGATATGAGCAGGTAAGTGCTGCCTCTTGTCTTCTATCGCCCTTCCTTCCAGATATAATTGGTTCTCTTCTTTCAACGGCAGATAGCAAAGATGTTGCTTATGAGATTCTGAATGAAATTGTGAGATACTCGATTTCGGATACTGCAAATGTTATATTGCAACTTCTCCCTGTGATAATGACAAAGTTGGGCCAGACCATGGAATTGAAAATAGTGTCTTCAGATGGTAGAGAGAAACAAGGGGATCTGCATGTATTATTATGTGGTGTATTGCAGGTGATTATACAGAAGCTCGGCAAACAAAGATGCAACGAAATTTGCTCTTCTGCAATACACAAACCAAATAATGGTTCTTTGGAAAAATTTATGGAATGCAAAAAGCGAGTGAAACAAATTTCTTCTCACACCAAATAAAGAAAGAATAAGAATCGTCAAAATGCAAAGGATGGTGCCACATTTCAAATTGTGTGCTCGGGTTTTCTGTTTAATGTTTTGTCATTTTCCCAATAATATGTGATAGGAAATTCATATCCTTTGCATCTTTGTATGATTGCATTGGCAGAAAGAGAGCTTTACAGGAGAGCAGGAAAAATTTGCAATTTTGACTTTGAATAAGTTCATATTTGGGTTTTGTTTGGACAAGCAAAACAAACATTAATACAACTTCTCAGGACGCCGAAAAAACAAATGAGTAAAGATATATCATTTGGCAGAATAGCAACATATGTGAAGAAGGGCGTGGATTTGGATGATTAAGATGATAGTGCTGGAAAACAAGTGATTGCCCACTTACTTGTATTCAGAAAGGAGTAGTTGGAACTTATCTCTAGGATGGTCGACAGGTGGCGAGACGTTTCCAGGTGGATATTCAGCATTTAACCAAATTCTCCAAGTATTCGATTGTCAGTTAGAAAAAATACACGACACTCAGTAAATTCTAGGCAGTTAAAAGGCAACTGACATTGTATTTTTAATTTTCCAAACGTGTCTAAATTACTTTTCTAGATAATTATTGTCAATTGTAAAACAGTTGTCATTATTTTTAACATTGATACAGTTAGGGTTTGGTCGGGGAGCATTTTTGTATAAATGAGGCATTTGGCAATGTAAAAGGGGATATTTCCTGTGAAGAAGACCCATTCTGGGTTTTTGAAGCATTTTCCAGAAATTAATAAAGATTTTAGAGTTGAGTAGATTTTATCAAAGATTCATGCATTGTTAGTATTTACAGTCTATACCCCTTCTTTCCTCATTTGTGCATGTTTATCTTCTTAGTTATACTGTTCATTATGTCTTTTCTTCTATAATTAGATGAACGTTTGAAATAAATTGGGATTCATACTTGTTATGCCTCGGTTTATCGCATTTAAGTATCCATTTGCTTCTCCAAAGTTGATAGTGGATTCATCCTAGTTTGATTCCCATTGTCGATGGACTGTCTTTATTTCTTTCCTTTCCCCTGCAAAAAAGCTTTGACTATAATATAACAATTACCTTGCCTTTGTACAAGAGTTTGTTTATCTGCTGATCTATTATTTTTCTGTTTCTCGACTCCATTGCCCAATGGTATCCTTTTCCTGTTGATCTAACCACATTATTTAAAGCCTACAAAGTTTTTACTGTGATTTTACAAATTTGGCCATTGAATTTATTGTCAAGCTGTTGTTGTGGTGACATTGGATAGCAGATTTGCTGAGAGAGCCCTCTCTAGCTGAAAGAGGCCAACTTTTTAGTCTAAAGATTGGTTTGAAATAGGTTACCTCGGGGTTTCTTTGATACATCCCAAGGAAAATCCGAGTGCTAAAAAAGATGTTATTTATTTAGCTCATTTCTATATACGAAGACGAAAATATATTGCTTATTGATGTATATGTAACAACTGCATCTCTTAACAGTAATCACGCTCTCAATAAGTAATATGCAACTGATAAGGAGTGGGATCACTGCTCTTATAATGGATGACTGTGCCCTTCCTTAATGGACCCTGCTGCTCACGTTTTCAATGAGAAATCACGCCCTAGTTGAGGAAGACTATCACGTCCCTGCTCAGTATTGGATCTGCTACCTTCTATAGCAGCTAGGGCACACTCTTTCCCTGTAGTAACTCGCAGCAACTGGGGAAAATCACTATTCTCCTTACAGATGAAGATACCTTGCCTAATGATCAATAAAGTCGCTGTCCAATACTTGGTGAAGAATGTCTGCACAAGACAATGATGCTGTTGTTGAAGAACACCCTTGTACTCAGGCTTCCAAGGGGAGATGTGCCCTCTCTAACAATCAACGCAACCTGGGAAAAATTAGGGTTTGAACTTCTTCCTTGGTGGACAAAGTCGTAGCTCTACGAAATTGAGGTAGCTCCAGGTAGTATCTTCACAAGCAGTAAAATGTGATCCACAACTCAGTTTGCACAATCTTCAAGCAATGATCTCAAGTTCGCATGTCGCAGGTCTTCAAAAACTTGAACGTGTCTCCACACAGCCTACTTTCAGTGTGCAAATCGTAACAGTTCACCGTGGGATTTAAAAAAAATGTCGGGTAGCACAACTAGCAACTCACGGGCATAGTTCTTCTCCACAGCTCATTGGAATGAAGATTGATCATTCTCCATGCATACGGGGGCAACTCCGGTCTTGGACAAGAGCGCAACTCTCTACAGCTCATCACATCCAAGTCGCAGCCTCACTCTGATGTATCATGCATAATGTATCTCTCATAATATTTAGAGTATAGCTCAAACAAAGCACAACCTTCACATACAATGTTTTCAGCTCCACGTGGGTCTTGACATGGATCTCCACACATCTTCTTCAACATAGATACAATACATCACACCAAATGAGCAACTCCATGATCACATCAGTATTCTTTAACGAAGCAAAGAGAAAGAACATTGGGTCTGTAGATCATGCACTAGCAATCACAGGTCTCATGTAGATGGAATCTCAAGATCTCAAACTCAGACTTCAAGTTTCAATGCTCTGAGAGAGCATTCCATTGCATCGGTCTGCACACAGGTTGCCACTCTGTAGCCTTCAAAGGGGACGCTATCGAGCTATGGCACACTCAATCTTCACATGAGGTGGTCTTCAACCATGAGAGCTCTATTGGATAGCTCATGCGGTATAGTGTACACAGAAAAATTGGACGCGTCTCCCCATAACCACGCATCCCACAGAGATCAGAAGTAGGGGGCGTTACATTCTCAAGAAGGAAGGGACCGGTCCTGACCGAGTACGAGACTAAGAAAGGCTCAGACGAGGAGAAACCTCTGGCAAATAAATATTGCACATAGCGCAGGTAGCAGAAAACGCTCGAGGACAGAGAGATGCTAGTCTCCAACTCACAGAGTTCAGACAATAATGAAGGTTGGAAAAAAAAATTAATAATTACAATTTAAAAACGAGTATACTTGCTTGTTAAACTTTCTCTTCTATCTTTATAAGATATATCTATCTTTATAAGAAATATATATATATATAATATAAATATGAATAGTGAGAGTCCATAAAGGATGAACTCCACTATCATTTGTTGTTTTCAAATTATGATTTGCGTCTTTTTTTTATTTGCATTTTTTAAAATTATGTTCTCTTAAGATTGCAATTTAAATCCTTTTAAAATAGTTAATTGTTGGATCATTCTTACATAACAATTCAAGGTTATTTAAGATCCTACAATTTAAGAGCCTTTAAACTTCTCAAATACCTTATCTTTGTGTTTTAGAAAACAAAAGCAAATCTTTGTGTTATATTAATCAATAAATGTCAAAACATACTTGAAACCTGAAATGGAAGGATGTTCCAATGGTCCCATATGGACACTAACAACCAAATGAAGTGAATTCTTGGCTCTCCATTATTTACCTTTTATAAAATTTTCCATATGTTGCTTTCCATACATGCATCCTTCACAAAATCCTTGCCCTTCATACATTTTGGGTGGTCCATACACCATTTCAAACATTTTCATTAGTTTTTATAATTGAAGTGACCCATCCTTTCATGCCACAATCTACTAATGTTATTTGCTTCTACAACCAAATCCTTTCCAATTGAGGTAAACTTTCCAAACTTATAAAGTCCATTTCCTAGAAATCTAGAAGCAACCACGTTATAATTATTATTAATATATTTAATTAAACATTTGTCTTTATAGAATTCAACCTTGTAACCTTGATTTGCAATTTGAAACACATATAGTAAATTTGACTTGAGATTAGAAACCAACATAACACTATTAAATACCCAATCTTCAACATAAACATTTCCATTTCCAATTAGATCTAATGTTGTATCATCTCCAATAAAAAAAATATTTGTTGCAATCATTATCTAACACCACAAACTTCTTATTATGGGACATATGCCAAGTTGCACTAGACTCTCTAACCCATTCATCTTTATTTGAGACATTAGCTTTAAAAGCAACACAAAGTACATTACCTTTTTCTCTTGTAGGGTTTTTATGTTTTGAATCCCACCGTTTCTTGTGATGATCTTTTGCAAGATTTCCACAACAATGACAATTATTATTAAATCTATAATGATGCTTTGTTTCTTGTGACTCTTTTGTAATATTTCCACAATAATGACAATTATTATTAAATCTATAATGATGTTTCTTTACTTCAAACTAATTTGAAAACTATCCTAGCTTATCATTTGGCTTATATGACTTTTATCAATAGATTACTCCCTTTCCTTTGTCAAGAGTTCCTCTTCTTGCAATAACTTGGCACTGAGATCAACTACATAAATAGTAGGAATTTTATGAGTAGTATCCCTCTAATGAAAGGTTGTTAAGAACTAGGAAGACTCATTTTCAACCTTTCCTTTGTCAAGTGTGTCTCTTCCTGCAATAACTTGGCATGACAGTAAGATTAACTACACAAATAGTAGGAATTTTATCAACTTCGTGAAATTTTTTTATTATTAGATAAATTTAAATTGTGTAAATCACTAGTGAGATTTAAGATCCAATTTCTTGATTATTAGATAACTTTAAATTGTGTAAATGAATAGTAAGATTTAATATCCAATTTATTAATTATTAGATAACTTTAAATTGTGTAAATCATTAATGAGATTTAAGATCCATAACTCACTTGCATACAAATTTTCAAAAATATTCTATATTGAATTTCATCTTTCAAATGCTTAATTTTAACAAATACTTCATGAAATACACAAATTTTACTATATACATTTATTTCCTTATTTCTTTGATCCTATTTTTCAAAAACTCTTTATTAAATAGGAGACATTTCTTTTCCACTAACCAAAACATATTGACCCCTCATTATTAAAAATGATTCTATTTTATGAACCTATTCATTATAATTTTTTCAACTTAATTAATTACACATTACACCGATATATGTTTAGATATTAGATTACCATATTTCGTTCTAATACAACAATGTGTTGATGAGGGCATTCAAAAACTAACAAGCACAGCTGAGCATCAACAACAATCTAGCAAAGCCTCCTCCATGTAGTTATCGTGCAACAATTCTCCAAGCAACCAGCCACTTGACATGAATTCACAAACAATCTTAACATCAGATTCTTTGATTTCATTTTTTTCATATAAATTTCATAGATTTCCTATTTGTTTATACAAATCTCATAATTAGTTTACAATATGATCACAAACCTAATTATGTAATTTTTTAAAATTTTAAATATAAGTTAAGATTGTCAATTTAGGATCGAGAAGCTTTAACTTTTTGAAATTCTGGAATAGGAAATGAGAATCTAAAACTCTTTTATGATAAAGGTGTAATGAAAGAAACCATATAAATCGGTGACTATTTTGGATCGATTAGGTGAAATTTGGTTAATTTTTTTTTTTAACATAGTTGTAAATTGTTGCATATAAAAATTTTATAGAAAAAATATGGTTCTAAATTGTTTTAGAGGTTTTAAAATTTTAAAATAGATTTAAACAACTTTAAATTTACATCTTAATTAGATGAGTTACTGAAAATTAACTTTTAAAAGTTAAAGGATATAGGGTGGGCTTTGATCCACTTATATGTACATGAGTTTCATCACTCTTCAACAATAAATCCAACCTCTTTAAATCCTCAAAACCTTAAACAACATAAAGACACTATATTCATAAAACTCTAACTTATGAAACTATATCAAGTATTTCAATATCTAGATCATGTATTCCTTTTAAAATATTTATTGAGAAAGAGAAAGTGTCACATCAAACAATAGGAAGGCAAATCATATTCATATATCAAAGACTAGAGCAATGTCGTTTTGTATCTTTTTTAATAATTGTCTTTTTTCATATAGTGAGAGTCGACCTTAAAATCTATTCTATGAAATATGAAATAAAACTTGCCAAGAGATTAATGATCATGCCACCCATCAAATTGAAGACTATTCCTGGGCCAAAAATTGTTCTTTTTTTAATTTTATTAATAACCATTGTGGCCAAAAAGAATTCTAAATAATATTAATAATTCAAGACTATCTTTAGCCAAAGGAGTCGAGAGTTTTAACCCATCCACCACCGACCCAACCTTTTCATGCCAACGCCAAAATTTCCTTTGTCATTTCTGCCCAAGTCTATTGCTTGTCCACCACGGCGTTCATTTTTGCCCCCTCACCAAATGCTAGTTTTATATTTTTTTATGTCCTGTATTTTATTTTTTATATCCCGTATTATAATTAATACTAAGGAAAGATGCCATATACGACTTAAAAAGATTTATAAGGATGACAAAACGAAAGGGTTATTGACTATGGGAATGATAACACAATGAACATTGGTGGTCAAGCCAAGTACGAAGGCATCTTGCTGATGTGGCCACTACCCACTCCCAATAATTAAATGGGAATATCCGGAAGTATAATTCGATGAATAAGGGAAAAGCGAGTGAAAATGAAACATTTTTCAAACAAGTTCAAAATATAATGTGGACATTAGTTTGGTAACTTTTTCGTTTGGACGATTGCTCGGGCCATAAATTCCATTTCCTCGGGCTATAAATTCCCGGCCGGATCATTTTAAAACACAGACGAAGCTTTAGAGATTTGAGACGCGCAAAATTGTTATTGTTTAAGAAGAGTAAGAAGAGATGGCTGAGGGAAATGTGTTTGCATGTCACTCTACAGAGGCCTGGCGCTCCAAGCTGCAGGAGGCCGTTGATACTAAACGTCTGGTAATTCTCTATTTTCCAGTGTTTACAGAGTTTCTCTGGGATTTTTCTTTGAATTTAGTCCATGGATTATGTGTATTTACTGCTGGAATTGAACCCTGGTTGGTTGTCCGTATGTTTTATAAGGGAAATCTGTATTCTTTTGGTTTGCTATCTAAATATCGGTGACAGAAATTTTCTTATTTAGATGTTTTTTTGTTTGTTAAATATCTGTTGGGTGGAGATCATGGCAGTGAATTTGCAAAATGGGTTTTGCGTGCTTGTTTGAGAAAACATGCTTGACATGGTGTGGGGAAGACACCAAAATTTGAATAACAATATAAGGAAAATCCATTTGCAAGATTTTTTTATGGATCTGATCTGTTCTTTACGATATTTTTCAGTCTTGGATTAAAAAAATTGTTCGGCTGTTGTTTAGCGCTAGTGGGCTTCTGACCCAGGTTCGAGTCCCACTGATGAAGGGCTGCTTTAAAGCAGAAAAGAGACTCTACTGATGTATACGAGAATGAGTTTACAAAGGGCGTTTAAGTTTTTTTTTTGGAAAAATACTTTGTTGACGTGAAGTTTGATATATAAAGGGGATGGGATTTTGGAAAAATACTTTGTTGATGTGAAGTTTGATATATAAAGGTGATAGGGTCTTAGATAATGTACACAAGTAGTTGAGTTTGTCAGAGGGTTGTTTAGATCTACAGTTACTTGAATTTGATGAAGGGTTAGGGTTGATAACGATGGATACAACATAGCGATCGGTGTTCAGTAGGTTGTGTGTGTCTGCCCACTATCTTTTAAAGAAAAATGGTCTTGGGCCATGTAAGTCTTTAGGGCATCCCCAGATTGTGGGTTGATTTCTGTTTATGATCTCTTATTCAATGGCAATAGCTAGGCTATATCATGAGAATCAAAATTTTCAATAGGGTATTATGGCCAGGTGTTGAGGTTGATTAGGAGTGGCTAGGAGGCCTCAGTCAAAGTGTGGCTCGAGGACGGTATTGGATATTGAAATCCACACTTTGAAACATTATATTATACTCTTAAAATTACAAGATAATAGAGTGATCTGAATTTTTTTAAGATATTAGAGTGAATTGAATTTTTTTTATTGTTTCATTCTCAGGTTTTGCCTGGATGAACAATACTTTGAGATTTAGATCCGTTGTATTCAAGCGATAAAACTAGGCTATCATGAGGCAAAGTGTGAAAGGGGGCTTGGTTTATGATGCATAGAGGGTGCAGATCTATTCATCCACTCAGATTGTTGTTATTCAAGGAGTGATGGGTAACAATGATTTCTTAGTGGGAAGTTCAGGGTTCAGTCACCCAAGTTCTTTTTATGGCTTGGGAAATCTGCATGGACTACTCACCAGTTTTCTTTTGTTTCTTTTCATACATCAAATGTTTCATTCAAATTTCTCTCTTTTCTGAGACAAGAATCCTCTGCTATCAATTGAAGAGACCGTTCTCTCCTTTGGGCTTCTGTATTTTGCTCGGAACTTTTCATACATCAAATGTTTCATTCAAATTTCTCTCTTTTCTGAGACAAGAATCCTCTGCTATCAATTGAAGAGACCGTTCTCTCCTTTGGGCTTCTGTATTTTGCTCGAACTACCTTAGGAAGTAGAGATATATTTTCTGGCTTTGGAAATCTGCATGCATTACTTACAAGTTTTATTTTGTTTCTTTTCAGAGATTAGTTGTTTCATTCAAATTTCTTTCTCTGTTGTGACACAAGAATCCTCTGCTTATCGATTAAAGAGATCACTATTTCCTTGGGGCTTCTAGATTTTGCTCGACCTACCTTAGGAAGTAGAGATAATTGTGGCTTCTATCATAAAGGAAAATATATTGATTTTATGGAAATAAGCTGTCATCTAAGCCAGGTTTGGTGCCATAGAGATTGATTCCGCCATTGTGCAGAAATTTAATGCAGAGACGTATGGGGTTTATATATGTGTGAACATATTTTGTGAACCCTTGGTAGGAGCTTCCAGAAAAATAGTGCTCTAGGCTTTCTCCTAAATAGCTCCCATCCGAGTGTTACATGTGATTTATTTTGTTTGCTTATTACTGCCGGCCTAAGGCTTGTTATCTTTATCTGACTTTATCTTTATCATTTGTTGTATTCAGGTGGTGGTAGATTTCACTGCAACGTGGTGTGGACCTTGTCGAGTCATCAGTCCAGTGTTTGTTGAGCTGTCAAAGAGGTTCCCAGAAATATTTTTCTTGAAGGTTGATGTGGACGAATTGGGGGTACAGTCATCTAATCATCATACTATAATTGACTGTTCAAGATAGATATTAGATATTTGAAAGAGTAAACATTTTATCAAGGACATTTTCTCTTTGACAAGTTTACTCCTATTTTTTCTAAATCAATTTAACCAGACAGGAAGTGAAGTTGATAGTGAAAATTGATTGCTTAAATGAACCAGATCAGTCAACGTAGAGCACATTAATGAACGTATGCCTCAATATATGCTTTTTGCAGGATGTAGCTCAAGAGTGGGATGTGGAGGCCATGCCTACATTTATCTTCATCAAGGATGGAAAGGCTGTTGATAAGGTTGTGGGTGCAAAGAAAGATGAACTTGAAAGAAAAGTTGCAGCCCTTGCTACAGAGACTGCTACAGAGACATCTCTTTCTGCACAAGCTTAGGTGCTGTTTTGACATGCTATATAGTCATTCTATTATTTTCTTGAAGTAAAACTAGCAGGCGTATCAATATGGATATGCTGTAAACGTTCAAACTTGGCAGAAAATATTATATTTTCCTCGGTCTTTATTTATCCATTGAACCGATCGCTATTAGCTTCTTGCAATCGTATTAATCTATTATATCAACTACTGAAAGCGTCGGTACTTGGAAGCACACTTTTGTGTTGGGTTAAATGTGATGAACAATAATGCTCTTTGTTAGTTTTATTTGTATGCTAGTGTTAAGTACACAAAACGATCTATTTAAGTATATGAAACATTTGTTTTTGTATCGTTTCAATATTTCTTTCATCCAATCTCAATTTCAAGTATTTAGTTATATTTAATCTTATAAATTGTATTAGTAATATTAAAAGTAGTAAGATTATTTTAAATTTTTAATAAAAGTAGTTAGATTAAATATTAATTTCTAAAAATAATCAATATTTAAAAAATAGGGAGCTTCCCCTTCTTTGTGAAAAAATAAAAATAATTTTTTTATTAATAATAATTGCTATAATATCCTTTTTATATATATTCGAGGAAAATGTACATTACTAAGTACAATATGAGTGAGTCTAATGGTTAGGAACATGTGTTCCTTCCTTAGCAGGTTCAAATCTTGAGGGGGTAGGGTATGTACACCTATGCAGACTTAGTTACATCATTGCATAGGGGAGGGTCCCTTGTCCCACAAACAAGGGGGTCTCATACACCAAATTGTTGTAATCTTGGCTATGACCTTAAAAATAGATCATTATTATTAGATACACCTAAAATTTGTGCATATTGGAATTGTTTCTATGACATAAATACTTATTTATGTTAACAAACTTTGGAATTGTTTATATGATACAAACATTATATTTTTCCCAAAGTCTTTTGTGTACATTCAAGCCACTCATCACTCATCAATGCATTGATATTTTCTCAACCAAGAATGGTGTATAACAAGGCTTCTCTAAAAAATTGGACGAACAATTAATTGTCTCTATTTTAAAGTTTAGAAACTAGGATGATTTGTCCCATTATTGATCACATTGGCACCCTTAGAGTTATTGTTGAGGGTTGTAGAGAAGAAAATATTTTATAGGTTATTTCATTGATTTTAGAAAAATCTTTGATGTGCCTAACTGAGCTATGAAAAAAATGAAAGAGATTGGTATCCTCTCTCGTGAGCTCCTTAGTGTTGTGATTTAAGATACAATGCAAGGACGAGTGGTTTATGCATATTAATTGTAATATTGACATTAAATGAGGGTGCTTGGTTTTCAACACTTAATTATGTTGTTGATTCCTTATGATGTTGAAGTTTGACTTGCTACATATTTCATGAGACTTAGAATAAAATTGAGCAAATCTTATGGTTAAATGCAAACATCAAACATCATGTTGGAAATAGATTCTAAAGACATGATTTAGTTCTTAGATTATAAGAGGTTGGGCTAGAGATTTTGGGGCTTGGCCTAAATATTGAAACATAAAAGAAAATCAAAGTAGTGACATTGACAATGTTAAATCTTGCATTTCTTTATGGATGTTTTGCATCTCTTCATTGATATTTTTTTTTCCCGGGAAAAAAACATAACTTTATTTGAAATAAAAGTTACATTCTTCAAATTCTCTTATCACTTAAAAGTTTGAGATTTCTCTACTATGTTTTTCAGATATAGATCATTTTACAATTTCTTGCAATCTGAGATTGCATTCAATATCACATAGCTATTAAAGCATTGTAACTATACTTCTTCAGTTCAAAATAGAAATTTACATCATTCAGAGTTCTATTCAAGTTCTACTACAAAACAATAATTCTTTCATGATGTTGTAAGCACTTTCAGTAAATTTAATGCCATGACTTTATATTAGATTCTAATTACAAATTGCTAAAGTTGAGCAAAAATAAGCTTCTTGGTATCATTTCTAGTATGCGTAGTAGCTATCCTATCTTGAAGGAGGTTGTGCTAGAGACTTGGTTTAAGTATTGCAACATTAAAGAAACTTGAATTAGTGATATTAACAATGTTAAATCTTATATCTTTATGAAGTTTAAATATAAGTATTGGAATGCCGATGGCATCATTAATAAGAAAAAAATGAAATACTACAAAGATTTTATAAATCATAATTTAGTTGATCAAAACTATTTTCCCAATATTTTGAGTTTAAATAACAAAATAAATATAACTAAAATTAAGATCGTAAAATTGATTATTGAATTAACTTAAAAATACCTTAAAACAAATAATTTTTTTATCTTTCACTTACATTATTTTTAATAATATAACGCAACTTTACTAGTGTTATAATTTACTCTTTATGACTTCATCTTTCATTGCTTCATCTTTTATAAAAACCATGATTTCAATATTTTTATTTTCCCCATGTCCAAATATACAAATGAGATTTTAAAAAATATAAATATAATCATCATGAATACCTAATAGTGCCATAAAGTGTGTAATCTTTACATATTTGCTTCACTTCAAAGTAGAAGAAATATTTTTATAGTTGCCAATATTAAAAAGATGAAAGAGATCGACCTCCAAAACAACTACATTAATCAAAATAGCAACATTATTTATTCTAAGTATAAACCATGCATTGTTCATGTACGTGTAAATATCTAGACTATAATAACCAAGGAAATTAAGATTAATATATATATCAAATAATCAAACATTGAAAAAATAGTTAAAACACTTTCATGACAAAAAGGTCAATTGTGTAGTCAAGTTTAAATAATGGAAGTAAACTTTTCTAAATAAGGTGGTTGATTTTATTAATAACATAATAGAATATTATAGATGAGAGTGCAAATCCTTATTAGTCCTTGTCGAAGGTCAGGGTATCTATTGTATTCGATACGCTTTGACTTAGTATTAGTTTGTGTTTGACTTTGCATATTTCATTTATATGTCTTAATTTTTTCACATAGTTCTTAAATATATCAATTATGAACTCAATTACATATTATTTTACTACAATAAATACTATTGGATGATAATTTGATGTGTTATTGTCGCGCCGGTGGTGGAGCTCTTGGAAGTTGGGTGGTTAGTTAATGCTCTCCTTCACCACCATACTGCTTACATTAAATACACAATCTTGAAATCATTGCATGCTTCCCTTCTACCACCTCCACTGCCCAAGTGTTCTCACACCACCTTCACAGCTACATCGCCACTGCTAGAAGCTCTAGATTACCACCATGTCCAGAGAGGTGCATTAATGATCCAGAGAGGTGGATTAATGATTCCTTCAATATACTTCTTACTATACTGTGTCAAACATTGATTTTTCATTAAATCGTATGTCTAACTTATTTGGCAAGTGGATTAATGCTAGGATTCACGCTAGCATTAATTCATAACATAAGTTGTTTACGGATTCACCATTGTCTGCTTCTATAAATTAATCATTCCAACCTATGCCATTGACACTGCCACTTCCTTCGCCTTTCACCCTAAATGAAAAAATATATAACCACTGTGTGGGGCACTATGCCATTGATCATCAAATGCGTGAGGCATCATCACCATAACTCTGAGTAAGAGATGAATTACCAATTGTACCAGAGACTGGACATTCCACACACGAGAGTAATTAACTCTGAAATCAGAAGCCAAGCAATGTACCGGACGGGCGAAGGGGTAGATGTCTTCAATCATAATGGATAGTGGACGTGGAGGGCAGGTCATGGACAACCTCGTGTGGAGGCAACTAGCGGGAGCTCATGGCGAAGGAAGTGAGCTCAGGGCAAGTAGTGGGAGTATGCGTAGGAGCAGGTGTGTGGCTGCAATTGTCAGCTAAGCACGTGAACGGTGGGCTCGTGTCCAGGCTATGAGATGTGTAATGCACCCGCTGTGGGGGAAATGAGACCTCAATTATTAACCAATGGACTTTCTTTTTTTTTTCCTTTTTTCTTTTTTTTTTCGTGTGGTTCATGGAACACCCTCTTTTTTCGGTACCCCGCTACGTCCACGGTAACCTCCCCATCGTATGGAGACATAGGAAGGGCGATTAAATGGCTAATAGAGATCCTGAAGAGCTCAACGACTCACTTAAGAGAAAGTGTCATTGGCGGGACTTCAACCTGAGTGGACCGAATAACAATTCGATAACTCAACCACTCGAGCTAAACCAAATTGACAACTAGTAAACTTTCTTTAATAAAACCACTTATAGTTTTTAATTTCACACAATACTACCTCTTAGGATCTTATTTAATCATAAATAACTTTTAATACAATAAAGAACAATATATTCCCACTAATCCACATACTTGTAATAAGACCATAACCTAAACTAAAATGAAAAAAATTATAATCCATAAAAAAAAAATTGAAAATTAGAAAAAACACCAACCACAATAAAGATAAAATAGACTTATATAACTCCACATTAATGAAAACAAGTGTAATTTATTATTATTCTTTTTTCTTGACATACACACTACATTTATTAAATAAAACCACACATATAAGAAAACATTAAATATTAAAATATAGAAGTGAATTGAAGGCATTTTAGTAGAGAAAGTGATTAAGAGGATAGGAAAGTTGATATAGTTTGAGTGCAAGTAGAATGAGGATCCTCAACTATTTAGTTGAGGGGTTTGGTTAGTGTGTTCCACCAATTTTTATTAATAGTTGATTTTTATAAAAAAAACTTTGTAATTGAGATTTTTTTTTTCAATCGAAAAATAAAAAAACTTGTAATTGAGTTTATATTGAAGATAATATTTTTAAGTAGAAAAATAAAGAAATAAATAAATAAAATAAAGTAATTTGATATTCATCAGGGGTGAAATAAAGTTACAATGACTTTACAATAAGTATAGATAGAGTTGACAAGCTTTCACTACAAAAATTCATAGATCTTTCAAAGACCAAGAAACTCATGCCACAATCAGTTTTTAATGAAATCTAAAGAGAAGATAGAGCAAAAAAGGTTGCAAAACCTAAGTTCTGTGTTTGAACCATACATAATATTGATATACTAAACAAAAATAGATCCATTATCAACCACTTCATGGTCAAGAGACTATCCATTTAATCAATAGCTTTTTTTGAAAGATGATCAACCTTACTGTTTAATTCCCTATAATATGATTGAAAAAGAGAAAATGAAGACAATCTATTATAACAATTATCTCTTCTAATTAAAAATTTATTTATTTATATGTTTGATTTAATCTTTCAGTTATATCATCAAATTTTAGTTTCTTTATAAAAAACATGACTTATAGTTATTATGAATTTGAAAATAACAATTTTACAATTAAACTTTACTACCGTACATTAAATTAAAATTCAAATAAACAACAAAATATAATAGCAAAGTTTTTTTTGAAATTTCAAATATTTTAAACCAAACTAATTTAAATATCTATCATAATTAAGGTTCATTTAGTTCATTATCACATAAATTTCCATAATATGTAAATAAATTATAAAATTCTAACAAATCATAATAAATAAAAATGAAATAAACTCAAATTAACTTGTTTCAAAATTTAAACTCAACTACATGTCTTTTGGTGAATATTAGCTTTCGGTGAAAACTAGTGTCTTTGGGGAATATTAGCTTTTGGTGAAAACTAGTGGAGAAGATGTTACTCTCCACCTAACTAAACCCCTCAATTAAATCGTTGAAGGTCCTCAAACCTACTTCTACCAAAACTATATCAACTTCCCTACTTTATTAATAAATTTCACTAACAAAATACCTTTAACTCACATAACCCTAACCTTACTTCTCACTTCACTAATCAATCTTTACTCACACTACCTTAGTCTCACTTCCTCACTTATATAATCAATTTTAACAAATTAACAACAAACATCAACATTGATTTTCATTCTATACCTCTTTCCCAAATGAATAGACTAAACATACCTCAATCCCACTTGGAAAAAAAAATAATAAAAGTAAAGAAGCTTTCCTTCACTCTTTCCTTTTGACTCTCTCTTCTTAGAATATTTAAGTCCTAAATAACCTTAGCCCTTCCAAGTGGTTGTCATGCTATTAACTTTATCATGGAAAATTCAAGTTATATATTCCCCTTCATTTTATACCTTAACTTATATGCATCAAATCCGTTGTTTTTATATATGTATGTGTTTTATTTTCTTTATAATACTTATTTTTATTTTATAATATTTGATATATAATTTATTTTATATTATTATTATTATTATTATAAACTTTGCATTACTTATATTTAATATATGCAAGAATTTTAGGTATCTTGTTACTGTAAGTAAAATGTAAAATAAAATAAGTGTGAATTGAATGAATTAACTAACATCATCGTGATGGAAAAATGTTTATACAATTATTGTAATATCAATGCATATTAGATTTACAATTAAAACATCAACTATTAAATGTGAATTGAATGAATTAACTAACATCATCGTGATGGAAAAATGTTTATACAATTATTGTAATATCAATGCATATTAGATTTACAATTAAAACATCAACTATTCTCCTTTAAATATCTCCTTATCCACATCTCAATTTTGTCTCTCTTAATACTTGGATAAACCAATTAATTCTTCCTCATTCATACTCTACCGTTTTCTCCCTTTTGGTACTTAAATGATATTTCTCTCCATTACAATAGTCCTTCTATTGAGACTAGTCTTTATATGTCCCATGGGATGTTATAATAACTCATCAAATAGGTATTTACAAGAGGTATCAAAAGACATAACACCACTTTGAAGCTCTATTCAATTTTCAACATTTATAAGGCTTTGTAACGCTAACTATCTATACAACTCTTTAGCTCGAAGTAGTACACCCAATTCTAAGTTGGCTAGTATAGATTTGGTGGAAGTACTTTATGTCCTGAACCCATATTTATAATTTCTTATGAATATTTCCTCATGAGTGTGGGTTCCCATAAGTGTAACGCCTCGTTTTGACATTACTACCTGAACTACTATTATATGTTGTATATGTTTGATTGTGAGACCTCGTCGGTTTGACGACACTGTGGACATCTGGTTCTATTATTTTGCCGATATATATATATGTGTGTGTGTGATGATAGTATTATGATCGGTAGTCACGTTTAGATATGTATCATGTGTTAATTATGTCTCACATATAGAAATTACTGAATGATGGGTACGTGGATATTGTTACAGTTATATGTTGAAATAATGAATGTTATGTCAGGTGCATGGCGAATAAATGAGTTTATTGTTGTTATGTTATGATGAAATATATGTGTACATGTCGAGGATTTATGCATGATATTCTATATTGTATGTCGAGGACCGACTTCCAGGTTGAAACGGCTAAGTGATAGCTGGATCCTATGAGGTGGGAGGGCCTTGGGGACATGGACTTCGAAAGATAAAATGGTATGCGAGTGATGCATTATTTACTTTCGTGTGGTTATTATGCTATTTATTATGATGTATATTATGACATGGGTGGGGTAGGGTTTCAGGAAACTCAACCGCCCGGATTGGTTATACGATGACAGACCGAGTACAAGTGCAACACTGTTGTTATGTCGAGTAGACATAGTCCCTTGTTCCATTAGGGGGGTGGAGGCATTACCCACCGTTTATCTCCAAAACCCCGAGTCATGGGAGGGCTGTGCTATGGTGCGCTCTCCAAGGTGTGTGATGATGACTGGTGGTTTCCTGCTGGGGAAGCTTGGTCGATGTAGTCGACACTTCTGCTTACGGGTTCTAGCTGGAACCGGTCATGACTTGACATTCCAGGGTAGTCCAGCAGAGGACAGGATAGGATGTGGAAGTTAGTGATGATGTAGGTAGATAGGTGTAGCGTGAAGTAGGGGTGAAAACAAGATCTAACTGTAGGTGTGTAAAACCCTTGGTTAGTATGTGTCGTAAATCAGTGATGTATGAATTGTCGTAACTTGGATTTCAGTTAGTTAATGGATTTGTACCTTGCAAACTACGTTTAGAACTTGTGTCAGTAAACAACAAGCTTCATGATTATGGTTGATGTGTGTGAATTATTACTGTTAGTGTACTTACGCGAGATATGTAAGCAGTAGCTACACTTACATAACTCGCCTACATATTTATGAATTTCGTGAAATCTTGCTGAATAACAATGTTAATTATTGTTGATTAATGTTAAAAATGTCGATTAAGGTTAATAATGATGATTAATGTTAATAATGTAGATTAACGATTAATTATTGTGGATTAAGGTTAATAAAGTCGATTAGGGTTAATAATGTTGATTAATGATTAATTATTGTCCATTAATAATTAATTATTGTTGATTAATAAACAAAGCTAAGGTTAACCTAGGTAGTGACTAATGCAAGTGATTAGAATGCTTGATTGATTGTTAATTAGTTTAATTACAACTAAGGTGCAATTAATATGGGACCATGTAAATGAGTCGATTATATCTTGGTTAATTTTTATTTAATTAATATAATTACACATTGATAATGATATGAATTACATTGATAAGCTTAATATTCATAATTGATAAATTGAATTAGTTGAATTTACAGTTAAAGGGAATTAGCATATTATGAATATTATAAATCTTTGATTAAATGATTAGGTTAATAGTAATTAATCAATGGACAATTGTTTTTAATTAATTGGATTAGGTGAAGCGTGAAGGTTTAAAACTCTTATGGTTGGTGGGTGAGCCAACCCCAACCCCAAACTTTAACATAAAGATAATGTAACATTTATTATTAAATAAAAAAATTAAACTTTGAATAAGAAACAAATGTTTAAAAATGATTGATGTAAGTGGTGTCGGTAAACCTCATAAAGAGAGGTGAATATTAAATTGTCTGATTATTAAATTATTAATATTTCATTGGAATGGTTCGAGGGAGCTGACTGAGTAGTAATGAGGGGGTTGGGACTTCATTAATGGGAGGATAAGGAATTAATGGAGGGGAAGAAGAGTCGGCAAACATAGGATAAAGGGAGAAGTGAAGGGAAGAAAGGGGATCATCTTTTTACCCTAGATATTTTTGTGAGAATTTTTGGAGAGCAAGGGGAGAATTTTCAGAGCAGAGTTGAAAGGGGGTGTCTTGTTGGAGATTTATGAAAGGGATATAGCAGGTTGGCTTGTACTCGGTCTGGGCTCGGGGGTCCAAAGGGGTACCTTTGGAGCTGGGTGGTCGGTGAGACCTCACCAGTTGGCAGGGTGGCAAGACTGTTTTGGGCTGGTTGAGTTTCAGAACTTTGGGGAACGCTTTTGGTTGCAGGTAACAGCCAAGGAAAACAACAAGGCATTCAGCAAAACAGGGACAGCAACAAGGGTGGATCTACTAGCTAACTACAGGTATTTTTAAGCAGGTATGTTTATCGTTTCTACCTTGTCAAATTCTGTTTTAAGTTAATTGAAAAGGATTTTATGCTGTTATTATGTTCTATTACTCCTGCACAAACATAACTGGTTAAGACGTAGATATACTGAAATTTTAAATGTAGATTTCATTATTTTTACAGGCTTGAAATCTAAACAAAACTAGAAACTGAGAATAGAAACAAAACAAAAGAGTTGACCAGAATGTAAACAGTGAAATACTTAGATTTTATTGGGAGATAAGGGAGACCCAGGTTGGGGTCCTTACATATGGTATCAGAGCCATGGTTCCAAATCTGGAACCAGAGGGCTCATAGTAAAAAAAATTTTACTGCAAACCATAACTCTTGTGCAAGTATTTGACCTACATGAAACACAGAAAGGAGTTAGAGAATTATATATTTTTTGTATATATATACATACAAAAAAATGGATTGCATTTACATTCAAAACTAAACTACAGAATATATGAGATATATACGAAATAGATATTATATATATGCATGAAATAGATGTTATACATAAGAAATATGAGTTATAAATGAAAAAAAATATAACATTTACATTGAAAGATATATGTATATATATAGTTAAAAAAAGGGGGGGGGGGGGGCGTAACTATATATTATACAATATATACTTTTTTTTTTCTCATATACATGAAAAAAAAATTATGCAAAGGCAAAAAAAAATATGGAAACGTTACAAATAAAAATGTTATAAATAAACAAATATATATATATATATATATATATATATATATATATATATATAATATAACCTAGATATATATATATATAAACGAAATTAAATTTTGTTTTAAAAACTATATAGATTGTAACAAAAAAAATTTATTAATTAAATTTCTACATAATTTTTTTTAAATAAAGCAAACAAAAAAAAATTGAAGCATGCCTTAGTGAAGTTCGGTGCCATGGGCGGCCTGAGCGCAGCCCTGGGCATGCATCTTGGCGCCATGGGCGTCCTGAGCGCAGTCAGGCGTGTAGAAAAACAAAAATTTATATAATTTAAAAAAAAAAATTATAACAAAAACTATTTCTTTTTTTTTGGCCATGCGTGACCTGGGCGAGCCGGCCTGCAGCCGCAAGGCGCAGCCCGAGAGCTCGTGGCCTAGGCACAGTCGGCCTGCAGCTGGGCTTCTGCGGCCATGGGCGGCTGACCTGTGAGAGGAAAGGAACAAAAAAAATTTAAATAAAAAAAAATGTGTTAAGAATTTATTTTTTTTAAATTTAAAACTTCAAACAAAAAAAAAATATAATAATTTTTTTTTTTGAGTTATTGTTGGCCGAGTATGGCGCACCCCGGCCAAGCAACAAGGAGCTACGGCCTAGGCGCAGCCGGCCAAGCAGAGCTAAGAGATAGCTAACCTGGAGACGGTCTACGCGAAAGAGGAGGACGGAGGTGCCGACCTGCACATAAGGGAGAGAGAGGGCCGACCTGTGAGAGGGATAGCTTGGCCTTTGCGCAGAGGGGAAGAGCCCAACAAAAAAAAAAAACACCAAGAGAAACATCAATTTTTTTTAATAACCAGTGATTTCACGCAAGCAGAGAGAGCCCACTAGTTGAGCGAATGGGAGAGAGGAGCCTGGCTCCATCCGAGGGAGAGAAGAGAGCCATGGGCTCGGTTGTGGAGTTGAAGCCGGGGGATGAAGAGAGCGTGCAGGAGAGTGGAAGTCGGGGGAGGAAGAGAGCCACAGGCTTGGTTGTGGAGTTGAAGGAGAAGCGCAGAGGGAAAAGGCCACAGCCAGCCTGTGTATGAAGGGAAGGCCACGGTTCGACTTGTGTGACAAGGGGATAAACACATTGAGTTTAAAAATATATAGTATCCAAAAAAAAATTTACCTTGGGCACGACTGAAGCCCTCACCAATCAGCAGGCACGAGGCCACTGAACCATAGAGCATCCAGGCAATGGGAAAAGCTCTCGGTGGTGGCCTGAGCTGCGTCTTGATGCCTTCGGATCCATAACTAGAAGGGACGGGGTCCAACATTGAAGCTCAATGCAAGCTCCCAGAGTTGTTGCAGAGTTGAACCCTCACCAGTGAAGAAGGAAAATGGCGGGCAGCCTTGGGCTTGCCCCTTTTAGGGTTTCTGCTCAACGCATTGGAAGTTTCTAGACCTCACGAGAAGGAGACATGCGCCTCCCATGCAATGCCAGCCTCTCCGGATGAGGATGCATGACATTCCACTAACTAAATTCGACGAGGGGATGTTAGGGTTAGGGTTGTTTTTTTTATTGTTATTTTAAGCTATTATAAGTTAATTAAAATTCTTTTATATAAATATTTATGGTTGAAATTATTTCATTTATTTTAAATGTATAATATTATATTTAGAGAGCATATATATAAAATCAATAACGTTATATATGGGGAGCATATATACATATGATAATAAATCATAATAGAGTTAAGAGAAAATTGAAAATGAGAGTATGAATAATAATAATAATATATATTTATATTTAAACTACATAATAATTAAGAATATCGATTAATAAATCTTAAAGTATATATATTATAATTAATCTTAAAAGCTTAATACAAGATTGTAATGTCGTTTGGAGATGTATGAAAAATATATATATATATATATATATATATATATATGCTAATTGATTAGCATTAATTAAGGTTAGTATTAATTAACTAGGGTTAGCATATCAATTAATTACTATTAACCTAATTAGTTTCTTTTATCAGTTATAAAAAAAAAGAGGGGCTAAATTAAAACCAACTAGTTATCTTGTTCTTGAAAAGTTCCTTGCCGAAACTTCAACGTATAGTCGAAGGGGCAAGACGGACCCAAAATATCGAAAACGAGACACCACAGAGACCGGCATGATGGCCTAATCGCTAGGACACTGATTCTACCCCATGACCAAAATGTTTGATAAAAACGACGCTCGACCTAAAACTTAGGTTATTCTTTTATTAATTATAAAAATGATTGGTTATTAATAAGAAGGGAGGTAGTAAACATTAATTAAATATCTTAAAAAGTTGATGGCGACTTAATGAGGACTGTGTGGAATCCAATACCTAAACCTACATAGAGCTACTGATGTAAATTTAGTACCGGGTGGCCTCAAGATGGCCTAATTGAAACGTCCTGAACTATAGCTCTTAGAGTAAAACGCTCATAAATTAGTCATGACGCATTTTGAATTAATTGTTGAGTTTGATGGTAAATTAGTCATGATGTCGTCATATGCTAATTATCTTATTATTCCATGTTACAGGGATAAACATGGTAAGAACGCAAGCAGGTCGGGGGCGAGGTCAGGCTACGGCATTACCTGAGCTGAATGTGCCAGCACCATCGCCAGAGACCATCCTTATACTGCGCTCATTGGAAGCAATACACGAAACACTCAGGGGATTAGCACAGAGAGGAAGTGTTACCTCGGAGGTAGAAGTGGATGCCCCTCCACTAAGGGAGGAAGTTCCTGTGGTAGAGGTGAATACAGTACCAAGAAATCCACATCAGGATATCAAGAGGAAACTTCAGAAGATAAGGCTTCCAGAATTTTCGGGGGGTCGATCAGGGATACGAGCAGGGTCGTGGTTGGAAGAAATGACCAGGTGCTTGACCTTGTAGGAGTACACTTCCACGTCCAAGTCCAAGTTGGCCATATTTCAACTAAAGGGGGCCACTTTGAACTGGTGGGGAAACCAAGAAAGGCAGCTACACCTTACACCAGACACAGTTCCATGGGAACTGTTTGTGGAAAAATTCAAAGGGAAGTACCTACCCGCATCCTACCAGGAAGAACAAGCAAGGGCTCTTCATGCCTTAGTACAGAGGCACCTATCTGTGGAGGAGTATGAAGAGAGGTTCATGGAATTAGTAAAGTATGTCCCTTACTTGGACAATGATGAACGCTAGGTTGAGCGCTTCGTGTATGGGCTCAATACCAAGATCAGGGCTCAGGTACGGATGTGGAAACCAACTTCGGTTGCCGAAGTAGTAGATTGTGCTCGTTACACTGAGGAGATGTTGGGTGCAAAGCCCATCAGGTCATTCAACTCTCAGTAGTCAGGGTTTGTGGGGAAGGCCCCTCGAAGCTACCCTCGGGGAGGATATGCGAGGCCACCTCCCTACGGGAATAAGAGCACACCAAGAGTCGCAGCGGTAGACAAATCAGTGGCAACTAGGGCGGTGCCCTAGTCAGCCACAGGGACTCACCTGGGTGTGAGGAATTTCAGAGGATCAGCCAGTAGGGGAAGGGGTCCTAGGGGGAGGAACCCCTCTCATAGGTCTGAACAAGTTATCTCGCCCACTCCATTACAGGTTGCTTGTTGGGGATGTGGAGGTCCACATTACCAGCGTGACTGTCCCGAATTACGATCTGGTACAGTGCATCGAGAAGGAAAAGCTCCAATGGGGAGTGGGGGTAGCAGGCATCAGATCTCGGATGCAGTAAACAACCATCAGGTTGAGCACCAATCCACTGTGGTGGAATCATCAAGTATGGTCAACAATGTCAAGCTTAGAATATTGTTTGATCCTGGTGCTACAGATAGTTTCATTTCTCCATATGCATTAGACAAATGTGGGTTGGCAGCCTAAGAGCATAATGATTTCAGCTTAGTCGAAATGGCTTCAGGGGTAAGGCAAGCAGTAGGACCTAGTGTCGACAAGTGTGTAGTGGATCTCGGGGTGTGTGTTACACAAGTCAAAGTGTACGTCACCACCCTCGGAACTTATGATCTCATCATAGGTATGAATTGGCTTGAGAAACATCGAGCTTTCTTAGACTGTTATGGAAAGAAATTTCTTTGCATTAATGACAACGAAGAGGCCATTGAGATCTAGGGTATCAAACGGAAGGTGTCCCTACATTTCATATCAACGATGAACGTAAAGCGATGTATGCAACAGGGATGTCAGTTGTACATTGTTGAAGCGATAAACAATGAGAAGGGACCCTCCTTTGATGAGTACCCAGTGTTATCTGAATTCAGAGATGTCTTTCCAAAGGAATTACCTGGGTTACCTCCTAAGAGGGAACTTGATTTTACCATTGAGGTAAAACCCGGTGCTGAGCCAACATCAAAGACACCATACAGGATGACGGCCCCAGAACTTTGTGAATTGCAAATGCAGTTGAAGGAACTGTTAGATCTAGGGTTCATCAGATCAAGTATTTCACTGTGGGGTGCGCCAGTAATCTTTGTGAAGAAGAAGGATGGTTCCTTGCGTCTTTGCATTGATTACCGAGATTTGAATAGAGCCACCGTGAAGAATAGGTACCCTATACCTCGAATTGATGACCTCTTTGATCAAATGAAAGGGGCGACAGTCTTCTCAAAGATCGACTTATGATCAGGTTACCACCAACTACGGATTAAGGAAGGTGATATACCTAAGACTGCTTTTCGAACAAGGTTTGGGCACTATGAGTTTGTGGTGGTACCCTTCAGTTTGACTAATTCCCCAGCTGTATTCATGAGCCTCATGAATAGTGTTTTTCGAAAATACTTAGATTAGTTTGTGCAAGTCTTCTTGGACGACATCCTCATCTGATCCAAGAATGAACAAGAGCACGAGGAACACTTGCGAATAGTGTTGTCATGCTTAAGGGAGCATCAGTTGTATGGTAAGTTGTCCAAATGTTCATTCTATCAGAAGGAGATCCATTACCTAGGGCATATAATTTTCGGTGAGGGAATTTCTGTTGACCCTGAAAAGGTTAAGGCCATAATGGATTGGCCCGTGCCAAAGAATGCGCATGAAGTAAGGAGCTTCATGGGGTTAGTCGGGTATTATAGAAGGTTTGTTGAGGGTTTCTCAAAAATCGCGAAACCCATAACTACCCTACAGTGTAAAGGCACTAGGTACGAATGGACAGATGAATGCGATGTCGCATTCGCCGAGCTGAAAAGACTATTGACGAGTGCACCAATTCTACGAGTTCCAGATATGGAGAAGGAATTCATAGTTTGCACCAATGTTTCAAGGCAAGGTTTGGGTGCAGTGTTGATGTAGGAAGGTGGGGTAATAACTTATGCGTTGAGAAAGCTAAAAACACATGAAGAGAATTACCCTACTCATGACCTAGAGTTGGCTGCAGTGATGTTAGCTTTGAAGCTTTGGATACATTACCTTGTTGGACGAAGCTTTGGACTCAATTCTGATCACCAAAGCTTAAGGTATATCTTCACTCAGAGAGACCTAAATGCTAGGCAAAGGAGATGGAGTGAATTCATGAACGAGTATGATTTTGGGATTTCCTACATCAAAGGGAAGGAGAATGTGGTAGCGGATGCCTTAAGCAGAAAACCAAGACTTTTCTCTCTTATACCTTTGAAGGTGGATTTGAGGGAAAGAATTTTAGGGCAGCTACTCGGGGATAGTTGGTACCTAAAGGTCACAGCGGCACTCCAGAATGGGAAACCGATGGGACCAAAGTTTGAAATCTATGAGTTGGAAGCCGATGGTTTGTTACGGTATCAAGGGAGGATGTATATTCCTGAGGAGGGAGATATTAGAGAGACTATCCTTAAGGAAGCCCATAGAGCAGTGTATTGTGCACACCCGGGTGTAAAGAAGATGTATGCAGAGAATGAAGCAACTCTTCTTTTGGGCAGGGATGAAAAGCGACGTGGTCAAATTTGTCGCTAGGTGCCTTGAGTGTCAGCAGGTAAAAGATGATCATCACCACCTAGCAGGACTGTTACAACCGCATGACATTCCTATGTCGAAGTGGGAGGTTATCTCCATGGACTTCGTGGTGGGATTGCCTCTTACCTCTCATAGGCATGATGCCATTATGGTCATCGTTGACAAACTGACCAAAACTGCTCACTTCATTCCAGTTAAGGAGACCTATGATGTCATGGATGTAACACGTGTGTTCATAAATTAAGTTGTTCGTCTCCATGGGTTTCCCAAGAAGATTATATCGGATAGAGATTCCAGGTTTACATCTAGGTTTTGGACGAGTTTGCAGTCAGCGTTGGGTACTCAGTTGAACCTAAGCACTGCTTACCATCCAGAGACAGATGGGAAAACAGAAAGAGTGAGTCAGGTGATGGAGGACATGCTTAGAATGTATGTTATGGATCAACAAACTCATTAGGAAAAACACTTACCTCTGGTAGAGTTTGCTTACAACAACAGTTACCATAGCTCAATTGGGATGCCTCCATATGAAGCATTATATGGAAGGCCATGCAGGACACCATTGAGTTGGGAAAGGTTAGAGGATCGAGTAATTATAGGACCTGAGTTGATTTAGGAGATGGAAGAACAGGTTGTTCATATTAGAAAACGGTTAAAGGAAGCCCAGGATAGGCAGAAGAGCTATGCCGATGCGCATAGGGTTGACCGAAGCTATAAGGTTGGTGATGCAGTGTTCATCCACATCAGGCCTAGAAAAAGTACCATCAGGTTTGGGAAAGGGACAAAGTTGTCACCACGATTTATAGGACCCTTTGAAATTTTAGAAAAGGTTGGACCCGTCGCATATCGTCTTGCGCTGCCACCCCATTTGCACAAAACTCATAATGTTTTTCATGTATCTGTTTTACGACATTATGTAGCTGATGAGTCACATAAAATAAATTGGAAGGAACTGCAGGTTTCGGACGAGGGAACCATCAGGGTCGAACCATTACTTATATTGGACAACAGGGTTAAATAGTTGAGGCACCGTTTGGTGGACCAAGTTAAGGTCCAGTGGGACCGATATAGCCCGGGTTCTACTACCTGGGAGGACGCAGAGACTATGCATCATGATTATCCCACGTTATTTTGATCATAACTTCGGGACAAAGTTTCCTGAAGGGTGGGTGTATGTAACACCCCGTTTTGACATTACTACCTGAACTACTATTATATGTTGTATATGTTTGATTGTGAGACCTCGTCGGTTTGATGACACTGTGGACATTTGGTTCTATTATTTTGCCGATATATATATGTGTGTGTGTGATGATAGTATTATGATCGGTAGTCATGTTTAGATATGTATCATGTGTTAATTATGTCTCATATATAGAAATTACTGAATGATGGGTATGTGGATACCGTTACAGTTATATGTTGAAATAATGAATGTTATGCCAGGTGCATGGCGAATAAATGAGTTTATTGTTGTTATGTTATGATGAAATATATGTGTACATGTCGAGGATTTATGCACGATATTCTATATTGTATGTCGAGGACTGACTTACAGGTTGAAATGGCTAAGTGATAGCTGGATCCTACGAGGTGGGAGGGCCTCAGGGACATGGACTTCGAAAGATAAAATGGTATGCGAGTGATGCATTATTTACTTTCATGTGGTTATTATGCTATTTATTACGATGTATATTATGACATGGGTGGGGTAGGGTTTCAGGAAACTCAACCGCCCAGATTGGTTATACGATGACAAACCGAGTACAAGTGCAACGTTGTTGTTATGTCGGGTAGGCATAGTCGCTTGTTCCATTAGGGGGGTGGAGGAATTACCCACCGTTTATCCTCGAAACCCAGAGTCATGGGAGGGCTGTGTTACGGCGCGCTCCCCAAGGTGTGTGATGATGACTGGTGGTTTCCTGCTGGGGAAGCTTGGTCGATGTAGTCGACACTTCCGCTTACGGGTTCTAGCTGGAACTGGTCATGACTTGACATTCCAGGGTAGTCCAGCAGAGGACAGGATAGGATGTGGAAGTTAGTGATGATGTAGGTAGATAGGTGTAGTGTGAAGTAGGGGTGAAAACAAGATCTAACTATAGGTGTGTAAAACCCTTGGTTAGTATGTGTCGTAAATCAGTGATGTATGAATTGTCGTAACTTGGATTTCAGTTAGTTAATGGATTTGTACCTTGCAAACTACATTTAGAACTTGTGTCAGTAAACAACAAGCTTCATGATTATGATTGATGTGTGTGAATTATTACTGTTAGTGTACTTATGCGAGGTATGTAAGCAGTAGCTACGCTTACATAACTCGCCTACCTATTTATGAATTTCGTGAAATCTTGCTGAATAACAATGTTAATTATCGTTGATTAATGTTAAAAATATCGATTAAGGTTAATAATGATGATTAATGTTAATAATGTAGATTAACGATTAATTATTGTGGATTAAGGTTAATAAAGTCGATTAAGGTTAATAATGTTGATTAATGATTAATTATTGTCCATTAATAATTAATTATTGTTGATTAATAAACAAAGCTAAGGTTAACCTAGGTAGTGACTAATGCAAGGGGTTAGAATGCTTGATTGATTGTTAATTAGTTTAATTACAACTAAGGTGCAATTAATATGGGACCATGTAAATGAGTCGATTATATCTTAGTTAATTTTTATTTAATTAATATAATTACACATTGATAATGATATGAATTACATTGATAAGATTAATATTCATAATTGATAAATTGAATTAGTTGAATTTACAGTTAAAGGGAATTAGCATATTATAAATATTATAAATCTTTGATTAAATGATTAGGTTAATAGTAATTAATCAATGGACAATTGTTTTTAATTAATTAGATTAGGTGAAGCGTGAAGGTTTAAAACTCTTACGGTTAGTGGGTGAGCCAACCCCAACCCCAAACTTTAGCATAAAGATAATGTAACATTTATTATTAAATAAAAAAATTAAACTTTGAATAAGAAACAAATGTTTAAAAATGATTGCTGTAAGTGGTGTCGGTAAACCTCATAAAGAGAGGTGAATATTAAATTGTCTGATTATTAAATTATTAATATTTCATTGGAATGGTTCGAGGGAGCTGACTGAGTAGTAATGAGGGGGTTGGGACTTCATTAATTGGAGGATAAGGCATTAATGGAGGGGAAGAAGAGTCGGCAAACATAGGATAAAGGGAGAAGTGAAGGGAAGAAAGGGGATCATCTTTTTACCCTAGATATTTTTGTGAGAATTTTGGAGAGCAAGGGGAGAATTTTCAGAGCAGAGTTGAAAGGGGGTGTCTTGTTGGAGATTTCTAAAAGGGCTATAGTAGGTTGGCTTGTACTTGGTTTGGGCTCGGGGGGTCCAAAGGGGTACCTTTGGAGCTGGGTGGTCGGCGAGACCTCACCAGTTGGCAGGGTGGCGAGACTGTTTTGGGCTGGTTAAGTTTCAGAACTTTGGGGAAGGCTTTTGGTTGCAGGTAACAACCAAGGAAAACAACAAGGCATTCAGCAAAACAGGGACATCAACAAGGGTGGATCTACTAGCTAACTACATGTATTTTTCAGTAGGTATGTTTATCATTTCTACCTTGTCAAATTATGTTTTAAGTTAATTGAAAAGGATTTTATGCTGTTATTATGTTCTATTACTCCTGCACAAACATAACTGGTTTAGAGGTAGATATACTGAAATTTTAAATGTAGATTTCATTATTTTTACAGGCTTGAAATCTAAACAAAACTAGAAACTGAGAACATAAACAAAACAAAAACAAAACAAAAGAGTTGACCAGAATGTAAACAGTGAAATACTTAGATTTTATTGGGAGATAAGGGAGACCCATGTTGGGGTCCGTACAATAAGGTACTCATAATCTCTTGCTTCCTAGCCTAATATGTATTAAATCACTCATGCTCATAGCATTACATATAACTGCATATATGCCAATATTCATTCATCACAAATCATCAAGATTGATAACATTAATCATAACATTCACTTAATATCACTTATCTACACATTATTTTATTGCATGTTCTATTCAAGGATACATTTAATAAGTAGGTCACATTTCATATTTCAGTTTTTACTATTATTCATGAATCATTAGAACATTGGGTGCATAACATATTTCCATAATTCATAAAAACTGTCACAATTTATGGTACTTTATGGCTATCATCCTCCTTCCATGTCATCACCTTTGAAAGAGAAATCTATGGTTCAAGCAATGGAGGATCACATGGAGCACCAACAAGAGGTTCTCCAACTATTGAAAGATAACTTATATATAACACAAAATATGATGAAGCAACAAGCAAATCAACATCGTAGCGAAAGGAATTTGAAGTTGGGGATTGGGTATTTTTTAGGCTACAACCATACAAACAAAAATTCCTTAAGCAACAAAAGAAAGACAATAAATTAGCACCCAAGTACTTGTTGGTATTATTGTCGTTGATGTCAAGGATTAATGTTGTCATTGATGTCATATTAAGACATTACATTGAACATGTTGTTATTAATGTTATGCTAAGGCATTTGCAAGCAAGGGGGAGTGCGTGCGCACGTGTACACACACACACATATGGGTGCACGTGAAAAAGTAAAATGTGAAATAATGGTTTCAAACCCATGGGTTTGGAAGCCCATGACATTTTCCCATGGTATTTGGAAAAGTGAAATAAAAATAAAGGGAATCAATTATTTAGCTAATGGGTGCCATGTCTCTTTGAATGAACCTGTCCCTTCATGAAGGGTTATGATAAAGTATAAAAAGAAAGCATTGAGATAAATTGTGTGTGAGAAAAATATAGTATCATTTGAAGACATGGATGAGCAACGATTGAATATCATTCCAAAAACAAAGTGTTGTGAAATCAATTTTAGGTCATCTTGGCATTTTACAATAACTTATTTTTTGGGACATTTTAGACCATGAAATTTTGAGGAGACAGAGGCGAGATCTTTGAGTACATGTGGTCAAAATTTTAGATGTTGGTTCACTATACTTTCTGATATATGCCCTATGGAAGTTAGGGTTTCTAAATGATCTTGAAATTAACTTCAAATAGGCCAGTTTGACATTTTCACTATAACGTATTTTTTGGGATGTTTTAGACTGTGAAATTTAGAGGAGATGAAGGCAAGATCTCTGAGTACATGTGGTCAAATTTTCAGATGTTGGTTCACTATAATTTCATAGATATGCCTAGTGGAATTTAGGGCTTTTTAATGATCTTGAAATCAGTTTCAATCAAGTTGGCATTTTTGTTATAACTTCTTTTATGGGTCATTTCATACTGGGAAACTTTTAGGGATATGAGGAGACCTACCAAAGTACTTTAGGTAAAAATTCCATACTTTGGTTCGCTATACTTTATGAGATATACCTTGTGGAATTTAGGGTTTATGAATGGTCTCGAAATTAGTTTCAAAGAAGACAACTTGGCATCTTCTCTATAAATTCTTTTCTAGGACTTTTCAGACTATGAATTTTTTAGGGATCTAAGGAGACATATAGAAATACTTCAAGTAAAAATTCTAGACTTTGGTTTGCTATACTTTCTACGATATACCCAGTGGAATTTAGGGTTTCTAAATGGTCTTGAAATCAATTTCAAACATGTCAGCTTGGCATCTTCTCTATAACTTATTTTATGGGACTTTTCAGACTATTAAATTTCCAGGGATCTAAGGAGACATACAAAAGTACTTCATCTAAAAAAATTAGACATTGGTTCGCTATAGTTTCTGAGAACACCCTTTGGAATTAAGAGTTTCTGAATGGTCTTGAAATTAGTTTCAAACATGTCAACTTGTCATCTTCTCTATATCTTATTTTCTAAGATTTTTTAGTATGTGAAATTTTTAGGGATCTAAGGAGACGTATCGAAGTACCTCAAGTAAAAATTTCATAATCAAATTTGTAAAATTGGATACATGGCATGTTGTAGAAGTTCCTTCTTTGGAAGAGTCCAAAAACAACAAGCTTTGGGAAAACTATCATAAATTTTTGGAAATTCAAATTTTGGTCAAACCTTGCGAAGGAAAAAGTAGCAAGCAGTCTTAGTAAAGAAAATGTGAATATTATCATATTTTAAATAAGTTATATGTACTAAAGAATAAATTGTAACTTGAATCTTGGTGCCACTCAAACAAAGAGATTGGTGTCTCTTGCTAAGTTGGTGCTTAGCGATGGGGATTGGTGTCTACGAAGATCTATAAGAGTAGGTTGGTTCCTACTAGGGTTTGTACTAGTGGGGATTGTTGTCTCCATTAGGTTGGTGCCTACAAATAATTATAAAGAGAAGTTTTTTGGTTTTCTCTTGAAAGTGTTTCCACTTAAATCTTGTGTTCCATGTTCTACAGTTAATAGATCTCATATGTGATTGTTTTCTTATGGTTGATGAATGTTTGAAAAAGTAAAAAAATTGTCTTATACTGATTCACCCCCCTCTCAATATAAGTGTGTGATCAACATTATTATGGTCCCTATAAGGTGTTGCAGTGGATTGGAAGTATGGCTTACAATTGGAGTTGCCTCCTTCTTCACGTGTACATCTAATCTTCCATGTTTCTTTCCTAAATAAGCTAATTGGTGACAAGATCCTAGTCTAGGCTATTTTATCAGAGATTGATGAAGAAGATAAATTGATACTTGAACCTGAAACAATTATTGACACAAGGACCAAGCAACTATGTAATTGAGCAATTATTGATTACCTCATTAAGTGGAAGAACATGCCAATAAAAGAGGCAACATGGAAGATGAGTTCTTCATGTAGAAACATCCAGAATTAATCAAGTGTTGAGAACAACACTTTTTTGGAGAGGAAGAGCATGTGAAGCCCTATATATTATGACATTGCATTTATGTTGTTATATTAGTATTGTCTTTATTGGTCAGTTAGGACCTTAACTATAATTGTATGGTCGACTATAATTATAATTGTACCCTTTGTCTCCTATATATATACCAAGGAAACCTAGCTTTACGAGCATCTCATCTTGTTTTGTGTATTTGGTACATTGTATAAGGACGTTACTCCCTCGAGGAGGCTTCTTATTCATCTATTTTCTTCATTTTTCATGGGTTGGATTGCTCTTTTTTTCTTATTTTATGTTATTATGGGAATTTGATGCATAAAATTCTTGGTACAAGAGAGTGATTTTCCTCAGTGTTGTTCTTGATGTACTATAACAACATGATGGTTGACAAGATTAGGTAAGGCTGGTTTGATGTGCGGCTAGGGGGATTTTGACATGTCCAAAGGTACATGGAAGACATTCCATATATAGGTGTTGTCTGATGTGGTACATTCCATATCTCTTGTATTTTGTGCATGTATTCTTCCCCAACCATAGGTTTACCTGCTAAATGTCAGATCACTATGTTATTTAAAGATGCTAGAAGACATCTCTAGCCTTTTTTTTAATTGGAGTATATGTTGGCACAAGAAAGTTCTTTGATAACATTTTTTCATGTTATTTATTAGTTGAAATAGAATATTTATAGAAAAAAATACAGAATATAGCTATAGAAAGCAAATAAATAGAGCAAGATAGATGGAAATACAGCTAAGGAAAGAAAATGAACATAACCAAAATTGGAAAATAATAGTTGTAAGCAAATCTTAATTATTTTTTAAAATTGGATGTGATGTTCACTTGTTTTGTTGAGGGGATAACCTCCAATATGAACAAAGCTCCAAATACAATAATAATCACTTTACAATTGACTACATACCTTATATATAATTTCTACTTGACCAAAACTCTAACTACTTGGTGGATTTCCATTAATGAGGCCACAACCACTAATTAGTGGACCTTATTTAATGAGGCCACTTACAATTTTTAATTTCACACACTACTACCTCTCTTCTCTCTTGGGACTTTTTTTTTCAATAAAAAACAAAAAACTATACTTTTATATTAAGTATAAAAATATTGACAATGCATTACATCATTCAAAAGTCATAAAATTGTCCATCAAGATGTCATCACTTAGCCCTTTAAATAAACCAAATCAAGGTTTGATAATGATAACTAAATGACCCTTACAAAACATGCTAACCCAAAAGACTAAATAAAAAATTACCAAAACCATTTTCCACATACACTGCTTAGATACAACCCATACTTCCCTCAATAGAGGAAGTATACAAACAACCTTCCAAATTACCTCATGGGACCTTATTTAATAAAGATGATCCTTGATACAATAAGTAACAATCTATTCCCACTAATACACAAAGTTTAAGTAGCACCTTAACAATAACTAAAATGAAAAAAAAAATCCATAAAACATGGAAAATTAAAAAAAAACCACCAACCATGTGATAAAGATAAAACCATCATAAATCTATGTTAACTCCGTATCTATCAAGCACCGAGAGGGATCCAATTTCTTGAGGTGTATTTCTTTTTTTAAATTTAAACTCAAGAAATTTGATCTCTCTTGATTGATAGATCTAAGTTTAAGTTTTAAATTTTTATTTTATAAACGAACATCTAATTTTTAATTACTTTTCATAATATTTTATTTTATGAACCAACATGGAGTGCAATAAACTTATATAATTCTATATTAATGTCAACAACTATAATTTATTATTATTTTTATTTGTTTGAAATGCTCGTCACTGGAGGCACATTTCAACTATTGGCTAAGAAACAACAACCTAACTCGGGCATCTAAACCTAAGGGTTTTGAATTCGGGTTGCCTTGCAACCAAAACCCACACCTTAACTGAATAAACCTAAATTGACATTTTTTTCTTTCTTTCTTATTATACAAAATATTAATAAATTAAAATATTATAAATTAATAACATTACATTTATAAAAATAAAATACATATAAAATAAAACCACACAAATAAAAATTTAAAAAATGTTGTCAAAAATACTGTGGTCTGTTGGTGAGGTTAGATGGATTTCAATCCATCCACCATCTTTACTCTTCTTCTAGAATTTGTATCACCGCCCTAACTGAACCCCTGATAAGGCATTATCACGTGGACCATGCACACTTGGAATCTGTCAGTTTTTCATATATATATTTTTATATCACGTGCTACAAGTAGTGCTAAGGGAAGGTGTGTACACGTAAGCTATGAAATGTTTTTTAAGCGATACATAACCATAGTATTACGGACCACAGTGTGGCTATAAAATCCCAACTGTATGACATAAAAATATACACGAGAAACATTTATCGCGGGCGGAAGTCTTTTGTTGGAGAAGAGATGGCAGAGGGAAATGTGTTTGCATGTCACAGCACAGAGGCATGGCGCTCCAAGCTGCAGGAAGCCGTCGATACTAAACGCCTGGTAATTCTCCTTTTCCAAGATTCTCCTTTTTCTTTGGGCTTTCTCTGTTGAATTTTGTCTTTGTATTCTGGAAATGAAGCATGTTTGGTTCTTCGTTTGTTTTATAGGGCAAATATGCATTTCTTTTGGTGTGCTTTCTAAATCTTGGTGACAGAAATTTTCTTATTTGGGTGTTTTTTTTAATATCTGTTGGGTGGAGATCATGGCGATGAATTTGCAAAATGGGTTTGTGCTCTTCCGGGAAAATGATGCTTGGCAGTAAAAATGTTTTATATAATTGCGACCTGATTTATTCTTTCATGGATTATTTTTTTGGGGGGGGTGTATGTTAGGTGGAAGAATCTGTTGGGCCGTGATTTAGTGCTAGTGGGGTTCTGACCCAGATTCGATTCTCCACAGATAAAGAAGAATCTGTGGGGTGTATGTTAGGTGGAAGAATCTGTTGGGCCGTGATTTAGTGCTAGTGGGGTTCTGACCCAGTTCGATTCTCCACAGATAAAGAAGACTCTGCTGATTGTTGTATGTATTATATACGAGAACGAGTTTACAATGTGCTTTTCAGTTTTTAGAAAAAGACTGTTGATGTGAAGTTTGATAGGTAACCTGGATGGGGTTTTGGAATAAATTCTTCGTTGATGTGAAGTTTGATAGGGAACCTGCATTGGGTTTTGGAATAATTTCTTCGTTAATGTGAAATTTGATATATAAAAGGGATACGGTTTTAGATTAGGTGTACAAGTATTTGAATTTGTTGATGGCTATTTAGATCTGGAGTTTAGTTGAATTTGATGAAGGCTGAGGTGATTGGGTTGATAACGATGGATAAATAATATGCATAAGTGTTTAGTAGGTTTTGGGTGTTTCTATAGATATTAAAATTGCGAGATGAGAAATAATGATATTACAAAACTTCGATCGATTAATTCTCGGGCTTGGTCATGTGCCCTTGTCGGGCTTCCCCAGGTAGTGTGATGATTGGGGGCAATATCTAGACTATATCATGAGATTCAATTTTCCAGGTGTTGAGGTTGATTAGGAGTGGCTAGGAGGCCTGAGTCAAAATGTGGCTTGAGGTCGGTGTTAGAGATTGAAATCCACACTAGGAGGAAATTTTCTCCTTAAAATTACAAGATAAATAAAGTGATCTTTGAAATTTTGTATTGTTTCATTCTCAGGTTTTGCAATAAAGTGATGTTTTAAATTTTTAATTGTGTCATTCTCAGGTTTTGCTTGGATAAACAATAATTTGAGATTTAGATCCCTTATATTCAAGGGATAGAGCTAGGTTATCGTGAGGCAATGTGTGAAAGGGGCATGGTTTATGATGCATAGTGTGCAGATCTATTCATCCAACTAGGTTGTTTTGCAAGGAGTGGTGGGTTATGAAGATTTGTTAGTGTGGAAGCTCAGGGTCCCAATATAACTCACCTACATGCTTTTTGTGGCTTTGGAAATCTGCATGGGCTCTTTTGATTCTCTTTAGAGTCTAGACATCAAATGTTTCATTTAAATTTCTCTTCTAGTGAGGCTAAAATCCTTCGCTTATCAATTAAAGAGACCGGTCTCTTCTTTGGGCTTCTAAATTTTGCTTTTTTGTGGCTTTGGAAATCTGCATGGGCTCTTTTGATTCTCATTAGACATCAAATGTTTCATTTAAATTTCTCTTCTAGTGAGGCTAAAATCCTTTGCTTACCAATTAAAGAGACTGGTCTCTTCTTTGGGCTTCTAAATTTTGCTCAAGTGAAGAGATCGTTCTTTCCTTTGGGCTTCTAGGTTTTACTTCAACTACTTTATGAAGTAGAGATACACTTTGGGGTTTGGGAAGTTTGTAGTTACAAGTTTTTAATTTTTGTTTCTTTTCGGACATCAATTGTTGTACAAGTTTTCTTTTGTTTCTTTCAGACATCAATTATTGTACAAGTTTCCTTTGTTTCTTTTCAGATATCTATTGTTTCATTCACTTTTCTCTTGTGACTCAACAATCCTCTGCTTATTAAAGAGACTGTTATCTCCTTTGGGTTTCAAGATTGTTCTCGAACTACCTTTGGAAGTAGAGATATTTGTGGCTGGTATCATAAAGGAAAATATTAAATGCTATTAGTTTTATGGGAACAGGTTCAGTGTCATAGAGATTGCTTTTACCAGTGAGCAGAAATTTAATCCAGATAGTTATGGGGTTTGGGGTTTATGTATGTGTGATTTTCATAATTTCATGAAAGTGTGGATCAAGTTTTGACAAATGTCTATTATATTTTTCTTAAGCTATAGCTCCAATCTGAGCGTTTATTTTCTTTATAGAAATTATGTGATCTAACGTTTTTTTTGCTGATTACTGGCGACATAAGTCCTTTTATCTTTATCTGGACTTCTGAGAGTAGTGCTTATCAATTGCTGTATTCTAAGTGTTTATTTTCTTTTCTACGAGTGTTTATTTTCTTTTCTACGAGTGTTTATTTTCTTTGTAGAAATTACATGTGATCTTTATTTTTTAATTATTGTCATCCTAAGTCCTGTTATCTTTATTTGGACTTCTGAAAACAGTGCTAATCATTTGCTGTATTCAGGTGGTGGTAGATTTCACTGCAACATGGTGTGCACCTTGTCGAGCCATCAGTCCAGTGTTTGTTGAGCTATCAAAGAAGTTCCCAGAAATATTTTTCTTGAAGGTTGATGTGGACCAATTGAGGGTATAATCATCTAATCACCACACTATGAATGCCTGGTTCAAGAGAGATATTTGAAATAGTGATTTTTTTTCTGAATTACATCTTTTCTTTCACAAATTTATTCCTAGTATTGTTAGGTGAATTTTATCTGTCAGGAAGGTGGTAAATGAAGAATGATTGCGCTTAAATGTATCAGATTAATCAATGTAGAGCAGATCAATGAAACCATGCCTCAATATATGCTTTTGCAGGATGTAGCTCAAGAGTGGGATGTGGAGGCCATGCCTACATTTATCTTTATCAAGGATGGAAAAGCTGTTGATAAGGTTGTGGGTGCAAAGAAAGAAGAACTTGAGAGAAAAGTTGCAGCCCTTGCTACAGAGGCAGCCCCTGCTGCTGCACAAGCCTAGGCGCTGTTTTGATATGCTATAGGTTATGCTATTATTTATTGAATTAAAATCAGTAGTCGTGGATATGCTGCAAACATTTAAACTGGACAGATAATATTGTATGTTTCTCGGTATTTATCTATCAGAATCTATTGACGGATTGCTATTAGCTTCTTGCAATCTACTAAAAGCGTTGGTACTTCACTTTTCTGTGTTGGGATAAATGTAATCGAATGATAATGCTGATTGATGGTTTTATCTGTATGCTAGTGTTAAGGACACAAAACGGTCTCCTTTTGCAGAGAAAATCACTAGAAACATTTCTTACTCTGCCTGGTATGAGAAATTTCACTAACTCATTCAAGTGCTGCTATTGAAGCTTGATGTTTTTTGTTTCTCTACTGCTGCTATTGAAGCTTGATGGTTTTTGTTTCTCTACAGTTTTTTCTTTCATTCGGTCTCAAGTCTTTATCCACATGTTTAGGAATAAGTTAATAACCTATATTGGAAATTTTGTACTTTTTTCAAGTCTTTATCCACATGTTTAGGAATAAGTTAATAACCTATATTGGAAATTTTGTACTCTTTTCAAGTCTTTATCCACATGTTTAGGAATAAGTTAATAACCTATATTGGAAATTTTGTACTCTTTTCAAGTCTTTATCCACATGTTTAGGAATAAGTTAATAACCTATATTGGAAATTTTGTAATCTTTTGTAATCTTACTAGTACAATATTAGGAAAGATTAAATATTAGAAGTTCTTCATAAAAATGTAATTTTTAGGAATAATAAACCATAAATATGAGCTATTTTTAATGCTATTACTAAAATATATTTATTTCTTTTATATAAAGACAAGGTAAAATACTTAAAAATATATATTAAAAAAGATGTGGTCTTACCCAGACAGTCATATGTTAGATATTAGAAGCTTTATACAAAATTTATTTCCAAAAAAAGGCAAGAGTCAAAGGAAGCCGTGGGAAGACCCAGGCAGTCCTATGTTACATATTAGAAGCCTTCAAAATTTATTTCCAAAAAAGGCAAGAGTCCCCTATAGCACGTGGATAAACTGAGGAAGCAACCATAAGCATGAAGAAAACATATAAGTTGTGACTTGACTGGCCACTTCCATTGCCATGTCATCACGTTCCAATCCATCTTTTGGTCTGTGTGGTTGTTCTGCCAAAAGAGGCAAGAGTCCCCTATAGCACGTCGATAAACCGAGGAAGCAACCATAAGCATGAAGAAAACATATAAGTTGTGACTTGACTGGCCACTTCCATTGCCATGTCATCACGTTCCAATCCATCTTTTGGTCTGTGTGGTTGTTCTGCCATTGTAACAGCAGTTTGCAACAGTCTCGTCATCTCCAGCGATTTCCTTACAGTCTCGTCATCTTCAGCGTTTCCTTAACAGAACTTGTTATAAGATTGGGTGACCTGTGGAAGACTGAGACCTTTTGGCAAATCCAAGGATAATGTTTAGTCTTAAGCCAATTTGTCATATTTTATCAATCTCTTCCAACTCATATTTTTGCTTCCCCAAATGAATGCGCAAGTATCGTATTAATTGTCTGAATCCCTCAATTTGACTGTTCATTATGCGGAGACTCTTTTTGTTTCCCTATTCTCATCCCTGTCTCCATGCCTCGAGCTGTATGGGTGTGCCATATTCCAATGCAGAGCAGTCACTCAAAAAATGATTTCGGGGGAGTATATCAAAACCCAGAATTATAACAGCACGACAAAAACAGACTCCAAATAGGGGAAGGCTCCAAAGTACAATAATACAGACTTGATGAGATGGCACTTGGCAGTCCAGTTGATTGATGGTCAAGATTAAGAAGTGAACCTCTGTAGGAAAGGGTGTTGGCATCCCTCTGCACGTCCTAAAGGAACGACCATGATGAGAAGGTAACTGAGTAGAGATCACACCTAATCGGAAACTTTATGTGCAACATCACACTCCTGTCATTGCTAGATGATATCTCACCTTCCCAATTGATATTTTGCAGGGGGATTAAAACTCTTCATTGTGAGAGGGATGCTACAAATAGGGCAGTCCTCCATTTCACAGCTCAGTAATGTTGAGGAGACTCTTAATCATGATCGTTCCTCGAAAGCCTCAAGTGGAATGTCACACAAAACTTTGCAATGGTGAAATATTAAACCTTGGATCATCATCTCATTAAACTATGTGATCAACTGCATTACTTGGGATCCCATTTTGTCCAATTTTTTACTAGGACTTCCTTGTCTAAGTACATAGCCTCGTTGGCCTTGATATTTGTAATACCCCAATTTTGACCCTTAGGAAATATTGGTCCTAATGTAAATATTGTATACACACGTTGTATGTTTCCCTAGCGTGGAGCTCAAGGCCAAGGCCCCGCTAGTTTATGCTCGAATTTTATTTTAAATTAGACACGCTGATATTTTGTTACCCACGTGCTATTAATCCATGGGATATTGTAAATTGATGTAAATATTTAACATTGAAATAAAATACCAAAAACTGGCTATGGAGGCAACGAATGAGAAGGGGTCACGTGTATCCACTAGGGAGTGGTGAGGGGGCTATGGGACTAAACCCTAGGTTGTCATTTGTCATTATGAGAACCCATTGACTTCCCTAGGTGACATTAATGCCTGGTGTAAGAAAGTCGTTGAGATTTTCATCCCATGGCTTCAATGGAGCATGGGCAGTCCTGAAATTCGTATGGGTGGGCATGGGCTTTGTTTGCTTGGGCAAGAAGTCACTCAACCTCATGGGAGGTTGCTTGATTCTCACCCCATTCCATTGTGAAACTACCTAGCACCATTCTGCATCCAAAAACGAGTGCCAGCAGTGAGAGAACCAGAAAATCGCGACCTTGAGAGAACCCAGATTTTGAAAGACCAAAAACGCCCAGATTTAGCAGGGGACAAGGAAATCCAATGGGGGATCCATTAGCATGAACCTTGGGGCGAATTTGGGAGCATTAGCTACCCCGAAATCAATAGGAAAACCCAGTTTTTGTAGTTCAGAAAACCAGTGACGGATTTGAGAATTTGGTGAGCAGAATGGTGAGAAATCAAGTTGGGAATGACTATGTAGAGGTTGGGTGTGCTTGATAAACCCAGTGAAGGCTAGGATCTCAAGGATTAACAACCAGACCTTTCTATGCCCATCCTAAAGAGCACTGGAGGGAAGAGTTGCCTGAGGGACTGTGTAACAGAGAAGGGAATCTTCCTTGTGTTGGATGTGGTAGGTAATGTGGGTGCCTGACTGTTGAACTCACTTGAGATGCCTGTAGCTTTGTGGTTGAGCTCATTGGCTTAGCGTTACCCTCCTCTATCTTCTTGGATGCTTGACCGGAACCATGGCTGTGAGTGAACCCAGCTAGTCCTCCTTAGTGGATACACAGCCCAGCTCGGGGGTGATCTCTCAGCTGAAGAAATATAGGCTGGATAGAGATCTACGGTTGGGAGGAACGCTGCTCTTCCATAGCCAGTCGTTTGGACCGTTACAATTCAAGATGAGTATTCTTGTGATTTAATTTATATACAGTCCGTGTTTTGCAATGCATTCATGATTAATGAAACGAAAGGCATCATGTTTATGCAATATGATAATTAATGACTGTTTTTTATCTGTTGAATGCATGATGAAACTATGTGCATATGTGAAGTTTAATTCCGCTGTGTAGTTATTGAGTTTAAGTCTGCACCCATAAGTTTTAAATTGCATGCGTTATGAGTCAAATTATTGGGGCTAAGTCTTTACAAAACTCTGTTTGTTGTTAACGTTTCCTTCCCTGCATTTGATGATGGAAGGGGGCATTACAGTTTGGTATCAGAGCTGCGTTGCAGCATTGGGGCCTCTATGGGCCAAATCTGATAGAGTTTTTCCTAAGTCTGTTTTGGAAAATGTTTTTTTAAGTCTGTTTCTGGAAATTTTTGTTTTAAGTTAGTTTCGGGAAGTCATCCCGAAACTGCGGAAAGGTTCCGCGAACCTTCTCGCAATTGCGGAAGAGTTCCGTGAACCTTCCCGCAATCGCGGAAGAGTTCGGCGAACCTTCCCGCAATTGTGGAAGAATTCAGCGAACCGCTCCGAAACAACGGAGAAAAATTCGTTTTTGTGAAAAATTTTCAAGTGTCGGCGTCGAACGGAAACTTTTTCGGAAGGAATTCTTTTTCGAAATTGCGGAAGGAATTCTCTTCCGAAATTTCGGAAGGATTCCGCGAATCGTTCCGCAACGCGGAAGAGTTCGGTGAGTCGTTCCGAAGTTGCGGAAGACTTCGGCGAGTCGTTCGACAACCGCGGAAGACTTCGCCGAATCGTTCCGCAATTGCGGAAGACTTCGGCGAATCGTTTCGAAATTGCGGAAACATTCCGCCAGTCGTTCCGCAAAAGCTTTCCGCAAAAAACCGACCGAAAACCCCGGAAGCATTCCGCGAACAGCTCCGAAGTTGCGGAAGCCTTCACCGAATGGCTCCGCAATTGCGGGAGCCTTCGTCGAATGGCTCCGCAACTGCGGGAGCATTCGCCGAATGGCTCCGCAACTGCGGAAGCCTTCGCCGAATGGCTCCGCAATTGCGGGAGCGTTCGGCAAATCGCCCCGCCATTGCGGAAGCGTTCGGCGAACTGCTCCGCAATTGCGGAAGCGTTCGACGAACTGCTCCGCAATTGCGGAAGCTGTCGCCGAACCGCCCCGCTATTGCGGAAGGCTTCAGCCAACCGCCCCGCAGTTGCGGAGGGATAGGGGGAGCACCGGGGCTCATAATGGGATGATTTCTATGGGGCTCGGAGGCCATTGACGGGGGCCATGAAAGAACCAGTGAAGACCCCGAGCCCATTAGATTCCAATTTGACAGAAAAAGGGGAATAGTGACTTTTGAAGGACAGAGTCCCGAGGCTTGACAGAAGGTCGGTTTGAGCTGAAATTGATCAGGCGCGGCCATGAAGCAGGCACAATGTTAAGTTCTGAATCTTGGAACCAAACTCCAAAGGATGTGGAGTCGGGGTGAGCAAGAAGGCCAAAAAGCACTGTTACGGGCCAGTTTTTCGGGATTTTGAAAAGCTTGTGGGTAGTAAAAGTGACCCTAGATGTGGGAGTCAGAAATTTTACTGAGCTAGACATTTCATATTCTCATTAAGACGGACAACTTCCGTTAGACGAAGATTTCCCAGAAATGCATCGTTTGGGAGATCGCCAGTTTTGGCCCAAAATTTGGAATTTTGGAAAAATGTGAAAAGTGAGAAGTAGTAAAACCCAGAAATTCACAGAAGATGAATGGTGCATCGGATTTGGAATCCATAAATTGCTGAGTGTTCCTTGTTATATGGACTAACTTCGCCCGATAGATAAGTTTTTGTGATTCCTCGTAGATTTTCTTCCACAGGTGGCTGAAGTTGGCCTTCGGGACCAAAATACAATTGTGTAAACTGTGCAGAATTATTGGTAAGAGTTGTCATTTTTGAAACAACGCTGTTTCCACACCCGATGTCGGAATCGAACACGGGGACAGGCATTGGAAAGCTTGTCTAGCAAGGAATACTGGAGTATGACCGGAATTTGAATTGGGTTATCAGACATCATAGATAATTAGGGCAGAAAAGTGCCGGTGATTGTTTTGTCAAATTAATGACAATATGGGCAATTTTCAGAATTTGCATGAATGGGCAAAAGAATTGAATAAGTAACAACTATGTGAATTATTCCATGAGTTAATTATGTTAAATATTGATTGTTGTATATTCCTAGATGCATTTTTATGAGGTCTAACAAATATTATAATAATGCACAGTGTTTGCAGCTCATAAAGTTTATAATTGTAGCAGAGGTAAGATGGTGACCATTAATGATGCTCAAGATTCTTATGAACACGAAGAAGACGTTCTAGGAGAAAATGTGCATGAAGGGAATGCGGAGACTGAATCCAATGGGAGAAGGGAGCAGGTGACTCCTCAAAATTTGGTTGAAACCATGGTGAGCTTCAATGAAAGATTGATGAAGGCTCAAGAAGAACAACACCAACTCAATGCTGCTATTTTACAAAGCTTCACTGATATGCAGCATAAGATAAACCTTGGGTCCAACCCAAGCAATATGGGTGAAGAGGGAAGAGATGCAGGGAGTCATTCTAGAGGTCGTTCGAGGAGGAGGACTCCAAGCCCAAGGAAGAGTTCGGTGAGCAGAAAACATAAAGCATCTTCATCAAGATCTTCTTCCAGCAGGTCGTGTGACTCCAAATGTTCTAGGGGAAGTCCCAGACATGCACCTAAGGGATTGGACGGAAGAAAGAAGTTCAAGGGCATCCCCTAGGGAGAATTCAGGAAGGCAAGACCTCCCACATTTGATGGGGAAGGAAAGACTGGCCAAGAGGCAGAAGCATGGCTTCTGGGAATGAAGAAATACTTCAGAATTCAAGACTACTCAGGAAATGAAAAAGCCAGAATTGCCATTTACAACTTAAATGGCAGAGCTTCCATTTGGTGGGACAATCTCTTGCAAGTGAAAGGGATCAATGAAAGAAGGATCAGTTGGGAAAGATTTAAGAGGTACTTCAAGGAGAAATACCTTTCTGCTAGGTATTATGACGGTAAGAGAAAAGAGTTTAATGAACTCAGGTTGGGACAAAAATCTATGGAACAGCATGTCCACAAATTCTTGGAATTACTGAGGTATGTTGACTATATCAAAGATGAGAGAGTAAAAATCCAATGCTTTCTTGGGGGTCTACCTCAGAGTTTCAGAGATCGTATTGAGTTTGTTAATCCACCAAGTTTGGATGAAGCCATTAGGATGGCAATGCACTGCTATGAGCAAAATAAAGGAAAAACAGAGGCTAACCCAACATGGAAAGGAAAGCCAAGAGAGAAGTTTGATCAGAAGAAGGATGGCTCCAAGCCACCATTCAGAGGTCAGCCTAGAACCTTTCCACAGGGGCAACAAGCAAGGAGTGGATTCAAACCAGTGGTGGCAGTAGACAAAGCATCAAAGGGACCACTTCAGTGTTGGGGATGTGGAGAAAACCACATGTTGAAGGATTGTCCACATGGGAAAAACAATGCTCGAAAGTTGAACAACCTGAAGGGAGTAGCTACGGTGGAGGACATGGCAAGGGCAGCACCTCGGATTTATGCAGCGTTGGATAATCATCAAGCAGACCATCAGTCCTCAGTGGTGGAAGTCGAAGGTAAGATTGCTACGCAATCTATTTCTGTTTTGATTGATCCAGGATCTACTCATAGTTATGTTTCTCCAAAAGTGGTTGAAGGTTGTTCTCTTAGAAAAATAAAGCATAATAAGTCTTGGCTAGTGCAACTAGCCACGGGAACCAAGAGAAAAGTAAGTGAGGTAGTGATGGAGTGTCCCATAGAATTGAATGGACTCCACACATATGCTGAATTGAATGTGTTACTATTGGGATCCTATGATGCATTAATTGGCATGGATTGGTTAGAAAAACATAGAGCCAAATTGGACTGTTATGAGAAAGCACTTGAGTGCATTGATGAAAAATGGAGGCCAACATTGGTAAAAGGGATTCCCAAGCAAGTTTCAGTAAGGAAGATTTCAGCCCTGCAGTTGAAAAAGTTTTATAAGAAGGGTTGTCAATTATATGTAGTCCATATGCCAGATTCATTAGAGGACAAAGGGCCAAGGCTAGAAGACTTCAGGATATTGCAAGAGTTCCAAGATGTGTTTCCGGATGAGGTACCAGGGTTTCCACCGACGAGAGATATTGAGTTTATCATCGATCTTGTTCCGGGGGCAGCGCCGACTTCCAAAGCTCCTTATAGAATGAGTACACCGGAGTTGGTGGAATTGAAAATGCAGCTGCAAGAATTAATAGATAAAGGGTATATCAGGCCTAGTGTGTCTCCTTGGGGAGCACCGGTGTTATTTGTCAAGAAGAAAGATGGGACTTTAAGGCTGTGTGTATTGATTACAGGCAGCTCAATAAAGTGACAGTTAAGAACAAGTATCCATTACCAAGAATTGATGACTTGTTCGATCAAATGAAGGAAGCCAAATTATTTTCAAAGATTGACTTGAGGTCTGGCTACCATCAAGTGAGGATTAGAGAAGAAGACATTCACAAGACGACTTTCAGAACTAGATATGGTCATTATGAGTTCACTGTGGTTCCATTTGGCCTTACCAATGCACCTGCCACATTCATGTGTCTCATGAATAGTGTATTCAACAAATATTTGGACAAGTTTGTGATTGTGTTTTTAGATGACATTCTTGTCTACTCAAGAAATGAAGAAAAACACGAGGAACATCTAAGAATGGTGCTGCAAGTTCTTAGAGAACATCAGCTGTATGCCAAGTTAAGCAAGTGTGAATTCTATCAAAAGAGGATTCAATATTTGGGTCATGTCATTTCAGAAGAAGGAATTGCAGTGGATCCAGAGAAGATTAATTCCATCATGGATTGGCCAACTCCAAGAAATGTTTCAGATGTTAGATCTTTTATGGGCCTTGCTGGTTACTACAGAAGGTTTATTGAAGGATTCTCCAGGATAGCGCATCCGATCACTTCATTGCAAAGGAAGAACATCAAATTTGTATGGTCTGAAAAATGTGAAAAAAGTTTTCAGAAATTAAAGGAGTTACTTACTAGCGCTCCTGTTTTGAAGATAGCCGATCCAAGGAAGGATTTTGTAGTATGCACAGATGCTTGCATTGAAGGACTGGGTGGGGTTCTCATGCAAGAAGGAATTGTGATTTGCTATGAATCCAGGAAATTAAAAGAGCATGAAAAGAATTATGCCACACATGATTTAGAACTAGCAGCCATAGTGCATGCTCTTAAGATGTGGAGACATTACTTGATGGGGAGAAGATTCGAGCTTAGAACAGACCACATGAGCTTGAAGTATTTGTTGAGCAGCCAAACTTGAATGCTAGGCAAGCTAGATGGATGGAATTTCTTTGTGAATTTGATTTTGAAATTAAACATGTAAAGGGGAAGGAGAATAAGGTCGCAGATGCTCTTAGCAGAAAATTTCATGTTTCAGCAGTAAGTATGTGCAAATCAGATATGAAGACAAGAGTTCTTGAAGCCCAAAACGGTGACGAAACTTGCCTTCAAATTAAAGAGAAGTTGCAGCATGGTAATGTGGATGAAAAGTGTGTAGGATATCAGCTGGGTGAAGACATCATCCTCATCTACAAAGATAGGTTGTACATTCCAAATCATGCAGATTTGAAGAAACTAGTGATGGTTGAAATACACCAAATGCCGTACTTTGGACACCCAGGATATCAGAAGACTATAACAGCAGCAAGAAAGCATTATTTTTGGAATGGCATGAAGGACATAGCTAAGTACATTGCTAGGTGTCAGAAGTGCCAACAAGTCAAGGCTGAACACCAACATCCAGCAGGGTTATTGCAGCCCTTACCCATTCCGGAATGGAAGTGGGAAGTGATCTCCATGTATTTTATAACAGGTCTGCCCATGACAGTAAAGAAGCATGATTCAATCATGGTTGTGGTGGATAAGCTATCAAAGGTAGCTCACTTTATTCCAGCGAAGTCCACTCACAAGGCTAGTGACATTGCGAACATCTTCATGAGAGAGATATTCAGATTGCATGGATTGCCTAAGGCAATAATTTCTGATCGTGATACAAAGTTCACCTCCAAATTTTGGAAGGGATTATTTCAGGAATTGGGAACTAAATTGAATTTCAGTACAGCTTACCATCCTCAAACGGATGGCCAAACCGAGAGGGTGAATCAGGTTCTTGAAGACATGTTGAGAATGTATGTGATGGACAAACCGTTCAAGTGGGAAGATTATTTACACTTGGTTGAATTTGCGTACAATAATGGACACCATGCATCCTTGGGAATGAGTCCATTTGAAGCATTGTATGGCAGGGGATGCAGGACGCCAGTGAATTGGGATGGCCCAGTGAACAGGGTAGTGCTTGGACCAAAGATGATCAAGGAAATGGAACAGGAAATTGTTAAAATCAGGCAGAATTTAAAGGCAGCTCAGGACAGGCAAAAGAGTTATGCAGATTTGAAAAGAGTACATAAGGAATTTCAGATTGGGGATCATGTTTACTTAAGAGTGAAACCAAGGAAGAGTTCCCTCAAGTTGGGGAGTTGTGCCAAGTTGTCACCAAGATATTGTAGGCCATTTGAAGTCCTTGATAGGATAGGGCCAGTTGCATATAGAATTGCATTGCCTGCTAGCATAAGAGCTCATAATGTCTTCCATGTATCTTTGCTTAAGAAGTATGTACATGATCCTAATCATATGATTGATTGGAATGTGATACAGGTGGAACCCGAGGGAGAGTTCCAAGTAGAACCTATGCGCATCCTCGACAAGAAGGTCACATTGCTCCGGAACATAATGATTTTAATGCTTTCCTATCCCCATATTCACCTATACAAATAAAATTTTAAAATTAGATAAACATCTCTAACCCTTTGATAAACCTTATTTATTGATATGAGAGGATAACACTGATAAACCTTATTTATTGATATGAGAGGATAATACACATAATCATCATTAGTAATTAAGAAAAAAATTGTAATGAGAAAACTTAAATAAAGGTTTGAAAAGTAACTTAGTAGTGTATAAAGTGAGTGAGATATAAAAAATGTTCACATGTTTGCTTCACTACAAAACATCTTTGGTACACCTTTGTGCAATCATCTTTGGCAACTTCAAAATGGAAGGCTATAGGTCAAGATATGAGCCAAAGCTATCAATATATCCTATGATAACTACACCTTGGAGTGAGAGAAAAATGTGTTGGGCCTTAGGGATTGGGAGTGAATTTGCTTCACTACAAAACATAGTTGGTCCACTTTTGTGCAATCATCTTTGGAAACTTCAAAATAGAAGCCTATACTTCAAGATATGAGCCAAAGATATAAATATATCCTAGGATACACCTTGGAGTGAGAGAAAAATGTGTTGGACCTTGGGGATCGGGAGTGAAGTTTATGAGAAAACTTAGTAATATGAAAATGAAGCATTTTGAGCTTGATGCATCTATTTTTTCCATGTCTAATATGATGGTAAGACCTAATACTTTTGTAAATATGCTCTTGAAGACCTATTGTTGCATGCAACCTTGTTGATCATTTTAAAGATTCTTATTGAGTAAAGACATCAAGGAACTAGGTTTCTAATGCAAGTTCATACCTAGGGCTATAAGTTAGTGTATATATATTATATAAATTTATGTTTTTTACCAAGATTTTAGATAGTACACTTGTTAGGATTGGAGCAAGGAGATAATCCTATATATTGAGTATTTGTTTAAAAGTTTTGACTGAAAACTTCCTTCTCTCAACATTGTAAATAAAATGTACCGAAGTTTTATGAGAATAGCCACAATGTTTGTTCTTCCAAATAATCATTATTATTAATTTTTTTAAACAGTAACAAGTAGAAAATTTGTACGAAAAGGCTGCACTAAGACTGTACAACAAAGTAATACAAAAAAGAGAGTCAACCTAGGAATGAACACTAGTGTTTCCATCATACAAAAAGTTTTCAAAACTTGACTATTTTCCTTCTTCAAGGAATCCTTGAAACTACTAAAAGTATACACAAAAAATAACGCCTTAAAAAATAATTGATTTACAAAACTTGACAGAAAATCATTGAAAAATATGCTGACTTTGAGCTTCTCCCGTGATCTTTAGTTGCTTGGTGCATTGCAGGATTCTCTGACTCTATCTTTGAACAACTAGGAATCTGTATCTTCTTCTTTAGTGTCCTTTTGAGTTGATCTTAATGATATTTGATGGTTTGAAGCCGCTAAATGAGAGTATTTGAGGATGTTGTCAATGATGTATCTAAGCAACAAGCACTTTGCCACTAGAGTTTGAATTTGTCTTTGTTGCTATAGTAAGATTACGACGACCTCATAATTTTGTGAACTACAATGACGTTCATTGCTATGCACCATGTTGGCAAGGGAGATAATTGAATATATGTTCTCATTGATATAATCTTCTTGACAATGAAGAACCCTATGCATGATGTAAATAGCTCATTGACATTTATTATGGCATCCTGAGAAATCCATTTTTCTTTGGAATTCCCATGGCTACTCAAAGAAAAACAAATGTATGAACCCACGATTGGTTTAATTTCCTGAAACACTATCTGTAGGAAATAGGGGTATCCCAAAGAAGCCACATATTGTTGAAAATAAACCAAATTATGAGCTATTCACCCAACCCAAGTCGATCAACCAATTAAAATCTTTGATTTTCTCAACTAAGTACTGATTACCACTACTATCTCCTTCCCAAATATTAGACAAAATACATGCCATGGGTTAAGACAAACCTACACTATCATCTCGCAATTAGTCAAGTATATAGCTAGACTTGGGGCACTGTATAAATCCCTACAATTCTTAGGAAGTCCAAGGTCTCAACAAAACACAAATAATCCTAAGAATGACCAAGTGTGGCATTCAAAGAGCCAATCCTGCCACCTAAAACATATATATGTGGATGTCCATAGATGGAAAGCACAACCAAACCACCTAATACCAAAGAGACATACCTTGTAATCATTGAGCCAAGGAGAGTTGTCAAATCACCCAACAATAAATGCAAGAGACCAAGCCAAGCTCGAATAGGAACGGGGATGGACAAGGGTACAAAGCCCCATTATCCCACCTTTATCCATGGAACAAATGTTGAAGCATTCAAAAGGATGGGACTTTGAGTGGTATGGCATGTGTGATTCCACCCCATGCATGTCCTACTCCTTTAATGCCTTCTCTCGCAATTAGTCAAGCATAGAGCTAGACTTGGGGCACTGTATAAATCCATACAATTCTTAGGAAGTCCAAGGTCTCAACAAAACACAAATAATCCTAAGAATGACCGAGTGTGGCATTTAAAGAGCCAATCTTGCCACCCAAAATATATATATGAGGATGGCCATGGATGGCAAGCACAACCAAACCACCTAATACCAAAGAGCCATACCTTGGAATCATTGAGCCAACGAGAGTTGCCAAATCACCCAACACTAAATGCAAGGGACCAAGCCAAGCTCGAATAGGAATGGGGATGGACATGGGTGCAAAGCCCCATTATCCCACCTTTATACATGGAACAAATGTTGAAGCATTCAAAAGGATGGGACTTTGAGTGGTATGGCATATGTGATGCCACCCCATGCTATCCTACTCCTTTAATGCCTTCTCATTGTCGCCAATTTCAACCTTGTTCACAATGCTCTGTGGCCAACAACATGCATGGGGTAATAATTTCAACCTTGTTGTATGGCATGTGTGATGCCACTTGATGCATGTCCTACTCCTTTAATGACTTCTTGTTGTCACCAATTTCAACCTTGTTCACAATGCTATGTGGCCAACATCATGCATGGGGTAATAATTGAGTATACGTGGTGTCATTAGAGTAAATTTGGGGTCTAAATTGGGCCTCATAAGAAAAAGAGTCATTAACGAGTTGGAATTTAAAACCAATAGAATTTCAAGAAAATGAGTCAACGATAATCGTTGACTTGACATATTTTTCATTAAAAAACTACTTTTTTAATTTGTATATTCTCTCGTTGTGGTTTTACTCAAATTCTGCATCCAATGAGTATCCACGCTGCATACTTTTGATGGATCCCACCCCATGAAAAATGAGAAATACATAAAAAACATGTTACTTAAAAGTAACACATTTTTTAAAAATACATTTCTCTTTTTCATGGGGTGGGATCCATCAAAAGTATGCAGTGTGGGTACTTGTTAGATGCGGAATTGAATTCCACATCCAACGAGTGCTCCCGCTCAAATTTGAGTAAATCCACAAAGAGATAAATTGAAAATACGAAAAAATAGTTTTTAATCTTTTCCTCCAAATTTGATAACTCTTATTTTATTATTTTAACTATTATTTAATTATTTTCCTTAGGATGCCCATTTTAAACTCCAAATTTACTCTAATAATTTCATTGCTTAAACCTTAAGGGATTGAGAGATATCCAACCTCCTTATTTGTTTTCAATTGGCCTTCTGCCATTTGAGTTGTTTTATTGGCTTGTATATCAACCTCTCTATTAAGATATTGAAGTACATGATAAAACTTAATATTTTTAAACAAAAGGCTTCATTTTTTTGTCCTAGAGATTGCTTTAGCTAGAGAGTCTTCCAATAATATATGTTCTTTGTTCATAAGCTTTATTATTATTGTCAAGTCCCCCATTACTATTAGAGAGTCCTACGCTGGAATATTTGAAATAATGCATAAACCCCAACTTAATTATTGATTATAGTTATAAGACCAAAGCATAACTTATTTCCAAAATTCCTCCAATATCTTAAATTTTTATCAATTAATATTGAAATATTATATTATGAAATCATTATTATAAAATCACAAAAATAAATAAAAATAAAAATGTTAATGTCTCACAAATGTTCAAATAATAAAGCCTCAAATATTTTAAGTGAGGTTCACAACAAGGTCCTTACCTATAATAAATTCTCATAGACGAGGTACAAAACATGATCATTACTTACAATAATAGAAAAATAATTGAGTGTAATGTATTATAAGCTTTCTCTACATCGTTGAGAAACACGATGAGAATGTAGAAAAATATCATTTGATTAGGTAATAGCAAAGTATCTAGGAACAAAATTAGTCTATTTGCTAGCAGATTGTCAAGTTTAAATAATGTGAAAAGACTTTTCCAAATAAGAGCCACGAGGTTGGAATGCCCTTGACATTTCTACTAGCTCATAAGCGATGCTTGTACATGTCATTGTCTATTTAATGATATCTATGTTATCAATCCCAATGTTCATCTCATTTGTGTGCATTTTTTAATGTTTACTATGAGCTATATTTGTTATCTTTTTTTTTTCTCAATATGTACGCACACCTCCGTTTGCTAATTTAACCTTTGTATTGCATTAGAATTCATGGAAAGCTACCTCATGGTATATTCATGGTTGGATAAAAAAAACCAATGCTTGTAAAACGCAATGGTGTTGGAATAGAACAAACCAAAATATGTTAGCAACCAATTCATTCCTGAAGGGGAAAAAACATGCAAACGACTGGGCTTTCTTGTTATTATGTTGTACATAAGAATATCATGAGAGAATATCATGAGAAACAAATGTAGGAGATGAAAGGTCATTTTTAATTGCTAGCACAAGTTACCTGACTATGCAACAAGGACAGATTGAAGGACCCCTTTTGAAATTCAACATGAAGGACAAAAATTTGAGGCTATATGAATGCATTTTGTTGTCACCTGTTTTGCGCAAGGATTTTTGTGGTGGAAGGGGGTTTGTGTGGTTGACAGTCTAGTACCATAAAATATTGGATAAAAGAGATGCACATCTAGGGTTATTATATCATGACATTTGTGGAAGAAATAGGAGACATTCGAATGTGGAGAAGCACAACAAATTTTTAGTTGTGGGGACAAGCAGTAGCGATGTATGGATATATGTCACTTCTCCTCGTTTGTGTGAAAATATTGTAACCCCTCCATGCAACGACTTGACTGCTAGAATCTATGGAGGTGTAGATACCCCACCTCCCTCCAAATATGAACCCATAACCTCCTAGGAGGGAACACATGTTCTTAATCCATTAGGCCCAATTAACTTGTATATGTTATAGTCATAACCCATAATCCATTTTAACACTTGTTTTGAATATGTTTGAAAAAAGAGTATTACTCTCATGGGAAACGAATATGTAGCTTTTGGTTGGAGAATTTAAGAAGGCTTATGGAAACTTAGGAATCTCTTGGGTATTTATATTTTGTAATGAAGCAAGCTAATCGTTAGACATGTTGCACTTTCATGACAGAAGCAGTAGATGGAAACAAAATTGTATGTTCAACCAGATGATCCACGTGATCCATATAGCAAGCCAAAGTGCTCAAATTTGAATGAAAAGGTGAGAATGTCCCTGCAGTTGCTAAAGCTATTTCTATGAGACAAAATTTATATAAATATGATACTTTGCCACAAAATTGTAATAGAAAAGAAAATTATTTTCCCACAAAATTACTTAGCCATCAAATCGATTTCATTACTTAGACATCAAATTGATTTCATTACTTAGCCATCAAATCAATTTCTCAATGTTTTTTTGAAACAAAGATAATTGGAAAAGATGCAAAACTTGTGCGAAGCATCCCTCTTCATGATAAAAAACCTAATTTGTTACATCTTAAATATGGATACATCCACGTAGACTTGGAGAAGGGTGTAGCATATGTGTAAACACAAATGGCTTCATTGAAATAGGTAGAACAAACAACCTTCATTGAAATAGGTAGAACAAACAACCTTCACTATGATCACTCAACCAAATTCATAAAATAATTGCAACAAATTAATCATTATTATTAATACTTAATTAAAAAATAATATATTTAATCTATATAATTATTACCATGCAAACTATCATTTTTAAACTGAAACATATAATCAAATCAATTTTGTAGTATACAAATTCTACGTAGACTAGTGAGTTAACGACATATAGTAATTTGGTAAAATATCCTAGTCACAACGAATTAAACAATCACTCTCAACGCATTGGAATAAAAGTAAACGAAAGTATATGAACAGATGTCCAAGGAAATACCCATCCAAAACTTTAGTTTAGTGTAAAGAGAATCACAGTTATCCAAGCATATGTTATTGTAAAATATATGAAAATTATATTAGGAAGTCTAATATATTTTTCCAGCCTGCCATATTTTTGCGGGATTTCTTTGGCATGATTTAGTAGCTATACTAGCTCAGGTTACATCATGAGGACAGTAATATATATAAAACCTGATTGTCAATGTTAACATAATTTGAAGCCTCATATGCCATCACAACTGCCTGGACGTCCTATTCAACCAAGGGCCTGAGGATTTAGGATGGTATATACAATATACATTCATATTTAGAGCTAATTCAAACCCAACAACCATTCATCTACTCTAATGCCATTTGTCATTCTCATGGTGTCATCTTGTTTGTACGACTTACCTACACCTATTACGTTACAATGCATTATTTGTGGACAACATTCCAACTTTCTGTCAACCCGAATTTTACCTGCCTGAGTTCCGAAGAAAATGTCTGCACTATGCGATCTGTGTTTAAAGTTTTAAACTGTGAATCTCAAAGAAATTATAAAATCAATAAAATACTTGTACCAAACTAAATGCACTAAACGATTATGATGGATGGAACTAGCTCATATCTTTTTTTTATGACTGATTTTCTCAAAGATTTGATGCAGATATTATAAGATCTCTCCTAATCCCAACGATCTTTGCAAGGCATTTTTATTCCTTTCGCACATTATCTTGTATTCGTTTCACACACAATATCTATTATCCTATGCGTTAATAATTCCTTTCAACTGATCTGTGGACTCCTTCTCGGTCAAATGATCTTAACATGTTTACCATAGATCAATTGATTAGTATCACGATCAATTGATTCGATTTTCTAACGAGATTCTGGTGATCCAGCAGCAGAGTAAGAAGCAATAGAGGCATAAGGAGCAGAAGTAAGGTTAGCAGATATCCTACTATATATGTATCAGGATAGGGAACTGAATCAACGGGTAAAGGGTTATCCACTCTATCAAATGCTCGGTAGTATACTGAATCTGTGACTTGAATCGTTGCTTCTTCCTCTGAGGGGATATTTTATGATCCTAGTCATGCAATCTTTGTCGAAGTGCAGAAAACAGAGCAAAACAGAGTATATGGAGGCTTACAAAACAGGACGGAGCTCTTGGCTCTTCAACATATTAAAAAAAAACAATAGGAAAAAGAGACCGAATACATCATCGATGAAGGAGATAAGTTTCACATTAATTGCATTACAAAATATCCTACCTACTCCATTTAATGCAGCTACTAACTTGGCATCTACGTGGCATCTACTTACTACGTTTACTGTCAATAGATAGCAAGCTACAGCAAGGGGAAATGACTCTTCAACACTCCCTCTTAATTTCAACTTTACATTTATCATATTTAGTAGCACACGTAATTCCTAGGTGTTGTCTTTGAAATTCAAAATTTTCTTTACTCAATGGCTTAGTGAAAATGTCTGCAAGATGGTCTTTAGAACCACAGAAATGAAGATTCACTTCTCCATTGTTGACAAGCTCTCGTATGAAATGAAAGCGAGTGTCTATGTGTTTACTCTTGCGGTGAAAGACATGATTTTTTGATAAAGTAATGGCTGAATTGTTGTCACAGAAGATTGCAGTTGGCTCGATCTCTTCATGTGCAAGATCACTTAACATTCTTCTCATCCACACTACATGACATGCTGCTGATGTTGCTGCCACATACTCTGCTTCAGCTGAAGAAATAGTGACTATGGGTTGCTTCTTAGATGCCCAAGAGATAAGACCCGTGCCTAGATGAAAAGCATAACCTGATGTGCTTTTTCAGTCATCAATACTTCCTGCAAAGTCACTATCTGTGTATCCTACTAGATCATTTTCTTCAGAAGCTTCATACAGGATTCCATATTCAATTGTACCTGCAATATACCTCAAAATGTTTTTTCCAACTTGCCAATGTGAATCCTTGGGAGACTCCATGAATCTAGCAATTAAATTGACTGCAAACATTATATCTGGTCTTGTTGTTGTAAGATACATCAAACTACCAACAAGTTGTTTGTACAACGTAGGATTGATTGCTAGACCTTTGTCTTGTTTGCTTAGTTTTGTGCCCGTAGCAATTGGTGTATTTGCTGGTTTACATTTGGTCATCTTGAACCTTGCCAAAATATCTTTGACATACTTCTTTTGGCAGATAAAAATTCCTTTTTCAGTTTGATCAACTTTGGTCCCAAGAAAATATTTCATGAGACCAAGATTACTTAGTTCGAATTCCTTCTTCATTGCAGATTGAAAATCTGAAAGTTTTAAATTTCCTGTATATATCATGTCATCTACATAAAGACAAACAATTAACAGATTACCTTGCTGATTTGATTTTGTGTACAAGGTGGGTTCATTGCTACTTCTTTTGAATCCATTGTTGAGCAGATATGTATCAATTCTGCTATACCATGCTCTTGGCGCTTGCTTTAAGCCATACAAGGCCTTTTTCAGTTTGTAGACCTTCAATTTTTGACCCTTCACCTCAAATCCTGGTGGTTGATTTACATAAACTTCTTCTTTCAAAATTCCATTTAAAAACGCTGATTTAACATCCAATTGATAAACTGGCCAATGCTTTTGGGCTGCAATAGCCAAAACTGTCCTAACTGTGTCTTGTTTGGCAACCGGGGAAAATGTTTCCCCATAATCAATACCAGGTTGTTGTGCAAATCCTTTTGCAACTAGCCTTGCTTTGTATTTCTCCACTATGCCTTTTTCATTGTATTTGGATTTATAAACCCATTTGACTCCAATGCTGGTTTTTTCTGCTGGAAAATTCACAAGATTCCAAGTGTCATTCTTTTCTATTGATTCAATCTCTTCATTCATTGCATCAACCCATTTCTTCTCCTTGACTGCTTCCTCAAAATGAATTGGCTGAGAAGATAACAGAGCATAATGAACTTGCTCATCTACATTTTCATGTTGCTCATAAATTTCACTTAGATTCCTTGTTTTTTGTCTTCTAAGCGAGGCCAATGTGGGATTTGATTCATTAGTTGATGTTGGACTGTGTGTGGCTTGTCCTTCTTGTCTTGGGACTTCTCCTTGAACCTGTAATCGAGGAAGTCTATGTGCAGATTCATGTTGTTCTATATTGTCCACTGATTCACTTGCATGTGGGAAAGGATTACTCCCTATTGTTCCCTCATCTTCTTCACTCCAAGCCCGGTCTTCAAGAAATTTAATGTCTCTAGTTATTATGGTTTTCTTAGTGACCGGATTATATAGTTTGTATGCCTTTGAATGTTCACTGTATCCCACAAAGATACATTTTTCACATCTATCGTCCAATTTTCTTCTTATTTCTGCTGGGACATGTGCATAAGCAACGCAGCCGAAAACTCTTAAATGAGAAATATTTTCCTTCATTCCACTCCATGCTTCAAATGGAACTTTATCTTTTACACTATTTGTTGGAGATCTATTTAGAATATAAACTGAGCATCGAACTGCTTCTGCCCAGTATTCATTGGGTAATTTTTTGGATTTTAACATGCTTCTGGCCATGTTCATGATGGTCTGATTTTTCCTTTCAGCAACTCCATTTTGCTGTGGGGTGTATCTTGTTGTAAACTGTCTATGGATACCTTGTTCTCTGCAATATCTTGCAAAATACTTGGAATCATATTCACCTCCTCCATCTGATCTCAACACTTTGATGTACTTGCCACTCTGTTTTTCTGTTGTAGCTTTGAATTCTTTGAATTTTGCAAATGTTTCAGATTTGTTCTTGATAAAGAACACCCACGTCATTCTGCTAAAATCATCAATAAATGTTAGAAGGTAAAAAATTCCTCCTATAGACTCGGTTTGCATAGGACCACATAGTTCTGTATGGATTAACTCAAGAGGTGCTTTGGCTCTATAGGTGGCAACATTTGGAAATCTGTCCCTTTTGTGTTTAGACAAGATACAACTTTCACAAGGATTGTGATGAACATCTATCATGGGTAAACCTTCGACCATAGAATTCTTTTGCAAATCATTTAAACCTTTAAAAGACAAGTGACCATACCTACAATGCCATAGCCAAGTTTCATCTGAACTAGTAGTCGTATGGGCATAAGATTGTGACAGATTTGCACTTTTCATGACTAATGGGAACATCCTATTTTTGGTCATTTTAATTCTGGCTACAACCCTTCGATTATGTGGTTTGTCCAAGATTGTGCATGATGGTCCTTTAAATATGACCTCATAACCATTTTGACTCAGCTGACCAACACTTAAGAGATTATGTTTTAGATCTTGGACAAAGTAAACATTTGGAATGTCTTTCTTTTCATTATGCTTAGTTATGACTAATACTATGCCTTTTCCTAAAGCATTTACATGATGATCATCACCCAATTTGATTTCAGTCTTAATGGAGTTATCTAAGCTTAAAAAAAGTTCTTCATTACCTGTCATGTGATTGCCGCAACCACTGTCCAGCAGCCATATATCTTTGTTGTTGAATTCTTCTGTAGCTTGGAAGGAAAGGAACATGGATTGTGATGTCCCTTCTTCTGTATTGGTGACATTGGCTTTGCCTTTGTTCAAATTTGATTGCTTCTTTCTGCATTCACTCTCAAAATGGCCATACTTCTTGCAATAAAAGCATTGAACATTTGATTTGTCAAACCTCCTTGGTTGACTGTTGCTTCGACCTCTTCCTCTTGTGTTATAAGAGAAATTTTGTGATTGCTCTGTCTGTTCTGTAGCTATTGGTCTATTTCCTGTCTAAAAACGACCTCTTCCTCTTCTGCCTCTGCTTCTACTTCCACGTCCTCTACCTCTGCTGAATGGGGTCTGAGACTGGAATGCATTTTCATAAGAATCACTATGCCTGCTGATTCTTGTTTCATGGGTCAGTAATGATCCAGTGAGCTCTTCAATAGATAATTGTTTTAAATCTTTGCATTCTTCAATGGTTGTTACAACCATATCAAATTTTTCTGGAAGACTTCTGAGCACTTTCTCAACTACCTTTTGAGTTGGAACAGCTTCTCCATGTGCTTGAAGTTGATTCACAACATTCATGGTTTGTGTCATGAATTTGTCCATTGATTATGTGTCCTTCATCTGAAGAGTCTCAAGACTTTTCCTGAGTGTTTGCAGCTTTGCATTTTTGACCTTATCTATGCCTTGATAGGCTGTTTCAAGAGTTTCCCATGCTTCAATTGCATGTTCAACTGCTGCAATTTTTGGAAATATTGCATCTTCTACTCCATTGTGCAAAAACCACAATGCCCTTGAGTCCTTTTTTCTATTTTCTGCAACTGCATTCCTCTGATTTTTTGTCATAGCTTGTAGATCTGCTGGATCTGGCTCAGTAAACCCATTCACTACAGCTTCCCAATAGTCTTGTGATCATAGAAAACTTCTCATCTTGATTCCCCACATTTCATAGTTTGTTCCTGTTAGAATTGGTCCTTGAGTCTGATTTGGATTGCTGGTTGACGCCATCTTCTTCTTTCTGCTCAAATTTCCACTTCTCAAGCCACAATCACAATTTTCTGGAGCAAATTCCTTGTTGTGTTGTTGGACTGCAAAGTCCTCATACAAGCTATTGAAGAGAAGTGCTGTGGCAGGTCTGTTCGTTTTATGCCGGCCTTGAGCAAGTAACTGTTGGACACTTGTTGTCTGAGTTAAGCGCTAGAAGAGCAAAATCTCTTTCCTATGTAGTGGAAGTACCCATTATCTCATGGCTGGGTTATCAGTTGAGGAATTTTGACCTCTGTTCTGGTCATAGATAAGAACCACGGATACCTAAACATGTGGCTATAGCCGGTGGATGTAGTCTAAATAGGTTTTCAACCTTTTCGAATATAAAAGTGATTCAATTCATCAATGGCAACAACGTTTGTTGGGGATCGTATTACCCTCGTCTCGTGCTCTGCAGATAGTTTGTTGTCCGCTTGCTGTAGCAGGGATTGATCTACTAAATCCCCCAATTTCAAATGCTCCAGAATTGCAGCTTCTGGAACAACCCTCCAAGCCCAGCGAAGATGGGACTGTCGGCGGCTCTATGGTACTTCACGTGGCTGGTGAAGGAGGACTTGCCTCGCGCTCTGATACCATGTCAAAGTGCAGAAAACAGAGCAAAATAGAGTATATGGAGGCTTACAAAACAAGACGGAGCTCTTGGCTCTTCAATATATTAAAAAAAAACAGCAGGAAAAAGAGACCGAATACATCATCGATGAAGGAGATAAGTTTCACATTAATTGCATTACAAAATATCCTACCTACTCCATTTAATGCAGCTACTAACTTGGCATCTACCTGACATCTACCTACTATGTTTACTGTCAACATACAACAAGCTACAGCAAGGGGAAATTACTCTTCAACAATCTTTGCCTCCTATGCCTTTGTTGTTGATAGTTATGAGCAAACTAGTGCAAATGATACTACTGGCAGTGGATCAACTGAATAATCTGAGTAAATAGCAGTGTCAACTGGTTTAATGGAGATGGAAAAATTATTGCGACTAGTGCTACTCCTTATTATGGTGGATCAACAACAAATGAACATACTTACCTATGAACCTGCAGTACAACCAAATCCGGGAAGCCATACTACAGGTTCATCGCTGCTGCACGACCAAATCCGGGAATCCATATTGCAGGTTCATCGCTGTTGCACGACCAAATCTAGGAAGCCATATTGCAGGTCCATCACTACTGCATGACAAAATCTAGGAATCACGATACACTAAGGTCAATGCATGGCCGACCCTTAGGATGCTAATAACGAGGCATACGCCGCAGGCATTAAGATCTCCGAGAAAAGGTCCATTTAATACAAAAATTTATAATAAAAATATTGAACTAAGGTTTTAGCCATACTCTACCGAACATTTCAACCCGACTACGAATTAATCCTGCTGCGCGAAAACATAATATCAAAGACATAATAATCCTGCTACGCTAAAACATATTGTCAAAGACATAATAAAATAAAATGTTTTACTTAAAAATAAAAATAAAAATAAATTCATTATTGTTAATAAAAGTAATAGGATCTTGGAAATATAATTTTATAAAAATCATTATTACATATTCAAAATATATAACACAATAACAACATAATACCTCATAATGTTAAAATAAGAAAAATATAATATTCCATACAAATGTTAAAATAATAAAAAGTTTAATACTCCACAAAAATGATAAAATAAAAAAAATTAATCCCACACAATAAGTTGTAAAAGGTGATTACACAACAAGATTTGATTTTGAATAATTATGTTAAGGTTCTCAGGTGAGTTAGACAACCAGATTTGATTTAGAATACGACAAGATTTGATTTTGAATAATTATGTTAAGGTTCTAAGGTGTGTTACACAACAAGATTTGATTTAGAATAATTATCTTATAGTATGTTAATTATAGTTAAAAAGTATTCAATGTAATTTATGATAGTTCTTTTGGATCTCATTCGAGTAAACCAATGAAACTAAAGACAAATTTGTCTAGTTATATGACACCAAAGTATTTTTAGTAAGAGTTGAATATAGCATTAATAGTATGTTTTATGTTTTTGCACTTATTTAATTATGTTATGAAATAAAAGAGCAACTTTATCAACTAATAGATTGAATAATTTATTTGTAAAGTCATTAATTGCACCGAGTGAAACGAGGTGTTCTATAGGCCAGTATGAGGGAGGTCTTCTAACGTGTTGTAGCATTATGTAGGGTTACATCTAATAAAACATAAAAAGGCATTTAAAAAAAATCCTATAACCATCTAATAAAACGTAAAAAGTATTTGGAAAGTATTTAAAAAAAATCCATGTTGGTTCATAAAATAAAATATTATGAAAAGTAATTAAAAAATAGATGTTCGTTTATATAATAAAACTTAAAACTTAAACCCAGATCTATCAATCAAGAGAGATCAAATTCATTTGAGTTTAAATTAAAAAAAAGAAATACACCTCAAGAAATTGGATCTCTCTCGGTGCTTGATAGATATGGGTTTAAGATGGATCTATGCTGGTGTAGGTTTCTATCAACCGTTGGTTTTAATAATCCCCTAGTAACGTGATAGAAAACAAAATTGAGTAGCTCATTATGGTAAGGATCTAATGTAGTAGGTACATGCTTAAGGATCATATTTGCATAAATACAACATTTTAGAAGAATTTCAACCCAAATTGCAAACCAAGTTACCACTAAAATATTAGTTTTGAATTTTTTATTTTTTTGTCTAACAATTGTGAACTAGTTGCTATTATGGTGGTAATTTGGGTTGTGACTAACATTGAATCATTAATAATGACCATGGTTGGTCATAGTAATGTTCATGGTAGTAACTCTTATAACATTTGAATTACACTTTTTGGTATCTTTACCATATCACTTAATGTCCAAACTTGAGACCCTATTGACATCCTTGGCAATGCCTAACACCATAGTTGCATCCATGCCAAGACCTTAATAACATGGAAAAACAAGTAATTTTCTAATTAGCATTTGGGCCTCAATAATGCCCACAATTATATCCTTGATTGCAACCATGGATCATCCATAATTATGTCTAATAAATGTCCAAAATTTTGTTTCTAATAATGTTTGACAACTCTAGTTTTTGGTCTCAATATGTTAATATTTATTGCAAATGTGTTGAAAATTAGGTTTTGTGGGTTAGGAATTCCAAGAAAAAGTATTTCTCATAGTAGTTTGTCTCATACTCTACACTTCATCTCAAATATTTTATAGATTATTTCATGCCGAGGCATTTTAGGTCTTGCTTAGCACCTTGTCTCACTATGAAGTTAAAGTTATAGCATCATGGGTCATTCTCCAAGTCAATCTTGTGTGCTAGGATTAAGCCTCATGTGCCGAGGTAGTGCCTTATGGAGCTTGAGTTGGAATAAAAAAACTTGGAGTAGATTCTTGAGTTGGACTCAAGAATGACTAAGCCTTATGTGTAAAGGTTAAGCCTCATGTGTTGAGGTAAGTGCTTTGTATGTCAAAGTGATGATGTTGTACATTCTTGCTTGTCAAGGCTAAGGTCTTGTGTGTCAAGAAAGATCCTCACGTGTTGAGGTAATGATTTGCATTTCGAAGCATGAATGGCGTGTGATGTGCTGCTAATCATGGTTGATCTATTAAGTCTCCTCTAGAGACTCGCCACCTCTAGAGTGAATTACTTTAGCATATGACCACTTGGAACGATAGTAGAATAAGATGATCACATCATTGGAAAAATACACTTAGTATATTTGATATGATAAATAAAGTAAATATGAAACAAGTGGATCATGCAGATAAGACAAGATAAAGATAAGATATGTTAAGATAAGAGATTCAAATTGTTCACTTCAATGATCAAGAAAGACTTCAGTTAATTAAGAGATAACTCTAATTGTTTACTTCAGTGATGTTAACAAGAAAGACTTCAGTTAATTAAGAGAGAACTCTAATTGTTTACTTAAGTGATGTTAACAAGAAAGACTTTAGTTAAAAGAGTTAACTAAGTGATAACAACAAAGATCTAGTTAACTAAATGTTTGCATGACAACACTTGAGTTAACTAAGTATTTGCATGGCGACACTTGAGCTAAACTAAAAGAAAACACTTGAGTGGTATAGAGTCCGGTTGAAGGGCGAGTTAATCCTGAAGTAGAAGATTTAATTAACTAAGTATTTGCATGACGACACTTGAGCTGAACTAAAAGACAACACTTGAGTGGTCTATCATCCAGTTGGAAGGCGAGTTCATCTTGAAGTCAGAAGGCTATAAATTAATCCAAGAATGAGATGTGTGATACACTTGTAATGTAGGCTTTGATGAGATCAAGGTGAAGAGAGAATCTTTCTTGAATGAAGTGTGCATGTGGCCAAAAATACGAATTGGTCTTACTGCAGAATCAACTATTGGGTTCTTATGTTATTCTATCTTCTCTCTTGCTCTGTGATTGTGCCAGGGGTGCTTGGTATTTCTCTCTGATAATGTACCAAGGGTGCTTGATGTAATCTGCTCATTGTAAATGCATTCTCATCTATCTATCAATATTCTAAGGAATATTTTGCTGGATTTTTCTCCCTCAAGTACTAGAGCGTTTCCCCAGGGTAAATATTGTGTCTCATGTGAATGCCTATGCTTTTGATTATTCATTGATTTCAAGTTCTAGTATAGTTCCACATTAAGATAAAAAAAATTAACATGGTATTAGAGCTTAGGGTGTGAATGAGCTAATTTTTACAGTCAAGCTTGAGCCTATGTTGATCCTGAGTGGAAAAAGTTGAGCACAGTACTTGAAGAATAATGGCTTCAATCTCAGTAATACTAGAAGACCGAATTGAAGGAACTTCGAACTTCAATACTTGGAACGATATGATTCTAAATATCCTGGAAGATAATCATCTATATGGATACGTATCCATTGTTGTTGAAGAGCCTACTTATAATGCTGGGCACATTTCTTTCAAGAAGAATCAATCCAAAGCAAAGAGAATCATTTATGATTATGTGAAAGACAATTTGATGCCGATGATTACTCCATTGAAGACCACAAAGGAGTGATTCGACACCTTGACATATCTTTATGAGGAGAAGGCTCCCAGTCAGAAGAGAGCCCTGAAGAACAAGCTTCATAATCTGAATATGGAGAAGGAAGAAATGGTTGCTTCCTTCTTCACAAATATCTCTCAAGTAAGAGATCAAATCATGAGCATTGGAGTCACTGTTGAAGATGATGATCTTATTCAGACTGTTTTCAATGGTATTCCATTCTCATGGGATACAATATTGGCTGTTGTTAATGGTTGAGAAGTGCAACCAACCTTTGAAATATTGTGGCATGATTGGATTCAAGAAGAAGCGTGGATTTAAAGAAAAAATGCTTCCTCCAAAGAAGAGAACCTTTCTCTTACAATAAGGACAAAGAGAGGAAAGAAATCCCTTTTTAAGAAGAAGTTTCCTCATCAAAAGGAAAAAGAATACAACAATAAATTTGATAAGTCTAAAGTCAAATGCTTCAATTGCAATAAGAAGGGCCACTTTTCAAGAGATTGTTGTGCAAAGCAAAGAGGAAAGTTCAAGGGTAGGTTTCATCCTTCTACTGCTATAGAAGATGAACCTACAAGAAATAATTATTCCAATAATCAAGAGACAAGGAAGGAGTACTATATTGTCTCAGCTCTAGTTGGATCCATTACCACTATTTATAAGACATTGTTGGGGAATAGTGGTGCATCAAAACACATGATTGGATATAGGAGCGCTATCACAGATCTGAAGGAAAATAAGTTCTCTTGTCAAGTGGAGCTTGGAGATAATACCACCTATTCGATCCAAGGAGTGGGATCCACTTTCTTTTAGTTGAATTTAGGTGATGTACTCCATGTTGAAGATATTATGTATGTTCTTGGTCAAAAGAATAACCTCATGTCTATTTAAATTCTAGAAGATAAAGGTTCCAAAATAATATTTATGAACAGCAAAGCACTCTTGTGGCCTAAGAATTCAGACTTGAATTCTGCATTTGTGATTGGGGTTAGAGAGGGAGGTCTCTACAAAATTCTTGGAAAGTTCATTAAAGCTATGATCCATGACACAGTTAGTCCTTGTGAACTATGGCATAGGAGGGTTGGTCATCTTCATTTAAAAGTGCTACCTGGATTACAAAATATGGTAAAATGTATGCCGTATTTCAATCTAAGCATGATGTTATTTGTAGAGGTTGTGCTTTTGGTGAGAACATCAAGAAAATATTTCCAAACAATACTGAAAGATCTAAAGGGATATTGGACTTGATCCATTCAGATCTATGTGCTCCCATTTTTGCACCATCCTTGAGTGGTTATCTGTACTATGTGATTTTCATAGATGAATTCTCTCACAAGTCCTGGATCTATTTTCTGAAGAAAAAGAGTGAAACTTTCAACAAGTTTCAAGAGTTTAAAGCATTGGTTGAGAATCAAACTGGAAAGCACATTCGTTCTTTGAAATTTGATAATGGAGGAGAGTTCGAATGTCATGGGTTTAATGAATTCTTCCAAGAGGTAGGGATAATAAGACAACCAACTGTACCTTACAACCCCCAATAGAATGGGGTTTCCAAAAGAAAGAATAGGATACTAGGCCATTTGGACCAAATTATAAAGGTGGATTCATCGCCATTCCAACTTCATATTGTCAGGATAACGACAAATGATGGTTCCTCCAACGTCGTTTCAAATGATGTCACACTTCCGACGAGCGATTGATCGTTGCAACTCCGACGTGTATTAGAGACATGTGTCATGCAATATTTGGTTCTTCAAATGCAAAGCCTGTTGTCACAATACCGATGCTTTAGCCTACGATGTTTTGATACGTCTCTCATGCAACCAAACTTATGTCGCAATGACGACCACAACCTCCTCTAAATTCTACACACTATAGTAGTTAGGGCAACGACCAATTGTCATTATGGTGACATCTATGTCCTTGGGTTTCCACCTAATCATAAGGCCATGTTTCTAGGATTCCACTCACATTCATCACTATTTTTATTTTCCCATTCGTCACTATGAGTCTATATTCTCATTTCCAATCCCTGGAGAATTTCCACAAGTGCAAACTCTACTTTTGATAGGTCCAAAGATTCTTTCACAAAACGATCCATCTCTTTCATGTTTATTAGTTTCGTCGCCATTGCGAAGACACACCGTTGTGTATGTGACATAAATGTCATCATATCTCCACATAACCATAATGTCATGTATCTAGGATTCCACTCACTGTTGTCTCAATTGTGTTGATTGCTCGTTTCTATTACGACATCCAGGAAGTTGCAACAACGACGCTATCCTTTATTGTTTCGACGTTTTGGTCATAGCTCTTACGGTTTTTTCCATTGTGAAAGGTGTTGCAAGTCTGACGATGGAATTTTTTTTTACAAAAAAATAGAGCCGAATCCATAGTTTAATAGAATGGTCAAAATGACCAGCCAAGCTAGGGTATTCCCCATTGAAACAACAACTAAATATCTCCACCATTGGATTAGGATCAATGGTTGGAAGAGGTTGATGCATTCACATGCATGTATGGAATTCAAAGCGTATTAAAGTTTATACTTCTAAGGTCAACTGGCACCATCCACAAGATGTTTTAATTGTTGGCATGCCATTAGTCCGTAGGAAGTGCGGAAGCCAACAACTGTGAAAGGGATGATCTGCGAAAGAAAGGGTCATTTGCAGAGAAAGTGGAAGCGCGGAAGTAGATAGTTAGTTAGATAGAAAGATAGATTCGACGATGAATGATGTAATAAATATTTTGGGTTTTGATCCAGCAGTTGATCCATTTTGTATATGCGAGATGATATATTGACTGTTTCTGCAAAGGTCATTCCGCAAATTTTAATGAATGCATGAAGATGTTCAATTATGGTTTTATCTTTGTCTTTGTTCCTATTGAGTGATGAATGCGAATGATTAATGAGATCTTTTGATGCTCTATGAGTTTATTAATCTCTGTTTATACTAATGAGTAATCAGATCATGTTGATGCGAATGCCTGTTGTATGTTAACTCTGCGATTGATGGATATGCAAATGATGAGATGTTAGCGTAGTGAGAATGACATAATATCTGGTTTCTGCGAGTGCAATGTGTGTTTGATGCATGTCCTCAACTCCACTGCAGAAACTTGGTTCTTGTAGCCCCTTTGTGCAACTCAAGTGAGACTTCATTCGCTCTGGGAGTGTTGCTGGAAGGGTTAACACCCTTTTGGGCTGGTGCGTAAGGGAGCTTGGGTTGGTGTTTATTGATGACAGTGTGCAGTGAACCCCTTTTGATAGTCGTTGTGTCAACAAATGGTTCTGTTTCCGGGACCTCGAAGAGGAAAAGAAGAGGATATGCTGTGGAACCCAACGAAACCGAAGATCCAAAAGTGGTTTGACAGAAAGACAGAAGAATTTGCAGAAGGAGAAAATCAAAACCCCAGATAGACGATAAGTATTTGGTTACAGAAGTACATTTATTCAGATATTCACGAAATATTTTTCTACAAATTTCTAGTACTGCTGCACGAGTGGTTAGCGTAGCTAACATTCTAGAAGCACCACTTCCAAAAGACTGAGCCTAAACAGTGGACACCAGAACTGATTCGACAACTGAAACGCGTCAACAACATAGTATCAAGGGTTGTCGATTTTTGGGTGGACAGTATCCTAGAGGGATATATTACTGAGTTCGCAGTAGACACGATCAATTCATAGATCGACGTGGAGAGGAATTTCTTCAGGGGACCAAGGGGAAGGTTCTTGCTATTGCTCAAAATGTGGATTAAGATGCTCATGTGCGAAAAGGGCATTTTGAGGATGACTTTCGACGAGTAGAAAGATCAGTGTGTAGAGGTTATAGGTTTCACGTGAATACGGATCCGATAGAAATATGCAGGGTAGATGGACTTGAGCGACGAAGAGTTTGTATGGGAAGCTGACGAAGAGTGTGGTACCTTGGGGAGTGGAGAGATATTCCGACATCCTGGGAAGAAGAGGAGGACTGAGAGAGAGTCTCCTGAGAGGAACGGAATAGAAGACTGTGAAACAGGATCACAAAGGAGGAAGAGACCTTATTGTGACGAATACGGTGACCAGGCTTGTATTGGAGAAAACTCACTATGGCTTGGGAATACCACAACAGACAGGCGACTACCAGAAATCTACTCAATTCCCAAAGAAATGCTATTATAAATGACAATGTTGAGATAATGGAGAAATGTAACCAACCTCGATCCAACTTTTGATGTAGATCCCCGTTGGAGCTTTCAATCCACGCACTTGTAATCTGCAAATTAGTCTTGACAGCCAATATCCAACAAGTACATATAATATATAATTTACATTAACATTATCAATAACAATGGTCCATAATATCATAAGCAAATGTAACCCAATGTATAATAAATGACATTCACACCATGAATGGACGAGAATATGAGTATTTCTATTAATGAACAAGAAGAAGTACAAAGTGATACGACCTCTTGTTGACAACCAATCTGAACCAAGATCTAGATCAATCCACTTATGCCTCCACCACTTCAATCCTCCATGAATGGAAAACTCAAACTAGAAGGAGCTTGGAAGGTGAACATAAGAGGTTCACAACTACAAGGATCAATGAGTGCAGACTCAAGATAGGGCAAAAATCCACTAGAGTTCCTTTACTATTCTCTTCTTCCTCCCGTCCACAAGCCATATGTGCTCAATATATAGTCCTCTCAAAGGTAGGAGAAAGGACTCATCGAGACGTTACTTGGCAGATGGAGAGCCAAAGGTCACCCAATGACCGCTTTTTGGGAGTAAAAATTAATTAATAGTGGTTTTTACCATTTTACTTGATACCTGCGGGATATAGTGATGCAACTTGCGGGTATGCATGCTATAGTGATGCAACATGCGGGTAGGAATAAAAATAGGGAAAATTGGTATCACTGAAGGATAAAAATGGATCTGAGTCACTGAAAAGGATCCTACAGGCCAAAGAATGCTGATGCTCATAGGGTGGAAGATTTCTGTGTAACAAGGCTACCCCAGAAGTAGAAGAGACAAGGATCGTAAGTTACAACATACCTGCAACCTTGCGCACTACCCAGAATTTCACAGGAAGAAACCCAAGCTATTTGCAAAATTTCCCTACGTCCAGTGGTAAAAGTAGTGCATCAATAAACAATAACAATAGGAATTTTAGAATGGCAGACGACACAAAAATGCCCACTTTCCAAGGGAATGGGACCGAGGATCCCAAGAATTTTTGGTTTCTATGCGAAGCAGTATGGATTGTGAAGTAGGTCCAGGATGAAGCTATTAAACAGGGACAGCTAGCGACGACCCTTAGGAGCCGTGTGCTGGATTGGATTATGAAGTCTACGAGGGTTCCGACGGGAACACCAGCCAAGTTGTTGGCACAAATCAAGGCAGGAATGATCTATGAATTTAGGAAGCCAAAGTCAGAATCATAGTATGTCACCGAGCTCAAAGAAATCAAGCAATACCCAAATGAGCCGATATGGGAATTCGATTAGCGATACAAGACATTGATAGAAAAGGTGAGTTTTGGGATAAATGATATTAAACAAAAGGAGTGATTCATCGCAGGATTGGTACTACACATCCACAGACCACTCATGCAATAGAAGGTTGCGACCCAAGCGGAAGCATTGGAGATTGCGATGAAGCTGGAGGCTTCACCAATCAGTGAAATGGGGTTGGGTATGGATCGAATACAAGCACAGCTAAAAATTAGAGCATTTGATGTCTTCTCAATTATCTTGGACTTGGGGTCGGATGTTAACATTCCGACCAAGCAAACATGGGAAACAATGGGGAAACCGTAGTTGGTCTGGTCACCAATACAATTGCGATTAGAAAACCAGAGTAAGATTACTCCACTTAGTCGGGTGTACCAAGTTCCCGTTGAGATTGAGGGCCTCTTATGCCGATTTTGATGTAATTGAAATTGTGGACAATACCATCCCCTACCCAGCATTGCTAGGGATCGACTAGGAAATCGATAATCTAGCGGTTATCAACTTTAAGAAGCGGACAATGTCATTTGAGAATTGCGAGATGAGGGTCATCGCACCTTTGGATCCTACGGAAGGGCAGGGATACGTTGAACCGATGAGAGATGAATTTACACAGGGATGGGATAGTATATACAATATATCTGAGGATTACATTAATCCTACCATAGACGGTGAATTGGGTTGGCGCAGTGTCAGTTCAATGTTGTCGGATTCGAATGAGGTGCTTGAGAATTAGTAGAACCGGATGCATGAAGTGTCATTTAGGAGATGCGCAAGGATCACATAGTCACTGTGATGGGTAGCCATAGAGGAGTGCGCGCTACCAACATATGAGGGATTTCCTAATTTGAGCACCTTTCTTGCAGAATTTGAAGAGAAATTAGCAGAGTCGCAACGTCTATTGGCCTTGGAGAAATCCTTGAAGGCTACTCCTGCACGCTGGTGGGAAGCACACAAGTCTAATATCACCAATAGTACACTATGTCGCCACCTAATGATAGTTAGGTTTGGCAATGCAGAAGGATATAGCGGAAGGAATTTTGACAACATAAGCGACCCAAAGGTGGATTTGGATGAGTGCGCAAGCAAATGGGGATTACGAGGAAAAGATGAATGGGTCCATGCATTCGTTCACACATTGGATGAAGTACCGCAGAGTTGGTATGTCACAACAGAACTACGACGCGGGACAACTCCTTGGGGGAAGCGAACACTTGGATGTATCCAAACATTTTGTTTCTCAGATGAGAACCCCTTCATCCATAGTGCTCTACAAGTGATCCGCGAGAAGATCTTTGAAGCTGTACATACAGAGAAACCATTAGAACTTCGGTGGAATGCGCCACCAGAAATGATGATGGAGTGCTACAACATCACAGGTGAGCCGAATGATGAGGATGATCCAAGGGCCACGCATGTACCAGAATCGGAGGGAATTCACAGTGTTGAGGCACCATAAATACCTTTCGACAAATTCCAGCAACCGCTGAAGATCAAGAAAGTAAACATTGGGTCAGAGGAGAATCCGAAGTTCACAAGTATTGGAGACTACTGGGATGACTCAACTATCGCGAAGATGATTGATCTATTGTATGAGTTTTAGGATACATTCCCAATGAAATTATCAGAGATGAAAGGAATTTTCGGGGACTCAGGCGAAATGAAGATTCCCTTGAAACCCGATGCAAAACTAGTTAGGAAGCGGCCCTACCGATTGAGCCCAAGGCACAAGGAGAGAGTGCAGGCCAAGATTGAAAGGATGCTGAAAGCATGCATCATAGAACCCATAGAGGAATCTGAGTGGATCAGCCTGATGGTGGTCCAGGATAAGAAAACTTGCGAAGTTTAAATTTGCGTCGACTTGCAGAAATTGAACGATGCATGCTTACATGAACCATTCCCAATGCCATTCACAGATGAGGTGCTTGAAGGAGTAGGAGGTAAGGAAATATACTCATTTACGGATGGGTTTTCAGGATACCATCAGATAAAGATTGCGAAGGAAGATCAACACAAGACAAATTTTGTCACTAAATGGGGATGTTTTCAGTATACAGTGATGCCATTTGGCCTCAGGAGTGCACCGACGATCTCTCCAGACTGGTTGTTGCTGCGTTTAAGGACTACATCCATAATTTTCTTGTAGTCTACATGGACGATTGGACGGTGTACGGGTTGGTCAAGGATCATGTTGTAAATCTGCGATTGATGTTGGAAAGATGTCGACAGTACCAAATTTCATTGAACCTGAAAAAGTGCATCTTCTATGCTCTGTTCGGGATTTTTATAGGGCAAATTGTCTGCAGGGAAGGAATGCTGGTAGACCCGATGAAGATTGCCATTATTGTTGACCTCCCACCGCCAATGACAGTCAAACAATTGAAAGCAACGCTGGGCCACACAGGCTACTACCAGAATTTTATCAGAGGGTATGCAGCAATCACAGCACCAATGGAGAACTTGTTGAAGAAATACGCCACGTTTGAGTGGAATGAAGAGTGCCAGAAGAGTCTGGACATATTAAAAGTGAAGATGGTTTCCACCCCTATATTGGCATTTCTAGATTGGACAAAGGAATTCACGTTCACGTCGATGCATCATCAGTTGCATTAGGAGTCATCTTGGCCCAACCAGGAGAAGGCGACATCGACCACCCGATAGCCTTTGCAAGAAGGAAGTTGTCTACTACAGAGAAGAATTATACCACCGCGGAGTGAGAAGGGTTAGCAATGGTCTACACCTTATAGAAAATCTGACACTACCTATTAGGGGGCCACTTTAAAATGTTCATTGATCACTCGACATTAAAATACCTGGTGAACAAGCCTGTGTTGGGGGGGAAGATTTGTCACCGGTTGTTTTATTCCAGGAATTTGATTTTGAAATCATTGTAAAGCCAGGGTGACTGAATGCAGGCCCAGACCACTTGTCATGAATTGAGTCATGGGAAGAGCCTAGGAGAATTGACGAAGAATTGACAGATGCTCAGATGTTCAGGGTTGGAATGGTCGACGACCATTACGAACAAATCATTCATTTTTTGGCAACATGGGAAGCACGGACAGGCTTCACTACCAACCAAAAGAAGCAGCTAGTTGTCAGAGCTGTAGACTTTCAATTGATCGCAGGACAATTGTATAAAATGGGGCCAGAAGAGATACTTCGACGATACATCCTTCCGCATGAACAAGAGAGGATTCTTGCAGAAGCTCATGACGAGATCGTCGGGGGACATTACGGAGGACGTGCCACCGCAAGGAATATTTTGCGAGTAGGACTATGGTGGCCAACGATACATGGAGATGAAGCGGACTATGCTAAAAGATGCGACGTATGTGAATGGACAGGGAAGCCGTCAAGAAGGGACGAAATTCCACTAGTACCTCAATTGACATTGCAGGCTTTCAGCAAGTGGGAAGTTGACTTTGTGGGACCCATAAACCCACCAAGAAAAAGAACAGGGTCACGCTACATAATTACAACAACAGACTACTTGACTCGATGGGAAGAAGCAGCCCCGATGAAGGATTGCTCAGCTGCGACAGCCACAAGATTCCTCTTCGACAATGTGGTCACCAGGTTCAGGTGCCCAAGTATTGATGAGTGACCAAGGGACTCACTTTGTTAATCAGACAATCGCAACAATGACAGAGGAATTTCAGATATAAAACAAAAAGAGCACCCCTTACCATCCGCAGGAAAACGAAACAGTGGAAGCATTTAACAAAATCTTGGAGCATGCGCTCACAAAGGTATGCAACACGAATCATGATGATTGGGATTTGAAGATACCTGCGATACTTTGGGCGTATCGCACAACGTGAAAACATTTGAATGGCCAGACACCGTTCAAACTTGTCTATGGGAAGGAAGCTGTAATGCCGATGGAGTATATTGTCCCCAGTCTGCGGATTGCGGTTGTCACCAGCATGAGCGACAATGGAGCACTAGAGGAATGATTGTCCCAATTGGTACAACTCGATGAGGATAGGTTCACTGTAAGCTTTCATCAGAAGGTGTAAAAGGATTGACAGAAGGCTTGGCACGATCGCCATATTAAAAAAAAGCACTTTCAGCGCAGGGATACAGTTTTTCTATATGACAGTGAGTTTGCTAAGCATCTAGGTAAGTTACAGATGTATTGGTTAGGTCTCTATGTTATAGATTTTGTTATTGACGGAGGCGCAGTAAACCTGAAGAGCTTAGATGACACGCTGTTGCCTAAGCTAGTAAACGAGAATCGATTGAAACCCTATTGCCATGATTAGGCGCATAGCGGTTGAGCAACATGGGAAAAAAATGATGAAAAAAAGTGGGAAGCATGCGGGAAGCATGGCCATCCAGGTCGCTCGCCGATGCTTCGCATAGTTTAGTACGTGGGAGTCAAATCCGAGTATGATTACTGTGGATCGAAATCACCTAAAAACGACGGAGGAGTACGATGACAGATTCAACTGGTCATGGATAATATTTTTCCAATGATGAGTAGGTATTACGCAATAAGCATAAATAACAACATTAGGATTGAAGAACGCAAGACGAAATATAGGAAATCCAAGGAGGGAAGTAATGCATTGTCTGATGCGACTCTGTAAGTTAGATGCAACACATTAGGAAGTTCACTAGGAAAGACCAAGGAAGCTATGGAAAATGGTAGTGAGATAGTTGCAATGGTGCACTTCATTTTGAGCGGAAGCACCCCAAGTGCACTAAGAGCAAGAACAACGATGGTGCACAAACAACCAGTGAAGGAAGCAATGCAGACACTAGGAAGGAATGGAGACGAGGTCTCACCCGAGATGTCTAAGAGTGCGGTATTAGTTAGAATGTCCAGGGTTTCCCCGACCACCAGAACACCAGGGGTCGAGGCCTGCTGGCTCCAGCAGTGCACTGTCAAATGTGCGAAATATATGTGCTAGAGCAGCTGGCCCGTTTCTCAATTTGGCAACGACGATGAACTTGTCCCTAGGTCGCAGTAGGCTTCAAGTACTCGAGAAAGTGTGGAAAATGTATAGGATCAAGGTTTCAAGAGACTGGAGGATGAGTTCAAGGTAGATGATCAAGGTTTCAAGAGACTGGAGGATGAGTTCGAGGTAGATGATCAAGGTTCCCGGAGACCGGTGGATGAGTTCGAGAAGAACATGACAACGAGCTCCAGACATCAAGAATAGATTCAGAAGTTTTCCACATTGATGATAGAGATTAGTACCAGCGGTGTCCAACTGAGGTGGCTCAAGGGCGAGCCACAAGTTTGTGTTGGGGGCCTGTTGGCATGGGATTATTTTGCAGGAAGTGCAGAAGCCAACAACCGGGAAAGGGATGATCCGCGAAAGAAAGGGTCATTCGCAGAGAATGCGGAAGGGCAGAAGTAGATAGTTAGTTAGATAAGGGTCATGTGGACCATTTTGTAACCACTTAGTTGGTATAAATAGAAGTATGATTGTAATCCTAAGGAGAGGATGATAGAGAGATAAATTCGATGATGAATGATGTAATAGATCTTTCAGGCTTTGATCCAACAGTTGATCCATTTTGCATCTGCGATATGATGTATTGACTATTTCTACGAAGGTCATTCTACAGGTTTTAATGAATGCATGAAGATGTTCAATTTTCAGAATTTACTTCAATCTGATCTAGGATCTTAACTGAGAGAACAACATGTACAGCAAATCTACAACATATCAATCATGGACACAATAATGCAAGCACACAAGAGACACGGAGTTTACTTGGGGAAAACCATAAAGGTGAAAAACCCCAATAACTTCCTCATAGATAGATAGAGCAATGATACAACCAGAATACAAGAGATAGTCTTCTCCTAGCAGCAGAGCCTCCTCCTCCACAAGTGCGCCACTCTCCCAAGTGAGTGAGAGAATAGAATGTGTAAAATGAGAGAGACACACTCTCTATTTATACACTAACTTGACTTGACCTTTACTCAACTAGGTCGGCCTCAACTTAACCACTTAACATAATGATGACTGGGCTGACACCCAATAGGTTGGTCTAATAACCCTTTGAACCACATGGACGACCCCCAATAGGGTGGTATAATAACCCTTCGACCCACATGACTTATACAGGGCCAACCCCAACAAGGTGGTCTAATAACCCATCAAGTATAAGTTACGACACTTACAATATAAATGACGACACTTCCATAGAGAGGAATAATAACATCTGTATAGGAATACAAACACTTCCGTATAGAGGAATAATAACATCTCTATAGGAATACAATATACATATATGTGAAATACATTCCGAAGTTACATATACATCAACAGAAAATACTTAAGCCAGAAAAACAATGTACTTATGTTTTTTTTTATAATACCTTTTACTCCATGAAAAAATATCTAGGGGCTCACTATGTAGAACCCACTCTTGAATATTTTTGTGATTCCTTGATTCGAGAGCAAGATAATCATGTACATCTTGGAGTTCTCACCAATATCGATACATCTGGCATAGCCTTAGTGGCACAACAAAAGAACAAAACCAAGAATCCCAAGAAGCAAAATCCTCACAATCATAAGCAAAACAAGGGTCCCAAACCCTCTCATCCAATTCATCCTTCCAATGGTGACAACAGAACCAAATGAAAAGATAAAATTGAGCATCATTTCAATTTTCATAGGAAATATGGTCATGTGGAATCTAAGTGTTTCAAGGAGATGGCAACCTTGGAAGGAGAAAACATCAACCTTGATTTGTCTTTTTGACTCTACAACTCAAGGACGTGCATTTTGTGCTTCTGGATTTTCCTTCAATGCATCTTCTTCCACTTATTCTACTGAGTGGCTCATCGATTATGAAGCATCTTATCATATAGCTAAGGATAATGCCATATTTTCTACTCTAAATGAATGTAACACAAAACAAATATTTTTTGGTGATGATAAATCTCTTAATGTTGCAGGATATGGAAGAGTCCAGATATATGATGATCAATTCAATGATGTATTATGTGATCCAAGAATTTCTTTCAATTTGTTGTCAGTCTATCTGTAACAACCAAAATAATGAAAATGTAAATAATAAAACCAGAAATAGCTAAATTACCAGACTCAAATTTTTCTCACACAAGAATGCAGGAAATCTCAACAATAGATCAATAAAAGGGAAATCAAATTACATACCTGAATAGAATATTTAACTTAAAGTTGCACATTTAAATCCGACAAGATGACCATCAACTCAACAACACCTTCTCATGAAACCCATCGGTTGGGAAACTGCTCTCCTCCCAAACAAACCCTCAGTCATAGACTGGGATCCCCCGAGCCCTCACTCAACAATACCAAGCTAGCCACATATCTGAAAGAAAATCCTAGTATCCTCCCCACAACCTCCAAACCTCCAAACACCAAGACCCCCGAGGAAGAGAAACTTCAATCGAAGGATCCCTCCCCCTTTGCATTCCTCCAATTTAAGATTTTGCAAGCTTCCCATGGATGGACACATGTACACATGCAAAAATCCCATTCAATAATCCCCTAAATAAATAAATAGGTCATAAATATATACATTTTATTATTTTCCCTTTTAACCCTTTATTTAACCTAATCCATGATTAATCAAGGTTAATTAACATATGCTTTTTCTTTAATTCTTATGAATCCCATGCCATTAAAATATTATTACTATAACCCTACATAGTCTAATACTATTGTGCAGGGATAGGATCTATTAGTGTGGTCATCACCAGTAGGTCCCATGCCCACACTACACCCCGAGATGCCCCTTAGTACTAATGCAATAAGTGATGGAGGGGAATTACATACTCTCCGCATTCAAGGAAATTCATCTTGAATTTATTGTCAGTAGCTTCCTAACTAACTATAACACTTATACTTCCTCCCTTACACACCCTCTCCCAAAATCATACCATCTTATCAACCTCCAAACACCCCCAATACTCCAGATGGTCCTGCTCTCCATGGAACGGGCCCTCTGTTTCAACTAGTATACAGGTCACCCAACGTAGTGTGACCACATCAGGCATCCGAAGTCTCATCATAGATACTAGAATTTGCAAGCATGTTCCTTTCTCTTTTCTAACTGTTGGAATAATGAGAAGAATTAAGGCCTTCTGGTCTTCGCTGGGCTATATGCTCCAAGACCTCATCTAGTGCCACTAGGAATTTGGTCCAGTACATTAACCAATGCACACCAGACATCTCGAAAGGTTGGCCCAAATTCCTCCACAACTCCCTAACTGGCAATCAACCCCAGGCATCGAAATTCCTTCTCCATATACCTCCCTTTGTTGAGAAACCTCAATCCATGGACTTTCAAAAACTATATAAAGGAAAGGAATTGTTGTCAAGGTATTACTGAGTGAGTTGGTTTCCCAACCCATAACTCCCTTGTGGTTATAGGTTCCCACAATATCGTGGCCTCTAGAGTGACCTAGCCTTGAAGGCCCCATAGTGGCATTCTTGTAACACTTATTCTCATCATGCCATCATAGCATTATTCATGTATGTAACCTTTAGAGATCATATACAATCAACATCATAATAAAATATGCATGTTTCACATGCCATTATGAGAATATACCATCTTCACAAGTACTGAGGAATTGCATGTTACAACATGCTATTATGTAACATCACATCTTCAAGAATAACCATGAACTACATGTTATCATATTCCCTCACGTAAACATACATCAACATTTTGAATATGAGGAACCACATGCGACTTCATCTCAACATGAAAGAAAAACATCATCACTACAAATTTGAAGGATCTGCATGCTACTACATGGCATCACAAAACATAATGTTATCATATATTATTAACCTCATAAAAAATATATCATAATGAACTATAAATCATTTCCATAATGCCCTCTCAATAGTCTCAATCTATAGTATTAAATAAAGCTTTCACAATTCTCATTCATTTATTAGTCCTTGCATCTTAATCAAGGACATATTAATTTCCAATATGATCAATCAATACAAATCATGTGATCAATCCACATAATAAAACATCAACACAATCAATTCGATCTATGGCATATCTTGAACAACATAATTACGTGGTCATGATCATTTAATCCATATTATATGTGGGAATAACATAATAATCATTAACAAGATCAATAGTGTATAATGAGCCATATAAAAACATTATAACAATAAGTGTCCCCATCATAAACATGATCCCATTCTAGAAAATAAAATCATTACATGAAATCATCAAGTCATGCCATCACATCATTTATTAACATATGTTAAATGCATAAGTGTTCAGAAGCTTATGAAGGTGATAATAGTGTCAACACATAGGATGTGTAGAACAGATAAGCCATCATGAAGATTCATAATATGTTTAATCAATTCTAACTAGTTTTGCTAGTATGCATGAGTAATCAATAATACTTATGGTATATCACCTCTAATTCCATAGAATGATCATTAAGCACTCCATTAGTTTCAGAATATGATTAAGTTTCTAAAACTAGGTTGTCTCTAGAAAAGGGTTCACCATGAGTTACTTTCATGAGTGCCATGAACAATAATTTGTGGGATGGTTTTAATTTTTTTGTGGAATATAATTTTTTCATATATTTTCTACTAAAACATTCAATTAATCCTCATCCATCTTAACTAGAGCTATTCATTCTCCTTCAAAGAGTGAAATTCGACAATAAGTGATTAACAACATCTATCCTAATGTTACTAGTGCATCAATTAGCTTAACTATTATACCCACTAGAACATAAGAAATTGTTCACTAGCATGCCATCAATTAAGCTTCTTATCATGCTTAATCCTTTCGTATGAAGGAATGGTTAATCCTTTTCCTAATTGATGCTTAGAAAGGTTATCCTACCCGGTTCAACTACACCATTATACATGGGAATATTGTCTTCTTATTTTATGTTAGGAATTTTCATCTAAGTCTCAGAATGAATCTACCACATACAATTTATTCACGTTTGAAGGTCAACAATTATGAATGATAGAGTTCACGATTTTTCTTGGCTGGACTCGTTAAATTTGTATTATTCATGACCCTTAGTCGTCCTTCACAATGTTCATTCTTCCCGTTAATTCAGAAAACTTGCTACGTGAGAGAGAGACCCCTCTGCTAGACTTATTACAATTTCATAATTGTGTTCCTTCATTATTAGCCTATAGGTTCCCGACTTTATTACCCTTTTTTTAAGGTCTTCACGCCCTTTGAATTCCTTATAATGACCGATATCCTCATCCTAATCGTTAAACTCCAACATGATTAATTGTGAGAGTTTATTTCCTTACCGAGATTGTTATTATGTTTCCTATCTAGGGATCCATTCATGGTTAATCACTTAGAAATTAACAAGGTTAGTTACACATTCAATACTGCATGACAATTTCACTGTTAGGACAAGGGAAACTTATATATAAGTTAACATAAAATTTCTTAAGTCCTTTTGGATTAGAATTTCAATTCTATTGTCATCATAGCTTCCAAAAATCCCCCATAATTGTAAAATTAGTCACAACAAATCTAATGAACAAGTAAATCAATCACAACAGATGAACATAGAAAACATGGTGTAAAACTGTGCAAAACATGCATCAGTGCTCAATATCCCAATAAGGGTGAATAATTACAATACAATCATCTGACAATGAGTGAGCAATTCGAATTGACTAAGTAGGCCATTTGAATTACTGAATGGTGTAGCTTGGCTCCACCTAGGAATCCTCATCATCAATCAGTGGTGGTCATAAATGCACAAGAACCAGTCATCCAGGTGTCAATCTGAGTCTAACTGGGTGTAACAAGTGTAACTGAAGTGTGTAGCACTGATGTAGGGAAGGAGACTCAGTGGAGGGTGCATGGGAGGCTTAACTGAAGTCAGAACAAGTCATCTAGTCAATATGGAGGTCCAACGGAGTGAAATAGTCAGTCGGGAGTGAAACTAACCTCAAATTAGGGAGAATCAGTGCCAACTGAGTGTAAACTGAGTGGGTAGGTGAAGAAGTGCACCCTTTTCTAGCGGTAGGTGAGAAGTGGGCTCCTTCATGACTAGGAGGGCTAAAAGTCTGATGTAAGAAGCTCCCGGGTGCTAGAATGAAGTGGATAAGGTGCTGGAGGCATCAACCTGGTGACTGGGATGCATGCAAACCCTAGAATTTGCATGCAAACCCTAATTGCATGCAAGGTCTTGAAAATGATGATGTGGATATCCAAACACCCCCCCTCAAGCTAGACTATGATGTGCAAAAAATAATGTGGGGCCCTGGTTACTAAGACCAAAGGTCACCCCAATACAATAATCCAAAAAATGCTGAAAATAAACTAAGTGAGGAAAGAGGGAAAACCTAGTGGGAAGAAAGCCCCCTCTCAAGCTAAAACATAATAATGGATCAATATATCTCCACCATGATGGAACTCACCCACAACAATGAACGGAGGTAAGAGAACTTCTTCTCAGTGAAGCTCTTGGTGAAGATGTCTGCAATTTGCTCATCAGTAGGGCAATATTGTAGAATGATGGTGCGATCATGCACCAACTCTCGATTGTAGTGCATATGAATCTCAATGTGTTTGGTCCTCTACCGTTGAGATGGATCTGTGGAGATCTTGATAGCACTTTGATTGTCACAAAAGATGACATTCGAAGTAGTGCCACCAAAACCAAACTCGGAAAGAATACCCTGCAACCAAACTTCCTGAATGCAGGCATTGACTGCCCCTCGATACTTTGCCTCTGCTGAAGAAAGTGCAATGGCTTCCTGCTTTTTGCTGGACCAGAAAATGTGGCCATGAACAATCATGAAAAATAACTGGAAGTGGACTTCCGATCAATGCTATCACCTGCCCAATCTGAATCAGTAAAACCAATGAAATCAAGCTCAGAATCTGCAGCATAATGTATGCCAAAATGTTTCGTACCTTGCACATACTGTAAGATCCGCTTGGCTTCCCACCAATGAAGATCATGGGGCTGCTGCATATACCTTGACACAACACTCACGGCATATGAAATTTCAGGCCTTGAGTGTGTCAAGTAAATTAGTGAACCAATCAACTGTCGATACATAGTGCAATCTACAAGCAGTGTAGAATTTCCCTCCTTAAGGCTGATTCCTGAGAGGAACGGGAATGGGGCTGCCTTACATTCAGCCATATTAAACTTCAATAACAGGTCGGAAGCATACTTTTGCTGAGATATAGTGATCTCATCAAAATTTTGAGCTATCTCCAAGCCCAAAAAGTGATTCAGTAAGCCCAAATCGCTCATGTCAAAAGCTAGATTTAAGGTAGTTTTTAGCTTGTTTATTGAAGTAAGAGTGCTACCAGTAATGAGAAGATCATCAACATAAAGTACAATAACCAACAAATTACATTTAACTTGCTGTAGGTACACATTCGGATCATATTTGCATCTTTTGAAATTCTGAGAAAGAAGGAAGGAGTCCATCTTTGCATACCAAGCTCTTGGGGTCTGTTTTAATCCATACAAAGATTTCTTCAATCTACAAACTAATGATGGATCTGATGTGTATCCTTCTGGATGATTCATATATACCTCTTCAGCAAGATCTCCATGTAGAAAAGCACTCTTCACATCCATGTGGTGCACTTCACAGTGCTTGGATGCGGAAATTGCCAAAACTAGGCGGATGGAATCCATCTTTGCAACCGGTGCAAAGGTCTCAGTGTAGTCCACTCCTTGGACTTGGGAGAAACCTTTTTCCACCAACCTTGATTTGTATTTGCTGATAGAGCCATCAACAGCAACTTTCGTGCGGTAGACCCATTTACATTGGACTAATTTTCTTCCTAGTGGAAGAGAAACTAGCTCCCATGTATTGTTCTTTTGAAGAGAACTATACTCTTCATCCATGGCATTTTTCCATCTCGGATCTCAGTGGGAATGATAGTATGTCGTGGGATCTGAACTAGTCATCAAATAACAAATCTCAGGAAGTAATGGATCAGAAATAGAAAGAGCCATACCTGCTCTTGTTTGTCTTGGATCAGCAGGATTTTCAAGGTTCGAACCAACAGATTGAAGAGTGTTTTGGGCCCACTTTGGTAATTGAGGAGGATCATAATGGTCGGATTCTGAATCTGATATGTCACGATCATCATGTGCTGCTAAAATATCAGAAATATCATAACTAATACCTTTATTATCGCTGCTCGGATCTTCTTCTGGTGAAGGCGGTGAAATGGTAGTTTCTTCCTCGACTAGTTGCAATTCTTGAAGCGGTTCTTCAAATTGCATATTGCGTTCTATGAATATATTTTTGGATTTGATATCCATGAGTTTATATGCCTTTGATTCTTCCCATATCCTATCAGTATGCACTCAATATTTTGTGGATCCAAAGCTTGTCTCTTCTTGGAAGGAATTCTAGCCCATGCAGTGGAGTAAAAAACTCTCAAATTTGACACATCCGGTTTGTGACCAAAGAATGCTTCGAAAGGAGTCATACCTTTCACAGATGAATGTGGAACTCAGTTCTGAATGTATACAGCAACATTGATTGCTTCAGCCCAAATATTTGCATCCAAACCTTTTGATTCAATCATGCAAGTAGCCATCTCTTTCAGTGATCGATTTTTCCTTTCCACTACACCGTTCTGCTGGGGTGTGTAGGGAACTGTATGTTGGATCTGAATTCCTCTTTCACCACAAACTTGCAGCAACTCAGCCTTGATATATTCTCCACCGTTATCAGATCTAATAGCTTTGATCTTGCTCTCAGTGGCGGTCTCAACAGAAGCCTTAAAATCCTTGAATTTTACAAGCACTTCTGACTTGTTTTTGAGAAAAAAAACCCATGTAAAGTGGGAAAAATCATCAATAAATGTCAAAACATACCTTGAACCATTTAATGACATGTGGGGCAGTGGACCACTGATATTGGAATGTATCAGCCCCAAAACTGTAGAAGCTCTGCTAGCTTTGCCGCGGTCAAACCTGTGCTCGGGGTGCTTCCCAATAATGCAACCAGTGCATATTCCCTTCGAGGAACGGAGTTGTGGAAGACCATATACCATGGATTTGTTTGATAACATCAGCAAGTACTTATAATTAATATGTCCAAATCTTTCATAAACAAGCAAGAACATATGCATAAACAAGCAAGAGTTGAAGTTGAGTGTGGTTCGATAGAACAAAACATAGGTGTTGATTCTACTATATTGGCATCTTGGGAACAAAAAGTGAATAGTTTAATGGAAGAGTTTGTTGAGGAGAAGGTTACTCTTAAAGTATATTCAGAAAATGGAACATCTAAAATAAATATACGTTGTGAAAGTTGTGGTATTGATTATGGAATAGGGGAAATATCTTTGGCAGCACGGACACTTCGCAACTTCAAAAACAATCACATGAAAACAAGGGCCCATCAAGGTAACATTTCAAGGGTGGGAAGTAGTGAAACTCCTTCATGTAACATAGAAAGGAAGACATCAATGGTTGGAGATCGAATTGAGATTGATAAAGCCATCAAAATACTAGATGATTTCAACAAGACACAAGATCCAAATTTGTTCAAAGTGGTGGAAGCAACACTTGCAGGATACGAGGACAAGAGAAAAGTAAAAGTGGAATGTACACAGTGCAATAAATGGTTTTATTTAGTACCATCAAGTGGTAATATTGTTAGTTCTCTAAATGAACATATGAAATCAAACAAGCACATTTCTACTACAAATGAGGCTTCACATAATACAATTGGGTTGAGGACTGGCATAGTTGGGAGACCCAAGAAGCCTACCAATGATAAGTCCCAACAGAGTTTGACTAGGTTCTTGGTCCCATCATCAACACCACTATCACATAGGGGTTCTACAAGTGCAAATCCTTCTACTTCAGGTATGTTAATTTCACAAGCTTATTTAATTTGAATATGACATTGAACATAATTTTATTTTTTATCTTCAAATTTATTTGCTTTTATTGTATTATTGTAGATCATTTATCTCCCTTGATACTACAATGTTGGGGTATTGGTATCCATATATTGATAGAAATGGGGAGAGATTGAACACAAAAATCCTAATGGATGATCAAAGGGGTGGGAAATTATGGGCCATAGAGAAGCATACCAAGAGGATGCTATGTTATCATGGTACAGAATGCCGTATTGATGGTACATATAGGCATAATCATTGTCACAGGGCTTCTGAAACAGGGATACCTTTTGAATCATTGACATGCAAGTTTTGTAAGTTGATTCCAGACTGTGATGACTTTAGGATGCGTTTATATCGTGAATCAAGGAGCCCCATTAAAAGACATGGGCGAGATACAGGGAAAGGGAGAAGATTAGACTTTTTGACTCAAACTGAGCTCAGAAATGTTGCAAGGGTTACAAATACTAGCTATAGATCAACAATGAGGGCTCTTTGGTGGGAGAGGACAAAGGTTGTTATACTCTCTATTAGAATAAGGTCCCTAAAGGACAAGTTGTTCGAATCTACAGAAAGGACAGATGTATTTAGGTTTTGCAAGGATGTGTGGGAGGCACATAGACAAGGAAAATTACAAGGTAAAGATGCCATTTGGGAATTTGTCAAAGATATCTTTCACAACCTGACACGTCCAAAAGCAAGGAGAAGGTATGGTGCATCCACTAAATCCATTTATGAGATGATTAACTTATGGGGGGGTCCTAGATTGCATAGCTTCATTAGATTGAATATGATATGCCATGATCATCATGTGCTACTAAAATATCAGAAATATCAGAACTAATACCTTTATTATCGCTGCTCGGATCTTCTTCTGGTGAAGGCGGTGAAATGGTAGTTTCTTCCTCGACTAGTTGCAATTCTTGAAGCGGTTCTTCAAATTGCACACTACGCTCTATGAATATATTTTTGGATTTGATATCCATGAGTTTATATGCCTTTGATTCTTCCCCATATCCTATCAGTATGAACTCAATACTTTGTGGATCCAAAGCTTGTCTCTTCTTGGAAGGAATTCTAGCCCATGCAGTAGAGCCAAAAACTCTCAAATTTGACACATCCGGTTTGTGACCAAAGAATGCTTTGAAAGGAGTCATACCTTTCACAGATGAATGTGGAACTCAGTTCTGAATGTATGTAGCAACATTGATTGCCTCAGCCCAAATATTTGCAGCCAAACCTTTTGATTCAATCATGCAAGTAGCCATCTCTTTCAGTGACCGATTTTTCCTTTCCGCTACACCGTTCTGCTAGGGTGTGTAGGGAACTGTATGTTGGATCTGAATTCTGCTTTCGCCAAAAACTTGCAGCAACTCAGCCTTGATATATTCTCTACCGTTATCATATCTAAGATCTTTGATCTTGCTCTCAGTGGCGGTCTCAACAGAAGCCTTAAAATCCTTGAATTTTACAAGCACTTCTGACTTGTTTTTGAGAAAAAAAAACCCATGTAAAGTGGGAAAAATCATCAATAAATGTCAAAACATACCTTGAACCATTTAATGACACGTGGGGCAGCGGACCACTGATATCGGAATGTATTATCCCCAAAACTGTAGAAGCTCTGCTAGCTTTGCCGCGGTCAAAACTGTGCTCGGGGTGCTTCCCAATAATGCAACCAATGCATATTCCCTTCGAGGAACGGAGTTGTGGAAGACCATATACCATGGATTTGTTTGATAACAACAGCAAATACTTATAATTAATATGTCCAAATATTTCATGCCAAAGCCTACTAACCTCATTACCATGTGTGCGAAGAGCAGTGGGCTTTGCAAGCGGAATAAAGTGTGAAAACTCATAGCATTTTGCAGTGTGGTTTGCCTTTTCGACTGCAATAAGTCTTCCACTTTTGATATCAAAAATTTAAACTGTATTAGGGATGAATGTAACTTGCTTCGATTCACTAGTGTGTTTCATTTGATACACATAAAGAAGATTTGAAGCCAAGGAAGGCACACAGACAACATTCTGAAAGCTTCCATGATCAACATGGATTGTACCTTTGCCCTTTGAAGAAATTTTTTAGTCATCTCCCAAATGGACGGGGATGGATCTGTTTGGATCGAATGCAGAAAAAGAATCAATATTTGCAGCCATATGGTTCAATGCACCCGAATCTATCAAGAGAGTAGTGGGATTCGAAACAGTTGCCATGACTGCTTGTCCTCTTTTATGATCGTCATTCCTATCTTTCTTCCTTGCACCGCCAGGAAGAGTTATGTTATTCTTTTCCAAAAGGAGGGCCATTTGATCTATAGTCTTCTTCTTGCATGAAATTTCGGGATGAAAGCCATGGTTGCAATAAGTACATTTAGATTTTTCCTTACCCTCTTTACCCTTTTGCTTGAACTTCGAACTAGATGGTGCATCTGTCTGCTTTCCTTTCTCTCTTTGCTTGTGAGGTTCGAATTTGGGCTTCTCTTTCTTTTGCTTTCCTTTACCATTTGAATTCTTGGGTCCTTGAACAAATAGAGATGAATCTTTGGAGCTTATGGACCCCATTTGAATCAACTTATCATGCTCTTTTGTGATGGACTCAATGAAGGCATTCAAGGTAGGCATCTTCCAATTCGGGGTAGTTAGCCGACCGAAATTGAAAGTAGATACAAATACCGAATAGTATTTTCCAATCTTGGTGAGAATAGAGAGGATCAATTGCTTATTCTCTTTGATAACTCCACTGTTCTTCAACTGCAATGTCAAGTGCTTGAATTTTGTGAAAAACTCATTAATGGTCTCAAAATTCTCAGGACTAAGAGCAATCAATTCATTCTCTAATTGAAAATCCCTAAGCTCGTCCTGCTTGCCAAATAGTGTTTCAAGTTGCTCCCATATTTCTTTTGGAGTCTTCAATCCGCTGAGATGGAAGTGAAGATCTTTGGAGATGGAGAGACAAAGAAGACCATAAGCTTCATCAAGCTTGTTGTAGTGTTTGGTTCTTTCCGACAATGTGCTTGGCTCCAATTCGAGGCCAATGGTGACTCTATAGTATCCTTTTGAACGCAATATGATCTCCATATCATCTTTCCAATCAAAATAATTGAAAGGGGTGAGGATAGGCTTTGAAGAAGAGTATTCCAATGCTAGGAGCGAGTGCGCTTTGATGTAGAAAGGCTTGCAAAGGCAAGGTAGCGAATGCAATTGAAGGAGACAATAACCTGCAAATCACAATGAAAACAATCACTGTAAGGTTGAACAATCCACCCTTTTAGAGTTGCATCACACCTGGGATTGGAGATCAAGCAATGTTGAATGGGTCCAATGTATCAAATCCAAGATTTACGTGGAAACTCAAGCTTCTAGAGTGGTGTTGGAAGTATTTTTAAGCTTTGCATGCACAGGAGCGAATGCTCTTGAGATCTTTCATGCCAAACTTTTTGTAATTTTGAGTAAATTCACTCAAATATCCTTGTAGAACACCTATAGAAAAGAGATCTTGTCCCTGCAATGGCTCTGATACCATGTAAAATTAGTCACAGTAGATCTAATGAACAAGTAAATCAATCACAACAGGTGAACATAGAAAATATGGTGTAAAATTGTGCAAAACATGCATCAGTGCTCAATATCCCAATAAGGGTGAATAATTACAATACAATCATCTGACAATGAGTGAGCAATTCAAATTACTGAATGGTGTAGCTTGGCTCCAACTAGGAATCCTCATCATCAATCAGTGGTGGTCATCAATGCACAAGAACCAGTCATCCAGGTGTCAATCTGAGTCTAACAAGTGTAACTAAAGTGTGTAGCACTGATATAGGGATGGAGACTCAGTGGAGGGCGCATGGGAGGCTTAACTGAAGTCAGAACAAGTCATCTAGTCAATCTGGAGGTCCAACGGAGTGAAATAGTCAGTCAGGAGTGAAACTAGCCTCAAATCAAGGAGAATCAGTGCTAACTGAGTTTAAACTAAGTGGGTAGGTGAAGAAGTGCGCCCTTCTCTGGCAGTAGGTGAGAAGTGGGTGCCTTCATGACTAGGAGGGCTAAAAGTCTGATGTAAGAAGCTCCCGGGTGCTAGAATGAAGTGGATAAGGTGCTGGAGGCATCAACCTGGTGACTGGGATGCATGCAAACCCTAATTGCATGCAAGGTCCTGAAAATGATGATGTGGATATCTGAACAATAATGACTATATCTTATATTATTTTTTCTATTAACTTATGAATTATATAACATTAGCTTCCTACTCTAGTATTATTATTTTTCTCATTTTTGATGATTCAAATTATTTCCATTATGCAAGGACATTAATCACAATAGTTTGCAAGAAAATAACCCGATTTTATAATTAGTTTTAGCTCTTCTTGTTTCACCCTCCAAAATAAAACATCCCTAAAATAAATAATCATGATTTCTTACCTTTACAATATAAATATATCAAACTACCAAATATATATATTAATGATAAACATCTCAACTACCATACCATCATAGTGTTCAATTGATTTTGATCTTATATAAAAATTGTTTATATTTTTTTTTCAAAAACAAGATTAAATAAATATCAAATTAACTTTATAAATATTCTAATACATTTCTACTTTAGTCATTCAATTATTCTAATACATTTCTACTATAGTCATTCAATTATTCTAACCTATTTCAATGCTGTTGCAATGAATTCAAGTGATATTTTAATTCTCAGATATATTAAGACCTATGAAGGCACCTCCAAATTTCTATTCATCCTTTTATATATATTAAGTTTAATTATTGATAAATAAATAAATAAATAAAATATTATTAAATTCATATATATCCAGCCAATATTATTGAATTTTTATCTTTCATATTCACCCATACAAAATGAATATACCAACCAAAAAAACCAATAATTTCAACCATACAAAATTCAAATATAAAAAATATTCAAAATTCAACTCATACAATTTTCTATATCATAACCAATAATGAATAAATAATTAAACGTAACAGAAAAATTGTTGCTAGTTTGACTGACTACGATCTGAAAACCATCATTGGCAACTCGATAGACCTAGTTTCTTTTTCTGGGATTTACAAAGGATGAATTTATATCCTTATCCTTATCAAGAGAGAAGAGGAAGTTCACTGTTAAATATAATTTTATCTAAGAACATATAACGTATTAAACGTAGATAGTCCAAAGCCTCCAAGCAGAGGCACGATATGATATATGATATGGAGAGAACATGATGGGCATGTGAAGAATTTAAATATTATTTAAGCTAGTTTATTTAGTAATTATATGTCAAAGTTTTGGAACTAAAAAAATAAAAAATACTAGATTTTTTTTTTAACTATGGAAATAATAACCTTCTAACAATATATCCAACAGTCCGTAAACCAAATTCACCAATTTTTTTGAAAAACTCCACAAGATTATGGTGAAGGGCGTGCCCAGTCTATCCTGGGCACAACACTCGTTCAAAATGGAACTCTAGGACCACGGCCTTTGCTAGTACGGATAAGTCATAGCCATGCTCTTCATAACATTTGCATTACTTTATAAGAAATGACATAGCATCATTGGGATTGCTTGTCAAATTACGAGCAAAAATACCTTAAAGAAGAAGAGATATTGCTACCAATACCACATTTCCATGCAGACATTTATCGTCCATAACCCACACGGATTTATGTGCAACCAGAAAAAAACGCAGGCAACAATGGTGTATAATGCAGCTAGTGTAGGTGTTCACAAATCATATAATTTCTTCTATGTGAAACCGGAGGTGATCTGCCTTAACGATAGGCTGTGGAGATGTGGAAGCTTTTGACTATATTAATACACAACTATTAACACGCAGGTTGGTCGACTCCACTTTGGAGATTGCCCTTCTCTCTATTTGAAAACAAAATAACTACACTGCCATTAACAGAAATACATGCACCAAAGAGTCACAAAATGGGTTGATCCTAACCGAGGGTTCGCAGGTTGGTCATAAGAGTAGTATTAATCAGAGTGAAATCCTTGAAAGTAGTGGAGGATGCAAACATCGTCAAAATATGTGAATGCATAACAATAACACTCCTTTCGAGGGTCAATTCTCTTGAAGCAATCGCCTTGTCGATCAACAAACACGCAGTAATAAAACTTCTGAAGGAGTGCAGTCCTTGGGACTACCTTCTCTCACTCAGCATGCAATCAAGAGCCAAGAGTAAAAAATAAACAGATCCTGTCTACTCGACGCAACAATGACATAGGAGCAACTACGGATAATGGAGGCATACATTGTGGAATTAGTTTCTTCCACTTAAATTAATGATAGAGTCAGCTGTTTCCGTTATAGAAACTAATTATAGTTTGTTAGTTTACCTAACTGTTATAGTTACTGTATTTTTGTAATATATATTTATGTGTATGTACATAACTAAGATAGCTTAATAGCTCATTAATATAATGCCTTTTCTGATCATTGTTACTTTTCCTTTCTCTCTTTATTTTCTTTATATATCTTTCATAATAGCTCATTAATATAATACCTTTTCCGATCATTGTTACTCTTCCCTTCTCTCTTTATTTTCTTTATGTATCTTTCATGATGTGTTGTCTAGAACAACTTCATGATAACCAAGAAACTAGAATATTTTGTTACCATGTACAAGAATTGATAAAACCTTTCTGTTCTATGTATCATCCATTTTCACTCCAAGGAAATGTTGTCAAATGGGTCTCAGTGAATCATTGATAGGAGTATAATTACACCGATAGGTGTTTAGATATTATCTTAGATTTTGGACTTCCTTGAGTGGATTGGATTAACAAGATTAATGTGACTGTAACAAGTGTAGAGTGGAGATTCATTTCATGGTCGTCATATCTTGTTATGCTCAAATGCATCTTGATTAAGATTTAAATAAGCTCCAGTTAAGCGATGGTCAAGAAAAGGGGCATGTTTATTGCACCGAGTGAAACGAGGTGATCTACAGCCCAGTATGGGAGAGATCCTCTAGCGCGAAGATTTCTCGACAAATTTCTCAAATATGGAAGCCAACAGATTCATCGTATCACACATTTGATATGGACACAGCTCGGATATAAATGATATTACAACTAATTATTTCAACCAATTCTAAAAAAAAATGTACATGAGGTTACATAAACAAACAATTGGGGAGACTATGAGTTGTAGCTTCCATATGCATTACAGTTGGCCTAAAGTATCAACCAATCCAAGCTTCTGATAGACCTGGTAGGATCTCCAATGGGGAATTTTATTTTTGAAATGAAAAAGGTTTAAATGAAATGTTTTTTTTTTGTTCCTTCGTACAATCTACCCCACTATGATGGTTCCAATAGTTTATAGCATCAGGCGCAACTACCATTTATCCGCTACCTTGGGGAGGGAAGAAATAATGATAGATGCTATCAATCTCAAAGAGTAGTCTTCGTCACTTTGGTGAATTTGTAGTTAAATTTATTTATTTTTGTGGGGCTGATTATCCATAAAGAACCGACCCATCAACAATACGCTTTTAGGGAATTCAAGAACCAAGCAAGAGGGTTCATCTATTCTTTTGATATGCTCCACAACACAACAATATAGTGTAGTAACATCAGGTAAGTAGTAAGTTCGTGTAAGTCTGTCTATAAATATATATCGTTAAGAGCATGTGTTTCTTCCTAGGAGTTCACATGTTCAAATCCGGAGGGGGTAGGGTATGTACACCTCTGTAGACTTTAGCAATTAAATCAATGCACAGAGGGGGATTCCTTGTCCTACGAACAAGGGGGGTCTCATACACCAAATTGGTGTCTCGCTTGTCGGTGACCTTAAAAATAGATTATTATATATATATTCAGATCTATGAACCAATGAACCCGACATAGACTAGAATTCCCTTCTCTTATATAGAAAAATACATACTTACTTCGCTATATCGGTGTAGACAATCTATTCATAGCAGCTGCAAGTCAAAAAAATCGGGTGGGTCTATCACACATGTCAAAAATGGATTCTAAGGGGTTATGATGTGAAAACCTCTTGGATTTTAAACACTATCAACAAGATATTCTAAGGATTGCGATTTGGAACAATTTCATACGATTTACACTAGATTCACAACACTTATGAACAACAATTAGTAACAGCTACGATTTGGAATCCAACCTCTGTAGCATATAGTTGACAATTCATAATAACTATGACTTTGACTAATACATTCTCTAATTAGATCTATCGTTTTGTTAATCCATTTCCACACATAATCCTAAATCTGTTCCCAACTAATGTATTCATGTTACTAATCTATTATCAATATTAATGGATTTTCACAATTAAACCTAAGTTTGCGGGCATATCCTTAAAACATAAAATATGTTTCTAACAATGGTAATAAACCTCATGTTTTTCCAGCAGTAATTGCAAATCTAATTTGGGAGTAGAAAAAAAATCATCATTTAGACCAACCAATCGATCATCTATCATGAGTATAGACCTTCCCCCTTTAACCCATAATAAGGACAACCAAAGGATGAACCCCTAGGTCTGAGCTTTTGAACCTAGTTCTCATACCAGAATGTAACAACCAAAATGACGGAAATGTAAATAATAAAACCAAACAGAGCTAAATTACCAGATTCAATTTTTTCTCGCACAAGAATGCAGGAAATCTCAACAACAGATCAAGAAAAGGGAAATGATATTACATACTTGAAGAGAATATTTAACTTACAGTTGCACATTTAAAGCCGATAAGATGACCATCTACTCAACAACACCTTCTCATGAAACCACCGGTGGGGAAACCGCTCTCCTCCCAACCAACCCCTCAGTTATAGACCGAGAGCCCCTAAGCCCTCACTCAACAATACCAAGCCAACACATATCTGAAACAAAATCCTAGTATTCTCCCCACAAACTCCAAACCTCGAAACACCAAGACCCCTAAGGAAGAGAAACTTCGATTGAAGGACCCCATCCCCTTCTCATTCCTCCAATTTAAGCTTTTCCAAGTTTCCCATGGATGGGAACATGTCCACATGCAAAAATCCCATTCAATAATCCCCTAAATAGATAAATAGGTCATAAATTTATATATATTATTATTTTACCTTTTAAACCCTTATTTAACCTAATCCATGATTATTTGACGGACAATCCACTCGAGTAGACGCGAGCCGGATCTCCCTAGCTCAATGTGAGTTTAGAACAAATAGTACAGACTATAAACCACTTTCCTATATCTAGTTAATGATCAAGTTATCGGATGTCTTACCTTAAGTTTGTAGTCCCTTTTCCTAGATGTTGTTCCACACCTTACGGTCATCAGATCTAAGATGAAAGACCTATCAAGATGCACAAAACAAGACAAACAAGTAAAAGTATCTGAACGATAACAGATCTAAGTAAACAATTAAGCAGGTAAACTACACAATATCATCAATCACAACAATATTGGTGGAAAGCATTTATATTACTGTAAATATAAGGAAAGTACATAGAAAAGAACGATTACAACCGAGGATTAACGTAGCAATCCTTCTCCATCCAAGCCAATGCCATATACTCCCAAGGAAGTGTGAGTCTCTCAACGGATGAGTAGAGATCTCTCCAAGATGATTTCACTAGCATGTAGACACTATAGACTTCCTCCCCTTGGAGAGGGGTAGAGCTTCACTTATATAAGACTAAGTGGATAGGGTATGGATAGGGTAGGTTGAGACATGGTAGGAGAGAGATAGGGGATCCTTCCAATAGGTTAGGAGCCGAGTGCCAACTCTCCCATAAGGTTAGGGATAGGGATCCATGTCAGGTGGCTTTGAGAATGGGCTCGAAGGAGTTTTTTTTTTCCATTAACTGACATTGTCGCACCCTGCAGTAGAGCAAGCTATGACGTCGCAGGTTGCATGAGTGCAGCCTATGATGACCTCTGAAAACCTAGTGTAAATGCAATGGTATGTCTTTCAGGTTAATGACTTATCCAATGAAACTTCAGGGATGTATACACTGAATCTATTGATGGTAGGATTTTAGGTGTAACAGAATTCCCCCCAAAGCATGAAGCTGTTGAAATTTGGACAGGTGAAATGCTTTGATAGAAGGAATGGCAATGGCTTGTTAGACGAAGGACGCTGCTGCAGTACAATTGACTCTGAGTACAGAATCTCATAAGACATACAACATGGTTGCCGATCAATACAATGCAAATTGATGGTAGTATTGACCGACTGAACACAATCATGGATACTTGTTAAGATTCAATATGTTAAGAGAGAAAATATCAGCATTACATTCCATTTCACAACAATAGCATATACAGGATCACTGAAAGAACAACAAGCATAGCATAAACACAAGAGACACAGATTTATCCTGGGAAACCCTCATGGGGAAGAAAACCCAGCAAAGCTTCCTCAATATAGATGACCAACAAATACAAAGATGTAAACCCTAGACATGAGCTCCTTCTCCTCCATAGCAGATCTCTCCCTCACCTATGCGTTATTCACAAGTGAGTGTAGTGTGTGTTAAATGAGGAACACACCTCCTCTATTTATACACAACTCCGACTTGTCTTTTACACAATCTAGGTTGGCCCCAACTTTAACCACTGGGTTAAACACCCCATTACAACTGACTCTGGGCCAACCCCACTAGGGAAGTCTAATAACCCAAGTTACCACATTCCGATGGAGGAATAAACATCTCCAGATATACAATAAGGTCTTCACAGAGGAATGAAACATCTCCGGAATAATAAAGTACAAATATAATATTCTTAGAAGTTACAATATTTCAACACTCCCCCTTAACGAGAAGGATATTATAACAACATCTGCACGAGCAAGGAGTCATCAACATCATACATGATATATCTATAAATCATTGGAAGCTTTCTTTATACATCATCAATAACTCAAACAGTTACTCGAACATCTTCAAGATCTTCAATACTAGAACATCAACATCTTCAGTACTGAGTCTTCATCTTCTGCAGCACTCGAACAGCTACAGTAACATCATCATCTGGATCTCTCGATCAACAGCCTCATCGTCTAGATCTCCCAATCAATATCATCATCTGGTCATCACACGATCATCAGCATCGTCATCACACGATCATCAACATTGTCATCACACAATCATCAGCATCGTCATCACACAATCATCATCATCATCATCACAGAGACATATGTATACAGATCAATTCAGGGACCGAAGTCCAGGGATGATGCAATCCCCTCTCGTCCACTAGGGACCACTGGTGAGCTCCTAATATGGATGCCTAATTAGGGCAGCTATACCAAGAGCCTACTTTAAATGTCAACCCGGGGAACGTACAAACTTTAGAGTTGCATGCACTATCTGTGCTCTTATAGGATAATCTCTGTCACAGTTGGATGTCGGTATCGATGTTCTAAAGGTTGTCTACTAAAGATGTAAACTAGTTATGCTACGGAATTAAATACTGGAAGCAATAAATCTAATTAAAAAAATTAAAGTACCAAAAGTAGTAAATCTGTTCTAAAAAATAAAGATACCAAAAGCAGTAAATCTGTTCTAAGAAATAAAGCAGTAAATCTATTTTAAATAATTGAAATGCTGAAAGCGAAGGAGATGATATTATGAAATTACTCAATGCGGAATGGTAAATATAGAAAATGAAAATGTCATAACATATCTATTCTAAGATTTGGGAAAACGAAGTTTGTAGTTACTTTATACCTAAAACTAGAATTCTGATCTAAACCATTTTAAATCCCAAGACTATCATTGAAGTGCAATCGTTTCAAGCTATCCATCTACTACTAAAGAAATTGATCACGATGAGAAACAGTCAAAAGCCTCAGATATAAACCATGATATTGAAAGCAAAGCTGATACACATGCAATCGTTGATTCAAATATGCGTTGAAAGAAAGAACCTACAGGACTACTGAAACTGTTCTGCTGTACTACAGAATGTATTATAAACTACTACAGAAATAATAAATCATTCAAGCGCTTCCATATGTAATAAAACTGTTCATCAATGTAAAACGCATAATTGAAAGAAATACCTGCAAATAGAAATTTCCTGACCTACATGTTGGAGGGGCCCTCCCCAACCCGTACTCAGGAGAGAATAAAACTTAGAAACGCGGGCTGGAATTAATCATCAATTTCTTATTAATATATAAAATCCATGTCAAAATAAAGGTCTGTACTTCGCAATATCGATAGGGAAGAAATGTTAAAACAATGTTTTTCTCAAAATAATAGCAGATGCCTCTTGCTACTCGAGAGGTCCATATTTATATGATTTTAATGCTGATCCTAACTGATTGTCAAAATGTCGATTCTTCTTGAAAGTGGGAGTGCGTCCTCTATAAATTGGGAAACAGGGCGCCGAGCTTGGTGATGCTTTAGTCTTCTACATGTCCATCCTTTAATGACCCTGAACCTGCTCAATCACGCTTGGTTTCCATATAATTAGTTTATTTGATACACATTCTAACATACAAGAATAATCATAAAAACAATTTCATTAAATAATTAAAGTAAAACACTTTTCCCACAATTGAGTGTGTTTCTTCGCCATTGCTTGAGCTGGACTGTGGAAAAAGGGTTATCAAATACCTGAAAATTGGACCCATCATTCTCTCCCCTACTTGAAGGATTCACCCATCCTTGGGTGACTTATTGAATTCATCGATAACCTCCTTGATATCCCATGCTACCACCTTAGGTGTCCCTTCCTGCCTGAGATATCCAAAATTCTGATCCTCCCTGGCCCATGCCTTCCTCTCTTCCTCTTCATTAATCTATTCTTTGAGGACTAGGGAAAGAAAGAATGGGGGATTCAGCCTCATCCCGATCCACTTGAGTTGGTTTCTTTCCAGGGATTCTTTGTAGAGTGTGGTTTTGAAAAGAGCATCCTCAAGCCTAAGGGGAGAGTGGAGTTCTCTTCTTTTTAGATCATTTTCCACCCTGCTCTACCTTTCCCTGATGGACTCATTAACTTCCTTTTGTGTGCTGCGGAGTGTAATGTCAAAATGAATCACTGCCTCTTGTTGTTTTGCAAGGAGAATGGGTATCAGTTCCTCATCCTGAGTGAGGATCCCGTGGTTATAGATTATTCCCTCAGGGTGAGTTGGCTCTGGTCTGATCATTAATGGGGTTTGCCATTTGGATGCAACATAGAGATGGTAGTACTGGGCTCGCTCAATTTCGTGGTTCATCCATGAACACAATGCCCTTAACTGGAAATCGCCCACATATGGGTTTGGCGACCAGTTGGGCGAGCCAGAAACTATGAAATTATGCAAGAAGAACTCACTCAATTGGTCTTTCTCCAGCTCTGTGGAGTTCAAAGATGCATCAATAAATTCTTTGGGAGTGCTTACCTCTATAAGGAGACCTTTCTTCAACCTTTGGAGCTGGAATTCACCCCATTTCTCTTCTAAATAAACTGCATATACCGCCGACGATGGTCTGAGGTCACGCATTCTCTCATATATGCCGATAGTAGTGGAAAAAACATCCTTAAATTTGATAATATCCTGGTCTTTCTTTGCTAATTCGTTCTGTGCTTTGGCAAACTTTTCTTGCAGCATTAAATTCTTCTGCTCGGCCAGCCGGAGCTCTTCTACATGATGCATCTTTAGGATTTGTGTCTTCTCGGTTGAGAATGGGGGAGGTGTGGTCTGGCTTCCTGGCCCAATTCTTAATGTTTCCAACTCATTTCTAATCCTTTCCTATTCTGCTCGTGCTTCAATGAGCTGGAAAACGACCTCGGGGTCTTCATTACATTCTGGAGGGTTTTCCTGAAAGTTTCCTTGCTCCTGTAAGCTCTTCTCTTCTTCTTTATCCATTTCTTCTTCTGTATCCTATTTTTCCTCTTCATTCCTTTCCTCTTCTTCTTTTTCTTCTTTGTCCTCTTCTTCATCTGTAGTGGGATCCTCCTGATCTATAAAAGGATCAATGTCATCATTAGACACATTGGTAATTAGGGGGTTGGGTTCCCTTTCTTTCTCCTTGGAGACTCAGATTTTAGATACCCGTGTGAATCTCTTGCTGTGCCTCTTCGACCCCTGACTACTAGTAGGAATATCTGGGTCTGATTTGGGGGAGTCCTCTTTGGAGTGTTTTATTTTGACCAAGGTGTCGGCCACATTGTCCAAGTCAATTTTTATTTTTGCCCCTGATACAGAGGTGGTCTTACTTTTCGATTCAGGTGGCAAGGGCGTAGTCCTCATTCTTTGAACATCCTCAGCAGACACCACGATGAAATCCTCCCAGGAGAGCTCTGGAATTTGAGCTTTTAGCTCCTCACCAACTATTAGTTTGACCAACCCGTGATGGGCCAAAGCATTCTCTTTTCCCTTAGCCACCTTTCTGCTCATCTCTGCTAGGGATTGGAGTAGGTAAAATGGAATGCTAATATTGTTGTTTGATGAAATGTGACTTCTGTGCCTGAGAAGCTCTAAAATACGAAAATGGAAAATGGGAACATAGCTTAATATTCCAGTGCATGTAATATACCTCAGGACAATTGCAGCCATTTCATCCCATGGTGCTGGCATGGAGGGTCTTTTGACTCCATTTTTGTCTTAATCATAAACCTCTCCACGCTCAAAGAATGCTGCTTTTGCTGTGTGGTTTGCCTCCCGGTCGTTGCTACTCCAATGCAGGCCCTTTGGAAGACCAGTGTGTTTGGCTATCATGTGCTCATCCACTTTTATGCGTAACCCATTCACCCAGGTGACGTACTGTTCATCCTTAATATGCTTGAAGTTTCTTGTGAACTCTTGGGCTACCCCTGTATGGTATCCTCTCAGTCCAAGGAGAAATGGCATCCATCTTGAGTTGCGAATGATCTGCAGGACTCTCGGGTTTTGATAAATGGCACTGTGATCTTCCGGTTCACTCTTTTTAAAACCCTTTGTCATTTTTAGAATATTCTGTATAACCAGAAAAAATAAGGGCTTTTGGAATGCAGTTTTATACCTTTAACTTGGTCGGGCTCTACCTACAGGCTCAAAGAATACAATGGTGGCTGCTTCTCAAGAATTCCGGGTGGTTACTTATATGCAAAATCATGGAATATTATGCACCCTAATTCACTGCCTTTCTGCACCTATCCTTTCCATCATACCTGTACTTGCCACTTTTAATCCACTATTTTTCATGATCGATCTCTGCCTTATCATGGTCGACCTCTGTACTTCATGTGGTGAAGGTTGCAATCATGATTTGTTGAGGGTGACGGGACTTTGGTAGCAATCATGAGTTATGAAGGTCATTCCACCATGCTTTCGATTTGAAATGGAAGCTGTCCTCAGCTGACTAGAAATGAATGTATTGTGGGAAAATGTTTTACCTTAAGAATCAAATAAAAACGTTTTAGAGATTACCTTGGTATGTATGCATACCTGCATTGATGATCTGGTGCATTTTTCATGCATGGTGGATTCTGTAGTATATTTTGGCAGTGTCTGTAGTTGATTTCTGCATGTTAGTAGTTACGTGCGTAGGCTGCTTTTTCCATTTTGCGCATTTTGAATTGTGCCAGTTGTTGATACGACTCAGGCGATCGTGCTTTATATTTGGATGATTGCATGGTTGGATGTGATTGGATCCCTTGAATAACTTGCAGTCTCGCTTGAATATGTTTGAAAAAGGTTGGCATGGTGTGTCTTGAAGAATTCCATAGTATATGAAGACTGATTTCTGCATGTAGACGTGGTTGGCTCGCTTGAATTGATTTCAGGCTCACTTGAATAAATGGCATCCTCACTTGATACATTTTGCAGGCTCGCTTGAATTGATGGTAGCCTCGCTTGAATCATTGTGCAGGATCGCTTGATGCCCTGTAAACTTCCTGTTACCCCTTTTTTTGTTTTTGTTTTTTTTGTTTTTTTTTCATGATATGTGTTGAAGTTTACTGATTTGTAGCATGCTCTATCAACATCAATTGTTGCTGGTAGAGTACTAGTGTAAATTCTTCTTTGGACTTTGTTTTTTTGTAGATTTTTAGGCGATGCCCATTCACTATCATGGGGAACTCATCATCATCAATTGTAATAATTCTCACAGCCCCATTGTCATAAATTTTCTGTATACTGTAAGGTCAAAGCCATCTAGTGGTTAGCTTTCCTTTGAATGTGTGAAATATGGAGTCGTAGAGCAGTGCCTAATCACCTTCGTTAAATTTCTTATCCTTCAAATGTTGATCATGCCATTTCTTTCTTTGTTGTTGGATGATTTCAGTATGTGTAAGTGCTTATTGGCGGTGTTCATCCAGTTGATTTAGCTATAGCATGCATTCTTTTTGAATGTCTGATAGGTTCATATTTAGATTGGATGCAATTATTAATGTTTTTACTTCCAATTCGATTGGTAGCGTGACCTTTTTCCCATAGACCAGTTCATAAGGTGTGAAGCCTGTTGTTGTTTTCCATGTAGTATTGTAAGCTCAGACTGCTTCACTAAGTCTGTCAGCCCAATCCCTTTTGTGAAGTTGGATAGTTTTTGTCAAGATTCTCTCTAATTCCCTGTTGGTTACCTCAGCTTGACCATTTCCTTGAGGGTGGTAGGAGGATGACTGTCTGTGCTTTACATTGTTTCTTTTCATCAAGTCTTCAATTAAATTTGATGTGAATTGTGGTCCTTGATCAGAAACTACTTCTCTTGGCACCCCAAATCTGTGAAAGATCTGCTCAATAAATAATTTGGCCACACTGGTTTCATTTGCAGGAGCCAGTCCTGCTACCTCTGTCCATTTTGTAAGGTAATCAGTGCATACAAGGATGTAGCTCTTCTGATTGGACTGTGGGTTGAATGGGCCAACAAAATTGAATCCCCACTTATTGAATGCCTCTAAAGAGATTTGTGGATGTAGTGGCATTTCTTGTTTTTGTGTTGGTTTTCCCATTCTCTGGCAATCATCACAATGGGACACATACTCATAAGCATCTATGTGGAGTGTTGGCCAATAATACCCTGTTTGCAATGTTAAATTTTTAGAATTTACTTCAATCTGACCTAGGATCTTAACTGAGAGAACAACATGTACAACAAATCTACAGCATAACAATCATGGACACAATAATGCAAACACACAAGCGACATAGAGTTTAGTTGGGGAAAACCATAAAGGTGAAAAACCCCAATAACTTCCTCAGAGATAGATAGAGAAACGATACAACCAAAATACAAGAGATAGTCTTATCCTAGCAGCAGAGCCTCCTCCTCCACAAGTGCGCCACTCTCCCAAGTGTGACTAAGAGAATAGAATGTGTAAAATGAGAGAGACACACTCTCTATTTATACACTAACTTGACTTGACCTTTACTCAACTAGGTCGGCCTCAACTTAACCACTTAACATAATGCTGACTGGGCCGAACCCCACTAGGGTGGTCTAGTAACCCTTTGAACCACATGGCCGACCCCCAATAGGGTGGTCTAATAACCTTTTGACCCACATGACTTATACAGGGCCGACCCCAACAAGGTGGTCTAATAACCCATCAAGTATAAGTTACGACACTTACAATATAAATGATGACACTTCCGTATAGAGGAATAATAACATCTCTATAGGAATACAACCACTTCCGTATAGAGGAATAATAACATCTCTATAGGAATACAATATACATATATGTGAAATACATTCGGAAGTTACATATACATCAACACTCCCTCTTAACTAGGAAGGTATTTCTCGACACAGGTCTTCTAGCACAAGGCATCTTCTCTGGATCATCGTCACTGGATAATCGTCATCGAGTCATCATCATCGTCACTGCTGCTGCTATCTCAATCAATCTTTGAATCTACTCATCATAGGAAGTTCTAGAGAGCCAGTCCTTTTTCATACTGGATGTAGGCCCACCACCTGCAGGTCTTCATCATTTGTGCGAACGGTCTGATAGAGGTGGCCTCTCAGGACTAATTTTATGTGCGGATGCAATACCGAAAAGAGTATCCCAGGAAAATTTATGTGCCTAAGCACGACTGACAAGATATCCCAAGATTGATTACATGCATCTCCTCCAAAATACCTTTAAAGAGCATCCCAGGAAAATTTATGTGCCGTAGCACGACCGGAAAGATCTATAAAGAGCATCCCAGGACTTATTACGAGCACACAGCTCAACCTCTTGGATCTCCAGGACTGATTACATGTGGATAGACAAAACCTTTAAAGACCATCCCAGGAACATTTATGTGCCGCAGCACGACCGGCAAGATCTCTAAAGTGCATCCCAGGAATAATTACAAACACACAGCTCAACCTCTCAGATCTCCAGGACTGATTACATGTCTCCGTAGTAATACCTCATCCCAGGACTGATTACGAGCACACAGCTCAACCTATCGGATATCTGAGGATTGATTACATACTACATAGCAATACTGAAAAGAGTATCCTAGGAACATTTATGTGCCGCAACACGACTGACAAGATCTCCCAAGACTGATTACATGCTATTTGCACAACCTGCCACATATCATCTTTGACCTCCAAGTATTAACCTGATACTCATGATCCAACAGATCATCATCACACAAAGCATCATCCTGATGCTCATGATCACACTGATCATCATCACTATACCATCCTGGTACATATCATCTGGATCAACATCCCGAAGCTCATCATCATGATCATCCTGATCATACATTGCATCCACCTAATGCATACCAAGTATCTACCTGATACATATCATCATACATGATCCACCTGATACAAATACAAATACATGATCCACCTGATCATACAATGTATCCACCTGATACAAATACAAATACATGATCCACCTGATCATACCTGATACATATCAACATACATGATCTTCCTGATCATACAATGTATCCACCTGATACATATACAGATACATGGTCCAAGCATCCAACATGATGCATATACAAAATACATACAAATGATCCAACTAATCATATCCAGCATCCAACTTGATGCGTACATACATATACATATAAATGATCCAACTGATCATATCCATCATCCTCCTGATGCATATGCAGTAAATGGAGAATCGTCCTGATGCTCATCATCCATGATCCTCCTGATCATCATAGCATCGTCCTCTTCATATCATCTCATCGTCCACGAAGCACAACCCAGATGCACATCATCCAACACTTACACCACCGACATGGGAGAACACATCTACCACCATTCGGGGGAGGCTCCAGCCCTTACTTTTTCACCATGGGAGAACACATCTACCACCATGTGAAAAATGGCTTCAGCCCTTACATCTACACCAGGGGAGAACACATCTACCACCATGTGAGAATGGCTCAGCAATTACATCACGACCATGGGAGAACACATCAACCATGTCAGAAAATCTCATGTGCATCTGCATCTTCTGGACTCATCACTTCCTTTTGGAAGGAACCTCGATCTGAAGTGCACCAAGCCTCTCTCTGAAGTACTCAAATTGCACTTTGGCCAACAGCTTGGTCAATACATCTGCATCCTGCTCATCCGTCACAACATACTCTGCTTCGGTTGTACTCAATGCTACACAGGACTGCTTCCTGCTAAACCAAGAGATCACACCTGATCCCATACTGAACCAGCACCCAGGAGTGCTCTTCTTATATACAGCACTGCCTGCCCAGTCTGAATCAACATAACCCTGTGGGTTAAACTTTTGATTCGCGTCATACTTGAGCCCATAGTCAACTGTACCCTTCAGGTACCTCAGAATATGATTTACAGCAACCAGGTGAACACTCCTTGGATCTGTCAGGAACTGGCTCAATGTGTTCACCACAAAGCAAATATCTGGTCTCATGTTCGTCAGGTACATCAAGGACCCAATCATCTGATGATACACAGTGACATCAACCGGATTAGATGAAGCATCACACAGAAGCTTCAGGTTCGATGCCATAGGTGTGGCCATGGCCTTGCAGTCCATCATCCCGAACCTCTTCAGGATCTCTCCTGCATACTTCTCTTGTCCAAGGAAGATTCCATATGCACTCTACCACACCTCCATTCCAAAAACAAATAGTGCATCATCCCCAATTTCTTCAACTTGAACTCGGAAGCAAGCTTCCGCTGCATGTCGGAAATCAATCTATCATCACCTGTTACAAATAGGTCATCCACATAGTAGTATCACTGGATTTCCTTCCTCAACCTTGTAGTAAAGGTTGGAATCCGCTTTATTCTTGGTAAAGCCCAAAATGGATAGAAAGCTGTCTATCCTACCATACCAAGTTCTGCGAATATATGACTCCCTGTCATGTGTCTCAGAACCAAGTGGCTGCACCACATACACTTCTTCTTCAACTACACCATTCAAGAAAGTGTATCTTCCTCTTCATCACTGCAACATGCTTGATCTTGTAGATCCTCTTGGAAGTCACTACAGACTCCCCTTTAGGTCTTGGGACTGCATCTCAAACATCTTCATGATCGACTGGTACTCCTCGATCATGGCATTCTTCCAAGATCCTGGGAACTTCAATATATTCAATATTTTCAATAGATAACTTTGTTGCTGAACAAATGTTGTAGTCCTTTTTTTGTAGGTGATGGTATATGATATTTCCTACACAACAAGTTAAATTGCATGATTAGAAAACATCTCATAGTTTTCAGAGCAAATTCTTACACATAAAGAAATATGTCATACAGTCATGCAATTATCTTAGCCAATGCTTCAATACAACATTTATCCATATTCCGTAACTTTCTAGATGCCTTCCAATCTCTACTAGAACATTGTTAAGAGTGTGCACAACTCCTAACATGTCAACAAAGAGGTTTCATTCTAGATAAGTAGCAATGGAATGTTGTACAGTACCATAGGCCACTTACCCATGTATATTAGTAGTATACTGTTCATCAATGCAACTATTCTAATATGCATAATACACAACCTAATTCTAGGAACATAAGCATATATATCATTGAATAACATTATGTAAGAAATGACAATTCAAATACTTATCTTTGTTTGGTTGCTGGGTGGACTCCCTCTGAATCTTTGCAACTCCATTCTGATGTGGATTGTGAGAAGTGGTCAACTCCCTCTGAATATCTGCATCCTTGCAGAAACTACTAAAGTGTTCTCCTTTGCTTTCTTGCAGGAACAACTGGAATGTGCTGCCTCTTGATCTTTGCTTCCTGGATTACCTGTCCTTGAACTTATATCCATCCTTAATCACTATGCATGCTTATTAGTATCATCTTGAGGTCTCATACATAATCACACATTTATTAGTATAATCTTAATACTATCAAAACACAATAATCTTAAACATGTATAATCATGATCATTCATAGATAATAAACATTAGTATTCAAGGTTTCAGGGAAGTCTTCTTTTACTCATGCATATTCTTATTTGATCATAGGACTTTTCTGATTAGTTAAATCATCAATGCATAAACTCATGATTACTCAAACCTATAACTTCATGATTCTTCTGGTTAGTCATATCATCAATTATGGTAAGAAACATAATATGTATACAACCATGACTATTCAAACCTATGACTTCATGAATAATCATTATCAACAACACAACAGTATAAGATCATAACACAATGTTCGGGTACACAGGGTACTACCAAAGGACCGAACACCAAGAGCAACCACTTCACACAAACAGATCACAGATCAATACACCGATGTTTTGACGTGGTTTAAACCCTCTTAAGGGAAGCACTCCACGGCCCCGGCCAAATAGCTTCTACGGGACAATTTATTATGCAAAGAAAGAAAGTTACAAATTAGCTTCTCATAATCGATCAACTAAACAATGACCCTCCATGCTCTTTAAATAGAGATCATGGACCAATCGGGTGTTAAGCCACGGATCAAGGTTAGGTTTGATTTAAGAGAAGTTGAGCCGTCGGATCACTCTATGTCAGAAACATATCGTGACCGTTGGATTAAGTATTTACAAATGCATACTAATGCATACTAAAGAAACACACTATCCCTAACGGATATATTACACAAGTTGATCTTAACTAACTCCTAAGTGTCTAAATATCCTAACATCCCCCCTTAAGAACAACTTGGGATAGGATTGAAGGATTTACAAAGTGACACTATTAGGAGAAGGAAGGAGGCATTAGAGCCTATCCCCCTTTAATGACAAGTTCCTGAACTCCTAACATAGATCGAAGTTTAGAAAACTTCGCTTCTGTAAGAGACTTGGTGAAGATGTCTGCAACTTTATCATCTGTAGGGCAAAAGAGCACTTCAAGAACACGATCATGAACAAGATTTTTGATGAAGTGCATATGTAGCTCAATGTGTTTGCTGCGTTGATGTAGAACTGGATCTTTGGCAAGCTTGATGGCACTTTGATTGTCGCACCAAAGTGGAGTAGGCTGCTGCTGCTCGAATCCAAACTCTGAAAGGATCTACCGAAGCCATAAAGCTTCCTGACTGGCATTAACTGCTGCTTGATATTCTGCCTCTGCTGAAGAAAGAGCAAGAGCTTGTTGTTTCTTACAAGCCCAAGTAATAGGTCCAGATCCCAGACTGAAAACATAACCTGCAGTAGACTTTCGATCATCAGGATCGCCGGCCCAATCTGAATTAGTGAAACCAACCAACAAAGGTTTCCCCCCTGTACTGTAATGAATCCCAAACTGAACTGTACCTCGAATATATCGAAGTATTCTTTTAGCTGCTTTCCAGTGACTTTCATGAGGTGTTTGCATATAACGGGCAACACGACCAACGTCAAAGGAAAGGTCAGGACGGGAATGAGTCAAGTATAAGAGACTACCAACAAGCTGACGATACAAGGTGGCATCGACTTTAGGTGAAGTACAAGTGGCAGAAAGTTTGACTCCAGACTGGAAGGGAGAAGGGGCTGGTGTACAATCTTCCATGTGAAAGCGACGAAGAAGGTCACAAGCATACTTAGACTGAGAAAGAAAGATTCCTTCTTTGGTTTGTAGGACTTGGAGACCAAGAAAATAATGCAAATGTCCTAAGTCTGACATTTCAAAATTTTGTTTAAGACTGGATTTCACATGGGTTATAAGTTTAGGGTCACTACCAGTAAGAATAAGGTCATCAACATATAGAACAAGTATGATGAGATGGTTTCCTACTTTCTTGGTATAGACGTTGGGGTCAGAATGGAATCTAGAAAAACCAGTGTCAAGGAGAAAGTTATCCATTTTGGCATACCAAGCTCTAGGAGCTTGCTTAAGGCCATATAAGGATTTCTTAAGGCGACATACAAGGCTAGAGTTATTCTGAACATAGCTAGGAGGTTGTTCCATGTAAATTTCCTCCTGTAAATCACCATGTAAGAAGGAAGACTTGACATCCATTTGATGGACTTCCCAGTTGTGTAAGGCTGCAAGGGACAGAACAAGGCGGATGGAGTTCATTTGGGCGACAGAAGCAAAGGTTTCATTGTAGTCAATCCCTTCAACTTGGGAAAAACCTTTGGCAACTAACCTTGCCTTAAGTCTTTCAACACTTCCATCTGATGCATACTTAGTTCTGTAGACCCATTTACATCTGACAAGTTTTCTTCCTTTTGGAAGAGGTACAAGATCCCAAGTATCGTTCGCCAGTAAGGAATGATATTCTTCATCCATGGCTGCATCCCAATCTGGATTCCCTAAAGCTTCTGCAAAAGTTTCTGGATCATGATTCTCGGAAACTTGAGCCAAAAGAGAAGAGGCCCGCTGAAACTGAGAATGTGTTCGACGTTGATCTCTAGGATCACCGGCAAGATCACCAGCTGCTTCACATGTTGAACGGACCCATCGAGGAAGCACTTGTGCTGGTGCAACTGGAGGAACATGAGCAGGCGGAGGTGGATTTTCATCCTCACTTTCATCATCAGAAACTGGAGTTGGAAACCTGTCAAGGAAGTTGGAAGAAGAAGAAGAAGAAGAAGGCACAAACGCCGAATCAGGCTCGCAGGCCAAAGATGGCACAATCACCGAGTTAGGCTCATAAGCCAAGATATTTTCATCAAATTTAACATTTCTTCTAATAATTATAGCATGCGAATGTGGTTGAAGAAGTCTATAACCTTTTACATCTACAGAATATCCAACAAATATGCACTTTTCACTTTTAGGCTGCAATGCTTTCCGTTTTTCATCCGGAATGTGAGCCCATGCTTCACTACCAAACACACAGAAGTGACTTACATCAGGTTTAGTTTTACTCCATGCTTCTTCCGGTGTTATACCTTGTAATGCTTTAGTGGGGGTGCGATTAACTATGTAATTTGCACAATTAATGGCTTCAGCCCAAAATTGAAGACTTAGTCCCTTAGATTGGATCATACAATTAGCCATTTCTTTTAAAGTGCGGTTCTTCCGCTCAGCGACACCATTTTGTTGTGGTGTATATGGAACAGTGTGCTGTTGTTGGATGCCTTGTTCAGTGCAGAAAGTAGTGAACTGTTTGTTAACATATTCTCCTCCATTGTTAGATCTTAACTTAATAATTTGATGACCAGATTGTTTTTCAACAAGGGCCTTGTAGGCCAAGAACATGTTAAATACTTCGCTCTTAAGTTTTAGGAAATAAACCCAAGTGCGTCTGGTGTAATCATCAATGAAAGTTAAGAAATATTTGAAACCAGAAAAGGAAGCAGATGGAAGAGGACCACACAATTCACTATGCACAAGCTCCAAGGGAACCGAGGCGTGCCAAGAGGCACGTTTGTCAAAACTGTCTCGATGATGTTTTTCGAGTACACAACCGGAGCAAACACCATCTCTGCAAGATACCATCGGAAGACTTGTCACCATATTTTCTTTACATAGTTGTTGCAATGAGTGATAATTTAAGTGACCAAATCGCTCATGCCAAAGTTTGCTCAAGTTATCACTATGAGCAACAAAAACTGAAGGGAAAGGTGATGACCCAAAGTTGTTAAACTTGTACAACCTGGTAATATCATCAACAATTCCGGTAGCTAGGACCTGTTGAGGATCTTTAAAATCCTTGATTACAACTTGGTGAGGTGTAAAGGTCACAGTTTTACCTTCACCAGAATGAGTGATCTGATAGACTGATAACAAATTGCAGGAAATTCTTGGAACACATAGTACATCACTAAAATGACCATTATCTACTGGAACTGTTCCAGCTCCTACAACACTTAGAGATCTATCATCACCAACAAATATTTGTTTGGTGGTACATTCATGCATAGTAGAAAAGATAGCTTGATCCTTAGCCATATGATAAGATGCTACAGAATCAATGAGCCATTCATTTGAAGTAGAAGAAGAAGATGCATTATAAGAATAACCAGAAGCAAAAAGTGCATGTCCATGAGAGGCTGATTCTGAAGGCGAATCTAGGCTGATGTGGTGCTTCTTCATTGCTGCTTCCAAGGATGCCATCTTCTTGAAACACTTAGATTCATCATGATTATCTTTCCCGCAATAGTTGCAATGCTGCTCAGTCTTCTTGCCTTTTGGCTTGGATCCTTTGTCATTTTTTAAAGAAGGAGCTGACTGAGAGAGTTTTGGACCCTTGTTTGACTTATTATTGCGAAAATTTTGTTTCTTGGGAGGCTTAGACTTTTCTTTCTGTTGGGACAATAAGGATTTCCCAGATGTATCTGCATTGTTGATTATTCCAAGATGAATGAGTTTATCTTGTTCCCTAATCAAGGAATCACAAAAGGATTCAAGGCTAGGCTCTTGATAGCTAGCTGCATTCAAGGATGCTTTCATGGAGTAAAATGTAGATACAAAAATAGAATATGCAGGTCCAAGTTTGGAAAGAATATGATAAATGTATTGTTTGTCTTCCCTCTCAATCTTACATTCTGCACATAAGAGTTTAAGAGTTTTGTAATTAGATAAATAATCTTGAATGCATGAAAAGTCACTTGGATTTAAATAAATCAACTCATTTTCAAGTTGGTGACCTCGAATTTCATTGTGTTTACCAAACACAGTTTCCAACTTGTCCCAAGCAGTATTAGGTTCATCAATTCCAGATATGTGGAATCGCAAATCAGTAGAGATTGACATCCCAATCAATCCACGAGCTTCATCACATCTATTTGCCCATTTTATTTTCTTATCATCATCAGTGGGTTCTTTTTCTTTCCCTTTGGTAATTCTGAAAAGTCCCCTACTTCGTAGAACATCCTCCATACGAGATTTCCATGAGAAATAGTTAGAACTGTTAAGTAGAATATCACAATGGGCGGTCATAGTTGTAAATTAATGGCTGTAAAAGCAGAAACCAATAGTCTGGATGTGAAGAGCTCGAAAAAATAGGCGGTTTAAAAAAAAACAGCACTAGAAACTAACTCTGTATGATGAAGTTATGCTTGAACAAAGAAACTGTTGAAGATGTCCCCAATAGTGACGTGGCAGCTAGAGAATGTCCAACAAAAAAAAGAACCCCCCTCTTCCCAATATGAACCTTTTGACAATCACTTTACAAAAAAGTTGCTTTAAGTGAATCACTTTTGTAAAATAAGTGATTTCACTTTTACAATGATATTACTTTTTAAATAGTGCAACAATAAATAAAAAACTTAAGTGACTCACTTGTATTTTTATTTTTTATTATTTAAGTGAGATGCACTTTTACAATAAAGTAACTTGAAAATAGAAATTGTATGCACTTTTCTTTTTAAAAGTAACTTCCTAAGATTTGAACTCAAGACCTATTAAAGAATAAAGCAACTTTGAACCAAGTGAGCTAGATTAAAAGGTATGTAAAATATGGGAATGAGGAAGGTTTTTTTTTTTTTTACCCTTCTTGCTCGGTTTGCGTGCTTGCCCTTTTTCCTGCAAAACAGACCACAAAACGAAACAAAAAAAACTTTTCCACACTTGTGGAGTTAGATCTTGTTAGCTTTCCCAGAAAGTCTACGTTTTTTCTCTGTTTCTGATTTACCGAGATCGCGCAAGGTGTACGGCAAAGAGCATACGCAGCCGAGAAAAACCCTTCCCCTTTCTGTTTCTGATTTGCCGAGATCGCTCAAGGTGCACGGCAAAGAGCATACGCAGACGGGAAAGCAACAATCCGAACCCAAAAAAATCTAATAGTAAAAAAAATGAAATATGAGATTTTTTCTTATTAAAAACCGAAATAAAAAAATGCGTCACTGTAACATTATACCTTCAGATCTGATGAAATACGCGTTTCTGGAGCAACCGGGAACCGTTTTCGATCAAACGAAAACTATTTACCAATGGAAACAACGCTCCAGACGCAATGGAACACCTCCCACAGCTCATAAATGCACATAAATACTAGAACTAGAAACCATTTCAAGTTTCGGCAACAACAGTTCAAGATCTAGATCATAACTGGAAGCGGCACTTCATAAAAGATCTGATACCATGTTCGGGTACACAGGGTACTACCAAAGGACCGAACACTAAGAGAAACCACTTCACACAAACAGATCACAGATCAACACACCGATGTTTCGACGTGGTTTAAACCCTCTTGAGGGAAACACGCCACGGCCCCGGCCAAATAGCTTCTACGGGACAATTTATTATGCAAAGAAAGAAAGTTACAAATGAGCTTCTCATAATCGATCAACTAAACAATGAACCTCCATGCTCTTTAAATAGAGATCATGGACCAATCGGGTGTTGAGCGACGGATCAAGGTTAGGTTTGATCTAAGAGAAGTTGAGCCGTCGGATCACTCTATGTCGGAAACATATCGTGACCGTCGGATTAAGTATTTACAAATTCATACTAATGCATACTAAAGAAACACACTATCCCTAACGGATATATTACACAAGCTGATCTTAACTAACTCCTTAGTGTCTAAATATCCTAACACACAAGGTAGGATTTTAGCTTGATATTGGAAAAACATACCTGGATTAGCATGCTAGCTAGTTATGTCTAACATACCCGCATAATGTCTTCTGGTTCTCTTCAGTGACTTGTGCTAGTAACCTGCATGTCTCATAAGTTATCCATTGTAGAACCAAGTTATACATACCTCGTAAGTAGATCTTCTAAGTGATCCATGACAATGGATGAATCTTTGTCCTCATGTCATCATGATCATATGTTCTTGAACTAGAACATGATTTGTCTTTCTTGGTGTACCTTTCATGTTAGTAGACAACATACACCTCATACAACACCATAATGCATTAGTACAATTATAAGTGTCAACACCCTAATCAATAAATATCTTCTATCATGCATTCATAATTTTGTAAAGGTGATACGACAAATCTAAAATCAAGATTGTACTAACCGTAATAACATGAAGAAAAACATACCGTAAACTTAATCATGAACAAATCTCGAAACATACCTTGATGAGTCATACCTGTCAAGATTGTTTGTAATTTTCTTATGGAAGGCCTTCGCCTTATCTCCCTCTAAGACAGGAACTTCTTCACTTATGTAGGTGACCAATCCATCTTCTTCTAGGATTAACCCAATCCACTTGATTTGCAAGAACTGGACCTGGAGCTGGATTAGGGTTTGTCAGAGAAACCCAAAAAATTCAAAATTTGAATTTCAAACTTCTGAAAGGATAGAAATATGCGCCTTGATGAGCTGATCAAGCTGGTATATTCAGAATTTGAAAAATACAAAGTTTCACTCCTCAATTTTTCCTTTGAAACTTCCAGATTCACTAGACGTGACCCCGAACTAGGGTTTGATGAAGCCCACTCTTATTCCCAATCAAAAGGTTTGATCCAAAGCTCTAAGCTTCTATTTTTCTGAGGAGCTTCCAACCATGGTCACAGATTTCAAAAATTCCCATTTTTGCAGAAGCCCTAATTTTCCACTTTTCCGATCAAAGTCCCAAACTAGGGTCTAATCAAGCCTGGCCTTTTTCCCAACCAAAAATTCTGATCTTGGTCTCTAAATTTTGATTTTTATGGGTAGCATCCAGCCGTGGTCTCCGATTACAAAAATTCCCACTTTCTCCGAAGCCCTAAATTCCGGAAGCCATGAATGAAGGTGCTAAAAAATAATTCTATTTTGACAGAAATATGTACCTGATTGTTTCTGGTGTAACTCCGAACTTTTCGATCCACAGGGTTTGAAATTTTTTCCTAAGATAGCCCGACCTGTTATCTTTCCATCCCAATAGGTATGACCTCAATTGGATTCTCTGAGAGAGAGTTATGCCAAGTGTCGCAACGTGACCTGTTTATGGGATAATACAGGAGAGCAAACTTGTACGGCATGCCAAGTGTCACTGGTTCAAATTTGGCCTCTGAAAAGTTTTCTTGAGATAGCTCGACCTATAATCTTTCCATCCCGACAGGTCTGAACTCAATTGGATTCTCTGAGAGAGAGTTATGCCAAGTGTCGCAACGTGACCTGTAAAAGTTTCAGATCCGAAAACTTCACCAAAACGGATTTATAGCGAAAGTGCTACGATGACTGGTTTTTGCTATATCAATCCCTAGCATCGTAAGTGCAACAAGTGTCATACATGCCATATCATGCCTTCTTTCAGGCTAGCTCTGATACCATGTTAAATTTTTAGAATTTACTTCAATCTGATCTAGGATCTTAACTAAGAGAACAACATGTACAACAAATCTATAGCATAACAATCATGGACACAATAATGCAAGCACACAAGAGACACATAGTTTACTTGGGGAAAACCATAAAGGTGAAAAACCCCAATAACTTCCTCAGATATAGATAGAGAAATGATACAACCAAAATACAAGAGATAGTCTTCTCCTAGCAGTAGAGCCTCCTCCTCCACAAGTACACCACTCTCCCAAGTGTGACTGAGAGAATAGAATGTGTAAAATGAGAGAGACACACTCTCTATTTATACACTAACTTGACTTGACCTTTACTCAACTAGGTTGGCCTCAACTTAACCACTTAACATAATGTTGATTGGGCCGACCCCCACTAGGGTGGTCTAATAACCCTTTGACCCACATGGATGACCCCCAATAGGGTGGTATAATAACCTTTTGACCCACATGACTTATACAGGGCCGACCCCAACAAGGTGGTTTAATAACCCATCAAGTATAAGTTACGACACTTACAATATAAATGATGACACTTCCGTATAGAGGAATAATAACATCTCTATAGGAATACAACCACTTCCATATAGAGGAATAATAACATCTCTATAGGAATACAATATACATATATGTGAAATACATTCCGAAGTTACATATACATCAACATGCAAGATCTTGTAGACCGTCCTTTTTGCAGCGTAGTGTCTTCCACAGGGTTCATTGTGGGTGGCATGCATTATGTCATGTACCTCATCTTCCCTAATGCACCTTCTAAGTACTTGATCTGGTCCCTATTTAAAAAGCATGCCCTCTATCCATGTATATGTGGCACTTTGTCTTATTACGTTTGTCCTTTCTTTATAGCTGTAATGGTCTGGAAACTTCTCGGATACCAAATAGTTTGCTATGTCAGCAAACCATGGGATTTTTATTGATATGGAAAAAAGGTTCTCATCAGGGAAGTTATCTTGAACCAATTCATTATCTTTCCCATGTGTTACTCTTGACAAAAAGTCTGCTACGACATTATGCTTGCTTGGTTGATCTATTATAGTGATGTCAAATTCCTGTAGAAGTAGCATCCATCGAATAATTCTTGCATTGGTATTAGGCTTGTTCATAAGATATCTGATCACTGAGTGGTCAGTATGGATAAAACTTTGGTATCCTGTAATGTAATGCCTGAATTTATTGATTGCATGTATGACTGCCAGAAATTCCTTCTCTGTGACTATGTAGTTGAGTTCTTCCCTCGCCAAATTTTTGCTTATATAGTATATGTCATAGGGTTTCTTGTCTTGTTCTTTCCCAAGCATAGATCCGGTGGATTTATTTTTTGCATCGGTGTGAATGTGAAATGGAATTTCCTAGTTTGGTCCTTGAAGTATTGGTGCTGTGATGGTTTTCTGTTTAAGACTTTCAAAGGCTAACATGCAGTTGCTTGTCCATATGAACTCATTGTCTTTTGTGAGAAGTGCAAACATGGGGGAAACAATTCTGCTATAATTCTCAATAAACCTTCTGTAGTATCCTGTTTGTCCAAGGAAGCTTCTCACATCTCTTTGTTTAACAAGTAGGGGCAGTGTTCTGATTACTAAGACTTTGGCTTGATCCACCTCTATACCTATCTGTGATATATGATGTCCTAGAACAATTCCTTCTTCCATTAACATCCTGCATTTGTCATTGCTTCGGCACAAGCTCATTTCAATACATTTCTTTAATACTAATTCAATATTTTTCAATGCTTGGTCAAAGCTCTATCCATAAGGTGTGAAATCATCTATGAAGACTTCCATTTTGTTATTCAAAAAATCAAAGAAAATACTCAGTATGGCTCTTTGAAATGTTGTTGGGGCATTACATAGATGAAAGGGTAGGACCCTATAGGCGTAAATTCCCCATGGGCATGTGGAGGTCTTCTTATCTTGATCAACTGGTGTATTCAAATTTGATTGTACCCACTGAAACTGTCTAAGAATGAGAAGTACTTGTTTCCAGATAATGTATCCAGCACCTGGTCTATAAATGGAAGTGGAAAATGATCTTTCTTTGTTGCTTTATTCAGCTCCCTGTAGTCCACACAAATTATCCATTTGCCTCCTTTTTTGGGCACTATGACTAGTGGTGAGACCCACTCACTATCAGATATTGGATAGATGAACCCTGCATCTAATAACTTTTGTAATTCCACTTTGACTATGTCTTTTAGTGCAGGGTTCAACCTTCTTTGTGGTTTCCTGATGGGAGTAGAACCTTCTTTTATGTAAATGTAGTGTTTGTAGATATCATGATGTATTCCTTTCATATCTGCATATGTCCATGCAAATGCTTTACTTTGTTGTGCTAGTATCTTCATCAATTTTTCTTCTTGCTCCGGTTCTAAATTGGAATTTATGTTGACTGTTTTGCCAAGGTGAATTTCCACAAATTTTATATTCTCAATATGTTCTAGCAGTACTTCTATCCATAAGTCATCCATGTTCTATTTTGAACTTTCACCTGTTTCTGTAGAAAAAAATTCTTGAATAACATGATTGTTAGGAGATATATTTTGTATAAATCTATCTATATGGCCATCTTCATACACTGCCTTTAAAGATATTGCAGCATCAATTGTTAGGATAGGTCGGAGGTCGTGATTTGGTGTGTTCTGGTAATCATCAGTCCAATTTTGATACTTTAACTCTGAAGATTTCATTGCTGGTGGGTAGATTGTGATTTTCTTCCTGGTATGTCCACTGGTGATTGTCATATTTCCTGATTTGCAACCTATGTAAGCGTTCGCAGTTGCTAACCAAGGTCTACCCAAGATAATTGGATAGCCACTAAGTTTGCTTTTGATTTCGATTATTATAAAATTAGCTAGGTATTCCTAGGACTCGATATTGATCATAATGTCTTCTAGCATTCCTTCGGGCTTCACAATGGACGTGTCTGCTAGTTGGAGTACTGTTGTGGTTGGTCTGACCAGTGATTGGAGTCCGAGGTATAACATGGTTTGCTTAGTCACGACATTGGTTACAACTCCCAAATCTATTAAGATTTTATTTATTTGCTTGTTATTTATGGTGATGTTTACTACAGGACTACCATGATCAAGATATTTAGGATTTATTATGACACCTAGCATCAAATTGGCCAATTGTCCCACTACATTAATAGTTGGTGGGTCACGCTTCCTCCTTCCTGGCTTCTTTAGGAAATTTTCTCTAATGAATTTGTTGCATATGGGCACATCCCTTATGGCTTGTAAAATCGGGATTTGGATGTTTAGGTGTTTGAATTCGTTTAAGATTGTATTCTCTTCCTATTCTTTTGTATTCTGGACAAGTTTTTTTGGAAATGGGGGATTTCTGTTGCATGGAAGTGGTTGGGTTTCGTCCTCAGGAGGTTCTAGTTCATCAGGATGCTGAACATAGGGTTCTGATGTGTGGTCTTGAGCTTCAGGTATAGGTTGTTGGATGTTGTGTGGGGATGTATTCTGCAACATTTTTCCAGATCGTAGGGTTTATTTCATTTATCTCTATGGTGCCTACAACATAAGTTGGGAATTGTGTGATATCAGTGTTATAAGCCTTCTACTGTTGCGGGGGTCTGTTATTATTAGGATTTGGGATTGGTTGGGCTGGAATAGGTGGAGGTATGGGGGGTGGTTGAGGTTGTGGGGGTGGCATAATAAGTGGTTATTGTGATGGCACCCTCCAATTTGATGGATGGGGGTACTGGTTTGTATAATTTGTGATGGATGGAAAAGGTGGGGGGTATTGAGGATAAGATGGTGGATAATACGACTATTGATAGGATGGTTGATATGCTTGCTGGTTTTGTTTCCATTGGTTTTGATTTGGCTGTGCTTGCCATGGAGTCGGTGCATAGTTCCAATTTGGATGCCCTTTATTATAGTAAGTTTGATTGCTCTACTGATATCGCCTAACAAAATTATTCCTCCTTTGATTTATAAAACAGAGCTGTTCTACGGTTCCTTCAGCTGCTGGGTCTTGAATAGCTGCCTTACATGAGGGTAAGAGGGGACATTTATCAGTAGAATGGTGATCGATGCAGAGACCACATACTTCTATTGTGTTCAAGGTGCATTGCCCCTTCTCATGCTTCTTTCTACAACGAGGACAAAATACTGCCAAGGCTTGGTTAATTTCATCCTGTTTCTTTTTTATTTGAAGAGCATCAAGTTGCATGGATAGGGATTGCAGTATGTCAATTTTCATGTCATCCAACAGGTTTACTAAATCATATTTTGTAAGTGTTGGTGTTGAGGATGATGATCCACTAGTGGTTGTATGTGTATCCCTCGTCCCATTCTTAGTTTTCCTAGATCTTGAGTAGTTTTTGAAGATTTGCAGGATCTGGTCAAAAGATTTTTGGAATATATCTCCATCTCCAAAAAGATTTAAGACTTCAAAATTCTCCTCTTTTACACCTCTGAGAAGGACAAGTTTTAGTGATTTAGGATCCAATGTGCAATGGCTGGCTCATTTGTAGCTAAGTTGAAATATTTGGCATAATCATCTAATGACTCTCGATCTCCTTGTTGCATCTTAAAGATTTCATCCATAGTATCTTTGGCCTTGCTGTAGTCCCTATATTTTTCTAAGAATGACTGTTTCATTTGATCCTAGCTAAAGATAATATTTCCTTCAAGGCTCATGAACCACCGAAGTGATAGGTCTTTTAGTGTGGAAGGAAAATATCTTAGCTTTTGTGCATCAGTAGTGTAATCAAATGATCTGCAAACTACCTCAAATTCAAACAGGAATGTGTCAGGATATTCTGAAGTCAAACCATGAAAGTTTGGCAGATTATTTGGATTTATGTTCTTCATTCTGGCATCTCCGATAGGTATGCTAATGGGAAAAGTGAAAAGCTCCCTAGGTTCCTCCTCTTTGTTTTCCATTGAGGTGTTTGAGCTGGAACTGGTAGTGAATTTTTCTCTGTTTGGGTTGTATGTGTGGTCAGTTTCGTCTTCAGAGTGTACCAAGTCAAACTGAGAATGGTCAGAACTGTTATTACCGTTGTTGCTCATGGGGTTCTTGGGAAGAAAGCGGCCAAATCTATCCCTTTTCCGACGCGACATTCATTGGTACATATATTTATGTTTTTGTTTTATGTAATTTTTGTTTTCTTTTTGTGGTTTTTAGGTGATGTCTCCTAAAATATTTAGCACCTCCCTGGAAGCGGAACCAAAAAGTGGTGAGCTCCTAATATGGATGCCTAATGAGGGCAGCTATACCAAGAGACTACTTTAAATGTCAACCCGGGGAATGTATAAACTTTAGAGGTGCATGCACTATCTGTGCTCTTATAGGATAATCTCTCTCACAGTTGGATGTCGGTATCGATGTTCTAAAGGTTGTCTACTAAATATGTAAACTGGTTATGCTATGGAATTAAATACTGGAAAGCAATAAATCTAATTAAAATAATTAAAGTACCAAAAGCAGTAAATCTGTTCTAAGAAATAAAGATACCAAAAGCAGTAAATCTGTTCTAAGAAATAAAGCAGTAAATCTATTTTAAATAATTGAAATGCTAAAAGTGAAGGAGATGATCTTATGAAATTACTCAATGCGGAATGGTAAATCTAGAAAATGAAAATGTCATAAAAGATCTATTCTAAGATTTGGGAAAACGAAGTCTGTAGTTAATTTATACCTAAAACTAGAATTCGGATCTAAACCATTTTAAATCCCAAGACTAACATTGAAGTGCAATCGTTTCAAGCTATCCATCTACTACTAAAGAAATTGATCACGATGAGAAACAGTCAAAAACCTCAGATATAAACCATGATATTGAAAGCAAAGCTGATACACATGCAATCGTTGATTCAAATATGCGTTGAAAGAAAGAACCTACAGGACTACTGAAACTGTTCTGCTGTACTACAGAATGTATTATAAACTACTACAGAAATAATAAATCATTCAAGCGCTTCCATATGTAATAGAATTGTTCATCAATGTAAAACGCATAATTGAAAGAAATACCTGTAAATAGAAATGTCCTGACCTACATGTTGGAGGGGCCCTCCCCAACCCGTACTTAGGAGAGAATAAAACTTAGAAACGCGGGCTGGAATTAATCATCAATCTGTTATTAAAATATAAAATCCATGTCAAAACAAAGGTCTGTACTTCGCAGTATCGATAGGGCAGAAACGTTAAAACAATGTTTTTCTCAAAATAACAGCAGAGGCCTCTCACTACCCGAGAGGTCCATATTTATATGATTTTAATGTTGATCCTAACTGATTGTCAAAATGTCGATTATTCTTGAAAGTGGGAGTGCATCCTCTATAAATCGGGAAACAGGGTGCCGAGCTTGGTGATCCTTTAGTCTTCTACACATCCATCCTTTAATGACCCTGAACCTGCTCAATCACGCTTGGTTTCCGTATAATTAGTTTATTTGATACACATTCTAACATACAAGAATAATCATAGAAAAAATTTCATTAAATAATTAAAGTAAAACACTTTTCCCACAATTGAGTGTGTTTCTTCGCCATTGCTTGAGCTGGACTATGGAAAAAGGGTTATCAAATACCTAAAAATTGGACCCATCAACCACTTCTCGGAGACATATGTCTATGGATCAATTCAAGGACCGAAATCCGGGGGTGATGCAATCCCCATCACATACATTTTGAACTAGTGGTTTCGGGATGATGCAATCCCCATCACATACATTTTGAACTAGTGGTTCCGAGATGATGCAATCTCCATCACGTACATTTTGAACCAAGCGTTCAGGGACGATGCAATCCAGACCACAGTGCCAGTCCTTTTTCATACTGGATGTGACCTAGATTAAATCTAGGATTTTATCACCTGTGAATGATCACCTCCTGCAGTCCAGGAGTGAACATTACATCATTACATGACCTGCGAATGATCACCTGCTGCTACACTGAGCAGTCCAGGAGCAAACATTACATCATTCCAGTTAACCACAGAGCCAGTACTATTTCAACTGGGGTGTGACCTAGATCAAATCTAGGATTTACAACCTGTGAATGATCACCTGCTAATCTAAGAGCGAACATTACATCATTACAGGTTTTGTGAATGATCACCCACTACTGAGCAGTCCAGGAGTGCACATTACATCATTCACAAACATCTTTCTCAAAGACAAGAGTCTACGGATCAATTCAGGGACCGAAGTCCGGGATGATACAATCCCTCTTGTCCACTTAGAAAAAGTCTAAGGACCATATATCAACCTCATCGTCGGAACCAGTAACCTCATCATCGACCTCATTTTCGGAACACGTAGCCTCATCATCGATACAAGTATCCTCATCATCTATACAAGTATCCACATCATCAATACAAGTATCCTCGTCATCGATACAAGTATCCTTTTCATCGATACAAGTATCCTCGTCATTGATACAAGTATCCTCGTCATCGATACAGTATCCTCATCATCGATACAAGTATCTATATCAATATAGTATCCACATCATCGATACAATATCCTCATCAATACAATATCCACATCATCAACCTTACCGTCGATATAGGCAATCTCATCATCGATATAGGTATCCACAACGATACCAATATCCAAATATCATCATCGACCATATCACTCCCCCTTTCGATGAGGGTCCTTCTGAACGACACCAAGCTTGTCTCGGAAATACGCAACCTTTACTCGAGACAGAGGTTTGGTCAATACATCAGGAACTTGTTCGTCAATGCTCACATACTCGAGCTTGATAGCTCCTTTCTACACCATATCCTGTATATAGAATTATTGGATCTCTATGTGATTTGAATTATCATGGAACAATGGATTCTCTATCATCTTGATACAACTTTGGTTGTCACATAGGATCGTAGTGGGTTCCATCTCTAAGTCAAACAATCCTGATAACAACTTCCGAAGCCATACCGCTTCACAACTAGCAAGTAGATATATATTTCGCTTCAGCTGTGTTGAGAGCCACACTAGACTGCTTCCTGCTAAACCACAAGATCATGGTAGATCCCAGACAATAACATCCACCCGATGTACTTTTCCAATCTGATACACTTCCTTCCCAATTAGCATCTATGTATCCATACAATCTAAAGTCATGATCTCCAAGACAACATAGACCAAAGTCTATCATACCCTTTAGGTACCTTATCACACGCTTTGCAGCTTCCAGATGAACACGTCTAGATTCCACTAGATACTGACTCAAGGTGTTCACAGCAAAGCATATATCTGGCCTGGTATTCGTCAAATACATCAATGAACCAATAATCTGTCTACAAAAGGTCACATACACTAAATCTGATGAGTCATCAACTAACAACTTCATGTCGGAACCCATGAGAGTGGCCATGGTTGTACATTCCAACATATCAAATCTTATCAATATTTCCACAACATGCTTTCCCTGGTTGAGAAAGATTCCTTCTGAGCCTTGCCATACTTCCAGACCTAGGAAGTAATGCATCAATCCGAGATATTCCATCTCAAATTCCGTAGCTAGCTTCTTCTTGCTTTCCATGATCTATTTCTCATTCCCTATTAGAAAGAGATCATCCACATACAATAATAGTATCATCCATAACCTTAAGGTAAAGGTTAGGATCAACTTTACTTTTGGTAAAGCCCAAGCTTGTCAAGAAGCTATCAATTTTCCCTCTGTGACTAAACATCATTCCTACTATGAGTGATCTTCTGCATATCTATCCGTGCCATCTCTTGTCATATGGGTCTACTGATATGAGACTCAAGATCATTCGAACTCTTTGGTGAGTTCCTTCTTGCATCCATGTCATCTGTATATAGAAACCATCTTCAACCTTGTAGCAAAGGTTGAAATATGCATCACCCATGATGATCATTAAGCTCATCAAATGACTATCGATCCTGGGTACCCGTACAGAGCCTGATTCACACTTCTTCTTCAATTACACCATTAAGAGAATGGTCTTATCTAGCCACTTGGAGCAAACATCTCGTCATGATCCTCTTCCTCTTTCTAAGAGAATCTTCTAGCCACGAGCCTTCTATAGTATGTTTGATTTGTAGGTCTTCTTTTTGAACATCCATCACTTGTTCGGTGTTCATCATTCTTCAAGATCTTTCCTACAAATCAAAGTTAATTACATGATTAGTAATACTTCATAATAATCAAATCATGTTGACATGATAACCTATTATGCATACAAATATGATTCACACAGTTATGCAACTATCTTGACCAATACTTTGGCACAACACTTTTCCATATCCTATATGCATACAGTGGCTATCTAGATGCCTTCCATCTCTACCAGAACATACTATCAAGAGCGTGCACAGCTCTTAGCATGTCAGCAAAGAGGTTTCATTCTAGACAAGCAACAATGGAATGTTTGTCCAACTTACCAATCATATGCATATTAGTGGTATACTATTCAATGCTATATGAATGCTTACACTCAGCATGATATATTCTAGGAATACAAATATGCATACAATTATTACAAGCAATATCATTTACTATTTCATATATTCAAATAACAACTCAAATACTTATCTTTTATGGTTGCCTCCTGCTTGATCTCTATATGTATTTGAACTTCTTATCCATCCTGGACCATTATGCATACTAGTGTCATCCTCATGATCTCATACATAATAATACATTCATTATTAGTATAGTCTCAATACTATCAAAACATTCTGATTCTAAATAATCTTAAGTATGTATGGTCATGATCATTTCATAGATAGGTATACTTACCTAAGATCCTAACAAAGTAGGATTCTAACTTGATGTAGGAAAACATACCTGGATTATCAAGCTTGGTTATGTCTTAACATACCCAAACAATATCTTCTTTGTTCTCTTCAATGATTTAGAGACCTTGTGCTAGAACCTGCATATCTCATAGGTTAAGCATAGTAGAAGAAAGTCATACATACCTCATAAGTAGAGCTTCTATTTGGTCAAATACTATGGATGAGTCTTTGTCTCCATGTCATCATGGTCATAAAACTTGATTTGTCTTTCTTGATGTACCCGTATCTTGTTAGCAGACAACATCATTCTCATACAACACGACAGGTGCATTAGTACAATCATAAGTTTCATAACCCTAATTAATGAATGTCTTCTACCATTCACCTGCATTCATTATCAAACAATCATAATTGTACTAACCTCAATAACATGAAGACAAGCATATCATAAACTTAACCATGAACAGATTTCAACACATACCTGTCAGGATTGATTTAAACCCAATCCACTTTGATTTGCTAAAACTTGATCTGGAACTGGATTAGGGTTTGTGAGAGAAACCCTAAAAATTCAAACTTTGAATTTCAAACTTCTGAATGGATGGAAAGATGCACCTTGTTGAGCTAATCAAGCTAGCATACTTCAATTTTGAAATCTCCAAAATTTGACCCCTCAAAATTGCCTTTGAAACTTGTGGATCTTCTGGACAGGATCCCGAAATAGGGTTTGATAAATCCCACCCTTCTTCCCAATCAAAAGGTTCTATCCAAAGCTCTAAACTTCGAATTTTCTAAGGAGCTTCCAGCTATGGTCATAGATTTCAAAAATTCCAACTTTTGCAGAAGCCCTAATTTTCCACCTTTCCGATCAAAATCCCGAACTAGGGTTTGATAAAGCCCACACTTCTGACCAACCAAAACTTTCGATCTTGGTCTCTAAATTTTGATTTTGATGAGGAGCATTCAGTTGTGGTCTCCGATTCCAAGAATTGCAACTTTCTATGAAACCCTAATTTCCCACAACAGTGACGATTCAAGAATGAAGGTGCTCAAAATCCAAATTTGTTTTGAAAGAAATATGCACCTGATTGTTTCTAGTGTAACTCTGATATTACGAATCCGCAAGTTTTAAAAATTCTGGTTTTGGTATCCCGACCTATCCTCTTTCCAACCCCATAGGTCTGACCTCAATTGGATTCTCTGAGAGAGAGTTGTTCCAAGTGTCGCAACGTGACCTATTTATGGGATAAAATAGGAGAGAGAGAACTTGTACAACGTTCTACGTGTCACTGGTTCAACTTCGGCCTCTGAAAACGTTACCTGAGAAACTAAAGTCTGTGCTCTACCTGTCACGTTTTACGAAATTTCATTTGGAGCTTCCTATCCCAAGTTGTGACCTTTTTTCCTAGGTCACCTGTTTATGAATGAGATCTGGAAGAGGCAGAAACCCTAAGTTGTACTGATCATAACTCACAAAGTACAATGAATCTGAGGTTTTCCTTTGGACACAAGGTACATGGGGATGTTATCTATGACCGGTAAAGTTTTAAGATCCTGAAACGTTGCCAATATGTATTTATAGTGAACGTTTCACGATGACTGGTTTTTTCTATATAAAACCCCAACCTTCAAATTGTCGCAAGTGAAGCAAGTGTCATAAGTGCAATACATTTCCTTCCTTCAGGTTAGCTCTGATACCATGTTAATATTCAATATGCTAAGACATAAAATATCAGCATTACATTCCATTTCACAACAATAGCATATATAGGATCACTGAAAGAACAACAAGCATAGCATAAACAAAAGAGACACATATTTATCCTGGGAAACCCTCATGGGGTAGAAAACCCAACAAAGCTTCCTCAATATAGATGACCAGAAAATATGTAAACCCTAGACATGAGCTCCTTCTCCTCCATATCAGATCTCTCCCTCACCTATGCGCTATTAACAAGTGAGTGTAGTGTGTGTTTAATGAGGAACACACCTCCTCTATTTATACACAACTCCAACTTGTCTTTTACACAAGCTAGGTCGGCCCCAACTTTAACCACTGGGTTAAACACCCCATTACAACTGACTCTGGGACGACCCCACTAGGAAATTCTAATAACCAAAGTTACCACATTCCGACGGAGGGATAAACATCTCCGGATATACAATAAGGTCTTCATGGAGGAATGAAACATCTCCAGAATAATAAAGTACAAATATAATATTCTTAGAAGTTACAATATTTCAACACTACTAGATACAAGTGTAGATCCATGATGAGATGATAACATAGCCACAACCAATACAAATGTGGATCTGTGCAATATGAATCAATACAAACTCCATCACAACCTAGGTAAAACATGACTCCCTAGGGTCTTCAAGCTAAACCCGCAATGATACAAATCTATCCATGTGATTACAAATGTCTTGACGTCGAACCTGGTAGAAATCACTTGATTACCGATCATTGATGTATACCGTTAACAAGTGCGAGGGAAATCACCATTGATGTCAATGATTCCCAAGGTATCATAGTACATATCATCAAGCGTGAATAAATGAGTTGAAGTCGAATGCTAGATGAAATATTTCGATCAAGAGTCAATGATGTAAACTCACGTCAAAAGTGAGGTAACCTACCATTGAGGCATGTAGGGCCAAGGTACTTGGTTGGTTTCTAGATTCAATCCTTGGATGATGTGTTGAAGTTGAAAAGGATGAATTCGTCGAAGGAGGGCCATGATGAATCCCCCATCATTGACATGAAACATGACAAAGGATGTGTAGAGCAGATCGGATGGTACAGTGACATGAAAGACTAAATCAGAGTAGACTGACATGATGGAAGGTGTACTGACAGTAGATAATGAGTAGCGAGAATATTCTTGAACATGGGCATGGCGTGCCTTGGTAGTATTGACTTGACGAGTTATGGTACCAAATCCTAATGCAACTGATGATGGAAGCGTTATTTGAATGAATCAAAGGAGTAACAAGACTTAGGAAATAGGTGAAACTCGAGGAAAAATGGATGATCCAAGTGCAGTATGCAAATGCAAATGAGTGCCATGTTCAAGAAATGACTAGGTACTGCCACTGATAAAGGGTGTAACATAAAATCTTTAATTTTCCCCATCATAAATGATGAGTGCCTCATGTGTTTTTTATGAGCTTGATGAGGGTAACCAGATGCTCGGTATAGCTCACCTCATAGATGAGTCCAATCCCAAATATTTTCTGGACCTGGGATAGGAGGGGTTCATCCCATGGTGGGCCCTTCAATGTAAAAGTTTAACGAGTCCATAGAAGGTAAACTCGATCGTCATTTCATGTTTAGAGAGTCTGAAAAGAACTAAAGAAGACTCCAACGACCCTTTTTCGTAAAGTTATCCTCATCACCCGAAAAAGGGTAAAACAACGTGGGAGAGGACTCTTCTAGTCATGATTGGATGGAGTATAGCTTTTTCGTAAGTAGTGCCTGTTAACACCTAAGAAGTGCTCACTAGCTCATTCCCTTATTCACATGACCCATTTGTCCACTTTTCCACCATCTGAGCCCCTGAAGCCAACAAAAGGTCACCAAAAGACCTTAGTACACCCCTTTTTCCATTTAAAAAGAGTATTTTTCCAAGAAAATCATAAAAAACCCTCAAAAAGGGTCCAAATTCCCAAAAATATTAAAAAGGGAATTAAAATATTATTTTTATTCAAAAAAGGAAAAAGGAGGAAAAAGTACCTAAACCATGTTGGTCAATACCATTTGGTTTCCACAAAACCACAAATGGTATTCCCCACCACCAAAACCTATAAAAAGGTGGTAGGGGCTCGTCATTTCACATCCATCCATTATCTCATCCTTATGCTGCTGAAATCTCCCTTGAGCATTTTAGCCATTGCAAACCACATTGGAGAAGAGACCATTGGATATTGGAGTTGCTCATCCTTGGAGCCATTCAACCTCATCATTAGAGGTATTGATTCCGCAAGCACTTGCTTGCCCCATTCTTTCAATACAAATTCATTATTTTACATTATCTTGTTCTTGATTTTAAATTATTTTTGTTATTTGCTTAATATCTTTGCATAGATCCATGGTTAGTCTTGTTTAATTAGTTTATTGTTATTTATTTCCATTGAAACTGCTGCTACTAGTTAGCAGGTGCCCATAGCACTAAGCCTGGTTGCAAAACCGGGCCAACAGTTTTTGGCGACTCCGCTTTGGTTTGAACTATAGATCTCAATTTTTCTTTCAATCTTTGTTTTTTAGTAGTTTTTAACCTTTAGATCCATAGATCTGCCATCCTAGACAGCAGATCTATGGCTGCTCTAGTTTTTGGCCCCATAAATTGCCATTAACAGCCCGAAATTTTTGATTTTCGGGTTCGTTTCTCGGTTTCCGTGCACGGCTTCCGCCTCGCGGCTTTTTGCCAGACAGTCGCGCGGTCCATCGTGACTTTTCTGCGTTTTTCCGCGCGGCCCATTGCGGATTTTTGCCAGACAGTCGCGCGGTCCATCGCGACTTTTCTGCGTTTTTCCGCACTGCACACCGCGGCTTCGCGGCCAATTTCCGCGCTGCCCATCGCGACTGTGCGGCTAAAACCCGCGCGTTCCATCGCGACTGTGCGGCCAAAATCCGCGCGGTCCAGCGCGACTGTGCGACCAAAACCCGCGCGGTCCATCGCGGTTTTTCTGTCAAAACCCGCGCGGCTGAATTTTTCATTCGGCCATTCCGATTTTGAAAATTTTTTTTACTGTACTTTCTGCCCATAGCACATTTTTTACAGTATTAAATTCTGCATATTTGACAGCTTTGAAATTGTTTTTAATATTTAAAGTGCATATCTAGAAATCTTTTTAAAAATTTTCAAGAAAGTGAAAGAAAGACTCATTTTGCATTTTTATCTAGATTAAAGTTTTTTCCTGTTTACTTCTTTAAAATCTTTCCCTTAGCAATTTACTTGAAAAAAGAAATCCATTTATTTCTTTTAAAGAAGTCTATTATTTGCTTTCAGAAATCAAAAGATTCTTTATTTTTTGAGTTGATATTTGCAAAGCAATTTAATTCCCATTTATTTGAAAAAGTCATAAATATTTGCTTTTTTATTTTCAAAAACTCCTTTGTTTTGTGAAAATTTCCTATAAAAGCATTTACATTTTTCAAGTTCAGTTTACAATACCTCACGTGCACTCACACGATCACTTAATTGAACTAAGCCTTAAAACGTACCCTAATTTCAACACACTTTTAACCCCACTTGGGGAACACTAAAAGAACTTTTGTAGTTAGGTAGTATTGGGGGGATAGGTGTTCCAATAACACCCCTCAGTTATTACATCTGAGACATAGAAGTTGTCCAATTAGGGAGCTAAAATCTCTTAGTACTTTTTGGCGCGGTCACAACCGGTTTGTGGGAAGGCCTCTCCCTTAGGAGGGTTGAAGTCGCGAGGATGGTTCCGGAAGCCTGAGTGGAATACCGAAATCCATTCAGTAACCGAAGGGCTACCATTCGCAGTTCTCGGGATATCTCTGTATTGGGATATTGCGATCAAAGGACCAAACGGCAGATTTACCTTTTCTCGACGCGTCATGAACGGAGTATCCTAGTAGCCTGTCTTTAGGATTGATTACCCGGTGTCCCTCCCGGTAGGGGGATATCTAGCCGTTGTCTCAACATTCATATTGTCTGACTTGGATTTCATCACCTTGCAGAGGATATCGTGTGTTTGAGTCACAATACTTTTAGTTAGGTGTTTGCATGATTCAACCCACCCTTGGTCTAGTTACACCTATTTTTTATAGAAGCCGTTTGCATGTTGGTATTCTGACCAGTTGTTGCATTCCTCCACTTATTGTAGCACAGCTGCTAGAATAAGTGCCCTTTTTTGAGGTTGATTTTTTGGCCTAAGAGCCTTCTTTTTTCACTCCCCTTCTTGCACCCTTGGTTGCATTAGGGTTTTGAGTCTTTTATATATATATATATCACCACCTGATACTTAAACAAATTTTTTACAAAAACTTAATTCTCACCATTGAGAATTTTAGACGCTCCCGTCGTCTACAGGGCGAACTCCCAGAGTTTAGTCCATTTGGCTCTCCACGTCACGGACGCAGAGCCCTATCCATTGATTCGACACATCGTCAATCAACTAGACAGTCATCCGATTCTGACACACCTCACTTCACATTTGATTGGGAGGTAGAATACGAAAACCCCACAGAGTTACCACCAACCACCATTATGTCTGGAACACCATTTGATCCACTGTTTACCAGCACCATAGGTGAGACATCTACAGACCCTTCTGCGGTGGTGCCATCCATGGCGACTACCACCCCCCTGGGTATGCCCAATATGGGCAACACTCCACATTTAGGAATGCCCAACACAGGGCCATCTCCTGTTATAGGAATTCCCAACACAGGTCCACCACCTGTTATGGGCATACCCAACATAGGGGTCACATCCCCTTTGGTTCCCACAAACCCTATCCCAGGAATCCCCACTACTATTCCTACCCCAAGTGTAACCCATGTTGCACTTGGAGGCGCTGGCCCATACCAGACTACACCTATTGGAGGGCACATACCCTCCATACCTAGCATACCTTTAGGTGCTACTGGACCCCACACCAAAATGACTAGGCATATCCTAGTTCCAGTCACCACATCTGCTAGCTTACCATACATGGCAAGTCTGAACCTGCCAGACTTAGCTAGGCTCACAAATGACCCCATCAGACATGATCCTGCATGGCCTCACATGCCCACCAAACTCCCCTCTGACATCCCTAAGTTTGAGGGTAAGACGGGTGAAGACCCCCAGAACCATATCATGTCTTTCCATCTATGGTGTTCCTCCAACTCCATAGTGGACGACTCTATCTGCCTCCGGCTCTTACAACGCACCTTCACTGGCTCTGCAGCCAAGTGGTATATCGAGCAGCCCCATGGGACGCATGCCACCTTTACCTCCCTGGCCTCGACCTTTCTACAGTTCTTTCAGTTACCTTTCCGCTATGATGCGGGCGTCGAGATCCTACTGTCTTGCAGACAGAATACGGCCACCCACATCACTGACCATATTCATGAGTGGCGTCGACGCTGGAGCCTCTGCAAAATTAAGTTAGATGACCGTATCTTTTTAGATTGGTTTCTAAAATCCCTCCTCCCACTCATCGCGAAGGATGTGGCATCTGAAAGACCCCAGTCTGAAGAAGAGGCCATCCTCAAAGCCCAACAGTTTGATCTCATCTACGCCCAGTCAGGTTATCGATACACAATCATACCAGACGCCCCACGATGCGACTCTTCACGTAGCGACGCACCGGGGGCATCTCATGCCGCCGATGGCATTATTGGCCAAATCACACCCCAAGATAAACCTTTCAGCATGGTGAGGACCATGCCTGCCCCAGACCTCTCTAGGGATACATCCAGTTCCGGAACGACAACTTCTTATGCTCCAACAAACCAGACCCATCACATTCATGGGCCCTCTTGTCCACAACATTGCTATGGGCAAGCGCCATCAGCATATGTACCTCCTACATATTATACTCAACCTACCACACATACCCCCATGCAGTTCCCACAACAGCAGATGCATTACCCACAACCAGCTGCACCAGCTAATCTCGCACCTCCAACAGCTCAGGGGTACCAACAACCCCAACAGGCAACTGGACCACCTCCAGCTCCACCTGCATACTACCCACCGCAACCTGCTCCCGCGCTTGCGGCTCCCCAGAATCCCCCCAATGCTCAAGGGCATGTGTACGCACAACAACATCTGCCCCAATACCAAAATAACCAACGCAACCAGGGTGGGCAACCAAACCGCGGAAGAGGACATAACCGTGGAAACAACCAAAACCATAACCAAGCTCCACAACCTACCCATCCTCCGCAAAACAATAACGCGGCACCTGCTCATCAGAATCCTGATCGGCCACCTAAGCAAGCCAAAAATGCTAATTTACGAACAAACCATCCTTGTTCCATTTGCGGTGTCTATGGCCACTATACCCACGCTTGCCCACATCTGGAGCGAGCTCGACAACTATGGACGGATGACGCCCATCGTCAAGGGCAGGCGGCTCCTCAGCCGCCACCCAACCCTCCACCACCTCAACAACAGCCTTTGGTGCTACAAAACCCTTTTCCAACACAAGGGGTGGTGAACACTCAGCCGTTAGCCCCCCCACAGGGGCAACGTACAACCACAGCAAATCACTTACGCCGCTCCTGATCAACCCATGTTTGATTCAGGGACTCACCACTTATTGATGATGTCCACTGCCGACGTCAATATCCAAACCCGCCGGAACCAGTATGGCCCTACCTCCGAAGCCCCCCCCGCCGACAAGGATACTAACGCTCATCCCACCGATCTGTCGTTACGGATACCACCTCTTCCACTTGATGGCGCATCTAAAACACCTCGTTTCCCACTCCGCCGTATCAACAACAACCCCAATGCACGGGCTGCGTCAAATTACAACATCGTAGATGACCTAGCTCAATCTCCCGCAGCCATGTCTACGTTAGAAGTCTTGAAAAACTGTCCTACTCAACGCAAGACTTTACTTTCCGCCATTGGGGCGATTGACCCAAATGATTCAAAATTGATGACCTTTGATTTAGACCAGTCTGAACCACATCTGCCTTCCACCATAGCAGTCCAAGTGTCAGTTTCTATTCGGAATCTTGTCATCCATCGATGTATCATCGACGAGGGTGCCTCCACATGCGTCATGTCCACATTTGTTTGGCAGAAGTTGGGATCCCCTACTCTCCAGCAATCCACCACTGCATTGCGGGCCTACGACGGTCGGTCAGCTCAACCTCAAGGTTTACTACCCAAGGTCCCCGTCCAATTAGGTGGGAAAACTGTGCTCATTGACATAGAGGTCATTAATGCCCAGCTCGATTATAACCTTTTACTCGGCCGCAGTTACATGTACGCCATGAAAGCGGTCGCCTCATCCGTTTTTCGCACCATGATGTTCCCCCACGAGGGACACGTGGTCAAAATCGACCAACTCACATACTATGATCCCAATGCCCCCGCAGCACCCGAAAATGTTCTTCCCATGATTGAACAACCAACTTCTAGTGCAACTACCTCCTTTGTCTCCTCTTTGGGACCAGGACTTTATTCAGATACACCAATGACCTCTACATTCCAGTCCATCCCACCACCGTCACCGGAGACCCAAGTCGCAAACCTCTGTACTCTTTCACAGAATACACAGGCATCCGGTAATCAACCACCATTGATTCCTAGTCACATTGGTGTTACACCCATCCACACCATCCCCTTCCTATTTCCTCCTTCAGGTGTAGTAAGCGCCCCGGTTATGGCTACCCTTAGTCTACCCGGGTTAACATTGGGATTACCCGTGTGGTATATTCCGCCTCCCGTTCGACCGCCGACACCAAACGTCATCCTCCAACTGGTACAACCTATTGTTACCACAAATCAACCTCCTCCTGGTGTCGCAATCCCTTCGTCGTCAACGAAACCTCCTCCTAGCCTCAATATCCCTTCGTTGTCAACGAATCCTCCCCCTCCTATCAATCCCACTGGGGGCAGAGGTCCACAACCATACACTGCTATACCACCTCCTAAGGCAGTTAAACCCCCACCGGTGTTTCGAGCTCCCCCTAAATGCTCGTTGTGCGATGAGATAGGCCATCCAACTCATCAATTCCCACACTTACCGGCACTCCAAGAGCATATGAATATGTTGGACGATGACATCAGCATACCAGTAGTTAGATTAGAGCCACCTATACAGCCTCGCGACAAATCACTGCGCACCAACCATCCTTGTGCTATATGCAGTGTTTACGGCCACTACTCTCACCATTGTCCTGATCTACCTGACTATAGAGCAGCGTTGTACGAGTTAAACAACGTCGACTTAGAGATATCTCCTCCCCTCATCGAGGAGATCCACCCCCCGCCATCATCCTCGTCGGAAGAAGTCAATACAATATATATGATTTCAACAACCTTCAAACCAGAACCCCTTGATTTATGGTCTGACTACTTCAATACTGATGAGCAAATTTTGGAGACACTCACTGCACCCGACTACCCTTGGGATGATATGCATCATCGCTCGTACTTCCTCCCGGAAGCATCTAAACCCACCTCATCCAACCATCTATCGGTCGAATCGAAAGATTTCATACCCACTAAGGTCGATTGGTTAAGGGACCCCATCCCAGCACCGGATGCCTTTGAAGAAGGGAACATGTTGAACATTTCCCCCACTATACAGATAGACATTTCAACAACACCAGGGAAACCTGAGTTCATCTCACTGGGCGCATCTTGCACTCAAGCAGAAATTCAGGCATACAAAAAGCTCTTTCAAGAGTTCCGTGATGTCTTTGCCTAGTCCTATACCGAGATGCCTGGTCTCGACCCCGCCATCATTGAACACCACATTGATACATGGCCTAAGGTACCCCCTGTTCGTCAGAAACAACGACCCATTCACCCTTCCAAGCTCCCCACTGTTAAAGCTGAGGTCGAAAAACTTCGCAAAGCAGGATTCATTTATCCTATTCCGTACACCACTTGGGTGTCAAACCATGTTCCCGTCAACAAAAAGCAAGGCACCCTTAGAGTATGCACTAACTTGCGAGATTTAAACCACGCTTGTCCAAAAGACAATTTCCCCACGCCATTCATTGACCAACTCATTGATGAGTGTGCGGGCCATGAAGTCCTATCCTTCATGGACGGGTTTTCCGGATATAACCAGATTCACATCCGTAAGGAGGATCAGTACAAGACTGCCTTCACCACCCCATGGGGCACCTTCGCCTATCGCGTCATGCCATTTGGCCTTAAAAATGCTGGTGCCACTTTCCAGCGAGCCATGACCTATTGCTTTCACGACTTGGTCCATATCCTGCGAGTCTATCTTGACGACCTCACAGCTCGTTCCCGAAAACGATCAGACCACCTTAACGACCTCCGGCAAGTTTTCCTGCGTTGTCGCAAATATAAAATCCGCTTGAACCCACACAAGTGTGTCTTTTGCGTCCCAGCAGGCCGCTTATTAGGTTTCATTGTCTCCCAAGATGGAATCACTGTCGATCCCCTGAAAGTCAAAGCCATCTTAGAACTTCCTCCTCCTCGCACGCTCCGGCAACTCCAAAGTCTACAGGGGCGGTCCAATTTCCTTAGGCGCTTCGTTCCTGACTATGCAACCAAAGTTCACGGTCTCTTACGCTTACTCCGTACCCACATACCCTTTGTTTGGGATGAGCAAGCAGACACGGCATTCGAAGACCTCAAGAAATCTCTCACACAAGCCCCCTTGATATCCCCACCGGATTTCTCTCAAGACTTCACCCTTTATGTCTCGGCATCCGAACATGCTGTGTCCGGAGTTTTGGTCCAAGAAGATGCCTCACACCGAGAGCATGTGATTTATTACGTCAGCTAGACCTTGTCTGGCCCACCTCTGCATTACCCATATGAGGAAAAATTAGCCCTAGCTGTAGTCTTTTCCGTACAAAAATTGCGACACTACATCCTACTCAGTCATACCACGGTCGTGGCCGACTCCAACCCCATGGTCTATCTCCTCACCCGGCGGCTCCTACAAGGTCGTGTTGCTAAATGGGTCATTATCCTCCAAGAATATGACCTCACTTTCAGAACTCCCAAAAGCACTAAAGCCCTCGCGCTTGCTCACCTCATCATGGACCTCCCATCCTCTTCAACATCACCCGTTATCCAAACGGACCTGATTGACGAGCATATCTTCATCATTTCGTCTGACGACCCTTGGTACGGAGACATTTTGACTTACCTTCGTACGCAAAAATTTCGACCACACATCGATCTTGATGGACGCCGTCGCATACGACACCACGCCACCTGATACCTCCTGATAGGGGATGTACTTTACCGACGCGGCGTTGATACCATCCTACGCCGCTGTCTATCCCATTGTGAAGCAGAACAAGTCCTCAATGATTGTCATAGCGGTGCCTGCGGAGGCCATTTCTCCGGCATGGCAACCGCCCAGAAAATCATTCGGGCAGGTTATTTTTGGCCATCATTGTTTACTGATTGCATCACCGCAGTCAAGCATTGCCAGAACTGCCAACTATTTTCCCCCAAAGCAAGAACCCCCCCCGCCCCCCTTCATCCAGTCATCACCGTTGGACCATTCTGCAAATGGGCCATCGACTTCCTCGACTGCAACCCCACGTCAGCCGGCGGTCACAAACACATCGTTGTGGCTATAGATTATTTCACCAAGTGGGCAGAAGCCATGCCGACCTATAATTGCAAAGCCGACACTGCAGCACGGTTTTTCTTCAACCATGTTATCGCTCGATTCGGAGTACCACAGCAACTAGTCTCTGACCACGGCTCTCACTTCGAAGATGCCGTCTGGAAGGAATTATCAACCATGTTGAAATTTGAACACCATTTCTCTTCCGCTTACTATCCCCAAGGAAACGGCCAAGTCGAAGCGATCAATAAAATTTTGAAGACCATTCTCCAACGTACTGTAGACAAGCACAAATCCAATTGGCACCACATGCTTTTCCCGGCACTATGGGCCTACCGCACCTCAACCAAAATCGCCACCGGTTTTACCCCTTTCCATTTAGTTCACGGTGTCGAATCCGTCCTCCCTATTGAGTGCCAGATCCCAGCCTTACATATCGTCGTTGAGCTCCTACCGAACACTTCCCCGATCGAGCAACGTTTACTACTCCTAGAGCAGGCCGATGAAGATCGGCGCACAGCCATCCAAAACATGGAAGCAGCTAAACAACGATCGAAAATAAGTTACGACAAACGCGTCCACCCAAGAACCTTTTCGGAGGATTGGGTAATATACTCCCCTTCACACGAGTTAATTCACATTGACGGAGTATGTTTAGGTGCCGCTACCAATAATCAAGCTGAATACGATGCCGTGACCGGTCTCCTGGCCACTGCTCTCCAAATGAGCATACGTCACCTCAACGTTTACTTGGACTCACAGGTCCTAGTTTCCCAGCTCAATAATGATTACCAGGTACGCGATCCTTGTCTTTTCAGAAAATTCCTGTGCACTAAACAAATGGTTAGACAGTTTGAATCCATTTCATTCACACATGTCCCAAGACACCTCAATAGTGTAGCAGATAATATGGCCAACAACGTCCTCGACTGGCACACCAATCACATCATGTCATACCCATAAACAAAATGCATCCACATGCATAACATGTGCCTCCACGGGCATAAAACAAACAACCAAATAATGCATCCACGTGCATAACATGTGCCTCCACGGGCATACATAAATCAACAAACATACTGCATCTACGTGCATAACACGTGCCTCCACGGGCATATACAAAAGACAAAGGTGCATCCACGTGCATACACAACAATATATCCAAATATATATCCACATATATATAAATCAAATAGTCAACATGTCATAAGTGCCCTCAGCACCCGATATACAAAAAATACATCTGTCATACAAAAAATGCTTCCCCATATGCTCATCAGCATTTGGGGGCAGATACAGTATCGTGTACTCAGCTGGATCCCGAGGATCCTCAGGCTCCTCCTCTGGCTCCTCCTCCGAATCCTCCTCCGCTGGCCCCGCCGGGTCATGACGAGCCCGAACTCTCCGCTCTGCCGGCCTCGCTGGATCGTCCCGCAGACGTATCCTCCCCTGAGCCGGCCCTGCCGGATCATCCCGTCTATCATCCCTGTGCCTCGCCACGAACACCGCTGTCCTCAATAAGAGCGACTGCCACTCAGGCGGCGCACCGAAACAACCCTGCAAAATACCCCGATCCAGGTCTCTCCAACCATCCTCGGGAAGCCCAGCTAGGATCTCGGCAAAAGTCTGTCGGACACCATCTATGGCGTCATCACGAGGGCCAACCCCTCGCCCACGAGCTGCAAATCCTCCACCACGCGGAGGAGGTACAGGTACAGGTGGATGGGCGACCACCATCGCCCGCCCCTGCCGAGCCACGTAGTCAGGCGGTGGCACTGGACCCACATCTACACAAAGCAAGTAAGCCATCACATACTATAGAACAATAATCATCAATGATAAATCATACAGCATATGATATAATATCAAATAAAACACAAACATACCGTCTAAAATCCAGGCCTGTCCTGGGGCACGAGGCATCTCTGGGTCACCTCGGTAATCCATGCCGGCATAGGGATAGTCCTCAATCACCAGAGGCATCTGCTCCCACTGCTGATAGAAATCCTCCATGAAGTAACCACGGACACCACCGCCGCCACGGGGCATCATCTGCCCCCACCTCATCATATGAGGCTCACTCGGAAGACCAGCACGAATGGGTACCCGTGGCCGCAAGGTCGGCACCCGCTCAAAGAAAAAACAACATAAAAATGAGGCATAACAAAACTCGCCTCCCTCTCTAATGGCCTTGTCCAGATCTCTCCGGACTCCATCCAGAAACATCTGCCCCCAGGCATAGTAAGTACCCTGAAGAACAGAGTCCACCATCATCGTCTGCCCCCCAGACATACGATGTGGCGCAGCAGCACCCAGTATCCGTAGAACGCAAGCCCCAACAGCTCGCATATCCCACTCACGCAGGGATCGCAGACTAATAGAGCTATTTTGTAAAACAGCATCATCAGAATAGAAAGTCTATAAAAGGTCCTCCATATCTATACCTGGAGGCAACCTCGGCATGATATCACCCACCTCACCCAAGCGAGGAAACCCAGTCAAAAAATAAACATCCGTGAGAGTGATCTCTAACCTCTCACCACCAATGATGAATGCACCCTCCGCTGGCACCCACCATTGCACAAGCCTGTTCAGGAGCTGTCTCACTGAACGTATAGGCGAGATCTGAGCGAACTTTAAAAGTCCGCTCATAACCAGAGTCTGTCTCACCCCTGCATCAGTCTCAATCCTCAACATAAGATCACCATCGATCTCCCTCTCCCGCCACGAGGACTGAGGTCTCCTCAACATCCTGCCAGGAAAACAGAAGAAATTTTTAGCCCCAGCATAAAATTTTTAGAAAAATCCCATCGCGGCTTTTACACAGAAAGCCGCGATGCCCATCGCGGCTTTTCCACAAAAAGCCGCGATGACCATCGCGGCTTTTCCACAAAAAGCCGCGATGACCATCGCGGGATCCATGAAAAAACCCGCGATGAACATCGCGGATTTTGGCCGGACAGTTGCGATGAACATCGCGACTATCCCCCATGAACTGGCGATGAACATCGCGGGTTCCGACCTCACAGTCGCGATGAGCATCGCGACTGTGAGCCTAGAACCCGCGCGGTTCATCGCGGGTTCAGCCCCGAAACCCGCGCGGTTCCACGTTGGAGAGTCAACGTGGAATTTCGCGGCCTTCGGGGGCACGCCGCCAAACAAAAAAGACATAATTGACAAGGTTAAGGGAAATAGAGTTACCTGCAACTTGCTGAATTGAAAACCAACGGTGAAATCTCCCGAAAATCGAGAAAAAGCTCTGACAGCTCTATCAAACTCGCACGTAACAATGACAAGTCATTTGGGCCCCACCCCCTATTTATAGAAATTCCACCAATTTTCCAACAACCATTGCGGTATCATACGAAGTCCATTTCTCAAACCGTTGGTACCGTTGGAATCAGCACCGCGAGAACTTCATGCAGGTTCCTTCCTTTTTCCGTTTTCACGGGGTCCATTTTTTGACCATTTTTTTGGCCTCTCTCGTGGCCTCGGTTTGCGTGCCACATCAGGCGTTCTCCATTTTGGACGTGCCTTATATCACCGGATTCAGTTTTCCGCGCTCGTGATGACGCTTGAGATCATTTCTCGCTGTCACGTCCCGATTTTCAGGGCATTTTTTCCATGCCCCCTCGTCACCTCGGTTTGCGTGCCACATCGGCCGTTCTCCATTTTAGGCGTACCTTATATCAACGGATTCAGTTTTCCGCGCTCGTGATGATGCTTGAGATCATTTCTCGCTGTCACGTCCCGATTTTCAGGGCATTTTTTCCATGCCCCCTTATCACCTCGGTTTGCGTGCCACATCGGCCGTTTTCAGTTTGGGGCATGCCTTATATCGTCGGATCCAGTTTTCCGCGCTCGTGATGATGCTTGAGATCATTTCTCGCTCTCACCTTTCGATTTTTCAGCCATTTCTTCCATGCTCCCTCATCACCTCGGTTTGCGTGCCACATCGACCGTTCGCCGTTTCCGACAATCTTTATGTCACCGGATCCAGTTTCCGCACTGATGACGATGCTTGAGACCTTTTCTCGCCCTCATCAATCCATCTTTGTTCGGTATAATTTTATCCCTTTTTCGGGCTGAGCAACCCCTTTGACGAAAAAGGCACTTAGGGAGTTTCTGTTAAGCTCTTTTCTGACTCCGAAAACAATGAAAAGATCGCCGAGCAATCTTGCTTCCTTTCATGCTCGCTAAACGTATTTGAAAAGGCGTCTACCTGGTATAAGTTTACCCCTTTTCCGGACCTCGTAGACTAATTACGAAAAAGGTATACTCTAGTCACATCGGCTAGAAGAGTACTCCATCCGCATCATTTTATGCTTTTTCGGGCCTTGGAGACTAAACTAACGAAAAAGAAACACCAATAGAGTCCACTTACCGCTTTCAGACTCTCTAAACATGAAAGCAACCATGAGCATGAGCCGTCCTGGGCTCACAAAATCCACAGGACCGTACCATTTCAGAGCACACTTTTATCCCTTCTTAGAGCTCATTAAAACTACGAAGAAGGAATCAATGGTGCCTCTTGGCGCCACGACAGATCAAATCTACTCATCAGGCAGCTTCCCCATTTTGGTCGCCTTTGTTCAGAGTATTCTGCAGTATGTCACCTTGATAATCCCTCGACGACACCTATCAGCTCGTCCTCCCCCCCAGAGTCAATATATACCATTCAGTCAAAGCAATGATCCCCACACCTACAAGTCAGTTCCCTACGCTGCCAGGTCAACCATGTCATCATGCTCTGAACAAAGGAAGTTTGAGTCTACCCATTTTTTGACCCAGTTATTTCCCATTCCCACAAGTATGTCAGTCCTACCATCAGTACTACAACACTTCAGTTTTACACCTCGTGCTCCTATCAAGGAAACAACATTGCCTTGTTAGTTGCTGGTCTCCCTCTGTCGACGACAACCACATTGATTCCAGAGGATAGACCGAGAGGTCCCTGTGTCTTGGACTCATTACCATTTATGATGAGTGCCTACGAATCATTTCGAGAGGAATCCTCAATGCCTCTCCGAATGGTTGTTTCTCACATGCTCGACTTCAACACCTTGATTGCATCGTTGAGACTCGCACAGGGTATTGGTCCGTTCAGTTATTAGTCGAAGACCCCAGATACCACCTGGCTCCTCCACATTTGAGAGTCTACCTATGGATACAACCAGTTACATTTTTTCTATAGATATCCGGGTTGCGTATGGCGACAGTATTCAGATGTACCCCAGTTTTATACTCCCTCGAGTATACAGATACAAATACTTCCCAGAGATGGCTCACAGTCATTAAGTCCATACAGATGATTGAACACCTTTAGTTTCAACAGTTATTCCAGTGTATCAGTTATTAAGATCAGCCATGATCACGAGTATATCCCACAATAATGTCCCCTCTGGACCATTATGATGTACCAGTATATTTCTTTACGTATTAGATCCCCCTTCTTGGGACTAATTGTTTTGTATATGTCTTGATACGAGCATGGGAATGCTCGCCTCGTCCTTCATCAGAGATTATACCTCATTCATATTGAGGCCATGTAATATTTTTTGTTTTTTGCAGCTTCCAAGGGCCGTGGCTCCAGTCTCCAACCGGTCTCTTCTCTCCCCTAAACCCCAGAAAAAAGGACAAAGAACTATGATGTCTATCGGCCATACGATGAGCTCCTGCCCTCACACATCAGGGGGCAATCTGTTAACACCTAAAAAGTGCTCACTAGCTCATTCCCTTATTCACATGACCCATTTGTCCACTTTTCCACCATCTGAGCCCCTGAAGCCAACAAAAGGTCACCAAAAGACCTTAGTACACCCCTTTTTCCATTAAAAAAGAGTATTTTTCCAAGAAAATCATAAAAAACCCTAAAAAAGGGTCCAAATTCCCAAAAATATTAAAAAGGGAATTAAAATATTATTTTTATTCAAAAAAGGAAAAAGGAGGGAAAAGTACCTAAACCATGTTGGTCAATACCATTTGGTTTCCACAAAACCACAAATGGTATTCCCCACCACCAAAACCTATAAAAAGGTGGTAGGGGCTCCTCATTTCACATCCATCCATTATCTCATCCTTATGCTGCTGAAATCTCCCTTGATCATTTTAGCCATTGCAAACCACATTGGAGAAGAGACCATTGGAGATTGGAGTTGCTCATCCTTGGAGCCATTCAACCTCATCATTAGAGGTATTGATTCCGTAAGCACTTGCTTGCCCCATTCTTTCAATACAAATTCATTATTTTACATTATCTTGTTCTTGATTTTAAATTATTTTTGTTATTTGCTTAATATCTTTGCATAGATCCATGGTTAGTATTGTTTAATTAGTTTATTGTTATTTATTTCCATTGAAACTGCTGCTACTAGTTAGCAGGTGCCCATAGCACAAAGCCTGGTTGCAAAACCGGGCCAACAGTGCCCTTTGGTCCAAAAAATGGGTAAACTATCACCAGGAAGATGGCCATTCAAATTGTTTAACAATCGTGAATGCGGCAAGTTCGGTTGGCAATCGTTTCGTATTTCAAAAGCTTGAAAAGTACTTAAAGATAGACTCCGGGGAGGTTCCTTTTCCTTAGGAGTTTAACGAGCCCGAAAAAGCGATAAATCATAACTTGGTAACTTATTCTCATAGCTTCAAGAGCATGAGAAATAACAAAGAGTAAGCTCATCATCATAAAATAATTAAAATCTAATAAATAAAAAATAATGACAAAAACACACAAGGGGTGTTCATACCTGATGTGATCGTTCCAATGCGAAAGCGGCATAAAAAGACACTTAATGACTCCTACACACTCGAAAACTAGGTCAAATGGTCAACCAAGCGTTCAAATGATTTAAACTATAGAAAATGATCTAAAGGAATCAAATATTTGAAAAAAGAATATTCCTTTTTGTTTATAAATAGAAAAATGGGTTAAATAGAGTCACCATTGTTCATTTTCCAAATTTGGGAGGAGAAGTGCCATTTGGAGCCAAAAGTTCAGTTGTCGATTCTGGGAGCTACAAGCAACCATTTCACCAACCGTCTGGAGCAGGTAACTCTAAACTTCATCCAGCATAATTGTAGTGGTTTACATTTTTTATTTTGGTTGTAGTTTTTTTGGGTTTTGAGTGAATTTGTGGAGGGCGACTATGTCCTCGAGTCGTTGCAGGTGGCCCTTATGGGAACTGCGATGAACCTAGGTAGTCGCAAATCCCACAAAGGTGGACTGTGACGACGTCGCACTGTCATAATTGACGGGGTGCGATGGCAGAGATGTCCATCCGAACCATCAAACCTATCCAAAAAAAATGACCTTTCAATGGTTGAAGTGAGTATTAACAATGTTTAAACTCTCCTTTTGGCAGGTTACAATATCCAAAATGGTCTTGGAGTGGCATGAACGGGAGCATGAGGTAGATGATATGCAAATTTCAAATGATCCATTGTGTGGGACGACGTTGAGGAACTGTGGTCTTCTAAAGTTCTTCGAGATCCAGGGCATGAGAGCCCAAATCCCCCTGTTGATGCATATGATTAGATGTTGGGATGCGGCTCAGTAGTATATTTTGATTGGAGAGCATGTACTTACCATAGATGTCGAGGACATCTACTTTCTGACTGGATTGTCCCGGAGGGGGGACAATGTGCTTCTTATTGGATCATGGGGAAGTGATCGAACCGTGGAGGACATGATCCTATAGCACTGCATTCCTCACGCTCGTGCTTCTAGTGGGAAGATTCCCATAAAAGATGTGCGAGAGCGTCTGTTGCGTGCCATTCTCTTCACCATTATGAGGATAGCAGGGATTTAGGCTCCTCACTTGGCTACTCGGTCTCAGATGCTATATGCGGAGGACTGTATGTCTCTGAAGATCTTCAACTGGTGCGAGGGACTCCTCGCGGACATTCGAGCTCAGCTGACCAAGTGTCAATAGGGAGAGATCAAATAGTTTGGATACGGGTCGATAGTGATATCGTTCCTCTTGGAGCGGGTTCCCCTCTTGCGCCCTCAGGTTTCGTTGGATGACAAGGATCCTAGGGATCCTCACATGGCTAGATGGACAGAGGTGATGGCTTGACATGGTGGGGGCCCCATCATCTCATATGGTTATGAGTTATTCAACTGGCTAGAGGGCCAATTTCTCATGGTAGAGGATTACCGGTACAGTGCTACGAATTACAGAGATGACCCAGACTTGGGACTACCTGAGGGAGCAACATGGGGAGACATCGGTAAGAACAATAACCCTTGTACTTTTAGTTTTGTGTATTTATGATTTTTTTTGCTATAGTGCTGATGAGTTAACAACATGTGTGTGCATATGTGGGCCCCGTACGACCAGTGGGAGTCTCTCTTCTTGCGAGGAGAGAGAGAGGAGAGGGAGCAGTCATGGCTCTAGCCGTACGTTCTTCCATCGCAGAGATGGATGCTGTCTATGCGAACCTGAGTGGGTTGGCGTTAGACGTCCCGAAGCCGATGGTAGATGAGTTACCGCGGCCCATGCAGGTGTATACGGTTGGAGTGTCTACGCACTTCAATGCGATGCTTCACTGAGTCGCAAGAGTAGTTGACTATTTCCAGACTCAGCAGTCTAGAGCTATCAGACCTAGGGGTGCATGGGATAGGAATTAAGCCTTATGTTGTTACCATGTACTGAGAGCTTAGAGGCCTCAGTTTTTTGTACTTACTGAAAGCTGCGAGGCTTCAGATTTTGTACCAACACTACATTTTATGATGATATATATATATACAAACATTCCGATGGTTTATACATTATGTGTTTTAAATGGATGAATGATGTGATCTTGTTTGTGTTTGCTTATAAAATGAATTATTTACATGTTATGTCTACTTTTAACAGTTCATAAATATGCTTATGTGTGTGCAATGTACCAATCTAAGATGAAGTTGGTCATGGAGTCAGAAACTATGTTAACGTCTCGTGGAATGTGCAGGTACTAAATGGACTCGAAGGACCTTTCCAGAAGACAGACTTGTCTATAGAGACAGAGTAAGGTGGGATCGCGGATGGCATAGACTCGGTTAAGATGAGAGACCACTAGTTGAGAATCCAAATGGATGAAAACGTGGTCCATACCCAAAGAAATAGCGTCAGTTAGGGTTCCAATGACTTCTTGATGTTCTGTAGCATTGTTGGTCGCGAAACCTAGACACATTCCCCCTGAGCTAATGAGCTCGCTAGTAGGTGAATAGAGTACCCAGGCTGCCGAAGCAAGGTTACGGGTATGCCGGATGGCTCCATCCGCGAATCCATAGCACGTTTCCATCTGCACACATAGAAAAAACATGGTATAAGAAACAAAACAAGACCTAAACACGCAAAAAATAAAAGCATCACACCACACAAAAAAACACACATACGCCATGTACAATATATACAAAAGTACTTATGCGTGAAAGACTTAGGCATAGTACCTCTTCAGGTAGAGCCCATTGCGGGGCTCACCTAAAGATATCCCATTGTAGTCTTCAAGCTCATAAGCTCTCTTCTCTAAGACGCGTTTCACTATGTAAGGTCCATGCCACGTGGACTCAAACTTTCCTGTCCCCAGTTTATCATGTTTTTGGTCACATGTGAGGACCAAATCTCCTTCGCTATAGGTGCGAGGTTCTATCGACTTGTCGTACTGCACTTTGATGCATTTATTATGAGCCTCGTTGGCAAGAGCGGCATATCAACAAGTTTCGTCGAGCTTAGCTAGGTAGAGGAAGCATTCTTCCTCGGTAGTAGTGTTTGGGATAAGTTCGATGGTGAGCTTGAGGGACATAATCTCTCACTCAATAGGAAGGACCGCCTCCAATCCATACACTAGTTGGAAGGGAGTAAATCCAATGGAGGTTTTAATGGAGTTTCGATAAGCCCAAAGTGCAGAGAAGAGCATGTTATTCCAATCGGCCTTGTGCGTACCCACCATACATTGGACTATAGTTTTCAAGACCTTGTTAATGGCCTTGACCTGTCCATTCGACTGTGGGTAGTACGGTGTTGAGTTTTCATGTCGAAAACCTAATCTATCATTCAACTCGTCAACCATATGGTTCATAAAGTGAGAACCATTGTCAGTAACTATCGCTTGAGGAACTCCAAACCGCACTATTACATGATTAAACATGAAGAGTGCGGAGGTCTTGCCGTTGTTCGTGTATGTAGGCATTGCCTCGGCCCACTTTTTAAAGTACTCCACAGCTACAATGACGTAACTATGCCCCCCGATCGAGGCAGGCTTACAATGCATGAAATCGATGCCCCATTTAGCGAAGGGACCAATGACAATAACCGGATGCAATGGGGTGAGATGGGTGCACTTTTTGGTATGAAAATGTTGACATGGAGGACATCTTTTTACGGCCTCGATGCAATATTTGAAGATAGATGAACAATAATATCCTACGCGCAAAATATTCTGGGTTGTAGCCATCCCATAGAGGTGACCACCACACACCCCAGTGTGACAGTCATTCAGAACGTGTTCAGCCTCGTCATGAGTTAGACAACGTTGAAGAACATAATCAATACCACGACGGTACAAAATGTCACTGATAATTAGATAATACTTCGCATGGTGGCGTATTCAACGACGGTCGTCATGAGATAATTGAGGACTGAAACGTTGGGTTTGAAGATACAATGTGATATCTCCATACCACGGATCAGACGTACTAATGAGAAACAATGACTCATCCGGAAAAGAGTCATTGGGATTAGATTCTACATCAGTACGGGAGAGGTCGCAAATGAGCTCAGCAAACACCAAAGACTTTTTGGACTTTGATTTTTCAAAAATAAGATTGAATTCCTGCAGTATCATGATCCAGCGTGAATAATTGCCCCCAAGTACATGGTGAGTCAGAACGTGGTACATGGGGTTCAAATCAGCGATGATGGTGGTGGTGCGAAGCAAAATGTAATGTCGAAACTTCTGCATGGCGATGACTGCCACGAGAGCGAGCTTCTCAACATGTGAATAGCGAGTTTCACTGTCAATAAGACCTTTACTGGCATTGTATATCACATGTTCTTGGGCATTCTGGTCTTCCTACACCAAAACCATGGCGATAGTGGTGTCGAAAGCAGTGAGATATAGAATGTAATCTCGATAGTAATTCAGCGGTTGGAGCACAGGGGCATGCGTAATGGCATGTTTCAAACTATCAAAAGATTGTTGAGCTTGGTCATCCCAAAAGAACGGGACGTATTTCTTCGTCAATCTCATGTAACCCTGCGTCTTTTGCGTGAAATTAAAAACGAAGTGCCATAAATAGGTTTCCCTTCCTTGTAGACTCTGAAGTTCCGTAATGTTAGTTGGAGGTGGGAGTGCGACAATGGATTCCACCTTCAAGGTATCAATGCAGATCCCATCTTTTGAGATGATAAAGCCTAAGAGGTGTCTAGACTTGACACAAAAAATACACTTATGAGGATTCCGACGGATATTGTACCATCTGCATCTGAGGAAAACGACCATCAGATGATTTAAGTGGAACTCACGTAGCTTTGAGTGGGCAGGGAGGTCATCTAAGTAAGGTTCCACAAATTCCTTCACATCATGGAAGGCATACGACATGGCCCGCTGGAATGTGGCATCAACATTTTTAAGGCCAAACGGAAGTTTGCGATACGCAAATGTTCCCCAAGGGAAGATGAAAGCAGTCTTATGTTGGTCGGCGGGGTGGATCTCAATCTGGTTGTATCCGGAAAATCTATCCATAAATGAAAAAATGACACTTCCAGCATAATTGTCGATAATCTGGTCAATAAAAGGAGTTGGGTAGTTGTCCTTGGGACAAGCTTTGTTGAGATCCCGATAATCGACACAAACACGGATGGTCCCCTACTTTTTATTAACAGGGACGACATTTGAGACCCACTCTGTCAATGGGATAGGGTAAATGAAACCGACCTTCAATAGTTTCTTAATCTCTGCCTTGATTGCCGTAGTCTTTCGAGGGTGTACTGGTCACAACTTTTGGTGGATGGGTTTGACAATGGGATAGGTTTTAATTTCGTGTAAAACAATGGAGGGGTCTATCCTAGGCATCTCCTCGTAGGTCCAAGCGAACACATCTCAGAATCGCTTGAATAAGGCTATGGCAGTGATGACTTCTTCAGGCGAACACTTCTGTCCTAACTGAATGTGTTCCAATACACCAGGAGTAACCGAAATGTTTATCAAAGTGGTAGGCTCAATGTTGGCTAAGTTTCCTTTGGAGTCTGTTGGACATGCGAGTATTGAGTACTGAGAGCCAGAGTAGACGTCCGGTGTGAAGATGGTGCGAATGTTGTTCTCCATAGTGTCCAAAAAGGGAAGGAAAGACGAACGACAGTGGAGGTCTTCCCACGGAGGATCATCTGCACTCATGATTTCCATAATGGACTCGTCAGAATGAAAAGTCCGCAGTAAAATATCAGATAATGTCCGTTGTAGAGAACATGAGGCGGAGGCCACAGCTAAGTGGTCCTCCAGTGCTGATTGCATAGCCTCATACATGAGTTTAGCGGGCGACAGAGGCATAGTGTCTCCAATCAGGTGTGTGGTGGCTTCATCAGGTACAAGCCATGAATCAGTGGACTTAGGGATAGATGAAATCTGCAAGAAGATGATGTTCACCGTGGAAACATGGTTTGGGGGATCCGAAGTAGGAAAGACTCCCATAAGGGATGAATCCTTAAGGAGGATGACCCCCACACTCTCATACTTTTGCGAATATTGTCCAATCGAAGGAATGTTATCGCCCGGGTGAGTAGTCGTGTCAGGTGTGCAGAAATCCATTTGGTTGAATGTGGCAATTAGGCCTTGATGGGGGAATTGTACTATGCGGTAGATAAATGATGCAACCGCAGTCATGGCGTAAAACCAGTTATGACCAAGTAGAATGTTATAATCTAACGGGGCAACAACCACTTCCACGTTAAGGGTTGCGGTCTTTCCCCCCATCTCGACTGGTAAAGCTTGTAACAACCCATGAGGTTGAAAGCCACGTCCGTCGAAGGCTATCAAAGTGGTAGGAGAACGGTTCAACTCGGGAGAGCCAATGGCTCTCCAACATGCGATCGACATGACTGACGTAGAGGCGCCTTCATCCAAAACGGTATGATGGATTATATTCCCAGCAATGTTTGTAGCAACTTGAAATGCCATTTGATGGGAAAGCCTCGGTTTGAATTATTCTAGCTGGAACATGATGGTATTCGATGAATCTGGGTCAACTACACCAATGGCAGCGAGGAGAGTCTTGCGCTTATTCGAATAGTTTTTGCAAAACCTCAAGCGTCGACATAGCACAAGGAGCTTGTGATAGGTCCTCTACAATGTTGTAGTTTTGAGAATCCTGAGCATTAGGAATGAAAACCGATTTTCTAATCGTGCTCTTAGGTGGACGCAACATTGACTCAAAAGAGGGATTTTCAATGGTGAGAGGAGCAGCCGGTACAATGACGTCGAGCATCGAAGTGGAAGCTTTTTCAGTATTACTTCCAACAGGTTCTTTGGATGGAATGGAGTCATATGAATGAGAATGGGTGTTCAAGTTGATAGTCTCATTACGTACCATGAGAACATGTGCGGTGGTGGATGCTTCTCCTTAGGAAGAAGAAGTGTGAGCGATCGACTATTGATTTTGAGCAGGGAAGGGATCATTGAGAACTACAGGTGTGGGTTTTCCCTTGAGAAACTTTCAAACTTTGTCTTTATGGGGGCACTCTTTAGAAAAGTGATCATCACCACACATTTGACAAGAATACTTCAACTTCCTTTTCTGTTTGGTATCATCAAGGGTGCTCTTTTGTTCCTGCTGGGTGGAATATTTCTTAGGTTTCCCTTTGTTATTTTTCTTACCACCAGACTTTTGAGGTGAAGCTGGTGAAAGAGAGTTCACTTCTTCGGTGACAGTAGGAGTGGATGATTTGGTGGTGCTGTGACCAGCTTGCGTTGGTGACGGAGAAGAATCCTGTGGGTTTGATGAACCAACAATTTGAGAGAAAGGCTGGGTGTGAAGGGATCCAATGATGCCATCGGCTTGGGGTCCCTTGGGTGTTTTCATGGGATCGTAAGTGTTGCGGGGTGCATCGAGAAGAATATCAAACAATGTGCCAGATTGAGCATAGACTAAGTCTAGTAGATGGGCACGAGCGATGGCTTGTTCCTTAGTGACATTGCCTCCCATGGTAACATCTCGTGCTATGGTAGGAATGAGAGACTTCGTAAACTAGTCTGCTAGGAGTTGATCTGGAATAAGAGCCTTAATGAGACGTCGTCTCCTCTGCCACTCATGTATATGAACTGAGATATGAGTAGCAGTATTTTGACAGAGCGAGGTTAAAATATCTGTACCAGTTTCATACCATATAGGCAGCTGGAAATGAGTCAAAAAGTGCATAGCAAGAGAACCAAAATCAGGAAAACAATGGGGTGGTAGTTCAATATACCACTTGGAAGCCAAACCAGTGAGAGTCCTTTGAAACAATCTAAGGCACATCGAGTCGTCCATTAGGGAGTTGGATGAGCACCACAGGTTGTATGTCATCACATGGTTTTTAGGATCCTCACCCGGCTTACCATCAAATTTTGGGATATTTGGCGGAAGTTTCACCGGAATGGGTGGCCAATTAGTTCCATGGTAAATGGGGTCATTGGTCAAGCGAGATAGTTCAGGTAGATCCAAAATAGCCAAAAATGGTAGCTATGGATTAGGCTGCGAGTACTGATAGTACTGATAAGGCGTGTAAGGACCAACGAGACCTTGTGTCAACTGAGCATAAGGCGTTCTAGGAGGAAACTGGCCATTGGGGTACGGGCCGCTCAGACCAAATGTAGGTCCGCCGCCATAGTAAAGTGGTCCATTACCATAATAAGGTGGCCCATTACCATAAGGTGGGGGCCCGCCTCCACCGCTGGGATGGGGTGGGCCACTTCCAAATGGTGGGGGTCCTCCACCACTACCAGGGTAGGATGGGCCACCACTGCCACCGCCTCCGTCGAGAGGAGGTGGTGGTCCGCTACCACCAATAGAATAGGACGAGCCTCCACCACCTCCGTTGGGAGGGGGTGGTGGGCCACTACTGCCTCTAGAAGGGTAAGAGCCTCCTCTGCCACCTCCACCATAGTAGGGTGGTGGTCCACCACCACCGCCACGAGGATGAGAAGGTCCTCCACCACCACCACCGGGAGGGTGTGGTGCTCCTCTGCCACCATCAGGATGGGATGGTCCTCCCCCACCTCCGACGGGAGGGGGTGGTACTCCACCACTAGAATGGTATGGTCCTCCACCACCGCCACTAGGGGGGGTGGGCCATGATGACTGAAATGAGGTGGTCCTCCGCTGGAAGGTAGAGGTCCACCTCCTCAATAGTTATGTGGGGGCCCACCACCTCCAATGGGAGGTGGGGGTGGACCAAACGGGGGTGGAGGGACTCTAAGTGGGGGTCCATGTTGTAAAAAATTTTGTTTTCCCCATAGAGTGTAAAGATTTCTGGGGTAGGTTACCCTGTAGAGTGCGTTTCTGAGATTAAGTTGACCCAACACAGGGTAAGGATGACCTGGATATGCTTGAATCGATGGAGGTTGAATTACATTGGATGGTCCCCCAACATGGGATAGTCCCTTCGTGGAAGGTCCGGGAGGTAAGGAATTTCCAGCGAAAGGCCTGATGGGAAATCCTACTGCAGTATTATGGGTAAGAGATGGGGGTTTCCCCCAGCAACAACTTGCTGACCACTAAGTAAAGGTTGACCCAACACTGGTTGTTGATTATTCCCCATAGGATTACCATTACCTGTAAAGAAGGTAGGGGGTAGAGAGTATCCTCCCCTTGAATTTTTGGGTGGGGGAGGAGCAGGTGACGTAACCACTATAGTCATAGGTGTGTTAGACTGTTGTGCTTCAACAGGTTGGGTAGTGAGAGGTACTGAACTGGCCTCATGTCTAGGGGACACATGTGCAGGGATGGATGGTTGACCAGGTTCAGTAGTGGTCACGCGTTTCATGGATGATTCTGGTGACTCAAAAGTTAAAGAGAGACATGGGATTGGTCAGTAAGGGGGTAACGATGGGTCCTCAACCCTTCGTTGGAGACTCAATCTCAGAAGCCTCTCATCCATAGAAATAAAGTGAGCCAATTGGTCACGATAGTAATTTAAGGGGTTATCCAGAGTAGTCCCACTAGATGGGGGTGCAACGAAAAAATGGGCCATTGGGTGGCTTGTAGAAGATGTCCAATAAGATGTTGAAGGACCAGCAGCTACTATGGGGTCATCTTGGGGACTATTTATCCATTCCAATGATCCAAGCTCTCCCGGTGCAACGAGAGGTAAGTCTTGTGAAGTGGGGATTTGTGCTTCTTCACCCTGTGGGGGATGAGAGGTCGGTGAATCTGGAGGAGTATGAGGAAAAAAAAGTCCTCCAACATTCAAAGTGGGGTTTTCCACTTCATGTGACTCGACCTTGGCTTGTGGATCCATTCTTACCCTCGAAATTACCTCCTGGGTAAGGGAATATTCAGGTGGTAAGTTTTGAATCCTGCGAGACCTTCTCCATGGAAAGTCATCCAAAGCAAATGAAACAAAAATTTTCTCCTAAGGCAAACTAAACGAAAGAAAAGAAGACTAGAAAAACCCTACACAAACTAAGGCCACAAGCAAACTTATGTTATAAGAGTGGATTCAATGGTCTGGAACCTCACAAGATTGTCAAGGCTTCGCAAATCGCTATATACTGCAGGGTCCAACAGTAAAATGTGACAAGGAGGATTGGAACCGTACCCTTGCCTGAATACCCGATTACCTGGATGGTACGTGTGTAGTAATCTCCCCGAGTGTTGTTCTCGATGTATTGCTCCTCCAAGATGGCCAAAAGGTTAACTCAGTTGGTTTCAGGAATCCTAAGGGTGTCTTCCGATATATGCAAGGTACGTTGGAGCTCAAATATGTAGTGGTACTGTTTAATGCACAACCGTTCGGCAAGAGACCTTCTGATATACTACCGAGTACGTGAAACACCTTTCGATATACGCCAAGTACGTGTGGTACTTGGTGGGTACGTGAAAGAGCTCGATATACCGATAAGTACGTGGAAGGCTACAATACCCCCGGGATATAGTGCTGGAAAATAATGACAACTGCCACTCTTAACGATGCAGGAACATGTCTCTAACTTACACACAAGTTACTAAAATCTTTACCCTAGTTCTACCGTTAATTTTATCTGGATGGTTAGGTGAATGCATGAGGTGAGTACATAATTGTAAACATAATGTAGGCCCTAACTACATGCAAAAAATACACTTTTCTTTTGATGAACTCTATGTATGGGAGGGAGAAAATTTCTTTTTCTTTCCAACAATTTTACCAAAACAACATGATGCAAGACAATCCCAAATCTACGAAAAAATATAATGAAGTATTCTTTTCCTTTTCAACGAAAACATAAAAAATTAACACAACTACTAAGCCAAATCAAAGCATGTTTTTCTTTTTCTTTTATCTTTTCAAAATGAAAATGATGCTAAGTGATGAAAAGAGAGAGTTTCCAAGTAAAGTATGCAATCTTTTCACTTTCACTATGATGGCCTAAAAGAACAAAAACCAAAAGGTATAATGCAACTTTCCAAGCATGGAACTACTTTTGCAAAACTTGATATCTATTCGAATTTTTCAAGAAAATGAGCAACTCATAATTCGTGAAAAACACAAATAATGCAATTTTCTTTCAACTTTTCCAAAAGATCTATGAATGAGGCATTCCCATGCATGTGCAATTCTTCAAATGAGCTTGAAAAATGATGGAAATAAAGTACTTTTGATCTTTCAATGGATGTATCAAAAAAACAATTTGATAACAACTATGCCCTTAAACATGAATACTTGAAATGAAAATATCACTTGCAGCACTCTAATAACTCATAAAATCTCAAGAGAAAGCAAGCACTCAATGGACTGAAAGTACAAATAAACAATCAAACTCAATCAGTAACAAGCAACTGTAAAGCAAGCAAAGCTCAACAATGAATGCAAATGAGGTCTGGAAACCAATCCAATACAATGATCAGATCTGGCTAGGAGAGGAGGGTGCAAGGGTGAGTGGATACAGGTGGGGGAAACAAAAGTGTCCACCAGTACCAAATCGCAGACTTGTCCAAGATGGTACCCAAAAAAAATACAAATAAAACCAAACAAGTCAATCACATAAAGAAAAATGGGGTCTCTGACTGGATCTTACAGTACAGAAGGAGTCTGCACACAAACCAAACTCAAATCATAAATGGAGAAGGGGTTCCTGTATGGAAACTTTGGCAGATCAGTGCAGTCTGCGCTTGTACATAGTGCGATGTCGCAGTTCACCAATGTGAGGAGTGCGATGATGTTGCAGTATACCAATGGAAGGGTTGCGATGACAAACTAATAAGCAAAGAACATAGATCAAAACTGACACAGTGTGGCTCTGAGTCCACTGACCAGGTGCGACAGGCAAGATCCAAGTTAAAAAATGAGCCAAATATCCAAGTAATGAGCATGAAGTGGTTTTAAAATGAGAAGTACAAACTCAAAGGAAGGTAATCAAACTCTTCAGAGTGAAGATCTGATGGTGAAACCAGCTAAAGAAGCAAATGACAAATAGAATGGCTTGGCAAGAAATCAACTGAAAATGACATTCAAATTGACAACTACAAAACAATGTTCTTCCCCAATATGGTCTCCAGATTTGTTTGACGGATAATCCACTCGAGCGGACATGATCCGGATTTCCCTAGCTCAATGTGAGTTTAGAACAAATAGTACAGACTATAAACCACTTTCCTAGATCTAGTTAAGGATCAAGTTATCAGATGTCTTACCTTAAGTTTGCAGTCCCTTTTCCTGGATGTTGTTCCACGCCTTGCAGTCATCAGATCTAAGCTTCAAGACCTGTCAAGATGCACAAAACAAGACAAACAAGTAAAATCATCCGAACGATAACAGATCTAAGTAAACATTTAAGCAGGTAAACTACACAATATCATCAATCACAACAATATTGGTGGAAAGCATTTATATTACTGTAAATATAGGGAAAGTACATAGAAAAGAATGATTACAACCAAGGCTTAACATAGCAATACTTTTCCATCCAAGCCAATGCCATATCCTCCCAAGGAAGTGTGAGTCTCTCAATGGATGAGTAGATATCTCTCCAAGATGATTTCACCAGCATGTAGACACTATAGACTTCCTCCCCTTGGAGAGGGGTAGAGCTTCACTTATATAGGACTAAGTGGATAGGGTAGGTTGAGATATGGTAGGAGAGAGATAGGGGATCCTTCCAAGAGGTTAGGAACTGAGTGCCATCTCTCCCACAAGGTTAGGGATAGGGATACATGTCAGCTAGCTTCGAGAATGGGCCGAAGGAGCTATTTTTTTCCATTAACTAACATCGTCGCACCCTACAGTAGAGCAAGCTACGACGTTGAGGGTGTTGATGTATATGTAACTTTGGAATGTATTTCACATATATGTATATTGTATTCCTATAGAGATGTTATTATTCCTCTATACGGAAGTGTCGTCATTTATATTGTAAGTGTCGTAACTTATACTTGATGGGTTATTAGACCACCTTGTTGGGGTCGGCCCTGTATAAGTTATGTGGGTCAAAGGGTTATTAGACCACCCTATTGGGGGTCGGCCATGTGGGTCAAAGGGTTATTAGACCACCCTAGTGGGGGTCGACCCAGTCAGCATTATGTTAAGTGGTTAAGTTGAGGCCGACCTAGTTGAGTAAAGGTCAAGTCAAGTTAGTGTATAAATAGAGAGTGTGTCTCTCTCATTTTACACATTCTATTCTCTCACTCACACTTTGGAGAGTGGCGCACTTGTGGAGGAGGAGGCTCTGCTGCTAGGATAAGACTATCTCCTGTATTCTGGTTGTATCATTGCTCTATCTATCTCTGAGGAAGTTATTGGGGTTTTTCACCTTTATGGTTTTCCCCAAGTAAACTATGTGTCTCTTGTGTGCTTGCATTATTGTGTCCATGATTGATATGTTGTAGATTTGTTGTACATGCTGTTCTCTTAGTTAAGATCCTAGATCATATTGAAGTAAATTCTGAAATTTTAACATGGTATCATAGCTAGCCTGAAAGAAGGCATGATATGGCATGTATGACACTTGTTGCACTTACGATGCTAGGGCTTGATATAGCAAAAACCAATCATCGTAGCACTTTCGCTATAAATCCGTTTTGGAGAGGTTTTCGGATTTGAAACTTTTACAAGTCGAATATCAGATCCCCATGTACCTTGTGTCCAAAGGAAAACCTCTAATTCATTTTACTTTGTGATTTATGATCTGTACAGTATAGGGTTTCTGCCTCTTCCAAATCTGAGTCAAAATCAGGTGACCTTGGGAAAAAGGTCATAACTTGGGCTAGGAAGCTCCAAATGAAATTTCATAAAATGTGACAGGTAGTACATAGACTATAATATCTCAAGAAAACTTTTCAGAGGCCGAAGTTGAACCAGTGACACGTGGCACGCCGTACAAGTTTGCTCTCCTGTATTATCCGATAAACAGGTCATGTTGTGACACTTGGAATAAATCTCTCTCAGAGAATCCAAAATGAGGTCATACCTATCAGGATGGAAATATAATAGGTCAGGCTATCTCAGGAAAAAGTTTCAGAGGCCGAAGTTGAAACAATGACATGTGGCACTCCGTACAAGTTTGCTCTCCTATATTATCCCATAAACAGGCCATGTTGCGACACTTGGAATAACTCTCTCTCAAAGAATCCAATTGAGGTTAGACCTGTCAGGATGGAAAGATAACAGGTCGGGTTATCTCAAAAAACATTTTCAGACCCCGTGGATCAAAAAGTTTGGAGTTACACTAGAAACAATCAGGTACATAGTTATGTCAAAACCGAATTATTTTTGAGTACCTTCATTCATGGCTTCCGGAATTTAGGGCTTCGAAGAAAGTTGGAATTTTGTAATCGGAGACCACGGATGGATGCTACTCATAAAAATCAAAATTTAGAGACCAAGATCAGATTTTTTGGTTGGGGCAGAAGGCCAGGCTTGATCAAACCCCAGTTCGGGACTTTGATCGGAATGATGGAAAATTAGGGCTTCTGCAAAAATTGGAATTTTGGAAATCTGTGACCACGGCTAGAAGCTCCTCAGAAAAATCAAAGCTTAGAGTTTTGAATCAAATCTTTTGGTTGGGTGAAGCTTCGGGAAACTCAAACCCTAATTTAGGGTCCTCCCTAGTGAATCTAGAAATCTAAAAGGCAATTTTGAGGGGTGAAACTTTGCAGTTTTCAAATTCTGAATATACCAACTTGATCAGCTCATCAAGGCGCATATTTCTATCCTTTCAGAAGTTTGAAATTGAACGTTTGAATTTTTGGGGTTTCTTTGACAAACCCTAATCCAGCTCCAGGTCCAGTTCTTGCAAATCAAGTGGATTGGGTTGATTCTAGAAGAAGATGGATTGGTCACCTGCATAAGTGAAGAAGTTCCTGTCTTAGAGGGAGATGAGGCTAAGGCCTTCCATAAGAAGATTACAAGCAATCTTGACAGGTATGGCTTACAGGTATGTTTCATGGTTAAGTTTATAATATGTTTGTCTTCATATCATTACAGTACAATCTTGATTAATTACTGGACTTGTCGTATCACCTTAATAGAAGATATTCATTGATTAAGGTTTTGACACTTATGATTGTACTAATGCATTGTGATGTTGTATGAGGTTTATGTTGTTTGCTAACACAAAAGGTACACCAAGAAAGTCAAATCATGTTCTACTTCAAGAACATATGCTCATGGTGACATGAAGATAAAGATTCATCCATTGTCATGGATCGCATAGAAGATCTACTTTTGAGGTATGTATAACTTGGTTCTACAATGGTTAACTTATGAGACATGCAGGTTACTAGCACAAGTCACTGAAGAGAACCAGAAGACATTATGCGGGTAGGTTAGACATAACTAGCTAGCATGCTAATCCAAGTATGTTTTTCCTATATCAAGCTAGAATCCTACCTTGTGTTAGGATCTTATACTGTTGTGTTGTTGATAATGATTATTCATGAAGTCATAGGTTTGAATAATCATGGTTGTATGCATATTATGTTTCTTACCATAATTGATGATATGACTAACTAGAAGAATCATGAAGGTATAGGTTTGAATAATCACGGGTTTTATGCATATTATATCTCTTATCTTGATTGATGATTCAATTAACTAGAAGAGTCCTATGATCAAATAAGAATATGTATGAGTAAAAGAAGACTTCCCTGAAACCTTGAATACTAATGTTTAGTATATGTGAATGATCATGAATATACATGTTTAAGATTATTGTGTTTTGATAGTATTAAGATTATACTAATAAATGTGTGATTATATATGAGACCTCAAGGATAACATAATGATGATATTAATAAGCATGCATAGTGATTAAGGATGGTTGTAAGTTCAAGGATAGGTAATCCAGGAAGCAAAGATCAAGAGGGAGCACACTCTAGTTGTTCCTGCAAGAAAGCAAAGGAGAACACTTCAGTAGTTTCTGCAAGGATGCAGATATTCAGAGGGAGTTGACCACTTCTCACAATCCACATAAGAATGGAGTTGCAGAAAAGAAGCAAAGACTGAGAGGGAGTCAACCCAACAAACAAACAAAGATAAGTATTTGAATTGTCATTACTTGCATATTTTATTGTTTAAATAATACTGTTCAATAATGTATATACTGATGTTCCTAGAATTAGGTTGTGTATTATGCATATTAGAATAGTTGCATTGATGAACAGTATACTACTAATATGGGTAAGTGGCCTATGGAACTGTACAACATTCCATTGCTACTTATCTAGAATGAAACCTCTTTGCTGACATGTTGGGAGTTGTGCACACTCTTAACAATGTTTTGGTAGAGATTGGAAGGCATCTAGAAAGTTATGGGATATGGATAAATGTTGTATTGAAGCATTGGCCAAGATAATTGCATGACTGTATGACATATTTCTTTATGTGTAAGAATTTGTTCTGAAAACTATGAGATGTTTTCTAATCATGCAATTTAGCTTGTTGTGTAGGAAAGATCATATGCCATCACCTACAAAAGAAGAACTACAACATTTGTTCAGCAACAAAATTATCTATTGAAGATATTGAAGTTCCCAGGATATGGGAAGAATGCCATGATCCGTTGATCATGAAGAATGATGTTTGGAATGTAGTCCAAAGACCTGAAGGGAAGTTTGTTATGACTTCCATATGGATATATCAAGATCAAGCATGCTGCAGATGGCAGCATAGAGAAATATAAAAGTGATGAAATAGAAGATACACCATATGGATTTCAAGACAGCTTTCTTGAATGGTGTAGTTGAAGAAGAAGTGTATGTGGAGCAACCACTTGGTTCTAAGACACATGACAGGGAGTCATATATGTGCAGAACTTGGATATGATGCACCACTTTCTAGGTATGGAGGTGTGGCAGAGTGCAGATGGAATCTTCCTTGGACAAGGGAAGTATGCAGTATAGATCTTGAAGAGGTTCGGGATGATGGACTGCGAGGCTATGGCATTGAACCTGAAGCTTATGTGTGATGCTTCATATGAGACGATTGATGTATCTATGTATCGTAAGATGATTGGGTCCTTGATGTACCTAACGAACACGAGACCAGATATTTGCTTTGCGGTGAACACATTGAGCCAGTTCCTGGCAGATCTGAGGAGTGTTCACCTGGTTGCTGTAAAGCATATTCTGAGGTACCTGAAGGGTACAGTTGATTATGGGCTCAAATATGATGTGAATCAAAAGTTTAACCTGCATGGTTATGTTGATTCAGATTGGGCAGGCAGTGCTGCAGATAGGAAGAGCACTTCTGGGTACTGCCTCAGTATGGGATCAGGTGTGATCTCTTGGTTTAGCAGGAAGCAGTCCTACGTAGCACTGAGTACAACCAAAGTAGAGTATAGGTTGCAGATGTATTGACCACGTTGGCTAGAGTGCATTTTGAGTACTTCAAATATAGGCTTGGTGCACTTCAGATCGAGGTTCACTCCAAAGGGAAGTGATGAGTCCAGAAGATGCAGATGCACATGAGATTTTCTGACATGGTTGATGTGCTCTCCCATGGTCGTGATGTCTGATCCATTCTCACATGGTGGTAGATGTGTGTTCTCCCATGGTGTAGATGTAAGGGCTGGAGCCATTCTCACATGGTGGTAGATGTGTTCTCCCATGGTGAAAAAGTAAGGGTTGGAGCCTTCCCCGGATGGTGGTAGATGTGTTCTCCCATGTCGGTGGTGTAAGTATTGGATGATGTGCATCTGGGCTGTGGTTCATGGACAATGAGATGATCTGAAGAAGACGATGCTATGATGATCAGGAGGATCATGGATGATGAGCATCAGGACGATGCTCCAGTTACTGCTCTATATGTATATGTACGCATCATGTTGGATGTTGGATATGATCAGTTGGATCATTTATATGTACATGTATGTACGCATCATGTTGGATGCTGGATATGATCAGTAGGATCATTTGTATATGTTTTGTATATGCATCATGTTGGATGCTTGGACCATGTATCTGTATATGTATCAGGTGGATACTGTGTATGATCAGGTAGATCATGTATGTTGATATGTATCAGGTATGATTAGGTGGATCATGTTTTTGTATTTGTATCAGGTGGATACAATGTATGATCAGGTGGATCATGTATGATGATATGTATCAGGTAGATACTTGGTATGCATCAGGTAGATGCATTATATGATCAAGATGATCATGGATGACGAGCTTCAGGATGTTTCTCCAGATGACATGCAACAGGATGTTGTAGTGATGATGATCAGGACAATCATGTGTACATCAGGATGATGTATGGTGAGTATCAGGTTGATACTCTGTGGCCGTGGAACAAGTTGTGCAGATAAGCATGTAATTTGTGCCATGGTAGATTTGCAGATAGTATTTCGAGGTTTTTCCTATGGCATGTAATTTGTACCCTAGGATGTCTGGAAAATGCTCTTTCGAGGTTTTGCTTGGGAGGACATATAGTTTCTGCCCTGGGAGATCTGCAGATAGTCTTTTGAGGTTTTTCCTATGGCATGTAATTTGTGCCCTGGGATATCTGGCAGATGCTCTTTCGAGGTTTTGTCCGATGGCATGTAATTTGTGCCCTAGGATATCCGATAGGTTGATCCATGTGCTTGTAATCATTCTTGGGATGCTCTTTCGAGGTTTTTCCACGACCACATGTAATTTGTGCCCTGGGAGATCTGATAGGTTGATCCTTGTGCTCGTAATCAGTCTTGGGATGCTCTTTCGAGGTTTTGTGGTGACCACATGTAATTTGTGCCCTGGGAGATCCGATAGGTTGAGCCTTGTGCTCGTAATCAGTCCTGGGATTCTCTTTCAAGGTTTTGTGGTGGGGTCACATGTAATAAGTCCTGGAGATCTGGACAGGATGAAAAAGGCCTCAGATGCTCTTTAGGGTTCTTGCTAGTCAAGAGACTCTTTTAAGGTTTTGTGACGCACGTAATAAGTCCTGAGATTTCCACAATATAACCAGTGATGACGAAGACCTGCAGGTGGTGGGCCTACATCCAGTATGAAAAAGGACTGGCTCTGTAGAACTTCCTATGACGAGTAGATTCAGAGATTGATTGAGATAGCAGCAGCAGTGACGATGATCCAGAGAAGATGACTTGTGCTAGAAGACCTGTATCGAGAAATACCTTCCTAGTTAAGAGGGAGTGTTGATGTATATGTAACTGCGGAATGTATTTCACATATATGTATATTGTATTCCTATAGAGATGTTATTATTCCTCTATACGGAAGTGTCGTCATTTATATTGTAAGTGTCGTAACTTATACTTGATGGGTTATTAGAACACCTTGTTGGGGTCGGCCCTGTATAAGTCATGTGGGTCAAAGGGTTATTAGACCACCCTATTGGAGGTCGGCCATGTGGGTTAAAGGGTTATTAGACCACCCTAGTGGGGGTTGTCCCAGTCAGCATTATGTTAAGTGGTTAAGTTGAGGCCGACCTAGTTGAGTAAAGGTCAAGTCAAGTTAGTGTATAAATAGAGAGTGTGTCTCTCTCATTTTACACATTCTATTCTCTCACTCACACTTTGGAGAGTGGCACACTTGTGGAGGAAGAGGCTCTGCTGCTAGGAGAAGACTATCTCTTGTATTCTGGTTGTATCATTGCTCTATCTATCTCTGAGGAAGTTATTGGGGTTTTTCACCTTTTTGGTTTTCCCCAACTCTGTGTCTCTTGTGTGCTTGCATTATTGTGTCCATGATTGATATGCTGTAGATTTGTTGTACATGTTGTTCTCTCAGTTAAGATCCTAGATCAGATTGAAGTAAATTCTGAAAATTTAACAGTGGGTTGCATGAGTGCAGCCTGTGACGACCTCTGAAAACCTAGTGTAAATGCAATGGTATCTCTTCTAGGTTAATGACTTAGCCAATGAAACTTCAAGGATGTATACACTGAATCTCTTGATGGTAGGATTTTAGGTGTAACAATGATTAATCAAGATTAATTTACATATGATTTTTATTTAATTCTTATGAATCCCATGCCATTAAAATATAATTACTATAACCCTACATAGTCTAATACTATTGTGCAGGGATAGGATATATTAGTGTGGCCATCACCGGTAAGTCTCATTCCCACACTATAACCCCGATATGCCCCCTAGTACAAATGCACTAAGTAATGGAGGGGATTTATACTATCGAATCGTTCATTCAGGTGAAGGTAAGACCATAGAGTTTACACATCACCATGTTGCAATCAAGGATTTCAAAGATCTTAAGCATGCGCTAGCTATTGAATTTGTTAATGATATTACCAAGTTGTGTAGATTCAACAACTTTGGGTCATCACAATTTAAAGGACCAAATTGTCGCTCATTGTAGCAACTATGTAATAAAAAAATGGTGACCAGTCTTTCTCTCGTCTCTTGCAAAGATGACATTTGTACCAATTTTTTTTACAAACATCATCGAGACAGTTTTTAAAAACGTGCCTCTTGGCACGCATCGACCCCCTTACAGCTTGTTCACAATTATTTGTGTGGTCTGCTTCATTCTGCTTCTTTCTATGGATTAAAGTACTTCTTATCTTCCATTGATGACTTCTCCATATGCACTTGGGTTTATTTATTAAAACTTAATAGTGTTTGACAAGTTCTTGTCCTACGAGGCCCTTGTAGAGAAACAATCTAGACATCAAATACACAAGTTAAAAACATATATCAAATATGAATATGTAAACAACAAATTTAATGCTTATTGCATTGCACTACACATGGAATTCATATGCAACATATTGTTCCATATACACCACAACAAAAATGGTTTTGTTGAGAGAAATAACCACACTTTAAAATAAATGGCTAATTGTATGCTCCAAGCTAAGGGATTAAGTATTCAATTTTGGGTTGAAGTCATTAATTGTTCCAATTACATAGTTAATCGCACTCCCACCAAATCTCTAAAATATATAACACCAAAAGAAGCATGGAATAAAATCAAACCAGATGTCATTCACTTTCGTGTCTTTAGTAGTGAAGCATGGGCTCATATTCATGATGAAAAACCAAAATCCTTGTGGCCTAAAAGTGAAAAGTGCATATTTGTTGGATATTATGAATATGTAAAAGGTTATAGACTTCTTCAACTAAATTTATAGATATAATTATTAGAAGAGATGTTAAATTTGATGAAAATATATCGGCCTACGATCCAAATTCAACATATGTGCCATATGTGTCCTTGAGCCATATTTGGCACTTGTACCTTCTTCTACTCCCAACTTACTTGACAATGTTCTTACTCTATCAATTCTGATGATGATAGTGAGGGTGAAAATACACCTTCACTTTCTCATTTTCCTTTACTTGCACCAGCACAACCTCTTCCTCAATGGTCCAATACAATATGCAAAGCAACTAGTGATCTTGTCGGGTGATCCCAAAGTTCAACATTGAACATATTCATAGTTACAGTGAGCCTCTTCTCTTCTGGTTCAAATTTCAAAAATCATGATCCAACTTAGACATTTGTGAATCTTCAAGCCATCCAGATTGGGACAGAAGTATGGATGAAGAATATTGTCCCTTAATGGTGAATGATACTTGGGATCTTGTACCTCTTCCGAAAGGAAGAAAACTTGTTAGATCTAAATGGATATATCAAACTAAGTATGCGTCTGATGGAAGTATTGAAAGGATTAAGGAAATGCTAGTTTCCAAAGGATTTTCCCAAGTTTAAGGAATTGAATACAACCAACATATATCCATCTTTATATCAAGTACCGACGGGGATCCAATTTATTGAGGTGTAATTTTTTTAAATATTAAATTTTTAACATATCCACAAAAAGGAAATTGGATCCCTCTCGATGCCAGTGCTTGATAGATCCAGGTTTAAGATGGATCTATGCTCTTTTTTTTATGAGCCAACATGGATTTTTTTAACAACTTTTTATTTGGTTTTAAATTTTTATTTTATGAGCCGACATGGATTTTTTAATTACTTGTATTTGGTTTTAAATTTTTATTTTATGAGCCGACATGAATTTCCTACATGAATTTTTTTTTGGTAACATAACATATATTACATTACATTACGTGACAACACCTCCCCCATGCTGCGTTGTAGATCACCTCGCTACTCTTGGTGCAATGAAACCTTTTCCCCTATTTCCAAAATGAACTCCATCCACCTTGTTCATACCCTTGCCACTACATATAAATGGGAGCTCCATCAAATGGATCTAAACATCACCTTCTTACATGGGGATTTGTAGGAAGAAATTTGAATGGAACAACCTCCTGGCTATGTTCAAAATGACTCTAGCCTTCTCTTTTGCCTTACAAAATCTCTAAATGGCCTTAATCAAGATCCTCATGCTTGACATGCCAAAATAGATAGATTTCTCCTTGAAAATGGTTTTTCAAATTCCATTCTGACCCTAATGTCTATACCAAGAAAGTAGGAAACCATTTCATCATCATTTTTCTTTATGTTGATGATCATATTCTTCCAGTAGTAACCATAAAATTTTCACCCGTGTGAAATACATCCTTAAGAAGAAATTTTAAATGACAGACTTTAGACATTTGCCTTATTTTGTTTTCCTCCAATCCCTACAAACCAATGAAAGAATATTTATGTCTTAGTATAAGTATGATTTTGACCTTCTTTGTTGCTTTCACATGGAATATTGTAAACCAACCCCATCTCCATTCTAGTCTAGAGTCAAAATTTCTACCACTTGCACTTCACCCAAAGTAGATGCCACCTTATATCTTCAGCTAGTTGGTAGTCTCTTATACTTGAATCATACTCATCTTGGTATTTCTTTTATTGTTGGTATTGTTGCCCGGTATATGCAAGCGCCCCATGAAATCCATTGGAAATAAGTAAAATGGATACTCCAGTATATCTAGGGTACAATTCAGATTAGGATTCATTACATTCCAAAGGGGAATCCTTTGTTAGTTGGTTTCACTTATTCAAATTGGGTCGACGACAACCCCAATGATCAAAATTCCACTATAGGTTATGTTTTTAGTATTGGTTTTGGACCTGTCACTTGGGATTGTAAGAAGCAACAAGCTCTTTCTCTTTCTTCAACATAAGAAAAGTATCAAGTCATAGTTATTGCAAGTCAAGAAGCCTCGTGGATTCGGTAGATCCTTTCAGAGTTTGGATCCAAGCAGCAACATCTGAATACCCTTTGGTGTGATAATCAAAGTACCATCAAGCTTGCTAAAGATCCAGTTCAACATCAACTCAACAAACATGTTGACCTACATATGCACTTCAGTAGAAATCTTGTTCGTGATCACATTCTCAAAGTGCTCTTTTTTCCTATAGATGATCAAGTTGTAGATATGTTCACAAAATATATAACAATTAAAGCAAAATTTTCAAAACATAGATCTATGTTAGGAGTCCAAAAATTTTTCATTAAGGGGGGATAGACTCTAATGCCTCATTCCTTCTCCTATAGCATCACTTTTGTGAATCCTTCAATCCTATCCCAGTTGATTCTTAAGGGATAATGTTAGGATATTAAGACACTTAGGAGTTAGTTAATATCAACTTGGTATAATGTATCTTTAGATAAAGTGTGTTTCTTTAGTATGCATCTAAGTATGCATTTGTACATATGTTATTTGACAGACACGATATGTTCTATACATAGCATGATCCAACGGTTCATTCTCACCTCGATGTTAACAACCATTGATCTATGGCATAGCACCCAAATGGTCCATAATCTCTATTTAAATAGAATGGAGGGCCATTTGCTTGATTGTGAGAAACTCATTGTAACATTTCTTTTATTTTGCATAATATATTACCCCAAGTATCTATTTGGATGGGTTCATGGAATGTTTCCCTCTTTGAGGGTTTTAACAATGTAAAAACATTGATGTGTTGATATGTGATCTGTTTATGTGAGCGATTGCTCAAGTGTGTTCTATCTTTTGGAAATATCATGTGTCAATCGAATAATTGTTGTTTGAGAAATTTTAGGTTATCGTAGCTTCAACAAGTGGATATGAATAATCCATATTATGGATGTGTATGTTTTGTCATAGCTTGATCACATTAGCAATTAGGAATAGTAGTTTATGCTAAACAATATACTACTTGCTTGATAAAAAAGTTATAGATGGTTTATTTGTAGTTTGGGTTGGAGCCGCTTTTAGACAAACTCCTTATTTTTCTTAAATTTTTCTACAGTATCAGGATTTCCTATAAGTTTTATCTCTTTAATCTTTACAATTTCCCACATAAGTTGACATGGCAATATGATTTCCATTAAAATGGTCCAAGATGCATTTTTTTACATTTTACAGTTTGTGATTCAAACAAGCTCTATTGACCTTTCTTTCATTGAACTCACCACATCAAATAACTCTTGTTGTTGTGTGTCTTATTTCATAGAGTGAAAATATAATCTTACATTTTGTATTTGTATGGCGCATATGGAATCAACACAAGATAATTTAGGAATGAATATTTTCATTCAAAGAGAAAAAAACTTGATGAGCATTGTTGCACCCTGCTTTAGAAAATTGATGAATTAGTGTTTTCAAGGTGTTTACAGGCCTTAAAAAACCCCTAAGACACACCCCCATGTTTCTCGTGTTCCCACATATAGATCCTCCCCCATAACCAAATCTAGAGGATTCATGTCGGATCGATGAAGATTTTCGCAAACTGGTCACCTCTTCGCAACCTCATCCTTCTACACCTATTAACGGACAATCTACCAAAGACAGATCTAAGGCGTGATCTCCCTAGCTTAATGCAAGTCTAGAACAAATAAAACATAATATAGATATACTTTCATAGATTAATAGAAGTGAAAACTAATAGATAGATAGCTTACCTCAGATTTGTAGATCCATTTGCTCTTTGTTGATCCAATGCTCTAGCGTCATCAGATCTCAAGCTGCAAGACCCTGTTGAACATATAAATACTAGCAAACAATGAAAGCATACATTTCATATGATTGATCTAAGTTAATAGTTAAGGAAGAAAAATCTAAACATCATCATCAATGAGACAACAGTTTATGGAAAGAGATTATATTAACTATATAAAAATGGGAATTACATAGAAAGGATGAAGCTACAACCAAAGCCTCAACGTCGCATCCTCCATCCAACATGTCCAACCCAAGCCTCCAAGGTGGTACAAGCTTCCCAATCACCAATATGGATTCTATCAGCATAAGGATACCATAGACCTTCCTCCCTCCCATGGAGAGAGTGGGTGTTTATATAGGGATAAAGAGATAGGGTAGGTTGAGGATTAGGGGGAGATGGTTAAGGGATCTTCCCATAAGGTTAGGAACCGAAATGCCACCTCAAATAGAGCCTAGGGATAGGCCTCCAACTCAACAAACTTCTAGAAAGACCTTAAGACTCCCAAAAATAGCCTTTAACCAACCTCGTCGCACCCCGGTAGAGGACACAGAGCGACAAAGGGGGGTCGTCGCACACTGTAGGAAGACAACCTGCGAAACTGTTTCATCCTAGCTGACCAAGAACTACGACGTCGCACCCTAGATGAAGGAGAAGTGTGACAACCTACTCAAAGAGGTCAACTAGGCATGGAAATCTCTCAGTTGGATGTGTTTTATCCCAGAATGAGGTTAGGGGTCAAAGCAAAGAGTTTACACAATGGTCAAGATGATGAAACTTGGTCATAATGATGACACTTGCAATACTTGTGACACTTGCGACACTTGCACAAGAGTGACAACATTTTGGTGTAACAGAATGCCCCCCAAAGCATGAAGCTGATGGAATGAGATAGGTGAAATGATTTGTAATAAGAAAAATGGCAAGGACTTGCTGGTTGGAAGGAGTTGTTGCAGAAATGACCTGATATCCATAAGTCTCATACAACACAAAACATGGTTGCCGACCAATACATTGCAGATCCATGATAGTAAAGACCGACTGAAAAAAATCATGGCTACTAGACACAATTGTAGATCCATGATGAGATGATAACATAGCCACGACCAATACAAAAGTTGATCCATGTAACTATGAACTGAAAACATAGCCACGACCAATACAAAATGGATCTTTGCATCCCAAACAATCTCCATCGCAACCTGGGTAGGAAAGAACTTCCTCAAGGTCTTCAAGCTGAACCCGCAATGATACGAATCTATCCATGTGATTACAATGTTTTGGAGTCAAATATGGTAGAAACCACTTGATTACCGGTCATTAATGTATACCATTAACAAGTGTGAGGGAGATCACCATTAATGTCAATGATTCCCAAGGTATCACAGTACATACCATTAAGCGTGAATCAATGAGCTGAAGTCGAACGCCTAATGGAATCTTTCAATCAAGAGTCGATGAGGTGAACTTGTGTTGAAAGTGAGGTAACCTGCTATTGAGGCATGCAGGGCCAAGGTACTTGGTTGGTTTCTAGATTCAATCCTCTGATGATGAGCTGATGTCGACAAGGATGGATCTATCAAAGGAGGGCCATGATGAATCCCCCATCATTGACATGAAACTCGATAACAGATGTTTGGTGTAGATCGGATGATAGAGTAATGTGCAAGAATGAATCAAGGTAGACCAACATGATAGAAGGTATACTGACTGCAGATGATGAGTAATAAACATCTCTTGAACATGGGCATGGCATGACTTGGCAATATTGACATGACGAGAATGACACCAACCCCCAATGCAACTGATGGCGGAAGCATTCTTTGGCTGTCCCACAGGAGAAACGCGACTCATGGAATTGATAGGACTCGGAGACAAATGGATTACCCAAGTACTGAATGCAAATGCAAACAAGTGCCATGTTCAAGAGTGACTACGTACTGCCATAATTAAGATGTAACACAAAATATTCCATTTTTCCCCATCATGATTGATGAGTGCCTCATGTGTTTTTTACAAGCTTAATGAGGGTAACTAGATGCTCGGTATATCTCATCTCATAGATGAGTCCAATCCCAAATGTTTTACGAACCTAGGAAAGGAGGGGTTCATCCCAAAATGGGCCCTTCGATGTTTGAATTTTAACGAGTCCAAAGAAGGTAAACTCAGTGTCATTTCATGTTTAAAGAGTCTGAAAAGACCTAAAGGAGACTCCAAAAGGTCCTTTTTCGTAAAGTTAGTCTCTTCACCCGGAAAAGCGTAAAACAACGCGAGAGAGAACTCTTACAGCCATGGTTGGTTGGAGTATTCCTTTTTCGTAAATAATGCTTCCTGGTCTGAAAAAGGGGTAAACTATCACCAGAAAGACGATCATTCAAATTATTTTACAAGCGTGAAAGTATCAAGTTTGCTTGGCAATCTTTTCCTATTTAGGGAGTCTAAAAAGAGCTTAAAAAAGACTCCATGAACAACTTTGTCATGGTTGATGACCGAGTATGACAAAGGAAAAAGTAAACTCGGCACAGTTCCTTTTCCGTAAATAGTCTAGCGAGGTCGGATAAAGTGATAAACCTATACTCGTTAGACACACCTTTTTACTCAATTTTTTAATGAGCACAACAATGGTATCAAAAGCACTCGGAATATTTTTCATATTTGAACCAAAGCACGAAAAAGTAAAAAGTAAGCTCAAACCACTTTTCATGTTTCAACCAGAGCACGAAAAAAGTGAAAATTAAGCTCAAACACTATCTTACTGTTTTTAACGAGCTTGAAGATAGGTTGGAAGAATGCTCATGATGTCTACTTCATTTTTTAACGAGCTTGTAACAGAAAATGAACTATGCTCGGGATAATTTTCATGGTTTACTGAGATTGAAACCTAAAAGGGAAAGTATGCTCGAAAATCTTCCCAATGGTAAACTTCTTCCCGTCATGAAATCCAAAGGTTGGTACATGCCCCCAACATGATTGCTAGAAGTAAGTGGTTTAGCTCCAACATGATGCAGAGAGGCAATCGAGTTGACTTCAACGTAACTTCCAGTGGTTGAAGACATGCACCCAAGCTTCATTTCATCTGCCTAAGGCATAGGCAGGTGAAAAGAAGGTTCAGGTACTAATTCTACGAGGAGACTCGACTCAAAGGGAAAGGATATGTTTCATTTTTTAACGAGATTGACACAAGATTGAAACTCTACTCACGGGAACCTATTTCATTTTTTAACGATCTCGACATAGAAAGGGAACTATGCTCATAGGTTAATTCCCATTGACGGGTTCCTTCCCAATATGATTCCTAGAGGTTGGTAAATTCCCCCAGCATGATTGCTAGCGGCTTAACATGGTAGTGTTCCCTCAACATGATTGCTGATGGTACGACATGTGGCATGCCCCCCAAGCTTCATTTCATCTCAAAATGCTACTTGCTAACCCAAATACTAACCTGGCTACTAATATGAAAATGTTCACCAAGGGGGGTAAAACGAGAATCAAAGGAAATGAAGGTTCAAGTTCTAACTTTAGCGAGAGGCTCGAATCGATGGGAGGGAGATCTATTTCATTTTTAAACAAGCTTAAAATAGACAATAACTCTGCTTGAGGGGGCCCATCATATTTTTTAACGAGCTTGACATGGAATAAAGCTATGCTCGAGTGGATGGTTTCATTTTTGTGCAAGCTTGAAACCAAAGGTAAACTATGCTTAGAGGGGTCTATCTCACTTTTTAACGAGCTTGAAATAGAATAAAACTATGCTCCAGTGGGTTGGTTTCATTTTTATGCAAGCTTGAAACCAAAGGGAAACTATGATAGGGTGGTTGGTTTCATTTTTTAACGAGTTTTAAACATAACATAAACCATGCTCGTAACCCCATCATCAGGGTGAAGAAACCACTAAACATGAGGAACATTCAGGGAAGACTGATGACTAGGAGTCACATGATGAGTGGGTGTCACGAAGGAAAGTTGATCAATGGTCACAATCCTCCCATCATAGGGAAAATACATCACTTGAAAGAGTGTGAACATGACGGATTTCATAGCATAGACATAATCACATCCAAGGAGTATATTGAAATCTAAAGGACCTTGGACAACCATGACATCAACCTAAACATTTTTACCTCTCAATGTGACAGGTAACTGTAGGAGAATCCCTAAAGGTCCGGTACGCCTTCTATTAAAAGCCAAAATCTGGTCAGTTACTGGAACAAGCTGAGGGGAACCTATAGCTTTTCAAGTAGTTGAGGATAAAATGCTAACAGAAGCTCCCTCATCAACTATCATACGAAATATTTATTTATTAGAAACTCCTAAAGATATTTGAAAAGGAATACTCAAAGGAAGACGAGATTTTGTTAGACTATTCCAATCAAAGGAAATGACCTCAGTACTTGGAGGGGGTCCTGTGGAAATAGACACAGTTTCCCCTTTCCTAGGACATTCTAAACTGACTAGGAAAACATCAGCGGTTTCCAATTCACTCTCACTTGAAAGATAAGAATGAGACAAATATTGTGTCATGGTGACTGCTTCAGTCTGAAATTTATCCAATGAAAGAGCAGGATCGAGTGGAGATGAGATCGACTCGATCACTTCACTCTCGAAAGGAAGAGTGGGATCAACTACAGATGAAACTGAATTGATCACTTGGTCAACCAGCGAGGGGTCGAGGGACAAGTTACTATCGCTTGTTGGAAGCACCTATTGAGAACTAGTAATATCTTCCAACCATCGTGAAGCTTCATCCATGCTTGGACAAAGGTAAGTACGATGCATGCCCTTGCATAGAAAGCAAGGGTCTACAGCTCTACCTTTCCGACCCTTCACCAATGGGTTATTGGTCGAGGGAGTATCATCAACATGATTGTCAGAGGTTGACGATACAAGCAGTTTGGGGTTTTTAGACCACACTTCTGACACATGGGAAAGACCGGGACAACGCTTGAGAAGGTGATCACCCTTGCAAAGTTTGCAAGGGAACTTGGGCTTACGAGGTGTTCTCATGGAATGAGTGCCATCAAAGGTAGATGGTTGACATTTGGTCTCTTTCTTATCCTTCTTCTTCTTCTTCTCACTCGCCTTCTTACTAACATCATATTTTTTAGTAGGAGAAGAAGAAGAGATGGAAGCCGATTCAATTTTCGATGGAGAAGGAGAAGGGTCACCATGAGATTGATGCTCATGTGGTGATGGACCTAGGTTTGAAAAAAATGGTGCACTTGGTGTAACTGGATTGGAGAATATCCATACTGGTAATCCTATCGTCAATCCAGGAAGACTCAACGTAGCCATAAAGGGAGGACCAACAGTTCCAAAAGGGGGAATAACAAATGGAATACCCTGGAAAGGGTCCTCTTGGTTGGTAGTCCCGAAAGAATCTTCCATATCTAAAATTCCTAAGAGTCTCTACAATACCACACAAGGAAAACACCACTCAAGTCTAAAAACAACAAGCAAACTGTGTGAATAGGAGTGGATTCAAAGTCTGGAACCTCACAGGATTATCAAGGCATCACAAACTGCTATATACTGCAGGGTCCAACAATATGATGCGACAAGGAGGATTGGGACCGTACCCTTTCCTGCATACCCGATTACCTGGACAGTACATGCGTGCTAATCTCCCTGAGTGTTGTTCTTGGTGTATTGCTTTACCAAGACGGCCAAATGGTTAACTCAGTTGGTTTCAGGAATCCTAAGGGTGTCTCCCGATATACGCAAGGTACGTGGGAGCTCAAATCCGTAGTGGTGCTGTCTAATGCACAACTGTTCATAAAGAGACCTTCTGATATACTACTGAGTATGTGATACACTCTTCTATATACGCCAAGTCCGTATTATGGTACTTGGTGGGTACGTGAAGGAGCTCGATATACCGATAAGTACGTGGAAGACTACAATACCCCCGGGATACAGTGTTGGAAAATAACGACAGCTGCCACGCTTAACGACGCCGGAACACGTCTCTAACTTACACACAGTTACTAAATGATTTTAACCTAAGCTAGCGTTAATTTTATTTTGTATGGTTAGGTGGATGCATGAGGCAAGTACATAAATGTAAACATAATTCAATCCTCAACTACATGATAATGCACATTTTTCTTTCTCTTTTAATGAAAACTACTTAAGGTAAGGAGAGATTTTTCTTTCTTTCAAATCAAAAGTAGTAGCGAAAATAAGAATTCCTTCCTCGATTGCAATAACTCTAACTTTCTGCAATAATCAGCTAAAAAGTGCAAAGAAAATGAAAGATGCAACTAATCTTAACAATGTATAAGACAAAATAATGAAGCACTTTCAATTTTCAAATGCATGTATCGAAAATGGAATTTGATAACTAAATGCTTTTCATATCTATATATAGAAAGTGAGAGAATATCTACAACACTCTTTAATCATTCAGAAATTCCCAAAGAAAAACGACAAGCACCCAACACAACTCAAAGGCACTCAATAACGACTCAAAATCTACCAAATGCAATCAAAACTCAATGATTGAGTAGAGGAAGAGTTTGGAGATCAGATCTAATGATATGAATAGATCTGAAAATATATGATAATGTGACCAGGGATTGGAAGATCAACCCAATAGGCAGGGGGGATTGAAATAGCTCCTTACAGCCAAGTAAAACACTTGACTGATCAAGCACCCAAAATCAACCAAAACACATCCAAACTCAAGAAATGCTGGGTCTAGGGGGTGTGTGACCACAATACACAACCCATAGGCCTCAAGAAATCAGACCAACAACTCAAAAAGGAAAAACCTTGCTAATAATTATGTTTTAAGAGATCGTCATACCCTATACACAGGCAAGGTGCAACAGAGGGGGTTTGTCGCAGGTTATACATAGGAAAAGTGCAACGCTGTCGCAGTTTGTCTTCAGGCAAAGTGAGACGGTCAGACAGTGGCACAGGGAAGACTCAAACCAGGTGTAATAGTCAAATTTTGAGTAGTAAAGGTGTGAGATCCCTCAAGGTAAAAGGGTAGGAGGCTTAGTGATGACCCAAAGGAGAATGAAGGACACATACGAAACTCTTTAATGAAAGAGATCTGATGGGAGGAAGGCTTAAAAATGATAGAAATGGCTCAAACAAAAGAGATGAAATCAAACATACATGAAATCAATTCTACTGTTCTGGTCCCCCATATGGTCGCCAAATTTGTTAACAGACAATCTACCAAATACGGATCTAAGGCGTGATCTTCCTAGCTTGATGCAAGTCTAGAACAAATCAAACAAAAGATAGATCTACTTTGCTAGATCAATAGAAGTGCAGACTAATAGATAGATATCTTACCTCAGATTTGCAGATCCCTTTACTCTTTGTTGATCCAATGCTCCAGCGTCGTCAGATCTCAAGCTGCAAGACCCTGTTGAACATATAGATACTAACAAACAATGAAAGCATACATTTCATATGATTGATCTAAGTTAACAGTTAAGGAAGAAAACTCTAAACATCATCATCAATGAGACAACAGTTTATGGAAAAAGATTATATTAACTATATAAAAATGGGAATTACATAGAAAGTATGAAGCTATAACCAAAGCCTCAACGTCGCATCCTCCATCCAACATGTCCAAGCCAAGACTCCAAGGTGGTACAAGCTTCCCAATCACCAATTTGGATTCTATCAGCATAAGGATACCATAGACCTTCCTCCCTCCCATGGAGAGAGTGGGTGTTTATATAGGATTAAAGAGATAGGGTAGGTTGAGGATTAGGGGGAGATGGTTAAGGGATCTTCCCATAAGGTTAGGAACTGAAAAGCCACCTCACCTAGAGCCTAGGGATAGGCCTCCACCTCAACAAACTTCTAGAAATACCTCTAGACTCCCAAAAATAGCCTTTCACCAACCTCATCACACCTTGGTAGAGGACACAGAGCGACAAAGGGGGGTAGGTGTTATCAGACAATCCACTCGAGCAGACGCGAGCCAGATCTCCCTAGTTCAAGTGAATCTAGAACAAATAGTACATAATACAAAACTCATTTCCTAGATCTAGTTACAGATCGAGTACTTAGATATCATACCTTTTAGATCGCAGATCCTTCTCCTCATTGTTGCTCCAAGTCTTGTGGTCGTCAGATCTCTAGCTGCAATACCTGTCAAGACAATATGGAAACAATACAAGCAGTACAAGATAACTAAACAATAACTAATCTAAACTAACAGTTGAGGAAGAAAGTTCTAAACATCATCAACAAGACAACATTTATGGAAAGAGATTATATTAACTATATAAAAAGGTGAGAATACATATAAAGGATGAAGCTACAACCAAAGCCTCAACGTCACATCCTCCATCCAACATGTCCAAGACAAGTCTCCAAGATGGTACAAGCTTCCCAATCACCAATATGGATTCTATCAGCATAAGGATACCATAGACCTCCCCCCCTCTCATGGAGAGAGTGGGTGTTTATATAGGGCTAAAGAGATAGGATAGGTTGAGGATTAGGGGGAGATGGTTAAGGGATCTTTCCATAAGGTTAGGAACCGAAATGCCACCTCACTTAGAGCTTAGGGATAGGCCTCCACATCACTTATCTTCGAGAATGGGTTCGAAGATACTCTTTTATCCAAATAACTGACATCGTCGCAGGTCGCATTAGGACAACCTGTGACGTCGCATGTTGCACAAGGGCAGATTGCGATGACCTTGAAAAGTAGGTCAGTTAATCCCTCCAGTCATGGGAAACTTCAGGGATGTGTTTTTACTCTAAAATGAGTTTAGGTATAATAGAAAAGAGTTTACAAAATGGTCAATATGATGACATTATCACAACAATCATGATGACAACACTTGTTCATAATGACGGTACTTGAAACGGTCATGATGATGACACTAGGTCATGACGACGACACTTGCAACACTTGTGACAATTGCACAAGGGTGACGACATTTTGGTGTAACAGAATGCCCCCCAAAGCATGAAGCTAATGGAATGAGACAGGTGAAATGCTTTGTAGTAAGAAAAATGGCAAGGACTTTTTGGTTGGAAGGAGTTGCTGCAAAAATGACCTGAGATCCACAAGTCTCATACAACACAAAACATGGCTGCCGACCAATACATTGCAGATCCATGATAGTAAAGACCGAATGAACACAATCATGGCTACTAGACAGAAGCGTAGATCCATGATGAGATGATAACACAGCCATGACCAATACAAAAGTGGATCCGTGTAATACGACCCAATACAAACTCCATCGCAACCTAGGTAAAACATGACTCCCCAGGGTCTTCAAGCTGAACTTGCAATGATATGAATCTATCCATGTGCTCACAAATGTCTTGATGTCAAACATGGTAGAAACCACTTGATTACCGGTCATTAATGTATACCGTTAACAAGCACGAGGCAAATCACCATTGATGTCAATGATTCCCAAGGTGTCATAGCACATATCACCAAGCATGAATAAATGAGCTAAAGTCAAACGCGAGATGAAATCTTTGAATCAAGAGTCAATGATGTAAACTCATGTTGAAAGCGAGGTAACCTGCCATTGAGGCATGTAGAGCCAAGGTACTTGGTTGGTTTCTAGATTCAATCCTCGGATGATGAGTTGATGTCGACAAGGATGAATCCGTCACAGGAGGGCCATGATGAATCCCCCATCAATCGACATGAAACACGACAAAATATGTGTAGAGTAGATAGGATGGTACAATAATTTGCAAGACTAACTCAAGGTAGACCGACATGACTGGAGGTATACTGATTGCAGACGATGAGAAACAAATGCCTCTTGAAAATGGGAATGGCATGACTTGGCAGTATTGACATGACGAGAATGATACCAACCCCTAATGCAAATGATGGTGAAAGCATTCTTTGGCTGATCCAAAGGAGCGACGCGACTCATGGAATTGACAAGAATCGAGCACAAATAGATTATCCAAGTACTGAATGCAAATGCAAATGAGTGCCATGTTCAAGAGTGACTATGTACTGCCGTAATTAAGACGCAACAAAAAATATTCCCTTTTTCCCCATCATGATTTATGAGTGCCTCATGTGTTTTTGACGAGCTTGATGAGGGTAACCAGATGCTTGGTATAGCTCATCTCATAGATGAGTCCAATCCCAAATGTTTCATGAACCTAGGAAAGGAGGGGTTTGTCCCATTATGGGCCCTTGAATGTTTAAAATTTAATGAGTCCAGAGAAGGAAAACTCGGCATCATTTCATGTTTAGAGAGTCTGAAAAGAACTAAAGGAGACTCCAACGGTCCTTTTCTGTAAAGTTAGCCTCATCGCCTGAAAAAGGGTAAAACAACGTGGGAGAGGACTCTTCCAGCCATGGTTGGTTGGAGTATTCCTTTTTCGTAAATATTGCTTCCTGGTCCAAAAAATGGGTAAACTATCACTAGAAAGACGATCATTCAAATGCTTTTACAAGCGTGAAAGCATCAAGTTCGCTTGGCAATCTTTTCCTATTTAGGGAGTCTGAAAAGATCTTAAAAAGGACTCCATGAACAACTTTGTCATGGTTGATGACCGAGTACGACAAAGGAAAAAGTACACTCGACACAGTTCCTTTTCCGTAAATAGTCTAGCGAGGCCGGATAAAGTGATAAACCTATACTCGTTAGACACACCTTTTTAACTCAAATTTTTAACGAGCATGAGAATGGTATCAAAAGCACTCGGAATCTTTTTCATGTTTGAACTAGAGCACGAAAAAGTAAAAAATAAGCTTGAACCACTTTTCATGTTTTAACCAGAGCACGAAAAAGTAGAAAGTAAGCTCAAACCACTTTTCATGTTTCAACTAGAGCACGAAAAAGTGAAAAGTAAGCTCGAATTCCATCTTATTGTTTTTAACGGGCTCAAAGATAGGTTGGAAGAATGCTCGTGATGTCTTCTTCATTTTTTAACAAGCTTGTAACGGAAAATGGACTATGCTCGGGATAATTTTCATGGTTTAATGAGATGGAAACCTAAAAAAGGACAGTATGCTTGAAAATGTTCCCAATGGTGGATTTCTTCCCGTCATGAAATCCAAAGGTTGGTGCATGCCCCCAGCATGATTGCTAGAAGTAAGTGACTTAGCTCCAACATGGTGTGGAGAGGCTATCGAGTTGACTTCAACATAACTTCCATAGTTTGAAGACATGCCCCCAAGCTTCATTTCATCCACCTAAGGCATAGGTGGGTGAAAAGAAGGTTCAGGTACTAAGTGTACGAGGAGACTCGACTCAAAGGGAAAGGATATGTTTCATTTTTTAACGAGCTTAACACAGGAATAGAACTCTGCTCAAAAGACTTGTTTCATTTTTTTAATATCTTGACACAGAAAGGGAACAATGCTCATAGGTTAAGGCCCATTGACTGGTTCCTTCCCAACATGATGCCCAAAGGTTGGAAAATTCCCCCAACATGATTGCTAGCGGCTTAACATGGTAGTGTTCCCCCAACATGATTGCTGACGATATGACATGTGGCATGGCCCCCAAGCTTCATTTCGTTTAAAAATGTTGCTTGCTAACCCAACTACTAACCTGGCTACTAATATGAAAATGTTCACCAAGGGGGGTAAAACGAGAATCAGAGGAAATGAAGGTTCAAGTTATAACTTTAGCGATAGGCTCGAATCGATGGGAGGTAAATCTATTTCATTTTTACACAAGCTTAAAATAGACAATAACTATGCTTGAGGGGGCCTAACTTATTTTTTAACGAGCTTGACATGGAATAAAACTATACTTGAGTGGATGGTTTCATTTTTGTGCAATCTTGAAACCAAAGGGAAACTATGCTAGGGTGGTTGGTTTCATTTTTGTGCAAGCTTGAAACCAAAGGGAAACTATGCTAGGGTGGTTGGTTTCATTTTTTAATGAGCTTGAAACATAACATAAATCGTGCTCGTGCCCCCATCCTTAGGGGGAAGAAACCACTAAAACATGTGGAACATTCAGGGAAGTCTGATGACTAGGAGTCATATGATGAGTGGGTGTCACGTCGGAAAGCTGATCAATGGTCACAATCCTCCCATCATAGGGAAAATACATCACTCGAAAGAGTGTGGACACGATGGATTTCATAGCATAGACATAATCACGTCCAAGGAGTAGATTGAAATCTAAAGGACCATGGACAACCATGACATCAAAATAAATAGTTTTACCTCTCAATGTGATAGGTAACTGCGGGAGAATCCCTAAAGGTCTGGTAGGCCTTCTATTAAAAGCCAAAATCTAGTCAGTGACTGGCACAAGCTGAGGCGAACCTATGGCTTGCCAAGCAGTTGAGGATAAAATACTAACAAAAGCTCCCTCATCAACTATCATATGGAATATTTCTTTATCGAAAACTCCTACATATATTTGAAAAGGAATACTCGAAGGAAGATGAGATTCTGTTAGACCATTCCAATCAAAGGAAATAACCTCAATACTTGGAGGGGGTCCTGTAGAAATAGACAGGGTTTCCCCTTGCCTAGGACATTCTGAACTGACTAGGAAAACATCAGCAGTTTTCAATTCACTCTCACTTGGAAGATAAGAATGAGACGAAGATTGTGTCATGGAGACTGCTTTAGTCTAGAATTTCTCCAATGAAAGAGCGGGATCGAGTGGAGATGACAGTGACTCGATCACTTCATTCTTGGAAGGAAGAGTGGGATCAATTACAGATGAAAATGAATTGATCACTTTATCAACTAGTAGGGGGTTGAGGGGAAATTTACTATCACTTGTTGGAAGCACCTGTTGAGAACTAGTAATATCTTCCAACCACCGTGAAGCTTCATCCATGCTTGGACAAAGGTAAGTACGATGCATTCCCTTGCATATCCAGCAAGGGTCTGCAGCTCTACCCTTTTTACCCTTCATAAATGGGTCACTGGTCGAGGGAGTATCATCAACATGATGGTCATAGGTTGACGATACAAGTGGTTTGGGTTTTTCAGACCACACTTCTGACACACGGGAAAGACCAGGACAATCTTTGAGAAGGCGATCACCCTTGCAAAGTTTACAAGGGAATTTTGGCTTATGAGGCGTTCTCATAGAATGAGTGCCATCAGAGGCAGATGGTTGATGTGTGGTCTCTTTCTTAACCTTCTTCTTCTTAATCTTCTCTTTCTTCTTCTTCACACCCTCCTTCTTAATAACATCATAGTTTTCAGTAGGAGAAGAGGAAGAGATCGAATCCGATCCAACTTTCGACAGAGAAGGAGAAGGGTCACCATGATATTGATGCTCATATGGTGACAGACCTAGGTTTGACGTAAATTGGTGCACTTGGTGTAACTGGATCGGAGAATAACCATACTGGTAATCCTATCGTCAATCCAGGAAGACTCAACATAGCCATAAAGGGAGGACCAACAGTTCCACAAGGGGGAATAATAAATGGCATACCCTGGAAAGGGGCCTCTTGGTTGGTAGTCCCGGAAGAGTCTTCAATATCTAAGCTTCCTAAGAGTCTCTAAAGTACCACAAAAATCAAACACTACTCAATTCTAAAAGAAACAAACAAACTGTGTGAATAGGATTGGATTCAAAGTCTGGAACCTCGTGGGATTATCAAGGCATTGCAAACCGCTATATACCGCAGGGTCCAACAATATGACGCGACAAGGAGGATTGGGACCGTACCCTTGCTTGCATACCTGATTACCTGGACAGTACGTGCGTGCTAATCTCTCTGAGTGTTGTTCTCAGTGTATTGCTTTGCCAAGATGTCCAAATGGTTAACTTAGATGGTTTCACGATTCCTATGGGTGTCTCCCGATATACACAAGGTACGTGGGAGCTCAAATCCGTAGCGGTGCTATCTAATGCACAACCGTTCAGCAAGAGACCTTCCGATATACTACCGAGTACATGATATACCTTTCGATATATGCCAAGTACGGATTATGGTACTTGGTGGGTACGTGAAGGAGCTCGATATACCGATAAGTACGTGGAAGGCTACAATACCCCCAGGATACAGTGTGGCAAATAACGACAGCTTCCACGCTTAAAGACACCGAAACACATCTCTAACTTACACACAGTTACTAAATGATTTGAACCTAAGCTAGCGTTAATTTGATCTTGTACGGTTAGGTGGATGCATGAGGTGAGTACATAAATGTAAACAAAATGCAATCCTCAACTACATGATAATGCACATTTTCCTTTCCTTTTCAATGAAAACTACTTAAGGTAAGGAGAGAATTCCTTCCTAGAGTGCAATAACTTTAACTTTCTGCAATAATCAGCTAAAGAGCGCAAAGAAAATGAAAGATGCAACTAATCTTAACAATGTGTAAGACAAAATGATGAAGCACTTTTCAATTTTCAAATGCATGTACCAAAAATGAAATTTGATAACCCAACGCTTTTCATATCTATATACAGAAAGTGAGACAATATCTACAACATTCTAATCATTCAGAAATTCCCAAAGAGAAACGGTAAGCACCCAAACAACTCAAAGGCACTCAAGAAAGGCTCAAAATATACCAAATGCAAGAATTATAACTCATTTCCTATCCTTTTACACTTGAAAAAGACACATCTAAGCTACAGAAGGAAGGATTCCACAAACGTTTCCAATCAAATGTAAGACAAAGATAAGCACTTAACAATCTTATCTAACTCAAATGCACACAAATATGAAACAAGCCTTTCTTCTTCTTATGATGATAAGACCAAGAATATCAAATGATCAAAATAAAGTAGGAAGAATATTTACATTTTCCAAATTCATGAATATAGCAAAAGAGTGACAAAATCAAGCTTTTCTTTGAACTAAAGTGAAGACAAAGAATCAATCTTCCCCAAAAATGATTGAATAGCTCAGCATGTAAGGGAAACAAGATGCATAACCCAAGAAAGAGAGGCTCAAAAAGACATGGACATCCCACACTCTTCAATTCTTTAAAACAAGCCAATCACGCCAAACCAAAAAATGATCTCAAATAGAACCCATTTCGCCACGGGGGGTTCACTCAATGAACTTGTTGCATAGCACGACAGTTCGCATGATATTAAACAATACCCCTACTTTCACTAAATATTGGAAAATGCATCCTAAAATTGTATTGTTGAACCCCCCTCCCAATATGCCTTTCCAATTAAGAAAACCCCTAGTTTCACCAGATATTGTAGGTATCTATTTTTATCAACCCATTTTTAACACCCCCTTTATATCATATTATCAAGTTGTAACAAATAGGAGCCCTGCCACATCTTAGTATAAGCAAACACGATGCTAAATAAAATAATAGTATAATTCTAATAATGATCCCACTAGGATTGCATGGGTGATTGATCAATTTGTAGCATTGGAGAGTGGAACACCCAAAGAAATAGTACTGGGGAAGGAAAAATGCATAAAACAAAACCTAGTCAAGGGATCAACATAACAAAGAATGTAAAAGACCGATAGTCCAATTGTTAGTACAATGCTTAGAAAATATGAGAATTGCAAATGTTTCGCACCACAACCTACCAATCTACCAATTTTATATCATGTAAATACAAATATAGCCATAGATAACTCATGTTTTCTATACACTGAATAAATTAATCTCCATAAAAATGCAAAAATTGAAACCCTTTTGTGGAAGGATGCCCCTACCTTCCTATCAAAACAAACATCATTGATGTTTGAACCCAAATGAACATAGAAAAATTCCTTTTACTTTTCAATAACACCATATGATCATGTGCATAGATTGGATTTGGTTCATTCACAAGATCCAATGAATTGCCTCCACTTCCTCTACATTTATTCTTGCAATCATGGGAATTAACAACATTTAGTTACCATTTCTTGGGTTATATCTTTTTTTTTTTTTTAATCTTTAAAGGATAGGAAAAAATATCCATTGTTAGGTTTCAAGCATGCAATAGTTCTAAAGATACACAGATAGTGAAACTTGTATGATACCATTTCATGGTAACAATAACACATAGGGTATGTAAATAAAGATTTAGGTTTTCACCTATGTTCATGTTAATTCCAATATAATATTAAGACAGATGCCTTGCATATAAGAATTGAAATCACAATTATTAATGTGCCAAATATAACTCAATCTAACAACTATTCCTAACTGGCAATGTGAAAATATTAAAGCAGAATGCAAAAAGTTGAAAGAAATAATTAGTCAAGAAACATTGATCAAACTTTTCTTGGTTCCAGTGAGCCAAGAAAGATTGATCTCACTTTTCTTGGTTTTTGTGGAGCAAGGTTTAATTGAATCTCAATTCCCACCTAAACCCCAACCTAAAAAATGAAGAGTTAAATCGTTTACTTGAATGCCTACAAAAATACAATACAATTGTTCAAGTCTGGAACTCCCATTTAACTACATCTCTTAACTTAAAGATGAAAAACAATGTAACATCAATTCAAACCAATCCTAAATAAGTTATTAAATGAGGATTGCTCAAGGACAATAATCCAAATAGACTTCCATCGATACTGTCATTGGTACACTATTATCAAATTTATGCAAAACTTAGGATCATAAGCAATATCAAATAAAAATGGAAGGTCCTTAAGTCTTAGGTGGGTATGAATTGAGCCCATGATTTGGAGGTTATTCCTCAACACTCCCAAATAAAATAACCCCCAATATTTATATTACTATGTCAAATAAACCCCCCCCCTTGACCCCTTAATACGGGGCAATATATTTTTGATTTTTTTAAGAGTATTCAACCCCCCAATATGAATGGACGTGATATGATATTGCCTCACTAGTGAACCCCCCGTGCATTTCGCTTAAAAATGCAAGCAAAACACTAGTTTTTACTCAAGGGGCCAAACATGAATCCAAAACTCAACATACCCAAAAACCAATACAAACAAGCCAAACAAAACACTGCTGGACAAAAGGGGCTCTTCCTGGAAGGTACAGTGCAGAGGAGTCTATACACAAACCAAAACTCAAATCAGAAATGGAGAAAAGGTGCCTGTACGGAAAAAAATTGCAGATCGGCGCACTCTGTGCTTATGCACAGTGCGACGCCGCAGTTCACTAGTGCAGGGAGTGTGACGACGTCGCAGTATACCAATAGAAGGGCCGCGGCGAGAGACTAACAAGAAAAGAACAGAGTTAAAAAACAACACAGTGTCGCTCTGGGTACACTAACTAGGTGCGACAGGCGAGATCTAAGTCCAAAAATGAACCAATTCTCCAGATAATGAGCATAAAAAGGTCTGCCAATGAGAAGTACAAACTCAAAGGAAGGCAATCAGACTCTTCAAAGCGAAGATCTGAGGGTGAAAGGGCTTAAGAAGCAAATGGACAAAGAGATGGCTTGGAAAAGCAATCAACTGAAACTGACATTCAGATTGAAAACAACAATGTTCTTCCCCAGCGGAGTCACCAAATTTGTTATCGGACAATCCACTTGAGCGGACATGAGCCAGATATCCCTAGTTCAAGTGAATCTAGAACAAATAGTACAGAATACAAAACTCATTTCCTAGATCTAGTTACAGATCGAGTACTTAGATATCATACCTTTCAGATCGCAGATCCTTCTCCTTGTTGTTGCTCCTAGTCTCACGGTCGTCAGATCTCCAGCTGCAAGACCTGTCAAGACAATATGGAAACAATACAAGCTGTACAAGATATCTAAACAATAACTGATCTAAACTAACAGTTGAGGAAGAAAGTTCTAAACATCATCAATAAGACAACATTTATGGAAATAAATTATATTAACTGTATAAAAAGGTGGGAATCCATATAAAGGATGAAGCTACAACCAAAGCCTCAATGTCGCATCCTCCATCCAACATGTCCAAGCCAAGTCTCCAAGATGGTACAAGCTTCCCAATCACCAATATGGATTCTATCAACATAAGGATACCATAGACCTCCACCCCTCTCATGGAGAGAGTGGGTGTTTATATAGGGCTAAAGAGATAGGATAGGTTGAGGATTAGGGGGAGATGGTTAAGGGATCTTTCCATAAGGTTAGGAACCGAAATGCCACCTCACCTAGACCCTAGGTAGAGGCCTCCACATCACTCATCTTCGAGAATGGGTTCGAAGATACTCTTTTATCCAAATAACTGACATCGTCGCATGTTACACAAGGGCAGACTACGACGACCTTGAAAAGAAGGTCAGTTAATCCCTCCAGTCATGGGAAACTTCAGGGATGTGTTTTTACTCTAAAATGAGTTTAGTTATAATAGCAAAGAGTTTACACAATGGTCAAGATAACAACATTATCACAATGGTCATGATGACAACACTTGGTCATAATGACGGTACTTGCAACGGTCATGATGACGACACTAGGTCATGACGACGACACTTGCAACACTTGCGACACTTGTGACTCTTGCACAAGGATGACGACATTTTGGTGTAACAGTAGGAAGACAACTTGTGACACTGTCTCACCCTAGCTGACCAAGAACTGCGATGTCGCACCCTAGACAAAGGAGAAGTGCGACAACCTACTCAAAGAGGTCAACTAGGCATGGAAATCTCTTAGTTGGATGTGTTTTAGCCTAGAATGAGGTTAGGGGTCAAAGAAAAGAGTTTACACAATGGTCAAGATGATGACATTATCACAACGGTCATGATGACGACACTTGGTCATAATGACGATACTTGCAATACTTGTGACACTTGCGACAGTTGCACAATGGTGACGACTTTTTGGTGTAACAACACCATCGACCCATCCATTACGATTTGTGAAACTCGCCAAAATATTGGAGGTAAGTGAAAAATGATTGGTCTAATTGAGAGAGGATTGTGTTGAGATATTGTAACTTCAAATAATATTATATTTGTACTTTATTATTCTGGAGATGTTTCATTCCTCCTTGAAGATCTTATTGTATATCCGGAGATGTTTATTCCTCCGTCGGAATGTGGTAACTTGGGTTATTAGACTTCCCTAGTGGGGGTCGGCCCTGTATGTGTTATGTGGGTCAAAGGGTTATTAGATCACCCTAGAGGGTTCGGCCCAGTCAGTTGTAGTGGGGTATTTAACCCATTGGTTAAATACGAGCCTACATGATTTGTGTAAAAGACAAGTCGGAGTAGTGTATAAATAGAGGAGGTGTATTCCTCATTACACACACACTCACTCACTTGAGAGTGGCACACTTGTGGAGGAGAGGTCTTATATGGAGAAGGAGGAGCTTATTCTTAGGGTTACATCTTTGTATATTGCTGGTCATCTATATTGAGGAAGCTTTACTGGGTTTTCTACCCCATGAGGGTTTCCCAGGATAAATTTGCGTCTCTTGTGTTTATGCTGTGCTTGTTGTTTCTTCAGTGACCCTGTATGTGCTATTATTGTGAAATGGAATGAAATGATGCTATTTTCTTTCTTATCATATTAAATCTTAACATGGTATCAGAGCTAACCTGAAGGAAGGCAATGTATGGCACTTACGACACTTTCTTTACTTACGACAATTTGAAGGTTAGGGTTTTATATAGCAAAAACTAGTCATCGTGAAAATTTTTCCATAAATCCATTTTGGCGAAGGTTAAGGATCCAAAACCTTTATAGGTCGTAGATAGCATCTCCAGGTATCTTGTGTCCAAAGGGCACCCTCATATTCGTTGTACTTTGTAAGTTATGAACATTACAAGTTAGGGTTTCTGCCTCTTCCAGATCTCAGTCAAAATCAGGTGACCTAGGAACAAAGGTCATAACTTGGGATAGGAAGCTCCAAATGAAATTCCATAAAAATTGACAGGTATTACACAGACTGTACTATCTCAGGAAAAATTTTCATAGGCCGAAGTTGAACCAGTGACCCATGGCATGCCGTACAAGTTCGCTCTCCTGTTTTATCCCATAAACAGGTCACGTTGCGACACTTGGCATAACTTGGGATAGGAAGCTCCAAATGAAATTTCGTAAAAAGTGACAGGTAGTACACAGGATGTACTATCTCAGGAAACATTTTCAGAGGCCGAAGTGGAACCAGTGACACGTGGCACGCCGTACAAGTTAGCTCACCTGTTTTATCCCATAAACAGGTCACGTTGCGACACTTGGCATAACTCTCTCTCAGAAAATCCAATTGAGTTCAGACCTATCGGGATGGAAAGATGACAGGTCAGGCTACCACAAAAAACGTTTTCAGACCCTGTGGAGCGAAAAGTTCGGAGTTACAGCAGAAACAATCAGGTACATATTTCTATCAAAACAAAATTATTTTTGGAGCACCTTCATTCATGGCTTCCGGAATTTAGGGTTTTGGAGAAAGTTAGAATTTTTGGAATCGGAATCCATGGCTGAATGCTACTCAGGAAAATCAAAATTTTGAGACCAAGATCGAATTTTTTGGTTGGGTAGAAGACCAGGCTTGATCAAACCCCAGTTCGGGATTTTGATCGGAAAGATGGAAAATTAAGGCTTCAAAAAAAGTTGGAATTTTTTAAGTCTGTAACCACGGCTGGAAGCTCCTCAGAAAAATAAGAGTTTAGAGCCTTGGATCGAAATTTTTGATTGGAAAAAAGGGTGGGCTTCATCAAACCCTAGTTCGGGTTCCTATCCAGAAGATTCAGAAGTTTCGAAGAAAATTTTGAGGGGTCAAATTTTGGAGATTTCAAAATTGAAGTATGCTAGAAAGACACATCCTTCCATCCATTCAGAAGTGTGAAAGTCAAAGATTGAATTTTTAGGGTTTCTCTAGCAAACCCTAATCAAGCTCCAGATCAAGTTTCAGGGGGAGTTGAGGCTAAGGCCTTACATAAGAAGAAGAAGTCTTGACAGGTATGACTTAAAGAGGTTCAGGTATGTCTTGAAATCTGATTCTTGATTAAGTTCATGATGTGTTTGTCTTCATATTATTTATTAGTACAATCTTGATTAATGTTAGAATTTTCTTATCACCCTAGTAACAGTATGAATGCATGTGAATGATCGAAGACATTCATTGATTAGGGCTATATGATTGTACTAATGCATTATGGTGTTGTGTGAGGTTGATGTTGTCTGCTAACAAGATACAGGTACATCACAAAAGACAAATCAAGTTCCATGACCATGACAACATGAAGACAAAGACTCATCCATAATCTTTGTTCTACTTACGAGGTATGTATGACTTTTTTATATTATGCTTAACCTATGAGACATGCAGGTTCTAGCTCAGGATCTCTAAATCATTGAAGAGATTGTTTAGGTATGTTGTACATAACTAAGCAGGTATACTAATCCAGGTATGTTTTCCTATGTCAAGTTAGAATCTTACCTTGTGTTAGGATCCCTTATATAAGTATACTTGGTATGATTGGTTATGCTTATTCATAAAGTTAGTAATCAAGGGTTTATGCATATTATGTCTCTTATCTTGATGATTTAATTAACTAGAAGAGTACTATGATCAAACAAGAATATGCATGAGTAAAAGAAGACTTCCTTGAAACCCTGAATACTAATGATCATGACTATACATATTCAAGATTATTTAGAATTATAATGTTTTGAGAATATACTAATGAATGTATGTTTGTGTATGAGATCATGAGGATGACACTAGTGCACACTTGAGCATGCACAGTGGTACAAAATGAATAGAAGTTCAAAAGACATATAGAAGATCAAGCGGGAGGAAACCACACAAACATAAAAGATAAGTATTTGAGTTGTTGTTTGAAATAGTAAATGATATTGCTTGTATGCATATTTGTATTCCTAGAATATATCATGCTGAGTGTAAACATTCATAGAGCATTGAACAGTTTACTACTAATATGCATATGATTGGTAAGTTGGACAAACATTCCATTGTTGCTTGTCTAGAATGAAACCTCTTTGCTGACATGCTGAGAGCTGTGCACACTCTCGATAGTATGTTCTGGTAGAGATGGAAGGCATCTAGATAGCCACTGTATGCATACAGGATATGGGAAAGTGTTGTGCCAAAGTATTGGTCAAAATAGTTGCATAACTATGTAAATGATATCTGTATGCATAATAGGTTATCATGTCAATATAATTTGATGATTATGAAGTATTACTAATCATGTACTTAATTTTGAATATCAGGAAAGATTATGATGAATGATGAACACTGAACAAGCGATGGATGTTCAAGAAAAAGATTTACAAATCAAACACACTATAGAAGGCTTGTGGCTAGAAGATTCTCATAGAAAGAGGAAGAGAATCATGATGAGATGTTTGCTCCAAGTTGTCAAGCACTCTAATTGCAGATAATTAAATATCAACACACAGAGCGTATGAAATTTATTGTCAACCCGAGAAAGTCTTTTTATTTCAAAGGACAAGTGCACAATATATGCTTAAACACAAAAGCATTAGCAATAAATACTTCTATATTCTATCATTCATGTTCATCCCCAGAATCTTAAGCAATCCAAAGCCTTCTCACTGCTATAATTCAAACCCTCTCTATCATGCATCAATTAAAAATTAACATAAGATCTAATGAACAATAGGAAGGAATCTCCTTTCTATCCTAGAACGATCACTTGCTTGATCTAATCAACCTGGAATTCGTAAAGCAAAAACTGAGCAGTAATCTAGAAATCCAATTGTGAAATAATTGAGTTATCTGTTCTAAGAATATTAAATTGCAGAATGGAAATCAAGCAACACACAATTAGAATGATAAATCGTAAGAACTCAGGGGATCACAACTCAGCTGTAAGATGAACACAAGTGTGTATGATCTGTAATTGAATTGTATATAAAGCAAACCTTACTCAGTCGACTGTTATTCTACATCATCTACCAAACTCACAGAAATATGATCCTTAACTATACTGAAAATTCACACGATAAATATTGCTGCTGCGTACAAAAGGAAGAACAAAGCATCACACAACAAGAAAGATGAAATCCTAATTTAACACAACAATCTCTGTGGAAGACGGGCCCAGTCTTCACACAGAGACGCTGGTTGAACAACACTCTCTTTAACTCAGAAGCAACTCCTTATATTAACAGAAGGATAAGTACACAGTTTCAGCTTGACTGCTAATACAAGATGAATTAATTAATTGCTGTCCAACCCCTCAGTCGAGGTAATTCCCCATATTTATACATACAAATTGCAACATCTAAACCTATAATTGGGCAGCCGTGAAGATCTCTGATCTTCAGGCGCCCTAAATAATCTAGTTGTTACAACGCGTGGCAGAACTGAAATATCCAAATATGGGAAAAGTATTAATCGTCCCAAGAGTGAGGGTCCTTCCAGCTCACAGCTGGATTCGAGCAGCAACATGCTTAAGATAGTTCTTCGGTTACAGCTGCCCTGTCAAGCCTATGCCTTGATTGCCGATTTGAGCCCCAAGGAACCTTCCACAAGCGATGATCGTTCCTTCATGACTTGTTCAGCTCCGATCTTCCTGCAGTCTATTGTCTTACTACCTTCATAAATCGCATCATGTTAGCACAGATTAAGAGATGAACAGCTTTAATCATCACAATCATAAGTATTAACACAATAAAACAATAATCGGCCATACCTTGGTAAATTGGGGAATATATAAGGACAATAAGTTGAATTGCCAAGGTAATTGATGTAAGACAAGGTAAGGGACAGTGATAAATGATGGTAAAAAAGGGCCAATTCTGGGCTCAACATCTCCCCCCAACTATCCTGTTGCATGTCCTCATGCAACAACCTGCATCTGAATATTGTACTGAACTTTGTCCAGGCAGAAGGAAAGAATGTAGATAAATCAGGCATCCCCTCTATCCCTTTGAAAAATTTCTGTGAGCAACCCGGCATCTTCCAACTTTACTGTTCCTCTTGCCACCGCTACTTGCTAATATCTGCAGTTCTCTTATGCTATGCCTGGGGAAGTTGAAAAGACACACTCAATCTGAATCCAATCCAATAATACCTGTAGGAGGTGGAAGCACTGGTTCTTGTGGGACAGTGTCTTCCAGCGCATCTAATCTTATCAAGGGAGTTGCTGGTTCTTGTGTAACAGCAACATCCCTTAAACCTTCTTCAGCAGCTGCCTTTATTGCTTTTGGAGACACTGGTTCTTGTGTAACAGTGTCTTCTCTGTCAATTGGCTGCTGAGATTGGATATCCTTTTCAATTTGCAGCTCCTCCTCCAAGATTTCAGTGTCACCTGAGCAGGGTGTCTGTACCTGTTCATCATCACTCCATTGTGTATCAGGAATGATCTCTACTCCCGGGTTATCCTCCAACTGCAGTTCAGGGGTTCTTGCTGTAGCATCCAAGGATGTTGGTTCTTGTGTGGCAACATCCTGGCTTACATCTTCATCTTTATTTTGCTGCAGCTCCTCTTCTATGAGTTCTGTATCATGAGAGCTTTCTGGGGTCACCACCCAGAGTTCATCGTTGAATGCCAGAATATCCTCTGTCCCAGCTTCTTCTCCTGTCTGCTCAGTTGGTTGGATGGTCAAATTCAGGATTGCTGGTTCTTGTGTTGCAGCATCCTGTTTCAACTTATCACTGTCCTGCATTTCCGTTTCTTCTTCTAAAATTATTGTGTCCTGGGAACGTTCTGGGGTTACAGCACAATATTCTTCACTATCCTCCAGAGTATCCCTTGGCTCCATGATTTCCATGTCATGGGAACACTCTGGGGTCTCACTATACTCTTTTATAAGCTCCAGAGCATTCTTCATCTCCCGTTCTTCTCCCATCTGTTCCATGATTTCTGTATTGTGGGAGCAATTTGGGATTGCCATACATTCCTCATAAATTTCCAGGGCATCCTCCACTCCCTGTTCTTCTCCCATCTGTTCTATAACTTCTGCATCATGGGAAGTAGCAGCTGCAGCAAGGATGTTTAAAGGTGCTGGTTCTTGTGTTGCAGCATCCTTTTTCTTCACTACTTCCCCTTCTGTGGCTACAGGCTGTTGTGCTGAATAAGTGCTAAGTAAAATTTTATGGCCTGCTTCCTCAAAGATCTCCCCACAGGTGGGGCAAAGTATTCGCTCATCCTTTTCTCCAGCTTCAGCAGAAGCTGTTTCCTCCACTTGGTCTGCAGCCTCTATTAATGTATACATCTTTCTTCCACCCTGCTTTTGGCAGATTTCCTTCCATGTTTCCAGCTCCTTTCTAAGTGCTTGGAGGTCCTCTTTCAGCATTGTATTCTCATACAAGAGTCCCTCAACCCCCGGCTCTTCCTCCACTTGCCTTTGTGGAGCATCCCTCGGTTTTGGTGTAAGGATTGGGGGTTCAACCTGTGTCTCTAAGGTTGCCCATTTTGTTCTAGCTGCCTCTGCTGCTGTAATTGACCGAGTTCGCTTCCTTCTAATTGGTGCCACTAAATCAAACTCATTGGTGGTCCTCTTCTTTTTCTGCGGCGTTTTCTTTTGTGACTTCCCTTTCTGTAGTGTTTCTTCTCGTGGAGCTGGAACATAGGGAGGCAAAACTGAAGTCAAAGGAACATTTCCCTGCCCCCCATGCTGTTCTTCTTCAATCACAGCTGCTCCTCCCGCCCATTCCGGTGAAGATTCGATTGTGACCAGCTCAATATCTTCTTCCATTGCTCTGGCTCCGCCATCTTCAGGTTCCATTGTCGCAGCATTTGATGCTGCTCCAATTTCACCTTATGCTGGCGGAGCTGCCCTGTTGTCTAGGTTTTCCACGAGGGTTTCATCTACATTGTCGCCTGACAGCTCTGTTTGTGCTTCCCCTCGCTCTCCTTCAAATGCAGTGTCATCCCCCACTGGTTCTGCTTGTGCTGGGGATTCATATACTTCAAATGGCTCTGCCTGTGCCTCGGGTTGTTCTTCCTCTGTGGTTTTGTCAACCCCTGATGTCCCTGCCTGTGCCCTCTGTTGCTCTTCTTCCGTTTCATCCCTTCCGGATGGTCCTGCCTGTGCCCTATGTTGCTGTTCTTCCGTTTCATCCCTCCCCCCAACTTCACTGGAGGAACTCCGGTCCTCCTGTTGTGGCGGAACTGGTATTTGCTGTAATGGAATGACCCTCAAGGGAACAGGTTGCTGTGGCCGGGTAATGAATTGCTCCCATGTTATATTATGTTGGGCCAGGGTTCTTATAATAATTAACTTAATGAGGCCATGGTGGGTGAGGGAGGATAATGGGTGCTTTGCAGATTGAACGAATGTTGCCATATGGCGCAAATCATGCAATAGATAAAATGGAATATTTAACAAAATGCCATGACGGAGATGAGAAAGCAAAGGAAGTTCAGAGTTGTACACAGTTTGGTATCTACCTTCGCAAGTTATGTATTTCTTGAGGAAGATAGCGACCTGGTCCCATGGCTGCGGCAGTGACTTCAATGCAATCCCTCTCCTGGACGCTTCAACTTGCTCCCCTGGAAGTAAAAATTGTTCCCGTGCAACTGTTGCAGGAACTCGACGGTTAAACCAAGGTTTTCCCACCAACGGAATAGCTGTAACCTCGGATATAATGACCTCCGAAACATCTATACACAGCCCCCACACCGTGGAGTGTGTTTTAGTAAGATTCAATGCGAATTGCAGGGCTGCGTCCCTGTCGAATCCATCCAATCATTCAAAGAACTCGACCCAGCTAGCGGCTTGGAAAATGGCCAGAACCTGCAAATTCCGTCTAAGTTCCCGGGTATTGAAAGGTTCATGGCGAACTGGAATGCCCATGGTCCTGGCTGCAAGATAGAACTGCTGTTTCGACAGAGTACAGGATCCAGAATGGAAGTTGCAGCGCGGAGAATGCACGAATCGTTGAGCGGAGACGTTGAGCGAATGAACTAATTCGGAAAGTTAAGCGCAGAGAGGAGTTTAAAATTTTCATGCCGAATTGGGGAAGGTGGCAGTTATTAGTATTACGTCGTACGAGGGAAGGGTTCAATCGGATATAAATGGTGGTACGAGTGAAGGTACGGCCAATCTCATTTACATGATATCAATACTTAATCACGTGATAAATGAAAGCCATACCTCATAAAACTGTGCGTCGGAAGGCTGCGGAAACTGGTGGAGCTTGGAGTTGGTGACGTCATGGAGCCGAACGCGTGCACAATCAGACGTGGAATCATGATGACTCGGATAAGGCACTGATTTCCTTCGCCGGTAAAACACAAGGCGTCGCATCCTCCGGGTTGAAATGATGAGTTCGCCGGCAGGACTGGACTGAATCAGCGTCATAATTAGCAGGTTGAACAATCCTTCTGTTAACACGGGAGTTACCACTGCAAATTGCCGAAGAAATGATCACACGGCCGATGAAAAAGCTTGTTGCAGCTGACAAGAAAGAAGTTACAGCCATCGGGAAAGAATTCGTGGCAGCCGGAAAAAGATTCACAATATCCGGGAAAAATTACGGCTGTCACGGGAAAATTTTACAGCGGCGGAAGAGACTTACGGCTGGCGGGAAAAGATATTACGAATATGAGAAATATGTCGCAGCCGCTGGAAAGAAATGACAGCTGTGGTGTGAAAGTGACTTGGTCAATGAGGTGGCGGCCGCCGCGAAATAAGGTGACAGCCGGGAAATGATGTGGCGGCTGCGAGAAAAAGATGTTGCAGCCGCCGAAGTTACAGCCGCCGGGATTGCAGCTGCCGGAGTTGCAGCCGCCGGGATTGCAGCTGCCGGAGTTGCAGCTGTCGGAAAAGATTTGACGGCGGACGGAAAAAAAAACATTACGGCTACCGGAAAGTAAAAATGGCTGTGGCTAGTAAATGGAATGGCAGCTGCAGAAAATGAGATGGCAGCCGTGGAAGATGAGGTGGCCATAGCTGGTGAATGAAATGGCAGCTGCGGAAAATGAGATGGCAGCCGTGGAAGATGAGGCGGCAACCATGGGGACGATGAGGTGGCAGCCGCGGAAACTGGAGTTGCAGCCGCCGATGTTGCAGCCGCCGATGTTGCAGCCGCAAATGTTGCAGCCGCCGATGTTGCAGCCGCAAATGTTGCAGCTGTCGAAAAAGATTGACGGCTGACGGAAAGGGCATTATGGCTACCGGGAAATGGAGAATATGGTTGGCGGAAAAGAATATACGGCTGCCGGAAAATATGTTGCAGCCGCCGAAAAATATGTTGCAGCTGCCGGAAAATATGTTGCAGCTGCCGAAATTTTTTTTTTTTTTTTTTTTTTTTAGACACAAGGACGGCACAGAGAGATTTTCATTATGGGCCCCAAACTGATCGTTCTCCTGGCGCTTCCCTGAAAATTTTTTCTTAAAAGACAACAGCAAGCAAAGAGATCAAATGCAAAAAGAAAGAAAACGACAACTATACGCTACAGCAAGAAATTATTTATGTACAGCAAATATGATTTTCATTTTAAGATTTGGTAAAGGTAGAAAAATGTTCCTGCTCTGGTGCCAATTGGTAGTTTGGATCAGCAGCAATCTGTGAAATGAATGCATCTTTCGAAATGGGCTTCCGATACAGTCGCAGCCTATGGCCATTAACAAGTAATGGCATACGGTTTTCATCAATGGTGACCAGGCGAACAGTGCCGTTGTCAAATACCCTGTCAACCAAATATGAACCCAGCCATCTTGTGCGTAATTTCCCTTTGAAATCTTTCTTGAATCTAGAGTCGTACAATAGTGCCCAGTCTCCTTCATGGAAGATTTTCTTTTTGATGAATCGGTCATGCCAGTTAGATCTCTGTTGCTGAAGCAGCACAGTATGGTCTACCGCAGCTAACCGTTTCTCATCCAATTCATTCAATTGATTCAATCTTCTTTTCTGGGCTTCTGCTACATCCAGGTTCATTTCAATGGCTGTTTTCAGGGTCTTGATCTCAAATTCAATTGGAAAGATGGCACTCTTACCATACACCAGATCATAGGGAGAAAAGCCCGTGGTGTTGCGCCAAGTCGTGCGATATGCCCACAGTGCTTCTGGAAGTCTGTCAGCCCAATCCCTTCGATGGCTTTTAACTGTTTTAGTAAGGATTGCTTCGATAACTTTATTAGTGCTTTCCACCTGACCATTGGCCTGGGGATGATAAGGTGAAGCTATCTTGTGCTGCACATGATACTTGCGGAGCAAGGATTCAAATTGGTGTGAAATAAATTGTGGTCCGCCATCGGTAACTACTTCCTTTGGTACTCCAAAACGGGTAAAAACTTCACTGTACAGGAAATCAATCACCGCCTGGTCGTTTGCCTTAGCCAAAGCTACAGCTTCTACCCACTTAGTCATGTAGTCTGTACACACCAAGATGTAAACCTTCTGTTTGGAAGGAGGGTTGATAGGACCAACAAAGTCCAATGCCCATCTATCAAACGGTTCTAGTACCACTTGGGGCTGTAAAGGCATCTGATCTGTCTTATTAGGTTGGCCCATCCTTTGGCAGCTGTCACAGGACTGAACATATTTTTTAGCATCTCTGAACAGTGTCGGCCAATAATAGCCCATCCGCAACGCCTTATGTCCTGTTCTTTTATCTGCAAAGTGACCTCCGCAAGGTTCATCGTGACAGGCCTTTAGTATATGAAAGATCTCATCTTCCCTTACACATCTTCTAATTTCAAGATCAGGTCCTGTGTAAAAGAGATGGCCCTTGAGCCAACAATACCTGGCACTTTGCTGAATAATTTTTCTTTTCTCTCGTTTAGACATATGTGGCGGAAGCTTCCCTGCAGCCAAATAATTAGCAACGTCTGCATACCAGGGTGAATGAGATGAGAGTGCGAATAAATGTTCATCCGGGAAAGCATCCTCAACAGGTGAACTGTCATCACTGTTAGTAAATCGTGATAAAAAATCAGCAACGACATTTTCTTTTCCAGGTTTATCTATAATAGTAATATCAAATTCTTGTAATAATAAAAGCCACCTGGTTACTCTGGCATTAGTGACAGGTTTATTCATTAAGTACTTAATGGCAGAGTGATCAGTATGCACAAATGTAGGATACCCAGTAATGTAATGCCGAAACTTATTAATAGAATAAACAATAGCAAGAAATTCTTTTTCAGTAACAGTATAATTTAGTTCAGCAGGGGCTAAGTTTTTACTAACATAATAAATAGCATAAGGTACTTGACCATCCTGCTGTCCTAGTACTGCTCCAATGGCGGTATCAGAAGCATCTGAAGAAATGTGGAAAGGTATGGTCCAATTAGGTCCCCTTAAAATAGGGGCTGTGGACAGTTTCTCTTTGAGCTTATCAAATGCTGTCTGGCATGCTGTACTCCATGCAAACTGCACATCCTTCATTAACAATGAAAACAAAGGAGAAGCAAGTTTGGAGAAGTTTTCTATGAATCTCCTGTAATACCCAGCATGTCCCAGAAAACTTCGCACCTCTTTCTGAGTTGAAGGGGTTGGTATATTCTTTATCACCTTAATTTTTGAAGGATCCACTTGAATACCGTTAATAAAGATGAAATGTCCTAATACCACCCCCTCACTCATCATCATGTGGCATTTTTCAGTGCTCAGTGAGAGGCGAGCCTGTTCACAGCGAATTAAAACCTTCTTCAAATTTTCCAATGCTTCATCAAAATCCCTGCCATAAGGAGTGAAATCATCCATAAAAACTTCCATGCTATCATTTACCAATTCAGAAAATATGCCAATCACAGCTCTTTGGAACGTTGCAGGTGCATTGCACAACCCAAAGGGAAGCACCCTGTAGGCGAACGTTCCCCAAGGGCAGGTGAAGGTGGTCTTATCCTGATCCTCTGGAGCAATCTGGATTTGATTGTACCCACTGAATTCGTCCAGGAAGGAGAAGAACTTCTTCCCAGATAAGTTATCAAGTACCTGGTCAATAAAGGGCAGAGGAAAGTGATCCTTTTGTGTAGCCTTGTTCAGCTCCCTATAATCGACACAGACTCTCCATTTACCGTTTTTCTTGGGTACAATTACCAGTGGGGAAACCCACTCACTGTCTGAAATAGGATAGATGAATCCTGCTTCCAAGAGTTTCTGGATTTCTTCCTTCACTATATCCCTCAGATTGGGGTTCATGCGTCGTTGGGGTTGACATACAGGCCGGGAGTCGTTTTTAATATAAATATGATGAGTGCACAGACTAGAAGGAATACCCTTCATGTCTGTATACTCCCAGGCGAATGCTCCCTTACGTTCCTTCAAGAGATTGGTTAGGTGCTTTTGTTCTTCTGAGGAGAGAGCAGGATTGATGTTCAAAGTTCTTCCAGGCTCTACCTCAATAGGAATACTTCTCGAGCTTTTTAATACTGGGATTATATTTGTGTCATTGGCTAGTGCTTCCTCCGTAAGCTGTTCTTGTTCTTCTTTGCCGAGGGTACTGTTCAGAAGTTGATAAACTTCCTTGTCTACAGAAGCAGGTTCGCTAATGAAGTTATTAATGGTATCGTCTTCTGTTTCGTTTTTGAAAGTTAGTGCCTTCCCTATTGTTAGTAATGGCTGAACATCTTCTTCTTCTTCTTGTTCTATCCAAAGGGAGGTTTCAGTTTCTAGACTCGGCCTTGCTGGAGGGTACAGGGTAAGATTTTTGGTTTCCATGCCATCAGATATAGTCATAGATCCTGATCGACAGCTGATGCAAGCATCAGCTGTAGCCAACCAGGGTCTTCCTAAAATCAATGGATGTCCCCCCAGCTGTGATTTTGGCTGTAATACCAGAAAATCGGCAGGGTATTCCCACGAGTCTACTGAAATAACGAGGTCGTCCAAAATCCCTTCAGGTCTGATGGTGGATCTGTCTGCCAATTCTAAGATAGTAGGGGTCGGTCTAATATTGGTGAATCCGAGCTTCTTTACAGTCTCCATCGTTATAACATTGATCGCAGCTCCTAAATCTACTAGTACGTTGGGTATCTGCGTTTGTCCTATGTGTACAGTGACAGTAGGATTGCCGGGATCCTCATACTTAGTTACAGGGGTTTTTCCAGTCATTAAAGCGGATAAATTCCCTATAACATGAACAGTAGGAGGATCTCTGGGTTTCCTTCCCGGTCTTTTAGTGCACAGGTCCTGAACAGTTCTAGCGTAGATAGGTACATCTTGAAGAGCTTGTAAAAGGGGAATCTTAACATAAAGGTTCTTCAATTCTCCTAAGAGATTGAACTGAGGTTGCCCCCCTCTTTGTGGCAGCATCAATCTCTCAGGGTAAGGTGGTTGCCTTACCAACTGGGTAGGCTGCGTGTTATCCACTTCATCGTTCAATGTTTCAGCCCTCCCATCTGAGGGATGCTCAGCATCTTCAATGATAGGAACCGGATCAAAAGGATGCTGGGAACTCTCTCCTTTGTCATACACAGTTGGTGGAATATTTTCTGAAGTTACACGTTCTACTATCTTCCCAGACCGTAAGCGAATGTCATTACAAGGTACAGGGGAGAGAGAGTAGGCTGGCATATTGAGAGTTTCCAGTTGCTGGACTGTTTTATTATTTGGGTTAGGGTTAGGTTGGGCAGGCAGCTGAGGCCGTATTGGTATGTTAGGCACAGGATTATTTTGCAGCTGCAGCTGCGACTGCTGAGGTAGGTATTGAGGATATTGCTGAAATTGAGGATATGGAGGATACGGTAACTGTTGAGGTGGAGGTGGTTGAGGAAACTGATTCCCAGGATGGAAGTTCCTCCATCCAGGAGACCATGAAGTAGGTTGATGAGGTGGTTGTGTCCAAGGACTCCATGAATTATAACCTTGCATCGCAGGTTGAGGGGAATTCCACTGAGCATAATTTGAAGGGAATTGTGTATTCACGTTTTGCATATTAGTATTCCAATTATTCAAATTATTCAAAAATGGAAATGAATCGGGAGACATACCTTGATTCCGGGGTTGCCAGGGTTTCTTCTGTGCAATGAAGTAGGCTGAATCCGCCTCTGGAGTTGATGCCTGCAGAACAGCCTTCACTTGGGGCAACGTGGGGCAGTCCTTCATATCATGATTCAGCTCGCACAGCTGACACACTTGTACTTTGTCAAGAGGGCATTCCTTCAGTGGATGAGTCTTTCTACATCGGGGACAAAACACCCCTAGTGTGAGATCCTCCACTGCCTGTCTTTGCTTGGCCTTCAAGACGTCAATCTCTGAAGAGATAGAGCTCATCATTTCTGTTTTAAAGTTTTCAAGAAGATTGCCTATCTCTGCACGTGTAGCTCCCCCATTGGATGACTTCTGAGTTCTGTCGAATACATCACGTTCCAGGTTATTTCGTTTATGCTGCTTATTATGCCTAGAAGATCCCCTGGAATATCTCTTACATAATTCCACAATTGTCTCAAAAGATTCTTTAGAGATATACCCTTTTCCTAATAAATTTAGCATGTCTAAACAATCGTCCCTGATTCCTCGAAGCAAGATTATCTTCAACACATCTAGTCCCATGTTCGTCTGTCCAGCTCTCTGCACATTGTACAGCAACCTCTCCACAAAATCCTCCAAACTTTCATCCTCCTTCTGTACCATCTTGAATAACTCCTCCCTTTTGTCCCTGGTGTTGCAATATTCCTGATATTTTTCCAGGAACACTTGCTTCATCTTATTCCAATTAGCAACAGTCCCTCCCCCAAGGCTCATGAACCATCGTAATGCATTGTCCTTCAGGGTGGCAGGAAAAAGCTTTAACTTTTGAGCATCTGTGATATAATCATAGCTGCGACAGAGGATATCGAATTCAAAAAGGAATTCATCTGGATCCTCTGCCGCCCTACCATGGAAGCGGGGGTAACACCGACGGTGAGATGTTTTTCATAGGAGCTGTCCCCTCTAGCTGCTGTATTGGAAATTGTAATGTTGCCATGGTCTCTGGTGGGGAATTATCTTCATGATGGTACTGTACCACTGCTTCTTCCTCTTCATTCTCATGTCTATTACTCATATTTTCTTCTGTATCTTCTCCTTCGTTTGTTCCTTTATTCTTTACCTCAGTTGTAACAGCTGCGTATTCTTCGGTTGTAACAGCTGCGTATTCTTCGGTTGTAACAACTGCGTATTCTTCGGTTGCAACAGCTGAATCAGCTGTTACTTCTTTAGCAGGAGTATATGCAGGAATCACAGCTGCTCCTGTATCTTCCACTGTAGATCCTGATGCTAACGCTCCAGGATTAGCAGGGCCTCTTTTGATAGGAGTCCCCTGTTGACGAGATCTGACAGCTGAATCAGTTTTGTCAACAAGGTCGTCAATGAATGTTCTTCTGCCCAGCGGTGGACCTCGACCACGACCCGAACCACCTGTACTGTTAGTAATTTGTGGGGTTTTGGGAGTCGGGAGGTGATCGCGTTTTACCCCCCTCGTATTCATGCGAAGCAGATCATTTCAAAAACAACCAAAAGACTGACTAAAAGCAATTATCAGATACAACTAATGACTAGTGTTTAATTTTTATCCTTCCCCGGCAACGGCGCCAAAATGTCAAGCACTCTAATTGCAGATAATTAAATATCAACACACAGAGCGTATGAAATTTATTGTCAACCCGAGAAAGTCTTTTTATTTCAAAGGACAAGTGCACAATATATGCTTAAACACAAAACCATTAGCAATAAATACTTCTATATTCTATCATTCATGTTCATCCCCAGAATCTTAAGCAATCCAAAGCCTTCTCACTGCTATAATTCAAACCCTCTCTATCATGCATCAACTAAAAATTAACATAAGATCTAATGAACAATAGGAAGGAATCTCCTTTCTATCCTAGAACGATCACTTGCTTGATCTAATCAACCTGGAATTCGTAAAGCAAAAACTGAGCAGTAATCTAGAAATCCAATTGTGAAATAATTGAGTTAACTGTTCTAAGAATATTAAATTGCAGAATGGAAATCAAGCAACACACAATCAGAATGATAAATCGTAAGAACTCAGGGGATCACAACTCAGCTGTAAGATGAACACAAGTGTGTATGATCTGTAATTGAATTGTATATAAAGCAAACCTTACTCAGTCGACTGTTATTCTACATCATCTACCAAACTCACAGAAATATGATCCTTAACTATACTGAAAATTCACACGATAAATATTGCTGCTGCGTACAAAAGGAAGAACAAAGCATCACACAACAAGAAAGATGAAATCCTAATTTAACACAGCAATCTCTGTGGAAGACGGGCCCAGTCTTCACACAGAGACGCTGGTTGAACAACACTCTCTTTAACTCAGAAGCAACTCCTTATATTAACAGAAGGATAAGTACACAGTTTCAGCTTGACTGCTAATACAAGATGAATTAATTAATTGCTGTCCAACCCCTCAGTCGAGGTAATTCCCCATATTTATACATACAAATTGCAACATCTAAACCTATAATTGGGCAGCCGTGAAGATCTCTGATCTTCAGGCGCCCTAAATAATCTAGCTGTTACAACGCGTGGCAGAACTGAAATATCCAAATATGGGAAAAGTATTAATCGTCCCAAGAGTGAGGGTCCTTCCAGCTCACAGTTGGATTCGAGCAGCAACATGCTTAAGATAGTTCTTCGGTTACAGCTGCCCTGTCAAGCCTATGCCTTGATTGCCGATTTGAGCCCCAAGGAACCTTCCACAAGCGATGATCATTCCTTCATGACTTGTTCAGCTCCGATCTTCCTGCAGTCTATTGTCTTACTACCTTCATAAATCGCATCATGTTAGCATAGATTAAGAGATGAACAGCTTTAATCATCACAATCATAAGTATTAACACAATAAAACAATAATCGGCCATACCTTGGTAAATTGGGGAATATATAAGGACAATAAGTTGAATTGCCAAGGTAATTGATGTAAGACAAGGTAAGGGACAGTGATAAATGATGGTCAAAAAGGGCCAATTCTGGGCTCAACACAAGTGGCTAGATAAGACCATTCTCTTAATTGTGTAATTAAAGAAGAAGTGTGAATCAGGTTCTGTATGGGTTCCCAGGATCAATAAACAATTGATGAGCTTAATGATCACCATGGGTGATGTGGATCTCAACCTTTGATACAAGGTTGAATATGGTTTCTATACACAGATGACATGGATGCAAGAAGGAACTCACCACAGAGTTCGAATGATATTGAGGCTCATATTAGTAGACCCATCTAATGAGAGATGGCACAGATAGATATGCAAAAGATCATTCAAATGCAGAGTGTGAATGATGTTCAGTCAAAAAGGGAGAATTGACAGTTTCTTGATAAGCTTGGGCTTTACCAAAAGTAAAGTTGTTCCTAACCTTTACCTTAAGGTTGTGGATGATTGTATGACAATGATCTCTTTCTGACAAGGAATGAGAAACAGATCATGAAAAGAAAGAAGAAGATGGCTGCAGAAATGAAAATGAAAGATCTCAGATTGATGCATTACTTCCTAGGTCTGGAAGTATGGCAAGGCTCAGAAGGAATCTTTCTCCACCAGGGAAAGTATGCTGAGAAATATTAAAAGTACTTCATGTGTTGGAATGGACAGTCTTGAAGTTGTTAGCAGATGACTCATCAGAGTTAGTGGATAGAACTCTGTACAGACAAAATATTGAGTCATTGATGTGTCTAACAAATACTAGATCAGATATATGCTTTGCTGTGAACACCTTGTGTCAGTATCTAGTGGAAACCAGATGTGTTCACCTGTTAGTTGCAAAGCATGTGATGAGGTACCTAAAGGATACGATACACTTTGATCTATGTTATCTTAGAGATCATGACTTCAGATGGCTACACAGATGTTGATTTGGAAGAAATTGTATGAGACAGGAAGAGCACATTGAGAGGATGTTACTGTCTGGGATCAGCCATGATCTCATGCTTTAGAAGGAAGCAATCTAGTGTGGCTCTCAGCACAAGCGGAATATATGGTTGCTTGCTCTGCTAGTTGTGAAGCAGTATGGCTTTAGAATGGACCCAACTGTGATACTATGTGACAAACAGAGTTGTACCAAAATGGCAGAGAATCTAGTATTCCATGATAAGTCAAAGCACATAGAGATCTGAAATTTCTATATACAAGATATGGTGCAGAAAAGAATTAAAGTTCGAGTTTGTAACAAGTTACCGATGTACTAACCAAACCTATACCTCAAGTAAAGTTTTCCAAGACAAACTTAAAATAGTTCAGAAGGACCCTCCTCGAAAGGGGAGCGATGTGATCACTTATGATGAGATTGCCCGCATCGACAATGAGGTCGATGATGTGGATACCTATATTGGTGATGCCAACAGAGAGGTTGGTGGATGGTCCTTAGACAGGGTCTAAGGTGACAAGGGGATTGCATCATCGTTGAACACATGTTCTAAAAGAGAGCCGTAGACGTATGTCTTCGAGAATGAAGTCCTTGGTGGACATGAGGGGATTGGATCATCCCTGGACTTCAGTCCTAAAGAGAGCCGTAGATGTATGTCTTTGAGAATGAAGTCCTTGGTGGACATGAGGGGATTGGATCATCCCTGGACTTCAGTCCTAAAGAGAGCCATAGACGTATGTCTTCGAGAATGAAGTCCTTGGTGGACATGAGGGGATTGGATCATCCCTGGACTTCAGTCCTAAAGAGAGCCATAGACGTATGTCTTCGAGAATGAAGTCCTTGGTGGACATGAGGGGATTGGATCATCCCTGGACTTCAGTCCTAAAGAGATCCATAGACGTATGTCTTCGAGAATGAAGTCCTTGGTGGACATGAGGGGATTGGATCATCACTGGACTTCAGTCCTAAAGAGAGATGTCGACGTATGTCTTCGAGAATGAAGTACTTGGTGGACATGAGAGGATTGGATCATCCCTGGACTTCAGTCCTAAAGAGAGCCGTAGACATGATGTCTCCAAGAATTGAAGATAGGACTGCATCGTCCCTGAACTAGGTTCAAAATGTACGTGATGGGATTGCATCGTCCCTAGACATGGTGAGGTGTCTTAAAGTGATAAGAACTAATCATCCTGTAAGTAGATTGGGATTGCATCATCCCTAGACATGGTGAGGTATCTTAAAGTGATAAGGACTAATCATCCTGTAAGTAGATTGGGATTGCATCATCCCTAGACATGGTGAGGTGTCTTAAAGTGATAAGGACTAATCATCCTGTAAGAAGATTGGGATTGCATCGTCCCTAGACATGGTGAGGTGTCTTAAAGTGATAAGGACTAATAATCCTGTAAGTAGATTGGGATTGCATCGTCCCTAGACATGGTGAGGTGTCTTAAAGTGATAAGGACTAATCATCCTGTAAGTTGATTCGAGATTGCATCATCCCTAGACATGATGAGGTGTATTAAAAGGAGAAGGATTGATCATCCTGTAAGTTGATCTGGATTGCATCGTCCATAGACATGAGAGATGTCTTAAATTGAGAGGGATTGATCATCCCGTAAGTGGATCAGGATTGTATCATCCTTGGACCTATGTCCTAAAGTGAGAGGGATTGACCATCCCGTAATTGGATCATGTGTGTTGCAGGGTATGCTGCTATGTATTGATTAATGTACTTGTATAGTTGAGGATACTTGTACTTGTATTAGTGAGAATACATGCTTTTGATGATAGATGTATTAGTGAGAATACATGCTATTGATGATAGATGTATTAGTGAGAATACATGCTTTTGATGATAGATGTATTAGTGAGAATACATGCTTTTGATGATAGATATATTAGTGAGAATACATGCTTTTGATAATAGATGTATTAGTGAGAATACATGCTTTTGATGATAGATGTATTAGTGAGAATACATGTTTTGATGATATATGTATTAGTAAGAATACATGTTTTGATGATAGATGTATTGGTGTGGATACTAATAAAGATGATCCAGATACTGTAGATCGAGATGATCCAGATGCTGTAGATCAAGATGATCTAGATGCTGTAGATCGAGATGATCCAGATGCTGTAGATCGAGATGATCCAGATGCTGTAGATCAAGATGATCCAGATGCTGTAGATCGAGATGATCCAGATGCTGTAGATCTTGATGATCCAGATGCTGTAGATCGAGATGATCCAGATGCTGTAGATCGAGATGATCCCAATGTTGATGATCGTATGATGATGATGCTGATGATCGTGAGGATCCAGATGTTGATGTTGTTATAGCTGTTCGAGTGCTGCAGAAGATAAAGACTCAGTAGTGAAGATGTTGATGTTTCAGTATTGAAGATGTTCCAGTAACTGCTTGAGTTACTGATGATGTTGAGGAAGCTTCCAATGATTTATAGATGTATCATGTATGATGTTGATGACTCCTTGCTCGTGCAGATGCTGTTATAATATCCTTCTCATTACGGGGGAGTGTTGAGATATTGTAACTTCAAAGAATATTATATTTGTACTTTATTATTCTGGAGATGTTTATTCCTCCGTCGGAATGTGGTAACTTGGGTTATTAGACTTCCCTAGTGGGGGTCGGCCCTGTATGTGTTATGTGGGTCAAATGGTTATTAGATCACCCTAGAGGGGTCGGCCCAGTCAGTTGTAGTGGGGTATTTAACCCATTGGTTAAATACGAGCCTACATGATTTGTGTAAAAGACAAGTCGGAGTAGTGTATAAATAGAGGAGCTGTATTCCTCATTACACACACACTCACTCACTTGAGAGTGGCACACTTGTGGAGGAGAGGTCTGCTATGGAGAAGGAGGAGCTTATGCTCAGGGTTACATCTTTGTATATTGCTGGTCATCTATATTGAGGAAGCTTTACTGGGTTTTCTACCCCATGAGGGTTTCCTAGGAAAAATTTGTGTCTCTTGTGTTTATGCTGTGCTTGTTGTTTCTTCAATGATCCTGTATATGCTATTATTGTGAAATGGAATGCAATGCTGCTATTTTCTGTCTTCGAATATTAAATCTTAACAGATTGGTGGGACTATTTATAGGTCTCTAGATCACCAAGGCCAATGGAAATCTAGCTGGATAAGAAGGGGAAACCCCTTATCACATGAAAAATACAACAACATTTTTGTGGGAAGGGGTACTATGCTTTTCTTTTTGAGAAAAAGGAAGACCATGATGTCATTTTTAGAGACAGGACTTATTTTATAAGGCCAAGAGGGATTTATATCAATCGATGGAGCATATACTTTGACCCTGAGAAGGACATCCATTCAATAGTTCTAGTCTAGGTTAAATTCCCACACTTTCCACTACACCGCTAGTTCGATGAAAACTCGATGGCCATAGGGAAATCGTTGGGGAAATATATAAATAAATATGAACCCAAACCCCCAATGTTTTCCTATACTTGAATATGTGTGGAGGTCAACCTACAAAAGGGCCTCCCATAAGCTATAAACCTCTCCATAGATGGACGGACTCATCTATAGAAGCTCCACTATGAGAAACTCCCCTTCAAATGTAAGTTATGTCACGAATATGGTCACTTTGCAAGAAAATTCTCCAAAACCCAAAAAAGAGAGCCCACCAAAGAGTGGGAAGAAGGTTGGAAACAGGTAACCAAAAAGGGGAAAAAATCCCCAACCATAGCAATGCCTAAAAAACCTCCAGCACGCTCCTTCTCTAATAAATTCCAAGCTTTGTCCAATGTAGAAGAAGAGGAAATGGGTGAGGAGTAGCATGTTTGACTAACATGGGACATTTCCAAAAGATTAAACACATTGAGCAGCCACTCACACAAAAAGATTGCATATCAACACAATGATGTTTTGCATGGTTAAAACCCTCAAAGAGGGAAATAGCCCATGGTCCCAACCAAATAGCTACTTGAGACAATATATTATACAAAGGAAAAAAAAGTTACATATGAGTTTCTCACAATCAATCACAAAGAAAGTGACCCTCCATGATCTTTAAATAGAGATCATGGACCAATCGGGTGCTAATACATGAATCAATGGTCGTTAATATCGAGGTGATGATGAACCATCTGATCACTCTATGTCTAGAACATATCTTGACCATCATATTACATAAGTACAAATGCATACTAATTCATACTTAAAAACACACATTACCTAATGACACATTATACCAAGTTGAACTTAACTAACTCCTAAGTGTCTAAATATCCTAACAAAGTCAAGAAAATGAGGAAGCAAGAATGAACCCCTATAGATTTGTTGAGTAATCATTTTTAGAAGAGATTGGTAAGTAAGGAAATTGCATATCCCTTCTTCCTTCAGAGGTATGTCAGAAAGTTATCACTTCACAGGGAAGTGTGCAAAGTGATCCAAGAGACATTCTAAATTGTCCAAAGGTTAAACAACCCCAAGACAACTCTATTGAAAATACATAGGGGAAAAGAGAAGAAGGAAGGAACAAGGTGGGATCAAATACTAGCAATAAATAATGATGATAGTCTCCTATAATTGTAAGGGCATGGGGGGAAGAAGAAAATGGAAGCAATTAGGAATCTAGTGTTTAAGAATAGGCCCTCCCTTCTCCTTATCCAAGAGACTTAAACAAAGGTTGAAGAATCCTACATTCAACTTCAAAAGCATTGGAAAACTAGTAAAGGATATGTCGTAAGTGTCAAGAGAGCATATGTGGATATAGCTACCCTATGGGATTCAACGAAATACAATTTGGTTAGTCATAAGGTAAACAAAAATTGTATTCTTACTAAGTTGGAAGACATTGCAAACTTGGAGAGAATCAGTCTATGTAATGTTTGTGAACATTCAAAATGAGAGCAAGATCAAATTTTGGCAATCCGTCATCTCTCTTCGAGACAATGGATCTCTCATATCAGCATTGTGGTCAGGGATTTTAATGCCATTATTACTCACAGAGAGCATAGAGGTGGAAGTATAGTTTGATACCCCCTCACAGAATGCTTGGAAGAATTCATATTAGTTTTGTATTTGGTGGATATCCTTCCAACAAAGGGAACCTACACTTAGTCAAATAGAAGGTCAGGTACACGACACATTTCAGCTAGAATGGACAGTATCCTCATGCACAACTCTCTCCTACAAAAAGGTTATCTCCTTCAATCCAATATTATTCCTTCAGCAGTCTCAAACCATAAACCCATTGCTCTGTCCTTTGAACACCCTAAGTGTTAGATCCCCATCCCTTTCCAGTGGAAAACAACATTGTCTAAAGGAGGAAGAAGTTTAACAGCTTGTCCAAAACATTTGGTCTATTCCCATAAAACGATCGTCAAAACTTGTTTGGGAATATAAACTCATATTGGTCAAAGGATATCTAAAATAATGGGAAAAAAATATCAACCACATGATTAGAGAAGAAAAGAGTTATTCACTAAAATAGGTTCCCTTCAAGAACAAATGGAAAGAGTAAGCATCACAAATGAAATCCTTCAAAGGGAAAGCGACCTCAATCTTCACCTGCTAGTTTCCTTCAAGAAAGAAGAGGTGATATGGAATTGAAAATGAAAGGCCTTGTGGCTCAAGGTTGGGGACAAGAGTACCACCTTATTTCATAACCCATCAAAAGAAAGATTGAACATAAATTTCATTATGGAAATAAGTCATTTGAAAGGAAGGAAAATCATAAGATCTGCAACAATTAAGGAGGAATTCTTTAATCACTTCAAGGATTTGTATATTGAACCTAGAAATGTGATTCCTGGGAAAAAAAAGAAAAAGTTAGCCAATGTTTCGGAGTTTTTTACCCCTAAGAATAATAAACGTCTTGACAATATAATAACATAGTATGAGGTGTTGCAAGCTATTTCGAGTTTGCATCCAGATAAAGCACTTGGTCTGGATGGATTCATAATTAGTGCTTTTAGGGAAATTTGGCATATATTTAAGCCATATCTATGTAAAATTCTAACTTAGACAAGAGGAAAGGATAACATCATAGGGGCTACCAACTCCTCATTTATTTCTTTAATTCAAAAATATTCTTGGCCTTCCTCCCTATTTATATTTTTGGTCGATCCTTTGTAATTTGGCTTACAAGATCATAAATAAAATCATTGCAAATAGAGTCAAAACAATCCTTCCAAAAATCATTTCAGAGAATCAAGGTGGGTTTCTTTTGCAACAACAAATTTCAGACAACATTATCTTCATCCAGGAAGCCATTCATTTGAATGTTTCTAGAAGAGATCAAGGTGTGGTCACCAAGCTTGACTTAGTGAATTCCTTCGACTAGGTTCGACATAGCTTCATTTATGGAGTTCAAGAGTGCATGGGTTTCTTGTCACAAATTATAAAATCCATCCATGCCTACATTGGGAGGTTGTGGATTACTCCTTTGGTTAATGGTAGGCCCACTCCCTTTTTCCAGGTCTCTCAATGGATTTGGTAGGAATTCCCTTATCCCATTTCCTATACATCATTATGGTAAAGACTCTCAAAATAAAACTCAATAAAGAAATGGAAGGAAGGAAAATTTTCTATTATTCTTATCACCAATGGAGTCAATGCAATCAACCATGCGCAATTTGAAAACAACACAATCTTTATAGGTGGAGATTTAGTTATTAACGCTCAAATATTTAAGACCACCTTAGATTTCTTTATCGAGGATTTTGGAGGGAAGTTCAATGTTGAAAAAATAAAAATATACATCTAGAATCTCTCCCCCACTCTGCTACAGAGGATTTCCCACATCACTCTTTGGCTTTGTGGGGCTTGCAAAATGGTCTTCCTTCAAATATTTTGGCATACCCATTTCGCTCCATAGGGATAAAGCAATAGATTGGCAAGGCATATCTCTCAAATTAAAACCTAAGATTCAAGTGTGGGGCATTCGATGGCCAAATCCATCGAGCACTATTACTCTTATGAGGTCAATCCTTTCTTCTCTTCCTCTTTTTCAATACTCTTCTTCGTTAGCACTAATAGGGATAATGATTTCCCTTGGCAAGGACATAAGGAAATTTCTATGGAAAGACAAAAAATCAACCAAAAGAAATTCCATCTAGTAAAATGGGACATTGTCAAATACCCTACGGGTAATGGGGGAATAGACATTAGATATCCCAAGCTTATGAACATTGCTATGGGGGTAAAGTTACTCTAGAGGTTATTTTCTAGAAAGAAGGAATGGTTGAAGGAAATCCTTCATAAAAAATACATCAAGTGATCGCTACTCCGCTACTTGGACAGTTTTGCATGGGAAGGGAATGAATCTAATATATGGGAGTTGTGTAAAGTGGCAAGAAAGATGATACAAGACAGTTTGTATTGGATCCCTGGTAATGGGAATATGACAAGCATATGGGAGAAAAAATTATGGAAAAATCCCCTCTTTCCAACTGCACTGGATTAGCTGATCTAAGAGTTTGGCTCTCTAAAAATGGCTTCACAATCTCTTGAAATGGGATAGAGTTGGACAATGGCCGAATTGGAGAAAACATGAAATTTTAATCCACTTGTATCATGATTTCGAGATTTTGATTACTTTGCTACAAGGAGAAGCCCCAGTTAGTATTAATATCAAAGATAACATAGGATGGGAAGCAAAAAGTAAATACTTGGTTCAAGAAGTATATGATCATCTAGTTTGATCCCTCCCTCTTCCTCCCTTTTCCAAGATATGGGGGGCAATTTGGGATGTAGATAGCATTTTTAAAGTGAATATCTTTTGTTGGGTGTTAGTTCATGAGAAAATCCTGATAGTAGAGTATCTAAATAAAAATGCATGGGCCCTACATGGTGTGTTCTTTGTAAGGAAGAGGAGATAGCCAATCATCTCTTCCTTGAGTGCAAATAGTCCTGGTGTGGGAGGCGATACTGGCAGATATGAATCTAAAGGTCACATTTCCTACACAAATGGAGCAGGTTCGTCTTGAATTGGAAAGAGAATTATCCAAGAACTTTGCAACATAAGCCTTCCTTTGCCAAAAGTTGGGCAAACTTTCCCAAATACATTTGTTGGAAAATATGGACAATGAGAAATAAGGCGATCTTTGAAATGAGATTCATTCTACCTGCCAAAACTGCAACAAGTGTTAAATCTCTCGTTTGTGAGGCCCTCCTTTCTTGAGAGTTAATTAGGCTCATGCAGGAGCCACTAACAAATCCGGAAAGGTTGTAGGCCATAGAATTCCTAGTCGAGATTTGTAATGCCCTTCAAGGTTCATTAAGAGTTGATCATGAATCATAATTAAATTAGTTTTATTAGCATTATTTAATGCATTTTTACACATTAAATCATATTCAATAAATTAGCATAAATATGCATGAACAACGATATGAATATAAGAACTCAAATTCATGAAAAAAAACAACAAATAACAGATTAAATTCACAAGAAAAAATACATGTATATACCAAATTTGATCTATTACTTTTAACCAAAATGGTGAAAAATCTCAACTGCAATGAGCTAGCTCATTGTCCACCCTACTCCATTGCACCACCCAACCAAGTAGGAGCCTTGTCAACATCCTAGCTCCAAGAAACCTTTTGGTTTCTTGTCTCTTTATACCCGTGACTCCAAGAACAATGATCCACAAATGGTGATGCACCAAAACAATAAATGATAATCAAAGTATTTGTCCCAAGATTTCTGAAAACTCTTCTCAACTCCTCAAACTCTTTGCTTCCCCTCTGTTGGAACGGGGCTAGTTCATATAATTTTTGGTACAAATAGCGACAAGGAAGACAAGTGAACAACAACAATGGTAAAGAGTGGTCGTGGAGAGGAGAAAAGTGACTAAAGCGGAGTAGGAGTTAGTTATACTTAGTGGTTAAGATATGTCCACTTTGCGAAGTGGAAAAATTTTGTAATGGTCGCTGAGCCTATAAATATGAGTCGCATTGTAATCCTTTGAGAATATCTTATCTTATTCGATTATGTGATCATGCTTTGTATTGAACTTTGGAGGATCGGTTCTGCGGATCCGTATCTCTGTCGATTCTATGATTTGTAAGATGGATTTGATGTATTAAGTTTGCTTTTAATGCGAAGGAATGTTTCGTCCATGACTTTGTCTCTCATGTGTTATGTCATAGTTTGGTTAGATGTGTATGTCTCAGTTTGATTAGATCTATTATTCTGCATTATGAGTAGATCTGTTATATTATAGTTATGATATGTATCACAGATATGTTAAATATGTTTCTATGATATGGTACTACGTAGATCTGATTAATATGTCGCTGTATGCGATGATGGTATTACGATGTGATTGCTAACTATGTCTATTTCTGAGTTATGCTGCGATTAACTGTTAATAATGCATGTCCTCTTATACCTGTTGATGTATATGTAACTTTGGAATGTATTTCATCTGTATATTATATATATATATTTATTGTACCCTTATAAGAGATGTGTTATTCCTCTATAAGGAAGTGTCGTCATGTGGATTGACAAGTGTCGCAAGTGTGTGTACTTGCCGATGGGTTATTAGACCACCTTATGGGGTCAGCCCTGATTAATGTTCGGGTACACAGGGTACTACCAAAGGACCGAACACCAAGAGCAACCACTTCACACAAACAGATCACAGATCAACACACCGATGTTTTGACGTGGTTTAAACCCTCTTGAGGGAAACACTCCACGGCCCCGGCCAAATAGCTTCTACGGGACAATTTATTATGCAAAGAAAGAAAGTTACAAATGAGCTTCTCATAATCGATCAACTAAACAATGACCCTCCATGCTATTTAAATAGAGATCATGGACCAATCGGGTGTTAAGCCACGGATCAAGGTTAGGTTTGATCTAAGAGAATTTGAGCCGTCGGATCACTCTATGTCGGAAACATATCGTGACCGTCGGATTAAGTATTTACAAATGCATACTAATGCATACTAAAGAAACACACTATCCCTAACGGATATATTACACAAGTTGATCTTAACTAACTCCTAAGTGTCTAAATATCCTAACATCCCCCCTTAAGAACAACTTGGGATAGGATTGAAGGATTTACAAAAGTGACACTATTAGGAGAAGGAAGGAGGCATTAGAGCCTATCCCCCCTTAATGACAAGTTCCTGAACTCCTAACATAGATCGAAGTTTAGAAAACTTCGCTTATGTAAGAGACTTGGTGAAGATGTCTGCAACTTGATCATCTGTAGGGCAAAAGAGCACTTCAAGAACACGATCATGAACAAGATTTCTGATGAAGTGCATAAGTAGCTCAATGTGTTTGCTGCGTTGATGTAGAACTGGATCTTTGGCAAGCTTGATGGCACTTTGATTGTCGCACCAAAGTGGAGTAGGCTGCTGCTGCTCGAATCCAAACTCTGAAAGGATCTGTCGAAGCCATAAAGCTTCCTGACTGGCATTAACTGCTGCTCGATATTCTGCCTCTGCTGAAGAAAGAGCAAGAGCTTGTTGTTTCTTACAAGCCCAAGTAATAGGTCCAGATCCCAGACTGAAAACATAACCTGCAGTAGACTTTCGATCATCAGGATCGCCGGCCCAATCTGAATCAGTGAAACCAACCAACAAAGGTTTCCCCCCTGTACTGTAATGAATCCCAAACTGAACTGTACCTCGAATATATCGAAGTATTCTTTTAGCTGCTTTTCAGTGACTTTCATGAGGTGTCTGCATATAACGGGCAACTCGACCAACGGCAAAGGAAAGGTCAGGACGGGAATGAGTCAAGTATAAAAGACTACCAACAAGCTGACGATACAAGGTGGCATCTACTTCAGGTGAAGTACAAGTGGCAGAAAGTTTGACTCCAGACTGGAAGGGAGAAGGGGCTGGTGTACAATCTTCCATGTGAAAGCGACGAAGAAGGTCACAAGCATACTTAGACTGAGAAAGAAAGATTCCTTCTTTGGTTTGCAGAACTTGGAGGCCAAGAAAATAATGCAAATGTCCTAAGTCTGACATTTCAAAAGTTTGTTTAAGACTGGATTTCACATGGGTTATAAGATTAGGGTCACTACCAGTAAGAATAAGGTCATCAACATATAGAACAAGTATGATGAGATGGTTTCCTACTTTCTTGGTATAGACATTGGGGTTAGAATGGCATCTAGAAAAACCAGTGTCAAGGAGAAAGTTATCCATTTTGGCATACCAAGCTCTAGGAGCTTGCTTAAGGCCATATAAGGATTTCTTAAGGCGGCAGACAAGGCTAGAGTTATTCTGAACATAGCCAGGAGGTTGTTCCATGTAAATTTCCTCCTGTAAATCACCATGTAAGAAGGCAGACTTGACATCCATTTGATGGACTTCCCAATTGTGTAAGGCTGCAAGGGAAAGAACAAGGCAGATGGAGTTCATTTTGGCGACGGGAGCAAAGGTTTCATTGTAGTCAATCCCTTCAACTTGGGAAAAACCTTTGGCAACTAACCTTGCCTTAAGTCTTTCAACACTTCCATCTGATGCATACTTAGTTCTGTAGACCCATTTACATCTGACAAGTTTTCTTCCTTTTGGAAGAGGTACAAGATCCCAAGTATCGTTCGCCATTAAGGAACGATATTCTTCATCCATGGCTGCATCCCAATCTGGATTCCCTGAAGCTTCTGCAAAAGTTTCTGGATCATGATTCTCGGAAACTTGAGCCAAAAGAGAAGAGGCTCGCTGAAACTGAGAACGTGTTCGACGTTGATCTCTAGGATCACCGGCAAGATCACCAGCTGCTTCACATGTTGAACGGACCCATCGAGGAAGCACTTGTGCTGGTGCAACTGGAGGAACATGAGCAGGAGGAGGTGGATTTTCATCCTCACTGTCATCATCAGAAACTGAAGTTGGAAACCTGTCAAGGAAGTTGGAAGAAGAAGAAGAAGGCACAAACGCCAAATCAGGCTCGCAGGCCAAAGATGGCACACTCGCCGAGTTAGGCTCGCAGGCCAAGATATTTTCATCAAATTTAACATCTCTTCTAATGATTATAGCATGAGAATGTGGTTGAAGAAGTCTATAACCTTTTACATCTTCAGAATATCCAACAAATATGCACTTTTCACTTTTAGGTTGCAATGCTTTCCGTTTTTCATTCGGAATGTGAGCCCATGCTTCACTACCAAACACACGAAAGTGACTTACATCAGGTTTAATTTTACTCCATGCTTCTTCCGGTGTTATACCTTGTAATGCTTTTGTGGGGGTGCGATTAACTATGTAATTTGCACAATTTATGGCTTCAGCCCAAAATTGAAGACTTAGTCCCTTAGATTGGATCATACAATTAGCCATTTCTTTTAAAGTGCGGTTCTTCCGCTCAGCTATACCATTTTGTTGTGGTGTATATGGAACAGTGTGCTGTTGTTGGATGCCTTGTTCAGTGCAGAAAGTAGTGAACTGTTTGTTAACATATTCTCCTCCATTGTCAGATCTTAACTTAATAATTTGATGACCAGATTGTTTTTCAACAAGGGCCTTGTAGGCCAAGAACATGTTAAATACTTCGCTCTTAAGTTTTAGGAAATAAACCCAAGTGCGTCTGGTGTAATCATCAATGAAAGTTAAGAAATACTTGAAACCAGAAAAGGAAGCAGATGGAAGAGGGCCACACAAGTCACTATGCACAAGCTCCAAGGGAACCGAGGTGTGCCAAGAGGCACGTTTGTCAAAACTGTCCCGATGATGTTTTCCAAGTACACAACCGGAACAAACACCATCTCTGCAAGATACCATCGGAATACCTGTCACCATATTTTCTTTACATAGTTGTTGCAATGAGCGATAATTTAAGTGACCAAATCGCTCATGCCAAAGTTTGCTCAAGTTATCACTATGAGCAACAAAAACTGAAGGGAAAGGTGATGACCCAAAGTTGTTAAACTTGTACAACCTGGTAATATCATCAACAATTCCGGTAGCTAGAACCTGTTGAGGATCTTTAAAATCCTTGATTACAACTTGGTGAGGTGTAAAGGTCACAGTTTTACCTTCACCAGAATGAGTGATCTGATAGACTGATAACAAATTGCAGGAAATTCTTGGAACACATAGTACATCACTAAAATGACCATTATCTACTGAAACTGTTCCAGCTCCTACAACACTTAGAGATCTATCATCACCAACAAATATTTGTTTGGTGTTACATTCATGCATAGTAGAAAAGATGGCTTGATCCTTAGCCATATGATAAGATGCTCCAGAATCAATGAGCCATTCATTTGAAGTAGAAGAAGAAGATGCATTATAAGAATAACCAGAAGCACAAAGTGCATGTCCATGAGAGGTAGATTCTGATGGTGAATCTAGGCTGATGTGGTGCTTCTTCATTGCTGCTTCCAAGGCTGCCATCTTCTTGAAACACTTTGATTCATTATGATTATCTTTCCCGCAATAGTTGCAATGCCGCTCAGTCTTCTTGCCTTTTGGCTTGGATCCTTTGTCATTTTTTAAAGAAGGAGCTGACTGAGAGGGTTTGGGACCCTTGCTTGACTTATTATTGCGAAAATTTTGTTTCTTAGGAGGCTTGGACTTTTCTTTCTGTTGGGACAATAAGGCTTTCCCAGATGTATCTGCATTATTGATTATTCCAAGGTGAATGAGTTTATCTTGTTCTCTAATCAAGGAATCACAAAAGGATTCAAGACTAGGCTCTTGATAGCTAGCTGCATTCAAGGATGCTTTCATGGAGTAAAATGTAGATACAAAAACAGAATATGCAGGTCCAAGTTTGGAAAGAATATGATAAATGCACTGTTTGTCTTCCCTCTCAATCTTACATTCTGCACATAAAAGATTGAGAGTTTTGTACTTAGATAAATAATCTTGAATGCATGAAAAGTCACTTGGATTTAAAGAAATCAACTCATTTTCGAGTTGGTGACCTCGAATTTCATTGTGTTTACCAAACACAGTTTCCAACTTGTCCCAAGCAGTATTAGGTTCATCAATTCCAGATATGTGGAATCGCAAATCAGTAGAGATTGACATCCCAATCAATCCACGAGCTTCATCACATCTATTTGCCCATTTTATTTTCTTATCATCATCAGTGGGTTCTTTTTCTTTCCCTGTGGTAATTCTGAAAAGTCCCCTACTTCGTAGAACATCCTCCATACGAGATTTCCATGAGAAATAGTTAGAACTGTTAAGTAGAATATCACAATGGGCGGCCATATTTGTAAAGTAATGACTGTAAAAGCAGAAACCAATAGTCTGGATGTGAAGAGCTCGAAAAAATAGGCGGTTTCAAAAAAAACGGCACTGAAAACTGACTCTGTATGATGAAGTTATGCTTGAACAAAGAAACTGTTGAAGACGTCCCCAATAGTGACGTGGCAGCTAGAGAATGTCCAGCAAAAAAAAGAACCCCCCTCTTCCCAAGATGAACCTTTTGACAATCACTTTAAAAAAAGTTTCTTTAAGTGAATCACTTTTGTAAAATAAGTGATTTCACTTTTACAATGATATTGCTTTTTAAATAGTGCAAAAACTTAAGTGACTCACTTGTATTTTTATTTTTTATTATTTAAGTGAGATGCACTTTTACAATAAAGTAACTTGAAAATAGAAATTGCATGCACTTTTCCTTTTAAAAGTAACTTCCTAAGACTTGAAATCAAGACCTATTAAGGAATAAAACAACTTTGAACCAAGTGAGCTAGATTAAAAGGTATGTAAAATATGGGAATGAGGAAGGGGTTTTTTTTTTTTTTTTTTTTTTTTTTTACTCTTCTTGCTCGGTTTGCGTGCTTGCCCTTTTTCCTGCAAAACAGACCACAAAACGAAACAAAAAAAACTTTTCCACACTTGTGGAGTTAGATATTGTTAGCTTGCCCGGAAAGTCTACGTTTTCTCTCTGTTTCTGATTTGCCGAGATCGCGCAAAGGTGCACAGCAAAGAGCATACGCAGCCGAGAAAAACCCTTTCCCTTTCTGTTTCTGATTTGCCGAGATCGCTCAAAGGTGCACGGAAAAGAGCATACGCAGACGGGAAAGCAACAATCCGAACCCAAAAAAAATCTAACAGTAAAAAAAAATGAAATATGAGATTTTTTTTTCTTATTAAAAAACGAAATAAAAAAATGCGTCACTGTAACATTATACCTTCAGATCTGATGAAATACGCGTTTCTGGAGCAACCGGGAACCGTTTTTGATCAAACGAAAACTATTTCCCAATGGAAACGACGCTCCGGACGCAATGGAACACCCCCCACAGCCCATAAATGCACAGAAATACCAGAACTAGAAACCCTTTCGAGTTTCAGCAACAACAGTTCAAGATCTAGATCATAACCGGAAGCGGCACTTCATAAAAGCTCTGATACCATGTTCGGGTACACAGGGTACTACCAAAGGACCGAACACCAAGAGAAACCACTTCACACAAACAGATCACAGATCAACACACCGATGTTTTAACGTGGTTTAAACCCTCTTGAGGGAAACACTCCACGGCCCCGGCCAAATAGCTTCTACGGGACAATTTATTATGCAAAGAAAGAAAGTTACAAATGAGCTTCTCATAATCGATCAACTAAACAATGACCCTCCATGCTCTTTAAATAGAGATCATGGACCAATCGGGTGTTAAGCCACGGATCAAGGTTAGGTTTGATCTAAGAGAAGTTGAGCCGTCAGATCACTCTATGTCGGAAACATATCGTGACCGTCGGATTAAGTATTTACAAATGCATACTAATGCATACTAAAGAAACACACTATCCCTAACGGATATATTACACAAGTTGATCTTAACTAACTCCTAAGTGTCTAAATATCCTAACAATTAATATATAATATAATGTGGGTGTATCTAAGTAGACAAGTCGGCCCCAGTAAGTCACTGGGCAAAAAGGTGAGTATAAATAGAGATAGGAGATCTCTATTTTACTCACTCGGAAAAGTAACTATCTCTCTCTCTAAAAAGTGGCGCACTAGTGAGGAGGAGGAGGATCATCTGCTAGGAGACTATCTCAGTGTTATTTGGTTGTATTTTGGTTGAGCCATTGCTCTCTCTATCTCTGAGGAAGTTGTGGGGTTTTTCACCTTAGGGTTTTCCCCACGGAAACTCTGTGTCTCTTGTCTCTATGCTTTTGATTCTTGTGATGCTTGTCATATTATGATTGTCATGCATTGATATACTGTAGATGTTATTCTCTCAGCAAAGATCCTATAGTATTGTAATTTAATACTAAAAATTAACATGGTATCAGAGCTTAACTGAGAAGAAGACATTTTGCAGTGACGAAAGCTTGTATTCCTTGTTTATTGTGTTTCTCTCCACAGATTTTTGAAATTCAGTATAGTAGATTGGATTACTCATCAAGGCGCATCTATCTGTCCAATCAGAATTCAGTTCTGAACATTTTCAGATTTGGCCCTAAAAATTAGGGTTTCCACAAAAATAGGAATTTCTGGAAACTGAAGGCACGACTGGAAGCTCCTTCCAAAAATCGAAGGTTAGAGCTTTGGATCGAGATTTTTGGCTGGGTAGATCTCCGGGAAACCCAAACCCTAATTCAGGGCTCTCCTAGTGAACCCGGGAGGACAAAAAGGTAAATTTGAAGGGCAAGACTTTGCTAATCTCAAATTCTGAATGTTCTAGGCTGATCAGCTCTCCAAGGCGCATCTTTCTATCCTTTCGGAATTTTGAAATTCACATTTTGAATTTTTAGGGTTTCTCTGACAAACCCTAATCCGGGACCAGATCCAGTTTTCAACACTTCAAGTGGTAAGTCCTAAACCTTTTCTATTTCCATTTGAAGTACTCTTAAATATGTCTCTCCACACTAAGCTTGAGGATAAGCTTGAAGGGGCTGACAACTTCCGAGCCTGGAAGTATAGGATTGGGTTAATCCTGGAAGAGAATGAGTTGGACTCATATATGAAAGAAGACATCCCTATCCCAGAGGATGAAGAAGCCAAGGCATTGCACAAGAAGAACTTGGTCAAGGCAAAGAGAATCATTGCTGATTCTATCAAAGACCATCTCATACCTCATGTGTCTTCTCTTAAGACACCCAAAGAGATGTTTGAATCCTTGACCAAGCTATTTGAAGGAAAGAACATAAATCGGAAGATGAACCTGCGGAACCAATTGAAAGCAGTGAAGTTTCAGAATGGAGAAACCATTCAATCTTACTTTTCAAGGGTCTCCCAGATCAAGGAACAATTAGAAGCAGTAGATGAAATGGTGGAGAATGGTGAAGTGGTGATGACCACTCTAAATGGCCTACCCAGGTCATGGGATTCCTTTATTCAAGGAATTTGTGCAAGGAAGAAATTGATCTCCTTCAACAGATTGAGGGAAGAATGCTCTCAAGAAGAATCTAGACTCATAGCTCGTGAGGAAAAGATGGGAGGAGAAGATCAATCTCTTGCAGCTCACACCAAGAGAAGCAAAACCAAGAAGGATCACTCTCACCACAAAAGATTCCATCAAAAGAGTAAGAAGGACCTAAGATGCTTCACATGCAATGAGAAGGGTCACTTTGCTTCAGATTGTCCCAAGAACAAAAGGGATAATAACAACAACTCCAGTAAGAAGAAGAAGGGCAGCAAAAGAAGGTTTCATGCTCATGCTGCCGAAGATGATGAACCTCCAAAGAAGAAGGCTAGGGCAGAAAGTAGTAGTGATGATGACTCATCAAGTGAAGAAGAATATGTTCTAATTTCTGCTCTTACAGGTACCATCTCCCATGGATGTAATGATTGGTTGATTGATAGTGGGGCTTCCAAACACATGACTGGGTTTAAAGAATCCTTTGTGAACCTATCTGAACATGAATCACCCCATAAGGTGAAACTTGGGGATGATTATCAATACCCAATCAAAGGAAGTGGTGAAGCCTCCTACAACCTAGATTCTGGAAAATCATTGAAGATGAAGGAAGTACTTTATGTACCTGGGCTTAAGAAGAACTTACTCTCCATTTCTGCATTAGATGCAAAAGGTATGAGGGTTGCATTTGTGGATGGCCAAGTCCTAATGTGGCCAAAGGGAAAGACCATAGATGATGTAGTAGTGATTGGAAAGTAAGAGGGAGGTTTGTACAATTTGAAGGGACAACCTGAACATGCCATGGTGACATAAATACAAAGATTCATCCATAGTCATGGATCACATAGAGGTATGTATAATTTGTTTTTGCAAAAGTTAACTAATGAGTTATGCATTGAAGAGAACAAGAACAAATTGCTAGACATAACTAGCAAATATGGTGACCAGGTATGTGTTTCTTATATCATAGGATCTATCATATAAGTATGCATGGCATGATTGATGATGATTGTTCATAAAGTCATAAGTTTGAATAATCATGGGCATATGCATATTATGTGTCTTACCTTAATTAATAATATGACTAACCAGAAGAGTCATAGGTTTGAGTAATTACAGGTTTAGACATGTTATGTTTCTTATGATATGACTAACCATAAGAGTCCTATATAAACCTTGAATGCTAATGCTTATTATTTCTGTTTGAAATGATCATGACTATACATACTTGAGATTATTGTGTTTTAATGAATGTATGATTTTGTATGAGATCACAAGGATAACACAATCATGATACTAATAAGCATGCATAGGGACCAAGGATGAATATGAGTTCAAGAACAGGTAATCCAGGAAGCAAAGATCAAGAGGGAGCACACTCCAGTGGTTTCTGCAAGGGTGCAGATATTCAGAAGGAGTTGTCCATCTCTCTACATTCCACAACAAGAAGGTGTAGAAGGACTCCAGCAACTCCTACAAGGAAGAAAAGACTCAGAGGGAGTCCACCCAACAAACAAACAAAGATAAGTATTTTAATTTTCTTGCATATTTGTTTGCTTAAATAAAATTGTTCAATGATGTATATGCTCATGTTCCTAGACTTAGGATATGTATTGTGCATATTAGAATAAATGAATTAATGAACAGTATACTACTAATATGCATGTGTTGGGTAAGTGGCCTATGGCACTGTACAACATTCCATTGCTACTTATCTAGAATGAAACCTCTTTGCTGACATGTTGGGAGTAGTGCAAACTCTTAACAATGTTCTGGTAGAGACTGGAAGGCATCTAGAAATTTGTGGAACATGGATAAATGTTGTATTGAAGCATTGGCTAAAATAACTGCATGACTGCATGACATATTTCTTTATGTGTAAATAATTTGTTCTGAAAATTATGAGATGTTTCTAATCATGCAATTTAACTTGTTTTGTAGGAAAGACCGTATATCTTCACCTACAAAAGGACTACAACATTTGTTCCAGCAAGAAAGATATCTATTGAAGATATTGAAGTTCCCAGGATCTGGGATGAAGAAATGGAATGCCATGATCCGTCGATCATGAAGAATGATGTTTGGGATGTGATCCCAAGAGCTAAAGGGAAGTCTGTTGTGACTTCCAAATAGAACTTTCAGATCAAGCATGTTGCAGATGGCAGCATAGAGAAATATAAAAGTGATGAAATAGAAGATACACCAGATGGATTCAAGACAGCTTTCTAGAATGGTGTAGTTGAAGAAGAAGCAGCCACTTGGTTCTGAGACACATGATAGGAAATCATATATGTGCAGAACTTGGTATGGTGAAGATAGATTGATTGCCAACACGCAGTGGAAGCTTACTACCGAGTTCGAGATGAAGAACTTGGGGATGATGCACTATTTGTTTTTGGCATGGAGGTGTGGCAGAGTGCAGAAGGAATCTTCCTTGGACAAGGGAAGTATGCAGTAGAGATCCTGAAGAGGTTCGGGATGATGGATTGCAAGGCCATGGCCACACCTATGGCATCAAATCTAAAGCTTCTATGTGATGCTTCATCTGAGCCGGTTGATGTCTCTTTGTATCGTCAGATGATTGGGTCCTTGATGTACCTAACGAACACGAGACCAGACATTTGCTTTGTTGTGAACACATTGAGCCAGTTCTTGACGGATCCGAGGAGTGTTCACCTGGTTGCTGTAAAGCATGTTCTGAGGTACCTGAAGGGTACAGTGGATTATGGACTCAGGTATGAGGCGAATCAAAAGTTTAACCTGCAGGGTTATGTTGATTCAGATTGGGCTGGCAGTGTTGTAGATAGGAAGAGCACATCTGGGTGTTGCTTCAGTATGGGATCAGGTGTGATCTCTTGGTTTAGCAGGAAGCAGTCCTGCGTAGCACTGAGTATAGCTGAGGCAGAGTATGTTGCAGCCTACTCAGCTAGTTGTGAGGCAGTATGGCTACGGAAGCTACTGTTTGAGTTATTTGATCTCCCGTTGGAGGCTACTGGTATCTTCTGTGATAACCAGAGTTGTGTGAAGCTGTACGAGAACCCAGTGTTTCATGACAGGTCGAAACACATAGAGATCAAATATCACTATATCAGGGATATGGTGCAGAGAGGAGCTGTGAAGCTTTTGTATGTTGCGACGGACGAGCAGATTGAAGATGTGCTGACGAAGCCACTAGCTAGAGTGAAGTTCGAGTACTTCAGAGAGAGGCTTGGCGTTCTTCAGATCGAGGAAACTTTGAGGAAGAAGTGATGGACACATTTGCTGAAGCCATTCCAAGCATGTTGGAAGGAGGATCCTTCACATGGCTGTGGATGTAAGCGCTGGATAATGGGCATTAGGATGATGTTCTGGTTTCTGCTGGATATGATCAGTTGGATCATTTTTATGTATGTATGTACGCATCATGTTGGATGCTGGATATGATCAGTTGGATCATTTATGTATGTATGCATCATATTGGATGCTGGATATGATCAGGTGGATCATTTATGCATGTATGTGCATCATGTTGGATGCTTGGACCATGTATCTGTATATGTATCAAGTGGATACATTGTATGATCAGGTGGATCATGTATGGTGATATGTATCATGTATCAGGTAGATACTTGGTATGCATCAGGTGGATGCATTGATGATCAGGTGGATCATGTATGATGATATGTATCAGGTAGATACTTGGTATGCATCAGGTGGATGCATTGATGATCAAGATGATCATGGATGATGAGCTTCAGGATGTTGCTCCAGATGACATGCAACAGGATGTTGCAGTGATGATCAGGATGATCATGGATGATGAGCTTCAGGATGTTGCTCCAGATGACATGCAGCAGGATGTTGCAGTAATGATCAGGATGATCATGGATGATGAGCTTCAGGATGTTGCTCCAGATGACATGCAGCAGGACGTTGCAGTGATGATGATCAGGACGATCATGAGTACATCAGGATGATGTATGGTGAGTATCAAGTTGACACTCTATGGCCGTGGATCAGGTTGTGCAGATGAGCATGTCTGGGAGATCCTATAGGTCAGAGTTGTGTACCCGTAACATCCTGGGATGATCTTTCGAGACATTGCTCTGGGAGGACATGTAATAGCGCCCTGGGAGATCTCAGGTCGGAGTTGTGTACCCGTAACATCCTGAGATGCTCTTGCGATGTTTTGTCCTATGGCATGTAATTTGGGCCCTGGGAGATTTCAGGTCGGAGTTGTGTACCCGTAACATCCTGAGATGCTCTTGCGAGGTTTTGCCATGACCACATGTAATTTGTGCCCTGGGAGATTTCAGGTCGGAGTTGTGTACCCGTAACATCCTGAGATGCTCTTGCTAGGTTTTGTGGTGGACGACATGTAATTTGTGCCCTGGGAGATTTCAGGTCGGAGTTGTGTACCCGTAACATCCTGAGATGCTCTTTCGAGGTTTTGTGGTGGGGTCACATGTAATAGCGCCCTGGGAGATCCTACAGGTCGGAGTTGTGTACCCGTAACATCTTGGGATGCTCTTTTGAGGTTTTGTGATGCACATAATAAGTCCTGAGGATTCCACAGTATGGCCAGTGATGACGAAGACCTGCAGGTGGTGGGCCTACATCCAGTATGAAAAAGGACTGGATTTGTAGAACTTCCTATGATGAGTAGAGTCAGAGATTGGTTGAGATAGTAGCAGTAGTGATGATGATGATGACGATGCATCGACGACGATGATGCAGAGAAGAAGACTTGTCTAGCAGATCTGTGTCGAGAAATACCTTCCTAGTTAAGAGGGAGTGTTGATGTATATGTAACTTTGGAATGTATTTCATCTGTATATTATATATATATTTATTGTACCCTTATAAGAGATGTGTTATTCCTCTATAAGGAAGTGTCGTCATGTGGATTGACAAGTGTCGCAAGTGTGTGTACTTGCCGATGGGTTATTAGACCACCTTATGGGGTCAGCCCTGATTAATATATAATATAATGTGGGTGTATCTAAGTAGACAAGTCGGCCCCAGTAAGTCACTGGGCAAAAAGGTGAGTATAAATAGAGATAGGAGATCTCTATTTTACTCACTCGAAAAAGTAACTATCTCTCTCTCTAAAAAGTGGTGCACTAGTGAGGAGGAGGAGGATCATCTGCTAGGAGACTATATCAGTGTTATTTGGTTGAGCCATTGCTCTCTCTATCTCTGAGGAAGTTGTGGGGTTTTTCACCTTAGGGTTTTCCCCACGCAAACTTTGTGTCTCTTGTCTCTATGCTTTTGATTCTTGTGATGCTTGTGATGCTTGTCATATTATGATTGTCATGCATTGATATACTATATATGTTATTCTCTCAGCAAAGATCCTATAGTATTGTGATTTAATACTAAAAATTAACAATACCTGCAGAATCTTGGTTCTTGCAGCTCCCTTAGGTGCCTCGGGTGAGACCTGACTCGCTTTGCGAGTGTTGTTGGAAAGGCTAAACCCTTTGTCGGATGGTTTATATGGGTGTTTGTGTCGAGCTTTTTTGACATGATGCGAAGTGAACCACTGTCGACAGATCTGTGCCAACAAATGGTTCCATTGTTGGGACACTAGTGCGAGAAGAAGAGGACATGTTGTGGAATCCAAAAAATTTGTAGATCGAGGAATGGTTCAACAAAAAGACATGAGAGTTTGCTGATGAAGAAAATCAGAACCCTGGATGGTTGACAGACCAGTGGTTGCAGAAGTACATCTATTCTGATATCCATGAGGTATTTTTCTGTGATTTCCCTATACTGTTGTATGAATGGTTGGATAAACTAACTAATGAGAATACAAACTTCCAAGGAGGTGAGCTAGAGCATTGGTTTAGAAGGAAGCAATCTAGTGTGGCTCTCAGCACAAGCGGAATATATGGCTGCTTGCTCTGCTAGTTGTGAAGCAATGTGGCTTTAGAATGGACCCAACTGTGATCCTATGTGACAAACAGAGTTGTACCAAAATGGCAGAGAATCTAGTATTCCATGATAAGTCAAAGCACATAGAGATCTGAAATTTCTATATACAAGATATGGTGCAGAAAAGAATTAAAGTTCGAGTTTGTAACAAGTTACCGATGTACTAACCAAACCTATACCTCAAGTAAAGTTTTCCAAGACAAACTTAAAATAGTTCAGAAGGACCCTCCTCGAAAGGGGGAGCGATGTGATCACTTATGATGAGATTGCCCGCATTGACAGTGAGGTCGATGATGTGGATACCTATATTGGTGATGCCGACAGAGAGGTTGGTGGATGGTTCTTAGATAGGGTCTAAGGTGACAAGGGGATTGCATCATCGTTGAACACATGTTTTAAAAGAGAGCCGTAGACGTATGTCTTCGAGAATGAAGTCCTTGGTGGACATGAGGGGATTGGATCATCCCTGCACTTCAGTCCTAAAGAGAGCCGTAGATGTATGTCTTTGAGAATGAAGTCCTTGGTGGACATGAGGGGATTGGATCATCCCTGGACTTCAGTCCTAAAGAGAGCCGTAGACGTATGTCTTCGAGAACGAAGTCCTTGGTGGACATGAGGGGATTGGATCATCCCTGCACTTCAGTCCTAAAGAGAGCCATAGACGTATGTCTTCGAGAATGAAGTCCTTGGTGGACATGAGGGGATTGGATCATCCCTGGACTTCAGTCCTAAAGAGATCCATAGACGTATGTCTTCAAGAATGAAGTCCTTGGAGGACATGAGGGGATTGGATCATCCCTGGACTTCAGTCCTAAAGAGATACGTAGACGTATGTCTTCGAGAATGAATTCCTTGGTGGACATGAGAGGATTGGACCATCCCTGGACTTCAGTCCTAAAGAGAGCCGTAGACATGATGTCTCCGAGAATTGAAGATAGGACTGCATCGTCCCTGAACTAGGTTCAAAATGTACGTGATGGGATTGCATCGTCCCTAGACATGGTGAGGTGTCTTAAAGTGATAAGGACTAATCATACTGTAAGTAGATTGGGATTGCATCGTCCCTAGACATGGTGAGGTGTCTTAAAGTGATAAGGACTAATCATCCTGTAAGTAGATTGGGATTGCATCGTCCCTAGACATGGTGAGGTATCTTAAAGTGATAAGGACTAATCATCCTGTAAGTAGATTGGGATTGCATCGTCCCTAGACATGGTGAGGTGTCTTAAAGTGATAAGGACTAATCATCCTGTAAGAAGATTGGGATTGCATCGTCCCTAGACATGGTGAGGTGTCTTAAAGTGATAAGGACTAATAATCCTGTAAGTAGATTGGGATTGCATCGTCCCTAGACATGGTGAGGTGTCTTAAAGTGATAAGGACTAATCATCCTGTAAGTTGATTCGAGATTGCATCATCCCTAGACATGGTGAGGTGTCTTAAAAGGAGAAGGATTGATCATCCTGTAAGTTGATCTGGATGTCATCGTCCATAGACATGAGAGATGTCTTAAATTGAGAGGGATTGATCATCCCATAAGTGGATCAGGATTGTATCATCCTTGGACCTATGTCCTAAAGTGAGAGGGATTGACCATCCCGTAATTGGATCATGTGTGTTGCAGGGTATGCTGCTATGTATTGATTAATGTACTTGTATAGTTGAGGATACTTGTACTTGTATTAGTGAGAATACATGCTTTTGATGATAGATGTATTAGTGAGAATACATGCTATTGATGATAGATGTATTAGTGAGAATGCATGCTTTTGATGATAGATGTCTTAGTGAGAATGCATGCTTTTGATGATAGATATATTAGTGAGAATACATGCTTTTGATAATAGATGTATTAGTGAGAATACATGCTTTTGATGATAGATGTATTAGTGAGAATACATGTTTTGATGATATATGTATTAGTAAGAATACATGTTTTGATGATAGATGTATTGGTGTGGATACTAATAAAGATGATCCAGATACTGTAGATCGAGATGATCCAGATGCTGTAGATCAAGATGATCCAGATGGTGTAGATCGAGATGATCCAGATGCTGTAGATCGAGATGATCCAGAAGCTGTAGATCGAGATGATCCAGATGCTGTAGATCGAGATGATCCAGATGCTGTAGATCGTGATGATCCAGATGTTGTAGATCGAGATGATCCCAATGTTGATGATCGTATGATGATGATGCTGATGATCGTGAGGATCCAGATGTTGATGTTGTTATAGTTGTTCGAGTGGTGCAGAAGATAAAGACTCAGTACTGAAGATGTTGATGTTCCAGTATTGAAGATGTTCCAGTAACTGCTTGAGTTACTGATGATGTTGAGGAAGCTTCCAATGATTTATAGATGTATCATGTATGATGTTGATGACTCCTTGCTCGTGCAGATGCTGTTATAATATCCTTCTCATTAAGGGGGAGTGTTGAGATATTGTAACTTCAAAGAATATTATATTTGTACTTTATTATTCTGGAGATGTTTCATTCCTCCTTGAAGATCTTATTGTATATTTGGAGATGTTTATTCCTCCGTCGGAATGTGGTAACTTGGGTTATTAGACTTCCCTAGTGGGGGTTGGCCCTGTATGTGTTATGTGGGTCAAATGGTTATTAGATCACCCTAGAGGGGTCGGCCCAGTCAGTTGTAGTGGGGTATTTAACCCATTGGTTAAATACAAGCCTACATGATTTGTGTAAAAGACAAGTCAGAGTAGTGTATAAATAGAGGAGGTGTATTCCTCATTACACACACACTCACTCACTTGAGAGTGGCACACTTGTGCAGGAGAGGTCTTCTATGGAGAAGGAGGAGCTTATGCTCAGGGTTACATCTTTGTATATTGCTGGTCATCTATATTGAGGAAGCTTTACTGGGTTTTCTACCCCATGAGGGTTTCCTAGGAAAAATTTGTGTCTCTTGTGTTTATGTTGTGCTTGTTGTTTCTTCAGTGATCCTGTATATGCTATTATTGTGAAATGGAATGCAATGCTGCTATTTTCTATCTTAGAATATTAAATCTTAACAGATTGGTGGGACTATTTATAGGTCTCTAGATCACCAAGGCCAATGGAAATCTAGCTGGATAAGAAGGGGAAACCCCTTATCACATGAAAAATACAACAACATTTTTGTGGGAGGGGGTACTATGCTTTTCTTTTTGAGAAAAAGGAATACCATGATGTCATTTTTAGAGACAGGCCTTATTTTATAAGGCCAAGAGGGATTTATATCAATCAATGGAGCATATATTTTGACCCTGAGAAGGACATCCATTCAATAGTTCTAGTCTAGGTTAAATTCCCACACTTTCCACTACACCGCTAGTTCGATGAAAACTCGGCGGCCACAGGGAAATCATTGGGGAAATATATAAATAAATATGAACCCAAACCCCCAATGTTTTCCTATACTTGAATATGTGTGGAGGTCAACCTACAAAAGGGCCTCCCATAAGCTATAAACCTCTCCATAGATGGATGGACTCATCTATAGAAGCTCCACTATGAGAAACTCCCCTTCAAATGTAAGTTATGTCACGAATATGGTCACTTTGCAAGAAAATTCTCCAAAACCCAAAAAAGAGAGCCCACCAAAGAGTGGGAAGAAGGTTGGAAACAGGTAACCAAAAAGGGGAAAAAATCCCCAACCATAGCAATGCCTAAAAATCCTCCAGCACGCTCCTTCTCTAATAAATTCCAAGCTTTGTCCAATGTAGAAGAAGAGGAAATGGGTGAGGAGTAGCATGTTTGAATAACATGGGACATTTCCAAAAGATTAAACACATTGAGCAACCAGTCACACAAATAGATCGCATATCAACACAATGATGTTTTGCATGGTTAAAACCCTCAAAGTGGGAAATAGCCCATGGTCCCAACCAAATAGCTACTTGAGACAATATATTATACAAAGGAAAAAAAAGTTACATATGAGTTTCTCACAATCAATCACAAAGAAAGTGACCCTCAATGATCTTTAAATAGAGATCATGGACCAATCGAGTGCTAATACATGAATCAATGGTCATTAATATCGAGGTGATGATGAACCATCTGATCACTCTATGTCTAGAACATATCTTGACCATCATATTACACAAGTACAAATGCATACTAATTCATACTTAAAAACACACATTACCTAATGACACATTATACCAAGTTGAACTTAACTAACTCCTAAGTGTCTAAATATCCTAACAAAGTCAAGAAAATGAGGAAGCAAGAATGAACCCCTATAGATTTGTTGAGTAATCATTTTTAGAAGAGATTGGTAAGTAAGGAAATTGCATATCCCTTCTTCCTTCAGAGCTATGTCAGAAAGTTATCACTTCACAGGGAAGTGTGCAAAGTGATCCAAGAGACATTCTAAATTGTCCAAAGGTTAAACAACCCCAAGACAACTCTATTGAAAATACATAGGGGAGAAGAGAAGAAGCAAGGAACAAGGTGGGATCAAATACTAGCAATAAATAATGATGATAGTCTCCTATAATTGTAAGGGCATGGGGGGAAGAAGAAAATGGAAGCAATTAGGAATCTAGTGTTTAAGAATAGGCCCTCCCTTCTCCTTATCCAAGAGACTTAAACAAAGGTTGAAGAATCCTACATTCAACTTCAAAAGCATAAAAAACTAGTAAAGGATATGTCGTAAGTGTGAAGAGAGCATATGTGGATATAGCTACCCTATGGGATTCAACGAAATACAATTTGGTTAGTCATAAGTTAAAAAAAAATTGAATTCTTACTAAGTTGGAAGACATTGCAAACTTGGAGAGAATCAGTCTATGTAATGTTTGTGAACATTCAAAATGAGAGCAAGATCAAATTTTGGCAATCCGTCATCTCTCTTCGAGACAATGGATTCTCTCATATCAGCATTGTGGTCAGGGATTTTAATGCCATTATTACTCACAGAGAGCATAGAGGTGGAAGTATAGTTTGATACCCCCTCACAGAATGCTTGGAAGAATTCATATTAGTTTTGTATTTGGTGGATATCCTTCCAACAAAGGGAACCTACACTTAGTCAAATAGAAGGTCAGGTACACGACACATTTCAGCTAGAATGGACAGTATCCTCATGCACAACTCTCTCCTACAAAAAGGTTATCTCCTTCAATCCAATATTATTCCTTCAGCAGTCTCAAACCATAAACCCATTGCTCTGTCCTTTGAACACCCTAAGTGTTAGATCCCCATCCCTTTCCAGTGGAAAACAACATTGTCTAAAGGAGGAAGAAGTTTAACAGCTTGTCCAAAACATTTGGTCTATTCCCATAAAACGATTGTCAAAACTTGTTTGGGAATATAAACTCATATTGGTCAAAGGATATCTAAAATAATGGGAAAAAAATATCAACCACATGATTAGAGAAAAAAAGAGTTATTCACTAAAATAGGTTCCCTTCAAGAACAAATGGAAAGAGTAAGCATCACAAATGAAATCCTTCAAAGGGAAAGCGACCTCAATCTTCACCTTCTAGTTTCCTTCAAGAAAGAAGAGGTGATATGGAATTTAAAATGAAAGGCCTTGTGGCTCAAGGTTGGGGACAAGAGTACCACCTTATTTCATAACCCATCAAAAGCAAGATTGAACATAAATTTCATTAGGGAAATAATACATTTGAAAGGAAGGAAAATCATAAGATCTGCAACAATTAAGGAGGAATTCTTTAATCACTTCAAGGATTTGTATATTGAATCTAGAAATGTGATTCTTGGGAAAAAAAAGAAAAAGTTAGCCAATGTTTCGGAGTTTTTTACCCCTAAGAATAATAAACGTCTTGACAATCTAATAACATAGTATGAGGTGTTGCAAGCTATTTCGAGTTTGCATCCAGATAAAGCACTTGGTCTGGATGGATTCATAATTAGTGCTTTTAGGGAAATTTGGCATATATTTAAGCCATATCTATGTAAAATTCTAACTTAGACAAGAGGAAAGGATAACATCATAGGGGCTACCAACTCCTCATTTATTTCTTTAATTCCAAAATATTCTTGGCCTTCCTCCCTATTTATATTTTTGGTCGATCCTTTGTAATTTGGCTTACTAGATCATAAATAAAATCCTTGCAAATAGAGTCAAAACAATCCTTCCAAAAATCATTTCAGAGAATCAAGGTGGGTTTCTTTTGCAACAACAAATTTCAGACAACATTATCTTCATCCAGGAAGCCATTCATTTGAATGTTTCTAGAAGAGATCAAGGTGTGGTCACCAAGCTTGACTTAGTGAATTCCTTCGACTAGGTTCGACATAGCTTCATTTATGGAGTTCTAGAGTGCATGGGTTTCTTGTCACAAATTATAAAATCCATCCATGCCTACATTTGGAGGTTGTGGATTACTCCTTTGGTTAATGGTAGGCCCACTCCCTTTTTCCAGGTCTCTCAATGGATTTGGTAGGAATTCCCTTATCCCATTTCCTATACATCATTATGGTAAAGACTCTCAAAATAAAACTCAATAAAGAAATGGAAGGAAGGAAAATTTTCTATTATTCTTATCACCAATGGAGTCAATGCAATCAACCATGCGCAATTTGAAAACAACACAATCTTTATAGGTGGAGATTTAGTTATTAACGCTCAAATATTTAAGACCACCTTAGATTTCTTTATCGAGGATTTTGGAGGGAAGTTCAATATTGAAAAAATAAAAATATACGTCTAGAATCTCTCCCCCACTCTGCTACAGAGGATTTCCCACATCACTCTTTGGCTTTGTCGGGCTTGCAAAATGGTCTTCCTTCAAATATTTTGGCATACCCATTTCGCTCCATAGGGATAAAGCAATAGATTCGCAAGGCATATCTCTCAAATTAAAACCTAAGATTCAAGTGTGGGGCATTCGATGGCCAAATCCATCGAGCACTATTACTCTTATGAGGTCAATCCTTTCTTCTCTTCCTCTTTTTCAATACTCTTCTTCGTTAGCACTAATAGGGATAATGATTTCCCTTGGCAAGGACATAAGGAAATTTCTATGGAAAGACAAAAAATCAACCAAAAGAAATTCCATCTAGTAAAATGGGACATTGTCAAATACCCTAGGGGTAATGGGGGAATAGACATTAGATATCCCAAGCTTATGAACATTTCTATGGGAGTAAAGTTACTCTAGAGGTTATTTTCTAGAAAGAAGGAATGGTTGAAGGAAATCCTTCATAAAAAATACATCAAGTGATCGTTACTCCGCTACTTGGACAGTTTTGCATGGGAAGGGAATGAATCTAATATATGGGAGTTGTGTAAAGTGGCAAGAAAGATGATACAAGACAGTTTGTATTCGATCCCTGGTAATGGGAATATGACAAGCATATGGGAGAAAAAATTATGGAAAAATCCCCTCTTTCCAACTGCACTGGATTAGCTGATCTAAGAGTTTGGCTCTCTAAAAATGGCTTCACAATCTCTTGAAATGGGATAGAGTTGGACAATGGCCGAATTGGAGAAAACATGAAATTTTAATCCACTTGTATCATGATTTCGAGATTTTGATTACTTTGCTACAAGGAGAAGCCCCAGTTAGTATTAATATCAAAGATAACATAGGATGGGAAGCTAAAAGTAAATACTTGGTTCAAGAAGTATATGATCATCTAGTTTGATCCCTCCCTCTTCCTCCCTTTTCCAAGATATGGGGGTCAATTTGGCATGTAGATAGCATTTTTAAAGTGAATATCTTTTGTTGGGTGTTAGTTCACGAGAAAATCCTGATAGTAGAGTATCTAAAAAAAAACGCATGGGCCCTACATGGTGTGTTCTTTGTAAGGAAGAGGAGATAGCCAATCATCTCTTCCTTGAGTGCAAATAGTCCTGGTGTGGGAGGCGATACTGGCAGATATGAATCTAAAGGTCACATTTCCTACACAAATGGAGCAGGTTCGTCTTGAATTGGAAAGAGAATTATCCAAGAACTTTGCAACATAAGCCTTCCTTTGCCAAAAGTTGGGCAAACTTTCCCAAATACATTTGTTGGAAAATATGGACAATGAGAAATAAGGCGATCTTTGAAATGAGATTCATTCTACCTGCCAAAACTGCAACAAGTGTTAAATCTCTCCTTTGTGAGGCCCTCCTTTCTTGAGAGTTAATTAGGCTCATGCAGGAGCCACTAACAAATCCGGAAAGGTTGTAGGCCATAGAATTCCTAGTTGAGATTTGTAATGCCCTTCAAGGTTCATTAAGAGTTGATCAGGAATCATAATTAAATTAGTTTTATTAGCATTATTTAATGCATTTTTACACATTAAATCATATTCAATAAATTAGCATAAATATGCATGAACAACGATATGAATATAAGAACTCAAATTCATGAAAAAAAACAACAAATAACAGATTAAATTCACAAGAAAAAATACATGTATATACCAAATTTGATCTATTAATTTTAACCAAAATGGTGAAGAATCTCAACTACAATGAGCCAGCTCATTGTCCACCCTACTCCATTGCACCACCCAACCAAGTAGGAGCCTTGTCAACATCCTAGCTCCAAGAAACCTTTTGGTTTCTTGTCTCTTTATACCCGTGACTCCAAGAACAATGATCCACAAATGGTGATACACCAAAACAATAAATGATAATCAAAGTATTTGTCCCAAGATTTCTGAAAACTCTTCTCAACTCCTCAAACTCTTTGCTTCCCCTTTGTTGGAACGGGGCTAGTTCATATAATTTTTGGTACAAATAGCGATAAGGAAGACAAGTGAACAACAACAATGGTAAAGAGTGGTCGTGGAGAGGAGCAAAGTGACTAAAGCGGAGTAAGAGTTAGTTATACTTAGTGGTTAAGATATGTCCACTTTGCGAAGTGGAAAAATTTTGTAATGGTCGCTGAGCCTATAAATATGAGTCGCATTATAATCCTTTGAGAATATCTTATCTTATTTGATTATGTGATCATGCTTTGTATTGAACTTTGGAGGATCGGTTCTGCGGATCCGTATCTCTGTCGATTCTATGATTTGTAAGATGGATTTGATGTATTAATTTTGCTTTTAATGCGAAGGAATGTTTCGTCCATGACTTTGTCTCTCATGTGTTATGTCACAGTTTGATTAGATGTGTATGTCTCAGTTTGATTAGATCTATTATGCTGCATTATGAGTAGATCTGTTATATTATAGTTATGATATGTATCACAGATATGTTAAATATGTTTCTATGATATGGTACTACGTAGATCTGATTAATATGTCGCTTTATGCGATGATGGTATTACGATGTGATTGCTAACTATGTCTATTTCTGAGTTATGCTGCGATTAACTGTTAATAATGCATGTCCTCTTATACCTGCAGAATCTTGGTTCTTGCAGCTCCCTTAGGTGCCTTGGGTGAGACCTGACTCGCTTTGCGAGTGTTGTTGGAAAGGCTAAACCCTTTGTCGGATGGTATATATGGGTGTTTGTGTCGAGCTTTTTTGACATGACGCGAAGTGAACCACTGTCGACAGATCTGTGCCAACAAATGCTTCCATTGTTGGGACACTAGTGCGAGAAGAAGAGGACATGTTGTGAATTCCAAAAAATCTGTAGATCGAGGAATGGTTCAACAAAAAGACATGAGAGTTTTCCGATGAAGAAAATCAGAACCCTGGATGGTTGACAGACCAATGGTTGCAGAAGTACATCTATTCTGATATCCATGAGGTATTTTTTTGTGATTTCCCTATACTGTTGTATGAATGGTTGGATAAACTAACTAATGAGAATAAAAACTTCCAAGGAGGTGAGCTAGAGCATTGGTTTAGAAGGAAGCAATCTAGTGTGGCTCTCAGCACAAGCGGAATATATGGTTGCTTGCTCTGCTAGTTGTGAAGCAGTGTGGCTTTAGAATGGACCCAACTGTGATCCTATGTGACAAACAGAGTTGTACCAAAATGGAAGAGAATCTAGTATTCCATGATAAGTCAAAGCACATAGAGATCTGAATTTCTATATACAAGATATGGTGCAGAAAAGAATTAAAGTTCGAGTTTGTAACAAGTTACCGATGTACTAACCAAACCTATACCTCAAGTAAAGTTTTCCAAGACAAACTTAAAATAGTTCAGAAGGACCCTCCTCGAAAGGGGGAGCGATGTGATCACTTATGATGAGATTGCTCGCATCGACAGTGAGGTCGATGATGTGGATACCTATATTGGTGATGCCGACAGAGAGGTTGGTGGATGGTTCTTAGACAGGGTCTAAGGTGACAAGGGGATTGCATCATCGTTGAACACATGTTCTAAAAGAGAGCCGTAGACGTATGTCTTCAAGAATGAAGTCCTTGGTGGACATGAGGGGATTGGATCATCCCTGCACTTCAGTCCTAAAGAGAGCCGTAGATGTATGTATTTGAGAATGAAGTCCTTGGTGGACATGAGGGGATTGGATCATCCCTGGACTTCAGTCCTAAAGAGAGCCGTAGACGTATGTCTTCGAAAACGAAGTCCTTGGTGGACATGAGGGGATTGGATCATCCCTGGACTTCATTCCTAAAGAGAGCCATAGACGTATGTCTTCGAGAATGAATTCCTTGGTGGACATGAGGGGATTGGATCATCCCTGGACTTCAGTCCTAAAGAGATCCATAGACGTATGTCTTCAAGAATGAAGTCCTTGGTGGACATGAGGGGATTGGATCATCCCTGGACTTCAGTCCTAAAGAGAGACGTAGACGTATGTCTTCGAGAATGAAGTCCTTGGTGGACATGAGAGGATTGGATCATCCCTGGACTTCAGTCCCAAAGAGATCCGTAGGCATGATGTCTCCGAGAATTGAAGATAGGGCTGCATCGTCCCTGAACTAGGTTCAAAATGTACGTGATGGGATTGCATCGTCCCTAGACATGGTGAGGTGTCTTAAAGTGATAAGGACTAATCATACTGTAAGTAGATTGGGATTGCATCGTCCCTAGACATGGTGAGGTGTCTTAAAGTGATAAGGACTAATCATCCTGTAAGTAGATTGGGATTGCATCATCCCTAGACATGGTGAGGTATCTTAAAGTGATAAGGACTAATCATCCTGTAAGTAGATTGGGATTGCATCGTCCCTAGACATGGTGAGGTGTCTTAAAGTGATAAGGACTAATCATCCTATAAGAAGATTGGGATTGCATCGTCCCTAGACATGGTGAGGTGTCCTAAAGTGATAAGGACTAATAATCCTGTAAGTAGATTGGGATTGCATCGTCCCTAGACATGGTGAGGTGTCTTAAAGTGATAAGGACTAATCATCCTGTAAGTTGATTCGAGATTGCATCATCCCTAGACTTGGTGAGGTGTCTTAAAAGGAGAAGGATTGATCATCCTGTAAGTTGATCTGGATTCCATCGTCCATAGACATGAGAGATGTCTTAAATTGAGAGGGATTGATCATCCCATAAGTGGATCAGGATTGTATCATCCTTGGACCTATGTCCTAAAGTGAGAGGGATTGACCATCCCGTAATTGGATCATGTGTGTTGCAGGGTATGCTGCTATGTATTGATTAATGTACTTGTATAGTTGAGGATACTTGTACTTGTATTAGTGAGAATACATGCTTTTGATGATAGATGTATTAGTGAGAATACATGCTATTGATGATAGATGTATTAGTGAGAATACATGCTTTTGATGATAGATGTCTTAGTGAGAATACATGCTTTTGATGATAGATATATTAGTGAGAATACATGCTTTTGATAATAGATGTATTAGTGAGAATACATGCTTTTGATGATAGATGTATTAGTGAGAATACATGTTTTGATGATATATGTATTAGTAAGAATACATGTTTTGATGATAGATGTAATGGTGTGGATACTAATAAATATGATCCAGATACTGTAGATCGAGATGATCCAGATGCTGTAGATCAAGATGATCCAGATGGTGTAGATCGAGATGATCCAGATGCTGTAGATCGAGATGATCCAGATGCTGTAGATCGAGATGATCCAGATGCTGTAGATCGAGATGATCTAGATGCTATAGATCGTGATGATCCATATGTTGTAGATCGAGATGATCCAGATGCTGTAGATCGAGATGATCCCAATGTTGATGATCGTATTATGATGATGCTGATGATCGTGAGGATCCAGATGTTGATGTTGTTATAGCTGTTCGAGTGGTGCAGAAGATAAAGACTCAGTACTGAAGATGTTGATGTTCCAGTATTGAAGATGTTCCAGTAACTGCTTGAGTTACTGATGATGTTGAGGAAGCTTCCAATGATTTATAGATGTATCATGTATGATGTTGATGACTCCTTGCTCATGCAGATGTTGTTATAATATCCTTCTCATTAAGGGGGAGTGTTGAGATATTGTAACTTCAAAGAATATTATATTTGTACTTTATTATTCTGGAGATGTTTCATTCCTCCTTGAAGATCTTATTGTATATTTGGAGATGTTTATTCCTCCGTCGGAATGTGGTAACTTGGGTTATTAGACTTCCCTAGTGGGGGTCGGCCCTGTATGTGTTATGTGGGTCAAATGGTTATTTTATCACCCTAGAGGGGTTGGCCCAGTCAGTTGTAGTGGGGTATTTAACCCATTGGTTAAATACGAGCCTACATGATTTGTGTAAAAGACAAGTCAGAGTAGTGTATAAATAGAGGAGGTGTATTCCTCATTACACACACACTCACTCACTTGAGAGTGGCACACTTGTGGAGGAGAGGTCTGCTATGGAGAAGGAGGAGCTTATGCTCAGGGTTACATCTTTGTATATTGCTGGTCATCTATATTGAGGAAGCTTTACTGGGTTTTCTACCCCATGAGGGTTTCCTAGGAAAAATTTGTGTCTCTTGTGTTTATGCTGTGCTTGTTGTTTCTTCAGTGATCCTGTATATGCTATTATTGTGAAATGGAATGCAATGCTGCTATTTTCTGTCTTAGAATATTAAATCTTAACAGATTGGTGGGACTATTTATAGGTCTCTAGATCACCAAGGCCAATGGAAATCTAGCTGGATAAGAAGGGGAAACCCCTTATCACATGAAAAATACAACAACATTTTTGTGGGAGGGGGTACTATGCTTTTCTTTTTGAGAAAAAGGAAGACCATGATGTCATTTTTAGAGACAGGCCTTATTTTATAAGGCCAAGAGGGATTTATATCAATCGATGGAGCATATATTTTGACCCTGAGAAGGACATCCATTCAATAGTTCTAGTCTAGGTTAAATTCCCACACTTTCCACTACACCGCTAGTTCGATGAAAACTCGGCGGCCACAGGGAAATCATTGGGGAAATATATAAATAAATATGAACCCAAACCCCCAATGTTTTCCTATACTTGAATATGTGTGGAGGTCAACCTACAAAAGGGCCTCCCATAAGCTATAAACCTCTCCATAGATGGAGGGACTCATCTATAGAAGCTCCACTATGAGAAACTCCCCTTCAAATGTAAGTTATGTCACGAATATGGTCACTTTGCAAGAAAATTCTCCAAAACCCAAAAAAGAGAGCCCACCAAAGAGTGGGAAGAAGGTTGGAAACAGGTAACCAAAAAGGGGAAAAAATCCCCAACCATAGCAATGCCTAAAAAACCTCCAGCACGCTCCTTCTCTAATAAATTCCAAGCTTTGTCCAATGTAGAAGAAGAGGAAATGGGTGAGGAGTAGCATGTTTGAATAACATGGGACATTTCGAAAAGATTAAACACATTGAGCAACCACTCACACAAATAGATCGCATATCAACACAATGATGTTTTGCATGGTTAAAACCCTCAAAGAGGGAAATAGCCCATGGTCCCAACCAAATAGCTACTTGAGACAATATATTATACAAAGGAACAAAAAGTTACATATGAGTTTCTCACAATCAATCACAAAGAAAGTGACCCTCCATGATCTTTAAATAGAGATCATGGACCAATCGGGTGCTAATACATGAATCAATGGTCGTTAATATCGAGGTGATGATGAACCATCTGATCACTCTATGTCTAGAACATATCTTGACCATCATATTACATAAGTACAAATGCATACTAATTCATACTTAAAAACACACATTACCTAATGACACATTATACCAAGTTGAACTTAACTAACTCCTAAGTGTCTAAATATCCTAACAAAGTCAAGAAAATGAGGAAGCAAGAATGAACCCCTATAGATTTGTTGAGTAATCATTTTTAGAAGAGATTGGTAAGTAAGGAAATTGCATATCCCTTCTTCCTTCAGAGGTATGTCAGAAAGTTATCACTTCACAGGGAAGTGTGCAAAGTGATCCAAGAGACATTCTAAATTGTCCAAAGGTTAAACAACCCCAAGACAACTCTATTGAAAATACATAGGGGAAAAGAGAAGAAGGAAGGAACAAGGTGGGATCAAATACTAGCAATAAATAATGATGATAGTCTCCTATAATTGTAAGGGCATGGGGGGAAGAAGAAAATGGAAGCAATTAGGAATCTAGTGTTTAAGAATAGGCCCTCCCTTCTCCTTATCCAAGAGACTTAAACAAAGGTTGAAGAATCCTACATTCAACTTCAAAAGCATTGGAAAACTAGTAAAGGATATGTCGTAAGTGTCAAGAGAGCATATGTGGATATAGCTACCCTATGGGATTCAACGAAATACAATTTGGTTAGTCATAAGGTAAAAAAAAATTGTATTCTTACTAAGTTGGAAGACATTGCAAACTTGGAGAGAATCAGTCTATGTAATGTTTGTGAACATTCAAAATGAGAGCAAGATCAAATTTTGGCAATCCGTCATCTCTCTTCGAGACAATGGATTCTCTCATATCAGCATTGTGGTCAGGGATTTTAATGCCATTATTACTCACAGAGAGCATAGAGGTGGAAGTATAGTTTGATACCCCCTCACAGAATGCTTGGAAGAATTCATATTAGTTTTGTATTTGGTGGATATCCTTCCAACAAAGGGAACCTACACTTAGTCAAATAGAAGGTCAGGTACACGACACATTTCAGCTAGAATGGACAGTATCCTCATGCACAACTCTCTCCTACAAAAATGTTATCTCCTTCAATCCAATATTATTCCTTCAGCAGTCTCAAACCATAAACCCATTGCTCTGTCCTTTGAACACCCTAAGTGTTAGATCCCCATCCCTTTCCAGTGGAAAACAACATTGTCTAAAGGAGGAAGAAGTTTAACAGCTTGTCCAAAACATTTGGTCTATTCCCATAAAACGATCATCAAAACTTGTTTGGGAATATAAACTCATATTGGTCAAAGGATATCTAAAATAATGGGAAAAAAATATCAACCACATGATTAGAGAAAAAAAGAGTTATTCACTAAAATAGGTTCCCTTCAAGAACAAATGGAAAGAGTAAGCATCACAAATGAAATCCTTCAAAGGGAAAGCGACCTCAATCTTCACCTGCTAGTTTCCTTCAAGAAAGAAGAGGTGATATGGAATTTAAAATGAAAGGCCTTGTGGCTCAAGGTTGGGGACAAGAGTACCACCTTATTTCATAACCCATCAAAAGCAAGATTGAACATAAATTTCATTAGGGAAATAAGTCATTTGAAAGGAAGGAAAATCATAAGATCTGCAACAATTAAGGAGGAATTCTTTAATCACTTCAAGGATTTGTATATTGAATCTAGAAATGTGATTCTTGGGAAAAAAAATAAAAAGTTAGCCAATGTTTCGGAGTTTTTTACCCCTAAGAATAATAAACGTCTTGACAATCTAATAACATAGTATGAGGTGTTGCAAGCTATTTCGAGTTTGCATCTAGATAAAGCACTTGGTCTGGATGGATTCATAATTAGTGCTTTTAGGGAAATTTGGCATATATTTAAGCCATATCTATGTAAAATTCTAACTTAGACAAGAGGAAAGGATAACATCATAGGGGCTACCAACTCCTCATTTATTTCTTTAATTCCAAAATATTCTTGGCCTTCCTCCCTATTTATATTTTTGGTCGATCCTTTGTAATTTGGCTTACAAGATCATAAATAAAATCCTTGCAAATAGAGTCAAAACAATCCTTCCAAAAATCATTTCAGAGAATCAAGGTGGGTTTCTTTTGCAACAACAAATTTCAGACAACATTATCTTCATCCAGGAAGCCATTCATTTGAATGTTTCTAGAAGAGATCAAGGTGTGGTCACCAAGCTTGACTTAGTGAATTCCTTCGACTAGGTTCGACATAGCTTCATTTATGGATTTCTAGAGTGCATGGGTTTCTTGTCACAAATTATAAAATCCATCCATGCCTACATTGGGAGGTTGTGGATTACTCATTTGGTTAATGGTAGGCCCACTCCCTTTTTCCAGGTCTCTCAATGGATTTGGTAGGAATTCCCTTATCCCATTTCCTATACATCATTATGGTAAAGACTCTCAAAATAAAACTCAATAAAGAAATGGAAGGAAGGAAAATTTTCTATTATTCTTATCACCAATGGAGTCAATGCAATCAACCATGCGTAATTTGAAAACAACACAATATTTATAGGTGGAGATTTAGTTATTAACGCTCAAATATTTAAGACCACCTTAGATTTCTTTATCGAGGATTTTGGAGGGAAGTTCAATGTTGAAAAAATAAAAATATACATCTAGAATCTCTCCCCCACTCTGCTACAGAGGATTTCCCACATCACTCTTTGGCTTTGTCGGGCTTGCAAAATGGTCTTCCTTCAAATATTTTGGCATACCCATTTCGCTCCATAGGGATAAAGCAATAGATTGGCAAGGCATATCTCTCAAATTAAAACCTAAGATTCAAGTGTGGGGAATTCGATGGCCAAATCCATCGAGCAATATTACTCTTATGAGGTCAATCCTTTCTTCTCTTCCTCTTTTTCAATACTCTTCTTCGTTAGCACTAATAGGGATAATGATTTCCCTTGGCAAGGACATAAGGAAATTTCTATGGAAAGACAAAAAATCAACCAAAAGAAATTCCATCTAGTAAAATGGGACATTGTCAAATACCCTAGGGGTAATGGGGGAATAGACATTAGATATCCCAAGCTTATGAACATTGCTATGGGAGTAAAGTTACTCTAGAGGTTATTTTCTAGAAAAAAGGAATGGTTGAAGGAAATACTTCATAAAAAATACATCAAGTGATCGCTACTCCGCTACTTGGACAGTTTTGCATGGGAAGGGAATGAATCTAATATATGGGAGTTGTGTAAAGTGGAAAGAAAGATGATACAAGACAGTTTGTATTGGATCCCTGGTAATGGGAATATGACAAGCATATGGGAGAAAAAATTATGGAAAAATCCCCTCTTTCCAACTGCACTGGATTAGCTGATCTAAGAGTTTGGCTCTCTAAAAATGGCTTCACAATCTCTTGAAATGGGATAGAGTTGGACAATGGCCGAATTGGAGAAAACATGAAATTTTAATCCACTTGTATCATGATTTCAAGATTTTGATTACTTTGCTACAAGGAGAAGCCCCAGTTAGTATTAATATCAAAGATAACATAGGATGGGAAGAAAAAAGTAAATACTTGGTTCAAGAAGTATATGATCATCTAGTTTGATCCCTCCCTCTTCCTCCCTTTTCCAAGATATGGGGGTCAATTTGGCATGTAGATAGCATTTTTAAAGTGAATATCTTTTGTTGGGTGTTAGTTCACGAGAAAATCCTGATAGTAGAGTATCTAAAAAAAAATGCATGGGCCCTACATGGTGTGTTCTTTGTAAGGAAGAGGAGATAGCCAATCATCTCTTCCTTGAGTGCAAATAGTCCTGGTGTGGGAGGCGATACTGGCATATATGAATCTAAAGGTCACATTTCCTACACAAATGGAGCAGGTTCGTCTTGAATTGGAAATAGAATTATCCAAGAACTTTGCAACATAAGCCTTCCTTTGCCAAAAGTTGGGAAAACTTTCCCAAATACATTTGTTGGAAAATATGGACAATGAGAAATAAGGCGATCTTTGAAATGAGATTCATTCTACCTGCCAAAACTGCAACAAGTGTTAAATCTCTCCTTTGTGAGGCCCTCCTTTCTTGAGAGTTAATTAGGCTCATGCAGGAGCCACTAACAAATCCGGAAAGGTTGTAGGCCATAGAATTCCTAGTTGAGATTTGTAATGCCCTTCAAGGTTCATTAAGAGTTGATCAGGAAGCATAATTAAATTAGTTTTATTAGCATTATTTAATGCATTTTTACACATTGAATCATATTCAATAAATTAGCATAAATATGCATGAACAACGATATGAATATAAGAACTCAAATTCATGAAAAAAAAAAACAAATAACAGATTAAATTCACAAGAAAAAATACATGTATATACCAAATTTGATCTATTAATTTTAACCAAAATGGTGAAGAATCTCAACTACAATGAGCCAACTCATTGTCCACCCTACTCCATTGCACCACCCAACCAAGTAGGAGCCTTGTCAACATCCTAGCTCCAAGAAACCTTTTGGTTTCTTGTCTCTTTATACCCGTGACTCCAAGAACAATGATCCACAAATGGTGATGCACCAAAACAATAAATGATAATCAAAGTATTTGTCCCAAGATTTCTGAAAACTCTTCTCAACTCCTCAAACTCTTTACTTCCCCTCTGTTGGAACGGGGCTAGTTCATATAATTTTTGGTACAAATAGCGACAAGGAAGACAAGTGAAAAACAACAATGGTAAAGAGTGGTCGTGGAGAGGAGCAAAGTGTTCGGATATCCACATCATCTATTTCGGGATACATCATCTATTTCAGGATCTTGCATGATCTATTTCAGGATATTATCTATTTCAGGATTCCTATTTCAGGATATGATCTATTTCAGGATTCTGCATGCACAGGCATGCATCCCAGTCACCAGTTTGATGCCTCCAGCACCTTATCCACCTTCTTCTAGTACCCGGGAGCCACCTACCACAGAGTTTTAGCCCTCCTAAGCTGAAAGGCGCCCTCTTCTCACCTACTGCCAGAGAAGGGCGCACTTGTTCACCTACCACTGCAGATTCACTCCAGTTACATTCAGTTAGCTCCGATTCTCCCTGATTTGAGGCTAGTTTCACTCCCGACTGACTGTATCACTTCCGTTTGACCTCCAGTTCGATTAGGTGACTTGTTCTGACTCCAGTTAGCCTCCCATGCGCCCCCACTGAGCCTCCAGATCCTATATCAGTGCTACACACTTCAGTTACATTTATTATGCTCAGTTAGACTCAGATTGACACCTGGATGACTGGTTGTTGTGATTGATGAGTACCACCGATGATTTATGAGGACTCCTAGACAGAGTCAAGCTACTCCATTCAGTGATTCGAATGGCCTACTTAGTCAATTCGAATTGCTCATTGACACAATTAGATTGTAACAGTTTGTATTGTAATTCATTCACCCTTTCTGGGATAGAGAGCACTGCTGCATGTTTTGCACAGTTTTGCACCATTTCTTCTATGTTCATCTGTTGTGACTGATTTATTTGTCCATTAGATCTGCTGTGACTAACTTTACATGGTATCAGAGCCATTGCAGGGACAAGATCTCTTTTCTACAGGTGTTTATACAAGAAGATTTGACTGAATTGCTAAAAATTGCAATAAGTTTGGCATGAGATATCTCAAGGGCATTCGCTCCTGTGCATGCAAAGCTTGAAAATTATTCCAATAACACTCCAGAAGCTTGAGTTACCACATAATTCCTGGATTTGATACATTGGACCCATTCAACATTGCTTGAAATCCAATCCCAGGTGTGATGCAACTCTCAAAGGGTGGATTGTTCGACCTTATTGTGGTTGTTTTGATGTGATTTGCAGGTTTCTTACTTCCTCCATGTGCATTCGCTAATGCAAAGATGGAGACTTCTTCTTCACAAAATATTCTTACTCCATTCAACTATGATGAATGGAAACCAAAGATGATTGCATTCTTGAAGAGACAATGTCTTTTTGATATGTGCATTGGTAATACAAGAGATTTTGATTCCGATGAAGAGGAGAATGATTGGCTCAATGATTGTGATAGAGCTTTTGGAGCAATATGTCTTGCTATGTCTCCTTATATGCACTACCTCATTAAGACTGCTGAAAATCCAAGTGATCTATGGGTCCAACTTGACAGAGAATTTGGAAAGCAGGAAGAAGAGGATCATGCTAGTCTTTTGGGGAACAAGCTCAGTGAGATCTCCTTATGTGTTCTTTCCGATCATGTGTTGGCCTCAACAATTGTTCAAGATGAAGAAGAAACTGTAGATTCAACACTCATTCTCTCAAAGTCTTCTATTTCGAATTCTGAGCAAGATAAACAAGCTCATACTCTAGATTCCGAAGAGGTTCTTGAATCCTCTCTTTCACATGAGTTTGTCGGCATGCGGAATAATGATCTACTTGATGTTTTGGAGGTAAAATCTGATTTTGGAGGTGAAGCATTCGCCCTCCTTGATTGCATGCCTTCTATAAACTTATGTTCTATCATTTGCAAAGTTTCTCAGAGTTTTAATGAAGATGAAGAGCACTACCATTCGCTTGAGTTCAATTCTCATGCACTTTTTGTTGTTTTTGGTTTTGATCTCACCCTTGTTGGTTCAAAGGAGATCTCAAGAAACCATTCATCTATTTTTGGAGCTGATTTAACTTCTATTGATAAGAAGTTCAAGTTTCAAGATCTATTTGATCCGATTGGAGCTATTCCTACCTCACTTGGTTCGAATCACAGGTTCCAGGATCATCCTCATATTTTCAGATTTGTTCTCACCATTTTCGGTATGAAGAGCAAGTTCATAAAGTCTCCACATTCGCTTGCATCCACTGATGGAGAATTCAAGCACATGTTTTTGGAGCATATTCCATTTACTCCCAAGAGTAAGATACCTCCAGACATATCTATTTGAGTTTGGAGCAGTTAAATCTTTTGGTGTGTTACAGTTCATTTTGAGGGGGGGTATTTTTCCCATGAGGTTTTCCCCATTTCCTCGGTTTATTTACTGTATTAGTTTGGATTATTATTGTATTGGGGTGACCTTTGGTCTTAGTTACCAGGGCCCCACATTATTTTAGTTGGCACATCATAGTCTAGCTTGAGGGGGGGTGTTCGGATATCCACATCATCTATTTCGGGATACATCATCTATTTCAGGATCTTGCATGATCTATTTCAGGATATTATCTATTTCAGGATTCCTATTTCAGGATATGATCTATTTCAGGATTCTGCATGCACAGGCATGCATCCCAGTCACCAGTTTGATGCCTCCAGCACCTTATCCACCTTCTTCTAGCACCCGGGAGCCACCTACCACAGAGTTTTAGCCCTCCTAAGCTGAAAGGCGCCCTCTTCTCACCTACTGCCAGAGAAGGGCGCACTTGTTCACCTACCACTGCAGATTCACTCCAGTTACATTCAGTTAGCTCCGATTCTCCCTGATTTGAGGCTAGTTTCACTCCCGACTGACTGTATCACTTCCGTTTGACCTCCAGTTCGATTAGGTGACTTGTTCTGACTTCAGTTAGCCTCCCATGCGCCCCCACTGAGCCTCCAGATCCTATATCAGTGCTACACACTTCAATTACATTTATTATGCTCAGTTAGACTCAGATTGACACCTGGATGACTGGTTGTTGTGATTGATGAGTACCACCGATGATTTATGAGGACTCCTAGACAGAGTCAAGCTACTCCATTCAGTGATTCGAATGGCCTACTTAGTCAATTCGAATTGCTCATTGACACAATTAGATTGTAAAAGTTTGTATTGTAATTCATTCACCCTTTCTGGGATAGAGAGCACTGCTGCATGTTTTGCACAGTTTTGCACCATTTCTTCTATGTTCATCTGTTGTGACTGATTTATTTGTTCATTAGATCTGCTGTGACTAACTTTACACAAAGTGACTAAAGCGGAGTAGGAGTTAGTTATACTTAGTGGTTAAGATATGTCCACTTTGCGAAGTGGAAAATTTTTGTAATGGTCGCTGAGCCTATAAATATGAGTCGCATTGTAATCCTTTGAGAATATCTTATCTTATTCGATTATGTGATCATGCTTTGTATTGAACTTTGGAGGATCGGTTCTGCGGATCCGTATCTCTGTCGATTCTATGATTTGTAAGATGGATTTGATGTATTAAGTTTGCTTTTAATGCGAAGGAATGTTTCATCCATGACTTTGTCTCTCATGTGTTATGTCACAGTTTGATTAGATGTGTATGTCTCAGTTTGATTAGATCTATTATGCTGCATTATGAGTAGATCTGTTATATTATAGTTATGATATGTATCACAGATATGTTAAATATGTTTCTATGATATGGTACTATGTAGATCTGATTAATATGTTGATGTATGCGATGATGGTATTACGATGTGATTGCTAACTATGTCTATTTCTGAGTTATGCTGCGATTAACTGTTAATAATGCATGTCCTCTTATACCTGCAGAATCTTGGTTCTTGCAGCTCCCTTAGGTGCCTCGGGTGAGACCTGACTCGCTTTGCGAGTGTTGTTGGAAAGGCTAAACCCTTTTTCGGATGGTATATATGGGTGTTTGTGTCGAGCTTTTTTGACATGACGTGAAGTGAACCACTGTCGACAGATCTGTGCCAACAAATGGTTCCATTGTTGGGACACTAGTGCGAGAAGAAGAGGACATGTTGTGGAATCCATAAAATCCGTAGATCGAGGAATGGTTCAACAAAAAGACATGAGAGTTTGCTGATGAAGAAAATCAGAACCCTGGATGGTTGACAGACCAGTGGTTGCAGAAGTACATCTATTCTGATATCCATGAGGTATTTTTCTGTGATTTCCTTATACTGTTGTATGAATGGTTGGATAAACTAACTAATGAGAATACAAACTTCCAAGGAGGTGAGCTAGAGCATTGGACCCCGAAACTGATCCAGCAATTGACTCGTGTTAACAATAAAGATTCAAGGGTTGTTGACATCGGGGTGGATAGCATTTTGGAAGGGTACATTACTGAGTTTTTTGTCGATGCAGTTAGATCATACAGTGACGCAGAAAGGAAGTTATTTAAAGGACCTAGAAGAAGGTACCTATTGGCGTTACCATTGTGGATCAAAATGTTCATTTGTGAGAAGGGAATATTGAAGATTAACTCCGACGAGTAAAGATCTAGTGTGCGGAGGTTGTGGGTACTGCGCAGATGTGGGATAGATTGATGCAAGGTATATGGAAATGAGCTACGATGAAATTGTAAGGTAATTCATGGAATATTATGGCTGCTTGAGAAGTGGGGTGATGTTCCAGCCGGAGAAAAAGAGGAGGACTGAGATATAGAGAGAGAGTCCTAGAGAAACCAAAACAAAGGACTGTGAAGTGGTGACACAGGGGGCTATTGGGATATTTAAAACCCATCCATTTCATTTAATACCTTAGGATAGCATTATTGATCTTTTTTTATTAATTCCTAGGTGTTAGACTAGGTAGTTGGCTAAAATACCCATTGTGTGAATCACAAGTCATCTTGGTGTTGACCACAAGCATCCTAGACTCACCTGGGCGCATTTATGAATATTCTGGATAATATTTGATTTGATTCTAGATTATTTTATCCAATCCAAGAATAGAAATGCACCTTACTTCTTTTTACTGATTTTTACCACTTTTTGGTGAAAGGTGAAAGCTAGTTGGCTAGTTTTAGTTGTTTTTTGGCCAACTCATCTTCCATGATGTTTCCTCCTTCCAAATTATATATTTAGAATTATTTTCCATCACACATCACCATCTAATAACTACTTCACAAATTCGTGAGCTTTGGAGGTGACTTGGAAAGCACTCTTTCCACCTAGGGGGGTTTTACATAGAATTAGTAAGCCGGCTTTTGTGAGGATTCAAATGGAATATTTTCTTTTCAAATATCTAATGTAATGTTATATATCTATATCAATTTTATTTCCCAAGCTTGGATGATGTAAATTATTCAATAGAGATATTCTGTTTGCATCATACTTGACTATTTTTCAGTGTTCTTGGCTAGTTTTGTGAGATAATGAGTGAGAGGATGAAATTTATTGATCAGATCTTGGTGTGAACTAAATTTCACATGCTATCAGAGATATCAAGATATTATTTTCTCCTTCTATTGTATTGCAGGATCCAACTAGTCTCAAGAAGGGCGCATTCAGTCATCCACATGGCGCATTCATTCACCTAGAGAGAGAAACTGAGGATCTAGGGGCGCACCTACACCACTCCAAAATATATTTCAGAGCTTCCATGGATCATTCACATCATATTATCCTCACTCCATTCAATTATTTTGACTGGAAGGTGCAAATGTAGATCCTGTTGAGGAGCAAAGGCCTCTGCAAAGTGACTATGGTAATTGAAACTGAGCCTACCTCAACAATTGAGAAGGAAAAGTGGCACAATATAAGAGATGAATCCTATGGTATCTTGTGTCTCATCACATCTAGGGATCTTTTATTCCATCTATATGGTCTTATCACTCCAAGTGAATTTTGGGAGAAGCTCCAAGACTTGTTTGGCAAGATAGATGAATTAAGAGGCCACCAACTAGATAATGAACTATTTTCATTAAGTCCACATAATTTTGAGAACCTTCAAGACTTCTTCTCAAATTTCAATTCACATGTTCTTCAATTGAAGCAAAGTGGAATTGATAAAAATTATGATCAATTGATCTTGGCCATCCTCTCCAAGCTTGGCCTAAATTACTCAGTCTTTGTTTCTAGCTTTCATGCTACAAGAAAGGAAGTTCGAAACTGGAAGAATCCTACTCTATCATATTTCATGGAATATCTTAAACAAGAACAAGACAAGTTGGTCTTGATGGGACCAATAAAAAATCCATCCAAATATCATTGTTTAGCTGCCGTAGATTCAAAGAATTCGAAAGTCAAGAAGAAGGGCAATTTCAAGAATCCCACTGATAAGAAGAAATACAAATAGCAAGTTCATCAAGACTCCTCGAATTTCAAAAGAAATCCAAATAAGAAGAAAGAGAAGGCTACGTGCACCTATTGCAATAGGGGCTTTCATCCTGAGAGATCATGCATGAAGAATACCATTGATCAAATGGCTCAACTCCTTGAGAAAGAAAATATCCCTCTTCCTGAGAGCGCAAGAAGGAAGGAAGGAGGACATAATTCTTAAGACAAGGAGTGATTGCATGCTTTGATGGAAAGCACATCCAAACCTACCTCTTTCATCATAGATTCTGGAGCTTAAAGGAACATGTTGTCTACAATAGATATATTTTCCTCTCTTGATTCTTCTAGTGCTCCAACCATTGTGTTGGTTGATGATTCTGAAACTTCATGCAAAGGTAAAGGCAGTATTGATCTAGATTTTGGTTCATTCATTAATGTGTTGTATGTTCCAAGACTGTTTGATGGACAATCTACCAAGAACAGACTCGAGTCCTAATCTCCCTAACTTAATACAAGTCTAGAACAAATAGGACAGAACATAGAATACTTTCCTAGATCTGATTAGAGATCGAGTAGATAGATGCTTTGCCTTTCAGATCGCCGATCCTTTCTCCTTGATTTTTTCTCCAAGCTTGATGGTCTTCAGATCTCAACAGCAAAACCTATCAAGACAACATAGTACAAAAAAATTAGTGAAATGCACCTAAACAATAATAGATCTAAGTAAGTAGTTAAGCAGGAAAACTACACAAAACATCATCAATGCAATGAGATTTGGTGGAAAGCATTTATAGTACTGTATAAAAGGGAAAGCACATAGAAGGAAGTGATTACAACCAATGACTTAATGTAGCAATCCTTCTTTGATCAAGCCAATGCCAAAGCCTCCAAAGGGATGATGGATCTCTCAAGGGATGAGTAGAGATCTCTCCTAAGCTAATTTCACCAACGTCTAGATACTATAGAATTCCTCCCTTTGGAATAGGAATGAACTTCACTTATATAGGACTAAGAGGATAGGATAGGTTGATATATGGTAGGAGAGAGATATGGAATCTCACCCAAGGGATAGGGAACCAAATTCCAGCTCCCCTAAAGGCTAGGGATAGGGATTCACATCACTCTCCTTCGAGAATGGGCTCAAAGATTCTCTTTTATACAACTAACTAACATTGTCGTAGGCTGCATTAGGACAACCTGCGACGTCGTAGGTCACACAAGGGTGAACTACAACGACCTTTAAAAGTAGGTCATTTAAGCCCTCAGTCATGGGAAACTTCAGGGATGTATACACTGAGTCTCAGGGTAGCAATATTTAGGTGTAACAGAATGCCCCCCAAAGCATGAAGTTATTGAAAATGGACAGGTGAAATTCTTTGACAGAAGGAATGGCAATGGACTTGTCGAACGAAGGATACTGGTGTAGTACAACTGACTCTAAGTACACAGTCTCATATGACTCACAACATGGTTGCTGACCAATACAATGCAGATCCATGGTAGTAATGACCGAGTGAACACAATCATGGCTACTAGACACAAGCGTAGATCCATGATGAGATGATAACACAGCCACAACCAATACAAATGTGGATCCGTGTAATATGACTCAAAACAATCTCCATTGCAGCCTGGGTAAAACATGACTCCCTAGGGTATTCAAGCCGAACCTGCAATGATATGAATCTATCCATGTGATTACAAATATCTTGATGTCGAACATGGTAGAAACCACTTGATTACCGATCATTGATGTATACTGTTAAAAGGCGTGAAGGAAATCACCATTAATTTCAATGATTCCCAAGGTATCATAGTACATATCGTCAAGCGCGAATAAATGAGTTGAAGTCGAATGCTTAACGAAATCTTTCAATCAAGAGTCAATGATGTAAACTCATGTTGAAAGCAAGGTAACCTGCCATTGAGGCATGCAAGCCCAAGGTAGTCGATTGGTTTCTAGATTCAATCCTTGGATGATGATTTGAAGTCAACAAGGATGAATCCATCAAAGGAAGGCAATTATGAATCCCCCATCATCGACACAAAACATGAAAACAGATGTTTGGAGTAGATCGGATGGTACAGTAACATATAGGACTAACTCAGAGTAGACCGACATGGTGGATGGTGTACTGATTGTAGATAATGAGTGGTGAAAGTATTCTTGAACATGGCATGGCATGACTTGGCAGTATTGACATGACAAGTATGACACCGACTCCTAATGAAACTGATGGTGGAAGTATTCTTTGGATGACCCAAAGGAGTAACAAGAATCAGGAAGTAGGAAAAATTCCAGGACAAACGGATGATCCAAGTGCAGTATGCAAATGCAAATGAGTGCCATGTTCAAGAACAGGTACTGCCACTAATAAAGGTGTAACATAAAAGCTTTCCTTTTTCCCCATCATGAATGATGAGTGCCTCATGTGTTTTCTACGAGCTTGATGAGGGTAACCAGATGCTCAATATAGCTCACCTCATAGATGAGTCCAATCCCAAATGTTTTCCGAGCCTGGGAGCGGAGGGGTTCGTCCCATGACGGGCCCTTCAATGTTAGATTTTAACGAGTCCATAGAAGGTAAACTCGGTCGTCATTTCATGTTTAGAGAGTCTGAAAAGAACTAAAGAAGACTCCAATGGTCCTTTTTTGTAAATTTAGCCTTGTTGCTCGAAGAAGGGTAAAACAACGTGAGAGAGGACTCTTCCAGTCATGATTGGATCAAGTATACCTTTTTCGTAAATAGTGCCCCCTGGTCCGAAAAAGGGATAAACTATTGCCAGGGAGATGACTCTTCAAATACTTTAGAAAGCGTGAACATGACAAGTTTGCTTGGCTATATTTTCGTATTTTGAGATCCTGAAAAGAGCTTAAAGATAGATTCCGGAGGGGTTCTTTTTCCGTAGGAGTTTAACGAGCCCGAAAAGGTGATAAATCATAACTCGGTGACTTATTCTCATGGTTTTAAGAGCACGAGAAAGAAAAAAGAGTAAGCTCGTCAGCATTAAACAATTGAAATCTAACGGATGAAAAATAACAACAAAACTATTCAATGGGTTGTTCATACTTGAGATAATCGCTACGATGTGAAAATGACACAAAGGGAACACTTAACGTCTCCTGCATGCTTGAAAACTAGGTCAAACAGTCAACCAAGAATTCAAATGTAGTAAAAATGATCCAAACTATAGCAAATAACCCATAGAGCATCTAAATTTGAAAAAGAATATTCCCTTCTATTTATAAAATAAAAAAAATAACCAAATATAGTTACAATTGTTTATTTGCCAAATTGGGGAGAAGAAAGTGCCATTTGGAGCAGAAATCCATTTGTCGATTTTCGGAGCTATGAGTGGCCATTTCACGAACCGTTCGGAGCAGGTAAACCTAAATCTCAACCAACATCTTTCTAGTGGTTTACAATTTCATTTCTTGTCCATTTTTTTTGTTTTTTGGGGTTGATTTGTGAGGGATTTTTGTGCCCTCATGGTGTCATAGGTCTCCCTTACGGGAACTGCGACGAACTCAGGTCGTCGCAAAACCATAAAGGCATCTTGCGACGATGTCACCCTATCTACAAAGACAGGGTGCGACAGCGGAAACGTCCATCTCACAAATCAAACCCAAGCCACGAGAAAATTTTTTGATGGTTTGGGTGAGCTCTAATGGTGTTTAAATGCTTCCTTTGATAGGTTTGTGGCCGCCAACATGGTTCTAGAATGGTGCAAGCATGAACATGAGGTGGAAGATGTGCAAGAAAAAAATGATCCAAAGTGTGTGGAGGCATTGAGGAATTGTGGGCTACTGAAGTTCTTCCAGGTCCAAGGAATGAGGGCCCAAGTCCTACTACTGGAGCATATGCTTTAGAGTTGGGATGCATCGCAATATTACTTCATGATCAGAGAGCATATATTGACTATAGATGTTGATGACATCTATTTCTCGATAGGATTATCCCGGAGGGGGGATAATGTATCACTCACTGGATCACGAGGGAGTGATCGGATGGTAGATGACTTGACTTCCCAACACTATACTCCACATGCCCGTGCCTCTAGTGGGAATATTCCCATTAAAGAGGTGTGATATCATCCATTGCATGCTATAATATTCACCACAGTGAGGATAGCAGAGAGCCAAGTAGCTCACTTGGATACGAAGTACCAAATGTTGTATGTGAAGGACTGTATGTCTCCAAAGGTGTTCAACTGGTGTGAGGGACTCCTCACCAACCTTCGAGCTCAGTTGACCAAGTGTCAGCGTGGAGAGCTCAAGCAGTTCGGGTATGGATCAGTAGTGATCTCATTCTTGTTGGAGTGGGTTCCCCTCTTACGCCCACAGGTGAATTTGGATGATAGGGATCTCAGGGATCCACACATGGCTCGATGGACGGAGGTGATGGCCTGCCATGGTGGCGGGGTTTCGATCATCAGATATGGTCTCGGATTCTTCACCTGGATGGAAGTCCAGCTACTCATGATTGATGACTATCCGTACAGTGGTACGGATTTTAGGGAGGATCCAAACCTAGTGCTGCCTGAGGGAGTAGAGTGGGGAGAGATCAGTAATAACAATGACCCTTGTACTTTTTCATTTTTTGTATTTATAAAAAATTTTGGATTGTGCTGATGAGTTAATAACATGTGTGTGGAGATGTGGGTCCTTCACGAACGGTGGGAGTTTCACTACTCGCGAGGAGAGGAGAGGCACCACCAGTATCCCTAGCCATGCATGATGCCATCATGGAGATGGAGGACGTCTATGAGAACCTTACCAGGTTGACATTGGGCATTCCAGATGCAGCAATACATGAGTTACCGAGGCCCATGCAAAGGTACACAGTTGGTGTGACCTTGCGTTTCAGTGAGCTTCTCCGCAAGGTAGCGAGAGTGGTAGACTTCTTCCACGGTCAATAGGCGAGAGCTACGAGACCTAGGGGTGCACGGGCTAGGCATTAGGCCTTATGCTATTATGTATGTACTGAGAGTTGTGAGCCTCAAATTTTGTACTACTAAAAGCTATCAAGCTTCATATTTTGTATAGACTCACTGAAAGCTATCGTGCTTCAAATTTTTGTATCAGCACTATGTTATCTTGATTATATATATATATACAAACATTTTGGAGGCTTTATACATTTATGTTTGATATAAGATCTTGTTTATGTGTTTGATTATGTGATGAATTATTTACATGTTATGTCTACTTTTACGGTTCATGAAAATGCTCATGTGTGTGCAATGTACCAATCTAAGATGAAGTTGGCCATGGAGTCAGCAACTGTGTTCACGTCTCGTGGAATGTGGAAGTATTGAATGGATTCGAAGGACCTTTCCAGAAGAAGAACTCATATGTAGAGACATAGTAGGGTAGGGTCACGGATGGTGTAAACCCAGATAAGATGAGATACCACCAGTTGAGAATCCAAATGGATGACAACGTGGTCCATACCCAAAGAAATAGCATCGATTAGGGTTCCAATGACTACTTGATATTCCGCAGCATTGTTGGTTGCGAAACCTAGACACATTCCTCCTGAGCTGATGAGCTCACCAGTAGGTGAATAGAGCTCCCAGGCTGATAAAGCAAGGTTGCGGGTGTGTCGGCTGGCGCCATCTGCAAATCCATAGCAAGTTGCCATCTGCACACGCAGACAGAACATGGTATAAGTAACGAAACAAGACCTAATCACGCAAAAAATCAAAGCATCACACCACACAAAATACACGCCATGCACAATATATACAAAGTACTTATGCATGAAAGACTCAGGCATAGTACCTCTTCAGGTAAATCCCATTGCGGGGTTCACCTAAAGATATCTCGTCATAGTCTTCAAGCTTGTAGGATCCCTTCTCTAAGACGCATTTCACTACGTAGGGTCCATGCCACATTGACTCAAACTTTCCTGCCCCCAGCTTATCATGTCTTTGGTCGTATGTAAGGACCAAATCACCTTCTCTATAGATGCGAGGTTCTATCGACTTGTCATACTGCACTTTGATGCATTTCTTATGAGCCTCATTAGCAAGAGCGGCATCGTGGCGAGTCTCGTTGAGTTTATCTAGGTAGAGGAAGCATTCTTCCTCAGCAGTAGTGATAGGGAGAAGTTCAACTGTGAGTTTGAGGGACGGAATCTTGCACTCAATCGTTAGGACAGCCTCCAATCCATAAACTAATTGGAAGGGGGTAAATCCAGTGGCGGTCTTAACGGAAGTTCGAGAAGCCCATAGTGCGGAGAAGAGCATATTATGCCAGTTGGACTTGTGCGTACCTACAATAAGTTTTTTGGACCCAAAATACGACGGCATATATGTCGAAGTTTCTACATCTTGCTGTCAGCCATCCAAAAATCTCCATTTTTTTTAAACATCAGTCTAAATTCACCTGAAATCTGATAGTAGGACTTCCTGTCAGATATCCGATACACCCAACCGATGAGCCGGTCGTTGGTTAACCGCTCATTCAACACTTAATTTAAATTCAGATATATTAGACGTGGACGTCGGATCATTGACAACTATTCAATGCAAAAAATGTCTGCCATTCGACGTTCTTAGCCGTCGGTGGTATGGCAGGAACGTCGGATACCATAGCCATTGAAGTCGAATATCTGGCGACAACAGAATGTAAAAATGGAAGCCCTCCGATGTACTTAGCCATTGGTGGTATGGAAAGAACGTTGGATACCATAGCCGTTGAAGTCATATATCTGATGCCAAAGGAATGTAAAAATGCCTGCCATCTGACATTCTTAGCCGTCGGTGGTATGGCAGGAATGTCGGATACTGAAGCCGTTGAAGTCGGATATCTGACGACAGAAGAATGTAAACATTTCTGCCATCCAATGTTCTTAGCCGTCGGTGTTATGGCAGGAACATCAGATACCATAGCCATTGACGTCGGATATCCAACGCCAGTAGAATGTAAAAATGTCTGCCATCTGACATTCTTAGTTGTCGGTGGTATGGCAGGAACGTCGGATACCATAGCCGTTGAAGTCGGATATTTGACGACAACAAAATGTAAAAATGGGAGGCATCCGACGTTCATAGACGTCAGTGGTATGGCAGGAACGTCAGATGGATTAGCCATGGATATCAGATCCCTGACGACCATTCAATGCAAATATGCCTGCCATCTAACGTTCTTAGCCGTAGGTGGTATGGCAAGAACATTAGATACCATAGCCGTTGAATTCGGATATCCGACGACAACAGAATGTAAAAATGGAAGCCATCTGACATTCTTATCCGTCGGTAGTATGGAAGGAATGTCGGATACCTTAGACCATTGAAGTCGGATAATCGATTACAACAGAATGTAAAAATGGAAACCATTCGACGTTCTTAGCCATCGGTGGTATGGAAAGAACGTCGGATGGCTTAGCAATGGAAGTTGGATAACCGACGTCATTATGGAATTTAAGAAAAAACAATATTATGTTTTGATCAAATTTTTAGGGTGGGTCTTATTAATTAGAGATTGTTGTTTACATGAAGGTCTCATAAAAGTCTGGGTAGGAGGTAGAACTTGTGGGTGATTCAAAGTTGACTCTTCATCCTTGTCATTTGACATCTATACGAGTCTAGCTGCGGTTACCACTAATTCAATCACTTCATCCTATGTGAAGGTGACGCCCTTGAGGAAGGTCATATGATAGGGGGAGTAGTTGAATCAAATGAAATAAAAGCAACTTGATGATTGGAGGATTTTCTTTTATGAATTTACTAGATATAATTGACAAGTATGAGTTCAAGTATGACCTATGAGTTCAAGTATGAGTTCAAGAAATATGGCACAAATTATATTCATCAATTGGTATTGAGTGATTGGTAGCATCCAGGGTAGTAAGCTATGCCTTATGGAAAAAATAGTAGCATTTCTCTCAACTCTAATGTGAAAAGTGTGGATCAGTAAGCATATACATGGAAGCCTTAAAATTGTTCAAAGAATGAAGAATGTTGAAGGAGTTAGTGGACAAAATCGGGATTGCTAGAATTTATCGATGCAAGGAAGACATCGTCAAATTGAATATTACACATCTCTAAGTGCTCAGCATGCTATAACATAATTGGAGAACGTCAAATTAGTTTTCGGTAAGGATAAAGTGGACAAGCTCGGGCTTGTTACTCTTGGCAAAAGGAAGCTTCAATGAAGCAATGTACTAGATATTGTTGAAGATAATATCCTTTCAGCTTGATTTGACAAGAAGTATGACTGAGAAATGATATGATTGATAGGGGGAGTATGGAATGATGATGCATGCTTACCTTTTATGAATTTACTAGATAGAACCTTGTTGAAGTTTGAAGTAACATAAGGGGGAGCATTTTAGCATGAAAAAACCAGTAGCAAAATTTTGATGAAGATGGAAAGGTACAAGGATAATTTACAAGACACAATATCAAGCTCAATCAATAGGTGGAGTAGTTGAAGCAAATGAAATTTTACTTCATTTTCTTCAACTACTCCCGCTATCATATGAACTTCTCCCACCGTATCCAAGTCTTACCTTGATTTCAAGAGGCGACTGTGAAGACGAACTGTCATAAAGCATCGTTTCATATATCTATGGTTTTCTCAAAACTCTAGAATGAACATAAAGAGGATTTCCACGGTAATATATTCCATCCAAACCTATTAAGTGCACTTTTACATCAGCAATATTGTCGTCTTCGAACTCTGGCAGCTCTTTGGCCATTTTCACCCTGTAAATTGAAGGATTCCTGCAAACACAAATCATTATGTTACGCGAACTTCTTTCAGGGATTTGTTACATTTGCTTCTAATATCTTCATCGCTTTTTTACAAGAATATTACTGACCTAAAAGTACACTTGATAGGTTATCATGGAACAAATTACCGTGGAAATCCTCTTTATATTCATTCTCGAGTGACTTGATATTAACAATCCCCATTATCGCAAGGGCATACATAAAGTTAACAAAGGAAAATAAAGAAAACATATGAAGGGATACATAAAGTTGACAAAGGAAAATAAAGAAAACCTATAATTTGCATCGAAAAAATAACAGAGTACGAACTGAACTGAGGAGATTCGAACCTACAACCTATGTCTATTCCCAAGGCTACCACCTTCAAGCCTGATCTTATCAATCAATTCCCATCGCCATTTCCTCTCATACGACGTCCCACAACCATTTTTCTCGACACCCAGTACTCTTCATTCATTCTACATGCATTTCACTATGAAACCGTCTCAGATTCTCACTGTGTTTCCCTCAATTAGTTTCTCAATTCAATATTACCCACGCCCGTTGTCCAAGGAGTGTTTCTAGCGGTGACGATTCATGGTATTATGTTTCCCTTCAGATGCAATATGGAAAACTCATAGTTCACTGCGAAGGTTTGTCTGACAAATGTGACGGTTTGGGTTCCGTTACCTAGAGCAATTCCTCAAAGTGTTCCTAACGGAACCAATGTTATGGAACCCAAACCATCACATTTGTCAGACAAACATTCGTATTGAACTTTGAGTTTTTCATATTGCAGCCGAAGGGAAACATAATACCATTAATCCTCACCATTTCCAGGTTGAAACTCGAGACCGCTAGAAACACTCCTTGGATGACGGGTGTGGGTCATGATGAATTGAGAAACTAATTGAGGGAAAATGCAGTGAGAATTTGAGACAGTTGCATAGTGAAATACATGCATAATGAATCAAGATTGAAGGTGGTAGCATGTTGTCTCCCACGGTGAAATGCATGCAGAATGAATCAAGCTACTTGAAGGTGGTCTCCCATTGTCATCTACACTTCAATCTTGAAGGTGGTAGCCTTGGGACTAGACATAGTTCACAGGTTCGAATCTCCTCAGTTCAGTTCGTACCCTATTATTTTTTCGATGCAAATTATATGTTTTCTTTAATTTCCTGTTTTCTTTAATTCCCTAGCGTAAGAGGAGCCATTATGGGCAAGTTGCATCCCTAAAAAATGATGAACATTGACAACAAGCAGCATGTTTCTAATTTTTGTTGGTGTATGCTAGATTAGTTTCAAATATCATGCTTCAGAAGCCAGGCTTCAATGTTAAATATACCATTTTGGAAGGGTTTAATGTGAGGTTAAGGATTTTGATTGCAAGGAAATTAAAGAGAAGGTTAAGGATATTGATTCCAATGCATCATTTACTCAGCCTTTGAAGTTGTGGAAACTCGAAATTGGTTATGAGGAGAAACCAAACATCACAACAAGCTCCAAGAAATTGTCAAAATTTAGATGACATGCGAGTGGGTTGTAGAAAGCCAACATCGTAGCCATTCATTGAGCTCCTCTCTGTTTCGAGAATAATTTAACATTCTCTACTGAATAGGACCAACCACGTGAAGGTGGAAGCTCTTATGGACCCTCTCCGCCCCCCCCCCCCTCGCATCACTCTCAATTCCCCATACCCAATGCATGTACCTAAAAAAAAATTACATGCAAATTCATACATAATTCATCATGAAATTTCATCTACTATTCATTCAATAAAGGCTAACATTCATTAAACCATTGTTTCATTCAGTCAACACATTCATTCAATAAACCATTCATTCATTTAGTCAACACATTCATTCAATAAAAGCTAGCATTCAATAAAGGTAACAGTTTACTACACTAAAACATTAAACCATTAAACCATTCATTCATTCATTAGGCCAAAAATCATGGACGATATATTATTATAAAAATGATTAGACGACATTTTTCCAGTTACTTATTTTTAGTTTTTCTTCTCTTATGTTTTGCCAATAATTGTATAATAGGACCATCTTGATATGGAATTTCTCCTCCAGTTCTTGGTTCTTCATCAAGATCTTGTTGTGATGTTTGCATCCTAGAGTGCTGATCCAGACGTGGATTTTGCGGCAAGGGGTTCGGATTTGCTGCAACAATGTGAAAATGTTACATCGTTATATTTTTCTATTGTAATGACAAGTATTTCATTTAAAAAAAACATTACAAAGGTGTTTTTTAACCTGCTGTGGCCACATCATGTTGTTCATGTTCTTGTCCAAGATCAACCTGTACAGTTTCACCCTCTACATGCTCTGCAGTTGAAATATGGTGAACTATAACTAATGTTCACAATTTGCAATGCTATATATAAAATTGTAGCATATGAATAAATTATTTACCAGGATTCGAAGCATGATCTTCTATTTGTTGTTGTCCCTCCTCGATATTACGGGGATCATTTCTTTCCTGCTCAAAACAAAGTCAATATTTTGTGTCAAGTATTTATAACGAATAGGTTGCACAAGCAATAAATATTCATTAAACTATATAGATTTTATATACCTGTGCACCGGATGGATTGGTACCAGAAGACTGTGTTTTCCCAGATAATCTTTTTCGACGTTCAACAACAGCTCCAAAGCTATGCTGGAAGCCAAGCTTCATGTCTTCCACAGTGGGATGTTCATTGAATCGGTCGGCCTGCATATTTTCATAACGTCGTTAATTAACATTTTGCGGTGCAATAAAATGAAAAATAATTTGCAATTTATTATTTCTATGCATTATTGGTTTTTCGAAACTTACAAATCGTGCTGCCAAATTTGAATAACCACCAGGCCCAAGCTTGTGCTAGCCTATTTTTTCTAGTCTTACCTTTGTGGCCTTTGAAGTGTCTGACAGCCTATGCAAGTGTTAAAATACGTTAGATGTTCCAAATCCGATATAGAAATCAATAATAATAAGGTTTAGAATTACATTGCGAAAAGTATTGCATACCCCCCTATGCCTGGTGGTATCTTTCCTTCTTTTCTTTGAGCCCTCTCCTTTCCATCGTCCACTAGATCTTTCCACTCCATTGCTGGAATCATTGGAGGGCGCTCATACCTAGGGTTTTTTTCTAGGTGGGTCCTATATTGGTCTCGGACAACCTTCATATGTTGTCCAACCTTTTTCAAGACCTCAGCTTGATTGAAGGTCTTGCGCCAAACAAGCCAACCAATCGATTAGTGAGGTCATCTTTTAAATATTTCGGTTGTTTATTCCACCTTGTTCAGATGGTGAGCTCGAATATCTCCAAGGATGAGTCATTCATTTGTTTATAGAAAACATCATTTCCTGCAAAACGATCATGACATGCTCATAATTATTTGGAAGAAAACGTTTTATCAGTATATTACAATGAAATTATAAACACTAACTTGATCAACGTATATTAATTACCTGGGATCTTCTCGATATTTATTGGGACGAGATTTTCATCCACCAAAATTACTAAGAGTCTCGGTGTCGACCCCTTCTTCTGGACGATCTAGCATGCATCGGTCACTAGCGGTCGGTGCACTCACAATTGGGGTCCGTGGTGTTTGGGAACGTGTTTCTGACTGTTCAGTCGACAACAATGGCGAAGGAGTCGATTCACATGGAGTCGTTTTCCCGTGATGTGACGTCTCTCCATGAGCCTCGCTGGGGCCAACACCGCCTTGACCACTATTGTGTGCTCCCTGATAATTCTGTAAATACAAACCACATTTTATACGTTTAGTACTATCATATAAAACAGAAAATTATAAAGTTATAAATGAATTATTTTATGATTCAATATTCCTCAACTTACTCGCAAGGTTTCAAATCTCTTTTCCAACAATTCAATCCTTGCTATAATCTCGCTTGTTTGCGGAACCCTGATTAGCAGATAAACGATTTCCACACTATATTTATTCAACATTTTTTCTATCATCTTAAACGGGGACGTGGCTTTACCAATTTTGTCGGTATCGTTAGCTAGCATCTCAACCACTTTAGGATCTATTGAATATTCTTGCGATCCCATTTCATACAGCGATTCACTGGGCTACAACAAAAATATAAAAAACACTACTAAGTTATATCATGATAGATTCCTAAAATTATATTAACAAAACATATATATCATGATAGATTCCTAAAATTACAACTAGGTTTACCTGATGCCTGGACGATGGTGTCGTCTAATCCACAATTGTGGACTTGCCCTGATCATCGGGCCCCTGCAAAAAAGAAGTAGAAAACATTATCATAATGAAACCAGTATACAGATGAAAAATACATAACAAAATAAACATTATGTTACGTAGCAATATACTAATCTAAACCAATTGATATACTAATAATGAAAAATAGATAACATTATCTAAACCAAACCAATATAATAATAATGAAAAAACAAAGCAAAAAAAACTCGTTTTTCTTATTATATTTTTACTATTACAAAGATGTATACCTTCTCCCTCGAGGAAGATGTACTCCTCCGACCATCTGCTATCTTGGATTTTTCCCGATCACTAGCCTACGAAGTAAATATGGAAAATTTAAACAAAATAAACTAACGAAAAATCCTTAAGATGTTAAATTCATTAATAAAAGGTTGGGTAAATTGTTATATGTACCACTCCCATAGTAACCGTGTTTGTATCTACTCGATTCAAATTGTAATTAATAAGCAACTCTTCCCCAACAGATATTGATTTAATGGCACATACAAAAACACGGTTTCGTTCATGCCCCTTAAATTCGCAGTTTGGTTGCTTATTTGTAGACCCTGGTTGTGTACTGTTGATAAACCCCACAATATTACCTGTGGCCTTTGGCCTTCCATCCATGTACAACATTGCTCCTTTATTTTGATCTTTGTCTTTCAACTGTAAATAGTTTGTTGACAATCCATATCTACACATACTTTTTGTATATTGGACCAGGTGCATCCAATCGTTGTAGTTGTAACAGGGTCCAACATACTCCATCAATTATGTACATCTGCCGTAAGGGACCTTTATGCCATCCATGCAAAACAACCCGAAACCATGTATTGATGACAGTGCAATTCAATATATCCTCTCGTCCACAAAAAAATCTGTGTTTGGTTGAGGAAGATCCTTGGGTACCCATTATTTCACTAAATGTCTATACCTCAAGAGCACCTCGATGTCGCCTATTGTCTCATCATCATAGGAACATGACCCCCCTCGAGCGCAGAAAAATTCAATTCGTTTATGGAATTTTCTTCTGGTCTTTTGACATCTAGTCGATAAAACTCTTGTAGACCTACTGGATGTCTGAATTTCCTCTAGCCTTCCTAAACTCCCCTCGCTCGAGGAAGACAGATCTGACAAATACCTGTTTGGTTCTACCTGCACCATGGGAAATTTTTTTAGATAGGACCGCAAGAAATAGTGCCTCTTAAAAGGTGACGTGTAGTGCCTTTTATAAGGTGACTTGTACCGCATTCCCTTTCTCAAAATGTAGGCATTCAAGTGCCGAGGAAGAGGATCACTTTATCTTTCTTAGGAGTAGAAATTCATGCAATTATGAGTTGTCTTTTATTGCTCAGTTGGGTCTTGAGTCCCATATCACACCATCTTATTGTCATCTTTGTCGTCATGGCCCTAAAGTGTCTCTCATCCCATCAGTTTGGGTTCATCACCTCGGTAATTGAAGCACACTCACATTTAGTAAGATATTTATATTTAGCAATAATAATACAAAATAAAAATAACTAACCATTATGGAAAACTGCTAAAAGTTTTTATGACTTTCAAAAGTAAGAACTTTTAGGTGGTTAATAAGTGTTCACAAATATTCAAAAACAATATTTTATATAATGTTGTGGAACTTGTATAATCTTATTCAAAATCTAAAATGAAATATTCTTAAGGAAAAGGATGAACTCATTGAATGTTGGAAAGACATGGGTAGTTTTGTAATCAAGCATGGTCTTCTTAGATGACTGAAAGTAATTGAATCAAGCAATAACGGAATCGTAAACATGTAAGTTGTTTTGAAAAATGGTAGCTTTCAGTCCTACTCCCAACTAGTGTTTCATTTGGACAATTACTTGTAATATTGACTGAGGGTATTTATTGCATAACATAGATTTTCAATCATATTGACACTGAGAAAAGTAGGGCTTTCTTTATATTATCATGACATAGTTGCATAGATTTTCCATTCAATATTTATGACAATCTGAATGGACAGGCCCCACTCATAGCCAAATACTTTTTATATATTTACAAATCATCGGAGTATGGGGGACCTGTTGTTTCTACAACATTCCCCCAAAATTTTGAAAAAATATTGGGGCCCCTCCTTTTGGTTTTGAGAAGAAGTTTTTCTAAGAGTCTCAACGCATCAAAGTCTTTCCTTACTTAATTTCCCTAAAAAAAGGTCTTGTGCTTGCCTTACTCTTTGAGTTTATTTTCACCTTTTTCCTAAGTAAAACTTATGATTCTTTTCTGAAACGGTAGAATTTTTGAGCTAACTTTTCCACAACGACAGAAAAGTTGGTCCAAACCTTCCGAAACTATGGAAGAAAACAATCAAGTCGATTCATGGCGGAAAACTCATCCTAAGCTTCCGAAAAGGAAAAACCTTTGACCAAGTGAACCCATGGCAGAAAATATTCACCAATTTTCTCCGCAACAGCGGGAGAAATCGTGTAAGCCTTCCGCAAACGGTCAGAAATTTATGAATAATTCACCTCGGTGGAAGGACTCATCTATCTTTTCCTCAATGGCGAACGTTCTCAAGAAACTCTTCCGCGACGGTGGGTAGAATGGCACACTTTTTCGGAAGTATTCGGATAACTCTTCTGCAAAGGTGGGTAAACCTACTTAAGTTGGCCGATGCATAGCGTCACGCTTTCCCTTTGCGAAAAAAGTTCAAAAATTTCTCCCTGAACGGCGGGCAAACCCAGTTTTTCTTTCCGCAGTAGGCGAAAAACTTACCCAAATCTTTCCGATTTTGGCGGTCGCATTTAATAAGAAAAGTGTTGATTTGATCCCGTCCGTACGCCGCATTAACCCCGTTAAATGGTCTGCAACTACTCTATTAATGGCTCACGCGTGTCAATTTATATATATAGGGCGTTAACCCCATTGATTTTTCATTATCTCCATTGGTTAGAGGGCTCATTCCCGTTTTCATTCGAATTTGTAAGCACCTACTCCAGGCTCACCATTTCCGTGGCGGCATCGACATCTACCTAACATCATCTTCCAACAGGTTAGTACCCTGTCAAACCTCATGGAATAAATTGAAATAGTTAGAGTGAATGTTATGTTCTTGATTCTGTTCATATTATCCTAGCCATGGCAAGTTGATTAGTTTAACCACGACCGAAGAAACTCATGCCTATACCCATTTAAACGCACCAAAGCCTTGTTTTCATTTGAACATGGACATCTCCGGGATCCCGAACAACCATTAAGCTATCCGTTTTGTAATCTCCAAACTAGCCCTGTCTACCCTTACGTGAAGAACATTGGTATTCTTACCCTGCTATGAAGGTTTACGTTGTTTTTGCACCATGAAACATAGTACTCATAATTGCTTTGTTTTTACGGTTTGTTATTATGAAATGCATGTCCCTTATTTTTCATAGTTGCAATATAGCGGCCTACAGAAACATTTTAGTTTTGCACAAGGATTATGAAATAACATGTGATATAAATGTTTAAACTGAGATGGAAGAGCCATTTAAAGTTTGCAAATCAGTAGTGAAACGAGTAGAATTAGAAGCTTTCAGTCGGCATTTAGGCCTCAATAGTATGAGTAGAATGATAATTTGAATTGTTGACATTGCGCCGTATGCCTACAGGATTTTTCAAATGACTAAAGGTGGTAGGAGAAGGTCAAAGGCAACCTGCTCAGATGATGACAATGCAAGGGTGGAAACTACATTCCAAGATACTAGGTGCACTATAGGTGTGCCCCAAGAAGTAAAATGGGGAGATGTATACCATATGGTAAGAGACCAGGATTTCCCTGAGGCTCTTCTTGAAGAAGAATGTCTATATCGAAACATCAGAAACTCCTGTATATCCAAATCCACCACCCGTCCATATCTTTTCCCCTGCTCAGAAGTAATTGGATGGCTTCTACGGCATGTGAATACTGATACAAGAGTTCTTTCGGACAACAAAGGAGAAGCTTTCGCTTCATTTTACCCTTCCTATATATCAACGGCTTATAAATTTCCGAAGCCCCAGCAAAGGCTGGATGATGCATGGCTAGAAGAAATCAAGATGGATAATTTGGAGATGGCTAGGAGACTACTAGTCTCGGGTAAGAAAATCAGAAAAAGGAGAGTGAGGAGTATGACGTTCAAAATATGAGGCCCCCTTTCAGATTGATCACTCTCATGCTAAGAATAATCTTTGGAAGACCCGAAGGGAAGATTTTTATGCTACAATGGGTTCCCATCATCCACTATGTGGTGTTCAAAGGAACAATTTTTAACTGGGATGATATTCTCTCAAACAGCTTGACATCAGCTATAATTGCTGCACAAGAAGGGTGAGTGGAGAAAAGGGAAAATGTTATATGGAATCCTACTTGATAGATTGTGTTGTGGAAAAGTGTCCCTTTCCCAAGTTAGGATGCATATGGAACTCGGCCGAGACCTCAGTATTCATTGCTTACAAAATCTTCTGGGCTCAGAATTACAAAAGGCATTACAAACTCATTTGTGAGGATTTTATCATGCCTCTATATGAATTAATGTTTAACGAGGAACCCAACTACTTATCTGAGAACGCCATGGAAGTCCTGGAAAACTATGGTGATTTTTATTTTTTGTTAGAAGGTACCTACATAAGAATGTATGGAGGCTCTAAACCTTCGTATATCCTACCAAGATATGCCACTGATTATGTGGTCCACAAGGAGGCAGTGAGGCAAGTGTTCATTGATGGGATTCGTAGCACCTTGTACAAAGAAAAGAAGGAAACTTTCCCACCTTTACCTTTCTATGTTGGGGCCTACAAATTCTCAGGAATTGCAACTGTAGAAGAGTTCATTGCAGAGGTGAAAGACTTTCACTTCGGGAAAAGGATTTTTTGGAGGAACGATCGACAAGGCAAAGCGGCACAACATTGCAAAGAACTCCATGCCAACTTTGAATATGCCCACTATTATGATGAGGAAGAAGAAGCGTATCGAGGGGTCAGTAACATGACCAAACTACAGATTTGTCGGCTAAGTAAAGTTGGGGCCAGTTCTAGCTCTGGCAACGTGAAGGGTGCAAAACAACAATAGAAAAAGGAAGCAACAAAAGTTGCTCAAACTCGCTCTAAAGAAGAGTAAGAGCTCAAAGAAGCAGCCAAGAAAATCCAAAGAGAAGATTCTAAGAGAGAAAAAAAGGCAAAAGGAGATGAACTCCAGAAATAAGAAACTCAAAGAATTCAAGTAGCTGAAGATGAAGCTTGGATAATTTATGAGGAGGAAAGAAGTAGGTTGGAAGGAATTTCCCAACAAGAAGAAGATGACAAACTGAGAAGGGAACAAGAGGAAGAAGTGCAAAGAAAAGAAGAAGAAGAAAAGAAATCCAAAGAAGATGCTGACCCTAAAAGCCCAAATATACAATACTTGGATATGGGTTCCCCCATAAGGGACCTCCCAATTGTCCCTTTTACACCATCCAAGAGTAGTATAGTGTCCCAATGGTATAAGTTTACTTACAAGAAGAAAAGAAAATCCATTGTTAAAGAAACAGTGACCAGAATGAAGAGGCCTTTTCAACCAGATATTGTCACCAGGCATGAAACCACAGTCATGCAAGGTACCCAACATGTGCACAAACTCATGGCATCTATTTATGTGGCCTCTGTTCTAGAAACTGCCAACAATGTCGACATATTATCAGAGAAGGAGAAAGCCCACCATCTACAGGAAAATCTAGTCAAAGAGCAGAATTATTCAAATTTGATGGTTGAGAAATGTGACACCCTTGTGCTAGAAAAGGGAGAACTAAACAGGAGATTTCAACATCTAGAAGCTGAAAAGAGAGCTTTAGTGATACAAATGAGAACTTTGGAAACAGAGAAAAGAGCTCTAGAAAGCCGCAACCTACAGTTGGAGTCCGAGAAATTTGATACTGCTCAACAGATTGATGACCTAAAGGAGAGCGTTGAGAAGCTGGAAGAAAAGGAGGAACTGTTAGAACATCAATTACAACTTGCGACCAACAAGGTTGGCAACCTGGGACCCTTTCATGAGCAGGCTTGTGAAATTATGAAAAGGATACATGAGATTCAAGAGCTCATGATGGAGGAAATATGCAAGTTGAAGGAAGTGGTGGCTAGGATCAAAGAAATAAATGCTGAGGCCACTAGGCATAGGAGAAAGTATGTACGTATTAGCGAGGACATTAGGAGGAAAATGGAATGGAGAGAGGGAAGATCAAGATTCCCAAAAAGACTCCCTCTTAAGTCCATCACCGGTTTCAAAGCAGATATCTGCCTCTTAGGGTTTTTCCAGAATTACGGAGTAAGGTTGAATGAAGTGGACATGGTTACGCTTGAATAGTGTGGGAATTTGTATTTGAAAATACGAACCACCCAAGAAAATTTCCAGGTGAAAATTCCCCAAACCATAGAGGAGTTTCCAGACAAAGCCCAACGTTTGTCTGATCTAAGGGAGGGGTTGAATGCTGAAGTGGACTATGTTAGGAAGGTAGATGCTTTGACCTCAAAAGACCTTCACGATTGGATTGGCTAGGCCACAGTTTGCGCACATCTCCTAAATGAGAGTCTCCAAGTTACAACAGTATAAGTCACTAATCTTGAAGAAGAGTTGGCCAAGCATGAAGTTTCTCTGAAAACCATGCTTCCCCTTGATGCAAACAATATCATAAAAGAGACCAGTCTCTGGGTGACGCATATAGAAGAAACGAACAGGATATTAACAGTAGGAAAAAATCAAGTAACAACAGCATGAGCAGAGGCATCAACTTCAATGGAATTCCCAGCAGCAATAGTGGCTCAAACCCCAACAGGAGTACCAGCTTCAGCAGAAACGCCGAAGTTAGCAAAGGCATCAGTTCATAAATAATATACCTTTGTCTTATTTCTTGGGTTTGCAACCAACGTTTCTTCCTTCAATATTCCTATGTGTTAATCATTAAATGATATTTGGGCATCCGTCACGTTCATTTTTGTAATATTTTTGGGTTTTATTCTTTTTTGTGACATGGACACTACAAGACAAATTAGAGGAATATGGATGGTTAGGGTATAGGTGGTAGCTCTCGAATCATTTTGTAAGCTATATATAGCTGAATAGAAGAGAATAGAAGGACTTTTGGCAGGTGAAAGGACATTTATGTCTTGTACGTGAACTATTTCTGCTACATGAATAATAAAATCGTTTTGGCCTTGGAAGCCGGCGCAACATTTTGCTTGGGATTGTGTTGGATAATTGCTGAACTATTTCTGCATATTTCATACATTTTCTGTGAGATCTTTCCTGGCTATTGTGAATTAATTCTCTGCTATGAATGATTTCATTTCCTTTGCAAAATTTTTGTGTTAAATGAATAATAGAATTTTTATCTTTATCGAATATATCTTTGATAATCTTTATTTTTTGTTGTAAATGCTTCTATTCAATTTAACAGCTATCTGTGAAGTTCTTGGTCGCATTTCCAGTTTATTACTCATCCTTTAGAGTAATGCTCCTTGCAAGGATAAGTTAATTTAGATTTAATTAGCTTAGAATAGATTTGTTTAACGCATGCATTTAATTTAGGGCACGTGCATCTCATCTTAAACATGAAATATATAAACAGTGGATTGGGCCGCAACTAGTAAAATAAACAAATCTTTAAAACTTACATGGTAGTCGGACCGTTAACCGGATGGATTCCCTACACCAAACGGTGGGCGATCTAATTGGGATCGCTTAATGGGGAGAATCCCTTGCTGATTGATGCTACAATTTGCGAGGCATCAACAGTTTTTGGAACTAGAAGGATGGCCACCAGTGCATGGTTGGCAGAAGAGACCCTTTTGTTAGAAAATTTTCCACTGAAAACCCATTTGAAACAGTTATCCCAGACATTCCAGATCTGGAATCAAGAAATCAAGAAAATCCTAATTCTGAGACAGAACAACAAGAAACATTGTATGCCGTCCCTTTTGAGGAAGTAAACCGCTTCAGAAGACATACTCGCTCCTACGTTAGAAGTCTTGGAGTACTAACCATAGTTCCTCTGTTACCCAGAATCAGAGCTCCTCGAAAAAACCCTCATTGTAAAAGGGATTCCATTCTCGTTCAAAGTCTAGAAGAATTATTAGATTTATCTCTAGAAGAAATCACGGAACCATTTGACAAAGTCAGACCCGAGACTCCCACAAATCAAGAACATCAGCACACTCCAAGGAATACTCCTCATAACTCACCACCTCATACACCACCAAGTTCTCCACCAAGAGTCATGGCCGTACCCGCATGGAGAGCGAGAGGAGCATTAAATGTAGTTGGACCATTCCATGATTTGCCTAAAAACCCAGAAAAGGTTTTTCCTAAGTATGACCCTGGCAAAGGGATTTCTACTGAAGATCACCTTAAAAGTTTTTATTTAGCTCTAAATATTCTAAATGTGGAATATGAAGACATGGTCTATCACCTTTTTCCCTTACAATTTTGAACCCAAAGTATCTTCCTAGTATTTTAGTCTGTAAGCTAATTCGATAACAAGTTGGGAATATTTTGAGAAGTGTTTTCTAAAAAAGTATGGAAATCAGAAAACTGTAGCTACTCTTATGAAAGAATTGTTGTCTATGAGAATGGAAAAGAATGAGAAAGTCCAAGAGTTTAATCAAAGATTCACGACACTGTTAAATAATTTTAGTGACGCAACAAAGCCTGCTGAGGAATGCTTGGTAGAGTATTATACAACAGCTCTTAAATCCCCACTAGCAATGTTCGTCAAGAGAACGAAAAAGGTTACCCTAACAAAAAATTTCAAAGAAGCCAAGAAAGTAGAAGAAGAAGCTGAAAGCATCATCAAACATGATCTAGATGTAGATGTCAAGCCATCAGCCATTAAGAAACCTTTTCTATTAACTAGGGATAAAGAAGAACCCACAACAGATTTAGAAAATGTCATAAAAATGATGCAAAAAATATCCAATAAGATTGTAGATCTAGAAAAGGATAAGGCAACTATTTCTTCAAGGCCACCTTTCAAACCATTCTATAAAAAGAAAGAATACAATGGACAGTCAACCCCACCGATAAACAATTCTGCTGTACCAAAACTTAAATGAAATAGGCATGGACCACTTCTGTACTTTCCATCAAGAACAACACTCAGAGAAAATCTATCCACAGTGGATCAATTCAATGAGTTTAGTAATGAACCAAATGTTAGATGCGCAAATTCCTGAGAAAATGAATCCCCAACAAGAACCAATTCCTGAGAGTGAATACCCTGCTCCTGACACTACGATGAACCTTTGGGATCGGACTCCTACCCTTGATCCATCTTGCAAAGATTTCGTAGATGAAGTGCAAACATCATCTATTAACATCACTACCAGAAGTAAAGTCCCAGTGATTGATCCGACAATAGAAGCACCTAAAGCTAGATCTAATCAAATACCGAAGCGGCACATAAATGTCATTCCTCCCCAACCCAAGACAATCCCGACAGTTGCTCCTATGGTGACTAAAGAACCAAACTCATAAATATTCAAACAACCACAAGCTTCTTTAAACAAAACAGGAAATAAATCGAAATTTTCAAAGGAATGTGACATAAGCTATGATATAATCAAAGATATTAAGAAAAAAAAATCAAACATTTCCATTTTTTATACGTGTAGCTTGCCACAACAAAGAAAGAGATTGATGGAGGCCTTTGATCCACAAACAAGTGCCTCATTAGAAAACACTGATGAAAGCCCATAAATTAATGAAGCAAGTATTGGCGGAAAATCAAAATCTCAAACTCTACCTTTCCTCTTAACCTTTGAGATTTTAATCACAATGTGCATAATTGTTTGGTAGACTCAGGTTCTAGTTCGAATGTCATGCCTTTGTCAATTTGCAAAAATATTAATGGACAACCGATCCCATCCCCATCTCAAATCATTCAATTAGATAGAACTGTTGTCAAGGTTATTGGTGAATTGAAAGATGTACTTATTAGGTTGTCATCCGATTCTAGGGTACGTAAATTCATTGATATAATGGTGGTCGATATCCCTGAGGCATATGGTTTAATTTTGAGTAGGGACTGGTTTGCGAAACTGAATGGTTATTTTACAACGGATTGGTCTCATTTGTGGTTTCCCTATCAAAATAGGCAAAATCAAATCAAGATATTAAGAGAGCCACACATGAAACAAAATGTCACTCAGCTAGAGGAAAAAAATGAAGTTGTAGCTTTTTCATCTTCAGTGTTAGGGAACTATTTCTTAGAAATCGAACCTGGGAATTATCAATCAGAAGATGTTAGCCATGATTCAGACAAACAGTCCAATCTCCTTCATTGTTCATGGACTGGTGATATTGATTGTAACATAGTAAATTTAGTTACTAACTTATATAGCAATAGTACTAACTTAGTTAAAAGAGAAGATACTTTTTGGACTCTCTACTTTGATGGCTCCAAAAATCAAGAAGGATCAGGAGCTGGTTGTGTTTTAATTGACCCCGAAAGAAACAAGCATTTTTTTTCTTGTAGATCAGAATTTGAAGGTACGAATAATACTGCTGAGTATGAAGCTCTGATCCATGGGTTAAAGAAAGCTATTGGTTTGAATGTCAAATATTTGAAAGTGTTTGGTGATTCAGAAATAGTTGTTAGGAAAATAAGGAATACAATTAATTTCCTTTCATCACACTTAAAGGGTTACCAAGATGAGGTTTGGGATTTGATTTCATGTTTCGATGCTTTCAATATTAATTCTGTTCCTAGGTTGAAGAATGTTGCAGCTGATTTGTTAGCAACCTCTACTTCCGTATTAGTGCCCACTAATAACAAATGCTCTATTGAATTAATTTTTAGGCCCTTTGTTCTGGATAACATCACAAATCTCATTTTATTTGATGGTGATGATCAGATCATTAATTTCTTAACAAATGAAGATGTCTTCCAAGAGGCTATAATAGATGAAGAGCAGCATGATTCAGATTTACAAAATAAAGATGTTGTAAAGGGAAACTTCATGCCCAAAGGCGTGAGAACTCTTGAAGCATTATTGATTTACAAAGCAAGTTCAGAAGACCTGTAAATGCTAAAACTCACAACTCATCCACGCAGCATGAGTTAATAAATCTGGGCATGGAAGCTGAACCGAAATATATTAATCTTGGTAAGTGTTGTACGCCGGGCGAGAGAAGTAAATTCATCAAATTGTTCCAGCAATATAAAGATGTGTTTGCTTGGACCTACAATGATCTGAAAACATATGATACCCGCATCATTCAATACATAATTCCAATGAAGGAAGGTGCCAAACCTTTTCAGCAACAATTAAGAAGGATGCATCCGACACTCGAGCCTCTAATTCAAAAAGATTTAAAAAAATTGTTGGATGCCAAGCTTATTTTCAAAGTCCGACATTCTGAATGGGTGGCTAATTTAGTTCCCGTGCAGAAGAAATCAGGAGAAATCAGACTGTGTGTAGATTTCTAGTACTTGAACAGAGCTTCTGATAAAGACAACTATCCTGTGCCCCCAATGGAACAAATCTTACAAATGGTGTCAGGATCAGAACTTTTCTCCCTACTAGATGGTTTCTCTGGTTACAACCAAGTGCTAGTAGCGGAAGAGGACCGACTCAAAACCACTTTTCGTACGAAGTGGGGAACCTTCACATATTGAAGAATGCCTTTTTGCTTAATCAACGCAGGAGCTACTTTTCAGCGAGCCATGTACATTGCTTTCCAAGGATTGGGTGATCAATGTGTTGTAGTTTACTTAGATGATGTGACAATTTTCTCAAAGAAAAGGGAAGACCATCTTTTCCAACTAAAGCAAATCTTTGATTGCTACAGGAAGTATGTTATCTCTTTAAACCCTAAGAAAAGTGTTTTCGTTGTTCTTAAGGGCAAACTTTTGGGTCATATCATTTCAAAGGAGGGAATCTCGATAGATCAAGAGAGAGTACAAGCTATCAACAAGATTCCCATGCCCCACAGTAAAAATTCTATGCAATCATTGATGGGCACCATAAATTTTGTTCGAAGGTTCGTACCAGACTTCACTCAGATCGTTAAACCTTTGCAACAAATGGTCAAGCAGAGTGTACAATTTAAGTGGACAGACTTGGAAAAGGTTTCATTTAAAGAAGTCAAAGCTGCCATAGCCAAGGAACCTTCTTTAAGAAGTCTAGATTTCGACAAAGATTTTATAATGTACACTTTTGCTTCTGATAACTCTCTCGCAGCTGTGCTTACTCAAAAGGAGGAATCAGGAGATGAATACCCAATTTCTTTTATGAGCACTAGTTTGTAGCGCATTGAACTGAACTACCCCATGGTAGATAACTAAGCATATGCATTTTTCAAAGTGGTAAAGCAGTTCAGGCCATATATTCTAAAAAATAAAACTAAATTCATAGTTCCTCATCCCGCTATCAGATCTCTTTTCGTTCAGAAAGAATTGGGAGAAAGAAGAGGAAACTGGGTCACTACTCTTCAAGAGTATGACTTAGAATTCAAACTAGCCACTATTATCAAAGGTCAAGGTTTATGCAAATTGCTTACTGAAATTCCGACTGATGAAGAGCTAGATTGGAGGAATGAAGCCGAACTGAACATGATTGATGTATGTCCAATTTTTATGACGCCAAAGTCTTAGTACAGAGACCTAGTGCATTATCTACAGTCATGTTAGTTGCCAGAGCACTGGAATCTGAAGCAAAGAAGAGCTCTCCATCTCAAATCAGCAACATACCAAATCATTGAAGGAGTGCTCTTTAGGAAGAATTACGATGGCATTTTCCTTAGATGTTTGGAGAAAGAAGATGCGAGCAAAGTGGTCAAAGAATTACATGATGGCCCTGCTAGGGGACATTATTCTGGAGATACTACAGCTCATAAAATCCTTCGAGATGGGTACCATTGGCCCACTCTTTTCAGGGATTCCCACGCCTATGCTAGAAATTGTGACGTATGCCAAAGAAGCGCTGAAAAGTTACCAAAGGCAGCTGGACCCTTGCAGCCAGTTATTATCTCTGAACCATTCAAGCAATGGGGCATAGATATTATCAGTGAAATAAACCCCAATTCCTCGCTCCAACATCGTTATATTATAACGACTACATATTATTTTACAAGATGGGATGAAGCTGTTTCGCTACGTAAAGTAAATGAGGACGCAGTCATCAACTTCCTGGAGGAACACATCATAACCAGGTTTGGGGTTCCAAATTCTTTAGTCTTTGATAATGCGCCCTATTTTTCGTCAATGAAGATTAATGAATTCATGTATTAGAAAGGAATTAAACTGCATTATTCAGCCAATTACTATCCCCAAGGAAATGGATTAGAAGAGTCTACTAATAAAAATATCATCCAAATCCTTAAGAAAGTTGTGATTGAAAATCAGAGCAGCTGGCACATAGCCCTCCCAAATGCTCTATGGGCAGATAGAGTCACTCCCAAGAATTCCTTAGGCATTTCTCCTTTCACTCTGGTCTATGGTAAGGAAGCCATTCTCCCTCTAAATATTTTACTCCCATCCTTGCAGTTGTCCCAAGCCTACCAAGGTTCTAACAATCAAGCCCTTCAATCATGAATCGACACCCTGCTGAAACTTGAGGAATCACGACAAAAGGCCAAAGACCAATTCCACCATCACCAAGACATAGTCAAAAGATGGTTCGATAAGAAAAAATATGGTAAAAGAAATTTCGAAGTAGGTGACTTAGTTTTGAAATGGGACCACCAGCATGATGGTAGGGGAATGCACACAAAATTTCAACACTTATGGGTTGGCCCTTACCAAATTTATGAAAAGCTTGGACCATCAACTTATAAATTGAAATACATGCAAGGGGAGGAAGTAAATCTCCCTTTCAACGGCCTTTCCTTGAAACAATACTTCGCATGAGTCTTAGGTGGATTCTTGTACATAAATAAGACACTGTCTTTTCTTTTCTGGTTTGTTTTATTTTCTTTTCTTTCACTTTTAATTGCTTTGATTACCCTTTAGTCTGCTAGCTAGTTTGATTTGTTTTCTTTTGTTTGTTTTTTCCCTTTTGTTTGAATTCCTTTGTTTAAATAAAGCTAAGCTTACTTTTGGGTGTAGCTGAGAGGTGAGACTCTAGAAGAAACTCAAAAGCACGGTCATGAAGAAGCTCATTGATAAAGGGAATATATTTTTGTAACTTTTCTTTCACTGATTTGTTTCCTGGAATGCAAAGATCCTCTTTCTGTTTGGGCAAAATAACCCCTATCAAATAGCTAAGATTTAGCATTTCCTTCTGACTATCTTAGAACCCCATTCACTCTAACATTAATGACTGTCTCGGGAAGTTCACTATGGCAGAACCATGGAGAGGAAGCATGTCTCATAGATATATGGTATTTAAAATGATCCCATGCTGCAAGTAAAATCCAAAAGGCATCTGTCAAAGAGTGTGGTTTCCAGAAATTCTCGCCTCAATTAAAGCATGGTTGAGAAAAGCAAGGAAATTTTCAAATCAAGGAAGTTGTTCAAATAAACCTACCCAGCAAGGTTCTTCTCTATCCGTGAAGCATGAAATCAAACAAATATTTCGCTCACACAAAAGGACATTTTGGATTGAAAAACCTATATCAATTATTGAAAGTAGAAGAAATTTATTTATGGAAGACTCAAAGCGGCAAAAAATCGTGAATTAAAGAAACATCCAAAAAGGATGTAAAATAGCATGGGAATGGGGAACAAACGAATATGTCTGTGAGATATTGTCACGATCTTGTGGAGGCTTATACTAGTAGGATTCGGAAAGACATATTTTTAATATGAACCCCACATTTTTTCCCTTAGAGAGTTGTAAAGAAGTCTAAGTCAAAGCTGCATTTTTTTTTATCACCATTATGATAAGAGTGATCATTGTATTCTTCGGAGTTGAACTATGAAGACATTCTGTTTCACATGTAATCAACACTTTGTAGGTTCCCTGACCATGAGATGAGTTTGTTTTCAGAGATATGTGTCTGCCAGTGAATCGCCAATTGTTGTTGCTACAAAATTCCCCCAAAATTTTGAAAAAATATTGGGGCCCCTCCTTTTGGTTTTGAGAAGAAGTTTGCCTAAGAGTCTCAGGGAATCAGAGTCTTTCCTTACTTAGGTTCCCTAAAGAAAGGTCTTGTGCTTGCCTTACTCTTTGAGTTTATTTTCACCTCTTGCCTAAGTAAAACTTATGATTCTTTTCTGAAACAACGGAAGTTTTGAGCTAACTTTTCCGCAAAGGTGGAAAAGTTGGTCCAAACTTTCTGAAACGGTGGAAGAAAACAATCAAGTCGAGTCACGGCGGAAAACTCATCCTAAGATTTCGAAAAGGAAAAACCTTTGGCCAAGTGAACCCATGGCAGAACAAATTCACCAAGTTTCTCCGCAACAGCGAGAGAATTCATGTAAGCCTTCCGTAAACGGTTGGAAATTTATGAATAAGTCACCTTGGTGGAAGGACTTGTCTATCTTTTCCGCAATGGCGAAGGTTCTTAAGAAACTCTTCCGCGATGGTGGGTAGAATGGCACACTTTTCTGGAAGGACTCAGATAACTCTTCTGCAAAGGTGGGTAAACCTACTTAAGTTGGCCAATGCATAGCGTCACGCTTTCCCTTTGTGGAAACGTTCGGACATTTCTCCCTCAACGGCGGGCAAACCCATTTTTTCTTTCCACAGCAGGCGGAGAACTTACCCAAATCTTTTTGATTTTGGTGGTCGCATTTAATAAGAAAAGTGTCGATTTGACCCCATCCGTACGCCGCATTAACCCCGTTAAATGGTCTACAACTACCCTATTAATGGCTCACGTGTATCAATTTATATATATAGGGTGTTAACCCTGTTAAGTTTTCATTATCTCCACTAGTTAGAGGGATCATTCCCGTTTTCATTCGAATTTGTAAGCACCTGTTCCAGGCTCACCATTTCCGCGGTGGCATCGACATCTAGCTAACATCATCTTCCAACATGTTAGTACCCTGTCAAACCTCATGGACTAAATTGAAATAGTTGAGGTGAATGTTATGTTCTTGGTTTTGTTCGTATTATCCTAGCCATGGCAAGTTGATTAGTTTAACCACGGCCGAAGCAACTCATGCCTATACCCATTTAAACGCATCAAAGCCTTGTTTTCATATGAACATGGACATCTCTGGGATCCCAAACAACCATTAAGCTATCACTTTTGTAATCTCCAAACCAACCCTGTCTACCCTTATGTGAAGAACATCGGTATTCTTACCCTGTTGTGAAGGTTTACGTTGTTTTTGCGCCATGAAACATAGTACTCATAATTGCTCTGTTTTTACAGTTTGTTATTATGAAATGCATTTCCCTTATTTTTCATAGTTGCAATATAGCGGCCTACAGAAAAATTTTAGTTTTGCACAAGGATTATGAAATAACATGTGATATAAATGTTTAAACTGAGATGGAAGAGCCATTGAAAGTTTGCAAATCAGTAGTGAAACGAGTAGAATTAGAAGCTTTCAGTCGGCGTTTAGGCCTCAATAGTATGAGTAGAATGATAATTTGCATTGCTTCCATTGCTTCGTATGCCTACAAGATTTTTCAAATGACTAAAGGTGGTAGGAGAAGGTCAAAGGCGACCTACCCAGCTGATGACAACGCAGGGGTGGAGACTACATTCCAAGATACTAGGTGCACTACAGGCGTACTCCAGAAGTAAAATGGGGAGATGTATACCGTATGGTAAGAGACCAAGACTTCCCTGAGGCTCTTATTGAAGAAGAATGTCTATATCGAAACATTAGAAACGCCTGTATATCCAAACCCGCCACCCGTCCAGAGCTTTTCCCATGCTCAGAAGTAATTAGATGGCTTCTGCGGCATGCGAATACCGAGACAATAGTTCTTTCGAACAACAAAGGAGAAGCTTTCTCTTCATTTCACCCATCCTATATCTCAAAGAATTATAAATTTCCCAATCCCCAGCAGCGGCCAGAAGAAATCAAGATGGATAATCTAGAGATGGCTACGAGAATGCTAGTCTTGGGCAAGCAAATAAGAAAAAAGGATAGTGAGGAGTATGAGGTTCAAAATATGAGGCCCCCTTTCAGATTGATCTCTCTCATGCTAAGAAGAATCTTTGAAAGACCCGATGGGATGATGTTTATGCTACAATGGGTGCCCATCATCCACTATGTGGTGTTCAAAGGAACAATTTTTAACTGGGCTAATATTCTCTCAGGTAGCTTAACATCAACTATAATTGTTGCACAAGAAGAGTTAGTTGAGAAAAGGGAAGAATGTTATATGGCATCCTACTTGATAGATTGTGTTGTGGAAAAGTGTCCCTTTCCCAAGTTAGGATGCATATGAAACTCGGTCGAGACCTCAGTATTCATTGCTTACAAAATCTTCTGGGCTCAGAATTACAAAAGGCATTACAAACTCATTTGTGAGGAGTTTATCATGCCTCTATACGAATTAATGTTCAACAAGGAACCCAACTGGTTATCTGAGAATGCCATAGAAGTCTTGGAGAACTATGGTGATATCTATTTTTTGTCAGAAGGTACCTACATAAGAATGTATGGAGGCTCTAAACCTATGTATATCCTACCAAGATATGCCATTGATTATGTGGTCCAAAAGGAGGTAGTGAGGCAAGTGTTCATTGATGGGATTGGTATCACTTTGTACAAAGCAAAGAAGGAAACTTTCCCGCCTTTACCTTTCTATGTTGGGGCCTACAAGTTCTCAGGAATTGTAATTGTAGAAGATTTCATTGTAGAACTGAAATACTTTCACTTCGGGGAAAGGATTTTTTGGAGGAATGATCGACAAGGCAAAGAGGCACGACATTGCAAAGAACTCCATGCCAACTTTGACTATGCCCACTATTATGATGAGGAAGAAGAAGCGTATCGAGGGGTCAGTAACATGACCGAACAATAGATTTATCGGCTAAGTAAAGTCGTGGCCAATTCTAGCTATGGCACTGCAAAGGGTGCAAAACAACAACAAAAAAAGGAAGCAGCAGAAGTTGCTCAAACTCTCTCTAAAGAAGAGCAAGAGCTCAAAGAAGCATCCGAGAAAATCCAAAGAGAATCTGCTAAGAGAGAAAACAAGGCGAAAGGAGATGAACTTCAGAAAGAAGAAACTCAAAGAATTCAAGCAACTGAAGATGAAGCTCGGAGAATTCAGGAGGAGGAAAGAAGTAGGTTGGAAGGAATTTCCCAACAAGAAGAAGATGACAAACTGAGAAGGGAACAGGAGGAAGAAGTGCAAAGAAAAGAAGAAGAAGAAAAGAAATCCAAAGAAGATGCTGACCCCAAAAGCCCAAATATACAAGACTTGGATATGGGTTCCCCCATAAGGGACCTCCCAATTGTCCCTTTTACACCATCCAAGAGTAGTATAGTGTCCCAATGGGATAAGTTTACTTACAACAAGAAAAGGAAATCCATTGTTAAAGAAACAATGACCAGAATGAAGAGGCCTTTTCAACCAGATAATGTCACCAGGCATGAAACCACAGTCATGCAAGGTACCCAACATGTGCACAAACTCATGGAATCTATTTTTTTGGCCTCTATTCTAGCAACTGCCGACAATGTCGACATATTATCAAATAAGTTAGAATCAGAGAAGAAGAAAGCCCACCATCTGCAGGAAAATATTGTCAAAGAGCAGAATTATTCAAATTTGATGCTTGAGAAATGTGACACCCTTGTGCTAGAAAAGGGAGAACTAAACAGGATATTTCAGCATCTAGAAGCTGAAAAGAGAGCTTTAGTGATACAAATGAGAACTCTGGAAACAGAGAAAAGAGCTCTAGAAAGCCGCAACCTACAGTTGGAGTCTGAGAAATTTGATACTGCTCAACAGATTGATGACCTAAAGGAGAGCGTTGAGAAGCTGGAAGAAAAGGAGGAACTGCTAGAACATCAATTACAACTCGCAACCAACAAGGTTGGTGACCTAGGACCCTTTCATGAGAAGGCTTGTGAAATTATGAAAAGGATACACGAGATTCAAGAGCTCATGATGGAGGAAATCTGCAAGTTGAAGGAAGTGGTGTCCAGGATCAAAGAAATAAATGCTGAGGCCACTAGGTGTAGGAGAAAGTATGTACATATTAGCGAGGACATGAGGAAAATGGAATGGATAGAGGGAAGATCGGGATTCCCAGAAAGACTCCCTCTTAAGTCCATCACCGGTTTCAAAGCAGATATCTGCCTCTTAGGGGTTTTCCATAATTACGGAGTAAGGTTGAATGAAGTGGCCATGGTTACACTTGAACAGTGTGGGAATTTGTATTTGAAAATACAAACCACCCAAGAAAATTGCCAGGTGAAAATGCCCCAAACCATAGAGGAGTTTCCACACAAAGCCCAACATTTGTCTGATCTAAGGGAGGGGTTGAATGCTGAAGTGGATTATGTTAGGAAGTTAGACGCTTTGACCTCAGAAGACCTTCATGATTGGATTGGCCAGGCCACAGTTCGTGCACATATCCTAAATGAGAGTCTCCAAGTTACAACAATAGAAGTCACTAATCTTGAAGAAGAGTTGGCCAAGCATGAATTTTCTCTGAAAACCATGCTTCCCCTTTATGCAAACAATATCATAAAAGAGACCAGTCTCTGGTTGAAGCATATAGCAGAAACAGACAGGATACTAACAACAGGAACACATCAAGTAACAGCAGGAGGAGCAAAGGCATCAACTTCAATGTAATTCCCAGCAGCAATAGTGGCTCAAACCCCAATAGGAGTACTCGCTTCAATAGAAACGCCCAAGTCAGCAAAGGCATCAGTTCATAAATAATCTACCTTTGTCTTATTTCTTGGGTTTGCAACCAATGTTTCTTCCTTCTGTCTTCCTATGTGTTAATCATTAAATGATATTTGGGCCTCTGTCACGTTCATTTTTGTAATATTTTTGGGTTTTATTCTTTTTTGTGACATGGACACTACAAGACAAATTAGAGGAATATGGACGGTTAGGGTATAGGTGGCAGCTCTCAGAGCATTTTGTAAAGCTATATATAGCTGAATATAAGAGAATAGAAGGACTTTTGGCAGGTGAAAGGACATTTATGTCTTGTACCTGAACTATTTATGCTACATGAATAAGAAAATCATTTTGGCTTGTGGAAGTTGGCGCAGCATTTTGCTTGGGATTGTGTTGGATAATTGTTGTTCACTATTTCTGCATCTTTCATACATTTTCTGTGAGATCTTTCCTAGATATTGTGAATTAATTCTCTGCTATGAATGATTTCATTTCCTTTTCAAAATTTATGTGTTAAATGGGTAATAGAATGTTTATCTTTATCGAAGCTATCTTTGATAATCTTTATTTTTTGTTGTAAATGCTTCTATTCAATTTAACAGCTATCTGTGAAGTTCTTGTTCACATTTCCAGTTTATTACTCATCCTTTAAAGTACTTCTCCTTGCAAGGATAGGTTAATTTAGATTTAATTAGCTTAGAATAGATTTGTTTAACGCATGCATTTAATTTAGGGCACATGCATATCATCTTAAACATGAAATATATAAACAGTGGACCAGGCCACAACCGGTAAAATAAACAAACCTTTAAAACTTACACGGTAGTGAGACCGTTAACCGGATGGATTCCCTACACCAAACGGAGGGTGATCTAATTGGGATCACTTACTTGGGAGAATCCATTGCTGATTGATGCTACAATTTCCGAGGCATCAACAGGACCATATATTTCTAGAAAGACGTTGGATTCATTGCACCATGCCTTTGAATAAATAGACCTCTGAACCACATGTATATTCTGATGCATGTGGACGTCTATGCGGGTTTTGACAAGCCATTGTTCTTTGTATTTAATGTAGTACCCAAGGATTTGATTGTCAATAATCTTTTTCTGCAAAATATCTTTGACCTGTTCGAGAGATTCTACAACTTCCCGTTTTAAATTATAAATAACAACTGGTTCTAATGTTGTCAGGTTGATGCCGAATGACTGCCACCAGTCTCTCATCCAATCAGTGACGTCATAGAATGTAGCTGGATCCTCATGGATATCATTTGTACTTTGAAGTCCAAACTTTAGCATGGTATAATATGTTCTATTTGTATTTTCTTTTCTCAAGAATTGCCACCATAAATTTTTATATTTTTCATAATTGTGTGTAGTACTTGGAAATCGGAGACTAGCATCTTGATGTGGCCATTCTTTAAACCAACATATCCGGTTAATACAGTAGTATTGATGGTCTAGTTTTAGCCTGGGATGATGCGTAGAGACCTCTGTCATGATTAAGTTAAGATCATGGTAGAGTTGTGTTAACCAATTGCTTGCATCAGTTGCTTTTCTCAGGGAGTTGTTGTAAATCATATCTGGTATAATACTGGATCCCATAGGAATTCTTCTGAGTTCTAGCACTAGTATAATAAAAGCATCAGATCCCTATAAGTTAGCATCTAATGCTTCAGTATGTCTGAACTCCCACCTAGGTTTCCAATCTTGCATATAATCCAACCAACTCATATTATCATCAATAGTATAGATCTGATGTTTTCCTTTGGTCCAAGCAGAGATTTCCATGTTTACTTGTGGGTTATGGGCCCACTGGATTCCGCTTTGACCTTCTATGCTCGCTTGCCTCGGGCTTGCTTGCACCAGGATCGCTTGTTTCAGGCTCGCTTGCTTCAGGCTCGTTGGTGAGAAATTAACATCATACTTCTGTGTCAAATATTCTCTTGTTAAAAAGGCAGGAATGCTTTTTGCTTTTCCAGAAATGTGCTTTATTGTGATTGTACTGAGCCTTTTGACTGTCAATCAAATAAAGTCAATGACAGTCAAAAGGCTCAGTACAATCACAATAAAGATGATCTGACAGCCAGCAGATTGAGGACAAATAGACTCACGACCTCCAGTAAGGTACAAGGACCAACCAAAGGGTACAAAAACCAACTAGTAAGGTACAAGTCAAAAAGAAAAGAGTGGGTATAAATTAGACTCATAGCCCTTGGGACTAAGTTGGTGTACTACCTCAAATGTGGAAAAACTACCATAGTTATATCCACAAGCCCAAAAACATAAAAGGCAGTACAAATCAAAAGATAACTCAAGATCAGTAAAAGACCCAAAAGGTGAGAGGCAAGGTACCACAAAAAAATGAAAGGACCAAAATTAAAGGACAAGCTACCACAAGACCAATAAACAACAGGGTGTAAGGACCAAAAGTAAATCAACCATTATGGGGAAGGTACAAATAAGGTCAAATATATATTGCAATAGATCCTTGTAACTACCTGTTATTTGACATGCCAAAGAGATGGAAGGTCAAATAATGTCAAATATATGCAATAGCTCCTTGTAACTACCTCTTATATGCAATATCTCCTTGTAACTACCTCTTGTAACTCAAATAGGACCACCAAAAGTTATGATAGCAAGCAATATTCCTAACTAAGGTATGGAGGGTGGTACGAAGTGGGTATAAAGACTCATAACAACTTGGAAAAAGGGGGTGTGTTTCACGGACAATCTACCGAGAGAGGACTCAGGGCCTGATCTCCCTAGCTTAGCGTAAGTCTAGAACAAATAAGACAGGCTACAAATGCATTTCCTAGATCTACTTAAGGATCGAGTACTAGATTTCTTACCTTTCACTTCGCAATATTTTGTCCTTAATGCTACTCCACATCTCATGGTCGTTAGATCCAAGCTGCAAGACCTGTCAAGACAAGAAACAAGAGAAACAAGTAAAGGGAATATATACAATAAGAGATCTAAGTGAACAGTTAAGCAGGTAGACTACTCAATATCATTACACACATGAAAAATATTGGTGGAAATCATTTGTATTACTGTAAAAATAGGGAAGTACATAGCAGAGATATAGAACTACAACCAAGGCTTAACGTTGTAGCCCTTCTCCAACAAAGCCATTTGCCATTTCCCCCTAAGGAAGATTGAGTCTCTCAAGGATGAGTAGAGATCTCTCAAGAGTGATTTCACCAGCATGTAGACACCATAGCCTTCCTCCCTTTGGAGAGGGGTAGAGCTTCTCTTATATAGGACTAAGTAGATAGGGTATGGATAAGATAGGTTGAGATATGGTAGGAGAGAGATAGGGGATCCTCCCAAGGTGTTAGTAACTGAGTACCAACTCCCCTAGAGGTCAGGGATAGGGCCCCAAGTCAACAAGTTTTGAGAAGAAGCTCGAAGAAGCTATTTTTTCCCATTAACTGACTTCGTCGCACCCTGTAATGAAGCAAGATGCGACGTCGCATGTTGCACAAGTGCAACCTGCGACGGCCTCTCAAAACCTAGTACAACTGGGTACAAATCCTCCCAGGTTAATTAATTAGTCAATATATCTTCATGGGTGTGTACACTGAATCTCATGATGAGTAGATTTTGGGTGTAACAGAATTCCCCCCAAAGCATGAAGATGTTGAAGATAGACAGGTGAAGTGATTTGATAGAAGAAATGGCAATAGACTTGTCGTACAAAGGACACTGCTGCAGTACAACTGACTCTAAACTGACAATCTCATATGATGCACAACATGGATGCTGACCAATACAATGCAGATCCATGGTAGTAATGACCGACTGAACACAATCATGGATACTAGACACAAGCGTAGATCCATGATGAGATGATAACACAGCCACGACCAATACAAATGTGGATCCGTGTGATATGACTCAATACAAACTCCATCACAACTTGGGTAAAGAATGAATTCCCAGGGTCTTCAAGCTGAACCCGCAATGATACGAATCTATCCATGTGATTACAAATGTCTTGACGTTGAACATGATAGAAACCACTTGATTACTGGTAACTGATGTACACTGTTAACAAGCACAAGGGAGATCACCATTAATGTTAATGATTCCCAAGGTATCACAGTACATATCATCAAGCGTGAATAAATGAGTTGAATTCAAACGCAAGATGAAATATTTCAATCAAGAGTCAATGATGAAAACTCATGTTGAAAGCGAGGCAACCTGCCATTGAGGCATGCAGGGCCAAGGTACTAGGTTGGTTTCTAGATTCAATCCTCGGATGATGAGTTGATGTTGACAAGGATGAATCCGTCGAAGGAGGGCCATGATGAATCCCCCATCAATCGACACAAAACACGACAAAATTAATGTAGAGTACGTCGGATGGTACAGTAACATGCAGGACTGACTCAGAGTAGACCGACATGGTGGCGGGCGTACTGGCTGTAGATGATAAATGGTAGACGTGTTCTTGAACATGGGCATGGCGTAACTTGGCAGTATTGACATAATGAGTATGATGCAAACTTCTAATGCAACTAATGATGGAAGCTTTCTTTGAATGACTCAAAGGAGTAACAGGACTTAGAAAGTAAGTGGGGACTCATAGACAAACATATGACCCAAGTATTGTATGCAAATGAAGATGAGTGCCATGTTCAAGAATGACTAGGTATTGCCACTGACAAAAGTGTAACTACAAACGCTTTCCTTTTTCCCCATCATGAATGATGAGTGCCTCATGTTTTTTTTATGAGCTTGATGAGGGTAACCAGATGATCGGTAAAGCTCATCTCATAGATGAGTCCAATCCCAAATATTTTCCAAACCTGGGATAGGAGGGGTTCGTCCCATGACGGGCCCGTCAATGCAAAAGTTTAACGAGTCCATAGAAGGTAAACTCAGTCATCATTTCATGTTTAGAGAGTCTGAAAAGAACTAAAGAAGACTCCAATGGTCCTTTTTCGTAAAGTTAGCCTCATTGCCCGAAAAAGGGTAAAACAATGCAGGAGAGGACTCTTCCAGTCATGATTGGCTGGAGTATACCTTTTTTGTAATTAGTGCCCCTTGGTCCGAAAAAGGGGTAAATTATCACCAGGGAGACGACCATTCAAATTCTTTAACAAGCGTGAATGCGACAAGTTCGCTTGGCAATCTTTTCATTTTTCGAGATCCTAAAAAGAGCTTAACAATAGACTCCGGGGGGTGTCCTTTTACATAGGAGTTTAACGAGCCTGGAAAAGTGATAAATCGCAACTCAGTACTTATTCTCATAGTTTCAAGAGCACGAGAACAAACAAAGAGTAAACTCATCGTCACGCAATAATTACAAACTAAACATTGCAAAAATAATGACAAAACATTCAAGGGAGTGTTCATACCTGACATGACCGTTGTGACGCAAGGAACGACATGAAAGACTGCTTACAACTCCTGCATACTTGGAAATTATGTCAAATAGCCAAATAATATCCCGAATACGATAAAACTGATCAAAACTATGGAAAATAACCCTAGAGCATCAAATATTTGTAAAAGGAATATTCTTTTTCATTTATAACTAGAAAAATGGGCCAAAAATAGTCATCATTGTTTCATTTGCCAATTTGGGAGCAGAAGTGCCAATTTGGAGCCAAAACTTCCTTTGCCGATTCCGAGAGCTACGAGCCGCCATTTCACCCACCATCTGGAGAAGGTAAGCCTAAACTTCATCCAACAACTTTCTAGTGGATTAGATTTTGATTTTAGGTTCAATTTTTGGGCTTTTTGATGAATTCATGGAAGGCTATTGCGCCTTTGGCTCATCGCAGTTTTCCCTTTCAGGAACTACGACGAGACTGACTCAACGCAAATCCCAAATTCATGGGGTGCGACGTCGTCGCACTGTGTGCAAAATCACAGTGCGACGACGGAGATGCATTTCCCAAACATCAAATTAAACCCAAAAAGAGAACTTGCTGTGGTTGAAGTAGGATCTAATAGTGTTTAAATGCCCATTTTGGCAATTTGCTAGCAAGAAAACATGGTTATAGAGTGGAAAGAAAGAGAACATGAGGTGGAAGATGTACAAGCTACCAATGATCCAAAATGTGTGAATGCTTTGAGAAACTGCGGTTTGCTTAAGTTCTTTGAGATTCAAGGGACGAGGTCCCAAATTCCTCTACTGTCACACATGCTACGGTGTTGGGATGCAGCCCAACAATACTTTGTGATTGGTGAGCACATCCTCATTATAGATATTGAGGACATCTATTTTCTTACTGGTTTGTCCCGGAGAGGGGACCCTGTAGCTCTCACCGGAACACGGGGTAGTGACCGCTCTGTCGATGACATGGTGTCACAGCATTGTACTGCTCTTGCTTGATTTCTTGGGGGTTCAAAGAGCCACCAGTTTTAATAGAAGGCTGGGAGGCAAGGGAACTAATGATGCCATTAGCTTGTGGTCCCTTAGGTGGTTTTGCAGGATCGTACGTAGGGCGAGGCGCGTCAGGAATAATTTCATACAATGTGCCAAATTGAGCATAGACCAAGTCTAAGTAATGGGCACAGGAAATAGCCTATTCCTTAGTGACGGCTCCTCCTATAGCTATGTCTCAAGCTACGATGGGTAAAAGTGACCTTGTGAACCAGTCAACTAAGATTTGGTCCAGAATATGAGCCTTAATCAGACGCCGTCTTCGCCGACATTCATGAATATGATCGGAAATATGAGTGGCAGTGTTCTGGCGAAGGGAGGTCAATAAGTTCGTACCAGTCTCATAGTGAATGGGAAACTGGAAGTGGGTCAAAAAAGACATAGCAGAGATCGAAATTCAGGAAAAGAATTGGGTGGTAGCTCAATGTACCACTTGGCAGCTAGGCCGGTGAGAGTCCATTGAAATAACCTAAGATGGATCGAGTCGTCCATCAAGGATTTGGATGAACACCATAAATGGTATGTCATCACATGGTTTTTAGGATCCTCACCAGGTTTTCCATCAAATTTGGGGATATCTGATGGTAACTTAACCAGAATGGGAGACCAGTTATGCCCGTGAAAAATGGGATCATTCATCAAACGAGACAGGTCGGGTAAGTCCAAAATAGCCAAAAAGGGCAGTTATTGGTTCAGCTGCGGATACTAATAGTACTGATAAGGCATATATGGACTGGTAGGACCTTGAATCGACTGATTATAAGGTGTTTCTGGAGGAAACTGACCATAAGGGTGTTTACCACCTAGACTGTAAGTAGGTCTGCCACCATAAAAAGGTGGTCCATTACCATAATAAGGTGGCCCGTTACCATAAGGTGGGGGCCCACCACTACCGCCAGGATAGGATGAGCCTCCACCACCTCTGCCGGGAGGAGGTGGTGGTCCACCATTGCCACCGGAATAGGTTGGGCCTCCACCACCGCCGGAAGGGTAAGGGCCTCCTCCGCCACTTCCACCATAGTAGGGTGGTCCTCCACCACCACCACCATAGTACGGTGGTCCTCCACCACCACCACGAGGATGGGATGGTCCACCACCACCACCACCACCAGGATGGGATGGTCCTCCACCACCACCAGGATGGGATGGTCCTCCGCCACCACCACTAAGATGGGATGGTCCTCCACCACCACCACCAGGATGGGATGGTCCTACACCACCACCACTAGGATGGGATGGTCCTCCACCACTCGAGGGGGTGGTCCTCCGCCTCCACCTAAAGGAGGAGGGCCTTCACCTCCACCACCAGGGGGGTGGGCCATGATGGATGAAATGAGGTGGTCCTCTGCCACAACAACCAGGATGGGATGGTCCTCCACCACCACCACCAGGATGGGATGGTCCTCCTCCACCACCACCAGGATGGGATGGTCCTACACCATAACCACCAGGATGGGATGGTCCTCCACCACCACCACTAGGATGGGATGGCCCTCCACCACCAGGGGGGGTTTTCCTCTGCCTCCGTCTCCAAGGGGGGTGGGCCATGATGGCCAGAATGAGGTGGTCCTCCACCAGAAGGTAAATATTCGCCTCCTCCGGAGTTGTGTGGGGTCCCGCCGCCTCCAATGTGTTATTTTTTTAGTATTTATTTCAATCTGATCTAGGATCTTAACTGAGAGAATTACATGTACAACATATCAAACACAAGAGACAAGAGACACAAATCATTTCACCGGGGAAAACCAAGAAGGTGAAAAACCCTGCAACTTCCTCAGAGATAAAATGGGCATCAATAAAAATATCACAAAGATCGAACCCCACAACAAGAGATATTCTCCTAGCAGCTTCTCCTCCTCCACTTGTGCGCATTCATCCTCTCTCTCACTAATGCGAAGTGAGTGAGTGTTTGAATGAATAAATGAGAGAGTCACACTCTCTATTTATACTTTACTTCACTTGACTTTTAACTCTAACTAGGTCGACACCAACTTAACAACTTAACATAATGCTAACTGGGCCGACCCCACTAGGGGACTTAAACACCCCATCACAATTGACTCTGGTCCGACCTCGCTTAGGAGAGTCTATTAACCCACTACCACTTGACACTGGGCTGACCCCACTAGGGTGGTCTAATAACCTTTTAACTTACATGACGCATACATGGCCGACCCCATCATGGTGGTCTAATAACCCATCAAGCATAAGTTACGACACTTACAATATAACTTGCGACACTTGCAAGTACAACTGACGACACTTCCAATCGGAGGAATAATACATCTTCGTTAGGGATACAATAAAGTTCAAATACAATATACAAGTGAATATCTTTCGAAGTTACAAATACATCAACACTCCCTCTTAACTAGGAAGGTATTCTCTTGACATGGGTCATCAATACATATAGGCACAAGTCTTCAATTCTGGAGCTAGATCATCGTCACTGGATCACGGAGCATCATCGTCACTGTTGTTGTACTCGTCATCTCGATCACTAGGCTATCTCTCACATCTTCTCGTCATAGGAAGTTCTATAGAGCCAGCCCTTTTTCATGTTGGTTGTAGGCCTAGCCTCCTGTAGGTCTTCATCATCTTTGCGAGTTGGCCATCCTGTGGAATCCTCAGGACTGAGTACGTGCGTCAACAAAACCTCAAAAGAGAATCCCAGGACTTTTATGAGCACACAGCTCAACCTATCATATCTCCCAATATCTTTTACTTGTGACCTTCATAAAACCTTAAAAGAGTGTCTTTCCCAGCAAAATATCTAAAGAGAATCCGAGGCCTTTTACGTGACTAGCACAACCTCTCGAAATCTCCAGGACTGATTACATGTGATCTCCACAAAACCTTAAAAGAGTGTATTTCCCAGCAATATCTCTAAAGAGAATCCAAGGCCTTTTACATGACTAGCACAACCTATCTAGATCTCCAGGACATATTATATGTGGTCCCCACAAAACATTAAAAGAGTGTCTTTCGCAGCAAGATCTCTAAAGAGCATTCGAGGCCTTTTACATGACTAGCACAACCTGTTCGGATCTCCAGGACGTATTACATGTGGTCTAGCAAAACCTTAAAAGAGTGTCTTTCCCAACAAGATCTCTAAAGAGCATCTCAGGCCTTTTACGTGACTAGCACAACCTGTCCGAATCTCCAGGACATATTACATGCTACCCTTGCACAACCTGTCCACGGCCACAGAGTACCATCCTGATACTCAAGATCAACTTGATCATCCTCGCACAAAGCATAATCCTGATGATTGTGATCATACTAATCATCATCATACAGTACATCATCCTGATGCACATCATCATCGCATGATCATCCTGATCATCGTCACAACATCGTCCTAATGCATATCATCATCGCATGATCATCCTGATCATCGTCACAGCATCATCCTGATGCATATCGCTTGAAGCATCTTCCTGATGCTCATCACATATGATCATCCTGATCATCATACATAGCAGTAACCAGAGCATAGTTCTGATGCTCATCACACGACGCTTACATACACAGTCATGGGAAGGATCCTCCTACCACCATGCTTGGAATGGCTCCTACAAATGTGTCCCATCACTTCCTTCTCGAAGTATATTCTATCTGAAGAACACCAAGCCTCTCTCTGAAGTACTCGAACTTCACTCTGGCTAGTGGTTTGGTCCAACACATCTACAATCTGCTCATCTGTCGCAACATACTGGAGCTTCACTGCTCCTCTCTGCACCATATCCCGGATATAGTGATATTTGATCTCGATGTGCTTCTAACTGTCATGGAACACCAGGTTCTTTGAAAAATTCACACAACTTTGGTTGTCACAATAAATACAAGTAGCATCCAACTAGAGATCAAATAGATCAGACATTAGCTTCCTTAGCCATATTGCCTCGCAATTGGCCGAACAAGCTGCGATATACTCTTCTTCGACTGTACTTAGTGTTACGTAGGATTGCTTCCTGCTAAACCAAGAGATCACACCTGATACCATACTGAAGCAACACCTTGAAGTGCTCTTCCTATCTACAGCACTGCCTGCCCAATCTGAATCAACATAACCCTCCAGTTTAAACTTTTGATTCGCATCATACTTGAGCCCATAATCAATCGTACCCTTCAGGTACCTCAGAATATGCTTTACAGCAATCAGGTGAACATGTCTAGGATCTGTCAGGAACTGGCTCAAAGTGTTCACCACAAAGCAAATATCTGGTCTCATGTTAGTCAGGTACATCAAGGACCCAATCATCTAACGATACATCGTGGCATCAACTGATCCTGATAAAGCATCACTCAATAGCTTTAGGTTCGATGCCATAGGTGTGGCCATGTCCTTGCAGTCCATCATCCCAAACCGCTTCAGGATCTCTACTCAATACTTCCCTTGTCCAAGGAATATTCCATCTGTACTCTGCCACACCTCCATACCTAGAAAGTAGTGTATCATACCCAAGTCCTTCATCTTGAACTTGACAGCAATATTCCTCTTCGTAATAGCAATCAATCCAATCTCACCTGACACAAACAGGTCAACCACATACAGTAGGAGTATCACTTGATTTCCTTCCTCAACCTTGTAGTAAAGGTTGGAATCCGCTTTACTCTTTGTAAATCCCAAACTAGATAGGAAGTTATTTATCCTGTCGTACCATGTCCTGGGTGCTTGCTTCAAGCCATACAAGGCTTTCTTCAATCTGCACACATATGACTCCCTTTCATGTGTCTAAAAATCGAGTGGCTGCTCCACTTCCTCTTTGACTACACCATTCAAGAAAGCTGTCTTGACATCCATCTGGTGTATCTTCCACTTCATCACTTGCCTTGTATTTCTCTATGCTACTATCTGCAGCATGCTTGATCTTGTAGATCTACTTGTAAGTCACAACAGACTTCCCTTCTAGTATTGGGACCACATCCCAAACATCATTCTTCATGATCGATTGGTATTCCTCGATCATGGAATCCTTCCATTACTACATCCCTGATCCTGGGAACTTCAGATTCTTCAATATCTTCAATAGGTAGTTTTCTTGAACTTCGTCACTGGAATAAATGTTGTTGTTCTTCTTTTGTAGGTGATTGTACACAATCTTTCCTACAAGTCAAATTCAATTGCATGATTAGAAACTTCTCATAGTTTTTCAAAACAAATTCTTATGCATAAAGACATATGTCATACATTCATGCAATTATCTTATCCAATGCTTCAATACAACATTTATCCATATCCCGTATTCAAACGGTATCTTTCTAGATTCCTTCCATCTCTACCAGAACATTTGTTAAGACTGTGCACAACTCCCAACATGTTAGCAAAGAGGTTTCATTCTAGATAAGTAGCAATGGAATGTTGTATAGTACCATAGGCCACTTACCCATTACTTGCATATTAGTAATATCTTGTTCATTAATTCAACTTTTCTAATATGCATAATATACATCCTAAATATAGGAACATAAGTATGTACATGACTGGACAACATTATTTAAGTAATCATATGACAATTCAAATACTTATCTTTGTTTAGTTGTGGGTGGACTCCCTCTCAATCTTTGCTTCCTTGGAGGAACTACTAGAGTGTGCTCCCTCTTGATCTTTGCCTCCTGGATTATCTGTCTTTGAACTTATATCCATCCTGGACCACTATGCATGCTTAAGTGTGAACTAGTGTCATCATTGTGTCATCCTCAATATCTCATACATAATCATACATCCATTAGTATAATCTCAATACTATCAAAACATTATGATTCTAAATAATATTAAACATGTATGGTCATGATCATTTCATACACAGGTAATTTATCACAAGCATTAGTATTCAAGGTTTCAGGGAGTACTTCTTTTACTCATGCATATTCTTATTTGACCATAGTACTCTTCTGGTTTACCATATCATCAATCAAAGTAAGAAGTATAATATGCATAAACCCATGATTACTCAAACCTATAACTTCATGAATGATCATTATTAATCATACAAAAATACACTTATCTAAGATCCTAACACAAAGTAGGATTCTAACTCGATATAGGAAAACATACCTGGATTATCATGTTTGTCTAACATACACAAACAATATCTTCTTTGTTCTCTTAGAGACCTTGTGCTAGCAACCTGCATATCTCATAAGTTAATAATTGTAGAGCCAAGTTATACATACCTCGTAAGTAGAGCTTCTTTGTGATCCATGACTATGGATGAGTCTTTGTCTTCATGTCACCATGGTCATATGTTCTTGATCTAGAACTTGATTTGTCTTTCTTGATGTACCCTTCATGTTAGTTGACAACATCATCCTCATACAATACCACAGTGTATTAGTACAATCATAAGTGTCATACCCCTAATCAATGAATCTATTCTATCATTCACATGCATTCATACTTTTACGAGGGTGATAAGACAAGTCTAAAATTAATCAAGATTGCACTAACCTTAATAATATGAAGTCAAACATATCATAAACTTAATCATGAACACATTTCAAAACATACTTGAATCTCCTTAAGTCATACCTTTCGGGATTGCTTGTAGTCTTCTTATGTAAGGCCTTAGCCTCATCTCCCTCTGGAACTGGAACTTCTTCACTTATGTGGGTGTCCAAATCATTCTCTTCTAGGATTAAACCAATCCACTTTGATTTGATGAATTTGGATCAGGAGTTGGATTAGGGTTTGTCAGAGAAACCCTAAAAAATCAAAACTTTCAATTTCAAACTTCTGATTGGATGCAAAGATGTGCATTGCTGATTTGAACAAGCTGGTATACTTCAATTTTGAAATCTCCAAAATTTGACCCCTCAAAATTGACTTTGAAACTTTCGGATCTTCTATTCAAAATCCCGAACTAGGGTTTGATAATGCCTGGGGTTCTTCCCAGCCCAAAGGTTTGATCTTGTGCTCTAAAATTCAATTTTTGTGAGGAGCATCTAGCCGCAGTCACAGATTCCAAAAATTTCAACTTTTGCAGAAACCCTAATTTTCCACCTTTCCGATCAAGATCCTGAACTAAGGTTTGATAATGCCCGAGGTTCTACCCAACCAAAAAATTTGAACTTGGTCTCTAAATTTTGATTTTTCTGAGGAGATTAATCCTATGCTAATATCTCTCCAAAATTCCACTTTTGTCAAAAGCCCTAACTTCCCGCAGCAGTGACAAGCCAAAAATGAGAATGCTCAGAATCCAATTCTATTTCACAGAAATATGTGCCTTATTTTTTCTGGTGCATCTCTTAAATTTCAGATCCACAGGGTCTAAGACTGCATCCTGTGGTAGACTGACCTATAATATTTCCAACCCCATAGGTATGACCTCAAATGGATTCTCTGAGAGAGAGATATTCCAAATGTCGCAATGTGACATGTTTATGGGATTAAACAGTATAGCAAACTTGTATGGAGTACCACGTGTCACTGTTTCAACTTTGGCCTCTGAAACCTAGACTTGTGAAACTACATTCCGTGCTCTTACTGTCACTTTTTACAGAATTTCATTTGGATATTCCTATCCCAAGCTGTGACCTTTTTTCCTAGGTCACCTGTTTAGGACTCCATTCTGGAAGAGGCAGAAACCCTAACTTGTACGGAGCATATCTCACAAATAACAACGAATCTGAGGCTTTCCTTCAGACACAAGGTACATGGACATTTCATCTTCAACTTGTAGAATTTTCAGATCCTGAACCTTCACCCAAACAGATTTATAGCGAAAGTTCCACGATGACTCGTTTTTACTATACCAAGCCCTAGTTTTCGATTTGTCGCAAGTGCAACAAGTGTCATAAATGCCATACCATGCCTTCCTTTAGGCTATCTCTAATACCATGCTAGTTTTTTAGTATTTAATTCAATTTGATCTAGGATCTTAACTGAGAGAAAAACATGTACAACATATCAAACACAAGAGACAAGAGACACAAAGCATTTCACCGAGGAAAACCAAGAAGGTGAAAAACCCCGCAACTTCCTTAGAGATAGAATGAGCATCAATACAAAGATCACAAAGATTAAACCCCACAACAAGAGATATTCTCCTAGCAGCTGCTCCTCCTCCACTTGTGCGCATTCCTCCTCTCTCTCACTAATACGAAGTGAGTGAGTCTGTGAATGAATAAATGAGAGAGTCACACTCTCTATTTATACTTTACTTGAATTGACTTTTAACTCTAACTAGGTCGGCCCCAAATTAACCACTTAACATAATGCTAACTGGGCCAACCCCACTAGGGGACTTAAACACCCCATCACAATTGACTCTGGGCCGACCTCCCTTAGGAGAGTCTAATAAACCACTACCACTTGATACTGGTCCAATCCCACTAGGGTGGTCTAATAACCCTTTAACCCATATGACTCATACAGGGCCGACCCCATCAAGGTGGTCTAATAACCCATCAAGTTTAAGTTACAACACTTACAATATAACTTGCGACACTTGCAAGTACAACTGACGACACTTCCAATCGGGGGAATAATACATCTCCGTTGGGGATACAATAAAGTACAAATACAATATACAAGTGAATATCTTCCGAAGTTACAAATACATCAACAAAATGGGAAGTGGGGGTGGACCAAACAGGGGTGGAGGGACTTGAGGGACTGTAGGTGGGGGTCCATGTTGTAAAAAAAAAATTTGTCCCCATAGAGTGTATGGATTTCCGGGGTAGGGTACCCCATAGAGTGCATTTCTGGGATTGATTTGTCTTGACACAGGGATAAGATAACCTAGATATGCTTGAATCCATGGTGGTTGAATTATGATGGTCCCCCAACATGGGATAATCATGTAGTAGAAGGTCCAATAGGTAAGGAATTTCCAACGGAAGGACCAATGGGAACTCCTCCTCCAGTATTATGGTTAAGAGACGGGGTTTCCCCCCCAGCAACAACTTGCTGACCACTAATCAATGGTTGACCCAACTTGGGTTGTTGATTATATACCATAGGGTTAACATCACCGGTAAGGAAGGTAGAGGTTAAAGAGTATCGTCCCCTCGAGGTTTGAGGTGGGGAAGGAATGGGTAATGTAACTGTGGTAGTAATAGGTGTGTTGGAATGTTGTCCTTCAACGGGTTGAGTCATCTGTGGTATAGGATTGGTCTCCTGTCTAGGGTGTGGATGCGCAGGAGTTGAGGGTTGACCAGAATCAAAAGTGGTCACGTGTTGCATGGATGATTTCGGTGAATCATAAGATAAATAGCGATTTTGATAAGGAGGTAACGTCGGGTCTTCCACCCTTTGTAGAAGACTTTGTCTTCGAAACTCCTCACCCATGGCACGTAATCGATTCAATTGTTCACGATAAGGTGCCAGATGGTCATCGGGAGTATCCCAACTAGGTGGGGATGCAACGAAAAAATGAGCCACTGGGTGGCCTAGAGATGATGTCCAATAAGTTGTCGTTGGACCAATAGGTGTTGCAGGGCTGTCCTGGGGTGAATTTAACCATTCCATTGATCCAGGCTCTCTTGGTAAAACGGAAGGTAGGTCTTGTGAAGTAGAAGTTTGCGCCTCTTCACCTTGTGGGGGGTTGGAGGCAAGTGAATCTGGAGGAAACATATGTGCTCCAACATTCAAAGTAGGGTTTTTGAATTCAGGTGACACGACCGTGGCTTGTGGGTCCATTCTTACCCTCGAAATTACCTCCTGGTTAAGGGGATATTCGGGCGGTAAGTTATGAATCCTATGGGACCTTCTCCAAGGAAAGTCAGCCATAGTGACTGAAACAAAATTTTCTCCTAGGGAAAGCTAAACAAAAGAAAAAGAAATCTAGAAAAATCCTACAAAAACTAAGGCCACAAGCAAACTTATGTGATAGGAGTGGATTCAAAATTTTGGAACCTCACAGGATTATCAAGGCTTTGCAAATCTCTATATACCGCAAGGTCCAACAGTAAAATGTGACAAGGAGGATTGCGACCATACCCTTGCCTGAATACCCGACTACCTTGACAGTACGTGCGTAGTAATCTCCCCGAGTGATGTTCTTGGTGTATTGCTCTGCCAAGACGACCAAATGGCTATCTCAGTTGGTTTCAGGAATCCTAATGGTGTGTCCCGATATATGCAAGGTACATGGGAGCTCAAATCTGTAGTGGTGATGTCTAATGCACAACCATATGGCATGAAACCTTCCTATATACTACTGAGTACGTGAAACACCTTTCTATATATGCCAAGTACGTGAAACACCTTTCGATATACGCCAAGTACACGAAGTACTTGGTGGGTACATGAAAGAGCTTCGATATACCGATAAGTACATGGAATACTACAATACCCCCGGAATACAGTGTTGGAAAGTAATGGCAGCTTCCATCTTTTACGATGTCGGAACACGTCTCTAACTTAACACAAGTTACTAAATATTTTACCCTAGTTCTACTGTTAATTTTATCTGGATGGTTAGGTGAATGCATGAGGTGAGTACATAAACATAAACATAATGCAATCCCTAACTAAATGCAAAAAATGTACTTTTATTTTGATGAACTCTATATATGGGAAGGAGAAATTTCTTTCCAAGTGATTTTACCAAAGCAACACAATGCAACACAATCCCAAAATCTACCAAATTTGATAAAAAAATACTATTTTCGCTTTTTCCATTTTTCCAAGCAAAACTCAAACAATCAACAAGCATGATAACCAAATCCAAACATTTTCTTTTGTCTTTTCGAATCAAAACTTTAAGAGATGAAAGGAGAGAAATTTCCTATCTAGAGCACTCTAACTTTTCAATTTCACTATAATGGCTTAAAAGCATAAAAAAATCAAGAATGCATACAATTTCTCCAAAAAAAGAATCACTTTTGTAAAAACTTGATATCATTCGAATTTTTCAAGAAAATGAATGATTCATAATTCCCAAAAAACACAAATGATTAATTCTTCTTCAAAATTTTCCAAAAGAATAATAAATGACTAATTCCAATGCATGAAGCAATTTCTACTACAATTTCCAAATGCACTTGAAAATCAGTAAAAATGAAGCACCTTCAATTTTCCAATGATATGCCAAGATAATAACTTGATAACAATGATATTTTTAAGCACAAAAACTGGAAAAAAAAGAAATTTGATTTGCAACACTCTAAACACTCAGGAAATTCTCGAAAAATGACAAGCACTCATATGGACTGAAAACACTTCAAAACACTCAATCAAACAACTGAAAAGCACATAAGGCTAAATGACAAGTGCAAAAAAGAAGTTTGGGATCAGATCCAATGCAAAGATCAGATCAGGTGAGGAGAGGAGGGAAAAAAAGGTCAAGTGGATGAAGATGGGGGAAACCAAGGTGTCCACCACTACCAAATTGAAACTTGTTGAAATGGGACCCAATACAAATCCACACAAAAACCAAACACTTTCAACACACAAATCAAAAATAAATCTCTGACTGGATCTTGCAGCACAGAGGGGGTTTGCACACAAAATCAAAACTCAAATCAAAAAATGGAGGGGGAATTCCCTTATACCAATTCTAACAAATCGACGCAGTCTGTGTTCATACACAGAGTGACCGTCGCAGGTCACTAGTGAGGGAATTGCGATGATGTCGTAGTACACTAGTGGATACGTTGCGACGACAGCCCAACAAGCCGAGAGTAGAGATCAAATCAACGCTCTAGTTCCACTTCCCATGTGCGATAGGTGAGATCCAAAATCTAAGATCAATAGATCTCCAAGAAATGAGAAATAAAATGACTTAAAAATAGTGAGTACAGACTCATAGGAGGACTACAGACACTTCAATGTGAAGATCCAATGGTGAAAAAGACTTAGGAGGCAGATTAGATGGCTTGCAAAAGAAATCAAGTGAAAATGACATTCAAATGAAGACTAAAACAATGTAAATTCCCCAGTATGGTCACCAGATTTGTTTGACGGACAATCTACCAAGAGTAGACTCGAGGCCTGATCTCCCTAGCATAATACAAGTCTAGAACAAATAGGAAAGAACATAGAATACTTTCCTAGATCTGATTAGAGATCGAGTAGATAGATGCTTTACCTTTCATATCGCTGATCCTTTCTCCTTGATGTTTGATCCAAGCTTGATGGTCTTCAAATATCAGCTGCAAAACATGTCAAGACAACACAGAACAAAACAAGTAGTGAAATGCACCTAAGCAATAATAGATCTAAGTAAGTTGTTAAGTAGGAAAACTACACAAAACATCATCAATGCAATGATATTTGGTGGAAAGCATTTATATAAATGTATAAAAGGGAAAGTACATAGAAGGAAGGGATTACAAAAAATGACTTAATGTAGAAATCCTTCTTCGATCAAGCCAATGCCAAAGCCTCCAAAGGGATGACGGATCTCTCAAGGGATGAGTAGATATCTCTCCTAAGCTAATTTCACCAGCGTGTAGATACTATAGACTTCCTCCCTTTGGAATGGGAATGAGATTCACTTATATAGGACTAAGAGGATAGGATAGGTTGAGATATGGTAGGAGAGAGATAGGGGATCTCACCCAAGGGCTAGGGAACCGAATTCCAACTCCCTAAAGGCTAGGGATAGGGCCCCACATCACTCTCCTTTGAGAATGGGCTCAAAGATGCTCTTTTATCCAACTAACTAACATCGTCGCAGGATGCATTAGGACAAACTGCGACGTCGCAGGTTGCACAAGGGTGGACTGCAACAACCTTGAAAAGTAGGTCATTTAAGCCATCCAGCCATGGGAAACTTCAAGTATGTATACACTGAGTCTCAAGGTAGCAATATTTAGGTGTAACAGAACAACCTACGATGTCGTAGGTTGCACAAGGGTGAACTGCAATGACCTTGAAAAGTAGGTCAGTTAATCCCTCCAGTCATGGGAAACTTCAGGTATGTATACACTGAGTCTCAGGGTAACAAGATTTAGGTGTAACAAGGACTTGCTGCAAACCTTTTATCATTTTACCAGATGACTCACACTGGGTCTCCCAAAGGGTTATCTTCACACCTAATGATGTTGAAATCTATGAAATGTCAACAGGATGAATTTTTTCCTTAGGTACTGCTAACCATAGCTCAAAAATCTATAGATTCTCTCATTTTGTGCCTTTCCCATCACCTTCTTCTCTACTGACTAATGCCAATGAATCAAGCAAGTTGTGGCATGAGAGATTTGATCAACTGAATTACAAATATCTTTATCAACTCCATGAGAAAGACATGGTCATAGGGCTTCCCAATATCAAGTCTTCTAAAGGTGTCTGTCAAAGCTGCATCATAGGAAAGAACCTAGAGCATAAGTTTGAAAGAAACAAAACTGAGTGAACCTCATCACCCCTTGAGCTTATTCATGGTGACATATCAGTTCCATTCCCCCATGAGTCTTTGAACCATGCAAAATACATCCTAACCTTCATATATGACTTTTATAGATATTGGTTGATCTTCTTCCTCAAGTTAAAGTCAGAAGTGTTCAATTTGTTCAAGCATTTCAAAGCCTTAGTTGAGAACCAGTCTAGTAGACATATCAAGATCCTTAGATACGATAATGGTGGGGAATATATTAAATATGATTTTCCACAGTACTCTGCCTCTTCTGGAATACAAATGCAACACATTGTTCCCTACACACCTCAGTAAAATGGTCTTGCTGAAAGGAAGAACAGATCTCTCAAGGAGATGGCCACATGCATGCGTGAGGACATGTATTTGTCTCTAAGACTTTGGGTTGAGGAAATAAATTATGGAACACACATAAAAAATAGAGTGCCTCATAAAAAATTAAAAGGAATCACTCCTTTTGAAGCTTGGACTGGGAAAAAACCCGATGTTTCTCATTTCAATATTTTTGGCTCCAAGGCTTGGGCTAGAATACCACTTGGGAAGAGGAGGGACATGCAGCCCAAAATCCAACCATGTATTTTTTTTGGATATTCAGAAGACTCCAAGGGATACAAGTTTTTTATCATTCCCTCTCAAAAATCCTTCATCGAGAGGAGTGTTCAATTTTAAGAAGAGCCCTCGCAACGTGTTGAAATTGGAGAACCCTCCACACCACCATCTGAGAGTGTAAGTGATGCTCCTCTTGAATTTTCTGATTCTGATATTTATGATGATGAAGACCATCTTATTGTAGAACCAAGTTTACCTAAAAGTCCTAAGTGGGCTTCTAAGACTCTTCAAGCAGCTGGTGAACTTGTGGGAAATCCTCAGGATCCTAGAAGGACTAGATCACAATTTGAGAATGCTATCAATGTGAATGATCCTTATCTATCTTAGAGATGTTTTTTGATGGTTGTTTCTTATCCTAGGACATATGAGGAAGCCTAACATGACCCAATATGGCAGGATTCCATGGATGAGGATTTTCATTCCTTACAAAAGAATGAGACATGGGAGCTAGTCAAGCTCCCCTCAGGCAGAAAATTGGTAGGGTGTAAGTGAATCTTCAAGACTAAATTTGCAGTTGATAGTGCAGGAGTGAAATATAAGGCTAGTCTGGTGGAAAAGGGATTCTCCCAAGTCCATTTCCTTGACTACAATGAGACTTTTTCACCAATTGCACAGAAGGATTTGATAAGACTAGTTCTGGCAATTTCTACATCCAAGCGCTGGGAAGTGCATCACATGGATGTCAAAAGTGCCTTCCTCCATGGATATATTGAGGAATATATATATATATGCAGAATCCAGAAGGTTATACATCATATCCTAACTATGTTTTCAGGTTGAAGAAGTCCTTATATGGGCTTATGCAAGCCCCCAGGGCTTAGTATGCAAAAATGGACAACTTCCTCTTGTCACAATTGTTTGCTAGATGCAATTCTGATCCAAATGTTTACATGAAGCTGATTGATGAATCAATATTGATTATTGTGTTATATGTTGATGAAATAATAATCACGGGTATCTCTACTGATCAAATAGATTCATTAAAGACCTCTTTGCATCAATCTTTTTCCATGACTGACTTGGGAATTCTTAAGCAATTTTTGGGGCTTGAGATTTCACAATATGAGAATGGAACTAAGGTATCTCAGTCCAAATATGCATCTGACCTGCTAAAGAAGTTCAAGATGGCTGATTGCACGCCTTCAAAGACTCCCTTCCTTTAAGGAGTTAGACTTGCACAAGCATATTCTACACCATTGGTGGGCAACACCTTGTATAGGCAGCTAGTTGGCAGCTTATTGTACTTGAATCATACTCAAACTGATATTTCTTATGCAGTGAGTGTGGCCTCAAGATACATGGAGAAGCCACATGAGATTCATTGGAGGGATTCAAAAATAATCTTGCATTATGTGCAAGGCACCAAGGCTGATGGGATTCACTATGTTGTTGATTCTATCCTAGATCTTCTTGGCTTTACTGACTTAGATTGGCTGGTGATAGCCTTGATCGAAAGTCCACTTACGGATTTGTTTGCATGATTGGAGGAGGTCTTGTTTTCTGGTCCAGTAATAAACAGAGTGCAATTTCACTATCTTCAGCAGAGGCCGAGTACATAGGAGCAGTGAATGCTACAACTCAGTGTGTGTGGTTGCAGGGTATTCTTTCAGAGTTTGGGGTTTCCTTTAGCACTCCCACAGTCATCTTTTGTGACAACCAGAGCGCTATAAGGGTCTCAACTGATCCAGTATAGAGGAAAAGAACTAAGCATATAGAGATCTATATGCACTACATCAGGAGTTTAGTGCATGATTGCATCATTGATCTGCAATATTGCCCATATGTTGAGCAAATTGTAGACATATTCACCAAAGCTTTTACTGAGAATACTTTCATCCATTTGAGATCATTGCTTGGGATGGATGAACATGTGGTGGAGTGAAGTATTTATCAGCAATACTTCAATTTTTATTATTTCCATTTTGAGGGGAGGTTTTTCCCATGAGATTTTCCTTCTTTCCTTGTTTTGTGGACAAGTATGTTAAAGGGTGACCATGCCAAGTTGTTGGGCCCTATTTTATTTCTGATTTTTAGCACATAAAGTCAGGCTTAAGGGGGGATGTTGGAATATTTAAAACCCATCCATGTCATTTACTACCTTAGGATAGCATTATTGATCATTTTTATTAATTCCTAGGTGTTAGACTAGGTGGTTGGCTAAAATACCCATTGTGTGGACCACAAGTCATCTTGGTGTGGACCACAAGCATCCTAGACTCACCTGGGCACATTTATGAATATTATGGATAATATTTTATTTGATTCTGGCTGATTTTATCCAATCTAGGAATAAAAAGGTGCCTTACTGCCTTTTACTGATTTTTACCACTTTTTGGTGAAAGGTGAAAGCTAGTTGACTAGTCTTAGTTATTGTTTGGCCAACTCATCCTCCATGATGTTTATTCCTTCCAAATTATGGATTTATTATGCTTTTCCATCACACATCACCATCTGATCACTATTTCACAAATTCGTGAGCTTTAGAGGTTACTTGGAAAGCACTCTTTCCACCGAGGGGGATTTTACATAGAATTAGTAAGCTTGATTTTGTGAGGATTCGAATGGCATATTTTTTTTCTTTTGAATATATGATGTAATGTTATATATTTTCAGCCATTTTATTTCCCAAGGTTGGCTGATTTAAATTATTCAATAGAGATATTTGTTTTGAATCATACTTGACAGTTTTTCAGTGTTCTTGACTAGTTTTGTGAGATAATGAGTGAGAGGATGAAATTTCTTGATCAGATCTTGGTGTGAACAAAATTTCACAAGAAACCTTATGGTGACGAAGAGGAAAACCAGGATACCCCTAAACCTAATAAAGGATAGACCCAAAGCTACAACGTACCCACAACCCCACACACTTTTCCAAACTTGGGAGGAACAAACACAAGATCTTTGCAGGGTTGTCCCATAGGTCACAATAGCAGTAATAGTAGAGGATTTATAAATACCAGTAGAAAACCAAGGATGGCGGGTGATGATGTAAATTTTTCTCTCTTTCAGGGTAATGGGACAGAGGATCCTGAGCAATATTGGTTCTTGTGTGAAGTGGTGTGGACAGTCAAACAAGTTCAGGATGAAGCCATCAAGAAAGGAGAGTTGGCGACGAACCTGAAAGGTCATGCGTTGGATTGGTACATGAATTTTATACAATTACCTACAGGACATCCACATAATACTATGGAAGAAATCAGAGCAGGGATGATCGACGAGTTTAAGAAGCCTAAATCATAATCTTAGTACATCACATAATTGAAGGAGATAAAGCAATTCCCTAATGATTCGGTACGGGAGTTTTATCATAGGTTCAAAAATATGATGGCTAAAGTTATTTTTTGGATGAGCGATGTGAAACAAAAGGAATGGTTTATTGCAACACTGATACTGCACATCCGGATGTCGTTTGATGTAGCAAAATATCTTATCTTGGGAGAAGGCTTTGGAACTCGCGATGAAGCTCGAAGCTTCGTCGATTGGTGAAACAGGGATCGACATGAGCCAGATCCATTCGTAGTTAGAAAACTTTACTATTCAGTTGCAGTATATTAAAAAGGGGAAGGAATTTCGTGAAGAGGTATGGTGTAGTTGATGCAAGTTTGAAGGGAATCATAAAGATCAGTGTCCTGAATTCTTTGAGTATCTACAGTCTGGTGCACCCAATCCGCTCAGTCAAGGAGGGATACCCTAGTGCCGAATTTTCCAGACAAGAGGACATCGCTCGGAGGAATGCGTGGTTGTGTCGAATCCAGCTAATCTATACTGTAAATTCTATCAATCTGTCGGCCATGACGAGAAAAAATGATGATCATATGACTTGCTTCAAGAAAGGATTGCTAATACTTACTTCATGAAGGGAGACAAGAAACAATAGGAAAAAAAACATCTGGAGCAACCGAAGTATAATCAACCACAGTATAATCATCCGCAGTACAATATTCCATAGTACAATCAGTAACAGTTCAACCAACATGGGGGAGTATATAGTGGTGGTCACGATGAAGGTTTTGGTTGCGGAGGAAATTTTGGTTGAGTTCGAGGACCAATCACATGCTATAATTGTGGACAACTTAGACACTATCATAGGGATTTCCCGAATATGACCCCTCAATGTACCTATTGCAGTGCAATGGATCATACTGTCAAAGAGTGTCCGTAGATAATCACAAAGTGGAAGGATAAGAATGTGGTGCAACCGTAACCGAACCCGAACCTGAACGAGAACCAGAATCTCAATCCGAACGTGCAGAAGATATCAGCTAAGGTAAGAGGTCAACCAGTAAATTTTGCAATAGTAACCAGAGGAGGAGTTGCGAAAGGAGAATATAGGCTACAACCGAATGTCCGGCCTGTGACCCAGAAATAGGTACAATTTGATGTTGAAGCAGAGAAAACAACTTTTTGGGAAGCACAAGATGCACTAATAAATAATAATGTTCAATCGCCACCTATAGTCCACAAAGAACCTGTCAATGAGATGCAACCAATTTTTTATCCGACAATGTCGCAGAAGTCACCGGGGAAGGTCAATACTTTGAAAAGTTTTCTGGAAATTTTTTTAACATTAGAAAAGGATCCAGAAGCATTAGCAGAGACAGATAGCTTCTTGTATCGACAGAAAGAAGGGAAACATGATCGTGTATTCAACCGTCTGCATAAGAATAAAATAGGAAGGGATATGAGGATGAATGCCCAGATCGGTGCATATGATATGGATTCCATCATTCTATATCTAGGATCTGATGTGAATATACTAACCAAGCAAACATAGGAAGCGATGGGGAAGCCAAATTTGGTATGGTCCCCTGTACAACTCTGTTTAGCAAACCAGATTAAGGTTACACCAATCGGTCGATTTCCTCATCTACCAAGCGAGGTAGAAGGATTGAAGACATATGCATTTTTTACGTCATAGAGATAATTGATAACACCAGTCCATATCCTGTGCTGTTGGGGATAGATTGGGCAATGGAAAATTAGGCAGTTATCAATTTCAAGAAAATAACGATGTCTTTTGAGAATTACGACATGAGGTTCATTTCTCCGCTTGATCCACTTGAAGGACATAGATATGTTGAGCCAATGAGAAACGAGATCACTGGAGGATTGGACAACATCTATAATATCTCGGAATATTACATCAATCCCACCACCGATGGATAATGGGGATGGCGAAGTATCAGTTCGACATCATGAGACTCCGACGAGGCTCTAGATAATTGGAAAAATAGGTTGCATGAGGTATCAGTCGGGAAGTGCACGTGGATAACTCAATCACTGAGATGGGTTGCAACAAAAGTATGTGATCTTCCGACATACGAAGGACTACCTAACCTAGAAATATTCATCAATGAGTTTGAATAAAAAGTAACAGAACCACAACGCCTTCTAACATTGGATGAAGCATTGAAGGCCACTCCAGCGAGGTGGTGGGCTATGCACAAGTCGTCAATAACACACTAGAAACAATGTTGATGATTAATGGAAGTAATATTTGGGGAAAATGACTGCTACCAAAGAAAGAATTATGATGGAAGGATTGATCCAAGGGATCATCTGGGAAAGTTTCAGGCTACATGGGGGGTGAGGCCAAAGCAACAATGGGTTCATGCATTCATCCACATGTTAGATGAAGTGTCGCGGAGATGGTACGTCTCAGTAGAGCCGAGACGAGGAACAACTATGTGGGAGGATCTAACCACTATTTTCAGTCACACACTCAGTTTTTCCGATGAGAATCCTATAATTGACAGCACATTGCAGGTAATCTGCGAAAATATATTTGAGAAATTTCTGACCAAAAGACCAATGGGACCACAATGGAATGCAACACCAAAAATTATGATGGAATGTTACAATGTTTCAAGAGGACCTGATGATGACGAATATCCTAGAACTATTTATGTCCCAACACCAGAAGGAAGTCACGATGTTGAAGCACTAGGCATGCCATTAGACAGATTCAAGAAACTATTGAAAACTAAGAAAGTAAATATTGGGTCACTAGAGAATCCAAATTTTTCTAGTATTGGAGACTATTGGGACGACACAACAATCGGGAAGGTCACCGACTTATTGCATGAATTTCAAGATTTGTTCCTGACAGATTTTTCTAAGATGAAGGGAATTTTCAGGGACTTGGGAGAGATGAACATCCCCCTTAAACCCGATGCTAAACAAGTGAAACAGTGACCATATAGATTGAATCCCAGATACAAAGAGCGAGTGAAGGCTGAGATAGAGCAGATGTTGGATACAGGGATCATTAAGCCCATCGAAGAGTCAGAATGGATCAGTTCGATGGTCTTCCAGGATAAGAAGACTAGCGAAGTCCGGATTTGTGTCGATTTAAGGAAGTTGAATGATGCATGCCTTCATGATCCATTCCCCACACTCTTTATCGAAGATTTACTTGAAGGTGTCGGAGGACATGAAGTTTATTCATACACAGATGGGTTCTCAGGATATCATCGGATCAAGATTGAAAAATAAGAACGACACAAAACCACCTTTGTAACAGATTGGGGTTGCTATCAGTACACAGTAATGCCATTTGTTCTTAAGAATGCCCCTGCAATTTTCTCAAGATTAGTTTTTGTTTCTTTCAAATATTTTATTCACAATTTCTTGGCAGTGTATATGGATGATTGGACTATGTATGTGTAATGTCCCCAGCTTGACCCTATTGCATTAATATTGTAAATGATGTAAATATTGTTAATTAGTCATGGTGAGGAGCTCAAGGCCAAGGCCCCGCCATTGATTTAATGTTCTATGTATCGGCAATTAGAATAGATGCCTATGGTTCTTGTGCGAGATGGGCACAATGTAAATAAGACACCATGTAAATACGCAATTTTAATGAAAACACCCACAACTAGCTATGCAATGCAACAAAGAGATGGGGCATGATTCTACAAGGAATAGGGAGGGAAATTATTCAAACCCTTGAGCCCATGGTCTTAATCCATTTCATTGAGGAAACCTATGAACTCTCAACTACCCATTTGGTCTCATGCACCCAATCACTTAATCCTTCCAAGAATTGGTTGAGACAATAAATGCCTTGGGATGGGAGAGGTATGGCTGTCAATTTTCGTGCATGGGCAAGCCATCCACTTGGAAAATCGTGTTTTTGCTTGTGGGGCAAGAAAACCCCCACGAAATTGGCCCAAAAGCCATTCTTCACCCATGGCATTCTCTCTCTCACGCAGTCTGAGCCTGTTGGGGTTTTATCCTTCACATTTTCACCCTTCCCTGCGTTTTTTCCATGCCTGCAAACTCGTTTTTGGTTAGCTCATTGGATGGGAGAAGAGAGCCACGATTTTTGGGGTTAGGGAGGCCGTTTCTGCCCACGAAATGCCCATGAGCATTCTTCTGAAAACGATTCTGCTCTCCTGGGGTTGAATTCCCATTTTCTCCTTTTCGTTTTGGTTGCCCACGTTTTCTGGAACGGTCAGGAACCCATTGTTGGGAACTTCACTATAGAAGCGTTTTTCTCATGCCCAACACTTATGCTTTTGATGATACATGCACCCATCTCTTAACAGCCTGAGAAACCCAATTGCTGATGGGCTTGGCTGATTTTGATATACCTTTGGCTATGTGAGAGCCTGTTTTCCCCTTTTTCCTTGTGGAGATCATGCCCAGCTCGGGGGGTGGCAGTGGTGCTGAGAGATTGAGGAGCACACTGGCCTACGGTTGGGTGGAATGTTGCAGAAGCGTAGCTAGTTGTTTGGTACTACTTCATTAAGATAAGTATTTTCTTGTGTTATCTTGCAATTGTTTATTTGATGAATATTAGAATGAATGATGGATGTGCTATTGAATTTAAATTCCGCTGTGTTTTTCTTATGATCATACATCCCATATGTCTTTTATATGTTTTCAAATGTCTATGCAATTGCACATGTTCATCTTCTTCTTGAATTGAATGCTTGATTTCAATTTATGGGGCTGGATGCCCGATTTAACCTCACGATCCTCTCCATCTAGCTGGTGGGATGGGAGGGGACGTGATAGAATGGTATCAGAGCTGTGTTGCAACATTGGGCCTCTATGGGCCAAATCTGATAAGCAATTACAAGAAAATTGTTGTCTTATGAGTTTTGGAAATTTTGTTTTAAAGTCTGTTTTTGAAAAATTTTGGTTTAAGTCCGTTTTTGAAAATTTTTGGTTTAAGACTGTTTCGGAAAGAATTCCCGAATGCCTTCCGCAACTGCATAAGCATTCGGTGAATCGTTCCGAAATTTCGGAAGCGTTCCAAGAATTTTACGAAAATTTGCGAAGGGAAGTTTTTCAGAAGGAATTCCCTTCCGAAACTGCGGAAGGATTTCTCTTCCGAAATTTGCGGAAGGAATTCGCTTCCGAAATTTCGGAAGGATTCTACGAATCGTTCCGCAACGCGGAAGAGTTCGGCGAGTCGTTCCGCAACTGCGGAAGACTTCGGCGAATCGTTCTGAAACTACGGAAGACTTCGCCGAATCGTTCCGCAATTGCGGAAGCATTTCGCAAGTCGTTCCTCAAAAGCATTTCCGAAAAACCGCCCGAAAACCCCGGAAGCATTCCGCGCAACGGCGGAATCATTCTGCGAACGGCTCCGAAGATGCGAAAGCCTTCGCCAAATGGCTCCGCAATTGCGGGAGCATTCGCCGAATGGCTCCGCAACTGCGGAAGCCTTCGCCGAATGGCTCCGCAATTGCACGAGCGTTCGGCAAATCGCCCCGCCATTTCGGAAGCGTTCGGTGAACTGCTCCGCAATTACGGAAGCCGTCGCCGAAGCACCCCGCAATTGCGGAAGGCTACAGCCAACCGTCCCGCAGTTGCGGGACCATGCAGTGAACCACCAGTTGCGGAAACTTTCAGCCTATCACTCCGCTAGTTGCGGAAGTTTTCAGCCTATCGCCCCGCCCATTGCGGCAGGAGCCACAAGGGGGAAAGCCCCCTTGACCCCCTTTCTTTTTCCCCCTCATGTGTCTTTGTTTGTGATTTGACGAATTGTCAGTATGGCATTCTTCCCACGTGCATGAAGTAATTGGTGAACTTCGGAGAATAGAATGCAGCTGTGTAAAATGTGCAGAATGGGAGTGAAAGTTGTCATTTTTGAAAGGATGCAGTTCCTGCACCTGATGTCAGAATGGAGCATGAAGACAGGCATTGGAAAGCTTGTCCAGCAGGGAACAATGATGCATGACCAGAGTTTGAAGGAGGTCTATATATATCATAGATATTTAGTGCAGAAGAGTGCCAGCGGCTGTTTTGACAAACAAATTTTGTTGTCAATATGGACAATTTCTACAATTGCAGGATATGGAAGAGGAATTCCATGTCACGATGAGGGACCGAAAAGGGAATAATTTCTTAAACCTCTGTTTGTTATCATACTTATAATTATGAAATTGTCATATGGCATAAAAATGTTAAAAATGTAAAGGATTACATAGATGTATATGCACTAGATGGCATCTTAACAATTGCATAGTGCATATAGAAATACTTGTGCATAAATGGGATATTGCACATTGGTAGAATAATGAAGTCGGCATATGCAATAAACCACTAATGGAGAATATTGTGGTTGATAATCACTATTGATTTTGGTATTGGTTGTAGGACCAAAGATAACAAAGAGCATGGCTAAACATTCTGAGGATGTTGTTGCATGAAGCCAACAACCTTATGCGGAAATGATGGCGCAACAAACCTATGATCACGAGGTTGGCAAAAGGACTGCGTAGCATTGGTAAGAGGCCAATTGGTCAGGTAACATCAAGTGGTGTAAACGACAGTTATACAGGTAATGGTTATTGGTGCATAAATTGCATGAATGTTGAAAGGGGATTTGGTAAGATCTCTTCAACTATGTTTGAGCTATGTTGAGCTAATTTGCATGTAATATTGAATATCGACTAGGGCTGTTAACCTACCAAGCTTGGTGAGGTGTGGGTAAGTGAAGAGGATGACCCTTACACCCTATGACTGTTTAGAAATCTCAATGCACTCACATGAAATTATATCATTCCATGCGTATGATTGGTTATGTGCTTAATAACCTAAGCAAGTGAGGACTGGTGGTCCTAATTATGGTAATGGAGGTTATATGAGATAGTCATGTTTCGAGCATGATATGCTTGAATGCATAGTACTCATGAAACAATGCAAGGTAGCATTGAGTAGATGTGCATTAAGAAATTTTATAAATCTTATGATGCATTGTATGAATGCATAGGGATGATACATATGTCATTGCAAAATAAATAATGAATGAAATGATGAATTGATGATAAATCTAGGACCATTTTATGGGCTGTTATGAATGCAGAATAGTAAGTGCATGAAGAGCCCAATCATGATCGATGGGCTGCTAGAATGCTCTGTGGAAGGAAAAAGTTGTATGAATGATATGACTGTGAAATTTGATCTAGAGCTTATGAGAAGGAATCTCATGGTTGAGAGCTCTAAGTTCTGTTAGCAAGAACAGTTGTAAATATCAGGTTTGTAATTGTTTCGGATTTGAAATTTTTACTAATAATTGCTAATGACTGTTTGGCTTATATGAAAATGTGTCAGGAGGACATGCTGTAAGGGGATGCTCCCGTATGGCAGCGGGCATAGGGCCATAACGGGCAGAGTGGTGTCACTTACAGGAGCCAAACAATATGAGGATAGCCTCATGGATAAGAAAACCAATTTCTGTAGTAGACAGAATTGTAAATTCATATTGAATTTAATTATTAATGCTATTGATTGGTTATGGAACAATCATATTTGAAGCTTATTGCTAAATGTTGCTGACTGTTTGGCTATTTGATAAAGTGTGCCAGGATGACACATTGCAGGAAGATCATGTGTGATGGCCTGCAGAAGCCAAACTAGATAGGAAGGATTCCATGCTTTGGAAATGGGTTTTGAGTGAAACGCCATTGTCTCAACCAAATAGCATGTCGGTAAACCATGAAGTGAGATGGTAAAGCTATGCCCAGAAGGCATGTGAGACACCTATGCAAAATGAATGAGTATTCTGTGACCCTAGACAAGAACATGCATGTCTAAATTATTAGATTTAATATGCAGAGCATGTTTTATTATTTCATTATTGTTCCAGACTGCTTGAGTATGATTAGGGCCTACATGGCGCACATCAGAAAGGGGGTGCACACCTTTTCTGGTGCTGGGTCATGGTAGGGTTTTCAATATTGACTACACCCTAAGGGAATGGACGCATTCCTGGTGTTTCAATACTTGATAGTGAATGATATGAAATATGATTACAATTTTTGGGCAGTAATACTGATGAGCCTGCTTATCCTTCTTGTGCTAACAGCTTACACAAATGCAACTTGGTGTTGCACGTAAGGGGAAAAGTGAAGAAGGGTGCTCAAAGAGGACTGTATGGGAAGTGGTAACCTTTCTACTCTCACACTAAAGGACACTAGAAGGGATGGATAGGCCCGAGGAGCTGTGTTGCAGAAAAGGGGTATCATCCTTGTGTAGTGTGAGTGGGTATTGTGGGGCCATGCTAGCCTGCAGTCAAGTGAGTCACCTATGGAGTTCCTGGAGGGAACCGCTGGTTGCACAAGAGAAGGAGCCACGTAATCATATTATGTTGTTCATATTTCCTGATAAACCCAGTCGATGTACTGGCTTGGCAATGGTTGTTGTATGCCTGATAAACCCAGTCGGCGTACTGGCTTGGCATTGGTTATTTGGGAGTTGTGACGAATGGTCGTTGTATGCCTGATAAACCCAGTCGGCGTACTAGCTTGGCATTGGTTATTTGGGAGTTGTGACGAATGGTTGTTGTATGCCTGATAAACCCAGTCGGCGTACTGGCTTGGCATTGGTTATTTGGGAGTTGTGGTGAATGGTTGTTGTATGCCTGATAAACCCAGTCGGCGTACTGGCTTGGCATTGGTTATTTGGGAGTTGTGGCGAATGGTTGTTGTATGCCTGATAAACCCAGTCGGCGTACTGGCTTGGCATTGGGTATTTGGGGAGTTGTGGCGAAAGGTTGTTGGATGCCTGATAAACCCAGTCGATGTACTGGCTTGGCATTAGTTACTTGCATGATGTGGAAGTATTGGTGAAGGGTGTTATTTCCTGACAAACCCAGTCGGAGAACTGGCTTGGAAATGGTTTTTTGAAATGCTTGATAAACCCAGTCGGCGTACTGGCTTAGCATACTGATCTTTGAAATGCTTGATAAACCCAGTCGGCGTACTGGCTTAGCATACTGATCTTTGAAATGCTTGATAAACCCAGTCGGTGTACTGGCTTAGCATACTGATTTTTGGGATGCCTGATAAACCCAGTCGGCGCACTGGCTTGGCATTGCCTATTCGGATGATGTTGTGGAGCAGCATGTGTGCTGGCCAAGCATCCACCCCACAGGTGATCCAAGGCTTGTAAAGCAGAGAAGGAAACCTGTGGAGTAGCGAGGAAATGCACAATACAAATAAGTATTCAATTTCATTCATTTCTTATTTGAAAAACTGAAGGTTTCAAACATAAATATTGCAACAGTGAGCTGATGCATTGTTGTTTCTCTGTTGAAAACCTTGGTCAATGCAGGAAGCAGGGACCCTGAAAGAACTGAAAGTTGCTTGGTAAATCCAGAAAGTGGCTGGTTTAGCATTGATTAATTGATGTTGAGAAGTAGCCTGCGTGCTATCCCAACATTTGTTATTGTACCCATAGGAGATCCAAGGCCTGTAGAGCAAAGGAGGGTCCTATGGAATAAAGTGAAGACATCCAACGCAGGTATTGTTGGAAGCAAGAACCTTGAAGCATCTTAAGGATGCATGTGGACATGTAACCACCCTAAAGAGCTCAGCATGAGCAGTAATGAAGGATGGGGCTAGTGGAGCTGTGTGAGTCCTAGCGGCCAAGAGTTAGACCAACCAAGTGGAGGAACTCCATGGTTGAGAGGTCTAGAATAAACCATAGACACTACGTGTCATAGCCAAAAAGAGAAGGTCAAGCATTCACGATGAAGTGAAAAAGGACAAGAACAGAAAAACCACAGTGGTGGTGTGGGTTCCAGAATGGAACAAGACTAAGAGGAGAAACTCTTACTGCTCTCTCTCTTTCCCTTTTATTGATGCAATTATAGAATTAGAAAAATGTTGAATGCATGCATGACTGAAAGTAAAAGTGTGTTCATTTGATTAAGGTGAATTGTGAATGCTAAGTAATGAATTTCCTGTGAATGGATAAACATGAAGGAATTCATGTGTATGTTGGGCAAGCATAAAAAGTGTGGGAGTCTCATGAGTAAAGCATGGACTATCCATGTCAACTGGGGAAAAACCATTGATTGATTTTTAATGTTTTGGGTTATGCTTGACCTAACGAGAATTGTAATGATGAATTTCACAGGTGAAATTGAATCAATTGGTTGCAGTCGGTACAGGCAGGTGTGCTAGTGAGCAAAGTGTGGTCAGTTGTCTCCATTGACCATGGCGGCAGACCAAGGGCTATTAGGATTGTCCGGAAGTCTTCTTCAAACAATTGCCAAGACCCAAGAAAATCTTGGAGAGATGCTCAAGATGCAAAAGCAGCAAAACAAGATGAACCAAAAGGTCTTGCAGGACTCTATTCGTCTGCAGAAAGAGGTAAAAAGCATTATGAAAGCAATCAGCAAGGGAAAGAAAAGTGGATCAGTGAAGAAGCATTCATCCAATCATCCGATTAAGAAACGCTCCAGGTGGGAAGACTCAAAGGAAATTGAGCAGATAAAGATGAAGCAACCCGTGAAGTGTTGGAATTGTGAGGGGGATCATTACCTCCGCAACTGCCCAACAAGAGAACCTCAAGAGGGTAGCAGCCATAAAGTTTTCAGACTTATGGATGAGCTAGAAGATCCGAATCAGCAGGAGCATCTCGTGAAGATCAAAGGACTTGGTCCTGAAAGTTCAATGTAAAGAACATAATGCAGGGCAGATCTGCAAAGTTTTTGTGAATTTTGGACATATGTAAAGTGGGTATTTATTTTCCGAAGTGTTGGAACACCGAGGACGGTGTTATTCCAAGGGGAGGGGAATGTAATGTCCCCAGCTTGACCCTATTGCATTAATATTGTAAATGATGTAAATATTGTTAATTAGTCATGGTGAGGAGCTCAAGGCCAAGGCCCCGCCATTGATTTAATGTTCTATGTATCGGCAATTAGAATAGATGCCTATGGTTCTTGTGCGAGATGGGCACAATGTAAATAAGACACCATGTAAATACGCAATTTTAATGAAAACACCCACAACTAGCTATGCAATGCAACAAAGAGATGGGGCATGATTCTACAAGGAATAGGGAGGGAAATTATTCAAACTCTTGATCCCATGGTCTTAATCCATTTCATTGAGGAAACCTATGAACTCTCAACTACCCATTTGGTCTCATGCACCCAATCACTTAATCCTTCCAAGAATTGGTTGAGACAATAAATGCCTTGGGATGGGAGAGGTATGGCTGTCAATTTTCGTGCATGGGCAAGCCATCCACTTGGAAAATCGTGTTTTTGCTTGTGGGGCAAGAAAACCCCCACGAAATTGGCCCAAAAGCCATTCTTCACCCATGGCATTCTCTCTCTCACGCAGTCTGAGCCTGTTGGGGTTTTATCCTTCACATTTTCACCCTTCCCTGCGTTTTTTCCATGCCTGCAAACTCGTTTTTGGTTAGCTCATTGGATGGGAGAAGAGAGCCACGATTTTTGGGGTTAGGGAGGCCGTTTCTGCCCACGAAATGCCCATGAGCATTCTTCTGAAAACGATTCTGCTCTCCTGGGGTTGAATTCCCATTTTCTCCTTTTCGTTTTGGTTGCCCACGTTTTCTGGAACGGTCAGGAACCCATTGTTGGGAACTTCACTATAGAAGCATTTTTCTCATGCCCAACACTTATGCTTTTGATGATACATGCACCCATCTCTTAACAGCCCGAGAAACCCAATTGCTGATGGGCTTGGCTGATTTTGATATACCTTTGGCTATGTGAGAGCCTGTTTTCCCCTTTTTCCTTGTGGAGATCATGCCCAGCTCGGGGTTGGTAGTGGTGCTGAGAGATTGAGGAGCACACTAGCCTACGGTTGGGTGGAACGTTGCAGAAGCGTAGCTAGTTGTTTGGTACTACTTCATTAAGATAAGTATTTTCTTGTGCTATCTTGCAATTGTTTATTTGATGAATATTAGAATGAATGATGGATGTGCTATTGAATTTAAATTCCGCTGTGTTTTTCTTATGATCATACATCCCATATGTCTTTTATATGTTTTCAAATGTCTATGCAATTGCACATGTTCATCTTCTTCTTGAATTGAATGCTTGATTTCAATTTATGGGGCTGGATGCCCGGTTTAACCTCACGATCCTCTCCATCTAGCTGGTGGGATGGGAGGGGACGTGACAGTATGGATTGGTTAAATACCATGTTGAGAGCCTCAGGATGATGCTTGAAAGATGTCATCGGCATCAGATCTCTTTGAATTTAAAGAAGTGTATATTTTGTGCACCATTTGGTATCCTGTTGGGACATATTGTCTGCAAGGAAGGTATGTTGGTCGACCCAGCCAAGATTTAGATCATTGTCGACTTACCAACACCTACGACAATAAAGCAACTAAGGGCCACATTAGGCCACATAGGATACTATAGAAAGTTCATAAAAGGGTATGCAGCGATTAATGCGCCCATGGGGAAGCTATTGAAGAAATATGTGAAGTTTGAATGGAATGATGAGTGTCAGAAGAGCCTCGACATATTGAAGGAAAAGATGGTCTCAGCACCAATATTAGCCTTCCCTTACTGGAAGAAATAATTCCATGTCCACGTAGATTCTTTGTCAGTCGCACTAGGGTTGATATTGGCCCAGCCTGGAGAAGGGTCGATCGACCATCCTATCGCGTTTGCTAGATGGAAGTTGTCGACGCAGAGAAAAATTATACAGTGACATAAAGAGAAGGCCTCGCGATGGTATATGCATTGCAAAATTTTCGACACTATCTACTAGGAGGACACTTTAATATGTTTATTGACCACTCAACACTGAAGTACCTGGTTAAAAAGCCTGTGTTCGGGGGGAAGATCTGTCGGTGGTTGGTATTGTTTCAGGACTTTGACTTTGAAATAATTGTGAAGCCTGGACGATTGAACGTAGGACCTGACCATCTGTCGAGGATCGAATCGGGTGAGGAACCAAGTATCATCGACGAAGGTCTGACCGACACACACTTATTTCTCATTGAAATGGTTTCTAACCATTATGAACAAATTTTTCAGTCTTTGTCCATGAGAAGAGCACCTGAAGGGTTCACCACTAATCAGAAGAAGCATTTAGTCGTCAAAGCTACCGATTTCCAATTGATCGTAGGACAGTTATACAAGATGGGGCCAAATGAAATTATTCGTCGATATGTCCTTCCACATGAGCAAGAAAGATTGTTGGGTGAGGCTCACGGTGGGATCGCAGGAGGGAATTATGTAGGGAGTGAAAACGCCAGAAATATACGTAGAGATGGATTATGGTGGCCAACACTAGATGGAGACACAATAGATTACTCCAAGATCCATGACATATGTTAGAGGACGGGGAAACCATCGCGACGGGATGAGATGCCATGGGTGCCCCAACTGACATTACAACCTTTTTAAAAAGGGGCAGTATACTTTGTGGGACCCATTAACCCACCAGAAAAGAGGATGGGTGCGAGGTGCATCATTAATTCGACATACTACCTAACAAGATGGGTCGAAGCCGCACCAGTGAAATATTGCACAACTGTGACAGCAACAAGATTTCTTTTCAACAATGTGGTCACCAGGTTTGGGTGTCCAAAGATCTTGATGAGTGACCAAGGTACACATTTTGTAAATCATACCATCAAAGTAATGATTGAAGAGTTTTCGATTGAGAATAGAATAAGTACTCCATACCAACCATAGGAAAATGGAGTAGTTGAAGTGTTGAACAAAATTCTAGAGAACGCGCTCACTAAGGTGTGCAATACAAAATGCAACGACTTGGACTTGAATAATACTGCGGTATTATGGGCCTATAGAACAACGTGCAAAATATTTACAGGCTAGACTCTCTTCAAGCTGGTATATGGACAAGAAGCAGTAATGTTTATAGAGTATATTGTCCCCAGTCTGCTCATTGCAGCAGCGACAATGGGGCTATTGAAGAAATATTGGCGCAGTTACTGCAACTAGATGAAGATCGCTTCATTGCGGGGTTTCAGCAAGTGGGAAAATATCAACAGAAGGCATGGAATGATTGCCATGTAAAGAAGAAGCACTTTCACCATAGAGACATGGTACTCCTATACAACATTAAGTTCGCAATACACCCACGTAAGATCCAAATGCATTTGCTTGGTCCATATGTCATAAATTTCATTGCTGATGGGGGCGCAATTCAATTGAAAAAGTTGGATGGAACACTTTTGACAAGATTAGTGAATGGGAGCCAGTTGAATCCCTATCAGGATAGCCCGATGCACCTCCACTGAGAAATATAGGAGGTTGAAAAAAAAGAATGGAGAAAAATAAAAAGAAAGAAAGAACAATGAAACAGGTACACCGCGCAGTTCGAGATTCTGTCGACAGAATCACGACAAGATTTGAGTTCATATATCCATCGACAGAACTGTGACAAGATTTGAGTTCATATATCCGTTGATAGAAGCACAGCATTATTTGATTTCATACATCCATCGATAGAACCACAACAAGGTTTGAGTTCATGAAATGACGGCGAGGTGTAGGACCTGTCGATGTCCAAACCGGTGAGCGAACTGGTCATATTGGGCAATAAATAAAGTCGTTAAGACGCGATGAACAGCGGAGGAAGTGGATGGAGATGCATTTAATGCCGCATCATTGAGCCAAATTGGGTAAATTGATGACGGATTTGAGTAATCATTGTTCGAATCGATTCGATGGGAAACCAAAGTTATAAAGGGACGCGCAAGTAAACATTCCGACCCATTGTGCATTATGAGAGTGTTGAAGTTGAGGGTGTTGAATAAATCAAAGAGAAAATTTAATAAGCTTGCAGTCGAAGAGGTGCAATGGATCACATGATATCCAACACCAGTACATAGGAGCCACCCGCTACAAGGGCACCCATTGTCGAAGAGAAACCGGAGATTGCATCAACACCGACCCAAATTTTTTTAAAGAAGAGAGGATCCAACCGACCGGTGGATGCAGAGAGAAGAATAAAAACCACTTGCAGCACCACGCGGGTTGCAGCTACAAGAGGGGACGTGGGAAATTCAAGGGATGCAGAAGAAGAGGAGACAATGGCTAGAAGAAATTCCAAGTAGTAGCAAGGTCCATCTGTGGTGGACATTCCAGGATATGTGTCGTCATGGAGGGAAGGGGCGTTGCGAGTAAGACTTGGAAAGAACGCTAAGTATAGGATAGTGGAACTAGCGACACCGAAAGGTGTCCACATTAACAGTGGGATATTGCAATGACTGCGTAATCTGCAATACAACGACCATAACATCTTAGCATATGCCGACTGCACCTCACATATGTTTATGGAGAAATTTCAGGAGGTAGGAGGCCCAATTACATTGGAACCAATGCCATGGGTGTTGGGACTATAGTGATCTGGATTTTTGTCGAACATAAACATGCCGCATTTTGGGCACTCGGTGGAGGTCAATGCATGCATCAAACAATTTCTCACCTATCTCCACGGCATCTACTTATGTCTCAACAGAAAGATCCCAATTTATGTGGACCTTATTGTGAGTATCATCGGGTTACCCAAAATGGGGTTAGACCCATTGCAGTACTTCCAAGGTCAATACAACAACAAAAAGTTGGAAAAGAATATGAAAGCTAAGTACAGGGTAGTAAAAAACACTCGTTGTTACTTGATCGACACAATCAACTACCAATTTTTCAAGATCGCAACAAATTTTTTGGCAATCAAGTTAGTTCGAAAAAACTGCCCCAACCAATGCATAGCAGGGGCGATTGCATCGGCACAACAATGTGTGGTCGAGGTTTAGATGAGCTGGTCGTTGTTATTATTGAATGAACTGATGGAGGATGCAGTTGCAGTGCAGGAAAAGGGTAGGCCCTTTATGTATCCATGGCTCCTACCATTGATTTCTTTGGTCATGTGGATGGAACCACCACAGTAACAAGGAGTGGAGATGCAAACTGTCAAAGTGTGTCGAGGGGAATGATATCAAAATTTATGGGCATTGAGTGACAAGAACAGGAAGCGAGACAACAACATACAGTTCTACATCTATGTGGAAGAGTTGCGGATGCAAGAAGTAAATATCCTGCGATTGACAGAGGTTGCGGCAAAGAAATATAGACGGATCATGAGGCTGGTTGTGGGGCCTCAAGCAATTTTTATCCAAGCACGCGGAGACCCAACAAGGTAGTGGTTAACCATGAAATACAAGATGACTGAAGAAGAGCCGGACACCATTGTAGAGGAATGTCCAAATGAATGGAAGACCCTGGTCGACAACGACCATATATCAGATCCAGAGGATGGAAAGCCGACAAACGTGCCAAAGACACAAACTGAGATGAAGGACTCAGAGGACGAGGAAGATCAATCAAGGAAAGTGAGAGAAGCACAGTGACAAGATTCAGAGTTGGAAGCGTAGTGACAAGAAGAAAGAACGAAGAATAAAAGGGACAAAGAAGAAGGGAGTACCATTGCTGGTCTCCCCGACCAGTAGATGAACATTTTGCTCGACAGGATGACAATGGTGGCAGAAGAAAACCGAGAAAAAGTGACATAGCATACGACCGATTTTTTCCACCAAGTATCACAGCTACTACAAACATTGAGTAATGTTGTTATGGAGACTAGGGCGAAGCCAAGGCCTGAAGAGGCAAGTCAGTCAAAGGTATGACAAGAAGAGGTTGATATCGGCACTCAATAGCGAATCGTGCAGTTTCTACGTAACGCGATCATGACCAATAAAACATATTTAGACCTCTTCATACAAGGGCTCGATACTATAAGTATAGACCTGAACATGTTACCTATGTTCATGCTTCATCGCACCAACATTGGGACTACTGAATAAATCCGTGAGAGAGAAGCATTGACACATGACCAAATGATAAATTACAAAAACCAGAAAAGAAGTGTTGAGGCATAGGTTTAACAACTCCGCGAGGAAAAAGAGACAACAACGAAGGAAAAGGAGAAAGAAATGGATGACAAGAAGCGACAAGAACATGCCATTTCTATGGCATGCGTGGATGCGACAAAAATATTCAAGTAAATGGTTGCATAGGCTGACGCATTGAAGCTGGGCGCAGTCCTCGTGGACCTCGAAAAATTCAAAAAGGAATTGCAAATGAGGGTGGCACCGAGAACAGCACAAAAAAAAATAGAATCGCGGAAGACCAATATCGAGGATGCTGCAACAGAGATCGTAGAGTTGGAAAAATAAGCACAACATATCGCAGAGGAGGTATCACAATTTTTGGGAAGCCTCGTACAAGACGATCAGTTGCACCAGTTGAATGAGCTACTTGGGGAAGCAAAAGCATAACTGGAGACATTGGGGGGATCTCTAAAGGAAATTCCCCTACTTGTGAAAATAACGAAAGCAACAGAGTTGAAGGACTCGTAAAAACATGTCAACAAGGAGTGACAAAGACAACAGAGGAGGACATCGCAGCTGGAGGAGTTGCAGTCTAAGGAGAAGCAGCTGGAAATGGAAGCAATACCAGTATTGACACAAATCAAGCAAAATTTGGAGAAAGTGCGGTAGTGTTATCGGACAATCTACCAAGAGCGGAATCAAGGTCTGATCTCCCTAGCTTAATGCAAGACTAGAACAAATGAGACAGAATAGAAATAAATTTCCTAGATCTAATTAGAGATCAAGTGGCTAGATGCCTTACCTTTTAGATCGTGGATCCTTTCTCCTTGATGTTGTTCCAAGCTTTATGGTCTTCAGATTGCAGCTGCAAAACCTTTCAAGACATACAAAACAACACAAGTAGTAAAATGCATCTAAACAATAACAGATCTAAGTGAGAAGTTAAGGAGGCAAACTACACAAACATCATCAATGCAACAACATTTGGTGGAAAGAATTTATATTACTGTATAAAAATGGAAAGTACATAGAAGGAAGTGACTACAACCAAGGATTAACATAGCAATCCTTCTCCAAAAAGCCAATGCCAAAGCCTCCAAAGGAAGTATAGATCTCCCAAAAGATGAATAGAGATCTCCTAAGCTAATTTCACCAGCATGTAAGTACTATAGACTTCCTCCCTTTGGAATGGGAATGAGCTTCACTTATATAGGAATAAGAGGATATGGTAGGTTGAGATATGGTAGGAGAGAGTTAAGGGATGCCACCAAAGGGCTAGGGAACCAAATTCCAGCTCTCCTATAGGCTAGGGATAGGGATCCACATCATCCACCTTCAAGAATGGGCTCGAAGATGCTCCTTGATCCAATTAACTGACATCATCGCAGGATGCAATAGGACAACCTGTGACATTGCAGGTTGCATTAAGATGACCTGTGACGACCGCACTAAACCCAACAGGAACAGGCTAGTATCTCTTCAAATTTGATGACTTAGTGAAAGGAAATCTAGGGATGTTTACACTGACTATCATGATGGAAAGATTTAGGTGTAACAGAATGACCCCCAAAGCATGAAGTCGTTGGAACTTGACAGGTGAAATGCTTTGACAGAAGGAATGGAAATGGCTTGTCGGATAGGAAATACTGCTGCAGTACAACTGACTCTGAGTACACAGTCTCATATGACTCACAACCTGGCTGCCGACCAATACAATGCAGATCCATGGTAGTAATGACGAACTGAACATAATCATGGATACTAGACACAAGCATAGATCCATTATGAGATGATAACACAGCCACGACCAATACAAAAGTGGATCCGTGTAACATGACTCAAAACAATCTCCATCGCAAGCTGGGTAAAAAATGACTCCCCGGGGTCTTCAAGATGAACCCCCAATGATACGAATCTATCCATGTGATTACAAATGTCTTGACGTCGAACATGGTATAAACCACTTGATTATCAATCATTGATGTATACCGTTAACAAGTGCGAGGGAAATCACCATTAATGTCAATGATCCCCAAGGTATCACAATACATATTGTTAAACGTGAATGAATGAGTTGAAGTTGAACGCTTAAAGAAATCTTTCAATCAAGAGTCAATGATGTAAACTCATGTCGAAAGCAAGGTAACCTGCCATTGAGGCATGCATGCCCAAGGTACTTGGTTGGTTTCTAGATTCAATCCTTGGATGATGTGTTGACGTCGACAAGGATGAGTCCACCGAAGGAAGGCCATGATGAATCCCCCATCATGGACACGAAACACGACAAAGGATTTTTTGAATAGATCGGATGGTACAGTAACATACAGGACTGACTCAAAGTAAACCTGACATGGTGGAAGGTGTACTGACTGCAAATGATGAGTGGTGAAAGTATTCTTGAACATGGGCATGGCATGACTTGGAAGTATTGACATGACGAATACGAAAACAATGTGAAAATTCTCACAGCAGATCTAAGAGATGATGTATACCTCACAAGAGTAATTATGATTAAGCAAAAAAATAGAAGAAGAGTGGTCAATGCAGTAAAATGAGAAACAAAATAATAATACAGTAGAAATCGGATAGAAGCAAAAATACTTCACACACACTAATTAATTAATCACAATATGGAAAAATAAATAGTACAATGCATGAGGATTCGAATGCCAAGGTGGAAATTCGAATTAGCCTTCATGGAGTGATCAAAAGATCACTGGAGTGTCATCGAAGCACAACTAGAATTATATCCCATCATCAGTGGAGTCATCAATGCTCAAGTAACTGTCAACCATCAGTTAAACTGAGTCTAACTGAGTGTGCTAGGTGTAACTAAGTGTAACTGGCACTAACTGAATGAAGGAGGCTCAGTGAAGGGCGCATGAGGAGCTAACTGAAGTCAGAATGGGCAGTCAAGTCTCACTGGAGGTCCATTGGAGTGATACAGTCAGTTGAGAGTCATTCTAGCCTTAAATCAAGGAGAGAACTGAAGATAACTAAAGATAACTGAATGGTAGGTAAGGAAGGGCGCCTTTCTCATGCAGTATGTGAAAGGAGGGCGCACTAAGCTCTAGGAGGGTTGAAACTGAATGGAAGGAAGCTTCGGGGGATGGCTAACTGAGGGCTAGGTGCTGGGACTGATGACTAGGATGCATGCAAATGCTAGCAAACCCTAAATAATGCATGCAAACCCTAAAAGTGCATACATGACTAAAAATGAAAATAATGAAAATGCTGCTAGGAATAGGATGGAGTATAGGAATATCCTAACAACCAACTCCTAATGCAACTAACGGTGGAAGTATTCTTTGGATGACCCAAAGGAGTAACAAGACTCGGGAAGTGGGGAAACCTCGAGGACAAATGAATGACCCAAGTACGGTATGCAAAAGCAAGTGAGTGCCATGTTCAAGAAAAAATTGTAACACAAAAGATTTCCATTTTCCCCATCATGACTTATGAGTGCCTCATGTGTTTTTTACGAGCTTGATGAGGGTAACCAGATGTTCGATATAGCTCATCTCATATATGAGTCCTATTCCAAATATTTTATGAACCTGGGAGAGGAGGGGTTCGTCCCATAGCAGGCCCTTCAATGTTAAATTTTAACGAGTCCATAGAAGGTAAACTCGGTCATCATTTCATGTTTAGAGAGTCTGAAAAAGAGATAAAGAAGACTCCGACAGTCCTTTTTCGTAAGGTTAGCCTCTTCGCCCGAAAAAGGGTAAAATGACATGAGAGAGGACTCTTCCAGTCATGATTGGATGGAGTATTCCTTTTTCGTAAATAGTGCCCCCTGGTCCGAAGGTAAACTATCACTAGAAAGACAATCATTCAAATGCTTTTACAAGCGTGAACGCATCAACTTCGCTTGGCAATATTTTCCTATTTAGGGAGTCTAAAAAGATCTTAAAGAGGACTCCATGGAAAAAATTTTCATGGTTGATGACCGAGTACGAAAAAGGAAAAATTAAACTCGGCACAGTTCCTTTTCCGTAAATAGTCTAGCGAGGCCGGATAAAGTGATAAACCTATACTCGTTAGACACACCTTTTTACTCAAATTTTTAACGAGCACGATAATGGTATCAAAAGCACTCAGAATATTTTTCATCTTTGAACCAAAGCACAAAAAAGTAAAAACTAAGCTCAAACCACTTTTCATGTTTTTAACCAAAGCACGAAAAAAGTGAAAAGTAAGCTCAAACCACTTTTCATGTTTTAACCAGAGCACGAAAAAAGTGAAAAGTAAGCTCAAAAACCATCTTAATTTTTTTAACGAGCTCGAAGACAAGTGAAAAGAATGCTCATGATGTATGCTTCATTTTTTAATGAGCTTGTAATAGAAAAAATGAACTATGCTCAGGATTATTTTCATGGTTTAGTGAGCTCGAAACCCAAAAAGAAAGTATGCTCAAAAAGTATTCCCATCATGAAATCCAAATGTTGGTACATGCCCCCAGCATGATTGATAGAAGTAAGTGACTTCAACATAACATACCGGATGTCAAAGAGATGCCCCCAAGCTTCATTTCATTCACCTAAGCTACCCCTAGGTGGATTAAAAGAAGGTTCAGGTACTAAATCAATGGAAAGACTCGACTCAATGGAAAAGGATCTATTTCATTTTTTAACGAGCTTGAGACAGGAATAGAACTCTGCTCGTATGACCTGTTTCATTTTTTAGCGAGCTTGACACAGAAATGGAGCCATGATCATTGGGTACTACTTCATTTTTTAACGAGCTTGAAGCCAAAGGTAAACTCTGCCCAAACTAATGGTTTCATTTTTTAGTGACCTTGAAGCCAAAGGTAAACTCTGCTCAAACTACTGGTTTCATTTTTTAGCGAGCTTGAAGCCAAAGGTAAACTTTGCTCAAAACGATTGGCACCTATCCAGAGGTTGGTAGTGTTCCCCCCAACATTATGTCCAGAGGTTGGTAGTGTTCCCCCCAACATTATGTCCAGAGGCTGGAGACGCCCCTCATATGTGTGGAATGTTCAGGGAAGTTTGTTGAATGGCATTCATGCGATGATTGGGTGTCACGAAGGAAAGCTGATCAATGGTCACAATCCTCCCATCATAGGGAAAATACATCACTCGAAAGAGTGTGGACACTACGGCCTTCATAGCATAGAAAAAATCACGTCCAAGGAGCAGATTGAAATCTAAAGGGCCTTGGGTGACCATGACATCAACATAAACAATTTTACCTCCCAAGGTGATAGGTAACTGTGGAAGAATTTATAAAGGTCTGGTAGGCCTTCTATTAAAATCCAAAATATGGTCGGTAACCGGCACAAGCTAAGAGACCCTATAGCTTGCTAAGTAGTTGAGGATAAAATCCTAAAAGAAGCTCCCTCGTAAAATATAGTGTGAAATATTTCCTTATCGAAAACACCTACAAATATCTGGAAAGGAACATCTGAGGGGAGACGAGATTCTGCTAGACTATTCCAATCAAATGAAATAACCTCAGTACTTGGGGGAGGTCCCATGGAAAAGACTTGTCCTTGACTAGAGCTGTCTGAATTGACCAGAAAGATATCAACGGTTTCTAATTCACTTTCAGTTGGAAAAGCAGACGAATATTTCATGATGGAGACTGCTTCAATATAGGTATTTTCCAATGAAAGAATTGGGTGGACCGAGGATAAAACTTTATCTACCTCTTGCATTTCACTCTTCAAAGGGAGAGTGGGGTCAACTGAGAATGAGACTTGGTTAACCGCTTGGGTATCATCCCCCAAGGGAGGAGTGGGGTCGATCAAGGATGTTTTTGAATCGCTCGCTTCGTTTTCACTCTTTGATGAAAGAGCAGGGTCAACCGAGGGTGGGGTTGGATTGACCGTCCTATCAACCAATGTAGGATCAAGGGACAACTTACAACATTCAGTTGGAAGGTGTTTATGGGATATGTCCATGTATTCCAACAATTGTGAAGCTTCATCCATATGAGGATAAATGTAAGTACGGTGCATGCCCTTGCATAACCAACAAGGGTCTGCAGCTCTACCCTTTCGACCCTTAATTACAATGTCACTAGTCAATGGGGTATCATCAGTATGAAGTCCAGAGACTGATGACAAGGGCTGTTCAGAACACGACCATATTTCTAAGACCTTGGAGATACCAGGGAATCTCTTAAGAAAATGGGATCCTTACAAAGTTTGCAAGGGAATTTTGGTTTACGCAAATTTGAAACAAGTTTATCGATGCTCCCAGCATGACGATCAATGGCTGGTGAGTTCTCATCATGATGGTCAGAGTCCAAGGTTGTGACCTTATGCTTAGTGTTCTTTTTCGCATTCTTCCTTTTCTTCTTCTTCTCACCCGCCTTCTTACTAACATCAGAGTTTTCAGTAGGAGAAGAGGAAGAGACAGAAGCCGATTCAACTTTCGACGAAGAAGGAGAAGGGTCACCATGATATTGATGCTCATTTGGTGAAGGACCTAGGTTAGACACAATTGGTGCACTTGGTGTAACTAGATTGGAGAATAACCATACCAGTAATCCTATCGTCAATCTAGGAAGACTCAACTTAGCCATAAAGGGAGGACCAACAGTTCCATAAGGGGGAATAACAAATGACATATCCTGGAAAGGGGCCTCTTGGTTGGTAGTCCTGGAAGAGTCTTCCATATCTAAACTTCCTAAGAGTCTTTAAATTACCACACAAATCAAACACTACTCAAGTCTAAAATCAAAAAGCAAACTGTGTGGATAGGAGTGGATTCAAAGTTTGGAACCTTATGGGTTTGTCAAGGCTTCGCAAATCGCTATATACCATAGGGTCCAACAGTAAAACATGATAAGGAGGATTGGGACCGTACCCTTTCCTGAATACCCGACTACTTGAACAGTACGTGTGTACTAATATCCCCGAGTGCTTTTCTTGGTGTATTGCTCTTCCAAGACGGCCAAATGGTTAACTCAGTTGGTTTCAGGAATCCTAAAGGTGTCTCCCAATATACGCAAGGTATGTGGGAGCTCAAATCCATAGTGGTGTTGTCTAATGCACAACCGTATGACATGAGACATTCCTATATACTACCTAGTACGTGAAACACCTTTCGATATACACCAAGTACGTGAAACACCTTTCTATATACGCCAAGTACGTGAAGTACTTGGTGGATACATGAAAAAGCTTCGATATACCTGGTTGGTACGTGAAAGAGCTTCGATATACCGGTTGGTACGTGGAAGACTACAATACCCCCGGAATATAGTGTTGGCAAGTAACGACAGCTGCCATGTTTTACGATGCCAGAACATGTCACTAACTTACACAAAGTTACTAAATGATTTTAACCTAAGTTAGCGTTAATTTTATATTGTGCGGTTAGGTGGATGCATGAGGTGTAGACAGAAAATGTAAGAATAATACAAATCCTAACTACATGACAATGCACATTTTCATTTGTCTTTCGATGAAACCTACTTAAGGAAAGGAGATATATTTTTCTCTTTAATAATCAAAATGACCTTAAGCAGTAATGAAATTAAGAATTCCTACCTAGAATGCAATAACTCTAACTTTCCACAATAATAAGCCAAAAAGCGCAAAGAGAATGAAAGATACAACAAATCTTAACAATGTATAAGACAAAATAATGAAGCACTTTCAATTTTCAAACGCATCTATAAATGGAACTTGATAACTAAACACTTTTCATATCTATATACAGAAAGTGAAAGAATATCTATAACACTCTAATCATTCAAAAATTCCCAAAGAAAAATGACAAGCACCCAAACAACTCAAAGGTGTTAATTTTTCGATAAATGCATTCAAACATTATCTAGGATCCTACTAAGAGAATAACAAACACAGCATAACAATCATAAACACAAGAGACATAGAGTTTCCTTAGGGAAAACCAAGAAGGTTAAAAACCCCACAACTTCCTCAGAGATAGAATAATCCACAATACAAGATCACAATGATCAAACCTAATATAGATAACTCTAGCAGCTACTCCTCCTCCACTTGTGCACACTCCTCTCTCAACTAATGCGAGTTGGATGAGTGAGTGAATGAATAGAATGAGACACACTCACTCTCTATTTATACACTGACTTGACCTTCCAATAAACTAACAAGGCCGACCTCCCAAGGAGGTCTAATAACCCAACCACATAACTCAACTAGGGCCGACCCCACACTGGTGGTCTAATAACCCATCAAATATAAGTTGAGACACTTGCAACACTTACGACACTTACAAATACAAATGACGACACTTCTGATTGGAGGAATAATACATCTCCATCATACATATAACAAAGTACAAGTTTATAATACATAGAAGAATATATTCCGAAGTTACAAATACATCAACACTCCCTCTTAACTAGGAAGGTATTCTCTAGACATAGGTCATCAATACATATCGGAACAAGTCTGCAATTCTGGAGCTAGATCATCGTCACTGGATCACGGAGCATCATCATCACTGCTACTGTACTCATCATCTCGATCTCTAGTCTATCTCTCAATTCTTCTCGTCATAGGAATTTCTACAGAGCCAACCCTTTTTCATGCTGGTTGTAGGCCTAGCCTCCCGTAGGTATTCATCATCTCTACGAGCTGGCCATCCTTTGGAATCCTCAGGGCTAATTATGTGCATCAACAAAACCTAGCAAGAGCATCCCAGGACTAATTGCGAGCTTACTACTCAACCTATCGGATCTCCTAGGGAGATATTACATGTGACTTTGTAAAACCTAGCAAGAGCATCCCAGGACTGATTATGTGCCCAACACAACCTGCAAGATCTCCCAGTGAGCTATTATATGCTACCAGGAAAGAAAAACCTAGCAAGAGAATCCCAGGACTGATTACGTTCCCAGCACAACCTGCAAGATCTCCTAGGGAGTTATTATATGCTGCCAAGAAAAACCTAATAAGAGCATCCCAGAACTAATTATGTGCCCAACACAACCTGCAAGATCTCCCAGGGTGAAATTACATGCGACGGACAAAACCTTGAAAGAGAATTTTCCAGATCTCCCAGGGAGCTATGATATGCCATAGGAAAAACCTAGCAAAAGTATCTGCAAACCTCCCAGGGCGCTATTATATGTCCCTCTAAGCAAAACCTAGCAAGAGCATTTGCCAGATCTACCAGGGAGCTATTATATGCCATAGGAAAAACCTAGCAAGAGTATCTGCAAACCTCCTAGGGTGCTATTATATGCTTATCCGCAAAACCTATCCACGGCCACGGAGTATCATCCTGATACTCATGATCCACCTAATCATCCTCGCACCAAGCATCATCCTGATGCTCATGATCATACTAATCATCATCATACAGTACATTATCCTGATGCACATCATCATCGCATGATCATCCTGATCATCGGCACAACATCGTCCTGATGCATATCATCTGGAGCATCATCCTGATACTCATCACACGTGATCATCCTAATCATCATACATAGTAGTAACTGGAGCATCATCCCGATGCTCATCACACAGAGCTTACATCCACATCCATGGGAGGATCCTCCTACCTCCATGCTTGGAATGGCTCCTGCAAATGTGTCCCATCACTTCTTCCTCGAAGTATCTTCTATTTGAAGAACACCAAGCCTCTCTCTTAAGTACTCGAACTTCACTCTGGCTAGTGGTTTGATCAACACATATGCAATCTTCTCATTTGTCGCAACATACTGGAGATTCACTACTCCTCTCTGCACCATATCCCTGATATAGTGATATTTGATCTTGATGTGCTTCGACCTATCATGGAACACCAAGTTCTCTGACAACTTCACACAACTCTGGTTGTCACAATAGATACAGGTTGCATCCAACTGGAGATCAAATAAATCAGACAGTAGCTTCCTAATCCATACTGCCTCACAACTAGCTAAACAAGCTGCAACATACTCTGCTTTGGCTATACTCAGTGCTACATAGGATTGCTTCCTACTAAACCAAGAGATCACACCTGATCCCATACTGAGGTAGCACCCCGAAGTGTTATTCCTATCTGCAACACTTCTTGTCCAATTAGAATCAACATAACCCTCCAGGTTAAATTTTTTATTCGCATCATACTTGAGCCCATAATCAACCATACCCTTCAAGTACCTTAGAATATGCTTTACAACAATCAAGTGAACGTGTCTAGGACCTGTCGAAAAATGGCTCAAGGTGTTCACCGCAAAGCAAATATCTAGTCACGTGTTTGTCAGGTACATCAAGGACCTAATCATTTGAAAATTTACCGTGACATCTGATGAAGCATCACTCAATAGCTTTAGGTTCGATGCCATAGGTGTGGCCATGGACTTGCAATCCATCATCCTGAACTGCTTCAGGATCTCTAATGCATATTTCCCTTGTCCAAGGAAGATTCCATCTACACTCTGCCACACCTCCATACCTAGAAAGTAATGCATCATGCCCAAGTCTTTTATCTCAAACTCGGCAACAAGCTTCCTCTTCGTGTTGGAAATCAATCTATCCTCACCTATCACAAACAGGTCATCCACATACAATAGGAGTATCACTGGATTTCCTTACTCAACCTTGTAGTAAAGGTTGGAATCCGCTTTACTCTTGGTAAATCCCAAACTGGATAGGAAGATGTCTATCCTTCCATACCATTTCCTAGGAGCTTGCTTCAATCCATACAAGTATTTCTTCAATCTGCGCACATATGAATCCTTGTCATGAGTCTCAAAACCAAGTGGCTGCTCCACATACACTTCCTCTTCGACTACACCATTCAAGAAAGCTGTCTTGACATCCATCTAGTGTATTTTCCATTTCATCACTACAGCCACGGCAAGTATTGTTCTAATGAAAGTTTATCTAGCTACAGGTGAAAAAGTCTCTTCATAATCTATCCCCTCTTTCTGGGAGAAGCCATGAGCTACAAATATTTCCTTGTATTTATCTATGCTACCATCTGCAGCATGGTTGATCTTGTAGATCCACTTGGAAGTCACAACAGACTTCCCATCTGGTCTTGGGACCACATCCCAAAGATCATTTTTCATGATCGATTGGTATTCCTCAACCATGGCATCCTTCCATTCTTTCTTTTTCGTCGCTTTTTCATAACTGGAAGGTTCTTTGTTCATAATGTCACAAAGCAAGGAAACATAGCTAGTGTGTGATATTTTCCTTTTCCTTTCTCTGTGTTCCTCTTCTATAATACCATACCTTTCTGTTGAATACTGTAACTTCTAAGAATATTATATTTGTACATTATTATTCCGGAGATGTTTCATCCCTCCGAGGAAATTCTATTATGTATCCGGAGAGGGTTCGAGGTTAAAGACGGGAGAACTCATGTATGCAAACTGAAAAAGGAATTATATGGATTAAATCAAGCTCCCAGAGCTTGGTACGGAAGGATTGACAATTTCTTAACAAGCATGGGCTTTACCAAGAGTAAAGCTGACCCTAATATTTATCTTAAGGTAATGGATGATGAACCAGTTATACTACTGTTATATGTAGATTATCTATTTCTAACCAGAAATGAGAAACAGATTATTGAATGCAAGAAGAAGCTTTCTTCAGAATTCGAGATGAAAGATCTCAGATTAATGCACCACTTATTAGGTCTAGAAGTATGGCAAGAACCAAAAGGAATCTTTCTAAATAAAGGTAAGTATGTTGTGGAGATTCTAAAAAGATTTGATATGTTGGAGTGTAAAGCCATGGCCACTCCCATGGACTCCAACTTGAAGTTATTAATTAATGACATATCAGAATTAGTGGACATAACTCTATATAGACAAATCATTGGGTCTTTAATGTATTTAACAAATACTAGGCCATATATATGCTTTGCCGTAAATACCCTGAGTCAGTATCTAGTAGAACCTAGAAAGGTTCACTTAATAGCTGCAAAGCATGTGATGAGGTACCTAAAGGGTACTTTAGATTTTGGTCTATATTATCTTGGAAATCGTGAACTCAAATTACATGGTTACTCAGACTCTGATTGGGAAGGAAGTATCTCAGACAGAAAGAGTACATCAGGTGGATGTTATGGTCTTGGATCTGCCATGATCTCATGGTTCAACAAGAAACAATCCAGTGTGGCTCTCAGTACTGCTGAAGCAGAATACATAGTTGCCTACTCTACTAGTTGTGAAGCAGTGTGGCTTCATAAACTATTATCTAGATTGTTTTACTTAGAGATGGATCCCACTATAATCATGTGTGACAATCAAAGTTGCATCAAAATGACAGAAAATCCTGTATTTCACGATAAGTCAAAACACATAGAGATCCGATACTTTTATATACGAGACATGGTGCAGAGAGGAGCTATCAAACTCGAGTATGTAAGTATTGAAAAACAAGTTGCTGATATATTAACCAAACCCCTATCTCGTGTGAAATTTGAATACTTCCGAGACAAGCTTGGTGTAGCTCTAAAATATCCTCCTCGAAAGGGGGAATAGTATCGTCACTAATGATGAGGATACATGTTTACCACTCTTAGATATTTATGCTTATTTAGATTTAGAATTCTTACACTTAGAACACTTACACTATTTTTCTTTTATTTTGATGATATATGTCTGTATGAGGATACATGTTTTGATAATGTATGTATTGATGAGGATACATGTTTTGATGATATATGTATTGATGAGGATACATGTTCTGATAATGTATGTATTGATGAGGATACATGTTTTGATGATATATGTATTGATGAGGATACATGTTTTGATAATGTATGTATTGATGAGGATACATGTTTTGATGATATATGTATTGATGAGGATACATGTTTTGATAATATATGTATTGATGAGAATACATGCTTTGATGATATATGTATTGATGAGGATGCACGATATATGTATATGTGCTTTGATGCATTGATGAGGATAGATGTTTTGATGATGATACTTGTAATATTACATATTGATGTATTGATGAGAATACTTGTATTAATGAATTACTTGTATGGATGAGGATACTAGTATCTATATTGATGTGAGGATTGGATCATCCTTGGACATCAGTCCTAAAGTGAGCCATAGATAGATGTCTTCAAGAATGAAGTCCTTTGTGGACATGTGAGGATTGGATCATCCTTGGACTTCAATCCTAAAGTGAGTTGTAGACAGATTTCTTCGAGAATGAAGTCCTTTGTGGACATGTGAGGATTGGATCATCCTTGGACCTCAGTCCTAAAGTGAGCCGTAGACATGATGTCTCCGAAAATAAAATAATGAATGAACAGGTAAGGGGATCGGATCGTACTCGGACTTTGGTCCTTTGAATTGAGCCATAGACATGATGTCTCCAAAAATAAAATCCTGAATGAACAGGTAAGGGGATTGGATCGTCCTCGGATTTTGGTCCTTTGAATTGAGCCGTAGACATGAGGTCTCCGAAAATAAAATCCTGAATGAACAGGTAAGGGGATTGGATCGTCCTCAGACTTTGGTCCTTTGAATTGAGCCGTAGACATGAGGTCTCCGAAAATAAAATCCTGAATGAACAGGTAAGGGGATTGGATCGTCCTCGGACTTTGGTCCTTTGAATTGAGTCGTAGACAAGATGTCTCTGAAAATAAAATCCTGAATGAACAGGTAAGGGGATTGAATCGTCCTTGGAATTTGGTCCTTTGAATTGAGCCATAGGCATGAGGTCTCCGAGAATTGAATTATAGGACTATATCGTCCCTGGACCTCGGTTCAAAAGGTACATGGTAGGACTGGATCGTCCTTGGACCTCGGTTCAAAAGGTACATGACAGGATTGCATCATCCATGGACCTATGTCCTAAAGAGAGCAGGATTGATCATCCTGTAATATGATCGTATGATGACGATGCTGATGATCGTATGATGACGATGCTGATGATTGTATGATGACGATGCTGATGATCATATGATGACGATGCTGATGATCATATGATGATGATGCTGATGATGACAATGCTGATGATTGTATGATGACGATGCTGATGACCGTATGATGACGATGCTGATGATCGTATGATGACGATGATGATGATTGTATGATGATGATGCTGACGATCGTATGATGACGATGTCGATGATCGTATGATGATAGCGATGCTAATGATCGTGTGATGACAATGTTGATGATTGTGCGATAACTATGATATTGATGTTCCAGTAACTAGTTGAGTTACTGATGATGATGTATTGAAGAAAGCTTTCGATGATATAGAGATGTATCACGTATGATGTAGTCGATGACTCCTTACTCCTGCAGATACTGTTATAATATCCTTCTCGTTAAGGGGGATTATTGAATATTGTAACTTCTAAGAATATTATATTTGTACATTGTTATTCCGGAGATGTTTCATCCCTCCGAGGTAATTCTATTATGTATCCGGAGATGTTTATTCCTCCGATGGTTTGTGGAAACTAGGGTTATTAGACCCACCATGTGGGGGTCGGCCTTGAGTTTATATTTTAGGGGTTATTAGAATTCTCAAGTAGAGGTAGGCCCCATTAGGGTTTTTGGTTAGTGAGGATCTAGTATAAATAGAGGAGAGGAGCTCCTCATTTGACACACACACACAACTCAGAAAAGTAGCACACTTGTGTCTGGGAGGTTTGTCTGGAAGATAGAGAAGCAGGACAAGTCTTGGAGCACATCTTGTATTTTGATTGATCATCTTATTGAGGAAAGCTTTGCTGGGTTTTCTACCCCATGAGAGTTTCCCAGGGTAGTTTATGTGTCTATCTTGTGAATATGTTTCTTTCAGTGATCTTGCTAGTCTATTTGGTTTAAAACTTAACACTTTCTGCATCTTGGATGAGCTCTCTAGCCCATGCAGGTTTCCTCTTGTGAGAGATCTTCTCACTGGGTGGATCTACAGGTTCTTGTGGATCTTATATTTCACGATCCACTTCCGGTATTACTTCATTCATGGTGGTGTCTTATGTTCTGGGTTCCCTTGGTTCTTCATAGTCTTCAACAGGTGTCTTTCTGGATTTGATGTATGCTGATTTTTCATCAAAAGTCACATCTCTGCTAATATAAATTTTCTTGAACCCTGGAAAGTATATTCTATATGCCTTCTGGCTTTCACTATACCCCACAAATATACCCTTCCTTCCTGAAGGATCTAACTTTGTCCTCTTTTCCTTTGTCACATGTGTATATACTGGACAGCCAAATATTCTGAGATGGCTAACTGTTGGTCTCTTACCAAAGAAAACTTCTTCTGGTGTCTTGTTGTCAAGTATCTTGTGTGGTGTTCTGTTTTGTACATATACAGTTGTCCTAGCTGCTTCCACTCATAGGTGCATGGGTAGTTCTTGGTCATGAAGCATTGCCCATACTTCTTCCATGGTTGTTCTATTCTTCCTTTCTGCAACCCCATTTTGTTGTGGGTTGTAGGGAGAGGTCAACTCCCTCTTAATCCCCGAATCATTGCATAACTTCTTGAAGTCCCCTGAAGTGAATTCTCCGCCATTGTCAGATCTAAAGATCTTGATCTTCTTATCAGTTTGATTTTCTATCAAGGATTTGAATTCCTTGAACTTATAAAACACTTCATCTTTGTTCTTCAATAAATAAACCCAAGTCTTCCTAGATAAATCATCAATGAAAGAAACATAATATACATACTGTTAACACCCAAAAAGTGCTCACTAGCTCATTTCCCTATTCACATGACCCATTTGTCCACTTTTTCACCATCTGAGCCTCCGAAACCAACAAAAGGTCACCAAAAGACCTTAGTACACCCCTTTTTCCATTAAAAAAGATTATTTTTCCAAGAAAATCATAAAAAACCCTCAAAAAGGGTCCAAATTCCCAAAAATATTAAAAAGAAAATTAAAATATTATTTTTATTCAAAAAAGGAAAAAGGAGGGAAAAGTACCTAAACCATGTTGGTCAATACCATTTGGTTTCCACAAAACCACAAATGGTATTCCTCACCACCAAAACCTATAAAAAGGTGGTAGGGGCTCCTCATTTCACATCCTTCCATTATCTCATCCTTATGCTGCTGAAATCTCCCCTGAGCACTTTTAGCCATTGAAGCAACCTTGGAGAAGGAGACCTCTTGGAGTTTGGAGCTACTCATCTTGGGAGTTGCTCAACATCAACCTTCACCATTGAAGGTAATATCGCAAGCACTTGCTTGCCCCCCCCATTTTTCAATACAAAAAATTATTTCTTATGTTTCTTGTTCTTGATTTTGACATGTTTACATTATTTGCTTAGATTCTTGTTTAGATTCATGAAAAGTATTGTTTATTTAGTTTATTGTTTTTATTTCTATTGAAACTGCTGCTACTAGTTAGCAGGTGCCCATAGCACTAAGCCTGGTTGCAAAACCGGGCCAACAGTTTTTGGCGACTCCGCTTTGGTTTGAACTTTAGATCTCTAGTTTTGCCTTTAAATCTTAGTTTTTATGAGTTTTTAACCTTTAGATCCATAGATCTGCCATCTTAGACAGCAGATCCATTGCTGTTCTGATATTTGCCCCCATAAACAGCCCGAAATTTTCAATTTTCGGGTTAGTTTCTCGGTTTCCGTGCACGGCTTCCGCCTCGCGACTTTTTGCCAGACAGTCGCGCGGTCCATCGTGACTTTTCTGCCTTTTTCCGCGCGGTCCATCGCGGATTTTTTCCAGACAGTCACGCGGTCCATCGCGACCTTTCTGCATTTATCCGCGCGGCTCATCGCGACTGTGCGGTCAAACCCCGCGCTGCTCATCGCGACTGTGCGGCCTAAACCCGCGCGGTCCATCGCGACTGTGCGTCCAAAACCCGCGTGGTCCATCGCGACTGTGCGGCCAAAACCCGTGCGGTCCATCGCGACTGTGCGTCCAAAACCCGCGCGGTTCATCGCGACTGTGCGGCCAAAACCCGCGTGGCCCATCGCGGCTGTTCGTCCAAAACCCGCGCGGCTGAATTTTTTCATTCGGCCATCCCGATTTTGAAAAATATTTTTTACTGTACTTTCTGCCCATAGCACATTTTTTACAGTATTTTCATTCTGCATATTTTACAGCTTTGAAAAAAATTTTACTATTTAAAAGTGCATATTTAGAAATCTTTTTCAAAATTTTCAAGAAAGTGAAAGAAAGACTCATTTTGCATTTTCATCTAGATTCAAATTTTTTCTTGTTTACTTCTTTAGAATCTTGCCCTTAGCAATTTTTCTTGAAACGAAGAAATCCATTTATTTCTTTTAAAAAAGGAGTTTATCATTTTCTTTCATAAATCCAAGAAATCCTTTATTTTTTGAGTTATCTTTTGAAAAGCATATTAATTCCTTTTAGTGAAAAAAGTCTTAAATATTTGCTTTTTATTTTCGAAAAATCCTTTATTTTTTGAAAATTTCCCTTAAAGCATTTAATTTTTTCAAAGTTCAGTTTACAACACCTCACGTGCACTCACACGATCACTTAATTGAACTAAGCCTTAAAACGTACCTTAATTTGAACACACTTTTAACCCCACTTGGGGAACACTAAAAGAATTCTTGTAGCTAGGTAGTATTGGGGGGATAGGTGTTCCAATAACACCCCTCAGTTCATACATCTGAGACATAGAAGTTGTCCAATTAGGGAGCTAAAATCTCTTAGTACTTTTTGGCGCGGTCACAACCGGTTTGTGGGAAGGCCTCTCCCTTAGGAGGGTTGAAGTCGCGAGGATGGTTCCGGAAGCCTGAGTGGGATACCGAAACCCATTCAGTAACCGAAGGGCTACCATTCGCAGTTCTCGGGATATCCCTGTATTGGGATATTGCGATCAAAGGACCAAACGGCAGATTTACCTTTTCTCGACGCGTCATGAACGGAGTATCCTAGTAGCCTGTCTTTTTAGGATTGATTACCCGGTGTCCCTCCCGGTAGGGGGATATCTAGCCGTTGTCTCAACATTCATATTGTCTGACTTGGATTTCATCACCTTGCAGAGGATATCGTCTGTTTGAGTCACAATACTTTTAGATTAGGTGTTTGCATGATCTTTACCACCTTTTGAGTCTAGTTACACCTATTTTTTCTAGGAGCCGCTTGCATGTTGGTATTCTGACCAGTTGTTGCATTCCTCCACTTATTGTAGCACAGCTGCTAGAATAAGTGCATTTTTTGAGGATTGATTTTTTGGCCTGTGAGCCTTCTTTTTTCACTCCCCTTCTTGCACCCTTGGTTGCATTAGGGTTTTGAGTCTTTTACATATATATCACCACCTGATATTTAAAACACATTTTTTACATACAAAACATATTCTCACCATTGAGAATTCTAGACGTTCTCGTCGTCTACAGGGCGAACTCCCAGAGTTTAGTCCACTTGGCTCTCCACGTCACAGACGCAGAGCATTGTCCCTTGATTCGACACATCGTCAATCAATTAGACGGTCATCCGATTCTGACATACCCCACTTCACCTTTGATTTGGAGGTAGAATCCGAAAACCCCACCGAGTTACCACCAACCACAAATATGTCTGAAACACCAGTTGATCCACAATTTACATTAACCATAGGTCAGACATCCGCAGACCCTTCTGCGGCAGTACCATCCACGGCAACAACCACCCCCTTGGGTATGCCCAATATGGGTAACACTCCACATTCAGGAATGCCTAGCACAGGACCACCACCTGTCATGGGCATGCCCAACATGGGGGTCATTCCCCCTTCGGTTTCCACAAACCCTATCCCAGGAATCCCCAGTGCGATTCCTAACCCAAGTGTAACTCATGTTGCACTTGGCAGTGCTATACCAGGAATCCCTGGTGCGATTCCTAACCCAAGTGTAACCCAAGTTGCACTTGGGAGCGCTAACCCATATCATGCCACACCTTTTGGAGGGCACATACCCTCCATACCTAGCATACCTATAGGCGCTACTGGACCCCTACACCATACCACAATGGCTAGGCAGGTCCCGGTTCCGGTCACCACATCCGCTAGTCTACCATACATGGCAAGTCTCAACCTGCCAGATTTAGCTAGGCTCACAAATGACCCCATCAGACATGATCCTGCTTGGCCCCATATGCCCACTAAGCTTCCCTCTGACATACCTAAGTTTGAGGGAAAGGTAGGAGAAGACCCCCAGAATCACATCATGTCCTTCCATTTATGGTGTTCCTCCAACTCCATAGTGGATGACTCAATCCGCCTACGGCTTTTACAACGCACCTTCACTGGCTCCGCAGCCAAATGGTATATCGAGCAGCCCCATGGGACGCATGCCACATTTACTTCCCTTGCCTCGACCTTCCTGCAGTTCTTTCAGCTACCAGTCCGCTATGATGCGGGCGTCGAAATCCTACTGTCTTGCAGACAGAACACAGCCACGCATATCACTGACCATATTCATGATTGGCGCCGGCGCCGGAGCCTATGCAAGATCAAATTAGACGACCGAATCTTCCTAGACTGGTTCCTTAAATCCCTCCTTCCTCTCATTGCGAAGGATGTAGCATCTGAAAGACCCCAGTCTGAGGAGGAGGCCATCCTCAAGGCCCAACAGTTTGATCTTATCTATGCCCAGTCAGGTTACCTATACACGATCATACCTGACGCCCCACGAGGTGACTCTGTACGCGGTGACACACCGGGGGCATCACATGCCGCTGATGGCATTATTGGCCAAATTACACCGCAAGCAAAACCTTTCAGTATGGTGAGCACCATGCCCGCCCCAGACCTCTCTAGGGCTACATCCAGTTCCAGAGCGACAACTTCTTATGCTCCAACAAACCAGACCCATCACATTCATGGACCCTCTTGTCCACAACATTGTTATGGCCAAGCGCCATCAGCATATGTACCTCCTACATACTATGCTCAACCTACGGTACAGACCCCCATGCAGTTCCCACAACAGCATATGCATTACCCACAACCGATTGCACCGGCTCACCTCACAACTCCACCAGCTCAGGGGTACCAACAACCCCAGCAGGAAACTGGACCACCTCCATCTCCACCTGCGTACTATCCACCGCAACCTGCTCCCGCACTTGCGGCTCCTCAGAATCCCCCCAATGCTCAAGGGCATGTGTACGCACAACAACATCAGCCCTAATACCAAAATAACCAACGCAACCAGGTTGGGAAACCAAACCGCGGAAGAGGACGCAACCGTGGAAACAATCAAAACCGTAACCAAGCTCCACAACCTACCCATCCTCCGCAAGAAAATAACGCGGCGCCCGCTCATCAGAATCCCGATCGGCCACCTAAGCAACCCAAAAATGCTAATTTACGAACAAACCATCCTTGTTCCATTTGCGGTGTCTATGGCCACTATACCCACGCTTGCCCACATCTGGAGCGAGCTCGACAACTATGGACAAATGACGCCCATCGTCAAGGGCAGGCGGCTCCTCAGCCTCCACCCAACCCCCCACCACCTCCACAACAACCTTTGGTATTACAAAACCCTTTTCCAACACAAGGAGTGGTGAACACTCAGCCGTTAGCCCCCCAACAGGGCAACGTGCAACCACAACAAATTACTTACACAGCTCCTGACCAACCCATGTTTGATTCAGGCACCCACCACTTATTGATGATGTCCACCGCAGACGTCAATATCCAAACCCGTCGGAATCAATACGGACCGACTGCTGAAACCCCCCCCGCCGAAAAGGATACTAATGCTAATCCCACTGATCAAACATTGCGTATACCTCAGGTTCCACTCGATGGCGCTTCGAAAGCACCTCGCTTCCCCCTTCGCCGAATCAACAACAACCCCAATGCACGGGCTGCGTCCAATTACAACATCGTAGATGACCTAGCTCAATCTCCCGCAGCCATGTCTGCGTTAGAAGTCTTAAAAACCTGTCCTACTCAGCGCAAAACTTTACTTTCCGCCATTGGGGCGATTGACCCAAATGATTCGAAATTGATGACCTTTGATTTAGACCAATCTGAACCACGGCTGCCTTCTACCATAGCAGTCCAAGTTTCCGTTTCTATTCGGAATCTTGTCATCCATCGATGTATCATCGACGAGGGTGCCTCCACATGCGTCATGTCCACTTTTGTTTGGCAGAAGTTGGGATCCCCTGCTCTCCAGCAATCCACCACTGCATTGCGGGCCTACGACGGCCGGTCAGCTCAACCTCAAGGTTTATTACCCAAGGTACCCGTCCAATTAGGTGGGAAAACTATGCTCATCGACATAGAGGTCATTAACGCCCAGCTCGACTATAACCTTTTACTTGGCCGCAGTTACATGTACGCCATGAAAGCGGTCGCCTCCTCCGTCTTCCGCACCATGATGTTCCCCCACGAGGGACGCGTGGTCAAAATTGACCAACTCACCTACTATGATCCCAACGCCCCTGCAGCACCAGAGAATGTTCTTCCCATGATTGAACAACCCGCTTCTAGTGCAGTTACCTCCTTTGTGTCTTCTGTGGCACCCGGACTTTATTCGGATACACCAATGACCTCTACATTCCAGGCCATTCCACCACCGTCACCGGAGACCCAAGTCGCAAACCTCTGTACTCTTTCGCAGAATACGCAAACGTCCGGTGGTCAACCACCATTGATCCCCAGTCACATTGGTGTTACACCCATCCACACCATCCCCTTCCTATTTCCTCCTTCGGGTGTAGTAAGCGCCCCGGTTATGGCTACCCTTAGCCTACCCGGGCTAACATTGGGATTACCCGTGTGGTATATTCCGCCTCCCGTTCGACCACCGACACCAGACGTCATCCTCCAACCGGTACAACCTATTGTTACCACAAATCAGCCTCCTCCTGGTGTCGCAATCCCTTCGTCGTCAACGACACCTCCTCCTAACCTCAATATCCCTTCGTCGTCAATGAAACCTCCTCCTGGTCTCACGATTGCGTCAACGTCAAAGGATCCCCCTCTTCTTTCTAAACCCACTGGGGGCAGAGGTCCACAACCATACACTGCTATACCACCTCCTAAGGCAGTCAAACCCCCACCGGTGTTTCGAGCTCCCCCCAAATGTTCATTATGCAATGAAATTGGCCATCCAACTCATCAATGCCCACACTTACCGGCACTCCAAGAGAATATGAATATGTTGGATGATGACATCGGCATCCCAGTAGTCAGATTAGAGCCACCTCTACAGCCTCGCGACAAATCACTGCGCACGAACCATCCTTGTGCTATATGCAGTGTTTACGGCCACTACTCTCACCATTGCCCTGATCTACCTGACTATAGAGCAGCGTTGTACGAGTTAAACAATGCCGACTTAGAGATATCTCCTCCCCTCATCGAGGAGATCCACCCCCCACCATCATCCTCGTCAGAAGAAGTCAATACGATATATATGATTTCAACAACCTTCAAACCAGAACCCCTTGATTTATGGTCTGACTACTTCAATACTGACGAGCAAATTTTGGAGACACTCACTGCACCCGACTACCCTTGGGATGATATGCATCATCGCTCGTACTTCCTCCCGGAAGCATCTACCTCCACCGCATCCAACCAGCTATCGATCGAGTCGAAAGACTTCATACCCACCAAAGTCGATTGGTTAAAGGACCCCATCCCAGCACCGGATGCCTTTGAAGAAGGGAACATGTCAAACATTTCCCCCACTATACAGATAGACATTTCCACAACACCAGGGAAACCTGAGCTCATCTCGCTGGGCGCATCTTGCACTCAAGCAGAAACTCAGGCGTACAAAAAACTCTTTCAAGAGTTCCGTGATGTCTTTTCCTGGTCCTACACCGAGATGCCTGGTCTCGACCCCGCCATTATTGAACACCACATCGATACATGGCCGGAAGTACCCCCTGTTCGTCAGAAACAGCGACCTATTCACCCTGCCAAGCTCCCCGCTGTTAAGGTTGAGGTCGAGAAACTACGAAACGCAGGGTTCATCTACCCTATTCCGTACACCACCTGGGTGTCGAACCCCGTTCCTGTCAACAAAAAGCAAGGCACCCTTAGAGTATGCACTGACTTCCGCGATCTAAACCACGCTTGTCCAAAAGACAATTTCCCCACGCCATTCATTGACCAACTCATTGATGAGTGTGCGGGCCATGAGGTCCTATCCTTCATGGACGGGTTTTCCGGATATAACCAGATTCACATCCACAAGGAGGATCAGTACAAGACTGCCTTTACCACCCCATGGGGCACCTTTGCCTACCGCGTCATGCCATTTGGCCTTAAAAATGCTGGTGCCACTTTCCAGCGAGCCATGACCTATTGCTTTCACGACTTGATCCATATCTTGCGAGTCTATCTCGACGACCTCACAGCTCGTTCCCGAAAACGATCAGACCACCTTAACGACCTCCGGCAAGTTTTCCTGCGTTGTCGCAAGTATAAAATCCGCTTGAACCCACACAAGTGTGTCTTTTGCGTCCCGGCGGGCCGGTTGTTGGGTTTCATTGTTTCCCAAGACGGAATCACTGTCGATCCCCTGAAAGTCAAAGCCATCTTAGAACTTCCCCCTCCTCGCACGCTTCGGCAGCTTCAGAGCTTGCAAGGGCGGTCCAATTTTCTTAGGCGCTTTGTTCCTGATTACGCCACCAAAGTCCATGGATTCTTACGCTTACTTCGTACCCACATACCCTTTGTTTGGGATGAGCAAGCAGACACGGCATTCGAAGCCCTCAAGAAAGCTCTCACACAAGCCCCCTTGATATCCCCACCGGATTTCTCTCAAAACTTCACCCTTTACGTCTCGGCGTCTGAACATGCCGTCTCCGGAGTTTTGGTCCAAGAAGATGCCTCCCACAAAGAGCATGTGATTTATTATGTCAGCCAGACCTTGTCTGGCCCACCTCTACGCTACCCATACGAGGAAAGATTAGCCCTAGCTGTAGTCTTTTCCGTACAAAAACTGCGACACTATATTTTGCTTAGTCATACCACGGTTGTCGCCGACTCCAACCCCATGGTCTACCTCCTCACCCGGCGGCTCCTACAAGGTCGTGTCGCTAAATGGGTCATTATCCTCCAGGAATATGACCTCACTTTCAAAACTCCCAAAAGCACCAAAGCCCTCATGCTAGCTCACCTCATCACGGACCTCCCATCCTCCTCAACATCACCCGTGATCCAAACGGACCTGATCGACGAGCAGATCTTCATTATTTCGTCTGACGACCCTTGGTATGGAGACATATTGACTTACCTTCGTACGCAAAAATTCCGACCACACATCGATCGTGATGGCCGCCGTCGCATACGACACCACGCCCCCCGATACCTACTGATTGGGGATGTACTTTACCGACGCGGCATTGATACTATCTTACGCCGCTGCCTTTCCCATAGTGAGGCAGAACAAGTCCTTAACGATTGTCATAGCGGTGCCTGTGGAGGCCATTTCTCCGGTATGGCTACCGCCCAGAAAATCATTCGGGCAGGTTATTTTTGGCCATCATTATTCACTGATTGCATCACCGCAGTCAAGCATTGCCAGAACTGCCAGCTATTTGCCCCCAAAGCAAGAACCCCCCCTGCCCCCCTTCATCCACTCATCACTATTGGACCATTCTGCAAATGGGCCATAGACTTCCTCGACTGCAACCCCCCGTCAGCCGGCGGTCACAAACACATCATTGTGGCCGTAGATTATTTCACCAAGTGGGCAGAAGCCATGCCGACCTATAATTGCAAAGCCGACACTGCGGCACGGTTTTTCTTCAACCATGTTATCGCTCGTTTCGGAGTACCACAGCAGTTAGTCTCTGACCACGGCTCTCACTTCAAAGATGCCGTCTGGAAGGAGTTATCAACCATGTTGAAATTCGAACACCATTTCTCTTCCGCTTACTATCCCCAAGGAAACGACCAAGTCGAAGCGATCAATAAAATCTTGAAGACCATTCTCCAACGCACTGTCGACAAGCACAAGTCCAATTGGCATCACATGCTTTTCCCGGCACTATGGGCCTACCACACATCAACCAAAACCGCCACCGGTTTTACCCCTTTTCATTTAGTTCACGGTGTTGAATCTGTCCTCCCTATTGAGTGCCAGATCCCAGCTTTACACATCGCCATTGAACTTCTACCGGACACTTCCCCGATCGAGCAACGTTTACTACTCCTAGAGCAGGTCGATGAAGATCGGCGCACAGCCATTCAAAACATGGAAGCAGCTAAACAACGATCGAAACTAAGTTACGACAAACGCGTCCACCCAAGAACCTTTTCTGAGGGAGACCTTGTCCTTGCTTACGATCAAGCTCATGATAAAACCGGAAAGGGAAAATTCGTGTCCATGTGGCAAGGCCCCTACATCATACACACCTGCCTCGGGCAGGGGGCATACATTCTGACCGATTCAGAAGGCAACACCCTGCGCAACCCACGCAACGGGTTGTACCTTAAAAGATTTTACCCATAGAAAATCTCATGAACACCATCGTCCATTTTAGTATAGGCATACATCTTTTTTGATTCACAAAAAATTTCAAAAAACCTAAATATTTGTTTTTCTCTGCATGACCACAGATGGAGCCTCTTCCACTTTGCCATATCGGTTTCGCTGATGGTGCAAGCCGTTGGTCTCCCAATCTCGCCTCCGCAGCTTGGGTAATATACTCCCCTTCACATGAGTTAATTCACATCGATGGAGTATGTTTAGGTGCCGCCACCAATAATCAAGCTGAATACGATGCCGTGACCGGTCTCCTGGCCGCTGCTCTCCAGATGAGCATACGTCACCTCAACGTTTTCTTGGACTCACAGCTCCTAGTTTCCCAGCTCAACAATGATTACCAGGTACGCGATCCGTGTCTTTTCAGAAAATTCCTGCGCACTAAACAAATGGTTAGACAGTTTGAATCCATTACATTCACACATGTCCCAAGACACCTCAATAGTGTAGCAGATAATATGGCCAACAGTATCCTCGACTGGCACACCAATCACATCATGTCATATCCATAAACAAAATGCATCCATGTGCAAAACATGTGCCTCCACGGGCATATACAAAAACCAATATTGCATCCACGTGCATAACATGTGCCTCCACGGGCATAAAACAAACAAACCAAATAATGCATCCATGTGCATAACAGGTGCCTCCACGGGCATACATAAATCAACAAACACACTGCATCCACGTGCATAACATGTGCCTCCACGGGCTATACAAAAGACAAATGTGCATCCACGTGCATACACGACAATATATCTAAAATATATATCCACATATATATATAAATCAAATGGTGAACATGTCATAAGTGTCCTCAGCACCCGATATACAAAAAATACATCTGTCATACAAAAAATGCTTCCCCATATGCTCATGAGCATTTGGGGGCAAGTACAATGTCGTCTATTCATCTGGATCCTCAGGATCCTCGGGCTCCTCCCTGATGACGATGCTTGAGACCTTTCCTCGCCCTCATCAATCCATTTTTGTTCGGTATAATTTTATCCCTTTTTCGGGCCGAGCAACCCCTCTTTACGAAAAAGGCACTTAGGGAGTTTCTATTAAGCTCTTTTCTGACTCCTAAAACAATGAAAAGATCGCCGAGCTATCTTGCTTCCTTTCATGCTCGCTAAACGTATCTGAAAGGGCGTCTACCTGATATAAGTTTACCCCTTTTCCGGACCTCGTAGACTAATTACGAAAAAGGTATACTCTAGTCACATCGGCTAGAAGAGTTCTCCATCCGCATCATTTTATGCTTTTTCGGGCCTTGGAGACTAAACTCACGAAAAAGAAACACCAATAGAGTCCACTTACCGCTTTCAGACTCTCTAAACATGAAAGCAACCATGAGCATGAGCCGTCCGGGGCTCACAAAATCCATAGGATCGTACCATTTCAGAGCACACTTTTATCCCTTCTTGGAGCTCATTAAAACTACGAAGAAGAAATCAATGGTGCCTCTTGGCGCCACGACAGATCACATCTACTCATATGGCAGCTTCCCCATTTTGGTCACCTTTGTTCAGAGTATTCTGCAGTATATCACCTTGATAATCCCTCGACAGCACCTATCAGCTCGTCCTCCCCCCCCAGAGTCAATATATACCATTCAGTCAAAGCAATGATCCCCACACCTACAAGTCAGTTCCCTACGCTGCCAGGTCAACCATGTCATCATGCTCTGAACAAAGGAAGTTTGATTCTACCCATTTTTTTGGACCCAGTTATTTCCCTTCCCCACAAGTATGTCAGTCCTACCATCAGTACTACATCACTTCAGTTCTACACCTCGTACTCCTATCAAGGAAACATCATTGCCTTGTTAGTTGCTGGTCTCCCTCTGTCGACGACAACCACATTGATTCCAGAGGATAGACCTAGAGGTCCCTGTGTATTGGACTCATTACCATTTATGATGAGTTCCTACGAATCATTTCGAGAGGAATCCTCAGTGCCTCTCCGAATGGTTGTTTCTCACATGCTCGACTTCAACACCTTGATCGCATCGTTGAGACTCGCACAGGGTATTGGTCCGTTCAGTTATTAGTCGAAGACCCCGGATACCTCCTGACTCCTCCACATTTGAGAGTCTACCTATGGATACAACCAGTTACATTTTTTCTATAGATATTCGGGTTGCGTATGGCGACAGTATTCCACATGGCTCACAGTCATTGAGTCCATACAGATGTTGGACACCTTCAGTTTCAGCAGTTCAACAGTTATTCCAGTGTATCAGTTATTGAGATCACCCATGATCATGAGTATATCCCACAATAATGTCCCCTATGGACCATTATGATGTACCAGTATATTTCTTTACGTATTAGATCCCCCTTCTTGGGACTAATTGTTTTGTATATGTCTTGATACGAGCATGGGAATGCCCGCCTCGTCCTTTATCAGAGATTATACCTCATTCATATTGAGGCCATGTAATATTTTTTGTTTTTGCAGCTTCCAAGGGCCGTGGCTCCAGTCTCCAACCGGTCTCTTCTCTCCCCTAAACCCCAGAAAAAAGGACAAAAGAACTATGATGTCTATCGGCCATACGATGAGCTCCTGCCCTCACACATCAGGGGGCAATCTGTTAACACCCAAAAAGTGCTCACTAGCTCATTTCCCTATTCACATGACCCATTTGTCCACTTTTTCACCATCTGAGCCTCCGAAACCAACAAAAGGTCACCAAAATACCTTAGTACACCCCTTTTTCCATTAAAAAAGATTATTTTTCCAAGAAAATCATAAAAAACCCTCAAAAAGGGTCCAAATTCCCAAAAATATTAAAAAGAGAATTAAAATATTATTTTTATTCAAAAAAGGAAAAAGGAGGGAAAAGTACCTAAACCATGTTGGTCAATACCATTTGGTTTCCACAAAACCACAAATGGTATTCCTCACCACCAAAACCTATAAAAAGGTGGTAGGGGCTCCTCATTTCACATCCTTCCATTATCTCATCCTTATGCTGCTGAAATCTCCCCTGAGCACTTTTAGCCATTGAAGCAACCTTGGAGAAGGAGACCTCTTGGAGTTTGGAGCTACTCATCTTGGGAGTTGCTCAACATCAACCTTCACCATTGAAGGTAATATCGCAAGCACTTGCTTGCCCCCCCCATTTTTCAATACAAAAAATTATTTCTTATGTTTCTTGTTCTTGATTTTGACATGTTTACATTATTTGCTTAGATTCTTGCTTAGATTCATGAAAAGTATTGTTTATTTAGTTTATTGTTTTTATTTCTATTGAAACTGCTGCTACTAGTTAGCAGGTGCCCATAGCACTAAGCCTGGTTGCAAAATCGGGCCAACACATACCCACTCAGAGAACTGGATGACATTGGTTCACATACATCGAAGTGGATAATCTCCAAGATTCCTTTTTCTTTGCTTTGGCCTTCTTTGTGTTCTTTCCTTTTGCACATCCTTTGCAAACACCTTCATGCTTTGATTGGATTTCAGGAAGACCTTCTACCTCTTTGCTTGCAATTGGTAGTGCCCTATAGTGCACATGAGCATGCCTTCTATTCCAAAGTTCACTTGGCTCCATGGATTTATGCACCATGGCATGTTCAGGTTTTCCCTTCAATTTGTACAATCCTCCCTCTTGCTCTCCAATCACTACTGCATCATCTATGGTCTTACCTTCAGGCCACATAAGTACTTGGCCATCCACAAATGCAACTCTCATTCCCTTTGCATCCAAAGATGATATGGAGAGGAGGTTCTTCTTGATTCCAGGTACAAATAGAACATCTTGCATCTTCAAATACTTCCCAGAGTCTAACTTGTATGAGGCTCAACAACTTCCTTTTATGGGGTATTGATAGTCATCCCCAAGTTTCACCTTATGAGGTGACTCATGTTCAGATAGATCTATAAGAGATTCTTTGAATCCCGTCATATGTTTAGAAGCCCCACTATCAATAATCCAATCATTACACTGATGTGTAACAGAACCTGTGAGAGCAGGGATTAGAACATATTCATCATCACTTGAAGAATCTTCACTTTCTTCTCTAGCCTTCTTCCTGGGAGGCTCATCATCCTCAATAGCATGAACATGATATCTCTTCTTGTTGTTATTCTTTTTATTATTGTTGAAGTCCCTTTTGTTCTTTGGACAATCTCGGGCAAAGTGTCCCTTCTCATTACATGTGAAGCATTTACCATGAGAGGTGTCTTTCTTAAAGTTATCCCTTTGATGATGGTGAGAATATTTCCTGGTATTAGATTTCTCCCTTTTGAACTTACTTCTTTTGGTGTGAGCAGTGAGAGCTTGGTCTTCACTTCCCATCTTTTCTTCTCGGGCCACCAGTCTAGCTTCTTCTTGTGAACATTCCTCCCATAGTCTACTGAAAGAGATCAATTTCTTTCTTGCACAAATACCTTAGATGAAGGAGTCCCATGACCTAGGTAGGCCATTCAATGTGGTCATGACAAGTTCTCCATTCTCTACTACTTCATCCACAGCTTCAAGTTGTTCCTTGATTTGAGAGACCTTCGTAAAGTATGATTGAATGGTCTCTCCATTCTGGAACTTTACCCCTTTCAATTGATTCCGCAAAGTCATCTTTCGATTTATATTCTTTCCTTCAAACAACTTGGTCAACGAGTCAAACATCTCCTTAAGTGTCTTTAGAGAATACACATGGGGTATGAGATGGTCTTTTATAGAATCAGCAATGATTCTCTTGGCCTTGACCAAGTCCTTCTTGTGTAAGGCCTTAGCCTCATCTCCCTCTAGAACTGGAACCTCTTCCTTTATGTAGTTGTCCAATTAATTCTCTTGTAGGATTAACCCAATCCTATACTTCCATGCTCATAATTTGTCAGCTCCTTCAACCTTATCCTCAAGCTTGGTGTGGTGAGACATCTTAATGAGAAACTCAAATAAAAATAAAAGATTTAGTTCTTCCCACTTGATTTGCTGAAAACTGGATCTAGAACTGAATTAGGGTTTGTCAGAGAAACCCTAAAAATTCAAACTTTGAATTTCAAACTTCTGAAAGGATAGAAAGATGCACCTTGCTAAGCTAATCAAGTTGGTATACTTCAATTTTGAAATCTACAAAATTTGACCCCTCAAAATTGCCTTTGAAACTTCTGGATTTCCTAGATAAGATCCTGAACTAGGGTTTGATATTTCCTAAGGTTCTACCCAGCCAAAAAGTTCGATCTTGTGCTCTAAACTTCGATTTTTCTGAGGAGCATCCAGCCGTGGTCACAGATTCCAAAAAATTTCACTTTTGCAAAAACCCTAATTTCCACCTTTCAGATCAAAATCCTGAATTAGGGTTTGATGAAGCCTAACCTTATGCCCAACCAAAAAGTTTGATATTGGTCTCTAAACTTCTATTTTCTTGAGGGGCACCTAGCCGTGGTCTCGGATTCCAAAAATTCCAATTTTCTCTGAAACCCTAATTTCCTGCAACAGTGACGGGCCAAAAACTGAAAGTGCTCAGAATTGAATTTTGTCTCGACAGAAAGACACACCCTTCCAAGGAGATTCAGCCTAGACTCCTTCCTTTGATGATATTAGGAGAGAAACCCAAAAATTAAGAAGCCCTAGATTCCGTAGCTGCACAGTATCTTCTTCTTAGCACGGCTCTGATACCATGTTAATTTTTTGATAAATGCATTCAAACATTATCTAGGATCCTAATAAGAGAATAACAAGCACATAATAACAATCATAAACACAAGAGAGAAAAATTTTCCTCGGGGAATACAAAGAAGGTGAAAAACCCCGCAACTTCCTCAGAGAGAATAAGCCACAATATAAGATCGCAATGATCAAACCCAAGATAGATAACTCCAGCAACTAATCCTCCTCCACTTGTGCGCACTCTTCTCTGAACTAATGCGAGTTGGATGAGTGAGTGAATGAATAGAATGAGACACACTCACTCTCTATTTATACACTGACTTGACCTACTAATAAACTAACAGGGCCGACCTCCCAAGGAGGTCTAATAACCCATCAAATATAAGTTGCGGCACTTGCAACACTTGCGACACTTACAAATACAAATGACGACACTTTTGATTGGAGGAATAATACATCTCCATCATACATATAACAAAGTACAAGTGTAATAAATAGAAGAATATCTTCCAAAGTTACAAATACATCAACAAAAGGCACTTAAGAAAGGCTAAAAATCTACCAAATGCAATAATTCTAATCAATTTCCTATCTTTTTACACTTCGAAAAAGACACATCTAAGCTACGGAAAGAATGATTCCACAAACGTTTCCAATCAAATTTAAGACAAATAAAAACACTTAATAATCATGTCTAACTCAAATGTACACAAAACAGAAACAAGCCTTTTCTTCTTCCTATGAGTGTAAGACCAAAAATGCCAAATGATCAAATTAAAGCAAGAAGAATACTTATGTTTTCCAATTTCATGAATATAGCAAAAGAGTGACAAAATCAAGCTTTTCTTTGAACTAAAGTGGAGACAAAGAATCAATCTTTTCCAATAATCATTAGATAGCTTAGCATGTAAAGGAAACAAGATGCATAACCCAAGAAAAAGAGGCTCAAAAGGACATGGATATCCCACACTCTTCAAGTCTTTAAAACAAGCCAATCACGCCAAACCAAAAATGATCTCAAAACCTTAATATGGGTCAAAATAGAACCCATTTCACTTAAAAATGCAAGCAAAAAACTAGTTTTGACTCGAAGGGCCAAACATGGATCCAAATATCAAAAGACCCAAAAACCAATATAAACAAGCCAAATAACATGTGCAAAAATAGGTTTGGGATCCGACCTGACTCAAAGTCAAGGTATGGTGAGGAAGGGAGGGAAAGCAAGGTCAAGTGGATGAAGGTGGTGGAATGGAAAGTGTCCACCACTACCAAACTTAAGCTTGCGAAAAATGGGACCCAATACAAATCCACACGAAATCCAAACACTTTCAACACATAAATCAAAAAGAGGTCTCTGACTGCATCTTGCAGCACAGAGGGGTCTGCACACCAAATCAAAACTCAATTCAAAAATGGAGGGGAGATTCCCTTGTATCAAATTTAATAGATCGGCGCAGTCTGTGTTCAAGCACAGAGCGACCGTCGTAGGTCACCAGTGTGGGGTTCGCGACGATGTCGCAGGACACTAGTGGGACAACTGTGACGATAGAGAGAAGCAAAGTGCAAAAATGACAGATCGTCGCTCTGTTTCTACTGCCCAAGTGTGATGGGAGAGATCCAAATTCAATGATCAACAAATCTCCAAGAAATGAGCAATAAAATGGTTTAAATATTGTGAGTACAGACTCATAGGAGGACAATAGACTCTTCAAAGTGAACATCTGATCGTGAAAAAGACTTAGGATGCAAATGAGTTGGCTTGCAAAATAAATCAAATGAAAATGGAATTCAAATTGAAAACTAAAAACAATTTTCTTCCCCAGTATGGTCGCCAAATTTGTTATCGGACAATCTACCAAGAGCAGACTCAAGGCCTGATCTCCCTAGCTTAATGCAAGACTAGAACAAATGAGACAGAACATAAATAACTTTCCTAGATCCAATTAGATATCAAGTGGCTAGATTCCTTACCTTTCAGATCGTGGATCGTTTCTCCTTGATGTTGTTCCAAGCTTTATGGTCTTCAGATCGCAGCTGCAAAACCTGTCAAGACATGCAAAACAACATAAGTGGTAAAATGCATCTAAAGAATAATAGATCTAAGTGAGCAGTTAAGCAGGAAAACTACACAAACATCATCAATGCAACAACATTTGGTAGAAAGCATTTATATTACTGTATAAAAATGGAAAGTACATAGAAGGAAGTGATTACAAACAAGACTTAACGTAGAAATCCTTCTCCAACAAGCCAATTCCAAAGCCTCCAAAGGAAGTATATATCTCCCAAAAGATGAATAGATATCTCCTAAGATAATTTCACTAGCATGTAAGTACTATAGACTTCCTCCCTTTGGAATGGGAATGAGCTTCACTTATATAGGACTAAGAGGATAGGGTAGGTTGAGATATGGTAGGAGAGAGTTAAGGGATCCCACCAAAGGGCTAGGGAACCAAATGCCAACTCTCCTATAGGATAGGGATAGGGATCCACATTAGCCACCTTCGAGAATGGGCTCGAAGATGCTCCTTGATCCAATTAACTGACATCGTCGCGGGCTGCAATAGGAAAACTTGCAACATCATAGGTTGCATTAAGATGATGTGTGACGACCTCACTAAACCCAATAGGAATAGGTTAGTATCTCTTCCAAGTTGGTGACTTAGTCAAAGGAACTTCAAGGATGTTTACACTTACTATCATGATGGCAAGATTTAGGTGTAACAAGTAGAAAGAAAATGAGCATCCAATGGAGAAAGAGGTCAAGGAATGCAAAGCACTCAAAGCAACAGTTAGGGAAGATGCTGATAGACTTAAAACAATGTAGGAAGAGTTTAAGATGCAAGTGAACACACGAGCAGCATCTGGATGAAGTGGCTCGAGGGCGAGCCACAATTTTGTCTTGGGGGCCTATTGGCACAAGGCTAGTTCATAGAATTTTTGGTACAAATAGCGACAAGGAAGACAAGTGGACAACGACAAAGGTAAAGAGTGGTCGCGGAGCGGATAAAATCGGTTAAAGTGGAGTAGGAGTTAGTTAGACTTAGTGGTTAAGATATGTCCACTTTGTGAAGTGGAACAATTTTGTAATGGCCACTAATCCTACAAATATGAGTCGCATTGTAAGCCTTTGGGAATCTCTTATCTTATTCTATTATGTGATCATGCTTTGTATTTACTTTTGGAGGATTGGTTCTGTGGATCTATATCTCTGTCGATTCTGTGATTTGTAAGATGGATTTGATGTATGAAGTCTGTTTTTAATGCAAAGAAATGTTTCATCCATGACTTTGTCTCTAATGTGTTATGTCGCAGTTTGATTAGATGTGTTATGTCGCATTTCGATTAGATCTGTTATGTCGTAGTATGATTAGATCTGCTATATTGCATCTATGATATGTATCGCAGATCTATTAAGTGTGTTCCTATGATATGGTACTGCATAGATATGATTAATATCTCTCTGTATGCGATGATGGTGTTATGATGCGATTGCTAACTATGTCTATTTCTGAGTTATGTTGCGATTAACTATTAATAATGCATGTCCTAGTATACCTGTAGAAGCTTGGTTCCTCAACTCCCTTAGGTGCCTCAGGTGAGACCTCACTCGCTTTACGTGTGTTTATAGAAAGGATAAACCCTTTATGGGCTAGTATCTATGGGTTTTTGTGTCGAGATTTGTTGACACTGCGCGAAGTGAACCCCTGTTGACAAATCTTTGTCAACACCCTCAAATGATCCCCCCAAGGATCCTCCCCTCAACTATATCCTCTCTCCCCTTTTCCAACCTCCACCATTGCCTCTCTTCTTTAAGTTTAAAATATATTAAAATATTCATTGTCATGAGTGCCCAACTTTGTTTTGCATGATACTACTTAAATGCAATATGACAAATCTATCCACAAATTTCAATGCAACCTTAACTTCCCATTTTATTTATATTATCCTTCTTCACATAAATCTCTAAATATATTGTGTTCCTATTAAAATATATTATGCATATATATACCCATATATATGCAATGTTTGAACAAAATTTAAATTTAAAGTTTCCAACATATCGTTTGTTTTTGCAAACCTTTAAAGTATATATTTATAAATACACACATGCTAATTATTAGTTTAATCTCAACCAAATCATTAATATATACGACTAACCAAACATATTATTGTACTCGTGCAAGGTTAGTACTATATGTGGCCAATGTACACACCTCTAGCATAGGTACTAGTAATCAACATCCATTTCCTCTATGCTTAGTTCTTATATGCCAGAAAACACCTTGCAGAAGAACAATTAAATATGCATCATTCACCATTTTCTACTTATTAAAATTTACTACCATTCATTACTCATAATTTTCGTACAAAACCATCAGAAATTAATTACATAAACATATTCAATAGACAAGGCATATAATCATGAAGGTTTATAATAATGAATAACACCATCCAATCCCATCCATATCCACAAGTACTCCATAGAACTAGTCACCACTACTTTCATCCCTGACCACTCCATCTCGTCCTTTGTTGCAATATTCTATGGCATCAGCTATACCAACTTAGCCATCGATACAATCTCGTAAGCAGAAGTATCAACTACATCAATCGACTTCCTTGGCAGGAAACCAACAGTCACCATCACACATCTAGGGGAGTGTTTTTAGCACAAAAACCCTACAACATAACATTTTGTAATGTACCTAATCTGATCACAGGAACATTAACTCAAGATTTGAAAAATTAAACAGAAAACAGTGGATTACTTGGAATAATTAGCTAGCTAGTTTGACTAGAATTCATAAGGAAAAACCCAAACATCACTAAACACCCCCAATTTATCCCAAGATGAATTTCAGGACCTGATAAGGATGAAAATAAGGTGGAAACAAGGCCAATACTTTGACAGTGGCACATTTATGGGTACTTCACGCCCGGGTAGACTCCTTGGGCTAAACCCAAGGCTTCAAGGAAATTATCCACGAGACTTATGTGGAAACACAAGGATTTTGGTCCCCACTGGAAGTAATCAGACCTGGTATAGGATAAATTTATTTTCCCCACCATTCTATAGAAATAATACCAAGGTTTAGAATCGAATTGACAAGGTTTTGGAGGAAACGAAGATAAGTGCGCTACCTAGGACTGCTCATCTAGTCAACTTCCAAACAATTCCAAATGACCCTATAGGTTCATGAATCTAAGAACCAAGGATTAGGATGGATTTATCAAAGGCTTATGAACCTACATAAACTCACATATTTACAATTGGACTTACAAAAACCATTATACTGCAATTTTTGGAAAACTAGTCAAAATTAGCACTATAACGAGCATAGGTTCCAAATTTCACTAACTTAAGAAGAACTGATTTATGGAACTAAAAGTCATATCAATGTACTGAATATTAGAGATTTCATATTACATTACAAATATCAAAATGAAACAACATATTCCCTTGGGGCGCCATCATCTTCCATCAAACATAAGCAAGACAAACATTGGTGGAATTGCTCCAATGGACTAGATCTTCCACACTCAACCAAATAGATTGAATCTAGGAGTGAATGGACTGTAAAAATCCTCACAGTGGATCTAAGAGATGATGTATACCTCACAAGAAAGTAATTGATTAAGCAAGAAAATAGAAGAAGAGTGGTCAATGCAGTATAATGAGCAACAGAATAATAATACAGTAGAACTCGGATAGAAGCAAAAATACTTCACACACACTAAATTATTAATCACAAATGGACATATAAATAATACAGTGCATTAGGATTCGAATGCCTAAGGTGGAAATTCGAATTAGCCTTCATGGAGTGATCAAAGGATCACTGGAGTGTCATCGGAGCACAACTAGTAGTCTATCTCATCATCACTGGATCATCAATGCACAAGTAACTGTCAACCATTAGTCAAACTGAGTCTAACTGAGTGTGGTAGGTGTAACTGAATGTAACTGGCACATGGAGACACTAACTGAATAAAGGAGGCTCATTGGAGGGCGCATGAGGAGCTAACTGGAGTCAAAACAGGTAATCATGTCTCATCGGAGGTCAATCGGAGTGATAACAGCTGTGAGGAATCAGTCTAGCCTCAAATCAAGGAAAGACTCGTGGATAACTGAAGTAAACTGAACTAGTAGGTGAGAAAGTTGCCATTCTCATGTAGTAGGTGAAAGGAGGGTGCATGATAGGCTAGTAGGGTTGAAACTGAGTGGAAGGAAGCTCTGGGGGATAGCTAACTGAGGGCTAGGTGATGGGACTGATGACTGGAATGTATGCAAATGCATGCAAATCCCAAGTGATGCATGCAAACCCTAAAAGTGCATGCATGACTGAAAATGTAAATGATCAAAATCCTGTTGGGACTAGGATGGAGTTTAGGAATATCCTAACACCCCCCCCTTAATCCATCATGGGCCCTGGTAACTAAGACCAAAGGTCACCCAATACAATGAATAATAACAGTCAATAAACAAAGGAAGTGGGGAAAATTTCATGGGCAAAATAGCCCCCCTCAAAATAGACTGTAAGGCACACACAAAAACAAATGCTCCAAACTCAAGAAGGTGTGATGCTTGGTCATATGTCTGGAGGTATCTTCTTCTTAGGAAGAAGTGGATCATGCTCAAAAAGCATGTGCTTGTACTTGCTCTTCAGATCGAATGTGATGAGAACAAATCCAAAAGTATGAGGATGATCCTTGAACCTATGATTCGAATCAGTTGAGGTAGGATCAAAAACATGAATATGCAGATAGTCTTTTGTCTTCTCCTTCGAACCATCATGGGTGAGATTATGCCAAAAAGAACCATCAAATAATAATGATTGCTTGAAATCCAAATCAGATTTAAGACTTGATGAATAGTTTCTTGAGATCTCCTTTGAACCAGCATGGGTGAGATCAAAACCATCATATGCATGATAAATTATCTCAAGTAGTGTTTTATTAGAATCCAAATTAGATCCAAGACTTGAATCATGGTTTCTTGAGATTTGCTTTGAACCATAAGAGGTGAGATCAAAACAAAGTACATGATAAATTATCTCAAGCGGGTGGCAATGGCCATATTCTTCAATGACCTTCTGAAAGCATGAGATAATGATCATGTAGTAATAAATAAGAGGTGATTGCTTGAGTAGAGCGAATGCATTACCTCCAATATCTGATTTTTCCTTCGAAATAATCATGTGATCATGATGCAAACCAGTAGACTCTGGTGCAAGAGAGGATTTAGGACCTTCTGCAATATCTAGAGTGTGAGCTGGCTCAGAAAGAGAAGAAAGATGGAGAATGAGTGTAGAATCTACAAGTTATTTTTGGACAACTTCAATATGAGATGATATTGGTTCATGATCTAAGAGACCATCAAGGGGAGCGAATGCATCACTTTGCTTGTTCTCAAAAGGGTTTGGACCAATTCCTTCATTCTGTTTGCCAAATATTTCATCCAAGTAAGCCCATATCTTTTTTGGAGATGAAATATTAGGGAGTTCATATAACATGCATAGAGACATAGCATAACTCATGACTTCACAAGCTTGTTCACCTTCACTTAACCAGTCATACTCTTCATCATATGATTCGAAATCTCTTTCAAAACAATAATCAAAGAGACCATGTCTCTTCAAATGTACTATCATTTGTGGTTTCCATTCATCATAGTTGAATGGCGAAAGAGGAGTAATTCCTGATGAATACATGGAAGTTGTAGAAGACCTGCAAAAACAATAGAGAACATTTGCAACTTCTACTGCTGCAACTGCTACACTCGAAATCTTGGTAATAAACTGCAAAAAACTCTCAAGAATGGAGATAAACAATACTCTCAACATGCTCTGATACCATGTGAAAATCCTCACAACAGATCTAAGAGATGATGTATACCTCACAAGAAAGTAATTGATTAAACAAGAAAATAGAAGAAAAGTGGTCAATGCAGTATAATGAGCAACAGAATAATAATACAGTAGAACTCGAATAGAAGCAAAAATACTTCACACACACTAAATTATTAATCACAAATGGACATATAAATAATACAATGCATGAGGATTTGAATGCCTAAGGTGGCAATTTGAATTAGCCTTCATGGAGTGATCAAAGGATCACTGGAGTGTCATCGGAGCACAACTAGTAGTCTATCTCATCATCAGTGAAGTCATCAATGCACAAGTAACTGCCAACCGTCAGTCAAACTGAGTCTAACTGAGTGTGGTAGGTGTAACTGAATGTAACTGGCACATGGAGACACTAACTGAATGAATGAGGCTCAGTGGAGGGCGCATGAGGATCTAACTAGAGTCAGAACAGGTAGTCATGTCTCATCGGAGGTCAATCAGAGTGATAACAGTAGTGAGGAGTCAGTCTGGCCTCAAATCAAGGAAAGACTAGTGGATAACTGAAGTAAATAGAACAAGTAGGTGAGAAAGTCGCCCTTCTCATGCCGTAGGTGAAAGGAGGGCGCATGACAGACTAGGAGGGATGAAACTGAGTGGAAGGAAGCTCCGGGGGCTAGCTAACTGAGGACTAGGTGCTGGGACTGATGACTAGAGTGCATGCAAATGCATGCAAACCCTAAAAGTGCATCATGAATGAAAATGTAAATGATCAAAATACTGGTGGGACTAGGATGGAGTATAGGAATATCCTAACATGGACCTGCAAATAAAATCAATGAGCAAGTATGTATGCCTTACTCTTCATGGAATAGCTAAAAATTCACCATACTGATAATAAGATGGGTCACATCACCCAACTATGACCAGGGGCACATCACCCAAGTCAGAGAAGCTTCAGAGTTCTCAACCAAACAACAAACTTCCAAAAGATGTGCACTCAGGCACACCAACTTATTTTATAACATGAATTGAATTCAAGGTTCAATGAATGTGTTCATCCACCTCAATTAATGTGCCCTCATTGACTAATTTTGAACCAATAGCTTTTATGCCACCCTTTTTGGACTTTCCTTTAAGGAAATTCGAACCATGGGTGCAATGGATGTTTCTTTAGAAAGTTGCTTTTGCCTTGAAACTACTTTCCTTCATGAATTCTCCCCCCTTGGCTAAAATTAGCCTCTATATATTTCCTAATTCTTTTAGCTTTCTTTCCTTCTTTTCCTAATATTCCTTGAGCCTTATCTCTCAAAATCAGAAAACTCCTATCTTTACTGCTTTTTTGTCGCTTTTCCTATTTTTCCTACTTTTTCTGCTTTTAGGATTTTCATGCTTTTTCTGCTTTTAGGATTTTCATGCTTTTCTTCTCCTTTCTGCTTTTCTGAGTTTTCTGCTTTTCTGAGTTTTCTGCTTTTATTCTACCTTCCATATCTTTAGTGGATTTTATTGATTTTCTCTACTTTTCTTATAGTTTCCATTATGGATGATAACTCATTAGGTCCACAAGCTCTCTTATACACCCTCTTGGGACACCTAAGCATATCCACTCATTACAAAATTAATAATAAAATATTTACATTTAATACATTGCACGCTATCCTAGGTTTCAAAATTAATTAAACTTTGACAAATAATGTTGTTGGCTTAAACTAACCCAGAGGTTTCCAATTAGACCCAGGCTCTTTGTGGTTCTCCCTTTGACCAACAAAACCCCTTCGCATCGGCCCTTTTGGCAACAACCTACGAGCAGGTTGAGGTCTCACCCGAGGTGTATCTTTATGGGGTACTGCGGAATCAGGTTTCCACAGTAAATGATGAGTTGTTTATAAGAACAAGCTGCGCAGTGCAGGACAGAAGGATGGCGCTACAGGCAGAGTGATGCGGTACGCGGCAGGATCTATGTTGTGAGCAGTACTGCGCGGTGCAGGTAACACAGCGGGCCGCACCAAGGGTTTCCTACTGCTGCGAATCTTCTTCTGGAACTGCGAGTCACCCACACTTATCCTCTACTTGGAAGATCTCGGAAACGTTAAGGCACTGACATGAATATCACTCATCCATTCATTTAGGCACTTACTGCTTATGTTTCTAGCATTCATTCTAGAACTTGGATTATTACAATGTGAACCGAAATGATAAACATGATTAATTGTGCGGCATTCCTTCACTATGTTTAAGAAAGTAATTAAACTTAAAAGATTGATTCATGAACTTAACATAGAATTGAAATTTTTTCCATTCATCTGCTTCCGTGGAACCTAGCATATCATTCCCAAACTTCTCCTATTACACCATGCAAGGAAACATTCAATCATTCATTCTACAGAAAATACAGAAAGTCATTCATCCATAAGCATCATCACATAACATAGGATTTAACGTGGTTCACTTCCCCGGATGGAAAGCTACGTCCACAAGAATGGTTGGTAATATATTTCTTTCAAAAGGGATGGGGCAACTGTTCTTAGTCTGTGCACTCAGCTACAGACTCTTCTTTCTCTCGGCTAGGTCTCTACGAACACAGCCGCAGATCCTTTACAATATTCTCAGCTCGGAGAGATTTTACAATACAAAAGGGTTATCTTCTCAAATTCTCAGCAACTACAGAAGAACAACAACCCTAAAAAGAGAACAACCCACAAAGCAAACCAACCCCCATCCCATACAAAAATGTCTTCTTAAATAGATCATGCCCGAAGGTCATGTATGTACAATGTCAAAGACCTAAAACCCAAAACCCTAAGGGTTTCCAAAACTGCGCCGGTTTTCCAAACCAGCTTGCTGGCTCCTAGTAGCGTCTATTTGATTTTGGCGGATCTCCACGTCCTCATTCTGTCGCTATCGGCCTTCCTGTCGCACGTGTTCCTGCAGGATGCTTCTGCCGAACTGTTTCTCTCTAATGGTTTTACCTTCTAAGCGTGCCAAACGTTGCTTTCCTTAACAACCCATGCATGGCCGCCTTCCTGTTTTGCCTACGTCCGCCGCTCGGCAATCCTGAAATATCTTTCCAAAAATGGCTGCTACCGGTCGAACCAGTAGCTACACTTGATACTTGTCCAGCACACCGCTTTGCTGTCTCCATGTGGCCTCCTAACTCTGCAGCACTGCTTCAGCATAGTACTGGTCTTCACATCACGGCCAAAACTTTGATGTTGCGCGCAACTCCGCAGTCTGGTCAAAAGTTGGGTGTTGCGCTCAACTTCGCAGCATCCTCAATACTGAGCCAAAATTGTGTTTCTGAGCTGTGCTCAGCTCATCTTTCCTTGCTTTCCTCAAAAAGGTGCTTCCAAAACTTTATCTCAACCTGGGCCCAACATGCCCCTAACACTTACATGTGGGTCGTCCCTAAGCCATTGATTGTTTCAGCTGTCTCACTCTGCGCCGTGACCAATGGAACGAAATTGGCCGAGAACTCATCATATGTACTGCACAACTGCGCCACTACTTCTCTTGCATCCTCCTCAACCTGTTTAATTGTCTCAAGCAGTGTTGGATTTATTTCTTGTCCAATTTGATCTTGTACCTGCTCCTGGTTATCGCGCAGTTCTACTAACTTATCTTCAATTTGCTGCGATACCGCCATGGCATTCTCCAGGAGCTGCTGCGACTGATTATCCATCTCAGTCTCTTTTTGTCATAATTCCTGTACTTCTTTCTTTAAGCTGGATATCTCCTTGTATCTCGGCAGCCTTTCTCTAGGTGGCAGAGCTTTCACCTCTGCGTTCAACTTGTCTAGCGCGGTCTGTTTTTCTTGTACCGCTGTTTTGATTTGCAGCAACCCTTGATCCTCTTCAAGGGTCACAATTTCCTATGAAACCTTATCCAAGAGAGATTGGCACTTAGCCATCTCACTTGTGATTCTTTTCAAGGTGGTGCTCACTGCTTGCTCTCTGACTTGCTGTTCGGTTAATGGTGTCTGCTTATTCAGCTTATCCTTCAATGCAGCAATATCGGCCTCATAATAAATCTCTTTATCCTGCATCTTCGTCTGCAAGGATATCACTTTATCTCCGATCCTCAGAACTGTGTCTACAGGATCATCCTGGATTTCTATGCCTTTGATATCCTTCGCCACATTGTATATGGTGGTCTCCAAATTTTGTCGGCGGTCCCGTTCCTTACGTAGCTGTACTTTTTACTTCTGCTGAATTTGTCTGTTTGCTGCAGTGAGCTCTGCTTGTAACTTCATCGCTTCAACCGCCCATTCATGCATCTCCTCCACAATATGCACGTGGATGAAGTGCAATCCTGGTAACGGGATTTTAGCTAAGTCGAGCTCTACCCTCTCAACTCCCTTTGTGTCCAAGACAACTTGTTCTGCCATTGGCAACACAACAACCAATGGATCCAGATGGACAATTCTAGTCTTCGATGGCAGCATTATTGCTAGCTATTGGCTTCCTTTTTCCTCAACTTTGGCTTCTCCGAAGTCTTAGCTTCTTTTCTCTTCCCCGTTTATTCAATAATTAGGCATGAGAGCGGGATCAGATCATCTTCTGCTGAATCTGTCTCCACGTCCATGACCTCTACGCAGAACTATGCTAGCCAATCTTTCATGAGGTCCTCAATATCCTGTTCATACATTATGTACTTTCCTTGGAACCACTCTGGTTTCCTCATTTGTGCTTTCGGAAATATGAATATACATTTCATATCCGCCTCAAAGTCGATGATGTGGATATACTTTGCTGTGACCTGCTTCGTAATGCGGGGTGTCTTCGAGATTGCGTCACGCAGCTGGATATAGTACTGGTAAAAGACTTCTATTGTTGCATGCTGGCACTCTACATTTGTGTTTGCCTAGAGGTTGATGAACTTAAACCCTCTAGGGTCCTTGGTATCCATAATGACGCTCACATAATCTCGCGGCTCCTTCCATCCACACAAAGCAATCAGGATGATGAGCCAGGTGAAATGGAACTGGCCGCCATTCACCTGGGTGTCATTGAGTTCTTCAAGGAACTCATTCAATAGAAACTGACATCAATTAAAGTTGTTTCCTTCGGCCACTGCGGCACCAAGGAGTATTGCGCCCGCAGGCACCTCCGAAGATCTAGCTGTTTTGAGCATCTTGCCTATGAGCAACTGCGTTACGAATCTTGTTGCTCTGTCCTCTATATCTTCTGTCGGGAATCCTCTTTTTTCCTTCACCACCGAGTGGGTTTTCTTCTTCTTTTCAACAGCCTCTTTTTCTTTGCTCTTCCCCTGGAAGAATTGCTTCGGATCCTTACCGCGCTTGCTTAGCCCGGTGATGTGGTGGATCAAATCAATGTTAATATCAACGTTATTGTCCAGCCACAGATAACCTTGGTGGATTTGCGCCATGAGTGTGCGAACCACGATATTCAATTATGGGAACGGTCAAAATGTGGCAATCTCAACAAGTTCAGTAGCCTGACTGAATGACAGTTGCTAACCAACTGTAAGCTACCAAGTTAAGAGTTCCCTTAGCGTCCTTTTTCCAGCACATATACTGGTCTGGTTGAAAATTTAGGTATTTGGGAACATCTGGCTCGTCTTTCTTCATTCCCAAGAGGTCATAATCCTCCCATTTACAATCTGCTATCTTTCCCAGCAGATTCTTAGCAACGTTTACATGCTTTGAGATAGGTGACAGCGGGATGTCGTATCTTGCATTCTTGGACAATTTAAACACAGGGGCATTTAGTGCTCGCAGGGAGATATATTCAGGTATCATCTTCAAAGGTTTTGTCTAAAATACTGGTGCTTTCTGTGCCGAGGATCCCATCTTTATGATGTTGGATCGAGGTGCAGTTACAAATTTTCCCTTATCTTTTGCTTTTTCCTGCATCGTTGGATTAATTCTTGGTGATCTGCGGGATCCTTCACCTTGTTCTATGGCGACCTTCTTAACTGGAGTTTTCATTAACTGTTGAATCCCTCCGTGCTGAACGATTTTCAGTGTTTCTTCAATGGTCAATTCTTCTTCTCTAAAGGAAGGTTTGGACATTCATAAATGAGGTAGCGGCTAAGGCAGATAGAATACAGATGGCTACTAGCTCAGAGAGGTTAATCACAAGAAAATTCTAAGTGCTTGGTAACGCCCGCGAGTCTCCCAATGGTGTAATTTATAGGCGCAGCAGACCCTCTCCTGCGCCCTTCAACGACTAGATAAGCATTTAATGTGGTGTCCATTGGCAAATTTTAGCGGATCCTTTGGTCTTTTCTGTTGTCAGCATGCTCAGAATGGCTATCTTTTCTTTAAATGCTAAAGCGGTTGCTGCAATGGTCATCTAACGACTATTTTCTGAAAAGCCATGCAACGGCTATTTTTCTCTGAGTGTTGCGCCGAACTACGTGGCAAGCCATCTGCAACCCTACGTGGCTACTTCGTAGTGCCAAAAATTTCAAGCTGCACGGCTTCCACTACACACACACACATATATATATATTTTCCTTTTCGTGCAGCTTCAACAGTGCTGCGCGGTACATAGATCATTATTCTTATCATACCTTCTTCATTTTATCATACATGTACAGACTCCTTTACATTTCTAGTGTCCACTTTCAACTGTACTTGACACTTAGAATTTCCTTTCTTTGTTCGTTATTCAGGGTTCTGCGAAGCAGTGCTATCATGGTATAGCTTTAGGCTACTTCCATTTATCAAAGTTGTCAAGGTATCACCAGCTAAATTGGCTAACTAGACTACACCAGTGTTAGTAACATGTATCACAGTATATGGGCCAAGCCAATGCATCTTAAATTTACCAAGGAATTTGATGAATTTGCTTTCATACATGAGGACTATATCACCTACCTGAAAACACTTGTTCTTTATATGGTGATCATGCCATGCTTTCTCGTGGTCCTTCTGAGTTTGCTGGTGGAAGCCTGTGATGAAGCGATCTTCCTCCAATCCTAGTAAATGTAGTAATATTTCTTCTAAAGCCTCGCAGTATGCCATCCCTGTAAATGTAGTGATTCTCAAACTAGGGACAATATATTCCATAGGCATTATAGCCACCTGCCCATAAACCAACCGAAAGGGTGTCTGTCCTGTCAATTTCTTTGATGTGGTCCTATATTCCCATAGCACAGATGAGACGCGCAGGTCCCAATCATATCTATTTACATTGCACACCTTAGTGAGTGCCTTCTCCAATATTTTATTGAAATCCTCTACAGTACCATTCGCCTGTGGATAATATGGATTACTGCGCTGATGATGAATGCGGAATTCCTCTGTAAGCGCCTCAATCGTCTTGTTCAAAAAGTGAGTACCTTGGTCACTCATCAAAATCTTCGGACAGCCAAATCTGGTAAGTATTTCTTGAAAAATAAACTGCGCAGCAATACTGGCGCTGCAGTCCTTAACTGGTTTTGCTTCTGGCCATCTAGTGAGGTAATCCATAGTAGTAATAATATACCTTGCACTCGTTCTTTTTCCTAGTGGGTTTATAGGACCCACAAAGTCTATTGCCCATTTTTCAAATGGCTGCAATGTCAATTGTGGATTCAATGACATCTCATCTCGGCGTGATGGTTTTCCTGTCCTCTGAAAGACATCACAGTTCCTGCAATGTTCTTTGGCATCTTTATGGAGCGCAGGCCACCATAGCCCTGCGCACAATATCTTCTGCGCAGTAGCCCTTCCTGCATAGTGACCTCCCATGATTCCTGAGTGTGCGTCGGCTAGAATAAATGGCTTCTCGTGATCGAGTACGCACCTGCATAGGACTTCATCTGGCCCAAGTTTGTATAACTGTCCTACAATTATAGTGAAGTCTGCGACGTGCACCACTAACTTTTTTTTTTTTTTCTGCTGGAACGAGAATTTTTGGGATGCCAGCCCTGTGGTTAGGAAGTCAATGATGTCCTTGTAATAATCATTGACAACCTGTATACTAAACAACTGCGCATCAGGAAGACTATATTCAATATTCGTCGGCTCCTCTCTTGACTCGATCCTTGACAGATGATCAAGTCCCAAGTTCAGTCTACCTAGCTTGACAATAATTTCAAAGTCATATTCCTGGAATAGCAATAGCCATCGGCATATGCGTCCCCCTAACACTGGCTTGTTGACCAAATATTTCAACCCAGAATGGTCAGTAAACATAAGGAAGTGCGATCCCAGCAAGTAGTGTCTAAATTTCTGTAGGGCATATACCATCGCAAGGCCTTCCCTCTCAGTAGTAGTATAGTTCTTCTCTGCTGTTGAAATCTTTCTGCAAGAAAATGCAATAGGGTGGTCAATACATCCCTCTCCTAGATGAGCTAACACGATCCCCAGGGAAATACATGATGCGTCAACATGGACATGGAATGGCTTCGTCCAGTCTGGAAATACTAGAATAGGCGCAGTGACCATCTTTTCTTTTAATGTGTCAAAACCCTGTTCACATTCTGCGTTCCAAATGAAAGGTGCGTCTTTCTTCAGTAGCTTCTCCATTGTTGTGGTTATCTGTGCATAACCCTTTATAAATTTCCTGTAATATCCAGTATGGCCTAATGTAGATCACAACATCTTGACTGAATTTGGTGTTGGTAAGTTTTCAATAACTGCAATCTTCGCAGGGTCTACCATCAGTCCTTGCTTACAGACAATGTGGCCAAGTAAGATTCCATAGGGCACATAGAAAATACACTTTTTCAAATTCAAGTATATTTGATGCTATCGACACTTCTCGAGCATCATGCGGAGATTCGCGCAATGATTTTTCAACAAACCAAATACAGTCCAATCATCAAAATACGCTTCTAAAAACTTGTGCAGAAAATCTTTAAATGTTGCGACGACGACTCTAGAGAATATGGCAGGTGCGTTCTTCATCCCAAAAGGCATGGAAGTGTACTAGAATGACCCCCATTCTATAGCAAATGTCATCTTATGCCTATCCGCAGGATCAATCCTGATCTGATGATAATCAGAGAAACTATCAGTGAAAGAATATGCCTCATTTCCTCCAACGTTATCAAGCACTTTGTCTATGAATGGAGTGGGAAATGGGTCATGCATGGAAGCATCATTCAGCTTTTTGAGATCCACACAAATCCTGATCTCCTTTTTCTTTCTTGTCTTGAACAACCATGGGTCTAATCCATTCGGATTCTTCGACTGGTTCAATGATTCCTGCTTCTAGCATTTTATCTAGCTCTACGCGGACTTTTTCCTTATAGCACGGATTCAATCTGTATGGCCTCTGCTTGACAGGCTTAGTACCTGGTTTTAAAGGTATTTTCATGACCCCTAGGTCTCCCAAAATTCCTTTCATTTCTGTAAATTTTGTTAGAAACAATTCCTGATACTCATGTAAGGTACCTGCGATCTCTGCAATAGTCTGATCGTCCCAATAATCTCCTATTGATGCGAACTTTGGCTCTTTGTCTGTGCCAATGTTCACTTTTTGTGTTTTTACTGGTCCAGTCATATCTGGGATTTCCAACAGAGGTCCTTCTACCTCACGCGCTCCTTCTGACTCTGGTATATCTATGTTGCGCGGGTCCTCCTCATCGTCTTCATTTGTGTCAGTGGTACCTTCAGCTAAGTTGTAACACTCGATCAAGTGCTCTTCATGTTCGTTCCATTCTGACTGTAGGTGCACGGGAATGCACTCTATCCCAAAAAACTCTTGTAATGTTATGTTTTGATGAGGACAGTCATCCTGGAATATGCGCTTCTTGATTAGCTGTAATGCTTCATGGATTAATGGATTCTTGTCTTCAAAACTGAAGTCCTTCCGGAAGTTCGCAACGAGTAGCTCCCAGTCAGTAAGTTCACTGTGCAATTCCAGGTCGAGGTACCATTTCTCTGGGATACACGCATCCAATGTATGTACAAATAAATGTACCCATTCTGTAAGTGGTCTTTCCACCCATGCCTTTGAACAGATTTCAATGTGTTGACTAGGGTCTGTCTGTCCATTATACTTTTCAAAGGGTAAAGTAACGTTTTCGACGAACCAAATCTACATGTTAGTTTTGCATTGATCCCAAGTGGTCAATGTTTTCTTATGTGCATTCCACCATCTGGCAGGTGTATCGTGCAATGCTATATCTAAAGCTAGCAGTCTATGCTCATTTGGTATAGCTGTATTATATTCCCTTATGAAACTATAAACATTAGCAGAACCATCATATGTGGGAATAGGACTCACCTCTTTTCCGATCCAGCGCAGTGATTTTGTAACCTGCACACATCTTCTTGCTGATACTTCATGCATGCGGCTTTCCAAATTCTCCAATCCTGTATCCAAGTCAGAGATACAAGAAGTGTCACATCGCCAGCTGAGCGTACCATCCGCATTAGGATTAATGTAGTATTCCTTGTTCACAGTCAGCTGGTATAGTCGGTCTAAATCTTGAGCTTGGGATTCCTCTTGAATCGGCTCACTATATCTATCACCATCTTTAGGATCCAATGGTACGATTACCCTAAGATGCTTCCCTTCAAAGATCATCTTCTTTGTCTTCAAGTTTATGATAGGCAAGTTACCCATAGCCCAATCAATTCCCAATATTGCTGGAAAAGGTTGACTATCATCCACAATTTCAATAACCTCAAAGTCTACATGACTCTGTACTCCGTCAATGTCAACTACTACATTAGCTAAGTGACCAAAAGGTATTACCTTCTCCTGATTAGCCATTCGTAACTGGATAGGTGACCAGAGCAAATTTGGTCTACCCATCTGCTGCCATGTCTGCTTAGTCAAGACATTCACTTCTAATCCCAGATCAAGGATGACTTCATTCATTTCAAAATATCCTATCTGCGCAGTAAGCCTCATCTCTCGGCCTGTTCTTTTGTGCTTCCTTATATGATGTACAACGCTATCTGGAGTCTCTGTTGCAATTTGAGGTTCATATTGGCTGATAAGCTTCTGGAGCTCTACTATGGCTTTTTCTCTTTTTAGTAACTTCATGCAGCTTCACAAGAACCGTGCAAAAGAAGTACGGACATCTGTCGCAGTACTTGTTTTATCATACAGGGCCGACATGTCTTCAACATGCAGTGTTTCACTGCGCAGCGGGATCCTTGATGACTTATCTGCTGGTTCTCTAAAGGTATCCCATGCATCAATGAAGATCTCCTTGTTCTTTTGTAGGTTAAGAGGGGGTGCTTTTCCTGGAGCTTTCCTTATCCATACTATTTCAAGGGGATCCTTCTTCATATGTGCTTCCCCTGATGTTGAAGATTTCATTCCTCTGTCGCGGCCTATCTCAGCGCAACTGCGCGTGACCATGTTAATGCTCAGATCCACTAGCTTATTCTCTACTGCGATCCACTGGACGTTTGGATTCAGAGCCTCTGTTCATCTTCTCTTCTGCATTTCCACCTCTAATACTGGGCAATCTTCAATGACATGCTCAAACGATTTACAATAGTTTCACGTAGTGCATGGGTTAACACAATCTCTAGACACGTGCCCAGGTTGGCCACAGTTATAACAAATTACTTGGCCACAGCCTCTTCCTTGTGTCGGACCAGCATTTCTTCCTCTGTCGCGGTATCCACCACCACGACCTCTGTATCCTCCTTGGTCATATTGTGCATTTTCTTGTTTTGGCTGTGTATCTTCTTGTACGCGGTACAAGCCAACGCCTCGCATTGAGTCCATATCCCTTTTTCTTTCAATCATTAATTCATATGCGTGGCAGTTGGATTCATCATGTCCAACTGATTTACAGAAATTGCAGTATAAATTCTTAGGAGTTTTCACATATTTCTGGATTAGGTAACAGTCTTCAGGTCTGTGTCCTATTGTTCTACAAATTTCACACCATGGGGCCTGATTCTAATTTAATGGGTTAGGCACACCACTGTTAATATAGTCACGGAATAGAGGGAAATGCTTGCGGTCATGACCTTCTCCTTTACAACTTGTACAGCAGATCTCCTGTCTAGGTTCATATCTTTGTTCTTTACCATTTTTCATACTTTGCAGTTCAAGTGTGAGGATTGTCAGCTGGTTCTGGATCTGAGACATCCCAGAACTAGTATCCCCAATCGGCGAAGCTTCCATCTTCATTTCAATTTCCAAGGCCTCTGCCTGGAATAGAACCTTCTATTGCATCAATGGTAATCTGATATGGGGTAATAGCGCAACAATGAACCATTCTTTATGCTGTTTTGGTGGTATAACAAAACTTACTTGGTCTAGTAGGGTCTTAAATTTCTGATCAAATTCCCAGACCGTTTCAGTTGGTCTCTGCTTTATTTCCTTCAACTCAGTTATACACTGAGACTCAGACTTAGGTTTCTTGAACTCTGCCACCAGCACGGCTTTAATTTCTGTGAGGGTTCTCAACTGTACAGTAGAGTATTTCATAAACCAATGTAGCACTCTATCCCTGAAGGTGGTGATGAGATGTGCTTGTTTCACAGCATCGTCCTGGATTTGTCTTACACTCCATACGGCTTCACAAATGAACCAATGTTGATCGGGGTCTTCTAGGCCAGTTCCTCTGAATATTGGTAGTTTCATATCAGTGTTTTCCATTGTGCTACTAGGTGGTGGGGCGACAGGATTAGTGCCTGGCTACTGTAAAGGGATCTGCACAGTAAATACAAATGGGACTATCGGGAGAGATGGACTAGGCTAACTCTTCTGTGGGGTGGGCTGCGTAGCAGGTGGGTTCTGCGATAAGGGTGGCACGATTTGTGCAGCCGACAGATTCTCAGGGGTAAATGGTTGTGCAACTTCGCTATCAAGATCGCAGGGAATCTCAGCATCTATATGAAGTTTAGGGCCTTCTGGATTCTTATTAATTTTATATCTCTTACCACTTCTAAGAGTATGTCTCTTCATCAGAATCAATATATGTACTGTTTATCATGACAAACTTCAAGCATATTACTGCATTCTTAGAACAACTTTCTCAGCTAATAGCATCTTAATGTATAGACTGAGATTGTTCGGAAACTTACCTTGGAATCCTCCGAAAAAATGTGCTTATGCTTGGCTATAGGATTTGAGTATGTCTACAACAATTTCTGTTACAAATCTTTCTAGCATATAATCAACCCAATAATCAACTGCGCATGACAACGGGCTGTCTAACGCTTTGAGCTACGATGTGAGCTCAGGAGTGCACTCCATAATAACTCCTCCTTGGAAACAGTTTTTCTTCTCTGGGAGCCGCGAGATCCACGCATGGAACACGTTTGAAAATGATGCCCATAATATTTGGTGAATGTCGTCCAACAGATATCTATCCGACCACTGTGTGTCGCTTAGATAAGGATGTCTATTTTCTTGTCTGTTAAAATCGCATATGGTCTTATCCCACCAAGCTTGGATTTCTGTCTTTTCAGGATGCCAATAGTCAGATCCTTCAGGGAACTGATATTCTTCTTCACACATCATGATTGCAACTCAACGGAACAATTTCAACTCATCATGGATTCTAGGACGGCAACGGAACCATTTCAACTCATCATGGATTCTAGTGCGACAATGGAACCATTTGTTGGCTTAAACTGACCCAGAGGTTTCCAATTAGACCCAGGTTCTTTGCGGTTCTCCCTTTGACCAACAAAACCCCTTCACATCGGCCCTTTCGGCAACAACCTGCGAGCAGGTTGAGGTCTCACCTGAGGTGTATCTTTATGGGGTATTGCGAAATCAGGTTTCCATAGTAAATGATGAGTTGTTTATAAGAACAAGTTGCGTAGTGCAGGACAAAAGGATGGCGCTGCGAGCAGAGTGATGCGGTACGCGGCAGGATCTATGCTGCGAACAGTATTGCGCCGTGTAGGTAACACTGCAGGCCACACCAAGGGTTTCTTACTGCTGCGAATCTTCTTCTGGAACTGCGAGTCACCCACACTTATCCTCTACTTGGAAGATTTCGGAAACATTAAGGCACTTAAATGAATATCACTCATCCATTCATTCAGGCACTTACTGGTTATCTTTCTAGCGTTCATTCTAGAACTTGGATTATTACAATGTGAACCGAAATGATAAACATGATTAACTGTGTTGCATTCCTTCACTGTGTTTAAGAAAGTAATTAAACTTAAAATACTGATTCACGAACTTAACATAGAATTGAAATTTTTGCCATTCATCTGCTTCCGTGGAACCTATCATATCATTCCCAAACTTCTCCTATTGGTAAATGCATATCAAAGTTCTCCTATTACAGCATGCAAGGAAACATTCAGGCATTCATTCTACAGAAAATACAGAAAGTCATTCATCCATAAGCATCATCACATAACACAGGATTTAACGTGGTTCACTTACCCGAATGGAAAGCTACATCCACAAGAACGATTGGTAATATATTTCTTTCAAAAGGGATGGGGCAACCATTCTTAGTCTGCGCACTCAGCTGCAGACTCTTCTTTCTCTCGGCTAGGTCTCTGCGCACACAGCTGCAAAGCCTTTACAATATTCTCAGCTCGGAGAGATTTTACAATACAAAAGGGTTATCTTCTCAAATTCTCAGCAACTACAGAAGAACAACAACCCTAAAAAGAGAACAACCCACAAAGCCAACCAACCCCCATCCCATACAAAAATGTCTTCTTAAATAGATCATGCCCAAAGGTCATGTGTGTACAATGTCGAAGACCTAAAACCCAAAACCCTAAGGGTTTCCAAAAATGCACCGTTTTTCCAAACCAACTTGCTGGCTCCTGGTAGCGTCTGCTTGATCATGGCGGATCTCCACATCCCCATTCTATTGCTATCGGCCTTCCTGTCGCACGCGTGCCTGCAGGCTGCTTCTACCGAACCGTTTCTCTCAAACGGTTTTACCTTCTAAGCATGCCAAACATTGCTTTCCTTAACAACCCACGCATGGTTGCCTTCCTGTTTTTCCTACGTCCACCGCTCGGCAATCCTGAAATATCTTTCCAAAAATGGATACTACCGGTCGATCCAGTAGCTACACTTGATACTTGTCCAGCACATCACTTTGTTGGCTCCACGTGGCCTCCTAACTCCGCAGCACTGCTTCAGCGCAGTACTGGTCTTCATATCACAGCCAAAACTTTGATGTTGCGCGCAACTCCGCAGTCTGGTCAAAAGTTGGATGCTACGCGCAACTTCGCAGCATCCTCAATACTTAGCCAAAATTGTGTTTTTGAGCTGCGCTCAGCTCAGCTTTCCCTGCTTGCCTCAAAAAGGTGCTTCCAAAAATTTATCTCAACCTGGGCCCAACAAATGCATTCAAAAATTAACCCCTTCACTTTTTTTCTTCTAGAACCTATAGGGGTTGATAAGGTAGCAGGATAACCATGGAGCCTCAAGGAGGGGACAGTGTAGTCCTCCCCACCCAAAATTGCTTGTCCTCAAGCAAGACATCAACTTCATAGAAACATGAAACCAAGCGATGACTTCTCACCATCGATATTTTGTTGTTGAACTAACATAGCATTGGAATTCAATTGGTCCATCATGTTTCCTCTACGCCACTATGAACATAACCATCTCCCCACTAAGTGACTCACCTATATTTGTAATTGAAAATTTATGTTCCTCCCAATTGAAAAATATGATAAGAATTCCAGTATCCCAAGTGAATATGATGAATGCAATGCGACTATGACAACCAAAACTGCACTCCAAGACAATCCATCGTGCCAAGGAATTCCTATATCCCACTACCTCAGATGCACCCTCCAAAACATCAATGGTGCTTCGACCTATCATGGAACACCAAATTCTCTGACAACTTCACACAACTCTGGTTGTCATAATAGATACAGGTTGCATCCAACTGGAGATCAAATAAATCAGACAGTAGCTTCCTAATCCATACTGCCTCACAACTAGTTGAACAAGCTGCAACATACTCTGCTTCGGCTATACTCAGTGCTACGTAGGATTGCTTCCTACTAAACCAAGAGATCACACCTGATCCCATACTGAGGTAGCACCCCGAAGTGTTATTCCTATCTGCAACACTTCTTGTCCAATCAGAATCAACATAACCCTCCAGGTTAAATTTTTTATTCGCATCATACTTGAGCCCATAATCAACCGTACCCTTCAAGTACCTTAGAATGTGCTTTACAGCAATCAAGTGAACGTGTCTAGTACCTGTCAAAAAATAGCTCAAGGTGTTCACCGCAAAGCAAATATCTGGTCACGTGTTTGTCAGGTACATCAAGTAACCAATCATCTGACGATTTACCGTGACATCTGATGAAGCATCACTCAATAGCTTTAGGTTCGATGCCATAGGTGTGGCCATGGACTTGCAATCCATCATCCCGAACTGCTTCAGGATCTCTAATGCATATTTCCCTTGTCCAAGGAAGTTTTGAACCTTATGGGTTTGTCAAGGCTTCGCAAATCGCTATATACCATAGGGTCCAACAGTAAAACACGATAAGGAGGATTGGGACCGTACCCTTTCCTGAATACCCGACTACTTGAATAGTACGTGTGTACTAATATCCCCGAGTGCTTTTCTTGGTGTATTTCTCTTCCAAGACGGCCAAATGGTTAACTCAGTTGGTTTTAGGAATCCTAAAGGTGTCTCCCAATATACGCAAGGTATGTGGGATCTCAAATCCGTAGTGGTGCTGTCTAATGCACAACCGTATGACATGAGACCTTCCTATATACTACCTAGTACGTGAAACACCTTTCGATATACGCCAAGTACATGAAACACATTTCTATATACGCCAAGTACTTGGTGGATACGTGAAAAAGCTTCGATATACCTGGTTGGTACGTGAAAGAGCTTCGATATACCGGTTGGTACGTGGAAGACTACAATACCCCCGGAATATAGTGTTGGCAAGTAACGATAGCTGCCATGTTTTACAATGCTGGAACATGTCACTAACTTACACAAAGTTACTAAATGATTTTAACCTAAGTTAGCGTTAATTTTATCTGGTGCGGTTAGGTGGATGCATGAGCTGTAGACAAAAAATGTAAGAATAATACAAATCCTAACTACATGACAATGCACGTTTTCATTTGTCTTTCGATGAAACCTACTTAAGGAAAGGAGATATATTTTTCTCTTTAATAATCAAAATGATCTTAAGCAGTAATGAAATTAAGAATTCCTACCTAGAATGCAATAACTCTAACTTTCCACAATAATAAGCCAAAAAGCGCAAAGAGAATGAAAGATGCGACGAATCTTAACAATGTATAAGACAAAATAATGAAGCACTTTCAATTTTCAAATGCATCTATCAAAAATGGAACTTGATAACTAAACACTTTTCATATCTATATACAGAAAGTGAAAGAATATCTATAACACTCTAATCATTCAGAAATTCCCAAAGAAAAATGACAAGCACCCAAACAACTCAAAGGTGTTAATTTTTTGATAAATGCATTCAAACATTATCTAGGATCCCATTAAGAGAATAACAAACATGGCATAACAATCATAAACACAAGAGACATAGAGTTTCCTCAGGGAAAACCAAGAAGGTTAAAAACCCCACAACTTCCTCAGAGATAGAATAATCCACAATACAATATCACAATGATCAAACCTAATATAGATAACTCTAGCAGCTACTCCTCCTCCACTTGTGCGCACTCCTCTCTCAACTAATGCGAGTTGGATGAGTGAGTGAATGAATAGAATGAGACACACTCACTCTCTATTTATACACTGACTTGACCTTCCAATAAACTAACAAGGCCGACCTTCCAAGGAGTTCTAATAACCCAACCACATAACTCAACTAGGGCCGACCCCACATTGGTGGTCTAATAACCCATCAAATATAGGTTGAGACACTTGCAACACTTGCGACACTTACAAATACAAATGACGACACTTCTGATTGGAGGAATAATACATCTCCATCATACATATAAAAAAGTACAAGTTTATAATACATAGAAGAATATCTTCCGAAGTTACAAATACATCAACACTCCCTCTTAACTAGGAAGGTATTCTCTAGACATAGGTCATCAATACATATCGGAACAAGTCTGCAATTCTGGAGCTAGATCATCGTCACTGGATCATGGAGCATCATCATCACTGCTACTGTACTCATCATCTCGATCTCTGGTCTATCTCTCAATTCTTCTCGTCATAGGAATTTCTACAAAGCCAACCCTTTTTCATGCTGGTTGTAGGCCTAGCCTCCCGTAGGTCTTCATCATCTCTGCGAGCTGGCCATCCTGTGGAATCCTCAGGGCTAATTATGTGCATCAACAAAACCTAGCAAGAGCATCCCAAGACTAATTGCAAGCTTACTACTCAACCTATCGGATCTCCTAGGGAGATATTACATGTGACCTTGTAAAACCTAGCAAGAGCATCCTAGGACTGATTATGTGCCCAACACAACCTGCAAGATCTCCCAGGGAGCTATTATATGCTACCAGGAAAGAAAAACCTAGAAAGAGCATCCCAGGACTGATTACGTTCCCAACACAACTTGCAAGATATCCTAGGGAGTTATTATATGCTGCCAAGAAAAACCTAACAAGAGCATCCCAGAACTAATTATGTGCCCAACACAACCTGCAAGATCTCCCAGGGTGAAATTACATGCGACAGACAGAACCTTGAAAGAGAATTTTCCAGATCTCCCAGGGAGCTATGATATGCCATAGGAAAAACCTAGCAAGAGTATCCGCAAACCTCCCAGGGCGCTATTATATGTCCCTCTAAGCAAAACCTAGCAAGAGCATTTGCCAGATCTACCAAGGAGCTCTTATATGCCATAGGAAAAACCTAGCAAGAGTATCTGCAAACCTCCTAGGGTGTTATTATATGCTTATCCGCAAAACCTATCCACGGCCACGAAGTATCATCCTGATACTCATGATCCACCTAATCATCCTTGCACCAAGCATCATCCTGATGCTCATGATCATACTAATCATCATCATACAGTACATCATCCTGATGCACATCATCATCGCATGATCATCCTGATCATCGGCACAACATCGTCCTGATGCATATCATCTGGAGCATCATCCTGATACTCATCACACGTGATCATCCTAATCATCATACATAGTAGTAACTGGAGCATCATCCCGATTCTCATCACACAGAGCTTACATCCACATCCATGGGAGGATCCTCCTACCTCCATGCTTGGAATGGCTCCTGCAAATGTGTCCCATCACTTCTTCCTCGAAGTATCTTCTATTTGAAGAACACCAAACCTCTCTCTTAAGTACTCGAACTTCACTCTGGCTAGTGGTTTGATCAACACATATGCAATCTTCTCATTTGTCGCAACATACTGGAGCTTCACTACTCCTCTCTGCACCATATCCCTGATATAGTGATATTTGATCTCGATGTGCTTCGACCTATCATGGAACACCAAGTTCTCTGACAACTTCACACAACTCTGGTTGTCACAATAGATACATGTTGCATCCAACTGGAGATCAAATAAATCAGACAGTAGCTTCCTAATCCATACTGCCTCACAACTAGCTGAACAAGCTGCAACATTCTCTGCTTCGGCTATACTCAGTGCTACGTAGGATTTCTTCCTACTAAACCAAGAGATCACACCTGATCCCATACTGAGGTAGCACCCCGAAGTGTTATTCCTATCTGCAACACTTCTTGTCCAATCAGAATCAACATAACCCTCCAGGTTAAATTTTTTATTCACATCATACTTGAGCCCATAATCAACCGTACCCTTCAAGTTCCTTAGAATATGCTTTACAGCAATCAAGTGAACGTGTCTAGGACCTGTCAAAAAATGGCTCAAGGTGTTCACCGCAAAGTAAATATCTGGTCACGTGTTTGTCAGGTACATCAAGGACCCAATCATCTGACGATTTACCATGACATCTGATGAAGCATCACTCAATAGCTTTAGGTTCTATGCCATAGGTGTGGCCATGGACTTGCAGTCCATCATCCCGAACTGCTTCAGGATCTATAATGCATATTTCCCTTGTCCAAGGAAGATTCCATCTACACTCTGCCACACCTCCATACCTAGAAAGTAATGCATCATTCCCAAGTCCTTTATCTCAAACTCGGCAGCAAGCTTCCTCTTCGTGTTGGAAATCAATCTATCCTCACCTATCACAAACAGGTCATCCACATACAATAGGAGTATCACTGGATTTCATTCCTCAACCTTGTAGTAAAGGTTGGAATCCGCTTTACTCTTGGTAAATCCCAAAATGGATAGGAAGATGTCTATCCTTCCATACCATTTCCTAGGAGCTTGCTTCAATCCATACAAGTATTTCTTCAATCTGCACACATATGAATCCTTGTCATGAGTCTCAAAACCAAGTGGCTGCTCCACATACACTTCCTCTTCGAATACACCATTCAAGAAAGCTGTCTTGACATCCATCTAGTGTATTTTCCATTTCATCACTATAGCCACGGTAAGTATTGTTCTGATGGAAGTGTATCTAGCTACAGGTGCAAAAGTCTCTTCATAATCTATCCCCTCTTTCTGGGATAAGCCACGAGCTACAAATATTTCCTTGTATTTCTCTATGCTACCATTTGCAACATGGTTGATCTTGTAGATCCACTTGGAAGTCACAACAGACTTCCCATCTGGTCTTGGGACCACATCCCAAAGATCATTTTTCATGATCGACTGGTATTCCTCAACCATGGAATCCTTCCATTCTTTCTTTTTCGTCGCTTCTTCATAACTGGAAGGTTCTTTGTTCATAATGTCATAAAGCAAGGATACATAGCTAGTGTTTGATATTTTCCTGTTCCTTTCTCTGTGTTCCTCTTCTATAATACCATACCTTTCTGTTGAATATTGTAACTTCTAAGAATATTATATTTGTACATTATTATTCCAGAGATGTTTCATCCCTCCGAGGAAATTCTATTATGTATCCGGAGATGTTTATTCCTCCGATGGTTTGTGGAAACTAGGGTTATTAGACCCACCATGTGGGGGTCGGCCTTGAGTTTATATTTTAGGGGTTATTAGACTTCTCAAGTAGAGGTCGGCCCCATTAGGGTTTTTGGTCAGTTAGGATCTAGTATAAATAGAGGAGAGGAGCTCCTCATTCGACACACACACACAACTCAGAAAAGTAACGCACTTGTGTCTGGGAGGTCTGTATGGAAGATAGAGAAGGAGGACAAGTCTTGGAGCACATCTTGTATTTTGGTTGATCATCTTATTGAGGAAAGATTTGCTGGGTTTTCTACCCCATGAGGATTTCCCAGGGTAATTTTTGTGTCTATCTTGTGATTATGTTTCTTTCAGTGATCTTGCTAGTCTATTTGGTTTAAAACTTAACATGGTATCAGAGCTAGCCTGAATAGGACATCTTTCACAAGGTAAAAATATCTCTTTCTCTCCGGTGAAAATTAGGGTTTCTTTCTGCAAAAAGTCGGTATTGTTGAATTCTGATTACATGGATGGATAGTCCTTCTCAAAACCAATCTTTTGAGCCCTAGATCAAACTTTTTGGTTGGGTAGAACTCCAGGAAAGTCAAACCCTAGTTTTACCAAAAGTGTGATAAACTAGAAATTCTGTCCCAGGATCTGGAAAAGTAAAAAGGTTAAAGTTTCCAGGTAAGTACTATTCTATCTCTTGTCTCTTGGACTCCCCCAAGAGAAGATGGCTCCAAGCACTGAGCTTGAAGACAAGTTAGAAGGTATAGAGAATTTTCGGGCATGGAAATATAGAATTGGTCTCATTCTTGAAGAGAATGATCTTGCTCAGTACATCAAGGATGAAGTTACAGAACCTGAAGGAGATGAAGCCAAATATAAGCATAGAAAGGATTTGATTAGGGCAAAGAGAATCATAGCTGATTCTATTAAAGACCACTTGATTCCCCAAGTGGCTTCCAAGAAAACTCCAAAGGAAATGTATGATGCCCTAGGAAGAATGTATGAGGGAAAGAACATCAATAGGAAGATGAACCTAAGAACTCAGTTGAAGAGTACCAAGATGAACAAAGGAGAATCCATTCAAGACTACTTCTCAAGGGTCTCCCAAATCAAGGAGCAACTAGATGCCATTGGTGATACTCTTGATGAAGATGAACTTGTGATGACTGCTCTAAATGGTCTCACTAGACCTTGGGAGTCATTTATACAAACTATGTGTGCCACAAAAGAAAGTATGAAGTTTGATGCAGTGTGGGAGGATTGTGTTCAAGAAGATGCTAGGGTAGCCAACAGAGAAGCACTCCTCAAGGAGGATGACCAATCCTTGGCTACTCACACCAAAAGAAGAAGAATGGGTCACTTCAAGAAAGTTTACCACAAAGGATCTCAACACTTCTCTAAATTTAAAAGGAGTAAAGGACCCAATCCAGTAAGAGATATCTCCATAGTCAAGTGTTACAGTTGTCTTAAACTAGGACACATTGCCAGATTTTGTCCTTCACAAAAGAAGAAGAAGTTTTCACACAAAAGACACCATGCACATATGGCAGAAGATGATAGTGAAGAAGAAGAAGAAGAAGAAGAAGAAGAAGAGGAAGAGGAAAGGCCTCGAAGGAAAAGATCTAAAGTAAATAAAGAAGATCCAGAAGAATATGTCCTATTCTCTGCACTCTTTGGATCTGTATCTCCTGGAGAATATACATGGCTCATTGATAGTGGTGCTTCTAAGCACATGACAGGTCAAAGAAAGAATTTCTCAAATCTTGAAGAAAAGTCTTCTACACAAAAGGTATCTCTAGGAGATGATTACCAATATCCCATCAAGGGGATTGGCGAAGCAAGCTACAAGCTAGATTCTGGAACACCCTTGAAGATGAAAGAAATTTTATATGTGCCAGGATTGAAGAAAAACCTACTCTCTATCTCAGCACTAGATAAGAAAGTTTTTAGAGTTGCCTTCATAGATGGTCAAGTACTTATGTGGTCCAAAGGAAAATCTATTGAAGATGTAGTTGTCATTGGTGAAGAGGAAGGAGTCCTCTATAAGCTCAAGGGACATCCAGAAGTTTCCCTTGCTCATGAAACCTCTAGCCCCAGTGAGCTATGGCACAGAAGATTAGCTCACATCAACTATAAAGCCCTGCCCTATGTAAGCAAGGTGGTCGTAGGATTACTAGACTTAAAGGTTGATCATAATGGCTCATGTAAAGGATGTGAAAAAGGGAAGAATATCAAGAACCCTTTTCCAAAGAGTGAAAAAAAGACTAAGAACATTTTGGAGCTAATACATTCAGATGTGTGTGGACCAATGCCCACCACTTCCCTATGTGGTTTTGAATACTATATCTCATTCATTGATGACTATTCAAGGAAGACATGGATATACTTTCTAAAATGAAAGAATGAAGTCTTTGGAAAATTCAAAGAGTTCAAGGCCTTAATAGAAAATCTCTCAGAAAAGAAAATCAAGATTCTCAGAACAGATAATGGGGGAGAATATACTTCAAAGGACTTTGAATACTTTTGTAAGGAAGCTGGAATCAAGAGGGAACTAGCCACTCCCTACAATCCCCAACAAAATTGGGTGGCTGAAAGAAGGAATAGAACCATCATGGAAGCTATAAAAACTATGATACATGATCAAGATCTACCTATGTATTTATGGGCTGAAGCAACTAGGACAGTAGTCTATGTGCAGAATAGACTTTCCCATAGTGCTCTTGAATTCAAAATTCCAAAACAAGTGTTCACAGGAAAGAAGCCTGAGGTAAGTCATCTCAAAATATTTGGTTGTCCTATGTACATTCACATTCCGAAATAAAAGAGAACCAAGTTGGATCCTTCTGGTAAGAAGGGAATATTTGTTGGATACTGTGAATCATCCAAAGCCTTCAGAATTTACATACCAGGTTTTCATCATATGGAAATAAGTAGAGATGTAACATTTGATGAAGAAGTAGCTCTCAAGAAATCCAGGAAGTGTCAACTTGAAGAAATCTATGAAGAAGATACACCTCCTAGAATCACAGAAGCTGTGCACATTCCTAAAGATGATACTCCAGAGGATCATGACATGATAGAACCACAAGAATCCCCTATTTCTGACTTATCTAGGAAAAGAAGGCCAGCATGGGCTAGAGACATTATTCAAGGAGCTGAAAGATATGGAGCTCCTGAAGGCTCCACTAGAGAAAGAAAGAAACCAAAGCTAGTATCCAACTATGTAGCCTTGATGTGTGATCTTGTGGATCAACATCCTACTAACTATGAAGAGGCAGCTCAAAAGAAAGAATGGGTAGAAGCAATTACAGAAGAATATCAGTCAATAATGAAAAATGATGTTTGGGATATAGTTCCCAAACCAAAAGATAAAAGTGTGGTTTCTTCCAAATGGATTTTTAAGATAAAACATGCTGCAGATGGTAGCATTGAAAAATATAAGGCAAGATTTGTAGCTCGAGGATTCTCTCAGAAAGAGGGAATTGACTATGAAGAAACATTTGCACCAGTTGCTAGGTATACTTCAATTAGAACTATCATGGCACTTGCATCTATGATGAAGTGGAAATTACATCAAATGGATGTTAAGACAGCTTTTCTGAATGGTGTAATTGAAGAAGAAGTGTACATAGAGCAACCACAAGGGTTCGAGGTTAAAGACGGGAGAACTCATGTATGCAAACTGAAAAAGGAATTATATGGATTAAATCAAGCTCCCAGAGCTTCGTACGGAAGGATTGACAATTTCTTAACAAGCATGGGCTTTACCAAGAGTAAAGCTGACCCTAATCTTTATCTTAAGGTAATGGATGATGAACCAGTTATACTACTGTTATATGTAGATGATCTATTTCTAACCAGAAATGAGAAACATATTATTGAATGCAAGAAGAAGCTTTCTTCAGAATTCGAGATGAAAGATCTCAAATTAATGCACCACTTCTTAGGTCTAGAAGTATGGCAAGAACCAAAAGGAATCTTTCTAAATCAAGGTAAGTATGTTGTGGAGATTCTAAAAAGATTTGATATGTTGGAGTGTAAAGCCATGGCCACTCCCATGGACTCCAACTTGAAGTTATTAATTAATGACACATCAGAATTAGTGGACATAACTCTATATAGACAAATCATTGGGTCTTTAATGTATTTAACAAATACTAGGCCAGATATATGCTTTGCCGTAAATACCCTGAGTCAGTATCTAGTAGAACCTAGAAAGGTTCACTTAATAGCTGCAAAGCATGTGATGAGGTACCTAAAGGGTACTTTAGATTTTGGTCTATATTATCTTGGAAATCGTGAACTCAAATTACATGGTTACTCAGACTCTGATTGGGAAGGAAGTATCTCAGACAAAAAGAGTACATCAGGTGGATGTTATGGTCTTGGATCTGCCATGATCTCATGGTTCAACAAGAAACAATCCAATGTGGCTCTCAGTACTGCTGAAGCAGAATACATAGCTTCCTACTCTGCTAGATGTGAAGCAGTGTGGCTTCAGAAACTATTATCTAGAGTGTTTGACTTAGAGATGGATCCCACTGTGATCATGCGTGACAATCAAAGTTGCATCAAAATGACAGAAAATCCTGTATTCCACGATAAGTCAAAACACATAGAGATACGATACTTTTATATACGAGACATGGTGCAGAGAGGAGCTATCAAACTCGAGTATGTAAGTATTGAAGAACAAGTTGCTGATATATTAACCAAACCCCTGTCTCGTGTGAAATTTGAATACTTCAGAGACAAGCTTGGTGTAGCTCTAAAAGATCCTCCTTGAAAGGGGGAATAGTATCGTCACTAATGATGAGGATACATGTTTACCACTCTTAGATATTTATGCTTATTTAGATTTAGAATTATTACACTTAGAACACTTACACTATTTTTCTTTTATTTTGATGATATATGTATGTATGAGGATACATGTTTTGATAATGTATGTATTGATGAGGATACATGTTTTGATGATATATGTATTGATGAGGATACATGTTTTGATAATGTATGTATTGATGAGGATACATGTTTTGATGATATATGTATTGATGAGGATACATGTTTTGATAATGTATGTATTGATGAGGATACATGTTTTGATGATATATGTATTGATGAGGATACATGTTTTGATAATATATGTATTGATGAGAATACATGCTTTGATTATATATGTATTGATGAGGATGCACGATATATGTATATGTGCTTTGATGCATTGATGAGGATAGATGTTTTGATGATGATACTTGTATTATTACATATTGATGTATTGATGAGAATACTTGTATTAATGATGTACTTGTATGGATGAGGATACTAGTATCTATATTGATGTGAGGATTGGATCATCCTTGGACATCAGTCCTAAAGTGAGCCGTAGATAGATGTCTTCGAGAATGAAGTCCTTTGTGGACATGTGAGGATTGGATCATCCTTGGACTTCAATCCTAAAGTGATTTGTAGACAGATGTCTTCGAGAATGAAGTCCTTTGTGGACATGTGAGGATTGGATCATCCTTGGACCTCAGTCCTAAAGTGAGCCGTAGACATGATGTCTCCGAAAATAAAATCATGAATGAACAGGTAAGGGGATTGGATCGTACTCGGAATTTGGTCCTTTGAATTGAGCCATAGACATGATGTCTCCAAAAATAAAATCCTAAATGAACAGGTAAGGGGATTGGATCGTCCTCGGATTTTGGTCCTTTGAATTGAGCCGTAGACATGAGGTCTCCGAAAATAAAATCCTGAATGAACAGGTAAGGGGATTGGATCGTCCTTAGACTTTGGTCCTTTGAATTGAGCCGTAGACATGATGTCTCCGAAAATAAAATCCTGAATGAATAGGTAAGGGGGTTGGATCATCCTCGGACTTTGGTCCTTTGAATTGAGTCGTAGACAAGATGTCTCCGAAAATAAAATCCTGAATGAACAGGTAAGGGGATTGAATCGTCCTTGGAATTTGGTCCTTTGAATTGAGTTGTAGGCATGAAGTCTCCAAGAATTGAATTATAGGACTATATCGTCCCTGGACCTCGGTTCAAGAGGTACATGGTAGGATTGGATCGTCCTTGGACCTCGGTTCAAAAGGTACATGACAGGATTGTATCATCCATGGACCTATGTCCTAAAGAGAGCAGGATTGATCATCCTGTAATATGATCGTATGATGACGATGCTGATGATCGTATGATGATGATGCTGATGATGATGATGCTGATGATCGTATGATGATGATGCTGATGATTGTATGATGACGATGCTGATGATCGTATGATGACGATGCTGATGATCATATGATGATGATGCTGATGATGACGATGCTGATGATTGTATGATGATGATGTTGATGACCATATGATGACGATGCTGATGATCGTATGATGACGATGCTAATGATGACGATGATGATGATTGTATGATGATGATGCTGACGATCGTATGATGACGATGTCGATGATCGTATGATGATGATGCTGATGATGACGATGCTAATGATCGTGTGATGACAATGCTGATGATTGTGCGTTAACTATGATATTGATGTTCCAGTAACTAGTTGAGTTACTGATGATGATGTATTGAAGAAAGCTTCTGATGATATAGAGATGTATCACGTATGATGTAGTCGATGACTCCTTACTCCTGCAGATACTGTTATAATATCCTTCTCGTTAAGGGGGATTATTGAATATTGTAACTTCTAAGAATATTATATTTGTACATTGTTATTCCGGAGATGTTTCATCCCTCCGAGGTAATTCTATTATGTATCCGGAGATGTTTATTCCTCCGATGGTTTGTGGAAACTAGGGTTATTAGACCCACCATGTGGGGGTCGGCCTTGAGTTTATATTTTAGGGGTTATTAGACTTCTCAAGTAGAGGTAGGCCCCATTAGGGTTTTTGGTTAGTTAGGATCTAGTATAAATAGAGGAGAGGAGCTCCTCATTTGACACACACACACACACAACTCAGAAAAGTAGCGCACTTGTGTCTGGGAGGTCTATCTGGAAGATAGAGAAGCAGGACAAGTCTTGGAGCACATCTTGTATTTTGGTTGATCATCTTATTGAGGAAAGCTTTGCTGGGTTTTCTACCCCATAAGGGTTTCCCAGGGTAATTTATGTGTCTATATTGTGAATATGTTTCTTTCAGTGATCTTGCTAGTCTATTTGGTTTAAAACTTAACACTTTCTGCATCTTGGATGAGCTCTCTAGCCCATGCAGGTTTCCTCTTGTGAGAGATCTTCTCACGGGGTGGATCTACAGGTTCGTGTGGATCTTATATTTCACTATCCACTTCTGGTATTACTTCATTCATGGTGGTGTCTTATGTTCTGGGTTCCCTTGGTTCTTCATAGTCTTCAACAGGTGTCTTTCTGGATTTGATGTATGCTAATTTTTCATCAAAAGTCACATCTCTGCTAATATCAATTTTCTTGAACCCTGGAAAGTATATTCTATATGCCTTCTGGCTTTCACTGTACCCCACAAATATACCCTTCTTTCCTGAAGGATCTAAATTTGTCCTCTTTTCCTTTGTCACATGTGTATATACTGGACATCCAAATATTCTGAGATGGCTAACTACTGGTCTCTTACCAAAGAAAACTTCTTCTGGTGTCTTGTTGTCAAGTATCTTGTGTGGTGTTCTGTTTTGTACATATACAGTTGTCCTAGCTGCTTCCACTCATAGGTGCATGGGTAGTTCTTGGTCATGAAGCATTGCCCATACTGCTTCCATGGTTGTTCTATTCTTCCTTTCTGCAACCCCATTTTTTTGTGGGTTGTAGGGAGAGGTCAACTCCCTCTTAATCCCCGAATCATTGCATAACTTATTGAAGTCCCCTGAAGTGAATTCTCCGCCATTGTCAGATCTAAAGATCTTGATCTTCTTATCAGTTTGATTTTCTATCAAGGATTTGAATTCCTTGAACTTATAAAACACTTCATGTTTGTTCTTCAATAAATAAACCCAAGTCTTCCTAGAGAAATCATCAATGAAAGAAACATAATATACATACCCACTCAGAGAACTGGATGACATTGGTTCACATACATCGAAGTGGATAATATCCAAGATTCCTTTTTCTTTGCTTTGGCCTTCTTTGTGTTCTTTCCTTTTGCACATCCTTTGCAAACACCTTCATGCGTTGATTGGATTTCAGGAAGACCTTCTACCTCTTTGCTTGCAATTGGTAGTTCCCTATAGTGCACATGAGCATGCCTTCTATTCCAAAGTTCACTTGGCTCCATGGATTTATGCACCATGGCATGTTCAGGTTTTCCCTTCAATTTGTACAATCCTCCCTCTTGCTCTCCAATCACTACTGCATCATCTATAGTCTTACCTTCAGGCCACATAAGTACTTGGCCATCCACAAATGCAACTCTCATTCCCTTTGCATCCAAAGATGATATGGAGAGGAGGTTCTTCTTGAGTCCAGGTACAAATAGAACATCTTGCATCTTCAAATACTTCCCAAAGTCTAACTTGTATGAGGCTCAACAACTTCCTTTTATGGGGTATTGATAGTCATCCCCAAGTTTCACCTTATGAGGTGACTCATGTTCAGATAGATCTATAAGAGATTCTTTGAATCCCGTCATATGTTTAGAAGCCCCACTATCAATAATCCAATCATTACACTGATGTGTAACAGAACCTGTGAGAGCAGGGATTAGAACATATTCATCATCACTTGAAGCATCTTCACTTTCTTCTCTAGCCTTCTTCCTCGGAGGCTCATCATCCTCAACAACATGAACATGATATCTCTTCTTGTTTTTATTCTTTTTATTATTGTTGAAATCCCTTTTGTTCTTTGGACAATATCGGGCAAAGTGTCCCTTCTCATTACATGTGAAGCATTTACCATGAGAGGTGTCTTTCTTAAAGTTATCCCTTTGATGATGGTGAGAATATTTCCTGGTATTAGATTTCTCCCTTTTGAACTTACTTCTTTTGGTGTGAGTAGTGAGAGCTTGGTCTTCACTTCCCATCTTTTCTTCTCGGGCCACTAGTCTAGCTTCTTCTTGTGAACATTCCTCCCATAGTCTACTGAAAGATATCAATTTCTTTCTTGCACAAATACCTTAGATGAAGGAGTCCCATGACCTAGGTAGGCCATTCAATGTGGTCATGACAAGTTCTCCATTCTCCACTACTTCATCCACAGCTTCAAGTTGTTCCTTGATTTGAGAGACCTTCGTAAAGTATGATTGAATGGTCTCTCCATTCTGGAACTTTACCCCTTTCAATTGATTCCGCAAAGTCATCTTTCGATTTATATTCTTTCCTTCAAACAACTTGGTCAACGAGTCAAACATCTCCTTAAGTGTCTTTAGAGAATACACATGGGGTATGAGATGGTCTTTTATAGAATCAGCAATGATTCTCTTGGCCTTGACCAAGTCCTTCTTGTGTAAGGCCTTAGCCTCATCTCCCTCTAGAACTGAAACCTCTTCCTTTATGTAGTTGTCCAATTCATTCTCTTGTAGGATTAACCCAATCCTATACTTCCATGCTCAGAATTTGTCAGCTCCTTCAACCTTATCCTCAAGCTTGGTGTGGTGAGACATCGTAATGAGAAACTCAAATGGAAATAAAAGATTTATTTCTTCCCACTTGATTTGCTGAAAACTGGATCTAGAACTGGATTAGGGTTTGTCAGAGAAACCCTAAAAATTCAAACTTTGAATTTCAAACTTCTGAAAGGATAGAAAGATGCACCTTGCTAAGCTGATCAAGTTGGTATACTTCAATTTTGAAATCTACAAAATTTGACCCCTCAAAATTGCCTTTGAAACTTCTGGATTTCCTAGATAAGATCCTGAACTAGGGTTTGATATTTCCTAGGGTTCTACCCAGCCAAAAAGTTCGATCTTGTGCTCTAAACTTCGATTTTTCTGAGGAGCATCCAGCCGTGGTCACAGATTCCACAAAATTTCACTTTTGCAAAAACCCTAATTTCCACCTTTCCGATCAAAATCTTGAATTAGGGTTTGATGAATCCTAACCTTATGCCCAACCAAAAAGTTTGATATTGGTCTCTAAACTTCTATTTTCTTGAGGGGCACCTAGCTGTGGTCTCGGATTCCAAAAATTCCAATTTTCTCTGAAACCCTAATTTCCCGCAGTAGTGACGGGCCAAAAACTGAAAGTGCTCAGAATTGAATTTTGTCTCGACAGAAAGACACACCCTTCCAAGGAGATTCAGCCTAGCCTCCTTCCTTTGATGATGTTAGGAGAGAAACCCAAAAATTAAGAAGCCCTATATTTCGCAGCTGCACAGTATCTTCTTCTTAGCACGGCTCTGATACCATGTTAATTTTTTGATAAATGCATTCAAACATTATCTAGGATCCTAATAAGAGAATAACAAGCACATCATAACAATCATAAACACAAGAGAGACAAAGTTTCCTCGGGGAATACAAATAAGGTGAAAAACCCCGCAACTTCCTCAGAGAGAATAAGCCACAATACAAGATCGCAATGATCAAACCCAAGATAGATAACTCCAGCAACTAATCCTCCTCCACTTGTGCGCACTCTTCTCTCAACTAATGCGAGTTGGATGAGTGAGTGAATGAATAGAATGAGACACACTCACTCTCTATTTATACGCTGACTTGACCTAAAAATAAACTAATAGGGCCGACCTCCCAAGGAGGTCTAATAACCCAACCACATAACTCAACTAAGGCTGACCCCACACTGGTGGTCTAATAACCCATCAAATATAAGTTGCGGCACTTGCAACACTTGTGACACTTACAAATACAAATGACAACACTTTTGATTGGAGGAATAATACATCTCCATCATACATATAACAAAGTACAAGTGTAATAAATAGAAGAATATCTTCCAAAGTTACAAATACATCAACAAAAGGCACTTAAGAAAGGCTAAAAATCTACCAAATGCAATAATTCTAATCAATTTCCTATCTTTTTACACTTCGAAAAAGACACATCTAAGCTACGGAAAGAAGGATTCCACAAACGTTTCCAATCAAATTTAAGACAAATAAAAACACTTAATAATCATGTCTAACTCAAATGTACACAAAACAGAAACAAGCCTTTTCTTCTTCCTATGAGTGTAAGACCAAAAACACCAAATGATCAAATTAAAGCAAGAAGAATACTTATGTTTTCCAATTTCATGAATATAGCAAAAGAGTGACAAAATCAAGCTTTTCTTTGAACTAAAGTGGAGACAAAGAATCAATCTTTTCCAATAATCATTAGATAGCTTAGCATGTAAAGGAAACAAGATGCATAACCCAAGAAAAAGAGGCTCAAAAGGACATGGATATCCCACACTCTTCAAGTCTTTAAAACAAGCCAATCACGCCAAACCAAAAATGATCTCAAAACCTTAATATGGGTCAAAATAGAACCCATTTCACTTAAAAATGCAAGCAAAACACTAGTTTTGACTTGAAGGGCCAAACATGGATCCAAATATCAAAAGACCCAAAAACCAATATAAACAAGCCAAATAACATGTGCAAAAATAGGTTTGGGATCCAACCTGACTCAAAGTCAAGGTATGGTGAGGAAGAAAGGGAAAGCAAGGTCAAGTGGATGAAGGTGGGGGAATGGAAAGTGTCCACCACTACCAAACTTAAGCTTGCGAAAAATGGGACCCAATACAAATCTACACGAAATCCAAACACTTTCAACACATAAATCAAAAAGAGGTCTCTGAATGGATCTTGCAGCACATAGGGGTCTGCACACCAAATCAAAACTCAATTCAAAAAATGGAGGGGAGATTCCCTTGTATCAAATTTAATAGATCGGCGCAGTCTGTGTTCAAGCACAGAGCGACCGTCGTAGGTCACTAGTGCGGAGTTCGCGACGATGTCGCAGGACACTAATGGGACAACTGTGACGACAGAGAGAAGCAAAGTGCAAAAATGACAGATCGTCGCTCTGTTTCTACTGCCCAAGTGTGATGGGAGAGATCCAAATTCAACGATCAATAGATCTCCAAGAAATGAGCAATAAAATGGTTTAAATATTGTGAGTACAGACTCATAGGAGGACAATAGACTCTTCAAAGTGAACATCTGATCGTGAAAAAGACTTAGGATGCAAATGAGTTGGATTGCAAAATAAATCAAATGAAAATGGAATTCAAATTGAAAACTAAAAACAATTTTCTTCCCCAGTATGGTCGCCAAATTTGTTATCGGACAATCTACCAAGAGCAGACTCAAGGCCTGATCTCCCTAGCTTAATGCAAGACTAGAACAAATGAGACAGAATAGAAATAACTTTCCTAGATCCAATTAGATATCAAGTGGCTAGATTCCTTACCTTTCAGATCGTGGATCGTTTCTCCTTGATGTTGTTCCAAGCTTTATGGTCTTCAGATTGCAGCTGCAAAACCTATCAAGACATGCAAAACAACACAAGTGGTAAAATGCATCTAAAGAATAATAGATCTCAGTGAGCAGTTAAGCAGGAAAACTACACAAACATCATCAATGCAACAACATTTGGTGGAAAGCATTTATATTACTGTATAAAAATGGAAAGTACATAGAAGGAAGTGATTACAACCAAGACTTAACGTAGCAATCCTTCTCCAACAAGCCAATTCCAAAGCCTCCAAAGGAAGTATATATCTCCCAAAAGATGAATAGAGATCTCCTAAGATAATTTCACTAGCATGTAAGTACTATTGACTTCCTCCCTTTGGAATGGGAATGAGCTTCACTTATATAGGACTAAGAGGATAGGGTAGGTTGAGATATGGTAGGAGAGAGTTAAGGGATCCCACCAAAGGTATAGGGAACCAAATGCCAACTCTCATATAGGCTAGGGATAGGGATCCACATTAGCCACCTTCGAGAATGGGCTCGAAGATGCTCCTTGATCCAATTAGTTGACATCGTCGCGGGATGCAATAGGAAAACTTGCAACATCACAGGTTGCATTAAGATGACGTGCGACGAACTCACTAAACCCAACAGGAATAGGTTAGTATCTCTTCCAAGTTGGTGACTTAGTCAAAGGAACTTCAAGGATGTTTACACTTACTATCATGATGGCAAGATTTAGGTGTAACAAGTAGAAAGAAAATGAGAATACAATGGAGAAAGAGGTCGAGGAATGCAAAGCACTCAAAGCAACAGTTAGGGAAGATGCCAATAGACTTAAAACAATGTAGGAAGAGTTTAAGGTGCAAGTGAACACATGAGCAGCATCTGGATGAAGTGGCTCGAGGGCGAGCCACAATTTTGTGTTGGGGGCCTATTGGCACAGGGCTAGTTCATAGAATTTTGGTACAAATAGCGACAAGGAAGACAAGTGGACAATGACAAAGGTAAAGAGTGGTCGCGGAGCGGATAAAATCGGTTAAAGTGGAGTAGGAGTTAGTTAGACTTAGTGGTTAAGATATGTCCACTTTGTGAAGTGGAACAATTTTGTAATGGCCACTAATCCTATAAATATGTGTCGCATTGTAAGCCTTTGGGAATCTCTTATCTTATTCTATTATGTGATCATGCTTTGTATTTAATTTTGGAGGATTGGTTCTGTGGATCTATATCTCTGTCGATTCTATGATTTGTAAGATGGATTTGATGTATGAAGTCTGTTTTTAATGCAAAAAAATGTTTCATCCATGAATTTGTCTCTAATGTGTTATGTCGCAGTTTGATTAGATGTGTTATGTCGCATTTCGATTAGATCTGTTATGTCGTAGTATGATTAGATCTGCTATATTGCATCTATGATATGTATCGCAAATCTGTTAAGTGTGTTTCTATGATATGGTACTGCATAGATATGATTAATATCTCTCTGTATGCGATGATGGTGTTATGATGCGATTGCTAACTATGTCTATTTCTGAGTTATGTTGCAATTAACTATTAATAATGCATGTCCTAGTATACCTGTAGAAGCTTGGTTCCTCAACTCCCTTAGGTGCCTCAGGTGAGACCTCACTCGCTTTACGTGTGTTTATAGAAAGGATAAACCCTTTATGGGATAGTATCTATGGGTTTTTGTGTTGAGATTTGTTGACACTGCGCGAAGTGAACCCCTGTTGACAAATCTTTGTCAACACCCTCCAATGATCCCCCCAAGGATCCTCCCCTCAACTATATCCTCTCTCCCCTTTTCCAACCTCCACCATTGCCTCTCTTCTTTAAGTTTAAAATATATTAAAATATTCATTGTCATGAGTGCCCAACTTTGTTTTGCATGATACTACTTAAATGCAATATGACAAATCTATCCACAAATTTCAATGCAACCTTAACTTCCCATTTTATTTATATTATCCTTCTTCACATAAATCTCTAAATATATTGTGTGCCTATTAAAATATATTATGCATATATATACCCATATATATGCAATGTTTGAACAAAATTTAAATTTAAAGTTTCCAACATATCGTTTGTTTTTGCAAACCTTTAAAGTATATATTTATAAATACACACATGCTAATTATTAGTTTAATCTCAACCAAATCATTAATATATACTACTAACCAAACATATTATTGTACTCGTGCAAGGTCTGTACTATATGTGGCCAACGTACACACCTCTAGCATAGGTACTAGTAATCAACATCCATTTCCTCTATGCTTAGTTCTTATATGCCAGAAAACACCTTGCAGAAGAACAATTAAATATGCATCATTCACCATTTTCTACTTATTAAAATTTACTACCATTCATTACTCATAATTTTCGTACAAAACCATCAGAAATTAATTACATAAACATATTCAATAGACAAGGCATATAATCATGAAGGTTTATAATAATGAATAACACCATCCAATCCCATCCATATCCACAAGTACTCCATAGAACTAGTCACCACTACTTTCATCCTTGACCACTCCATCTCGTCCTTTGTTGCAATATTCTATGGCATCAACTATACCAACTTAGCCATCGATACAATCTCGTAAGCAGAAGTGTCAACTACATCAATCGACTTCCTCGGCAGGAAACCAACAGTCACCATCACACATCTAGGGGAGTGTTTTTAGCACAAAAACCCTACAACATAACATTTTGTAATGTACCTAATCTGCTCACAAGAACATTAACTCAAGATTTGAAAAATTAAACAGAAAACAGTGGATTACTTGGAATAATTAGCTAGCTAGTTTGACTAGAATTCATAAGGAAACACCCAAACATCACTAAACACCCCCAATTTATCCCAAGATGAATTTCAGGACCTGATAAGGATTAAAATAATATGGAAACAAGGCCAATACTTTGACAGTGGCACATTTATGGGTACTTCACGCCCGGGTAGACTCCTTGGGCTAAACCCAAGGCTTCAAGGAAATTATCCACGAGACTTATGTGGAAACACAAGGATTTTTGTGCCCACTGGAAGTAATCAGACCTGTTATAGGATAAATTTATTTTCCCCACCATTCTATAGCAATAATACCAAGGTTTAGAATCGAATTGACAAGGTTTTGGAGGAAACGAAGATAAGTGCGCTACCTAGGACTGCTCATCTAGTCAACTTCCAAACAATTCCAAATGACCCTATAGGTTCATGAATCTAAGAACCAAGGCTTAGGATGGATTTATCAAAGGCTTATGAACCTACATAAACTCACATATTTACAATTGGACTTACAAAAACCATTATACTGCAATTTCTGGAAAACTAGTCAAAATTAGCACTATAACGAGCATAGGTTCCAAATTTCACTAACTTAAGAAGAACTGATTTATGGAACTGAAAGCCATATCAATGTACTGAATATCAGAGAATTCATATTACATTACAAATATCAAAACGAAACAACATATTCCCTTGGGGCACCATCATCTTCCATCAAACATAAGCAAGACAAACATTGATGGAATTGCTCCAATGGACTAGATCTTCCACACTCAACCAAATAGATTGAATCTAGGAGTGAATGGACTGTAAAAATACTCACAACAGATCTAAGAGATGATGTATACCTCACAAGAAAGTAATTGACTAAGCAAGAAAATAGAAGAAGAGTGGTCAATGCAGTATAATGAGCAACAGAATAATAATACAGTAGAACTCAGATAGAAGCAAAAATACTTCACACACACTAAATTATTAATCACAAATGGACATATAAATAATACAGTGCATGAGGATTCAAATGCCTGAGGTGGAAATTCGAATTAGCCTTCATGGAGTGATCAAAGGATCACTGGAGTGTCATCGGAGCACAACTAGTAGTCTATCTCATCATCACTGGATCATCAATGCACAAGTAACTGTCAACCATCAGTCAAACTGAGTCTAACTGATTGTGGTAGGTGTAACTGAATGTAACTGGCACATGGAGACACTAACTGAATAAAGGAGGATCAGTGGAGGGCGCATGAGGAGCTAACTGGAGTCAAAACAGGTAATCATGTCTCATCGGAGGTCAATCGGAGTGATAACAGCTGTGAGGAATCAGTCTGGCCTCAAATGAAGGAAAGACTGGTGGATAACTGAAGTAAACTGAACTAGTAGGTGAGAAAGTTGCCCTTCTCATGCAGTAGGTGAAAGGAGGGTGTATGATAGGCTAGGAGGGTTGAAACTGAGTGGAAGGAAGCTCTGGGGGCTAGCTAACTGAGGGCTAGGTGCTGGGACTAATGACTGGAATGCATGCAAACCCTAAAAGTGCATGCATGACTGAAAATGTAAATGATCAAAATACTGGTGGGACTAGGATGGAGTATAGGAATATCCTAACACCCCCCCTTAATCCATCCTGGGCCCTGGTAACTAAGACCAAAGGTCACCTAATACAATGAATAATAACAGTCAATAAACAAAGGAAGTGGGGAAAATTTCATGGGAAAAATAGCCCCCCTCAAAACAGACTGTAAGGCACACACAAAAACAAATGCTCCAAACTCAAGAAGGTGTGATGCTTGGTCATATGTCTGGAGAAGTGGATCATGCTCAAAAAGCATGTGCTTGTACTTTCTCTTCAGATCGAATGTGATGAGAACAAATCCAAAAGTATGAGGATGATCCTTGAACCTATGATTCGAATCAGTTGAGGTAGGATCAAAAACATGAATATGCAGATAGTCTTTTGTCTTCTCCTTCGAACCATCATGGGTGAGATTATGCCAAAAAGAACCATCAAATAATAATGATTGCTTGAAATCCAAATCAGATTTAAGACTTTATGAATAGTTTCTTGAGATCTCCTTTGAACCAGCAGGGGTGAGATCAAAACCATCATATGCATGATAAATTATCTCAAGTAGTGTTTTCTTAGAATCCAAATTAGATCCAAGACTTGAATCATGGTTTCTTGAGATCTGCTTTGAACCATAAGAGGTGAGATCAAAACAAAGTGCATGATAAATTATCTCAAGCGGGTGGCAATGGCCATATTCTTCAATGACCTTCTGAAAGCATGAGATAATGATCATGTAGTATTAAATAAGAGGTGATTGCTTGAGTAGAGAAAATGCATTACCTCCAATATCTGATTTTTCCTTCGAAATAATCATGTGATCATGATGCAAACCAGTAGACTCTGGTGCAAGAGAGGATTTAGGACCTTCTGCAATATCTAGAGTGTGAGCTGGCTCAGAAAGAGAAGAAAGATGGAGCATGAGTGTAGAATCTGCAAGTTATTTTTGGACAACTTCAATATGAGATGATACTGGTTCATGATCTGAGAGACCATCAAGGGAAGCGAATGCATCACTTTGCTTGTTCTCGAAAGGTTTTGGACCAATTCCTTCATTCTGTCTGCCAAATATTTCATCCAGGTAAGCCCATATCTTTTTTGGAGATGAAATATTAGGGAGTTCATATAACATGCATAGAGACATAGCATAACTCATGACTGCACAAGCTTGTTCACCTTCACTTAACCAGTCATACTCTTCATCATATGATTCGAAATCTCTTTCAAAACAATAATCAAAGAGACTATGTCTCTTCAAATGTGCTATCATTTGTGGTTTCCATTCATCATAGTTGAATGGCGAAAGAGGAGTAATTCCTGATGAATACATGGAAGTTGTAGAAGACCTGCAAAAACAATAGAGAATATTTGCAACTGCTACTGCTGCAAAGATGCAGAAACTGCTGCAACTGCTACACTCGAAATCTTGGTAATAACCTGCAAAAAACTCTCAAGAATGGATATAAACAATACTCTCAACATGCTCTGATACCATGTGAAAATACTCAAAGCAGATCTAAGAGATGATGTATACCTCACAAGAAAGTAATTGATTAAGCAAGAAAATAGAAGAAGAGTGGTCAATGCAGTATAATGAGCAACAGAATAATAATACAGTAGAACTCGGATAGAAGCAAAAATACTTCACACACACTAAATTATTAATCACAAATGGACATATAAATAATACAATGCATGAGGATTTGAATGCCTAAGGTGGCAATTTGAATTAGCCTTCATGGAGTGATCAAAGGATCACTAGAGTGTCATCGAAGCACAACTAGTAGTCTATCTCATCCTCAGTGAAGTCATCAATGCATAAGTAACTGTCAACTGTCAGTCAAACTGAGTCTAACTGAGTGTGGTAGGTGTAACTGAATGTAACTGGCACATGGAGACACTAACTAAATGAAGGAGGCTCAGTGGAGGGCGCATGAGGAGCTAACTAGAGTCAGAACAGGTAGTCATGTCTCATCGGAGGTCAATCAGAGTGATAACATTAGTGAGGAGTCAGTCTGGCCTCTAATCAAGGAAAGACTAGTGGATAACTGAAGTAAATTGAACAAGTAGGTGAGAAAGTCACCCTTCTCATGCCGTAGGTGAAAGGAGGGCGCATGACAGACTAGGATGGCTGAAACTGAGTGGAAGGAAGCTCCGGGGGCTAGCTAACTGAGGACTAGGTGCTGGGACTAATGACTAGAGTGCATGCAAACCCTAAAAGTGCATCATGACTGAAAATGTAAATGATCAAAATACTGGTGGGACTAGGATGGAGTATAGGAATATCCTAACATGGACCTGCAAATAAAATCAATGAGCAGGTATGTATGCCTTACTCTTCATGGAATAGCTAAAAATTCACCATACTGATAATAAGATGGGTCACATCACCCAACTATGACCAGGGGCACATCTCCCAAGTCAGAGAAGCTTCAGAGTTCTCAAGCAAACAACAAATTGCCAAAAGATGTGCACTCAAGCACACTAACTTATTTTATAACATGAATTGAATTTGAGGTTCAATGAATGTGTTCATCCACCTCAATTAATGTGCCTTCATTGACTAATTTTGAACTGATAGCTTTTATGCCACCCTTTTTGGACTTTCCTTTAAGGAAATTCGAACCATGGGTGCAATGGATGTTTCTTTAGAAAGTTGCTTTTTCCATGAAACTACTTTCCTTCATGAATTCTCCCCAGTTGGCTAAAATTAGCCTCTATATATTTCCTAATGCTTTTAGCTTTCTTTCCTTCTCTTCCTAATATTCCTTGAGCCTTATCTCTCAAAATCAGAAAACTCCTATCTTTACTGCTTTTTTGTCGCTTTTCCTATTTTTCCTGCTTTTTCTGCTTTTAGGATTTTCATGCTTTTTCTGCTTTTAGGATTTTCATGCTTTTCTTCTCCTTTCTGCTTTTCTGAGTTTTTCTGCTTTTATTCTACCTTCCATATCTTTAGTGGATTTTATTGATTTTCTCTACTTTTCTTATAGTTTCCATTATGGATGATAACTCATTAGGTCCACAAGCTCTCTTATACACCCTCTTGGGCCACCTAAGCATATCCACTCATTACAAAATTAATAATAAAATATTTACATTTAATACATTGCACGCTATCCTAGGTTTCAAAATTAATTAAACTTTGACAATTAATGTTGTTGGCTTAAACTAACCCAGAGGTTTCCAATTAGACCTAGGTTCTTTGCGGTTCTCCCTTTGACCAACAAAACCCCTTCGCATCGGCCCTTTCGGCAACAACCTACGAGCAGGTTGAGGTCTCACCCGAGGTGTATCTTTATGGGGTACTGCGGAATCAGGTTTCCACAGTAAATGATGAGTTGTTTATAAGAACAAGCTGCGCAGTGCAGGACAGAAGGATGGCGCTGCAGGCAGAGTGATGTGGTACGCGGCAGGATCTATGTTGTGAGCAGTACTGCGCGGTGCAGGTAACACTACGGGCCACACCAAGGGTTTCCTACTGCTGCGAATCTTCTTCTGGAACTGCGAGTCACCCACACTTATCCTCTACTTGGAAGATCTCGGAAACGTTAAGGCACTGACATGAATATCACCCATCCATTCATTTAGGCACTTACTGCTTATCTTTCTAGCATTCATTCTAGAACTTGGATTATTACAATGTGAACCAAAATGATAAACATGATTAATTGTGCTGCATTCCTTCACTATGTTTAAGAAAGTAATTAAACTTAAAAGATTGATTCACGAACTTAACATAGAATTGAAATTTTTTCCATTCATCTGCTTCTGTGGAACCTAGCATATCATTCCCAAACTTCTCCTATTACAGCATGCAAGGAAACATTCAATCATTCATTCTACAAAAAATACAGAAAGTCATTCATCCATAAGCATCATCACATAACACAGGATTTAACGTGGTTCACTTCCCCGGATGGAAAGCTACGTCCACAAGAATGGTTGGTAATATATTTCTTTCAAAAGGGATGGGGAAACCGTTTTTAGTTTGTGCACTCAGCTACAGACTCTTCTTTCTCTCGGCTAGGTCTCTACGCACATAGCTGCAGAGCCTTTACAATATTCTCAGCTCGGAGAGATTTTACAATACAAAATGGTTATCTTCTCAAATTCTCAGCAACTACAGAAGAACAACAACCCTAAAAAGAGAACAACCCACAAAGCAAACCAACCCCCATCCCATACAAAAATGTCTTCTTAAATAGATCATGCCCGAAGGTCATGTATGTACAATGTCGAAGACCTAAAACCCAAAACCCTAAGGGTTTCCAAACCTGCGCTTGTTTTCCAAACCGGCTTGCTAGCTCCTAGTAGCGTCTATTTGATCATGGCGGATCTCCACGTCCTCATTCTGTCGCTATCGGCCTTCCTATCGCACGTGTTCCTGCAGGATGCTTCTGCCGAACTGTTTCTCTCTAACGGTTTTACCTTCTAAGCATGCCAAACGTTGCTTTCCTTAACAACCCATGCGTGGCTGCCTTCCTGTTTTGCCTACGTCCGCCGCTCAGAAATCCTGAAATATATTTCCAAAAATGGCTGCTACCGGTCGAACCAGTAGCTACACTTGATACTTGTCCAGCACACCGCTTTGCTGGCTCCACGTGGCCTCCTAACTCTGCAGTACTGGTCTTCACATCACGGCCAAAACTTTGATGTTGCGCGCAACTCCGCAGTCTGGTCAAAAGTTGGATGTTGCACTCAACTTCGCAACATCCTCAATACTTAGCCAAAATTGTGTTTCTGAGCTGCGCTCAGCTCAGCTTTCCTTGCTTTCCTCAAAAAGGTGCTTCCAAAACTTTATCTCAACCTAGGCCCAACATGCCCCTAACACTTACATGTGGCTCGTCCCTGAGCCACTGATTGTTTCAGCTGTCTCACTTTGCATCGTGACCGGTGGAACGAAATTTGCCGTGAACTCATCATATGTACTGCACAACTGCGCCGCTGCTTCTCTTGCATCCTCCTTAACCTGTTTAATTGTCTCAAGTAGTGTTGGAGTTATTTCTTGTCCAATTTGATCTTGTACCTGCTCTTGGTTATCGCGCAGTTCTACTAACTTATCTTCAATTTGCTGCGATACCGCCATGGCATTCTCCAGGAGCTGCTGCGACTGATTATCCATCTCAGTCTCTTTTTGTCATGATTCCTGTACTTCTTTATTTAAGCTGGATATCTCCTTGTATCTCGGCAGCCTTTCTCTAGGTGGCAGAGCTTTCACCTCTGCGTTCAACTTGTCTAGCGCGGTCTGTTTTTCTTGTACCACTGTCTTGATTTGCAGCAACACTTGATCCTCTTCAAGGGTCACAATTTCCTATTAAACCTTATCCAAGAGAGATTGGCACTTAGCCATCTCACTTGTGATTCTTTTCAAGGCGGTGCTCACTGCTTGCTCTCTGACTTGTTGTTCGATTAATGGTGCCTGCTTATTCAGCTTATCCTTTAATGCAGCAATATCAGCCTCATACTAAATCCCTTTATCCTGCATCTCCGTCTGCAAGGATCTCACCTTATATCCGATCCTCAGAACTGTGTCTGCAGGATCATCCTGGATTTCTATGCCTTTGATATCCTTTGCCACATTGGATATGGTGGTCTCCAAATTTTGTCGGCGGTCCCATTCCTTACGTAGCTATACTTTTTCCTTCTGCTGAATTTGTCTGTTTGCTGCAGTGAGCTCTGCTTGTAACTTCATCGCTTCAACCGCCCATTCATGCATCTCCTCCACAATCTGCACGTGGATGAAGTGCAATCCTGGTAACGGGATTTTGGCTAAGTCGAGCTCTACCCTCTCGACTCCCTTTGTGTCCAAGACAACTTGTTCTGCAATTGGCAACACAACAACCAATGGATCCAGATGGACATTTCTAGTCTTCGACGGCAGCATTATTGCTAGCTATTGGCTTCCTTTTTCCTCGACTTTGGCTTCTCTGAAGTCTCAGCTTCTTTTCTCTTCCCTGTTTCTTCAATAATTGGGCATGAGAGCGGGATCAGATCATCTTCTGCTGAATCTGTCTCCATGTCCATGACCTCTACGCAGAACTATGCTGGCCAATCTTTCATGAGGTCCTCAATATCCTGTTCATACATTATGTACTTTCCTTGGAACCACTCTGGTTTCCTCGTTTGTGCTTTCGGAAATATGAATATACATTTCATATCTGCCTCAAAGTCAATGATGTGGATATACTTCACCGTGACCTGCTTCATAATGAGGGGTGTCTTCGAGATTGCGTCACGCAGCTGGATATAGTACTGGTAAAAGACTTATGTTGTCGCATGCTGGCACTCTGCATTTGTGTTTTCCTAGAGGTTGATGAACTTAAACCCTCTAGGTTCCTTGGTATCCATAATGACGCTCACATAATCTCACGGCTCCTTCCATCCACACTAAGCAATCAGGATGATGAGCCAGGTGAAATGGAACTGGCCGCCATTCACCTGGGTGTCATTGAGTTCTTCAAGGAACTCATTCAATAGAAACTGACACCAATTAAAGTTGTTTCCTTCGGCCACTGCGGCACCAAGGAGTATTGCACCCGCAAGCACCTCCGAAGATCTAGCTGTTTTGAGCATCTTGCCTGTGAGCAACTGCGTTACGAATCTTGTTGCTCGGTCCTCTATATCTTCTGTCGGGAATCCTCTTTTTTCCTTCACCACTGAGTGGGTTTTCTTCTTCTTTTCAACAGCCTCTTTTTCTTTGCTCTTCCCCTGGAAGAATTGCTTCGAATCCTTACCGCGCTTGCTTAGCCCGGTGATGTGGTGGATCAAATCAATGTTAATATCAACGTTATTGTCTAGCCACAGATAACCTTGGTGGATTTGCGCCATGAGTGTGCGAACCACGATATTCAATTATGGGAACGGTCAAAATGTGGCAATCTCAACAAGTTCAGTAGCCTCGACTGAACGACAGTTGCTAACCAACTGTCAGCTACCAAGTTCAGAGTTCCCTTAGCGTCCTTTTTCCAGCACATATACTGGTCTGGTTGAAAATTTAGGTATTTGGGAACATCTGGCTCGTCTTTCTTCATTCCCAAGAGGTCATAATCCTCCCATTTACAATCTGCTATCTTTCCCAACAGATTCTTTGCAACGTTTACATGCTTTGAGATAGGCGACAGCGGGATGTCGTATCTTGCATTCTTGGACAATTTAAACACAGGGGCATTTAGTGCTTGCAGGGAGATATATTCAGGTGTCATCTTCAAAGGTTTTGTCTGAAATACTGGTGCTTTCTGTGCCAAGGATCCCATCTTTATGATGTTGGATCGAGGTGCAGTTACAAATTTTTCCTTATCTTTTGCTTTTTCCTACATCGTTGGATTAATTCTTGGTGATCTGCGGGATCCTTCACCTTGTTCTACGATGACCTTCTTAACTGGAGTTTTCATTAACTGTTGAATCCCTCCGTGCTGAAAGAGTTTCAGTGTTTCTTCAATGGTCAATTCTACTTCTCTAAAGGAAGGTTTGGACATTCATAAATGAGGTAGCGGCTAAGGCAGATAGAATACAGATGGCTACTAGCTCAGAGAGGTTAATCACAAGAAAATTCTAAGTGCTTGGTAACACCCGCGAGTCTCCCAATGGTGTTATTTATAGGCGCAGCAGACCCTCTCCCGTTCCCTTCAACGACTAGATAAGCATTTAATGTGGTGTCCGTTGGCGAATTTTAGCGGATCCTTTGGTCTTTTCTGTCGTCAGCGTGCTCAGAATGGCTATCTTTTCTTTAAATGCTAAAGCGGTTGCTACAATGGTCATCTAACGGCTATTTTCTGAAAAGCCATGCAACGGCTATTTTTCTCTGACTGCTGCGCTGAACTACGTGGCAAGCCATCTGCAACCCTACGTGGCTACTTCGCAGTGCCAAAAATTTCAAGCTGCACGGCTTCCACTACACACACACACACACACACACACACATATATATATATTTTCCTTTCCGCGCAGCTTCAACAATACTGCACGGTACATAGATCATTCTTCTTATCATACCTTCTTCATTTTATCATACATGTACAGACTCCTTTACATTTCTAGTGTCCACTTTCAACTGTACATGACACTTAGAATTTCCTTTCTTTGTTCGTTATTCAGGGTTCTGCGAAGCAGTGCTATCATGGTATAGCTTTAGGCTGCTTCCATTTATCAAAGTTGGCAAGGTATCACCAGCTAAATTGGCTAACTGGACCACACCAGTGTTAGTAACATGTATCACAGTATATGGACCAAGCCAATGCATCTTAAATTTACCAGGGAATTTGATGAATTTGCTTTCATACAGGAGGACTAGATCACCTACTTGAAAACACTTGTTCTTTATATGGTGATCATGCCATGCTTTCTCGTGGTCCTTCTGAGCTTGCTGGTGGAAGCCTGCAATGAAGCGATCTTCCTCCAAGCCCAGTAAATGTAGTAATCTTTCTTCTAAAGCCTCGCAGTATGCCATCCCTGTAAATGCAGTGATTCTCAAACTAGGGATAATATATTCCATAGGCATTATAGCCTCCTGCCCATAAACCAACCGAAAGGGTGTCTGTCCTGTCAATTTCTTGGATGTTGTCCTATATGCCCATAGCACAGATGAGACGCGCAGGTCCCAATCATATCTATTTACATTGCACACCTTAGTGAGTGCGTTCTCCAATATTTTATTGAAAGCCTCTACAGTACCATTCGCCTGTGGATGATATGGATTACTGCGCTGATGATGAATGTGGAATTCCTCTCTAAGCGCCTCAATTGTCTTGTTCAAAAAGTGAGTACCTTGGTCACTCATCAAAATCTTCGGACAGCCAAATCTGGTAAGTATTTCTTGAAAAATAAACTGCGCAGCAAAACTGGCGCTGCAGTCCTTAACTGGTTTTGCTTCTGGCCATCTAGTGAGGTAATCCATAGTAGTAATAATATACCTTGCACCCGTTCTTTTTCCTGTTGGGTTTATAGGTCCCACAAAGTCTATTGCCCATTTTTCAAATGGATGCAGTGTCAATTGTGGATTCAATGACATCTCATCTCGACGTGATGGTTTTCCTGTCCTCTGACAGACATCACAGTTCCTGCAATGTTCTTTGGCATCCTTATGGAGTGCAGGCCACCATAGCCCTGCGCGCAATATCTTCTGCGCAGTAGCCCTTCCTGCATAGTGACCTCCCATGATTCCTGAGTGTGCGTCGGCTAGAATAAATGGCTTCTCGTGATCGAGTACGCACCTGTGCAAGACTTCATCCAGCCCAAGTTTGTATAACTATCCTACAATTATAGTGAAGTCTACGATGTGCACCACTAACTTTTTTTTTCTGCTGGACCTAGAATTCCTGGGATGCCAGCCCTGTGGTTAGGAAGTCAATGATGTCCTTGTAATAATCATCAACAACCTGTATACTAAACAACTGTGCATCAGGAAGACTGTCTTCAATATTCGTTGGCTCCTCTCTTGACTCGATCCTTGACAGATGATCAAGTCCCAAGTTCAGTCTACCTAGCTTGACAATAATTTCAAAGTCATATTCCTGGAATAGCAATAGCCATCGGCATATGCATACCCCTAACACTGGCTTGTTGACCAAATATTTCAACACAGAATGGTCAGTAAACATAAGGAAGTGTGATCCCAGCAAGTAGTGTCTAAATTTTTGTAGGGCATATACCATCGCAAGGCCTTCCCTCTCAGTAGTAGTATAGTTCTTCTCTACTGTTGAAATCTTTCTGCTAGAAAATGCAATAGGGTGGTCAATACATCCCTCTCCTGGATGAGCTAACACGATCCCCAGGGAAATACATGATGCGTCAACATGGACATGGAATGGCTTCGTCCAGTCTGGAAAGACTAGAATAGGCGCAGTGACCATCTTTTCTTTTAATGTGTCAAAACCCTGTTCGCATTCTGCGTTCCAAATGAAAGGTGCGTCTTTCTTCAGCAGCTTCTCCATTGCTGCGGTTATCTGTGCATAACCCTTTATAAATTTCCTGTAATATCCAGTATGGCCTAATGTAGATCACAACATCTTGACTGAATTTGGTGTTGGTAAGTTTGCAATAACTGCAATCTTCGCAGGGTCTACCATCAGTCCTTGCTTACAGACAATGTGGCCAAGTAAGATTCCATAGGGCACATAGAAAATACACTTTTTCAAATTCAAGGATATTTGATGCTATCGACACTTCTCGAGCATCATGCGGAGATTCGCGCAATGATTTTTCAACAAACCAAATACAGTCCAATCATCAAAATACGCTTCTAAAAACTTGTGCATAAAATCTTTAAATGTTGTGACTACGACTCTAGAGAATATGGCAGGTGCATTCTTCATCCCAAAAGGCATGGAAGTGTACTGGAATGACCCCCATTCTGTAGCAAATGTCATCTTATGCCTATCCGCAGGATCAATCCTGATCTGATGATAATCAGAGAAACTATCAATGAAAGAATATGCCTCATTTCCTCCAACATTATCAAGCACTTTGTTTATGAATGGAGTGGGAAATGGGTCGTGCATGGAAGCATCATTCATCTTTCTGAGATCCACACAAATCCTGATCTCACCTTTTTCTTTCTTTTCTTGAACAACCATGGGGCTAATCCATTCGGATTCTTCGACTGGTTCAATGATTCCTGCTTCTAGCATCTTATCTAGCTCTGCGCAGACTTTTTCCTTATAGCACGGATTCAATCTGTATGGCCTCTGCTTGACAGGCTTAGTACCTGGTTTTAAAGGCATTTTCATGACCCCTAGGTCTCCCAAAATTCCTTTCATTTCTGTAAATTTTGTTGGAAACAGTTCCTGATACTCATGTAAGGTACATGCGATCTATGCAATAGTCTGATCATCCCAATAATCTCCAATTGATGCGAACTTTGGCTCTTTGTCTGTGCCAATGTTCACTTTTTGTGTTTTTACTGGTCCAGTCATATCTGGGATTTCCAATGGAGGTCCTTCTACCTCACGCGCTCCTTCTGACTCTGGTATATCTATGTTGCGCGGGTCCTCCTCATCGTCTTCATTTGTGTCAGTGGTACCTTCAGCTAAGTTGTAACACTCGATCAAGTGCTCTTCATGTTCGTTCCATTCTGACTGTAGGTGCACGGGAATGCACTCTGTCCCAAAAAACTCCTGCAATGTTATGTTTTGATGAGGACAGTCGTCCTGGAATATGCGCTTCTTGATTAGCTGTAATGCTTCATGGATTAATGGATTCTTGTCTTCAAAACTGAAGTCCTTCCGGAAGTTTACAATGAGCAGCTCCCCGTCAGTAAGTTCACTGTGCAACTCCAGGTCGAGGTACCATTTCTCTGGGATACCCGCATCCAATGTATGTACAAATAAATGTACCCATTCTGTAAGTGGTATTTCCACCCATGCCTTTGAACAGATTTCAATGTGTTGACTAGGGTCTGTCTGTCCATTATACTTTTCAAAGGGTAAAGTAACCTTTTCGGCGAACCAAATCTACATCTTAGTTCTGCATTGATCCCAAGTGGTCAATGTTTTCTTATGTGCATTCCACCATCTGGCAGGTGTATCGTGCAATGCTATATCTAAAGCTAGCAGTCTATGCTCATCTGGTATAGCTGTAGTATATTCCCTTATGAAACTATAAACATTAGCAAAACCATCATATGTGGGAATAGGACTCACCTCTTTTCCGATCTAGCGTGGTGATTTTGTAACCTGCACGCATCTTCTTGCTGATACTTCATGCATGCGGCTTTTCCAATTCTCCAATCCTATATCCAAGTCAGAGATACAAGAAGTGTCACATCGCCAGCTGAGCGTACCGTCCGCATTAGGATTAATGTAGTATTCCTTGTTCGCAGTCAGCTGGTATAGTCGGTCTAAATATTGAGCTTGGGATTCCTCCTGAATCGGCTCACTGTATCTATCACCATCTTTAGGATCCAATGGTGCGATTACCCTAAGATGCTTCCCTTCAAAGATCATCTTATTTGTCTTCAAGTTTATGATAGGCAAGTTACCCATAGCCCAATCAATTCCCAATATTGCTGGAAAACGTTGACTATCATCCACAATTTCAATAACCTCGAAGTCTACATGACTCTGTACTCCGTCAATGTAAACTACTACATTAGCTAAGCGGCCAAAAGGTATTACCTTCTCCTGATTAGCCATTCGTAACTGGATAGGTGACCAGAGCAACTTTGGTCGACCCATTTGCTTCCATGTCTGCTTAGTCAAGACATTCACTTCTAATCCCAGATCAAGGATGACTTCATCCATTTCAAAATCTCCTATTTGCGCAGTAAGCCTCATCTCTCGGCCTGTTCTTTTGTGCTTCCTTATATGATGTACAACGCTATCTGGAGTCTCTGTTGCAATCTGAGGTTCATACTGGCTGATAAGCTTCTGGAGCTCTACTATGGCTATTTTCTCTTTTTAGTAACTTCATGCAGGTTCGCAAGAACCGTGCAACAGAAGTACGGACATCTGTCGCAGTACTTGTTTTATCATACAGGGCCGACATGTCTTCAACATGCAGTGTTTCACTGCGCAGCGGGATCCTTGATGACTTATTTGCTGGTTCTCTAAAGGTATCCCGTGCGTCAATGAATATCTCCTTGTTCTTATGTAGGTTAAGAGGGGGTGCTTTTCCTAGAGCTTTCCTTATCCATACTATTTCAAGGGGATCCTTCTTCGTATGTGCTTCTCCTGATGTTGAAGCTTCCGCTCCTCTGTCGCGGCCTATCTCAGCGCCACTGCGCGTGACCATGTTAATGCTCGGATCCACTGGTCTATTCTCTACTGTGATCCACTGGACGTTTGGATTCGGAGCCTCTGTTCATCTTCTCTTCTGCATTTCCACCTCTAATACTGGGCAATCTTCAATGACATGCTCAAATGATTTACAATAGTTTCACGTAGTGCATGGGTTAACACAATCTCTAGACACGTGCCCAGGTTGGCCACAGTTATAACAAATGACTTGGCCACAGCCTCTTCCTTGTGTCGGACCAGCATTTCTTCCTCTGTCGCGGTATTCACCACCACGACCTCTGTATCCTCCTTGGTCATATTGTGCATTTTCTTGTTTTGGCTGTGTATCTTCTTGTACGCAGTACAAGCCAACGCCTCGCATTGAGTCCATATCCCTTTTTCTTTCATTCATTAATTCATATGCGCGGCAGTTGGATTCATCATGTCCAACTGATTTACAGAAATTGCAGTATACATTCTTAGGAGTTTTCACATATTTCTGGATTAGGTAACAGTCTTCAGGTCTGTGTCCTGTTGTTCTACAAATTTCACACCATGGGGCCTGATTCTAATTTAATGGGTTAGGCACACCACTGTTAATATAGTCGCGGAATAGAGGGAAATGCTCGCGGTCATGACCTTCTCCTTTACAACTTCTACAGCAGATCTCCTGTCTAGGTTCATATCTTTGTTCTTTACCATTTTTCATACTTTTCAGTTCAAGTGTGAGGGTTATCAGCTGGTTCTGGATCTGAGACATCCCAGAACTAGTATCCCCAATCGGTGAAGCTTCCAGCTTCATTGCAATTTCCAAGGCCTCTTCCTGGAATAGAACCTTCTGTTGCATCAATGGTAATCTGATATGGGGTAACAGCGCAGCAATGAACCATTCTTTATGCTGTTCTGGTGGTATAACAAAACTTACTTGGTCTAGTAGGGTCTTAAATTTCTGATCAAATTCCCAGACCGTTTCAGTTGGTCTCTGCTTTATTTCCTTCAACTCAGTTATACACTGAGACTCAGACTTAGGTTTCTTGAACTCTACCACCAGCACGACTTTAATTTCTGCGAGGGTTCTCAGCTGTACGGTAGAGTATTTCATAAACCAATGTAGCACTCTATCCCTGAAGGTGGTGATGAGATGTGCTTGTTTCAGAGCATCGTCCTGGATTTGTCTTACACTCCATACGACTTCACAAATGAACCAATGCTGATCAGGGTCTTCTAGGCCAGTTCCTCTGAATATTGGTAGTTTCATATCAGTGTTTTCCATTGTGCTACTAGGTGGTGGGGCGACAGGATTAGTGCCTGGCTACTGTAAAGGGATCTGCACAGTAAATACAAATGGGACTATCAGGAGAGATGGACTAGGCTAACTCTTCTGTGGGGTGGGCTGCGTAGCAAGTGGGTTCTGCGATAAGGGTGGCGCGATTTGTGCAGCCGACAGATTCTCAGGGGTAAATGGTTGTGCAACTTCGCTATCAAGATCGCAGGGAATCTCAACATCTATATGAAGTTTAGGGCCTTCTGGATTCTTATTAATTTTATATCTCTTACCACTTCTAAGAGTATGTCTCTTCGTCAGAATCAATATATGTACTATTTATCATGACAAACTTCAAGCATATTACTGCATTCTTAGAACACCTTTCTCAGCTAACAGCATCTTAATGTATAGACTGAGATTGTTTAGAAACTTACCTTGGAATCCTCCGAAAAAATGTGCTTATGCTTGGCTATAGGATTTGGGTGTGTCTACAACAAATTCTGTTACAAAGCCTTCTATCATATAATCAACCCAATAATCAACTGCGCATGAAAACGGGCTATCTAACGCTTTGAGCTGCGATGTGAGCTCAGGAGTGCACTCCGTAAGAACTCCTCCTTGGAAATAGTTTTTCTTCTCTGGGAGCCGCGAGATCCACGCATGCAGCGCGTTTGGAAACGATGCCCATAATATCTGGTGAATGTTGTCCAACAGATATCTATCCGACCACTGTGTGTCGCTTAGATAAGGATGTCTATTTTCTTGTCTGTTAAAATCGCTTATGGTCTTATCCCACCAAGCTTGGATTTCTGTCTTTTCAGGATGCCAATAGTCAGATCCTTCGGGGAACTGATATTCTTCTTCACACATCATGATTGCAACTCAATGGAACCATTTCAACTCATCATGGATTCTAGGACGGCAACGGAACCATTTCAACTCATCATGGATTCTAGTGCGACAATGGAACCATTTGTTGGCTTAAACTGACCCAGAGGTTTCAAATTAGACCCAGGTTCTTTGCGATTCTCCCTTTGACCAACAAAACCCCTTCACATCGTCCCTTTCGGCAACAACCTGCGAGCAGGTTGAGGTCTCACCTGAGGTGTATCTTTATGGGGTATTGTGGAATCAGGTTTCCACAGTAAATGATGAGTTGTTTATAAGAACAAGTTGCGTAGTGTAGGACAAAAGGATGGCGCTGCGAGCAGAGTGATGCGATACGCGGTAGGATCTATGCTGCGAACAGTATTGCGTGGTGTAGGTAACACTGCAGGCCGCACCAAGGGTTTCTTACTGCTGCGAATCTTCTTCTGGAACTGCGAGTCACCCACACTTATCCTCTACTTGGAAGATCTTAGAAACGTTAAGGCACTTAAATGAATATCACTCATCCATTCATTCAGGCACTTACTGGTTATCTTTCTAGCGTTCATTCTAGAACTTGGATTATTACAATGTGAACCAAAATGATAAACATGATTAACTGTGCTGCATTCCTTCACTGTGTTTAAGAAAGTAATTAAACTTAAAATACTGATTCACGAACTTAACATAGAATTGAAATTTTTGCCATTCATCTGCTTCCGTGGAACCTAGCATATCATTCCCAAACTTCTCCTATTGGTAAATGCATATCAAAGTTCTCCTATTACAGCATGCAAGGAAACATTCAGGCATTCATTCTACAGAAAATACAGAAAGTCATTCATCCATAAGCATCATCACATAACACAGGATTTAACGTGGTTCACCTACCCGAATGGAAAGCTACATCCACAAGAACGGTTGGTAATATATTTATTTCAAAAGGGATGGGGCAACCATTCTTAGTCTGTGCACTCAGCTGCAGACTCTTCTTTCTCTCGGCTAGGTCTTTGTGCACACAGCTGCAAAGCCTTTACAATATTCTCAGCTCGGAGAGATTTTACAATACAAAAGGGTTATCTTCTCAAATTCTCAGCAACTACAGAAGAACAACAACCCTAAAAAGAGAACAACCCACAAAGCCAACCAACCCCCATCCCATACAAAAATGTCTTCTTAAATAGATCATGTTCAAAGTTCATGTCTGTACAATGTCGAAGACCTAAAACCCAAAACCCTAATGGTTTCCAAAAATGCGTCATTTTTCCAAACCGTCTTGCTAGCTCCTGGTAGCATCTTCTTGATCATAACGGATCTCCACGTCCCCATTCTATTACTATCGGCCTTCCTTTCGCATGCGTTCCTGCAGGCTGCTTCTATCGAACCGTTTCTCTCTAACGGTTTTACCTTCTAAGCATGCCAAACGTCGCTTTCCTTAACAACCCACGCATGGCCGCCTTCTTGTTTTGCCTACGTCCACCGCTCGGCAATCTTGAAATATCTTTCCAAAAATGGCTACTACCGGTCGATCCAGTAGCTACACTTAATACTTGTCCAGCACATCACTTTGTTGGCTCCACGTGGCCTCCTAACTCCACAGCACTGCTTCAGCGCAGTACTGGTCTTCGCAACACGGCCAAAACTTTGATGTTGCGCGCAACTCCACAGTCTGGTCAAAAGTTGGATGTTGCGCGCAACTTCGCGGCATCCTCAATACTTAACCAAAATTGTGTTTTTGAGCTGCACTCAGCTCAGCTTTCCCTGCTTGCCTCAAAAAGGTGCTTCCAAAAATTTTTCTCAACCTGGGCCCAACAAATGCATTCAAAAATTAACCCCTTCACTTTTTTTCTTCTAGAACCTATAGGGGTTGATAAGGTAACAGGATAACCATGGAGCCTCGAGGAGGGGACAGTGTAGTCCTCCCCACCCAAAATTGCTTGTCCTCAAGCAAGACATCAACTTCATAGAAACATGAAACCAAGCGATGACTTCTCACCATCGATATTTTGTTGTTGAACTAACATAGCATTGGAATTCAATTGGTCCATCATGTTTCCTCTACGCCACTATGAACATAACCATCTCCCCACTAAGTGACTCACCTATATTTGTAATTGAAAATGTATGTTCCTCCCAATTGAAAAATATGATAAGAATTCCAGTATCCCAAGTGAATATGATGAATGCAATGCGACTATGACAACCAAAACTGCACTCCAACAACATCAAGTACATCCAAGACAATCCATCGTGCCAAGGAATTCCTATATCCCACTACCTCAGATGCACCCTCCAAAACATCAATGGTGTCTACAAACAATCATCAATGCCTGGATCCCATGGTCCCTGATGCATACCAGCCATCATCACTACTGCTTGTGACAACCTGTCACTCCATGGTATGCCAGGATCCATCCACCACTATGTTGGAATTTCATCACTCCCAAGGAAGATCAGTATCTCTATTAGCCTCTCCAATAATACATGAAATTCCTCATGTGTATAAAACACTCTAATCCCATGGCTTACACCATCATCACTTGTTCCATTCAAATTACTCCAGTGGAACTCCCCTGCACTGTCATGGATGAAACAAATATCAAGTGGCACAAGTAGATGATATTATTGCTCACCTACTGAATTAATACCAAGGGTGTGTCCAAGTGATCAAAATCAAGTTGAGAAGAAGACACATGTGTCTCTTGCTTCTAATGAAGCACCAATATCAATGGTCCCTCCATCAATTCAACATTTCCTTTCACATCCTTAAGTGCTAGGAGTGAAAGAGAGTAGGCCAAATGCAACTCTATACCAAGTTCATCCACAAAAATAGTAGATGCGTGGTCTCTTTTGTAGGATGGTCCAACAAGAATGTACTAGTGTGCCTCATCCCAAGATATGACTTTCCTCCACATAGGCAATCTAAGTCCTTCCTTATGCAAGGAAAATGCCTCAACAAGTTGTATGCCAATATCTTCATGGAAGCTTGCTTGCACAACTTTCTTCCGCCACACATGAGCAGAAGTCTTTTTGCAAGTTATCTCCATGTGTGCCATGTACTCTTCCACCCAATCCATAAGTGGATGAATGGAATCAAAAGGCATCCAAATGTGCATGGGTTGATTCTCATCTAACTAGCCATTGTGATAGATGTCAATGGAACCATAAGATGTGCTCTCACATCTTGGATTCATTAGCTCTATAATTCACTTATCCATAGATGGATAGATCCCTTTGTTGCTTTATCCAAAGGAGATGATCTCGGGATCTCTACTATTGGGGCTAGGTGTAATAAACTCAAGTACATCCTCCACCAATGAACCTTCCTTACATAGAGAAATTTCATAATCATCCTGATGTGAAACAAGTGCTTTTCCATCATCTTGCAAGTCAATGCTTCCTTCAAGCACTTGTAAATCTTAAAACTCCCCATTCTTAGATCACACATGAGGCTGCTCCAATATGTCATGTGTGCAATTAGCCACACACATCTGGTCACATGTAGTTTTGAGAAAGGATTGTGACTCTCCCTATGCAATGTAGAGTTTCTCTGTTTTTCCTACCTTGTCTTCTGCAAATTTGAGAGCAATATCTCTATCCATAAATAGATGTAAGTAATTTGCTTTCATCATCTCTATCTCTCTTTTAATGATTCTTAGATCAGAAGTAGAGACTCTTTCTACCATTCCTTCTTGTCCCCCATCAATAAGATTGTCAATGAGTTTTTTTGCACCATCACTTCGGGACAAGGCTTGCAGTAGCTTTTTTTCTGTGACTAAGAGTTGTCTCTCAAATTCACTCAATGGATCCTTAAGAGCACTATGTGGGATTCCACAAGTGTGATCATGCAACTCCTGAAATTCATGCAAACTCTCCTCTAACAATTCATCCTTCTCAAAATTTTGATTCTCAACACTAGAAGGCTTTGTCATGCCAATATTCTCACTAGAAATGACTACCATCTCAGAATGACACAAGGGGATGCAAAAATCAAAATAGTAGCAATACCTTTGTGGCACCTTTGTCTGTTCATGTGGCGTATTTGTGATGGCATGTTCCTTCACAAAAATTCCAGTTTCACTCTCCACAAATGTGGGGCTACCTCTTTCTCCATGATGAATTTCTAACTTTTCTTGGAGGGATTCACTTTCCTCTTCCTCCAAATCTGCTCCATAAGTGGTTTCATTTCCACCAATCCTATCTTCCATTTCCCTTGTAGTGATCTCAAGCTCACCAAAAAATAATTTTGGTTGTCCATGAGTGGGTTCACTTTCCATACTGTCAATATCCTCTTGCATTGTGGCTTGGCCTCCCATCTTTCCATGTTCATCATTCTCCTTTGTAGCTAACTCAGTGGGATTTTCATCATATTCATTTGATAAGCAACCTTCATTTGGAAGGGTTATATGCATGCTTTCTAAGGGTTGCAATGAAATTTCCAATTTCAAGTGGCATGCATTCATAGCTTCATAGTAATCCTTAACCTCTAAACCGACATTAGAAAGCTCTATGCTCTCATTTTCATCTCCTGATATGGGAAATTATTTGGTTTGATATGAGAAAACATTGTTGCTAAAAAAACAGATTTACATCCACCTCTTAGCATGATGCTTTCCTTTTTTTGCTCAATAAAATTCATTAGAGGAACCACATGGTTATCCTCTCATGAATTCACTTTGTAGTGACTTGCGCTCCACCTCATGGATATCTTCTTTTGCTTCATTGCTATTCTCCTCCAGGAAACTTGAGGCTTCTCCATCTTGAGTGGTGCTAGGATCACAACTCTTGGAGACTCTGCTTGAAGAGAAACCAAATAATCTCGTGATGCTTGAATATGAAAATGGATTTGATGACACTTCACCTATGGTTCTCTTTTATTCCTCTTTGCTTGGAGTGGCCAATCTACAGCCTCATTTATATCTCACCTTGACTTGGTAGTAACATAAGTCTTTAAAGCTCACATACCTTTTGCAGTCCTCACTCAGGTCCATATAGTCTACAAGTCTAACCTCCAACGGTACAATTTCTTCAAAGTTACTTGCTAAACCAAATTTTGATCTAGCCATTAGTGGTTCATCCCATTGGTCTTCATCTATGTATATGAAGTGACAAGAATAGTTGCATGTGGGTTCTTCATCTAGGGATTTGTACTCTTCTTCATACATGTCATAATCATCTTCTTCAAATGAAATAGGTACCAATCTCATGGCTGCAAGTTTTCTTTAAACTAATATTTTTATGACTCATATGTGTAGAGGACCATGCTAAAATACCACTATAATGTACCTAATCTAATCACAGTAACATTAACTCAAGATTTTCCAAATTAAACAGAAAGCAATGGATTACTTGGAATAATTAGGTAGCTAGTTTGACTATAATTCAGAAGGAAAAACCCAAACATCACTAGGCACTCCCAACTTCTCCCAAGATGAAGTTCAGGACCTGATAAGGCTGAAAATAAGGTGACAATAAGGCCAATACTTTGAAAGTGGCACATTTATGGGTACTTCACACCCGGGTAGACTCCTTGGGATAAACATAAGGCTTCAAGACAATTTTCCATGGGACTTATGTGGAAACCCAAGGCTTTTGGTGCCCACGGAAGTAATAAGACCTAGAGTAGGAAAAATGGATTGTACCCACCCTACTACAGCAATAATACTAAGTTTTAGAATCGAATTGACAAGTTTTTGGAGGCCAAGAAGATAAGTGCGCTACCTAGGATTGCTCACCTAGTCAACTTTTAGACAATTCCAAACGACCCTAGAGGGTCACAAATTTCAAAACCAATGATTGAGATGGATTTATTAGAATATTATGAACCTGTAACAACTCATAGATTGACAATTGGACTTACAGAAACCAGTATACTGCAATGTTTTGAAAACTAGTCAAAATTAGCACTATAACGAGCATAGGTTCTAAATTTCACTAACATAAGAAGAAATTATTTACAGAACTGAAATCCATATCAATATACTGAATATTAGAGAGCTCATATTACATTACAAACCTTAAAATGCAGCATCATATTCCCCTGGGTTGCTATCATCTTCCATCAAACATAAGAAAGAAAAACATTAAAGGAATTTATCCAATGAACTAGATCTTCCACACTAGACCAAGTAGCTCAAATTTGAGAGTGAATGGACCTGCAAATAAACTCAATGAGAAGGTTTTAATTCCTTAATCCTCCTTTACTATCTAAAAATTCACTAGAATGATAATCAAATGGGGCACATCACCTAACTGTGACCAGGGGCACATCTCCCAAGCCAAAGAAAATTCAAATCTCTCAAGCAAACAACAAACTGTCAAAAGATGTGCACTGGGGTGAACCACCTTCTTTCATAACATGAATTGGATTCAAGGTACAATGAATGTGGTCATCCACCTCAAACAATGTGCCCTCATTGACGAATTTTGAACCGATAGATTTTCTGCCACCCTTTTTGGACTTGCCATTGAGGAAATTCGAACCATAGGTTCAATGGACGTTTCTTTGGAAATTTTATTTTTCCTTGGACATACTTTCCTTCATGAATTTTCCCTCCTTTGATAAAATTAGCCTCTAGATATTTCCTAATTATTTTAGCTTGCTTTCATGCTTTTGCTAATCTTCCTTGAGCCTTATCTCTCAAAATTAGGAAACACCTATCTTTACTAGTTTGCCTATTTTTCCTTCTTTTTCTGCTTTTAGGACTTTCCTGGTTTTCTTTCGCTTTCTGCTTTTCTGAGTTTTTCTACTTTTATTCTACCTTCCATATTTTTAGTGGCTTTATTGATTTTCTCTACTTTTCTTCTAGTTGCCATTGTGGATGACAACTCATTGGGTCCACAAGCTCTCTTATGCACCCTCCTGGGCTACCTAAGCATATCCACTCATTACGAAATTAAATAATAATAAAATATTTACATTTAATACATTGCACGCTATCATAAGTTTCATAATTAATTAAACTTTGACAATTATTGCATTCAAAAATTAACCCCTTCACTTCTTCTTTTTTCCAGAACCTATAGGGGTTGATAAGGTAGCAGGATGACCATTGAACCTTGGGGAGGGAACATTATAGTTTTAGAGGATAAATGGTGGCAAATTACTCTACCCCACATGATATCACTAGGGTCAACACCCTTCATCAACCATATAGTGCAATCAATATTCTAAGAGTCGCGTCATCAAACAGCTGCTTTGGGTAAACTATTAGTATTGTCAAAGATCACATGCAATGACAAATCATAGCAATGTTTGGTGATCATAATGTAAATCATAAGGAAACTAATATCATATCATTTTCCTCCTGATGTCTACAACATCCAAGGTACCTTGACATTACAAAAATATGATTATCTCGTAGTCAACCAATTTGTAGGTTGATTCACCACCAACATATATCTTAAGCATAAACATATCTAACTCTTTTACATGATAATCTGTATCTGACTAAAATGACATTTTAAATAAGCATGTACATTCTTTTTTACATCAAATATTTTATTAGTTTTATATATCCAAAGCATAAACTGAACTGTTATCCATGTACCACATTCAACCTTTAATTTGCATGCTCAAATGAAATGGCATATTCATCATCATTAATAACATAAAATGGTAAAAGTTATATACTTTTCACACATAGGTAGGTTCAAATGTTCACCTAACAAAATTATTAGTCATTCCATCCAAGTCCAATAGATATTAAGGAAATGAAATGATAAAATAATCTTCATTAGATTTTTAATTGTTGAATGTCAAAATATGGGGTGTTATAAGATTTCCCTTCAATGCAAATGTACTATGGTAAGACCAATTCCATCTCTCTCATGGAACTTAGATACAACTCCAAAATATTTCTAGGATTGGATATCCAGGAAAAGATGTCATAAGATATTATTCAATGGAGCTTCGGAAGGGAATCCTGGGCGATAAGTATGGGGGGGATCCTATTGGATCCGAAAGGAAATTCAGTAATCACATATGAATGGGGTATGGGATTAGAAACGAACAATCAGGCCAAGAGTTATTCCTTATTCATGGGGTTTTAATTCATCATCTCCCTCCAAATCCACAATTTTTTAATTATGGGAGACTCCCTCCTATTCATCTCAAAGGCATGGAAAGGTTTTTTCAAGAGGGATCAATTACTAGAAGACTTCAAAGCATAATTGTCAATATTTTGGAGTGGATTAAAGAACCCATTGTTATCATATATGTCGACACAACAACACTGTCACAGACAATCTTTCAAACCAACTTATTCATTTGGAAAGGGGATACTTAAATAAAAATGGAGACTACTTGCAACAATGGTGGCTCCCCTAAGCCATTGAGGTGATGAATGCATTGCATGGGAGATAGTTGTTGCTTCATTTACACACCAAGTATAATCCTTTCGCCACATTAAACATCACACATGGGAGAAATTTCCCCAGAGCCTCTTCTTATCGGTCTTTGGTATTGTCTTATTGCTTTATGGAGATTTGCTCAATTTCGCCTCTTTCCTATGGGATATCTCCTAGAGATATATGTGTTGTTGGTTTGGGTACTTCCACATTGGGTTTGCTTGTGTGAAATTAGCTTGAGCATCGGTGCGATCCAAGTAACTTGAATTTATTGTTCTGGTTTAGAGCTAGCACATTTATGCTATTTGTTTAGGATATTTGGGTATGTGTATTGTTAATTGTGTTGAGAAAAGTGTTGTCATTGATGCCAAAGCGCAATGATGATGATAATGATGAGGTGTCATTAATTATGGTATAACAGATGATGGTACCAACACCTACAATATTATGATACTAATTAAATTTCCAAAGAGCGATTTCATGGTTTCAGTCATGAAATCATTCGATCATATCTATCTATGGATTTATCTTATTATGCCCACCAACATAACCTAAATTCCTCCAAGGCCACCAAAATGCCCATTAACCAAGTTAAATTCCCACCAATCAAGAAAAATTCCCACCAACCAAGTGAAATGCTCGCCAACCATGGGGAAATGCCTGCAGACCTTGGGAAATGCCCGTAGACTATGGGGAAAATCCAACGAGACATGGGAAATACACGTACACTCTAGGAGAATCATTAAATGTATGCACAACACAAAATAAAATGTTCAAGTGAGCCCTCCCTCAAGGATTACCCCTACACACAACGACTAACAAGCAAGTTAAACTAGTAATATACAAGTCGACCACATTATTATAAAAATGAGGGCTTAATACCTACAGGTCGACCCAACATCAGTATTTATAAGTCATCCCTGCCATAATTTAAATGAAAAGTGACTATAAATATAAAAGTTGGCGCCCTCATTTGGTGCTTCACTCAAGGATCAATTACTTGTTTATCAAGATCTGAAATAGACCAGAGAAAAAGTGTGAACTCAGTCTTTGTTCTAGGGTTTTCCACAGGTACATGTGCATAGGTCTAAAGCAGCAAAGACAGGTCGAATTTCAAGGTTGGATTGCGGCTACATAAGGGGTGAATATTGATCTTTTTGAGCCACGGTTTGGGTAGATTTCCGTTGAATATTAAGGCACAGGCACAACTGGAGGAAAGGCCTAGAAGCATAGTAAGAGAATGGTAGCTAACATGCAAGGCCCCTTTTTGGAGATGTATGGGATACTCTTGCAAATTCATTGATACGGTACAAGATTGTCGGAATTTCATGTACAAGGATATTTAAGGGAATTATTTAGGAAGTTGATGTCACAGTTGAATATTTTTTGAACATTAAAAGATTAATCTAACATTTGAAAATTGTATTTTGGAATTGGTGTCCCTTGTAGGTTGGTACCTACAACCTCTATTTAGTTGATTTGGTTCTCAGCTTGAGAATTGGTGTCCTCTATAGGTTGGTTCCTACAAAATTTATTATAAGTGAAGCTATCCACTGATTTCTCACTAATTGAATTTCCATTACATTTTGTTGCTAAATATATCAGGATTGCTTAAAATTGTGCAAGTTAAGGTATTGAAGTAATAAGTGATTAAGATATGTAGTATACTAATTAACACCCCTACCCCCTAATATACCTATATATTCCAACAATTGGTATCAGAGAAAGGGTTCCTTCAAGAATATTTTATTGGAAGGAAGATCATGGCAAGTCAAGAAATCCTGTCATCAAATAGGGATCCATTATTCGATGGAACAAACTATGTTTTTTGAAGTAGGAGAATGAAGACCTATCTAGTGTCTCTTGGATTTGACATTTGGAAAAGTGTGGATATTGGATATAAAGTTCCAAAAATCCCACCAACAGATCAATTCAGAAAGAAATCCAATAACAAAATGCTAAGGTAATGAATTCCATTTTAAGTGGGTTGTCCTAAAAATAATTCATTAAATTAATGCATTATGAATCAACCAAAGAGACATGGGACAAACTTCAAAACGTCTATAAAGGAGATGATAAATTTTAGAAGAAAAAATGCCAGACATACTGAAATAAATTCAAAATCCTGAAAATGAACGATGAAGAGGACATTGCTTCCTATTTCCTTTGAATTGATGAAGTTGTTAATACAATCAAAGGGCTGGGTGAAACAATAGAAGAAACTACAATTATACAAAAGGTGTTGAGATATATTCCCTTACATTTTGATGCAAAGGTCTCTCCCATAGAATAAATGTGTGATTTGGAAAATCTAACAATAGACGAGTTACATGGAATTCTCACAGGCTACAAAATGAGGACAAGAAATTAAGCACAAAAGGAGGTAGCAGTTAAAGCATCAAAGAAGATAGGAAAGCACAAATCCAACAACTACTCTAGTGACAAATCTGATACAAAAATGGCACAATTTGTCAGAAAGATAAATAAGGGATCTAGGATATAAAGGTAAGTTACCTCTTATATGTTTTAATTGTGGTAAAATAGGGCACTTTGATGCTAAGTGTCCACACATGGAAAATAGTGACAATGAGGAAGAACCCAAAAGGAAATTCTACAAGGAAAAATATCCAAAGAATAAAAGATTATATTCCATAGAGGATAATGGATCATTTGAAGAATATTAATATAGTTCAAATGATAACAGAAACAAAATTATGTCCATGGCCATAAGTGCAAAATCCATGACAAGCAGAGAACAAGAACAAAAGGATAAATCAGAACAAGTATAAGAAGGGAACATTAATGGTGTAACTGACCTTGAAGCCGAACTTATTAATGCCATAGAAGAAATTGAAAATCTCAGAAGGAAGAATAAAATAAATTAAGGGAGGTTATTCTCCTAAAAAATCAGATAGAAGAAGCACAAAGAATGGAAGAACTAGTACGAAACCAACTAAATAAGAAGGAAGAGAACTGTGAGAAATTAAAAACAGAAATTGTCTCCTTGAGGAAGGAACTAGAAAAGGCAAGTGACCAGCTAAATAGGGACTTTAAGTTTGAGAAAAGTACTCAAATATTGGATAATTTTCTCAACAGTCAAAGACCTACATACATCAAGATAGATCTCAATTATGATGGCGAACAAAAAAATTCCATGGAAAATACAAGCACTAAGCCACCAAGAAAAGAAGAAGCTAAATTGATTCCTTCAATGGATCCTTAAATCATACAGGTAGCCAAAAAACAAGAAATAAGGACCAACAAAATTTTGAATCTACTTCAATACAAAACCATAACAATTTCATAATATATGCTCCTGTTGGAACATTTAAAAACCCATTAAATACTTAGGATAAATTTTACTAATCATCCAGACTAATTTCCTAAGTTTTGACTAGCTAAATAGGGCCAGTTTTGTCTTTTAGTGGACCACTTGCCATCCTAAGTCAGAAAAACGAATTTGGACAAATTTTGGATAAGATTTCCTTGGATTCTATCTGATTTTATTCTATTCCTGAATTACAAAGATACTTCCCTGATTTAGACAGCTTTATCCTGTTTTTTCTACTTTCTAGTGGATAAGGAAAAGCTAGTTTACTTGGAATCTTTTTCCACTTGACCAATTCGACCTCCACATCATTTCTTATCCATATTTAAATTCCATTTACCTCACTCATGAGCTGCCATACCATACTTTCCAAATTCGTGAGCCTCTAGCACAGTTTTGGAAACTGTTTTTGCCACCTAGGGGGGTTATTATGTTTTTAGTAAGACTTACTTTTTGTGCTTTACAACTTGCCTTTAAGGCATTCTATTTTCTCTCTTGAGATGTATTATATATTGTATTCACATTGAGGGATAATGCATGAGATATATTTCCATTATTTGAGTTCCTTCTCTTATGTTCTGTCTCAATATTTCTTCTTCTTATTCTTGCATATCTTTGAATAATTCTTGTGAGGACTTCTTTGCTTCAAGATTCTTGGCTATTAGAATTATTTCATGGTATCCAATATATATAGAATTCTCACATGGTGTCAATGCATTTGGAGTTATTAATTAATATAGTCTTCCAGTATCAATTTCAAAGAGTTTGTTTTGCAGGTACTGAATATCGAATGGCAGAAATTTATTGTTGAAGAATTCAGATTTTTCCATCTCTCATCATTGTTCTCTCATATGTCTTCTGATTCGAATCATTAGCCAGTTGTTGCAGATCATACACACTCAGAACCTCTCCTTGGGTTGATATTTGGTGTGTTATTGAATTCTATGGAGGCAAAATTACAGTTTGGAGTGACTGGTTTCGCTCTCTCTCTCTTGCTTCTATTTCACTACATGATTTTTGGCACCGATTACACAGAAGATGGAGGATATCATGAAGTCTCATTTGGATCTAATCTCAAGAAGCTCAAGTCTAGTGAGCACATTCCACTTCTTCCCAAGAAGAAGATTCCTCCATACATTTGACCAAGTTCTCACCTGCTTGAATTTTGGAGAGCATTATTATGGTGTATTCCATGATCTTGAGGGGAGGTTTTCTTCCCAAGTGATTTTCCTTCTTTCCTCACCTACATGGACTAATAATTTTTTGTATTGTGGTGACCATAAGCCTTGTTGCTTGGGCACTATATTTCTCATATTTCACCTCATAAAGTTGGGCTTAAGGGGGGGTGTTGGAACATTTAAAAACCCATTAAATGCTTAGGATATATTTTACTAGTCATCTAGATTAATTTCCTAAGTTTTGACTAGCTAAATAGGGCCAGTTTTGTCTTTTAGTGGACCACTTTCCATCCTAAGTCACAAAACCGAATTTGGACAAATTATGGATAACATTTCCTTGGATTTTGTCTAATTTTATTCTATTCCTAAATTAGAAAGACACTTTCCTGAATTAGACAGCTTTATCCTGTTTTTTCTACTTTATAGTGGATAAGGAAAAGCTAGTTTACTTGGAATCTTTTGCCACTTGACCATTTCAACATCCACATAATTTATTATCCATGTTTACATTCCAATTACCTCACTCATGAGATTCCATACCATACTTTCCAAATTCGTGAGCCTCTAGCACAGTTTTGGAAACTGTTTTTGCCACCTAAGGGGTTTTTATGTTTTTAGTAAGCCTTACTTTTTGTGTTTTGCAACTTGCCTTTAAGGCATTCTATTTTCTCTCTTGAGATGTATTATATATTGTATTCACATTGAGGGATAATACATGAGATTATATTTCTATTATTTGAGTTCCTTCTCTTATGTTCTGTCTCAATATTTCTTCTTCTTATTCTTGCATATCTTTGAATAATTCTTGTGAGGACTTCTTTGCTTCAAGATTCTTAGCGATTAGAATTCTTTCATGGTATTCAATCTATATAGAATTATCACATGGTATCAGAGCCTTTGGATTTATTAATTAAATTAGTCTTCCAGTATGAGTTTCTGTTAGGATATTCCTATACTCCATCCTAGTCCCACCAGGATTTTGATCATTTACATTTTCAATCATGCATGCACTTTTAGGGTTTGCATGCATTGTAGGGTTTGCATGCATTTTGCATGCATCCCAGTCATCAATCCAGCACCTAGCCCTCAGTTAGCCAGCCCCCGGGAGCTTCTCACTATTCAGGTTTAGCCCTCCAGTTGCTTAATGCGCCCTTCTTCCTTGATTTTAGGGAGCAACTCGCCCTTCTTCACCTACCAGTCCAGTTGTCACTCAGTTACAGTCAGTTACACTCAGTTACAGTCAGTTACACTCAGTTACATTGAGTTACACTCAGTTACACCTACCAGAGTTAGTTTGACTGATGGTTGACAGTTACTTGAGCATTGATGACTCCACTGATGATGATGAAGACTTCCAGTTGCGCTCCGATGATCATGAGGACACCTAGTTGTGCTCCGATGACACTCCAACGATCCTTTGATCACTCCATGAAGGCTAATTCAAATTGCCACCTTAGGCAATCGAATTCCTCATGCATTGTATTATTTATATGTCCATTTGTGATTAATAATCTAGTATGACCGAAGTATTATTGCTTCTATCTGAGTTCTATTGTACCATATTATTCTGTTGCTCATTATACTGCATGTATCACTCTTCTTCTATTTTCTTGCTTAATCATAATTATTCTCTTGTGAGATACATCATCTCTTAGATATGCTGTGAGGATTTTCACATGGTATCAAAGCATGTTGAGAGAATTGTTTATCTCCATTCTTGAGAGTTTTTTGCAGGTTATTACCAAGATTTCGAGTGCAGCAGTTTCTGCATTTTTGCAGCAGTAGCAGTTGCAGTTATTCTATATTGTTTTTGCAGGTCCTCTACAGCTTCTATGTATTCATCAGGAATTACTCCTCTTGATCCACTCAACTATGATGAATGGAAACCAAGAATGATAGCAGACTTGAAGATCCATGATCTTTTTTATTGTTATTTTGAAAGAGAGTTCGAATCCCCTCAAGAGAAGATTGACTGGTTAAATAAAAGTGACATGCACTTTCAAGCAATAATGTTTTCTTTGTTTGCACTCCAGAGATTCCAATTCAAATACTATAATGGTGTTGAAACTGCAAAGGAGTTATGGACTCCAAAAGAGTTATGGGCTCACTTGGATGAAAAATTTGGCAGAAAGAATGAAGGACTTGGTCCTAACCCATTCGAAAGCAAGCAAAGTGATGCATTCGCTCCCCTTGATGGTCTCTCAGATCATGAACCAGTATCATCTCATATTGAAGTTGTTGACAAAGAACTTGCAGATTCTCCACTCATGCTCAAAATTTCTTCTCTTTCTGTGCTAGCTCACACTCTAGATATTGCAGAAGGTCCTAAATCCTCTCTTGCACCAGAGTCTGTTGGTTTGCATCATGATCACATGATTATTTCAGAGGTCAAAACAGCTTTTGAAGGTAATGCATTCGCTCCTCTCCAGCTATCTCCTCTTTTATACTACTATATGATCATAATTCCATGCTTTCAGAAGGTCATTGAAGAATATGGCCATTGCCATTCGCTTGGGATAATTTCTCATGCATATGATAGTTTTGATCTCACCCCTGCTGGTTCAAAGGAGATCTCAAGAAACTATTTTTTAAGTCTTAAATCTGATTTTGATTTCAAGCAAACATGTAATAGTTATTTTTGGCATAATCTCACCCATGGTGGTTCGAAGGAGAAGACAAAAGACTATATGCACTTTCACAGATTTGATCCTACCTCAGCTGATTCGAATCACAGGTTCAAGGACCATTCTCATACTGTTGGATTTGTTTTCATCACATTCGATCTGAAGAGCAAGTACAAGCACATGCTTTTTGAGCATGATCCACTTCTTTCCAAGAAGAAGATACCTCCAGACATATGACCAAGCATCACACATGCTTGAGTTTGGAGCATTTATTTTTATGTGTGCCTTACAGTCTATTTTTTGAGGAGGGGGTATGTTTCCCATGAAATTTTTCCACTTCCTTGGTTTATTGATTGTTATTATTCATTGTATTAGGTGACCTTTGGTCTTAGTTACCAGGGCCCAGGATGGATTAGGGGGGGGTATTAGGATATTCCTATACTCCATCCTAGTCCCACCAGTATTTTGATCATTTACATTTTCAGTCATGCATGCACTTTTAGGGTTTGCATGCATTCTAGGGTTTGCATGCACCCCAGTCATCAGTCCAGCACCTAGCCCTCAGTTAGCCATCCCCCAGGAGCTTCTCACTATTCAGTTTTAGCCCTCCAGTTGCTTAATGTGCCCTTCTTCCTTGATTTTAGGGAGCAACTCGCCCTTCTTCACCTACCAGACCAGTTGTCACTCAGTTGCAGTCAGTTACAGTCAATTACAGTCGGTTACACTCAGTTACATTGAGCTACACTCAGTTACACCTACCAGAGTTAGTTTGACTGATGGTTGACAGTTACTTGAGCATTAATGACTCCACTGATGATGATGAAGACTTCCAGTTGCGCTCCGATGATCATGAGGACACCTAGTTGTGCTCCGATGACACTCCAGTGATCCTTTGATCACTCCATGAAGGCTAATTCGAATTGCCACCTTAGGCATTCGAATTTATCATGCATTGTATTATTTATATGTCCATTTGTGATTAATAATCTAGTATGACCGAAGTATTATTGCTTCTATCTGAGTTCTATTGTACCATATTATTCTGTTGCTCATTATACTGCATGTATCACTCTTCTTCTATTTTCTTTCTTAATCATAATTATTCTCTTGTGAAATACATCATCTCTTAGATCTGCTGTGAGGATTTTCACAGTTTCACAGAGTTTGTTTTGCAGGTACTGAAGATCAAATGGCAAAAATATATTGTTGAAGAATTCAGATTTTTCCATCTCTCATCATTGTTCTCTCATCATTGTTAGCTAGTTGTTGCAGATCATACACACTCAGAACCTCTCCTTGGGTTGATATTTGGTGTGTTATTGAATTCTATGGAGGCAAAATTACAGTTTGGAATGACTGGTTTCTCTCTCTCTCTCTCTTTCTTCTATTTCACTGCATGATTTTTGGCACCGATTGCACAAAAGATGGAGGGCATCATCAAGTCTCATTTGGATCTGATCTCAAGAATCTCAAGTCTAGTGAGCACATTCCACTTCTTCCCAAGAAGAAGATTCCTCCAGACATTTGACCAATTTCTCACCTGCTTGAAGTTTGTAGAGCATTATTATGGTGTATGCCATGATCTTGAGGGGAGGTTTTCTTCCCAATTGGTTTTCCTTCTTTCCTCACCTACATGGACTGTCACGTCCCCTTCCATCAATCTGGTGCAAGGAAGGAAATGTGACCAACCTGCCGGGATTATTGGCAATCTCAGCCCCATTCATTACTAAAAAATTCATAACAATTAAAACTTCTGTGTGCAAATACATAATCAATATATATACACAGCGGAAATAAACACAATTGCACACACAAACTGAAATGCATCAGCATATTTATCTCAAGCAAATGATAATTCAACAGGCAGAGAATCCATCCCATTCCCATGCTATGCACAGACTTCATATCAATTCCATTAACATGAACGATTATCATTCTGAATTAACACATTGCAAGAAACAAAATGCATATAATTTAAATCACAGAGAACACTTATCTGGGAGATGAAGCTGTCCAAACGACTGGCTATGTGAGAACAACATTCCACCCAACCATAGATCTCTATCCAACCTGTATTCTTTCAGCTGAGAGATCACCCTCGAGATGGGTTGTGTATCCACTAAGGAGGAACTAGACAGACTCACTCACAGCCATGGATTCACTCTACGGTCATGCTAAGCCAACACACAGTTGGGTTTATCAAGCATGCAATAAGGAAAATGATGAGGATGCTAAGCCAGTGAGCTCAACCACAAAGCTACAGACATCTCAAGCTAAATTCAAGCAATCCCATCCTCTGTTCAAACATCCACACTTGGATTTCTCACCATTCTGGCATCGAATAACTCAATCCCGTCACTGGGTTTCTGGGCTATCAAAACTGGGTTTTCCAATGGATTTCAGGGTATCTAATGCTCCCAAATTCACCCCAAGGTTCATACCTATGGATCCCCTATTGGATTTCACTATCAAATACCAATTTCGGGCATTTATGGCTCTTTAAAACGTGGGTTCTTTCACAGTTGCGATTTCTGGTTTTTCTCCCTGCTGGGAATTCATTTTTGGATGAAAACTGATGTTGGTAACCTCCACAATGAAATGGGGATGAGGAATAAGCAACTCCCATGAGGTAGAGTGACTTGTGGTACAAGAAAACAGAGCCCATGCTATACCATACGAATTTATGGGCTGCCCATGCTCCATTGAAGCCATGGACTGAAATCTTCAACTACTTCCTTACAACAGAAATAAATGTCATCAAGGGAAAGTCAAATGGGTTCTCACAATGACATTTGACAGCATATGGTTCATCCCCACAACCCCCTCACCACTCCCTAGTGGATACACATGGCCAGTTTTGGTATTTTATTGCATGATGTTTATTTACATCATTTTTACAATGTACCATGGCTAAATAGCACATGGGTAACATAATGTCTAATACTTGCCTTCTAAATAAAATTTGGGCATCCACTAGCAGGGCCTTGGCCTTGAGCTCCACGCTAGGAAAACATACATCACATGTATACAGTATTTACAATAAAAGCTAATATATCCTAAGGGTCAAAATGGGGTATTACATGGACTAATAATTTTTTTGTATTGGGGTGACCATAAGCCTTGTTGCTTGGGCCCTACATTTATTATATTTCACCTCATAAATTCAAGATTAAGGGGGGGTGTTGGAACATTTAAAAACCCATTAAATACTTGGGATATATTTTACTAGTCATCTAGATTAATTTCCTAAGTTTTGACTAGCTAAATGGGGTCAGTTTTGTCTTTTAGTGGACCACTTTCCATCCTAAGTCACAAAAACAAATTTGGTCAAATTTTGGATAAGATTTCCTTGGATTATGTATGATTTTATTCTATTCCTGAATTAGAAAGACACTTTCCTGATTTAGACAGCTTTATCATGTTTTTTCTACTTTCTAGTGGATAAGAAAAAACTAGTTTACTTGAAATCTTTTGCCACTTGACCAATTCGACCTCCACATCATTTATTATCCATATTTACATTTCATTTACCTGACTCAGAATCTGCCATACCATACTTGCAAAATTCGTGAGCCTCTAGCACAATTTTGGAAACTGCTTTTGCCACCTAGGGGTTTTTTATGTTTTTAGTAAGCCTTACTTTTTGTGCTTTACAAATTTCCTTTAAGGCATTCTATTTTCTCTCTTGAGATGTATTATATATTGTATTCACATTGAGGGATAATACATGAGATTATATTTCCATTATTTGAGTTCCTTCTCTTATGTTCTGTCTCAATATTTTTTCTTCTTATTCTTACATATCTTTGAATAATTCTTGTGAGGAATTATTTGCTTCAAGATTCTTGGCTATTAGAATTCTTTCATGGTATTCAATCTATATAGAATTCTCACATGGTATCAAATCCTTTGTAGTTATTAATTAAATTAGTCTTCCAGTATGAGTTTCAAAGAGTTTGTTTTGCAAGTATTGAAGATCAAATGGAAGAAATTTATTGTTGAAGAATTCATATTTTTTCATCTCTCATCATTCTTCTCTCATATGTCTTCTGATTCGAATCATCAGCCAATTATTGCAAATCATACACACTCAGAACCTCTCCTTGGGTTGATATTTGGTTTGTTATTGAATTCTATGGAAGGAAAATTACAGTTTGGAGTGACTGGTTTCGCTCTCTCTCTTGCTTCTATTTCACTGCATGATTTTTGGCACCGATTGCACAGAAGATGGAGGACATCATCAAGTCTCATTTGGATCTGATCTCAAGAAGCTCAAGTCTAGTGAGCACATTCCACTTCTTCCCAAGAAGAATATTCCTCCATACATTTGACCAAGTTCTCACCTACTTGAAGTTTGGAGAGCATTATTATGGTGTATTCCATGATCTTAAGGGGAGGTTTTCTTCCCAAGTGGTTTTCCTTCTTTCCTCACCTACATGGACTAATAATTTTTTGTATTGGGGTGACCATAAGCCTTGTTTCTTGGGCCCTATATTTATGATATTTCACCTCATAAAGTTAGGCTTAAGGGGGGGTGTTGGAACATTTAAAAACCCATTAAATACTTAGAATATATTTTACTAGTCATCTAGATTAATTTCCTAAGTTTTGACTAGCTAAATAGGGTCAGTTTTGTCTTTTAGTGGAACACTTGGCATCCTAAGTCAGAAAAATGAATTTGGACAAATTCTGGATAAGATTTCCTTTGATTCTGACTGATTTTATTCTATTCCTGAATTAGAAATAAAATTTCCTAATTTAGACAGCTGTATCCTGTTTTTTTTACTTTCTACTGGATAAGGAAAAGCTAGTTTACTTGGAATCTTTTTCCACTTGACCAATTTGACCTCCACATCATTTCTTATCTATATTTACATTTCATTTACCTCACTCATGACCTTCCATACCATACTTTCCAAATTCGTGAGCCTCTAGCACAGTTTTGGAAACTGCTTTTGCCACCTAGGGGGTTTTTATGTTTTTAGTAAGCCTTACTTTTTGTGCTTTACAACTTGCCTTTAAGGTATTCTATTTTATCTCTTGAGATGTATTATATATTGTATTCACATTGAGGGATAATACATGAGATTATATTTCCATTATTGAGTTCCTTCTCTTATGTTCTGTCTCAATATTGCTTCTTCTTATTCTTGCATATCTTTGAATAATTCTTGTGAGGACTTCTTTGCTTCAAGATTCTTGGCTATTAGTATTATTTCATGGTATCCAATATATATAGAATTCTCACATGGTATCAGATCCTTTGGAGTTATTAATTAAATTATTCTTCCAGTATTAGTTTCAGAGAGTTTGTTTTGCAGGTACTGAAGATCAAATGGCAGAAATTTATTATTGAAGGATTCAGATTTTTCCATCTCTCATCATTGTTCTCTCATATGTCTTCTGATTCAAATCATCAGCCAGTTGTTGCAAATCATAGACACTCAGAACCTCTCCTTGGGTTGATATTTGGTGTGTTATTGAATTATATGGAGGCAAAATTACAGTTTGGAGTGACTGGTTTCGCTCTCTCTCTCTCTCTCTTGCTTCTATTTCACTACATGATTTTTGGCACCGATTGCACATAAGATGGAGGACATCATCAAGTCTCATTTGGATCTGATCTCAAGAAGCTCAAGTCTAGTGAGAACATTCCACTTCTTCCCAAGAAGAAGATTCCTCCAGACATTTGACCAAGTTCTCACCTGCTTGAAGGTTTGAGAGCATTATTATGGTGTATTCCATGATCTTGAGGGGAGATTTTCTTCCCAAGTGGTTTTCCTTCTTTTCTCACCTACATGGACTAATAATTTTTTGTATTGGGGTGACCATAAGGCTTGTTGCTTGGGCCCTATATTTCTGATATTTCATATCATAAATTCAGGCTTAAGTGGGGGTGTTGGAACATTTAAAAACCCATTAAATACCTGTTAAATACTTAGGATATATTTTACTAGTCATCTAGATTAATTTCCTAATTTTTGACTAGCTAAATAGGGCCAGTATTGTTTTTTAGTGGACCACTTGCCATCCTAAGTCAGAAAAAAAAAAAAAAGAATTTGGACAAATTCTGGATAAGATATCCTTGGATTCTGTCTGATTTTATTCTATTCCTGAATTAGAAAGACACTTTCCTGATTTAGACATCTTTATCCTGTTTTTTCTACTTTCTAGTGGATAAGGAAAAGCTAGTTTACTTGGAATCTTTTGCCACTTGACCAATTCGACCTCCACATCATTTCTTATCCATATTTACATTCCATTTACCTCACTCATGAGCTTCCATACCATACTTGCCAAATTCGTGAGCCTCTCGCACAGTTTTGGAAACTATTTTTACCACTTAGAGGGTTTTTATGTTTTTAGTAAGCCTTAATTATTGTGCTTTACAACTTTCCTTTAAGGCATTCTATTTTCTCTCTTGAGATGTATTATATATTGTATTCACATTGAGGGATAATACATGAGATTTTATTTCCATTATTTGACTTCCTTCTCTTATGTTCTGTCTCAATATTTCGTCTTATTATTATTGCATATCTTTGAATAATTCTTGTGAGGACTTCTTTGCTTCAAGATTCTTGGCTATTAGAATTATTTCATGGTATTCAATCTATATAGAATTCTCACATGGTATCAGAGCCTTTGGATTTATTAATTAAATTAGTCTTCCAGTATGAGTTTCAAAGAGTTTGTTTTGCAGGTACTGAAGATCAAATGGTAGAAATTTATTGTTGAAGAATTCAGATTTTTCCATCTCTCATCATTGTTCTCTCATATGTCTTCTGATTCGAATCATCAGCTAGTTGGTGCAGATCATTGTTACACCCAAAATATACTCATCATTAGATTCATTGTATACACCCCTGAAGATACTTGGACTAAGTCATCATCCTAGGAGGATTTGCACTCAGTTCTGCAATCTTTTGAGAGGTCGTCGCAGGTTGCACACTAGCAACATGCGACATCGCATCTTGCTTCACTGTAGGGTGCGACGAGGTCAGTTAATGGGAAAAAATAGCTTATTCGATATCCTTCTCGAAACTTGCTCATTTAGGGGCTTATCCCTGACCTCTAGGGGAGCTGGTACTTGACCCCTAACTCTTTGGGAGGATGCCCTATCTTACTCCGACCATCTCTCAACCTATCTTATCCATACCCTATCCACTTAGTCCTATATAAGTGAAGCTCACTCCCATCCCAAAGGGAGGAATACTATGGTATCTACATGCTGGTGAAATCTCTCTTAAGACACCTCCATTCACCTATTGGAGAGCTCATACTTCCTTGGAAGGATGTGGCAATTGGCTTGGTCAGAAAAGGGCTACTGCGTTAAGTCTTGATTGTAGTTCTATATCTCTATTATGTACTCCCCTATTTGCAGTAATACAAATGCTTTCCACCAATATTGTTCTTGTGTGCAATGATATTGAGTAGTTTACCTGCTTAACTATTTACTTAGATCGCTTATTGTATAGATGTCTTTTAATGGTTTCTCTTGTTTCTTGTCTTGACAGGTCTTGCAGCTTGGATCTGACGACCATGAAACGTGGATCAACATTCGGGAGAAAGGATTGCGTAGTAAAAGGTAAGACATCTAGCACTTGGTCCTTAAGTAGATCTATAAAATGCACTTGTAGTTTGTTCTATTTGTTCTAGACTCACATTGAGCTAGGGAGATCCTGCTCGCATCTGCTCGAGTGGATTGTCCGATAACAAATTTGGAGACCATACTGGGGATAGTGGTGTTTGTCTTGTTTAGAATTCATTAATCTGAGAGTTGTTTTCAGTTGATTACTTAACACAAGCCTCTTTTATCATTTTTTTCCATTTACTTCTTAGGATTGATTTCACTATCAGATCTTCACGTTGAAGACTTTGATTTGCTTCCTTTGAGTTTATACAACTCATTTTCAATCCTGTTTATGGTTAATTGTTGAGAGATCTGATTCATTTTTTAATCTAGACCTCGCCTGTCGCATCTGGGCAGTGGAAACAGAGTGACACTATGTCATTCTGAGTCTATGTTTTTCACCTATTAGTCACCCGTCACATCCTTTGCATTGGTATATTTTGACATCGTCACACCTCCCGTGAAGGCAGAATGCGACGTCGCACTATGTGTAAGGGAAGAGTGTGTTGATCTGTCAAAAGTTGGAATACAGGCATCCCTTCCCTCATTTGATGGTTTGAACCTTGGTCTGATGTATGAACTCTATCTGCGCTGCAAGATCCATCCAGAGACCCCATTCATGATTTGTGTGTTGAGAGTTTGGTTTCATTTGGATTGACTTTGGGTTCCGTCTTGGACAAGTTTGAGACAGGTAGTGGTGGACACTTTAGTCTCCTCCACCTTCATCTGTTCACTCTTGCATTCCCTTCCTTCCATCCCTGATCTGATCATTGTATTGGATCAACCTCCAGACCTCATTTACATTTGTTTTGAGCTTTGCTTGCTTAGTTTGCCTGCTGCTACTTGATTTTGAGTTAAGTGTGTTTTTCAGCTTGGTTGAGTGCTTGTCTTTTCTTGAGTTTTCTGAATGTATGAGTGTTGCGGGTAGTGTTTTCTTTTCATTCATTTAGATCTGAAAGCAAGGTTGTTGTCAAATTATTGCTTTGATGCATCCATCGAAAGATTAAAAGTGCTTCTTTCCCATTGTTTCTCAAAAAATTATTGAAGAAATATTGTTGTGCATTGGAAAATTCTCATCTGTGTTTTGCAAAAGTTGAATGAATGTATGATCTATTGTGTTTTTCTCGAATTATGAATTGCTCATTTTCTTGAAAGACTCAAAGCACGCTTCGATTTTTGCAAAATTGATTCCATGCTAAGGAAAGGTAGATGCATTTTTAATTCTTGTTTCTTTTAGATCATTGAAAGTGAAATTGAAAAACTTGCATATTTCATTTCAGAATCCTCTCTTTTCATCCTTTAGTGTCATTTTACTTTGAAAAGAAAAAGAAAAGAAAAAGTTGTTTTGATTTGGATAGTAGTGTTGTGCTTTTGCGTTTCACATAAAAGGAAAAGAATACTTTTATTCTCAAATTTGTTTGAGTTGGGAATTGTGTTGCATTGAGTTTGTTTTGGCAATACCATTGGAAAAAGCTTTCTCCTTCCCATAGCTAGATTTCATTGAAAGAAAATAATATTTTGTGCATGTAGCTAGGAATTGCATTATGCTTATGATTATGTACTCACCTCATGCATTCACCTAACCATCCAAGATAAAATTAACAGTAGAACTAGGTAAAAAATTTAGCAACTTGTGTGTAAGTTAGAGACATGTTTCGACATCGTTAAGCGTGGCAGCTATCGCTATTTGCCAGCACTATATTCCAGGAGTATTGTATTCTTCCACGTACATCATTATATCAAGCTCCTTCACGTACCCACCAAGTACCATAACCCATACTTGGCGTATATCGAAGGGTGTATCACGTACTCGACACGTATATCGGAAGGTCTCTTGCCGAACGGTTGTGCATTAGACAGCACCACTATGGATTTGAGCTCCCACGTACCTTGCGTATATCGGGAGACACCATTAGGATGCCTGAAACCAACCGAGTTAACCATTTGGTCGTCTTGGCAAAGAAATACACCGAGAACAGCACTCGGGGAGATTAGCATGCACGTACGTTCCAGGTAATAGGGTATGCAGGTAAGGGTATGGTCCCAATCCTCCTTATCGCGTCATACTGTTGGACCCTGCAGTATATCGTGGTTTGTGATGCCTTGATAATCCCGTGAGGTTCCAGAATTTTGAATCCACTCTGTCACATAAGTTTGCTTGTTGCCTTAGTTTGAGTATATTCTTTTGGACTTCTTTTCTTTTAGCATACCCTTAGGAGAAACGTTGTTTTGGCCTTTCTGGATGATTTTCCTAATACTCTGGCAGATTGTCCATGGAGAAGATCCCGTAGGATCTTGAACTTACCACCTAAATATCCCCTTAATCCGAAGGTTTTTTCAAGGGTTAGAATGGATCAGCATAACGTGGTTGTAGTTACTAAAGTGGAAAACCCCACTTTGAATGTTGGAGGACTTTTGTTTCCACAAACTCCTCCAGATTCACTTGCCTCTCATCCCCCGCCAGATCGAGAAGCACAAAACCCCGCTTCACAAGGCCTTTCTCCCGTCATCCCGGGAGAACCTGGATCGTTGGAATGGATAAACCAACCCCAGGACGACCCTACGACAACTATTAGTCCTTCAGCAGCTTATTGGACATCTTCTACAGACCACCCAGTGGCTCATTTTGCCATCTCATCCCCACCTAACTGGACTACTCCAGAGTTCTCTAGGCCTTACTATAGGCATGACCCCATTGAGATTTTTGACCCCATCCATAAACATTTGGAATAGTTACGTATTAAAGGTGATGAGCTTCAGAGACAAAGTCTCGAGTAGCACTCTAAAGAGTTTCGAAATCGCCATTTCCAAATAAGATTTGACGACGAAAACATCCCAGTTCATCCGATATCTTTCGGATCACCTGAAGTACCCCACCACGTGACCACTAGTGATACTGGTCAACGATCGCAAGAGTCCAGTCTTGCACCTCAAGTGAACCAACCGATGGAAGGACAACAGTCCAACACACCTATCACTACCGCAGTTACTTTACCAGTTCCTCCCCCACCTCAGAATTCGAGGGGAGGGTATTCCATTCCCACGGATTATCTTATTGGTAATTTTATTACCACAGTATCTAATCAACAACCTACGTTGGTTCAACCTTTGAATAGTAGTCAACCTGTTGTGGCTGGGGAGAAACCCCCGTTTCCTAACCAGAACGTAGGTGGTGGAATCCCCAACGGACCTTCCGTTGGACCTTCAACCCGCTAGACCGTCCACCACGGGATTATCTCATGTTGGAGGGCCATCAAATGTAACTCAACCCTCATGGAGTTAAGCATATCCAAGTTCTGTTAACCCTGTGCCGGGCCAACCTAATCCCGGAAAGGCGCCATACGGGATACATTATCCCGGGAATCCATACACTCTATGCGGGAAACAACCTATGTTGCAACACGGACCCCAACTGATTATCCCTCAGGTACCACCACCCCTGATCAGTCCTCCCCTACCTCCTACTGGAGGCAGCAGGCCCCCACCTAACATTGGTGGAGGCCCACCTCATTTTTCCTACAATATCCCTCACCCCTCCGACAGTGGCAGGAATGACCCACCACCCCCTCCCGGCGGAGGCGATGGGGGACCACCCTATCATGGTGGAGGAGGACATTTCCCTTCGGGTGGTGGCGGTGGTCCACCACCCCCTCCAGGCGGAGGCGGAGGCGATGGAGGACCTAATTACTACGGTGGTGGCGGTGGTGGTGGAGACCCTCATCCTTCCGGCGGCAGAGGTGGTGGGGGACCCCATCCTTCTGGCTGTGGAAGTGGTCCACCACCCCCTCCAGGCGGAGGCGGTGGTGGGCCACCTTATTACGGTTATGGACCCCCACTTCCTCCCGGTGGTTGCGACGGACCTCCACCCCCTCCCGGTGGTGGAGGCAGACCCCCACCCCCTCCCAGTGGTGGAGGCGGACCCCCACCTTATTGGAATGGACCACCTCATGGTGGCGGACCTCCTTACAGTCCAGGAAGCACACCCCCCTACGGTTAGTTTCATCCTGATACACCTTACAGTCAGTTTATTCCTTACACGCCTTATCCGTATTATCAATACGCGCAGCCTAACCCACAACTGTCCTTCCTGGCTACTTTGGACCTGCCTGACCTATCCCGTTTAACCAACGATCCTATTTACCACGGATCTAACTGGCCACCGATTCCGGTGAAACTTCCATCTGATATCCCCAAGTTTGAAGGCAAGCCGAGTGAAGACCCTAAAAATCACGTGATGACATACCACTTATGGTGTTCATCTAATTCCTTAATGGATGATTCAATTCGTCTTAGATTGTTTCAAAGGAATCTCACCGGTTCGGCTGCCAAGTGGTACATTGAGTTGCCACCACACTCTTTTCCTAATTTTGGTTCTCTTGCCATGAACGTTTTGACACATTTCCAGCTGCCGATACGGTATGAGACTGGTACCAATCTTTTAACCTCGCTCCGTCAAAATACCACCACTCACATTTCGGATCATATCCACAAGTGGCGAAGGACACGACATCTCATTAAAGCTCCCATTCCAGATCATCTCCTAGAATACTGGTTCACAAAATCCCTCATCCCTACCATAGCAAGATACGTTTCTATGTGAGGTGTTGTCACCGAAGAACAAGCCATTGTGAGTGCCCATGTGCTAGACCTAATCTACACTCAATCCAACACTTTGTTTGATATTCTGTCGGACACACCCTATGACTTTAATGACCTTGTGAAACCACATAAGGGACTCCAAACTGATGGAATCATTGGTTCCCTTAACACCCAGCCTGCTACTAGCACTGTTGGATCATCCAACCCAACTCTGGCTAGCCACAGCACCACCAAGTCCACTGCTCCTGCTGTAACTGAAGAGGTGAATTTTATCCAATTAGCTTCATCTTAGAAGTCTGGCGGTAAGAAGAAGAACAAGGGGAAACCCAAAAAGTCTTCCGCCCATCCGAAACAAAAGAGCACTCCTAACGATACCAAGCAGAAACGAAAACTAAAGTATCCTTGTTTACTGTGTGGAAATGATCATTTCTCCAAAGAGTGTCCCCATTGAGACAAAGTGAAAAAGTTTCTTAGGGGTAAACCAAATCCCTCAGTCCTTAACGATCCATTTCCCACTTAGAACCAGTAGATGATTGCTCAAACCCCCCCATCCCAGGGGGAACCATCCAATACCGCGCATGTTCTCATGTTGCGTAACGAGGCAATCAATTTGAACACTCGCTCGCGATCTTACAAACTGGTCCCTTCGAAAGAATCCACTAGAAGTAATGCTGAAAAAGCTCCCGACTCTTTAACTGACGTCACTATACCATTGACTTCTCTCACCATTGAGAATCCCTCCTTAGACTTGATATTGCGACCGCCCAAGAGTATGATTCAAAAAGATGTTTTCAATCCGAATGCTCGAGCGGCACAAAATTACAATATCGTAGAGGACTTAGCACAAGCTCCTTGTGCCATGTCTACCCTGGAAGTTTTGCAGAATTGTCCCAATCAATGCAAAACTCTCCTTGCAACCATTGGTGCAGTCGACTCGGATTCTTCGAACACCATCATGTTCCAACTTGACAACCTTAAGTCAAGGCTCTCACACCAGCTCGCATTCCAAGTTTCTGTGAACATTGCTGGGAAGATTGTCCCATGTACCCTTTTGGATGAAGGAGCCTCCACTTCTGTCATGTCCATTGCTTGTTGGAGAGCCATTGGCTCCCTTGAATTGAATTGTTCTCCTACCACGCTAAAAGCATTCGACGAGCGTGGATTTCAACCTCATGGGCTCTTACAAGCTCTTGTAGTTGAGTTGGGCGGAAATACTGTAACCATTAATGTGGAAGTGGTCTCGGCCCCGTTAGATTATAATCTCTTGCTTGGTCGCAATTGGTTTTACACCATGTAGGCGGTAGCCTCTTTAGTCTTCCACGTAGTACAATTCCCCCACCAAGGACGAATTGTTACTATCAACCAATTATATTTTTGTACACCAGACGCCACTACTCATCCTGGTGACCATGTTCCTTCCATTGGACAGATGTCAAAACAGTATGAGAGTGTAGGGGTTGACCTTTTGAAAGATTCATCTCTCATGGGCGTTTTTCCAACCGCGGACCCCCTAATCATGTTGCTATGGTGAACATGATCTCCACATAGATTTTATCTCTCTACCAATGCTTGGCTTGTACCAAATGAAGCCACAACACACCTTCTTGGAGATATGATGCCTCTTTCACCGGTTGAACGTATTTATGAGGCTATCCAATCATCATCGGAGGACCATTTAACCATGGCCTCTCCATTCTGTTCTCTACGACGCATGTCATCTCTACCCGATCTCTTACTTTGGACTTTTCATACAAACGAGTCCATCATGGAAGTAATGAATGTTGACGACAGTCCATGGGATGATCTACACCATAGGTCATCTTTTCTTCCTCCTTTGGAGTACATAGAGAACAACATCCATACCCTCTTTTCACTAGATATCTACCCATCCCCTCATTCCCCCATTCTTACATGTCTTACGGACACGGAGGGAAACTTGGCCAATATTGATCCAACCATCCCGGTAGACATCTCAGTGAAACCTGGTATAGTGGAACACATTCTCATAGGCCAGAAGTGTTCCCCTGAAGAAATCATTGTTAGCACGGCCTTGTTCAAGCAATTTCGAGACGTATTTGCTTGGTCCTATGAGGAGATTCCTGGGATATACCCCGCAATTGTTTCTCACGAAATAAAAACCTATCCTAACATCAAACCTATACGCCAAAAGTTGCGACTGGTACACCCACAGAAGACTGCGGCAATAAAGGTAGAAATTGAAAAGCTCTTAAAGGTTGGTTTTATCTATCCTATCCCATTAATGGATTGGGTCTCAAACGTCATTCCTGTGAACAAAAAGCAGGGCACCATTCGTGTCTGTGTTGATTATCGGGACCTTAATCGAGCTTGTCCAAAAGACAACTACCCGACCCCCTTCATCGACAACTATGCCGGAAGCGTCATCTTCTCATTCATGGATGGTTTTTCTAGTTACAACCAAATTGATATCAACCCAGCCGACCAACATAAGACAACTTTCATCTGCACATGGGGAACGTTTGCATACCGCAAAGTCCCGTTTGGCCTTAAAAATGTTGGTGCCACGTTTCAGCGGGCTATGTTGTATGCCTTCCATGACATTAAGGACTTTGTGGAACCTTATTTGGACGATCTCCCTACTCACTCAAAGCAGCATAAGTTCCACAGTGATCATCTAGCGGCCATTTTCCTCAGATGCAGACAGTACAATATCCATTTGAATCCTCATAAGTGTATCTTTTGCGTTGAGTCCGGACGCCTCTTAGGATTTATCGTTTCGAAGGATGGGATCCGCATTGATCCCTTAAAGGTGGAGGCCATCATCAACCTACCACCCCCGACTGATGTGATGGAACTTCAAAGTCTCCAAGGGAAGGTGACTTATTTAAGATGTTTTGTTTGCAATTTCGCGGAGAAGACTCATGGGTATATGAGACTGCTCAAGAAGGACGTCCTATTCATTTGGGACGACCAAGATCAAAAATCCTTCGATAGTATCAAACATGCCATCATGCATGCCCCCGTGCTCCAACCGCCTAATTATTATCGAGATTACATCTTATATCTTGCCGCTTCTACTACTACTATCGCCATGGTTTTGGTACAAAAGGTTCAAAACGCCCAGGAACATGTAATATACTATGCAAGTAAGGGTCTAGCCGACATTGAAACTAGATATTCACATCTCAAAAAACTCGCATTCGCGGTGGTCATCGCCGTCCAGAAGTTCCGACACTACATCTTGCTTCACACCACCACTATCATCGCCGACTCGAACCCCATGTACCACGTACTGACACGTCAAGTGCTTGGGGGAAAGTATTCACGCTGCATTGTGATACTGCAAGAATTTGATCTTCTTTTCGAGAAAACTAAGTCTAAGAAGTCTTTGGTGTTTTCCAAGCTCATTTGCAACCTTCCCCGTCCTGATGCAGAAGTTGAGCACAATGACTCCTTTCCAGATGAATCATTGTTTCTCATCAGTACGACTGATCTATGGTATGGAGATATCTTATTGTATCTCCAAACCCAACGCTTCAACCCTCAACTTTCTCGTGACGACCGTCGTAAGATACATCACCATGCAAAGTATTATTTAATCATTAATGATACTTTGTATCACCGTGGCATTGATTCAATTCTTCGACATTGTCTCACTCATGATGAGGCTGAATGCGTTCTGAATGACTATCACGCTGGGGAATGTGGCGGTCACCTCTCTGGGATGGCTACAGCCCAGAATATTTTGCGCGCAGGATATTTTTGGCCTACTATCTTCAAAGATTGTATTGAGACCGTAAAAAAATGTCCTCCTTGCCAACACTTCCATACGAATAAGCGCACTCATCCTGTCCCACTACATCCGGTTATTTCCATTGGCCCATTCACAAAATGGGGCATTGATTTTATCCATTGTAAGCCTACCTTGGAGGAGGGGCATAGTTACATAATTGTAGCTGTGGATTACTTTACAAAGTGGGCCGAAGCTATGCCTACATACCATAACGATGGCAAAACTGCCGCACTCTTCATGTTCAATCAAGTAATAGCGCGGTTCGGAGTTCCTCAGGAAATCGTTATCGATCATGGTTCTCATTTTCAGAACCATATGGTTGATGAATTGAGTGACAAGTTGGGTTTTCGCCATGAAAATTCAACACCCTACTACCCACAATCCAATGGACAGGTCGAGGCCATCAACAAGGTCTTGAAAACTATGGTCCAAAGGATGGTAGGGACACATAAGTCCAACTGGCACAACATGCTCTTTTCAACGTTATGGGCCTACCAAACTTCTGTCAAAATCACCATAAGCTTCACTCCTTTCCAATCGGTATATGGATTGGAGGCTGTCCTACAAATAGAGTGCGAAATTCTGTCTCTACAACTCGCTGTCGAACTTCTTCCTAACACTACTGCCAAGGAAGAACGTCTCTTGCACTTAGAAAAACTTGAGGAGTCTCGTCAAGATGTCGCTCTTGCTAATGAAATGCACAAGAAATGCATCAAATCCCAATACGATAAGTCAGTTGAACCTCGTATCTTTAACGAGGGTGACCTGGTCCTCACTTATGACCAGAAGCACGACAAACTAGGATCAGGGAAGTTCGAGTCCCTATGGCATGGACCTTACGTTATAAAACGTGTGTTGAAAAGGTGCTTACGAGCTTGAAGACTATGATGGAATCTCTTTGGGTGAACCCCGCAATGGGATTTACCTGAAGAGATATTATGCTTGATCTCTCATGCATAGACTTACTTGTATATACTGTACATGGCGTGTTTTTGTGTTTTTGTGTGGTGTGACGCATTTCTTTTTCGAGTGTCTTTTGATCTTGTTCCCGCTTCTTATACCATGTTCTGTCTATGTGTGCAGATGGCAATGTGCTATGGATTTGCGGATGGCACCAGCCGGCATACCCATAACCTTGCTTCGGCATCCTGGGTACTCTATTCCCCAACAGGTGAGCTCATTAGCTCAGGAGAAAGTTTCCTAGGGTTCGCGACCAACAATGCCACAGAGTATCAAGCAGTAATCGGAACCCTAGCTAACGCCATTTCCTTGGGTATGAACCACATTGTCATCCACATGGATTCTCAATTATTGGTTTCCCATCTGAACCGGTTCTACGCCATCCATGATCCCACCTTAGTCCATCTCTTCAGACGAGTAAGTCTCCTGTAAAGGTCATTTGAATCTATTCAATACCTGCACATTCCACGAGAGTTAAACACAGTTGCTGACTCGATGGCCAACTTCATTTTGGATTGGTACATCACACACACATAATATTCATAATATGTAAAAGCATTCACGACATGTAAATATTGCAGAAGCAAACATGTAAACAAGATCACATCACCAATCATTTAAAAAAAAACACACATAATGTATAAATCACCGATAATGTCTGTATATATATATATCGCTCATAAAGGAGTGCCAGTACAAAATCTGAAGCACAATGGCTTTCAGTGATTCTCTACAAAATCTGAAGCATCATAGCTTTCAGTAGTACAAAATCTGAGGCCTCTAAGCTCTCATTACAAGTATAGTAGTGTCATCAGGCCTGACGCCTGACCCGTACACCACCCCTAGCACGGACAACATGCTGTCGCTGGGTGAGAAAGCAGTCTACGGTCTGAGCCACCTTGCGTAGTAAGGCGTTGAAGCGCATAGATGCTCCAACCCCAAATCTCTGCATGGGCCATGGTAAGTCATCAATAGCTTACTCCGATACCTCCACGGTCAGCTGGGATAGGTTCCTGTACACCTCCTCCATCTCCTCGATGGCATCATGAGCACCTATAGGAACGACTGCCTCCCCGCCTCTGTCTTTCCTCGCCAGAAGAGAGAGACCCACCGACCGTACGGGGCCCACATCTCCACACACATATTATGTACTTGTTAGCACTACATCAAAAAAAAATTATATAATATACAAAACTAAAAATACAAGGGTTTTGTTCTCACCTATGTCACCCCATGCTGCACCAAGTCGAGATCCTCTCAAAATTCCATGCTGCCGTATGGAAAGTCCTCGACCATCAGTAACTAGCCCTCTATCCAGCTGAAAAACTCGGGACCAAAGCTAATGATGGGCCCACCACCATGACAGTTCATGACCTCATCCCATCTAAGCATATGGGGATCCCCAGGCTCCCTGTCATCAAGTAGAAACTGCGTATGTAGAAGAGGAATCCGCTCTAAGAGGAATGATACTATGATCGATCCGTACCCAAACTGCTTGAGCTCCCCGCACCGACACTTGGTCACCTAAGATCGAATGTTTGCGAGGAGACCCTCGCACTAGTTGAAAACCATGGGGGACATACAGTCCTCTGCATACAGCATCTGGGTCCAAGTAGCCGTGTGTGGGGCTTGGCTACCTGCCACCCTAGTAATGGTAAGCAATATGGTTTGAATGGACGACTCACCACATCCCTGATGAGAATCTTCCCACTGGAAGGCCGAGAAGTAGAAACACAATGATGCGACACCATGTTCTCAATTGTATGGTCACTGGCCCGTGTTCCAGTAAGATGTATAGCGTCGCCCCTTCGGGACAAACCAGTAAGAAAGTAGATATCCTCAATGTCTATCGTGAGTATATGCTCACCAATCACAAAGTACTGTTGGGCCGCATCCCAACTCTGGAGCATGTGTGTCAGTAGTGGGATCTGGGATCTCATCCCCTAGATCTCAAAGAACTTCAATAACCCACAGTTTCTCAAAGCATCCACGCATTGTGGACGTTCACAGCTTATTCATATTTGATTTCATGTTCTCTCTCTCCCCACTCCAATACCATATTGGCTAGCTAGTAACCTGCCAAGAAGGACATTTTAACACTGTTAGGTCCCGCTTCAAACCTCAGAAGTCTTTTTTTTAATTCTTTTTTATGTTTGGATTAGGGTTCTTCGCCGTTGCAATGTACGTTAAGGTACAATGCGATGACATCACACCTCTCACATTTGAGGCTTGCGACGACTCGGTATCGTCGCAGGTCCCGAAAGGGAAAACTGCGACGAGCTGAGGGTGCATGAAGCCCTCCATAACACCATCAAAAACCCAAAAAATGGACCTAAAAGCAAAAAATAAACGACTGGAATGTTGTTGGATGAAGTTTAGGCCTACCTGATCCAGACAATTGGTGAAATGGCAGATCGTAGCTCCCGAAATCGGCAAAGGAAGTTTTGGCTCCAAATTGGTACTTCTCCACCCAAATTGGCAATTTGAACAATGAAATCTATTTTTGGCCCATATTTCTATTTATAAATAGAATGGAATATTCCTTTTCAAATATTTTGATGCTTTTGGGCCATTTACTATAGTTTTGACCGTTTTTCATTATATTTGGGACTATTTGACACTTTCTCTAGTGTACAGGAGTCGTAAAGTGGTCTTTTGTGTCGTTTCTCGCATCACCAACGGTAACTACAGGTATGAACACCCCTTTGAATGTTTTGTCATTATTATTTTTTAGTCGTAATTATTGCATGAGGATGAGTTTACTCTCTGTTTTTTCTCGTACTCATGAAACCATGAGAGCAAGTATCGAGTTATGATTTATCACTTTTTCGGGCTCGTTAAACTTCCACGGAAAAGGACACCCCCTGGAGTCTACCGTTAAGCTCTTTTCAGGCTCTCAAAAAATGAAAAGATTTCCAAGCGAACTTGTCGCGTTCACGCTTGTTAAAGTATTTGAATGGTCGTCTTCCTAGTGATAGTTTACCCCTTTTTTGGACCAGGAGGCACTAATTACGAAAAAGGAATACTCCAGCCAATCATGACTGGAAGAGTCCTCTCCCGCGTTGTTTTACCCTTTTTCGGGCGATGAGGCTAACTTTACGAAAAAGGACCGTTGGAGTCTTCTTTAGTTCTTTTCAGACTCTCTAAACATGAAATGACGATCGAGTTTACCTTATATGGACTCATTAAAATTTTCACATTGAAGGGCCTGTCATGGGACGAGCCCCTCATATCCCAGGTTCAGAAAATATTTGGGATTGGACTCATCTATGAGATGAGCTATACCAAGCATCTGGTTACCCTCATCAAGCTCGTAAAAAAACACATGAGGCACTCATCATTCATGATGGGGAAAAAGGAAAGTGTTTGTGTTACATACCTTAGTGGCAGTATATAGTCGTTCTTGAACATGGCACTCATCTGCATTCGCATACAGTACTTGGGTCATCTGTTTGTCTATGAGTCCCTGCTTACTTTCTGAGTCCTGTTAATCCTCTGAGTCATTCAGAGAAAGCTTCCATCATCAGTTGCATTAGAAGTTTGTGTCATTCTCATTATGTCAATACTGCCAAGTCATGCCATGCCCATGTTCAAGAACACATTCACTATCTATCATCTACAGTCAGTACATGCCTCGTCATGCCGTTGTTACTTTGATTCAGTCTCGCATGTTACTGTACCATCCGATCCACTCTACACATCTTTTGTCGTGTTTCGTGTCAATTGATGGGGGATTCATCATGGCCCTCCTTCGATGGATTCATCCTTGTCGACTTCAACTCATCATCCGAGGATTGAATCTAGAAACCAACCAAGTACCTTGGCCCTGCATGCCTCAATGGCAGGTTACCTTGCTTTCATCATGAGTTTACATCATTGGCTCTTGATTGAAATATTTCATCTTGCGTTCGACTTCAAATCATTTAATCACGCTTGATGATATGTACTGTGATACCTTGGGAATCATTGACATCTATGGTGATCTCCCTCGCACTTGTTAACAGTTTACATCAATGACCGGTAATCAAGTGGTTTCTACCATGTTCAACATCAATACATTTGTAATCACATGGATAGATTCATATCATTGCGGGTTCATCTTGAAGACCCTGGGGAGTCATGTTTACCTAGGTTACGATGGAGTTTGTATTGAGTCATATTACATGGATCCACTCTTGTATTGGTCGTGGCTATGTTATCATCTCAGCATGGATCTACGCTTGTGTCTAGTAGTCATGATTGTGTTCAATCGGTCATTACTACCATGGATCTGCAATGTATTGGTGGGTAGCCATGTTGTACTTCATATGAGATTCTCAGTTCAGAGTCAGTTGTATTGCAGCAGTGTCCTTCGTCCGACGAGTCTATTGCCATTACTTCTATCAAAGCACTTCACTTGTCTATCTTCAATAGCTTCATGCTTTGGGGGGCATTCTGTTACACCCAAAATCTACTCATCATCAGATTCAGTGTATACACCCCTGAAGATACCTGGACTAAGTAATCATCCTGGGTGGATTTGCACTCAGTTCTGCAATCTTTTGAGAGGTCGTCGCAGGTTGCACACTAGCAACATGTGACGTCACATCTTGCTTCATTTCAAGGTGCGACGAGGTCAGTTAATGGGAAAAAATAGCTTATTCGAGATCCTTCTCGAAACTTGCTCATTTAGGGGCTTATCACTGACCTCTAGGGGAGCTGGTACTCGACCTCTAACTCTTTGGGAGGATCCCCTGTCTCTCCTCTACCATCTCTCAACCTATCCTATCCATACCCTATCCACTTAGTCCTATATAAGTGAAGCTCACTCCCATCCCAAAGGGAGGAAGACTATGGTATCTACATGTTGGTGAGATCTCTCTTAAAACACCTCCATTCATTTATTGGAGAGCTCATACTTCCTTGGAAGGATGTGGCAATTGGCTTGGTCGAAGAAGGGATACTGTGTTAAGTCTTGGTTGTAGTTATAGATCTCTATCATGTACTCCCCTATTTGTAGTAATACAAATGCTTTCCACCAATATTGTTCTTGTGTGCAATGATATTGAGTAGTTTACCTGCTTAACTGTTTACTTAGATCGCTTATTGTATAGATGTATTTTACTGGTTTCTCTTGTTTCTTGTCTTGACAGGTCTTGCAGCTTGGATCTGACGACCGTGGGATGTGGATCAACATTCGGGAGAAAGGATTGCATAGTAAAAGGTAAGACATCTAGCACTTGGTCCTTAAGTAGATCTAGGAAATGCACTTGTAGTCTGTCTATTTCTTCTAGACTCACATTGAGCTAGGGAGATCTTGCTCGCGTCCGCTCGAGTGGATTGTCCGATAACAATCATACACACTCAGAACCTCTCCTTGGGTTGATATTTGGTGTGTTATTGAATTCTATGGGGGCAAAATTACAGTTTGGAGTGACTGGTTTCGCACTCTCTCTCTCTTGCTTCTATTTCACTGCATGATTTTTGGCACCGATTGCACAGAAGATGGAGAACATCATCAAGTCTCATTTGGATCTGATCTCAAGAAGCTCAAGTCTAGTGATAACATCCTACTTCTTCCCAAGAAGAAGATTCCTCCAGACATTTGACCAATTTCTCACCTGCTTGAAGTTTGGAGAGCATTATTATGGTGTATTCCATGATCTTGAGGGGAGGTTTTCTTCCCAAGTGGTTTTCCTTCTTTCCTCACCTACATGGACCAATAATTTTTTGTATTGGGGTGACCATAATCCTTGTTGCTTGGGCCCTATATTTATGATATTTCACTTCATAAATTTAGGCTTAAGGGGGGGTGTTGGAACATTTAAAAACCCATTAAATACTTAGGATATATTTTACTAGTCAGCTAGATTAATTTCCTAAGTTTTGACTAGCTAAATAGGGCCAGTTTTGTCTTTTAGTGGACCACTTGCCATCCTAAGTCACAAAAATGAATTTGGAAAATTCTGGATAAGATTTCCTTGGATTCTGTCCGATTTTATTATATTCCTAAATTAGAAAGACACTTTCCTGATTTAGATAGCTTTATCCTGTTTTTTCTACTTTATAGTGGATAAGGAAAAGCTAGTTTATTTGGAATCTTTTGCCACTTGAACAATTCGACCTCCACCTAATTTCTTATCCATATTTACATTCCATTTACCTCACTCATGAGCTTCCATACCATACTTTCCAAATTCGTGAGCCTCTAGCACAGTTTTGGAAACGTCTTTTGCCACCTAGGGGGTTTTATGTTTTTAGTAAGCCTTACTTTTTGTGCTTTACAACTTGCCTTTAAGGCATTCTATTTTCTCTCTTGAGATGTATTATATATTGTATTCACATTGAGGGATAATACATGAGATTCTATTTCCATTATTTGAGCTCCTTCTCTTATGTTCTGTCTCAATATTTCTTCTTCTTATTCTTGCATATCTTTGAATAATTCTTGTGAGGACTTCTTTGCTTCAAGATTCTTGGCTATTAGAATTCTTTCATGGTATTCAATCTATATAGAATTCTCACAGTTCCTACAAGGAAGTTTGTTTCATCCAGGTATCAAACTTTATTTCTTAGTCATTGTTTTTCTTGTAATAATTTTGGACATAAAGCAAGGGATTGTAGAGCCTACCTTAACAAGGATTGTGTAATAAAAAGAGGGTCTAATAGGACTTCAAGAAATAAGTTGCAGGAAACTAGACGAAGGGATATGAAGGATAAAATAACATAAATCATAATTCATTCGCTCCCTTATTCAAATACAATACAAACTGTTACAAATGTGACAATTTTGGGCATATAGCACGTTATTGTGAAATTGGTCCTACAAGGACGAAAGAAGAACATTCAAAAGTTTGGAACAAAAACAAGAAGAACAAAAAACAGAACGATGTGGACATGCTATATACACCCAAAACAAAGGAATTCAGTGGTAGATGGATATCATATGTTCTAAGCATGTGACTGGGGATCAAAAGATATTTTTAATTCTAAAAGAAGAAAAGGGAGGAACCATAAATTTTGGAGAAAATGGTTATGCAAAAATAACAGGAAGAGGTACCGTGAGTCTTGATAGTGGATGAACTAAAGCTCAAAATGTTATATTTGTTGAAGGGCTCAAACACAGTCTTCTAAGTGTTGGAAATATGTGTGACCATGGATATAACCTCATGTTCCATCATAAAGAATGTGAGAAAATACATAAAAACTCAGTAAAAATAACCGGAAGAGGAATCGGAACTCCAAGTAATGTATATGTTCTTATTGAAATATAGGGAGAAAAATGTTCTTTGGGGAAAATCGATGAGAGCTAGTTGTGTCATAAAAGGTTCAGACATGTCATGTCCCCATCCCATTAGAACCTTGGTCAAGTCACTATCCCATTAGATTCCCATGGGACCTAGTGAAAATCATCAATAATTTGGGAACTAAGGCTTTTCCTAAGTTGCCTAGCACCACATGGAAATAAATTATTAAAGGAAAAATAATCTAAGTCAACCAAGGAGTTGTTGAATATTGTAACTTCTAAGAATATTATATTTGTATATTATTTATTCCGGAGATGTTCCATACCTCCGATGTGATTATACTATGAATCCGGAGATGTTTATTCCTCCGAATTGGTTGTGGTAACTAGGGTTATTAGACCCACCATGTGGGGGTCGGCCCAGTCAGTTATAATAGGGTATTTAACCTAATGGTTAAATACGAGCCTACATGTACTTGTGTAAAATACATGTCAGTGTAGTGTATAAATAGAGGAGGTATGTTCCTCATTTGACACACACACACACTTGAGAGAGGTGCACTTGTGGAGGAGAGGTCTGCTATGGTGGAGAAGGAGATCATGTCTTTGGTTTGCATCTTTGTATATTGTTGTTCATCTATATTGAGGAAGCTTTACTGGGTTTTCTACCCCATGAGGGTTTCCCAGGAAAAATCTGTGTCTCTTGTGTTTATGCTATGCTTGTTGTTTCTTCAGTGATCCTGTATATGCTATTATTGTGAAATGGAATGTAATGCTACTATTTTCTATCTTGCATATTAAATTTTAACATGGTATCAGAGCTAACCTGAAGGAAGACAAGGTATGGAACTTACAACACTTGCTTTACTTACGACAATTTGAAGGTTAGGGTTTTACATAGCAAAAACCAGTCATCGTGGAACTTTCGCTATAAATCCATTTCTGCGAAGGTTCAGGGTATGAAAAGTTTACAAGTCGAAGATAACATCCCCAGGTACCTTGTGTCCAAAGGGAACCCTTAGATTCATTGTACTTTATAAGTTATGATCAGTACAAGTTAGGGTTTCTGCCTCTTCCAGATCTCAGTCAAAATCAGGTCACCTTAACAAAAAGGTCATAACTTGGGCTAGGAAGCTCCAAATGAAATTTCGTAAAAAGTTACAGGTAGTACACAGACTGCACTATCTCAGGAAACTTTTTCAGAGGCCGAAGGTGAACCAGTGACACGTGGAATGCCGTACAAGTTCGCTCTCCTGTTTTATCCCATAAACAGGTCACGTTGCGACACTTGGCATAACTCTCTCTCAAAGAGTCCAATTGAGGTCAGACCTGTCAATATGGAAAGATAACAGGGAGAGATATCTCAAAACAAGTTTTCAGAGGCTGAGGTTAAAACAGTGACACGTGGCACGCCGTACAAGTTCGCTCTCCTGTTTTATCCCATAAACAGGTCACGTTGCGACACTTGGCATAACTCTCTCTCAGAAAATCCAATTGAGGTCAGACCTGTCAGGATGGAAAGATGACAGGTCAGGATACTGCAGAAAAAATTTTCAGACCCTTTGGAAAAGAAATTTCAGAGTTATAGTAGAAACAATCAGGTGCATATTTCTGTCAAAATAGAATTATTTTTGGAGCACCTTTATTCATGGCTTCCGGAATTTAGGGTTTCGGAGAAAGTTAGAATTTTTGGAATCAGAGTCCACGGCTGAATGCTACTCAGGAAAATTGAAATTTAGAGACCAAGATCGAATTTTTTGGTTGGGTAGAAGATCGGGCTTCATCAAACCCTAGTTCGGGTTCCTGTCCAGAAGATCCAGAAGTTTCGAAGGCAATTTTGAGGGGCAAATTTTGGAGATTTCAAAATTGAAGAATGCTAGGTTGATCAGCTCAGCAAGACACATTCTTCCATCCGTTCAGAAGTATGAAAGTCAAATATTGAATTTTTAGAGTTTCTCTAGCAAACCCTAATCAAGCTCCAGATCAAGTTTCAGGGGGAGTTGAGGCTAAGGCCTTACATAAGAAGACTACAAAAGGTCTCGACAGGTATGACTTAAGGAGGTTCAGGTATGCCTTGAAATCTGATTCTTGATTAAGTTCATAATGTGTTTGTCTTCATGTTATTTATTAGTACAATCTTGATTAAAATTATTAATTGTCTTATCACCCTAGTAACAATATGAATGCATGTGAATGATCGAAGACATTCATTTATTAGGGCTATATGATTGTACTTATGCATTATGGTGTTGTGTAAGGTTGATGTTGTCTGCTAACAAGACACAGGTACATCACAAAAGACAAATCAAGTTCCATGACCATGACAACATGAAGACAAAGACTCACGAGGTATGTATGACTTTGTTATATTATGTTTAACCTACGAGACATGCAGGTTCTAGCTCAGGATCTCTAAATCATTGAAGAGATTGTTTAGGTATGTTGTACATAACTAAGCAGGTATACTAATCCAGGTATGTTTTCCTATGTCATGTTAGAATCTTACCTTGTGTAAGTATACTTGGTATGATTGGTTAGTAATCAAGGGTTTATGCATACTAGATCAAACAAGAATATGCATGAGTAAAAGAAGACTTCCTTGAAACCCTGAATACTAATGATCATGACTGTACATATTCAAGATTATTTAGAATTAGAATGTTTTGATAATATTTAGAATATACCAATGAATGTATGTTTGTGTATGAGATCATGAGGATGAAACTAGTGTACACTTGAGCATGCACAGTGGTACAGGATGAATAGAAGTTCAAAAGACATACAGAAGATCAAGCGGGAGACAACCACACAAACATAAAAGATAAGTATTTGAGTTGTTATTAGAAATAGTAAATGATATTGCTTGTATGCATAGGATATATCATGCTGAGTGTAAACATTCATAAAGCATTGAACAGTATACTACTAATATGCATATGATTGGTAAATTGGACAAACATTCCATTTATGCTTGTCATACTGAGAGCTGTGCAACCTCTCGATAGTATGTTCTGGTAGAGATGGAAGGCATCTAGATAGCCACTGTATGCATACAGGATATGGGAAAGTGTTGTGCCAAAGTATTGGTCAAAATAGTTGCATAACTATGTAAATGATATCTGTATGCATAATAGGTTATCATGTCAATATGATTTGATGATTATGAAGTATTACTAATCATGTACTTAATTTTGATTTGTAGGAAAGATCATGATGAATGATGAAATCTGAACAAGCGATGGATGTTCAACAAAAGATTTACAAATCAAACACACTATAGAAAGCTTGTGGTTAAGAGATTCTCTTAGAAAGAGGAAGAGAATCATGATGATATGTTTTGCTCCAAGGGACTAGATAAGACCATTCTCTTAATAATGTAATCAGGTTCTGTATGGGTTCCTAGGATCGGTAGTCAATTGATGAGCTTAATGATCATCATGGGTGATGTGGATCTCAATCTTTTCTACAAGGTTGAATATGGGTTCTATACACATATGACATGGATGCAAGAAGGAACTCACCACAGAGTTCGAATGATTTTTTAGGCTCATATTAGTAGACCCATCTGACGAGAGATGGCACAGATAGATATGCAGAAGATCACTCAATGCTGAGTGTGAGTAATGGACAATTGACAGCTTCATGACAAAGCTTGGGCTTTACTAGAAGTAAAACTGTTCCTAACCTTTACCTTAAGGTTGTGGATGGTGAACCTATCATACCATTATTGTATGACGATGATCTCTTTCTAACAAGGAATGAGAAAAAGGTCATGAAAATGGCTGCAGAAATGAAAATGAAAGATCTCGAATTAATGCACTACTTCTTAGGTCTAGAAGTATGGCAAGATCCAAAAGGAATCTTTTAAATCAAGGTAAGTATGCTGTGAAGTTTCTAAAAAGATTTGATATGTTGGAGTATAAAGCCATGGCCACTCCCATGGACTCCAACTTGAAGTTGTTAGTTAATGACTCATCGTATTTAGCGGACCTAACCCTATATAGACAAATCATTGGGTCATTGATGTATTTAACAAATACTAGGCCAGATATATGCTTTGTTGTAAATACCCTAAGTCAGTATCTAGTAGAACCTAGAAAGGTTCACTTAATAGCTACAAAGCATGTAGTGAGGTACCTAAAAGGTACATTAGATTTTTGGTCTATATTATCTTGGAGGTCATGAACTTCGTTTACATGGTTACTCAGATTATGATTGGGCAGGAAGTGTCTCAGACAGAAAGAGTACATCAGGTGGATGTTATAGTCTTGAATCTGCCATGATCTCATGGTTCAGCAAGAAACATTCTAGTGTGGCTCTCAGTACTGCTGAAGTAGAATATATGGCTGTCTGCTCTGCCAGCTGTGAAGCAGTATGGCTTCAGAAGATTTTATATGGAGTGTTTGACTTAGAAATGGATCCCACTGTGATTATGTGTGATAATCAAAGCTGCATTAAGATGTCTGAATATCCTGTGTTCCACGATAAGTCAAAACACATTGAGATCCGATACTTCTATATACGAGATATGGTGCAGAGGGGAGCTATCAAGCTCGAGTATATAAGCACTGAGGATTAGATTGCCGATATCCTGACTAAACCTTTGTCTCGAATAAAGTTTGAATACTTCCGAGACAAGCTTGGTATAGTCCAGAAGGACCCTCCTCGAAAGGGGGGGTAGTATAGTATCTGATAACAAGTCTGTCCCTTCATTTTTGTTGCACTTAGCTACATACAATTATTTAGATTTAGAACTCTTATATATCTTTTATTTTAGATGTATACATGTTTTGATGTTAGATGTATTAGTGAGAATACATGCTAGATGTATACATGTTTTGATGTGATGTATACATGTTTTGATGTTAGATGTATTAGTGAGAATACATGCTAGATGTATACATGTTTTGATGTGATGTATACATGTTTTGATGTTAGATGTATTAGTGAAAAATACATGCTAGATGTATACATGTTTTGGTGTGATGTATACATGTTTTATACATGTTTTGATGTGATACATGCTCTTGGATATTTGTACCTGTATAGATGAGAATACAGATGAGGATTGGATCATCCTTGAACTTAAGTTCTAAAGTGAGCCGTAGACATGAGGTCTCCGAAAATGAAGTCCTTAGTGGACAGTTGAGGGGATTGGATCATCCCTGGACTTTCAGTCCTAAAGAGAGCCGTAGACGTGAGGTCTCCGAGAATGAAGTCCTTGGTGGACTTGAGGGGATTGGATCATCCTTGGACTTTCAGTCCTAAAGAGAGCCATAGACGTGAGGTCTCCGAGAATGAAGTCCTTGGTGGACTTGAGGGGATTGGATCATCCCTGGACTTTCAGTCCTAAAGAGAGCCGTAGACGTGAGGTCTCCGAGAATGAAGTCCTTGGTGGACTTGAGGGGATTGGATCATCCCTGGACTTTCAGTCCTAAAGAGAGTCGTAGACGTGAGGTCTCCGAGAATGAAGTCCTTGGTGGACTTGAGGGGATTGGATCATCCCTGGACTTTCAGTCCTAAAGAGAGTCGTAGACGTGAGGTCTCCGAGAATGAAGTCCTTGGTGGACTTGAGGGGATTGGATCATCCCTGGACTTTCAGTCCTAAAGAGAGCCGTAGACGTGAGGTCTCCGAGAATGAAGTCCTTGGTGGACTTGAGGGGATTGGATCATCCCTGGACTTTCAGTCCTAAAGAGAGCCGTAGACGTGAGGTATCCGAGAATGAAGTCCCTGGTGAACTTGAGGGGATTGGATCATCCCTGGACTTTCAGTCCTAAAGAGAGCCGTAGACGTGAGGTCTCCGAGAATAAAGTCCTTGCTGTACAGATGAAGATTGGATCATCCTTGAACTCAAGTTCTAAAGTGAGCCGTAGACAGGTGTCTCCGAGAATAGAGGATAGGACTGCATCGTCCCTGGACCTTGGTTCAAAATGCACGTGATTGGATTAATCATCCTTAGATAGTAAATCCAGGAAGGATAGTCTTAAATGTGATTGTGGTTGGATTAATCATCCTTAGACAGTAAATCCAGGAAGGATAGTCTTAAATGTGATTGTGATTGGATTAATCATCCTTAGACAATAAATCCAGGAAGGATAGTCTTAAATGTGATTGTGGTTGGATTAATCATCCTTAGATAGTAAATCCAGGAAGGATAGTCTTAAATGTGATTGTGGTTGGATTAATCATCCTTAGACAGTAAATCCAGGAAGGATAGTCTTAAATGTGATTGTGGTTGGATTAATCATCCTTAGACAGTAAATCCAGGAAGGATAGTCTTAAATGTGATTGTGGTTGGATTAATCATCCTTAGACAGTAAATCCAGGAAGGATAGTCTTAAATGTGATTGTGGTTGGATTAATCATCCTTAGACAGTAAATCCAGGAAGGATAGTCTTAAATGTGATTGTGGTAGGATTAATCATCCTTAGACAGTAAATCCAGGAAGGATAGTCTTAAATGTGATTGTGGTAGGATTAATCATCCTTAGACAGTAAATCCAGTAATTTCGAAAGGAAGGATAGTCTTAAATATGATTGTGGTTGGACTAATCATCCTTAGACAGTAAATCCAGTAATTCCGAAAGGAAGGATAGTCTTAAATATGATTGTGATGAGATTGATCCAGTAATTCCGAAAGGAAGGATCATGTATATAGATGACGATGCTGATGATCGTGTGATGACGATGCTGCTGATCGTGTGATGGCGATGCTGCTGATCGTGTGATGACGATGCTGCTGATCGTGTGATGACGATGCTGATGATCGTGTGATGACGATGCTGATGATCGTGTGATGACGATGCTGATGATCGTGTGATGACGATGATGCTGATCGTGATGGTCTAGATGACGATGTTGATGATCGTGAGGATCCAGACGTTGATGTTGCTATAGTTGTTTGAGTGCTGCAGAAGATAAAGACTCAGTACTGAAGATGTTGATGTTCCAGTAATTGGTTGAGTTACTGACGATGTTAAGAAAGCTTCCAATGATTTATATATGTATCATGTATGATGTATGACTCGTTGCTCCTGCAGATGTTGTTATAATATCCTTCTCGTTAAGGGGGAGTGTTGAATATTGTAACTTCTAAGAATATTATATTTGTATATTATTTATTCCGGAGATGTTCCATACCTCCGATGTGATTATACTATGAATCCGGAGATGTTTATTCCTCCGAATTGGTTGTGGTAACTAGGGTTATTAGACCCACCATGTGGTGGTCGGCCCAGTCAGTTATAATAGGGTATTTAACCTAATGGTTAAATACGAGCCTACATGTACTTGTGTAAAATACATGTCAGTGTAGTGTATAAATAGAGGAGGTTTGTTCCTCATTTGACACACACACACACACTTGAGAGAGGTGCACTTGTGGAGGAGAGGTCTGCTATGGTGGAGAAGGAGATCATGTCTTTGGTTTGCATCTTTGTATATTGCTGGTCATCTATATTGAGGAAGCTTTACTGGGTTTTCTACCCCATGAGGGTTTCCCAGGATAAATCTGTGTCTCTTGTGTTTATGCTATGCTTGTTGTTTCTTCAGTGATCCTGTATATGCTATTATTGTGAAATGGAATGTAATGCTGCTATTTTCTATCTTAGCATATTAAATTTTAACAGGAGTCCTAAGCAAGGTTGGGGAGGATGAAATGGCATCATAGGAATCTTATCCAAGGTGTGGAAAGGTTCATTAAACATCAAGAAGATTAGTGGAATATTTTGAGCAAGTAATAATTTCCTAGTAATTAATTGCTCATGATGCTCATCAAATGTTGGGCCAAGTCTATAGCCCATCCAGTCCCTATGGGTATAGGAGAAGAAAACATTAATTGGTGGGATTAATTTCAAACAAGGAATTAGTAGCTAGGAAATTTAATATTTATAATGTTTGTGATGATCCATAATTATTTTTATTTTCATGAATAAGGTAATGTTTGGATAAGTGTTAGTGATTATGTGGCTAGGAGGGAGCATAGGAGATAAGATTTTGACCATAAGAATCTTTCCAAAGAAGGAATTTAGAAGAAAGTAGTCAAGGCTAAAAAGCAATGAAAATGAAGGAAACTAGATAAAGGCAAGGAAAAGCTGGCAGAAGGAAGAAGAAAAAAAAAGCAGTGCAAAGCAGAAAAGCAGTGGAAAAGAAGAAAAAGCAACAAAAGTAGGGGAAAAACATAATAAAGTAGTAAAAGAAAGAAAATAAGATAAGGAAAAAGGAAAAGCAGGATAAATTAGTTACGCAGTAAATCAGGATAAAGCGGTTAAAGTAGAAAGCAAAAAAGAAAAGCTTCTAAAATAAGCAAGTCCTTAACTTGTTCATAAAGGCGCATTGGGCTAGGTAGCTTGCACAAGAAGGTATAGAGATATTTCCTAATGTTTGAAGATAAGATAAATTGGAAAAATCAGGAAAGAAGGAAAAAGGATCAAGGAAAGCAACAAAGAATAAATTTAGCCAAAGAAGCCCCACTCATCACTAAATTCAAATTACATAGATGGAAAGTCCTAGAAAGCAAGAAGATAAGCTCAATTATGAAATAGAAGCTTATAAAAGGAGGATTACAATTCCATTTCACATATTTTGGCTAATTATGTTTTGGTGTTGATAGCTCTTGAGCTCTCAATTCGACTTGGGAGATGTACCCCTAGCCACAGTTGGAAGATGTGCCCCTGCTGCTTCAACTAGATCACTCTTCAGTTAGATATTTGGATGATGGTATCCAAACATTATCATTGATTTTATTGCAGTTTTTGAAGCTAATTCAATTCTGGTTTGAAATACAAAGAAGGTGATTTGAAGTCTGTGATCTAAATTCTCAAGTATTCCAATTTTTTTCAATGGAAATTGATTGTATTGAAATATGTCAAGTCTTGAGATTATTCTGAGAATCCTCTTGGATCACATTTGATGCATTTAATGTTATATTAATCCTTTGATATCATTCATGAACTTTTATAATTCTGAATTCTGAATTATTATGAGTTTTCTTCAACCCTTCTAGATTTGCATAGATTTTGACTAGTTTCTAGTATTGCTTCAGTTTACCATCTTCTGTTGAATGGATTTTGATTCTGTCAGTTCCTAATTTAAACTAAGATATTAATGAACACATTCCATGTCTTATTTTTCCAATTTGATGGTTCCTTATGATGTTTGGTAGATCCTGAATATTAACTACTTGTGTAGTCCCAGTGTTACAATATCTTCTCCATGATACCAAATTTCACCAAACCAAGTATGAACTGTATTTTTTAGGTCAAATAGAAGGATTGGGACTTAGACACAATCCATCCACTTCCATCAAGCACCAGAAGCCGTTGAATCTCCACAGACGTCCTTGGGTACATTGCATTGATAGCCTTGGTTATGCCAAGGAAATATTCCTAGGTGTGTTGAGCATCAAAGAAAGTGTTGATGTTGAAGTAGGGAGCTTGTATAGGATTCTTATACTATCATAAACCTTCAAATTAACATTTTCCAAGTCTTCGAATGGTTTTGGGGTCCAGTTTAAGTGTTTGTACAAGTTGTCTTCAAAATTGGTCATTGTCTTTCCTTCAATTTTCTTCCTAGTGTGCCTTACATCTAGAAAGGTACATTACAGTGGTATCAGAGCACTTTCCTTTACTCCAGTGGAAAGTAAGCTCTCAATTTGAATAATTTGTGGCCATGATACTCACACATGATTTGGTTAATCTTTGTAGCAAGGCCAAGCTTCTTTAATTTATTGAATAAGACACCATCATGTCTTTCCTTGTTTTTTTATGGGAGGAATAGATATGATATGATCAAATCTATGAAAATTTTTAATGACTACATGGATTTGAGATTTGATTGTAGAAAGGAATTTCCCTTCATAGAGTACTGTGTTTGGCAAGACAATCTTGAATTAAGAAGGTTTGCTCAAAATTTGAATTCTCTCAAGAAGAACAAACCATCTATATATAAGAGATTCATGAGACAATTTACAACCAGTGGTACCAAAAAATATTGTGAAGAATATATTTCAAGGAAGAGGGAAACTACAATCATAGAACATCCTTCAAATCAGCCTACTCATAATGCAAATCCTCATACTACACAAGATGGAGAGGCTTCAAGCTTCATGATGGTGGATAGACAGGAAGCATATTCACTTGAGCATGAAGAAGGCTATAATCAGTCATCTTGTGCCCAAGAAGAAGCCATACCACCGGCACAAGAAGCCATACCACCATTTTTTATCCTATTAGGCCAACCAAAGGACGTCGAACCTTATGAAGCTACTTTGAATCTTACAGTGGACTCAAAAGAGGAAGAGAATTGTTGTTCTTCTAATCATTGCATGGTATTATCAGATCTAGAGGAAGAGAGTTTCCTCAGTGAGTTTCCTCATTTGGAAAACCGGGAGAAGTCCGAATGCACACAAGATGAGGAGAAATAACCTCATATGATGATGGGGTATGAAGAGGAAAAAGATGAAGGATATTTCAAAGATGAAGATTGGATGACCTATGGATCATATTTGGAGGAGGAAGGTAAACTTAATGAGGAGATGAGAATGTCACATTTTCCATCTTGCATGGAGCATGATAATGAACACATGGAAAAATGCATTCCTTGGGAGAAGGAGGAGTTTCTTAAGTTGATGGAGCATGAATATATGCATGTGCATGAATGATATTCATAGTTTCTTGTGTATGAGGAGATGGATGATGTGGAGGATGTCGACCAAGAACTTGTCTTGATTCCAAAGGAGTAAATACCATTAAAATATACAAGCAAAGCAACTTGTTTGTAAAAGGACTGGATATATATAAGTACATAGTGGAGATGGATATCCAAGGGTGCACTAGATTTGCATACTTTGGAAGAAGGAAAATTTGCATGTCTCTCAAAGAGCCACCTAGTGAACAAGGAAATACACATGCATGGCATATGCATGAGGAGCATTCATATTTGCAAATGAAGAGGGTAGATGCATGCATGATTATTGGATTTGCCAACAATGAAGTATTTCCATTCACCATTTTGGTGGGTGTATCTTGTAGAAAGTTTGGAGTTCAATGGATGATATCCATTGGAGAGCCTATTTTGTACTACCAAGTTTCTAACTTGAGATATTTTAGGAGGTATGAGTACATTGAGATGGTTGAAAATTGTATCATGGCCATTCAAGGAACATCCATGAACATGTCTTATCATTTTGGATACATTGTAGGTTTTCTAGGAATGTATGAGAAGGGATTGGAAGGTCTCGCATAGGGTATACCACCTGAAAAGGTGAAGAAGCACAAGGCTGAATTGAAGAGGGATGTACAATCCATCAATATCTTTCATTACAAACATTTGAAAAGTTTCAATGAGGGAAGGGGAAGGAAAATCAGCAGTTCCTTTGACTAGGGACACTTCAAACCAAGTCCTCTTGCATTTCGTATGGGCCTAGTGAAGATGAAGATCGGAATAGAGTGCATGTGCATAAGGAACAAAGTCCTTAAGAAAGATAACAATGAGGCTAAATACCCCACTCCAAGGATTGTTGCAATGATTGAGAAGTTTCATGTAGAAATATTTCCCCTAAGGAATACTTTCATCATCAAATTAGGAGGAAGGAATAATACATGTGGAAGCTAGTCTTCAAGTACCATTGTCAGCACATTGAGTTTCTAGTCATTCTCATTGTCTTGAATCATACACCCACTACATTTCAACCTTGCACGTATTGTTTGACGGACAATCCACCCGAGTGGACGCGAGCCATATCTACCTAGCTCAATGTGATTCTAGAACAAATAAAACAGACTATAAACCACTTTCCTAGATCTAGTTAAGGATCAATTTATTAGATGTCTTACCTTAAGTTTGTAGTCCCTTTTCTTGGATGTTGTTCCATGCCTCGCAGTCGTCAAATCTAAGCTGCAAGACCTGCCAAGATACATAAAACAAGACAAACAAGTAAAAGCATCTAAACATAACAGATCTAAGTAAACAATTAAGCAGGTAAACTACACAATATCATCAATACAACAATATTGGTGGAAAGCGTTTATATTAATGTAAAAAGTAGGGAATGTACATAGAAGAGAACGACTACAACCAGAGATTAACGAAGTAACCCTTCTCGATCCAAGCCAATGCCATATCCTCCCAAGGAAGTGTGAGTCTCTCAATGGATGAGTTGAGATATCTCTAAGATGATTTCACCATCATGTAGACACTATAGACTTCCTCCCTTTGGAATGGGAGTGAGATTCACTTATATAGGAATTAGTGGATAGGGTATGGATAGGGTAGGTTGAGATATGGTAGGAGAGAGATAGGGGATCCTTCCAAGAGGTTAGGAACTGAGTGCCAGCTCTCCCAAGAGGTCAGGGATAAGGATCCATGTCAAATTTCTTTGAGAATGGGCTCGAAGGAGCTATTTTTGTCTATTAACTGACATTGTCGCACCCTGCAAGAAAGCAAGATGCGATGTCGTAGGTTGCATGAGTGAAGCCTGCGATGACCCCTCAAAACCTAGTGTAAATGAGTTCACATCTCTTCCAGGTTAATGATTTAGCCAAGGAAACTTTAGGGATGTATACATTGAATCTCATGATGGTAATATTTTAGGTGTAACAGAATGCCCCCCAAAGCATGAAGCTGTTGAAAATTGGACAGGTCAAATGCTTTGACATAAGGAATGGTAATGGCTTGCCGGACAAAGGACGTTGCTGCAGTACAACTAAATCTGATTACACAGTCTTATATGATGTACAACATGGCTTCCGACCAATACAATGTAGATCCATGGTAGTAATGACCGATTGAACACAATCATGTCTACTAGACATAAGCGTAGATCCATGATGAGATGATAAACACAGCCACGACCAATACAAATGTGGATCCGTGTGATATGACTCAATACAAACTCCATCACAACCTGGGTAAAATATGAATTCCCAGGGTCTTCAAGCTGAACCCACAATGATACGAATCTATCCATGTGATTACAAATGTCTTGACGTCGAACATGGTAGAAACCACTTGATTACCAGTCATTGATGTATACCGTTAACAAGCGTGAGGGAAATCACCATTGATGTCAATGATTCCCAAGGTATCACAATACATATCATCAAGAGTGAATAAATGAGTTGAATTCGAACGTGAGATGAAATATTTGAATCAAGATTCAATGATGTAAAATCATGTTGAAAGCGAGGTAACCTTCCATTGAGGCATGCAGGGCTAGGGTACTTGGTTGGTTTCTAGATTCAATCCTTGGATGATGATTTGAGGTTGACAAGGATGAATCCATCGAATGAGGGCCATGATGAATCCCCCATCATCGACACGAAACACGACAAAGGATGTGTAGAGAAGATCAGATGGTACAGTAACATGAAAGACTCACTCAGATTAGACCAACATGATGGAAGGTGTATTGACTGCAGATAATGAGTAGTGATAATATTCTTGAACATGGGTGTGGCATTCCTTGGCAGTATTGACTTGACGATTTATGGTATTGACTCCTAATGCAACTGATGATGGAAGCATTCTTTGAATGACTCAAAGGAGTAACAAGACTCAGGAAGTGGGTGAAACACAAGGACAAACGGATGATCCAAGCGCAGTATGCAAATGCAAATGAGTTCCATGTCCAAGAAATGACTAGGTTCTACCACTGATAAAGGGTGTAACATAAAAGCTTTCCTTTTTCCCCATCGTGAATGATGAGTGCCTCATGTGTTTTTTACGAGCTTGATGAGGGTAACCAGATGCTCGGTATAGCTCATCTCACAGATGAGTCCAATCCCAAATATTTTCCGAACCTGGGATAGGAGGGGTTCATCCCATAGCGGGCCCTTCAATGTGAAAGTTTAACGAGTCCATAGAAGGTAAACTCGGTTGTCATTTCATGTTTAGAGAGTCTGAAAAGAACTAAAGAAGACTCCAACAATCCTTTTTCGTAAAGTTACCCTCATCGCTCAAAAAAGGGTAAAACAACGCGAGAGAGGACTCTTCCAGTCATGATTGGCTGGAGTATACCTTTTTCGTAAGTAGTGCCTTCTCGTCCAAAAATGGGGTAAATTATCACCGAGAAGACGACCATTCAAATTCTTTAACAAGCGTGAACATGACAAGTTCGCTTGGCAATCTTTTTGTATTTCGAGAGCCTGAAAAGAGCTTAAAGATAGACTCCAGGGGGTTCCTTTTCCGTAGGAGTTTAATGAGCTTGGAAAAGTGATAAATCGTAACTCGATAACTTATTCTCATGGTTTTAAGAGCATGAGAAAGAACAAAGAGTAAGCTCATCATCATAAAATAATTACAATCTAATGGATATAAAATAATGACAAAACATTCAAGGGGTTGTTCATACCTGAGATGACCGTTATAATGCGAGAATGGCGCACAAAGACCACTTAACAACTCCTGCACCCTTGAAAACTAGGTCAAAAAGTCAACCAGGTATTCAAATGTCATAAAAATAATCGAAACTATAGAAAATGAGCTAAAAAGCATTAAATATTTGAAAACAAATATGCTTTTTGTTTATAAATAGAAACAAAAAACCAAATATAGTCACCATTGTTCATTTTCCAAATTTGGGAGAAGAAGTGTCATTTGGAGCCAAAAATTCACTTGTCGATTCCGGGAGCTACGAGCAACCATTCCACCAACCATCTCGAGCAGACAACCCTAAACTTCATCCCGCATAATTGAAGTGGTTTACATTTTTTATTTTGGTTCATTTTTTGGGTTTTTTGGTCGATTTGTGGAGAGCTATTGCTTCCTTGGGTCATCGCAGGTCGCCCTTTCGAGATCTACGATGAAACCGGGTCATTGTAAATCCCACAAAAGTGGATTGCGACGATGTCACACTGTCAGAATTGACGGGGTGCGATGGCGGAAACGTCCAAACCAACCATCAAAATCAGCACAAAAAATGACCTTTTAGTGGTTGAAGTGAGTACTAATGATGTTAAAATGCTCCTTGTGGCAGGTTAACAGCAACCAATCATGGTCTTGGAGTGGCGTGAGCGAGAACACGATGTAGATGACGTGCAAGCTGCAAGTGACCCATTGTGTGTAGAAGCACTAAGGAACTGTGGTCTCCTCAAGTTCTTCCTGATCCAGGGCATGAGGGCCCAAATCTCATTGCTGACACATATGCTGCGATGTTGGGACGTGGCTCAACAATATTTTGTGATCGGTGAGCATATACTTACTATGGATGTCGAGGACATCTACTTTTTGACTAGATTGTCCTGGAGGGGGGACAACGTAGCTCTTACCGAATCACGGGGAAGCGATCGGACCGTGGGTGACATGATCGTACAGCATTGTACTCCTCACACCCGTGCTTCTAGTGGGAATATTCCCATCAAAGAAGTACGGGAATATCAGCTACGTGCCATACTATTTACCATCAGGAGGATAGCAGGGCGTCAAGCTCCTCACTTAGCTACCAGGTCTCAAATTTTATACGTGGAGGACTGCATGTCTCCAAAGATCTTCAACTGGTGCGAGTGACTCCTCGTGAACATTCGAGCTGAGGTGACCACGCGTCGGCAGGGAGAGCTCAAACAGTTCAGATATGGGTCGATAGTGATCTCGTTTCTATTGCAACGGGTTCCCCTCTTGATCCCGTAGGTACCGTTGGATGACAGGGATCCTAGGGATCCTCCATGGCTAGATGGACAGAGGTGATGGCTCATCATGGTGGGGGCCCTATCATCGGATATGGTACTGATTTCTTCACCTGGATAGAGGGTCAGTTTCTCATGGTGGAGGACTACCCGTACAGTGGTACGGATTACAGAGATGACCCAGACTTGGTACTACCCGAGGGAGCAGTATGGGGAGACATAGGTAAGAACAAAAACCCTTGTACTTTTTAGTTTTGTATATTTATGATTTTTTTTGTTATAGCACTGACGAGTTAACAACATGTGTGTGCAAATGTGGGCCCCGTACGACCAGTGGGGATCTCTCTTCTTGCTAGGAGAGAGAGAGGAGAGGGAGCAGTCATGGCTCTAGCCGCACATGCTTCCATCGTGGAGATGGAGGACATATACGCGAAACTGACTGGGTTGACATTAGACGTTCTAGAGCCGATGGTGGATGAGTTACCATGGCCCATGCAGGGGTATATGGTGGGAGCGTCTGAGCGCTTCAATGCACTGCTTCACAAGGTTGCGAGAGCAGTTGACTGTTTCCATACTCAACAGGATAGAGCTGCTGGACCTAGTGGTGTACAGGCCAGGCATTAGGCCTTATGTTGTTATCATGTATGTAGTGAGAGCTTAGAGGCCTCAGATTTTTTACTACTGAAAGCTACGAGGCTTCAGATTTTGTATAGACTCATTGAAAGCCGTCGTGCTTCAGATTTTGTACCAGCACTACTTTTATGATGATATATATATATATACAAACATTCTAGTTGTTTTATACATTATGTGTTTTAAAATAGATGAATGGTGTGGTCTCCTTTATGTGTTTTCTTATATAATGAGTTATTTACATGTTATGTCTACTTTTAACAATTCATGAATATGCTTATCTGTGTGCAATGTACCAATCTAAGATGAAGTTGGCCATAGAGTCGGCAACTATGTTCATGTCTCGTAAAATGTGCAGGTACTAAATGGACTTAAAGGACCTTTTCAGAAGACAAACTTGTCTATAAATACAGAGTAAAGTAGGATCGTGTATGGTGTAGACTCGGTTAAGATGAGAGACCACTAGTTGAGAATCCAAGTGGATGACAACATGGTCCATACCCAAAGAAATAGCATCAATTAGGGTTCCAATGACTACTTGATATTCTACAGCATTGTTGGTCATGAAACCTAAACACATTCCCCCTGAGCTGATGAGCTCGCCAGTAGGTGAATAAAGTACCCAGGCTGCCGAAGCAAGGTTGCGGGTATGTCGGCTGGCGCCATCCACGAATCCCTAGCAAGTTTCCATCTGCACACGCAGACAGATCATGGTATAAGAAACGAAACAAGACCTAAACACGCAAAAATCAAAACGTCACACCACACAAAAACACACACACGCCATGTACAATATATACAAAAGTACTTATGCATGAAAGACTCAGGAATAGTACCTCTTTAGGTAGAGCCCATTGTGGGGCTCACCCAAAGATATCCCGTCGTAGTCTTCAAGCTCCTAAGCTCCCTTCTCTAAGACGCGTTTCACTATGTAAGGTCCATGCCACATGGACTCAAAATTTCCTGCCCCCATCTTATCATGTTTATGGTCATATGTAAGGACCAGATCTCCTTCGCTATAGGCGCGAGGTTCTACCAACTCGTCGTACTGCGATTTGATGCGTCTCTTGTGAGCCTCGTTGGTAAGAGCTGCATCTCGGTGAGTCTCATCGAGCTTAGCTAGGTAGAGGAAGTGTTCTTCCTTGAGAGTAGTGTTGGGGAGAAGTTCGATGGCAAGCTTGAGAAACGGAATCTCACACTCAATAGGAAGGACCACCTCCAATCCATACACTAGTTGGAAGGGAGTAAATCCAGTGGCAGTTTTAATGGAATTTCAATATGCCCATAGTGCAGAGAAGAGCATGTTATGCCAATAGGCCTTGTGCATACCCACCATATGTTGGACCATAGTTTTCAAGACCTTGTTAATGGCCTCGACCTGTCCGTTTGACTGTGGGTAGTATGGTGCTGATTTTTCATGGAGAAAACCCTATCTATCGCTCAACTCGTCAACCATGTGGTTCATAAAGTGAGAACCATGGTCGGTAACTATCGCTTGAGGAACCCCAAACCGCGCTATTACATGATTAAACATGAAGAGTGCGGTGATCTTGTCATCGTTCGTGTATGTAGGCATTTCCTCGGCCCACTTTGTAAAGTAGTCCACAGCTACAATGATGTAACTATGCCCCCCGGCCTAGGTAGGCTTACAACGCATGAAGTCAATGCCCCATTTAGCGAAGGGGCCAATGGCAATAACCGGGTGTAACAGGGCGGGATGGGTGGGATTTTTCATATGAAAATGTTGACATGGAGGACATTTTTTTATGGCCTCGATACAATCTTTGAAGATAGACGGCCAATAATATCCTACGCGTAGAATATTCTGGGTTGTATCCATCCCAGAGAGATGACCGCCATAAGGCCCATCATGACAGTCATTTAGGACGTGTTCAGCCTCATCATGAGTCAGACAACGTCGAAGAATAGAATCGATACCACGTCGATACAAAGTGTCACTGATAATTAGATAATAGTTCGCATGGTGGTGTATTCGATGACGGTCATCACGAGACAGTTAAGGGATGAAACGTTGGGTTTGAAGATACAATGTGATATCTCCATACCAAAGATCAGACGTACTGATAAGAAACAACGACTCATCCAGAAAAGAGTCATTGGGATCATATTCTACATCGATACGGGGAAGGTCGCAGATGAGCTTAGCAAACACCAAAGACTTTTTAGACTTGGCTTTTTCGAAAATAAGATCAAATTCTTGCAGTATCATGATCTAGCGTGAATACTTTCCCCCAAGCAGCTGACGAGTCAAAATGTGATACATGGGGTTCGAATCAGCGATGATGGTGGTGGTGCGTAGCAAAATGTAATGTCGAAACTTCTGCATGATGATGAATGTCGTGAGAGCGAGCTTCTCAACATGTGAATAGTGAGTTTCGGTGTCAATAATACCTTTACTGGCATAGTATATCACATGTTCTTGGGCATTCTGGTCTTCCTGTACCAAAACCATGGCGATAGTGATGTTGGAAGTAGCGAGGTATAGAATTTAATCTCGATAGTAATTCAGCGGTTGGAGCACAAGGGAAAGCATGATCATGTTTCAAACTATCAAAATATTGTTGAGCTTGATCATCCCAAAAGAACAGGACGTATTTTTTCATCAATCTCATGTAACCCTGCGTCTTTTGCAAGAAATTACAAATGAAGTGCCTTAAATAAGTTGTTCTTCCTTGTAGACTTTGAAGTTCCATAATATTAGTTGGAGGTGGAAGAGCAATGATGGCTTCCACCTTCAAGGGATCAATTCAAATCACATCTTTCGAGACCATAAACCCTAAGAGGCATCCAGACTCGACACAAAAGATACACTTATGAGGATTCAGACGAATATTGTACCGTCTACATCTGAGGAAAAAAGCCATTAGATGATCTATGTGGAACTCACGCTGCTTTGAGTGGGCAAGGAGGTCATCCAAGTAGGGTTCCACAAAGTCCTTCACATCATGGAAGGCGTACGACATGGCCCGCTGGAATGTAGCACCAGCATTTTTAAGACCAAATGAAAGTTTACAATACGCAAACGTTCCCCAAGGGAAGATGAATGCAGTCTTGTGTTGGTCGGTGGGGTGGATCTCAATCTGGCTGTATTTGGAAAAGCCATCCATGAATAAAAAAATGACACTTCCAACACAATTGTCGATAATCTGGTCAATAAAGGGAGTCGGGTAGTTGTCCTTAGGACAAGCTTCATTGAGATCCCGATAATTGACACAAACATGAATGGTACCCTGTTTTTTAGTAACAGGGACAACGCTTGAGACCCATTCTGCCAATCGGACAAGATAGATGAAGCCGGCCTTCAAGAGTTTCTCTATTTCTACCTTAATTGTCGCAGTCTTCCGAGGGTGTACCGATTGCAACTTTTGGCGGATAGGTTTGACGTCGGGATAGGTTTTAATCTCATGTAAAACAATGGTGGGGTCTATCCCAAAAATATCCTCATAGGCCCAAGCGAATATGTCTCATAATCGCTTGAATAAGGCCGTACAAGCAATGAATTCTTCAGGGGAACACTTTTGGCCTAAATGAATGTGTTCCACTACACCAGGAGTAACCGAAATGTCTATCGAAGTAGTGGGTTCAATGTTGGTTAAGTTTCCTTCGGAGTCCGTTTGACACGTAAGTATCGATGGCTGAGACCCAGAGTAGACATCCAATGTAAAGATGGTGCTAATTCTATTCTCCACGGTATCCAAAAAGGGAAGGAAATACGAATGATGATGGAGGTATTCCCACAAAGGATCATCTGCACTCATGACTTCCATAATGGACTCATCAGAATGAAAATTCCGTAGCAGAGGATTGGATGATGTCCGTTGTAGAGAACAGGAGGTGGAGGCCATAGTTAAGTGGTCCTCTGGTGCTGACTGGATAGCCTCGTACATGAGTTCAGCGGGTGACAAAGGCATAAAATATCCAATCAGGTGTGTGGTGGCTTCATCAGGTACAAGCCATGAATCAGTGGAGTTAGGGATAGATGAAATCTACGAGGAGATCATGTTCACCATGGAAACATGGTTTGGGGGATCCGAACTAGGCAAGACACCCATAAGGGATGAATCCTTAAGGAGGCCAACCCCCCATGCTCTCATACTGATGCGAAGATTGTCCAAATGAAGGAACGTTATCGCCCGGGTGAGTAGCAGTTTCAAGTGTGCAGAAATCCAGTTGGTCGACTGTGACAATTCGGCCTTGATGGGGGAATTGTACTATGCAGAAGACAGATGATGCGATCGCAGTCATGGTGTAAAACCAATTACAACCAAGCAGAATGTTGTAAACTAACGGGGTAGCGACCACTTCCACATTAAGGGTTGCGGTCTTTCCCCCCAGCTCGACTGGTAAATCTTGTAACATCCCATGAGGTTGAAAGCCACGTCCATCAAAGGCTCTCAAAGTGGTAGGATAATGGTTCAACTCAGGAGAGCCAATGGCTCTCCAACATGCGATCGACATGACTGACGTAGAGGATCCTTCATCCAAAACGGTACGATGGATTATCTTCCCAGCAATGTTTGTGGAAACTTGAAATGCCAATTGATGGGAGAGCCTCGATTTCAAGTACTCCAGCCAGAACATGATGGTATTCGAAGAATCTGGGTCAGCTGCACCGATGGAAGTGACGAGAGTCTTGCGCTGATTGGAATAGTTTTGCAAGACTTCGAGCATCGACATAGCACAAGGAGCTTGTGCTAGGTCCTCTACAATGTTGTATTTTTTAGCAACCCAAGCATTAGGATTGAAAACCGATTTTCTAATCGTGCTCTTGGGTGGACGCAACACTGACTCGAAAGAGGGCTTCTCAATGGTGAGAGGAGCAGTCGGTACAGTGACAATAGGCATCGAAGTGGAATATTTTTCAGTATTACTTCCAACAAGTTCCTTTTCCAAAACAGAGTCATACGAACGAGAACGGGTGTTCAAGTTGATGGTCTCATTACGCACCATGAGAAGATGTGTGTGTTGATGTATATGTAACTTCGGAATGTATTTCATATATGTTGTATGTACTCCTATAGAGATGGTATTATTCCTCTATACGAAAGTGTCGTCATTTATATTGTAAGTGTCGTAACTTATACTTGATGGGTTATTAGACCACCTTGTTGGGGTCGGCCCTGTATAAGTCATGTGGGTCGAAGGGTTATTAGACCACCCTATTGGGGGTCGGCCATGTGGGTCAAAGGGTTATTAGACCACCCTATTGGGGGTCGGCCCAGTCAGCATTATGTTATGTGGTTAAGTTCGAGCCTACATGAGTTAGGTAAAAAGGCAAGTCAAGTCAAGTATAAATAGAGTGCGGGAGGCACTCTATTTGCTCACTCACTTCTCATTCATGCACTCAAGGAGGAGTGGCGCACTTATGGAGGAGGAGGATCTGCTGCTAGGTTATATCTCTCATGGTTGGTTGTATCATTGCTCTATCTATCTCTGAGGAAGTTATTGGGGTTTTTCACCTTTATGGTTTTCCCCAAGTAAATCTTTGTGTCTCTTGTGTGCTTGCATTATTGTCTCCATGATTGATATGCTGTATATATGTTGTACATGTTGTTCTCTCAGTTAAGATCCTAGATCAGATTGAATTAAATTCTGAAAATTTAACATGGTATCAGAGCTAGCCTGAAAGAAGGCATGATATGGCATGTATGACACTTGTTGCACTTACGATGCTAGGGCTTGATATAGAAAAAACCAGTCATCGTAGCACTTTCGCTATATATCCATTTTGGAGAATTTTTCGGATCTGAAATTGTTACAGGCCGAAGCTAAGATCCCCATGTACCTTGTGTCCAAAGGAAAACCTCTAATTCGTTGTACTTTGTGATTTATGATCTGTACAATATAGGGTTTCTGCCTCTTCCAGATCTGAGTCAAAATCAGGTGACCTTGGGAAAAAGGTCATAAATTGGGCTAGGAAGATCCAAATGAAATTTCATGAAAAGTGAAAGGTATTAAACAGACTGTACTATCTCAGGAAACTTTTTCAAAGGCCGAAGTTGAACCAGTGACAAGTGGCACGCAGTACTAGTTTGCTCTCCTGTATTATCCCATAAACAGGTCATGTTGCGACACTTGGCATAACTCTCTCTCAGAGAGTCCAATTGAGGTCAGACCTGTCAGGATGGAAATATAACAAGCCGAGCTATCTCAGGAAATGTTTTCAGAGGTCGAAGTTCAAACAGTGACACGTGGAAATCCGTACAAGTTCGCTCTCCTATTTTATCCCAAAACAGGTCACGTTGCGACATTTGACATAACTCTCTCTCAGAGAATCCAATTGAGTTCAGACCTATCAGGATGAAAAGATAACAGGTCAGGCTATCTCAGAAAACGTTTTCAGACCATGTGGATCGAAAAGTTTGGAGGTACACCAGAAACAATCAGGTACATATTTATATCAAAACAGAATTATTTTTGAGTACCTTCATTCATGGCTTCCGGAATTTAGGGCTTCGGAAGAAGTTGGAATTTTTGTAATCGGAGACCACGGCTAGATGAAACTCATCAAAATAGAAATTTAGATACCAAGATCAGAATTTTTGGTTGGGCAGAAGGCCGGGCTTGATCAAACCCTAGTTTGGGACTTTGATCAGAAAAGTGGAAAATTAGGGCTTTTGTAAAAATGGGAATTTTTGAAATCTGTGACCATGGCTGGAAGCTCCTCAGAAAAATAGAAGCTTAGAGATTTGGATCAAACCTTTTGATTGGGAAAAAGAGTGGGCTTCATCAAATCCCAGTTCAGGGTCACATCTAGTGAATCCGGAAGTCTCAAAGGCAAAATTGAGGAGTGAAACTTTGCAGTTTTCAAATTCTTAATATACCAGTTTGATCAGCTCATCAAGGCGCATATTTCTATCTTTTCGGAAGTTTGAAATTCAAAGTTTGAATTTTTGGGGTTTCTCTGACAAACCCATATCCAACTCCAGGTCCAGTTCTTGCAAATCAAGTGGATAAGGTCAATCCTAGAAGAAGATGGATTGGTCACCTACATAAGTGAAGGAGTTCCTGTTTCAGAGGGAGATGAGGCTAAGGCTTTACAATAAGGAGATTACAAGCGATCTCGACAGGTATGACTCATCGAGGTATGTTTTGAGATTTGTTCATGATTAAGTTTATGGTATGTTTGTCTTCATGTTATTACGGTCAGTACAATCTTGATTTTAGATTTATCACCTTAACAAAATTATGAATGCATGATAGAAGATATTCATTGGTTAGGGTGTTGACACTTATGATTGTACTAATGCATTATGGTGTTGTATGAGGTTTATGTTGTCTACTAACATGAAAGGTACACCAAGAAAGACAAATCATGTTCCAGTTCAAGAACATATGATCATGATGACATGAGGATAAAGACTCATCCATTGTCATGGATCTCATAAAAGATCCATTTACGAGGTATGTATAACTTGGTTTTATAATGGCTAACCTATGAGATATATAGGTTACTAGCACAAGTCATTGAAGAAGAACAAGAAGACATCATGTGAGTATGTTAGACATAACTAACTAGCATGCTAATCCAGGTATGTTTTTCCTATATCAAGATAGAATCCTACCTTGGGTTAGGATCTTATACTGTTGTTGATAATGATTATTCATGAAGTCTTAGGTTTGAATAATCACAGGTTTTATGCATATTATATCTCTTATCTTAATTGATGATTCAACTAACCCGAAGAGTCATAGGGTTGAGTAATTATAGGTTTAGATATGTTATGTTTCTTATGATTTGACTAACCATAAGAATCCTACATAAACCTTGAATAATAATGCTTACTATTTTTGTTTGAAATGATCATGACTATACATGCTTGAGATTATTGTGTTTTAATAGTATACTAATGAATGTATGATTTTATATTAGACCTAGAGGATAACACAATGATGATACTAACAAGCATGCATAGGGACCAAGGATGAATATGAGTTCAAGAACAGGTAATCCAGGAAGCAAAGATCAAGAGGGAGCACACTCCAGTTGTTCCTGCAAGAAAGCAAAGGAACACACTTCAGTAGTTTCTACAAGAATGCAGATATTCAGAGGGAGTTGACCATCTTTCCACAACAGAAAGGTGTAGAAGAAGCTACTTCAGATTAGGACTCTAGAAGCTCCTGTAAGGAAGCAAAGACTCAAAGGGAGTCCACCCAATGAACAAACAAAGATAAGTATTTTAATTTCTTGCATATTTGTCTGTTTAAATAAAATTGTTCAATGATGTATATGCTCATGTTCCTAGACTTAGGATATGTATTGTGCATATTAGAATAGTTGCATTGATGAACAATATACTACTAATATACATGGGTAAGTGGCCTATGGCACTGTACAACATTCCATTGCTACTTATCTAGAATGAAACCTCTTTGCTGACATGTTGGGAGTTGTGCACACTCTTAACAATGTTCTGGTAGAGATTGGAAGGCATCTAGAAAGTTACGGGATATGGATAAATGTTGTATTGAAGCATTGGCTAAGATAATTGCATGACTGTATGACATATTTCTTTATGTGTAAGAATTTGTTCTGAAAATTATGAGATGTTTCTAATCATGCAATTTAACCTGTTTTGTAGGAAAGACCGTATATCTTCACCTACAAAAGGACTACAACATTTGTTCCAGCAACAAAGATATCTATTGAAGATATTGAATTTTCCAGGATCTGGGATGAAGAAATGGAATGCCATGATCCGTCGATCATGAAGAATGATGTTTAGGATGCGATCCCAAGAGCTAAAGGGAAGTCTGTTGTGACTTCCAAATAGAACTATCAGATCAAGCATGTTGCAGATGGAAGCATTGAGAAATACAAAAGTAATGAAATAGAAGATGCACCAGATGGATTTCAAGACAGCATGGTGTAGTGATATATGTGTGCAGAACTTGATATGGTAGGATAGACAACTTTCTATCCATCTTGGGCTTTACCAAGAATAAAGCGAATTCCAACCTTTTCTACAAGGTTGAGGAAGGCAATCCAGTGATACTACTATTTGGATGACCTGTTTGTATCAGGTGAGGATAGATTGATTGCCGACACACAGCGGAAGCTTGCTGCCGCGTTCGAGTTGAGGAACTTGGGGATGATGCACTATTTGTTTTTGGCATGGAGGTGTGGAAGAGTGATGGAATCTTCCTTGGACAAGGGAAGTCTGCAGTAGAGATTCTGAAGAGGTTCGGGATGATGGATTGCAAGGCCATGGCCACACCTATGGCATCGAATCTGAAGCTTCTATGTGATGCTTCATCTGAGCTGGTTGATGTCTCTATGTATCGTCAGATGATTGGGTCCTTGATGTACCTGAAAAACACGAGACCAGACATTTGCTTTGTTGTGAACACATTGAGCCAGTTCCTGACGGATCCGAGGAGTGTTCACCTGGTTGCTGTAAAGCATGTTCTGAGGTACCTGAAGGGTACAGTGGATTATGGGCTCAAGTATGAGGTGAATCAAAATTTTAACCTGCAGGGTTATGTTGATTCAGATTGGGCTGGAAGTGCTGTAGACAGGAAGAGCACATCTGGGTGTTGCTTCAGTATGGGATCAGGTGTGATCTCATGGTTTAGCAGGAAGCAGTCCTGCGTGGCACTGAGTACAAGTGAGGCAGAGTATGTTGCAGCCTATTCAGCTAGTTGTGAGGCAGTATGGCTACGGATGCTACTGTCTGAGTTATTTGATCTCCCATTGGCGGCTACTGGTATCTTCTATGATAACCAGAGTTGTGTGAAGCTGTCTGAGAACCCAGTGTTTCATGACAGGTCGAAACACATAGAGATCAAATATCACTATATCAGGGATATGGTGCAGAGAGGAGCTGTGAAGCTCCTGTATGTTGCGACGAACGAGCAGATTGCAGATGTGCTGATGAATCCACTAACCAGGGTGAAGTTCGAGTACTTCAGAGAGAGGCTTGGTGTGCTTTAGATCAAGGATACTTCAAGGAAGAAGTGATGCACACATTTGCTGAAGCCATTCCAAGCATGTTGGAAGGGGGATCCTTCACATGGCTGTGGATGTAAGCGCTGGATGATGAGCATCAGGATGATGAGCATCAGGATGATGTTCTGGTTTCTGCTTGGATATGATCAGTTGGATCATTATATGTATGTATGTATGCATCATGTTGGATGCTGGATATGATCGGTTGGATCATGTGTATGTATTTTGTATACGCATCATGTTGGATGCTGAATATGATCGGTTGGATCATGTATGAACGCATCATGTTGGATGTTGATGGATACATTGTGTGGATCATGTATCTTTGTATGATCAGGTAGATCATGTATGCTGATGGATACATTGTGTGGATCATGTATCTTTGTATGATCAGGTAGATCACGTATGATTGATGGATACATTGTGTGGATCATGTATCTATGTATGTATCAGGTGGATACTTGGTGTGCATCAGATGGATGCATTGTATGATCAGGATGATCGTGGATGACGAGCTTCTCCAGATGACATGCAGCAGGATGTTGCAGTGATGATGATCAGGATGATCATGTGTACATCAGGATGATGTTTGATGAGTATCAGATGATACTTTGTGGCCATGGATCAGGTTGTGCAGGTAAGCATGTAATTTGTGCCCTGGGAGATTTGCAGATGGTATTTCAAGGTTTTGCCTATGGCATGTAATTCGGTGCCCTCGGACATCTGGAAAATTCTCTTTCGAGGTTTTGCTCTGGGAGGACATGTAATACGGTGCCCTGGGAGATCTGCAGATAGTCTTTCGAGGTTTTGCCTATGGCATGTAATTCGGTTCCCTGGGATATCTAGCAGATGCTCTTTCGAGGTTTTGTCCTATGGCATGTAATTCGTTTCCCTGGGAGATCCGATAGGTTGGGCTGTGTGCCCGTAATCAGTCCTGGGATGCTCTTGCGAGGTTTTTCCATGACCACATGTAATTCGTTGCCCTGGGAGATCCTATAGGTAGAGCTGTGTGCTCGTAACAGCCTGGGATGCTCTTGCGAGGTTTTGTGGTGAGGTCACATGTAATTCGGTGCCCTGGGAGATTCTATAGGTAGAGCTGTGTGCTCGTAACAACCTGGTATGCTCTTTCAAGGTTTTGTGACACATGTAATAAGTCCTAAGGATTCCATAGTATGGCCAGTGATGATGAAGACCTGCAGGTGGTGGGCCTACATCCAGTATGAAAAAGTACTGGCTCTGTAGAACTTCCTATGACGAGTAGATTCAGAGATTGATTGAGATAGCAGCAGCAGTGACGATGATTATGACTCGATGACGATTATCCAGTGACGATGATCCAGAGAAGATGACTTGTGCTAGAAGAACTGTGCTGAGAAATACCTTCCTAGTTAAGAGGGAGTGTTGATGTATATGTAACTTTGGAATGTATTTCATATATGTTGTATGTACTCCTATAGAGATGGTATTATTCCTCTATACGGAAGTGTCGTCATTTATATTGTAAGTGTCGTAACTTATACTTGATGGGTTAGTAGACCACCTTGTTGGGGTCGGCCCTGTATAAGTCATGTGGGTCGAAGGGTTATTAGACCACCCTATTGGGGGTCGGCCATGTTGGTCAAAGGGTTATTAGACCACCCTATTGGGGGTCAGCCCAGTCAGCATTATGTTATGTGGTTAAGTTCGAGCCTACATGAGTTAGGTAAAAAGGCAAGTCAAGTCAAGTATAAATAGAGTGCGGGAGGCACTCTATTTGCTCACTCACTTCTCACTCATGCACTCAAGGAGGAGTGGCGCACTTATGGAGGAGGAGGATCTGCTTCTAGGTTATATCTCTCATGGTTGGTTGTATCATTGCTCTATCTATCTCTGAAGAAGTTATTGGGGTTTTTCACCTTTATGGTTTTCCCCAAGTAAATCTTTGTGTCTCTTGTGTGCTTGCATTATTGTCTCCATGATTGATATGTTGTAGATATGTTGTACATGTTGTTCTATCAGTTAATATCCTAGATCAGATTGAAGTAAATTCTGAAAATTTAATAGTGTGGTGGTGGATGCTTCTCCTTGGGAAGGAGAGGTGTGATCGATCAACTGTTGATTTTGAGAAGGGAAGGGATTGTTGAGAACTACGGGTGTGGGCTTACCCTTAAGAAACTTTTGAACTTAGTCTCTATGGGGGCACTCTTTAGAAAAGTGGTCATCACCACACAGTAGACAAGGATACTTCAACTTCCTTTTCTGTTTGGTGTCATCATGGGTTCTCTTTTGGTCTTGCTGGGTGGAAGATTTCTTAGGTTTCCCTTTGTTCTTATTCTTACCGCCAGACTTTTGAGGTGAAGCTGATGAAACATAATTCACTTCTTCAGTGACAGCAGGAGTGGATGATTTGGTGGTGTAGTGACCATCCTTTGTTGGTGAAAGGGAAGAACCCTGGGGGTTCAACGAACCAACAGTTTGAGAAGAAGGATGGGTGTGAAGGGATCCAATGATGCCATCAGCTTGGGGTCCCTAAGGTGGTTTCACGGGGTCGTAAGTGTTGCGGGGCGCGTTAGGAAGAATATCAAACAACGTGTCGGACTGAGCATAGACTAAGTCTAGTAAGTGGGCATGGGAGATGGCTTGTTCCTCAGTGACAGCGCCTCCCATGGCAACATCTCATGCTATAGTAGGGATGAGAGACTTCGTAAACTAGTCCGCTAGGAGTTGATCTGGAATATGAGCCTTAATGAGACGTCGTCTCCTCCACCACTCATGTATATGATCTGAGATGTGAGTAGTGGTATTTTGATGGAGCGAGGTTAAAATATCTGTACGAGTTTCATACAGTATAGGCAGCTGGAAATGAGTCAAAAAATTCATAGCAAGAGAACCGAAATCGGGAAAAGAATGGGGTGGTAGTTCAATATACCACTTGGTAGCCGAACCAGTGAGAGTCCGTTGAAATAACTTGAGATGGATCGAGTCGTCCATCAAGGAGTTGGATGAACACCACAAGTGGTATGTCATCACGTGGTTTTTAGGATCCTCACCTGGCTTGCCATCAAATTTTGGGATATCTGATGGAAGTTTCACCGGAATGGGTGGCCAATTAGTTCCATGGTAGATGGGGTTGTTGGTCAGGCGAGACAAGTTGGGTAGGTCCAAAGTAGCCAAAAAGGGAAGCTTCCAATTAGGATGTGAGTACTGATAGTACTGATAAGGTGTGTAAGGACCTGAGGGACCTTGTATCGACTGCCCATAGGGTGTTCCAGGAGGAAACTAGCCATAGGGGTTCAGGCCGCCCAGACCAAATGTAGGTCCACCGCCATAGTAAGGTGGTCCATTACCATAATAAGGTGGCCCATTACCATATGGTGGGGGCCCGCCTCCGCCATCGGGAGGGGGTGGGACACCTCCAAATGGTGGGGTTCCACCACCACCGCTAGGGTTGGATGGGCCACCACCGCCTCCACCGAAAGGAGGTGGTGGTACGCTACCACCACCAGAATAGGATGGGCCTCCACCATTTCTGGTGGGAGGGGGTGGTGGGACACCACCACTGCCGGAAGGGTAAGATCCTCCTCCGCCACCTCCACCATAGTAGGGTGGTGGTCCACCACCACCGCTACCAGGATGACAGGGTCCTCCACCACCACCACCTCTAGGATGAGAGGGTCCTCCACCACCACCACCTTCAGGATGAGATGGTCCTCCACCACCGCCACCGGGGTGGGATGTTCCTCCACCACCACCACCAAGATGGGATGGTCTTCCACCACCACCACCAGGGGGGTGGCCCATGATGACCGAAATGAGGTGGTCCTCCGCTAGAAGGTAGAGTTATGCCTCCTCCAGAGTTATGTGGGGCCCACTGCCTCCAATGAGAGGTGGGGGTGGACCAAACGGGGGTGGAGGGACTTGACGGACTGTAAGTGGGGGTCCATGTTGTAAAACATTTTGCTGTCCCCATAGAGTGTAAGGGTTTCTGGGGTAGGGTACCCCGTAGAGTGCGTTTTCAGGATTAAGTTGACCCAACACAGGGTTAAGATGACCTGGATACACTTGACTTGATGGAGGTTGAACTACAATGGACGGTCCGCCAACATGGGACAACCCCATAGTGGAAGGTGCGGGAGGTAAGGAATTTCCAATGGAAGGACCGATGGGAACTTCTACTGCAGTATTATGGTTAAGAGATGGGGGTTTCCCCCCAGCAACAACTTGCTTACCACTAAGTAAAGGTTGACCCAACACTGGTGGTTGATTATTCACCATAGGATTACCATTACATGTAAAGAAGGTAGGGGGCAAAGAGTATCCTCCCCTCGAAGTTTGGGGTGGGGTAGGAGCAGCTGACGTAACCGTCGTGGTCACAGGTGTGTTGGACTGTTGAGCTTCAACCAATTGGGCAGTAGGGCTGGGCTCCTGTGAGGGTTTCCCAATCTCACTGATGGTTAGGTTGTGGATTGATGCTTCTGATGAATCAAAAGATACTGTGTGAATTAGGATTTCTCTAAACCTAGCCCTATATGCTAGATGTTTTCGTCGAGCTTCATTTCCCAAGGAACGTAAATGATCCAAGTGCTCACGAAGAGGTGCAAGAAGCTCGACAGAACTGGGCTAGTTAGTTGGTGGAGTGCCTTCTGGAGTGGTCCAGTTAGGTGGGGATGCAATGGAAAAATGGGCCACTAGGTGGCCTAGAGAAGATGTACAATAAGCCGCTGAAGGACCAGCAGCTGCTGAAGGGCCATCCTGGGGTGAATTTATCCATTCCAATGATCCAAGCTATCCCAAGAAAATGGGAGGCAGGTCTTGTGAAGTAGAAGTTTGTGCTTCTTCACCTGGCGGGGTATGAGAGGCAAGTGAATCTGGAGGAAACATATGTGCTCCAACATTCAATGTGGGGTTTTCCACTTCAGGTGACACAACCATGGCTTGTGGGTCCATTCTTACCTTGGAAATTACCTCCCGGTTAAGGGAATATTCGAGCGAAAAGTTCTAAATCCTACGAGATCTTATCCAAGGAAAGTCAGCTAGAGTGACTGAAACAAAATTTTCTCCTAAGGAAAGCTAAACAAAAGAAAAGCAGACCAGACAAACCCTACACAAACTAAGGCCACAAGAAAACTTATGGAGTGGATTCAAAAGTATGGAACCTCACAGGATTGTCAAGGCTTCACATATCACTATATACTACAGGGTCCAACAGTAAAATGTGACAAGGAGGATTAGGACCATACCCTTTCCTGAATACCCGATTACCTAGATAGTATGTGTGTAGTAATCTCCCCGAGTGTTGTTCTCGGTGTATTGCTCCGCTAAGACGGACAAAAGGTTAACTTAGTTGGTTTCAGGAATCTTAGTGGTGTCTCCCGATATATGCAAGGTACATGGGAGCTCAAATCCGTAGTGGTGTTTTCTAATGCACAATCGTACGGAACAAGACCTTCCGATATACTACCAAGTATGTGAAACACCTTTCGATATATGCCAAGTACGTGTGGTACTTGGTGGGTACATGAAAGAGCTTGATATTCTGATAAGTACGTGGAAGACTACAATACCCCCAGAATACAATGCTGGAAAATAACAATAGCGACCACGCTTAATGATGTCGGAACACGTCTCTAACTTACACACAAGCTACTAAAAATTTTACCTTAGTTCTACCATTAATTTTATCTGGACAGTTAGGTGAATGCATGAGGTGAGTACATAATCGTAAACATAATGCAGGCCCTAACTACATGCAACAAATACACTTTTCTTTTGATGAACTCTATGTATGGGAGGGAGAAACTTCTTTCCAATTTTACCAAAGCAACACAATGCAATGCAATCCCAAGTCTACCAAAAAATGACTGAAGTATCATTTTCTTTTTCCAGGGAAATACAAAAAGCACACAACACTACTAAGCCAAATCAAAGCATGTTTTTTCTTTTTCTTTTATCTTTTCAAAACAAAAATGATGCTAAGCAATGAAAAGAGAGAGTTTCTAAGTAGAGTATGCAAGTTTTTCACTTTCACTACAATGGCCTAAAAGCATAAAAACCAAAAGATGCCTTTAACTTTCCAAGCACAGAACTACTTTTGCAAAACTTGATATCTATTCGAATTTTTCAAGAAAATGAGCAACTCATAATTCGTGAAAAACACAACTAATTCAATTGTCTTTCAACTTTTCCAAAATATCTACAAATGAGACGATCCAATGCATATAGAATTCTTCAAATGAGCTTGAAAAAAAGGATGGAAATAAAGTACTTTTGATCTTTCAATGGACGTATCAAAATAACAATTTGATAACAGCGATGCTTTTAAATATAAACACTGAAATGAAAAGATTACTTACAGCACTCCAATAACTCAGAAAATATCAAGAAAAGACAAGCACTCAATGGACTGAAAATACACACAAACACTCAAAATCAATCAGTAACAAGTAGCACTAAAGCAAGCAAAGTTCAAAAATGAATGCAAATGAGGTCTGGAAACCGACCCAATATAATGAACAGATTTGGCAAGGAGAGGAGGGAATGCAAGGGTGGGTGGATGCAAGTGGGGAAGACAATAGTGTCCACCACTACCAAATCTAAGACTTGTCCAAGATGGAACCCAAAACAAATCGAAATAAAACCAAACAACTCAATCACATAAATCAAAATGGGGTCTCTGACTAGATCTTGAAGTACAGAGGGAGTTTGCACAGAAACCAAAACTCAAATCACAAATGGAGAAGGGGTGTATGTATGGCAAATTTGGCAGATCGGCGCAGTTTGTTCTTGTACATAGTGCGACGTTGCAGTTGACCAATGCAGGAAGTGCGATGGTGTCGCAATAGACCAATGAAAGGGTTGTGATGATAGGCCCACAAACAAAGAACGGAGATAAAAAATGACATAGTGTTGCTCTGATTCCACTGACCAGGTGCGACTGGTGAGATCTAAGTTCAAAAATGAACCAATTCTCCAAACAATGAGTACTAAAAAGGTTTGAAAATGAGAAGTACAAACTCAGAGGAAGGTAATCAAACTCTTCAAAGTGAAGATCTGATGGTGAAACCAACTTAAGAGGAAAATGACAAATAAGATGGCTTGTAACAAGAAATCAACTGAAAATGACATTCAAATTGACAACTACAAAACAATGTTCTTCCCCAGTATGGTCGCTAGATTTTTTTGATGGACAATCCACTCGAGTGGACGCGAGCCAGATCTCCCTAGCTCAATGTGAGTCTAGAACAAATAAGACTATAAACCACTTTCCTAAATCTAGTTAAGGATCAAGTTGTTAGATGTCTTACCTTAAGTTTGTAGTCCCTTTTCTTGGATGTTGTTCCACACCTCACGGTCGTCAGATCTAAGTTGCAAGACCTGCCAAGATACATAAAACAAGACAAACAAGTAAAATCATCTAGACGATAACATATCTAAGTAAATAGTTAAGTAGGTAAACTACACAATATCATCAATACAGCGATATTGGTGGAAAGTGTTTATATTACTGTAAAAAGTAGGGAAAGTACATAAAAGAGAACGACTACAACCAAATCTTAACGAAGTAACCCTTCTCCATCCAAGCCAATTCCATATCCTCCCAAGGAAGTGTGAGTCTCTCAATGGATGAGTAGAGATCTCTTTAAGATGATTTCACCATCATGTAGACACTATAGGCTTCCTCCCTTTGGAATGGGAGTGAGCTTCACTTATATACGACTAAGTGGATAGGGTATGGATAGGGTAGGTTGAGATATGGTAGGAAAGAGATAGGGGATCCTTCCAAGAGGTTAGGAACTGAGTGCCAGCTCTCCCAAGAGGCCGGGGATAAGGATCCATGTCAGCTAGCTTTGAGAATGGGCTTGAAGGAGCTCTTTTTGTCTATTAACTGACATTGTCGCACCCTACAAGAGAGCAAGATGCGACGTCGCGGGTTGCATGAGTGCAGCCTGCAACGACCCCTCAAAACCTAGTGTAAATGAGTTCACATCTCTTCCAGGTTAATGACTTAGCCAAGGAAACTTTAGGGATGTATACACTGAATCTCACGATGGTAATATTTTAGGTGTAACATGTACACCATGGTAGATGAACAAATTTGTAAGTATATTTCCAAATTTTCTAATAATATGTTTGTTTGCGGCAAGTTTTGGGAAGAATGTTTGGATATTGTGCTAACCCTTATGGAATAGATATATTTCCATGCAAATGGATCCAAGTATGAGAGGGGAGAGATTGATATCATGATTGTGCAATTTAGTACCAACTTGCAGGATGGGATTATTTGGGATACTCATGGTGAACCAAGTTCAAGAAGCAACACAAGAGGATTCTTTATCTTCTCACAAGTAAGCATTAAGGAAAAAGTTTATTTCTTATTAGGAGAGATCGAAATGATAATATAAGAGATGATAGGAGTGAGGGATGGTTTCCTCGTACCTTCACAACCAAGTTCCACTCGCCCATTCATCCTATAATGGGGTGTCACAAAAGAAGATGTGTAAGAAAATTTGATGAAGATTGTGCACTCCAATGCTTTTGAAAGAAAAAGGTTGAAGCCATATGAGAAGCATGAACTCATGATAGCTGTCATGCATGTCATGGCATGGTTCAAATCAGTTTCAAAGGAGAACAGATGGGTGGTCAAATATGATCATAAAGGTTGGATGCACTTCTTCGTAAAGGGATATTTCCATAACACAAAACAAGAAGGGGGCAATGTCCAAGCCCATTTTTTTTATGAGAATTACCATGAAGGAGGGTGGAAGCATGAAGATCAGTTCAGATTTTTCAAGGAGGGTCTTGTTCTCATAGTCCGAATCAATTTGGTACCTATCAATAAGGAAGATTCTGTCATCCCATGAGCCACATAGGATTGTGAGAACGGTGGAGGAAGTTGCACATGTGTTGTTAGAGGGATTGGTACATGGATATCAGCTCATGGATCTCAAGGAGGTATTCATACACATAGCCCGAATCCTCTTGATGGCATATATCGGCCTTGAAGAGGATAGTTGGGGAGGATGCCCTTGTCTCACCCTTAGAGGGTCATCATGATTCCTTCAGACTTGTAGGAGAAGAGGAGATGGGTTTCTATGGGGAGATCTCAAAAAGGATGAATTGATACATGGCCCGATAGCATCATGAATTCCCACTAGACCGAATGAAAATATGGAGAGGGATACCACTATGCTTCATCATTGGTTTACTTATGGCCCAAGGAGGATATTTTCTTAGTAGAGAGGCAACTTTGGAGGGAGTACAAGTTTTGCAATGGCATTTTTTGCAGCAGCATGGATTGAAGTTGCTTGAGGACAAGCAATCTTCAAAGGGGAGAGTTGTCATGTCCCCATCCCATTAGCACCTTGGTCAAGTCATTAGCCCATTACATTCCCATGGGACCTAGTGAAAATCATCAATAATTTGGGAATTAAGGCTTTTCCTAAGTTGCCTAGCACCACATGGAAATAAATTATTAAAGGAAAATTAATCTAAGTCAACTAAGGAATCCTAAGAAAGGTTGGGGAGGATGAAATGGAATCATAGGAATCTTATCCAAGGTGTGGAAATGTTCAATAAACATCAGGAATATTAGTGGAATATTTTGAGCAAGTAATAATTGCCTAGTAATTAATTGTTGATGATGCTCATAAAATGTTGGACCAAGTCCCTATCCCATCCAGTCCCTATGGGTATAGGAGAAGAAAACATTAATTTTTGGGATTATTTTTTAACAAGGAACTAGTAGCTAGGAAATTTAATATTTATAATGTTTGTGATGATCCACAATTATTTTTATTTTCATGAATAAAATAATGTTTGGATAAGTGTTAGTGATTATGTCACCAGGAGGGCGCATATGAGATAAGATTTTGACCATAAGAAACTTGCCAAAGAAGGAAGTTAGAAGAAAGTGTTGAATATTGGTTGTCATTGATGTCAACTAAATATGATTTCAAGTCATTGACTGTCAACTAATGTTAAAGAGGATGTCAACTCATCCAGTCTCAGTCATTGATATCAGTTGAAGTCAAAGTGGATACAACATTCTTGCTGATGTATGAAGAAGTAATCGAAGCCACTTTGAAGTAGTATATGTGCAAATGGTGAAGTTGACATATATGAATGAAACTTTGGAGTATATATAGAATTGCATTCAGTATGAAGATGTGTGTCTAAGGATACATCATGCATGACAAGTTTGAATAAATACATAAGGAAAATACATCATGCAGATCTAGTTAAAGAGAGAACAAAAGTAATGTATCCTACAACATGTGGTCATTTTGCAAGTCCACCAAGTCATACTCTTTCATGGTAGCATTCAAAAGAGTTGGTTGGACAATGGTACATGTGCACAAGAAGCCAAGGAATTGGTTAAGAAAATGGCACAAGTGCACAAGTTTGTTGAAGGAAGTATATGGAATGTGCAAGAAATACTGAGTGTGCTTGGTTAATGGTTGGAAGTGCGCAAGCAATTAATGGTTGGACAATCATGAAAGCACGCAAGCATATCCAATCAGAATATGCTTTTGGTAAGTGGAGCGCACACAAGTTCCTAGAAGAATACAATGGTTGAAGACCATCTATGAGCAAATTCCACAGCCGACGGTACAACAAGTGCACAAGTCGCACAAGAGATGACAAGGAAGAAGTGAAAGTCCCACCAAGTATAAGTATCAATATCTCAAGGGCGCATTACCCACAAGGGATGGTACAACACAGGTCATAGACACATCAAAATATAGTGTAAGATTGCACACATACCTTAAGGAAATGGTACATTAAGACAGCAAAGGTACACCACCAAGGTGTAAATACCCACTAAGTTATGGACCATGAGGGCGCTTGATACAACATGGATGACACATCAATAGCGCAAAAGATAGCATGTGGCATATGCACAATCCGTGAAGTATGGAAGAAGGAATTCCACGACCAACTTGTGAACATGCAATCCATGCAGGACCTGAATAAATAGAGATGCAAGTTGCATATTTGATGCAAGCTTGATGGTGAGAGTATAAGCGTTTCGAGTGTAAGTTTCAGTTTAATTTTCGGGGCATCAAGGGGCTCGTGGACAGAACAGAATGATCTAGCGATGATCCAAATGCGCACATGCAGCAGAATGAAGTTTTCATAGTGCATAGAATGATGTTGTATATCTGTGACAAATGCGCAAGTACTTAAAGGAAGAAATATTGAAGTATGTGCATGTGCTTGATGTTTTGAAGGACAATATTACAGTCAACAGTGATAGTCACAGACATTGTAAATATAGAATCATAGAGATAGAACCAAAGTTTATCAGACAATGCGCAGATGTCTTGCTGATGCATATGAACACAAGTGAAAGTGTGAAGTTTAGAAATCCATATGTTGCGCAACGATAAAACATAAGCAAGATACGATAAGCACATCATGATGTAGATAATATGAGACAAGTGTGTTAAACAGAATGAACGAATCATTTGATGCACAAGACATCGCAGATTTTCTAAGAGACTGTAGAACTTAATCATAATAGACACTTCGGGAAGTGCACAATTCCATCTGTTACTAGTGCTTCATTTTAGAAAAACAAACTATCAATTGAAAGCACAGTATTAGTTTATCATAGTAGTCACATAGAGCAAAACATTGAGATAATCATAAACGCGGACTACAATATCAGCGAAGCACACAGTACATGAAGTAATTCATCAACATAAGTATGTTTAGATAGGAATGAGAAATCAAGTGGTGTATGCAGCACAGTAACAGAGTATAGACTGCATATGAAGACAAAGCATGATAGAATCATCAGCAGAAGATCAGAAGAGTGCGCGGAGTATAAGTTCAGTAAAACAACAACACATATTAGACATCAAAGCGGTCAGACGGGGCAAGGATATAGAGTGTTGGAGTTTCCTTCAAGTTGGTGCCTGTAAAATAAAGGGGATAGGGGGTTTGTGCCTCCTTCGAGTTGGTACTAGAGAAAACACAGGGAGTTGTATCTTCCTTCAGGTCGGTGCCTATAAAACCAGGGGGTTTTTTCTTTCTTTCAATTGGTGCTGGTAAAAACAGGAAGTTGGTGCTTCCTCGAATGTATTTTTTCTCATTATAAAGAAGCATTTCATGGTTTTCCCCCATTTGGGTTTCCACGTAACAATATTGTGTGTTGGTGAAAATATGTGTGTATTTTTATTAATTGATGCATAATAGAAGATAAGAATTAAGTAAAGACTAATATTTTTAAGAAGGTAAAGATTGTTGATAATTGTGCTAATACAGATTTACCCCCCCTCTCAGTATTAAATCGATTCCAACAATTGGTACTAGAGAAGGTGTCATCAGTAACATATTAACATCTCAAAGATAGATCATTGTGCATAAATGGATAAGCAAGAGGACCTTTCCACCAACAGAATAGCAATATTTGACGGCACCAATTACATTTTTATGGAAGGTACATAAGGAATTTTATTTGCAATCTTTGAGAGAAGATTTTTGGAAATCTATCGTCGATGGTTATGATGTCCCAACAACAGTACCATTCAATTCATTGCAAAGGTGAATTTATGAAAGCAATGCTAGAGCTAAAAATGAGTTGCTATGTTTACAGGTGACAAATTCGTCAAGGTTATGCACTATGCATCAACCAAGGAGGTTTGGGACAAACTCCGAGGTAAATATGAAGGTGATGGCAAGGTAAAGAAAGCAAAGTTGTAAAACTACTCTAGGAATTTTGAATCTCTGAGAATGAAAGATGAAGAGAAAATTGCATCTCACTTCTTAAGAGTAGATGAGATAATTAATGCTATCAAAAGTCTTGGGGTCACTTTGGACGAAGAATCAGTTGTAAAGAAGATATTTAGAACTCTGCCTCAAAGATTCAATGCAAAGGTATTTTTGTTAGAGGATCGAGCTAATCTTGAAGACCTAACTAAGGATGAACTTCTAGAGTTTGTACTTTAATTCAATTTAACTAGGATCTTTAACTGAAAGAAAGACAAGCACAATATAACACAATAGACACAATAATTTTCCTTGAGGAAACCATAAAACAGAAACCCCGCAACTTCTTCAAAGATAGATTCACCACTAATACAATATCAAGCAAAATGGAAAACCCAAATATAAGATGTCTTATGCATCTCTCTCTTTCTCCTCCAGCGAACTTGTATTCTCTCTCTGCTTATGCAAACTTGAGTGAGTGAGTGGTATGTCCAAATGAGAGAGAAAATATTTATTTATACTTTATGTGTGGGTGACCTTTTTACCTAATGGGGCCGACCTCACTAAATTGACTGGGCCGACCTGTCCTAGAGAGACTCAATAATACATTTTACATTTTTTTGGGGGTGATATTGCATCGACTTACAATGGTGGTTTTACCTCAATGACATTGCATGAACAAACATAATAATGACATCCCCGAACAGAGGAAAAACATCTCCGTCTAAGGTACAAGTAAAATATAAAAATATAAAATACAATTGAATATCTTCTGAAGTTACATTTACAACAACACTCCCTCTTAACTAGGAATCTATTCTCTATACCACAGTCATCATCATTATGGACACAAATTCTAGACAATGCCATCATCGATGGATCATATTCAATGATGGAACATCATCAACACTGGATCATCATCGTCGTTGTTGTAATAATTCTCATCTCAACTATCATTAATTAGTGACATATCTCAAATCTATCTATCATAAGAATTTCTACAGAGCCAACCCTTTTTCATGTTGGATCTGGGCCTATCTCTCATATAGGTATTCATCATATCTATGAGCAAGCCATCAAGCAGGTACAACCCATGACCACACATTCCATTTCCACAGCAATAACTTGTGTATCCTGCTATCATCTCATCGCATCCAGATCATATCATCACACACAGAGAGCATCCCAAATGCACACATCATGCCCAATATACCACCTGCGTCTCCCACCCAGTGGGTACATACCAGGAGCACCCCAGTGCATTACGTCTCTCAACGGTCATCCCACATCTACAACATGTGGGTACATCCCAGGAGCACCCCAAGTGCATTACATCCCAAGGACCACCTGCGTCTCTCCACCATGCAAGAACGATACTAGGAGCGCACAAAGTTTCTTTGTGTCTGGTGGACCTCTCAGTGTCTCCAGCATGTGGCAATATCCTAGTATCACCCCATGTGCATTATGTCCCAAGGACCACCTGCTTCCTCCACCATGCGAGAACCATCTCTAGTGCATCTGCGTCTTCCAGTCTCATCACTCCCTCTTTCGAGGAACCTCAATATGGATAAAACCAAGCCTATCTTTGAAGTATTCAAACTTCATTCTGGCTAACGGATTGGTCAACACATCGGCTATCTACTCGTATGTCACCACATACTAGAGCTTCAATGCTCCTCTCGACACCATATCCCGCATATAGTGATACTTGATCTCAATATGCTTCAACTTGTCATGGAACACCGGGTTCTCAGACAACTTCATGAAACTCTGGTTGTCACAGAAGATAAAAGTATCCTCAAGCTCAAGATCAAAGAAATATTACAATAGCTTTTGAATCTATATTGCCTCACAACTAGTTGAACAAGCTGCAACATACTCTGCTTCGGTTGTACTCAGCACCATGCATGACTGCTTCCTGCTAAACCAGGATATCATGATGGATCCCAAACTGAAGTAGCATCCTGAAGTGCTCTTCCTATCTATAGAAATTCCTTCCCAATCCGAATCAACATAACCATGCAAGTTAATTCTCTAATTTTCCTCATATTTGAGCCCATAATAAACGGTACCCTTCAGGTACCTCAATATATATTTTGAAGTTGTCAGGTGAACATGTCTCGGATCTATCAAGAACTATCTCATGGTGTTCACAACAAAACATATGTATGGTCTCGTGATATTCAATTAAATCAATGAACCAATCATCTATCAATACATTGTATCATCAACAGTCTCTGATGAAGCATCATACAGTATCTTCAAGTTCGATGTGATTGGTGTGGCCATTGACTTGCAATCCATCATTCCGAACCTCTTCAGAATCTCCACTACATACTTTCCTTGACCAAGGAAAATCCTATTCGCACTCTTCCACACCTCCATGCCTAAGAAGTAATTCATCATCCCTGGGTCCTTCATCTCAAACTCTGTGGCAAGCCTCCTCTTTCCATCTACAGTGAACTCATCCTCACCTGTCAAGAACAGGTCATCTACATATATAAGAAGTATCACTGGTCTTCTGCCCTCAACCTTGAAATAAAGGTTGGAATCCACTTTACTCTTCGTAAATCCTAATATCATCAGGAAGTTTCCCATCCTGTCGTACCACATCCTGGGTTCCTGCTTCAATCTGTGCAAGGATTTCTTCAACTTTCACACATGATTATGTATGTTATGTGTCTCGAATCCCAGTGGTTTCTGCACATACATTTCTTCTTCAACTACACCATTCAAGAATGTTGTCTTGACATCCATCAGTTGTACTTTCCATTTCATCACTGCAGCCAATGCAAGTATAGATATGATAGAAGTGTATCTTGCTACAGGTGCAAACGTCTCCTCGTAGTCCATGCCTTCTTTTTGGGAGAATCCACGCGCCACAAATATTTCCTTGTGTTTTTCAATGCTACCATATGTAGCATGCTTTATCTTGTAGATCCACTTCGAAGTCACAACAAACTTCCCTTCTGGTCTCAGAACTATCTCCCAGACATCATTCTTTATAATCGAATCGTACTCCTTGATCATGGCATCCTTCCATTATTTCTTCTATGTTGCTTCTTCGTAGTTGGAAGGTTCTTTATCAATGATGTCACATAGCAAGGCCACATAGTTGGAGCACGGTCTTGGTCTCTTGACTTCTCTATGCATCCCATTTGGAGCGCCATATTTCTCTACATCGTGTATTGCTTCTTGTACCCATGCTAGTCTTCTCTTGTGGGAGTTCTTCTCATGAGGTGGATCTATAGGTTCTTATGGTTTTTCCATCTCGCGATCTTCGTGATATTCTTGAGTTGCTTCTTCCATGACTGTGTCTCTAGTTTTGGGAACTTTAGTTTCTTCATTTTCTTCAATATGTAGTTTCCTTGATTTTTTGTATGTTGAGTCTTCGTTGAATGTTACATCTATGTTGATGTCAATCTTCTTGAATCCTGGGAAGTATATTCAGTCGGATTTTGAAGTGTCATTGTATCCCAGAAATATTCCCTTCTTTCCTGAAGGATCTAGCTTGGTTCTCTTTTCCTTCGGAATGTGTATGTACACTGGGCAGCCAAATATCCCTATATGGCATACTTCTAGTTTCTCACCTGAGAAAGCTTCTTCGGGAGTCTTGTTTCTCAATACTCGGTGAGGTGTGTGGTTTTGTACATACACGGCTGTCCTTGTCACTTCTTCCCATAAGTGCATCGGAAGATCCTGATCATGTAGCATTACCTTTGCTACTTCCATCATCATTATGTTCTTTCGTTCTACAACGCCATTCTGTTGAGGATTGATTGTAAGGAGTGCTCAACTCCCTCTTAATCTTGGATTCTCTGCAACGGTCCTTGAATTATTCCGAAGTGAATTATCGGGCATTATCTGATCATAAGGTCTTGATATTTTTCTCAGTGTGATTTTCAACGAAGGCTTTGAATTCTTTGAACTTACTAAATACCTCATTTTACCTTTTAAGAAATAAATCCAAGTTTTATGAGAAAAATCATCTATAAAAGAAACATAATATACATACCCTCTTAGTGATCTGGATGACATGGGACCGCATACATATAAGTGGACTATATCCAATATTCCTTTTGCTTTGATTTCACTGCTTGGAAACACCTCTTTACATTCTTTCCTTGTGCACATCCCTTGAAAATGCCTTCATGTTTGGTCTGGATTTCTGGAAGTACTGAAACTGCTTTGCTTGCAATAGGTAGTGCTCTATAGTGCACATGTGCAATCCTTATGTGCCATAGTCAAATTGGTTCCATGGAGTCATGAACCAATTATTGTTCAGGTTGTACATTCAACTTGTACAAGCCTCCCTCTTACTCTCCAATTATTGTTGCATCATCTATTGTATTTCCTTTAGGCCACATTAGGACTTGGCCATCAACAAATGCAACCCTCATTCCTTTAGCATCTAGTGCTGATATGGATAGAAGATTCTTCTTTAGTCTTGGAACATATATAACATATTTCATCTTCAAATATTTGTCGGAGTCTAGCTTGTACGAATATTCTCCACTTCATTTGATGGGGTATTGATAATCATGTCCAATTTTCACCTTGTGAGGTGACTCAGGCTCAAATAGATTGACGAAGGATTCTTTGTATCCATTCATGTTCTTGGATGATCCAATATCGACAAGCCAATCATTGCTCCCATGTGTGATAGTGCCTATGAGTGTTGAAACTAAGACATACTCTTCATCACTTGAAGAATCATCTATTTCTTCTCTAGTTCATTTCCTTGTTGGTTCATCATCTTCAGTGGTGTGCAAATGATGCCTCATCTTGTTAGTCTTCTTGGAGGATCATTGGTTTCTGGGACAGTTTCTTGAGTAGTGTCCCTTATCATCATAGGTATAGAATCTAATGTTGGATAGATCTCTTATGGATTTTTTGTTTCTTCTTTGATGGTGATACTCCCTCTTATTGTGATTTCTTCTAGTGTGAGTTGTAAGAGCTTGATCATCATTTGATCCCATCTTCTCTTCTCTTGACACTAGCCTAGATTATTCTTGTGTGCATTCTTCCCATAGTCTGCTGAAAGGGATGGACTTCTTCCTGGAACATATTCCTTGAATGAATGAGTCCCATGATCTTGGGAGACCATTCAAGGTGGTCATGACAATCTCTCCTTCTTCCACTTTGTCTTCTATCGCTTCAAGTTGCTCCTTGATTTGTGATATCCTTGTGAAGTAAGATTGAATGGCCTCTGAAGGTTGGATCTTCACATTCTTGAGTTGATTCCTTAAATTAATCTTCTGATTGATGTTCTTCCCTTCGAATATCTTTGTCAAGGAATCAAACATTTCCTTGGGTGTCTTCAGGGATGACACATGAGGGATGAGATGATCTTTAATGGAGTTTGCAATAATCCTCTTGGCTTTGACCAAGTTCTTCTTGTGGATAAATTTTGCCTCATCTCCCTCTGGTGCTGGTACCTCCTCATTAACATACTTGTCCAAATCATTTTCTTCAAGGACAAGAGATATTCTATACTTTCATGCTCGAAAGTTGTCAGCACCATCAATCTTATCCTCAAAATTGGTGTGGTGAGTCATTTTGAAATGAGAACCTCAAATGGAAATAGAAAATATTTAGGTATTACCAATTTGATATTCCCAACATGGTTCTAGATTTGGTTGGCCTAGGGTTTGTTAGAGAAACTATAATTTTCCAAAGTTGGAATTTTGAACTTTTGATTAGACGGGAAGATGCAGCTCCTCAAGGCGAGTTGTCCAATGTACTCCTTCGTCTGGATTGATGGAGAAAACCCCAAAAATTTGATGCCCTATTTTTCTCCCACCACTAGTGTTTGGGTCAAAAATGAAAATTCTTCAAAATTGATTATGCTTCCTCCAAAAGATGCACCCTCCTAGGGTGAGTTATTATAGCCCTCTTTTTCTGATGATCTGTGGAGAGAAGACCTTGAACTAGGAAGCCTTAGTTTCGTGCTGCTGCACAATGCCTTATTTTCATGTTAGCTCTGAAACCATGTTAGATTTTGTACGTTAATTCAATTTAACTAGGATCTTCAATTGAAATAAATACAAGCACAACATAAACAATAGACACAATAATTTTCCTCAAGGAAACCATAAAGGAGAAAACCCCGCAACTTCCTCAAAGATAGATTCACCACTAATACAATATTAAGCAAAATGGAAAACCCAAATATAAGATTTCTTATGCAACTCTCTCTTTATCCTCCAACGAACTTGTCTTCTCTCTTTGCTTATGCGAACTTGAGTGAGTGAGTGGTGTGTCCAAATGAGAGAGAAATCTCTTTATTTATACTTTATGTGTGGGTGACCCTTTTACCTAATGGGGCTAACCTCACTAACCTAACTGAGACAAACTATCCTAGGGAGACTCAATAATACATTTTACATTTTTTTGTGGGGTGCTATTGCCCCAACTTACAATGGAGGTTTTAACTCAATGACCTCGCATGACCAAACATAATAAAGACATCCCCGAACGGAGGACAAACATCTCCGTCAGAGGTAGAAGTAAAATACAAAAATATAAAATACAATTGAATATCTTTCGAAGTTACATTTACAACAACATGAACTTCAGGGGATTATCACTACATATGAGATGAGAACTAAGAAAGAGACTCCCATCAAAAACAAATTTGTTTTTAAATCCATAGGAAAGGATAAGCATGAGCATATGTAGTGAGTCAGATGATGAAGAATCAAACTTTTTCAAGAAGCTAAAAAGAGGACGAGGTAAGTACAAAAACAAGCTACCGTTTAAATGTTTCAGATGTGGAGGAGTAGGTCAGTATGCCTCAAAGTGTCCTTACAAAAAAAATGGAGACAACGATATTGATGAGGAATCTAGTTCATATGATCTAAAGATTGCGTGCTCACAACACGGACCTGAGAACAAAAGGAGAATTCCAAAACAGAGGAAGAGTATGTACACAGAAGAAGGAAGCAATGCATTTGAAGGAAGTGACTATGATGGAGAACCTATGGAAGTACTTTTCATGGCCCGTGTAGTGGAATAAAGGAAAGATGAAAGAACGAATAGAAGTTCAAAGAACACTCCACTTGTACAAAGCAAACCAGGATCACAAGACAAGTATTTCTTTAGTGGATCATTCAAAACACCTCCAAATCCAATCACACCTCCAAAACCTGTTGAAGAGGTCAAGACTAATAGTCAATCCAATGATGAAGATCACTGCAAACATTGAATAGAAAGGTGAATTGATCATTTCCCTAGATGAATTAAATAATTCTAAGAAGAAGAATAAACTATTGCAAGAACAACTGTCAAAGTACGAAGGGCAAGACAGACGCATGTCAGGAATATGTTAGTGCAAATATTTGTGAAAGGATAACCAGCTATGAGATTCAACTGAGTTGCGCACAAGTAAAGGATCTAGTACTTGAGAGAGAGAAATATGCATTAAGAGCTTCACTGGAGGAATTGGTGCAAGAAATAGGGATGATGAAAAATCAACTTAAGGAAAAGGATAAAGAGATGTCTCATTAGAAGACAAGTTGGCAGAAATAAAGGGCAAGAAACAAGTGTGTATTGCAAGTAGAGACCATATATGCGCACAATCGGGAAGTGGCAAGACAGAATATGAAGATGAAGTGTAGAACAAGTTTAAATACAGGACATCAATATTGTACAGGATTCTGAAAGATCATAGACCACTAGAAGACAAAACTAGTCTGGGTTACGTAAAGACACCTAAGAAGGTCTGCGACAGAGAACAATGCTCAAGTCATGACAAGTCCTTCAGGTATGATGGTTCCTTCAGCTATAATTATTTTTGATATACTAATAAAATTAGAATGATCAATAGGGTGAAGTGCGTTAGATGCAGTCGTTTTGTCCATATTGAAAAATATTGTCAATCTGTGGGAGGTTATGCATGCGACTATTTTGGACACAAAGCTATGTACTGTCAAAAAGTAGTAAACTTTCTCGATGAATATTTGTTGCGCAAAGGATATTACACTCAAAGAGAATTCAATGGAAAATCTATGGAGCAAAATCAAAACAGAATTGTGCACAACAAGACTTGGGTCAAGAAATATTCTCATAAGAACGTTGAAGATCCAGGCGCAACAATAAAATGTTGCCTCTCTAGCTAGTCCCATAAGGACTATGGGAGACCTTTGAGTTCAACACAATGCATCTTAAGGAATTCAAGGAAATGTTAGTTAAGTGTGTGGTTAAGAATGTGTGATGTTAATTAGAATGTGTGGTTAGAACGTGTCTGAAGTTAAAATGTGATCATTATGTTCGCATGTGATTATTTGATTATGTCGCTAAAAGGGAAAAGTGCATGAATCCATTAAGGAGTTGAAGATTTACATTCCATATGATACATGACAGAACATTGAATCCAACAATACAAATACAAAAAAAAAATCTTCACTAAAAGACATGAGACTGCGCAAAACATATATTTTCATTGTATTCGAAATTGGGCATGATTACAAAGATTGCATGAGTTATGACTCCATGCCGAAGCCAAGAATGGAATATACAAGGAAGAAGGAAAAGGAGAAAAATTGAGAAAGTGATGAATCATTCTACAATCGAATTTCAAGGTCAAATTCGGAGTCTAATCGGTTCGCAAGACGTAGATCCAAATATACCAGAACCAGGGTTGTTCATTCAAATGCAGGGTGCAAAGGAAGAAGCTGCAGAGTGGCAGACGATGACAGTTTAGCATGTTGAGGCCGAAGACGAGATAATTCATCCAGGATCTATCGCAGGTGACGCTCCATATTATCAACCTAATGGATTCAGAAGGATTAGCTTCTCATAATGTCTATGGTTCACCTGTGACTGAGAGTATTGAAGAAGAATCTAGTTGTCCTGCACCTGTTGCTACCAGGAATCCATATTACTTCTCAAGCGAGAAAACTCAGTCTGTTGAGTATCAATGAAAAATTGCACATTCTCAAGGAAATTGTTTACTCTGTGATGAAAGGAGGCCATTGGAAGGAAAAAGAACCAAAGGAAGGATTAAATAGCGAATGCAATACAGAAATGTAAGGATACAAGAAGAAATGAACCATACATTGTTCACGGAGATCTTATAGAATTCATTGAAGGGTGTTCACGTGCATGCAATTAGTTGATGAGATAGACATTCAATTTTGCACAAAGTTGAAGAAGGTGGTGGAGTCACCAAAATTAAATGCTCAACTTAATGAGTTTTGGAAATAGTACAAAAAGGTGGAAATTCGATTCATTGCACCATACGATGAAGGATGTTGCCTCAAGATATTTGAGTACGGAAGCGACACGTCATTGTTTCCAAACGAATTGAGTGTCATGTCCTCTTTTATGCCGAGTTGGATGATAAATGAAAAACATGCCATATATTTTTTTGTCTTGGAAAAATACGCGACAACATTAAATGCGACAAGGTCCTGTGACATCGCAGTAAATTTGACAAGTGAAGCAGGCAGGTGCATGAAGTGTAATGCATAATCAGTAAAGGACTGACCTATGCACTACAAAGTTAGTAAGTAAAGATCATGGCATGGACCATTGCGCAAGGAATGTTGAAGTATTGTGATAGGAATAGGAGATAAAGCTGAAGAAGCATTGTAACATATTTATCAGAAAAGCAATCAAAGATAATTATGAAAAGATAGAAGTACAGAAGCTCTGCAAAGAAATGTAGCATGAAAATAGGGGGAGTCATCCTTGAAATGCAATCATGACAAGGCCAGCGTAACAAAAACAAAAGAACATACATAGCACAAATAACTGGCACCTCTTTGCCATTGATGTCAAAGGGGGAGAGATGCATGAAGCTGAGGCATGAAATGCACATCATAAAGCTGACATGAAAAGGTAGAGACATGAAAAGATGCATGAAGTCAACAGGACAAAATGAAATAGAAAAATGTAAGAATATGAGGGATACATGATGAGTCTAGACATAGAAGCGATGCATGAAGTCGGCAGGACAACATGAAAGGAGTAGAATTGCAGACATAAAAAGGGAACAACATGAAGCCTTAGAAGACGTGAAAAAGAGTGAAGAATATCACTTGAAGAAATGGCATGAAGATGACTGGTCATAATGGTCTTCACAGAAGCATTAGAGAGCAGCCTACAGAAGTAATAACAATAGAAGGCGCAGTAGCCAACATCCCAAAAAACTCAAGGGGAGCATATACATAGGGGGAGCACTACAACCAAATACAGATGAAGCATACAGTTCAAATAATATCAGGTACAACTTCATAAGGTGTTGACATCAATACCAAAGGGGGATATTGTTGAATATTGGTTGTCATTGATGTCAACTAAACATGATGTCAATTCATTGGCTGCCAACTAATTTCAAAGTGTTATAGTTTGCATTTTAATTCAATTATGTTAGATCTTTAAATTGAAAGATAAACAAGCACAAAAAAACAAAAAAGACACAATAAATTTCCTCAGGGAAACCATAAAGGATAAAACCTCGCAACTTCCTCAAAAATAGAATCGTCACTAGTACAATATCAAGCAAGATGGAAAACAAAAAATATAAGATGTCTTCTGCAACTCTCTCTCTTTCTCCTCCAGCGAACTTGTCTTCTCTCTCACTTGATGCGAACTTGCTTAAGTGAGTGTGATGTCAGATGAGAGAGTGATCCTCTCTATTTATACTTTAAGTGTGAGTGACCTAATTCCTCATTGGGGCCGACCTGTCGTAGGGAGACTCAAAAATACAATTTACATTATCTTTTGGGGAGTTATTGCCCTGACTTACAATGGAGGTTTTACCTCGATATTCTAGCATGACCAAATACAATAATGACATCCCCGAACGGATGAAAAACATCTCCGATGGAGGTACAATAATAGTATAATAATAATATACAAAAGATTATCTTCTGAAGTTACATTTACAACAACACTCCCTCTTAACTAGGAAGGTATTCTCTCGCCACAATCATCATCACAGATGGACACAAACTCTAGACAATGTCATCGTTGTTGGATCATCATCATCACTAGAACATCATCATCGTTGGATCATCATCATCACTGCTGCAGCAATCCTCATCTCGTTTATCATTGACTAGTGACATCTCTCGAATCTATCTGTCATAAGAATTTCTACAGAGTCGGCCCTTTTTCATGCTGGATGTAGGCCTAGCTCCCATATATGTCTCCATCATCTCTAGGAGTAAGCCATCAAGTAGGTATATCCTAGGACCACACATTACATTTCCACAACAATCAGTTTTGTCTCCTACTATCATCTCATCGTATCTGGATTATCTCATTATCGCACATGGAGAGCAACCCAGGTGCATACATCATGTCCATCATACAACCTACATCTGCCACCCAATGGATACATCCCAGGAACATCTGCATCTTCTACCCAGTGGATACAACCCAATAACATTTGCGTCTTCCACCTAGTGGATACAGCTCGGAAGTATTACATCTCTTTCTCAGTCAACCTGCATCTCCCACCCAGTGGGTACAGCTCAGGGACATCTGTGTCTTCCACCCCGTGGATACATCCTAGATGTAATATGAATCTCTCGGTCAACCTACGTCTTCAAACATGTGGATACAACCCAGGATCACCCTAGGTTCATTACATCCTTATAAACCACCTGCATCTTCCACCATGTAAGATACAACCCAGGCGCATCCCACATGCTTTATGACCCATGGACCTACCAGCGTCTTCAAACATATGGATACATCCTAGGAGCACCCCAAGTGCATTATGTCCTTGCGCACCACCTACGTCTTCCACCATGTAAGATACATCCCTAGTGCACCTGTGTCTTCTGGTCACATCACTTCCTCTTTCGAGGAACCTTAATCTGGATAACACCAAGCTTCTCTCTGAAGTACTCGAACTTCACTCTCGCTAATGGCTTGGTCAACACATCGGTTATCTGCTCGTCTGTCGCCAAATACTAGAGCTTCACTACTCCTCTCTGCACCATATCCCGAATATAGTGGTACTTGATCTCAATATGCTTCGACTTGTCATGGAACATTGGGTTCTTAGACAACTTCACACAACTCTGGTTGTCACAAAAGATACAAGTCGCCTCTAAATCGAGATCAAACAAATATGATAATAGCTTTTGGAGCCATACTGCCTCACAACTGGTCGAACAGGATGCAACATACTCTGCTTCAGTTGTACTCAGTGCCACACATGACTGCTTCCCGCTAAACCAAGAGATCATACCGGATACCAAACTAAAGCAGCATCCTGAAGTTCTCTTCCTATCTGTGGCATTGCCTTCCCAATCTGAATCAACATAACCATGTAGGTTAATCTACTTATTCATCTCATACTTGAGCCCATACTCAATTGTACCCTTAAGGTACCTCAATATATGATTTGCAGCAATCAGGTGAACATGTCTTGGATCTGTCAGAAACTAGCTCAGGGTCTTCATAGCAAATCATATTTCCAATGTTTTATTCGTCAAGTACATCAAAGAACCATTCATCTTCATGTACATCGTGTCATCAACTATCTATGATGACGCATCACACAATAGATTCAAGTTTGATGCCATTGGTGTGGTTGTTTCCTTGCAGTCCATCATTCCGAACCTCTTCAGAATCTCCACTGCATACTTTCCTTGACCAGGGAAAATTCCATTTGTACTCTTCCACACCTCCATGCCTAAGAAGTAGTGCATCATCCCCAGGTCCTTCATCTCGAACTCTGTGGAAAGCCTTCTCTTCATATCTACAATGAGATCATCCTCTCTTGTTACAAACAGTTCATCTACATATAGAAGTAGTATCACAAGTCTTCCACAACCCTCAGCCTTGAAGTAAAGGTTGGAATCTTCTTTACTCTTGGTAAATCCTAAGCTCATCAGAAAGATGTCCATCCTGCCGAACCATGTCTTGGGTTCCTGCTTCAAGCCATACAAGGATTTATTTAACTTGCACACATGAGTCTGTTTGTCATGTGTCTCTAATCCCAGTGGTTGCTCCACATACACTTCCTCTTCGACTACACCATTCAAGAATGTTGTCTTGGCATCCATCTGTTGTACCTTCCATTTCATTATCGCGGCTAGATAAAGTATAGATATGATGGAAGTGTATCTTTCTACTGGTGCAAATGTCTCTTAGTAATCTATGCCTTCTTTATGGGAGAAGCCACATGCCACAAATATTTCCTTGTGTTTTCCAATGCTACCATCTGCAGCATGCTTGATCTTGTGGATCCACTTTGAAGTCACAACAGACTTCCCTACTGGTCTCAAAACTATCTCCCAAACATCATTCTTCATAATCGAATGGTACTCTTCGATCATGGCATCCTTCCATTCCTTCTTCTCTTTTGCTTCCTCGTAGTTGGAAGGTTCTTTATCAATAATGTCACATAGTAGGGCCGCATAATTGGAGTATGGTATGGGTCTCTTGCTTTCTCGGTTTGTCCCATCTGGAGCGTCATACTTCTATGCATCTTGTATTGCTTCACGTTCCCATGTTTGTCTTCTCTTATGGGATATATTCTCACGAGGAGGATCTACAGGTTATTGTGGTTCTGTCATGTCATGGTCTTGGTGATATTCTTGAAGTGTCTCTTCCATAATTATGTCTGTGGTTCTGGGATCTTCAGGTTCTTCAATTTCTTCAATAGCTAATTTTCTTGATTTGTTGTATGTTGAATTTTCATCAAAAGTTACGTCTCTGCTGATATCGATCTTCTTGAATCCTGGAAAGTATATTCGGTAAGCTTTTGATGTGTCATTGTATCCCACGAATATGCCCTTATTTTATGAAGGGTATAGCTTTGTTCTCTTTTCATTTGGGGTGCGTATGTACACAAGGCAACCAAATATTATGAGATGGTTGACTTATGGTTTCTCTCTTGAGAAAGCTTCTTCGGGAGTCTTGTTGTTCAATACATAGTGAGTGTACAGTTTTGTACATATACAACTAATCTTACTACTTTTTCCCATAAATGCATCGGCAGATCCTGATCATGTAGCATTTCCTTCGATGCTTCCATTATTGGTATGTTCTTTCGTTCTGCAATGCCATTTTGTTGAGGATTGTAAGGAGTGCTCAACTCCCTCTTAATCCTAGATTCTTTGCAAAGGTCCTTGAATTCTTCTGAAGTGAATTCTCCGCCATTGTCCAATCGTAGGGTCTTGATCTTCCTTTCAATGTGTTTTTCAACCAAGGCTTTGAATTCCTTGAATTTGCTAAATACTTCATATTTTCCCTTCAAGAAATAAATCCATATGTTACGGGAAAATTTATCTATAAAAGAAACGTAGTATACATACCCGCTTAATGAGTTGGAATACATGGGACCACACACAACTGAGTGTACTATCTCCAATATTCCTTTTGCCTTGCTTTCACTGCTAGGAAATGTCTTCTTCACGTTCTTTCCTTGTGCACATCCCTTGCAAATTCCTTCGTGCTTTGTCTATATTTTTGGTAAACCTGAAACTGCTTTGCTTGCAATTGGTAGTGCTCTATAGTGCACATGTGCAAGCCTTCTATGCCACAATTCACTTGGTTCCCTGGAGTCATGGACCAATGCTTGTTATGGTTATCCTTTCAACTTGTACAAGCCTCCCTCTTGCTCTCCAATTAATGTTGCATCATTTAGTGTCTTTCCTTTTGGCCACATTAGAACTTGGCCATCAACAAATGCAACCCGCATTCCTTTGGCATCTAAAGATGAGATGGAGAGAAGATTTTTGTTCAAACCTGGTACATAGAGAACATCCTTCATATTTAGTGATTTGTCATAATCTAGCTTGTAAGAAGCTTCTCCACTTCCTTTGATGGGATATTGATAATCATCCCCAAGTTTCACCTTGTGAGGTGACTCATGTTCTGATAGGTTGATGAAGGATTCTTTGACCCCGTCATATGCTTGGATGCTCCACTATCTACAAGCTAGTCATTTCTCCCATGAGTGATGGTGTCTGTGAGTGATGAGATTAAGACATATTCTTCATCACTTGAAGAATCATCCCTTTATTTTCTGGTTCTTTTCCTTTTTGGTTCATCATCTTCATCGGTGTGAGCATGATGCCTCTTCTTGTTAGTTTTCCTAGAGGATCCTTGGTTTCTAGGACAATTTCTTGAGTAATGTCCCTTCTTATCACATGTGAAACATCTAATACTAGAGAGATCTTTTCTAGGTCCATGATTCCTATTGGACCTTCTGGATATTTTGTGATGATGGTCCTCCCTCTTGTTATGATTTCTCTTTGTGTGAGCATTTAGAGCTTGATCATCATTAGCTCCCATCTTCTCTTCTCTTGCTACTAGTCAAGCTTCTTTTTGGGTGCACTATTCCCATATTCTATTGAATGTGATTAACTTATTTCTAGCACATAATGCTTGAATGAATGAGTTCTATGATCTTGGGAGACTATTCAAGGTGGTCATTACAATCTCTCCTTGTTCTACTTTTTCTTCAATTGCTTCAAGTTGCTCCTTGATTTGAGAGACTCTTGTGAAGTAAGATTGCATAGTATATGAGTGTTGGATATTTACATTCTTGAGTTGATTCCTTAGATTCATCTTCTGATTTATGTTCTTTCCTTCAAATATCTTCGTTAAAGCATTGAACATATCATTGGGAGACTTCAAGGATGATACATGAGGGATGAGATGATCTTTGATGGAGTCTGCAATAATCCTCTTTCCTTTGACCAAGTTCTTCTTGTGGATTTATTTTTCCTCTTCACCCTCTGGTTCTGGAACCTCCCCATTGACATATTTGTCCAAGTCATTTTCTTCTAGGACAAGATAGATTATACATTGTCATGCCCAGAATTTATCAACTCTTTCAATATTATCCTCAAGCTTGGTGTAATTTGTCATTTTGAAATGAGAACCTCCAATGGAAATAGAAAAGAATTAGAACTTGCCAATTTGAGATTCTCAACCTGGTTCTAGAGTTGGCTGACCTAGGGTTTGTTAGAGCAAGCCTAATTTTCCAAACTTAGAGATTTTAAATTATGTTTGGACATAAAGATGCGCCTCCTCAAGGCGAGTTTTCCAGTGTACTCCTTTGTCCAAATTGATGGAGGAAACCCCCAAACGTTTGATGCCCTAGTTTCTTCCCGGCACTAGTGACTAAGTCAAAAATGAAAATTATTCAAATTGAATTATGCTTACACCAAAAATATGCGCCCTCCTAGGGCGAGTTAGCCTAGCCCTCTTTTCTTGATGATCTGTGGAGAGAAGACAATGAACTAGGAAGCCCTAGTTTCTCGCTGCTGGACAATGCCTTCTTTTAGGATGGCTCCAATACCATGTTAGAGTTTGCATTTTAATTCAATTATGTTAGATCTTTAAACTGAAAGATAGAAAAGCACAACAAAACACAAAAGATACAAGAAATTTCCTCAGGGAAACCATAAAGGAGAAAACCCCGCAAATTCCTTAGAAATAGATTCATCACTAGTACAATATCAAGCAAGATGGAAAACCCAAAATATAAGATATCTTTTGCGGCTCTCTCTCTTTCTCCTCCAGTGAACTTGTCTTCTCTCTCACATGATGCGAACTTGCTTGAGTGAGTGTGATGTCAAATGAGAGAGTGATCCTCTCTATTTATACATTAAGTGTGAGTGACCTAATTCCTCATTGCAGACGACCTCTCTAACTGACTAGGCCGACCTGTCCTAGGGAGTCTCAAAAATACAATTTACCTTTATCTTTTGGGGATCTATTGCCCTAACTTACAATGGAGGTTTTACCTTGATATTCTAGCATGACCAAATATAATAATGACATCCCCGAAAGGAGGAAAAACATATCTGACGGAGGTAGAATAGAAGTACAATAATAATATAATAATAATATACAAAAGAATATCTTTCGAAGCTACATTTACAAAAACACAAAGAAGATGTCAAATGATTCAGTCTAAGTCATTAATATCAGTTGAAGTCAAAGTGGATACATCATTCCTCCAGAAGTATGAAGTAGTAATAGAAGCCACTTTGAAGTAGTATATGCGCAAATGGTGGAGTTGATGGATATGAATGCAACTTTGTGTTAGTTTTTCACAATTTAATCAATATTAATCTAGGATCTTATCTGAGAGAATAACAAGCACAACATAAACACAATAGACACAATAGACACAAATATTTTCCTCGGGGAAATCATAAAGGACAAAACCCCGACCCTTACTCATATATAGAATGAGCACCAATACAATGTCACAAAAGTAAAACCCAAAATAGAGATGGTCTTCAACGGCTTCTCTCTTCTCCACGTGTGTGAACTCCTCCTCTCTCTCACTAATGCGAATTGAGTGAGTGAGTGAATGATACAAATCAGAGAGGCACCCTCTCTCATTTATACTTTTACTTTCACTTGACCTTTATCCCAAATAGGTCGGCCCCTAGTTGTACCTGACTGGGCCGACTTCTCTAGGAGAGTCTAATAACCCATAGACAACTTAAATCTGGGGTCTAATTCCATGACATACAAAGGAGGGTTAACCTAAATGACTTTACATGACCCAAATACAATAATGACTTCTCCGAATGGAGGAATAAACATCTTTGTCGGAGGTACAATAATAAAATACAAATACAATATAAAATATACAAGTGAATATCTTCTGAAGTTACAATTACATTAAAACCCCCTCTTAACTAGGAAGGTATTCTCAAGACATATACATCAATACATATAGACACAAATATTCAGTGTTGGATCATCATCAAAGCTAGATCATCAATCTCCAATCTACTCATCATAGGAATTTCTATAGAGCCATCCCTTTTTCATGTTGGATGTAGGCCTAGCCTCCATGTAGGTCTTCATCATCTCTGCGAGCAGGCCATCAAGTAGGTACAGCTCAGGAATGATTACATTTCCTCTGCAAAACCTATGCAAATCTCAGGAATGATTACATTGCCTTTGCAAAACCTGTGTACATCGCAGGACTGATTACATTGCCTTGCAAAACCTGTGGAAATCGCAGGACTGATTACATTTCCTTGCAAAACCTGTGTACACTGCAGGACTTATTACATTGCCTTGCAAAACCTGTGTACATCGCAGGACTGATTGCATTGCCTTGCAAAACCCGTGTACATCGCAGGACTGATTACATTGCCTTGCAAAACCTGTGTACATCGCACGAATGATTACATTGCCTTGCAAAACCTGTGTACATCGCGGGACTGATTACATTGCCTTGCAAAACCTGTGTACCCTATTGTCACCTCATCATGTCCAAATCATCTCATCGTCAATGGAGCACAACCTAGATGCATGTCCCACATCTACCGGCATGGGAAGACATATCTACAATGATGCAAGACTAGCTCATATGCATCTGCATTTTCCAGACTTATCACTTCCCCCTGGAAGGAACCTCGATCTGGAATACACCAAGCCTCTCTCTGAAGTACTCAAAATTCACTCTGGCTATCGGCTTGGTTAACACATCATTTATCTACTCGTATGTCGCAACATACTGGAACTTCACTTCTCCTCTCTGCACCATATCCCTGATATAGTGATACTTGATCTCAATGTGCTTCGACTTGTCATGGAACACCGGGTTCTCAGAAAACTTCTCACAACTTTGGTTGTCACAATATATACAAGTCGCATCCAACTGGAGATCAAACAAATCAGACAATAGCTTCCTCAGCCATACTTCCTCACAACTAGCCGAACAAGCTACGACATACTCTGCTTTGACTATGCTCAATGCCACGCAAGACTACTTCCTGCTAAAGCAAGAGATCACGCCTGATCCCAAAATGAAGCAGAACCTCGAAGTGCTCTTCCTATCAATGGAATTTCCTGCCCAATCCGAATCAACGTAACCCTCCAAGTTAATCTTCTGATTCGCATCATACTTGAGCCCATAACAACTATACCCTTCAGGTACCTCAGAATATGCTTTGCATCAATCAAGTGAACATGTCTCGGATCTATCAAGAACAGGCTCAATGTGTTCACAGCAAAGCAAATATCTGGTCTCGTATTCGTCAAGTACATCAAATATCCAATCATCTGACGATACATCATGGCATCAACTGAATCTGATGAAGCATCACTCAATAGCTTCAAGTTCGATTCCATAGGTGTGTCCATGGCCTTGCATTCCATCATCCAAAACCTCTTTAGGATCGCGACTACATGCTTCCCTTGTCCAAGGAAGATTCCATCCACACTCTGCCACACCTCCATACCTAGAAAATAGTGCATCATAGCCAAGTCCTTCATCTCGAACTTGGCATCAAACTTCCTTTTCATCTTCACAATAAGCCCATCCTTATTTGTCACAAATAGGTCATCTACATAAAGTAGAATTATCATTGGGTTCCCTTCTTCAACCTTGTAATAAAGGTTGGAATCCGCTTTACTCTTGGTAAATCCCAGACTAGTCAGGAAGCTGTCTATTCTGTCGTACCACATCTTCGGTTCCTATTTCAATCCATACAAGGATTTCTTCAATTTTCATACATGATTATCCTTGTCATGTGTCTCAAATCTGAGTGGTTTCTCCACATACACTTCCTCCTCTACTACAACATTCAAGAACATTGTATTGACATCCATTTGGTGTACCTACCACTTCATCACTGCAGCCAGAGCAAGTACTGATCTAATGGAAGTGTATCTGGATATAGGTGCAAATGTCTCCTCATAGTATATCCCTTCCTTCTGGGAGAAGCCACATGCCACAAATCGTGCCTTGTGTTTCTCTATGCTGTCGCTTGATCTTGTAGATCCACTTGGAAGTCACAACAGACTTCCCTACTGGACTCGAAACTACCTCCTAGACATCATTCTTCATAATCGACTGGTACTCTTCGATCATAGCATCCTTCCATTCTTTCTTATCGGTTTCTTCCTCATAGTTGGAATATTCTTTGTCAATGATGTCACATAGCATGGCTACATAGCTTGAGTATGGCCTAGGTCTCTTGTTTTATCTGTGCATTCCCACTGGAGCGCCATACCACTCTACATCTTGTATTACCTCTCATACCCATGTTGGCTTCCTCTTGTGGGACTTCTTCTTACGAGGTGGATCTATAGGTTCTTGTGGTTCTTCTATTTCACGGTCTTCATGGTATTCAGGAATTACTCCTTCCACTGTCGTATCTCTGATCTTGGGAACTTCAGGTTCTTTAGTGTCTTCATCTTGACTTCATAAATCTTCTCGAATGTTATAGCTGAATCATCATTACTTTTTCTTTGAAACAAGTCTCTCTTGTAGTACACAATCTTTCCTACAAGTCAATTTAGTTGCGTGATTAGAAACATTTCATAATTGTCAAAAAAAATTCTTATGCATAAAGGCATAGGTCGCACAGTCATGCAACTATCTTAGCCAATGATTCAACACAACATTCATCCTTATCCCATATTCATACGGTAACTTCCTAGATGCCTTCCATCTCTACCAGAACATTGTTAAGAGTGTGCACTACTCCCAACATGTCAACAAAGAGGTTTCATTCTAGATAAGTAGCAATGGGATGTTGTACAGTACCATAGGACACTTACCCATTACTTGAATATTAGTAGTATCTTGTTCATTAATGCAACTTTTCTAACATGCGTGATATACATCCTAAATCTAGGAGCATAAGTATGTACATGACTGAACAATATTATTTAAGTAATCAGATATACAAGAAATGACAATTCAAATACTTATCTTTGTTTGGTTGTTGGGTGGACTCCCTCTCAATCTTTGCTTCCTTGCATGAACTACTGGAGTGTGCTCCCTCATGATATTTTGCTTCCTTAACCAATGCTTCATTACAATACATATTCTTCATCACTTAAATATTCTTCACTTTCTTCTCTGGTTCTCTTTCTTGCAGGTTCATCATCTTCCGCAGTGTGAGCATGGTGTCTTTTCTTGTTGGTCTTCTTCTTGTTGGAGCCACTTCTATTTCTGGGACAGTCTCTGGAGTAGTGTCCCTTCTCATCACATGTATAGCATCTAATGTTAGATAGATATTTTATGGATCTTCTAAAGTTCTCTCTCTGAGTTTGGTGGTGATGCTTCTCCTTCTTACTGTGGTGATGATGCTCCCTCTTGGTGTTATTCTTCCTAGTGTGTGTTGTGAGAGCCTGGTATTCATTACCCATCTTCTCTTCTCGAGCTATAAGTCGAGCTTCTTCTTGTGAGCGTTCCTCCCACAGCCTACTGAATGTGATTAATTTCTTTCTAGCACAAATTCCTTGAATGAAGGAATCCCATGACCTAGGGAGACCATTCAAGGTGGTCATCACAATTTCTCCATTTTCCACATCTTCTCCCACGGCTTCAAATTGCTCCTTGATTTGAGATACCCTTGTAAAATATGACTGCATGGTCTCTGCATTTTGTATCTTCACATTCTTCAATTGGTTCTGCAAGGTCATCTTCCGATTTATATTCTTTCCTTCAAATAACTTGGTCAACGAATCAAACATCTCTTTAGGTTTCTTCAATGATGACACATGTAGGATGAGATGATCCTTAATAGAATCTGCAATGATTCTCTTATCCTTAACCAGGTTCTTCTTGTGTAAGGCTTTAGCCTCATCTCCCTCTGGAACTGGAACTTCTTTATTTACATATGTGTCTAGTTCATTCTCTTCAAGGATTAGTGTAATCCTATACTTCCATGCTCGGAAGTTATCATCCCTTTCAGGATTATCCTCAAGCTTGGTGTTGTGAGACATCTTTAATGAGAACCTCAAATGGAAATACAAAATATTTAGATCTTACTAGATGTTGGGGTTGGATCTGGAGCTGGTTGGCCTAGGGTTTGTCAGAGAAACCCTAATTTTCCAAAGTTGGAATTTTGAACTTCTGGTTGGATGGATAGATGTGCCTCCTCAACGAGAGTTGTCCAATGTACTCACTTCCCTAAATCTGAGAACAGAAACCCAAAATATCTGATGCCCTAGTTTTCCCCCGGAAGTAGTGTCGAGCCGAAAAATGAAAATTATCAAAATTGAATTATGTTTTCACAGGAAGATGCACCTGGATGAGGAGAGTATGATGGTATACTTGGTTTCTAAATATTCCAAAAATTCACCCTTGAAAATTGACTTGCGAATTTCGGTTCTGCAGTTTCTAGCTTTTTCTGGTTTTTCTAGTCCAGAGTCAAATTAGGGTTTGACTTTCTGGGAGTTTTACCCAACCAAAAACTTTGATCTTGGTCACTAAATTTTTATTTTGATGAGTAGCACCTCCCTATGCTGATTGCACTCCAAAATTCCACTTCTGTGAAAAGCCCTAATTTCCCATAGTAGTGACAAGCCAAAAAGTGAAAATGCTCAAAATCAACTTATGCTTCGACAGAAATATGCGCCTTCCCAAGGCGAGTTAGCCTAGCCTCGTTTTGTTGATGATTTGTGGAAAGAAGTCCAAAAATTAAGAATCCCTAGATTCTGCAACTGCACAGTGTCTTCTTCTCACGTTAGCTCTGATACCATGTTAGTTTTTCACAATTTAATCAATATTAATCTAGGATCTTATCTGAGAGAATAACAAGCACATCATAAACACAAGAGACACAAGAGACACAAATATTTTCCTCGGGGAAACCATAAAGTAGAAAACCCCGCAACTTTTTGAGAGATAGAATGAGCACCAATACAATGTCACAAAAGTAAAGCCCAAAATAGAGATAGTCTTTAGCAGCTTCTCTCTTATCCACTTGTGCGAACACCTCCTCTCTCTCACTAATGCGAATTGAGTGAGTGAGTGAATGATCCAAATGAGAGAGGCACCCTCTCTCATTTATACTTTTACTTTCACTTGACCTTTACCCCAAATAGGTCGGCCCCTAGTTGTACCTGACTAGGCCGACTTCTCTAGCAGAGTCTAATAACCCATAGACAACTTAACTCTGGGGTCTAATGCCCTGACATACAAAGGAGGGTTAACCTCAATGACTTTACATGACCCAAATACAATAATGACTTCTCCGACAAGAGGAATAAACATCTCCATCGCAGGTACAATAATAAAATACAAATATAATATAAAATATAAAATATACAAGTGCATATCTTCCGAAGTTACAATTACATTAACACTTTGGAGTATATCTAGAAGTGCATTGAGTCTGAACATGTGTGTCCAAGGATACACCATGCATGACAACTCTGAAGATCCAATTAAAGAAAGAAGCATTTGTTAGAGCGATTCTCATCATGATCTGTCTCAGATACGAAGGTATGAAAATGCATTGATCGGAACAGTCCACGGGTTTCGTCTGGCCTATACGATGACAGCGATCTTCAGCCTGCCGATCCATTCTTTGCACACTCTCAGTGTCAAGATCCTGTCCAGCGCCTTCTTAGCTTCTTGTTCTGCTCCATGCAATAAATCGTGGCCTCTTCCAACAGCCGTAAGCTATAGTTTAACCACCGTGCACTGATTTACTCGTTTGACACCCGAGTTTCAAACGCCTATGGCTCTTGTTTCAAGAAGACGTGTAGTTGAGGATGAGAACCTAGATCACTGTAACCTCAAAATGTTGAAAAGATGGAACGGCTGGCCCAAGGTAAGGACGCATGTCTTAATCGAAGCATGTAAAATCTCAATCACAGCAGAACCTAGCTACTATGGATTCCTCACTAGTGAAAATATTGCACAACATTTGCAAGAATAGCATCAATCTGTAAAATGAAGAACAAAATGTATTAACACATGAAATGGGTGAAAATAACTGTAATATTATTAACTTTCCAACCTCAAAATAGGTTAAGAACCTCCATATATACAAATCTGGAACAATTCGAATCCATCTGGAGTGTTCACACTGATCTAGCTTAGAAAAAGCTCAAACTCCCCTAGGTTGACCAAAATATCCCAAACCATCCCAAACTGGTTCGAAACTGCTGTGTGAATGTTGGGAATGACTGGACAGGCCCATGTGACCTCACACATGTGGAGAATCTAGTTGGTTAGAGGTTAGGAAGCTAGAATTGGCCAAAAATAGGACAAAGTTGGCAAGATTGTCCACATTCTGAGCATGTGCGCCCTAGGTAGAAGAGAAGCATGTTGAATGCATTAATTGACCTGGGGAGGGCGCTCTAGGCATGATGAATGCATTAAATTCCCTGGGGAGCGCACCCAACAGCTAGTTTGACTCAGCACATGCACAGGTTTGTTCACATTGCTAACTAGTTCAAGATATTTGACCATTTACCAACTAACCAACTTAGGGATGTAATAATTAATCACTTAGGCACTAATTAACCATCAATTAATGAATGATTAATGTACATAGGTGTAATAATGTTCTAACAAAGCAAGCTGACTCTCGGTACCAAGCTGAAATCTGAAATTTTCAAAAGCAAATAATTTCCATCAAATCGACCAAACAAACTAAACAACTTCCTAAGAATTAACAGCTTCTATCTTTATCCCATTGTTCTCAGAGCTAAAATCCTCTGATACATAGTGTCTTCACCGAAATCTTCAACGGAAATGAATACTAGCTAATGGCACCACCCAATAGCATCCAGTTTTTTGTCTGAAATGGTCGCACAGAGTAGGCACAGCTTTGAAAACCATGCCCCTGTCCTTCAATGCAGCGCACGGCGTCATCCTGCTCATCATCTATACTGTGTGTGGAAATTCCCACATCATCGGCACCTGTGGAAAATGGAGAAATCTCTCTTTGAAGCTGATGAATGAATTAACGTGTGCTCTAGCTCCTTACTATCAATTTGCTTTGACCATCGAGCACTTCTAAAATTCTGCTAGAGTGCCAGCAAAAATGTGTCCTGCTTCAGCTTCCTTAATTACAACTGGAATTTCTGAAGATGCCCTTACCCGTGCCCTTTCTCTCCACTAATGCAGCAGAAACAACAGGAGAAAGGAAATCTTTTCTTCTAAAGAACACAATGAACTCCTTATTTCTTGAAAGAAAAGTACCTCCAATGAGCTTCTTAATTTCTTCAGCCATTCTTTCATTGCTGGTATTTTGGAACACTGGTGTTGCTTTAAAGTAATCACTGAACTTTTATGTATCTAATGTTTGCAGTTTTCCCTAGATGTAAGTAGCTTTATGTCTGGACGGAACCGAACAATATCCTTCACTAAACCAAATAGAACATCTATGGAAAGGGTTCTCTCGTGGGCCTCATCAACCATCATAACACTGTAGCCTGCTAGATCAGGTTCGCCCTAGAATTCTCGGAGCAGCATTCCGTCTGTCATATATTTCAAAATGGTTTTATTGGATGTACAGTCTTCAAACCGAATCATGACCAAGTTCAACAACCATTTCCTGTGCAACCCGAGCAGCCACACTCATTGTTGCTGTGTGAACGCCCCTGTAACAATGGGGAGTAAACATCTGGCTCCAACTCGGGGACATGTGCTCACCTTGTGAGTGCATGAGAACCCCAGACTCATGGTTATCACATACCAAAAACAAAATGAAAAACACAGTGTGGTAGGGATGGCTCAATTCACATCCCAAAACCACAGACTTATTTCAAAACAGAAAAGCATACTGAAAATTTTAACTGCTCATGCAAGAGATTTATTCATCTACCTACCCTAATTTAACATGAGATTAAACCCTGTCAAGTGTATGCATATATCCAGTGGAACCATTTCAACAACTCTTCGATGCCAAACTGATCTTTCTTGTGCTTGTTTCGAGACACAAATAAGGATGTAAAACAGAGATGTCCTGCAATCTGTTCATAAATAAAGTTGAACTGTAACATCATATTGACATAATATAGGAAATCACTGAAGTTTTTGCAGAAAGAATCAGACTGTGAACAAGAAGCCTCTATCCACTGACTAATGGGGCTTAAGTACAAATCTCCACAAATCTGCTCTGGCTGGTTTGCAAAACTGTTATCTTCAATAAAATGATCCTGAGGCAAATTAGGGAGCTACTAAGGGATATTTTTAGTGACAAGTCTGAGGAAGACCAGAATTTTCATCATAAAACTGTTCATGAAGATTTTCAATGACACATACCTATGGCAGCTTCATATTTTCAACGTTTTCTATTGCAGCGGGAGGCTATTCAGCTATACCTTCAAACAAGGGCCCTTGTATCTCTTCTTCAATGAGATATTCAATGATCTGCTATTTAAGCTCAGGATGGACCCTAGGGATGAGAGCATCGTATTCTTTAGCAAACTGCTCAATTTCATCCACAGTTCCATCATGCCAGCGAAGGAGAAACTTCTCAAAAAACTTTGCCAATGAATCTATGGATTCATCAAAAAGGCCATAGAACCAATTTAATGCATCCCCTTCCAAAGTAAAAGCAAAAACGACCATAAGGTCATCCTCATGATAAACATTAAAATCAACCATCAATTTGCAGCAAGAGGCAATATGATGGGTGGCTGAAAGTTCAACAACCATTCCTGTGCAACCCAAGCAGCCACACTCATTGCTGCTGTGTGAATGCCCTTGTAACAATGGGGGTGTAACACTATGGAAAGGACTCAACCCCCCCCAACTCCTAGAACATTTTCTGCAAAACCAACATGGCAGAGAAAAAATCCCAACCATGAACAGAGGCCTCCTCATCAACTAGAGGCTGCTCACATGGTTGAGCATGACAAGCCATTTTGTAGAGCATGCAGAGACTTCCATGAAGAATCTAGATGCTATCATGCATGCTACGTTCAGGAGCATGGTCATCCAGAAGATTGTGGTCCTAGTACATTATCAAGCAAGCCTGAGTGCATAAACTATGTAGGTTCCATTTATGATATTCTTGAAGAAAGTTGGAACCAGTTGGGGCAGCCTAGTACAAAAAGTATGACCTTTTCCCATCAAATCCCTCATGATCCCATCAAGGAAATTTATCAAAGACCGAATTTTATTGAAGACCCTCCTCATGCCACCGAAACAAAAGACATTTATGAGTGGGAAGTTTTTCAAGACTACTTCAGTGATAATGAACACATATGTATTCCTGATCCACCTCTAGAAGAAACCATTACGGAAGCCCATATTGAAATGCATAAGGAAGTCTGTAATGAGTACAATAATGATGGTTTGGAAGATCTTCTTCCTTATGGATTTTTTTCCAAAGAGGAGGATTATGAGCATGAAGAAGACAGGCATATCCTAGAGCATGATACAAGTAACAAAGAACCCCTCATGATTGACATAGATATTGATTATGATAAATGGACTTTTATAGAGAGCCCCATCTATGCCATGACTAAAGAATCACTAGATGACTTCATTGAAAAACCCATATATGAGATGTTCAGAGAGGTAGGCTTGGAATTTGAGACCTTGAAAATTTTTCACATGGAAGAAGACCATGCTATTTCTTCATGCGAGCAGTTAGAGCCAGTCTTGCAAAATTCGCCCAAAAATCGTGACTTTTTGAAAAATTCGCGAGGTGTTACCCCTGCCGAAAAATTGGCTCATAAAAATCACGATTTTTTAAAAAACGCGGCGACTTCTGACTTTTTCAAAAATCGACGATTCTTTCAAAAAACTCACGAGCCAATTCAAAAAATCGCCCAGGCCGTCACGTCCACGGTTTAAAGGATCAAAAGTGATTTTTTTTGGTCATTTGTTTCATTTGACTGTTGGAGAAGGAGTGTGAAGGGAAAGAGGGCACCATCAACTACTTTGGAGGCATCCAAGACTCCAACAATATCTAAGCTCACCATTGTGAATTTTTGTGGAGAAAGGGTACAAGTTCAAGAGTCAAAACTTTGCCAATCAACCAATTCGTCTCACAGGTATGTAGTGATTCATTTTCTTGTATTTTTTTATGATTTTTTTGCATGTTTGCTTGCCTATATTCTTTCTTCTATTCTCTTTTTTTTTTTGCCATTTTTCCAATGATTTCCATGTCCATAAATATCAAAAAGAGTCAAAATGTAAGGGGGTTTTAGAATGGAATAGCATGTTTTCTTTCTTAGATCTTTAGCCACCCTCTTGTTATCATTTTTCATGGCCAAAAATATAAATTTAGAGGTCTGATTTTTTAAGCCAAATTGTTGCAATTTTTTCAAATGGGGTTTAATTTATTGTTTTTGTATTTTTGTGCCCTAGGTTTGCATTTTGAGGCTACCATTCCATTTTCCAAGATGCCAAAGCCATTGGACCCATTTTGGCAGTATGGTGAGCCCGAGGATGATGGAAACAAGCAAAATTTGAGTTGCAAATTGTGTGGGCATCACATGTCAGGAGAGGTTAACGAGTTGAAATACCATCTAGCTAAACTCCCTGGGCATGATGTTGGCATTTGTACTGCAGTGACCCCAAAGATCATGATATCTGCCCATGACGCAATCCATGAAAAGAATAAAAAGAAAGATGAGATCGCCGCAAACAGAGCTGAGATTGCAGCTTTTGGCCTAGCAATAAGTGTGGGGGAAATAGGATCCACCACTTTCGGTCAGGGTAGTGCGAGGGATTCCACAACCACGGGGGGGGCCTCATACCATTTTGGTCCACGAACAGGAGGTGGATCACAACCTTCTATCAAGGCATTGATAAAGAAAAATGACAAGGTAGAAGTGGACAGGGTGATGGGGAGGTGTCTTTACTGGAGTCACATACCTCTCAGCATCGTAAAAACAATCCATTTTGGCATCCGATGTGTGATGCCATTGCAACATTTGGCTCGGGGTATAAAAGTGCCACCTTTGAGGAGTTGCGGGGTCCAATCCTTCAAGCAAAAACGAAGGACATCGGTGCTAGGTTGGAGGAGCTCAAGCAGTCATGCGAGAGCACTGGATGCACAATCATGTCAGATGGTTGGTCAGATGGTAAGGGTAGATCCCTTATCAAATTTTTGGTACATTGTCCTAGAGGTACCTTGTTTGTGAAATCAGTCGATGCATCGGCATATGTAAAAGATGCAGTGCTCTTATGTGAGTTGTTAGCTGGGTTCCTACAGGATATTGGGGTGCGCAATGTTGTGCAAGTTATTACAGATAATGCAGCTAACTATGTGGCTGCTGGCAAGATGCTTATGGAGAGGCACCCCACTTTGTTTTGGACTCCACACGCTGCTCATTGTATTAATTTGATGTTGGAGGATATGGGTAAAATTCCCTTTATCAAGGTGGTGATTGATCAAGCTAAGAGCATCCCCAAGTTCATTTACAACCATGCTTTTGTTCTCAGCCTCATGAGGAGGCACACCAAAAACAGGGAGTTGAAGGCTTGAAGCGTCCCGCAATCACACGCTTTGCCACCACCTTCATTACTCTTCAGTCCTTGATTCAATGTCAGTTTGAGTTGAAGCAAATGTTTGTTTGTGATGAGTGGCGTGATTGTGCTTACAGCAGGAGAGAGGATGGGAGAACCATTGCCAAGTTGGTGTACACTGACTCCTTCTGGGAAGGAGTGGGGGAAGTGTGCTCAGTGAGTGAACCTTTGGTAAGGGTTCTGATACTTGTTGATGGTGATAAGCCCGCAATGGGATATTTGTATGAGGCGATGGATAGGGCCAAAGAGACCATCCGGAATTATTATGTGGGAAAGGGTACCCCAGAGCACAATAGGCACATGTTGTTATGGGAGTTGATTGATAGTCGATGGACCGGGATGCTTCATAGACCCATTCATGCAGCAGCACTCTTCCTCAATCCTTCATTTTCCTACAAATGCAAATTTGATTTTGATGGTGAGGTGTTGGAGGGGCTCTTCACTTGTATTCAGAGGCTGGTCCCTGATTATGAGACTCGCAATGCAATCAATCACGAGATAGAGGTGTATCAGGATGGTACTGGAGTATTTAGCTTTGTTGATGTTATTCGTGACAGGACCAATTTCATGCCATGTAAGTTATTAAAGTGTTTAACTTTTATTTGCAAGTTGAAATTTGAAATTTTGAATTATGACTTATTTATTTCCTATTTCAGTTTTCTAATGCAATGCAATGTAATTTAGTTCTCTTTCTTTCTTATTTGTTGTAGCAACTTGGTGACGAACCTATGGTGTAAGGACACCAAATTTACGGAAATTTGCCATCAAGATTCTTAGCCAAACATGTACCGCTTCAGGATGTGAGCGGAATTGGAGTGTGTTTGACAAAGTACACGCAAAGAGACGCAAAAGGTTAGAGTCTTAGACTTTAAATTTTCAACAAATCAATTTCATTTAATATAATTTGTGAATCCATCATCCTCACATGTTATAATTATATTTCATTAATTTTTTAAACTTGAACCTCTAGACTCATACAAAAAAATTACTTTCCTCTTACAGGTTGGAGTTCACACGTCCCAATGATTTGGTCTATGTCCATTACAATCTCCCCTTGTGGATGAGACAGATAGATAAAGCACCAAATGTTGATGCCATCGCCTTAGACAATATTGATATTTTGTCTGATTGGAGGGTGGATATTGAGACTCCTATCATGGAGGAGGAACCTACATGGCTAGAGGGAGAGGAAGGGCAGGCGGAGGAGGAGGAGGAGGTCAGAGCTACCACGGAGGGTGATGTGCTAGCATCGCCACCACCTTCTACACCGATTGATACATCTAGTCCTCCATCTGTCACTCATTGTCCGATGTTAGATGCAGGGGCAGGGTCTTCTGCTGCTACTTCTAGTGCTAGGGGCAGGCCTGACAAACGGCCCATGACCTTTTCCCGTAAAAGGGGAATAGGGCATTGATATTAGATAGATAGTTACTAGTTTTCCTAAGATACATTTATATATGTGATGTCATTTTGTATTGGTTATCTACTTTTGAGTTTTGAGTCCTTGATTGGACAACTATGGTGTTTCAAACTTTCAGACTTTCAGGATTCAATATCGACTTTGATGTATCATTTTATATTTGACATGACTACATGATGATGATATATATCAGTGCTTTCTACATATTTATGTTCCAATGTGTTTATCTGATGTTATTGTTGCTTTATATGTTTAAAATTATGAAAAAAATTAATGTATTTTGTATTTTTTAATGTTTGCCGACTTTTTCCGATTTTTCCCGATTTTTTTGCCGATGTTGCCGAGAAATTGTTTTCAGGACCCTTGCCGACTTTTTGCCGATTCCGACTTTTTCAACATTGGTTAGAGCCACACATGACTATCGGAAAAAATGATCTAGAGAAGCAGTACAGTGAAGGGTCGGATTGGATCCAATTAATCAAGCATATATCTCGGCCATCGGAAATCCCTTGTATACTAGAGTAGTTTGAGGCTTGCACTTTCATAGAAAATTATTTTCAGAAGAACCTTTTGGATCAGTATACTGAGGTACCAGAACTGCCTTGTCATCCTGAATTTCTTCATCCCATCATGTTCTGGATAGGGGATGCCTGCAATAGTACTTACTATATTGGGAAGCACTTCAAATATTTATTACATACTTATGATTCCCCATCCATCCCTCCCATTCAGAAGATCCAAGCAGGTTTGCACTTTCTAATAAGCATGCCCTTGCTCTGGCTAGCAACCAGAGACAAGGTAAAAAATTGTCTTTATATTGATTACATGCTTAAATGGTTACATTGGATTTCTGATTATACTTAACATGTTCTTTTTGTATTATGTTAAAATAGGAAAGAACAAAGTTTTTGCATGCATTTAGATTTCTTAGAATTTACTTTCAAACAATAAAATATAGTTGGTATTTCATTTTGGTTTTTTCAGAACACATGTCCTACTAAAAAGGTTTTTTGTCAAGTTGAGATGTTTTTACAAGTTATATAAAAACCAGAGATTCTGGTGTTCTTGTATCCTCTCCTTGCATGAATGCCTGATCGAGCACACGTCCCACAGTTGGATCCAGATGTTACCAACTATTTTGTACAATAGCTGAATTTATTGTGAGCCGCCAATTTATTGACCATGATTCATGTTCATCATCAGTGTTCAGAAGTTCAGAAGTCATTTTTAGGGCAATTTGCCCCTTTTGTAAAAACTGCATGTTCATACCCCCATGGGGAGTTTGTAAAAAAGTTGGTCTAAACGGGATCCTTTTATAAAAGACTCGGCTATCCGTAGGTTTAGCCATTTGGGGGATACTCTAGAGTGTTTTTTCCTTAGAAATTATGTGCTACTCATCAATGGCGTATAATCCCTGAGTTTTTCACTCAAACCTCCAAAGCTGGAGTATTTCCCATGGTGGTCAAAACCTAAGGTGGTGATTTGAGTCTTGTGTCTAGGATTTTTTACGTGTTAGCCATCTCGATTGAGTCGTATGAACATGCACTAGGTCCCCTAGGAGTTTTGTTTGATTCCGAGAAGAATAAAATTTTCCGTAATTTAAAACATTTTTTAATGGTTTAAATGAAATTTTTCAAGAAGTGATAAAAACCTCATCCGGAGGCATAATTGGGCATGGGGAGGCTCGTTTTGACGCTCAGAGTGTCCTCTTTACCCTTGCACCTTCATTCTTCAGTTTCCGGGCGATTACGTCGCCTATGGGACAATTTTTGCTAAAGATGCTACAATTTGGCATTTAATTGCCAGAAAAAAGACAAAATGCACTTTTGACAAAAACTCAAATAAGTCAAAATTCATTATTTTAATCATTGGAAAAGGTTGAAGTGGTTCTCAAAGGGTGTACGAACACATTGGAGATAAAGTCACATTTTATAAAAGTCAAAATTGGAATTTTTTATTAAATTTTGGTATGTACAGTTTCTTTCACGTGGGCTCCTCCATGGCCGAATAGTCCAAGGCATGTCACCGCCATTCTCTTGAATTCTAAAGTCACCAAACTGTTTCTTGTGTATAACAAAAGGGAGCCATGTAGAGTGAAGGGAGCCATAAAGAGTTGTATAAGATGAGTCTTCAGATCTGGTTTATGCATGTGAAGTTGCCCTAGAGGCCTAGAAACTCATTAGAATGATTGGTATCTTCTCTCCTTGAATCGCTATGAATTTTGGGGCCACTAGAAGTGAATTATTGATATTGTTTTGTTTATCTTTCACACATTAATTTACAACAGTCATTAAAGCTTAAAATTCTATGGTTAAGATTCAAGGAACCTTCTTGGAAGATGGTGAATTTTTAGATTTGCATTAATTGCCCGATGCAAATGAAATTTCAACATGGTTTCAAAGAGATTGTAGTTGAGATCACTCGACTAAGAGGGAATTGTCATTCACCTAGTGATTACCAAAGACAGGTACTTGACCTACTTGAAATCATTAGGTTGAATCCCTAGATTGCTTAAGATAAGCAACTTCACTCTTGGAAGTGCTATGTTGTCTACCTGATATATTGCTGATTTTTGCACCTGAGACTTTTTCATAATTAGTAATGATGATTCTTGGTCTTAGAGAGTATGACAAGTTAAAAGGGGCTTACAATTTTTTTTCCATGGAAGACCAAGCTTCAGATATTTATGGAGAACGCCAATCTTTGGGAACATGTATTGAAAGAGACTCCAAAACCTATTGATCTTACACAGTTGGACGCTCATAAGAATAAGGAATTTAAAGTAAAGAGAATCATTGTTGATTCTATAAAGGATCATTTCATCTCACCCACTGCAGATAAGACATCAGGTAATAACATGTTTAAAGCTTTGGTTAAGTTATTTCACAATTCTTATGCCTCTCGACAAATGCTCCTATGAAAGCAGCTTTCAAGCATCTACATGAGCAAGATAGATTCTATGGTAAACTACTTGACAAGGATCAATGAATTGAAGAATTAGTTGGCTAACATTGGAACTACGGTAGAGGATCAGGAGATAGTGTCCATCTCTCTTAAAGAGATTCCTCCTTCTTGGACACCTTTTGTTTAGGGTATTTGTGCTCAAAAGAAACTACCGGATTTCCAAAAGCTTTGGGTTGCTCTTGCGGAGGAAGAAATCAGATTGCAATCATGTTCAAAACAACATGGGGAAGTAGATGCCATCAAGAAGGACCTTAGTAAGGTCATGTGCTTTCGATGTCACAAAATGAGACATTATGCAAGACAGTGTCAATTGAAGAAGGGAAAGGACAAGAAGTAGGTTGCAGCCATTACTGTAGCAGGGGTAAAGGAGATGACCTCTCAATTTGAGACTACCTTTTCCATGGCTTCTTGTTTATCTAATGAAAATATATCTAGTGTTGGATGGTATGCGGACATCGAAGCTTCAAGACCTGACATATGGCAGGTCACTATTCCATAAGATTCGGAAGCAAGAGGGACTCGGGAGGCATGACTGTGGAGCTTGGTGATGATGCCACATACCCTGTAAGAGGAGTGGGCTCCATTTCATTCCAAATGCCCTCAGGTGATGTTCTTAAGTTGAGTGATATTTTATTTGTTGCAAGTTTGAGGAAAAACCTCCTTTCATTTTTACATTGGAGAGTTTCTTTGGAGGGACAGTAGTGCAGCATAAGTGGCTGTAGTCTAGCAAGTCCAAGGACTTTGGCTAGAAGGGTGAGAGAGGGTGTCCTTCATAGGTGACTTGTTAATCCAGTAGTACTCACACATTCCAGGCTTCCAGCTAGAGGATGGTAGCGCCTTCTATTTTGTCAGAAGGCACAAGCATAGCCAAGTTTTCATCCTTGCTCTCCAATTGTGAGATCTTTTAGTGCGTAGGGTTCTTCTCCTGTGATCAGGGAGAATGTGGAGAATGTTAATACATTGGCTCAGAAGCACGTAGGGGTGAGTTGTGGTAGTCATGTAGCATTGTTCTCTTCCATCCATGTGATTTCCAGTGGTATAGAAGAGGAGAGGTCTGATAATGAGATCGACTTCATCCATGAGCCTTCTAGATATTCATTGGAGAAGTCTGATACCTTGATGGAGGATGTTGTCGAGCTTGATTCCAAATTTGTAGTTGATTGGAGTATTTTGGAGTACAAAGGCAAGAATTATGGATTCTCTAAGACAAAGGGAATTTCCCTTGATGATACTCTTATTTCATGATGAAAGAGTTGTCCTAGTTCAAGATAATCCAGTTGCCAAATGATTTGAGGTGCATAAGAGGGATTCTCATGATGACAGGTTGATGATGACCTTCCATAGTTTGATGAATAAACCACAAGCTTTGCATCCTAGGATCAATTTGATCTTGCATGGAGACACAATTATCTTTGCAAGTTGTCTTGGTCAACATATGATGTTGACCCATGACACTGAGGATGATGGAGGGTGGCAGATGATCATTACTCTAGGGGGGCATTCCTACACATAATCATAGGAGGTCATTATTCATTAGATGATCAAAATGTTGTGATGGCATGGTTGACAACTTTGTTGTAGATGACAATGGTAGAATCAGAGACTATAGCCAATATTGATTTGCAGATCGCAGATTTGGTGGAGTTGCGGGGGGGAGTTTATGGGTGTTGATGTAAACACTTTACTCATAAAAGAGTGTTAGACCTTTAGGTTACTCACAAGGTGTTTACACCATGTTTGGGGTCCTTCATGAGATTTGGGGTACATGGTGCATGTTCAACCCCTCAATGATCTGAGATGGATTGTAGCATGACAGATAGTTTGTGATGGATATGCACACTTCTGATATCTTGCTCAGAGGATGCTAGATATCAAATGATCACTAGAACAGTGTTGTTTCCTAGGGCGTTGGAGATCTTTTGCTTTCATTATGGATGCCCTACATGATGGCCACATGGAGGATTCACCTCGTAGGAGAACACCCTATCGGATATGACGAGCATTGTGCATTGTCGAGGAGGACTACAAGCCCTAGATGGCATGTGGCATCTTGGTTTCTTGTTTAGAGGATTGAAGATGGATCGAGGATTCTTGGGGCTTCGACAATGTTCTTGCAAGGGGTAGCAGTGCCACTAGAGTACTTGGCTTTGAGGGATGGATGGAGTACATCAAGGCGGTCACTATTGTGCATGACATCATCGTTGGATCTTAACACTTTTACTCTAAGAGTGGAGTGCTTCACATGTGTGTGCCTTACTTATGATTGTTAGGCTTGTTTGTAAGGATTAGGTCAACCTATGATATATTGTCGGCCTCCCTTACCTCTCATATAAATAGAGGAAGGAGAGAGTCTTTCCAAACACATCACACATTTATTTTGTATCTCTTCTTTGGAGTGTTCTCTTACTCATGCACTAAGGTTCATGAGCAAACCTTAGTGGAGCATATGAAGAGGACGTCAACAATTTCTCTCTTTAGATTATTTTTTGTACATTTGATCTCTCTCTCTCTCTCTTGGGTGCTAGGATTTCTTGATCTATTAGAGCATCTTGGATTCTAGGGTTAGGGTTTCATCCCGAGGGACGCTAGAGATTAGGTTTTGGAGACCCTTAGATGTATTTGGGGAAGAAGAGGAGGATGTTTTTCCTTGGAGATAGTCTTGCAAGGATTCTTGCACTTGGAGGAGCTAGGATTGTTGACTAACCCTAGCTAGGGCATGTTGGGTGGCCGAATTTTGTCCTAGCCTTGAGAGGAAGCTACGGTATGTATGTACTTCATTCATTGAGCATATATAGATATGAGATTTACAGTTGTCAAAATATTGTGTATATTGTAGATTTGATTTCAGCATTTTACCTTATTGAGAAGGTTATTTCCAACTCTTAATTTTCTTCTTTATTTGACACACTTAAGAGAGATCTATGAAGGGACTTAACACTAATATTAAAGATAATAGTACATCCATCTATTGTTGTGTTTGTCGTTATATCTATTATATAAGAAGAGTTTTCAGATCCGGTTTATCGATGTGTAGTTGCGCTAGATGGCTGCAAACTCATTAGAATGTTGGTATCTTTTCTCCTTGAATTGTCGTGAATTTTGGAGATACTAGGAGTGAATGTAATATCCCAAACTGATATTTTGTTTCTTTTTATGAAGCTCTGTTGTTTGCTAGTAGTCTTTATGGCTCGGTATATGAAGGAATTATGAATGCATGTACTGATCTAAGCATGCATGTGCTTGCATGCAGATGTATCACCCCAATAATCAAAAAATGCTATAAAATAGCGATAGAAGTTATGCATGTACGTACCATCAGATAGAGTCATCGATGTATGTCAATATAAGACCAGCATGCAAGAATTGTGCCATTGGATGAGTGAGATATCGAATGCTTCTCCTCCAATAATGCGCCCTTGGTATTAATGGGCCCTCTCCGGTCTAGATATGGTTGTGTAGGTGGAATATTGATCAGAAGTAGCTCTAGAAAGTGTGCAATGGGGTTATAATCCCCTTCTGATCACAGTAGAAGTGGCATGCAGACCATGCCCTAGCTCAAAATCCTAAAACGTAAGCCCCCTCTCTGAGAAAGTCGGCCATGCAGGGAGGACGTCTTTTGGAAGAGGAATATGCTGATAACTAGCTCAAGAGTCAAGATAAGAATCCCTTCTTCCAGGGATGGGGTAATAGTGCTTCCCTCAGAAGGATGGATCCAGCATGCAGAAGAACTGAGCCCTATAGCCTGAGATGCGAATGAGTCTCTCCTTGATCAATTCGCTCATGCAAGGAGGGTGGACTCCTTCAATCCAATATGTAATGCAAACCTTGCAATAAGTTGAAGAACAGTACCTGATGATGATAGCAATGTTGAATCTGGATGATCCAACCTGATAGTGACTAGGACAGATAGATTTCGCTGTCGAAATACACTGAATAGTTGAGAGTGTGCACTCAACCCCAAAATAGCTCACTGAGCTCTCCAAATCGACTTCTCAAATCAATAATCATATAAGCAGGCTTTGTTCACTTGCTTTACCTTTCTTTTATAACATTCACTGGCCTGACCTAACTTTTGCATGACTAGGTCGCTTTATCTTCTAATTTCCAGTTGACTTGCATGCAGTGCTTCCGAAGTGCATGGAGGCTCAATGAAGGAGTATCGGTGCATGCAACATGAAATATACCTCGTATGTCATGCATGCAGGTGGCCCCTAGTTCCTGTGGCCCATATTTATCTACTGATGATATAATAACCATGCTAAAGATCTTCTTAGGGTGTAAATGGCATCAATCCTCAATTAATTCCCTGAATGTCAGTGCCCACTCGAACCTATGGGAATCAGATAGGTTAGTGGGATGGTCCTCTCTATGCTTAAGCAGAAGAGAAAATTACAGTCATCCCCACTCGAAATTGCTTGTCCTCAAGCAATTGTAATGTTGGGTGTTGTCATACCTGTTCTCCTTCCCAAGTGGCCTCTTCTATAGGTAATTCTTTCCATTGAACCAAGTTCTCTCTGATGATCTTGTTCCTTAATTTTATTTCTCAAACCTCTAGGTTTTGTTCTAGAACTAAAATCAGTTGCCCCTCATCATCAAGGGGGGGAAGCTCGGATGACATCACAATCTATTGGCCTACTTCCTTCTTAAGGTTAGACACATGAAATACGTTATGGATCTTGCTTTCTAGGGGTAATTCGAGCTCATATGCTACCTCTCCGACTTTTTGGATTATCTTGTAAGGACCATAGAAGCTAGGCTTAAGTTTCTCTGCTCCTTTCTTTTTAAGGGACAATTGTCGGTAAGGTTGTAGACATAAGTATACCAAGTCCCCTACCTCAAAGCTGCATTCAATCCTGTGTCTATCTGCATATACCTTTTGCTGATTCTGAGCAACCTATATGTTTTCCTTGAGAATTTTGAGAATATCTCGACTCTCTTGAATCCACTCTTTGGCTTTTGGAGTCCTGCTATCACCAAATATCAGAGCTGCAAAGGATAAGGCATCATAATCGTACAAGGCTTTGAAGGGAGTGATATGAATGGTCATATGGTGGGTTGTATTGTAATAGTGTTCTCCTAAGTGTAGCCATTTAATCCATGTTCTTTGCTGACCTGCTACATAATTCCTCAAGTATCCCTCAATCCACTTGTTAACTATCTTTATCTGTCCGTCGCTCTGTGGATGATAACTCGTGCTCATAGCTAAATCTATCCCCAACAACCTGAAGAGTTCCTGCCAAAAGGCTCCAGTGAACTTGCTATCCCTATCACTGACGATGGTCTTAGGTAACCTGTGTAGTCTAAATACCTCTCTGAAGAACAGCTCAGCTACCTGTGCTACTGAATAGTTTGATGGGATGGAAAAGAAGTGTGCGAACTTGGTCAACCTGTCCACCACTACGTACAAGCAGTCTCTACCTTGTACCTTGGGAAAACCTATAATAAAATCCATGGAAATGCTTTCCCAATTTTGCTCGTAAATGGGTAATGGTTGTAGTAGACCGGCTGGGTGAGTGTGCTCTATATTGTTTTGTTGGGACAAACTGCACTCCCTCACATGCTGTATCACATCATTCTTGAGGCCCTTCCATGAGAACCTCTCTCTAATCTGCCTGTAAGTCTTAATAAATCCCTCATGTCCTACTAAAGGTGAGTCATGAGAAACTTGCAGAATCTTTTTCTTAAGGGAAGACTCGGGAACCAAGTAGATTATGTTTTTATAGTATATGATGTCATCTATTACTCTGTACCTGTCATCCTAAATATGTCCATCCAATATTTCACATGCAAACTTATCTTTGGAATACTCAACCAAAAGATGAGATCTCCAATCTGACGAAATGCTTACAAGGGATAAAGTTGTTGGTCATATAGAAAGTGCATCTGCTACCACATTGTTTTTTCCCTTTATGTATTTGATCTCAAAGTCATAGACTTGAATCTTCCTCACCCATTTATGTTGCCTCTCATTTAATTCTTTATGTTCCAGAATATATTTTAAACTGTTGTGATTTGTCTTAATCTTGAACCTGCCACCCACTAGGTACTGCCTGAACTTGGTTAGTGCATGGAGGATGGCTAACATTTCCTTGTCATATATTGAATAGTGGCGCTCATAGTCCTTGAGTTTCATGCTCTCAAATGCAATTGGGTGATTGTTCTGCATCAATATTGCCCCTATACCCTCTCCTGAAGCATCACATTCTAATACAAATGGTTGTGTAAAACTAGTAGTGCTACTAGTACTGGGAACGAACTCATTACCTTTTTTCATTTTTTCAAATGTTTTTTGTGATGTCTCTAACCAACTGAATGCCCCTTTCTTGGTAAGATCGGTGAGAGGTGCGATCATTTTTGAAAACCCACTGACATATCTCATGTAGTAAGTGCAAAGGCCCAAAAAGCCCTTCAACTCTGTCACATTTCTAGGTGTAGGCCAATATAGTATGGCTCTAATATTTTCTAAATGTACCTATACTCCATTATCTCCTATGACTTGTCCCAAATATAACATTTCTTACATACCGAACTCGTATTTGGACATCTTGGCATATAGTGATTGTTCCTTTAAAATTCCAAGTACTTCATCTAAGTGTTTCAAATGTTCTTCCCAAGTCCTACTGTATATCAATATATCATCAAAGAATACCAGAAGATAATTGCGTAACTGAGCCTTGAAGATGTTTTTCATGCATGACTGGAAGGTGGTTGGTGCATTAGTGAGCCCAAATGGCATCACTAGAAACTCATCGTGTCTGTAGTGACAACGAAAAGCGGTTTTTGGAACATCCTATTCCCTATCCCAAATCTGATTGTAACTTGATCGGAGGTCAATCTTGGAGAAGTACTTTGCCCCCTGTAGTTCAGCCATCAATTCATCGATCCTGGGGATTGGTTACCTATTTTTAATTGTCTTCTTGTTAAGTTCCCTGTAATCAATGCACATGCGTAAGGTTCCATCCTTCTTCTGTACTAGCACCACTGAGGATGCAAACGGACTGGGCCTAGGTTTTATGTACCCTAATTTGACCAATTCTTTAATCCTACTTTCAATTTCATCTTTCTATCTTTTGCGGTGTGAGTAAGGGGTAGTGATGACTGCTTGAGTCCCCTCTAGCTCAATAATGTGCTCAAATACCTGATCTGGAGGTTACCTACTGGAAGGTCTTCGAATACTGCTTTGTACTTTTGCAGTAGTGCCTGTATATATGTTGGAATTTGCGTGGCTTTATCTCGTGGCTTCCTGAAAGTAACTAACCACTCTGTTGCCCACTCTATGTCTCCCTATCGGAGCACTGCCTCCATCATGTGTGATGATACTCCTCTGGGAGAGTAGGTATTCATCCCTCTCAAAACTACTCTATGTCCGTCAGTTCCCCAAAACTCCATCTCCATAGTTTGGTAGTCCGTAGAATACTTCCCTATGGAATAAAGCCACTGAACTCGCAATACCACATTTGTGTCCGGTACGTTAACCACATAGAATGTTTCGGTCACTATATAGTTCTCAAGTGTTACTTGCAATTTTGGGATCCTCTTACTACACTCCATGGTGTGGTGACCTACTGCGGCTACTGTAAATCCATCAAATCTCTCAGTCGAAATACCCTTTCTTTTTATCCAAGTTGCGTCAATAAAGTTGTGGGATGACCCACCATCTATCAATACTCCAACCTTGTTGCTCTGTATGACACCTCTGATAATGTAGTAATGCCACCTCTTGGTGTCCCTCAGGAGATTGCTCCTCTGTTGTCTCGTGTGCCTCTCCCTGTTCCTAATCCTGATAATCCTCATCCTCTCCACTATCGGAGTAGACCTCTATGTAGTGGGCCTTCCCCTTTTGATGCAAGTGGGAATTGAAAAAAGCCAATCCAACCCGCTTCCCCCAAGAAATATTGTGATCTCTGAAATCGAACCACTAAACTTAGCTAAAAAACAAGCTATGTCCTTCTCAATTGCGGGCCTTACCTTCAAAATAGGCCTTCCGCAATGTTTTTCCTGTCAGAATTAACTTTTGCGCAACAGCCTTGCGAAACGCTTTCTTTCCACAATTGTGGGCATCCTTCCACAATGATCTTTCCACAGTCACCTCCCCACAATTGTCTTTCCACAACGCGCCCTTCTGCAACAAGCCTTTCCACAACTTCCTTTCCGCGATTCTCACTCCCGCAATGCGGTCGCCTTCTTTCCGCAAATTGTGGATTGCGGTTGCGGGTGCGATTTTCGTAATTTCTTGAAAAGACTTCCGCAAAAACTCTTCCGCAATGTGACTTCCACAAACTCTTGATGTTACCTCCCAAGCTTCTTCCTTCTGTGGAACACTGTATCAACCATCGATACCTTGCAGATTTGATCTCGTCCGTTGATCTATGATCAATGGGGAATACTTTGCATCGGCTTGCGGAAATGTTAACTCCCGCGCACGTTCACTTTGCGGATCATTTCCCCGTCGTCGATCTTCATTTTGGCTTTGATCTGAGCCGTCCAACCTATGCTAATTGAATCGACTACAACTCTATGATTTTTCATTGATTGATCAGGGAATCGATCAATCCAGCCCAACCTTCGTTCGGATCTAATGTGAAACTAAATACAACAAGAAATTACCTCTGTTACTTAATGACAATTGGTTTGCGAATGACTTGGGTGTTCTTAACTGTACATGAGAGTTCACACAAGCATGAAAATGGAAATTCATTCACACAAACATCAGGTTAACGCTTTCACACAGCTCTACCTGATAGAATCTCAGCTTATCTCTCATTCAAATGCACAGTAACACTATTGAATACACAGAACTTGCTAATTTCATTAAGTGATAGCAATCCATCCATCCAGTCGCATTTTCCTCTGGTATTCAAGAAAATATCCCACCTACTCCCCCTCGCGCAGGGCTCTCTACTGAGTCCCTATCTCTCCCCTTTTCACCCATTCGAAATCCCAAAACCGAATCGCTGAACAGAAAAACAAATTAACACACACTCCTCCCCAATGAAGGAGTCACCATCATTATTCAACAAACTGCCTATCTGGCTTGATCTCCACACAGGGAGTATCAACTCGCCACTATGTCCTATTTTCTCAAAAAAACTGACAACACACTTGTCGGTTACATATTTTGCAAATACTAAAATACTTAGTAACAAATTATCTTCCCTACCTCAGGGCAACTTGTCCCCTCGCTAGCCACAACATATGAATACTCAATCACATTGTTGGCTTAGCATTGATGCTCCTGCATCAAACTCCCAAGGTTAAAATTTTGAACCCCTGTTCAGTAAATCAGCTATTGAGAAACCCTTTGTCTCCAATTCTTTCGCATTCATCCATGTAGAATCTTCTACAGGATGTCCTTTCCATTTGATCAAGTATTCCAAGTAGTCTCTCTGTCTGGTACTCTTTGCCACTCTAGTATACAAGATAGACTTAGCTTCTGATAGTTGGGCTATAGGCATCTGCTTCAGCCACTGAAGATCTTCCACGGGATCTTTGTCTTCTGTCATTTGTCTCGTATCATTGACCACATATGTATATAGGTCCGCAACATTAAAAATAGGTGATATACCAATCCCTATTGGCATTTCCATCTCATAGGCATTTGCCGAAAAAAATTTGAGTATTCTGCAAGGCCCAATTTTTTTCATTTTCAGCTTGTTAACTCTCCTTTTGGAAATCTCTCTTTCCTCAGATGTGCTAAAACCAAATCTACCACCTCATAGTTTTTCTCTCTTCTCTTGGAATCTGCTCTTGTTTTGTAACTATTGATACTTTGTTGCAACCTTGCTTTAACTTGCTCTTGTAGTTCACTGATCCTTGTTGCAAACTCTTCTCCATCTGCACTTCTCTTTTCCAATTGACCCAAATCACGAAGTTCACACACCCCTCCGGGATGCATACCATACAGAATTTGGAATGGACTCATTTCAGTACTTCGGTTTGGTAAATCAATGTATGCAAACTCAGCTTGAGCTAGCACTTTGTCCCATTGTTTTGGATTTTCTCCGACCAAACTTCTCAACATGTTACCTAAACTCCTATTTACCACCTCAGTATAGCCATCAGACTGTGGATGATATGCTGAAATGAAGTTCAACTTAGTACCCAACTTCTTCCACAAGGTCCTCCAGAAATGACCTGTGAACCTTACATCTCTGTCAGATACAATGCTCTTAGGTAAACCATGCAGCTTCACAACTTCATTGAAAACAAGTTAGCAATGTGTGTGGCATCACTTGTCTTATAACATGGAACGAATTGTGCCATCTTAGTAAATCTATCCACAACTACAAAAATAAAATCATTTCCCTTCTGAGTTTTTGGTAAACCCAAAATGAAATCCATACTCACAGAATCCAAAGGCCTAGTTGGAATAGGCAATGGTGTGTACAATCCTATGTTTTGGCTTCTTCCCTTGGCATGCTGGCATACCCTACATCTATTCACAAACTTTTCAACCTCAGACCTCATCTTTGGCCAAAAATAGAAATGGCTCAAGTTTCCAAAGGTTTTATCACTTCCAAAGTGACCTGCCATCCCTCCATTATGTTTCTCCTATATCAAATTCTCTCTAATGGAACATTTGGGAATACAAAGTTTATTGTTTTTAAAGAGTAAGCCATCTTGCAACATATACTCCATCCATGGCTCTCTGTCCACCTCCACGGGATTCCTACAAACTCTGTATGCATTCTGAAAATCAATGTCAGCCTCATACAAACCTATTAAGTGTTCAAATCCTAAGACTTGGATCTGATTTTCTTGCAAAATTAATTGTCTCCTGCTTAAGGCATCAACTACTCGATTTGATTTCCCACTTATGTGCTTCAACACAAAGGTAAAGCTTTGCAAGAACTCAACCCATTTGGCATGCTTCTAATTCAATTTAGGTTGTTGCATGATGTATTGCAATGCATGATTATCAGAAAACAAAACAAACTCCCTAGGCATCAAATAATCTCTCCAATGCTTTAGTGCTTGGACAATAGCATAAAATTCGTTGTCATAAGATGAGTATTTATGTTTTGAATCATTCAACTTCTCGTTGAAATATGCTACAGGCCTGTCCTCCTGATTGAGTACAGCTCCAATTGCTACTCCACGGGCATCACATTTCACTTGGAAAGGGTGTTTGAAATCTGGTAACTTCAATACTGGTTGCTCAGTAATCTTTTTCTTCAAAAACTAAAAGCTACTTTCAGCCTCTGTTGTCCATTTAAATGGTTGTTTGTCCTTTTTAATTGTTTCAATGATTGATGAACAAATACCACTGAAATTCTTTATGAACTTCCTATAAGAACTTGTCAATCCATGGAAGCTTCTTACCTCAAAAATGCTCTGAGGTAAAGGCCAATCAATAATTGCTTGCACCTTTTCCGGATCAATATTCAAACCCTCTCTTGAGATAACAAAACCCAAATACACTAGTTCTGATTTCAAAAATGTACACTTCTTCACATTTACTAACAACTTTTCCTTTTGCAATTTCTCCAAGACACATCTTAGATGCTCCAAGTGTTCTTTTTCTATTTGACTGAAAATCAGAATATCATCAAGGTAAACTATTACAAACTTACCTATGAAATCTCTCAAGACTTCATTCATTAATCTCATGAAAGTGCTTGGCGCATTGGACAGTCCGAATGGCATAACCAACCACTCATACAACCCATCATTTGTCTTAAAGGTTGTCTTCCACTCATCTCCTTCTCGAATTCTGATCTGATGGTATCCACTCTTCAGATCTAATTTTGAAAAACATGTTGCCCCACTCAGGCATACCATCATGTCATCCATCATGGGTAATGGAATCCTGTATCTGATGGTAATCTTGTTGATGGCCCTGGAGTCAGTGCACATCCTCCATTCACCATCCTTCTTTGGGGTGAGTACTGCCAGTACTGCACATGGACTCAGACTTTTCTGAATCAGCCACTTGTCTAGCAATCCTTGTACTTGCCTTCTAACTTCTTCATTCTCTTGAGGGGTCAACCTGTATGCTTCCTTGTTTGGTAAGCTTGCTCTAGGAATAAAATCAATATGGTGACTTATATCCCTCTTTGGTGGTAACTCATTGGGCAAATCATCAACCACAATGTCACTAAACTCACCTAGCATCTCCTGAATCTCCTCAAGCAAATCTGCCATATTGGTCCTCATTACTACCACTCTAGGCTTACATACCATAGCATAATTAAGTTCTTCCTCATCAATTTGTTGCAAATACTCTTTCCATGTTTTAGGACCTTAGATGCTTGCTGCCCTGTCGTACTCCCTTCTTGCAAAGGAAGAAGAACATGTTTTATCCCATCTTTCTCAAAACTATGACAATTTATCCTACCATCATGCATCACCTTTTTGTCAAACTGCCATGGTCTTCCTAGAAGGATATGGCAAACATCCATGGGCATAACATCACATATAATTTTATCTTTCTATGAACCTACTTGCAAATCAACTTCACATTGTTCACTTACCAGGATTTGATGTCCTTTATGCAGCCAATATACCTTGTATGGAACAGGATGTTTGGTCTTCTTCAGACTCAGCTTCTCCACCATCTCTGTGGAAACAAGATTGTCAGTGCTCCCACTGTCAATCACCATCTTGCAACACTTCCCTTTGACTTTACACATGGTCCTGAATAAATCATTTCTTTGAGCGGGTTCCACCTTCTCCTTCTCAGGCTTCAATAAGACTTTGTTCATCATCAAATCCTCCCCCATCTCTGGCAGATTTTCAGCCACTGGCATCTGCTCTTGCTGCTGCTCATTCTGAGCTACATAGGCTCCTCTTTGTCCTATGTCTTCCTTCCCAAGACACTCAAAGGACCTGTGTCCCAATTTGTTACATTTGTAACACCTGTAGACAATTTCTCTGCCTCTTCCTCTACCTCTACCTCCTTGGTAAGGTCTTCTCTCTCTTGGGTCACCTCCTCTATCTTGCTGCTCCTGTTGGTTTGAGTTGTTGGATTCTCCTTTTTGGGTTGAAAACTTTCCTCTTTCAATTGTTTGCCCTCTTCCTTTGGCTGAACCTCTTCCCCTGTTGAAGTTTTGCTTTCTCAATAACTTTTCTTCTACTCTCAAGGCACATTGCTATGCCTCTTCCATTGTTCTCGGTGATATCATGCTGATCTCATCCTAAATCTCTATCCTCAAACCATTTACATATCTAGCAGCCTTCTCTGTTGATTCCTCCACATAACCTACCCTGGGATTTACCTTGTAAAATTCTTCAGTGTATTCTCTCACAGTCAACAACCTTTGCCTAAGGTTCTGCATTTTCCTGTACAAAGTCAGCTGGTAATCCTTTGGAAAGAATTTGGCTCTCATCTTAGTCACCATCCTATCCCAGCTCTTTATCAATGGCTTGTTCTTCTGTCTCCTTTCAGCGTGTACACTATCCCACCATAGGGATGCATGCCCTTTCAACCTTGTCACTGCCAATCTGACCTTCTTTTTTTCTTCAATTTCATCATACTCAAAGTACTTATCTAACTCGTTGATCCAGTCAATGAGATATTCAGCAATGAGGCTTCCCTCATAGGTAGGCAACTCAGGTTTTGGCCTCAACGTTGCGCCAAGAATTGACCGAAAGTATCTTAGCTCAGGTGTCTCTTGCATGGGTGATGCTTCTTCTCCTTGTTCCTCTTCTTCAGGCTCACTCACATCCCCTACCTTTGGATCTCTTTGTCTACTCATCTCCATAGCCTCCATACATGTCCGTAATTCGCTCATTTCCTCCATGACTTCTACATTCGTTGTTGGTCGCCCTCATTCACGACCTCTTGCTCTACCTACACGTATCGCCATGCCTTTCTTCTGTTGTGTTGAGCAAACCTGCTCTGATACCAAAAATGGTGCAGGTGGGAATTGACAAAAGCCAATCCAACCCGCTTCCCCCAGGAAATATTGTGATTCTCTGAAATCAAACCACTAAACTTAGCTAAAAAACCAACTAAGTCCTTCTCAATTGCGATCCTTACCTTCAAAATAGACCTTCTGCAATGTTCTGCCTGTCAGAATTAACTTTCCACAACAACCTTGCGGAGACGCCTTCTTTTCGCAATTGCGGGCATCCTTCCGCAATGATCTTTCCGTAGTCACCTCCCTGCAATTGTCTTTCCGCAACACACCCTTCCGCAACTTCCTTTCTGCGATTCTCACTCCCGTAATGCAGACGCCTACTTTCCGCAATTTGTGGATTGCAGGTTGCGGGTGTGCTTTTCGTAATTTCTTGAAAAGACTTCCGCAAACTCTCGCCGTTACCTCCCAAGCTTCTTCCTTTTGTGGAACACTGTATCAACCGTCGATCCCTTGCGGATTTGATCTTGTTCGTTGATCTATGATCAATGCAGAATACTTCACATCAGCTTGCGGAAATGTTAACTCCCGTGCACGTTCACTTTGTGGTTCCTTTCCCTGTCGTCGATCTTCCTTTTAGCTTTGATATGAGCCATCCAACCTCTGCTAATTGAATCGACTACAACTCTACGATTTTTTGTTAATTGATCAGGGAATCGATCAATCCAACTCGACCTTCGTCCGGATCTAATGTGAAACCAAAATACAACAAGAAATTACCTCTGTTACTGAATGATAGTCGGTTTTCAAATGAATTAGGTGTTCTTAACTGTACATGAGAGTTCACACAAGCATGAAAATGGAGATTCATTCACATAGACATCAGGTTAACGCTTTCACACAACTCTACCTGATAGAATCTCATCTTATCTCTCATTCAAATGCACAGTAACACTATTGAATACACAAAACTTGCTAATTTCATTAATTGATAGCAATCCATCCATCCAGTCGCATTTTCCTCTGGTATTCAAAAAAATATCCCACCGACTCCCCCTCGTGCAGGGCTCTCTACTGAGTCCCTGTATCTCCCCTTTTCACCCATTCGAAATCCCAAAACCAAACGGCTGAACAGAAAAACAAACTAACTAACACTCCTCCCCAATGAAGAAGTCACCATCATTATTCAACAAACTGCCTATCTGGCTTGATCTCCACGCAGGGAGTATCAACTCGCCACTATGTCCCATTTTCTCAAAAAAACTGACAACATACTAGTCGATTACATATTTTGCAAATACTAAAATACTTAGTAAACAAATTATCTTCCCTACCTCAAGGCAACTTGTCCCCTCGCTAGCCACAACATGTGAACAGTCAATCACATTGTTGGCTTAGCATTGATGCTCCTGCATCACCTTCCCTGAACATCTGTGACTTGGTACCCATGGTTCTTGGCAGCTGAAACATAGTTTCTTTCTTCCAAGGTCTTGGCGGGTATCATTATCCATCCACTCTTTCTTGGGACATTCTTTTTGGAAGGGTCTCTTCTCCTTATCCTTTAAAGGAAATTGGTTCTGGGAGGAAACCTATTTTTTGGAACTGAATCCTGTAAATCTCTGCTACAACTGATGGCATCTGCTAGGGTAGTGGGTCTATAAGCCTTAAGCCTTAAGAGTTCAGTTAAGGCCTTGGTAAACAACATAATCAATCTGCTCTCTGAGATGTATGTCACCATGACTGCTACCCTCTAAAACTCTGATATGAATGCTTCTGGACTGCCTGTCTGTCTGAATTGTGCTAGCTCTCTGAAATGCACCTCGGGGTCTTTCATGTCAAAGCGCTCAATAAGCCTCTATGTAAAATCTGTGTACGAGGTGATGGCATTGTGACCCAAGGTCACTAACCCGTGGTACCACCACTCATGGGATTCCCCGTCCAAATGCAAGGTAGCCAACTTAATGGCACATGTCTCTATCACGGGGTTGAGTTGGAAGTAAGTATCCAACTTCTGAACCCAATTCCTTGCTGGGCCACTCTGGGTCCCCTCAAAGGCAGGAATAGTCAATTTCCCTACCGTGCGTTGTGTTGCCCGTCATAATGCACACCAGCAGCAGAAATCTTTCGAAAGTTGTTTCCTCACCAAAAGTGGGAAAGGTGTGGCCTTGGGGGGCAATCAAAGAGTCAGGTGTTGTCACCTGATCCCAACTCCTCTGTTTAGGCTATCTCATAACGAAGCCAAGGGAGGTAGACCCTACAAAGAGTTTCTAAGGCTCTTGTGTTTTAAATGTTTTTGGATGGTATGATGCGGATGGGTGTTGTTTAGGAGTTTTTTATTTACAATAACAATTTATAAAATCCAAAGATACACTTGCAAAAGATTGAGATGCACAACCACTTGATAAATTAAACACAAGACATCCACAATATAATATATGAATTTGGAAAACAAGACAGATGCTTCAGATAGATAATAAGTAAATAAATGATGTCAAGGACTAGTGCCTTATGGAGTCAAATGTCTTGAGTGCTTGGGTTGCTTGATACAAGAGTTCAAGTGTGCTTGAGAACTGTTTTGCAATTGTTCTTGGTAAATTTTATTGTAAATTTTAAAGGTGATCTTGATTATTATGGCTAAGGAAAATCTCCAAGATATACACGAGGTACAAGAGATGTGTCTGGAAAATACTCTAAGTGGCTCTGTACAGAAACATGTTGGTTCCCTAAGCCCTGAAAGCGTGTTCAACACTACACCAAACAAGGTGTAGCCTAACGGTGCCCCCAAGGTCAAGGTACATTATCCGGCGTCCCAGGCAGAATTTGCCCATTTTCGAGTATTGCGATCAACACCAGATTTTCGTTGGTTATGGGGGTATAAATTTTATTATGCTTAAAATTGGATTAAATGTGAAAAATTAAATAGTTTATACTGTTTCTCTGTATCCCAGGGTAGGGTAGAGCATACACAGTATAGAAATGATAAATTCCAATTTTTGGGAAATGTGTTTGAAACAAGACAACGAAATATAAAACTCTCTGACAGAGAGCACTCTTGATCTGCCTTATGGCGAGATTCAAGAGATTTATGATGCATAGAATTAAAGTACTTGAATGTAAAATCTAAACTACCCAATAATCTCTTTTAGGTCAAAGACCGTACTCGGGAGAGCATGGGGGTTAGTCAAATCAAAATAAAAGCAACTCTCTGACAGAGAGCACTCTTGATCCACTGTTGAGTAAGATTCGAGAGATTTATGATTTTCAATAGTTTATATAAAAAATGCTATGGAAACAAGACTAGCAAGATGATTTTGACTAATCTGGAGCATCTCAAAGCATGAAAAATAATCTAGCAATTTATAAAACATGAAGCTAATCTAGTGATTCAAGACTAATCTACTTGCAGGTATAAAGCAAAGACAATGTAAAAAGCAGACAATGGGCGATACAAGCTTCCCGCAAATGAGGGAAGTGGAGGTGTGGGAGTCGTTATCCCACTTGCTTTTATTCAACTTTTTACATTTTTTTTTGTTTTTTGATTTATCAAAAGATGGTTTTGCTTGCTTGGTTTGTTTGCTAGCCTTTGGGCTTTTTGCTTGTGGTTTTGTCTTCTTGTTCACCTGTGGACAAGAACTCTCAACAAAGACTAGTTACACTATTAGAATAAACCAAGATTTGACTTATGATGTGAAAGAGGCAAAAACTCAAAGAGAAGATGCAAAAAACCAAAGATGGTCAAACCAAGTCAAACTCAAGTAAAAGGATCAAAAGGTAAAAAGATGAATGGATCTAAGAGAGGAATGCCAAAAATGAGAAAAGTGAAAAAAAAATAACAGTAAATTTAAGTAACAAAATCAGCACTTTAAAATGATTGGAAAAAGAACTCTTTTCAAGGAAAATTTGCACGCTTTTACATAAATTTTTGGAAAAAAAATTGGCAAAAACTTTGATTTTCAAGTTAATTTCCAGATCTGTAATTAAGTAAAAATCAGCAAAAAACAACAGTCAAAAATAGGCAGAAAATGGCACGTTTTTCAAAAAAAACTTGGAAAAAATTGGAAAAAAATTTTGAAATTTTTTTATTGTTTTAGGCTAATTTCCAGAACTGAAAATCAGCAAAACACAGTGAAAAAACAGCAAGCTTATATGGGCACAAAAATCGAGAAAAAAGTTGAAAAAAAATTTGGAAAATTTTTTTTGGAAAATTTTTTTGGTAAATTTTGTTGTTTTAAGCTAATTTCCAGAATTGTAAAATCATGGAAAATAGCAGAAAACAGTGAGCTAAATGATCAAAAAAAGGCATGCTTTCCAATGAAAATTTTTAGGCAAAAATTTAAGTGTTTTGGGCACTTTCCTAAGTGTTTCTAGGCACTCTTCTTGATGAGAAAATCAAAGATAAACAAAAACTTTGAAATGGATTTATAAATCAAAAGAAAAACTAGATCTTGACAAATTTAGACTTGGAAGAAATAGATTTAGAAATTTTGAAAAACTAGCTAAAGCAAAAAGTGGATTTACAAGCTTTGAAAAAATGACACTAGATCTTTAAAATTATACTTTGAAAAATAGATCTAGATAAATGAAGTAGATCTAAAAATTGTAAGGCCTAGATCCACTTTGGTAAAAGACAAGCAAGCTTTGAAATAGAGACTTTAGGAAACTTGCAATCTTTTACAAAGAACAGAAATATGAGAGATAAAACCTTTAGATTTGGAGATCTATTTTGTAGTAACCAAGAGATATTTGATTTTGTCTTTTGATGGTGGATGGATCAAGAATAGGACCTCAAGCCCAAGCTTGAACAAACGAAGTCTTTGAGATTTCATGTATGACAAAGATCATTAGCATAAAAAAGTGACGAAGAAGAAGGGGATGCAACCAAACTCCCAATCTTACTTTGCCTTATGATGTTCTGCCAAGATAAACAAACTCAACACAAAAGATTAGATCTTAGTATGTTTAGCTAAGCAAAACTAGAAGTGCAACTCCTAAGCGACTACAAAATGCAACTCCTAAATCTTGAGTAACCTAGCATAAATAGATAAATTGTAACCACAAATATCTATTCTTTGGATTAGAATTATAATCTTCGTAAACTAAAAATCATAAGCATATGCATAAGAATTTGAAATAAATAGGTAGAGTTCACCTCGATTTAGACACAAGCCATGAACAATTTGCACACTATTTGACCTCCAAAGCCTTCAATTTATTCCAACTTGCATGCCAAATAGCATCAAGCATTACACATGAAAAATATAACCAGAGGTTTCTTGCACAAATAATCCACCTTGAACAATGGAGCAAGACCTCATACTTATACAAAATACAAAGACCAATTACCTAAGTTGAATTGGCATGAGAGAGAACCAAGTAATTCGAACTCCCAATAGGAGGAGACCACCAAGCATAGATTGAATAGTTAACAGAATGTTAGAAGGTGAAACTTGGGTGATGTGGCCTCCACATGGGCAAGGCGCCCTCCCTTCTTCATAGAGATCATCACCAAGCCAACAAACGAGTGACACCTCACCAAAGTCGCCCTCCTTGGAAAGAGGGCGCAAATCCCAATGCAATCATGACTCTAGTGCTCCGATGTTGATCTGGATGTGATTGGAGTTGATTGGAATCATCATCAATGCTCCATGCCATGTCATTTTGATCTTTATTTTATTCAATTTGGCCTTTTTTTGAGAGATTTGACTTTTCTCAAAAATATTATTTTATGAATATTTCTCATTTATTGGTTTTTTGAGAAATATTAATTATGAGGCCAAATAAATGTCTGAAACTTAGGATAAGTGGGTTTAGGGTTTAACTGGGATTTTTGGCTTAGGAATTGAGCCTCCAATCATTTAAATCCACCCCCAAACCACTTAATTATTACAAATTGAAATTTTTTCAATTAAAATAATTGAAAATTTAATAATAAAATAATAAAAAATAAAAAATCCAATGCATCCGGTAAAAAAAAATCGAACGAATTTTTAATATTACCTAGGGACCTAGGAAATGACCATAGGACATACAAATAGTGTCTAGTAGATTCATATTTAACTGTTGGCCTCTAATAACCCCCCAAAGCATAACCGCCAAAATCGAGCATTCCATCTTTGGAGGAAGCAGGAGAAAAACTCATCGATTATTACTCGGCTAAAGGAAAAGCATAATCGACAAGTGAAAAAACTCCCTGGAATACCTTAGTTGACTGTCAAGTCTTAGGGAACGGAGCCACTCAAAACCCCTACTAGCACACTTTATTACAAAAAACCCATGGGGTATGGTCATTTCAACAGAAAAATAAAAATGGCTAGCCAAAATTGGCTAACTCTGAAAACTAAACCTCTGATACTCTGGATATGAACATGGATCATGTTCAAACATTGGCAGCTCAATGGAAGTTCAACTAATGTACAAAATAGTTGGTAACATCTGGGTCCAACTGCGGGACGGGTACTCGTTTGATTTATGAATCAAATAGAGTGCTCGAGAACCCTAGAATGTCTGAGAACAAAATAACTCCATCTGGCTTGAAAGCTTTCCATGGTTGCAATGAGATTTCAACTGCAAGATCAATGTTTTCTAACCTTTCACGGAACAAGGGATGCTTCTGGCATAATTACTGATAGCTCTTCATATATCTCCCTACTTGCCTCATAAGCCAAACAGGAGGCCTTTCCACTATTTCTTCCCTGACAACACGAAGGAGGAGAAGTTCAGAGGTAATAGTAGGGTTTGCTTCTGTTACAGACTCTATCAAATTCGTCATCTCTATCTGAGGAACAGCGAGGAAATTCATCTACTTCAACAGAAGATGTGCCAATATCATCTTCATAGGTGAAAGTTCCATCTTTATCTACAAAGACTGAACCACTAGATAACTGGCTTTCAGATCGAGCCACTGATTTCCTACTCCCATCAACTTTGTCTTCATAGAGTTTTGTATATGCCTCTGTCTCGAGATTGTTCTCCCCAAATTTCACATCAGAGTGAATTTTAGCTTGCTTGGTAGTATTTTCTTTGTCATCCAGCTCATCTCCCTCTTCCTGTTCAAGCTCTTCTACGCTTTTTGCTTGCAGGTGTCCCATGTACTTGAGTCTTCACACCATAGGTCTTCATTTGTTGTTTTGTGGACACCCCTGTCAAAGTGGGGGGTAACACAATGTAACTCATAGTTCTGGTTGAAAGGCCTGTTGTAAGCTCTCGACCTAGTCTTACTTTTAAAATGAAAAAAATCTGTGACGGTCATGGCTAACTAGAAGTCATCTCCCAGTGCTTTGTACTCTCTCAAATATGCCCCCATTGGTTCTTTTGGTTCTACCTATACTGGGCACTGTTGTCGGGCTATCTAAGAACTGTGGGATGGTAGGTCTGGAGGACCTATTGTAAAGATGGGGGTGGCTCTGCACTGTTTCTTTGCCTTTACCCTTTCCAAACTGAGTCTCTATATTCCCCAGTTCTATATCCTCTAACTCTTCTTCTTCTCTTCTTCCACTGTTCCTAAATGTCTGCCTCCTGTAAGTAATATTGTGTGGGTCCTTTGTATTCATTTACTGTTCACAATTGCATGCTCCCACAGCTGGCGAGGAACATGCTCTGATACCAATGTAATATCCTAAACTGATATTTTTTTCTTTTTATGAATTTATGTTGTTTGCTAGTGGTCTTTCTGGCTCGGTATATGAAGTATGAATGCATGTATTGATCTAAGAAAGCATGCGCTTGCATGCAGATGCATTACCCCAATAATCAGAAATGCTATAAAATAGGGATAGAAGTTATGCATGTGCGTACCATCAAATAGAGGAGTCGATGTACGTCAATATAAGACCAGCATGCAAGAATTGTGTCGGTGGATGAGTGAGATATTGAATGTTTCTCCAATAATGTGCCCTTGGTATTCATGTGCCCTCTCTAGTCTAGATATGGTTGTGTAGGTGCAATACTAATCAGAAGTAGCTCCAGAAAGCGTGCAATGGGGTTATAATCCCCCTATGATCACAGTAGAAGTGGCATGCAGACCATGCCCTGGCTCAGACGCCTAAAACGTGAGCCCCCTCTCTGAGAAAGTCGCCCATGCAGGGAGGACGTCTTTTGGAAGAGGAATATGTTGATAACTAGCTCGAGAGTCAAGATAAGAAACCCTTCTTCCAAGGATGGGGTAGTAATGTTGCTCTCGGAAGAATGGAGCCAGCATGAAGAAGAACTGAGCCCTGTAACATGAGATGTGAATGAGTCTCTCCTTGAGCAATTCACTCATGCAAGGAGGGCGAACTCCTTCAGTCCAATGTGTAACTCGAACCCTGCAGTAAGCTGAAGAACAGTACCTAATGATAATAGCAATGTTGAATCTGGATGATCCAACCTGATAGTGACTAGGGCAGATAGATTTTGCTGCCGAAATACACCGAATAGTTGAGTGTGTGCACTCAACGCCAAAATAGCTCACTGAGCTCTCCAAATCGACTTCTCAAATCAATAATCATATAAGCAGGCTTTGTTCTCTTGCTTTACCTTTCTTTTATAACATTCACTTGCCTGACCTAACTTTTGCATGACTAGGTCGCTTTATCTTCTAATTTCCAGTTGACTTGCATGCAGTGCTTCCGGAGTGCATGGAGGCTCAATGAAGGAGTATTGGTGCATGCAACATGAAATATAGTTCGTATGTCATGCATGCAGGTGACCCCTAGTTCCTGTGGCCCCTATTTATCTACTGATGATATAATAACCATGTTAAAGATCTTCTTAGGGTGCAAATGGCATCAATCCTCAGTTAATTCCCTGAATGCCAATGCCCGCTCAAACCTATGGGAATCGGATAGGTTAGCAGGATGGTCCTCTGTGCTTGAACAGAAGAGGACATTACAGTGAATTATTATGATTGATCCACTACTGTTTTACACAATAATTTAGTGCAATCCTAAAGACTGATAATTCTTTGGTTAAAATCTAAGGAACCTTCTCGAAAGAAAGTGGATTTTCAAATCTACATTCTTCAAAAGCAACACGGACCTCCACCAAGGCTGCACTCTTTCCCCCTTGCTATTCATCACAATAGCATATTCTCTAAGCAAAAAATTGGAGATGGAAAGAGCGGAAGGAAATCTTTAAGGGATCACCATAGCCTAGGGAGTGAAAGGAATAAACCAAAGTTGCAAATATCATCTCGGCAAAAAAATTGGCAGGGTCCAAAAAACATCGTTTCGAAATATCTTGGGAATACATCAACAAACATCAAAAATATATCAGCAAATTTAAAAAATATACAAAAATATTCATTTCTTTCATTTTTTTAAACATCTAAAGCAACAAAAACATCAAATAAACACATTGCCACATGAATAAGGAAGGAAAACCGATATATAAGATATATAAGATGTCTAGTGATACATCACACAAAAAAAAATCGTGTCAAGAATCTTGAGTCATCAAAAAATATAATAAATGTATCTCATGATCATCATCATGAAGCATGAGTCATCTACAATGAAATCAAGTAAATATAAGATGTCTAGTGATACATCACACACTATGATACCGGACACATCCATATAGGCCAAGAGCACTATGGGAGTTTTTGTTCTGTAGATAGACTGCGGTTCTGGCAGCTTCTGCCCATAGATGCATGGGTAAATCTTGATCACGGATCATAGCCTTTACTGCTTCTATGATCGTTTTGTTCTTCCTTTCGGCCACACCATTTTGTTGTGGATTATAGGGAACAGTAAGCTCCCTCTTAATCCCTGATTGCTTACAGAAATCTTTGAAATCGCCTGAGGTATATTCCCCTCCATTGTCTGACCTCAGGATCTTAATCTTCTTTTAAAAGAGATTGTCTACGAGTGCTTTGAACTCTTTAAACTTTTCAAAGACTTCATTCTTATTCTTCAGAAAGTAAATCCAGGTTTTGCGAGAATAATCATCAATAAAAGAAGCATAATATTCATACCCGCTTAGAGAGGTGGTGGACATTGGTCCACAAATGTCTGAATGAATAATATCCAGAATACCTTTCGCCTTGCTGTCGCTACTTGAAAATGGGTTCTTAGTGCTCTTCCCTTGAGCACACCCTTTGCATACTCCTTCATGATCCACCTGAATCTCTGGTAACCCAGTTACTACCTTACTTACAATTGGTAAGGCCTTACAGTGTATATGAGCTAGTCTCCTATGCCATAGCTCACAGGGGTTCATGGTACTAGCCATCATTGCTGCATTTGCATGACCCTTTAGTTTGTAAAGTCCTCCTTCTACTCCAATGACTACTGCATCATCAATAGTCTTCCCTTTAGGCCACATGAGAACTTCACCATCCACAAATGCAACTCGAAGACCTTTCTTATCTAATGCTGAAATAGATAGAAGGTTCTTCTTTAACCCAGGTACATAAAGCACATCTTTCATGTTCATGGACTTTCCAGAGTCCAATTTGTAAGAGGCTTCTCCCATACCTTTGATGGGATATTGGTAGTCATCTCCGAGTTTTACCTTGTGTGGAGATTCCTTCTAGATGAGATGAGACAAGGATTCTTTGTATCATGTCATGTGCTTTGAAGCTCAACTATCCACTAGCCAAGTATCACTTCCATGAGATACTGAACCAGTGAGTGCTGAGATAAGAACATAGTCTTCACTGGAGTCTTCATTGTTTCTGGTCTTGTCATCATCATCACTATCTTCTGCTGCATGAGCATGAAACCTCTTCTTCTGCTTCTTGTGTTGTCCATGTTTGTTTGAACAATTCCTTGCAATGTGTCCAGTTTTGTGGCACGAGTAACATTCAATTGAAGAGAAATATTTTTTGGTCCTTCTCTTCTTCTAGGGTCTTCTTGAGGAGTCCTATCGGGGACGAGGGTTGTTTTTCCTCTTCTTTCCACCTTTAGCATCGGTAGCTAAAGCTTGATCTTCATCGTTATTTAACTTCTCCTCTCTTACGACTATTCTTTCTTCCTCTTAGACACATTCTTCCCATAGGTTTCTAAACTTGATTAGTTTCTTTCTGGCACAAATGCCATGAACAAATGGTTCCCAATCTCGAGGGAGACCATTCAAAGTAGTCATCACAACTTCTGCATCCTCAATCATATCCCCAATGGCTTCTAGTTGTTCTTTGATCTGGGATACCCTGGAGAAGTATGAGTGCATGGACTCAGACTTCATACTCTTCACACCCTTGAGTTGATTTCTCAAGGTCATCTTTATGTTGATGTTCTTTCCTTCAAACAGGCTGGACAAGGCATCAAACATCTCTTTTGGTGTCTTTTTGGAAGACACATGGAGGATCAAGTGATCCTTGATGGAATCAGCAATGATCCTCTTTGCTTTGATAAGATTCTTCTTATGCCTTTCCTTCTCTTCATCTCCCTCTGATTCTGTAAGTCCTTCCTTCACATAGTCTTCTAGCTCATGCTCCTCAACAATGAGCATGACTCTATACTTCTAGGATCTGAAGTTCTCAGCTCCTTCAAGCTTCTCATCAAGCTTGGTATTGCTTGTCATCTTGCTATAATGAGTACTTCAAATGGAAATAGAAATAGATTTGAGACTTACCAAAAAATTTGCCCTTCTGAAATCTGCTCCTCCTTGACTTAGGTTTTGTCAGAGAAACCCTAATTTTTCGACTTCGGGATTTTGAAAAACTAATTGGATGAGCAAATTCGCCTCCTTAAGGTGAGTTGAGAAAAGTTCTCATTTTCCAAAATCATTGAGCAGATGATCCAAAAACTTGATGCCCTAGTTCTTCCAGGTTTGTAGTGGTGGACCCAAAAATGAAAATGCTCGGAATGAAATTCCGCTTCGACAGAAAAATGCGCCCTAGGAAGGCGAGGTAGATCCACCCTCTTTTCCGACAAAAATGTGGGGTTAGCTCCTGGAATAAGAAACCCTAGCTCTTGCAGTTATGGGGGCTGCACAACATAATCTTTCAGGCCAGCTCTAATACCATGTTAGTTTTTACTTGAGCATCATATAGCATATAAGCAATTACTGAAAGATAAACAAGCACAACATAAGAGACAAGGGACACAATTTATCCTAGGAAACCCTCTTGGGGTAGAAAACCCAGCAAAGCCTTCCTCAATATAGAAATCACAAAGTACAAAAATCACCCAAGACAAATCAGCTACTCCTCCACTTGTGCGCACCTTTCTTCTTCACTAATGCGAACTTGCTCAAGTGAATGAGTGAATAAAAGTGAGAGAGAGCACTTCTATTTATATTCTTCCGTTGAGATGACTAATTCCCCAACAGGGCCGACTTCTCTACTTGACTGGTCAATTACATAATAAAATGATCTTTTAGGGGCTTTTCTAGGCCGACACATGTCCTAGGGTTTACATTGATTCTTTCAATGACCTTTACATTATTAATTACATGACCATCATCTCCCGGAGGAAGAATACAATAATATAAATAGAATATCTTCCGCAGTTACATTATTTTAACACCTTCCTTACTATTGAGACTATTCAAGAGCATCTCGTACAGGACAGAGATGGGACAGTGCTTGCAGTCAAAGGATTGGGATGAGTACAGTTCCAGCTTGAGTTTGGAGAGATTCTGGAGATTTCAGGAGTATGCTATATTCCAGGGCTGCAAAACATCAGGCTTTCAATTCTAGCTTAAAGTCTGTTTAAGAAGTGAAATTTCTACATAAATTGTCAAGTCTGGGCATGTTTGTGGACAAAAACAGTGGTTAAAAGCTGAGTTGCTGGGAATCGACCCCCCCCCTCGAATCGATCCCAAATCGCACTCCGGACAGAATCGATGAGGGATCGATTTTGGAATCGTGATTCCTCATCAATTCCGTCCGGAATCAATTTGGCAATTTGCGAATTGGGGGGAAAAAAACAATCCCTGCCTTTTTGTAATTCGATTAGGAATCGTCACTTCCGGTTCGATTCCGGGTCGATCCCGAATCGAATCTGCATCGAACCTGACCAAAAAAATCGATTCCGAGAGCGCTTCCGCGGATGGGCGGATTTTTGAAATTTTTTTTATTTTTGGAATTTGTTTTAGGGTTTGTTTTGGTGGGATAAGTCACTTTGGGCCAATAAAAGGTGAATGAGTCCATTTGGACTCATTCCATTACTCATTTGCTTGATTGGGAAGAGTTTGAGCTTGGAGTGAGTTTGCTAGTTGTTTGAGAGCTTTGAGCATTGAGTGGGAGATTGAAGGGGAGAGCTTGCAAGGGAGATTGAAGCTTCCATAGAGACATTCAACCACCATTGAAGAGCTAAAAGGTAGGCTCTATAAACTCATCTTTGTCTGTTTTTGCAATTTTTTTTCACTATGTCAAAAAATGGAAAACTTGCAATGTTCTCTTCTCCTACTCTTTCCAATTGCTTCTTCTCCATCATTTTATTGCAGGGAAAAAGTGACTCTCATCTTGAATCAAGAAACATGATGGGTATGTGGTTTTGGTTTTTCATTCCACTTCTTCTCATTATGATGGTGTTGGGAAGTAGATGTGGTGGTGGTAGTGATGAGGGGAAAGAGGTAGAGAGTGATGCATACCAAGGAGAAGAGGAGGAAGGGGAAGAGGGTGATGATGATGAGGATGAGGGTGATGTGGGGCAAAAACAAAAAGACACAACACCTTTGTGGAAGTATGTGACAAGGCAAGGGGGAGGGAGAGGGGGTGGAACCACAAAGTTTGGATGCCCCCATTGTGGGAAAACATACACAGGTTCATATACCCGGGTGAGAAAGCATTTGTGTGGGGTTATGCCATGCGATGTAGGTAAGTCTCATGGAGTCAAAACTTGTGACAAAGTGGGAGCTAAAGAGAGAAGCAAATACAAGATGGAAGAAGAGGTCGCTCAAAACAAGTCCATGAGATCGAGGGTTGATTCTGAATCCCCACAGAGAATGTTTGGTAGTGGAGCTACTGTTGGATCATCATCGGCTCGATCGGGAGCCTCATCTCCCCATGGAGTCTCGCCTATACAAAGAACATTATATGATTTCCTTGACCAAGGTTGTAGAGATGATGTGGATTCAAAAGTTTATAGGTTTCTCTATGCATGTGGTGTGCCATTCAATGTTCTTCGCTCACCCTATTGGCATGAAATGGTACAAGCCATCAATGGTGGCCCTAAAGGATACAAAAGCCCTGGGTATGACAAAGCTAGAACCGTGGGACTTGACAAGGAAAGAGCCAAAATCAATAGTGCTCTTGGAAAGTTCACAAATGATTGGTCCAACTATGGAGTATCCATTGTATCTGATGGGTGGACAAATGTTAAAGGCAAGCCGTTGATAAATATTCTTGGCGTTTCCGCTAGCGGTGCGGTCTTCCTTTCAACCCATGACTACTCAGATCGCTACAAGACCGCTATTAATATTGCACAACCTTTACTTAAAACCATTCAGGAGATTGGGCCATACAATGTCATTCAAGTCATCACTAATAATGTTGCTAATTGTAAGGCAGCAGGAGCAATCATTATGGATAAGTATCCCAACATATTTTGGTCAGGGTGTTTGGTTCACACATTGAACCTTTTGATGTGTGATATTGTTAAGATGAAGGACAATAATTACTGATGGATTGGTGCCTTGTACAAGAGAGGTAAGAAAATGATAAAATTTATTACCAATCATAGCACGGCCCACCACATTTTTCGCAATCATCTAAGTTGGAGCTATTGAAGATTGCAAAGACTAGATTTGCTAGCTACTACCTCACCTTCAAGAGGCTTTTGAAGGTAAGAGAGGCATTGGCTAGTATGGTCTCAAGTAATCCATGGCAGGAATTGAAATACAAAGTTGCAAGTGCATCAGATAGAAGTGACTTTCAGGAGGTGGAGGACACCGTTCTTGAAAGTCATTTTTGGTCACAGGTTAGGTATGTTCTGCAGTTCACCAAGCCAATTTATAACATGATTCGTTTTTGCAGATACATATCAGCCGTTGATTGGGGAGGTATATGAGCAGATGGATAGCATGCTTGGTCAAATCAAAGACATTGTTGAGCAAAGAGATGCAGTCTTGTAGGACCATATTCATAAACTTGTGGTCAAAAGGTGGGATAATCTAAATGTTCCACTCCATGCCCTTGCATATGTCCTCACCCCAAAATACTATTCTCCAATTTGGTTGGCCCAACCTGCACCTGGGGGTGGAGTCAGGAAAAAATCCCACACAGATCCAGAGGTTGCTGCTGGGTATATGCTTGCATTAGAGAAGTTGGTCCCTGATGAGGAAGAGTGTGCTCAAATACGGAGTGAATTGAGCATATACATAAGTGAGCATGGACGCTTTGGTTCCCTATTTGCAACCAAATATCGAGACAGATTGGATCCTATCCATTGGTGGAACATGCATGGCTCTGGAGCCACATTTGCATAAATTGGTGTTGAGGATGCTATCACTGGTTGTTAATAGCTCTTCTGCAGAGAGGTGTTGGAGCACCTACAACTTCATCCACAGTGTAAAGAGAAACAGTCTGAATGTAGATCGCGCAGAAAGCTTGGTTTATGTGCACTACAACTTGAGGTTGTTGTCCCATTATTGTGAGGTGGCCAAGAATGATAGAACATTTTTGACTTGGGACAACAATCCAGAGGAGGCTAATGTGGAGGATGAAGCCATAGCATTAGAGCGCTTGGAGGCTGAACTATTGGGTGATCATGATGATCCAATTCAGACTACCCATACAGAGATTCCACCCCCAAGAAAAAGCAGCTTTCTGGATGCAAGAGTTTTGCCTTTAGCTTCACAACGTCCAATTTCAGCCCGCGGGGGCCATTCATCTTCTACTCATGTTCCACGATCACTTCCACCAGCACCTATTCCACCTAGAACACGAGAAAAGAAATTGGAAGTTACTCGTGGCAAGCGGAAAGCTTAGTAGATTCATAGTACTTTGTAGTTTGTATCTCATTTTCATGTTTATTTTGGCGGTTGGCCTATTTTGTAAACATTATGGCCTAGTTTGATGGCAAATATTATATGTTGAAATTTGAAGGTTGATGTTGTTGATGATTGATGATTGATGATTGATGATGATCATTTAATGACAATGTTATAAGTTATAGCTCCTAGAATCTAGAAGACGAGATGATTAATGTTATATCAATGTGTACTAAATGGTTATATGAATATCTAGATTCTATGTTTTGATGTTTTCTATAGCTAATTTGGCATAATACATGTTTTTTTTAATTTATATGCATCAAAATATATTAAAATACATATTATATAAAAAACGCTCCTGAAACGGAAGCTTTTGAAAATTTCGCTTTTCGCTCCCGCTCCTTGCTCCCAACAGCGTTGGTTAAAAGCCAAGATACCAGACCTAGGCAAATTTTGAAGTCAAAGTCAGACCTGTTTTGGACCTCCAAACATCATTAGCAAGCATAATTATACCTCCTGTGCATCCTAGCAGCAATGATCAACAGTTTGGGGTGATATTGCGACCACTTTTTATTAACTTCTTGCACTTTTGATTTGTTGTTGACTTGTGGTCAAAATTGATCACTAACATATGTCCCTGATTGATTCTACTATAAGGACGAAGAAGCATCTTGAGGAGGATAATACATATATTAAAATATATAAGAATATAAATAATAATAAAGAAAATAAACATAGTCCCCAAAAGTCATGTCCATTCATACTAGTGACAATCAAATGGTATTTACAGCATCAAAAGTAGGCGTATCATTCACCATATTCAATATTATCAATTATTATCTATTCTGTATGGATTTTAACAGGTTATCCTACCTTTGTTGGATATTCTCTTAATTATCAAACACATCAGTTCACACGAATGCACCCCTCCCAAAACACCTCCTCTCCAAGAGGTGGTAGGACAGCTCAGTATCCACTTCCTCTTTTGAGCTCTCGAGCAGCCTCAAACCTCAAGAAATCTAGGCCCTTGAAGACCTAGGTCCTGTAATGCCAGTAGCTCCAAGTCCAATTGTCTCATGCCAATATGTCAAGTGTCACCCTGATTTGTGTGCTTTTCATTTCTTTTTTTTCCTTTTTATCAATACTGGCATGCAGTCCCAGGTACTCGCCTGACCCTTGAGTTCTATGACGAGCTCACAAGTTTTTGTAACTCTCGGCGATTTTTCCAATTTCTGGGCGAGTCTCAGCAGGGCTAGAGATTTTGGGAAGAGTTTTGGCGAGTGCTTGTTTTACTATAGACTTTGTAAGATTCAGGAGTTCTGGAAGATTCTGATAACTCCACGTAAAACCACACACAAACAAAGGTTAAGATATCAATCAATACAAAATGTGAGATAATATAAATCAAACGCTCTTCACACTCGAGAAAAGTAACTTCTCAGACATTTAGAAAGAAGAAATTATTGTTTGCACAACTGAAATAGCATCAAGCACTTCAAAATACAAAAAGCCCCCTCATGCTCCCAATGCACCAGAAAAAAAGAAACAAAAATTGAAGACCTCAAATTGTGGGCTTTTCACACATGAAATAAAGGAAACAGCCCAAAATGAAGTTTTAACATCCAAAACAAAGGAAGAGATCACGGCTGGTAACAATCCAAGATGTAGCTTACATTTGGGAAACTCTCAGGGGACCTCAATGTGTCATTATATCTAAGGAGCAGAAATATAACATACAAGATCCAGCACTAAAGTGCTGATAAAACACAGCAGATTACTAGATTTGAAATCAGTCAATAAGAATTATGCTTCGGACAATAGCAAGGAAACAAACACCTTTCCTGCACCTAACTTGGATAGATTTCTAATCTCTCAGAGGATGGTGATTTTTTCTCAACCAGTAAAATGGTACCATTCCCAAGCATTGGCCTATCCCAGCTAAATCATGATGAAAAATAATCCAGGTAAATTCTGTTTCAAATCATACCCAAATGTGCCTAAGCAGTTGAACTTCCTGGGCAAAAATAAGACAATGATGGGAATGACTTCAAAATTTGGCACAGCCATGTCTAAATTTTTATTAAAAACTACAATTCAACAAAATAAAGTTCAAGGAATAGAGTGAACTGCTAGAATGGAACAAGAACGAAAGCAAGATAGAAATTCACTATATCTCAAGACTCTGATTCGTTTAGCAAGAATTTAGAGAAACTGTCTCTATAAAGGCTGATTAGGTGACCTTCATCATGAAGGAGCCATGTTGTACTTATGTAAAATATGAAACATAGTTCAACCAATCTGCTTCCCCCTTTAAAGTATGGGGGCCCAATCCACCTCAGATGTATTTTTGGTATGGATCTGCAAAACAAAAACAAATACAAGGATTGATCTGTTTTGGACATGTTTTTGGGTTTCTGGATCCATACCAAAAATTTGAACTTTGGCATTTTGTTACTTGCATTTTATTTGGCACTTTCTTTATTTATGAATTTGAACATTAAATTTAAATATATTGGGCCTTGCTTTAGATTCCCATACATAGATTCTATATATGTTCGTAATTTGGTACTTGTTTCTATATATATATTTGAGCTTTGTTGCTTGTTTACTGTCATTTGGTCTATTAATTTGATCTAGATTCATGAGACTTTGAGAATTTGAGTTAAAAGTTCTAAAATTTAATAGTATCTTACCCATTGATGAACTCTATGTGATGGATTCAGTGAGAATGGCAATATGAAACAAAGAAAATGTAGGCAAATGTTAAAGTTGTGAAGTATGATTATACATAAAATTCCCAAAATGTTAATGTATTCATATAGAACTTATCCCATACATGTGGATCAAATGGCAAACTCAAATGTAGATCAGTCCTCCAGCACATCATAGCAATACCGATACTAGTACTGGAACATCAACAGCCAGACAAAAGATTGAAAAAATATAGTCACCGTCAAGGAACACTAGACTCCTGCAAAAGGCCATGTCACGTTGGAAGTATCCAGCACCATTCACAAAATTCAGCTAAAGAGAGTCAATGGCTGTCTTCAGAAGATAATCTTGCACAACATGAATTTTTATTTAAAAAGAGATATAACACTCAAAGATCCACTTGTAGGGAACAAGCCCTAAACAAAATATTGAATCCCTTACAAAGAACACTACAGTGAAACAAAATAACATACTTACAAAATAATATAATTACAAAATACGCGTGTAAGACCATCAGAAACAAGAAATCTGGTAAGGTTCCATGCACAAATGGTTTCCAACTGTCCAATCAGATATCAATCAACAAGCAATTCTAGTAGGCTATACATGTTGCAGAGATTCAGTAAAGTTTTAGTAGCCATGAGAGAAGAAGGAGCAATGAAGTTTGATGTTGACTTTCTGTTTATTATAACAACTATTTTGCAAAAAAAAAGTTTTAGAAGCAATCTCCACTTTTCTTCGAATAAACCTTCAAAGGAATGTATAAACCAATTTCCCTCAGCAACAACAGCCAGAAAATTATTTCCAAGTGTCATTTCCAGAAGGCTGAAACTTATTGCCAAATCTGATCTCAGAGGATGAACATGTCTTTGTCAAGTGAAGACAAATTAATTGAAATCTTGGTTATTAAAGACATACTTACCAGACTTGGTTCAGTGGATTATTCAGCAAAGCAAAAGAATCAAGAGTTTGACTCATCTGCTTCATAATCTGCCTCTAATCTGCCTCTGATCTGCCTCGTAATCTTCCTCTAAGCTGTGTCATAATCTGCCTCTGAACTGCTTCATAATCTACCTCTGATCTGCTTCATCATTTGCCTCTGATCTGCTTCAGAATCTTCCTCTGATCTGCTTCATATTCTGCCTCTGATCTGCTTAATAATCTTCCTCTAATCTACTTCATACTATACAAAAAACCCTACTTCTAGAGGGCATATCTCTGAAACTATAGCAAACCAGTATCTGAAACTTGCACCCCAGGTACCTCAAGATCTCTACTTCATCTCCTCCAAGGTTCACTGTCTGAAACATTCTAGAACAAAAGTTATAGAGAAAATGCCAACCTTACATGTTTGAGATTGTTTTCGGGATCATTCAAAAACCCTAACTTTCCAAGGTCATATCTCTAAAAATATAGTGAACCCGCATCTGAAACTTGTACCACAGGTTTTTCAAGATCTCTACCTCATCTCCTCAAAGGGCCATTTCCTGAGGCTTCTTAGAAAAGAAAGTTGTAGCAAAAATGCCAAACGGACCTATTTAAAGTTGATTTCAAGATCAATTAGAAACCCTAACTTCCCAAGGTCATATCTCCGGAAATATAGCTAACTAGCATCTGAAACCCATACCACAAGTTCATCAATATCTCTACTTCATCTCCTCCAAGGGTCACTATTTGAAACGTCCCCAAAAAAGAGTTATAGCGAAAATGCCAAGATGACCTGAAAATTTGCCATTTTGGAAATCTTTGTTCATCTTCTTCTTCAAATCTTGCAACCCTTTTCATTAGTGCGCTTCTCCAATAAGATCTCCATGTATTGGATGAGTGAGTAAATAAATAATAAGTGTTCATCTTATTTATATTCTTCTTAAATCACTTTTTCAGCCGACATAACATTGTTCAATATCCTAGCAGGTCTGACCAAAATTCTCGCTGGGTTGACTTTACAAATCCTTTCATATTTCCTCTTTTCTATGGAGTTGGAGAGAGTTCCATATACCGTTGGAAAGGTCTCAGAATAAGCTTTCCAACCATGTAGCCTATATTCCTAATTTGAGATAGGTATCTAGAGTAAAAATGCCTACAAAAACCGGGTATTCAAACTGGGCATCAATTACACAATATTTCCAACAATCTTCATACTCCTTTGGTTTTCTTGCCTCCACATGTGGGCGAGTGAGGTGTACATCAATATCTTCAGTTGGGAATCATCATTACCTATATTTTAAGTGGAGGCACATCAATATCTTCACTTGGGCATCATCATTACATGTGGGGGCACATCAATATCTTCACTTAGGCATCATGTCAAGATCATCTTTTATCTTTATCGGGGCCTCCCGTTAGGGTCATCTTTCATCTTCATATTGAACATATGTAGCATCAACAAATATTTGACATCAATGACATCAATATTTCCATGCCTTTGACATCAATGACAACAATATTTCCAACACTCCACTATGACACAACCTTCCCCAAAGCAGGGAATCTCCAACAAGACTTGTAAGGACAACTAGTGATGTTTATGTGGCCTCAAGGGACTTATTTAATTATCGAAAACCTTAGCTATATTACTTCATTTTGTCAGATCTAGTTCAGCGTTAGTGAGGCAGAGTTAGGGAATTCCCTCCAGTAGTTTTGGGAATGCCATTGTAACACTTTAAATTGCGTCATATCTGCAAAGGACGAAGAACAAGATTGTATAGAGGGAAATCATACAGAAAAGATGAATCTAAGAGTTTATTGTTAGCTATATTGAAAGTTATTCTTTGGGATGGACTCAAACTTCCATTGCAATAGTATGGTTGTTCCCTAGTCAATCCTCAAAGATCTTTGAAAAAATGATGGATTTTTCCGGAAATGCGAAAAAATATATGAAACAAAACCAAGGATAGATCAAGTTTCTCTTGGGATCCTCCTTAGGGGTGTAATGGAGGGGTGAAACGCCCATTAGAGTAATAATAGTGTAGTTATGGTAGCCATTCAATGTAAGGATTGTATTGTAGCAAGTGGAGGGATTACTACATTAAGCAGTAATCAATGGTGTTTAGTATTGTCCAAATGAACTTATTATTCTCAAGGGGTTTTATATTTTATTGATCGAGGTTAACTACAAGAGGTATCAGAGCTCTTTCTTGGGCAGGATGGTGGAATAATTTGTTTTTTCTTTTTACAAACTTTTCAAGGAAAAAAAGAGGGTCGTGACATCTAGATCCATTCATGTAGCTTTCTGTGCAGGATCTGAATAAGCCACTTGTAGATCTTATTTCCTCTTAAAAAAATACTTGATTTACAAAAAAACACTGGAAATGAATATCAGAGAAAGCAGATATTGCAATTTTATAAACCCCATTTTGGGGGGAGGGAGAGGAGTTCAGTGCTGGCCATGGGTATTGCAAAGCATATGTCTTTTCACAGATCGTCGAGATTGCATCCAGACAAACGCCATTGTCTAGAGGATTTCCAGAGCTTAAATTTGATATACTATATAATATACTTCTGCTCCATATTCAGTGTGCTCCAGCCCTTGCAAATTTCTGCCCTCGATACCTTGATGAAATCCAAGAATGGCACTGAGCAGGAAGGATCCAAACAGTTTCTCGTACATTAGGACACAAACTCAGTTTGTATAGAGAGACCTCCTAAAATTTCAAGGGACAACAAGGTATGTCGAGGACCACAACAAACTGTACCCTGCCCCCAAATATTAAAAAGTGTATGCTTTAACTTTAAAATATTAGGGATTGTTTAATAAATGGTTATCATTAATAGCAAACAATGAAAAACAAATAATTTACCTTTTGTAAATGCAACAAAATCCTTATTTATGATTCATGAAAGGAATAATATCACATGGCCAATTGCACATTTCAATATGTAATGAATCGCTGTTATTTTATGGCATTAACAAAATGCTTCGGGCATCCTCTCTACTAATAATAAATGAACTTACAATGCCTCTACAAGAGATTCGGTGCCGAATCCAATGTAAAAATGCTACAATCCTCTGCTAGTTTTCACCTAGCAATTTCCAAACCACTGCCCAACACCAGCAATCACCCTTCAAAATAATCATTATGTTTTAACTTAGGGATTCTTTTAGAGTTTATGATTTGTAGTAGGGTTGGTGGGTTCCACTAGAAATGAGTGGGAAATAAATTAGATTTAAGTGTTTTTTATATTTCCTTCATGATAAAACACACCCAAAAATTGGTACTTTTGGGCATCGCCCAATAGATGGAGTACTTATCAGCATCCCTGATTGCAAGGTACACCAAAAATTGGGATGGGTGCATACCCAACATACTTGGTACTTATAAGATGTACCCGACATCCCAAGTGGGGTGTTTTTGCAAGAAACGCGTCCCCAAGGTGCAGCTATGTGTCCCCACATAACATTGAACAAAACACAATTTGGTTAAAAGGATGGCATAGAAATAATGTTGGAAGTGCTATGCCACATTTTGTGGGCATACTATTTTCCAGACCTATTTTTGGTTTTTTTAGAAAGATGCATTCAAGAGTATTGAGCCCAATCTTTGTTGCTCTTGGGCCTCCCCTTTAGTGTGATGTGTTAATGTATTTGTAACTTCGGAAGATATTCACTTGTATTTTATATTGTATTTTATTTGTACCTCTGACAGAGATGTTTATTCCTCCGATCAAGGATGTCATTATTACATTTGATCATGTAAGGTCATTGAGGTAAATCCTCCATTGTAAGTCAAGGTAATAGTTCCCCCTAGAGTCAAATATAATGGGGTTTTAAGTCACCTAGAGGAGTCGGCCCAGTCAAATTTAGTTAGGGGCCGACCTATCAAGTGAAAGGGTTAAAGTGGAAGTGAATGTATAAATAGAGAGCTAGGCTCTCTCATTTATTCATTTATTCATTTATTCATTTACTCACTTACTCAAGTTCGCATTAGTGAGAAGAAGAACAAGTTCGCACAAGCGGAGAAGAGAGAGTTGTTGAAGACCATTTCTATTTTTGGGTTTTGCTTTTGTGACTTTGTATTGGTGATCATTCTATCTCTGATGAAGTTGCGAGGTTTTCTCCTTTACAGTTTCCTCGAGGAAAATATGTGTGTCTCTTGTGTTTATGTTGTGCTTGTTATTCTCTCAATAAGATCCTAGATAAGTATTGATTAAAAGTTGAAAAACTAACATGGTATTAGAGCTAACCTGAGAAGAAGACATTGTGCAGCTGCGGAAGCTAGGGCTTCTTAATTTTTGGACTTCTCTCCACAGATCATCAACAAAAAGAGGCTAGGCTAACTCGCCTTAGGAGGGCGCATTTTTTTGTCGAAGCAGAAGTTGATTTTGGGCATTTTCATTTTTTGGCCCGTCACTACTGCCGGAAATTAGGGCTTTTCACAGAAGTGGAATTTTGGAGTGCAAGTGGCATAAGGAAGTGTGCCTCCTCAAAATCGAAATTTTGAGACCAAGATCAAAGTTTTTGAGTGGGTAAAACTCCCGGAAAGTCAAACCCTAATTTGACTCTGGACCAAAAAAACTAGAAAAGACCAGAAATTGCAAATCAGAATTTCGCAAGTCAATTTTAAAGGGTGAATTTTTGGAATCTTCAGAAACCAAGTGTACTAGCATACTCGCCTCAATCAAGCGCATCTATCCATCCAATCATAAGTTTCAAATTCCAAGTTTGAAAATTTGGGGTTTCTCTAACAAACCCTAGGACCAGCCAGCTCCAGAACCAGTTTCAACAAATCAAAGTGGTAAGACCTAAAAGATCTTCTATTTCCATTTGAAGTACTCATTTAAGATGTCTCACCATACCAAGCTTGAGGATAAGCTTGAAGGGGTTGATAACTTCCGAGCATGGAAGTATAGGATTGCACTAATCCTTGAAGAGAATGAATTGGACACATATATAAATGAAGAAGTTCCAGTTCCAGAGGGAGATGAGGCTAAAGCCTTACACAAGAAGAACTTGGTTAAGGCCAAGAGGATTATTGTTGATTCTATTAAGGATCACCTCATCCCACATGTGTCTTCCCTAAAGACACCTAAAGAGATGTTTGATTCCTTGACCAAGCTATTTGAAGGAAAGAATATAAATCGGAAGATGACCTTGCGAAACCAGTTGAAGAATGTGAAGATACAAAATGCAGAGACCATGCAGTCCTATTTTACAAGGGTCTCTCAAATCAAGGAGCAACTTGAAGCTATGGGAGAAAATGTAGAAAATGGACAAATTGTGATGACCACCTTGAATGGTCTCCCTAGATCATGGGACTCTTTCATTCAAGGGATTTGTGCTAGAAGGAAGTTAATCACATTCAGTAGGTTGTGGGAAGAATGCTCACAAGAAGAAGCTCAGCTTGTAGGACGAGAAGAAAATATAGGAGCAAACGACGATCAAGCTCTCACAATACACTCCAGGAGGAATAACAACAAGAGGGAGCACAACCACAGCAAGAAGGAGAGCCACCACCATAGGAACCACCCTAGAAAGTTCAAGAGATATCTATCTACTGTTAGATGTTATACATGCGATGAGAAGGGACACTACACCAAATATTGTCCCAGACATAGAAGTGGCTCCAACAAGAAGAAGATCAACAAGAAAAGGCACCATGCACACACTGCAGAAGATGATGAACCTCCAAGGAAGAGAGACATAGTAGAAAGTGATGAATCTTCAAGTTGTTGATGTATATGTAACTTCGGAATGTATTTCACCTATGTATATTGTACTCCTATAGAGATGTTATTATTCCTCTATACAGAAGTGTCGTCATTTGTATTGACAAGTGTCGCAAGTGTCGTAACTTGCTGTGATGGGTTATTAGACCACCAAGTGTGGCGTCGGCCTGGATTAATGTAACCATGGGTTATTAGACTCTTCTAGAGAAGTCGGCCCTTCTAGTGTAATAGGCAAGTCAGGACAAGTATAAATAGAGAGCGGGAGATCTCTATTTGTTCATCTCTTTATTCACTCCTACATCACTCGGAAAGTGGCGCGCTAGTTGAGGAGGAGGAGTAGCTGCTAGTAGAAGACTATCTCTTGTACTTTGGTTGTATCATTGCTCTTTCTATCTCTAAGGAAGTTGTGGGGTTTTTCACCTTTATGGTTTTCCCCAATGAAACTCTGTGTGTATCGTCTCATGTGATTGCTTGGTGTGATTGATATGAATTGTTATACGTGATATGCTATACATGTTATTCTCTCAGTAAAGATCCTAGAGTATATTGAATTAATGCTCAAAAATTAACATGGTATTAGAGCTAACCTGAGAAGAAGACATTGTGCAGTGGCGAAAACTAGGGTTTCTCGCTTATTGGGTTTCTCTCCACAGATTTTGGAAAAGCAGCAAGGTAGATTGACTCTACTCATCAAGGAGAATCTTTCTGTCCAATCAAAATTCAATTCTGAGCACTTTCATTTTTTGCCCTAAAAATTAGGGTTTCCACAAAAATAGGAATTTCTGAAATCTGAAGACATAGCTTGAAGTTCCTTGGAAAAATCGAAGTTTAGAGCTTTGGATCGAGATTTTTGGTTGGGTGAAGCTCCGGGAAACTCAAACCCTAATTCAGGGTCCTCCCTAGTGAATCCAGGAGATTGAAAAGCATTTTTGAAGGGTGAAGTTTTGCAAATTTCAATTTCTGAGTATACCAGGCTGATCAACTCATCAAGGTGCATCTTTCTATCCTTTCAGAAATTTGAAATTCACATTTTGAATTTTTAGGGTTTCTCTGACAAACCCTAATCCGGGACCAGATCCAGTTTTTCAGCAAATCAAATGATAAGACCTAAATCTTTTCTATTTCCATTTGAAGTACTCTTTAAGATGTCTCACCACACCAAGCTTGAAGATAAGCTTGAAGGGGTTGATAACTTCCGAGCATGGAAGTATAGGATTGGGTTAATCGTGGAAGAAAATGAACTGGATACTTACATAAGCTCTGAGGTCCCTATCCCAAAGGGAGAAGAGGTTAAAGCCCTTCACAAGAAGAACTTAGTCAAGGCAAAGAGGATCATTGCTGATTCTATCAAGGACCATCTCATTCCACATGTGTCATCCCTGAAGACACCGAAGGAGATGTTTGATTCCCTGACCAAGCTATTTGAAGGGAAGAACATAAATCGGAAGATGACTCTGCAGAACCAATTGAAGGGGGTAAAGCTTCAGAATGGAGAGACCATTCAATCCTATTTCTCTAAGGTCTCTCAGATCAAGGAACAACTCGAAGCTGTGGATAAAGTAGTGGATAATGGGGAAGTTGTTGTGACCACATTGAATGGCCTACCTGGGTCATGGGATTCCTTTATCCAAGGAATCTGTGCAAGAAAGAAACTGATCTTCTTCAGTAGACTGTGGGAGGAATGCTCTCAAGAAGAAGCTAGGCTTGTGGCCCAAGAAGAAAAGATGGGGAATGAAGATCAAGCTCTCACAGCACATACCAAGAAAGGTAAGTTCAAGGAGTCATCTCATAACAGAAGACCTTCATACCACCATCACCATAAAGATAAGAAAGATCTCAAATGCTTCACATGCAATGAGAAGGCCCACTTTGCTGCAGATTGTCCTAAGAACAAAAAGAATAACAACAACAACTCCAGCAAGAAGAAGAAAGTCAACAAGAAGAGGTATCATGCTCATGCTACTGAGGATGATGAACCTCCCAAGAAAAAGGCTAGAGTAGAAAGTGATGACTCATCAAGCGAAGATGAATATGTTCTAATCTCTGCTCTCACAGGTACTATCTCTCATGGATGTAATGATTGGCTTATTGATAGTGGGGCTTCCAAACACATCACTGGTTTTAAAGAATCTTTTATAAATCTATCTGAACATGAGTCACCCCATAAGGTGAAACTTGGGGATGACTATCAATATCCTATCAAAGGAAGTGGTGAAGCCTCCTACAAACTAGACTCTTGAAAGTCCTTTAAGATGAAAGATGTACTATATGTACCTGGGCTCAAGAAGAACCTACTCTCCATATCTGCATTGGATGCAAAAGGCATGAGGGTTGCATTTGTAAATGGTCAAGTCTTAATGTGGCCAAAGGGTAAAACCATAGATAATGCAGTAGTGATTGGAGAGCAAGAGGGAGGATTGTACAAATTGAAGGGACAACCTGAACATGCCATGGTACATGAATCCATGGAGCCAAGTGAACTTTAGCATAGAAGGCTTGCACATGTGCACTATAGAGCACTACCAATTGCAAGCAAAGTTGTAGAAGGTCTTCCTGAAATCAAGTCAAAGAATGAAGGTGTTTGCAAAAGATGTGCAAAAGGAAAGAACATTAAGAAGGCATTTCCAAGCAGTGAAAGCAGAGCAAAAGGAATCTTGAAAATTATCCACTCCGATGTATGCGGTCCAATGTCATCCAGTTCTCTAAGTGGGTATATATACTATGTCTCTTTCATTGATGATTTCTCTAGGAAGACTTGGGTTTACTTCTTGAAGAACAAAGATGAAGTGATTGATAAGTTCAAGGAATTCAAAGCCTTGATGGAAAATCAAACTGATAAGAAGATCAAGACTTTCAGATCCGACAATGACGGAGAATTCACTTCAGGTGATTTCAAGAAGCTATGCAGTGATTCAGGAATTAAGAGGGAGTTGACTGCTCCCTACAATCCACAACAGAATGGGGTTGCAGAAAGAAAGAATAGAACAATCATGGAAGTAGCACGGGCAATGCTGCATGACCAGGATCTGCCTATGCATCTATGTACAGAAGCAGCTAGGACAGCTGTATATTTGCAAAACAAAACACCTCACAAGATATTGGACAACAAGATACCAGAAGAGGTATTCTCTGGTAAGAAACGTGAAGTCAGCCATCTCAGAATATTTGGTTGTCCAGTATACACTCATGTTCCAAAGGAAAAGAGGACAAAGCTAGATCCTTCAGGAAAGAAGGGCATCTTTGTGGGGTACAGTGAAAGCTCGAAGGCTTACAGAATATACTTTCCAGGGTTCAAAAAGATTGATGTCAGTAGGGATGTAACATTTGATGAAGACTCAGCTTTCATCAAGTCAAGAAAGGCACCTGTTGAAGATCATGAAGAACCAAAGAAAACCAGATTTCAAGACACTACCATGAATGAAGCAATTCCAGAAGCAGATCGTGAAGTTGAAGATGCACAAATACCTGTAGATCCACCTCGTGAGAAGAACTCTCACAAGAGGAAACCTGCATGGGCTAGAGAGCTCATTCAAGATGCAGAAAGGTATGGCATTCCAGAAGAAGAACACAGAGAAAGGAAGAGGACTAGCTCACATACCAGTTATGTTGCCCTACTCTGTGATATTATGAACAAAGAACCTTCCAGTTATGAAGAAGCAGCGGAAAAGAAAGAATGGAAGGATGCCTTGGTCGAGGAATACCAGTCGATCATGAAGAATGATGTTTGGGATGTAGTCCCAAGACCTGAAGGGAAGTCGGATGTGACTTCCAAATGGATCTACAAGATCAAGAATGCTGCAGATGGCAGCATAGAGAAATACAAAGCGAGATTTGTAGCTCGTGGCTTCTCCCAGAAAGAGGGGATAGACTATGAAAAAACTTTTGCTCCTGTAGCCAGGTACACTTCCATAAAATCAGTACTTGCTCTGGCTGCAGTGATGAAATGGAAGATACACCAAATGGATGTCAAGACAGCTTTCTTGAATGGTGTAGTCGAGGAGGAAGTGTGTGTGGAGCAGCCACTTGGTTTTGAGACACATGACAGAGAGTCATATGTGTGCAGGTTGAAGAAAGCCTTGTATGGCTTAAAGCAAGCTCCTAGGACTTGGTATGGTAGGATGGATAGCTTTCTATCTTGTTTGGGCTTTACCAAAAGTAAAGCAGATTCCAACCTTTACTACAAGGTTGACGAAGGCAATCCAGTGATACTACTTCTGTATGTGGATGACCTGTTTTTTACAGGTGAGGATGGGTTGATTGCCGACACCAAGAGGAAGCTTGCTGCCGAGTTCGAGATGAAGGACTTGGGGATGATGCACTATTTTCTAGGCATGAAGGTGTGGCAGAGTGCAGATGGGATCTTCCTTGGACAAGGGAAGTATGCAGTAGAGATCCTGAAGAGGTTTGGGATGATGGATTGCAAGGTCATGGCCACACCTATGGCATTGAACCTAAAGCTTCTTTGTGATGCTTCATCTGAGCAGGTTGATGTCACTATGTATCGTCAGATGATTGGATCCTTGATGTACTTGACGAACACGAGACCAAATATTTGCTTTGCGGTGAACACATTGAGCCAGTTCCTGACAGATCCGAGGAGTGTTCTCCTGATTGCTATAAAGCATATTCTGAGGTACCTAAAGGGTACAGTTGATTATGGGCTCAAATATGATGCGAATCAAAAGTTTAACCTGCAGGGTTATGTTGATTCAAACTAGGCAAACAGTGCTGCAAATAGGAAGAGCACTTCTGGGTGTTGCTTCAGTATGGGATCATGTGTGATCTCTTGGTTTAGCAGGAAGCAGTCCTGCGTAGCACTGAGTACAACCGAAGCAGAGTATGTTGCACCTTGTTCGGCTAGTTGTGAGGCAGTATGGCTGAAGAAGCTACTGTCTAAGTTATTTGATCTCCCGTTGGATGCTACTGGTATCTTTTGTGACAACCAAAGTTGTGTGAAGTTGTCTGAGAACCGGGTGTTCCACGACAGATCGAAGCACATTGAGATCAAATATCTCTATATCAGGGATATGGTGCAGAGAGGAGCAGTGAAGCTCCTGTATGTTGCGATGGATGAGCAGGTTGCAGATGTGTTGACGAAACCACTAGCCAGAGTGAAGTTCGAGTACTTTAGAGAGAGGCTTGGTGTTCTTCAGATTAACGACACTTCGAGGAAGAAGTGATGGACACATTTGCTAGAGCCATTCCAAGCATGGTGAGAAGAGGATCCCTCACATGGCTGTGGATGTAAGCGCTAGATGATGAGCATGAGGACGATGCTCTAGTTACTGCTATGTATATGCATCATGTTGGATGCTTGTTATGATCAGTTGGATCATGTATATATATTTGCATCATGTTGGATGCTTGTTATGATCAAATGGATCATTTATTTGTGTATGTATCAGGTGGATACATTGTATGATCAGGTAGATCATGTATGATGATATGTATCAAGTAGATACTTGGTATGCATCAGGTGGATGCACAGTATGATCAAGATGATCATGGATGACGAGCTTCAGGATGTTGCTCCAGATGATATGTATCAAGATGATGCTATGATGATGATCAGGATGATCATGTGTTGATGTACACCAACCTAGATCCAAATCCTAGGCTCTATCAAGCACCGAGAGGGACCAAATCTCCCGAAGTGCAAACCTCTCCTTGAATAGCTCCTTGAGTGCAATACCTGAGCCACATAATCCTAAGCTCTAAACTTTCTAGTTTAAGTCTCATATTTACTTTTTACTTTGTATTAATCTTTTTTGTTTATGGCCGACATAATATTTATTACTTTTTACTTTGTATTATTATTTTTTTTTTACTTTGTATTATTTTGTTACTGGACAAACACTCATATTTACTTTTTACTTTGTTTTGATCATTTTTGTTTATGTCCGAACATAATATTTACCACCTAATCTTAAGCTCTAAAGTCTCTAGTTTAAGTCTCACATTTACTTTTTACTTTGATTTACTCTTTTTTGTTTATGGCCGACATAATATTTATTACTTTTTACTTTGTATTATTTTGTTACTCCAACAAACACTCGACAAACTCGACAAACACTCGACTAACAAGATCTCCCCCATATTGGGCTGTAGAGCGCCTCTCGACGCAATTAGGATGATGTATGGTGAGTATCAGGATGATACTCTGTGGCCGTGTACAGGTTGTGCAGATGAGCATTTAAGTAGACCTGGGAGATCCGATAGGTAGAGCTGTGTGCTCGTAACAGCCTGGGATGCTCTTTCGAGGCATTGCTCTCGAGGACATATAAGTAGACCTAGGAGATCCAACAGGTAGAGTTGTGTGCTCGTAACAGCCTGGGATGCTCTTTTGAGGCATTGCAATGACCACATGTAATAAGTCTTGGAGATCTGGACAGGTTGTGCTAGTCACGTAAAAGGCCTTAGATGCTCTTTAGAGTTCTTGATTGACACTCTTTTAAGGTTTTGTGGTGGGGGTCACATGTAATACGTCCTGGAGATCTGGACAGGTTGTGCTAGTCACGTAAAAGGCCTCGGATGCTCTTTAGAGTTCTTGCTATGCTAGACACTCTTTTAAGGTTTTGTGACAGTCACATGTAAGTGGACCTGGGAGATCTTGTCGATCGTGCTTCGGCACATAAATGGTCCTGGGATACTCTTTCGAGGCATTGTGACACACGCAATAAGTCCTGATGATTCCACAGTATGGCTAGTGATGATGAAGACCTGCAGGTGGTGGGCCTACATTCAGTATGAAAAAGGACTGGCTCTGTAGAATTTCCTATGACGAGTAGATTGGAGATTGATTGAGATAGCAGCAGCCATGACGATGACGATGATTCGATCCAGTGACGATGATCCAGAGAAGAAGACTTGTGCTAGAAGATCTATGTCGAGAAACACCTTCCTAGTTAAGAGGGAGTGTTGATGTATATGTAACTTCGAAATGTATTTCACCTATGAATATTGTACTCCTATAGAGACGTTATTATTCCTCCATACGGAAGTGTCGTCATTTGTATTGACAAGTGTCGCAAGTGTTGTAACTTGTTGTGATGGGTTATAAGACCACCAAGTGTGGCGTCAGCCCGGATTAATGTAACCATGGGTTATTAGACTCTTCTAGAGAAGTCGGCCCTGCTAGTGTAATAGGCAAGTCAGGACAAGTATAAATAAAGAGCAGGAGATCTCTATTTGTTCATCTCATTATTCACTCCTACATCACTCGGAAAGTGGCGCACTAGTTGAGGAGGAGGAGTAGCTGCTAGTAGAAGACTGTCTCTTGTACTTTGGTTGTATCATTGCTCTTTCTATCTCTGAGGAAGTTGTGGGGTTTTTCACCTTTATGGTTTTCCCCAGTGAAACTCTGTGTGTCTATTGTCTCATGTGATTGCTTGGTGTGATTGGTATGCATTGGTATACTTGATATGCTGTAAATGTTATTCTCTCAGTAAAGATCCTAGAGTATATTGAATTAATGCTCAAAAATTAACACAAGTGACGAATAGTATGTCCTGATATCAACACTCACAGGTACTATCACACATGGAAGTAATGATTGGCTTGTAGAGAGTGGGGCTTCCAAGCATATGACAGGATATAAAGAATCCTTCATGAACCTGTTTGAACATGAGTCACCTCACAAGGTGAAACTTAGGGATGACTACCAATATCCCATAAAAGGAAGTGGAGAAGCTTCTTACAAGCTAGACTCTGGCAAGTCTTTGAAGATGAAGGATGTCCTATATGTTCCAGGACTCAAGAAGAACCTTCTCTCCATATCGACATTGGATGCAAAAGGTATGAGGGTTGCATTTATTGATGGCCAAGTCCTAATGTGGCCAAAAGGAAAAACTATAGATGATGCAATTGTCATTGGAGAGCAAGAGGGAGGTTTGTACAAATTGAAGGGCCAACCTAAACAAGCCTTGGTCCATGACTTCATGGAGCCAAGTGAACTATGGCATAGAAGGCTTGCACATGCGCACTATAGGGCACTACCCATTGCAAGCAAAGCAGTTGAAGGACTTCCAGAAATCAGGTCGAAGCATGAAGGCGTCTGCAAAGAATGTGCAAAAGGAAAGGACGTGAAGAAGGCATTCCCAAGCAGCGAGAGCAAAGCAAAAGGAATATTGGAAATCATCCACTTCGATGTATGCAGCCCTATGTCATCCAGTTTATTGAGTGGGTATGTATATTATGTTTCATTTATTGATTATTTCTCTCGCAAGACTTGAATAAACTTCTTAAAGAGCAAAGATGAAATGTTCAACAAATTCAAGGAATTCAAAGCCTTGATCGAGAACCACGCAGAGAAAAGAATAAAGACTTTCCGATCAGATAACGGAGGAGAGTTCACATCGGAAGATTTCAAGAACCTATGTGGAGAATCTGGGATTAAGAGGGAGTTGACCACTCCATACAATCCACAACAGAATGGCGTTGCAGAAAGGAAGAATAGAATAATCATGGAAGCAGCACGAGCAATGCTTCATGACCAGGATCTTCCGATGCACCTATGGGAAGAAGCTGCGAGGACAGCTGTGTATATACAGAATCGTACTCCTCATAGAGTACTAGAAAACAAGACTCCAGAAGAAGTGTTCTCCGACGAGAAACCAGAAGTCAGCCATCTCAAGATATTTGGTTGCCCAGTGTACATACACATTCCAAAGGAGAAGAGGACGAAGCTAGATCCTTCAGGACAGAAGGGTATATTCGTGGGATACAGTGAAAGTTCAAAGGCCTACAGAATATACTTCCCAGCATTCAAGAAGATCGACATCAACAGAGACGTAACATTTGACGAAGACTCAACCTACAACAAATCCAAAAAGTTACCTATTGAAGACACTGAAGAACCTGAAGCTCCCAGGACCAGAGATGCAGTAATGGAAGAAGCGATTCCAGAAGACTGCGAGATGGAAGAACCACAAGAACCTGTAGATCCACCACGGGAGAAGAACTCTCACAAGAGGAAACCAGCATGGGTACGAGAGGCAATTCAAGATGTAGAGAAGTATGGCGCTCCAGAGGGGATGCACAGAGAAAGCAAGAGACCTAGGCCATACTCCAATTATGTAGCCCTACTGTGTGACATCATTAACAAAGAACCTTCCAACTATGAGGAAGCAGTAGAGAAGAAAGAATGGAGGGATGCCATGATCAAAGAGTACCAATCAATCATGAAGAATGATGTCTGGGATGTAGTTCCAAGACCAAAAGGGAAGTCTGTTGTGACTTCCAAGTGGATCTACAAGATCAAGCATGCTGCAAATGGCAGCATAGAGAAACACAAGGCAAGACTTTTGGCACATGGCTTCTCCCAAAAGGAAGGTGTTACGATGGTACTAGCACCAGCATACCTGCAGAGGCGCCCCAGGGAGAGGGTATCTTTTTCTGACCAGGAGGGGTGTTTAGCTAGCTCATTCTGAGGTAGGGACATGACTAGACCCTTTGGCTTCTCTTCTGGAAGTACTATGGCTTAATGGCATCGCTGACTACCTCATGAAAGAATTTGAAACCCTGAGGTTGGTTTCCGGGTCTTCCAGGGGTGGGTCACTGGGTCACATGCCCCCCGCCTCGTTTCAACACTCCAGCGGCAGTTGTTCTAGCGCTGAGACTCACTCTTATCTTCCGGAGCACATCTAGCACCCTCCTAGTCCTCCAATTCAGTAGTGCCCTCCCTCTGGGCCTCTCCTTCAGAGGATGACATCATCCTCCTGGCAGACTGTTTGCTTGCTAAAAGTGGGGGGCGTCAAGAGTTTTCATCACTATTGGGGTTAGTTGGGGCATGACGACCCCCCCTGTACAATCTGGCCTTCCGTTTCGTGAAATTTGGCCTTATTTAGCATATTTTAGCACCTAGGGGGTAAAATACCCCAGGTAGCCTAGCCTACAATAGGCCATCTTTAGATCATTTTATATTATTTTTGTTATAATTTTTAAGTTGACATTTTTAAATATTAAATTGACCTTATTTTGTGTAAAGTGAGTGTGAGATCATATAAATAAGATCTCCTCACTTCATTTTTAGACACCAACTTTTGGGATAAGATCATTATGTTTGTTATTTGCCCTAACTAGGGCTCTTTAAAGGAAGGCACTCCTTGATGAAGGTTATTTTGCAAGTTTGAAGCATTTTCTTGGAAGTTTTTCTTTTGTTCATGCCATTGCTAAGGTGAAGCTAGAGTTGTTTGCTTAACACATGCACTTGGAGGTATCCATACTTTTATGTTTGATGTCTCTATCTCAATTGTATGAAAGTGATGCTTGTTAGGGTTTGATGGAAGCCATTGTTGCTTCATTTTCTCTTGATTTGCATACCATTTTCGTCATTGGTCACCATAGCATTCAAGCTTGAGCTTTAGGTCTTCAAATATTGCTTAAGCTAGGTTTCATCCACGAATCCTAGAGATTGTGGAGGCAAGCCCTCGTTAGCCAAGCTTGCCAAGTATCATCTCAAGGAGGGTTTTCCTCATTTGATGCCCTAAGTTTGGTGAGTGGTTGTATTTTGATGCCCTAGTTGTTCAACTTCTCCATTAAGTCTAAATTCTGAAATGTCTATTTCGTAAATATTATTTGTTGGTTAGATTAATGCGTTAGTATTTTGAGTTAGTGGTTCATTTATTTGTCAAAACCTGATTTCTAACTTAAATTCTGAGTTAGTCTATTTCAAGTTTAATTATTTATTGGATTTATGAGGTTGTAATTATTATTTCATGTTATTTGTGTCGTTTTTATATTAAAAACTAAATTATGTGTTAAACGGCTGCCCTAAAACCCTACGACCTCCCTTTTTCATCTTTTTCTGCCCTCGGCCTCTTTCCTGGAATCTCTCGAACCCCTCTCTTTCCACTCATCCTGCCTTCGAAAATTCTCGGGCCTGCTTCTGCTGTCGCATCCCCTACACCCTCAGCCCCAGCTCTTCCCTTATCCACAGCTCCTTTGACCCTACTCCTTACATCCTTCACGGCCTCCTTGCCTTGCCTTTGCTGCATCATCATTCCCTTTCCCCGCGGGCTCCACACTCATCCTCTGTCGTACTCCCTTGGTCTCGCTGCTACCCGCGTCCAGCATCCCTCTCTGTTGCCCACGCCCATTCCGCAGGGCATATCCATTACCCCCGTGGCCGTTTCTTCTACCCGCGACCATCCCCTCCACGGGCCTGCTGACTCCACCAGCCCGCGGCCTTTTCTTCCCGCATCCCCTTCGTCTCCTCGCAGTCCCTCATCCGCGGGCTTTCCTTCTTCACCGACCTCGCCACTACCGCCATCCCATTCGCAGTCCTTCTACCCACCACTCGCTACCTCCCCCGCGGCCCTCACTCCATTCCTCCCTCCACTGAGCCATACACAGGTCTGCAATTTTAAATTGCGGACCATGTGATTCCTTCCTTCGCTTCATCCTTGGGAAAACACACAGACAGAAGATCGAGTCAACGTTTTAGCATTTAAATTTCAGAGTTTAGATTGTTACACTGTAATATCTTATGTTGGCTATGAAATTACTTTATATATACGCATATTTGTAATATTCAATTGATTTTTAAGCTGACACATCTCTAATGGTAAAGCTCGTAGCTATTGAACATTTTGACATTTGACCTTACAGGTGTTACATGTGATTTGGTGTAATTTTTGGAGTATTTTTGAATAATTTAATGTGTAAAAGTTGGTTTGATTTTACCTTGTCTCGAAGGGTTAAAATTTGACATCGATTATTGTTTAATTGGCCTTATTAAAGTTAATTTGATAAGCATTATTAATTTTGATAAATTGTCTATGTTGAATGCTAAAATTTTAGTGACAATTAATGATATTGTAAACCTATGTTGTGTTAGTTAGTATCACAAAGGTTACAGAGCTGAAAGTGATCTGAGTTTCGCTACTGGATGATTATTATTGGCCTCATTTGGACGTACACTTCAATAATTTCTTACTATAGTATTGAATGATACATTTGGCAAATGACCTTGAATTTACATTTGGTGAGCAGTTATTACTTAGTTCATTAATGACTTATATTGAGTTTACATTGCATTACATTGGATGACCTAAATGATCCATATCATTATTGGACATTATATTCATTTGCTCTTTATAATACATCTTAATTTATATTTGGTTGGATTAGTTAATGTCTTTTGATCCTACATTGACATATATTTGTGATTTAGTTAATAATTGATTGCTTAGTTTCTTTATCAATTAGTTGTGAATGACATTGGCAACTAACAATTGATACATCATTGGTTATTGGTTCAAGTGTTTTGTCAATATAGTCTTTTGATCCAATATTGAGTAATATGATACATGCTGAAACACTTCCTTGAAGGATTTAAATGAATGATTGACTCCGTTAGGCACTGGTCTAACTACGAATTACATAGAGAGTATTATTTTGTGGTTGTCTTAGTGTTCTACAGGATTACATAAGGATACTTCTCCTTGGAGGTTTCGACTTTCGAAGAAGTTAGAACGGTGACCAAGGTGACATTGGGTCACTGATCTTAGTTGTGCTTACTGGGAATTAGCCCTGTTAATTTGCTCGGTAACAGAAGGCATAGATTATGACAAGACATTTGCACCTATAGCCAGATACACTTCCATCAGATCAGTACTTGCATTGGCTGCAGTGATGAAATGGAAGGTACATCAGATGGATGTCAAGACAGTGTTCTTGAATGGTGTAGTGGAAGAGGAAGTGTATGTGGAGCAGCCACTCGGATTTGAGACACATGACAAACAGACTCATGACTGCAAATTGAAGAAAGCCTTGTATGGTTTGAAGCAGGCACCCAGGACGTGGTACGGCAAAATAGATAGCTTCCTAACTAGTTTGGGCTTTACCAAGAGTAAAGAGGATTCCAACCTTTACTAGAAGGTTGAGGAAGGGAACCTGGTGATACTTCTACTCTATGTAGATGACCTGTTTGTGACAGATGAGGATGGGCTTATTGCAGATACAAAGAGGAAGCTTGCCGCAGAGTTCGAGATGAAGGACCTGGGCATGATGCATTATTTTCTTGGTATAGAGGTGTGGCAGAGTGCGGACGGAATCGTCCCTGGACAAGGGAAGTATGCAGTGGAGATCCTGAAGAGGTTCGAGATGATGGACTGCAAGGCTATGGCCACACCCATGGCATCGAACCTGAAGCTATTGAGTGATGCTTCATCAGAGTCGGTTGATGCCACGATGTATCGCCAGATGATTGGATCTTTGATGTACCTGACGAACACGAGACTAGACATATGCCTTGCTGTGAACACATTGAGCCAGTTCCTGACGGATCCGAGACAAGTTCACCTGGTTGCTGCAAAGCATATATTGAGGTACCTGAAGGGTAAAGTTGATTATGGGCTCAAGTATGACACAAATCAGAAGATTAACCTGGAGGGTTATGTTGATTCAGATTGGGCAGGCAGTGTCGCAGATAGGAAGAGCACTTCGAGATGCTGCTTCAGTATGTGATCCGGTATGATCTCCTGGTTTAGAAGGAAGCAGTCCTGTGTGGCACTGAGTACAGCCGAAGTAGAGTATGTCACAGCTTGTTCGGCTAGTTGTGAGGCAGTATGGCTTAGGAAGCTACTGTTTGATTTCTTTGATCTCCAGTTAGAGGAGACTTGTATATTCTGTGACAACCAGAGTTGTGTGAAGTTGTCTGAGAACCCGGTGTTCCATGACAAGTCAAAGCACATTGAGATCAAGTACCACTATATCAGGGATATGGTGCAGAGAGGAGCAGTGAAGCTCTAGTATGTTGCGACAGACGAGCAGATAGCCGATGTATTGACCAAGCTGCTAGCCAGAGTGAATTTTGAGTACTTCAGAGAGAAACTTGGTGTTATTCAGATCGAGGGTCCTTCCAAGGGGAAGTGATGAGTCTAGAAGACGCAGATGCACATGGGCCAGTCCGGCATGGTGGTAGGTTGGTCCCTCCCATGGCCGTTGACATAAGTGTCGGGGCCAGTCCGGCATGGTGGTAGGTTGGTCCTCCCACGGCCATTGACATAAGTGTCGAGGCCAGTTCGGCATGGTGGTAGGTTGGTCCTCCCATGGTCGTTGACATAAGTGACGAGGCCATTCCGACATGGTGGTAGGTTGGTCCTGTTATCACATATATAGTAGCCGAGCTACCATACATTATTTTTCTAATTCCAGTACACTATTCAGCCAGTTCCCTTACATTGAGATGCTGAGATGAGCATCTATATTGGATCACTATCAGATTTTGGACAGCAGTTGTATTCCCCATGCCATGACTGAGTATAAGAACACTCAGAGAGATGACCGATATAGCCATTATACCATTGGTACAGAGCAATTAGTAGTGCCCAGAGTTACAGCAGCAGTTTCAGAGGATAGATGATAGTACAGGTGATGAGTATTCAGGTATATGACTCAGCACGTATATCATTGTGTTATGGTTATATTGCTTTTATACTTATTCTTATAGCATGTCTTAGCACTTAGTGTCATGATCTGGCGATCATATAGATATGTGGACCTGGTTGATCATATTAGATATATTATATCGTCCCTACTCAGACTTAGAAGTTCACTATTCATACTCATTGGTTTTACCCTCCTTAGGGAGAATAGAAGTGATCATTCCACCATACCTTGGCTTGCTAGTGTTGGCCCCATTATTCATTGCCTTCATCCATCCATTGCCTACCTTTTAGTTTATCACCCTGACTTACTACTTGACTAATGGCATGGAGGACTTTTCCCCACTATAGCCTCTGTATTGGATGAGCTTCCCTGTTTACTGTGTCTCAGCTCTGAGTTGGTGACAAAACTTACCTTTGGTGAGTTGGATTGTAGGCCTAAATCATTCTGGTCGGTTGTCCCGATGTTTGGCATTGGCTCGAACTCCCCCTAGTCACTTGAGATGTTGTTGGCTAAAACTGAAAGCTCATGTACTATTTATGGAAACTGATAAATTCGCCCATGGAAACTAAAAAGGGCAAGAGCGATGAACTGCTGAAAAATACTCCTCGAAGAGTATAGAAAAGGTCCAAAAAAGCAATGATTCTTAAAAGCTATATCTAAACAATTGCTGACCTTATATATGTATAAAAAACATGCCCTGGATGCAAGCTGCAACTAGTTGTGCTTATCGGCACACCTGAGATCCGAAGGGTTATGTAGGCCAAAAAGGCCATGAAATGAAATTGAATGATCCTAATGAACCTGGATCAACTTGATGTAGACATGATGCCTAAGTTGAATAAGCACTCTCTAAACAACTTATCCATTTGTGAGACACCGCCATTCCCTGTGTTGTTGCTCATTCAGTATATATTATGGTGTGTATTCCCTTTCCCATTGCCAAAGTGTCACAAAGTTAAGTCGGTCAAGTCATCCCTTAGCCTAGCCAGTTATTTTAGCCTTCACCCTTCACTAGCAAATTGATCACAGCTATGAAGTGAGTATGATCTTGAAAGTCTAGTCTGAGTAATAATAATAATTAATGACATTATATATTTGGATTTAGATCGCCAGTAATGATTACTTTGTGTTATAATTGTTATTTGAATAAGTTGTAGAGCATGCATTAACCTTTGACACTTTGCAGCAGCTTCCGATGATGATCTGAGTTATATTTGGTCATGTTGACTTGGTCAAACCTAGTTTGACCAAGGTCAACCATAGGACATGAGATGGTTGGACCTTGTGATGATATGGATAGATGATATATGGTCTATGTACATGTATATGATGATTCTATGCAACAGCTACAGGGTTATAATGATGATTCATGGTTTACAGCGGTATTTGATCATTTACAGATTATTATTATTTGACTTGTTCCGGTATATTGGATATATATTTTGATCATGCAGAGACTCATATGGTGTATGAGTACACATCTTGGATGCATTTGGACCTTCTGAGTCCAATGAGACAGTTTGTTTTCAGTTCCGGGCACTTACAGTGATGATTGAGCCTCAGTAGGCTATCCCAGTGCAGTTTTGGTCTGTCGGAGACCTTGTCAGAGCAGATATGATTTTCATCTGGTTGACCTACGGCGCTGTGCTTGGAGGGGGTCGTCCAGCCACTTGTTTTTACCATATTACCCCCCTCCCGGACACATTGGTGCCCTCACCTTGACAACGCAGGCACTCCAGGAGGCAGTTTGGGGCAGGTTTACGCTTCCCGAGGCATTTCAGGATTGGTAGAAATGGTTATTGAGGAATTTGATATGGGCTACTGAGGCAATGTCTTGGCATGGGATGATCAGTGATGATGGATTGATGTCTTCCACACCTCCTCCAGCAGTTTCAGCTTCATCGGGGCCCGCATCCATCACTTATGGCACTTTCTGATGATTTCTGAGGTCTTTTGAGGCCTACGATTTGACCATAGAGGCACGATTTGGTATATTGATGACTATTTTATTATTATTGTGCTATGGGGATTGACCAAGGGTGGCTAAAATTACCCCTTGGACTCACCATAAGATTCTTATTATATTTTGTCATCATGATTTGGTGGGATTCCCCTCTTCTAGGGCGATTTTGTCCACTTATGTTATATTTTATGAGTAATCCATGTATTTTATTGTTGAGCTCATCTCAACCATTGATTAGACATTTGTATCTTTTAATCTTAGCCACTCATTCAAAAAGTGGTTAGGATTTTGATGCCTCTCCTTCCTATTTAAAGGAGAGAGCTTCTCATTTGTAAGGGGTCTTTGGCTCTTGGATTATTGGTATAGAAAAACTTTCTTGTGGAAATTCTTGTGGTCTCCTTTGCATCTGGTGTTCTTAGATGGTGATTGGAAAGTCTATTGCAACCTAGCATTTGGAATTTGTGGTAAGATCTATCTATTTTGGAAACCATTGTCTTGTCTACAGGAGGGCGACTTCAACAAGGGCGATTTTGCAAGGCTTCTTCAAATCGACTTTCTTGGCATTTGCTTATATCAGGGGGTTATCATTAGTATCATTGTGATCTATGCTATCTTTCTGTTACTTCTCTTGTGGCATTAGTCTTATCTCTTGATTACATCAAATCTGATATTGTTAACGTTTGTTGTGCAGGAGGGAGGGCGCATTGGCTTCTTGGACTAAATCGATTGCATAGAAAACTACCTCAAAGCTTCTCAAAATGATCGGGTTTGCATAGATCATCATCATCAAGGCATCTACAAGGTTACCCAGGTAAGATCCACAGGTTTGTTTCTCTTATCTTGATCCAATCCATTGACATAACTCATAAATTGTTAAAACCCTTATTTCTTCAAACCCTCATTTTTACATTTTTTCAGATCTATTAAGATCTAGTGGCTTCTTGGGTAAGATATTTAAAACCCACCTCTATAGTATCCACGGCATCCCGGATCTATAGTTTGGTGAGGATTGGCCTCCATTTGACCCTCTTCCCAAGGCATTTAGCCTCTCCAAGCAAGGGTGCACTTCCTAGTTTGGTGGGTTGACCTAGATCTAGTATGTGGGTAGTTGAGATCCCGCTTGATTCATGATCTACACATCAAATAACCTGCCCCCAGATTGTCACTTTTCTGATTTCTACCTTGTGGGCCCTATTCCACATTTTAAGGGATTTAATCTCCATTTTGGACCACTTGGTATCTTTAAACTCAGATCTAGTAAGATCTAGCCATTGGATTGCCTTGAAATTGTAGATCCATACTCTCACTTGCTTAAACTACTTGGATCTAAAGTTTGGATGCCATTGGACTTGTCTTGATCCATTTATCACCCTTTTTAGCCTCCTTGGGTAAAGTCGCACCACCTTGGAGAAGTGAGTTGGTCCACTTCTAGGACGTGGGTACATGAGATTTTTGTGGATTTGGAACGAGCACACCTTAAAACCTAGGTCTAGTTGGTCACTTCATCAAATCTTGCCTTAGGGATAGCATTCCTTGTTTTAAGGGATTGTGGTCCACTTAGGTCAAACCTTAAATCTCTAGATCTAGACCTATTCATCCATCAAGTCTTTAATTGCCCACTTGTCTCATGCAATAGGAGTCCTTAACCACAAGTTAACCTTACTTTGACTCCATTATCCCAATTCCCAAGGCACTGGTTTCTCTCCAAGTCAATTCGACTTTCCTAGATTGTTGGATTAACTTGTGGATTGACCTTTGGTGGTGAACTAAGCCCTTTGATATCATCATGTATCATAATCAAGCTTGTCACTTGTACTAGTTAGCCCCAATTCAACCCTTAAACTACCCTGCATTGGACACGGTTCCCAAGGCAGTGGATTTTCTCACATTGAACTAGTACTTTAATCCTGGATCCTATTTCACAAATCATAAGTCACTTTCACATCAATAATGAACCAAAGCTATACTCATTGAACCCCTCACTTGTCTTGTGACTTCATCTTAAGGTCTAGGATAAACCATACACCTTACTTCACTTAGAAATAACTTGATTTGGTGTCTTGGTTTTGATCTCTCCTGTCGGGAGTAGATCGGGTCTCCCCCTTTGTTGTCTGGGCTACATAACATAAAGTGAAGGTTGCCTCGACTGGCGTGACAACCATCTATTGGAGGTCGAGGTGATCGTGGTTGCACCTTTTGAGTTGCCCTTTCCTATTGCCATCCATGAGTGGATATATCCATAGGGGTAACTATAGTTTAGGTGATAACAGGTCCTCTCATGGTCGTTGATGTAAGTGTTGTGCCATACCGCCATGGTGGTAGGTTGGTCCTCCCATGGTCGTTGATGTAAGTGTTGTGCCATTCTGACATGGTGGTAGGTTGGTCCTCCCATGGTCTTGTTATCTCATCCATGTTAGCTGGGCTACCATGATACAAATCGTATAGTCAGAGATATTTTTTCGACACTATTTTTTATCCAGAGCAGAGATGAGATGAGATCAAAGGGGGCATTATATATTTTCATGGTCCAGATGCTACTACTGAGCAGTATTGCAGAGCCCCTCTTCCTTTCTCACCTTTGCACGACCCCATTGAAAGGGATAACTTAGCCATATTATGATGAGATCAGCACAGGTCACAGCTGGTTCACTACTTCTTGCCCACATACAGCAGAGATTGGTCCTCAGATCCACTTACAGCAACAAGTATATGGTACGGTAGGTAAACATTATTTATGGTTATTGCACATGGTTTTGCTTTGAGGCTTGTTTATTTGTATTAGTACATTGACTTGGCATATGATGGTTGACTTGGTGATCTCATGTGATATTTGTATGATGCTTATGGCCCATGGTGATGTCAGTCCACCCCTTTCAGTAGAGACTCCTGTATATGCACACGGGTTCATGTCCCCTCTTTGGTATAAATTTGGCCATTTGACTTATAGGAAGCTAGCTTTGGCCCCACTTGTCACTTTTTTCCACTCATCCGACCCATCCATTATTGACTCTCTCCCCAACTTAGACCAGGATAGGTGCCTGTTATCACATATATAGTAGCCGGGCTACCATACATTATTTTTCTCATTCCAGTACACTATTCAGCCAGTTCCCTTGCATTTGAGATGCCGAGATGAGCATCTATATTGGATCACTATCAGATTGTGGACAACAGCTGTATTCCCCATGCCATGACTGAGTTTCAGGACACTCAGAGAGATGACCGATGTAGCCATTATATCATTGGTACAGAGCAGACAGTAGTGCCCAGAGTTACAGCAGCAGTCTCAGAGGACAGAGGATGGTACAGGTTGATGTGCATTCAGGTATATGACTCAGCAGGTATATCATAGTGTTACGGTTAATTTGCTTTTATACTTATTCTCATAAGCATGTCTTAGCACTTAGTGTCATGATCTGGCGATCATATAGATATATGGACCTGGTTGATCTATTATATATATTATATTGTCCCTACTCAGACTTAGAAGTTCACTATTCATACTCATTGGTACATACCCTCCTTAGGGAGAATAGAGGTGATCATTACACCATACTTTGGCTTACTAGTGTTGGCTCCATCATTTCATTGTCTTCATCCATCCATGGCCTACCTTTTAGATTATCACCCTGACTTACTACTTGACTAGTGGCATGGAGGACTTTTCCCCACTGTAGCCTCTGTATTGGATGAGCTTCCCTGTTTATTGTGTCTCGGCTCTGAGTTGGTGACAAAACTTACCTATGGTGAGTTGGAGTTCCTTGGAATTCCCCCTAGTCACTTAAGTTGTGTTGGCTAAACCTGAAACTTTTAGTGCTGCCATGAATACAAAATCTGGAAAAATGAAATGCTATATCTTGTATGAAAAGCCCATTCATGCAATGTGTTTTTAAACACACATGAATGAAAGGCGTGCCAAATGAAAATGGCCATATAAATAAAATGTTATATCTTGTGGAAACTAAATACCTAGGTAAACAAGCTGTCCATGACACACCTAGAAGTGCTCAGGTAAACAAGTGCCTTAAAAACACACCTGCAGCAGAAACCCTAAAAGAAAAAATGTAAATCTATGCAATGTGTTTGTAAACACACATAGATCAAGGCTATGGAAACTTCAGGCCCAAAAAGCAATGGAACTTAAATGCTATATCTAAACAATTGCTGGCCTTATTTGTATTATGGATGGTGCGCATCTGTGAAGGTGAATAAACCCTCTTTAAACAACTCATCCATTTGTGAGACACCGCCATTCCTTGTGTTATTGCTCATTCAGTATATACTATGGTGTGTATTCCCTTTCCCTTGCCAAAGTGTCACAAAGTCAAGTCAGTCAAGTCATCCCTTAGCCTAGCCAGTTAATTCAGCCTTCACCCTTCACTAGCAAATTGATCACAACTATGAAGTGAATATGGTCCTGAAAGTCTAGTCTGAGTAATAATAATAATAATTAACGACACTATATATTTGGATGTAGATCGCCAGTTATGATCATTATGTGTTATAATTGCTATTTGAATAAGTTGTAGAGCATGTATTAACCTTGATACTTTGCAGTAGCCTTGGATGATGGTCTGAGTTATATTTGGTCTTGGTTAGACCTAGTTTGACCATGGAGGACCATGGGACATGAGATGTTGGACCTGTTATCACACCATAGTAGCAGGGCTACTATTCTTGTACAGCAGATATCTGCACACTCCAGAGCTTCATTTATTCCAGAGCATGGCTATATATTATGGATCACTCATGATCAGAGCAGTATATTATTCAGATTTGTATATGACCTTGTGTCAAGGCTGAGCCTTGAGAGTTCAGTTTGGATGACTGATGTGACCACTTATCCCATTACAGTTTCAGTTCAGTGCCTAGAGATGTACTTCAGCAGTGTTTCAGATGATGCATGATGATTGCTATTATGATGATGTTGTATGATCTATGGATATGTTCTCACTGACAGTGGATTATTAGCTTGTTGATTTAGTCATGATTATAGCATGTGCTTGGTATATTATTCCTGATGTGGCAAACTATTTAAAATGAACTGTAAACCTTAAAATGGACAATTGCTTGCACTTTTAGGTCATCTAACAAAACTTACTGGTATTTCACCTTACATAGACATGGTCTTTCCCGACACCTGTTGTCTGCTAGTGTAGGCTCCATATCCACTTGTCTCCATCCATACATGACCTTCCTGTTTGACTTTAAACCCTGACTTGTCTTATTTGACTTTCTGATACTGAGGACTTCCCCATTTTTCTACCTCTGTGTTTGGACCGCATCCCTGTTTATTCAGTGTCTCGGCTCTGAGTTGGTGACAGAACTTGCCTTTGGTGAGTTGGATTGTAGGCCTTGGCTCGAACTCCCCCTAGTCACTTGAGATGTTGTTGGCTAAAACTGAAAGCTCATGTTCTACCTGTGGAAACTAAATAAATTCGCCCATGGAAACAAAAAAAGGGCAAGAGCAATGAAAAGCTAAAAATACTCCTCGAAGAGTATAAAGAAAGGTCCAAAAAGCAATAGTTCTTAAAAGCTATATCTAAACAATTGTTGACCTTGTGAATATATAAAAAAACATGCCCTGGATGCAAGCTGCAACTAGTTGTGCTTCTCAGCACATCTGAAATCCGAAGGGTTATGTAGGCCAAAAAGGCCATGGAAATAAATTGAATGATCCTAATGAACTTGGATCAACTTGATGTAGACATGGTGCCTAAAGTTGAATAAGCACTCTCTAAACAACTTATCCATTTGTGAGGCACAGCCATCCCCCGTGTTCTTTTGTCCAGCACAGAGTTTGTAGCTTCCCCCTTCTCCCAGTCCAAAGTATTTTTGAGTTAAGTTAGACAAGTCAAACCCTTGGCCCAACCTTGCTCCTAGCCTTCATCCTTCACTAGCAGTTTGACCATGTCCAATGGGTAAGTTTGTCATTTGAACTAGGGTGCAAGTAATTTTATATTATCACGGAATATGTTAACTTAATTAATGCCACTGAATGGAATTTATACTTTGAGCTTAGCTATGAAGTGATTAAAGAAGCATTGTCTTAGTCTACTGATGTGGTTTATCCTTGATTATATATATTCTTGGGATCCGTGATGATGTGGACCATGTATGATGATTATTGGTGATGATTTATGGTCCCACATGTTTGATGATGATGTCATATGATGGACATATGATACAGATGATGTTTGATCCAGTTCAGCAGGTTATTATTATTACAGATCAGCAGATTATACATTGTCCATATATGGTGGACCCTACAACTGGCCCATTAGGGCAACCCAGGGTGTATGAGTACTCATTCCTAGTGGATTTGGGTCTTCTGGATCCATTGAGACACTTATCTTTCAGTTCCGGGCACTTCTGGCAGTGATTGATGCAGTTTTACACTTGTTGACCAGATTTGGGGCTGATTTCCCAGCCTGAGCAGCAGGGGCCCCGAGAGGCCAGTTCACCTAGGGCGCTAATGATGGAGGGGGTGGTCCAGCCACTTGTTATTACCATTTATCCCCCCTCCCGGAGAGCCTGGTGGGCTCAGATGGACAGCGCTAGCACCCTAGGAGGCATTTTTGGCACTTTCACAGTTCCCGAGGCAGTTAAAAAATGGGATAAAGTGGTCACTGAGGAAATCGATTTGGGCAATTGAGGCAAGGTTTTGGCATTTGGTTTTCACAGAGGTCTTCCAGGTTGATCTCACTATCTTCCAGTCATTTTTCACCATGTGGGTATCTCCAGATTGATCACAGGAGGACATTTACTGCTCGACTGTCATGGATTCTGAGGACAGTTTTGGTCATTATTATTATATTGGACATATTTTTATTATTTCATTGTGCCTTGGGGTGAGCTAGCAAGGATTTATACCTCCTAGCCCCACCATGTGCTTATTTTATCATGTCCTAGTCATCATGAGGTGGATTATTGTACTTTATACCCCTCTTGTGGGATGACGTCACCCTCTATTGTACCATTTATTGAGGGCGCTATTGTTATGTTGAGTGATCCATGTGATATTATGTTATGGATTCATCTTAGCCATTGATTATATTGTGAGATCTTTTAATCTCAACCACTCATTTCAAAAAGTGGTTTTGAGATCTAGGGTTTTGGTCTTTATTATCCTATATAAGGAGGAGACCCCCTCATTGTAAAATCATCTAGAGATTTTTGGCTCTTGGCTCTTGGAATAAAATTTCTATCTTTTGGAGTACATGCTTGGATTGGAGTGGATGTTGGTTGTTTCGATTGTAAATGCTATTGTCCATTGCACTGGAGGATCTTTTGTAGCTTTCTTGCGTATTTGCCATACTTTATTTGCAGGTTGAGAGGGCGACTTTGACAAGTGCGAATTGGTGGGGAGGCTTGCCCTTCAAGCTTGGAAGAAGTCGTTTTGGGTTTGACAGGGAGTGGTTTTGCCTTTGTGTCAACTATTCTATGTTTTTCTCTCTCTTGTTTGCATCTACCTTCAATTTGTTAAACTAATTGATGCTTTGCTCCTTGGCTTGACAGGTTAGAAGGAATCTCATGTGGCTTGGAAAAATCGATTTGGCAAGAGGGCTTCAACAATTCTCCATTTGATCTTTGGCAAAGTAATCCTCGTCTCAACTAGCATTCATCTCTTCATCCAGGTATGTCCCAAGAGGTATGATCTTCTCTTCCTTGAATCTTCCATAATTTCTAGATCACAAAAACCCTAATCAAATTAAAACCCTTGTTTTTGGTATTTCTTAGATCTACTTAGATCTAGCCCTCAATTTGAAAAGATATTGAAAACCCACCTCTATAGCATCCACCCCTAGTTGGATCTATAATTTGGTGGTGATTGGCTAAGAATTGACCCATTTTCTAAGACAAAAAGCTCTCCTTGACCTAAAGCGCACTTCCTTGAGAGAGGCTTGTTGGGCTAGATTTAGCACATGGGTATGTGAGATCCCGCTTGATTTGACAACTAGACACTTGATAACACATACCCATATCCTTACTTTGGTGAAAACTACCTTGTGGACATCTCTCCATGTTTTGAGGGGTTGAAACCCCCCTTTGACCTTCTTGGCACCTTAAAACCTAGATCTACCAAGATCTACCCATTGGATTCATTTGAAACTTTGAAGGAACATAGATCGGGGTACTAGCACCCCGGATCTACACTTTGGTGGCCATTGGACTTGGCATGGTCCACCAAACCCACTTTTTGCCTCTCCTTGAGAAAGTCGCACCCCTTGGGAGTTTTGAGTTGGACCACTTCTAGGAAGTGGGTGTTGGAGATTTTCGTAGATTTGGAATGCCCATGCCTTGAAACCTAGGTCTAGACTATCCTTTTGCCCCGATCTACCTTGGGGATTGCATTCCTTGTTTTAAGGAATTGTGGTCCACTTTTGGTCATCACTTAAAAACCTAGATCTAGTAAGACCTAACCATTGGATCACATCCATTTCACTTGACTTGGCTTCTAGGTGTCCCGATCTACACTTTGACATCTTTCTTGACTCCATTAGCCCACTAAACAAGGCACTAGTCCTTCTCCAAGCAAGGCGCACTTCTTGGGATTAGTGTCCAACCCTAGATCTAGCACATGGGTAATCCTAGAACCAACTCCAACTTATAAATTTATCCTAGATCTAACCTATAGTACCACCCTCACACCTAACTTCACCTTGTGGGTCCATCTAGAACCATTTCACACTTCCCAAGAAACTAGACCCATTTGTGCAAACACATTGGTACTATACCTAGTAATCATACCCCATCATGTGGCCTAAACCATTCATAGGTTGAAACACTTATTATCCATCACACCACCTTCAACCATACCTTAACCTTTAGGTCCACTTAGCCTTGCATTGGTTTCCGTAACTCATCATTTACCTACCCTTAGAAACCTTTGTTTAGGTCCAATCAACTGTGATTGGGGTATAGGGTCTCCCCCTTGGTCTAGTTATACCTTGACCTAAAGTGAAGAGTGCCTCGGTTGACGTGACTCCCACATTGCATTGGGAACCGTGGCATCTCTTGGGTCACCTCTTTAGTTGCCTGTCTCCTCTACCGTCCCGGATGGGATACCTCTAGGGGCAACTAAAAGTTGTGTGATAACATTTTTGGCGCCGTGACCCGGGGAGGTAGGGGCCTACCTTGGTTCAACACATCTTTGTGTCTCACTACCTTTCTGCACTTCAAACGACATATCTCTTGGTAGTAGAGTTTAAAATTCTACCTGGCGACTCCTAATCGTGACTCCGCTGAGAAGAGAACCCATAAAGAGATGTCTAATCAAAATAACATCTCTCCCGAAATGACCATGGAATTTATGACAAACATGTGTGAAATGGTCACCAACATTGCTACATATCTTAAGAATCAAGATGAAGATTTCAAAAGACGTGATCAACAAACCCAAGAGATGTTAAAATCCATCTGTAGCAATTCAATTCCTCCAAAGGCTAGTCCTCCCAAGACTCAGCAACCTAAAACGACTGACCCACAGCCTAGCAAGACAGTGCATCAACCTGTCCGAAGAATCTTGCCAAAAGCTCCAAAGATTTCTCCTGAGGTCACCTCAAAGGGTAAAACTGTAACCAACACTAGCCAATCTCCTCCTGCAAACAAAAAGACAGATCAAGCAATAAAAATTGATCCTCCCCCTAAAACTAATGTTCCCAAAGCAACCCTTTGGAGAAAGCAACCAAAACCTCCCACGATTCTAAAACCTAACAAGGAACTCCCTAGAACAAACATTCCAAGTAAGCTAGCCAATTCATCTGCTTCGGTTTCTCTAAAAGACCTAATCAAGATCCCGGCTGTTAAACATGACATTATGAAATTCCTAGGATTAGGTACAAATGAAAAGGATAAGGAAAACCCTCACAACCTAAACATAGACATTACAAGCTTCCTAGAAAAGATAAACATACCTATTCCATTTTGTGAAATTTTTAAGATCCCTTCATTCCACAAAAGAGCTACTACTCATCTTGGGATTCAAACAAGGAAGCAAGCTCCTAAGAAAGCTGTTGCAGAGATTAGGGATTCCCCTGTCATGATCCAAAGTGTCTCTGGTGACAACTCTGGAAACTTCCCACCCTTTTATGTTGCGTTGGAAGTGAATGGTTTAATACTACATAATTGCATGTTGGACTCAGGAGCTGAAGTAAGTGTCATGCCTTTAAGAGTCATGGAACAACTTGAGTTAGTACCCACAAGACCCTACAGAAATGTATGTGGCATGGATTCCAAACCTGTGAAATCTATTGGAATAATTGAAAACCTGCCCGTTAGGTTAGCTGCCTGCTCTGACATTGAGCTCTCAATGAATGTTTTAGTCCTAGATATCCCTGATGCATGGGGAATGTTGCTATCCAGGGAGTGGTCGGCAAGATTGGGGGGAAGTGTCCAAATGGATTTAACCTACGCCACAATCCCAACCAAAGAAGGTTCATTCATAACTCTGTTTAATGAACCACCTATGCGAGAACATGTTGAAACACCTGAACACTTATTCACTGAAGCAATGTATTCAAGTGATGAAATTGGAAACTTCATGATTTTAGCAAATTACTGGGAGGAGTTTAAAAAGCAACCTTTTTCACATGAACAAGTCTGGAAAATGCATTTTGATGGGGCCCGTTCCCGACATGGTGCAGGAGCCGGTATAGTCTTAATTTCACCATCAGGAGAAAAGAGCTTGTTTTCTTTCCGTTTAGAGTTCGATTGCACTAACAATGTAGCCGAGTATGAAGCATTACTTCTAGGTTTGGAAATTGCCAGAGAAAGAAAAATCAAATCAATATCTGTCACAGGAGATTCTGACCTCATTGTGTCCCAAATAAAAAACAAATTCGCCGCTAAAAATAATAGACTTAGAGACTATAGAAATGCAGTTTGGGACACCATTGAATGCTTCGATGCCTTCGGGATCAAGGCTGTTCCCCGAGAACAAAATACTTTGGCTGATGAACTATCCGTAATGGCCAGTACTCTTCAAACTTCTGAGTCTCTAAAACAAGAAAACTGCAAACTTGAAGTTTTATTCAGACCCTCTGTCCCTGATAATGAAGACCATTGGCAAGTTTTTGACAATGATGCCCAAATCATACGATTTTTAAATGCTTCTAGAACCCCAATGGTAAATTTCGAGGATGAGATAAAAGGTGATACGATTGAAGGTATGGATGTCACAGAAATAGCTTTCCCCCTTGAAAGAAATTTCAACAGGCATGATGAATACAAGGGTAGGAGAGCTGAACCTGTAGATGGGGTCATTGAAATAAATGTAGGGTCTGCTTGTTCTCCAAAAATGATCAGAATTGGGATAAATGCCTCAGGAGAAGAAAGAAGAAGAATTATTGAACTAATCAGAGAGTATAAAGACATCTTTGCATGGGTCTATGATGATTTGAAAACTTATGACCAGTCCATTATAGAACACACTATTCCTCTTAAAGAGGGAGCCAAACCATATCGACAAAAGTTGCGAAACATGAACCCTAAGTTAGCTCCCTTAGTTAAAAAGGAATTGGAAAAGATGTTGGCAGCAGGTATCATTAGACCAGTCAGACATACAACCTGGGTATCCAATCCTGTAATTGTAAGGAAGAAAAACGGGGAGATTAGAATTTGTATTGACTTTAGGAACCTAAATCAAGCGTCTCTAAAGGACAACTATCCTTTGCCCAATATGGAAAATCTGTTGCAAAGTGTAACAGGGGCTGGCATGTTATCCTTACTTGATGGATTTTCTGGTTACAACAAGGTCCAAATCAAGAAGGAAGATCGTGGGAAGACAACCTTCACCACCCCGTGGGGAACCTTCGAGTATATAAGAATGCCATTTGGGCTTTTGAATGCAGGATCAACCTTTCAAAGGGCAATGGATCATGCATTTGAGGGCCTAATTGGCAAAATCATTGCAATTTATCAAGATGATCTAACTGTATTCTCGAAAGACAAGGGAGATCACGTAAAACATTTAAGGAGAATATTTGAAAGATGTCGGAAATTTGGAATATCCTTGAATCCTAAAAAGTCTACCTTCGGGGTGGATGAAGGGAAGTTGTTAGGTCACATTGTGTCCAAAGAAGGCATTAGAATTGATCCGGAAAGAGTGCAAGGAATCCAAGCCATAACTCCCCCAAAGGATGTCAGCTCATTACGATCATTTTTCGGAAAAATAAACTTCGTAAGGAGATTTATCCCTAACTTAGCTGAATTGGCCAAACCTTTGAATAATTTGCTGAAGAAGAATGTGAAATTTGTTTGGGATAAGAAATGTGATACCTCATTCGAGTCTCTAAAGAAAGCCATTGCTTCTGCACCTGTCCTAGTAAGCCCCAACTACAATAAGGAGTTCTTGATCTATTCTTATGCTTCCGAGGACACCATAGCAGGGGTGTTGTTGCAAAAGAATGAAGAAAACCATGAACAACCGGTTGCCTTCATGAGTAAAAACCTTAGAGATGCGGAACTAAACTACACAACCACTGAAAAACAAGCTTATGCCTTGGTCAAATCGTTAAAACATTTTAGGACATATATCGGATACTCCAAAATTATGGCTTACGTCCCTTATCAAGCGGTGAAAGATGTCTTATCTCAGCCTGATGGCATAGGTGTTAGGGGAAACTGGATTTCTAGGATTCAAGAGTATGATATTGAAATCAAGCCGATCAAGATAGTAAAAGGCCAAGGGCTAGCACAGCTGTTAACTGATTCCAAACTACAACAAAATAACATGGTCCTGTATATTAACGAAGATCACGAATGGTACAAAGACATTATTTTCTACCTCAGACATATGACTTGTCCAGACCACCTTGTAGACCACCAAAGAAGAGCTTTGAGGTTAAAAGCATCTAAGTATGTCTTGACAGAAGATGGGTTGGGATGGAAGAATCCAGATGGAATCATACTTAAATGTGTAAACCATGTTGACTCCCAAAGAATTATCAAAGAAATGCATTCCGGATTGTGTGGAGGACATTACGCACCAAGAACCACAGCTGCTAAAATCATGAGAGCTGGATATTATTGGCCATCCTTGTTCAAGGATGTACACATTTTCGTCAGAGCCTGTCAGGAGTGTCAATTCTATTCTGGAAAACCTAGACTACCTGCCCTGCCCTTGACCCCAGTCATTATAGAAGAACCTTTTCAGCAATGGGGAATGGACTTTGTAGGACCTATAAACCCTAGTTCATCAAGTGGACACAAATACATACTGACTTGCACAGACTATTTCACTCGCTGGGTGGAAGCTATCCCTACCAAGAAATGCACTGCAGAAGTGGTGGTCAAGTTCTTAGAAGAGAATATAGTCTCTAGATACGGCTGTCCCTACAAAATTACAACTGATAATGCACCAGCTTTCAGCAAAATTGAGATGTCCACCTTTTGTACTGATCATGGGATCACTTTATCTCACTCTTCTAACTACTACCCACAAGGAAACGGTTTAGCAGAATCAAGTAATAAAAATTTGATAAGGCTCTTAAAAAGGATGATTGGTGAGAACAAAAGGACTTGGGATGTAAAGTTAAAATATGCCCTCTGGGCAGACAGAACGACAGTCAAAAGAATAACTGGAAAAGCTCCTTTTGAAATAGTATATGGGCAAAATTGTAGGCTGCCAATCAACCTTCAAATCCCTGTGTATGAATTGTTACAACAGTGTTCTTCGGCTCAAGAAGCCTTGCAAGCAAGAATTGACAGGTTAGTAGAGCTAGATGAGACTAGAAGGGAAGCCTGGAATAAAATGGTGATAGAGCAAGAAAGAATAAAGGGAACATTTGACCAAAAGAGTAGAGATGTGATATTTGGAATTGGGGATATAGTCTTGTTATGGGATAAACACAAAGAGAAACCTGGGAATCATGAAAAGTTTGAGAAAATATGGATGGGCCCTTATCAAGTAAGTAGGATGGCTGGCAAAGGAACAGTGTATTTAGAGACTTTAGATGGAGACGAGTTGGAATTGCCTGTAAATGGGAGGTTACTAAAACACTACTTCCCACCTATAAACCTAGAATGATGCCTTGCATTGCCTGTTTAGAGTAGGTAGCTTCTAAATAAGCTCACTTGAGCAGTAGGATTTGTGTGACTTTTCTTTTTCTGTGTGCTGAGTATTGTCCAGTTTTTCTTTTTCTGCCTGAGTTGAGTCTTGCTCCTTCCTAAGCTTTTCTCTTCTCCTGCATACATTTAAGAAATTATAGTTAGCATTTATATAGTTGGCTGCCTGTGCTGGTTGAGATTTGCCTGAATTAAGAATGTACTCCTTTCCTCCTGCACAGTAAATAAAATGATAATGATATATGCCATGTTAGTTTTTCAAGTTTATGTTTTAGATTAGATTTCATTTCAGTTTTATTTTATTTTTTTTTTATCCCATACATGCTCCATGATGGTATTCTAGTTTTTGTGAGAGCAGGAACAGGTGCAAGATGAAAGCTGAAAGCAAGGATGGTGCAGTGCTGGATTGAAGATTGATGCAGAGCAGTTCGAGACCAGAGATTCTGAGGTTCTCAAGCGCTCTCTCCCTTAGAGCACTTGTCCCAGCCGGAGCCAGATGTTATCACACCATAGTAGCAGGGCTACTATTCTTGTACAGCAGATATCTGCACACTCCAGAGCTTCATTTATTCCAGAGCATGGCTATATATTATGGATCACTCATGATCAGAGCAGTATATTATTCAGATTTGTATATGACCTTGTGTCAAGGCTGAGCCTTGAGAGTTCAGTTTGGATGACTGATGTGACCACTTATCCCATTACAGTTTCAGTTCAGTGCCTAGAGATGTACTTCAGCAGTGTTTCAGATGATGCATGATGATTGCTATTATGATGATGTTGTATGATCTATGGATATGTTCTCACTGACAGTGGATTATTAGCTTGTTGATTTAGTCATGATTATAGCATGTGCTTGGTATATTATTCCTGATGTGGCAAACTATTTAAAATGAACTGTAAACCTTAAAATGGACAATTGCTTGCACTTTTAGGTCATCTAACAAAACTTACTGGTATTTCACCTTACATAGACATGGTCTTTCCCGACACCTGTTGTCTGCTAGTGTAGGCTCCATATCCACTTGTCTCCATCCATACATGACCTTCCTGTTTGACTTTAAACCCTGACTTGTCTTATTTGACTTTCTGATACTGAGGACTTCCCCATTTTTCTACCTCTGTGTTTGGACCGCATCCCTGTTTATTCAGTGTCTCGGCTCTGAGTTGGTGACAGAACTTGCCTTTGGTGAGTTGGATTGTAGGCCTTGGCTCGAACTCCCCCTAGTCACTTGAGATGTTGTTGGCTAAAACTGAAAGCTCATGTTCTACCTGTGGAAACTAAATAAATTCGCCCATGGAAACAAAAAAAGGGCAAGAGCAATGAAAAGCTAAAAATACTCCTCGAAGAGTATAAAGAAAGGTCCAAAAAGCAATAGTTCCTAAAAGCTATATCTAAACAATTGCTGACCTTGTGAATATATAAAAAAACATGCCCTGGATGCAAGCTGCAACTAGTTGTGCTTCTCAGGACATCTGAAATCCGAAGGGTTATGTAGGCCAAAAAGGCCATGGAAATAAATTGAATGATCCTAATGAACTTGGATCAACTTGATGTAGACATGGTGCCTAAAGTTGAATAAGCACTCTCTAAACAACTTATCCATTTGTGAGGCACAGCCATCCCCCGTGTTCTTTTGTCCAGCACAGAGTCTGTAGCTTCCCCCTTCTCCCAGTCCAAAGTATTTTTGAGTTAAGTTAGACAAGTCAAACCCTTGGCCCAACCTTGCTCCTAGCCTTCATCCTTCACTAGCAGTTTGACCATGTCCAATGGGTAAGTTTGTCATTTGAACTAGGGTGCAAGTAATTTTATATTATCACGGAATATGTTAACTTAATTAATGCCACTGAATGGAATTTATACTTTGAGCTTAGCTATGAAGTGATTAAAGAAGCATTGTCTTAGTCTACTGATGTGGTTTATCCTTGATTATATATATTCTTGGGATCCGTGATGATGTGGACCATGTATGATGATTATTGGTGATGATTTATGGTCCCACATGTTTGATGATGATGTCATATGATGGACATATGATACAGATGATGTTTGATCCAGTTCAGCAGGTTATTATTATTACAGATCAGCAGATTATACATTGTCCATATATGGTGGACCCTACAACTGGCCCATTAGGGCAACCCAGGGTGTATGAGTACTCATTCCTAGTGGATTTGGGTCTTCTGGATCCATTGAGACACTTATCTTTCAGTTCCGGGCACTTCTGGCAGTGATTGATGCAGTTTTACACTTGTTGACCAGATTTGGGGCTGATTTCCCAGCCTGAGCAGCAGGGGCCCCGAGAGGCCAGTTCACCTAGGGCGCTAATGATGGAGGGGGTGGTCCAGCCACTTGTTATTACCATTTATCCCCCCTCCCGGAGAGCCTGGTGGGCTCAGATGGACAGCGCTAGCACCCTAGGAGGCAGTTTTGGCACTTTCACAGTTCCCGAGGCAGTTAAAAAATGGGATAAAGTGGTCACTGAGGAAATCGATTTGGGCAATTGAGGCAAGGTTTTGGCATTTGGTTTTCACAGAGGTCTTCCAGGTTGATCTCACTATCTTCCAGTCATTTTTCACCATGTGGGTATCTCCAGATTGATCACAGGAGGACATTTACTGCTCGACTGTCATGGATTCTGAGGACAGTTTTGGTCATTATTATTATATTGGACATATTTTTATTATTTCATTGTGCCTTGGGGTGAGCTAGCAAGGATTTATACCTCCTAGCCCCACCATGTGCTTATTTTATCATGTCCTAGTCATCATGAGGTGGATTATTGTACTTTATACCCCTCTTGTGGGATGACGTCACCCTCTATTGTACCATTTATTGAGGGCGCTATTGTTATGTTGAGTGATCCATGTGATATTATGTTATGGATTCATCTTAGCCATTGATTATATTGTGAGATCTTTTAATCTCAACCACTCATTTCAAAAAGTGGTTTTGAGATCTAGGGTTTTGGTCTTTATTATCCTATATAAGGAGGAGACCCCCTCATTGTAAAATCATCTAGAGATTTTTGGCTCTTGGCTCTTGGAATAAAATTTCTATCTTTTGGAGTACATGCTTGGATTGGAGTGGATGTTGGTTGTTTCGATTGTAAATGCTATTGTCCATTGCACTGGAGGATCTTTTGTAGCTTTCTTGCGTATTTGCCATACTTTATTTGCAGGTTGAGAGGGCGACTTTGACAAGTGCGAATTGGTGGGGAGGCTTGCCCTTCAAGCTTGGAAGAAGTCGTTTTGGGTTTGACAGGGAGTGGTTTTGCCTTTGTGTCAACTATTCTATGTTTTTCTCTCTCTTGTTTGCATCTACCTTCAATTTGTTAAACTAATTGATGCTTTGCTCCTTGGCTTGACAGGTTAGAAGGAATCTCATGTGGCTTGGAAAAATCGATTTGGCAAGAGGGCTTCAACAATTCTCCATTTGATCTTTGGCAAAGTAATCCTCGTCTCAACTAGCATTCATCTCTTCATCCAGGTATGTCCCAAGAGGTATGATCTTCTCTTCCTTGAATCTTCCATAATTTCTAGATCACAAAAACCCTAATCAAATTAAAACCCTTGTTTTTGGTATTTCTTAGATCTACTTAGATCTAGCCCTCAATTTGAAAAGATATTGAAAACCCACCTCTATAGCATCCACCCCTAGTTGGATCTATAATTTGGTGGTGATTGGCTAAGAATTGACCCATTTTCTAAGACAAAAAGCTCTCCTTGACCTAAAGCGCACTTCCTTGAGAGAGGCTTGTTGGGCTAGATTTAGCACATGGGTATGTGAGATCCCGCTTGATTTGACAACTAGACACTTGATAACACATACCCATATCCTTACTTTGGTGAAAACTACCTTGTGGACATCTCTCCATGTTTTGAGGGGTTGAAACCCCCCTTTGACCTTCTTGGCACCTTAAAACCTAGATCTACCAAGATCTACCCATTGGATTCATTTGAAACTTTGAAGGAACATAGATCGGGGTACTAGCACCCCGGATCTACACTTTGGTGGCCATTGGACTTGGCATGGTCCACCAAACCCACTTTTTGCCTCTCCTTGAGAAAGTCGCACCCCTTGGGAGTTTTGAGTTGGACCACTTCTAGGAAGTGGGTGTTGGAGATTTTCGTAGATTTGGAATGCCCATGCCTTGAAACCTAGGTCTAGACTATCCTTTTGCCCCGATCTACCTTGGGGATTGCATTCCTTGTTTTAAGGAATTGTGGTCCACTTTTGGTCATCACTTAAAAACCTAGATCTAGTAAGACCTAACCATTGGATCACATCCATTTCACTTGACTTGGCTTCTAGGTGTCCCGATCTACACTTTGACATCTTTCTTGACTCCATTAGCCCACTAAACAAGGCACTAGTCCTTCTCCAAGCAAGGCGCACTTCTTGGGATTAGTGTCCAACCCTAGATCTAGCACATGGGTAATCCTAGAACCAACTCCAACTTATAAATTTATCCTAGATCTAACCTATAGTACCACCCTCACACCTAACTTCACCTTGTGGGTCCATCTAGAACCATTTCACACTTCCCAAGAAACTAGACCCATTTGTGCAAACACATTGGTACTATACCTAGTAATCATACCCCATCATGTGGCCTAAACCATTCATAGGTTGAAACACTTATTATCCATCACACCACCTTCAACCATACCTTAACCTTTAGGTCCACTTAGCCTTGCATTGGTTTCCGTAACTCATCATTTACCTACCCTTAGAAACCTTTGTTTAGGTCCAATCAACTGTGATTGGGGTATAGGGTCTCCCCCTTGGTCTAGTTATACCTTGACCTAAAGTGAAGAGTGCCTCGGTTGACGTGACTCCCACATTGCATTGGGAACCGTGGCATCTCTTGGGTCACCTCTTTAGTTGCCTGTCTCCTCTACCGTCCCGGATGGGATACCTCTAGGGGCAACTAAAAGTTGTGTGATAACATTTTTGGCGCCGTGACCCGGGGAGGTAGGGGCCTACCTTGGTTCAACACATCTTTGTGTCTCACTACCTTTCTGCACTTCAAACGACATATCTCTTGGTAGTAGAGTTTAAAATTCTACCTGGCGACTCCTAATCGTGACTCCGCTGAGAAGAGAACCCATAAAGAGATGTCTAATCAAAATAACATCTCTCCCGAAATGACCATCGGAATTTATGACAAACATGTGTGAAATGGTCACCAACATTGCTACATATCTTAAGAATCAAGATGAAGATTTCAAAAGACGTGATCAACAAACCCAAGAGATGTTAAAATCCATCTGTAGCAATTCAATTCCTCCAAAGGCTAGTCCTCCCAAGACTCAGCAACCTAAAACGACTGACCCACAGCCTAGCAAGACAGTGCATCAACCTGTCCGAAGAATCTTGCCAAAAGCTCCAAAGATTTCTCCTGAGGTCACCTCAAAGGGTAAAACTGTAACCAACACTAGCCAATCTCCTCCTGCAAACAAAAAGACAGATCAAGCAATAAAAATTGATCCTCCCCCTAAAACTAATGTTCCCAAAGCAACCCTTTGGAGAAAGCAACCAAAACCTCCCACGATTCTAAAACCTAACAAGGAACTCCCTAGAACAAACATTCCAAGTAAGCTAGCCAATTCATCTGCTTCGGTTTCTCTAAAAGACCTAATCAAGATCCCGGCTGTTAAACATGACATTATGAAATTCCTAGGATTAGGTACAAATGAAAAGGATAAGGAAAACCCTCACAACCTAAACATAGACATTACAAGCTTCCTAGAAAAGATAAACATACCTATTCCATTTTGTGAAATTTTTAAGATCCCTTCATTCCACAAAAGAGCTACTACTCATCTTGGGATTCAAACAAGGAAGCAAGCTCCTAAGAAAGCTGTTGCAGAGATTAGGGATTCCCCTGTCATGATCCAAAGTGTCTCTGGTGACAACTCTGGAAACTTCCCACCCTTTTATGTTGCGTTGGAAGTGAATGGTTTAATACTACATAATTGCATGTTGGACTCAGGAGCTGAAGTAAGTGTCATGCCTTTAAGAGTCATGGAACAACTTGAGTTAGTACCCACAAGACCCTACAGAAATGTATGTGGCATGGATTCCAAACCTGTGAAATCTATTGGAATAATTGAAAACCTGCCCGTTAGGTTAGCTGCCTGCTCTGACATTGAGCTCTCAATGAATGTTTTAGTCCTAGATATCCCTGATGCATGGGGAATGTTGCTATCCAGGGAGTGGTCGGCAAGATTGGGGGGAAGTGTCCAAATGGATTTAACCTACGCCACAATCCCAACCAAAGAAGGTTCATTCATAACTCTGTTTAATGAACCACCTATGCGAGAACATGTTGAAACACCTGAACACTTATTCACTGAAGCAATGTATTCAAGTGATGAAATTGGAAACTTCATGATTTTAGCAAATTACTGGGAGGAGTTTAAAAAGCAACCTTTTTCACATGAACAAGTCTGGAAAATGCATTTTGATGGGGCCCGTTCCCGACATGGTGCAGGAGCCGGTATAGTCTTAATTTCACCATCAGGAGAAAAGAGCTTGTTTTCTTTCCGTTTAGAGTTCGATTGCACTAACAATGTAGCCGAGTATGAAGCATTACTTCTAGGTTTGGAAATTGCCAGAGAAAGAAAAATCAAATCAATATCTGTCACAGGAGATTCTGACCTCATTGTGTCCCAAATAAAAAACAAATTCGCCGCTAAAAATAATAGACTTAGAGACTATAGAAATGCAGTTTGGGACACCATTGAATGCTTCGATGCCTTCGGGATCAAGGCTGTTCCCCGAGAACAAAATACTTTGGCTGATGAACTATCCGTAATGGCCAGTACTCTTCAAACTTCTGAGTCTCTAAAACAAGAAAACTGCAAACTTGAAGTTTTATTCAGACCCTCTGTCCCTGATAATGAAGACCATTGGCAAGTTTTTGACAATGATGCCCAAATCATACGATTTTTAAATGCTTCTAGAACCCCAATGGTAAATTTCGAGGATGAGATAAAAGGTGATACGATTGAAGGTATGGATGTCACAGAAATAGCTTTCCCCCCTTGAAAGAAATTTCAACAGGCATGATGAATACAAGGGTAGGAGAGCTGAACCTGTAGATGGGGTCATTGAAATAAATGTAGGGTCTGCTTGTTCTCCAAAAATGATCAGAATTGGGATAAATGCCTCAGGAGAAGAAAGAAGAAGAATTATTGAACTAATCAGAGAGTATAAAGACATCTTTGCATGGGTCTATGATGATTTGAAAACTTATGACCAGTCCATTATAGAACACACTATTCCTCTTAAAGAGGGAGCCAAACCATATCGACAAAAGTTGCGAAACATGAACCCTAAGTTAGCTCCCTTAGTTAAAAAGGAATTGGAAAAGATGTTGGCAGCAGGTATCATTAGACCAGTCAGACATACAACCTGGGTATCCAATCCTGTAATTGTAAGGAAGAAAAACGGGGAGATTAGAATTTGTATTGACTTTAGGAACCTAAATCAAGCGTCTCTAAAGGACAACTATCCTTTGCCCAATATGGAAAATCTGTTGCAAAGTGTAACAGGGGCTGGCATGTTATCCTTACTTGATGGATTTTCTGGTTACAACAAGGTCCAAATCAAGAAGGAAGATCGTGGGAAGACAACCTTCACCACCCCGTGGGGAACCTTCGAGTATATAAGAATGCCATTTGGGCTTTTGAATGCAGGATCAACCTTTCAAAGGGCAATGGATCATGCATTTGAGGGCCTAATTGGCAAAATCATTGCAATTTATCAAGATGATCTAACTGTATTCTCGAAAGACAAGGGAGATCACGTAAAACATTTAAGGAGAATATTTGAAAGATGTCGGAAATTTGGAATATCCTTGAATCCTAAAAAGTCTACCTTCGGGGTGGATGAAGGGAAGTTGTTAGGTCACATTGTGTCCAAAGAAGGCATTAGAATTGATCCGGAAAGAGTGCAAGGAATCCAAGCCATAACTCCCCCAAAGGATGTCAGCTCATTACGATCATTTTTCGGAAAAATAAACTTCGTAAGGAGATTTATCCCTAACTTAGCTGAATTGGCCAAACCTTTGAATAATTTGCTGAAGAAGAATGTGAAATTTGTTTGGGATAAGAAATGTGATACCTCATTCGAGTCTCTAAAGAAAGCCATTGCTTCTGCACCTGTCCTAGTAAGCCCCAACTACAATAAGGAGTTCTTGATCTATTCTTATGCTTCCGAGGACACCATAGCAGGGGTGTTGTTGCAAAAGAATGAAGAAAACCATGAACAACCGGTTGCCTTCATGAGTAAAAACCTTAGAGATGCGGAACTAAACTACACAACCACTGAAAAACAAGCTTATGCCTTGGTCAAATCGTTAAAACATTTTAGGACATATATCGGATACTCCAAAATTATGGCTTACGTCCCTTATCAAGCGGTGAAAGATGTCTTATCTCAGCCTGATGGCATAGGTGTTAGGGGAAACTGGATTTCTAGGATTCAAGAGTATGATATTGAAATCAAGCCGATCAAGATAGTAAAAGGCCAAGGGCTAGCACAGCTGTTAACTGATTCCAAACTACAACAAAATAACATGGTCCTGTATATTAACGAAGATCACGAATGGTACAAAGACATTATTTTCTACCTCAGACATATGACTTGTCCAGACCACCTTGTAGACCACCAAAGAAGAGCTTTGAGGTTAAAAGCATCTAAGTATGTCTTGACAGAAGATGGGTTGGGATGGAAGAATCCAGATGGAATCATACTTAAATGTGTAAACCATGTTGACTCCCAAAGAATTATCAAAGAAATGCATTCCGGATTGTGTGGAGGACATTACGCACCAAGAACCACAGCTGCTAAAATCATGAGAGCTGGATATTATTGGCCATCCTTGTTCAAGGATGTACACATTTTCGTCAGAGCCTGTCAGGAGTGTCAATTCTATTCTGGAAAACCTAGACTACCTGCCCTGCCCTTGACCCCAGTCATTATAGAAGAACCTTTTCAGCAATGGGGAATGGACTTTGTAGGACCTATAAACCCTAGTTCATCAAGTGGACACAAATACATACTGACTTGCACAGACTATTTCACTCGCTGGGTGGAAGCTATCCCTACCAAGAAATGCACTGCAGAAGTGGTGGTCAAGTTCTTAGAAGAGAATATAGTCTCTAGATACGGCTGTCCCTACAAAATTACAACTGATAATGCACCAGCTTTCAGCAAAATTGAGATGTCCACCTTTTGTACTGATCATGGGATCACTTTATCTCACTCTTCTAACTACTACCCACAAGGAAACGGTTTAGCAGAATCAAGTAATAAAAATTTGATAAGGCTCTTAAAAAGGATGATTGGTGAGAACAAAAGGACTTGGGATGTAAAGTTAAAATATGCCCTCTGGGCAGACAGAACGACAGTCAAAAGAATAACTGGAAAAGCTCCTTTTGAAATAGTATATGGGCAAAATTGTAGGCTGCCAATCAACCTTCAAATCCCTGTGTATGAATTGTTACAACAGTGTTCTTCGGCTCAAGAAGCCTTGCAAGCAAGAATTGACAGGTTAGTAGAGCTAGATGAGACTAGAAGGGAAGCCTGGAATAAAATGGTGATAGAGCAAGAAAGAATAAAGGGAACATTTGACCAAAAGAGTAGAGATGTGATATTTGGAATTGGGGATATAGTCTTGTTATGGGATAAACACAAAGAGAAACCTGGGAATCATGAAAAGTTTGAGAAAATATGGATGGGCCCTTATCAAGTAAGTAGGATGGCTGGCAAAGGAACAGTGTATTTAGAGACTTTAGATGGAGACGAGTTGGAATTGCCTGTAAATGGGAGGTTACTAAAACACTACTTCCCACCTATAAACCTAGAATGATGCCTTGCATTGCCTGTTTAGAGTAGGTAGCTTCTAAATAAGCTCACTTGAGCAGTAGGATTTGTGTGACTTTTCTTTTTCTGTGTGCTGAGTATTGTCCAGTTTTTCTTTTTCTGCCTGAGTTGAGTCTTGCTCCTTCCTAAGCTTTTCTCTTCTCCTGCATACATTTAAGAAATTATAGTTAGCATTTATATAGTTGGCTGCCTGTGCTGGTTGAGATTTGCCTGAATTAAGAATGTACTCCTTTCCTCCTGCACAGTAAATAAAATGATAATGATATATGCCATGTTAGTTTTTCAAGTTTATGTTTTAGATTAGATTTCATTTCAGTTTTATTTTATTTTTTTTTTATCCCATACATGCTCCATGATGGTATTCTAGTTTTTGTGAGAGCAGGAACAGGTGCAAGATGAAAGCTGAAAGCAAGGATGGTGCAGTGCTGGATTGAAGATTGATGCAGAGCAGTTCGAGACCAGAGATTCTGAGGTTCTCAAGCGCTCTCTCCCTTAGAGCACTTGTCCCAGCCGGAGCCAGATGTTATCACACCATAGTAGCAGGGCTACTATTCTTGTACAGCAGATATCTGCACACTCCAGAGCTTCATTTATTCCAGAGCATGGCTATATATTATGGATCACTCATGATCAGAGCAGTATATTATTCAGATTTGTATATGACCTTGTGTCAAGGCTGAGCCTTGAGAGTTCAGTTTGGATGACTGATGTGACCACTTATCCCATTACAGTTTCAGTTCAGTGCCTAGAGATGTACTTCAGCAGTGTTTCAGATGATGCATGATGATTGCTATTATGATGATGTTGTATGATCTATGGATATGTTCTCACTGACAGTGGATTATTAGCTTGTTGATTTAGTCATGATTATAGCATGTGCTTGGTATATTATTCCTGATGTGGCAAACTATTTAAAATGAACTGTAAACCTTAAAATGGACAATTGCTTGCACTTTTAGGTCATCTAACAAAACTTACTGGTATTTCACCTTACATAGACATGGTCTTTCCCGACACCTGTTGTCTGCTAGTGTAGGCTCCATATCCACTTGTCTCCATCCATACATGACCTTCCTGTTTGACTTTAAACCCTGACTTGTCTTATTTGACTTTCTGATACTGAGGACTTCCCCATTTTTCTACCTCTGTGTTTGGACCGCATCCCTGTTTATTCAGTGTCTCGGCTCTGAGTTGGTGACAGAACTTGCCTTTGGTGAGTTGGATTGTAGGCCTTGGCTCGAACTCCCCCTAGTCACTTGAGATGTTGTTGGCTAAAACTGAAAGCTCATGTTCTACCTGTGGAAACTAAATAAATTCGCCCATGGAAACAAAAAAAGGGCAAGAGCAATGAAAAGCTAAAAATACTCCTCGAAGAGTATAAAGAAAGGTCCAAAAAGCAATAGTTCCTAAAAGCTATATCTAAACAATTGCTGACCTTGTGAATATATAAAAAAACATGCCCTGGATGCAAGCTGCAACTAGTTGTGCTTCTCAGGACATCTGAAATCCGAAGGGTTATGTAGGCCAAAAAGGCCATGGAAATAAATTGAATGATCCTAATGAACTTGGATCAACTTGATGTAGACATGGTGCCTAAAGTTGAATAAGCACTCTCTAAACAACTTATCCATTTGTGAGGCACAGCCATCCCCCGTGTTCTTTTGTCCAGCACAGAGTTTGTAGCTTCCCCCTTCTCCCAGTCCAAAGTATTTTTGAGTTAAGTTAGACAAGTCAAACCCTTGGCCCAACCTTGCTCCTAGCCTTCATCCTTCACTAGCAGTTTGACCATGTCCAATGGGTAAGTTTGTCATTTGAACTAGGGTGCAAGTAATTTTATATTATCACGGAATATGTTAACTTAATTAATGCCACTGAATGGAATTTATACTTTGAGCTTAGCTATGAAGTGATTAAAGAAGCATTGTCTTAGTCTACTGATGTGGTTTATCCTTGATTATATATATTCTTGGGATCCGTGATGATGTGGACCATGTATGATGATTATTGGTGATGATTTATGGTCCCACATGTTTGATGATGATGTCATATGATGGACATATGATACAGATGATGTTTGATCCAGTTCAGCAGGTTATTATTATTACAGATCAGCAGATTATACATTGTCCATATATGGTGGACCCTACAACTGGCCCATTAGGGCAACCCAGGGTGTATGAGTACTCATTCCTAGTGGATTTGGGTCTTCTGGATCCATTGAGACACTTATCTTTCAGTTCCGGGCACTTCTGGCAGTGATTGATGCAGTTTTACACTTGTTGACCAGATTTGGGGCTGATTTCCCAGCCTGAGCAGCAGGGGCCCCGAGAGGCCAGTTCACCTAGGGCGCTAATGATGGAGGGGGTGGTCCAGCCACTTGTTATTACCATTTATCCCCCCTCCCGGAGAGCCTGGTGGGCTCAGATGGACAGCGCTAGCACCCTAGGAGGCAGTTTTGGCACTTTCACAGTTCCCGAGGCAGTTAAAAAATGGGATAAAGTGGTCACTGAGGAAATCGATTTGGGCAATTGAGGCAAGGTTTTGGCATTTGGTTTTCACAGAGGTCTTCCAGGTTGATCTCACTATCTTCCAGTCATTTTTCACCATGTGGGTATCTCCAGATTGATCACAGGAGGACATTTACTGCTCGACTGTCATGGATTCTGAGGACAGTTTTGGTCATTATTATTATATTGGACATATTTTTATTATTTCATTGTGCCTTGGGGTGAGCTAGCAAGGATTTATACCTCCTAGCCCCACCATGTGCTTATTTTATCATGTCCTAGTCATCATGAGGTGGATTATTGTACTTTATACCCCTCTTGTGGGATGACGTCACCCTCTATTGTACCATTTATTGAGGGCGCTATTGTTATGTTGAGTGATCCATGTGATATTATGTTATGGATTCATCTTAGCCATTGATTATATTGTGAGATCTTTTAATCTCAACCACTCATTTCAAAAAGTGGTTTTGAGATCTAGGGTTTTGGTCTTTATTATCCTATATAAGGAGGAGACCCCCTCATTGTAAAATCATCTAGAGATTTTTGGCTCTTGGCTCTTGGAATAAAATTTCTATCTTTTGGAGTACATGCTTGGATTGGAGTGGATGTTGGTTGTTTCGATTGTAAATGCTATTGTCCATTGCACTGGAGGATCTTTTGTAGCTTTCTTGCGTATTTGCCATACTTTATTTGCAGGTTGAGAGGGCGACTTTGACAAGTGCGAATTGGTGGGGAGGCTTGCCCTTCAAGCTTGGAAGAAGTCGTTTTGGGTTTGACAGGGAGTGGTTTTGCCTTTGTGTCAACTATTCTATGTTTTTCTCTCTCTTGTTTGCATCTACCTTCAATTTGTTAAACTAATTGATGCTTTGCTCCTTGGCTTGACAGGTTAGAAGGAATCTCATGTGGCTTGGAAAAATCGATTTGGCAAGAGGGCTTCAACAATTCTCCATTTGATCTTTGGCAAAGTAATCCTCGTCTCAACTAGCATTCATCTCTTCATCCAGGTATGTCCCAAGAGGTATGATCTTCTCTTCCTTGAATCTTCCATAATTTCTAGATCACAAAAACCCTAATCAAATTAAAACCCTTGTTTTTGGTATTTCTTAGATCTACTTAGATCTAGCCCTCAATTTGAAAAGATATTGAAAACCCACCTCTATAGCATCCACCCCTAGTTGGATCTATAATTTGGTGGTGATTGGCTAAGAATTGACCCATTTTCTAAGACAAAAAGCTCTCCTTGACCTAAAGCGCACTTCCTTGAGAGAGGCTTGTTGGGCTAGATTTAGCACATGGGTATGTGAGATCCCGCTTGATTTGACAACTAGACACTTGATAACACATACCCATATCCTTACTTTGGTGAAAACTACCTTGTGGACATCTCTCCATGTTTTGAGGGGTTGAAACCCCCCTTTGACCTTCTTGGCACCTTAAAACCTAGATCTACCAAGATCTACCCATTGGATTCATTTGAAACTTTGAAGGAACATAGATCGGGGTACTAGCACCCCGGATCTACACTTTGGTGGCCATTGGACTTGGCATGGTCCACCAAACCCACTTTTTGCCTCTCCTTGAGAAAGTCGCACCCCTTGGGAGTTTTGAGTTGGACCACTTCTAGGAAGTGGGTGTTGGAGATTTTCGTAGATTTGGAATGCCCATGCCTTGAAACCTAGGTCTAGACTATCCTTTTGCCCCGATCTACCTTGGGGATTGCATTCCTTGTTTTAAGGAATTGTGGTCCACTTTTGGTCATCACTTAAAAACCTAGATCTAGTAAGACCTAACCATTGGATCACATCCATTTCACTTGACTTGGCTTCTAGGTGTCCCGATCTACACTTTGACATCTTTCTTGACTCCATTAGCCCACTAAACAAGGCACTAGTCCTTCTCCAAGCAAGGCGCACTTCTTGGGATTAGTGTCCAACCCTAGATCTAGCACATGGGTAATCCTAGAACCAACTCCAACTTATAAATTTATCCTAGATCTAACCTATAGTACCACCCTCACACCTAACTTCACCTTGTGGGTCCATCTAGAACCATTTCACACTTCCCAAGAAACTAGACCCATTTGTGCAAACACATTGGTACTATACCTAGTAATCATACCCCATCATGTGGCCTAAACCATTCATAGGTTGAAACACTTATTATCCATCACACCACCTTCAACCATACCTTAACCTTTAGGTCCACTTAGCCTTGCATTGGTTTCCGTAACTCATCATTTACCTACCCTTAGAAACCTTTGTTTAGGTCCAATCAACTGTGATTGGGGTATAGGGTCTCCCCCTTGGTCTAGTTATACCTTGACCTAAAGTGAAGAGTGCCTCGGTTGACGTGACTCCCACATTGCATTGGGAACCGTGGCATCTCTTGGGTCACCTCTTTAGTTGCCTGTCTCCTCTACCGTCCCGGATGGGATACCTCTAGGGGCAACTAAAAGTTGTGTGATAACATTTTTGGCGCCGTGACCCGGGGAGGTAGGGGCCTACCTTGGTTCAACACATCTTTGTGTCTCACTACCTTTCTGCACTTCAAACGACATATCTCTTGGTAGTAGAGTTTAAAATTCTACCTGGCGACTCCTAATCGTGACTCCGCTGAGAAGAGAACCCATAAAGAGATGTCTAATCAAAATAACATCTCTCCCGAAATGACCATGGAATTTATGACAAACATGTGTGAAATGGTCACCAACATTGCTACATATCTTAAGAATCAAGATGAAGATTTCAAAAGACGTGATCAACAAACCCAAGAGATGTTAAAATCCATCTGTAGCAATTCAATTCCTCCAAAGGCTAGTCCTCCCAAGACTCAGCAACCTAAAACGACTGACCCACAGCCTAGCAAGACAGTGCATCAACCTGTCCGAAGAATCTTGCCAAAAGCTCCAAAGATTTCTCCTGAGGTCACCTCAAAGGGTAAAACTGTAACCAACACTAGCCAATCTCCTCCTGCAAACAAAAAGACAGATCAAGCAATAAAAATTGATCCTCCCCCTAAAACTAATGTTCCCAAAGCAACCCTTTGGAGAAAGCAACCAAAACCTCCCACGATTCTAAAACCTAACAAGGAACTCCCTAGAACAAACATTCCAAGTAAGCTAGCCAATTCATCTGCTTCGGTTTCTCTAAAAGACCTAATCAAGATCCCGGCTGTTAAACATGACATTATGAAATTCCTAGGATTAGGTACAAATGAAAAGGATAAGGAAAACCCTCACAACCTAAACATAGACATTACAAGCTTCCTAGAAAAGATAAACATACCTATTCCATTTTGTGAAATTTTTAAGATCCCTTCATTCCACAAAAGAGCTACTACTCATCTTGGGATTCAAACAAGGAAGCAAGCTCCTAAGAAAGCTGTTGCAGAGATTAGGGATTCCCCTGTCATGATCCAAAGTGTCTCTGGTGACAACTCTGGAAACTTCCCACCCTTTTATGTTGCGTTGGAAGTGAATGGTTTAATACTACATAATTGCATGTTGGACTCAGGAGCTGAAGTAAGTGTCATGCCTTTAAGAGTCATGGAACAACTTGAGTTAGTACCCACAAGACCCTACAGAAATGTATGTGGCATGGATTCCAAACCTGTGAAATCTATTGGAATAATTGAAAACCTGCCCGTTAGGTTAGCTGCCTGCTCTGACATTGAGCTCTCAATGAATGTTTTAGTCCTAGATATCCCTGATGCATGGGGAATGTTGCTATCCAGGGAGTGGTCGGCAAGATTGGGGGGAAGTGTCCAAATGGATTTAACCTACGCCACAATCCCAACCAAAGAAGGTTCATTCATAACTCTGTTTAATGAACCACCTATGCGAGAACATGTTGAAACACCTGAACACTTATTCACTGAAGCAATGTATTCAAGTGATGAAATTGGAAACTTCATGATTTTAGCAAATTACTGGGAGGAGTTTAAAAAGCAACCTTTTTCACATGAACAAGTCTGGAAAATGCATTTTGATGGGGCCCGTTCCCGACATGGTGCAGGAGCCGGTATAGTCTTAATTTCACCATCAGGAGAAAAGAGCTTGTTTTCTTTCCGTTTAGAGTTCGATTGCACTAACAATGTAGCCGAGTATGAAGCATTACTTCTAGGTTTGGAAATTGCCAGAGAAAGAAAAATCAAATCAATATCTGTCACAGGAGATTCTGACCTCATTGTGTCCCAAATAAAAAACAAATTCGCCGCTAAAAATAATAGACTTAGAGACTATAGAAATGCAGTTTGGGACACCATTGAATGCTTCGATGCCTTCGGGATCAAGGCTGTTCCCCGAGAACAAAATACTTTGGCTGATGAACTATCCGTAATGGCCAGTACTCTTCAAACTTCTGAGTCTCTAAAACAAGAAAACTGCAAACTTGAAGTTTTATTCAGACCCTCTGTCCCTGATAATGAAGACCATTGGCAAGTTTTTGACAATGATGCCCAAATCATACGATTTTTAAATGCTTCTAGAACCCCAATGGTAAATTTCGAGGATGAGATAAAAGGTGATACGATTGAAGGTATGGATGTCACAGAAATAGCTTTCCCCCTTGAAAGAAATTTCAACAGGCATGATGAATACAAGGGTAGGAGAGCTGAACCTGTAGATGGGGTCATTGAAATAAATGTAGGGTCTGCTTGTTCTCCAAAAATGATCAGAATTGGGATAAATACCTCAGGAGAAGAAAGAAGAAGAATTATTGAACTAATCAGAGAGTATAAAGACATCTTTGCATGGGTCTATGATGATTTGAAAACTTATGACCAGTCCATTATAGAACACACTATTCCTCTTAAAGAGGGAGCCAAACCATATCGACAAAAGTTGCGAAACATGAACCCTAAGTTAGCTCCCTTAGTTAAAAAGGAATTGGAAAAGATGTTGGCAGCAGGTATCATTAGACCAGTCAGACATACAACCTGGGTATCCAATCCTGTAATTGTAAGGAAGAAAAACGGGGAGATTAGAATTTGTATTGACTTTAGGAACCTAAATCAAGCGTCTCTAAAGGACAACTATCCTTTGCCCAATATGGAAAATCTGTTGCAAAGTGTAACAGGGGCTGGCATGTTATCCTTACTTGATGGATTTTCTGGTTACAACAAGGTCCAAATCAAGAAGGAAGATCGTGGGAAGACAACCTTCACCACCCCGTGGGGAACCTTCGAGTATATAAGAATGCCATTTGGGCTTTTGAATGCAGGATCAACCTTTCAAAGGGCAATGGATCATGCATTTGAGGGCCTAATTGGCAAAATCATTGCAATTTATCAAGATGATCTAACTGTATTCTCGAAAGACAAGGGAGATCACGTAAAACATTTAAGGAGAATATTTGAAAGATGTCGGAAATTTGGAATATCCTTGAATCCTAAAAAGTCTACCTTCGGGGTGGATGAAGGGAAGTTGTTAGGTCACATTGTGTCCAAAGAAGGCATTAGAATTGATCCGGAAAGAGTGCAAGGAATCCAAGCCATAACTCCCCCAAAGGATGTCAGCTCATTACGATCATTTTTCGGAAAAATAAACTTCGTAAGGAGATTTATCCCTAACTTAGCTGAATTGGCCAAACCTTTGAATAATTTGCTGAAGAAGAATGTGAAATTTGTTTGGGATAAGAAATGTGATACCTCATTCGAGTCTCTAAAGAAAGCCATTGCTTCTGCACCTGTCCTAGTAAGCCCCAACTACAATAAGGAGTTCTTGATCTATTCTTATGCTTCCGAGGACACCATAGCAGGGGTGTTGTTGCAAAAGAATGAAGAAAACCATGAACAACCGGTTGCCTTCATGAGTAAAAACCTTAGAGATGCGGAACTAAACTACACAACCACTGAAAAACAAGCTTATGCCTTGGTCAAATCGTTAAAACATTTTAGGACATATATCGGATACTCCAAAATTATGGCTTACGTCCCTTATCAAGCGGTGAAAGATGTCTTATCTCAGCCTGATGGCATAGGTGTTAGGGGAAACTGGATTTCTAGGATTCAAGAGTATGATATTGAAATCAAGCCGATCAAGATAGTAAAAGGCCAAGGGCTAGCACAGCTGTTAACTGATTCCAAACTACAACAAAATAACATGGTCCTGTATATTAACGAAGATCACGAATGGTACAAAGACATTATTTTCTACCTCAGACATATGACTTGTCCAGACCACCTTGTAGACCACCAAAGAAGAGCTTTGAGGTTAAAAGCATCTAAGTATGTCTTGACAGAAGATGGGTTGGGATGGAAGAATCCAGATGGAATCATACTTAAATGTGTAAACCATGTTGACTCCCAAAGAATTATCAAAGAAATGCATTCCGGATTGTGTGGAGGACATTACGCACCAAGAACCACAGCTGCTAAAATCATGAGAGCTGGATATTATTGGCCATCCTTGTTCAAGGATGTACACATTTTCGTCAGAGCCTGTCAGGAGTGTCAATTCTATTCTGGAAAACCTAGACTACCTGCCCTGCCCTTGACCCCAGTCATTATAGAAGAACCTTTTCAGCAATGGGGAATGGACTTTGTAGGACCTATAAACCCTAGTTCATCAAGTGGACACAAATACATACTGACTTGCACAGACTATTTCACTCGCTGGGTGGAAGCTATCCCTACCAAGAAATGCACTGCAGAAGTGGTGGTCAAGTTCTTAGAAGAGAATATAGTCTCTAGATACGGCTGTCCCTACAAAATTACAACTGATAATGCACCAGCTTTCAGCAAAATTGAGATGTCCACCTTTTGTACTGATCATGGGATCACTTTATCTCACTCTTCTAACTACTACCCACAAGGAAACGGTTTAGCAGAATCAAGTAATAAAAATTTGATAAGGCTCTTAAAAAGGATGATTGGTGAGAACAAAAGGACTTGGGATGTAAAGTTAAAATATGCCCTCTGGGCAGACAGAACGACAGTCAAAAGAATAACTGGAAAAGCTCCTTTTGAAATAGTATATGGGCAAAATTGTAGGCTGCCAATCAACCTTCAAATCCCTGTGTATGAATTGTTACAACAGTGTTCTTCGGCTCAAGAAGCCTTGCAAGCAAGAATTGACAGGTTAGTAGAGCTAGATGAGACTAGAAGGGAAGCCTGGAATAAAATGGTGATAGAGCAAGAAAGAATAAAGGGAACATTTGACCAAAAGAGTAGAGATGTGATATTTGGAATTGGGGATATAGTCTTGTTATGGGATAAACACAAAGAGAAACCTGGGAATCATGAAAAGTTTGAGAAAATATGGATGGGCCCTTATCAAGTAAGTAGGATGGCTGGCAAAGGAACAGTGTATTTAGAGACTTTAGATGGAGACGAGTTGGAATTGCCTGTAAATGGGAGGTTACTAAAACACTACTTCCCACCTATAAACCTAGAATGATGCCTTGCATTGCCTGTTTAGAGTAGGTAGCTTCTAAATAAGCTCACTTGAGCAGTAGGATTTGTGTGACTTTTCTTTTTCTGTGTGCTGAGTATTGTCCAGTTTTTCTTTTTCTGCCTGAGTTGAGTCTTGCTCCTTCCTAAGCTTTTCTCTTCTCCTGCATACATTTAAGAAATTATAGTTAGCATTTATATAGTTGGCTGCCTGTGCTGGTTGAGATTTGCCTGAATTAAGAATGTACTCCTTTCCTCCTGCACAGTAAATAAAATGATAATGATATATGCCATGTTAGTTTTTCAAGTTTATGTTTTAGATTAGATTTCATTTCAGTTTTATTTTATTTTTTTTTTATCCCATACATGCTCCATGATGGTATTCTAGTTTTTGTGAGAGCAGGAACAGGTGCAAGATGAAAGCTGAAAGCAAGGATGGTGCAGTGCTGGATTGAAGATTGATGCAGAGCAGTTCGAGACCAGAGATTCTGAGGTTCTCAAGCGCTCTCTCCCTTAGAGCACTTGTCCCAGCCGGAGCCAGATGTTATCACACCATAGTAGCAGGGCTACTATTCTTGTACAGCAGATATCTGCACACTCCAGAGCTTCATTTATTCCAGAGCATGGCTATATATTATGGATCACTCATGATCAGAGCAGTATATTATTCAGATTTGTATATGACCTTGTGTCAAGGCTGAGCCTTGAGAGTTCAGTTTGGATGACTGATGTGACCACTTATCCCATTACAGTTTCAGTTCAGTGCCTAGAGATGTACTTCAGCAGTGTTTCAGATGATGCATGATGATTGCTATTATGATGATGTTGTATGATCTATGGATATGTTCTCACTGACAGTGGATTATTAGCTTGTTGATTTAGTCATGATTATAGCATGTGCTTGGTATATTATTCCTGATGTGGCAAACTATTTAAAATGAACTGTAAACCTTAAAATGGACAATTGCTTGCACTTTTAGGTCATCTAACAAAACTTACTGGTATTTCACCTTACATAGACATGGTCTTTCCCGACACCTGTTGTCTGCTAGTGTAGGCTCCATATCCACTTGTCTCCATCCATACATGACCTTCCTGTTTGACTTTAAACCCTGACTTGTCTTATTTGACTTTCTGATACTGAGGACTTCCCCATTTTTCTACCTCTGTGTTTGGACCGCATCCCTGTTTATTCAGTGTCTCGGCTCTGAGTTGGTGACAGAACTTGCCTTTGGTGAGTTGGATTGTAGGCCTTGGCTCGAACTCCCCCTAGTCACTTGAGATGTTGTTGGCTAAAACTGAAAGCTCATGTTCTACCTGTGGAAACTAAATAAATTCGCCCATGGAAACAAAAAAAGGGCAAGAGCAATGAAAAGCTAAAAATACTCCTCGAAGAGTATAAAGAAAGGTCCAAAAAGCAATAGTTCCTAAAAGCTATATCTAAACAATTGCTGACCTTGTGAATATATAAAAAAACATGCCCTGGATGCAAGCTGCAACTAGTTGTGCTTCTCAGGACATCTGAAATCCGAAGGGTTATGTAGGCCAAAAAGGCCATGGAAATAAATTGAATGATCCTAATGAACTTGGATCAACTTGATGTAGACATGGTGCCTAAAGTTGAATAAGCACTCTCTAAACAACTTATCCATTTGTGAGGCACAGCCATCCCCCGTGTTCTTTTGTCCAGCACAGAGTTTGTAGCTTCCCCCTTCTCCCAGTCCAAAGTATTTTTGAGTTAAGTTAGACAAGTCAAACCCTTGGCCCAACCTTGCTCCTAGCCTTCATCCTTCACTAGCAGTTTGACCATGTCCAATGGGTAAGTTTGTCATTTGAACTAGGGTGCAAGTAATTTTATATTATCACGGAATATGTTAACTTAATTAATGCCACTGAATGGAATTTATACTTTGAGCTTAGCTATGAAGTGATTAAAGAAGCATTGTCTTAGTCTACTGATGTGGTTTATCCTTGATTATATATATTCTTGGGATCCGTGATGATGTGGACCATGTATGATGATTATTGGTGATGATTTATGGTCCCACATGTTTGATGATGATGTCATATGATGGACATATGATACAGATGATGTTTGATCCAGTTCAGCAGGTTATTATTATTACAGATCAGCAGATTATACATTGTCCATATATGGTGGACCCTACAACTGGCCCATTAGGGCAACCCAGGGTGTATGAGTACTCATTCCTAGTGGATTTGGGTCTTCTGGATCCATTGAGACACTTATCTTTCAGTTCCGGGCACTTCTGGCAGTGATTGATGCAGTTTTACACTTGTTGACCAGATTTGGGGCTGATTTCCCAGCCTGAGCAGCAGGGGCCCCGAGAGGCCAGTTCACCTAGGGCGCTAATGATGGAGGGGGTGGTCCAGCCACTTGTTATTACCATTTATCCCCCCTCCCGGAGAGCCTGGTGGGCTCAGATGGACAGCGCTAGCACCCTAGGAGGCAGTTTTGGCACTTTCACAGTTCCCGAGGCAGTTAAAAAATGGGATAAAGTGGTCACTGAGGAAATCGATTTGGGCAATTGAGGCAAGGTTTTGGCATTTGGTTTTCACAGAGGTCTTCCAGGTTGATCTCACTATCTTCCAGTCATTTTTCACCATGTGGGTATCTCCAGATTGATCACAGGAGGACATTTACTGCTCGACTGTCATGGATTCTGAGGACAGTTTTGGTCATTATTATTATATTGGACATATTTTTATTATTTCATTGTGCCTTGGGGTGAGCTAGCAAGGATTTATACCTCCTAGCCCCACCATGTGCTTATTTTATCATGTCCTAGTCATCATGAGGTGGATTATTGTACTTTATACCCCTCTTGTGGGATGACGTCACCCTCTATTGTACCATTTATTGAGGGCGCTATTGTTATGTTGAGTGATCCATGTGATATTATGTTATGGATTCATCTTAGCCATTGATTATATTGTGAGATCTTTTAATCTCAACCACTCATTTCAAAAAGTGGTTTTGAGATCTAGGGTTTTGGTCTTTATTATCCTATATAAGGAGGAGACCCCCTCATTGTAAAATCATCTAGAGATTTTTGGCTCTTGGCTCTTGGAATAAAATTTCTATCTTTTGGAGTACATGCTTGGATTGGAGTGGATGTTGGTTGTTTCGATTGTAAATGCTATTGTCCATTGCACTGGAGGATCTTTTGTAGCTTTCTTGCGTATTTGCCATACTTTATTTGCAGGTTGAGAGGGCGACTTTGACAAGTGCGAATTGGTGGGGAGGCTTGCCCTTCAAGCTTGGAAGAAGTCGTTTTGGGTTTGACAGGGAGTGGTTTTGCCTTTGTGTCAACTATTCTATGTTTTTCTCTCTCTTGTTTGCATCTACCTTCAATTTGTTAAACTAATTGATGCTTTGCTCCTTGGCTTGACAGGTTAGAAGGAATCTCATGTGGCTTGGAAAAATCGATTTGGCAAGAGGGCTTCAACAATTCTCCATTTGATCTTTGGCAAAGTAATCCTCGTCTCAACTAGCATTCATCTCTTCATCCAGGTATGTCCCAAGAGGTATGATCTTCTCTTCCTTGAATCTTCCATAATTTCTAGATCACAAAAACCCTAATCAAATTAAAACCCTTGTTTTTGGTATTTCTTAGATCTACTTAGATCTAGCCCTCAATTTGAAAAGATATTGAAAACCCACCTCTATAGCATCCACCCCTAGTTGGATCTATAATTTGGTGGTGATTGGCTAAGAATTGACCCATTTTCTAAGACAAAAAGCTCTCCTTGACCTAAAGCGCACTTCCTTGAGAGAGGCTTGTTGGGCTAGATTTAGCACATGGGTATGTGAGATCCCGCTTGATTTGACAACTAGACACTTGATAACACATACCCATATCCTTACTTTGGTGAAAACTACCTTGTGGACATCTCTCCATGTTTTGAGGGGTTGAAACCCCCCTTTGACCTTCTTGGCACCTTAAAACCTAGATCTACCAAGATCTACCCATTGGATTCATTTGAAACTTTGAAGGAACATAGATCGGGGTACTAGCACCCCGGATCTACACTTTGGTGGCCATTGGACTTGGCATGGTCCACCAAACCCACTTTTTGCCTCTCCTTGAGAAAGTCGCACCCCTTGGGAGTTTTGAGTTGGACCACTTCTAGGAAGTGGGTGTTGGAGATTTTCGTAGATTTGGAATGCCCATGCCTTGAAACCTAGGTCTAGACTATCCTTTTGCCCCGATCTACCTTGGGGATTGCATTCCTTGTTTTAAGGAATTGTGGTCCACTTTTGGTCATCACTTAAAAACCTAGATCTAGTAAGACCTAACCATTGGATCACATCCATTTCACTTGACTTGGCTTCTAGGTGTCCCGATCTACACTTTGACATCTTTCTTGACTCCATTAGCCCACTAAACAAGGCACTAGTCCTTCTCCAAGCAAGGCGCACTTCTTGGGATTAGTGTCCAACCCTAGATCTAGCACATGGGTAATCCTAGAACCAACTCCAACTTATAAATTTATCCTAGATCTAACCTATAGTACCACCCTCACACCTAACTTCACCTTGTGGGTCCATCTAGAACCATTTCACACTTCCCAAGAAACTAGACCCATTTGTGCAAACACATTGGTACTATACCTAGTAATCATACCCCATCATGTGGCCTAAACCATTCATAGGTTGAAACACTTATTATCCATCACACCACCTTCAACCATACCTTAACCTTTAGGTCCACTTAGCCTTGCATTGGTTTCCGTAACTCATCATTTACCTACCCTTAGAAACCTTTGTTTAGGTCCAATCAACTGTGATTGGGGTATAGGGTCTCCCCCTTGGTCTAGTTATACCTTGACCTAAAGTGAAGAGTGCCTCGGTTGACGTGACTCCCACATTGCATTGGGAACCGTGGCATCTCTTGGGTCACCTCTTTAGTTGCCTGTCTCCTCTACCGTCCCGGATGGGATACCTCTAGGGGCAACTACAAGTTGTGTGATAACAGGACCTTATGATGATATGGATAGATGATATATGGTCTATGTATACATACATGATGACTCTATGCAGCAGCTACAGGGTTATGATGATGATTCTGGGGTTACAGCAGTGTTTGTATATGTACAGCGCATTATTATTGGCCTTGATCCGGTATATTGGATATTTATTTTGATCATGCAGAGATTCATATGGTGTATGAGTACACATTTTGGATGCATTTGGACCTTCTGAGTCCAATGGGACAGTTTGTTTTCAGTTCCGGGCACTTACAGTGATGATTTAGCCTCAGTAGGCTGTCCTAGTGCAGTTTTGGTCTGTCGGAGGCCCTGTCGGAGCAGATGTGATTTTTATCCGGTTGACCTAGGGCGCTGATGATGGAGGGGGTGGTCCAGCCACTTGTTTTTACCATATTACCCCCCTTCCGGACACACTGGTGCCCTCACCTTGACAGCGCCAGCACTCCAGGAGGCTGTTTGGGGCAGTTTCACGCTTCCCGAGGCATTTCAGGATTGGTAGAAATGGCTATTGAGGAAATCGATTTGGGCTACTGAGGCAAAGTTATGGCATGGGATGATCAGTGATGATAGATAGGGACCTTCCACACCTTCTCCAGCAGTTTCAGCTTCATCGGGGCCCGCATCCATCACTTATGGCACTTTCTGAGGATTTTTGAGGTCTTTTGAGGACCACGACTTCACTATGGAGGCACGATTTGGTACATTCATGATTATTTTTTGGTTATTGTGCTATGGGGATTGACCAAGGAGGGATAAAATTACCCCTTGGACCCACCATAAGCCTCTTAGGATATTTTGTCATCATGATTTGGTGGGATTCCCCTCTTATAGGACGATTTTGTCCACTTACATTATATTTTATTAGTGATCCATGTATTTTATTGTTGAGCTCATCTCAACCATTGATTAGACATTTGTATCATTTAATCTTAGCCACTCATTCAAAAAGTGGTTAGGGTTTTGGTGCCTCTCCTTCCTATTTAAAGGAGAGAGCCTCTCATTGTAAAGGGACTTTTGGCTCTGGATTATTGGAATAGAAAATTATTATTGCATCTATCTCCAGTGTTGTGGTGAATGTTTTTGGTGTTCGTTCGTTGGTTCTTCCTTTGCACTGAGTTATTGGAGATCTTGTTTGCCATATCTTTTGTACCACGATTTTGCATCTACAGGTGGAGGCCGATTTGCTTGGAGGAGGAGGTGTTGGTAGGGGAAGACTCTCCCTACTTCTTCTTTGGAGCTCTTCGTTGGTAACAGGGAGTATTACTGTCCCAAGACCTTCTATTTCATGTTACTATTTGCATTTCTCTTGTATTTCTTCCATACTTGATCTTACTGATTGAATCTTCATTCCTTGGTTTGACAGGTAGAGGAAGGCGCACTTGTGGGCTAGGGCATCAAATTGGCAAGCAAATCAACAATCTCTCATTTGATCTCTGCGGGAATCTTCCTCAACATCAAGGCATCTCATCCACATCACTCAGGTATGATCTCAAGGTAAGTTCTATCTCCATGATCTATCCAATTGTCACAAACATTTAAAACCCTAATTAATCAAAACCCCATTTTTGCATTTTCTCAGATCTACTTAGATCTAGTGGGTTGTTGGGCATAATATCGAAAACCCACCGCTATAGCATCCACGGCATCCCGAATCTATAGTTTGGTGAGGATTGGCTTCCGTTTGACCCTTCTCCCACGCCAACTTAGCTTCTCCCAAGCAAGGCGCACTTCACTAGTTGAGCAAGTTGACCTAGATCTAGGTGGTGGGTGTTTGAGATTCCACTTGATTTGTCATCTACACATCAAATAACATACACCCAGGTTGTCACTTTCCTGAAATTTACCTTGTGGGCCCCATTCCACATTTTAAGGGATTTAATCCCCATTTTGGACCACTTGGAACACTTAAACTCAGATCTACTAAGATCTAACCATTGGATTACCACAAAATTGCAGATCCATACTCCTACCTGACCGATCTACACGGATCTAAAGTTTGGATGCCATCCTACTTGTTTTGACCCACCTAACCCCACTTTTTAGCCTCCTTGGGCAAAGTCGCACCACCTTGGAGAAGTGAGTTCACTCACTTCTAGGAACTGGGTACTTGAGATTTTTGGAGATTTGAAACCGGAATAATTCAAAACCTAGGTCTAGACTATCACTTTGTCAAATCTTGCCTTGGGGATTGCATTCCTTGTTTTAAGGGATTGTGGTCCACTTTGGTCAAACCTAGATCTAGACACATTCATCCATCAAGACCTCTATTGCCCACTTGTCCCAAGTCCTAGGAGTCCTAAACCACAAGTCAACCCTACTTTGACTCCACTTCCCAATTCCCAAGGCACTGGTTTCTCTCCAAGTTAATTCAACTTTCTTAGATTGTTGGATTGACTTGTGGTTTGACCTATGCATGGTGAACCAAACCCTTGAAGCTGTCATGGTCAAGCTTGTCACTTGTACTAGTTAGCCCCAATACAACCCTTAACTACCCTGCATTGGACACAGTTCCCAAGGCAGTGGATCTTCTGACATTGAACTACTACACTAGCCCTAGATCTTACTACAAACATTATAAGTCACTCTTACATCAACCATGAACCAAAGCTATACCTATTGAACCCCTCACTTGGCTTGTGACTTCATCTTTAGGTCTAGGATAAACCATACACCTAACTTCACTTAGAAATACCCTGATTTGGTGTCCTGGTTTTGATCTCTCCTGTCGGGAGTAGATCGGGTCTCCCCCTTTGTTGTCTGGGCTAGATAACATAAAGCGAAGGTTGCCTCGACTGGCGTGACAACCATATATATTGGAGGTCGAGGTGATCGTGGTTGCACCTTTTGAGTTGCCCTTCCCTATTGCCATCCATGACTGGATCCATCCATAGGGGTAACTACATCTTAGGTGATAACAGTGCCCTTGAGGACCCATTCCCCCAGTGACCCCTGAGTATACCATGATTCCATGTCGTTTCTGTGCCTCGGCTCTTTAGTGTGTGAGATGCATTCTCAAACCTGGGATTCACTCCATGTCGGTTGCCCCCGATGTTGTGATGCAATATAGGATTGTATAGACTCATCGGGTGCTCCCCATTAGTCCTCAAACCATGCACACTTGCCACCATTACTATGCAGTATGTGTATCATTGTTATATCTGATGTGAAATGTAAAATCCAAGAATGTGTTTCTTAACACACACGGATCATAAACCCTATGAAATGTAAATCCAAGAATGTGTTTGTCAACACACGGACAAAGGATAGCTATATTTATTTGAGCATGTAATGGTTTTTTCCTCACCGAGTCCAAAAGGACTAGGAGGTGAAATGGAGTAAGGGACAGCTAATTCTAAGTGTCCACTAGAGTCTCAAGTTACGGTTTGCCGAACACCCAGTCATGGCGGCTCTAGAAAAGATCCTCACGGAGTCTGTTGCAAGCATGGATGTGAGTTGCAAGGTGTTTGTTAGAGTCTAGTGGGGGTTTCCCTGCACTATACCCATTTGTGAGGCACCACCCTTCCCTATGTTTTCTCATGGTGTACTTATGTCATTAGGTCTTGTTTTCCCCGCTTATCCGAAGGGTCACTCAGTTTTGGTCTATGTCATTCCCCTTATCCTTTTAGCCTCGTTGTCCACCTCACCCAAAGTTAGCTCAATGACCAAATCTATAAGTGTGCATAGCAATAGAGCCTTTGTTGGAAGTGGTGGGCCCACCTCACCTTAGGCCTATTTTTGAGATATTGTTTATTTATGATCACCATATGTTCGTCATTTTATGCTTGTAGTTATTGTACTAACATAAATAAAGGAGCCTTGGCATCCCATGTTGCATGCAGAGACATAACATTTCAGCCATTGCCATTTTTTACCACAGTTGACTTGGTCAAACTAGCTTGACTAGGCCAAAAATGGGCCCCGAAAAAAGTTGGAACCAAAACTTCGATTTTGGTTATTTGGTATGTATGCATTGGGGTTCCATACAAGCCCCCAAGTGTAAGATCATGAAAATAATGAAGCATCTATGAGATTTTTAATTATTGATGGCCAATAGGGCCATACTTTAATTAAAAATGCTTGGAATTGGAAAAATTGTGCTTGGATGATGGATCATGGTCGCTCTAGTGACCATTATTAATGGATTTGGGGCCTACGATCGCATTGGAACAGACGGCTCATCAATCCGGGCACAAGAAGTGGGTCAAAAGAGCAATTTTCATCTTCATCTATGTGAACCAGCAAATAATTAATGGAAAAATCAAATTTGGCTAAGTTAAACTTTGAAATGGTAAGTGCAATGTTGGGAGAAGGTAAAAAGGTCTCTCATTATCATTTTTATATAGTTTGGACATGCATTATTTGGTGTGGGGCCCTCCATTCAGCCCAACTATGTATATGGGGCGAATTTGACCATACTTGGGCGTTTTTGGGCAAGCAAATCTTCTTTTTTTGGAAATATTATGAAATGAAACTTAAGGCATGGGGCCTAGGGGGCTAAAACAGTCTAAAGCCACCCCCTAGGTGTCCCCACTCAATGTATTAACCACTGCTTTGGTCTCTCACTCTCCACATGGGCGCACTAGGGTAATTCGCCCCCCCTCTTGGTCATTTGATTTCAACCATCGATTTTGTGGTGGTGAGATTAGATCTCAACCCTTCATCTTGTTGGGAAGGGTTTTTGTTATGATTTTTCTCTTTTTAAAGAGAAGCTCACTCATTTGGACCTTCCTCTTGGCATATTGTACGCTTGAGACTGATTTCTATAGAGACATTTCTTCTGGTTCTTGATATATTGTGCATGGATGATTCTTGTATTGACTGATAGCTAGTTGCCATTGTATTGTTGAGATAATTTCGTGGTGTTCCCATCTTTCTTTCGCTGAAGCGAATTGCAGGTGAAGGGACCATCTGAACGGGGGCGCAATTCTTGGAAATGTCACTCCACTATTGCTCCTTCTCTCTGGAATATCAACAAGGGGGTTGTTCTTCCTTAATGCTTTTCAATTTCCTCATTATTTGTCATTTACTTGCCATGCTTAACTCGTTATTCGCTGCAAATTCTGATTTCTTCCTCTTTGTGGCAGATAGCTAGGGCGCAGTTGGCCAACTAGTTGCTCAAAACGCTCAAGGGACAGGTTGATTGCTCAACACTTGGAATTTGAGGCTAGTCTTCAAGCAAAATCCATCCATCTGCTCTTATCTCAGGTACGCTCTTCTTGCTTGTCTCCATAAATTCGATTTCATTGTGTTTGCCAAGCTGGAAAACAATAAAATCAACCAAAAATTAACATCTTTAAATTTCACCATTAAATTTCTGCTTTTGTTCCAAACCCACCTTCGAAATAATTTAAAACCTTCACATCTTAAGTTTCAGCCTTTTTGACTCCATTTAGCCACATTCTAGGCACTGGAAAGTTTTATGATAGCCCCCTCCTTGGGCAATTTTCCCTACCACGTTGCTTGGGTCAATTTTGGGTTGTGGGTATTGCTGGTTTTGCTTTGGATTGCTCTAGTATCATCTTAAATCAAGCTAAAACCACTAGAAGTGCTAGATAAATCAATAATTTTGCTTATGCTATGTATGCATAACCAATTTGAGTCAATTTCTCCATAGGAAAAAAATCAAATTTACACTTCTAGCTTATCTTTACTCTTTGAGCCATTTTATTTCTCATTTTACATCATCTTTTGCACCTATATCAAATCTGGAATCACTTAATTTAGTACGTTATTTAACCCATAGTCTTGATCCATTGGCTGGAAGAGGTCTCAAACACTCTAGGCATTCACCTTGCATCTTCATTTGCTTTTCTTTTGGGTTGGGTGTCTGATTGTTGAGTCTCAACCATAGCTAGTTGAATAGGGTCTCCCCTTTGACAGGGTTGCGTGCCTTGTCTAAAGCGACAAGCATCTTGTCCGGAAGTGACAACTGTTCTTCTGAGCAGTGGACTTGGTGTTTGCAGGTGTCACCTGCCTAGCTTCCCTACCTCTACCGTCCCAGATGGGATTCATTTAGTCGCAGCTAGTGTTTGTGTGATAACAGGTCGTTGATGTAAGTGTTGTGTGATGTGCATCTGGGTTGTCCTCCGTGTGACAATGAGATGATCTGAAGACGATGAGGCGACAGCAGGAGATGCAAGTATTTACAGAGGCAATGTAATGACTGGTCCTAGGCTGCACCTACTTAATGGCTTGATCCCAGAGATGATGAAGACCCACATGAGGGCAGTTGCCAACTAAGTTGTACTTGGTTGGATTATCAAGCGAGGGGGCAGAGTTGAACATTTTAGTGTTCATTTTTCGATGATTTGATGTCCATCAAACCTTCTAAAGGGCCACTTTTTTAATTTTTCTACATGTCCATGGCCCTGCGGGGTTTGTAATAAAATGTACTAGCATGGTGTTTTGTAAAGGACTTGGTTCCCTAGAACTTTTTGGCTAAGTCCGGTATTCCAAGGAGTTTTTTCACCTATTAATTATGTCTTGCATTAGTGCATAACATAATTTTTGGGTTTTTCTCCTACTCCTCCAAAGCTGGAATGCCTGGGGAGATTAACGAGCCTTAGGGGATTGTTAAAGTCCATGGGTCAATGTATATGAACATGCTAGACATTGTTTTTGAGTCATATGGACAAGTGCTAAGTCCCCCTAGGTTGTTTTTTAATTTTCGGCGAGGTTTATTTTTTCCGTAAATTGGGCCATTTTTTTTATGGTTCAATTAAAAATATTGTAATTGGCCTAGAAGTGGCATCTGGAAGTCTTTTTTGCCTTATGGGTGCTCGTTTTCCAACTCAAAGCACCCCCTTAACCCCTAAATCCACTTTTTCTAATGTTTGGGTGCTCAATTTTTCACCTATGCCCAAAAAACCCAAAAAACTCAAAAAAGTCATGAAAAAATGAAAAAAGTGAAAAATGACTTTTAAAAAATAATAAATTTGTGAAGGAGTTAATGGTCTGATTTTGATCAGCATGTATCTAGGAGCTTTTGGGGCTGATTACTATGACGAATGGGCAGCCCTTTTAGTGGGTTTGACTTACCATTTTAGAGAGGCCGCATTTCCTCCTTGCTTGGGCGCATTTGCTTGAAGAGAGGCCCACACGTGGGTCTGGTTTGCAGCATGGATCATGGCTGGAATAGGGCTGCATTCTTGCAGTTGGTAAGAAGGAAAACACAGCCCCATTTGGGCCTTAATCCACTCCCTCAATCGTGCCACTCACTCCCTTCATAAGTGCGCCCTCCCTTGCCCATTTGCTTCTATATATTGAGGGTGTTCTCTCCCATTTTCACTAGTTGGAGAGGGAGCGGAACTTTGATGTAAGCTTATGCTATTTGTTTTATGAATAAAAGACTTTGGAGGTCCATTTGTGGTGTGCTTTGTGAGTGGTTTCATAATCTATTTGTATGATATGATTTGTGGCTAAAGCAATCTATGTTCAAGTAAATTTTCGGCCATCAACTGAGCTCACTTGAAGGACTAGTAACGGTTTTGTGAAGATAACTAATTATTCTTGTTTGATTTAATTAGTTTTCTATTTGTCATTTCGTTAGAGATCTGAAATGTACATGTATCATTTGTTTATGTGCATGTTATTTTAATTTCTGATCTAGTGCATTTCTAGTTGATGGATGCTTTGTAAGTGTTTTTGCTAGCTACAGGTTGGCAGGTTGAAGAAAAGATAGCGTGTTTGCTCTCGCTTTCCTCACCTATGCATGCTTTGGTGGATCTTACCCTCGGTGTCCCACTTCTAAGCTTTCAAAGTCTCCAATTTCGAGGACCATTCTGCTTCCTTCATCCTTCTCAGCAAATTTTGAAAATTCAACAAAACTTTCTCGGTTACTTTGGTTTGCAATTCTCAGATCTTGTTTCTCTTTGAATACCTTAAGTAGATCTGATTTATATGTTAGATATTATGTATTTTCGAAGTCACATATAATCTAGATCTAGCCTACTACTTCTAAAAGTTAGAAATTTTGATGCATATTTTGAATAGCTTGAACAAGTAGTACTTTCTGATTATAAAAGGTTTTATCTAGCTATTAGTAGAGCTTATAATTTGCAGCTCACAAGGCTTGCAAAGATCCCAAGTAAACAAGCCCCATTGCTTGTTTTCCTCGATTAAATTTTGCATTTTTAAGTAGTCTTAACACTTAGAATTTTTTGGGTTTTTTTAGGAGGTGTTCCAAAGACTTTCTTAAAGTGTTTTTGGGCATCTTATACTAATATTTGTTTGCTGGTTTGCAGCAAAAGACGAATAGGTAGGAGGAGGTGCTGCCAAAATTTCAAGGATCCAGGCAATCCGGAGGACCAAAACTGAAGTTTTGTAAAAACGGTTAAATTTTTCATTCTAAATTGTAAGCCACCAAGTCACTTTAAGTAGAGTGGGGCACTTCTCTATCCATTGTAAAAGATTATTAAACGAGAGCAAGTGGGCTAACCAGCACCCACACCCCATCCCCCAGAGGTGGCCTGTGTCGTCTCTTTTCGTGGTGTGATTTTTAGAGTAGTTTATTTTTTTTATTTTCGGCATTTAATAAAATTAACTAGGGTTGAAATTTACCATGTTGGTCCGTTCCATTGGCGGGCCACAAGTTCACTCAAGACATAGATTTTTCTCATTTTCTTACAATTTCAAAAAACGCCCCCTTGCTTTCCCGAAGTAGGGTTTCAGGATAAGGGCTTGCCCAAGTACTGGCCTGAAAAGAGACTCTTGGGTTTCTAAAAAGATAAAATTTTGGTTCTTAAAACACTTAAAAAATTTCCAAGGTCTTCTTCCATATGCTCTGTGGCCAACTTGCAGCTCAGTCTAATCATGTTGGTACGCATCAGAAAGGGGAAGATGACTAGTAATAGGTTCTAACACCACCCCAATAAACAAACCTTCTTGTGAAAATCCGGCACAATGCGAATATTTTGTTGTCATGGGCAAATTTTTCAAAGGACTTGGGAGAAAACTAGGTAGTGACCTCTTGGAAACAGTTAGGCTTGCCCTCATTGGTACAGCATCTGAACACTTCCTTGAGACTTCGATCCAGCCCAAGTCTGAGTGAGAAACCACACATCAGAATTCCGGACATGTTCCCTGTACCTTTACGTATATTGGGAACCCACCAACCCTAAATAAAAAGATCACTACCACATTAAAATTAAAATAAACCAAGAACACTTACACAACATTTACTTTCTTTCAGCTCAAGCATCTTTTTCGACTCCATTCAGGCATTGGTTATATTGTTTCATTTTAGGTTGTTGATGAATGTTGTAAATGATGATGATAATAATGAATATTTGAATAATGATGTTTTGCTTTATATAAATGTATGTTGCATTATCTTGGTTTCAAAAAATATTTCTAACTCATAGATTAGACACCATAGTTTGTTTTCATTTTTAGGGTCCACCCCCCTGGGTTCGCTAGGAAAACCTAGACGGAGTCGAGTTTTCAGGTGACAACACTTGACTCTGACTTGCCCCCAAGGCCACACCAGCAGCTTGAAGACTTCTGCTGCGTTTTCCCAGGTGTGGAACCAGGCGGCAACAAGGGCTAGGCCTACATCCAGCATGAAAAAGGGTTGGCTCTATAGAACTTCCTATGATGAGTAGAATCGAGAGATATCACCAATTGATGGTCGACATGACAAGGATTGCAGCAGCAGTGACAATGACGATCCAGTGTTGATGATGATGGTCCAACATTGTTGATCCAGCGACGAAGACTTGTGTCCAAATGTGTTGATGATTGTGTCAAGAGAATACCTTCCTAGCTAAGAGGAAGTGTTAATGTATTTGTATCTTCGAATGATATTCACTTGTATTTATATTGTATTATTATTGTATTTTATTTGTACCTCCGACCTAGATGTTTATTCCTCTGATCGGGGATTTCATTATTACATTTGATCATGTAAAGTCATTGAGGTAAATCCTCCATTGTATGTCGGGGTAATAGTTCCCCCTAGAGTCAAATTTAATGGGGTTTTTAAGTCCCCTAGAGGAGTCGGCCCAGTCAGATTTAGTTAGGGGCCGGCCTATCAAGTGAAAGGGTTAAAGTGGAAGTGAATGTATAAATAGAGAGCTAGGCTCTCTCATTTATTCATTCATTCACTCACTCAAGTTCGCATTAGTGAGAAGGAGGACAAGTTCGCACAAGTGGAGAAGAGAGAAGTTGCTGAAGACCATTTCTATTTTTGGATTTTACTTTTGTGACTTTGTATTGGTGATAATTCTATCTCTAAGGAAGTTACGGGATTTTCTCCTTTATGGTTTCCCCGAGGAAAATCTTTGTGTCTCTTGTGTTTATGTTGTGCGTGTTATTCTCTCAGTAAGATCCTAGATAAGTACTGATTAAAAGTTGAAAAACTAACATGATGTGATATGATGTGATGATCAGACATATGCCTGTTGATTTTTTAACAGCATCGAGAGCCATTCTCTAGGAGAATGGAGGCACCTAATCAGTTACCAGGGATGATCAACATTCAGTCTGCGACTGAAACTCAACCTGGGGCTTAGAACCATTCTCCAGGAGAATGGGGGCCGTGGTCAAGTTCCAGGTGGTTGATCAACATATTTCATTTTGGGACTAATGCTCTGCCTGGGGCTAAGAGCCATTCTTTAAGAATGGAGGCACTTGGTCAGTTACCAAGTTGTTGACTTCGTTCAACCTTCAGCCTGGGGCTGAAGAACCTGATCAGGGACCAGGACCTGGTATTGGACTAGGACGTTGATTCAAACAACATGAAGACCTAGATTGGATTTAGGAAAGTGTTGTACTCCTCTCCTTGATCAGTGGGCTATGGGACATTCGCAGGGACGGACCACCTCTTGTTGAAGTACTTAGCACATGATCTTGGTGTTAATGAGGAGAACAAGGCAACCAAAGAATATCTTCCTTATATATGATGATGTACTTGAATTGGTACAAGACCCCCCAAGGGATGACCAAGAGACCCATTGGTGGTCCAAAAACCCCAATGGATGACCAAGAGACCTCTTGATGGTCCAAGTACCCCTTGATGACCAAGAGACCCTTTTGAAGGTCCAAGAGCCCACTTGTTGAGGACTAAAAGCCCAAGTTGAAATTTAAAAGGTTAAAAGATAAAAATTAAAATTAAAAAATTAAATATTAATCCTAATTAATTTTTATATTTTTGAATTCCTAAACCTAAGGGCAGGACCCTCATAATAATCTATAAATAAAGGAGCTCGCTCATTTTGATCATCATCTCAACTTATCATCATCTCTGATTTTTGGAATGACTGTTTTGGGGCATCTTCATCATCACAAGTCTGAACAATTGAGGCAACAGTTGGAGGAATATTTTTTAAGGTCTGATTTTTTCTCTTGAGGCAGCCGGATTTTTTGTCAAGGAAGAAAAGTGCTGCAACTTCAGCCCTTGGTTAGGGCTGTGACAAACTCGGCAGCTTTAAGGTGGCTTCCCTAGCAAGCCAAACCCATTGTGAGACCCTTCCCACTCAGCCGTGAGCAGTATAGGGTCTGCTCTAGCAAGCCGAGGTCAGCCTAAGGCCTGCCCCAGTAAGCTGAGCCTCTTTAGGGCTTTTTCTCTTCAGCAGCACAGATGCCAAGCCCTATTTAGGGCATTTAATGCTCAGTTAAAGGGATTATTCCGGGGGGGTGAAATCAGATCCAGTGTTTCTCAGTCAAAGGAAGGTTGACCAAACTCAGTTACAGTCACTTGATCAGTTCAGATTGCCAACAACAGCTCAGACAGTAAGCAGCAGTCAACAGTTAAGCTCAGTCAACTGTCAACAGTCAACAGTTCATAGTTAAGCAGGGTTTGATCTCTTGGTTTAAGTGCCCTAGAAGGCAAGTCAAATTGTAAAGTCTGCTCTTTGCATTTGTACATGTAAAATTCAGTCATCTCATATTAAGGAAGATAGTATTTGCTGGGGTTTTTATACCTTGAAAGGTTTTCCCCAGGGTAAAATTTGTGTTCTTCTGGATGCTTGTTCTTCTATCTTATTGTTCATGATTTACTGTTAATGATCTACTGCTGCTACATCTCAGATTTGGAATTCTTAAGTCTGCTATAATTTAAAAGAAGACTGTTACTGCTATTAAATCTCAGATCTATGTGAAAATTGACAATGCCATGTTGTTACTGCCATACCATGCCATGATAATGTATTATATGATGATGTACTATATGTTGCTATTGCCATATTTGATGTATTGATTATCTTATGAGTATAGTTAGTAGTACTACACTTTCAAGTTGATGAGGGTGGTAGATTCTTGATTTACTTATGTACCATAGAACCTAGATAATTCTTGGTAGTTTGCAAGGAATTTTAAACTGTTCTTTGGGTCCACATTATGACCATTCATCTCTCATCCATTCCACCTCATACTTTGGTCTGCATCCCTTGGTCTAAGGTTGATGAGTTGTCTCTTGACCTCCCCTCTTTGACTCCTTCACTATGAAGGCACCCCAATTATCCTTGCGTCTCAAGCATGCTTGTGTTGCAATGATGTCTTTTGACAATATAGGAGGTTCACTTGTAGACCCCTGGGACTGACTATCATGAAGTGGGGTGAGTTGCCATGGAGCAATGCTCCTTCCTAGACCAAAATCTTTTCCCCTTCCTATGTGTTAAAAAAGGGGATGAAAAGAAAGCTCCTAGTCCAAGAATCCTTGTACAAGCAAAGTCAAAGTCAATGAAGACCAAGTCAAAGAAAAGAAAATCAAGCAAAGAAAAGAAAGATACAAGTAGAAAACTTGCTAAAGGGCCTCCAAAGAAAAATAAAGGGCAAGGTCTCTTAAATAAATAAGTACAAGAAAGAAAAGTCCAAGAAAGAAAATGAAGATTGGTCCTAGAAGACAAATCCAAGAAAGAGCTAAAGCAAAGTCAAAGTAAAAGGGGGAAGTCTGATTGTTGACAGTTAAGGGGGGATTACCTCATTACACATCACCCATCTGTGAGACGCCTCCCTATTGTTTGCTAAGTGGTGTAGATCACAGAGATTCTCTTGTCCTATATCTTGAGTCAACTAACTCATCTTTGACCCAAACCTCACTTGTCCAAACTTTGGTCTACTCCATATAATCCACCCCTTAGAAGAAACTTGTCCTTAAAAATACTTAGTTATTTTCATGGTACTACTTAGTTTGTAAATCATTTCTCTCAAAAACCATGTTTAAAGATATTTGTAGTGTGGTATATTATGATGCATGGCATGACTAGCTATACGATGACTCGTTGTGATGGTCACTTACATCTATTATGTATTGGTCCATATGGACACCCTTTGTTGTTGGTCCACCAAGGACAAATATGAACTTAGTACATCTTTATCCAATGCTATAGATGTTTCATCAAGTCTTATTCAAAGTTTCAGGACTTTTAGTGCTAGTGTATCAGTGTTTATAGTGGCCATGAGGGGCTAAATTCATATCTTGAGTTGTACTAGGTATCCAAAGATTTTAAGGGCATATTTGGATACCCATTTGGCCACTTATCTAAGTATATGGCTTCAGATTGGTCACTACAACCTCAATCAATCTATTCCAAAAAAGTGGTGGGCCCTTCCTTAGAGACTACAATGCTGATTTTCATGGACGTGCATGGGAATGACATACTCAATGTTCTCTAGATCTGAGAGTAAATTTGGCCACCCATTTGGGTCTACTTCAACCTCCAATACTTGCATGTTAGGGCATTCTCCTAGACTGGTCAAATTCTACAAGGTCATCGCTTTAGTGTTAGTGGGCAACTTGAAAACTTCATGATCGTGCATGTGAATGATCTAACCATTATCTTGACAAAGCATTGGAAGATTTGGGAACAATTTGGCCCCTCTACTCAAATCAATCTTCACCTTCCAGGGTGTTGTCCATCTAGAGGGTTTTCCAGGCACATGGGGTTTGCGAGCTTATTTTCAGACAAAGGGCAAATTAATACAGGTCACACCTAAGGTTTTAATTTTAAAAAGCCTAAGTTCAAGTCTATTTGATCACTAAGATATTAAAAAGTGCACTTTTGTTCTATTTCTTAGTTGAGGATGCACTTTTTGGATTATTTGAGGGAAATTAGCTCATTTTTCCCTAAGTTGATTTGCCTAGTTGGACTAATGGCACATATGTTGAGGCAAATTTGATGATGGGCTCACTTGGCACATATGTGGAGGCAATTGGAGATCCTATGGCTCATATCTCACCTCCTAATTAGATCCTAGCAATTCATTTCATCTCTTTTGACATGGTTCGACATCTCTTGGCTTATTTGTGTGGCCCAACAAATTCTCCATTGATTGAGGTTTTCACCATGTTACCAGCTAAGTTGTACTTAGTTGGACTATCAAGTGAGCGGGCAAAGTTGAACATGTTACATGTTCGTTTTCGATGATTTGATGTCCAGCAGCCCTTTTAAAGGCCCCCTTTTTTTATTTTTTTCCACATGTCCATGGCCCTGCGGGGTTTGTAATAAAATGTACTAGCATGGTGTTTTGTAAAGGACTTGGTTCCCTAAGACTTTTTGGCTAAGTCAGGTATTCCAAGGAGTTTTTCACCTATTAATTATGTCTTGCATTAGTGCATAACATAATTTTGGGGTTTTTCTCTTGCTCCTCCAAAGCTGGAATCCCTGGGGAGGTTAACGAGCCTTAGGGAATTGTTAAAGTCCATGGGTCAATGTATATGAACATGCTAGACATTATTTTTGAGTCATACGGACATGTGCAAAGTCCCCCTAAGTTGTTTTTTAATTTCCGGCGAAAAATATTTTTTCCATGATTGAACCATTTTTTTGATGGTTTAATTAAATTTTTTGTGATTGGCATAAAAGTGTGGTCTAGGAGTTTTTTTTGCCTTGGGGGTGCTCGTTTTCTAACTCGGAGCACCCACCATACCCCGAAAAACCACTTTCTATAGTCTTAGAGTCATTTATTTTTCACTTATGCTAAAAAAATAAAAATAAAAAAGTAAAAAAGTGGAAAAAAAATTGAAAAAAGTAAAAAATCATAAAAAATTAACTTCCAAATTTTATGGGATTGGAAGTCAGAATTATTTCAGCTATGTTTTAGGAGTTGTAAGAACTGATTTTGGACAGATTCTGGGCAGCTATATTAGTGGGATTACTTGCCCACTTGAGGGGGGCATATTTCCCAAAATTGGGCCCCTTCAATCATGGAATTTGCAGCTATGTTTATAGGCTATCACATGGTTGATTTTTAGCTGATTTGGGGCTGATTTTGGCAGCCCATTACATGGGAGGGGACAGCCCCATTTTCTCCACGAGTTATGCCACTCATTCCACCCATTTCTCTCCATCTTTGGCTATTTAAGCATGGCTTTCCACTCCATTTTCTCTAGTTGGAGTTTGGGAGTTGGAGTTTGGGAGTTAGAGCTAACACTTGTAATTCGATTTTGTACTTGTCATTTTGCTTAATAAATAAAGAGACTTTGGAGGTCAAGCTTAGTGTAGTCGGTGAATGTCATGGTTTTCATTGAGGTAACATGTATTTGAGCTACTTGTTTTCTTTTGCACCTAAATCTAGCTTTGAGAAGGATCAGTATTGATTTATAAGGAGGATTAGATAATTTGTTTATTATTTAGTCTTTTATCTATGCAAGTGTAGAGATCTGATTTAAATGTGTCATTTGCTTATGAGCATTTTCTTTTGATTTCTCATATGTATATTTCTAGATTTGATCATTTGGTTTCAAATTGATGTGATTTGCAAGTTATTTTAAGTAGATGAGTGGAGGATCTTGTTTGTTTCCTTTACTTTTTTAACATCTTTTTGTAGACGTAGCCCCTCAGTTCTCCACCAAGAAGGCTCCAAGGCTTCTTCAAGGAAAAAATTGATAAAAACTCTCCATATCTCCTTCTTTTCTACGTCATACTTTCACCTTGGTTACTGGTTACTTTTTGAAAAGAGTAATAGTGGTTTGCAATCTGAACTTTACATTTTGATTTATTACTCTAAATGTCTGATCTATTCCATTTACAAAGTGTTCATCTTTAATAGATTAGATCTTTTCATTTATCTAGCATTTTACTTTTCTCAACTTGTAAAAAATTGTCAAATCTTTAAAAGTTTTGAGGAGTAGTGTTAGATCTGATTTAAAAGTTCATTTGGCTGTTATAAGAGCTAATAATTTGCAGCTCACTTAGTTTACAAAGATCCTAAGGAGACAAGCCTCACAACTTGTCTCACTTAGTTAATTTTTTGCATTTTTACTTAGTTTTTCACGTAAAATTTTTTGGGGTTTTTAGTAGGTGACCCAAACACACTCTTAAAGTGTTTTGGGCCATCTTCTACTAATCATTATTTGCTGGTTTGCAGCAGATGATAATCAGACAAGGGGAGATGCTAGCCCAAAATTGAAGATCTGGGCCATCCGAAGCACCCAAAGCTAAAAAATTTCAAACCGGAAACTTTTTTCTCTCCATTTTGTAAGCCACTAAGTCATAAAAGATTAGGGCATTTCTATTGCATTGTAACTAAAATATTAAACGAGAGCAAGTGGGTTAACCAAACGCCCACACCCCATCCCCCCAGGGGGGAAAACTGTGTCGACTCGATTTTCGTGGTTTGCTTTTTTTAAGTTAGGATTTCATTTTTCGCATTTAATAAAATCAAACTAGAATTAAAATTAACCTCGTTGGTCCGTTCCATTGGCAGGCCAAGAGTTCACTCAGGACTTAGCTTTTTCACTTTTTTTTCTACAATTCAAACGCCCCCTTGTTTCCCCGAACTAGGGTTTCAAAACAAGGCTTGCCCGAGTATTGGCCTGAAAAGAGACTCTTGGGGTTTTAAAAGATAAAATTTTGGTTCATAAATTTTATTTTATTTTTTAATTTCCAAGGTCTTCTCCCGTATGCTCTGTGGCCAACTTGCAGCTTAGCCTGATCATGTTGGTACACATCAAAAAGGGGGAGATGACTAGTAATAGGATCTAACACCACCCCAATAAACAAACCTTTTTGTGAAAATCCGGCACAACGCGAATATTTTGTTGTCGTGGGGAAATTTTTCAGAGGGCTTGGGACAAAACTGAGTAGTGACCTCTTGGAAACCGTTAGGCTTGCCCTCGTTGGTACAGCATCTGAACACCTCCTTGAGACTCCGATTCAGCCCAAGTCTGAATGAGATGCCACACATCAAAATTCCGGACATGTTCCCCGTACCTTCGCGTATATTGGGAACCCACCAGCCCTAATAAAAAGATCACTACCACATTTAAATTAAAATAAACCAAGAACACTTGCACAACATTTACTTTTTCAGTTCATGCATCTATTTCGACTTTATTCAGGCACTGGTTTATATTGTTATATTTCATGTTATTGATGAATGTTGTTTATGATGATGATGTTGAATATTTGCAAATAAAATGTTGATGAATGATGCTTTGCTTTATATGTATAAATGTATGTTGCATTAGCTTGGTTTCAAAAAATATTTCTAACTCCTAGATTAGACACCATAGTTTCTTTTCATTTTTAGGGTCCACCCCCCTTGGCTTCGCTAGGAAAGCCTAGACGAAGGAGTCAAGTCCCAAGTGACAGCACTTGACTCTGACTTGCCCCCAAGGCCACACCAGCAGCTTGAAGACTTCTGCTGCGTTTTCCTAGGTGTGGAACCAAGCGACAACATTTTGGCGCCATTGCCAGGGACAATTTTTTTTATTCCCAGAATACGACTTTTGAGTTTTCCTTTTTTGTTTTTGCTTTGTTTGATGAATCTTTAGATTAGATTTTTAATTTTTCATTTGGCGACTCTACTAACCTTTTTTTCTTTGTGAGATTATTTCATATGCATATTTTTATTCTCACATGGCGACTCCATTGAAGGGAGAAAACCCTTGTTTCTTATATAGTTTGTTGAGACTGTTTGTGTGTAGATGAGCCTGATGCATTACAGTAAAATCTATAAAGCTCACCTCTTGACAACTCCATTGATTCAGTACTAGATGTATCCCTTGGTCATTTCAAGTACAGACTATTGATCTTTCAAAATGGATGATAAAAAGTCTAGAGAGCAAATTTCCGATGTACATCCTCCCATTGACTTCTCAAATATCCTTGATTTCCCTAATTGTCATAATGGTGAAGATGTATTTGTGGGTCAAGCTTGGTGTAGTCGGTGAATGTCATGGTTTTCATTGAGGTAACATGTATTTGAGCTACTTGTTTTCTTTTGCATCTAAATCTAGCTTTGGGAAGGATCAGTATTGATTTATAAGGAGGATTAGATAATTTGTTTATTATTTAGTCTTTTATCTATGCAAGTGTATAGATTTGATTTATATGTGTCATTTGTTTATGAGCATTTCCTTTTAATTTCTCATATGTATATTTCTAGATTTGATCATTTGGTTTCAAGTTGATGTGATTTGCAGGTTATTTCAAGTGGATAAGTGGAGGATCTTCTTTGTTTCCTTTACTTTTTTAGCATCTTTTTGCAGACGTAGCCCCTCAGTTCTCCACCAAGAAGGCTCCAAGGCTTCTTCAAGGAAAAAATTGATAAATTGATAAAAACTCTCCATATCTCTCTCTCTTCTACTTCATACTTTCACCTTGGTTACTGGTTACTTTTTGAAAAGAGTAATAGTGGTTTGCAATCTGAACTTTACATTCTGATTTATTATTCTAGATGTCTGATCTATTCCATTTACAAAGTGTTCATCTTTAATAGATTAGATCTTTTCATTTATCTAGCATTTTACTTTTCTCAACTTGTAAAAAATTGTCAAATCTTTAAAAGTTTTGAGGAGTAGTATTAGATCTGATTTAAAAGTTCATTTGGCTGTTATAAGAGCTAATAATTTGCAGCTCACTTAGTTTGCAAAGATATTAAGGAGACAGGCCTCACAACTTGTCTCACTTAGTTAATTTTTTGCATTTTTACATAGTTTTTCACTTAGAAATATTTTGGGTTTTTAGTAGGTGACCCAAACACACTCTTAAAGTGTTTTGGGCCATCTTCTACTAATAATTGTTTGCTAGTTTGCAGCAGATGATGATCAGACAAGGGGAGATGTTGGCCCAAAATTGAAGATCTGGGCCATCCGAAGCACCCAAAGCTAAAATTTTTCAAATCGGAAACTTTTTTCTCTCCATTTTGTAAGCCACTAAGTCATAAAAGACTGGGGCATTTCTATTGCATTGTAATTAAAATATTAAACGAGAGCAAGTGGGCTAACCAAGCGCCCACACCCCATCCCCCCAGGGGGGAAAACTGTGTCGACTCAATTTTCGTGGTTTGCTCTTTTTAAGTTAGGATTTCATTTTTTGCATTTAATAAAATCAAACTAGGATTAAAATTAACCTCGTTGGTCCGTTCCATTGGCAGGCCACGAGTTCACTCAGGACTTAACTTTTTCACTTTTTTTTTACAATTCAAACGCCCCCTTGTTTTCCCGAAGTAGGGTTTCAGAACAAGGGCTTGCCCGAGTACTGGCCTAAAAAGAGATTCTTGGGGTTTTAAAAGATAAAATTTTGGTTCATAAATTTTTTATTTTTTTTTATTTTCCAAGGTCTTCTCCCGTATGCTCTGTGGCCAACTTGCAGCTTAGCCTGATCATGTTGGTATGCATCAGAAAGGGGGAGATGAGTAGTAATAGGATCTAACACCACCCCAATAAACAAACCTTTTTGTGAAAATCCGGCACAACACGAATATTTTGTTGTCGTGGGAAAATTTTTCAGAGGGCTTGGGACAAAACTGAATAGTGACCTCTTGGAAACCATTAGGCTTGCCCTCGTTGGTACAACATCTGAACACCTCCTTGAGACTCCGATTCAGCCCAAGTCTGAGTGAGATGCCACACATCAAAATTCCGGACATGTTCCCCGTACCTTTGCGTATATTGGGAACCCACCAGCCCTAATAAAAAGATCACTACCACATTTAAATTAAAATAATCCAATAACACTTGCACAACATTTACTTTTTCAGTTCATGCATCTATTTCGATCTTATTTAGGCACTGGTTTATATTGTTATATTTCATGTTATTGATGATAGTTGTTTATGATGATGATGTTGAATATTTGCAAATAAAATGTTGACGAATGATGCTTTGCTTTATATGTATAAATGTATGTTGCATTAGCTTGGTTTCAAAAAATATTTCTATCTCCTAGATTAGACACCATAGTTTCTTTTCATTTTTAGGGTCCACCCCCCTTGGCTTCACTAGGAAAGCCTAGACGGAGGAGTCGAGTCCCAAGTGACAGCACTTGACTCTGACTTGCCCCCATGGCCACACCAGCAGCTTGAAGACTTCTGCTGCGTTTTTCCAGGTGTGGAACCATGCGGTAACACACCACTCCTTGGATCGGGGAAACAACAAACAGTTTTAGGCACTTGGTTTCAGCATTCCCATGGTATTTGCTACTTGTACTAAAGGAGGCCCATAGTATTGATATTCTTTTACTATTATTAACAAGTCTAGCAAGGGATTTGTCCTCTTGGCTCAACAACTCGCTAATTGGCATCAAATATTGTTGTAAAGGGATAGATCGAGACCCTAGATCTCGATTTCCCTCATCTAGAGATTATCAACCATGTAACAAACTATTGTAACAACCTTTGGACCTCATAACAAGAGAAATTCTTCCCCCTTGGCTTATAAAAGGAGGGTTAGTTTTATCTCTCAAAGTCGAAATTTTGGCTAATGAAATAATAATAATGTGCTTGTTCCTTGTTCTATGGTTCTCGTGGCTCTTCTTGTTGGTGTTTAATGGTGCATTTGTAATGTGGATGGTGGATGATTTCTGCACAAGGGTTTGGGCTAATCTATTATTGATTTTACTTATGTTTAGTAAGGTAATGGATGATTCCTGCAATCTTGCCCTTTATGATTGAAGTTTGTCTTGTTTCATTAGATTGCTGCGAGCTCTTTTGGTCATTCTCAAACTTCATTCACTAAGCATTTATCTAACTTTGGATGGGTTTTTGTGTTTAGCTGGATTGCTTTGCCTCTTGATGATCACAGGATTCCCATAAATCATTTGGAGTAGGAGATTGCTTGATTGCTTTGGCTTTGGTTAGCGAAGGAGAGGGATTGACTTGTTCTGCGCTCTCCCTTGAAGACTTCTTCTACCTTTCCTTCTGCTTTATGACTCTATTTCCCCAACAATTGCTTCCCTCAAGGCAGTAGATCTAGGATTTAGTTGCAGTATATTTTTCATTTCCATTTACTTCTAAATTTACTCATCTTTCTTTTATTATTTTTGTAGGCACTTGGATCTATTCCCCACAAGAGACTAATGGGGGTTTCGCTCCCCCTCCTTGGCTAATCAATTCCTAAGCCATTTATACAAGAAGCATAAGCTCATACACCCTAATAAACCTAAGTAAACAGCTCATTTAACTAATTAATTGTGTTGTATTTCAGTCTCTTATTTCAATTTTTCAAGTGCCTAACTAGTAAGCTAATCTAAACATCTTAAATCTCATTTTCTTACTAATTTTTTAGCCCTAGCTATGATGAGATATGCAGCCCTCTGTCGCAAAACAAAGGTGACGAGTTTTCATAATTCGCCCTTTCTAGTATGGAGATTGAGAAACCCCTCAAGGAGCCTAATCAGGGTAATGAAGGGTGAGCTCCAGGAATCCTAGATCAAGAGCCAGCGAATGAAAGATAGGGTCCCAGCCAAAAGGGCAATAATGACAACCCATTTAAAGAGCCCCATCCCATCTGCTGCCTAAATTATGATTATGGAAATTTCTAATATTGGTTGTGTTGTAACGCTAGACTTTACTGTTATATAAGGTTTTGTCCCAGCAGGACTGATTTTTTGCCTTATTGTATGTAATAATGTATTGTCCCTAACTGGCTCTTGTCTGATTTTTGAGCTTACTGCTGGTATATTTTGGTTTAGTATTTTGACAAACACTTTGACCACAGTCTGATACCACTGTAAGGATTCCTACCCACAGTTGGACTGAAATTTTTCCCTAACTGTCGTGAAATTTGACCAAGGATTTCGTCAACCCCTTATGCAAGAACTACTGTAACTTATTGGGTGAGTGAACTATCCGGATAACTATTATTGAAGAAGGATGGTGTGAAGTTGACAATCTCTGCACTATTGTTGAAATGTAATTGAAGAGTCTTTGTGACAACTGCTTGTTACACCCTTATTGCTGATTGTAGGCTGAGTTCATTGTTAAGATATGGTATAACAGTTTGTTTACAAAATTGCATGGTATTCTTTAATCCCCACAATATACCTTGTAACTACCACACAAGAATACAAAAAGAAACACAAATTGCAATACCAACAGACACTTTGCTTATTAAAGAGATCTGATATATTTTAAAGTGACAGCGGTTTACATGCCTGGAAATGCCTTTTGAGCAAATCTGAAAGTACAGTCTTTAATCATCATAAAGGGAGATGTACAAGTGCTGTAGCAGCTGCCTGGAACTTGTGTATTGGGAATATCAACCTGCTGTAGATGACACTGATGAAAATACTCAATATTCCTGTAGCAGCTCGTTTGCCTTTCACAATCAGCAATGACTTCAACACTACCTCAATGCCTTTTTGCAGTTAATCTATATGAAGTATTAAAAGGTGTATAATGGTTATGAGTGACTGCAATCACTAAATGTGGTGACTGTAATAGCACTTGATGTTTGTTCCAAGGGCAAGAAGAATAGCCTCTGAATGAACTGCTGCTTTCCCCAATATAAATTCGACCTCCCTTCAAGGTTCTGCACAGTATGGAAGTAATGGCTAAATGAAACAGGACTGCAGCTTCTTACAAAGAGATTCGACCTCCTTTAGAACCTTGGCACAATCTGTTATATCGTGGATGAACTTCCCAGTCCAGATTCAATGCACTAATGACCAGATTGAAGACTACTATGGGCAACTTGACTTCCTTTGGATATGCTGCTACAGGAACTCTCTGTTGGACACAATGGCACACTGAGAGGGGGGTGAATCAGTGTACTAGCACTTTTAACCAATTTTCACTTCCAAACTTAAGCACTGTTTATCATCACACTAAGCTATACATCAATAGTCATTAATTAAACATGTCATCAATATAAATCATAAGAGCCACATCACACAACACATGTAGTAAACTCAATTTATAATTTCATATGAAGCACAATAGAAGACTTCAATCTCCGTGATTACATCAGCACCAATTCCTATTCCAAGGCCCAGCCTGGTTTTCTTAGCACCAACTAAGAAGTGGTGAGGTGTCCAAACCTCAGATATGCAAGGCTAGCTTGCTACTACATACATCAATTTGTCAATTTCCATCAACCCAAACCACTACCATCACTGAGTATCATCACTGTATAAACTGAGCATGCATATCACTGTGTATTCTTCACTGAGCAGACAATTCATCACTGTACATCATCATATCAAAGGTATCATTATCTAATTCAACAAGTGTATCATCATAAGTAGCATAGTGTCACAATCATCATCATCATCTACACTATCATCATCATCAACTCAACCATCATCATCATCATAGACAGTATTATCTAATCAGCTCATAAGCTGATATCAAACACCCCATTGTCACTTCACTGTGACATTACTGTCACCTGACTATCACTGCGACCTTACTATCACTGTCATTCGCTTTCACTGTCCTACTCAATTTACTTATCTGTCGTTATGCCCAGTCTTCAATGAAGTATGCCAATACATCTGCATATACTCATGCCAAGTTCTGCCAGAGCACAGGACTCCTTTTTCTTGAACCTTGGGCTGATTTCACCTAGAGTTTCGGATGCCTTGACTGGACTTGTGCTAGATCAGATATCATATGCCTGAAATCAGTGCTAAAAGCCTAAAATAGAGCACCTTAGAATGCCATTCCTTCAAAGATCAAGCTTGTATATCGTGGAGAATTGCAGGTTAATGTAGTATATATATGTGTGTCTTTTGCTGCCCTAGATCGGCTCTTCAATCCTCAAAAATTTGCTGGTCTTTTACTGAGATTTCAAGGCTCACACGAATTCAAAGTGCACTCACAAATGCTTTTGAAGCTGAACTTCTTTTACAGTGAGGCAAGCCAAAAATCAGAACTAATACTGCTGCATAAACTTGAAAATTCCTCAAGCTGCGGCTTTGTGAAACCCGAAACTCAGAGCACAAAAAAAACTTCAAAAAACAAACATTAATTTCAGGGACTTCAACTGCAGCTGCCTCAGACACTGTGTACTCGAATTTCAGACTTCTGTGGTGGCCTCAGAGCAATCCGAAATCAGAGCTAAGTCTCCACTCTTTCCACACCACAAAATGAGGGCATTGGGCTGCTATTTTTACACGTTTTCCATAGCAATTTTTACTGAGACGACCTGCCCTTTATTGAATTTTTAATTTTCCTTTTGGATTATTTTGTGGAGCCGACTTGTTGTATATTTTAAGATAATTAAAAAAAACTTTTGAGCCAACTTCACCATTTACACCATTTAAATTTATTCTAGAGTTTGTAACAAGGTTTCACAATTCAAGGGCTTCTTCAAAGTTAAACTTTCATCATCATTTTGGCAAGGGCTTCATCATGTGTTCCATTACCAACCCAAACATTAAGTCAAAATGCCAGAATTAACCTTCAACCCATGTGTATGGGTCACATGTCCAAATGTAACCAAATGCATGGATATACCGCCATCGATCTTCATATCATCTATCAAATATGGGTCCAAGTGCCATCACACCACCATGTATGTGGGTGCCAAACCTTCTCATGCATTATGACCATCTCCAAGGATTCCATCACCCCATCAAGCCACAAATGACCACAGAATGGGTCATTTGGACCACCTAGTGTTCCAATGCCCATTCATGGCTCCAATGCCCATATCCAATGTCCTTCCTGCCATGTCATCAACCTTTGTATTGCTTTGTCATTAATGTCTTGTCATCAATGACAACCATACTCAACACTCTCCTACAAATGATGCAAGCTGTGATCCTTCCTCCAAGATCTTGGCAATGGCTACGCTTTTATTTTCTATGGCAGGGGTCTGGAAATGAGGAAGACAAACCCAGCTCTCTTCCAATCAACTGTACAACCAGATAAAAGGGAAAAGAACCACTGCTTGAGGTAACTCGACTCCCAAGGAGAGATGGGACAGCCGATGGGTGAAGTGCTTGACTGGTGCGACCTCTCTTCTGCCTTATAGTGTGTGCCCTCATGTGAGTAGTGTGGTCACAGCCGTATGGACTACGATCAAATCTGAAGAAGAAATTGTCCTCTTCTCCTTTCCTCCACAATGGCACGCATTTCTATGGTGATATGCTCAACAAGTGCGCCCCTCCATTGGAAACCCTTTCTCACTCCTTCAACAACCCGGATTTGTCAATGAAATGCAATCTCTACCAACGGCTATGAAGCATGATTGAGAAATATGAATGATTTCTCCTCCTTCACTAGCCAGGGAGGAATCTTTCAACCTCGATACCAGTCTCAACAAGCAAGGGTTTCTCTAACCCTATAGCAAATGCTCACAAATCTCTCCACGCTTTTTCTCCAAGAATGAAAGTGTAGAATGAGGAGAGAACTCCTCACTTTCTCTTTTTATAACCTCCTTAACCCATTTTGGCCCTTTGTACCCTTTTATTTTAATCAAGTCACTTTTCCTATGTTCTCCACTTTATAATTTTTACGTGACTTCATTTCCCCTTTTTGGTCTAATGACCGTCATCAGCCATTTTTATTTATTTTATTGACTTTATAAAGTGACTCTGGGCCATTTAAGTCCTAATTTTATTTTTCCGCTCAAACCTACGAGAACTGGATAGGTTAGCGGAATGACCCCAAGGTGTAGTCAAGGGGACGGGGACATTACATTGTATGCCCAACTGGTGGTTCTGATAATCATAATGCTTTAGAGCGATTTTGATAGCAGGGCCTACTTAATTTTGATTATGTTAATGGCCTCTTCCTTGCAAACAATGTTTTTTGGAAAAAAAATGACAAATCTGGAGGTTACTGCTTATATTAAAAGGTAAAGAAAGCATTTTATACAAAATAATACAGTAATGAGTAATGTTGTAATCAGTGTTTTGTAAGAAAAATAATAAGAAAATATAGTAGATCCTTTTTGCGAAAGGATTTTTCAAAAGTTTTTATCTCAACCAAGAAGATATAGAATCTTTGGGCGGGACCTTGATTTATTAATAGAGATCTATTATAAGCCTTTAAACTTTGGGTCTATGTTGCATGGGTACCCGTACCCAGGGGTAGGGTACACGTACCCGTACCGGGTACCTATACTGAGTACTTGGGTACGGGTAAGGTATGTTTCTTGCAGTACCCTGCCGAACCCAATACTGGCTCCACGTACCCAAGACGCTATAAAAAAGGAGTACTTATAGGCTAAATGGTATGGCGTACCCTGTGTTTGGGTACTCCGTACCCCGTGTTTGGGTACTTCAGGGGTACGGCTGACTCAACAAAATGCAAATCCACAGGGAAAAATGTAATGACCCCCAACCAAAACTGAACTAAATTTTGCCAACTGCGTATGGGGTCTGGTTCAGTACTTATGTCAAGCACTTTGCAACACTGTTCAAATTCCACTGAATATTGTCCAAATCTGGTAGACTGATTTTGCATTGATTTACAAGGAATGTTTTAATGGTTTTATGTTCAGCACTCTTGGAACATAATTTGACTACCAAATGTGCACATAAAAGATATACACATGTATTTAATACTGAGAAATACACTGACATCAACCCAGGAATATATTTGCAACTTTTTATTGCTTGTAACAATAGTACAAATAGGTGTTTAAAAACAGTTTTCAATTGTACCTTCAAATCTGAGTTTGATTGTTTGTTATAGCTGCTTGGTACAATGATTTATCAAATTTTATGTAACTTCCAGTCTTCCACTTGATATCTACTATGAGTCTATGGTTTATCAAATTTTTAATGTGAATGTTCATTGTTCAATGAATCATTGAATTTAGAATTATGAATCATGATTCATAATTTATGAAGAAATCTGAAATATGCATGTATGATGTGACTGTGACATGTTATATATATATATATATAGTACCCCCGACGTACCCAAGTACCCTGTTTCAAAAAGTGGCGTCCACGTCCCTATCCCCGTACCCTTCCCCATACCCAAGTTTCCTGACAACTTAGCTTTGGGTATAACATTAAAAGAAACTCCAAACGAATACTAGAACGGGTGAGGACCCCTAAACTCCCACTACAGTATTTACAATCAACAATCTATGAGAGGATTCGAAAAACAACAGAAGTTGATCAAAAATTAAATTATAAAAGGGAGAAAAGTCGGTACCTTGGCCCAAATTTGTGTTGAGGTCGAACCATATACGTGACTACCAAACTCCATTGATATAAACCTAAGTTACCAAGATACGGATACGGATTCGCCAGATTTTTTAAAACCCAGGATCCGGATATGGAAAGTACAAAAAATATAAAAATATTTATATAATAAATAAGAATATAGAGTGAAGAATCAAAACTATTCATGAAACACGAGTAGAGCTATAAGTTATTGCCAAAAAAGAGAGTTCATGTACGATAACTGATAATTTGATGAGTTGTAACCATGATTGATATTGATCATTTTAAAAACCATTTCAGCATGAACTTGAAGCAGGTCATAATAGTGTTTTTGTGAGCCACATCCACATGTCCCTATCGCAAGGAATAAAGTGGTTTTCTTGAAGGCTATGGCAAGACTACATAACAGTGCAGGTGAAGTGAGAAACAACATAGAACATAAAGATAGATCAGCCCTTGACAACAGACCTTGACCATAAAGATAAATCAAATAAAAACATTGAGAGCAGAACTTGATATTGATATATCAGATTTCAAGAGCAGATCTTGATAGAAGGATGGATCAGACCTTGAGTAGGAATAGGTTTTACAATTTTAGCCATTAATTGTTTAGGGTTTTTTAAGTTTTTCATTAAAAAACATTTTTTGGGGGGGATCAATGGGTCATAGAAACACTGGAATTTTCAGGATCCATTTGAAAATTTCAGGAATTGTTTGATTTTTCACAAGATGCATTTCATAGGACCAGGATACGTTTCCTTCTGCAAGGGATCCATTTCCCTGATGGATCCTAGGTGGATCCGATCCGGATACATATCGGATCCACGGATCCTACACACTGGGGTGGTGGATCCGGTAACACAGATATAATATCTTGGATTAACATGGAACTAACTATTACAGTATAAAATTACATTTAGACAGACAACACATTATAGTAATGGAAAACATGTTTAAAAGTTGCCTAGCTATGAGGAGCAATCCATAGAAAGAACAAGATACAGGAAAGGTAAGCTCACAATAGATGAATTTCTAAAATTAATAAAAAAGGAAGCAACAAAGAACAAAAGATACCATCAAAGTAAAGTATTGTCTACCATGGCAAATATTCCAATGCTTTACAATGGTGTAATAAAGATTCAGTAGTCAAGACAAGCAGATCACAAATGATCCAATCCTTAATGAAATATGTTCAAAGGTATTAAACCAAAGTTGTGAGAATCAGACTCGGCAAAAATTTGGCCAGCTCTTGACTCAGGAGTACTACTTGGCAACTCAACAAAACTCAACTCCAAGACAGCAAAATTCCACAATAAATCATTGGAAATTTTGTGCAGAAAATATAATACCAATATTTCCAATTCATAAAATCTAAAAAATATTAGTTTATCCATCAATTCATCTCAGGAAATATGATAATATGAAATTTGATACGCCAGTTAACCGCATTTGTCTGAAGGGTAAAGCCTGAAGGTTGATACATAAATCATGGCAATCAAAAACTCAAAATAGGGCAATGTCTCAACTCTCGACTCTCATCTACAAGGCTGCCTAGCACATGCCCTCCAAGAGCTAGGTCCTGTAACACTAGTAGCTCCTAGTCTAATTGAATCATGTCAAAATGTGATGCCAAAATATGTCGGGTGTCACCCTTATTTTTGTGCATTTTAATTCTTTTTTTTTTATCAGTACTGGCATGTAGGCCTGGCAACTCGCCTGAATCATGAGTACTATGACGAGCTCACAAGTTTTTGTGAGTCCCATCGAGTTTTCTGATTTCTGGGCGAGTCTCAGCAAAGCTAGAGTTTTTGGAAAGAGTTGGGCAAGTACTTGTTTTACTGCTGACTTGGTAAAATACAGGAATACTGGAAGATTAATCCCCCACCTTTTCCCAGAATGCTTTCTCATAGATATTATCAACAATGTCTTTTTCTTCAGCCATCTTGCTATCTTAAGATGCATTCCACTCATCACAAGAGAACATCTTCCTCAAGTTGGCCTTTTGCTCAATCAAAGACTGCAATGTAAAACAATTTGTAGCAAATCTTGTGATAGCTGGCTTGACAAGCTCTTTTCCACCAATGCATTTTCTCATAAAGGTCAAAACCCATGTGTAGTTGTAAATGTATCTTGTTATGGATTTTGCTTGTTCCATGCGCCTTTTAACCAGTGTTACAAATATCGGCCGATTTATCGCCGACTCGCGATAAATCGCGATTTTTAAAAGCGCCCGATTTTTCGGCGATTTTTACCCCGATTTTTCGCGAGTCGATAGATTTTTTGACAGGGTCGGAAAATTGGAGTGGCCTTTGTTTTTTCTCTTTCATTTGGACGCTACAGCCCAGGAGAGGAGAGCCAAGGAGACTAGGATAGGTTTTAGTTTTCCCAAGGAGGATTTTAGTCATCATTTCGCTCACCATCAACCATCAAATTTGAAGATTGGAGCTTTGCATTTGGAGTTTTTTCCAAGTTTATCACAGCTGAAGGTATGTAAAAAAAAATTGCCCATCATTTCTCATTTTTCCAAGAGGGTTCATGTTGGTTTGCATTGGCAATGATTTCTCCATCCTCATTATTGTTTTCTAAAGGCTCTTAAACAATTTTTTTCCATCTTAATGTAATTTGCAGCAGTTATGTAACACTATGTTAGCCAAAAAAACATTTTTTCTTGCCTTAGGTCTTTGGAAAACCTCACAAAAATTGGAAAATTTCTATTAGTATTTATTTTCCCTCATCAAATCAAAGATTGAATGTATCTCGATTCTCTGATTTGTTGTTTTTTAAATTTCTTTTTTATATTTCCATCAATCACATATGCTAATTTTTTTGTTTTGTTGCCCTAGGTTTACTTGAAACTTCATTTTTTTCCATATATAAGATGCCGAAAGGTTTGGATCCATTTTGGGAATATGGCACAGTTGTTGATCCAGAAAATCGGCAAACTCTCACTTGCAGTCTATGTGGGAAAAGAATGACGGGTGGGATAAGCAGGCTGAAATATCACATTGCACAAATACTGGGGCATGATGTGATTCCTTGCACCGCAGCAAGCGATGATCACATTCACAAGGCCAAAAAAGCAATTGAGGGATCTAAGCAAAAGAAACAAATACAAGGAGGTCGTAAGAAATCAAATTGCCTCAAGATCCGGGTCCGGATTAGGAGTGGGGGCTAGTGGGATGAGTCCGAAACCTTCTCCACACAGCAGTCCACAATGCCTTCACCTTCGACTACATCACCATCACCTTTCCTTGTGTCGAGATGCACACCTGGTGGACAACCTTGTCTAAGGTCCATGTTGAAAGTAAAGGAGAAGAAAGAAGCAAATAGACTTGTGGGTCGATGCTTGCTATGGAGTGATATTCCATTTAACTTTGCCAAGAACCCATTTTATGTGTTCATGTTTGAGGCAGCTACTATTGTTGGACCGAGGTATAAGCCCCCTACTTATGAGGAGTTGAGAGGGCCCATCCTCCAGGATGAAAGGGCTGATTGCACTCACAGGTTGAAGGATCTTCGAAAATCATGGGAGTTAATAGGATGCACAGTGATGTCAGATGGTTGGACTGATATGACGGGTAGGACCTTTCTCAACTTCTTGGCTCATTGTCCCAGGGGCATTATGTTTATGAAATTTGTAGATGCATCTACACATGTCAAATATGCGGCTTTACTATGTAACTTGTTGGATGAGTTCACCGAGAGATTGGCCCGCAGCATGTTGTCCAAGTCATAATGGACAACGCTGTGAACTATGTGTCTGCTGGTAGGATGCTTATGGCCATGTATCCTTTACTATTATGGACTCCTTGTGCGGCCCATTGCCTTGATTTGATGTTCGAGGATTTAGCCAAGATTGATTAGATCATGAATACCATTACTTCAGCACGGAGCATCACAAAATTCATATACAATCACGCAGCGGTGCTTAGCTTGATGAGAACTTTCACAGGTGACAAAGAGTCGGTGCGTCCTGCCATCACACGCTTTGCCACTAGCTTTATTTCTCTCCAGTCCCTCTTGGGTTCTATGTGGGACTTGCAACAAATGTTCCTTTCACTTGAGTGGCGTGCTTTATCATTTAGCACTAGACCAGAGGGGCAAGCTATATTCAAGCTAGTTACATACCATCAAAGCTTTTGGGATGTGGTGAGGTAGGTTTGTGCCGTCACTGAACCTTTGGTAAAGGTTCTCCGCTTGGTTGACGAAGATAAGTCTGCAATGGGCTACCTATATGAGGCCATGGATAGGGCCAAAGAGTCCATTCGTGCCTATTACAATGACAAGGGAGATCAGGGGCAGCAGAGACAACAGATTATATGGGGATTGATTGATGCGCGATGGAACTGTTATCACACAACTTGTAGTTGCCCCTGGTGGTATCCCATCCGGGACGGTAGAGGAGACAGGCAACTAAAGAGGTGACCCAAGAGATGCCACGATTCCCAAGGCAAGGTGGGAGTCACGTCAACCGAGGCACTCTTTGCTTTAGGTCAGGGTGTAACAAGACCTAGGGGGAGACCCTATAACCAATCACAGTTGATTGGACCCAAACAAAGGTTTCTAAGGGTAAGTAAATGATGAGTTACAGAAACCAATGCAAGGCTAAGTGGACCTAGAAGTTGAGGTATGGTTGAAAGTGATGTGAAAGATTGTTAGTGTTTCAACCTACGTATGGTTTAGGCCACATGATTGGAGGTGATGACAAGGTGTAGTACCATATGTTTACACAAGTGGGTCTTATTTTATTGGGATGTGTGAAATGGATTAAAGTGGGCCCACAAGGTGAAGCTAAGGTGTGAAAATGGTACTAGAGGTTAGGTAATGACTAGATCTATGGATCTAAGTTGAGTTTAGGAATACCCACATGCTAGATCTAGGGTTTGACACAATTCCCAAGGAGTGCGACTTGCTTTGAGGAGGACTAGTGCCTTGTTAAATGGGTTAACGGGGTCAAAAGGTATGTCAAAGTGTAGATCGGGACACCTAGGAGCCAAGTCAAGTGGGCTGAATGAGATCTAATGGTTGGATCTTGCTAGATCTAGGTTTTCATGAAATGACCCTAAGTGGACCACAATCCCTTGAAACAAGGAATGCTAACCCCAAGGCAGGTCATCACAAAAAGATATTCTAGACCTACGTTTCAAGGTATGGGCAATCCAAATCTACAGAAATCTCAAACACCCACTTCCTCAAAGTGGACAAACTCACCTTCCCTAGGTAGTGCGACTTTGCTCAAGGAGGGCTAAAGGAGGGGTTAGGTGGACCAAATCAAGTCCAATGGCCACCAAACTATAGATCCAAGTAGCTAGTACCCCGATCTATGTAGATCCCAAAAATCAAGACAATCCAAGGGTTAGATCTTAGTAGATCTAAGTTTTAGTGTGCCAAGAAATTCAAAAGGGGGTTTTAACCCCTTAAAACATGGAATGATGTCCACAAGGTAGAATTCACCAAAGTAACAATCTGGGGGTAGGTTATCAAGTGTCTAGATTGCAAATCAAGTGGGATCTCACCTACCCATGTGCTAGATCTAACCAAACAAGCCTCTCACTAGGAAGTGCGATTTGGGTTCAAGAGGGCTTTTTGCCTTGAAAATTGTGTCGATTTTTAGCCAATCACCACCAAACTATAGATCCAACTAGGGGTGGATGCTATAGAGGTGGGTTTTCAAAATTTTCTCAAAAGCAAGGCTAGATCTAAGTAGATCTAAGAAAAACCAAAAACAAGGGTTTTAATCAATTAGGGTTTTTGTGATCTAGAAATTATGGATGATTCAAGGAAGAAGAAGATCATACCTCTTGGAACATACCTGGATGAAGAGATGAATGCTAGTTGAGACGAGGATTACTTTGCCAAAGATCAAATGGAGAATTGTTGAAGCCCTCTTGCCAAATCGATTTTCCCAAGCCACATGTGATTCCTTCTAACCTGTCAAAACCAAGGAGCAAAGCATCAATTAGTTTAACATGTTGAAGGTAGATACAAGCAAGAGAGAGAGAGAAACATAGAATAGTTGACACAATGGCAAAACTACTCCCTGTCAAACCAAAACGACTTCTTCCAAGCTTGAAGGGAAAGCCTCCCCACCAATTCGCCCTTGTCCAAAATCGTCCTCTTAACCTGTAAATAAGATATGGCAAACATGCAAGATAGCTAAAATAGATCCTCCAGTGCAATGGACAAAAGCATTTACAATCGAAACAACCAACATCCACTCCAATCCAAGCATGTACTCCAAAAGATAGAAATTTTATTCCAAGAGCCAAGAGCCAAAAATCTCTAGATGAATTTTACAATGAGAGGCTCCCTCCTTAAATAGGATGGGGAGAGAGTACAATCATAACCACTTTTTACATGAGTGGCTAAGATTAAAAGATCATAAGATCTAATCAACGGCTAACAATAAATCATAACAATATATCACATGGATCACCCAACATAATGATAGCGCCCCCACTAAATGGTACAAAAAGGGGGGTGACGTCATCCACTAGAGAAGTATAGGTGCCAAAATCCACCTCATGATGACTAGGACATGACAACATAAGCACATGGTGGGGCTAGGAGGCATCAATCCTTACTAGCTCACCCCAAGGCACAATAAAATAATAAAATATGTCCAAGATAATATAAATGACCAAAACTGTCCTCCAAATCCATGACAGTCAAGCATTAAATGACCTCCTATGATCAATATGGGCATACCCACATGGTGAAAACTGACTGGAAGATAGTGATGCCACCCTGGAAGACCTCTTTGAAGACCAAATGCCAAAACCTTGCCTCAATTGCCCAAATCGATTTCCTCAGTGACCACTTTATCCCATTTTTTAACTGCCTCGGTAACTGTGAAAGTGCCAAAACTGCCTCCTAGGGCACCTGCGATGTCCATCTGAGCCCACCAGGCTCTCCAGAAGGGGGGGTAAATGGTAAAAACAAGTGGCTGGACCACCCCCTCCATCATCAGCGCCCTAGGTGAACTGGCCAATCATGGCCCCTGCTGCTCAGGCTGGGAAATCAGCCCCAAATCTGGTCAACAAGTGTAAAACTGCATCAATCACTGTCAGAAGTGCCCGGAACTGAAAGATAAGTGTCTCATTGGATCCAGAAGACCCAAATCCACTAGGAATGTGTACTCATACACCATGGGTTGCCCAAATGGGCCAGCTGTAGGGTCCACCATATATGGACAATGCATAATCCGCTGATCTGAAGTAATAATGAAACCTGCTGAACTGCATCAATCATCATCTGCATCATATGTCCATCATATGATCTCATCATCAAGTATGTGGGACCATGAATCATCATCAATAAGCATATATATATGGTCCACATCATCACGGATCCCAAGAATATACAACCAAGGATAAATCACATCAGTAGACTAAGACATGCTTCTCTAATCATTCTCACAGCCAAGCTCAAAGTATAACATCCATTCAGTGGCATTAATCAAGTTAGCATATTCCGTTGTTATATAAAATTACTTGCACAATAGTTCAAATGACAAACTCACCCATTGGACATGGTCAAACTGCTAGTGAAGGATGAAGGCTAGGAACAAAGTTGGGCAAAGGGGTTGACTTGTCTAACTTAACTCAAAAATACTTTGGACTGGGAGAAAGGGGAAAGCTACAAACTCTGTGTTGGACAAAGTAACACGGGGAATGGCTGTGCCTCACAAATGGATAAGTTGTTCAGAGAGTGTTTATTCAACTTAGGCATCATGTCTACATCAAGTTGATCCAGGTTCATTAGGATCATTCAATTTTATTTCATGGCATTTTTTGGCCTACATAACCCTTCGGATTTCAGATGTGCTGATAAGCACAACTAGTTGCAGCTTGCATCCAGGGCATGTTTTCAAATATATAAGGTCAGCAATTGTTTAGATATAACTTTTAAGAACCATTGCTTTTTGGACCTTTCTTATACTCTTCAAGGAGTATTTTTAGCTGTTCATCGCTCTTGCCCCTTTTTTGTTTCCATGGGCGAATTTATAAGTTTCCATAGGTAGAACATGAGCTTTCAGTTTTAGCCAACAACATCTCAAGTGACTAATGGTTCCATCCACATGAGAAGAAAATTCATAGTTGTGTCTAATGGTTCGGATTCACATGGATACACATTAAAGTGTGTGTGTGTATCCTCAATGTAGTTATATTTTGGTTCAGATATGTATTTCACTTGATTTTGCAATATTCACCCTTACAATGTTGTACTAATATATATGAGAAAAAAATTCATAGTTGTGTCTAAAGGTTTGGACTAACATGGATGTACATTAATGTGTGTGTGTGTTAAAATTTGAACCATGGATGTACATTAATGTGTGTGTGTTAAAATTTGAACATCTTATGTATTTTCTATCAACCTATTTTTGTGTTCGATTTTTAACTGATTCAGCTATGATTCTGGTTTCTAGTTTATGGAGTCTACCAGTCCGACTCTAATAACATTGTTCGCAACAAAGTCCTACATGTCTTCCTCCAACAACATATGCAGTAGACACTCCTAAGTTTTAAAGTTGAAAGAGCCATCCAATTTATCACACTCTTTAACACTGAGAGATGTCATCCTGCAACTAAAAAGATCAAATCAGCATCAATCCAATCTGCAAACTCTCACAGGCACAAATCGCCTATGCCAACCACACGCGACACACTTCAATCTCTGAAGAAAACTAGAGCATCACATTGTCAACCTATCATAGCTCCACATGCTAATCTCCAGGGAAAATATGGTTCAGTCATGAAAGCTCGAACATCACACCCGCTAAAACCCTCTAACAGCTCCCTCTCACACGTAGCAACCACTTCTACACAAAAACCTCTAATACCATATTAACTTTCAAACCATGGTAAGCACATTCTGCATTCGGAAAAAATTTGACCCTAAACCTAGGTACCTTAAAACTCAAAAACCTCAATTAGAACAGCAAATCTAAGCTACATTATCCACAAACACATACTGCTTGAAATTATGAACAGAAACATGCTAAACAGAAGCACTTAAAACTGCATCTGTATTCTATTTCCAACTGTACAGAAAAAAATGACAATGCATAAGCTTAAAACTAAAACTCACCAACCAATAAAGTGGTGCACCCAGCAGCTCATTTATACAATAGGAAGAACAGGGAAGATACAGTGTCTTTAGTCACATGCATGAAGCGCCCTAGGTGTCTTTGTCAAAACCTAACCCTAATCCATTCAACTAGTGTGGCTTCCTACATGGAACTATATAACAGGAATAGTGCAACTCCTACCTGAGATAAACAGCAGCATGCAACTCTGTTAGTGCCTCCAACAGATCTACACCCTCATCCAAGAATACAAAATCTTATGCAAGTGCCCTTGCTGACCTAGGGATTTGTGCCCTCCTCTAGAGATAGTAGGTGCATGCTACAACTGATAAAACAAACTCTAGCTAACTAGAATACTAAATCTGAACAATGATTATAAAACTGGGATAAGGATGAGACTGGCACATTCATGCTAAAGGCATGTATGCACCCTCACTATCTCACTCTCTATATCACTACTACAAACCTCCCACAGCAAACTAGTGTTGCATCAGCTCTCCCTATGCCACACGCACAGGAAACCATGAAGATGGAACCCCTGGAGCTATTGCACCATCAAGGATTTGTTGTGTATGTTGGTAGCGCCCCACTATATAAGAACACTAACAGGGAAACCAAATAAACTCAAACAATACCTCGATAAATTATAGCAATAATAAGAATGAAAGAGAATGGTGCACCATAGGCAATACAATTCACTATGGAAGTGGTAATAAATACACCATTTGGACATAATGGACTTAACTCCCTAAAGGTACTGGAGTGCATTTAAATATATATCTACGTAATTATATAACTTAAGCCTAAGCTACATTTGTATTTTTATGATTGACTTAACACTAAGGAGGATTGGACATGTCGTAAGAAAGAATTTGTAGGGCAAAATATCACAACCTAACTAGAGGGATTTGGCTCATTAGCCACTCACCAAGGTTGTTCCCAATTCCAATCATTAGAAATCCACAGGGTTCTTGGCCATAAGTCACTCACACAAAACAAAGACTCGGCTTGCACTTCTCAAGGAGTTGCCCTTCAAAATGAACATGACTTGCACCCCTCCCCCACTCTTGAATCCACAAACCTCCCGATATCCTGATGAGGCCTTTATAAAATAAAAGATTCACCATGCATGAATATTTTCCACAAGATATTAAGGGAGCATCAATTTCTAATAGATTGGGCACCACGGCATGCATGGGCGAAAATGAAGAAATGAACATGGAATTTTTTGGCTCCTTGAAAATTGAAGATCGCTTCCTGGAATATCAATCAATGTTTTAAAACTCGGACTCGGAATCGAACGAGGGTCAACTCAAACTCGAAATCAGACTCGACCATGATTCAAACCAGTTTGAACTTAATGCCTCGGTTTACTAAAAAATACACAAAATATTAAAATTTTAATGGAAAAAAATCATTTTAAAGATTATGAACAATTAGAGACAAATTATGCAAAGTCTGCCCATGTGTATACCATGTAAGGGTGAATATATCAAAATGGCACCGGTGCAATACATATGTGAAACAAAATACATAATCAACAAAGCTTTAAATGGCCTCTAGAATCCAAAACACAACATGCTACAAGGTACTGAGATGCTCAATCCACTGCAAACAACCCAAGAACTTACTGGCAACAAACTCCAAACGCTCACAGGTTGCACTACTGCTGCAAATGCTCCAAGCCTCCAAATGCTCACAAGTGCTCAATGAAGATGGTGCGAGGCAAATAGACAATGGGAGGCCTCTTTATAAGTTCGAAATAGGGTTTAGTGTCTTAGGTCAAATTTAAAATAGGAAAAACAAAGCATTTTCCTTTAAAGATGTGCCCAGGCTGGTCCCACACCAACTTGAGTGAGTTAAGACAGAATCAACTGAATTGACCAGTTTGGTACCGAACTGGCCAAGTCAATCCTTGAAATTACAATCAATACACATTACACATTCACAAATCACAATGCATATGTCAATGATAGAACGAGAGGCATAAGAAAGCCAACCAAAATAGGACTATTTCTATTTGATTAGATTACATGGATGGGGGCCACACCCTATTATTATCTTTTCCCATTACTAAGCACCCTTTATATTTTTTATTATGCCACTTACATTGATGATGCCACTTAGATTGAATGCCATGGGTAGGAATAGAAATAAGGGGTAACCTCCCCTATGTGAAATGAATCCCCTTGTGATGTTGTTTGCGGAATATGCCCCCACAGAATACTTATTGGTGTGCTCTCCCTGACTTGAATTGAGAGGCTAACAGCCAAACAATGTAATATGTAAATGTACATGGAAGAATTTTAAAAATATATCACAAACTGCAGACAAAGAAGGATGACAAACATGGGGGCTATAATTCCATTGGTGCAGTGGGTTCTCCTAGACTCATAAAAATTATCATTAAATCATCAAAATCAAAATGTTCTATTACATAGATGTCTGAATCATATTTCTCATTAAGTCATCAAAATCAAAATGTATTACATAGATGTCGGAATGCCACTGGCAGATACAAAAAGGGGTAGATCAAGATGGAAACCTTCTAATGCTCTTCACCTACAAAAAAAACCTTCTCAGAGCTCAAGCCTCACTGAAAATGTAAATGAATGAGGGTAAAATTGTTTTTTTAACAATTTTTTGGGGTTAGAACTTAGAAGTGTCATGTTTTAGGGACACGATTCACACAGGTTGGGACACGTCCTGATATGGTGTCAGACACGTGTTTTGGATGTGCCCTAAAACAAGATGCATCCAAAACATGTGTCTGACACCATGTCGGGACACGTTCGTGTTTGACACGTGGACACGAAACACTTCAGGCCTAAAGGCCTTGTTTGGTATCATAGCTTCCCATGTGAGTTATACAAGGGTACTTGGGACTTTGCAAGCCCAAGTGATTGTACATTTACAAAGAAGCCATTAGAAACCATCGCTAGGAAGCATTATTACCAAAGTAATCATTCATTTGATTGCTTCTAAGCCATATCTTATAAGACTTTGGCTAAGGCTTGCATTTCAATCTATATAATATTATAGTTATCTAGGAATGCATGTTAGAAGCTAGATATCCAAACTTTGTTACGCTCTTCATCAACATAAGACTTTGGAATCACATACAACATAATCAAATGGCTATTAATCCTAGCCATGTTATAAGCTATGCCATTGATCCTTATTTCACCAAAGCCATGGAGACCATGTTTATCAATGCCTTGACATGTCTCTCACCAACAAATGCATATCCTAAGAGGTAGGAATGTTTCAATCCATTCACCAAGGTTATTTGTTGACACCAATGCTCCTAGAACCCAACTCTAGCCAATTTGTGAATATGGCCATTTTGAAAAGGATTCCTTTCTTACAATTCAAGAAGAGCAAGAGTTGATCGATTAAACTATGAAATCATTGGAAATCTTATATAACGCTTAGAGCTCCTATATTTAACAAGCTAGGACACAGTCATGCAAGGAAAGTGCACAAGATACACCAAATTTGCAGAAGTATTAATATGGAAACCTATGAGGAATTTGTACTCTCGACATACGTTTCGAACTATAAAGTTTAGTCCATCATCAGGAGAAAGATTATCTCAAAAGAGAATTATTAGTCCATCATCAGGAGAATTCTTCTGCAAATGTATCCCACCTGTGATAACCTAAATAAAATACACCAAATTTGTTAATGAATCGAGATTGGTGTTGGATTTAACTAGGCCAATTGTTTCAATGTCTTTGTAATCCTATTGCATTTCAAACCCTCCTCAAAGAGCTTTAACACAGTTATTTAAAGGGTGGAAAAGAAAGTTGATAAGTGGATAATTACGTCCATGTCCTTGCTTGCACAATTTCAAATATTCAATAAAGTGTTGACTTCAATAGTTGTATATTCCTCTTCATGTTGGGCACCGCTCCATACCTCGATGATTACACAACATTGAAGAAGACTCTCAAATATTTGTTATGGGCCAACTTTCAAGGTCAAAAAGGATTCCACAAAATCAATTGGAACATACGTTATACCTTAAGAGACGGGATAGGTATTGGTATTGGTATTGTTAACACTTATCTTCGAACCAAAGCCCTATGTAACAAATAGATTCTTACAACCTTGGAGGGCTAGGAAATTTGTTAAGTATTGAACAATAATTGCATTTGTCACAAGGCTCCCTATAGTAAGATATCTTGCACAAGGTTGAATCCTACGTCATCACCACCCCTAAGATATACATTTGTCGGACAAAGTCAAATGAGGTCTTTTATACTCAACCCCCATTGCACAATTAAAAGCCTTAGGCTGAAATGGCATGGTTTAGGCCCTCAAGATTTGTTAAACAAGGGGTCAGAACCATCTAAGACATCTTTGATGCTAGCACTAGGAACTAGGTCTCTTAACCTAATTTGAAAGACATATTTGAGATTAATAATGCAAAAAAAGTGGTGTTGAACAATTTTGAAAATTGTCACTCGACTCTCTTGTTTTTAAGTTGTTGGGTATTATAAGACAAACAAGTGGCAGAGACACAAGAAATGGAATGATTAGAATGCCTTTCACCTTGTTGATCAATGTTGCTGAATCTCTTTAAGGCATATATTGCTCACTCCATTAAATGAGCTTTGGTAATTCAAATTGAAACAAGCTAAATGGCTTTTCCAATAAAAGAATGCATGGAAACTTGTCTTAATCCCAAGAAAGCCTTTTTTGTATGGCCTCTTACTCTGAGCAGCCTAGATTAGTCAACATATTATCTACCTAAATACCATTTCTACAATAGGGTTGTGTCCCTTAAATGGTTTTTTGTTTTTTAACATGGCAATGGGTTTCAACCTTATGGGGTCATCATTTCTTAAGCCCCATTCTCTAAAAGCAAGACTTTAAGTGATAAACTCGGCCATACCTTTCTGCACCATATCACGAATGAAGTGATATCAAATCTCTATATGCTTTGACCTGTTGTGAAATACAGGATTCACCGACATCCGCACACAGCTTTGGTTATCACAGTGAATCACGGTTGGCTTTGGAATCTGACCAAACAATCCTGCAAGGAGTTTACGAATCCATACTGCTTCTCGGAATGTTGTACTAGCAGCCATATACTCGGCCTCTGCAGTATTGAGTGCTACTGATTTTTGCTTCCTGTTGCACCAGGAAATCACTACAGCACCCAAACTGAAGCAACATCCTGAAGTACTCTTCCTATCTACAGTGCATCCGGCCCAATCTAAGTATGTAAACCCTTGCAATCTCAGGTCACATTCTGAAGCATATCTCAGACCATATCCCATAGTGCCACGCAAGTATCTGGGCACATGTTTTGCAGCAATCCAGTGAATCTACCTCGGCTCACACATAAACTGGCAAAGAGCATTCACAGCAAAACATATATCTGGTATGGTGTTCATCAGATACATCAAGGACCCAATCAACTGGCGATATATAGTGGGATCAATCAAATTTGAATCTGAAGCAAAATCCCTCAGCTCCTTCAAATTTGCATCCATCGAAGTAGCCATGAACTTGCAATCCAACATTCTGAATCTCTTCAGAATATCTATGGTGTATTTTCCTTGACCTAGGAAAACCTCCTTCTGCCTATGCCATACTTCTAATCCCAAGAAGTAATGCATTAATCCAAGATACTTCATTTCGAACTCAGAGGCGAGTTTCTTCTTACACCATAAGATAAGTTTCTCATTTCCAATGAGAAACAGGTCATCAACACATAGTACCAAAATCAGTGGCTCATCATCCACAACCTTGTAGTAAAGGTTGGGGTCTGCATCACTCTTGGTGAATCCTAGACTCACCAGGAATCCGTCTATGCGTCCATACCAAGCACGGGGTGTTTGCTTGAGTCCATACAGGGCCTTTTTCAATTTGCATACGAGTGACTCCTTTCCTTGGACAATAAACCCTTCTAGTTGCTCAATATATACTTCTTCCTCAATATATACTCCTATAGAGATGGTATTATTCCTCTATATGGAAGTGTTTGTATTCCTATAGAGATGTTATTATTCCTCTATACGGAAGTGTCATCATTTATATTGTAAGTGTCGTAACTTATACTTGATGGGTTATTAGACCACCTTGTTGGGGTCGGCCCTGTATAAGTCATGTGGGTCGAAGGGTTATTAGACCACCCTATTGGGGGTCGGCCATGTGGATCAAAGGGTTATTAGACCACCCTATTGGGTGTCGACCCAGTCAGCATTATGTTATGTGGTTAAGTTAAGGCCGACCTAGTAAAGGTTATTAGGCAAGTCAAGTCAAGTATAAATAGAGTGCGGGAGGCACTCTATTTCATCATTCTATTCTCTCTCACACTCTCGGGAGAGTGGCGCACTTGTGGAGGAGGAGAAGCTGCTGCTAGGAGATGTCTATCTCTTATGCTTGGGTTGTATCATTGCTCTATCTATCTCTGAGGAAGTTATTGGGGTTTTTCACCTTTATGGTTTTCCACAAGTAAACTCTGTGTCTCTTGTGTGCTTGCATTATTGTGTTCATGATTGATATGTTGTAGATATGCTGTACATGTTGTTCTCTCGGTTAAGATCCTAGATCAGATTGAAGTAAATTCTGAAAAACTAACATGGTATCAGAGCTAGCCTGAAACAAGGCATGGTATGGCATGTATGACACTTGTTGCACTTGCGATGCTAGGGCTTGATATAGCAAAAACCAGTCATCATAGCACTTTCGCTATAAATAAATTTCGACGAGGTTTCGGAGTCTGAAAAACGTACAGGGCGAAGCTAAGATCCCCATGTACCTTGTGTCCAAAGGACAACCTCTAATTCGTTGTACTTTGTGATTTATGATCTGTACAATATAGAGTTTCTGCCTCTTCCAGATCTCAGTCATAAACAAATGACCTTGGCAAAAAGGTCATAACTTGGGCTAGGAAGCTCCAAATGAAATTTCGTAAGAAGTGACAGGTAGTGCACGGACTGTAATTTCTCAGGTAACTTTTTCAGAGGCCGAAAATGAACCAGTGACACATGGCACACCGCACAAGTTCGCTCTCCTGTTTTATCCCATAAACAGGTCACGTTGCGACACTTGGCATAACTCTCTCTCAGAGAATCCATTTGAGGTCAGACCTGTGGGGTTGGAAAGATGACAGGTCGGGCTATCACAGGAAACAATTTCAGACCCGGTGGATTGAAAAGTTCGGAGTTACACCAAAAACAATCAGGTACATATTTCTGTCAAAACATAATTATTTTTTAGCACCTTCATTCATGGCTTCCAGAATTTAGGGTTTCGGAAAAAGTTAGAATTTTTGTAATCGGAGACTACGGCCAAATGCTACTCATAAAAATCAAAATTTAGAGACCAAGATCAGAATTTTTGGTTGGGCAGAAGGCCGGGCTTGATCAGACCCTAGTTCGGGACTTTGATCGGAAAAGTGGAAAATTAGGGCTTCTACAAAAATGGAAATTTTTGAAGTCTGTGACCATGGTTGGAAGCTCCTCAGAAAAATAGAAGCTTAGAGCTTTGAATCGAACCTTTTGATTGGGCAGAAGGGTGGGCTTTATCAAACCCTAGTTCGGGGTCATGTCTAGTGAATCCGGATGTTTCAAAGGCAAATTTGAGGGGTGAAACTTTGCAGTTTTCAAATTATGAGTATACCAGCTTGATCAGCTCATCAGGGCGCATATTTCTATCCTTTCGGAAGTTTGAAATTCAAAGTTTGAATTTTTAGGGTTTCTCTGACAAACCCTAATCCAACTCCATATCCATTTCTTGCAAATCAAGTGGATTGGGTTAATCCTAGAAGAGAATGGATTGGTCACCTGCATAAGTGAAGAAGTTCCTATTTCAGAGGGAGATGAGGCTAAGGCCTTACATAAGAAGATTACAAGCAATCTCGACAGGTATGACTCATCCAGGTATGTTTTGAGATTTGTTCATGATTAAGTTTATGGTATGTTTGTCTTCATGTTATTACGGCTAATACAATCTTGATTAAATTTAGACTTGTCGTATCACCTTAATAAAATTATGAATGCATGATAGAAGATATTCATTGATTAGGGTGTTGACACTTATGATTGTACTAATGCATTATGGTGTTGTATGAGGTTTATGTTGTTCGCTAACATGAAAGGTACACCAAGAAAGACAAATCATGATCATGATGACATGAGGACAAAGATTCATCCCTTGTCATGAATCACCTAGAAGATCTATTTGCGAGGTATGTATAACTTGGTTCTATAATGGTTAACCTATGAGATATGCAGGTTACTAGCACAAGTCATTGAAGAGAACAAGAAGACATCATGTGGGTATGTTAGACATAACTAACTAAAATACCAATCCAGGTATGTTTTTCTTATATCAAGTTAGAATCCTACCTTGTGTTAGGCTCCCTTATATAAGTACACTTGGTATGATTGGTTATGTTTATTCATAAAGTTAGAAATGTAAGTAATCAAGGGTTTATGCATTTTATGTCTCTTATCTTGATTGATGATTTAACTGACCAGAAGAGTCATATGATCAAATAAGAATATGCATGAGTAAAGGAAGACTTCCCTGAAACCTTGAATACTAATGTTTATTATCTGTGTTTGAAATGATCATGACTATACATGTTTAAGATTATTGTGTTTTGATAGTATTAAGATTATACTAATGAATGTGTGATTATGTATAACACAATGATGATACTAATAAGCATGCATAGTGATGGATATAAGTTCAAGGACAGGTAATCCAAGAAGCAAAGATCAAGAGGGGGCACACTCCAGTTGTTCCTGCAAGAAGCAAAGATCAAGAGAGAGCACACTCCAGTTGTTCCTGCAAGGAAGCAAAGATCAAGAAGGAGCACACTTCAGTAGTTTCTGCAAGGATGCAGATATTCAGAGGGAGTTGACCACTTCTCACAATCCACATCAGGATGGAGTTGCAGAAAAAAAAAAAAAGCAAAGACTGAGAGGGCGTCAACCCAACAAACAAACAAAGATAAGTATTTGAATTATCATTCCTTGCATATTTTATTGTTTAAATAATATTGTTCAATAATGTATATACTCATGTTCCTAGATTTAGGTTGTGTATTATGCATATTAGAATAGTTGCATTGATGAACAGTATACTACTAATATACATGGGTAAGTGGCCTATGGCACTGTATAACATTCCATTGCTACTTATCTAGAATGAAACCTCTTTGCTGACATGTTGGGAGTTGTGCACACTCTTAACAATGTTCTGGTAGAGATTGGAAGGCATCTAGAAAGTTACAGGATATGGATAAATGTTGTATTGAAGCATTGGCTAAGATAATTGCATAATTGTATGACATATTTCTTTATGTGTAAGAATTTGTTCTGAAAACTATGAGATGTTTTCTAATCATGCAATTTAACTTGTTGTGTAGGAAAGATCGTATACCATCACCTACAAAAGGACTACAACATTTGTTCAACAACAAAGTTATCTATTGAAAATATTGAAGATATTGAAGTTCCCAGGATCTGGGACGAATGCCATGATCGAGGAGTACCAGTCGATCATGAAGATGTTTGGGATGCAGTCCCAAGACCTGAAGGGGAGTCTGTAGTGACTTTCAAGAGGATCTAAAAGATCAAGCATGTTGCAAGTGGTAGCATAGAGACTTTTGCTCCTGTAGCCAGATTCACTTCCATTAGATCCATACTTGCTCTGGCTGCAGTGATGAAAGGGAAGATACACCAGATGGATTTCAAGACAGCGTTCTTGAATGGTGCAGTTGAAGAAGAAGTGTATGTGGAGCAGCCACTTGGTTCTGTGACACATGACAGGGAGTCATATATGTGCAGAACTTGGTATGGTAGGATAGACAACTTTCTATCCAGTTTGGGCTTTACCAAGAGTAAAGCAGATTCCAACCTTTACTACAAGGTTGAGGAAGGCAATCCAGTGATACTACTTTTGTATATGGATGACCTGTTTATTACAGGTGAAGATAGATTGATTGCCGACACGCAGCGGAATCTTGCTGTCGAGTTCGAGATGAAGAACTTGTGGATGATGCACTATTTTCTAGGTATGGAGTTGTGGCAGAGTGCAGATGGAATCTTCCTTGGACAAGGGAAGTATGCAGAAGAGATCCTGAAGAGGTTCAGGATGATGGACTGCAAGGCCATGGACACACCTATGGCATCAAACCTGAAGCTTCTGTGTGATGCTTCATCTGAGCCAGTTGATATCACTATGTATCATCAGTTGATTAGGTCCTTGATGTACCTGACGAACACGAGACCAGATATTTGCTTTGCGGTGAACACATTGAGCCAGTTCCTGACGGATCCGAGTGTTCACCTGGTTGCTGTAAAGCATATTCGGAGGTACCTGAAGGGTACAGTTGATTATGGGCTCAAGTATGATGTGAATCAAAAGTTTAACCTACAGGGTTATGTTGATTCAGATTGGGAAAGCAGTGTTGTAGATAGGAAGAGCACATCTGGGTGCTGCTTCAGTATGGGATCAGGTGTGATCTCTTGGTTCAGCAGGAAGCAATCCTAAGTAGCACTGAGTACAGTCGAGGCAGAGTATGTTGCAGCCTGTTCAGCTAGTTGTGAGGCAGTATGGCTTCGGAAGCTACTGTCTAAGTTATTTGATCTCCCACTGGAGGCTACTGGTATCTTTTGTGACAACCAGAGTTGTGTGAAGCTGTCTGAGAACCCGGTGTTCCACGACAGGTCGAAACACATAGAGATCAGATATCACTATATCAAGGATATGGTGCAGAAAGGAGCAGTGAAGCTCCTGTATGTTGCGACGGATTAGCAGATTGCAGATGTACTGACAAAGCCACTAGCCAGAGTGAAGTTCGAGTACTTCAGAGAGAGACTTGGTGTTCTTCAGATTGACGACACTTCGAAGAAGAAGTGATGGAGACATTTGCTGAAGCCATTCCAAGCACGTTAGAAGGAGGATCCTTCACATGGCTGTGGATGTAAGCGTTGGATGATGAGCATCAGGATGATGCTCCAGTTACTGCTCTGTATGCATCATGTTGGATGCTGGATATGATCAGTTGGATCATTTATATGTATGCATGTACGCATCATGTTGATGTTGGATATGATCAGGTAGATCATGTATTTGTATATGTATCAGGTGGATACTTGTATGATTAGTGTGATCATGTACTTATGTATGTATCAGGTGGATACTTGTATGATCAGTGCGATCATGTACTTATGTATGTATCAGGTGGATACTTGTATGATCAGTGTGATCATGTACTTATGTATGTATCAGGTGGATGCATTATGTATATCCGATGGATGCATTGCATGATCAGGCGGATCATGTATGATATGTATCAGGTAGATACTGTGTATGCATCAGATGGATATATTGTTTGATCAGGGTGATCATAGATGACGAGCTTCAGGATGTTGCTCCAGATGATACGCATCAGGTTGATGCTATGATGATGATCAGGTTGATCATGTGATGATGTACATCAGGATGATGTATGGTGAGTATCGGTTTGATACTATGTGGCCGTGGACAGGTTGTGCAGGTAGCATAGAAAAGATCCTGGGAGATCCTATAGTCTGCACTAGGATGCTCTTTCAAGGTTTTGCTACAAGTAGCATAGAAAAGATCCTTTAAAAACCGGACAGAGCAGTGTGCTCGTAACATCTTGGGTTGCTCTATCGAGATCCTATAGTCTGCGCTAGGATGCTCTGAGTAGGTTTTGCTACAGTTTCGCATAGAAAAGATCCTTTAAAAACCAGACAGGTAGAGCAGTGTGCTCGTAACATCCTGGGTTGCTCTATCGAGATCCTATAGTCTGCGCTAGGATGCTCTGAGTAGGTTTTGCGAAAGTTCACACAGAAAAGATCCTTTAAAATCCGGACAGGTAGAGCGGTGTGCTCGTAACATCCTGGGATGCTCTATCAAGATCCAGACATGTAGAGTTGTGTGCTCGTAACATCCTGGGATGCTCTGAGTAGGTTTTGTGAAGGTCAACATGTAAAAGAACCTATAGTCTGCGCTGGGTTTTGTTGACGCACGTAATCAGTCCTAGGATCCACAATATGGCCATTGATGATGAAGACCTGCAGGTGGTGGGCCTACATCCAGTATGAAAAAGGACTGGCTCTGTAGAATTCCTATGACGAGTAGATTCAAAGATTGATTGAGATAGCAACAGCAGTGACGATGACGATTATCCAGTGACGATGATCCAGAGAAGAAGACTTGTGCTAGAAGACCTATGTTGAGAAATACCTTCCTAGTTAAGAGGGAGTGTTGATGTCTATGTAACTTCAGAATGTATTTCATATATGTATATTGTACTCCTATAGAGATGGTATTATTCCTCTATACGAAAGTGTTTGTATTCCTATAGAGATGTTATTATTCCTCTATACGGAAGTGTCGTCATTTATATTGTAAGTGTTGTAACTTATACTTGATGGGTTATTAGACCACCTTGTTGGGGTCGGCCCTGTATAAGTCATGTGGGTCGAAGGGTTATTAGACCACCCTATTGGGGGTCTGCCATGTGGGTCAAAGGGTTATTAGACCACCCTATTGGGTGTCAGCCCAGTCATCATCATGTTATGTGGTTAAGTTAAGGCCGACCTAGTAAAGGTTATTAGGCAAGTCAAGTCAAGTATAAATAGAGTGCGGGAGGCACTCTATTTCATCATTCTATTCTCTCTCACACTCTCGGGAGAGTGGCGCACTTGTGGAGGAGGAGAAGCTGCTGCTAGGAGATGTCTATCTCTTATGCTTGGGTTGTATCATTGCTCTATCTATCTCTGAGGAAGTTATTGGGGTTTTTCACCTTTATGGTTTTCCCCAAGTAAACTCTGTGTCTCTTGTGTGCTTGCATTATTGTGTTCATGATTGATATGTTGTAGATATGTTGTACATGTTCTCTCAGTTAAGATCCTAGATCAGATTGAATTAAATTCTAAAAAACTATGTTCTAGCAAAGGATGTTGTTAATGATGTTCAAGTAGAGGATGTTGCTGATGATGTTCCAGCAAAAGATGTTGTTGATGATGTTCCAACAAAGGATGTTGCTGATGATGTTCCAGCAAAGGATGTTGTTGATGATGTTGCAGCAGATAATGTTGTTGATGATGATCCAGCAGAGGATGTTGTTGATGATGATCTAACATAGGATGTTCCAGGAAGAGGATGTTGTTGATGATGTTCCAGCAAAGCATGTTGTTGATGATGATACAGCAGAGGATGTTGTTGATGATGATCCAGCAGAGGATGTTCTAGAAGAGGATGTTGTTGATGATGATCCAACAGAGGATGTTCCAGCAAGAGGATGTTGTTGATGATGCTCCAACAGAGGATGTTGTTGATGATGATACAGCAAAGGATGTTGTTGATGATTGTTCAGCAGAGCATGTTGTTGATGATGATCCAGCAGAGGATGTTGTTGATGATGATCCAGCAGAGGATGTTGCTGACGATGATGTTCCAGCCAGTGAAGCACGACTCGGCTGGGACTCGCGAGTCTCCACGAGTTGACTCCCAAACCGTGCAATCGGCACATACTCGGCGGCATACTCGTGGACTCTCCGAACTGGACGGAACCGACATTCACTGTGCGACTCGGTTGTTCACTCTTGAACTCAGCCGTTGACTGACGCACGCGAAACGCGGGTTGAGGGTTCCAGCCTGCCAATTTTCGGGGTTTTGGAGGGAAATGGAGAGGGAAGACAGCCATTAAACAACCTCTCCCTCGTCCGTTGACCACACAGTCGAGCAACCTTGCAGTCGAGTTGCGGAAGGTCCGCGAGTTCGCGAGCTCGACTTTGTGTAATTTTTTTTTAAATGTTTCGTATACAATAAACACTATGGTTTGAATAGTGTTTTTTTTTCAAATGTTTCGTATAGTTTGTATAGGGTTAATTGTATTTTTTTTAACATACTCGACAGCGTAGTGTTTCGCGTCCGTCCGTCAGTTAGTCAACGGCCGAAGTACGTGAGTTTGTATAGTGTTTATTGTATTTTTTATTTTTTTTAGTTTTTGTTATATAATATATATTTTGTTCTTTTTTTATATATTTATATTTCTTTGTTATTGTTTTTAGATATATATTATATAAACCTTTTGTAGTTCATAACTTTATAATATTTATTGTTAGATTTTTTTTATTTATAATTTGTTTAATTATATATATTTTATTTTGGTTTTATTTAATTTGTTATGTATATATATATATATATATATTAATTTTATTTATTTTAAATTTATTTATTTTTTTGTGATATTTTGTTTTTTTATAATATTTTCAATTATTTCTGTTATTTTAAATTTTATAATTTATGTTATTTTAAATTGTATTATTTATGTTATTTTAATTTTTTATATATTATTAATTTATATTTATTTTATTTCTATTATAGGTTTATGTTTTATGTTTATGGTTATGATTTAGGGTTTATGAACACTATGGTTTATGATCACTATTTAAATACTTGCATACAAAAATTGATTGTATTATGTCCTATAATCATAGTTTATGAGACGATGTTATGAATTAGTGTATAAATTGTAGTTTTATAGCTTATATGGATTGGAAATGCTTTTAAACTCTTTTTTGTGCCAAAAATGTACAATATTTTTATTTTTTTCCTATTTGCCGAGTCTTGCCGAGTCTGTCCCGAGTCTTTCTCAAGTGCTTCCCGAGTCCACGAGTCATATGCCAGTCGAGTCTTTGCCGAGTCCGAGTTGTGCAACATTGGTTCCAGCAGAGGATGCTGTTGATGATGATATTCCAGCAGACGATGATGATGATGCTGATGAGGATGTTCCAGCAGATGATACCCCAGACATATGATGATCCAAAACTTCCTGCGACATAGAGAGATTCACAAGTCAGTTGTGCAGTTGTTGATGTTGCCCACAGAATACCTTCCTAGTTAAGAGGGAGTGTTAAAGAAATGTAATTGCGAAAGATATTCTATTTGTATTTGTCTATTGTATTATTGCATTCCTCCTTCGGGAGATGTCATTGATGTAATTGATATTGTAAGAGTCATTAAAAGAGTCAATGTAAAACCCTAACTGATTAGGTCGGCCTAGAAAGATCTAGAAAGAATATATAATTGTAAAGAGTACAGGTCGGCCCAGTTAGGTGAGTTAGAGACGACCTAGTTAGTAAAAGGTCAAGTCAAATGTAAAGTATAAATAGAAGATTGAGTTGCTCATTTGGATCACTCAACACACTCTCACAAGTTCGCATAGGAGAGAGAGAGAAGTTCGCACAAGTGGAGGAGAAGTTGATTTTGTCTTGTGGTTTACCTTTGTACTTTGTGAATTCTATATTGAGGAAGTTTTGTCGGGGTTTTCTCCCTTGTGGTTTCCCCGAGAGAAATATTGTGTTCATTATGTTTGTTGTGCTTGTATTTCTTTCAGTGATAGATTGTTTAATGTTATTATGCTAAACAAGTAGAAAAACTAACAACTATAGGTGGATGCTTGTCCCTAAGATATGTGCTAAAGGAGGCACACTTCTTGTGGAGGTATTTATCTTATGTGGCAGTTGGCATATTCTTCATGGACACATGTTGAGGGGGATAGGTGCTTAGCATAGGACGTTGAGTTATCTTGTGAAGTAGCACTATGCATTAGGAGTGTTATACCTCATATTGTATGAGGTTTCACATTGTCATTTTCATCACTTTGTGGGGTTTTCAACTGTACCTTTCAAGCATGTTGATGAATTTGGGGGCCTAAATCTTCATAGAGCCTCTTCTCTTCTTAGCATGGTCATCTTGTCGTTTGGTACTACTCTCATGCAATTGCTTCATTCTTTTGACAAATGGATCCTTCCTAATGACTTTGTTTGATGGTGCTATGATATTGATGGTGTCACTAGGAGGGGGTTTTGCTACATGGTCCTCATTGATTTAATGTGGTGGGGACATAGTTGATCTTGGATGGAGTTAGCACCTTTCTTGTGTCTCATTTTCATATGGTGTTGATGTGTTCTGGTAATGCACTCTGCCTTGGTGGGATCCCCTAGGTGATATAACTTAATATTTTAACAATTTCTAGGCATCACCTGGGAGGGTGTATTTTATGATGTTAGTGCCCTTATTGATGTAGATTGCCTAAGTTTTGGTTAGAAGGGGGGGCATTACATTATGTTTCCCTAATGATCTAGCCTTTTCTAAGCTTTGATGATGCAACATATTGGATGAAATAGTCCCTTCATGGGGTTGCACCCTAGGTTCAAGCCTAGGTTGAGCCCTATATTTAGTTATTATTGTTATCACATCCATGTTAGTTGGAGCTACCATACTGCAGATTGTGTGGTGAGGGACCATACTTCATTTTTTTTCCAGATCAGAGATCAGATGCCTTCAGAGGAGGCATACATTTTTGTTCAGGTTGCCCCGAGCAGAGAGATCAGTGGGGACAGATGGTTTATTGTATTGTCCAGACATTTATACATTATTGCCTACAGAGGCACCCTTCTTTTCCAAGCTTTGCACAAGCCCATTGAGACAGTTGCCTAGCCATATTTTTGATTGAGAGTACAGAGTATTGTTGGTTGGCCACTTATTGCCTTGATTCAGTAGAGATCCAGTTTCAGAGTCAGCTTCAACAGCAAGTATATGGCGTGGCAGGTATAGCATTTGATGTTCTATTGCTCATGTTGTTGATTAGACTTGTTTATACATGATAGTACACCGACTTTACATATTATGTTGATATGGTGATCTAGTGGTTATGATGTGTTTGGCCCTTGGTGATGTCAGCCCACCCCCTTCAGTAAGCTCCTGTCTATGCACACTGGATCATATCCCCACTACTGGTATAAACTTGGTCACTTAGTCTCCCTAGGCAACTGACTTTGGATCCACTTTCACTTTCTCCACCCATCCGACTCATTCATGATTGGTTTTTCCCGACTTGGATTCTGATTTGTGACCTTGAGGATCCCCTTCCCCACTGACCTTTGAGTATGCCATGATTCCCTGTCTTTTGTGCCTCGGCTCTTTAGTGTGTGAGATGCACTCTCAAACCTGGGATTTGCTCCTATCGATTGCCCCCGATGTTGCAAATGCAATATAGGAGTGTGTAGCCTCACCGGGTGTTCCCCATTGGTCATCGAAGCATGTATGCCCACCCCCATTACTCTGCAGTATGAGCACCTTGATTATATCTATTGAGATATGTATGTAGCCCAAAAGGGCCTTGATGTAAAAAAGAAATGAAGAAATGTAAAGCAAGCCAAAAAGGCTATTGTAAATGTAAAATCAAGCCAAAAAGGCTAAGTGAAAGTCAATGTAAAATCCATGCAATGTGTTTGTAAACACACATGGACACATGTCAACCGTACATATCAGCTTTGTAGTGGTTATTTCCTCACCTAGTCCTGCGAGGCAAGGAGGTGAGAGGGAGCAAGGGACAAGCTCAAGATTGTCCCCTAGAGTCTCAAGTTACGGTTTGTCGGACACCCAGTTTGGCGGCTCTAGAAAAGATCCTCACAGAGTCTTCGTAAGGCACGGATGTGAGTTGTGAGGTATTTGTTAGATGACCAGTGGCGATTTCCCTGCACTATACCCATTTGTGAGGCACCGCTCTTCCCTGTGTTTTGTCATGGTATGTGTTATCACCTATTTTGTACAATAGTTGAATTTCTTGTGAGCCACCAGTTTCATGAACATGTTCAACATTCATCATCAGTGTTCAGAAGTTCAAAGGTCAATTTCAGGGCAATTCTGCCCCATTTGTAATAACTGCATGTTCATACCCCCATAGGAAAAATGTAAAAAGTTGGTCTAAACGGGGTCGTTTTATAAAATACTCGACTATCCATAGGTTTAGCCATTTGGGGGATACTCTAGAGTGTTTTTTCCTTAGGAATTATGCGCTACTCATCAGTGGTGTATAATCCCTAAGTTTTTCACTCAAACCTCCAAAGCTGGAGTATTTCCCATGGTGGTCAAAATCTAAGGTGGTTATTAGAGTCTTGTGTCTAGGATTTTTTACGTCTTAGCCATCTCGATTGAGTCGTATGAACATGCACTAGGTCCCCTAGGAGTTTCGTTGGATTCCAGTAAAAATAATTTTTTCCATAAATTAGACCATTTTTAATGGTTTAATTAAAAAAAAAAATTCAAAAAGTGATTAAAACCTCATCCGGAGGTGGAATTGGGCGTGGAGAGGCTCGTCTTGATGCTTGGAGCATCCTCTTCACCTTAGCACTTTCATTCTTCAGTTTCCGGGCAGTTACGTCACCCCAGGAGCAGTTTTCGCTAAAAATGCATCATTTTGGCATTTAATTGCCAGAAAAAGACAAAATACACTTTTGACAAAAAATCAAATAAGTCAAAAAACATTATTTTAATGTTTTGAAAAGGTTGAATATGGATGGAATGGAGTGTACGACCACTTAAAGATTAAAGTCACATGTTTCAAAAGTCAAAAATTTTTATTTTTCGATTAAATTTGAATGGCTCACGTGGGCATCTTGCATGAGCTCACGGCTAAGGTTAAGTGTGGAGTATTTTTCAACATGGGAGGGCGACCATTTTAAGGGGAATAAAGCACATGCTAGGAAGTAAAACTTTGGATATAATGATATATGGATTATCAAGTTTGAGAAGTGACGTGAGCATGAGGGAGAGCGTGGGTTATCTCTCACGTGGCTCCTCCATTCGCATGAGTTCTTTATTGGACAATATCTTCAAAGTTAAGGCGTGGGCTCCCCTCTCATGAGGTGGCAGCCACCAACCCAATCACCACTTACCTCCACGCATGGCTCAATCCATTCATGCTCCAAGCATTCACGTGAAGATTCCAACGGGTAGGTGAATGCGCTGAGATGTCTCTCCACCCATTAGCTCATTCACGCCAACCAAACTCGGTGTTGATTGATGGGTCTCTACTCCGAGTTATGTCATGGATTAGAATTCGACTCCAGTTGATTGGCATTGGCTCTCTTCCATGAAGAGTTCATTTTAGGGTATTGGCATCTTGTTTTTGTATAAGTATGGGTCTTTTCTCCCATATGAGCATGGACTTTTTTGCAAAGAAACTCTGAGGAATTGTAATTCGATTTATATTTAATAAAATTGTGACTTTGGAGGTCAATTCGTGGGGGCTCGAAGTGGCCATGCTTCATCGCAATCCTGAGGTGATATTGTGTAATTTCTCATATGCTTAGGAATTTTTAGTTTTGATTTATATGTTTAGAGGGCTAACAAACTAGCACATGCATATATCTCTTCTCTTTTCGCTTGATCATATGTGATTTGCAGGTATTTCCCAAGGTTTTGTGAGTTTTTTGCAAGCTCTCCATCACTCCACTTGTGGCCAAAGGGTTCTCAATTTTGTAAGCATAAGCAAATTGGAGTTTCTTGCTTCACCATCAACTTTTCAAAACAACTACCTTGGTTACTTGTTCTTCAAGCCCATCTCCATTAGATTAGCTCCATCCACCCATTCGTTTTTGCCCACTTCTTCCATTCACCCATCTTTTTACACTAGCTGTTGCCCTATCTTTACTGTTGGCCATACCATCTTTCATCTCTGTCCACTATTTGCATTTTGCAGTTGTCTTTGTCTTCTATTGGCAACCTCTTTTCCTCATTATTTTAGCTGCCCATTACCTCTCTGTCTTGGCTGTCCCATCATTTTCTGTTAGCAGCCACTCACCTTTTCTTTTGGCTGCCCTCTCGTCCCTCGTCTCCCTTGCCATTCCTCCCTCTCGTCCATTTTTGTTTCCCCTAAAAACTCAACATAAAAAATACAAACAGAACATTAAAGTGTTATTAGAAGTTAGCTTTAATTTAGTTGCATCGTTTGTTAAGGGGTTAGTTGTTAGTCTCTTTTGCATTTTTATTAATAGTTAGATTTCTTTTGAAAGTTGATAGATAGGCATTGTTAGATCTCATGTTTTGCATTTCAAAAGTTAGATCTTGCACTTAAGTATTGCTAATATTTGCATTTTAGATCTCTTTTGAAGGTTAGGTTTGCACACTTAGCTAGTTTTCATTAAAGGTTAAAGCTTGCATTGGAAAGGGTTTTCTTACATATAGATTAGATCTTAGTTCTTTGCACTTAGTTTCAAGTTTATTTGATTTTCATTAACATTTAATGGGTGCTTGTTGAGTGTTTACTAAGTTTGTGTAGGTCTCTTCGAATGAGAAGATAAACTTGTGGAGCAATATTCAAAGAAGAGCAAAGTACATTCAAGGAGAAGATTCAAACCAAACAATAGAACCAAAACCAATCTCCTTTTGTACTAGCCTTCAAGGGCTTTCAGGTTTTGTTTCACTAACTTGTTTTTACTTTTCTCAAAAAAAGACCTTTCAAGGGTTTAACTCCCAAAGGCAAGTTGTAATCTGTTTAATAAAAGGCTAAGTGGAGGAGTCCTCCACTTTTTGGGTTTTCTTCCCCATTTGGGGAAGAGTGTTGTGTTTTTGCTAGTTTAGATCTCTTATTTCATGCTTTAGATTAAACTGTTTACTTTCACCATATTCCATTTCCAAGTTTTGTCTAGAGTAAGCTAACTTTGGGATTGTATCCCAAGGGCTACATAGCTTTGTGGTTGCTTCTCATTCCCCCATTAGCCTCCTTGCCGAAGTTCCAGTTAGCTGGAAAGTCTCAAGGACTAGTGGTTCTTAGTGATCGACCTTGTTCGGAGGTAGATCCCACCTTTAGATTAACATTGTTTGGTAGAATACTAAGTCTATTTTCAGTTATATTAAGCATCTTGTCGTATCTTATTATCATCTCTTTACTTTCAGTAATTTAAGCTTCACTTGTTTCTTCAAGTTTTACAACTGCTCCCATTTTCATAAAATAAACAAAGCCTCTTGAACTTGGCCAAATCCAAGTCAAGAGCACTCTCTGTCGGAGAATATTTAGTTATTGCATTTCCCTTGCTTTAGGTATTTAGATTAATTAAAGTCTCTTGAACTTTGGTCTTAAGACTAAGTCAAGAGCGCTCTCTATCGGAGAGTTGAACGGTGCTCTAATAATAAAATATTCCAACTCACACCTCCATTAATTGATTTATCTTGGTTGTTATCTGACACCCGTATGCTCTGCCAACCTGAAAGGGTTGGACTAGTACTCAGAAAGGTGTTAAATCTGTTAATCTCATAAGTGATAACCTAATAAAACTTTACCCCAACCAAGCAAACCGGCGTTAAATACTGAGGTTGCTTCCTGAAACAGGTGGTGCCGAGAATCCACTGGTCAGACTCCAAGGTGGTTCAAACATTGGACACCTATCCTCTTGAATCTGGGTGCTCTCGACTTATCATCTAAGAGGTTGCCAGTATCTTTTCCCGGTTGGTATTTTCCTTTTCATCCTTGTGTTCTTGACAGCCTAATAAACAAGATCACTAAAACATTCAATAAACCAAGATTAATTCGCAGGACGATCTCACGAACATCACCACTTTGAACTCTTGTATCAAGCAACCCAAGCACTCAAGACTATTTTTTGACTCCATAAGGCATTGGTCCTTGACATCATTTTATTTGCTTATTATCTATCTGGAGCATTTATATTCCCATGGTTGTCTTGCTTTAATTCACCAAAGTGTTTTTTTCTCAAATCTCTTATCTTATATCGCAACGTGGATTGCTTCATTATCTTGTGTTTATTTCAATTGTTAAAATTGTGGTCATCATCAATCAAAAAACTCCTAAAAAACACTCATCTGTATCACCATACACTCTAAAAAACATTTAAGAGCCTTAGTGAAACTCTTTGTAGGGACTACCCCCCTTGGCTTCGTTAGGAGTTAGCCTAAACGGAGGAGCTGGGATTCAGGTGACAGTACCTGTCTCATTGCTTGCCCCCAAGGCCACACTTCTCCCCACTTCCAGTGAAGGAGACAGCTTTCGAAAGATTTCTGCTGCTGGTGTACAATCTGACGGACAACAGTATGCTTGTCTCAGTGGACCCCGCTTTCCCGTTTTATCCAAAGGGTCGCATGATCTTTGTCCTTGTCTTCCCTCATCCTTCACCTTGTATTCCACATCACCCAAAGTCAGCTAAGTTGTGCATAGCAGTTTGAATCTTTTGGATGTGGTGGGCCCACCTCAACAGGGACCTCGTGTTTTTGAGATATTATGTATTTTTTATCACCATATTGGCATCTTATTGTTTAGTAATGTACTAACATGTATAAGGAAGCATATCGCTTCATGTTGCATACAGGTATTCAGCCAGCACCATGTTGACCAGATTTGACTTGGTCAAACCAGGTTGACTAGGCCAAAAATGGGCCCGAAAAAATATTGCGATCAAGATTTCGATTTTGGTCATTTGTATTCTCTTGGGGTCCCATATGAACCTCCAAGCATCAGAATTTGGAAAGATTGAGGCAGCGATGAGATTTTTAATTATTATTGGTCATTAATGACCTGTTTTAATTAAAAATCATGGATTTTGGGCAAATAGTGCCAAGGTGATGGATCGCGGTCGTTCAAGTGACCATGTCTACTATTTTTGGGGTCCACGATCGCATTGCAACAGACGGTTCAACAATCCGGGCACTATAAGTGGGTCAAAAGCCCAATTTATATCTTCAGCAATAAAAACCAGCAGTTAATTAAAGAAAAAATCAAAATGTGGCAAAGGAAACTATGGCAAATGGGAAAAATCAAAGGTTGGCTAATACAAGGGTGACTTATAAGGTAATTTGGTAATGTTTGGACATAATATTTGTGAGGTGGGACCCTCATGTTGGACAGCTCAATATGGAGGTCGAATTTGCCCATGGGAGCGTTTTTCTCCACCTTGGCATTTTCGATTTGGTTGTTTTGTTGTATGTGGGACCTTGATGTATTGAGTTGGGGGGATAAAACACCATGTAGACACCCCCCAACCTTGGCTTATGTATTGTATGGCCCCACAATGGGCCCCTCTCTCTCCACATGTGCACTATAGATGGGCAATTCGCACCCCCCTTCATGAGCTCATCTCCACCCTCGATTTGGTGTTTGGGAAAGTCAATCCTAGCCATTGGTTTTGGGGGCAATGGAGTTAGGTTTTGAGCCATCTCTATAAGAGAATGAGCTCACTCATTTGTATCTCTCTCTTGTTATTTTTGGACTTGGAATAGAAGAGAAAACGTTATGCAGCTCTTGCTTGTGTCTTGTGGCGATGTTCTTATGCCAAGCTATCTTGATGCACTAGTGTAGATTGTGGTTGTTTCCAGCATTGTTTCTCACCATTGTTTGCAGCTAATACAACTCTTGGAGGACGGTGCACCATTTGGCTGCCACTGTTGCTTCACTCTCCGGGATCGATAACAAAAGGGAAGTGTTTTTGCCATTTCAGCCAAGCATTTCTCTCATTATTATTTGTATTACTGTAGATTTCACTTACTTGTCATACTGAAATGATCTATTGTCCATTGGTTTTGGCAAGCAAGAAGGACGAGTTGGTGGGACTGAGCAAATAGATTTCATTTGGGGACTTCTGCAATCGACTATATTTGATCTTTGGGACGTTTTAACCTCAACAAATCAAAGACCTCAACTGATTCCAAGTAGGTGTTGCATCTTCTTCTCTTGCATTTCATTTTTTGAATAGTCTTAGAGAGAAAATTCACATTAAAACCCTAAAAATTAAAATCTCAAAAATCCACCGTTAGAACTTGTTTTTCTTGTAAACCCGCTTATGAAACGTTGTTAAAAGCCTATATCTTAAGTTTCATTAAGTTCCGACTCCATTTACCCACTTAACCACGCACTCATCATTTTCTGAATTCGCCCCACTTGGGCAAACTGACCAAACACGTTGTTGGGTAATTTTTTTGGTTCTGGGTACTTCAGATTTGGATTTAACACGTCATTTTACCTTAAGAAATCAAGTATCGTTTGCTGGAAGTGATTATAAACGCTAATTTCTCACTGCCCTAGATCCATTTAACTCATTGTTTAACCCTTGTCTTGGGCAGTTTTACTTCTTCCATTCACTTCTAGTTTATCTTGTGTCCTAGTTGTTCTTCAGCCACCTTGTTGCTGATCTAAATACTTTTCACTCACCACTTTTATTGCTGGTCACTCTTCATTCACGTACTTATTTTATTCTTGTGTCCACCAGTGGCTGAAACCCAACTTAGGATCTCGTCAACACTCAATCTCTTGTTGTATCTCTTTATCTTGTGTGGGATTTGGGTGTATTTTTGTCTCTCAACCATCACCAGTTGAACGGGGTCTCCCCCCTGACTTGGCTACGTGCCTCGTCTGAAGCGACAATAGCCTTGTCCGGTGTGATATCCGTTCCTTGAACGGAGGACTTGGCCATTGCTGGTTACACCTTCCTAGCTGCTCATCCTCTACCATCCCAATTGGGACATGTTATCACACCATAGTAGCAGGGCTACTATTCTAGTACAGCAGATATCTGCACATTCCAGAGCTTACATTATTCCAGAGCATGGCTATATATTTTGGATCACTCATGATCAGAGCAGTACATTATTCAGATTTGTATATGACCTTGTGTCAAGGCTGAGCCTTGAGAGTTCCGATTCGATGACTGATGTGACTACTTATCCCATACAGTTTCAGTTCAGTGCCTAGAGATGTATTACAGCAGTGTTTCAGATGATACTGGATGGTTATTATTATGATGATGTTGTATGATCTATGGATATGTTCTCACTGACTGTGGATTATTATCTTGTTGATTTAGTCATGATCATAGCATGTGCTTGGTATATTATTCCTGATGTGGCAAACTATATAAAATGAACTGTAAATCTTAAAATGGACAATTGCTTGCACATTTAGGTCATTTAACAAAACTCACTGGTTTTTCACCTTACATAGATATGGTCTTTCCCGACACCAGTTGTCTGCTAGTGTAGGCTCCATATTCACTTGTCTCCATCCACACGTGACCTTCCTGTTTGACTTTAAACCCTGACTTGTCTCATTTGACTTTCTGATACCGAGGATTTCCCCATTTTTCTACCTCTGTGTTTGGACTGCATCCCTGTTTATTCAGTGTCTCGGCTCTGAGTTAGTGACAAAACTTGCCTTTGGTGAGTTGGATTGTAGGCCTAAATCATTCTGGTCGGCTGTCCCGATGTTTGGCATTGGCTCGAACTCCCCCTAGTCACTTGAGATGTTGTTGGCTAAAACTGAAAGCTCATGTTCTACCTATGGAAACTTAAATTCGCCCATGGAAACAAAAAAAGGGCAAGAGCGATGAACAGCTAAAAATACTCCTCGAAGAGTATAAGAAAGGTCCAAAAAGCAATGGTTCTTAAAAGCTATATCTAAACAATTGCTGACCTTATAAATATGTGAAAAACATGCCCTGGATGCAAGCTGCAACTAGTTGTGCTTCTCAGCACATCTGAAATCCGAAGGGTTATGTAGGCCAAAAAGGCCATGAAATAAAATTGAATGATCCTAATGAACCTGGATCAACTTTATGTAGACATGATGCCTAAGTTGAATAAGCACTCTCTAAACAACTTATCCATTTGTGAGACACAGCCATCCCCCGTGTTCTTTCGTCCAACACAGAGTTTGTAGCTTTCCCCTTTCTCCCAGTCCAAAGTATTTTTGAGTTAAGTTAGACAGGTCAACCCCTTTGCCCAACCTTGTTCCTAGCCTTCATCCTTCACTAGCAGTTTGACCATGTCCAATGGGTGAGTTTGTCATCTGAACTATCGTGCAAGTAATTTTACATAACAACGGAATATGCTAACTTAATTAATGCCACTGAATGGATGTTATACTTTGAGCTTAGCTGTGAGAATGATTAGAGAAGCAGTGTCTTAGTCTACTGATGTGATTTATCCTTGGTTGTATATTCTTGGGATCCGTGATGATGTGGACCATGTATGGATGATTATTGATGATGATTTATGGGCCCACATGTTTGATGATGATATCATATGATGGACATATGATACCGATGATGTTTGATCCAGTTCAGCAGGTTTATTACTACTTCAGATCAGCAGATTATACATTGTCCATATATGGTGGACCCTACTGCTGGCCCATTAGGGCAACCCAGGGTGTATGAGTACACATTCCTAGTGGATTTGGGTCTTCTGGATCCATTGAGACACTTATCTTTCAGTTTCGGGCACTTCTGACAGTGATTGATGCAGTTTTACGCTTGATGACTAGATTTGGGGCTGATTTCCCAGCCTGGGCAGCAGGGGCCATGATTGGCCAGTTCACCTAGGGCGCTGATGATGGAGGGGGTGGTCCAGCCACTTGTTTTTACCATTTACCCCCCCTTCTGGAGAGCCTAGTGGGCTCAGATGGACAGCGCTAGCACCCTAGGAGGCAGTTTTGGCACTTTCACAGTTCCCGAGGCAGTTAAAAAATGGGATAAAGTGGTAACTGAGGAAATCGATTTGGGCAATTGAGGCAAGGTTTTGGCATTTGGTCTTCACAGAGGTCTTCCAGGGTGGCATCACTACCTTCCAGTCAATTTTCACCATGTGGGTATGCCCAGATTGATCACAGGAGGACATTTACTGCTTGACTGTCATGGATTCTGAGGACAGTTTTGGTCATTTATATTATCTTGGACATTATTTTATTATTTTATTGTGCCTTGGGGTGAGCTAGTAAGGATTGATGCCTCCTAGCCCCACCATGTGCTTATGTTGTCATGTCCTAGTCATCATGAGGTGGATTTTGGCACCTATACTTCTCTAGTGGATGACGTCACCCCCTTTTTGTACCATTTAGTGGGGGCGCTATCATTATGTTGGGGGATCCATGTGATATATTGTTATGATTTATTGTTAGCCGTTGATTAGATCATGAGATCTTTTAATCTTAGCCACTCATGTAAAAGGTGGTTAGGATTGTACTCTCTCCCCATCCTATTTAAGGAGGGAGCCTCTCATTGTAAAATTCATCTAGAGATTTTTGGCTCTTGGCTCTTGGAATAAAATTTCTATCTTTTGGAGTACATGCTTGGATTGGAGTGGATGTTGGTTGTTTCGATTGTAAATGCTTTTGTCCATTGCACTGGAGGATCTATTGTAGCTATCTTGCATATTTGCCATATTTTATTTACAGGTTAAGAGGGCGATTTTGGACAAGGGCGAATTGGTGGGGAGGCTTGCCCTTCAATCTTGGAAGAAGTCGCTTTGGTGTAACAGGGAGTAGTTTTGCCTTTGTGTCAACTATTCTATGTTTCTCTCTCTCCTGCTTGTATCTACCTTCAATTTGTTAAACTGGTTGATGCTTTGCTCCTTGGCTTGACAGGTTAGAAGGAATCACATGTGGCTTGGAAAAATCGATTTGGCAAGAGGGCTTCAACAATTCTCCATTTGATCTTTGGCAAAGTAATCCTCGTCTCAACTAGCATTCATCTCTTCATCCAGGTATGCTCCAAGAGGTATGATCTTCTACTTCTTTGAATCTTCCATAATTTCTAGATCATAAAAACCCTAATCAATTAAAACCCTTGTTTTGGTATTTCTTAAGATCTACTTAGATCTAGCCTTGTTCTTGAAGAGATATTGGAAACCCACCTCTATAGCATCCACCCCTAGTTGGATCTACAGTTTGGTGGTGATTGGCTAAAAATTGACCCACTTTTCAAGGCAAAAAGCCCTCCTTGACCCAAATCGCACTTCCTAGAGAGAGGCTTGTTTGGTTAGATCTAGCACATGGGTAGGTGAGATCCCACTTGATTTGCAATCTAGACACTTGATAACCTACCCCCAGATTCTTACTTTGGTGAAATCTACCTTGTGGACATCTCTCCATGTTTTAAGGGGTTAAAACCCCCTTTTGAATCTCTTGGCACCTCAAAACTCAGATCTATTAAGATCTAGCCCTTGGATTGACTTGATTTTTTGGGTATGCATAGATCGGGGTACTAGCATCTTGGATCTACAGTTTGGTGGCCATTGGACTTGATTTGGTCCACCAAACCCACTTTTTGGCCTTCCTTGAGCAAGTCGCACTCCCTTGAAAAAGTGAGTTTGTCCACTTCCAGGAGATGGGTGTTTGAGATTTTCGTGGATTTGGAATGCCCATACCTTGAAACCTAGGTCTAGACTGTCTTTCTGTCACGATCCGCCTTGGGGGTAGCATTCCTTGTTTCAAGGGATTGTGGTCCACTTAGGGTTATTACTTGAAAACCTAGATCTAGCAAAATCCAACCATTGGATCTCATTTAACCCACTTGACTTGGCTTCTAGGTGTCCCGATCTACACTTTGACATACCTTTTGACCCCATTAGCCCACTTAACAAGGCACTAGTCCTCCTCAAAGCAAGTCGCACTCCTTGGGATTTGTGTCAAAACCTAGATCTAACACATGGGTACTTCTAGAATCAACTTAGATCCATAGATCTAGTCATTATCTAACCTATAGTACCAACTTCACACCAATTCTCACCTTGTGGGCCTACTTAGAACCATTTCACACTTCCCAAGAAAACAAGACCCACTTGTGAACACATGGTACCATACCTTGACATCATACCAAACAAAGTGGCCTAAACCATACGTGGGTTGAAACACCAACAATCTCCCACACCACCTTTCAACCATATCTCAACTTCTAGGTCCACTTAGCCTTGCATTGGTTTCCGTAACTCATCATTTACTTACATTTAGAAACCTTTGTGTAGGTCCAATCAACTGTGATTGAGTATAGGGTCTCCCCCTTGGTCTAGTTATACCCTGACCTAAAGCGAAGAGTGCCTCGGTTGACGTGACTCCCACCTTGCATTGGGAACCGTGGCATCTCTTGGGTCACCTCTTTAGTTGCCTGTCTCCTCTACCGTCCCGGATGGGATACCACTAGGGACAACTACAAGTTGTGTGATAACAGGACATTCATAATCAGCAGCTAGAGTTTGTGTGATAACAATTATGTTGCTATCATTTGGGGGAAGTTGCTAGGAGAACAAATTTATTTGCATGTTACAACACTTGATGGAGCACACCCCTTCTTTGGCACACATGTTGAGGCTTGCTTGATGGAGGGGACATCCCCTTGGTCTTTGAGTGTGTTGTCCTACACATGGATTTATGGCATGGTGGTACTATTTTTGGAGGGTTGTTATACATTGGAAGTTGTGCTAGGAGGTAGTTATGAGGGCACCCTTGCCCTAGTGGTTATGTTTGACATATGTTCAACAATTTCTTTTCCTAATGGAGTGCGCTTTTCTTATTTACATATGTGAGGAGGTTGGCACACTCATGTGAAATTGGTTAAGTATGGAATATTTTATTATCGTTGACTCCTTTGCACAAATTTTAAGTAGTAACTACCTTGGAACATATTTATTTATTTATTGAGATGGTTACACATTGGAGAAAGAGCCCATGAAAACACTTGCTATATTGGGAGGTTTGACCAAGCCTTTCTTGAGGAGCGCCCCACTTTTGGATTCACATGAGCACAAGGTTTGCACCTTGTGGACCACATATTATTTTAAGGAGTTGGTTATGGAGCACTCTCCTAGAGGAGAATATTTTATTATTTCTTCACTCATACATCTTGGAGGGTGCACCTTGGAGGAGTTTTTTAGGTGGACCATGGAACGTGCACTCCTATTTTGAGGAATATTTTATTGTATTTACATGCATGCATCTCGGAGGATGTATTGTATGCTCAGATTTAAAAATCGGTGAAATCGGTTTGTAAATCGGTCGATTCACCGATTCATCACTTGCCCAGTTCAAATCGGTCTCCAAACCGGTTTGGTGAACCGATTTAACCGATTTATCTAACAAATCGGCCGATTCAGCTGGAAAACCCGATTTTACCGATTCACGTAAAAACTCGGACCGATTCATTGCGTGTGGGCCCCGTGTGGGTGTTTATTCATTTTTTAATTTTTATAAGTGAAATTTTTAAACCTAAAACCCTAAACTACTTCTAACCTACCCAACCCGACCCTCCTATTGCACTTGAAGAAGCGCGTGAGTGAGAACAGTCGCGGCAGTGGCACCAGCAGACTTGGAACAGTTGGAAACTTGGAAGTTGGAGTGTGGCCGTGGGAGAGTGAAGTGCGGGTGAGGTGTGCACTGTGGCCATGGGAGAGTGAAGTGCGGGTGAGGTGTGGCCGTGGGAGATTGATAGTGCGGGACCTGCGGGTGAGGTAGGCATTTCAAGTCATGTATATTTATTATTAAGCACAAAATCTAGTAACAGTTCAGAGCTACTAGCTATTTCGAGTAACAATTCTAATAGCTAGAAGAATCAACCGTGTCATCAACATTAAAAATTTAAAAGATCCATGACATCAACATTAGAAAGTCCATGTGCAGAAACCAAACAAAAAATCCAACCGGGGTGACTAATGTAGAAAAAAATGCCATTCCAGTATAAGAGTATTAAAAAGAGATTAAATAGTAGAAAATCCGAAGGGGAAACTCCAAGATAAGCATTAGGATTATTTTTCTGGATCAAAAATCTGAATCTCATTTCCAACCTTTATATTCTATGGTATATATCTCCAATGGGTTCTTTGTCTAGGTTCTATTGACAATGAGGGGAGAGTCCCCAATCTGATTAAGTTTGTTTCTCTTACAAAATTGACTATGCAGAATGCACCCTTGGTGAAATTGGCCATTGTCACATGTTAACTCATTTTAATTTTCTTCAATGTTCCATCCTAATCTAGCTTCAATTGATATCCATGCCAAAGTGTTAGAACCATCCCAAACTGTTCTTTTGGAGAGTCTTGACACAAACACTACAACATTGTATACTGCAAGAAGAGGTTGACTATTGTAGTATTCCAGAAGCCTCTTATGAATACACCATGCTGTGCCCAAGTACCATAAAAATTATTTAGACATAAGATCATTTTTAATAAATGCAAAATGTAACTCAAAACACAAAGAAGATTGATCTCAAAAGTCAAAACGTGGCAGTGTTGAGATATAAAAAGAAGTATGTAGATAAAAAGGTAAATTTAGATTTGAAATATAGCGATAAGTGATAACAAGAAGTGGGGAATCTATGAATATATATTATAAACTCCTATCTTAAGTTTTAAGTTTTAACTTCCTAATTTTTCGTAGTATAATTTGCTAATCCGGCTGTGAAAATCTTAATCCCCAAAATCTGCCATCCCAACAACTGTAAACTGCAACAGAAGGGTATTTTGTCGTCTCTGAATCAACCCAGATAATGAAATTATGATTTAATCAACTAATCACTTCATTGCTGATTCACCAGATTTCAGGTAGGCCCTTTTTCTTCGATCTCTCACTGCCCTGCGAGCTTAATGGTGAGCCCTACCTTAACTGTGTGGTTCTGCACATTTTTTTTAATTTAATTTTAATTTTAAAATTTAAAGTTCAATGTCTACTGTACTTGGGGCTAAATTCACAGCTTGAAACTCAACTGAAATTCACTTGAACTTCAATGTCTACTGTCTACTGTAGTTGGTTAACACATTTTTTTTTAATTTAATTTTAATTAATCCTGGATAGAATTAATTTAATCTTTTCTTGTTTTGTTTGGATTGCAGATCAGATTCTCAGAATCATGCCCCCAAAAGCAAAATATCCTGCATGGATCCATGCAGATATTGTTCAGGGCGACATTTATTGTAAGTATTGCAAGAAGTTGATTAAGGGTGGGGGAATTTACAGGCTTAAACAACACTTGGTTGCCATCAAAGGCCAAGTTAAGGCATGTGAAGCCCCACTGGATGTTATTGGGCATATTAGAATTGAGATGCAAGATCAGTTCAAGAAGTTTGAAGAGGGAAAGGCTAAGCAAAGAGAGATAGAGGAAGAAGTAGGGAGGAAGAGGAGGCTTGTTGAAATGATGGGTGGGACCTATGCCCCTGGTTCAAATGAAGGCTCTTCATCTATCCCTTCAACCACTCTTAGGGATCCTTTCCAGTTTGTTCCGCCATCCAAGACTACAGAAGATAAGGGCAAAGCCAAAAAGAGGGTTAGCATTGACGACTATTTCACAACTCCCACCACTTCTGCCAGTGTGAATGCTTCTCATATGCAACATCCAACAGAAATTCAACCCACCTTAGATGAGCATTGGAAGAAGCAGTACACAGAAGTTGCCCATGAGTACATTGCAAGATGGTGGTATGATGCTGATCTCCCATTCAATGCTGCACGCTCTTCTTATTACCAACCTATGTGGGATTCAGTTGTAGCAGCTGGTAAGGACTTCAAAGGCCCTAGTATGCATGACTTGAGGGGATCTCTTTTGCAAAAAGAGATTGTTTCCATAGAAGAATACCTGAAGGATTTCAAAGCTTCATGGGTAAATTCAGGATGCACTATCATGTCGGATGGATGGAAAGATAGGAGGGGGAGACACCTTATAAACTTTCTTGTATCTTGCCCACGGGGAACCATGTTTTTGAAATCATGTGATGCATCCGATCAAGTGAAAGATGCAAATCTGTTATTTCATCTTTTGGATGAGATTGTTCAGGAGGTGGGGGCAAATAATGTTGTGCAGGTCATCACCGATAATGCCTCTAACTATGTTCTTGCTGGTAGGATGTTAGAGGAAAAACATAAAACCATATTCTGGACCCCATGTGCAGCACATTGCATAGACCTCATGCTTGAGGATGTATGCAAACAGGATTGGATCAAGTACACTATGGATTGGGCCAAAAACATCACCAGGTACATCTACAACCATGGTTGGGTATTGAGCTTGATGAGGAGACACACACAGGGCAAGGAGCTTGTTAGGCCCGCAGTTACTAGATTTGCAACTCACTTCCTCACGTTGCAATCTCTCCTTTCCCAAAAACATAACTTGGAGAAGATGTTTTCAAGTGATGAATGGAATTCATCTAGTTGGGCTCGCACCCAAGATGGAAGAGACACAAAGAAGAGAATTAAAAGCTCATCATTTTGGAAAAAAGCAGCAGAGGTTGTGGCAATTACTGAGCCACTTGTTAAGGTGTTGCGGTTGGTGGATGGGGAAAAATTGGCCATGGGATACATTTATGAAGCTATGGATCAGGCAAAGGAGCAAATAAGGGCAGCATACAAAGATAGAGTATCCAAGTATGGGCCTATTTGGGAGATCATTGATAGGAGATGGAACAATCAACTCCATCGCCCTATACATGCAGCTGGGTATTTCCTGAACCCGATGTATCAATATAGAGATGACATTGATGCTGATCCGAGTGGGGAGATAGCGGATGGATTGTATACTTTCCTTGAGCGCATGGTCCCAAATGAGGCGACCCAGTTGGAGATACATATGCAGATCACCTCTTTTAGAGAGGCCACAGGTCTCTTCGGCAAAAGTGTGGCTAAAAATGCAATAGAGAAGGGCCAACCAGGTAAACAATTCCATTGTTTTATTAAAATTTTAAATTATGTTGTTTAACTTTAAAGTTTAAAGTTTAAATTGTAAAATGTAAATACCTGGATTCTTAATTTCTTAGCCAAATTTACAATCTAATTTGTTGAATTCACTGCCTTGACCATTCGCGTTTGCAATTGCAGCACAATGGTGGAGGGCATTTGGTAATCATACAAAACAATTGCAAAAGTTTGCAATTCGGGTCCTGAGTCAAACCTGCAGCGCTTCTGGGTGTGAGCGCAATTGGTCTTTGTTTGAGCGGATTCACACGAAGAAGAGAAACCGTTTAGAGCAGAAACGGTTAAATGATCTAGTCTTCGTGCAGTACAACCTGCGACTCAGACGCAACCAGTTGATGAACAAAAGACCTGATACGGATCCCATTCTGTTAGATGATATAGATCCTACCTCAGATTGGGTAGTGGAGACCGCAGATGCAGAGTTTGGTGATGATCTGGATATTGAGTTGGAGGACTTGCTGCAGCCTCATATAGATTCAGATCCTCTATTGTCGATGCCATCAGTTCATACAGGTGTGGATCCCCATATTCCAGCCACAGCAGGCACTAGTGGACCAGTACCTCTTACTTATAGCCGACGACGACGTAGGAGTAGGCATTCAGCCAGTACTACTACTGCAGTAGTAGATGACCGTGTTCCTGAGCCTGAGGAGCCTGAGATTGAGCCAGATGTTGATGCCTTTGCTAGTCCTTCAGCTTCGGGTTCTTTTGGTTCTAGTTCTACTTCTACACCTTGCCGTAGCAGTGCTAGTGGTGATGAGTTTGATCAGTTCGATTGATGTAGTTGACTATATATCATGCTATTTTTTGGACTCTACTGGCCATATAGCCTATAGGCCTCATGGATTATGTATTTTCACTGTTTTGTTCCAGTTCCAGTCACCTAGATATGTATTGCACAATACACTTTGTGCCATTTTGATATATTGACTCTTATATGGTATATACATGAGCAGAGATTGCATATTTTGTTTCTAATGCTATAGAATCATGAATTAGAATCTTGAAAATATTGTTTTTCTTAAAAAATTGAATATTTTATGTATTTTTGAGCACACCGATTCATTAAATTCAAATCGACCGATTTATTACCGATTCATTACCGATTCCGATTCCGATTCCGAGTTGACCCTCGACCGATTCCGAGTCCGATTCCGATTTTTAAAACTTTGATTGTATGTGGACATGGGCATATTTACTTGGTCAACAAGCCTATTTTTAGTCATGCACCCTGTCTCTTGGAGATTTATTGTATATTCCTAAATATTTTTGGATGGGGCAAGCTTTTTTGGAGAGGATGAAAGTCCACATAATCCACTTGTCATGGTCCAACTTGATCTAACCACTCCATTATTATATTATTTATTTGACTTGTAATGGAGTTAGAAAAAATTGTATCTTGTTGTAAGAGAGACTTAGCTCACTCTATATAAAGGAGCTTTCTCTCCATCTCATATGTGAATTGGATGATTGAGGATTTGGAGTAGAAGTGAAAGTGATAGAGTAGGAGATAGAGCTTGAAGATAATGATGTTGAGCATGAATATTATTACAGCAGCAAATACTTCAAATTTGTTCAACAATTTCAGTAGGCAAGCTCAAGAAGTTAGACACCAATAAATGTGCTTGAAGAGGGGATGAATATCACAGCCCTAATGGCACAATCTCAACCAACACACATCTGAAAATTTACTTTTATAACAACAGAGACAGTGAAATCTCCCTCTAATATCACAGTAAGCAGTGCCCCAAAAGATATAGTTCTCCTCAATCTCAACCTTGCCAAAAGATTAGACTCTGCAGATCCATTCCACTCTGGGAAGATGTGATCTGTCTCAACTCAAGTTTCAACCCTTGACAGGTAAAATATAAGGTAAATAAGTCTACTGAATGATACCATAGGCCACAAAGAAAACTTCTCTTGGCTGTCTATGTTCAAAAAAGCAGCAATCAGGAATTTGCAGCTTAGACAAGCTTTGATGATTTCTATTTATATTTTCCAGAAGCTGAGACATGTAAATAAGTTTTATAACTTGATTTTTTTTCAGAAAACTCGGACAATATCCATTCATCCAATAGGAATCAATTTCGACCTGTCAAAAGCAATGAACAATGGTTCAAGATTCAAAAGGGTGCTAGTTGAAGTAGCAGATGGGTAGGTGCTTAAAGTCAATCCAATATCAAGACCTAATGGTGAATGTGACTGCAAGCAATAAGTTGCAGATCAATGGTCCTTCATGATATTCCAGAACTAAGGACATCCACAGATGTAGTCAATGATGGCAAAGTTGCCTTACATGCTAGTTATTGACATTAAGTCAGATTTAGGGCAACCAATAAATGGAGAAAATGTGAATCACTAGCTTTTATCACTGTGAGTAAACTGGTTAGACATATGGCAGATAATAAAGCTAAGGATTTCAAAACTCTTCTAGTATGGACATGACTCTCATAGGACAGATAATCACTCATTAGGGTGCTCTGTTTGTCCAACAAGCCCATAGATAGAATTGCAGATCTCAGATTAATCTGGGTATGGGAAAGATCGGAATCTGCATATAGAATGCCATAACATTGCACTCAAATAAATTATACTTTTTTGGATCCGCAAAAGATACAAGCCAGAATAATAAGACCTAGAACAGCAACATACAGCCTAAGTCACCTGGTTCGAGTTCGTGTTTGATTTCAGAGAACCTGAAATTTGACAAAAATTCGACAATGAAAATTTTCACGATAAAATTCGACATAAAATTCAGCATAAAGTTCAAGTAACCATTAAATTAAAAAATATACATATAGTTTAAGTTAACATACATATGTGGGTGGCGTATAAGTTCAATTAACCATATTTCTATTATTTCTATGATTCTGTGACTATGATTCGGCATGGTTTAGATAACCATAGCCAAAACTCAGAAAATACGCATCAAGTAACCAACTGCAGGCTTGGCCTTGGGAGACTGGTCACTGGAGTAGGGAGTCAGGACTACCTTGAAGACTGAAGCTTGAACCCTCTACAGACTGCGTCTGTGACTCTGCACCTCAACAACTACAGCCTCATCCATCTGCATCTGCGACTCTGCGACTCCACTCATCAAGAAGCAATTCGGAACAATAACCATCATCTCAGGTACGTCCTTGTTTTAGTACTTTGGTGAGATTTGTTGAGCTAACTTAGCAGGTCTCTCCTGGCGACTCCGACTGAAGAAAAAATAAAGAAAGTACTCTACAAGAAAAAAAATTAAAAGACAAGAGATATGGGGATCCTCGATCCGTTTGACTTCTCAAATATTCCAACGTACCCGAATAGATTTAATAAACATCATTGTCTGAAGTCTATACCAATATTCCACAAGGAAAAGGATACCGTTACAGCACATGTTATGAAGTTCAAAGAAGTTCAGATAGCGTGGGATATCGCAGATGAGGATACCATTATGCAGTTGTTCGTAATGTCCTTTGAACTAGGAGGTGACCAGGATATGGATGCTTGGTATGAAGAACTCCCTCCTAAGGGGATATCTTCCTTACTCCAACTGGTTGAAGCATTCAGCGATCGGTGGGGCCCCAATGCTAAGAAAAAAATCATGATGATAGTAAAGGACGATCATACAGATATTGATGAACAACTCTCAGAGGAGCATGAAGCAGTCCTTGACAAAGCCATTGTCCAGGTCCCGGTAAATGACGAAATGGCCATTATGATCGGAGATCAAGTGATCCCTAAAGATGAAGAGCAAGAATCCTTAATTGAAGAAACTGAAGAATATACAGAAATGGTCAATTCTCCATATCCTCAGGTTGCAGTTTCTTATGATATTTTGGCTCTCTTGGAAGAAAACTACAGGTTTACGGAAGACAATGATTATTGGAAGTTCATTGGCCCACCGATGTACGATTCTTCAAGACCTTGTAGCATCACGGTAGACCCCCTCCCGGGCACAAGTGCGGGTGGACAAGCTTACTATGCCATCAATGAAGATTGGATCAACCCTTTTGCTTTGCTCAACGATGCAGTAGTACAAGATGTGGTGCCTGTTGTCGATGGCCATATGCAAAGTTTCTCTATTATCTCTTAGTCCATGGTATGCCCTAACCAACAACATTCTACAATAAGTGTTCAACCCTTTTTGTCCAATATCGGTAAGTTGTCAACGATGCATTTCAATAAAGCCAATACAAATATGTGGACATGTATGGCATTCTTCTCACATTGTCAGGATTTCTATTTTTTATCTTTTCGTTTAAAATGTGAAGGTATGAATTATGTGGGTACTAACATCATGATTATAAAGATGAAAAATATGCTTGTATCTCCGAAGAAATGTTCAAACAGGTTGCAGCTAATGTACAAAGATTTGCAAGGTCCACCTCTGTTCTCCCAAAGTAACAATCAAGCAGCAAATTGCAGGAAAAAAAAATCCTCAATGCCAGTATATGATGAAGAAGGTCCATATCTTAGGCCAGTGGAAGCCTAGATAAACGGAGCTTGTGAAAGCAATCCTTCCCGATGGCAACAATATCAAAGCTCCCAAACCCCCGTGGTCACTCAACCTTCATCTTATATCCTGATGGAGACACTGGTACAAGTTGGCTTGGTGATTGACGAGATCTTATCATGGATACATTCTAAAGACAAAGGTAAAGGGTCAGGTATGAATTGCTTGCTTAAATGGTTACATTGGTGGTATTATTTTACTTAACCTTTTCTGATTTGTATGTTTATCATAGGTAGGTTTATGTCATTTTAGTTAGGCATATATTGTTAAACATGCATTGCATTTGACGTTCTTCATGCGTACATTTATTAGTCCTTGCTTATTATTCGTATGCATTCGATGAGCAGGGCATGACGGAAGTGTCTGCCTCATGATAGTTTGATGTCCTTGGTTATTTGATATGTGTGTAGATGTACAGGTACCCAGATGATTCATGGATTCTCAAGCACCCTCAGGAGGAGTACTCATCCCGCAGTTGGAGCCAGTGTTACGTGGTACCAGTACCAGCGCACCTGCAAATATGCCCCAGGGAGAGGGGGTCATTTTTCTGACTAGGAGGGGTGTTTATCCAGCCTTTTCTGAATAGGGGTTATGGCCTAACCCCCTGGTTTCTCCCTTGGAAGTACTATGGCTTAGTGGCATTGTTAACTACCTCATGAGAGGGCTTGAAGCCATGAGGTTGGTGTCTGGGGCTTCCAGGGGTAGATCACTGGGTCACATGACCCCAACCTTGATTCATCATTCCAACAACAGATGTTTCAGCACTAAGGCACCTATCTATCATCCAGATCACTTTACACACCCTCCTGGCCCTCCAGTTCATCAACGCCCTCTCTCTCGGGTCCTTTGATTATGACATCACCCTTGAGGCCAGACTGTTATGCTTGATTTGGAGGGGGGCGTTGAGGGATTTTCACTACTGTTAGGGTTAGATGGGGCATGACGACCCCCCCCTCCGCAGTCTGGCCTTCGCAACGGATCGATATTGTTAAAATAATGTAACTGCGGAAGATATTATACTTATATTATTGTATTACTCCTACAGGAGTTGATGGTCATGTAATTAATAATGTAAAGGTCATTGAAAGAATCAATGTAAACCCTAGGACATGTGTCAGCTTAGAAAAGCCCCTAAAAGATTATTATATTATGTAATTGACCAGTCAAGTAGAGAAGTCGGCCCTGTTGGGAAATTAGTCATCTCAACGAAAGAATATAAATAGAAGTGCTCTCTCTCATTTGTATTCACTCATTCACTCAAGCAAGTTCGCATAAGTCAAGAAGAGAGGTGCGCACAAATGGAGGAGTAGTTGTTTTGTCTTGGGGGTATTTTGTACTTTGTGATTTCTATATTGAGGAAGGCTTTGTTGGGTTTTCTACCCCAAGAGGGTTTCCTAGGATAAATTGTCTCGTCTTTTATGCTGTGCTTGTTTATCTTTCAATAATTGTTTATATGCTATATGCTGCTCAAGCAAAAACTAACTTGGTATCAGAGCTGACCTAAAAGATTACATTGTGCAGCCCCCGTAACTGCAAGAGCTAGGGTTTCTTATTCTGGGAGCTACCTCCACATTTTTGTCGGAAAAGAGGGTGGATCTACCTCACCTCCCTAGGGCACATTTTTCTATCGAAGCGGAATTTCATTATGAGCATTTTCATTTTTGGGTCCACCACTGCAGCCCGGGAGAACTAGAGCATCAAGTTTTTGGATCATCTGCTCACTGATTTTGGAAAAGGAGCACTTTTCTCAACTCACCATGAGGAGGCGAGTTTGCTCATCCAATTAGTTTTTCAAAATCCCTAAGTCGAAAAATTAGGGTTTCTATGACAAAACCTAAGTCAAGGAGGAGCAGATCTCAGAAGGGCAAATTTTCGGGTAAGTCTCAAATCTATTTCTATTTCCATTTCAAGTACTCATTATAGCAAGATGACAAGCAATACCAAGCTTGATGAGAAGCTTGAAGGAGCTGAGAACTTCAGATCCTGGAAGTATAGAGTCATGCTCATCCTTGAGGAGCATGAGCTAGAAGACTATGTGAAGGAAGGACTTACAGAATCAGAGGGAGATGAAGAGAAGGCAAGGCATAAGAAGAATCTTATCAAAGCAAAGAGGATCATTAATGATTCCATCAAGGATCACTTGATCCCCCATGTGTCTTCCAAAAAGACACCAAAAGAGATGTTTGATGCCTTGACCAGCCTATTTGAAGGAAAGAACATCAACAGAAAGACTACCTTGAGAAATCAACTCAAGGGTGTGAAGAGTATGAAGTCTAAGTCCATGCACTCATACTTCTCCATGGTATCCCAGATCAAAGAACAACTAAAAGCCATTGGGGATATGATAGAGGATGCAGAAGTTGTGATGACTACTCTAAATGGTCTCCCCCGAGATTGGGAACCATTTGTTCGTGGCATTTGTGCCAGAAAGAAACTAATCAAGTTCAAAAACCTATGGGAAGAATGTGTCCAAGAAGAAGAAAGAATAGTTGTTAGAGAGGAGAAGTTAAATGACGATGAAGATCAAGCCTTAGCTACTCATGCTAAAGGTGGGAACAAGAGGAAAGACAATCCTCGTCCCCAAGAGGACTCTCCAAGAAGACCCCAGAAGAAGAGAAGGACAAGAAAGGATTTCTCTTCAATTGACTGTTACTCATGCCACAAGACTGGACACATGCAAGGAATTGTCCAAACAAACATGGACAACACAAGAAGCAGAAGAAGAGGTTTCATGCTCATGCAACAGAAGATAGTGATGATGATGACAAGACCAGAAATAATGAAGACTCGAGTGAAGAATATCTTCTTATCTCAGCACTCACTGGTTCAATATCTCATGGAAGTGATACTTGGCTAGTTGATAGTGGAGTTTCAAAGCACATGACAGGATACAAAGAATACTTGTCTCATCTTATCCAGAAGGAATCTCCACACAAGGTAAAACTTGGAGATGACTATCAAGATCCCATCAAAGGTATGGGAGAAGCCTCTTACAAGTTGGACTCTGGGAAGTCCATGAACATGAAGGATGTACTTTATGTACCTGGGTTAAAGAAGAACCTTCTATCTATTTCAGCATTAGATAAGAAAGGTCTTCGAGTTGCATTTGTGGATGGTGAAGTTCTCATGTGGCCTAAAGGGAAGACTATTGATGATGCAGTAGTCATTGGAGTAGAAGAAGGAGGACTTTACAACCTAAAGGGTCATGCAGATCCAACAATGATGGCTAGTACCATGAACCCCTGTGAGCTATGGCATAGGAGATCCCCTTTGAGCTATGGCATAGGAGACTAGCCCATGTACACTATAAGGCCTTACCAATTGTAAGTAAGGTATTGACTGGATTACCAGAGATCCAAGTGGATCATGAAGGAGTATGCAAAGGGTGTGCTCAAGGGAAGAGTACGAAGAACCCATTTCCAAGCAGCGACAGCAAAGCGAAAGGTATTCTGGATATCATTCATTCAAACATCTGTGGACCAATGTCAAACACCTCTCTCAGCGGGTATGAATATTATGCTTCTTTTATTCATGATTATTCTCGTAAAACCTGGATTTACTTTCTGAAGAATAAGAATGAAGTCTTTGAAAAGTTTAAAGAGTTTAAGGCGCTCGTAGAGAATCTCTCTGAGAAGAAGATTAAGATCCTAAGGTCAGACAATGGAGGGGAATATACCTCAAGGGATTTCAAAGATTTCTGTAAACAAGCAGGGATTAAGAGGGAGCTCACTGTCCCTTATAATCCACAACAAAATGGTGTAGCCGAAAGAAAGAATAGAACGATCATAGAAGCAGTAAAGGCTATGATCCACGACCAAGACTTATCCATGCATCTATGGGAAGAAGCTGCCAGAACCACAATCTATGTACAAAACAGAATCTCCCATAGTGCTCTAAGCAACAAGACCCCTGAACAAATGTTCACCGGGAAGAAGCCTGAAGTCAGTCATCTGAAGATATTTGGATCTCCGGTGTTCATCCACATTCCAAAGGAGAAGAGATCAAAACTAGAGCCTTCAGGGAAGAAGGGAATATTTGTGGGTTATAGTGAGCAATCTAAAGCTTACCGCATATACATCCCAGGATTCCGTCAGATCGAGATTAGTCGGGATGTCACATTTGATGAAGATTCAGCTTTCAACAAGTCTAAGAAGACTCATGAGGATGAAGAGGAGCAGGAGGTTCCCAAAGTTGCAGAATCAACCAAAGAATCAATTCCAAGTGTTGAAGGTGATCCTACCCTAGAGGATCATGACATGGCAGAACCTCAGAGACCTGAAGAGATACCTCATGTGGAGATCTCTTGAAAGAGAAGACCAGCCTGGGCACGTGAATTAATCCAAGATGCAAGAAAGTACGGTGCTCCAGAAGGATCCAGTAGAGAGATCAAGAGACCAAGGCCATATTCCAGCTTTGTAGCCTTGATGTGCAATCTTGTTGAAGAAGAACCAACTTGTTTTGAAGAAGCAGTAAAAAAGAAGGAATGGCTAGATGCCATGAATGAAGAATATCAGTCCATCATCAAGAATGATGTTTGGGATGTGGTACCAAGATCGAAGGACAAATCGGCTGTTTCATCAAAATGGATCTTCAAAACAAAACATTCAGCAGATGGAAGCATTGAAAAGTACAAAGCACGATTTGTAGCCCCAGGATTCTCGCAAAAAGAAGGAATTGACTATGAGGACACTTTTGCCCCGGTAGCCAGATATACTTCGATTAGAACCATTCTTGCCTTGGCAACCAAGATGAAATGGAAGCTACATCAAATGGATGTGAAGACTGCTTTCCTGAATGGAAACATAGAAGAGGAAGTATATAGCGAGCAACCAAAAGGTTTTGAAGTAGAAGATAATATGTCACATGTATGCAGGTTGAAGAAAACATTGTATGGGTTGAAGCAAGCTCCCAGAGCACGGTATGGAAGAATTGACAGCTTCCTGATGAGCGTGGGCTTTACCACGAGTAAAGCAGACTCTGATCTTTATTACAAGATTATGAATGATGAACCCATGATACTATTACTGTATGTGGATGACTTATTTCTGACTAGAGAAGACAAGCCTATTGTTGAATGTAAGAAGAGGCTTGCAGCAGAATTCGAGATGAAAGACCTTGGCAAGATGCACTATTTTCTAGGTCTTGAGGTATGGCAGTTTCCAGACGAGATTTTCCTGAGTCAAGGAAAATACACAGTAGAGATCCTAAAGAGATTTGGGATGCTGGATTGCAAGGCCATGACCACTCCGATGGTGACAAATTTGAAGCTTCTGAGTGATGCTTCTTCAGAGAAAGTGGATGTCACCATGTATAGCCAGATTATTGGGTCATTGATGTATTTGACCAATACTCGTCAAGATATATGTTTTGCGGTAAACACATTTAGTCAGTATATGGTGGAACCCAAGCATGTTCACCTGATTGCAGCAAAACATGTAATGAGATATCTGAAGGGTACATTGGATTATGGACTCAGATATGTCTCAAATAGTGAGTTCAAACTGTATGGGTACACAGACTCAGATTGGGCTAGAAGTACTGAAGAAAGAAAGAGCACTTCAGGATGTTGCTTTAGTTTGGGATCGGATGGGATCTCATGGCTCAGTAGAAAGCAACCCTGTGTTGCACTCAGTACAGCAGAAGCTGAATATGTTGCAGCTTGTTCAACTTGTGGTGAAGCAGTGTGGCTTCGCAAGATGTTGACAGGATTGTTCGATGCAGAGATTGATGCTACGGAGATAACTCTGTGACAACCAGAGTTGCATCAAGTTGACAGAAAATCCTGTGTATCATGATAGATCGAAGCACATTGAGATTAAGTTCCACTATATCCGGGATATGGTGCAAAGGGGAGCTGTGAAGCTCGAGTATGTTCCTACAGAGGAACAAGTTGCTGATGTGCTGACTAAGCCTCTGGCTCGTGTGAAGTTTGAGTACTTTCGAGACAAGCTTGGTGTGGTCCAGAGGGACCTCTCTAGGAAGAGAGATTGATGATGCCTATCCGAAAGGATAGATGCCTGTCTACAGGGATGGATGCCTCTCCAAGGGTGAGGGAAGATCAGTACTTGCTAACTGATAGAGTTCCTATCTGAAAGGATAGATGCCTGTCCAGAGCGATGGATGTATCTCCAAGGGTGAGGGAAGATTAGTACTGGCTGACTGATGGGTCCAGCTCTCACGCGTTGATGCTTGTCCGGAGGGATGGATTCCTCTCCAAGGGTGAGGGAAGATCAGTACTGGCTGACTGATGGTTCCAGCTCTCACAAGCTAATGCCTATCCAGAGGGATGGATGCCTCTCCAAGGGTGAGGGAAGATCAGTACTGGCTGACTGATGGTTCCAGCTCTCATGAGTCGATGCCTGTCCTGAGGGATGGATGCCTCTCCAAGGGTGAGAGAAGATCAGTACTGGATGACTGATGGTTCCAGCTCTCACAAGCTGATGCCTATCCAAAGGGATGGATGCCTCTCCAAAGGTGAGGGAAGATCAGTACTGGCTGACTGATGGTTCCAGCTCTCACGAGCTGATGGCTATCCGAAGGAATGGATGCCTCTCCAAGGGTGAGGGAAGATCAATACTAGCTGAGTGATGGTTCCAGCTCTCACGAGCTGATGCCTCTCCAAGAGTGAGGAAAGATCAGTACTGGCTGACTAATAGTATCAGTACTTAGTTACTGATTGTTGTTGCAGGTGTTCCAGCTGATGGTGCTGCTGATGAGGATGTTCCAGCAGATGGTGTTCCAGCTGACGATGATGTTGTTCCAACTGATGGTGCTACTGATGAAGATGTTCCAGCAGATGGTGTTCCAATTGATGAGGTTGTTGACATCAGAAGATTTTCCAACTGATGATGTTGCTGATGAGGATGTTCCAGCAGAAGAAGTTCCAGTTGACGAAGATGTTGTTCCAGTAGACGATGTTCCAGCAAGAGGATGATTGCTGTTGATGATGATCATATTCCAGCAGATGATGATGTTGCTACTCCGCAGGTGATGCCCCAGACAAATGATGACCCAAAGCCTTCCTACGACATATAGAAGTTTACAAGTCAGTTGTGCAGATGTTGTTGTTACCAGCAGAATACCTTCTTGGTTAAGAGGGAGTGTTAAAATAATGTAACCACGGAAGATATTCTACTTATATTATTGTATTCCTCCTACGAGAGTTAATGGTTATGTAATTAATAATGTAAAGGTCATTGAAAGAATCAATGTAAACCCTAAAACATGTGTCGGCTCAGAAAAGCCCCTAAAAGATTATTATATTATGTAATTGACTAGTCAAGTAGAGAAGTCGGCCCTGTTGGGAAATTAGTCATCTCAACGGAAGAATATAAATAGAAGTGTTCTCTCTCATTTGTATTCACTCATTCACTCAAGCAAGTTCGCATAAGTGAAGAAGAGATGTGCACACAAGTGAAGGAGTAGTTGTTTTGTCTTGGGGATATTTTGTACTTTGTGATTTCTATATTGAGGAAGGCTTTGTTGGGTTTTCTACCCCAAGAGGGTTTCCCAGGATAAATTGTGTCTCGTCTTTTATGTTGTGCTTGATTATCTTTCAGTAATTGTTTATATGCTATATGCTGCTCAAGTAAAAACTAACTCATTTTTAGCTATTTTAGCCATGTGGATAAATTCTGGGGAAAATGCCCCAAATTACCCACTGGTTTGATTATTTTATATTATTATTGTTTTAATTTTAAGTTGACATTTATAAATTCAAATTGACATTATAAAAAGGCATGTCGACATGGATTTTATATATTTTTGTAAAGTGAGTGTGAAAACGTATAAATAAACTTTTCCCGAGTCTCAAGGTTTATCTTAACTAGGACCTCTTCAACCAACTTTTGTGGTTGTTGAAGAAAACCCTAGTTTTCCAAACTTGGCAAGTACCATCTCAAGAGGAGGGCCATCCTCCTTGATGCCCTAGGGTTAGGGTAAAACCTTAGAACCCTAAGTTTGTCCATTTTCTCTGCATCAAACCCTAGTTTGTATTTTTTGTAAATATTATTGTTAGGTTAATTTTGCATTTTCATGTCTAAATCTGCATTTTCATAGTAGAATTAGGGTTAGATTTAGGTCTACAATTTTATGACAATCGCTAAAAATTTTATAAAAAAAAATTGCAATTTTTGGTCTCCCTAAAATTTCAACCCTTCCTCCTGTAAATTCGGCCTGTCCTTTTTGTCCCTAAAAACCCTAGGGCGAAATTTTAGGAAGCCCTAAAAATTCAAAAATATCAAAAGTTCCAAAAAAAACCCTAATTGTTGTGTTTTGTAATTTTGTATATATTATTTTGGTCTAAATTCTTTTCATTTCTGTATTTTAGGTTATTTTTACTTTTTATTTAACATAAAAATCTTTCATTTTAAAACCTAAAAAAGCCCTAGTTTTCTGTCAAACCCTAACTGCAGAAAAACTTTGCCCTAGCTGTCTCCTCCTTTCCTCTTCGCTTATCCCCTTCCTGACTTTGTTTCAGGTCTGCAATAGATTTGCAGACCTCACCTTGGCTGCCCAAACATTCCACTACCTGCACATACAAGTAATGTAACAGAAGGGTAAATTTGAAGTATATTTTGGCAAGGCTGCCATGTGACTAAGAGGGTCTGAAATTTGAATTGTTCCTCCTACATAGAGGTCTGATTTTAATTATAATACTGTGGACTCATTTATGCTTGCATTGTTTTCCATCTATATGCTATTATTTTAAATGTTGAAAATGTATATGATTATGATCTTAATATAGCAAAACTGAAAGTCTGAATCCATACTATTATAGTTAGAAAATTCTCCATTGTGTGAAGTAGAGTGATCAAAGTTTGAACATAACTTGCATATCTGTCATTGCAAATTGGACACTTTATTCTGCTATTTCCCTTCCACAAAGTCTGAAGCATAGCATGATTATCTGCTCTCATGATTACTCGTTGACATTGAAGTTAAATGTGAGTGATATTACTTAAATTTCACATTTCACATACAGATCTGAAAACTAATATTCTGTTGCTGTATACATGGAAGTAGGTTGGTTGTGATGTTGCTTCACCATTACCATTTGCCTCAAATTAGTGATGGAAGATAAGTAGTGAATTAGGTTGTTGTCTATGCTGCCACATTATACTGATTCTCATTTTTTATAAGGTTGCTCTAGGCATACATGTATCAATATTCCTATCTTGTTCTATATGCTGCTATTGCATTTAAAATCTGATATAGAGTGCTACTGCACAGTTTTAAAAGTGCTTGGTAATTGGGGATGATTATTTTTGTTAATAACACTTACACAAATTTTGGTAAAGGATCTATCTTACGTTAATGGTGTTAGTAGATTTTCTTTGATACTTGGTTGAATGATCTATCTCTTATGTCAAAACATTATTGATCGTCTATGTGCTGATCACTCACATCACTTGATTAATACATCACCAAAACCTTTAAATATACTGACTCCATTAAGGCACTGGTCAAAACTAACATTTTCATAGAGAACGTAGTCCCTGGTTGCACTAGTGTCTTGCAGGGTTATTCATGGTCCTTCCCCTAGGAAGTTACGACTCTCCGAAGAAGTTAGAACTGTGATCGAGGTCACATTGGGTCACATTTCTTATAATTGCTTACTGAGCACTAGCCCTGATAGTTTGCCCGGTAACAGATCCCAAAAAGGCAAGTCAATAGAGTAAGACTTAAAACAGCAGTCAGTAGAGTAAGACTTAGAACAGCAGCATACATCTACAGAAGACCCTGAAGTAAGCTTGTACACTGAATACTAATAAATCAGAAACATGGGTGTCCAACAAGGCAGCAAACAGCGCACAAAATAAATCAAAGAAAAAACAAGTTTAAACATGAACAAGCATGCATAGGAATTTGATATATAGACCACTGAAATAAACAGAAACTAAGAGTTAATAACTGTATAAAAGTGCAGAATCACATCCTATGCACAAAAGTTACTATAGGCTACTAAGAACATATTGAAGGCACGGAAAAGAATCAAAAAACCTAAGTTTGAATATGGGAATTTGATATATAAACATGAACAAACAAACACAGGAATTTGATATATAAACTATTGAAATATAAAAAAACTCAGAGTTGATAACTGTGTAGAAGTGCAGAATCACATCCCATGAACCAAAAGGTACTACAGGCTAACAAAAAACACAGTGAAGACAAAGGGGTTGCTTTCTTTTATGTTACAGCAGTAGCAAAATAGGATTGCCAGGGCATGATAAGCACTCAAGTAAAAATTCTCACAAGTGACATGTTAAAAGAATCAATTTCCATATATGTATGTGCCAAAAATATTGCCCAGTATCTGGACACATGAACAACTTACATTAGAATCAATGCATTCTCTTTCCAAGAAAAGAATTACAGGCCTGTTGCTTCAATTTTTTTTCAGACGGCAAAAACGCACAAGGCATGCAAATGTCATTGCCACTGTCACACAGCTCTATGAAAAGCTACATAGCTCGGTACTTACATGTTTCAGGGGCGAAGCATTCTCACATGTACAGAGCAAGGGATTTCCAGCTTATGCGGGCATTTAAACCATTACAAAGACAGCTATCATAGAGGATGCTTGATGGTTGACAACTTTTGTATAAGAGAACAAAAACAAACATGTTCTGTTTGACAATGAATATTAAGGTCCTTGGTCTGGTCCAAAGATTTTAAGTTCGAATAACATATATGGTCAATAATAACGAATTCTAGATTTGCTTCTAGCCAAGAAGTATCCTGTCCATGTCTCCATCTTGCATTCCTTTTTCTTGGACTCGCATGACATTTACATCCTCTTATAGGGACTTCTTCAGTCCTGATATTTGTTTCCCCTCTAGAAAATGACTGCATCGGTCGAAAATCACATGTATCCTCACAAGAACAAGATTTCTGACCAAGGAGCACAGACCCTTCCATGCTGCTTGATGCATCGGTGTTCTTTGAGACACCAAATTGACCTACAACTGCAAGCACACGTAATGTACATGAAGCAACTAGATCATGGACGTTCTCTAACCTGGCACAGCATCCATCAGCTTTCCAGCAATTCATGACAAACTGCTTCACTAATAAATGGACTGTATGTATGCACTCAGAACAGCACCGGTAGACACACGGCACCTGAGAATTAGGCAAATCGCTATCTTCTATTTGATTTGTTGTATTTATATTACCACCATTTGTGTCAGTTGAGGCACTATGGAACTGTAGAATGTCTTCCTTGGATTCATGAAGATGATGATTGGTTGATAATGTCTCCAAGCATTTAACATCTGACTGGATTGCATAACCATCAGATGGATCAGCCTCAGATACTGTTCCATTGATCAGCCTGCAAAAACTAGTTGGCCTTGCTACAGTTGTTTCCAGATCAAATTTTTCAATAGCTTCACTCGAATCCACATTATTCTCGGTTACAGAGGCTCCAGGCAAAGGAAGCTTGTTGGGGTCACAAACTGGGGAAACCATCAGCTTACGACCTTCCTGCAAAACAGTATTGTTTGGTAGCAGAGATTTTGGACTTGGTATCTCTGTCCCAATAATGCTTGTAGAAGGTTTCAAAACATTTGGGCTTGAAGATCTGCTGGGAATAACCTTTTTGTTATTTAAATAAGACACTGGGAAAGCATCAGTGGATGCTTGAACATTCATTTCCCCATGGCCAACCATGTTAATATCAGTTTGTACTTGAGAACTTAACTCTGACCTTTCCTTGGCACACGGTGAAGAATCTACTACAGGAATGCACGAATTGGTTTCCAAGCTACAAACATTCAGAAACAACCAAGCATCATCAGACACAATCCTGAAGAGCATGCTACAACATAACAAGACAACATTTCAGTTAATACAGAAAAGAAAGACGAAATAGATGAAAGAAAAGCATAAGTACCTCTGTGTGGCATATGCCCAACTGTTAACCATGTCCTCCAGGGAAGCTGCCTGTGCTAATAGAGGGAAAAATTGGTATTTATCTTTTCCATTTTGAATCTTTGTTTTGATCTTTGTAACTAAAATCTCCAAAACCTTTCTTATATCACGTGAAACTTCCTTCCCTGTATTGTATATACCCTTAAAGGCAAGTAAACCCACAGCAACCAAACCTCTCACTACAGAAGAGCCTGATATAACCTTATGTTCAGCACTGCTCTCTTCTGATGCAACCTCTGATAAGCTGTTTGTATCAACAACACAAGAATTAAATGGCCAACCCTTCCATGGCCCATCTGTGGTTGTAAAGGGACCTTCATTCAACTTTGATGTCACCCAACAAAGTTCAGCAAACTGTGGATAGTGAAGAAGTTGGTAACCACATGCTGCAATTGCTAGCTGCAGAGCTGTTCTTCCTTTTCCAGATCCACATTGAGAAGGCCTATGTGGCATTTGACTTGGCCACTGTTGCTTCCAATCATGTCTATCTTTCAGATTTAAATGTTGTGACTCAATGTTTGATAGAACAGGGTTATCCTTCGCACCAATTGAATGGCATTGACTTCCTTTATGAAAAGCAGCAACATAATCCTCAGAACAGGGATTCTTTAGTTCATCCAGTGAGGCATTTTCCCTCTCAATACATGTCTCGGAAGGACAATTTACTATATTTTTTCCAGGTCTTTCATCCAGCTTTCCACAAGACGAAGCAGTTTTAGATTTCTTCAACGATATAGCATCACCATGAGATACATCATGAATAAATTGAATGTATCTTCTCATTAAAGCACTGGTTATATTCTTAGCAGATTGGTCAAATAACCACTTACAATCTGAGTTAGAAGATAGTTGCACAGAAAAGCAAGGTACATTCTTTTTCAATGCAAGTGAAGATACATTTGCATCTTGGTTCGTGAAGAATTTTTTTATCTGAAGGGGAAGAGCTATCCCTGGTAGCTCACAAGTAGCCTGGAAAATAGCACAATAATAATCTTAATGTCATGAGTTAAGTAAACATTTCTTCTTGCCTTTCCCCATATGATATCAAACCATCATATGGCTTTCCTTGCAAGCAATAAATAATTCCTTCAATGTTTAATATAAATTGCCAAATAAATGCAATAAAATGCATAAAAAATATAGAAAACTATAAACAGTGCAAAATGAGATAATTGGAACATCATGACTGTTGTTAATGTCAAATATATATATATATATATATATGTGTGTGTGTGTGTGTGTGTGTGTGTGTGTGTGATTGCAATGATAACTTAATAAATCATTTTCTGGTCAATCGTAAATACATCAATCCATTCTGGATAATTTTAAAGACAAATAGCTGGTCAATCGTAAATTCATCAATCCATTCTGGAAAATATGGGCCAAAACGTAGAACCGATGTAAAAAATGTCAATCTTAGTTGACAGAATGAGCACAATAATATTTAAGGCTTGGGATGAAGGTTATAATGTAAAATTGATGAATGCTCAATCCAAACTGACTCAATTGTACCAGATCTTGATTAGCAATCTTCTCCTTTCTATTGAGCTTTCCAAAATCTTTCTAAAGCACTTTTTCAATTCTGAGTTCAGATGAGGTATGGCTATTTTACTGCTACAAATCCATTATTTCTTTGACGCTTAAGCAATCAATCAACTTTCAGGTAGAAATACTCTTTATTAATTGAACTATAACCCGCAACCACTTCAACTAGATGCATTTTGGAATCTTATTTCAGAAAAAAAGAATGCACGAGAATCTAATATCATCTGATAAAGTTATGTTAATTTCACTGCAAAGGGTCAAATTCCCTGTAGGAATATCTTCAAGCATCTTCGCAATTCACAACTCACAAATGGGGCTTGCAAGCCTTTGGAAGTCACATTGATGAAACAGCTTTGTCCTTTGCACCAGCAAGTGGGGCTTGTAAGTCCTTTGCAAGTCCCGCATATGAGGGTTTTAAGGCCTTTAAAAGTCCAGCAACTGAGAGTTGCAGTTTCTTTGGAAGTTGCTAATCATTTGGGTTTTGTGAACGAAGGTTGCAGATGAATGGTGTGCATGCTTGAAAACTTGTGTGTCAATTAGGTCCTGCAAATGAGGACTGTGGTGCACTAGTAGGTCCCACAAATGGAAGGCTGTAGGATTTTTGTGAGCCCCACAGCTAAACATTGTGATTCCTTTAGAATTAACAGATCCTTTCACCACAGAAAATGGGGGTTCTAGGTCCTGTTACCCGTTTTTCGTCAAGGGATGATATGTGGTTCAGTTGTTCCTGAGATGAGATGTGGCTTCTCCACCAGTCATTGGTCAGAGATCCTTCCAGGATGTCCAGATGGTCCATGTGCCTTGGATGTGCCTAGCAAAGACTGTTAGCATATGATAGCTCGGTGGCACTCCTGCATCAGGTGCCTAGGTGCAGGGGTCAATAACTTGAAGTCTCAAGTTATATTCTTAAAGTGACTTTAGTAATGTTTTTTTATTAAAGTACCTTTTTGATGTGACTTTATGATTTAAAAGTGAGTCGCACTTTATTATGTTTTTAAAGTGACTTTAAGTCATAAAGTGTACTTTTATAATATTTAGGGGAATATGACTTTTCAAAAGGAAAAATTTGTTCTAAAGTTCACTTAGGAGATTTAAGTGAGTGAGAGATTAGATCCCAGCCATAGATCTCTTGGCCAAGATCTAATCTCGTCCGTTGAATTTGAAAAGTCATGAGGGTAACCCTAATAGGGTAAATAAAAGTGCATGAGACTTCATTTTGGGCACATTCTTCAAGAGAGAATTCTTGGTGTGGCTCGATTTCCAAGGAGGAGCTTGGTGAGGAGTGTGTGAAGCACTTGAGCAAGAGAACATTGAAGAGCTTGAGCAAGAGAAGGGGAGAGAAGAGCTGCCCAGAGTGTGGGCTCGATTTTCAAGAGGGGGCACGATTTTCCAGGAGGAGAGGGACGCACCAGCTGAGAGAATCAGCATGCTTTCCATAAAATAAGTGCTGGAAATTGCTTGCAGTCATTACCACTGAGTTTTAAGGAAGATTCAGCAGAGTTTTGAAGGCCGTACAGTAGAGAATGAGGGTGCCGTACAGCAAGTGATTTTCTGCTGTTGGCACACATTTCGAGGCACTGTAGCAGCCTGCTTGAATATACTGATTTCTGTGCACACAAACCAAGAGAGAACTGCTGCTTGTGAGTTTCATACAGTGAGGTCAGACTTTGCAGATTTCCTGTAGCTGACTATGTAGTTTCAGGCACACATTTCGAGGTAGATTTTGTGCACAAAAATCAAGGTTCAGATCTGTTTATTTAATGCTGAAATTAATGACTGTTGTACTCTCTGAAATTCTCTCTCAAGCTCAATAAAATTTCTCTTGCATGCTGGTTTTCCCCAGGGGTTGGGGGGGTTTTTCCAGGGTCAAATTTGACCAAAATTCCTGTGTTAAACTATCATTACAGTCTGCTGTTTTTTTTTTTATTTCCGCTGATTAAAAGTACTTTACAGACAGTGATTTTGCCTACAGTCAAGTTTCATTTAATGCTCAATAAATGTGTATGACTTGTGTTTACTGTTGAGGTAAACTTCAGTGGTTTGCAAAGTGTTTGATAATAGTTCCTAGTGACTGTGCATGTACAGTGAGCAGAAATATTGTCATTTTTTAACAAAGATGGTGTCAAATGCACTAGTGCTGTGATATCTCTTACCCTCATTGAAACTTGGAATGTTTGCTTATAAGATGATATGATTTCATGGGAAGTTATTTTTATGCTTGTAAAATGACTCATAGCACTTAAAGTTGTTACTCATTACTTATTCTAACCCTGGTGTTATCATTATTTTGGCCTTAGAAATGTGTCATTCTGAAGGTGAAGTTGTACCCTAGTTAATTAAGGGTTTTCACCCATTTCACAACATTTTGCCTAGCCAGTTTTCATTCCACCAGCCAATTCATCCATCCCCTTCACTTTCCCCTTTGTAAGTGATCTATCATCAATGATTCTCTAAAATCTCATAACTATTCCCATGTATGAATGCCTCAATAAAGCCAAAAGAGTCTAGAACTCTAAGGTGGATTATACTAAATTAAAATCGAAATATATGGGAGATATTCCCCCTTGCAAAAGCCAGTTTCCCTACGTCCCAAGTTATCGAAGCCAAATCTAAAGTAAAGGGACTAAGAAAATGAAAAGGCTACGAAATGCAAATAAATAAATAAAAGTGAAGTAAAAAGGGATCGCAAAAAAAGAGGCACAAGGATGGGTGACCCGTGACAGCACTTCCTTCTAAGGCATACATGTGGAAGAAATAACTTAAATCCTAGCTCTTGAAAATTAGAGGTAGACCTATCACATGCAGTTACTAAGATTGTTAGTTTGCAAAGACCACCTTTTTCCCTAACTACACATTCACTTCCTTACCCTCACTTATCCTAGGAACCTATGTTATGCACCTTGGCTTAGGACTTTCACATCGGATGTTATTTTTATGCTTATATAATGACTCATAACACTTAAAGTTGTTACTCATTACTTAGTCTAACCTTGGTGTTATAATCACCCTGGCCTGTATAATCACTCATAACACTTAAAGTTGTTACTCATTAGTTTGTCTAACCCTGATGTTATAATCATCCTGGCCTTAGAAGCGGCTCATTCTGAAGGTTAAGTTGTACCCTAGTTAACTAAGTAAGTGTTTTCACCCCTTTCACAACATTTTTTTGTAATATCCTCTTCTGCCTAAGCAACAAGAACCAACACACTAACCTATTTAATTCCCATAGGTTTGAGCGGGTACTGAAAAAAGGGAATTAACTATTGGTTGATGCCACATGGGATAAAAGAAGACCTTGAGCAATGATATTAAGTCAATAGTAGATGAAAGAGGACCACCTAAGCGAGAATCAACTGACATGAATGAGATGCCAGCCATAAAACAAATTGCAAGCAGCATGCATCATTTAAGTTGCGGCATGCAAAAAGTGAGTTGCATGCAGTCAAAAGAGAAAAAATGAAGGCAAATCGACTTTCCTAGCACACTTATGTTATTAATCAGTGTTGGTATTTGGTTTTGAGATCTTTGAGAGCGAATTAGGGTTGAGGGCGCACTTCCTTAGCCAACAAGTGGATTCGGTAGCGAAATCAATCTACCATAGTCACTTCCGGGGATAGATCATCCAGATCTATCAAAGTACATAAGGGATTACACCATATTCATCAATCTTTGTAGGGATTCAGGCCTTCTACAGTTGCACAATCATTGAGGGCGCATTGTCTACTCATATATCAAAGGCGCAAGGCCTTGTCTCACCATCGAGGGTGGATTCTTATTCCAAGAGATATCTGGAGGCACAATATTCTAAGTATTTGGAGAAACAACATTCTCTCTATGCACTGGGTGAGTTATCATCAATCATATTACTGCTTCTTAGATTCGTTATTCACCTCTCGTAGCTATTATTCTTGATCATCCATCAAAGAGGGCGTGAATCTTGCATGGACGAATTGACACAAGGTCTTCCAATATCTTGACCTAGATACGGTGCATGGTCTGCATGTCTTCTCTATCTCACTGAGCAAGCTATCATAAGCCTTATTGCTACTTATCGGATTCAACATCTTCTTTCCAGACCTATATTGCTGATCTGAAGACCAAAGCAGGGCGTGAGCTTTTGTATGGGTGACTTCTTTTCTTGATTGTTTCCATGCACTTGCTCTAGACACTGTGCATGACTTGCACGTCTTCTATTTGATGTTCCACTACTCCAACACACTTCATTGATTCGTATCCACCTACCATAGCTATTATTCTTGATCATCCATCAGAAGAGGGCGTGAATCTTGCATGGGTGAATTGACACGAGGGTCTTCCAATATCTTGACCTAGATCCGAAGCATGGTCTGCATGTCTTCTCTATCTCACTAAGCAAGCTATCATAAGCCTTATTGTCGCCTATCAGATTCAACATCTTCTTTCCAAAGCTATATTATTGATCTGAAGAACAAAGGAGGGCGTGAGCTTTTGCAAGGGTGAGTTCTCTTCTTGACTACTTCCATGCACTTGCACCAGACATTGTGCGTGACTTGCATGTCTTCTATTTGATGTTCCACTACTCCAGTACACCTCATTGGTATGTTCATGCTTTATTTCTAAGTTTATTTACTTTGTAGATCTAAATATCTGGGGGTTTTGGGTCATGCAACACCATGCAATGTTATTCTTTTCCATGCAAGTACATTATCTATAAGCTTTGTGTATCAAATTGTTAAACCAACACCTAGAATCTCAACAAACCCTACATCATAGCAAAATATATCAGTTTGGGATATTACAGCGGTATCAGAGCATGTTCCTTGACAAATGTGGGGGCATACAATTATAGACAGTTAAATGCATCCAAAAGATTTGCAAAATATCACTTCAGAAGGCAGAGATTCAAGAATAAAGACAAGACCGAAAAAGAGGACTTAGATCTAGAGGATATAGATCTAGAAGATAGTTGTGGACAGGGAAGAATTAGAGACTCAATCAACGAAAGACAAAGGCAAGGGAACCATGGAGGATGATGACAAAATAGCCTTCCATAGCCTCATTAATGCTCTGAAGGATTTGACTACAGGTCAAAAGGAAATGTTGAATGCAATCAACAAGTTAGCAGATAAATCAGGGTCCAATCCAAACACCCCACAGATTCCTAATAGTGACAAAGCATCCACTAGCAGCAGTGGAAGCCATGCACATACCACCATGCAGAGCCTTTCGCACATATATAACAAGTCCTCCAAGCCTACCATGTTGCAGTTTTTGTACAGCCAAACCACAGGACTAATAATACAGGTAGAGCCGACTGAGCCGTTGGGGGCATATCTACAGGAGTACATAGCACTAGGAGATGGCTTCCACTCAACCATGTCCTTTACAGACTTTTGCCATTTGAAGAGCAAGAACAGGCTAAGAGGATACAATAGGGCCTTTAATCAGAACTTTGAATTACAGCGCATAGAGTGAAAGCTGACCATTCCCACTTTTGATGAGACACGTAGTTGCCCAGCGAGGATTTGGGTGAAGAAGTTGGACACCTACTTCCAACTTAACCCAATGATGGAAGCAGATGAATTAAAGTTGTCTACATTGCACTTGGACGGGGAAGCTCGTGAGTGGTGATACCACGGGCTAGTGACGTTGGGTCACAACACTATTACCTCATACACGGAATTCACGCAAAGGCTCATTGAGCACTTTGACAAGAGGGACCCCGATATTCATTTCAGAGAGCTAGACCAGCTCAAACAGACAAGTAGTCTCAAGGCCTTCATATTAGAGTTTCAAAGAGTTGTCGTCATGGTGAATGATATATCAGAGAGTCGGCTAGTCATGTTGTTCACTGAGGCTCTGGCAAAACCACTACGTGGATGGGTTAAAGCTTATAAGCCCACCACTCTACAAGCTGCTATCAACAGAACCAGGTTTTGCAAGACTCAATTCCGAAGAACAAGTTTATACCCAAGCCAACTTTCTCAAATGAAGACAAGGATAAAAAGCCTTTCTGGAGGGAGTGGCCCAAGAAGGATTGGATGGATGATGACACCAGGATAGAATTGAGGAGGAAGAAGTTGTGTTTTAGTTGTCAAGAACCATGGGTACCAAGTCACAGGTGTTCAGGGAAGGGGAAGGCTCATTACATTGAGGTGTATTCAGATAGTGGGGATGATGAGGGGGATCAGGAGCAAATACAGAAGGAGCAACTCCCTACAGCAGAGGAGGAACAGTCTCAAGATGATGTTAAGGGTAGTGTTATAGCTACTTTGTAAGGAGTTCCCATATTCCATACTCTCCGAGTGAGAGGTGTCATACAAGGTAACAAGGTTGGAGTATTGATTGATGGTGGGGCGACCCGCAATTTTATTGATGTCGCTTGGGTGACGAGATGGGGCATTCCCACCGAGGAGTTTGAGGGATTTACAATGGCAGTGGCAAGTAACCACAGTATGAATTGCACTCGATGGATCCCCAATTTGAAAGTAGCACTAGGGAACTATACTCTGACAGATTCCTTTTATTTGGTTGATGATCCGAATACGAATGTGGTTTTGGGAGTTAAGTGGCTTTACTCCATTCAAAAATACTCTACGAACTAGCAAACCATGGAGATGGAGTTTCAAGACCCTGACGAGAAGAGGGTTGTCTTGAGAGGTATGCATACTTACCCACCCCAGCTAGTGTCAACACAGAGGATGCAGGCAGTACTCTAACAGGAAGAGATAGAGTGGGCAGCAGAGTGCATGGTAACCTTCAGGAAGCCTTCGGATAGCACAACACAACATCCTCCAAACATACAGGCACTTTTGCAAAAGCATAAGAACATTGAGAAGGTATTCAAGGAACTTCGTCTAGGTAGACCTCTCGATCGTGGATTTGAGCATATCATTGAGTTGGAGGAGGGGACAAAGGTAGTCATCACTACCCCTTACCGGCATCCCAAGAAATTTAAGGGCAGAATAGAAAAAACCATTGAAGAATTACTCAAGTTGGGTTACACACGCCCAAGCTCTAGTCCATTTGCATCTTCTTTAGTATTGGTTAAAAAGAAGGATGGGACCCTACGCATGTGCATAGATTACAGGGCTTTGTATAAGAAAACTATTAAGAACAGGTACCCAATTCCAAGGATAGACGAGCTGATGGATGAATTACAAGGTGCAAAGTATTTTTCCAAAATCGACCTCCGATCAGGATACCATCAGATACGGGTAAGAGAACAGGACATTTCAAAGAGAATTTTCCATTGCATTTATGCTTACTATGAATTTCTGGTAATGCCTTTTGGACTCACAAACGCACTAGCCACTTTCCAATCATGCATGAATCATACATTTAATAAGCAGTTGCATAAGTTTCTTCTGGTATTCTTTGATGACATATTGATCTATAGCAAAACATGGGAAGTGTTATTCACTAAATTGCACTTAGTGGAGTCTAAATGAACCATCGAAGACTTGAACAATCTAATTGTTCATCATCAGTGTTCTGAGATCCATCACGCCAAATTTTGGCTCTTTTTTCAAAAAATTGCATGTCCAGACTCCATACCCCCATGGGGAATTGTAATAAGTTGGTCTAAGCATGGTATTATTGTAACAGGCTTGGCTTACCTTAGGTTTATCCATCAAGGGGATACTCGAGAGTGTTTTTTCCTTAGGAATTATGTGTTGTGCTTCAGTGACGTATAATTCTTGAGTTTTCACTCACACCTCCAAAGCTCGAGTATTTTCCTTAGTGATCAAACCTTGGGAGGTTATTAAAGCCTAAGTGTCTCTGTATTTTTACATGCTAGCCATCAATATTGAGTGGTATGGACATGCACTAGGTCCCCTAGGAGTTTGAGTCAATTCCGAGAAAAATAATTTTTTCTGTAAACTTAGGCCATTTTTTAATGGTTTAAATGGGAAAATTTAAATTGTAGTAAAAGTGTGGTGTGGAGGTGGAATTTGGCGCAAGGGTGCTCGTTTTCACACTTAGAGCATCCTCTTTACCTCGAAGCCAACTTTTCCTATGTTCCAAGTGATTATATCATCACTTAGCGAATTTATGCTTACTGGGGCGACAAAATGGCAGAGAAATACTAAGCACGCGACAAAATGCACCAAATATCAAAAAAAGAAAAATATTAAATAAGGAATTTGGCATGTGCAAAATGAGTTGACTTTTAGTCCAGCATAAAGGGCGACTTTAACTAAAGACAAAAAGACTCTTTTTGGAGAATCAAACGTGTGATTTGAGAGAGATCTCTTAGGTAGCGAATCATTCCACCTTAAGAGATGCGCCTCCTTCATATGCTCACGTGTGGGTTCATGTGGCAGATGAGGAAAGGATTGGTGGGGGTTGGAGTGATGGCGCATCTCTCTTATGAGATGTGGCGCCTCCACATTGAGATCATAAGCAACACATCCCTTAAATCACTCACCTCAACTCTAGCTCACACCCTCTGTATCTCTAGTTGGAATGTGCCCCCTCTCTTCTCTCATTTGGCTATAAAAGTGAGGTTTTTCCTCACTCTTCCTCATGGTCAGAGGACTGAAGGCTCCGCCCAAGCCATGAAGCTTTGTATTGTAACTTTGTTTTGATTAATAGAAAGACTTTGGAGGTCCATGGCGTGTTGCATTTGTGTGTGGATGAATATTGTCACTGGCTTATGAGGTAACTATATTGCTTTTTTTTGCTTCTTGTGGTAATCTAACTGGCCTTAAGATTGTTGTTAACATATAGGGTAAATGATTCTAGTTTGATTTCAATTACTATTCTCTGCTTGTAAAGATCTAGAAGTAGTAGACTGTACTAGGTTGTACTTATGCTCTCTCAATTTTTATTTGTTGAAATACCAAATTTGATCCCCTTTTGTGCAAGTATTGTTAGTGATCCAAGTTTCCTAGCTTGATTGGAGTGGATGATCTTGGTTGAATCTACCATTCTTCAAGCACTTCAAGAAAGACATAGTCCCTCTGCTTCCCACCGTTGGACTCCTTAGATCTGGGCATTCTGCTTAAGCACTTGAGCAACTCCTTCTTCTTTCTCTCCTTCACTCTTATAACTAAACTTCCTCTTTGGTTCCGTTTACTTTGAATATGCTTAAGTAAATTCCCTTTTAAAAAAGAACATTCAAAAGCTGATTTATTTAAGTACAATACTAGATCTTAATCTGAAAGCTTTATTTTTTGTAGATCTAGATTGACTAACTACTTAGGCTTATTGTTTATCATTTAAGTACTTAAATTTTTATGCTTTTTAACGCTTATTTGGGCACATTTTGCGCATTTCAAGTGGCTGGCTTCGTAGTTTTATCGCCGTAACAAGAGGAAGTGCAGACGAAAAATCGAAGATCTAAAGACATCCAAGGCTTTCCGGAGCAACATACTTATATCTTGCATCATTTTTGAAACTTGTAAGGCCTTTGGATCCAGATCTATAAGGACCAAAGGCATCCACCATCTTATTGTAAAATAATTAATAAGCGCAGGTGGGCTACTTTAGCGCCCACACCCCATCCCCCCTAGGGGAATCTCGCAGGTTCTTTTTTGTGGTTTGCAAATTTTTCTAACTTTTTCTTTATTTTATTTTATCTTCACATGCACACAATCCACCCCAATAGGGTTGTATAGTTAGTTTATTGTTTACTGCTACAATTTTTCTTTTACAGTTTTGTACATTATTAACAAATAAATCTAAGGTTGTGTATTCCCGAAGTAAACTAAAAGGGTTTATCCCCGTTAGGTGAAAAGAGATTCTCAGCTACATAATAAAACTTTATTTTTACTTAATAAAATTGACCAAGGCTTAAAGTTCTTGAGTATGCTCTTGACCTCTGCACCTTAGTCTGATCAGTTGGTTAATCAGAAAGGGACTTGAGTGACTAGTTTAATAGGGCAATCCAACGAAAACTTTATCATTAGAACTCAGGAGGTTGCGTGAAACGAACTACAGAGTCAGTGAGCTACTTTAAGCAAGTTATGCCTCGCCCAGTTGGACCCTTGGTTTAATTGTCACTACACTCAATTCGAAGGATTAAGTTGGAATTGGGCCAAACCAAGAACTAACCCACTCCTTAATCCACACATCATAATAAATCATTTAAAACTGACCAAAAAGACTTGCAACACTTTTCACGACACAGCAGCACTCCAACTTATGTGACTCCATTTGGCACTGGTCTAATCTGCAAACAATCAAACATTAAATGAATCAATGTGTTAGATGGATGTATCTTTATTCATGCTATTGTTGTAATTCATAATTCCATTTCTTTGGTTCAGTATTAATTCACCTTAAAACTCCAAGACTAATTTATTTCTCTAACTTAGCTTACAAGCCTTAGTTTGTTTTTTATAGGGAGCACCCCCCTTGGCTTCACTAGGAGTTGACCTAGATGAAGGAGTTGATTGTTGAGTGACAGTATCTCAACTCTTTGCTTTCCCCCGAGGACGCACCCAGTGGCATGAAGATTTATGCCACGCTAACGATTAACCCCCTTTCCCTCGAGGTGTGTATCTGGCAACAACAGGAATAACATATGCAGCATCTAGATGAGGTATTGGGAATTTTGGGTGAGCAGTCCCTTTATGCAAAAATGTCAAAAAGTGAATTCAAGATGCAAGAGATGTTAAATTTGGAGCATGTGATAGGAGCAAATGGAGTACAAGTTCATCTGGATAAGATTAAAGCCATATTGGAATGGCCCACACCCCGGAATGTAACAGAGTTGAAGAGTTTCTTGGGTCTCTATACTTATTACAGCCGATATGTTAAGGGATTCTCACAATTGAAAGCACCCCTTATAGATCTCACAAATATAGGGGCATTCAATTGGTTCGAGGAGGCACAAAAGACCTTCAAGAGAATGTAAAAGGTAACTCGTCCCCCAGGGTCGAGGGCACACCCCCTCGCTCCCTGCGCCTAGGGGACTTGGGGACTCCAGGTGAAACGTTTCCCAACGTCCCCAAAATCAGGAAACTCACAAGGGAGCGCGTCCCCCTGTTCTGCAGCGTGCTCCGGTGAAAGGGGGATCCCACACGCTCCCTCTCAAAACTAGGGGACTCCTAGACGCCCCCCGTGTTTTTCCCAATTTCAGTTTAAAAATACGAAATTTTAATTTGAATTGTTGTTTTAATCTCTATTTCAGACTTAGTCTTTAGTAATTTACTATTTTACTATTTTAGCATGCAATATCATTGATTCAGTTTTTCAATTAGAATGACCAAAATTAGAAATATGAATATCAAGATTCAAATGATAAATTTGAAAACGATCACAATGAATTGTGAAACATGTTTGTATTATTAATTTGTTAAATTATGATTTACATTGCACAATGATGAATTTAGTATTTAGTATTTATTATTTACTTTTAGTAGTTTACATGGGATGAATCATTGAATTGTTATTGTTGGGATTTAATAATTTATAATATTTATTTTTTTATTTTTTTATAATTTTTATTATGATCTGGACTACCCCCCTCCCCCACGAATTTCACTAAAATTTGGGGGTGGTCTTCACACGTCCCCAATGTGCGTTTCCCCACTCCTGCGTCCCGGAAACTTGGGGGAACATTGATTTGTAGTAGAATGTGATGCATCAGGTGAGGGTATAGGGGCAGTATTAATATAGAATCATCATCTGATCGCCTTTGAGAGCAGGAAGCTCAAAGACTATGAGCGCCACTATTCGATATATGATAAGGAAATGCTTGCAATTTTACATGCCTTGACCAAATTTAGGCAATACTTAGTGGGTGGCAGGTTCAAAATTAAAACAAATCATAACAGCTTAAGATATTTCTTGGAAGAGAAGGAGTTAAATGAGAGGCAACAAAAATGGGTTAGTAAGATACAAGCATATGATTTCGAGATTGAGTATGTGAAGGGTAAAAACAATGTGGTAGCTTATGCCCTTTCTAGGAGGCCGACCGTATTATCCCTTATGGAGATCTCTACAAATTGGAAGTCTCAACTCCTGGTGGAGTACTCTAAAAATAAGTTTGCTTGAGAATTATTGGATGGACAGGTACAGTGTAGTAGACGATGTCATCTACTACAAGGGAAGGATTTATTTGGTTCTTGAGTCAACACTTAAGAAGAGGATTATGCAGTCCTCACATGATTCACCATTAGCAGGACATCAGGGATTCTTAAACACTTACAGGTAAATTCAAGAGAGGTTTTCATGGAAGGCCCTAGAGGACGACGTAATCAGACATGTGAGAGAATGCAGCACTTGCCAACAGAACAAGGTAAAGCACACCCAACTTGCAGGACTACTTTATCCATTACCCATCCCGAAACAGAAATGGGAGAGTATCTCTATGGAGTTTATTACAGGTTTGCCAAAGGTACAGGGTAGAGATTGCTTACATGTCGTGGTAGACAGGTTAACCAAATTCGCTCATTTATTTGCTATCCCTTCAAAGTATACAAGGGCACATGTAGCAGGTTCATAGGTGCCTTTTGGCAAGAGCTTTTCAGGTTAGTTGGGACTGAATTGGCTACTAGCACGAGTCACCACCCTCAGACTGACGAGCAAACAAAAATAGTGAACAAATGGATTGAGTGATATTTGAGAAATTATGTGGCAGGACAGCAAAGGATTTGGATCAAATGGTTACATCTAAGGGAATATTGCTACAACACTACCTACCACATGTCTATTGGGATGACACCTTTCAAGGCAATTTATGGCTATGATGCTTTAACTTTTGTAGACTTTGTATTCGGAGACAGCAAAGCACCTAAAGCCAAGGACTAGATTCAAGATAGTCAAGACATTCTCAAGGTTCTTAAAGACAACTTACAAACAGCTCAAAATCAACAAAAGTTGTATGAAGATTGAAACAGGATTGAACGCAACTTCAAGGTAGGGGATTTGGTGTATATGAGACTACGGCCTTACCGACAGTCTTCCCTCTGGAAGAAAGGAGCAAAAAAATTGAAGCCTCGCTTTTATGGCCCATACAAGATTTCCATACAAGATTTCCAAGAGAGTGGGAGAGATGGCTTACAAGCATGAGTTACCAGAGGCGAGCAAAATTCATAATGTGTTCCATGTGTCTTGCTTGAAGAAGGTCATGGGCTAGCATATTACCACATCATTCGAGCTACCTCCGCTCGATGGGCAAGGACACCTAGTATTAATTCCAAAGAAGATCTTGCAGGTAAGGTAGAGAAAATTGAGGAACATGGTCATTCGGGAGTACCCCGTCAGATGGAAAAGTTTGCCCATAGAAGATGCCACACAGTAAGGGGAACAGGTACTACAGCATCCAAGCTTACAATTGCTTGAGGACAATCAATTTCGAGCGGGGAGGACTGTAATGTCCTCTTCTTCCTAAGAAATACGAACCAACCTGCTAACCTATTTAATTCCCATATGTTCGAGCGAGCACTAAAGAAAAGGGAATTAACTAATGATTGATGCCACATGGGATAAAAGAAGACCTTGAGCAGTGATATTAAGTCATTAGTAGACGAAAGAGGACCACCTGAGCGAGATTCAAGTGACATGCATGACATGCAAGCCATAAATCAAATTGCATGTGGCAAGCATCATTTAAGTTGTGGCATGCAAAAAGTGAGTTGCATGCAGTCAAAAGAGAATAAAAGAAGGCAAATCGACTTTCCTAGCATGCTTATGATATTATTCAGCGTTTAGATTTGGTTTCGGGAGCTCTGAGAGAAAATTATAGTTGAGGGCACACTTCCTTAGTCAACAAGCGAATTCGGTAGCGAAATCAATCTACCCTAGTCACTTCTAGGGATAGATCATCCATATCTATCACAGTACTTCAAGGATTACACCATATTCATCAATCTTTGCAGGGATCCAGGCCTTCTACAACTGCACAATCATTGAGGGTGCATTGTCTTCTCATATATCAAAGGCGCAAGACCTTCTCTCACCATTAAGGATACATTCTTAATCCAAGAGATCTTTGGAGGCGCAATATTTTAAGTATTTGGAGCAACAGCATTCTCTCTATGCATTGGGCAAGTTATCTTCAATCATATTACTGCTTCTCAAATCCAATATTCACCTGTTATAGCTATTATTCTTGATCTTCCATCAAAAGAGGACATGAATCTTACATGGGCGAATTGACACAAGAAGGTCTTCCAATATCTTGAACTAGATCCGGTGCATGGTCTACATGTCTTCTCTATCTCACTGAGCGAGCTATCATATACCTTATTGTTGCTTATCGGATTTAACATCTTCTTTCCGGAGCTATATTACTGATCTGAAGACCAAAGGAGGGCGTGAGCTTTTGCATGGGCAACTTCTCTTCTTGACTGCTTCCATGCACTTGCACTAGACGTTGTGCATGACTTGCATGTCTTCTATTTGATGTTCCACTACTCCAGTACACTTCATTGATCAGTTAATCATTAATCAGAAGAGGGCGTGAATCTTGCATGGGCGAATTGACACAAGAGGGTCTTCCAATATCTTGACCTAGATTCGGTGCATGGTCCGCATGTCTTCTCTATCTCACTGAGCAAGCTATCATAAGCCTTATTGTTGCTTATCAGATTCAACATCTTCTTTTCGAAGCTATATTATTATCTGAAGACCAAAGGAGGGCGTGAGCTTTTGAATGGGCAACTTCTCTTCTTGACTACTTCCATGCACTTGCACCAGACACTGTGCATGACTTGCATGTCTTCTATATGATGTTCCATTACTCCAGCACTCGTCATTGGTATGTTCATGCTTTATTTCTGAGCATATTTACTTTGTAGATTCGAATAACTAGGGTTTTTGGGTCATGTAACACCGTGCAATGTTATTCATTTTCATTCAAGTACATTATCTATAAGCTTTGGGTATCAAATTGTTAAACCAACACCTGGAATTTCAACAAACCCTAGATCGTAGCAGAATATATCAATTCGAGATATTACATTTGCCTAGCCACTTTTCATGCCACTAGCCAATTCACCCATCCCCTTCATTTTCCCCTCTGTAAGTGATCTATCATCAATGATTATGTAAGCTCTCATAACTATTCCCATTTATGAATGCTTCAATAAAGCTAAAAGAGTCGAGTACTCTAAGGTCGATTCTACTAAACTAAATTGGAAATATATGGTAGATATTCTCCCTTGCAAAAACCATGTTCCCTATGCCCCAAGTTATCAAAGTCAAATATAAAGTAAAGGGACTAAACCAATGAATAGGCTAAGAAATTCAAAGTAATTAATAAAAGTAAAGGGACTAAACCAATGAATAGGCTAAGAAATTCAAAGTAATTAATAAAAGTAAAGTAAAAAGGGATCGCAAAAAAGATGCGCAAGGATGGATGACCTATGACAACACTTCCTTCTAAGGCAAACATGTGGAAGAAATTTCTTAAACCATAGCTCTTGAAAGTTAAGGGTAGACTTGTCACACTTAGTTACTAATATTGTTAATTTGCAAAGAACCCTTTCTTTCCCTAAGTACACATTCACTTCATTACACTCACTTATCTTAGGATTATAGGCTATGCACCTTGGCTTAGGACTTTCACATGTAGTAAGGTTTAAAAAGGGTCACACCAATGTTAGACTAGATGAATAAAAGTTAGATAAGTCATTGAGTTGTTAGAAAGTTGTAATTGTAAGCAATTTCATGTATCGTCTTCATATTTGTGTACCTTTCCTAAGTTAAATGTGGATCCGGCTAACACCTTAGCACTAGAGCGTTCTACTATATTTACATGTTATACCACTTGTTGTGGCATCTTATGGTAATGGCCAGGTACTTTATGTGGAGCATTACCCTTGGCACACTTTATTTCAAGGTTACCTTAGTACTTAGGATGGGGCCACCCCCTTCCTGGATGATGACCCTTCTCCTTGGCACATGGGAGGACCTGAGACACATTTGGACCATTCCTTCTCACTCTTGAACCAATCGTCATCATTTTGAACCATTGGCACATAATCTAGACCCCTCTTGAGGACGTTGGAGCACATTCTAGGAGGATCGTACAACACAAGTGAGGGTTTGGAGGACTTTTCTTGCTTTTTGGAGGGAGTGTTCTAATGTGTGAAACTTTGACCCTAGTATGGATCATTGCTATCACTTGTGACATCATTTATGGTGAGCATGTTAGATTTTGGTAGCTCGGAGGTACATCTGCATTTATTGTGTCTTGGATGCAGGAGTCCGAGCAAATGTCTCGGTTTAGTGACTTTAGAAAGTGTATTTATAAAGTGACTTTATAAAGTCAAGTTGGAGTCTTTTGTTATTTTATGGGTAAAAGTGCCTATAATATTAGAGGGACTTAAGTGATTCAAGTCATCTGAATGAAGGAATAAGTCACGTTCGTTGATCTTGTGGGCTAAGAGTGAATCTCAGCCATTGAGATCTAGGGTTAGGGTAGTTACCCTAAATGAATCAACAAAAGCAACTTGAGGGAGACAAAGAGGCACACATTCCAAGATAGAAGAGTTGAAAGGAGAAGGAGAAGGAGAAGAAACAGAAAAGGGGGGCACAAATCCCAAGAGAAAGAGAGGGCATGCATCCCAAGGAATTGCAGCAATTAATTAGCAGGTCCGTACAGAAGTAGAGAGGGCTATACAGTACAGATTTGGAGAGGGCCGTACAGCAGGTTATGCACATAAATCGAGTCTGGGTTATGCACACATTTCGAGGTGTTGTGTTTGCTGGCTAAAAGGTACTGTAGCCGTGCACAGTTTTCAAGGAATGTTTTGCTTCCAGGAAGGCCGTACTGCTCTGGCCATGCACCAGAAATCTGGGCACATATTTCAAGGCATAAGTCTAGGTCTGTTTTGTGGTCTTTGGCAAATTTTCCAAGGTGGACTGTAGGCACAGTTTACAAGATAAGTATTGTGCATTTATTGCTGTAATAAATTTGTTGCAAACTTGGATTTTTCCATTGAGCTCATTAATAAAGAATTTCTCTTGGATTGGTTTTCCCTTCGGGGTTTTTCAAGGGGCATTGCCTGAAAATCTATTTGTCAAAAGTGTGATTGAATTCTGTCCACAATTCATACATTTCCGCTGCTATATTTCAGATTGCCTAGTATTTGTATTTCTGCTCATAAAACACTGTTGAATGGTAGTTAAGTTTACTGCATTACTATTGAAGTTTATTGGAGGTTGAAATCAGAGTTTTGCTAAGTGGTTGACAGAAGTCAAAGTGAAATTTTCAACAGAGCAATCCCCGTTTTGGGCCATTCATCAATCACTTCGTCGGACTTGGACCTAGACATCACCTTGGAGGCTATTGTTTGGGCTGGATGTATGGGTTTCTAGTGCAGTTCTCTAGTTTGTGAGCATTTTAGAGTATTTGGTTATCACTTGTACCATGTAGAGTGGAGTGCCCCCCACCTTGACATTGTTGGGCCTATTTTGTATCATTCTCAAGTATTTGAATATTGACTATGAGGAGCACGCCCTTGTCTTGGGCCTTTACTTAGGGTTTCTGAGTTGTTACTCTAACTTCGTTATTGTTTATGATTTTTTGACCATGTCGAGAGGATTTGTGATCCTCCCTATGATAGATCTAGGGTTTTAGCAGAAGATATTATTATTTTATTTGGAGGGTTGTTGAACCTGTAACCTATATAAGAGGCTCCGCTCTCATTTGTATCTTCTTGTTGTTGATTGGAGAATAAAACTATCTTTTGCATCAAAGGCTTTCTTTGGAGACATATCGTAAATGTGAGGCATATCTTGGTGAAGCTATTCTTGAGGTAACATGCATGTTCTTTCATTGTCAAATTTCTAGATCTAGTCCCTAAGAAGGGTAATATTACTCCATTGGAATTAAGTAGGGGCAATCTCTATTCGTGCTATATGTTTTAGTCTTGTAGCTTGCTTGTAATTGTCATCTTTAAGAGGGTTGCAAAGTGAAGTATCCATAGGCTCTCTGCTCTGCTCACGCAAAGGACTGGCAAATCCAATCTGCACACGCGAAGCTGCAGCTCTCTATCTGGCTTTCCTCTGCATAGGTCTTGTTACCAGCTAAGTTGTACTTAGTTGGACTTTCAAGTGAGCGGGCAAAGTTGAACATGTAACATGTTCATTTTCAGTGTTTTTGAAGTCCTTCAGGCCTTTATAAGGGCCCCTTTTTTAATTTTTCTCCACATGTCCATGCCCTGCGGGGTTTGTAATAAAATGTGCTAGCATGGTATTTTATGTAAAGAACTTGGCTTCCTAGGACTTGTCGATCAAGTCGGGTATTCCAAGGACTTTTTTACTTATTAATTATGTCTTGCATTTTTGCATCACATAATTTTTTAGTTTTTCTCCTGCTCCTCCAAAGCTAGAATGCTTGGTGAGGTGGATAGGCCTAAGGGGGTTATTAAAGTCCATGGGTCAATGTATATGAACATGCTAGACATTAGTTTTGAGTCATATGGACATGTGCTAGGTCCCCCTAGGTTTTTTTTTTAATTCCAAGAAAAAAATATTTTTCCGTAAGTTAGGCCTTTTTTTAATGTTTTAATTAAAAAAATCAAAAATCATGTAAAAGTGTGGTCTAGGGGTCCTTTTTGCCATGGGGGTGTGTTGCCAACTAAGTTGTACTTGGTTGGATTATCAAGCGAGCGGGCAGAGTGGAACATGAGACATGTTCATTTTTGGTGATTTGATATCCAGCTGGCCTTTTAAAGGCCCCCGTTTTTTAAATTTTCCACATGTCCATGGCCCTGCAATGTTTGTAACAAAACGTACTAGCATGGTGTTTTGTAAAAGACTTGGTTCCCTAGGACTTTTTGGCTAAGTCAAGTATTCCAAGGAGTTTTTTCACCTATCTATTATGTCTTGCATTAGTGCATAACATAATTAATGGGTTTTTCTCCTGCTCCTCCAAAGCTGGAATGCCTGGGGGGGCTGACGGGCCTTAGGGGATTGTTAAAGTCTATGGGTCAATGTATATGAACATGCTAGGCGTTAATTTTGAGTCATATGGACATGTGCTAAGTCCCCCTAGGTTGTTTTTAATTTTCGGCAAGTTTTATTTTTTCCGTAAATTGGGCCATTTTTTAATGGTTCAATTAAATTTTTTTTAATTGGCCTATAAGGGGCATCTGGAGGTATTTTTTGCCTTAGGGTTGCTCGTTTTCTAACTCAGAGCACCCCCTAAACCCCTAAACCCACTCTTTCTAATGTTTGGGTGATTATTTTTCCACAAAAATCCAAAAAAGTCAAAAAACCCCAAAAAGTCATAAAAAAATTAAAAAGTGAAAAAATGACTTAATAAAAATACTAAATTTTGGGAGTGATTTATGGACTGATTTTTTCAGCTATGTTTTAAGAGTTGTAAGAACTGATTTTGGAAAGATTCCGGGCAGCTATATTAGTGGGATTACTTCCCCATTTGAGGGGGGCATATTTCCCAAAATTGGGCCCCTTCAATCATGGAATTTGCAGCTATGTTTATGGGCTGTCACATGGCTGATTTTTAGCTGATTTGGGGCTGATTTTGGCAGCCCATTACATGGGAGTGGGCAGCCCCATTTTCTCCACGAGTTATGCCACTCATTCCACCCATTTCTCTCCATCTTTGGCTATTTAAGCATGGCTGCCCACTCCATTTTCTCTAGTTGGAGAGTGAGCAGAAATATGTTGTAAGCTCCTCCCATTTTAATCTCTGATGATGAATAGATATGGTCAGAGCTTTGCAATCTTTAGGTCTCATTTTGTTAATGTTCTGTGGATTTTGATTCCAATTAGGTCTAGTATTTTGTGGCCATAACCCTCAATCTGTGGGGGAACCTGTCAAGTTCTAAACTCTCAACATAACAGTTTGTTTAGCCGTTTGGCATATGTCTTAGTTCTATCAAAACTATGGGGTAATGTTGTTCTCAGTATACATTCTACCTCTCCTTCAGCAACCCACTAGCATCTTCTCTTCTTGTACATTCACCAAAAGTTGATAATACAATACTATTTTGTAACTTGTGATAGCTTCTCCCTATGTTTCATCTCTAGTTTGAAGATAGGGCCCTCCTTGCAATCACTTTGCTAGTTTCTTTTTTTTGGCAAGCGAAGGATCACTTGTTTTGCTCATTACAAAATCCACCTCTTATTGCATGGTGACAACCCTTTTGCCTTCAGATAGAGCATTTGATTCTCTAGCCTCATCCTTTTTCGGTTTTATGTATGGAGACAGTGAGACTCGACGCGAGAGCTCGTGTTTGAGTGTGCCCGCAACCTCCACTCCAGCATGCTATTGCCCTCCATTTTTAATCATACCTACAACCTCTGCCATGGTCATAACCTGTAAGTGGTAAGCACGCATGACCAGTGGTACCCGCAAGGGGCCGCAACCTCTTGGGCCCTCGATCTCTCAACCTGCACACAAGTTTTCCCGCGATCTCGTGTCCCCTCTTAATCAGGTAGAGAAACGAACCGATCAAGCCACATTCGAGTCGTCTTCTGGTCACCGTTGAGCTATCGTCCATTTTGCCACCATCTGTTGCCATTGAGCCATCGTCCAATCTAGCTACCATAATCTGGATCTGCCTTTAAGAGCCACCACCATTTGTCGTTTCAAGCCCGTGGAGTGGTGTCGTCGTTGAGCCACTAACCCACACTGTTGTTCAGTCCTGACCCAGAGCCCGCCAATTGGACGAAAGTGTAACGAAGTCAGATCTACACAAGAGTATAGACGGCAAGAAGCTGCTAATTCCCGTGGAATATTGAGGACTAAGTGGGTTGATGGACTCTACCCAGCGAGCAAATATGGAGCCGAATGAATTTTGCAATAGTGGCCACCTCAAGTACTTCAACAGTTGCAACAAAAATCAAGGATCAGTTTATAGCCCCACAGACATAGCTTTGGAGTCAGATTTCTCGTTTTAGACCTCCCAAATTAAAAATCTGCTAAAATGAACAGAATTCCTGGAAATCGAAAGCCACAAATGCCATTCTCACCTCCAACAGGCTCAACAAGAAATACTCACCCTCTTGAATCGAGTATCTAAAGCGGAACTGGAAAAACTCTCCCTCGGGAAACTACTAGATAATGGGAAAGCACTGGAAAATATCCAACCCCCAAACGATGCCTTACATGCTAAAATCCTCGAACTTAAAAACAAACATGAGGAGATCTGCCAACAGCAAGTTAGTTTCAAACAAGAGACAGAAACACACATTAGATCATGGGCGGAAGAAGTCAGGGGTGAGGATAAAACCCCTCCTGTTGCGGTCGAAGAAGTTGTCCAAGCCAAGGTACTTGAAGAGCGTAATAGACATGCTCGTGAATTGAATTTGAAGATCAAAGGGCTTCCCTTACCCTCTCCTTCTCAGGATCCCATACAGGTTAGTGGCATGTTTCTCCAAGATTATCTCGAGCTTACCGATATTCCTCTTGAGAGAGCTTGGTTTGGACATGATTCTACATTATTTATCCAATTCAAATCAACAGGTGACCGACTTCGATCTCTTCGTGCTAAGCATAGGTTATTCTCTCTCCCTACGAAGATTTTTCTAGATGTTGATCTTACTAGGTCACAAGTGGCAGAGCTAAAACACTCTAGGGAGCTCATTGTTGCAACTCGTCAAGCAGACAGATGGGCAGTCATTCGAGACATCTGAGCCATCATTCAAGATTCCCCACCTCCAGGGTACTCTCGGCCTGGTTTCTCTAAATGGCTAGCTAGATGGAGGAGACAGTATGGAAGTGGGATCTCGATGGGATGTTGGAACGATAATGGGTCTTTTTGGTCTTCCCTGGCATACTACAAAGATGCTCTTGGTTCTTCAAACCTCCTTTTTTATTACTGAGACTCATGAGAGTCCAATCAGGTCACTTCCGGATATTACAGGTTATCATTGGTTGTCTACTTGTCATCAGGAAACTCGGTCTTCTAGTGGGGTCTAAGGCTCTGGTGGTGTGGCATGTTTATTACAGGAGTCTCTTCAGGGTAGAGTTTCTTTGGTCACAACAGGATGAGTTTGCTAGGTTTATGTGGGTCTGACTCAATAGATTACCTCCTTTCCATTGATATCTTCATTGCAGTTTGTTATTTTCTCCAGCCACATCTCAGTTTGCTATCCATGGCAAACCCGACAATGACCCATATTTGGATCTATACGTTGGCATCATCCAACATTCAGCAGTGGGAGATGTCATCCTATTGGGTGACTTTAATGCATGCACCATAGCCCTCCAGGTCCCTTTCATGATCGTTCTAAGGACGTGTTCTGTGTTCAGGAGATCGATCCAGTTTCTATGGGACTTCATCGAACATCTAATGATATATTAGGGCCTTTGACAGGGTAAGGCAGGCACCTCCTACGGCATGGTGAATCCCACAAGCTATTGACCTTAATGGTCTCCCCTTCTTCCCAACTTCCCGCTCTTTCACTTTTCAGCCTCATGGTGGTGGTCAGAGTGTGGTGGATTATGTCCATTCGATTCAAAAATTTCTCCCCTTCATCCATCACTTCACCATAAACCCCATCCCTCTTGTTGATCATCTGTGTTGCATGTGTACCCGTACCCATACAGAGTATTGCTGGTTTGCCACTTATTGCCCGGATTCAACAGAGATCCAGTTCCAGATTCAGCTTCAGCAGCATGTATATGGTATTGCAGGTATAGCACTTTATGGTTTATTGCTCATGTTGTTGTTTAGACTTGTTTATTTATGATAGTACACGGACTTGACGTATGATGTTTGATGTGGTGATCTCGGTTTTTCATTATGATGTGTATGGCCCTTGGTTATGTCAGTCCACCCCATTTTAGTAGACTCATGTATATGCACGATGGTCCCTACCCCACTATCGGTATAGACTTGGTCATTTCGTCCTCCTTGGCAGCTAACCTTGGATCCACTTGTCACTTCCTTCCACCCATCCGACTCATTCATGATGGTCTTTCCCGACTTGGACCATGATTTGTGGCCTTGAGGATCCCCTTCCCCATTGACCTCTAAGTATGCCATGGTTCCTTGTCTCTTGTGCCTCGGGTCTTTAGTGTGTGAGATGCATTCTCAAACCTGGGATTTGCTCTCGTCGGTTGCCCCCGATGTTGCAATGCAGTATAGGATTGTGTAGACTCACCGAGTGTTCCACATTGGTCGTCGAAGCATGTACACTTGCCCCCATTACTTTGCAGTATGAGCACCTTGTTATATCTTTTGAGATATGTATGTAGCCCAAAAAGGGCCATGAAATGTAATGAAATGTAAATGAAGCCAAAAAGGCTATCTGAATGTAAAATCAAGCCAAAAAGGCTAAGTATGAAAGTCAAATGTGAAGTCCAAGAATGTGTTTTTGAACACACACGAACACAGGTCAACCATATATATCAGAGCATTGTAATGGTTATTTCCTCGCCTAGTCCTGCGGGGCAAGGAGGTGAGATGGAGTAAGGGACAACTATGCGAATTGTCCCCTAGAGTCTCAAGTTACGGTTTGTCGAACACCCAGTCATGGCGGCTCTAAAAAAGATCCTCACGGAGTCTTCTGAAGGCACGGATGTGAGTTGCAAGGTGCATGTTCGATGATCAGTGGTGGTTTCCCTGCACTATACCCATTTGTGAGGCACCGCCCTTCCCTGTGTATTATCATGGACGTGATCTTAGTCCTTGTCTTCATGTATCCTTCACCTTGTTTATCCACCTCACCCAAAGTTAGCTAAGTAGTCAAGTCTATAAGTTGTGCATAGCAGTCTTGAGTCTTTGTTGGAGGTGGTGGGCCCACCTCACCTTGGGCCTATTGTTATTGAGATATTTTTATTATGATCACCATGTTGGCATTATATTGTTTTAGTAATTTACTAACATAAATAAGGAAGCCTTGACGCTTCATGTTGCATACAGGTTTTCAGCCATTGCCATTTTGACCCGATTTGACTTGGTCAAACCAGGTTGACTAGGCCAAAAATGGCCCCGAAAAAAAAGTTGCGATCAAGATTTCAATTTTGGTCATTTATTATGTCTTGGAGTCCCATATGCGCCTCCAAGTGTCAAATTCAGAAAAAGTTGAAGCGTTGATGAGATTTTTAATTATTATTGGTCACTAGGGACCTGTTTTAATTAAAAAATCTTGGATTTTGGGAAAACAGTGCCCAATTGATGGATCGAGGTCGTTCAAGTGACCATGTCTCCTATATTTGGGGTCTGCGATCACATTGCAGCAGACGGTTTGTCAATCCGGGCAATATAAGTGGGTCAAAAGCGAAAAATACATCTTCAGAAATAAAACCAGCAATAAATTAAATATGGAAAATCAAATTTGGCTAAGGTAACTATTGAAAGGGTAAGTGCAATGGTTGGTAAAGGTAAGGGGGTCTCCTAAGGTCATTTTTGTAATGTTTGGACAATCAATTTATGATGTGGGGCCCTCATTTTTGCCCAGCTCAACACATGGGACGAATTTGCCCATAGAGGGGCGTTTTTCACTTAGCAAAACTTCATATTTTGTGGTTATTATGTATTGAGACTTTGGTCGAGTGGTATAGGGGGCTAAAACAGCCCATAGACACCCCCCAACCACCTATTTGTATGTTTTATGGGCCCCACACATGGCCCCATCCTCCACTTGGGCGTTAGAGGGCAATTCGCCCCCCCTCTCTAGAGTTATCCTCCACCATCGATTTGGCATTGAGAGAGTTCAACTCAGCCATTGGTTTTGGAGGGAATTAGGGTTGAATGTGAGCATTCTCTATAAGAGAAGAGACTCACTCATTTTGTATCTCTCTTGGGCATTTTTTGTGAACACTTGGACTGAATAGAGAAGATTCTTGGAGAGTTCTTGAGACATTGTGTGTTTGGATGAGCATTGTTATGACTGATATCTATTTGTTGATGTATTGTTGAGTTATCTAGTGTATTTTTCCATCATATATAGCTGAAACGAATTTAAGGTGAAGTAGACAGCTGGAGAGGGGCGCAATTTTTGGAGTGGTAGCTCCACACTTGTTCTTTTCCTCCAGGGCATCAACAAAGGGAGTTGTCTTTACTAAATGCTTTTCAATTCCTTTATTTTCAGTCATTTACTTGCTGATTTACCATCTATTTGCTTCAGATTTCTGATTTTCCTCTTTTGTGGCAGGTAGCAAGGACGCACTTGGTCATTTGGCTGGCTCAAACGCTTAGTGAAAAGGCTAGAAGCTCATCACTTGAATTTGGCAAGTAGTCTTCATGCAATAATCATCCATTCATCATTGTTTCAAGTACTTCTCTCATGCTTATTTCTCCATTACATTTATGTTGTGTTTGCTGAGCTGAAATTGCATAAAAAACCAAGGAAAAATTAAAATCTTAAAACTCACCGTTAAAACTTGTTTTTCTTTTCAAACCCGCTTCTGAAATAATGTTAAATGCTTAAATCCAAAATTTCAGTTTAATTCGACTCCATTTACCCTTAGAACTAGCACTGGTCCATTTGGCAATTTCGCCCTCCTTGGGCATTTTTCTCTTGTTGTCTAGATGGGTCATTTTGGGGTTGTGGGTAGTTTTGATTTGTGTTTAAATTTTCATTTTATCATTAGAAATCAACCTATCATCCGCTAGAAGTGTCTTAAGACGTTAATTTGTCGTTGCCCTAGGTCCACTAAGTCACTATTTTAACCCTCTTCCTTGGGCAGAATTGCTTCATCTCTTCACTTCTAGTTTACTTTGCATCCTTAGTTGATTTCCAGCCACTTAATCGCTGATCTACTTCATTTATTTCATCATAATTAAGAGCTGGTCACATCTCATACTACGCTCATTTTATCAATTATGTCCAGTCGTTGGCTGAAATCAAGCTTAGGGTCTCTTCGACACTCATCTCTTGTTTGTATCTTTTTATCTTTTGGGATTTGGGTGTTTGTTTTGTTCCTCAGCCATTACTGGTTGAGCAGGGTCTCCCCCCTAACTTGACTACTTGCCTTGTCTGAAGTGACAAACGCCTTGTCCAGTGTGACGACCGTTCTTCGAACGGTGGACTTGGTGTTTGCAGGTGTCACCTGCCTGGCTGCTTGCCCTCTACCATCCCGGATGGGATATCTTTAGGAGCAGCTAGAGTTAGTGTGATAACAAGCACCTTATGGACACTACATTTGATACATTTTGATTGATGAATGACTCCTATTAAATGATATATTGAGTGATATTAGTATACGTTGCTGACACGTGTTTGCACTAGGGAACAGTCATCTTGTATTCCATTAATTAACAATTACAATTGGTTATAATTGCATCCAAGTACATAATATTGACAGCTATCACTAAATATTCGGTCATGGGTTGAAGTGTGTTAGTTAACAATACAGTCCTATCCACACATGAAATGTTTATTTACTTTTACTGCGGTAAAGTGTTACCATTACACTTGGTTGCATGGTGAATAACACTGTCAACTACTACTTAATGCATTTTTGGTTTGGTTGAGGTTTATTGGCAATATAGTATTTTGATCCAATATTGATTATTTTAATACATGCGTGCCTCGCCTATACATCTCATTGAATGATCTAAGTAGGCTACTAATCTTTGGTGATGTTATTGGTAATTTTGCACTAAACTAGGCATTGTAGGATAAAGTGCAACACATTTGACTCCATCTAGGCACTGGTCTAACTAACACTTGCATAGAAAATATAGTTTTTGGTTGTCTCAGTGTTCTACATGATTCCATAAGGATACTTCTCCTTGGAGGTTTCGACTTCCGAAAAAGTTAGAACGGTGACCGAGGTGACATTGGGTCACTGATCTTACTTTTTCTTACTGGGAATTAGCCCTGCTAATTTGCCCGGTATCACTAAGCATACAAAATTAAAAGTTGTTATTTTGCATATACCTTTGCAGAACGGATCGGCAATAGTTTGACATGGTTTCTTGCTGGACTACCTTACAGCAAGGACCTGGATGGTTCACCCCAGCAAGAGATATACTTTGTTTATTAAATTTACTAAGACCCTAATGACCGAATGCAGCACAGAGATTTATTACATACAAGTTTCTTTGTATCTAAAGTTTTCAACTTTCAGCCTTATGCCCTTCAAATATTCCTCTATGGCATCCATGCCTACAGATTTGGATTTTTGCTATTGTCGACTCTGAGTGATCAACCATGAATGATTTGAGGGAGGACATCTTGATCGTGGTTTCCCTTTTTATTACTGTGCACTGATCTTTTTCCAATCTTATGAAATTACATTTTTTGTTTGAAATTACTTGGGGCATGTTCTAGGGATGACACATAATTACCTCAATAACAATCAACTCCCCCAAAATGCATTAACCTAATTTTCTCAACATAAACTCCTTTTTACATGCTATTAGTCATTGTAACCCAGTTACATGCGGTGAAGCCTCTGTTGTACTAGGCTCACATAGCTAGGCCTCATCCCAAAAGTAGTTAAAAGTCATTTTGCCTATTTTACTGCTATAGTGAAAGAGTATAATCAGCTTCTTTCTACTCCCTTTTCTGTATGTTATTCTTTTATGATAGTGAAAGAGTATAATCAGCTTCTTTCTACTCCCTTTTCTGTATGTTATTCTTTTATGAAAGTACTTAGCTTATAGATGCATCAAGCACCCATATTGTCCAGTTTACTGATGCACATTGATAAAATTTCAATACAATATGTTATGCAACATTGATGGTTCTCTATTTCAAGAAAATACTCAGTTAATATTTATTTCTCAATACAAAGGAGATCTTTCTCCAACAACAAATATAAGATAAGATAAAAAACCTAATCATATTTCATCAAAAAATGAAAAAAAGAAATTCCCACAATTATATTAAATTACTAATCAATTTCAAGCTGTTTCAAAGTCTGATGTCGGGATAAATTATGAAACTTACCAGAAATACCAACGGCACATCTGCAGGTATTGAATCTACTTGCTGAAGCAGAATATTCCATGTCCGAGATGCAGCAATCAGGCCAACGCCTCCCTGGCTCTCAAAATTCTCACCAACATTCCTTTCCACTGCCCAAACCTCAATTTTAGGCATATAAATAACACATGGGCCAATATTTCTCCAAATTCCTGTTCCAGAAAATCAGCCATCTAATCATTTTAATAAATCAAATGGCTGCCAAAGGGAAATGACTAACTCTTTGTTAAACAAACTAGGATCCGGAAACTTTTAGATAATTTATGTCATGATAGATAGATAAATAGATTTTATTAATGTCCACCGGTGCCAAAAAGTAGCCAATGTGACAAAAAGATACAACATATCCAGCCAGCTGTGATGTCACATGGGACAAATGGTCATGTGCCAAGCTTTATGTTAATCTATAATTGAAGTTAAAGAAACAAATGTCCGTCTGTAAGGTAATCTAGAAATTAAAGTTAAATAAAACAAAATCTAAAAACTTATTTCCTTTCATACTTCAAAGATATAGCGAAGCATAAACAAAGTCTATAACAACTACAAGCCATACATTTGTGGCTATGAATTACATCTCTAGTATAACGACAAATATTGCATCAATTAAACAAAATATAGAAACATATATGCTTCTAGTTATACCATCCAAAGATATACATATAAGATCCAGCGGATGATCTCCACAAAGACATAAAAATGTCCTAACAGACTTGTATTGATCATTACTTGAGCACAAAAATAGAAAAGTATAGCAGGCATTCAAGATATATTGGTTCTTGTAGTCCAATTTCTAGATTTTGCATGTAGGTTAACTTGGAGAATTTTAAGCTCTTAAATTCTCCAATAAATTTGAAGAGAAATTTCATTTGACTATCAAAAACTAGGGCAAGGGCTTGAGCCTTTCTATACTCTCCTACTCTTTCATTGCCAAATATTCTCTTACTTCCTTAATGACTCCTTGCCCTTTCCTCAAACAACTAGACACTAGTCAAGAGACTCAACTCTTTCTTTTAGCCACTCAATTTCTTTTCCTATAAAGTTCTTCTTTGTTTCAAAATCTGGAATTTAATTATGTCTCTCACATAAAAGATAACTAAATCAAACCCTTTTTCAGGGTTGCACTTCATTTTTGAAGTCTAGACTATTTTCATGGGTCAATCTTATATTATGGTAATCTTTTGCTTGCTGGTTACAAACTGAATTAATGTGAGATTAATGTTATTTTCATATTTTCTTAGCTCAAATTTTTAGATTGGGTTAAATTTTAGAGTTACTTTCCTTTCAATGTTTTCAACACTCTTAAACAGTTTGTCTAATACATTTTTCAGATGTTGGGTTATGTTACATGGTTCATTCACACAATCATTTGCACCTGATGTTTGGTTGCCTCCACATAAGTGGATGATCCTGAATCTGTGACATGGCTCACACTGGAGCACCCTTGGAGCCTCTCAATAGGCTCCTCAATGAGATCAACTGAAGGCTTCTTGGCCTTCTCCCTCTGCTTCTCTGAACGAGATGTCTCATAGGCTTCCATTTCTGAGTAACTGGAAGTCTCCCTGGAGTGATGGAAGATCACATCTCCTCTTTTCTTTTTTGCAGTTCCACTCTGCTAGGGATTGAAGAGCACAGTTGGCTCCCTCTTGATCTCTGAAACTTGACAGGGGATATTAACTAGAGCTTTAACAACATGTCCTGAGACCTTATAAAGGTCACCCTCACAGACACCAATCTCAATGGTTGAGCCCATATTTCCACCCTTAGGGCACACTAGTGCCTTTCCTTCTGAGAAAGCTACAGAGAACCCCTTGTCTTCTAAAATTGCCACTGAAATAATATTCTTCTTTAAACTGGGAACATACAAAAATTCCTCAACTTGAATCAATCTTTAAGGCAGTTGAACCAATTCCTTTTCTTGCATAGGTATTTCCATCTCCCAGTTCCACTTTCACTTTGAACTTCTTGGCCTTGTAACCTACAACAGTCTTTTTAAATCCAGTCATATGCTTGGTGGCCCCACTATCAATCCACCAGGAGTCTGATTAGTTGGAGATGGAACCTGAGAGTGTTGAAACCAAGATATATTCTCTTTTATCTTTTTCTTTTGTCTCAGCCTTAGATTTCTTTTGTTGAGGCTCTTCTTCTTCTATAGCAGCTGAAGCATGATACTTCCCCCTATGCCATTTCTTGTTAGGAAGATTCTTAAAGTCTTTGCATAATGACCAAGCTTGCTACAGTTATAACATCTTACTTTTGACTTATGAAAGTTCTTACCTTGAGGTCCCTTACCTTTGTTCTGGTGTTGAGGGAAGCTTCTAAGTGCATGATTCTTTTCAGCGCGAGGCCCAGATCTACTTTGGATTATGCCTTCTTCTTCTAGGCATTCATGCCACAACCTATCAAAGATTGGTTGTATTTCTCTTCCATTCACTACTGCAAGAAATGTCTCCCAGGATGAAGGGAGACCATCGACTGTTGTTTGCAACTTTGCACAAGGTCATCATCATCTACTTCAACTCCAATTGCCATGAGTTGATCTCTTGTCTGAGCAATCTTTGAAAAGAAAGAGGCAACTGACTCCTTCTCCTCCATCTTCAATGAACGAAGTTGATTCTTCAAAACTCTCTTCTGAGTAGGTGCCTTCTTCTTATAGAGATTTGCTAGGGCATCAAAGCATTCATTAGCTATCCTTAGAGGAGCTATCACAGGGCATCAAATTGTCTTAACCAAGTCAAAGATGACTCTCTTTGCTTTGGCTTGCTTATTCTTAAATGTTGCTCTTCCTTGAGTTATTGTGGGCTCTTCCACAACCCTAGTAACCTAATCATCCAAGTCATTCTCCTCTAGAATATTCAAAACCCTAGCCTTCCATGCATTAAATTTTGAGGCTCCTTCAAGCCCATCTTCTGCCTTCACTGAGTTAGAAGCCATTTCAAACACTCACAACCAACTTGCTAAGTACACTTGTAAACCTGTAGTCAAGTTGATTAAGGCACAAACCCTTACCTTAAGATCTATGTAGATTTTGTTAGCCTACAAAACAGAGTTAGCTACAAGACCTAAGCTTTGATACCATGTTAAATTTTGTTAGGGTTAGGGTTTGACGCAGAGAATTAAATTCAACAAACTAGTACTGAAACAGGATAGTACAACAGTAAACAACCAATATAATTTAAAACATAATTTTCATCTCTTTCAACTTTAACATTACCGAGTAGGTCTCTGTGTTAAAGTGATCTTCAGTAACATGTAATCACCATCAGTAGTATAACTAACAAAGTACTTACAATAACAATAACGTGAATAAAAGAGACAAGTTAGAATACTTACCTGGAGTGTGGGACCCTTCCTATTTTATACTCAGAAGAATTAACTTTCAGAAAAGGATGTGCCTCTCAAGGGCCAATCAATCACTAGGAACAAGCTGACCCTTACTAGAGGGTAAGTACAAACCTGAGAGAGAGAGATGATAGGTTGTAGACAACAGTAGTGATAGTCAATGACAGTCGGAAACACAGTGGCAATCTCAATCAAGACTCGGCATAAAGGATCAGACTCCAATAAATCTCAACACATAAGTTTAACCAAAAACAAGTTTTCAGCGCTGAGTATAGACTACAGACAAATCTTAGTGTATAGATCTGGCCTTAAATAAGTATCATCATAATGATCTGGGCAAAGGAAAGGCTCAGTAGTATAGATCTAATCAAGGCAAGACTCAGCATAAAGTTATAAACAAGGTCTGATCATATTAGATCTTATCTAAATAAGGTATTACCACCAATGACCTAACCACCAAAACTCACGACCTCCTCAGGCATGTACACAGCAGGGTAGAGCAAACCCTAAGGCCTCACGGCTTCCACAAATATGCCACCAACAGACTGGATCAGACCCTCAGGGCTCACAACCTCCACTAATAAGAAAAAGCAAGCAGATCTAGGGCTTGCAGTTGGGATTCAAGGTCACGACCACCCCAACAAACAGACATATAGCATATCGAACCTCAACAAGGGTTTCAACAGCAAATCAGACCCTTACAACAACAAATCAGACGTCTATCAAACAGATCGAACCCCTATCAAACCCTCAGTAGGTAGATCGGACACCAACCAGACCTCATCAAACAGATTGGGCTTCATTCATGGCTCAGACACAGGTGGCAGCATCAACATAAAACTTTGTCGTCAAGCTACAGCAATAGGAACCCCCTTTGATAGTCTGCAGCAGGTGGACAGTGAACAAGCAACAGTAGGAACCCCCTTTAAACCCTTGACATCAACTTCCAAAAATCAGAGTTGAGTTGCATGTTGAGATCTTGTCAAATGAGGAACATTAGATCTCAATATATATGACCCTAAAGACTTCTAGAAGGATCATAAATAATTCTTTAATCAAATTAGGGTTCCATTAAATTAGGAGGGTACCAACAATTAAGGGTTAAGACACCAAATATTAAAATATAATTAATGTGTCTTAGGTGGGTACTAACACATAAGTGTCAAAACAATAAAGTCATTTAAAATAACATAAAATATAATTAGGTTGACTTTAGGTGGGTACTAGGGTCAAGTCACCACAAATAAATTAATTAGGTGAGGGTACAAGGACCAACAAGATGGTGCAAGTCAAATCATAAAACAAGGATGGGTACATGACCCATAACCCCTAGGACCAAAGGGTGTACCACAAGGCGGTAATTAACCCTATTACCCATAAGACCAAAACATCAAGGTGGTAAGTATCAAGACAAACCAAGGTGGGTAGAAAACCCTTCCAACCACAAGACCAAGAGACAACAAGGTCTAAGGACCAAGGGTGAACAGCCAAGGTGGGGTTACAACCAATCATCTCTCTCTCAAATGTACAAGTGTTCCATACTAACTGAAAGTTCATTATCACTATATAAGGAAGGTCCACACTGGATGATGTGATCTTGTGGTCCTCCAGGCTGCTCCTTAGGTTAATTGCTAGTGGCTCAATCAAGGGGTGACCAATCCCTTGAGAAGACCATCTAGCTCAACCATCTCGAAGACCTAGGAGAGGAGGACATCACACATGATCATCTTGGTCCATTGAGCAAGTACCTGGTTAACTGACCAGGTATGTACCTACAGGAACTACTTGGTCCTCATATCAAGAATATGCCTGGTCCCAGACCAGGAGGTCTCTATCTCAACCTGCAAGACCTGCTTGGTCCTCATGACCAAGAAACTGTCTGGTCCCCGACCAAAATACCCTAGAGACAAATAGAGGCCCTAGCCACATGCTAGGGACTTTGCCATGGCATCAACCTACTTGGTCCCTGACTAAGAACCCTAGGAGACAGTTGGGGGCCCTAGGGTACCTTCTAGGGACTTACTCTTTACTCTGCCTGGTTAAATGACCAGGAACCCTAGTTAACTGACTAGGGTACCATCCTCTCTAAGAATCGGTCTTGCAACTGCACTAACTTTAACACTTCAGCATCCAAGAATCTTGCATTCAAAATATGGGATAGTGTCCTCAATAAACACATAAAAGATGCCATGAAGTACAACCTCCAAGATTCATGAGATAAGATTAATAACATAATATTCCTCCTAGACTCAGAAACCGGATTCGTTGATAACCCTTGCCGTGTCCCGAATCGGTCAAATCGGACACGATTCGATTGGAATTCGTGTCCGATTCGACCTTGCATCGAATCCTGAATCGGGACACGAACTTAACAACGAATCCGACACACAGTTGCATCGAATCCCGACTGTCGGACACGTTTTTGGGGGAAGAGGGCGTCCGGGTTCACTTAAAAATAGAAATTTGCCTTTCATTTTGTCATTTGCAAGGAAGCATTTGGTTGAGAGTGAGTTGTATGTGCAGGTGAAGGAGATTTGAAGGAGATTTGAAGGCTATCCATCGTTTCCAAGCGATTCCAAGTGCATTCCGGTGGATTTGTGGAGAGGATTGCAAGCTCAACCATCACAAAAGAAAAGGAATGTCTCAATCAGCTAGGGCAGGAGGTAGGGGGCAAAGGAGAGGGAGAAATGCACCATCTAGGGCCTCCCCTCCTATTCCACCAAGCACAAGCGGTTCTCCTCCTCCGTCAAGTGCTCCATCGGCTGCTAGTGGAGCTCATTCTATGGCTCCACTTAACCCTGTTTTAGCAAGACAACAAGCCCAAGAAAAAAAATACCCTTTGTGGAAGTATGTGACAAGGAAAGATGGACCCGGGGCAAAGCTTGGTGGGGGAGGCAATGTGTCTTGGAGATGCAATTTTTGCAAGCATGAGTTCATGAGCACATATTTCCGGGTTAAGGGCCATTTGTTGGCCCTTCCTTCTTGTGGGATTTCTTCATGCAAAGCGGTGACTGTTCACCAAAGGAGGGATATGGAAAGAGAGGATCATGTTGGCTTAGGGAAGGTGGCAGCAGCAAGCAAGAAAAAAGAGGATGATCCTCTTCCATTCTTGAGGAAGTCCTCTAGCACCAAGCCTCCATTTCCACCTAGCATTCATGGGCGTGGGCGTGGGCGTGGGGATACTTATCAAACAAGAAAGAGGCAATCTACAGGTGGTCCAATGGATAGGATTTTCCAAAAAGAGGCGCGAGAAGAGGTAGACCTTACTATTGCATTTTTCTTCTACCTCAACTTCATTTCATTCAATGTTGCACGGTCACCATTGTATTTTGAGACGGTTAAAACTATCTTGGAACGTGCTCCAAATGGTTATGTGCCTCCTGGTTCAGAGAAGCTTAGAACCACATTGTTGGTTAAAGCAAAGAAGGAGGTAGATAAAATTCTTGAGCCAATTAGATCAACATGGCCCTCATCCGGTGTGAGTATTGTTTCTGATGGATGGACGGATCCCGCACGCCATCCACTCATCAATTTCATGGTATCTTCCCAAAATGGACCGGTGTTCTTGAAAGCGGTTGATGCTCTTGGCGAATACAAGGATGCACAATTTATGGGTGATTTATTCATCAAAACCATTGAAGAAGTGGGTGTTGAGTCGTGTGTACAAATCATCACGGACAATGCACCTGTTTGCAAGGCTGCTGGCATGATTGTGGAAGCTAAATATCCACAGGTATGTTCATTTTGGACACCTTTCATTTCTAATTTGCTCATTATTTGAATTTGGTCATTGCAATGTTAGTGTTGTAGAGTCATTGATACATGCTTTTATTGCTCTTACAGGTTTTTTGGACACCTTGCATTGTCCATTCCTTGAATTTAGCACTGAAAGCCATTGCTTCGGATGTGGCATGGATTGACAACCTTATTGAGGATGCACGCCATATCCGTAACTTTGTACAAAACCACACAAATGCCCTCACCATCTACAAACAGTACACACAGCTTTCATTGCTAAAGGTTGCAGATACTCGGTTTGCTTCCTCATTCATCATGCTCAAGAGGTTGAGGGAGGTCAAAACCGCTCTTGGGTCCATGGTGATTTCAGAGTTTTGGGCTTTTTGGAGAAAGACGGATCAGGCTGCTTCACAAAAGGTGAAGGACTTGGTGTTAAATGATGGTTGGTGGGACACGGTGGATCTTACTATTAAGATCATGGAGCCAATCATTTCTTTGTTGCGGTATGCAGACACGGACCAGCCCATCCTAGCAGAGGTTTATGAGGGGTGGGATTCCATGATTGAGTCCATGAGGTCCATTGTCATGGAGAATGAGTGTCCCGAGTATGGGACATCGGCAGAGAACTTATGGACCATTATTCGGGATATTCTTATCTCCGGGTGGGATAAGAATTGCACACCTTTGCATTGCTTGGCCCACTCCTTGAACCCCAAGTTCTACACTCAGGAGTGGCTCACTGGTGGATCGGGGGCCTCACATGGATGCAGAGATTGCAAATGGGAGGAAGATAGCACTTAGACGGCTATTTCAGGATAGAGACATGCTTGAGGAGGTGGAGGATGGCTTTGTAGATTTTTCCACTGGCACTGGGAGATTTGGAGGCTATGATGTGCTTAGAGATAGGGAGGGTAAGACACCCTATCGTTGGTGGGCAACTCATGGGGCAACATCCCCTATTCTACAGAAGTTAGCCTTCAGGGTCATCTCTCAAGTTACATCATCCTCTTGTTGTGATAGGAATTGGAGCACATATGGGAACTTGTACAGTGTGAAGAAGAGCAGGCTTGAGCAGTCCAGGGCAGAGTCCATGGTGTATGTGCACTCCAACCTTCGTCTTATTTACAGGAAGAGGGAGGAGTGGGTGAAGGGAAAGACAAAGATGTGGGATGTCTTTCCTGATGATATGGGTTTGGACAGCAGTACTAAGTTGGCATTAGCCAACATGGATCTTAATGATCCAGTGCTAGAGCCGATCACTTTTGATGATAGTGATCGTACAGAGGGGTCATCCTCCACAGCAACAGATGCAGATCGTCAGATGGGCAAAGAGGAGGAGGAGGGGGAGGAGGATGAGGATCAGGGCAGTGGCAGTGGCAGTGGCAGTGATGAGTATGTTGATTCAGGCATGGAGGAGGACTACTGACATATGGGATTCTCCCATCTTGATCCACCCCTTTTTGTATTTACTATTAGTCTATTTGGCATTTGCCAGTGGCCCAGTGCCCAGTGGCATTCCGACATATATGTATACATTTTGATTTTGATGACTTAATGAGAAATATGGTTCCGACATGCATCTGTGTCTCATTGTGATTTGTGAATGACAAATGTGTTGTGAATCGTGATTTGTGAATGCAAATGTGTAATCATTAATGTGTTTTTATTCTAATTTCTATTGAATATTTGTAAATGTTCTAGTTTCTAAATATTTTTGGATCTATATGTCTATATTTTTAAATTTTAATATATTTTAAAAAAATATATATATGTATATAAAACGTATCCTACGTGTCCTGATTTCGGGGGTCACCGTGTCCGTGTCAGACTCTCGTATTTTCGTGTCCTACGTGTCCCGTGTCCCCATGTCAGGTGACTTTGCTCCTAGAAGAATGAACACTTCTCAACGAACTCCTCAAAATAGTAATGTGGTCAACAAGGTGCATGAATATGTATGCAAAGCACCGTTCAAGAAGTAACCACCTCCAAGTATGAATTCCAAGTCAAAAGTTAAATGCACCCTCCAATGTAGCTGAAACAATGAGAGATTCTTCAAGAAATAACCTTCTTTGACCATGAAATAGTGTGGAAAGAGAACCTAGGAGAGGTGCACCCTTGAAGAGCATGTAGGAGTAACTTTCAACAAATAATAAAACAAGCATCAAGACTTGTGTGCCATAGAAAATTGTGCTTTGGAACTTTTCAAACCCTTCTCAAGCAATAAAATATCGTCCACATGTGAAGTGTGCCCTAGGAGAATGTGCTTTGGTAACCACCTCAACCACTTTGACTAGGTAAGACAATGATAAACCATCCATGCACCCTAGGAAGTTGTGCCCTTCAACAACCTTAATCAATAGGTCTCATAAAATATCATTCCTTGAGAGGTGCACCCTTGATGCATGTGCATGGTGTCCACTTTGAAAATTCAATAAACAATAAAATAATTCATGTTCACAAGTGCACCCTAGAGAACAGTATAGTGGTAGTGAACCTCATCAACAAAGCTCCTCACACCTAAGCAAAGAACTTTCCAAGTGACACATGTCACTCCAATTAACTCACAAAAGATGGTATGAGTGGTTCCAAAGGTGCATCCAATCAATGATATAATATTCTCCATCCTACTATAAATCCATGTGGTGTCCAATCAAGTCAAAAATTAAGGGGTGGCCCCTCCATAAAGGGAAATTCAAATAATATAAAATACTGGTGATCTATTTCAACATGAATGCCAAAGTAAGGGTGTGCTCCATCAAGGTATTGTACCATTTTCTTCCTAGAAAAAGACCCACCTTGATACCGCATAACAACAAGATATAAGGTTCAACCTAAAGGGCACCACCATCAAAGCATTGTTGCATCATTAGCCTAAGGAAAAGGCTAGACCACCCAAAAAACAATGTAGTGCCTCATTTTTTCTAACTCCAACTTAGGAATTACACATCAAAAAGGGTACTAGCATCATTAGATACACACCCCCCTAGGTGATGTCTAGCAATATGACAATGTTACATTTATATCACCCAGGAATATTTCACCATAGCAAAATGTATCATCATGTTTCATCAACACCATAGCAATTGTACAAGTAATGTCATCTAGGCATGACGAGATATATATCAAGCACAACATCATTAGCAAGCATCGCCATCGACTACCATGCTATCATTTGATCCATCAACCACAAATATGCAACTATGAAGAGAGAAATTAGCCATGATGATATGTCAAAAAGGAGGAATGAATCTCCTTTGCTCTAAAGTGCTCAAGGAAACTAATGTAAGTACCATCCTCATGAAGCTAGCATTTTGCAAATCTCTTATATATCTGATGAGAACCCACACATGTAATCCTCATGCAAAATGAGGGTTAACAAACCCTGCACACTTAACTTGTGTACAAAGACATCGCACTCAAACATACCCTACACCATAGAGTTTGTTAGAGAAACCCAAGAAAAATGACTTATTTTCTTGTGCATAATAGCTTCTCCTCATCAAAGAATCAAAATAGGAGACAAACAATAAATTCTTGATATTTTATGGTGTTTGTTTCTATTAATTTATTTTGAGGAATGACTTTCTCACAAAGGCTTGTTTTTGAGAAAAAAACAATTTATCATGTAATCTAACTATTAAGGACCCTAAATAGTGTTTATAATAGCTAACCCCACTTCCATCTTTTACGAAAGCCCAAAGATGAGCTCATAAGGAGTTAAACTAGTTTGGACACAAAGCAAAGTATGAAGTGGTGTAGCTTTTGGGGTTTTAAATGTTTATGTATTTCTGATTCCAATATATCCTCTATTGACCTCTTTGTCCATTTTCCATCCATGCCTTCACTCTCAAAAATTGCTAGTGATATTTTCTTTAAAGTTTGAAAAAACATTTTCTATCCATCTCTTCTCTCAAAAGATGCTAGTCATCTCTTTAAACTTTGAAGATCTAACTTTTGATATCCTCAAGGAAATTTACCATTGAAAGAGTGGAATCCAATAGTTAAGAAGACAAAATGCGGCTGCATATTTGGGCATGAAGATGAAATAGCATAATGGGCACAACAATTCTCTATATCAATACTTGTGGCCCTACCTTAGAAATTATCAATGTTAAATTAATTTGAAAATAATCCTTCAATATCTTCATTAGAAAGGGGGAAAGGTGAATCTAGGAAATCCTTTATTGTCAAGTAGGAAGAAGTTTGCAATTCCATGAGAAATGGGGACCTAAGAATTGTTTGTTTTCACTAATTTAATAAAGTGCTTGGGCCAAATTGATTTGGAGGCCCAATTGTAGCATACTTTTGTGGTAAAGAAGTGGGAGTGTAAGTACAAAATTGACTAATAAAGGGAAGGGGGCACAAGGTCCAAGCGAGGTCGCCACTTCGTAGTACATGCCAAAGGTGTTGAATTTTGTAATGAGGAATGTCCTTTGCCCCGTGTTTTTGTGTTTGCCATAGGGGGGACACAACATTGTGTTTCCTAGACTTGTTATAATTTTAAAGTGACTTTTTTTAATAAAGTACTTCAGTATTATGTACTTTAAGTTGTCTCAAAAGTTATTTAACGTATTATTAATTATGAAGATGTAATTAATAAAGGAGCATTGAATATAAGCCATTAGATCAAAATCATCTTAACCATTGGATGAAAAGATAGTTAGGGTTTTTGAGTTAGGGTTTTGGGAAAACAAAAGTATAAATTCAACTCTAAGTGAAAGATAAAACACACAGTAACAGAGAAGAGAAGTCATTTCTGCATTTTATGAGAGCACAATTTCCAAGACAAAATCATTGGCACAGTTCCCAAGGTAATCAGCAAACAGTTTGTACAGTTTCTGCCATACATTCTGTACAGTTCCTTACTGGCACAGAAACTGAGGCAGTCCATACAGTCCATACACCTTTGTTGGCACAGAAACCGAGGTAATCCATATAGTCCTCTGCTAGCAAAGTTTTCAAGGCAGCTATTGACACAGTTTTCAAGGCAATCTGTACACAATCCATACAGCAGTCTGAAATTTTGCTGAGATAAGCTGGTTTTAATTGCATTTATGGTTTTGCTGAGAGAAAGTTGAATTTCTGAGTTGTGAGAAATTCCAGTTTTGTTCTCATTTAATAAAAGACATCTCTCTGGGTTTTCCTCTTGTGAGGTTTTGCCCTGGACTTGGCCCTAAACACATGTGTTCACATTCTATGGTATTTGAGTGCTTGTTTCATTGAGTATTTTAAATAACTCAGAGCAACATTAAATCATTTATGAAGCAAAGTGTTTTAAGAAATGTCTGAATGAGGTTTTAGTACATTTTCTTTAAATTTTTACATGGTATCAGAGCTTGGCTCTATTAGTTTGTGGATATTGTGATTTCTTGAAAGCAGTCAAGACAGTTGGGCAAAACAAGTGTGCTGATTCAGAACAGAAAGAGTTCAAGTTAGGGTCAATTAAAGTCTATCAGTTAAAGTTATGGCCTCAGCAGTATTAAGGTATGAAGACAGACTAGATGGGTCTGATAATTTCAACCCTTGGAAAGAACGCATAACTTGGTTGTTCAAAGAGTTGCAGCTATGGGATATTGTTGGTGCTTCAGACACCATCACAGTTCCCTCAGATGTTGCTCAGAAGAGTGCCTTTGAGAAGAAAGATATCAAGGCACACAGAATCTGTTTGGACTCCATAAAAGATCATGTGATACACCACATCACAGGTAAGTCACATGCTTTTGAAATTTGGAATGCTTTATGTACTCTTTACCAAAGCAAAAACCATAATAGAAAGATGGTTCTCAGAGAAAATCTGAGGAACACCAAGATGACAGATGCCTATACAGTAACCATTTATCTCACAAAAGTTACCCAAGTTAGAGATGAGCTGGGTGTTGCTGGTGATAAAGTGGAAGATGAAGAGCTAGTCAGATATGCTCTTAATGGTTTCACTGCAAAATGGCACACATTTGTGCAAGGAGTAGTTGCTAGAGAGAAACTTCCAGATTGGACAAGGTTATGGGATGACTTTGTTCAAGAAAAGTCATGGGAGGGGGCATTCCAGAATAACACTCAGAGCAGTGAAGACAATGTTGCCCTTGTAATCAAAGGCAATGGCAAAGGGAAGAAACAGGAGAAAGACCTCAGCAAGGTTCAATGCTTTAACTGCAACAAGTATGGCCATTATGCTAGTCAATGTCCTAAGAGGAAGGGGAATGAAGAAAAAGAGGGAGAACCATCAACATAAATGGGAGACTTTGCTTCCCAATTTGAAAAGGAATTTTCTTTGGTTTCAGTACAAACTAGTGTAGGCAATTCAGTAGATTTCCATGACATGTGGATAGTTGATAGTGGATCAACAAGCCATATGACCAGGAAATATTGAGTTTTCCAGAGGATAGAAGAAATAACCCCAGGACGTTTTGTTGAAATGGACATTGGAAGTCCTCAGGCATAAATAAGAGGAGTTGGAACTGTGAGATTCCAACTAGATTTTGGAAAGACTCTTGAAGTAGACAGGATACTATTTGTTCCAGGTATGAAAGTCAGCAGACATCCTATATCATCATTGGAGGATGATGGGTATGGACTTTTTTTCAAGAAGGGACATGTGTTTCTCTACCAGGTAGAGAACTCAATTGGTACCACAATTCTACTTGGGAATAGAAGAGACAAACTTTATTTTCTGCATGGAAAAGTGATACTTCCAGGTTCAAAGGTATGGCTATCCGAGTCAAAATCTGAAAATGAGGCAACTGCACAGACGATACCTTCAGATGAGGAGAGCAGCACTGACAGAAGACTCAGCCAGCATAGAGAGAATGAGCAGGATCCAAAGATTCAAGTTGTCTTCCGACATCAGCTTACAGAGTTAGTGGAAGTTCTTGATAGTGGTCAAGATGAGAGTATTGGGACCTCCCTCATTAAGAGGGAGTGTTGAAATTTGTAATGAGGAATTTCCTTAGCCCCATGTTTTTGTGTTTGACATGGGGGGGACACAACATTGTGTTTCCTAGACTTGTTATAAATTATTATTTTAAAGTGACTTTTTTTAATAAAGTACTTCAGTATTATTTACTTTAAGTTGTCTCAAAAGTTATTTAATGTATTATTAATTATGAGATGTAATCAATAAAAGAGCATTGAATATAAGCCATTAGATCAAAATCATCTTAACCATTGGATGAAAAGATAGTTAGGGTTTTGGGAAAGCAAAAGTATAAATACAAGTTTAAGTGAAAAAGAAAACACACAGTAAGAGAGAAGAAAAGTCATTTCAGCATTTTATGAGAGCACAGTTTCCAAGACAAAATCGTTGGCACAGTTCCCAAGGTAATCAGCAAACAGTCCGTACAGTTTACGCCATACAGTCCGTACAGTTCCATGCTGGCACAGAAACCAAGGCAGTCCGTACACCTCCAGTGGCATAGAAATCGAGGCAGACTGCTAGCACAGAAACCAAGGCAGTCCATACAGTCCTCTGCTGGCACAATTTTCAAGGCAGTCCATACAGTCCTCTGCTGGCACAATTTTCAAGGCAGACCGTACACAATCCGTACAGCAGTCTGAAATTTTGCTGAAATAAGTTGGTTTTAATTGCATTTATGATTTTGCTGAGAGAAAGATGAATTTCTGAGTTGTGAGAAATTCCAGTTTTGTTCTCATTTAATAAAAGACATCTCTCTGGGTTTTCCTCTTGTGAGGTTTTGCCCTGGGCTTGGCCCTAAACACATGTGTTTGAGTGCTTGTTTCATTGAGTATTTCTTGTTCAAGTTATTTCTGGTTTTAAATTACTCGGAGCAGCATTAAATCATTTATGAAGCAAAGTGTTTGAAAAAATCTCTGAATGAGGTTTTAGTACATTTTCTTTAAATTTTTACAAACGGGAACTAGCATAGCTAGTACAATGGACAGCAAGCAAGGGGGTGAAGATACCAAGGTGTAAGCTAGCAGGAAGAGGGTATCACCAACAAGGGAGAGGAGACCAGAGGCAAATAGAATGGTGGCCACCAAAGAACAAGGCAACCGACATGGAGAAAAGGGCCATTGAGCCAGCTAGATATGGAGGTTGTCAATGAAAAAGAGGAAGGTTGACGATAAACAAGTATCATCGTCGACCCTACTGGGGTCGACAAGCACCCAAGAAAGGGTTTGCAAGCGTTGACAAACCAGGGACCACTAAGGAAAAAATAGAAAATTGCCGAAGAAACATATCCAAAAAAATTCCAAAATAACTTACAAAACCCCATGTTCAAAATGAAAAAATGGCAAATCTAGAGCATGTGAAACCCGATTTGGTTGAAACAAGGAGCATTCCTAGCTAATTCGATCACATTGAACTCAATTGTGTAATCAGTTTTGCTCCAAAAGACACCAAAGTGTGCAGTTCTAAAAAGTGCCCATGTAATTGATCTCACTAATCTAGTCCATTAAGTAATCAAACTTAAACTGCGTTGATACTATGTTTGAAGTTGCATGGTCACAAGATCATAGTAGAACAACAAACTCACAAATGACACAAGATATTCATGGTAAAACCTTCAAAAGAGAAACATCCATAGAGCAAGAGGGAAAGCTCAATAATTTCTCAATCAACTAAGTACAAGGAGGACCCAAGTCCTCTTTGGTAGCACAAATCAGGCATACTATCTACTTTTTTATTTGCAATTCACTAAGCAACAACTCAACTAGTTATGCCTAAAATAGACAGATGTTCCAAGTTAAACTTACATGAATTTGGGATCCATCAATGCATGGATAGATGAATATAAGTTAATTAAAAGTATGTCAACCTTATCTTGATAACTCCAATGCTTTATTTTGATAATTACAAAGGTATTTATTGTGCATAATTTATAAATTAGATGTACACAAATAATTAATTAATGTGCACACATAATTATGCACTGACAATGAATCCATGGTTCAAAAAGTAAGAATTGAAGTTGCTGAGCTTGATATTTTGTATTTGCAAGAAGTTAAAATTATTGGTTTTATGCTTAAATCAACCCTTTGAGTAATATGGCCAGATCATGTAGTTATTTTCACTAACCATGATGAAGGCAGTTGTGAAGTTGCAACCCTAAACTCACCAAGGTGGACAGAGGCCCTGATTCAATTCAATTATTGTTTCAAAGTCGGAAGGAAGAGTTCGATATAAAGGCTACGTGTATCTTTGACTTTTCCAACAATGAAACACAAGAGATGTTTGAGTTCGAGCTTCATCTTGCATTGCCGTTATAGTTTCATAGTAAAGTGTTCTAACTAGATTATTGCTTGCAAGTTCATGGAGGTTTGTTACAGGGATGCATTTTGTTCCTCTTAAACATCAAAAGAGGTTCTCATGGTGTTCAAATATTCTGTCCATGGGAAACTACTTTTTACCTTTTTTTCCTAAAAATGCTTCAAGAAGCATACCCTGAGGCACTACACAATAAAGAGCAACTTCGTTCAACTATGGTGTCATGTCTGAGAGATGTCTACTCCACTGAAATTGTCTTGGGCCTGCACCAATGCTCATCCCTTCAAAACTCATACCATATGAATGGGGTAGATAAAGACTATAGCAAGAATGGAACCTAGTGGGTAGCTTATCACTTTGTCAACCTTACCAATGAACCAACAAACCTCATTGACATTTTTTCCTTTTTCCTGAGCTCCGACACCATTGTAAGGATCAATCTCCCTATTTCTAAAATACATTTTCAAAAACATTTGGAAAAGTGGGTTGGCATACAAATGCACTCAATCAATCACTCTACACAAATGACAATGATCAACCATTATAATATTTTATTAGACCCCTCAAGGGAGGATATAGAACATGTTGATCAACAAACTTTCCAAGAAATACAATTCCCCCGTGATCAATACCACTTGATGTTCATCATCACTGCCACTATCAAGAGTTGAGCTTAATTCACTAATTTGTGGCAACACCACCTTTGTATATCTACTCTCACCCAATAATGAAAATATATAAGCATCCTAAAAGGTAGTATACATACCTCAATAAAGTAAATTAAAAGAACATTTTGCCTTATGTCCTTTAACAAAAGAAACAAGGATAAAACCTCAGTGAAGAAGTACAAGGAACATAGTTAACCACCACTTTAAGGCCAAGAACCAAGGTTTATGATGGTGGATGGCAGATGCATACAATGCAATTGAGACAATGCACATAAATCAAAAAAGAGACTTCATAATTATACGAGAATAGTTCAGATTAAATAGGAAAGGATGGAGATGTGTTTCTCATACTCAAGGTGGGTCCAAAGATGGGTGTCCCAAACTCAAGTGTGAGACGACACTCATTAAGCCATGGGGGATACACCCTACATCTCCTAGCCCATGAGGAGGACCATCTTTCCATCCCTTGATGGGAAATGAAAGACACCTTATGTAGTAAACCAAATAAGAGGTCGACCTAAGATGTATTACACAGTGTTATAAAAACCGGACTGGTTCCAGCAAAACCGGTCGGTTCGACAAGTTCAGAGGCGTCACCGGTTCAAATCGGTGTCTCAAACCGGAAATGGCCGGTTCCGTATGGAACCAGCCGGTTCTGACCGGTTCCGACCGGTTTTACCAGTTCCGGTCAGTTTTCTGGTTTCGATTCCGGTTTTGACTGGTTCAGTACATAACCATACAGCAACAATCAAGAGGCCATTTTTTAATTTTTTTTTAATGAACAAGTTGGTTGAGTGGGGAAGGTTCTAGATAACCCTAAATCCCTAAGAAAGCTATAAAAGCAACCCCAACCGCTCTATTTCTCTCACACTATTCACTTGAGTATTTTGAGTTAAGAATCATTCTTGACATTCTTGGGAAGTGTAACAGCCTTGAAAGGGTATGCTAAGTACCTACAGCAATCCTGGTTATATCATCATAAATAAAATACACCTAATAGTAGTTATCTACAGCAGTAAAGAGACTTTGAGCAGCCCTGGCCCCTAACAACAACTCTAAGCTAACTGTGTAGTTAAAAGAAACTTTTGTGGGCATATTCCAAGGTGACAGTCTGTTACAACAACCTTGAAAAAACCCTTTCAACAACAACAGTTTCCTCAACATGTTAGACATATGATTCAAGTGAAATATGCTTAGTATGGCACCTAGCAAAATACATACATGAGCCCTTTTTGCAAATTTGTTTATAATGGTTTTGTTTCACATGTTTGAACATATATCTATATCTTTCTATCTATATATATATAGACATATATAATTTTTCAAAATTTGAACATTTTATGTATTTTTGGTGGACCGGTTTTGTGATCCGGTTTTTTTCCCGGTTTTAGTCTGGTTCCGGTTCTCGAGGTCGGCCGGTTCGACCACCGGTTCGGTTTTTATAACATTGGTATTACATAAGGCAATGTAACTATTGCAATGTATCATCAACAATAAAATCAAGGGTAAGTGACTAAATACATTTATAGCTATGTTGCACGAGTTTCCGGAACGCGGGAACGTTGGGAACGTGGGTACGGGTGTCTGATACGACTAGAAGTTTCCCTCAAATTTATAGGAAATGGCGGGTTGGGAGCGGCAATAATATATATTAAAAAAATTAAAAATAATATAACTAAAAAACAAAATTAAACTTATAGCAAACTATTTAAAGATTGTATTATCTAAATGTTCTATTTAGGAGTACTACATTGAGGAAGCCACGCCTCACAATACCATTTTCAGTCTTCAATAAAATTAAAATGCCATAAAATAATTGTATTTTAACTTTTAAATTTTAATCCACATGAAAAAATTCAAATTGCAAAATTTTGTAATTGTTTTTACTTTTAAATTTTAATCCACATGAAAATATTCAAATTATAAAATTTCAAAAAATAAACTTCACAAGACTCGACATTTGTCATTAACCAATAAAGAATAAACAAATAAATTATAAATTTATAAGAAAAAGGGCCATTGCTAATTTAAAAATTAAAACTTAAAAAATTAAAAAGAAAAGAACACAAATATAAATTTATAACATAAATAATTATATAATAATTTTATACAATTATAAATTATAATGCCTAATATCAAAAGAACTTTAAAAAATTTAAAAATTATATATCATTAAAATTAAATTCATTTTTTGTTTTTTAAATCATTCTACCCGACTGTCACTATGAAAAATAAAAATAAAAAGTAATTTATAGATATATTATTTATACCATTGTCTTACAAAAAATTATAAATTTAAAATTTTATTACTTTAAGTTTAATTTAAAATTAAACTATAGTATACACTATACAATAATATATTATAAAATTTAATTTTTAATTTTTAAACTATATCATTTTTAATTTTTAAACTATATACTATATTAAACTAAGAAACTTGTAAACTGTAACTAAACTATAAGTATAAAGTTGTAATTTTATAAACTAAACGAATCCTATATTAAACTTGTAAACCGTAACTAAAAGTAAAACTAAACTATAAACTAAAACCACACTAAAGTGTAACTGTAATACCTGGTAACCCGTCCATCAAGCTTTGAGGCTGACACTGTCGGCCACCTCTGGAGAATGCCTGCTAGTCTTCGTTCGAACGTGGATTTTGTTTTGAGGGTGCCCACTGCCCAGCAATTCGAGGGAGCATGCCAACGCCCAAGCTCAACAACCCAACGGCAATTGGACAGAACAATGCTCAACCTCTCGGCTCTCACTCTCTCTCACACCTCGTCTCGGCTCAGTCAATGCTCTCTCAAACCTCAGCTTTGGTCGCTCAACTCTCTCACACACAGATCTAGCACAGCTCAGGGCGCTCGGCCCTATCACTCTCAAACAGAAACAGAGCAACGCTCTCACTCTCGGACACAACATTGAACAGTCTACAGATCAAGGGCATGAAATTAACAACGACGGGGGCTCTATTTATAAAAAAATTATGTGCTTTAGCATCCAAATGAAGCTTTAGCACTTGGCGGGAGTGATTTCTGCAAATTCACGCCCCAAATATTGGGTCCCACGGGTTTCAAAACGATTGGGAGTTCCTGCTAGACGAGGAGCGTGTCTGAGTTCTTGGGCAAACGGGGAGCGTGTGCAAGCTCCCAAAATTCGGAACTCTGAATTTCAAGTTCCCAAGCTCCCGAATTTTCCAATCAGAAGCTCCCAAAAAGTTTTGAAGCTCCTGGAACTGTTCCCATTGATTCTGGAACATTTCGTACCCGTTCCTAAGCTCCCTGGAACGCGGGAACTTCTGGAACAAGCATCCTAAAGTCCGGGAGCAGTTCCCGTGCAACAGAGATTTATAGGTATCCAAGGTAAAGCAATAACGTGTTGGTTATATTCTGGATATCAATAATTAATGGTTGTATTCAACTGTTATCAACCACTCTCTTCAATGTGAATTTGTCGTGACCCAGCCACTTCTTTCTCTATCTTTTCTCTAAAAAGTGTCTTATTGTTCCTAGTTTAAAAGAACTACAAAATTAGTTCTCTTTCAAAATTATCTCCAACATAGTGTGGCCAAGCCTCTGCAAGATATATGTTTAATCTTGTATCTGGCTTGGAATTTCAATTTTGGTGTGGTATTGGAAAACAATTCTCAAATTGTACCTTTGATCCATGCTTAAAAATAGAAAAGCCCATCTAATGGAAGTAGATTCCCCAATAGACAAATGCATCAATCCCCAATAACTGCATCACATATGGAAACTTTTTTGCATGCAACCATTCCTTTTCACATGTACAAATATCTTCTTCTCCTTATCTGCATATGTATGTCGCCATCATAATCAAATTAATTTTCACTTGGGAGTCTTACAATTATATAGTATCTCCTCCAAAAGAAATCTTGCAATAGTTGTGAACCCTAAGGCCATCTGCAAAGTACCACCTAGCTGAGATAAGGTGAATCAACAACTTTTAGATGTCACAAAGCATGCAAGGATAAATAAGACATTAAGAAACTATATTTAGACGAAGAAGATTGAGGACACTTAGCAAAGTAGATGTTATTTGTTGAATGTAAGATCGCCAAAGACCTTGACTCATGACTAAAAACTTCAAATTTTGGAATTGTTTCCATAGAAAAGGTATGGATAAATTTTTTGTTGGATAATAGTAATTGTGACAATGCAAATTCTTTAGCACTATCAGAGGTGAGTCTTGTAAATAAGCACTCTAGGAAAGATGCCCTATCCACAACAATGATGGTTTGCACACCTTGTGTTACCCCTCGTTTAGCAAGGAGTAAATGTTGATCAGTTGTCCCTAGATGACATCTATGGTTGCATTATAGATCATTGGTCAAAGATTCATCCAAAAGCACCAAATGGTCCATGGTCCTTAATATGCGTAGCAACAAACAGGGCATCACCCCTTAGTCTTGTGACATCTCTAACCCTCATCCTTACTTAGCATGTATTTTGGCATGATGGTATGTTAGCAAAAGATATTACATTTACACTTTCATGGTGAGTCACACACTTAAACTATTCCTTGTCTTTAGTCTAACCTTGGTGTTTCTCTTTTTACTTAATAAGTGTGTTATTACAATATTGATATGTACCTTGGTGAACTAAGTCAATGTGATTTCATCCATTTCATAACATATTACCTAGCCATTTTCATTCCACTAAGCCAATTCACCCATCCCCTTCACTTTCCCCTTTGTGTAAGATCTATTATTAATAACATATGGTCTTACTACTATTCCAATCTATGAATGCCTTAATCAAAGTCAAAAGAGTCTTGTACTATCAAAAAATAAAGATACTCATAAATTAAATGCAAAGGAAAATATCATGGTAGATACTCCCCATCACAAAAGCTAGGTTCCCATGTCCTAGGTTGTCTAAGACACATCTAAAGCAAAAAGGGACTAAGGCAATAAAAGGGCTAAGCAAAATGTGCACATATGGAAGAAAAATCTTAAAAAATCCTAACTCTTGAAAGTTAAGGATAGACTAAACACTCCTATGTTGCTATGATAGTTATTTCACAAAGCACCAATGTTACAAATATCGTGTCGATGAATATATCGCCGAGGGTCCAAAAAGAAATTATTGGATTTATCGACAATATATCGACAGACTTAAAAAAATACAAAACTATTCTTTTTTTTCAATTTTCTAAACATCTAAAGCAACAAGAACATCAAATAAACACATTGCCACATGAATATAGAAAGAAAACCAATATATAATATGTATAAGACTTCTAGTGATAGATCGCACACCAAAAATGAATCATGTCCTGGATCTTGAGTCCCCGACTCATGAATCACAAAAAAAATACAATCAATGTATCTCATATACAATGAAATCAAGTAAATAAACTATTGAACACATTGCCACATGAATATAGAAAGAAAACCTATATATAATATGTATAAGACTTCTAGTGATAGATCGCACACCAAAAATGAATCATGTCCTGGATCCTGAGTCCCCGACTCATGAATCACAAAAAAAATACAATCAATGTATCTCATCTACATTGAAATCAAGTAAATAAACTATTGATTCCAATTGCTCTAGTAATGGCTCTGCCTCTAGAGCTAGAAGGCCCTAGCGGTCGTGGGGGTTGTAGTGGACTCTATGTATATTTTAAATAGTTATGTATGTATATGTATATTTTAAATAGCTATGCATGTATATGTATATTTTAAATTAATAAATGAGCAAGGACATTTAAAAAAATGAATGTGAAACATAAATCATAAATAATACATGTCGGCGAATCATTGCCTATATTGGGATCATATTCATCAATAGCACCCTATGCCACCCTCCTCTAGGCTCTAGTTCTAGTCCTTGCATCTACCTCAAATCTCAAAGTTGATCCTCCAAGAACATTAGTCAACAACTCAACACCTTACAATTTTGATGAAACTTCCTAATCCAATCGTTTAAATAAGGTAGAGAAAACTTCCCATGCTTAATAAGTGATTTTGCTTGAGAGAAGAGTACATTTTTATTAAGGTCATGACAAAGGAGTTCAACAATCAACACAACCAACATCAAGGTACATAGAGGGATCGATGTGTAGTTGATTAAATGCCAATCCCATACCCTCATACATGATAAAATCCAGTGGAAACTTTGCAATCCTAAAATCCTGAAAAACTATTAAGTCTACTAAATTATGAATGGGATCTAAAATTCTACTTTTTGCATATGAAGTCCGATGAGGTTGGAACCACACTCAAACATCCTAAAACAATTAATGGTATTGTTAAAAATTTAAGTAGAAGGATAGAAAATGAAAGATAAGGAGAATGTCACTATTACTTTAAGAATTTAATATTACTATTTAATATGGCCAAATACTAATGAACAAGGCCACAATTTTTATGGGCACGGCAATTTATTTTCCAAAACGTAGCAACTGATGCAAAAAAAGGAGAAAAAACGCAATATATTCAAAGAAAACGCCAAAAAATCATGATAAAATCGAGAAAAAATCGCCAAAAAATGAAAAAAAATATCGGTTGATATATTGCTAACGACAAGGGGTTAGCATCGCGATGTTGCCGATATATCAGCGATGTTTGTAACACTGCAAAGAACCCCTTTCTTACCCATGTACGTAATTCACTCCATAAACCCTCACTTGATTTAGGCAAATTAACCTCTGCATGTTAATTTAGAATCTTAGACGTAAAAGGGTTCTAAGGATTACACAATGTTAGATTGGATAAGTAAACATTATTATTAATGAGTTACTTAGAGAAATTGTGTTTGTAATGTACATCTTGTGCATTATTATCATGTTAAACTAACATTGCCTAAGTTTTAAGGTTGGTTTATTATTATTTCATTAAAGAGGATTATTTACACATGTACTTTGATGTTTGGACATTAATAATGGCTATTATGCATGATTTGATGAGGTGCTACACTTGCAGGACATTTCATGTTGTTTTCCCTAGCAAGAAAAAGGGGCCACCCCTTTCCTCATGATGAAGACCCTTGCTACTTGGCACGTGTAGATTGTTTCTAGAGCATTCCTCCTTAGACATTGAGCCTTAGACCATTTCTTCACCATTTATACCACTTAGAGCTGGATCGTTGGACTTTCATGAGCATTAGTGCCACAAATGTGAGCATTTTGATAAGATCGTGGCATTTGTTGAGCCCATTTGGACCTTCTCCTAGTCATTTGAACCGTAGCACACCTTCTTTCTGTTGATTTTTGGGCAACATCGAGAGCCATTCTCAAGAGACTGGCATCAGCCTGGGGTTGAGGACCTAGACGAGGACTAGGATGTTGATGTACTTGACCAACATAAATAAACCTTTCTTATGAAGATTCTAGAAGACAAGTTTGACCATTGAAAGTGTGAAGAAGACCAATGTATAGTACTTATGAGAAGTTACAAAGTTGAGTCTAGGAGACTCAAGTCAGCTTATCTCTTAACACATGTGGATCACTTGATAACTTGAGGGTTCCTTGAGAAGGAAGGAAGGACACCATATCTCGTCTATGACACATATGGACCATATACATCACAAAAAGACATGAATACTTGATAAAAGGTCATGTAAATCTTGTGCCCATAAAGAAAGGGTCATAAAGACCTTGCACCCACCTAGAAGAGGTCATGAACACCTAAACACCCAAGTCAAGTAAAGAAAGAAAATGAACCTTGAATTGGCATGTGTGAGCCATAAAGACCAAGAGAAGGGTCTATAATGACTTGGTTAAAATATTTTGGTCATGGAACCACATTAAAGGTCCAAGAAACCCATTGAAGATCCAAGAGACCACTAGTAAAGGAAGAAAGGACCAAGAGCCCACTAGTAAAGGACCAAAGGTCCAAGATAAAAGTCAAAAGGGTTAAAAGTGAATAATAAAATAATGTAACCCTAACAAAGAGTATTTTTATTATTTGTTTATTCCTAAGATTATGGAATTGGTTCTCAAGGGTGAAATATAAATAGAGAAGCACTCTCACTTGAACATAGAATATTCAAGACATCTTATGTCTGATTTTTAAAAAGCAAATTCGTGGGGCTACAAGTTGGCATTTTTTTCCTCTTATCCCAAGTGTGAACTAGTTCATCATGTGAAGACAACCGCAAAGGTTTCCTTGTTTGATTGAGAGGTCTGATCAATTGGTTAAGGTAGCCAAGTTTGTTGAAGTCTCTTCCCAACCACCCAAATTCTGCTCCTGTCATTCAGCAACCCTGTTTAGGGTCTTTCTCTCAACAACCGGAGGTTTGTGACTCTGTACAATGAGTTGAAAGTAGGTCAACCTCTGCCCAAGGCCTGTCCCATGTAGTCGTGCCCTGATTAGGGCTTGTTCTATGCAGCTGAGCCCCAACTAGGGCCTATTCCATTCAGCTCATCCCCGTTAAGGCTTGGTGAAGGCAGACGACAACCTTATAAAGGTTAATACCCAACCATCAAACCTGTTGGACATTCAATCAATCAACAACAACCTTCCTTCAGTCAACAACAGCTTGTTTTATTAAATTATGTTGTTTAACTTTAAAGTTTAAAGTTTAAATTGTAAAATGTAAATACCTGGATTCTTAATTTCTTAGCCAAATTCACAATCTAATTTGTTGAATTAACTGCCTTGACTCTTCGCATTTGCAATTGCAGCAAACTGGTGGAAGTCATTTGGTAATCATACAAAACAATTGCAAAAGTTTACAGTTCGGGTCCTTAGTCAAACCTGCAGCGCTTCTGGGTGCGAGCGCAATTGGTCTTTGTTTGAGTGGATTCACAAGAAGAAGAGAAACCGTTTAGAGCAGAAACGGTTAAATGATCTAGTCTTCGTGCAGTACAACCTGCGACTCAGACGCAACCAATTGATGAACAAAAGACTTGATACGGATCCCATTCTGTTAGATGATATAGATCCTACCTCAGATTGGGTAGTGGAGACCGTAGATCCAGAGTTTCTTGATGATCTGGATGTTGAGTTGGAGGACCTGCTGCAGCCTCCTATAGATTCAAATCCTCTATTGCCGATGCCATCAGTTCATACAGTTGTGGATCCCGATATTCCAGGCACAACTGGCACTAGTGGACCAGGACCTCTTACTTATAGGCGACGACATTCAACCAGTACTACTGTCGCAGTAGTAGATGACCGTGCACCTGAGCTTGAGGAGCCTGAGCTCGAGCCAAATGTTGATGCCTTTGCTAGTCCTTCAACTTCTGGTTCTTTTGGTTCTAGTTCTACTGCTACTCCTAACCGTAGCAGTGGTGATGAGTTTGATCATTTCGATTGATCAACGACAATGTATGACAGACACAGTTGACAAGTTTTGTAGTTGACTATATAACATGTTATTTTTTGGACTCTACTGGCCATTTAGCCTATAGGCCTCATGGATTATGTATTTTGTTCCAATTCCAGTCTCCTAGATATGTATTGCACTGTACACTTTGTCCCATTTTCATATATTGACTCTTATATGGTATATACATGAGCAGACATTGCATATTTTGTTTCTAATGCTATGGAATCATGAATTAGAATCTTGAAAATGTTGTTTTTCTTAAAAAAAAAAATATTTTATGTATTTTTTAGCAACTGATTCATTAAATTCAAATCGACCGATTCATTACCGATTCCGATTCCAATTCCGAGTTGACCCTCAACCGATTCATTACCGATTCCGATTCCAATTCCGAGTTGACCCTCGACTGATTCATTACCGATTCCGATTCCGATTCCGATTCCGATTCCGAGTTGACCCTCGACCGATTCCGAGTCCGATTTCGATTTTTCAAACTTTGGTTGCATGTATAGGGCGATGGAGTTGATTGTTCCATCTCCTATCAATGATCTCCCAAATAGGCCAATACTTGGCTACTCTATCTTTGTATGTTGCCCTTATATGCTTCTTTGCTTGATCCATAGCTTCATAAATGTATCCCATGGCCAATTTTTCCCCATCCACCAACCGCAACACCTTAACAAGTGGCTCAGTAATTGCCACAACCTCTGCTGCTTTTTTCCAAAATGATGAGCTTTTAATTCTCCTCTTAGTGTCTCTTCCATCTTGTGTGTGAGCCCAACTACATGAATTCCATTCATCACTTGAAAACATCTTCTCCAAGTTCTGTGCTTGGGAAAGGAGAGATTGCAACGTGAGGAAGTTAGTTGCAAATCTAGTAACTGCGGACCTAACAAGCTCCTTGCCCCGTGTGTGTCTCCTCATCAAGCTCAATACCCAACCGTGGTTGTAGATGTACTTGGTGATGCTTTTGGCCCAATCCACAGTGCACTTGATCCAATCCTGTTTGCATACATCTCAAGCATGAGGTCTATGCAATGTGCTGCACATGGGGTCCAAAATATGGTTTTATGTTTTTCCTCTAACATCCTACCAGCAAGAACATAGTTAGAGGCATTATCAGTGTGACTTGCACAACATTATTAGCCCCCACCTCCTCAACAATCTAATCCAAAAGATGAAATAACATATTTGCATCTTTCACCTAATCAGATGCATCACATGATGTCAAAAACATGATTCCCCGTGGGCAAGATACAAGAAAGTTTATAAGGTGTCGCCCCCTCCTATCTTTCCATCCATCCGACATGATAGTGCATCCTAAGTTTACCCATGAAGCTTTGAAATCCTCCAGGTATTCTTCTAAGGAAATGATCTCTTTTTGCAAAAGAGATCCCCTCAAGTCATGCATACTAGGGCCTTTGAAGCCCTTACCAGCAGCTACAATGGCATCCCACATAGGTTGGTAATAAGAAGAGCGGGAAGCATTGATTGGGATATCAGCATCATACCGCCATCTTGCAATGTACTCATGGGCAACATCTATGTACTGCTTCTTCCAGTGCTCATCTAAGGTGGGTTGAATTTCTGTTGGATGTTGCATCTGAGAAGCATTCACATGGCAGAAGTGTTGGGAGGTGAGAAATAACTTTCAATGCTACCCCTCTTTTTGGCTTTGCCCTTATCTTCTGTAGTCTTGGAGGGCGGAACAAACTGGAAAGGATCCCTAAGAGTTGTAGAAGAGATAGATGAAGAGCCTTCATTTGAACCAGGGGCATAGGTCCCACCCATCATTTCAGCAAGCCTCCTCTTCTTCCCTACTTCTGCCTCTATCTCTCTTTGCTTAGCCTTTCCCTCTTCAAACTTCTTGAATTGTTCTTGCATCTCAGCTCTAATTTGCCCAATAACATCCAGTGGGGCTTCACATGCCTTAACTTGGCCTTTGATGGCAGCCAAGTGTTGTTTAAGCCTGTAAAGTCCCCCACCCTTAATCAACTTCTTGCAATACTTGCAATAAATGTCCCCCTGAACAACATCTGCATGGATCCATGCAGGAAGGATCTTTTGCTTTTGGGGCCATGATTCAATACTGCAAAATTTCAAACATAACAAGAAATTAAAATTAAAACTATTATGTGTAAATCATAAATGAGTTTTTAATTTCTGTTTAAATTTTTTAAATTAAAACTATTATTTCTGGTTATCAAAAAATCAATAAATCTCTTTATCAAAAACATCACATTGATTTGTAAATGCAGGAATTATAGCCCAAATGCCTCACCAACAGGGATCTCTGGGGAAACTATTTTGTTCTCTGTCAATGCTGAGTTCTACTCTCTATGCATAAATAACATGTATGAAAAGTAACCTCTGTCTGATGGGGATACTTGGTTTATTTGCCGTAATGTCAAGATGGATGCCCAACCAAATAAACTCTGCTGGTTAAGGTACAAACCAGCATACCAATTCTGTCGAGCACAAATAAATTATAAAACAGCATACTCTGTTTTAATTTTAAAATCAATGTGCAGTCACAGCACTCAACAGTTATCAATGTATAATTCCGTTAATAGTGTAACTGTGTAACTATAAATCAGAATTTTTTAAATGTTTTATTTCTGTTAAAAATTATTAAAAAAAAAGTGTAAACTCTAAACTTACACTTACCTTGGATTCTGGAAATATTCTGTTGCAATTGGAAATTGGACAGTGCAACTGCACACACACTCCACCAGCAGCCAGCCCACCCACTCCACGGCCAAGTTGCCAACTCCACGAGCCCACCCCTGCGGCTCCACTCCACTCCACAAAGTTACAAATCGGCCAGCTCCAGCTCCACGAGAGAACACCTGCGGCTGCACTCCACTTCGGCACTGTTACAAACAAAGAAATGACAATGGGCTGGGTTGGGGACTCGGGGAGGGTAGTGTAGGACCCATAGGTTAAGTTAAAACTAAAAATAAAAATATTTTTTATGCCCAGGCCCACACGTAAAAAATCGGCCGAGTTATGTCGTGAATTGGCCGATTTGATACCAAATCGGCCGGTTCGGTACCGAACCGGTCCTCCAAGCCGATTTGGTCACCGCTTCGAACTGGTTAGGCATCAAATCGGCGAATCGGCCGATTCCGATTCCGATTCAGCCGATTTTTAAAACACAGTCCTCTACTGCAGCCTTAGCCACACTGTTGGCGAAGAGACCTGTGGCGTCTCTGAAAGAGGTGATCTGTCGATGTATCTCCAATTGGGTTGCCGCACTTGGGACCATGCGCTCAAGGCAAGTATACAATCCATCCGCTATCTCCCCACTCGGATCAGCATCAATGTCATCTCTATATTGATACTTCGGGTTCAGGAAATACCCAGCTGCATGATTCCACACATAAGAATATCTGAACATAATTGTAGCTACAATGATTTGTCAAGCATTGATGGCACAACACAAATGTCGGTGCTGCCAGTGACTTCAAAATTCAAATATGGCAAAGTCAATGATTGCATAGTACACCAGCCAAAATCCATCTTAACCCCAGATTTATCAAGCATCGAGAGGGATCAAATACCTTGAGGTGCAAATGTTTTTTATCATTTAAGAAATTAAGATGGATCTTGAAGTCAGACTCAACTCGGTAGATCTCAAAGAAACTCGTGAAGATATGGATATGTAAAAATAAAATTTTGATTATTGTTAAGATTATTCTATTTGCATTGTAACAATAATTCAATGTCAATCTCACAAATAACGCATCTCCACTTCCGTAGAACTGTTTCTATTTGTGTAAATCTCGTGTCTCTTTGTATTTATCTTTAAAGCAGTTATTGTATTGTGTAAATCTCATATCTCTTTCTTTCATATATAGAGAGACATATATTTGTATTTGTATCTATATTTGCCCAACATATAATATTATTACTATTATTTGCTATATGCATAATATTATTACTATTATAGCATTAATTGCTATATGAATTATAATTTGTTTTCAAACCGATGTAAGGTGATGTCAGTGTTACACATGTTACAACATCTCCATTGTACTGGACTGTAGAAACACCTATCAGTGCAAAGAGGTAATAATCACATTCACGCTCCCCTCAATGAATCATTTTGGGAGTGCACTCCAAGGAGAGCTCTCTGAGTAAATCGCTCAGGATCAAGAATCTGGAGTGGTAGCACCCCCATCCTGAATGATTCCAAGTATCCCTGGGCAAGTGTGAAAATCGTAACACTAAAAAAGAGAAAATGAGAAAGCAATAATAGCAACGACAAAACCAATGTTACTAAACTCAGATAAGTCAAATTGGACTCACAAGTCTAAATTGGCCAAAAACGAGCAGAGTCAAACCAGGCCTCAGAGTGACTCAATCAATAAGCCAAATCAGGGTTTGACCCACAGGTCAAACTCAAGTTTGTTCAAGTTTATTTGTTGCAGAAGAGTCTAGTGAGTCAACTCTTCTACAGCAAATAAACTTGATGCTAATAATAGGCATGCCTTCATTTACAAAGGGCCTCACTATGAGTAAGATATCCCCCCATTTTAATGTACAGTTATCACAAATAGAAGCGTTAGTCTCCAATACTTCATACATCCATCTCTATGATCACATATGCATATTAGACTTTTGCGTTTGTAATAATGCCTTTCTCTGTGTTGCCATGAGTATTGTTGTTTATTTTGTTCTCTTGTTTATTTATTTGCAAGCACATTTACAAAACAAGTTTGTTGTTATATGGTACTGAATCATAGCAGTTTGACCAAACTTTTACATCAAATGGATAAAAGAACTTCTAAATGCCAATTCAAGAAATTGTGCACTTCTCAATAATGGAATTTTAATATTTTATAAAGTAACAATACAAAATGTTTTACTGGCTACAGGATAGCTCCACGGTTTACAGAAATGCAAAAGTCATAGCTTGCAATGTTTGATGTAATATAATACAGTTTATGCCTATAAAAATATTTCAGAAAGTTGTGCATCATTTTCCAACCAAAACAACATTCAGATTTCCCATTGCCTAAAAGACATCACAAACCTAATCATCTTCTAGTCTGCATGCAAGAAATTCAGAGACAACAGTACTTACCTAGTATGTGGTTTAAGCCTTGAACTATGTCTCCATGTCCTTCCTGCGACATTGTGGATAAGTTCAACTTTCGAATTTCAACATGTCCTTCAAAGCCACGGATAATGCAGGAAGCTAAATATTTTTGTCCAGCCTTGGGATCTCCATTAATCAAAACCCTAAACCCTACTCCTTTCCCCTTGTTTCCCCACAGCTTTAATTTCTCCATGTTTTTCAAATGACCTTCAGTAGAATTGACACCATAATCTTTGGTATCTCTTACATTCTCTTCACCTCGAGAAAATAGAGAATTAGAAGATGCAATCCCATCATAAATAAGACCAACTGAAGACAGACTCTTTTCAATGTCTTTGGCAACTCCTGATCCTGGTGACAATGACTTTAGTAAGGACCACCAGGTATGTTTGAGGGGATTCTTCTCTTCTAAATTCGACCTTGCTATACTCTCTATTAACCTTGCAGCTTCAGAAAGGACAGGAGGCAAGATGATACGCCCATCCTGATAGAGAGAAACAAGTAATTCCACCAATGGCTGGAGAAGGGCTGAAACCATGTGCCTCTGTAGAGGCAATGCACTAACGTCATTTATCGCCATGCTTGCTGCCCTCCTAGAACAAGGTGGAGGAGCTTGCACAAGGGCAGCTGCCCAGTCACTTTCCTTCACTGTGACTAGTGGAAGAGAAGGTAGTTGATTGATCTCTTGCTTTTTTTCAACAGAATGCAAGAGATCTTGCAAGGGAAAGTGTCGTTTCAAAGCAATCATTGCCGCCTGAGTGCAAAGTGCCTGCAAATCAGCACCAGCATACCCTGGTGTTTGTTGTGCTACCCTGGAAAGAACATTCTGAGATGCAGGCTTTGGCCATTTCCTGGTGTGAACATGCAGAATGGCTTCCCTGTCCTTGACAGAAGGTAAAGGAAAATAGATTTCCCGGTCAAATCGCCCAGGGCGTCTCAATGCAGGATCAAGGTCCTCAGGACGATTTGTAGCACCAATTACAACTATTGAGCCCCTTGGTTTCAGACCATCCATGAGTGCAAGTAATGTGGATACTACTGAACTATGGGTTTGATCTTGCTGTCGAGAACGCTTCGGTGCAAGACCGTCAATTTCATCAAAAAAAATAACAGAAGGCTGGCATTGTTCTGCAACCTGGAATAACAGTCGCAATTGTCGTTCTGCATCCCCAACATACTTCCCTAAACAGTCTGCTCCCTTACGAGCAAAGTAAGCTATTCGCTTACCACCACGAGCACATGCTCCAACCAAAGCCCGCACCACAAGTGTCTTACCAGTCCCTGGATAGCCATGCAGAAGAACTCCCCTGGGAGGGGTAATACCAAGACTATCAAAACATCCTGGGTATAAGAGTGGTAAAATCACTACTTCTTTCATGCATTGAACAACATTTTGCAGGCCAGCTACAGACTCCCAACCCTCTGCAAAAGCCGCACTGCCAGATGATGACCCTCCAATATAGATAGGCGCAACTCTTGACAGATCGCGATGAAGTCGCTTCCGCTCACGCCTCAAAAATTCTTCATCCTCTCCACAATTCTCCAACCATTTCTCTTCTGCCTCTAAATCCTTCCGAAGGGCAGCTGCATTTTCTTTCTTCTTTTCCATTACCATCCTCCGGAACCGCATCTTTCGCATCTCTTGACGAAATCGTCTGCCTCGTGGGCGAAACACATGGTAATGATCAGTACAAGCCATAAGAAACTTCCGATGGTCAAAGACACAACCTTCAGCTCTACCACAAGCCTGGCAAGCAAAACAAAGTTCCCTGAAATGAGTTGGGCATTGGTCCATTCTTGCAGATATTGGATTTTCAAAGACACTACCTTTAACCTAAAAGCATTAAAAGATATAACTAAATAAAAAATTAAAAGGCATATTATACACAGACAAACTTAAAAACAAGTTAAGAAACATTCTTGAGACTTCTGGTTGTCTGAAACAAATACATTATAAAAAAAGATCATAACAAATTGAATACAAGGATAGATAGTCAAACACACAAGGTGGTAAGTCCGTGGACATCGATCAACTCGACACCCAATTGTTGCTCCTGGCCGCCCACAACGGCTGCACTTCAGCGTTCTGCCTCTAGCAAGTGCTGCTCGGACATTTTTAAGACAGCCCACACCTGAGAAATAGACCTGCATGGCCATCAGTTACAAGCCAAATTACATCTAGCATGGATTTGATTTGGAACTGCATCTCTGCCCTTTGTTTTCAAAATTTAGGATGTAAAGCTGATAAATTTGTTAACAGTGAGCTATGTACTAGGGAAATACAGTGTTTACACTTACTACAGATATTCAGTTATACCCAAGAATCATTGCATCAAGAGTAAAGGTAATAAGTCAGGAATGCAAGTGAAAAACATGAAGAGATAAATAACTTTCCTGGAACCCAAGCATCATATGGAGGGGTTAAAAAACAGGACTGCAAACAAAAAGAATTGAAATTTGAATAACAAAACTAATATCCTTGGGCATAATGTGGTCTTTATTAAAGACAATCATTATGCCTTTTAGGAATGCAGGACACAGTTTATTGGGTGCTTCTCTGCAACAGTGGGGTATATCAGCAAATCTGTCAAGAAATAGAAGAGGAACCAGTACACAATAAGTCCTACAGACTGGACTATATACAACTAATCTAAAAGATAAATAATATATACCCCTAATCTAAATGATAAATAATATATAACCCTAATCTAAAACATAAATAATGACTCAGTAATAAACTGCCAAAAGATTCTTGGATGTTACAGGTGAAAGGAAGAAGAACCACCCAGAGACTGAGCCAATCAACAGTATCAAAGACCAACATATGAGATACAATAAATAGCAATCTCACAACACAACATCCATTTAAATGTAGCAGCAAAGGATGCTAGAGTACCTCAGGACTCCACACAGCACATTGTCGATGAACCCATACTCCAGCAATGCCAAAACGGTCACTGAGGGGACCCAAAAGGCGACCAAGCCAACCTGGATCATGTCCAAACCCATCAGACTCCCGATACATTGGCTCCTCAGTAGCAGCCTGCAAGTAAACGGACATTTCATTCTCACTGTCTGTGCCATCTTGAAAAAGCCTCTTTGGAGGTTTTCCATCATTGCCCACACCACACAGGCTGCACTTACGCCCTTCAATTATAGCCGGTTTCTCGAATTTGAAACTTACATCATTTGCCTTTTGTGCTGATGCATCACTATTAGGTTTTGCACTTCCCCTTGAATCCAATCCACCCGTTTTATCTGTCTCCTGAGCAACTTTAAAATGCTTACTATTGGATTCTGCTGTACCATTTGCAGCTTCAAGCTTAGTATCTTCTCTATGATGCCTCACACTGGCATCCATCTCTGAAGGTTCTAATAGCCTTTCATCTATATTCATCTCTTCTACGTGGTCATCTAAAATTCCCCCCCTTAAATTAATATCACACACATCTGCTATTCCCTCCCTTGACCCAATCTCATTTGCAGCCACAATGGTTGACTCAATAACAGGCTTGGAACTGCCAGTGAAATTCTGAGATTTTGAGTGGGTGCTAGAATCCTCAAAGGCTGGAGGTTTTACTTGGCTGTTCATTTCACCAATAGAATCTTCAGAGCCTGGAGATTTTTCTTGGCCACCAAGATCCCTGCTAGAATCTCCAGATTCTGGAGGATTTTCTTGGCAGCCTAACCCCCTGAGACAAGCTCCAGGGACAGAAATCTCATTGCTGTAACCCAGATCTTCCCCTTGAATAACTTTTCCATCAGTGATGCAATTTTGAGAGACCACTGCACCAGTGCACTGAGTTGTTGGGTTTTCCAAATCCTGGCCCAGAGAATGACTTTCATCCTGCAACTTCTGATTTGCATTTTCACACAACATTACTTCTAGATGAACATTTGGGTCCTGGGTCACAGGGAAGTCATTTCTAATTTGCAAAACATCAGGTACTACAGTGTTTTTCATTAGTAGAATATTTGAAGCTGCCTTACTATCAGGATTCTCTCCATCTATTGAATCTGATGCATATATGGATGACAAAAAAGCACTCTTGTAGATATCTATACGATCTGCCTTTTTTCGGCTCCGTGGTGCCTGATCACTCTCATCATAACTTCTCTCAGCCACTGCTGCGTGCACTGGAGAAGCACCTTGTTTTGCATACCTGTGTAAATCCTTGGAAACCAAACTTGGCTGCAATGAATTTGACTCTTTGCACCCCAAATCCAGCTCAAACATTTCCGAATCCTTGCATGCCGAATTAGGTTGCAACAAATTCAGGTCAGGTATTTGTCTGGCTGCAATTGCATCCCCGTTATCAGCTACTGCCTTAACTATCATTTGAGATCGTGGTTTCCTTCTTGATTTTCTGGCCCAAGGCACCAGCGTAAATATCTCAGTTTCTGGATCATCTTCCTCTTTGGGAAGAATCGAGTGCTTGCAACCATCTAGTTCCTGCTCTCTTTCTCTCTTGCCCCGTGTCGTCACACCCCGATTTTCCCTAGGATGTTCAACCTTCTCCTCCTGCTCCTCCTTGTCTTTTCCCTCCTGCCTCTGCAATTTAGTGCAATCATGTTTAGTATTTCTAATCCTGTGTCTAAGTCTAGTGTCCCAACTTTCGTCGTTCTTTGTGTAGACTCCATTGCAAGAAGAAGAGCGATCAGTGCAATACTTGGTGCTCGAGTCTGCTTTATCAGCTCTCGATCTCTCTTTATTTTCAAGTTTCACCCCCTCCACAGATTTTGATCCCTCCCCCTTCTTCTTTTCTGGCTGCGAGGGACAATCTTTCTTCACTTCCAAATGTTCGTGATGCTGTAAAATCTCCTGAATCCGCAAGCTCCGGCGCTGCCCCAGAACTGCAGAGTTTCTAATACGGTCTTCTTTCCCCTTTTCGCTGGAATGTTCTTCTCGGCTTCGGCTAGCCAAACCCTTATCCTCAACCTTCTTGTGTTTCTTGCAAGCCGCAGCCCTATCACAGTCCCACTCACATTCACATGCTCGAGGGTGCGAGCTCCTCCTCTTGCGACTGCCTGCCAATGAATCAGAGAACTGGGAAAAGTGCATGACAGAGGAAACAAAGCACTTAGCCCCCAAATTTCCTTTAGGGTTTTGCCTCCGGAATTTCGTTTAGGGTTTCAGATGATCAAGTCTCTCCAATGTCAAAAATAGGGCAGAAACCCCAATCCCAACATCGATATCAATCGTGACTGTCATGAATCGGTCCGTGTGAATCTATAGCTATGAATCACAGTCTGAGAAAAGGGTCCTGCTGCATATACGCATTGGATATATCAAAATTTTGTATTGAAATATTCCGAATGATAATGAAAACACGGTGATTACCTTTTGTAGTCTGTGCTCTGAATCTGGGCTCCCCTGATCTATATGCCAATGGCAGTTTGAAGAATTCAAATGCTGAAACCCACAGAATTTAATAGCCTCCGCAAACGAATGAATGCAGATATTGATACTATAGTAAACCAGTCAGTTAAAAGTGAAGATGTGAGAGAAGTAGGGGTTGAAGTGGGGTAAAGCCTAAAGCCCCTGGTAGCTTCGGGGTGCTTGCTCAGTATGTATGCATAGGCGGTCTAAAGTGTTTCAGGTTTAGGGCATCCCCGCTTCTTCTACATTACTTTAAGAAGACTTTTATATGGATGGCATGGCATCGTACTTATTAAAATTGAATTCCACCCGATTTTAAGTATATTTGCCGCCAAGATTCCACTAGTCAATGCTGATCTCAATCAATTGTCTCCTTGCATACAACATATTTTTTTTCCAGTTCTGATTGGCTTGAGAGCGTGTCTATATATAGATGCCAAGCTTTCTACAAGTGTTACATGATGTGTGAAGACTTCAAGTTTGGTGCTCTTCCCATCATTCCATAAATATATCACTGCAAATAACAATTTTGAGAGTGTTTGAAGGGTTTGCTTCCATTTATGGGTTTATTTTCTTCGGGGTAGGCATTGGGATTTATTTTCTCCACGGGGTGGGCATTGGGAATTTAAATATTTTTTCAATTTATAATTTAAATTTATAAAGAGATTTTTGCTTTTCTATTTTGTGCTCCCTTGACCTTGGAGATCAAAATGACGACCACCTCGACTTTTGCTGAGTCGGAGGACAGGTCTTCTTGGGAACGGCTTTATTTTATTTTATTTTTATTTTATTTAGGGGGATCGATTAATATTTAAAATAATTTAGAAAAAAATTAGATTTAAGTTTTGTTCATTGTTATTATAAATTTGAGGCTATTTGTCAATATCAAACATGAAACTTATGATTTGAATTTGGATTAAGACATTATGATACTTAGTGTGAAACTTATGACAAGACATAGTACTCAGATATTATAAGACTAATAGACCTAGTGTTCAAATATTATGAGACTGACTTATAAGAAGCATCTCTATGCTAGGCACATCTTTCTTTCCAACCAAGCCATTTAACTTTTTTTAAACCATGGGAATCAGTAACTCATCGAAATTATCTGGGCAAGGTCCAAGTTCGAAGCCAATGGCTTTTATTACAGCCCAAAAGTATATCCAACAGCTTGCAGCCAAATATATCAATGACTCGTGACTTAGCAAGGGCCGAGATGTTCGGAGACACATTCAATATGGGAATCCCACTCCAGAGGGCGCCTACCCTTCTAGCCTTATCACAACAGGCCAATGTCTCATTAGGGATTTGAAACCGAGTGGGGAGAGTGTGAAACATACATCCTCACTATTTGAGGTGTTGACCCCTCAACTTGAATTTGAAGGACATGGGAATGGGCTTTGATCCACTTATGTTTGCACAAGTCATGAGATCATTTGGATGCAACCGCACATTTAACCACTACCTCAAGGTAGCCACCATGGCTCTAGGAACAACCATCATTAGAATTGAACCTAACCCACTAATAAGAAACTACTCACTTCTCGTTAATGAATCCAACCCTTTTTGGCAACAAGTCATTTAACTTAATAAAATTAAGTTAAAAAAACTTAAAATAAAGTTTTAAAAAATAACTTTTTCAATTAAAAGACTTAAAAAATTTAACCCTTGTAAAACTTAGGTGATAAAATTATGTCTTAAAAAATTTAACCCTTATAAAACTTAGGTGATAAATTTATGTCATTGAGCATAGCTTAAGGAAGGTCCCTTTGTTGTTATGTGAAGCCCCTTTAAAACTGGTGGGTGGAGTATAAATGCAACAAGCACTTGTACATGTCCTTTGCTAATGAGTTTGGTAAGGAAGGATATAAATATAATAGCTCCATAATTGGCATGTTAGCCCTTAAGCATGCCACATTTATAACCATTGAATAAAACTATGGTAGTTATATAGGAGGTATACCTAAAAGATGTGGAGGTGACATAGACCTTGTTCATAGGGGGGTTATGCACATATTATTTGTTTTTGACATATTGGGTAGTTTAAATTATCTACCTTTATTAATGTGAGTAGTTACATTTACCTTTTTATCACATAGATTACAATTTTTTTAAGATGATCGAAATTTTATTGTTTAGATGAACTTGGCACATAGTTAACCTTTCATCATAGGATCAAATCGAGACTTTATTAGGTTAACACAAAACCAACCTTTTGTTAAAAAAGATATATATATTAGGTTAACACAAAACCAACATTTTGTTAAAAATATATATATGGACCTCGATAAGTTTGACTTAATTATGAATCTATTAAGTACATTGTGAGTTGGGATCTCTATAACAACCACTTAAAAAAATCATGAGAGGTTCATGTTAACCACTTGTAAGCATATTGTAAAACAATATGCATTCCTCTTAAGAACTTGAACAAGAGCTTAGAAAGGTAATGGCTAAGGCAAAGATGAGCCTAGTAACTTAATCAAAATCAATAGGTGTGTAATGCATTATGGAAGGTAAGTTTGTGTTCACAAGACAAGTAAAATATGTCCAATAAAGACAAGAGGCCTAAATCATATTTGGTAGGATTTCTAAAATGGAAAAGTGAAGATCTTCTTTCCTTTAGGGTTTCAAAAGGCATGGTGATGGATCTTAACCTAATGGACTATGGAGAAGCATGGGACTTCAATCCTATATTTATTTGCAGATATAGAGAGGACCTTCTATAGATATGGTAGGCATATAAGGTTATGAGCAAAGAATTTTCCATGGGGATAGATGAGGGGGTCACCACACAAAGGTGCTTGGACTTTGGAGAAGAGGATCGAATTGGAATAGTAGATCCAGCAATACAAGATAATAATGAGGAGACTATTAAGGAGCTAAAGATTCAAGGTGCTAGTAGTTACCAAGCAATATGAACTTTACTACCTTTTGTCCTTGATATATGAGTCTAGATGGAGATAAGTAGCCAGGAACCTGCAGGGAGAGTTAAGTCGAGGAACAATTCCTAGTGAATTCCATTTGATGGGTTATAATGGTCGAGCAATGTTTGAAGATGAGTGTTGTCATCCTAAGGGTTTAGATCTAGTCTATGTTGAGGTAGTTAGAGGGTCGAATGGAAGAGTCAAGGAGATAGAGCTTAGGTTGGCCAATCTAGAGTAAAAAATCCCGAGGAAGCTAGAGGGAGACCAATAGAGGATCATCTTGGCAAAACAAGAGTGAGGAATAAATGTAGAACAAAATATATAAGAACTAAAAAGGAGAAGGTGAAGATGGTTTGGGAAGAGAAATAGGATTGGAGGAGGAAAAATAGTTAAGAGTGATCCTCAAGGTTATTGATGGAGGAAAATTGGCAAATATTTTTGGTATATACGCAAATTCCATGTATTGCTACGGGAGAAGGTAGTGGTTATGTTTTGAGTTCCATTCAACCAACAATGTAAGTTGAAATACATAAAAGGATGTGGTTTTGGCACCCTTAAACCTTGTTGCCACAAAAAATAACAAGGACTTGCGGGGGTTCTAGCCAAGTGAAACTATGGAAATAGTGCATATATCACCTACGACAATTTCCCTTCACTCCTAGTGGCTTAGACAAACTACTAGGGGGGTTTCCCTAGATGCAACTAAGTTCAACAGATATATCAACTCACTTGAATTAGAAATGGATTGTTGACTGAAGAGTCTATTAGTTCAAGATATTGCAAGAATTAACTTTAAAGATTAATTAATCATCCATGAACCATCAACCATTGAACAATAAATAATGACAAGTTAAAATTGAGAAACCCAAAATCATAAAGTGAATTTGCTAAGGAAATAAGTAACTTGTTGCAAATGAAAAATGATAAATAACCATGAGAAGTAAAACAAACCATGTCAAGTATGTCCCATAATAATATTGACCAATAAACCAACATAAATCCATCTTAAACCTATATCTATCAAGCACCGAGAGGGATCCAATTTCTTGAGGTGTATTTATTTTTTTAAATTTAAACTCAAGAAATTTGATCTCTCTTGATTGATAGATCCGGGTTTAAGTTTTAAGTTTTTATTTTATAAACGAACATCTATTTTTTAATTACTTTTCATAATATTTTATTTTATGAACCAACATGGATTTTTTTTAAATACTCTCCATAATTTTTTATTTTATGAGTCGACATGAATTTTTAAATTATTTTGTTACATCACAAACGTCACATCACACACGTTACAACATCTCCCCCATATTGGGTTGTAGAGCACCTCGTTTCACTCGGTGCAAAGATTGTTGTTATATAAATGAGTGAAGTAAGTGTGAACAACAATGAAATAAAACGCTTGAGATGATAAAATTGTCATTTAACCACAATAGAATTTTAGTGTAAATTGTGACATAATTGTGGAAAAAAATACATAATTTATACAACGACATGATGGTTTTCTATTGTTGGTTTTGCTAACAAAACTAGATACTTTGTTCATAAATTAATCAATGACTTGAAAAGAAATAATTTGCAAAAAAGTAGTGGTTGAAACAACAAATAAATTCCAACAACTTAAAAGATGAAATTGTAGTACAAAGGGTTGAAAATATATAAGTAACTTGGTGTTGAAAAACAAAGATGTATCTCGTTACTTCTAAGTGTTATTAGCCATGGATTTTCATATTTGAAATGATAAGTAAATGCACTTTAAAAGAGTAAAGATCTAAAATTGATCTTCAAGGAAAATTTGTTTAGGGGTGCAAATAATAGTATCATGTAAACAACTATAAATAATTAAAGTTCTACTCGGAAAAGTATAAATGAATTGATAAATGGAGTTAAACAAATTTGAAAATTATCATTCAATCTCAATTTTGTATCAATTAAAGATAATTATCCAACCATAAAGATATCATAAAATTAATGAATTGAAGTGCAGCCCCAAAGGGGGTTTGTTTAAATGTTATTTACTTGTTAAAATATGTGAGATTAAGTGTTGATTTTTAGATTATAAAAAAGTAAAGAAAAATATTAAAATGATGTTTGAGTTGGCTAAAAGAAAGAAGGATAATCTCTTGACTAGTGCTTGTAGTTTAGTGAGAAGGGCATGGAGTCATAGAGGAAAAAGAAGAAGATTTCGGTGATCAAAGAGTAGGAGAGGGCTGATGTAACATACGCTTTAAGCTGGAAAACATTTTGTGTTAAAAAACATTAAGATAACTTTTATTGTAAAGTTTATGTTGGACAGGTGTCCAAGGATGACTGTAATTTGCACAATATATTATTATTTAATAAATAAAATAGGAGACAAACACCTAAGAGGACTGTTGATAGAGTGGTTACTAATCCACTAGGTGGAATGGAATATGGGGTAGAAGGCAATGGACAAGTGGCAGCATCATGATGCAACTAACTAACTGTTGGTATGGGATAACTCCCTTGAAATGTGGTCATAGTGCCCTGAAAGATGGGATTGGAGCTTGAGGCTCATTTATTCCAAACTGACCACTAAAAGACCTAGGCAGTCTATATAATAGCCATCAAATATTGAACTGAGGTTCATCACTTTTCCTAACGAGGAAATTTACCTTGGGGTTTTGCTGTGTTTGCACCCAAGAGATTTGATGAGGGGATATGCTGTTGTTGATCATGTTGTGAGTCTGCCAAACTCTTATTGAGTTTAGGAGGTTGATGCTGAGTGGAGAAGGCATTTTTCAGGAGGTTGATACCGAGTGGAGAAGGTATTTTCGAGTGCCTTGCTTCTACACATATTCCACCCACTTATTGGATCAGTAATCAGGCTTGGGGGTTCATTAGAAGTCAACAGTTGAGCTGCTTCTTCTGGAGCAGGTTGGGAGGAACATGCCTCCTTGGGTGTTTGTCGGCCTATCGTCTTTTACAGGTTCTATTGTCTTATCTATTTTTATTTACAGGATCTGTTATCTATTCTTGTGTATTCTAAAGTTTTGTCATCTACTAAGTTTTTACTGTTTACTTCATAAAGTTCATTTCAGTTATTTTGAATGTTTTAATGATTTTGTATAAATCGAAATGATTGAATAAATGATCTCTGCATTTTTCCCCATGCAAAAAGGAACAACATCATACTCTAGTACAGAGATAGATTAAAATAGATAAGTCTGATAGGCAAATAGCCAAGTGAATGAGAATATTAATTTATTATAAATTTCTCAAAGTTTCTACTTTCTGTTTAATGCCTGCATATACATTACAGTACCCTCATTATTAATTATTTTTTTAGCTAATTGTTTTTCCTAATTTACATATATGTTTCTTTAATTATAAATATTTCTGTTTTCAAAAGAATTAGAGTTCTGTACTAACAGTAAATATTTTATCTATATTCAGTAGTTATAATGCTCATGTCTATATTAGGAAATTTATAGATTTATAGCAAAGTAATATTTCTTCTTTAGATAACAACAATTTCCAATTATTACATGCATAATTCATACATTGTTTTATACTGTAACTACACAGCGAAAATCAAGGCATTTGTTATTCCTGCCAAAACCCTAACAGAGTTATCATTCACTAGCCTATAGTAAACATTTCAATTTCAACATCAAGTTTAACTTTATTTCTCTTACATATAAAAGTATCCCAATGTAAACAGGATCAAGATGTAATCTCAACATTTCACAGCAGAAGACCTGGTTAATATTATCAGTTTGAACAACATTATGGTGTTCATTTCCTTTAACAATAGACAAACCATTTCAAACAAAAGTATCAAGATAGACAAGCTCGATTGCCATTATCATAACAAGATCAAAGACAAGAATCAAACGTTTACACTATAAACATGCCTGTAGATCGATTAGTTAAGATTGAGTTATCAAAACGGCTGTTGGAGATTTCCAAACATTATAGTGAATACAGGCCCATGCCAAAAACCATATCGAGGATAAACATTAAACCCTGATTCACAGAAATCAAGAAGAGATCACGATATCCAAATCTAGAGATACACACGACACAACCTTACGGTTTCATAGTTATTACATGCAGAAGAAACGTTACCAAAAGACTTCCATTAAATTTCTCACAACTATAACTTTTATTTCATTAAACCCTAAACACGGGATCAGGTTTACAAAATAAACAAAACTTCATACAGGCCGTAAGCCATACATAGATATAAATTATATAGCCTGTAGCAAACAGACACATCGTTTTTACAGACTTCAAACACTTACATTTTAACTTTAGCCATATACAAAAGAAAAATGATAACAGTAGTCGTGAAACACCATTTATTACATTATTCAAGTCTGAGGGTAAAATCCCTGTTTATAAAATTGTTGCATTCATAACCAAACACGACAGTTGCCTTATGGGTCGAGGCATATCCTCCCCATACTTCTAAAAAAGTTTACAACCCTATCAAAACTCTATGAATTCAAACACAACACACAGGGCATCACACAGTCGGCCATTATCTCGTCTACACAGAGTTTTCAAAGCTACCGCCGAGGCTTACCGGTTGGTATAGCTATTCCAACCTTCAACGCCCAGAATTTAAGGATGCCATTGCACAATGCACCTATAAGACATTACGAACGTGGTTAAAACAATAACCAAGAAGGAGAGATTACAATATTGAAAATTGAATAACTGTCACTACCATCGTATGCACATTACAGGGAAGGGAATCAATACACATTACCTTTCAAATGATAGTCGTAGCAGCAATGAACGTTGTGACATTTCAACTGCATTGAAAACCCTACTTCGTCAATGGCTGGTATAGTCGAAGCCAACACAAAAAAATTTCACTATTTCAACACGGTAGCACAATGCCAGGAAGATAGCAACGATGGCGAGGCCCTGAGCCTTTCCTTTCAAACCAAATCTTAAAAGAAACAAACCCTCAACACGTCGGGGTATCGAACCACATAGATACAAAAACTATAAGACTGTCAAATGAGAACTTCACCACCATACCAGAACAGAAGAGAGCTCGGCTCTATAAACTTCAAAGGTTACGAGTTCAAGACTCAGGAACAACGCCTCCACAGGCCAAAACATTAAGACTACAAACCCTCAGCCTGTCGGCCATGAAGAACTACCACAACCAAATGACAACAAACACAATAAACTCATCGAATACAGCAAGGTAGGGTTTAATCACAACATTGAAATCCCTGCCAAGATCAACGGTGTAGATCATTGGTGAGATTTACGAAGTCACCAACCGGCTATCACATTTAATGAGCCATCACTACCACAGCCACGATGGAGCCTGATCATCAACGTTTAAATCCTCATCAAGTTACAACTCAGCACTCCGTTGTTACACTAAGACACATTCACGTGAACTAAGCACATTAAGCCACCCACGATGGATTTCCACTATCCATAGTAGCTGCAAGTTTTCAATGATTAAGAAATAAACACATCCGCCAACCTGTAAACCATTACAACATTCACATTAAATAACGTAGATATGGTATGGATATGTTATATCACCCTCGTAACATGAAGTTAAGGGTTGAATAGAGTTTTCACAAGGTTGTATAAGTGTCACTTAGGGTTACGAATAAGTGCACACAACACATAATAAATTATTCCAAAGTTTACATAGCAAGACATGTTTACAAAACTATTGATATAATTTGTAAATGTCGCTTAGTTGCATGGCATCGTAGGTTTGTATAGTTCACTAGGGTAGTATAATATCAAATGGGGCAACACTATTGCACATACGCCCAACATATAATATGTTATATATATATATTTTATAATTGTTTCATCATGTCCCAACACCATATGAATGGGTTGTATAATAATCAAGAAGATTGTTTACACATACATGTTAAGGTATAGTGAAATAAAAGACATGATGATAAATCAAATTATCATAACCATGGTAGGAGTATAGACCCTAGGCCAGTTAGCAAAACAGTTACATGAGAGATAGATAATTACATACAGTTCAACATGAATGGAAATAAAGATAGATTCATACAAGTTTACAGTTTACAAAGATTCTCACCGGAAGAATGTCCACAGTTTTATCTCTTCAATTAATGACAAAAGAGATTCATAGTAAAACTGTTTATTCACTTGTCGAAACCTCAAACCCTTACCTGTAAGCTGTCACAAGTACAAATCACATGCTTTAGCATGAATGCTAAGTAAGCCTCGGGGCGTCCGAAGGACCCCTTCATCAATTAAACAAAAGTACATTAGTCAAACAGATGTTACATTATCCATAACCACAACAGTAGAAAATGTAGCAGCACAACTAAATTTGGAATAATATCAAGACATAAGTTAAAATCTGTTTGTTGCAAAATCTTACTTAATAAGCTAGCATGGTATTTATTACAACGGGATAACTTTTGATGCTTTGTTCTATTCCGCACATATTAAATAGCATTTATTGTCACGTAGAAATTTTTTAAATTTTTGCAATTTTTCTGGGATGTTACAGCTGAAGAGCTCATACCCTGGTCTTAGTCTTTTATAGCCAAAGGTTTGTTTCTCTTCAACTACGTGGAGAAGTTAAGTGCTGGAAATCTAAACATAAACCTACATGAAAGATCTATAAATCCTACTAACCAATTATTAGGAACTTACTATTAAGAGCAATACATCAAGTGCTAAAAGTAAACTATTTAACAAGCAAATGACACTAAACATTGAAAATAAAACTACCTAAACCTTTTCCAAGCATTAGCCATTTGAAGAAGAAATAAACATTTAAACATCAAGCACTTAGATCTTCTACTTATTATCTACAAAAATTTCCTAATACACTTAACAAAAGAAATGGGCATGAGTAACAAGAGAGAGTTATATTATCTCTCATTCTAGCAAAGAGTACAATGAGAGAGGCTCTCTTATATAGATGAGAGAGTTGCTAAATCCTCCAATGACATGGTCAAAACTAGCAACCCTGGATCTTGACCACTCAATGATGTAACAACCTCATTGACAAGTCAAAGCTAACAACTCACTTTTCAATACAAGTGGACAAAGGAGAGGAGCACCCTAGGAGAGGTAGTCAAAGTAATGATAGTTGGTCCAAAACCCAACTAACAAGATGTAATAACCTTATCCAAATGCTTGACAAGTAAAAAATAATAACTCACTCTCTAAGGAATAGTCAAACCATGATGAAGGAAGCCTCAAGAGATGGAGCGCTCCAACCAAGGATGATGCCAAGTGTCTCAAGGGTTTATGAGAGGTCAAAAACCCTAGAGTGCCCTCTAAACAACTCCTCAAACTGTGTCTCGAGACCAACAAAAGGTAGAATAATGGTCCAAATTTCCAACAAACACCTCAAAATTCATCAAGGTTCATGCCAACTTGTCTCAAGTAGTCAAAGAGGGTTGGCCCTCTAACACATGCCGAGGAAATGAAGAAGAATGCCTCCAAAGGCCCACATGTGTGCATGAAGAAGGGGGTGCACCACCTAGGAGAAGGGGACATGAACTAGAGAACATCACTAAGTGTTAGACCATAGAAAAATATTACTTAGGAAAAATACTTTAATACATGCAAAACATTAACATAAAAGGCTAGTAAGTGCACTTTTCTAATAACTCATTCATTAATTATCTCAATAACCTTGGAACTAACATGGTGCAACTATAATTGATCCAAATTTTCATGTTACACCCCTAAGGCTAAGTGAACATCATAAGTTTATAAGCAAAGTGAGGGTAATGAAATGAATGTAATGTTAATGAAAGGTGAATTAATTGTGATATTAAGGAAAGGTGTTCGTGAATTAACTATCATAAGAGGGTGTCTGAGTTCTAAGTCTGCCTCTTAACTTTAAAGAGCTAGGGGTTAATGATTTTTTCTTCGATACATGTGCCTTGGAAGGGAATTGTTTTCTTCTTGATTTACCCTTTATTTGTGCAATTTTTACGATCCTTTTATTTTTTATTTTTACAATATTAATCCCTTTCTTTAGATTTTTCTTTGATAAGCTAGGACATAAGGATCATGGCTTTTGCAAGGGGGCATAACTCACATTTATCATTTAATCTAAATTCTCTTTGAATACTTTGATTCTTTTGGCTTTGACTTAGGCACCATACATAGGAGTAGTGTGTAATGACCTTAGAACATGACATATAAAAAGTAATTGCGAAAGGGATGACATCATGGCAATGCATGAAGTGGCTAGTGAAATGACTTGATATAAAATGTGGCTAGGAAAAATGTTATAAATGGCATGAAATGAGGGTCACACTTGCATAGATCCCATGGGGAACACCATCACATACTTAATCTAATGAATAAATATAAGCACACCATGATGCTCTCTGAGCTATTGAAACAATATTGTAGGATACATGCGTCATTTTAGAGTAACACCATAGATCCTCCATGGTCACGTCCACACATAAGAAGTCATTTACCATTTTTCAAGTAGGAAGGATATGTCATAACACTAGTGTCAACTGGATGTCCCCGTATGTCTTGAGTACATATTATGGTAGATTGAGCAAGTCGAGAGTGTCTCTATTAAGTGTCAATGGGAAAACCATAGATCTCACATGTGGAACTGCTAGATGAGATGGAAGATCACATAGGAAATAATGATCAAGTCATCCCACACATGTTAGGGAGTAGTAGGTCCTATCCTTAAAAAATTTGGAAACGAGGGTTTGACCCAAGGACTAATCGTCAATTTATCTAACAAATTTGGGTATTGATGTTGGGTTTGTTGTTGGACTTTTGGATTATTTGTATCCTTGAAAAGATGGGAAACTTATTAGGAAAGTGTATCATGGTGGACGATGGTTTATAGTCTAAGGAGGATAAAACAATTGTGAAGATTCGGATAGAGTTTGATTTGTGATAATGTTTCCCACAAAATGGGAGGTGAAATGGGGTCCTAGAAGCTATGTTTGGGTATTGGATTATTGGAAGGTGCCCTTTGGATGCCCAATCTACGACGAAATAGTTCGTATCTAGTGAGATCGCTCTAAAAAAGGCCCTAATTATGGTGGAGGAAAAGGAGAAAGTCGCGACTTCAACAATTTATGGAGAGTGTATGGATATCTTTGGGAAGGTAAGAGAATGGAAAAAGGATAAGGATGATGCCCATATCTCAATGAAGGGAACTGTGACCTTAGTAGAGAAGAGATCACTCTCAATACCACTCAAGACTTAGATAAAAAAGAGTAAAGTCTTAGATGAAGCTTACAAAGATGGATGGACTAAATAATTCTCCATTGGCTTTGAAGAATTAAAAAATATGAACACTCATTGTCTCAACTCTCGTTCTAACTCTTTTCAATAAATTAAAAAGAATACTCAAAATCCATGACTCTTCCCTTGGGCCTAGATAAGGAATTGAGGAATATTTTAACCACGTCTAGTCTTCCATTCTCAAATTTTTATGGAGGATAAGATAGGTGCTCCCATTTTTTAATGTAAGGAGTTGTCCTCTTGTGATCCTCTTCAATCAAAATGGAGTGAGAGTGACATTTCCTTTAAGAATCCTACTAGAAATAGATACAACCTAAAGCTTATAAAGGAGGTCTTCGTTGAGGAGGGAGGGGGTACTAAAGGGGGTCTAGATGTAGACACATGATAAGTAATTAGAGTTGGAAGAAAATGATCCATGTTTATAGCAATAAAGTGATCCACAAATGAGGAACTTGTAGCCCATTAAGTTCACCAACACAATTACTTTGCAGAATTTACGTATGGTCTCTATTCTCAGTCTTGCATATAGCTATCTTTATTTATGATCACTGCAAGGCCTTTGTTCTCATTGTATCCTGCACACAACAACCAAGTAGAATTCAAATAATAATTAGTGTTCTAAGTTAGTTTCTTTTTGTTCTCACTAGGTAGGCACACACAAAATTAGTGCTTAGGACAATAGAAAATAAGACTTTTGAATGCTCTATTATTGAGAACTTTGTCTTTGGCGCAACTCCTTTGCATGTCAATAACCAACTAAACTGAATCACCCAAAATTCTTAAAACCAAGGCATCTTCAAGGTTTAGTCTGCGTGGTTAGTTACGGTTGAAATGATTTGTTTCCTGGCCAATGCAAGTACAAGAAGGAGCAATCAAGGTCCAACATAAGAATAACACCAAGTAATTAACCTATCATTCAAGCGTCTCTTTCAAATAGAAGTCACATCCAACTATTTACAACGCTAAGGTATATAGTTGAGTTGGGTGATATCAAGTGCCAGTCTCTAATTCACAAGAGTTGGTTGCGGCCTAAGAGTACAGAACATCCCAACACTCATTCTCTCACTCAGCGGGAAAATGGGTAGCTATATTCATTGTTCAAATAGGCAAAGTATCACAAAAGTGTATTATGATCTAGAGCAATGTGTTGTTTCTTAGTTGAAAAACAATGCATGAATGTGAGAACATATGTGCTATGAATTGAGGCATCCAATTGCCATTGATACTCTAGAAACCAATACATTAGTTATCGAGTAACAAATTAAATCTCATTGATGAAGAATTGACCACCATGTATTATCATGCAACTAATTACGAATTAATTCATTCTTAAAATTGTTGCCATATTTAGAATAATATAAGCTTGTTGTACCCTACATGTCCTAGCCACCATAATAAGAAATCATAGTGCCCTTGGGATTGTTGAATGTCAATGCCCACTTCCAAGGTTCTTTTATTTATAATCAAAAGTCACATTCGCTTAAATATAAATGAGATGATCCATCCCAATACCTTAAAATCCCATACAAAGGAAGAATATGTTATGTGCTCATCCAAAAAAGGGCACAATCTATAAATGTCTCATTATCAACATTCTTGGGAGAAGGAAACATCAAATAACAACGACCAGTCATTCATAAAATTGCCTAGTAAGAGTAAACTTCACCTAGCTAATGAGAAAAATGCTCAGATGAGAGGAAAATCCACCCAACCAACGAAAAAAAAACACCCAAGTAAGAGGAATAAGTTGAGATGTGAGAGAAACTCGTTGAAGAAAGATATATTTTATTGAGGACTCTGAGAAAATACACCCAACAGTAATAAATATGCCCAAGTAAGGATAAATTCACCCAACAATCTTAAATATACCAATTTGGAAACTCCATGCGAAGGTGCAACAACTTTGAGATGTCATTCATTGATCTTTGAGCTTCGGGGTTCATCCAACAATGATAGGAAAATCATTTTTATGGTCTTGATTGAACAAGACAATTGAGTAATGCAACATAATTATGAGTTTTGTTAAAAAATCCTCTCAATCACACTCTCCCCACTAACTAGTAGCCATTTAAATAATAGAGAAGTTTATTTAACCACGTATTCAAACTAATACACATAATAACATCACAAAGAGAGAGGTCATTGTATATGGACACATATTTATCTTAGAAACCCAAACGAGAAAACCAACATTTAATGATTCTCAATTCTTTATTTGGGAAATCTATGGTTACAATACAACTATGGGCTCTTTGGCACTCTCCTCTATCGTCCCGCAAGTGAGCAAAATCCCTTTGAGAGTTAAATTACAAGAAGTTATAAGAGAGCCAAGGGGTGATGGGAAGGCCGAGAGGTGTACCTTTTGGTTCCCATTACTCTCTTATTTTCATTTTCTTATTTTATTTTTATTATTTTTCTTCTCTTTTGTCTCATTTATATTTATAATGCATTATCTTTCATGTCTTATCTAACCTTTGTTGATTATTGAGTTACAAATGTAGGTATTGAATCTTACAACCACTTGTTGGGTGGGATTTATTTCAGATCCACCTCCCAATTAAGAGGCTTTTTTAATCTCCAAAATCTTATAAAACCAATATGTGGATCAATGTGCCATAAATCTTCTTCTTTGGAACATGGCTTAACTCTAGCTCATGGATTTGGTTCTAGCTATGGCTCTTGCTCTAGCTCTTGGCTTACTTGTTCCTACAATCCAAAAGTCTGCTTGTGTAATACCCCATTTTGACCCTTAGGATATATTAGCTTTTAATGCAAATATTGTATACATGTGATGTATGTGTTCCTAGCGTGGAGCTCAAGGCCAAGGCCCCGCTAATGGATGCTCGAATTTTATTTAAAAGGAAAAGCATTAGATATTATGTTTCCCATGTGTTATTTGGCCATGGAACATTGTAAAAATGATGTAAATAAACATCATGCAATAAAATACCAAAACTGGCTATGGAGGCAACGAATGAGAAGGGGCCATGTGTATCCACTAGGGAGTGGTGAGGGGGTTGTGGGATTGAGCCATAAGCTGCCAAATGTCACCTTGAGAACCCATTTGACCTTCCTTGATGAAATTTATTTATGTTGTAAGGAAGTAGTTGAAGGTTTCAGTCCATGGCTTCAATGGAGCATGGGCAGCCCAAAAATTCGTATGGTAGAGAATGGGCTCTGTTTTCTTGTACCACAAGTCACTCTACCTCATGGGAGTTGCTTCTTCCTCATCCCCATTCAATTGTGGAAGAACCCAGCATCAATTTTCATCCAAAAATGAATTCCCAGCAGTGAGAAAAACCAGAAATTGCAACTGTGAAAGAACCCACGTTTTGAAGAGCCATAAACGCCCAGAATTGATGTTGGACAGTGAAATCCAATGGGGGATCCACATGTATAAACCTTGGGGCGAATTTGGGAGCATTATCTACCCCGAAATCCATTGGAAAACCCAGTTTTGATAGCCCAGAAAACCAGTGACGAGATTGAGTTATTCGTTGACATAATGGTGAAAAATCCAAGTGTGGATGTTTGAACAGAGGATTGGATTGCTTGAATTTAGCTTGAGATGTCTGTAGCTCTATGGTTGAGCTCACTGGCTTAGCATCCTCCTCCCTTTCCTTTTGGTATGCTTGATAAACCCAACTGTGTGTTGGCTTAGCATGACCGTTTGAGTGAATCCATGGCTGTGAGTGAGCCTGTCTAGTTCCTCCTTAGTGGATACACAACCCAGCTCGGGGGTGATCTCTCCGCTGAAAGAATACAAGTTGGATAGAGATCTATGGTTGGGTGGAACGTTGCTCTCACATAGCCAGTTGTTGGACAATTTCATCTTCAAGATAAGTATTCTCTGTGGTTTGAATAATGTTCATTCTGTGGTTTGTCCTGTATGTTAGATTACTCATGTTACTTGGATGAAATGATTATCTTAAGTTAGTTTGCATGAAGCCTGTGCATAGCATGAGAATGAGATTGATTATTCTATGATTGTTTCACTATTTTGCCTGAAAGAAATAGGCTGATGCATCTCCTTCTGCGTGTATGTTATTATGGTTATTCCGTTGTGTTTATTAATTGAGTTGTGTTAATTCTATGTTCTATAATGTCTTAATTAATGACTGTTGTTTATATGCTGAATGCATGATGAAACTATGTGCATCTATAGTGTTTAATTTCGCTGTGCTTGTTGAGTATGAATATGTATGCACAAGTTTTATTTAACCATGCAATTCTTAAGAATTTGAATGGGGCTGAGATTGCCAATAAGCCCGATAAGTTGGTCACGTTTCCCTCCCTTGAACCGGAATGATGGAAGGGGACGTCACAAAGTGGTATCAGAGCCTAGCTTGCAGCACTGGGGCTGCTTGGGCCGGACTGTGAGTTACAGGCAGGTGACAGAATGTTTTAACGCAATATTGGTGAAGTAGGGGCAGCATTTTTTATTGGAAAAAATGGCAGGATTAGATTTCTCAGATGTGGAAAAGGACTGCCTAGGTGCATAGAGCTCTGCAAGATCTTTCCAATGGTACCAAACTCGTCCCATTTGGCCAAGGGACGAAGGAGTTATGAGCCCCGTAAGCTTAGTCATGTTTCCTTCCATGGAATGGATTGATGGAAGGACGTGACAGAGAAAATGCTAATCACCAGAAGGGGCAGCCGACCCTTCTCCTGCGGATTGTGATTAGAGTAAATCACCAGAAGGGGCAACCGACTCTTCGCTTGCAGATTGTGATTAGAGGAAATCACCAGTAGGGGCGGGTGACCCTTCTTCTGCGAATTGTGATTAGAGGAAATCACCAGAAGGGGCGGGTGACCCTTCTTCTGCGGATTGTGATTAGAGGAAATCACAAGAAAGGGTGGCCGACCCTTCTTCTGTGGAAAGGTTAACAAAATAAAAAATTATCGTATTTGCGACTTGGCTTTTTGCACCCGGAAGCACGAAATTGCGGGATCGCGGGTTGCGGGATTGCGGAAAGGTTAAAATTTCCGTGTCCGCGACTTGGCTTTCCGCACCCAGAATTGCGGAATCGCGGAGTTGCAGAATTGCGGGTTGTGGGACTGCGGAATGGAGTAGCCCTGGGTTGGAAAAGTAGCATTTCCGCACCCGCAGTATGGATTTCGGGTTGCGGGTTGTGTGGTGCGAAAAAAAAAAGAAAAAAGTATAGAGCCCGAAATTTGATTTTGGGGTAATAGGAGCCTGCAGAATCAGATTTGGATGAGTTCAGTGGCATTCTGAGGCCATTGACGAAGGCCATGAATGAACCAGTGAAGATCCCGAGCCCATTATGCTCCGATTTGGCATAAAATTGAAATTTTGGAAAAATGTGAAAAGTGGAAAGTAGTCAAACCCAGAATTTTATAAAAGATGAATTGTGCATCGAAACAGAGATCCGTGAGTTGCTGAGTGTTCCTTGCTATATGGATTAACTTTGCCCAGTAGAAAATTTTTCATGATTCTTCATGGATTGTCTTCCACGGTTGGCTAAAGTTGGCAGTTCATGATATTTTACAATTGTGTAGAATGTGCAGAATTGTGGAGAAGTTGTCATTTTTGAAGCAATGTAGATTCCACCACCGAAGTCAGAATGAAGCAAGTGGATAGGCATTGGAAATCTTATCCAGCAGGGAACAGTGGTGCATGACCAGAATTTAAATGAGGTCCACATATATCATATATATTTGGAGCAGAAAAGTGCCAGTGGCTGTTTGGAAAAATTGTTGTCAATATGGGCAAATTCTAGAATTGCAATCCTGGAAGTAGCATACCATGAAATCGAACCAGCTATGATGTGGAAGATGAAGTTCATGCAAAGCTGAGGGATTGGAAAGGGAGAATTCCTTAACCCCTGTCTTGCTAACTGCATTTATATGTTATAAGCTTTATGTGCATAAAATTATGGCATGAGAATGTTGAAAATGCAAGAGATTAGATGAGTAGCATGAAGACGCATCGATTGGCATATTAATAAACATTGCACAGTGCATGAGTATATGTTTTGCATGCATATGACATTACATATTGGTAAAAGTAGTGAGATTTCACATATGCAATGAACCACTAATGGTAAATATTGTGGTTGATAATCACTATTGGTGTTGGTTTTGGTTGTAGGACCAAAGACAACAAAAGCATGGCTAAAGATGTCGATCATGTTGTTGCATGAAGCCAACAACCTTATGAAGAAATGATGGTGCAACAAATCTGTGATCATGAGGTTGGCAAAAGGACTGTGTAGCCTTGGTAAGAGACCAACCGATCAGGTAACATCAAGTGATGTTAATGACAACTATGCAGGTAATTGTTATTGATGCATACTTGCATGAATGTTGAAAGAGGATTTGGTAAGATCCCTTCAACTATGTTTGAACTATGTTGATTTGGTTTGCATGTGGTATTGAGTGCCTGAATGGGAATGTTAACCTACCGAGTATGGTGAGGTGTGGGTAAGTGAAGGCAATGATCCTTACATCCTATAATTGCTTAGAAATCTCAATGCATTCATATGAAATTATATCATGCCATGTGTATGTCAATTATGAGCCTAATAATCAAAGCAAGTGAGGACCGGTGGTCCTGATTATGGTAATGCATGCTTTATGAGGTAGTCATGTCTCGGCCATAATATGTTTGAATGCATAACATTCATGAACCAATGCAAGATAGCATTGAGTGGACGTGCATTAAGAGATTTTATAAATATTGTAATTAAACATTGAGTGAATGCATATGAAAAACTTGAGTAAATATTGTGAATATGCATGCATGTGGGTAGTTACACCCGAGGAGATGTATTGTGTGCATGCATGATTGTGATATATGTACATGTTTCATTACAATTGAGAAATAGATGAAATGATGAATTAATGATAATTTTGAGATCATTTCATGAGATGCTATGAATGCAGGGGAAGAATTGCATGAAGGTAGTCATGATTGATAGGCTTCTAGTGTGCTCTGTTGGAAGGACAGAGTTGTATAAATTATATGGCTATGAATTAATGAGCATTTAAAAGCATTAAGTTGATTGCATAAATGATGTCACTCTAGAAGTGTTTAAATTATGGGAATGTTATAATTCTGGAAATGCTTGAGTGACTGTTGCAGCAATAAAAATATTATATGCATAGAGATTTACAAAGTGTTTGGTTGATTGAAGTTTCAGATTTCGGGTAGATTGTTCTAGGCATGGCAATGTGGGTAAGTCCATGTTAAATTTTGAGCATTAATTCACAATACTCTTGGATCTTTACTGAGAGAATAACATATACAATATATCAATGCATAACAATCACAATAAGCATGACAAGCATCACAAGAATCAAAAGCATGAGAGACAAGAGACACAGAGTTTCCGTGGGGAAAACCCTAAGGTGAAAAACCCCACAACTTCCTCAGAGATAGAGAGAGCAATGGCTCAACCAAAGTACAACCAAAATACGCTTGAGATAGTCTCATAGAGCAGATGATCCTACTCCTCACTAGTGCGCCACTTTCTAAGTGAGAGAAGTGTGTCTTTCCGATCCAAATAGAGATCTCCCGATCTCTATTTATACTTAACCTGTTTGCCCAGTGACCTTATGGGGCCGACTTGTCTATCTAGATACATCCACAATATAATATATATTTCAGGGCCGACCCCACACATGGTGGTCTAATAACCCATCGACAAGTACACACACTTGCGACACTTGTCAATCCACATGACGACACTTCCTTATAGAGGAATAACACATCTCTTATAAGGGTACAATAAATATATATGAAATACATAGATGAAATACATTTCGAAGTTACATATACATCAACACTCCCTCTTAACTAGGAAGGTATTTCTCGACACAATTCTGCTAGACAAGTCTTCTTCTCGGGATCATCGTCATCATTATCGTCACTGCTGCTGCTATCTCAACCAATCTCTGACTCTACTCATCATAGGAAGTTCTAAAGAGCTAGTCCTTTTTGATACTGGATGTAGGCCCACCACCTGCAGGTCTTCATCATCTGTGCGAACGGTCTGATAGAGGTGGCCTCTCAGGACTAATTTTATGTGCGGATGCAATACCGGAAAGAGTATCCCAGGAACATTTATGTGCCTAAGCAAGACTGGAAAGATCTCCCAGGACTGATTACATGCATCTCCTCCACAATACCTTTAAAGAGCATCCCAAGAACATTTATGTGCCGCAGCACGACCGACAAGATCTCTAAAGAGCATCCTAGGACTTATTACAAGCATACAACTCAACCTCTCGGATCTCCAGGACTGATTACATGTGGATAGACAAAACCTTTAAAGAGCATCCCAGGAACATTTATGTGCCGCAGCATGACCGGCAAGATCTCTAAAGATCATCCCATGACTAATTAGTAGCACACAGCTCAACCTCTCGGATCTCCAGGACTGATTACATGTCTCCGTAGTAATACCTCATCCCAGGACTGATTACGAGCACATAGCTCAACCTATCGGATATCTGAGGACTGATTACATACTACATAGCAATACCGGAAAGAGTACCCCAGGAACATTTATGTGCCGTAGCACGACCGACAAGATCTCCCAGGACTGATTACATGCTATTTGCACAACCTGCCACATATCATCTCTGACCTCCAAGTATCAATCTGATACTCATGATCCAACGGATCATCATCGCACGAGGCATCATCCTGATTCCCATGATCATACTGATCATCATCACTGTACCATCCTGGTACATATCATCTGGAGCAACATCCTGAAGCTCATCATCAAGATCAACTTGATCATACAATGCATCCACCTGATGCATACCAAGTATCTACCTGATACATATCATCATACATGATCCATCTGATCATACAGTGTATCCACCTGATACAAATACAAATACATGATACATATCAACACACATGATCTACCTGATCATACAATGTATCCACCTAATACATATACAGATACATGGTCCAAGAATCCAATATGATGCATATACAAATACATACAAATGATCCAACCGATCATATCCAGCATCCAACATGATGCATATATACATATAAATGATCCAACTGATCATATCCAGCATCAACATGATGCGTACATACATACAAATATAAATGATCCAACTGATCATATCCATCATCAACATGATGCATATACAGAGCAGTAACTGGAGCATCGTCCTGATGCTCATCATCCAGCGCTTACATCCACAGCCATGTGAAGGATCCTCCTTCCAACATGCTTGGAATGGCTTCAGCAAATGTGTCCATCACTTCTTCCTCGAAGTGTCGTCGATCTGAAGAACACCAAGCCTCTCCCTGAAGTACTCGAACTTCACCCTGGCTAGTGGCTTCGTCAGGACATCTGCAATCTGCTCGTCCGTCGCAACATACAGGAGCTTCACGGCTCCTCTCTGCACCATATCCCTAATATAGTGATATTTGATCTCTATGTGTTTCGACCTGTCATGAAACACTGGGTTCTCAGACAACTTCACACAACTCTGGTTATCACAAAATATACCAGTAGCATCCAGCGGGAGATCAAATAACTCAGACAGTAGCTTCCGTAGCCATACTGCCTCACAACTAGCTGAGCAGGCTGCAACATACTCTGCCTCAGCTGTACTCAGTGCTATGCAGGACTGCTTCCTGCTAAACCAAGAGATCACACCTGATCCCATATTGAAGCAACACCCAGATGTGCTCTTCCTATCTGCAGCACTGCCAACCCAATCTGAATCAACATAAACCTGTAGGTTAAACTTTTGATTCGCTTCATACTTGAGCCCATATCTAGTTTGGTCCTCTTTTCCTTTGGGACATGAGTGTATACTGGACAACCAAATATTATGAGATGGCTGACTTCAGGTTTCTTACCAGAAAAGACCTCTTCTAGTGTCTTGTTGTCCAATATCTTGTGGGGTGTTATGTTCTGCACATATACAGCTGTTCTAGCTGCTTCTAACCATAGATGCATAGGTAGATCCTAGTCATACAACATTGCCCTTGCTGCTTCCATGATTGTTCTGTTCTTCATTTCTGCAACTCCATTCTGTTGAGGATTATAAGGAGCAGTCAACTCCCTCTTAATCCTTGAATCACTGCAAAGCTTCTTGAAGTCACCTGAGGTGAATTCTCCACCATTGTCGGATCTGAATGTTTTGATCTTTTTGTCAGTTTGATTCTCCATCAAGGTTTTGAATTCCTTGAACTTATCAAACACCTCATCTTTGTTTTTCAAGAAGTATACCCAAGTCTTCCTGGAGAAGTCATCAATAAATGAGACATAGTAAACATACCCACTTAGAGAACTGGATGACATAGGACCACATGCATCTGAGTGGATGATTTCCAGGATATCTTTTGCCTTGCTTTCACTGCTTGGGAAAGCCTTCTTAATATTCTTACCTTTTGCACATCCTTTGCAAACACCTTCATGTTTGGTCTTGATTTCAGGAAGACCCTCTACATCCTTGCTTGCAATTGGAAGTGCCCTATAGTGCATATGAGCAAGTCTTCTATGCCAAAGTTCACTTGGCTCCATGGATTCATGCACCATGGCATGTTTAGGTTGTCCTTTTAATTTATACAAACCTCCCTCTTGCTCTCCAATCACAACTGCATCATCTATGGTCTTTCCCTTTGGCCACATTAGGACTTGGCCATCCACAAATGCAACCCTCATACCTTTTGCATCCAATGCAGAGATGGAGAGTAAGTTCTTCTTGAGCCCAGGTACATAAAGGACTTCTTTCATCTTCAAAGATTTTCTAGAATCTAGGTTGTAGGAGGCTTCACCACTTCCTTTGATGCGATATTGATAATCATCCCCAAGTTTCACTTTATGGGGTGATTCATGTTCAGACAGATTTACAAAGGATTGTTTAAACCCAGTCATGTGTTTGGAAGCCCCACTGTCAATTAACCAATCATTACAACCATGGGAGATAGTACCTGTGAGAGCAGAGATTAGAACATACTCTTCTTCACTTGATGAGTCATCATTACTATCATCACTTTTTGCCCTAGCCTTCTTCTTTGGAGGTTCATCATCTTCGGCAGCATGAGCATGGTACCTTCTTTTGTTACCCTTCTTCTTCTTGCTGGAGTTGTTGTTGTTGTGGTTGTCCCTTTTGTTCTTGGGACATTCTGAAGCAAAGTGACCCTTCTCATTACAAGTGAAACACCTTAGATCTTTCTTGTCTTTGTGAAAATGATGAGAAGATTTCTTCTTGTGATGGGATGGCTCCCTCTTGAACTTGCCCTTCTTAGTGTGATCTGTGAGAGCTTGATCTTCATTTCCCATCTTCTCTTCTCTTGCCACAAGCCTTGTTTCTTCTTGAGAACATTCCTCCCATAATTTGCTGAAGGAGATTAACTTCTTTCTAGCATAGATCCCCTGGATAAAAGAGTCCCATGACCTAGGTAGGCCATTCAAAGTAGTCATAACAATTTCACCATTCTCCACCATTTCATATACAGCTTCAAGTTGTTCCTTGATCTGAGAGACCTTGGAGAAATAGGATTGAATGGTTTCGCCATTCGACATCTTGACCCCTTTCAATTGATTCCGCAGGGTCATCTTCCGATTTATGTTCTTTCCTTCAAATAGCTTGGTCAAAGAGTCAAACATAGCCTTGGGTGTCTTTAGAGAAGACACATGGGGTATGAGATGGTCTTTGATAGAATCAACAATGATTCTCTTTGCCTTGACCAAGTTCTTCTTATGCAATACCTTAGCGTTTTCATCCTCTGTGATAGGGATGTCTTCTTTTATATATGAGTCCAACTCATTCTCTTCCAAGATTAACCCAATCCTATACTTCCAAGCTCGGAAGTTATCAGCCCCTTCAAGCTTATCCTCAAGCTTGGTGTGGTGAGACATCTTAAAGAGTACTTCAAATGGAAATAGAAAAGATTTAGGTCTTACCACTTGAAATGCTGAAAACTGGATCTGGTCCCGGATTAGGGTTTGTCTAAAAAACCCTAAAAATTCAAAATGTGAATTTCAACTTTCTGAAAGGATAGAAAGATGCGCCTTGATGATCTGATCAGCCTAGTGTATTCAGAATTTGAGATCAGCAAAGCTTTACCCTTCAGATTTGCCTTTTTGTCCTCCTGGGTTCACTTGGGAGAGCCCTGAATTAGGGTTTGAGTTTCCCGGAGATCTACCCAACCAAAAATCTCGATCCAAAGCTCTAAACTTCGATTTTTGCAAGGAGCTTCCAGCTATGTCTTTAGATTTCAGAAATTCCTATTTTTGTGGAAACCCTAATTTTTAGGGCCAAATCTGAAAATGCTCAAAATTGAATTCTGATTGGACAGATAGATTCTCCTTGATGAGTAGAGTCAATCTACTATACTGCTTTTCCAAAAACTGTGGAGAGAAACCCAATAAACAAGAAACTCAAGTTTCCGTCACTGCAAAATGTCTTCTTCTTAGGTTAGCTTTGATACCATGTTAAATTTTGAGCATTAATTCACAATACTCTTGGATATTTACTGAGAGAATAACATATACAGTATATAAATGCATAACAATCACAATAAGCATGACAAGCATCACAAGAATCAAAAGCATGAGAGACAAGAGACACAGAGTTTCTGTGGGGAAAACCCTAAGGTGAAAAACCCCACAACTTTCTCAGAGATAGAGAGAGTAATGGCTCAACCAAAGTACAACCAAAATACACTTGAGATAGTCTCCTAGAGTAGATGATCCTCCTCCTCACTAGTGCACCACTTTCTGAGTGAGATAAGTGTGTCTTTCCAAATGATCCAAATAGAGATTTCCCGATCTCTATTTATACTTAACCTGTTTGCCCAGTGACCTTATGGGGCCGACTTGTCTATCTAGATACATCCACAATATAATATATATTTCAGGGCCAACCCCACACATGGTGGTCTAATAACCCATCGACAAGTACGCACACTTGCGACACTTGTCAATCCACATGACGACACTTCCTTATAGAGGAATAACACATCTCCTATAAGGATACAATAAATATATATGAAATACATTCCGAAGTTACATATACATCAACAGTCCATGATGAAGGCTGGAATCTACCATGTGCAAAAGCCAAAGGTTATGAGACGATTCTCATGGTTGTGAAATTTAACTTATGCATGAAACAAATCTGAAAATATTCTGATCTAAGTTTATGAGAAAAATATCATGGTCGCAAATCTAATTTCTGTAAGGAATAGATTTGAAGAAAAAAAAAATTTGATTAGAGATTATGAGAAGGAATCTCATGCTTGAGAACTCTAAGTTCTATTAGGAAGAACAATTGTAAATCTCAGATTTGAAATTTTGCTAATAATTGCTAATGACTGTTTGGCTTATGTAAAATTGTGTCAGGAGGACATCTTGTAGGTGGATGTCCATGTATGGTAGAAAACATAAATCCATAATGGACAGAATGGTGCCACTTACAAGAGCCAAGCAATATGAGGATAGCCTCATGGCTAAGAAAATCAATTTCTGTAGTAGGCAAAGTTGCAAATTCATATTGAATTTAATTATTAGTGCCATTGATTGGTTATGGAACAATCAGATTTGAATTGTATTGTTAAATGTTGCTGACTGTTTGGCTATTCAATAAGTGTGTCAGGAAGACACATTGCAGTAAGACCATGTGAGAGAGGGCCTGCAGAAGCCAAACTTCATGAGAAGGGATTCCATGATTTGGAAATGGGTTTCGGGTGAAACGCCATTAGACATTATTAATGTCTCATCTACACTGCATGATTGGTAAACAATATGAGTGGAATGGTAAAGATTATGTCAGTAAGACATATGAGGGTTATTGTTGGCAAGTGGTTTGGTAGAGTGCTATTGCAGCATCTCCGATGCTGCAACAAGGCAAAAGATGGCGGGAATGGTGAGAAGATGATGCGAATGGCGAAGAGCGGAAAATTAGTTATGTATTTTGGGTCAATTGTACCGCGGAATGCGGGTTTTGGGTCATTTGGACCACATATTATGTAATGTTGAGTCAGTTATACCGCAGAATGTGGGTTTTTGGTCGGTTTTGTACCAAGTTAGTTAGACATTGGGTCACTTGTCCAAATGTCGGTTAGGAAATTGTTAGTAAGTGGACAAGCATTGTAATGGCGGAAGCCTATATATAGATAAGAGTCATAGGTATTGAGGAGGAAGGAGAGACGGTGGGATCAAGGTGAAGAGAAGCGCATGTTTTTGGTTGTTTCTGCGCATCTGTGATATATTGCTGAGACCTGATCTTGAGGAGATATTGTATCTAAGGTTTTGCAATGATAATACGATATAATGAAACTGTTCTGGTGCAACTCCTGGGTTCTTTCTGTTAATTTATGGTAATGCAATGTTGCACTTCATGAATAATGCTATGTTTCCTTGATGCAATGTTGCTTTACTGTTATTACTGCGATGATAATGAATGCTGCGATTGAATAATGCATTATGAACACATGTCAAATGTTTGAGATTCCTGTTTAGTGTTGCAATAGAGTTAGTTCATACAGCCGCAACTCTCCTCCTTCCTCGGCGGAAACATGGTCCCGTCTACTCTTCCTGGACGCCTCAGGTGAGACCTCATCTGCTCTGCAGGTGTTGCTGGGCGGGATAAAACCTGCCCGGGCCGGTTCCCAGGGAGACTGCGGCATGTGTCGACAGTGAAGTGGAACCCCTATCGACTGGAGTCACGTTGGTCAACAAAGTGTTCTTTTGTGGGAATGTGTGAAGAGTGAAAGGAGGACATGTTGTGGCACCAGACGAAGCCGGAGATACAGAGCTGGTTTGATAAGAAGTTGCGGGAGTTTGCTGAAGAAGAAAGCCGGAACACGCGACTAACAGTAGATCACTGGGTGGGAAGGTATATTCACAACGGTCCGCATGAATGGTTTTTCTGTGAATTCCCAGTCATTCTGTATGAGTGGTTATCAAAGTTGACCTTCCAGAAGAGGAATTTCTAGGGTGGTGAGCCGACGGCTTGGACCCCGGAATTGATTCAGGTGCTGCAGGAAGTCGATAACAAGGCATCGCGGGCTGTTGAAGTTTGGCTTGATAGCATCTTGGAGGGATATATCACTGAATTTGCGATTGACACGCAGAAATATTATAGTGAAGCTAAAAGATATTTCTTCTACGGACCAAGGGGAAGGTTTCTGCTGTCGATTAAGATGCTAATTTGCGAAAAGGGTATATTGAAAATGCATCTTGATCAGTAGACAGCCTGGTGGGCGGAGGCCGTGGGTACCGTGACTATTGGGGAACGATAAGGGGTAGATGGGTGTAGACCATGAGGAGACTGTGAGTGAAGCCGAGGAAGAAAGTGGTCTTACAAGAGCAGGAGCGAGGTTTCGACAGGAGAAGAGGCAGAGGACAGGAGAAGGTCCTGCTGTGATCGAACCGCAAAACCATGAAGGAAGACCACATGGGACGAAGCGACCTCACAGTCCTGACAGGGACGACTAGGCTACACCCAGGATAGAGGCAGGACCAAACCTCGGCACCAACGTACCCACACCTCCGCTCACTATCTCACAAACAACAAGAAATACCACTTCGACACCACCAAGTTCGTCAATTCCACAGAAGTTAATTGGTAGTAGCACAGCGAAAGGAGGAAGGAAGCCCAGAATGGCGGGCGATGATGCTAAGTTACCATTGTTCCATGGAAGTGCGACAGACAACCCAGAACAGTATTGGTTTTTATGTGAAGCGGTCTGGACTGTGAAACAAATCACTGATGCTGATGCTAAGAAAGGACATTTAGCCACGACTATGCGAGGTCGTGCATTAGATTGGTTCATGAAGTTTGTTCTAGTCCCTACAGGAGCCCCAAAGAAGTCACTAGATGATATTCGGGATGGGCTGATTGCTGAATTTAGACGTCCCAAGTCCGAAGCTCAATACATCACAGAATTGAAGGAAATTAAGCAGTATCCCAATGAGACGGTATGGGATTTCGACCAGCGATTCAAGACGCCGATGGCAAAGGTTAGTTTCGATATGAGCGTCGTCCAACATAAAGAGTGGTTCATTGCGGCATTGCTCCCGCACATTCGGCTGTCGCTGATGCAGCAAAACATTTCGACGCCCAACGAAGCTCTAGAGATTACAATGCGATTGGAGGCGTCACCGATTGGGGATAATGCATCCGGGATGTCGCAGATACAGACACAACTCGCTAACTTGACTATACAATTACAAGATTTGAATAAGAACAAGGAACATCGCGATGAAGTATGGTGTACACGATGCCGAGGAGAAGGGCATACGAAGGACAATTGCCTGGATTTCCGCAATTATTTGGTGTCAGGTGCACCGAACACGTTGAATGGCAACAACATGCCGTGGTGTCACGTTTGCCAGGTGTATGGGCACAATCACGACAATTGCCCTTATATGCAGAAATTGGTCACAACCCCAAGAAATCTCTATTTTCACATTTTGCAAATCGGTGGGTCACGATGACAAAGATTGCCGTGCATATGGGTTGCTATAAGAAAGAATTTGTGATGTATTCTACATCAAGGATGATCAGCATGCCGAACAACAACCACAACTGCAACCGTAGGTAGCCCAGCCACTACCTCAACCGCAGATGTAGTTCATACTGCAACAACAACCTCAGCAGTTTGTGCCACAATATGCTCCAATGCAAGTGGCTCCACAATAGCCACAGTACGTCTAGCAATCGCAGTATGCACCGCAAGGGCAAGGCATGCACCAGAATCCTATGCAGCCACAGTACCAACAACAGGAAGGATTTCGAGGAGGCTATTGGGGCGGACGTGGTGGAGGATTTGGTCGTGGAGGAGGACGAGGTGGCCGTGGAACTGTTCAATTCTATCACTGTGCGGTGTGGGGGCATTATCAGCGAGACTGACCGCTACTACATTACCAGTGTACATTCTGTTTTGTTGATGATCATACAGTTTAAAATTGTCCACAGTTGATTGCACGATGGCAGGCTGGGAATGCTCCACAGATACAGAATCAGACCCAGCCGCAGAAACCAACCCAGAACCAAGTACAACAACCAATCCAAGTACAACAACCAGTGCAGAACCAACCCCCACTACCGAATCAGAACGCAAATCCTAATGGGAACCCGCAGGGGAATCTGTAGTAGACTTAGATGCAGGGTTCACATATTGCAACAATTTCGACAGAACTGCGACCACAAGATGCTTCAGTGGCTGTTGTAACTCGTGGAGGCAAAACTACTAGGGAAGATAGCTCGCGACCGATGATTCGGTTGGCAGGCCAGAAGATGGTACCATTCGACATCGATGTTGAACGGGAGGCATTCCTTCAGGCGCGTCGCACCTTGGAGAAAGACCGCGGTAAGGCTGTTGTTTGTGATATGCCACCTGTTTTTGACACTGCATCGGAGGGCGGTCGGTCGACACCATCGGGCACATTGCAAAGGTTTCTTGAGAACTATCTGTTATTGGCCCGGGATCCGACCGCCCTGGTTGAGATTGAGTGATGGTTGCAGCGATCTCTGAAAGGACGACAGGAGTCGGTAGTAAACTCTCTAGAGCGACGGAATACTGTTAAGGAGATGAGAATGAACATCCAAATTGGTGACTATGATGTCGATTCAATTATTCTTGATCTTGGTTCGGATGTTAACATCTTAACCAAGTAGGCGTGGCAGAAAATGGGGAGTCCCCCATTGAGCTGGTCTCCTGTGCAGCTTCGGTTGGCTAACCATGCGAAAGTAACACCCATTGGGCGAGTTCCGCGGCTAACGGTCGATATTAAGGGTATGAAGACTTATGCTGACTTCGATGTCATTGAAGTATTTGAGGGAGAAAGCTCTTATCCTGCGCTATTGGGGATTGGATAGTCTAACCATAGTGTAGTTGTAATCAACTTCAAGAGGTGCATGATGACCTTTGAGAGTCACGATCTCAGAGTTGTAGCCCCGTTGGATCTGGCTGAAGGATGCCGATATATCGAGCCTGTAAAAGATGATGATCCCACTGGATGGGACCATGTATTCAATATTTCTGAGGACTATATTGATCCCAATGCCAACGGTGAGCTGGGATGGCACAGCGAGAGCTCTGCGTCTTTCGACTCTGATGATGCATTAGAACATTGGCAGAACCGCTTGCACGAAGTGTCGTTCTGAAAATGTGGCTTAATTTCACAATCTTTATGTCGTGTTGCAACAGAAACTGTCACACTGCCAGCCTATGAGGGGTTGCCTGGCTTAACCAACTTTTTGATGAAATTTGAAGAACAGGTCTCAGAACCACAGCGGTTGCTGGCATTGGAGGAAGCACTGAAGGCTGCTCCAGCACGCTGGTGGGCGACACACAAGAAATCTATTGATGGTTGGTCATAGTGTCGAAAGTTGATGATGGTCCGGTTCGGCGATACTGAGGTTTATCACACTGGAAAATATGATGGTTGGAAGAATCCCAGTGATCATGTGATGGAATGCCAACGATTATGGGTAGTGTGAACCATAGATGAGTGGGTCCATTCTTTTATCCATACCTTAGATGAGATGCCGCGCTCATGGTATATTGTAGACGAGTTGCGCAAAGAAATTACAACATGGGGGGAGTTGGTCTGTTTCACTCATACATTCACTTTCGTGGATGCCAACCCTGATGTCAATAATGCCTTACAGCTCATCCGCGATGTGCTACTTCAGGTTGTTCCGGTGGCCTACCCCGTCGATCCGCACACATACTGTCAGATGCAGTCTCTTATGGAGTGCTTCAACATAACCGGTGGGCTAGAGGATGAGGACGATCCCCGAAATGTCAACATTCCCGAATCTGAAGGAAATCGCGATGTGGTCCCACCTGTTGCGCCAAGTAATCCATTCAGTCAACCATTGAAGCTTCGTAAGCTCAATATCGGCACAGAGGACACTCCCAAGTTTGCAAATGTTGGGGACTATTGGGATGACGAGATGATGAGTAAGGTCACTAATTTACTCCATGAGTTTGAAGACTTGTTTCCTACAAAGTTTTTTGATATGAAAGGGATCCTGGGTGATTTAGGGGAGATGAGGATTCCTTTAAAACCAGATGCTAAGCCAGTCCGATAGCGACCTTATCGGCTGAATCCGCGACATAAGGAGAAGGTCAAGGCAGAACTTGATCGCATGTTGGATGCTGGTATTATTGAACCAGTGGAAGAGTCCGAATGGATTAGTCCTATGGTGGTGCAGGACAAGAAAATCGGTGAGGTGCGCATTTGTGTTGACTTGCGGAAGTTAAATGATGCCTGCTTGCACGACCCTTTTTCGACCCCGTTTACTGACGAAGTACTTGAAGGGGTGGGCGGCCAGGAGATGTACTCATTCACCGATGGGTTCTCTGGCTACCATCAGATTCGCATTGCCAAAGAAGATCGCTATAAGACAAGTTTCGTTACTGAATGGAGCTGCTTTCAGTACACCATAATGCCGTTTGGTTTGAAGAATGCACCTGCGATATTCTCCCGGGTCGTTGTTGCTGCATTTAAAGACTTTATTTAGAATTTTTTGCAAGTATACATGGATGATTGGACAGTTTATGGGTTGATCCGCAATCATCTAGCCAATCTGCGGTTAATGCTTAAGCGTTGCCGACAGCACCAGATATCGCTGAACTTGAAGAAATGTATTTTTTGCACACCATTTGGGATATTGTTGGGTCATATTGTGTGTAAGCAATGGTTGTTGGTCGATCCGGATAAGATTGCGCTCATTTTGAGTTTGCAACCATCAACCATTGTTAAGCAGTTATGTGCGACTTTGGGGCATACGCGGTATTATCGCAAGTTCATCAAGGGATATGCAGCGATCACCGCCCCCATGGAGAAGTTGCTGAAGAAAGATGCGCTATTTCAATGGACTTCGGAATGTCAAGATAGTTTCGACACACTGAAGACAAAGATGGCTTTGGCCCCAATACTGGTATTTCCGGATTGGAGTAAGGAGTTTCATGTACATGTCGATGCCTCATCAATCGCATTGGGAGTAGTATTGGCTCATCCCGGCGAAAGAGATCTTGATCACCCCATTGTTTTTGCTAGTCGGAAGTTGTCGTCCGCTGAACGCAACTACACCACCACTGAGCGAGAGGGTCTGGCAATGGTTTACGCACTGCAGAAGTTCAGGCACTATTCGTTGGGTGGGCACTTTAAAATGTTCACTGACCATTCCGTGTTGAAATACCTAGTTAATAAGCCTGTGTTGGGGGGGAAGATATGCTGCTGGCTACTTCTTTTTCAGGAGTTCGATTTTGAAGTCATTGTGAAGCCAGGCCGATTGAATGCCGGTCCTGATCATCTATCGCGGATTGATACAGGGGAGGAACCAACCAGTATTGAAGACGAGTTGCCGGATGCACAACTATTTAAGGTTGACGTTGTTGATGACTATTTTAATGACATCCTCCAGTTTCTGACAATGAGTACTGCACTAGAGGAGTTCACCACTAGTCAAAAGAAGCAATTGGTAGTCAAGGCTGCATACTTCCAGCTAATCGCAGGAGAGTTGTATAAAATGGGCGCTGATGAGATATTACGCATATGTGTCTTGCCGCATGAGCAAGCACCGATACTGGCTGAAGCACATGGAGGAGTAGCAGGAGGACACTATGGTGGTCGGGCGACAGCTAGGAAAGTGTTGCATGCGGGCCTGTGGTGGCCTACCCTACATAATGATGTGACAGACTATGCGCGGTCCTGCGATGTCTGTCAGCGAACTGGCAAACCATCTAGACGCGATGAGATGTCGCTGATGCCTCAAATAACATTGCAACCGTTTGACAAATGGGCCATGGATTTTGTAGGACTGATCAATTCACCAGGGAAACGCATGGGTGCGCGGTATATCATCACGACGACATAATATTTGACCTGATGGGCCGAGGCATCACCTATAGTTGATTGTTCCGCGACCACGACAACGCGATTTTTGTTTGATAACATAATCACTTGCTTCGGCTGCCCCAAGATATTGCTGAGTGATCAAGGCAGCCATTTTCTTAATCACACCATCAACGCATTGACGGAGGAGTTGCCGATACAGAATAAGAAGAGTACACCTTATCATCCACAGGCGAATGGCACGGTGGAGGATTTTAACAAGGTATTGGAGCATGTGCTGACAAAAGTGTGCAATGCGAACCGTGACAATTGGGATCTCAAAATCCCAGCAGTGTTGTGGGCCTATCGCACCACATGTAAACGGCTGACAGGTCAGACACCATTTAAGTTGGTGTATGGACAAGAAGCGATTATGCGAATGGAGTATATTGTTCCGAGTCTACGAATTGCGGCTATCACGGGCATGTATGATGTCGCAACCTTAAACGAATGTCTGGCGCAATTGGTGCAGCTGGAAGAAGATTGTTTCATCACTGGGTTCCACCAGGGGGTAGAGAAGGATCGACAGAAGGAATGGCATGATCGCCACATAAGAAATAAATAGTTTCAGCAGGGCGACTTGGTGTTGTACTACGACAACAAGTTTATGAAACATTCAGGAAAGTTGTAGATGCATTGGCTTGGTCCTTATTGCATCAGTAGTATTACTTCCGGAGGAGCAGTTCAGTTACAGCAATTGGACGGGGCGATGCTCCCCAAGCTGGTAAATGGTCATAAGTTGAAGTCCTATCGCACGGGCTTAGAACACCGCAATGCTTGAGTCGCATCGGGGAAAAATAAAATAAAAAATGATGATGTGTTGCAAAATGATCGGTGGCAGGATGTCGCCCCACCATGGATGGAATGCGGAAGCAGGGGGGCTTCTGCTGCAAGGGTGGAGTTGTTAGCAACACCTGGGAATGTTGCGCTTGGGTCACATCCGCAATCATGACAACAATGGGACTTTTTCCTACTTTAACGGCTATGCTCGTTAATCGGGTTGATCGTGACAAATGACAGCCTGGTTGGACTTAGGGATGCACCGAGGCAGTATGGCCGATTGTACTTACCAAGATGGTCCGCATGGTTGGCACGAAGTATCCACCATGCCAGCATGGCCCAAGAAATGCTTTGCATGTTTTTGCATGAAGGGAACCAGGCAAAGGTACGATTCATCCGCCATTAGGATAATAGGCACGCAACGACTTATGATTATCTTGGGGTGAGAGCTGGTGGGGCAACGGCTTGCTGAGGCCGATGGATGACCGAGTACGTTGTGTAAATAGAGGACCTGCGGGGAGTAAGCACACAGAGATTGTTTTTTAAGAAGGGTTGTGCTACGCAAGGCTCTGGCATTTCGTTAAGTGAGGAATTCCAAGAAGGCTGTGGAAATGATCCATTTCATTTCACGTGGTAGCACACCAGGTGCATTAAGGGACCAAATGACGAGTGTGCATGAGTGCTTGGAGCAGGTTGCGCCTCAGACACCCCGAGGTTACAAGCATGAAGTTTCGTCCAAGATGTCTAGGCAGTTGGTGATGGTTCAAAGTCTCGTGGTCCCAGCGACCACACAAAAGGGGGGGGGTCGTCGCCCCTTGGTCCCTGTAACTTGCGCTTACCAGTGCGAAACAAATGTGCTAGAGCCGTTGGTCTGGTTTGCACCTCAGCACTATTCATAAACTTTTCCTCAGTCTGCATCAGAGTCCTTGAGACTGGAGGACCAATTTGAGACATACATGACAGCAAGTCGAGGGATGCCCACTTTCGGGTAAGACTTACATAACATCGAAGATGATGATTAGTGCAGCAGAAGGAGCAGGGAAACACCACGCGATCCAGACAGCAATAATAGTTGAACAGCCGTATGAGGACTTCAAAGTAAAAACGACGGCATGTACTATGTCTAGCAGTTGACGTGGCTCGAGGGCGAGCCACAAGATTGTGTTGGGGGCCTGTTGGTAGGCGGTTTGGTAGAGTGCTATCACAGCATCTCCGATGCTGCAACAAGGAAAAAGATGGCGCGAATGGCAAGAAGATGACGCGAATGGTGAGGAGCAGAAGATTAGTTATGTATTTTGGGTCAATTGTACCGCGGAATGCGGGTTTTGGGTCATTTGGACCACATATTATGTAATGTTGAGTTAGTTATATCGCATAATGTGGGTTTTTGGTCGGTTTTGTACCAAGTTAGTTAGATATTGGGTCACTTGTCCAAATGTCGATTAGGAAATTGTTAGTAAGTGGAAAAGCATTGTAATGGCGGAAGCCTATATATAGATATGAGTCATAGGTATTGAGGAGGAAGGAGAGATGGTGGGATCAAGGTGAAGAGAAGCACATGTTTTTGGTTGTTTTTGTGCATCTATGATATATTACCGAGACCTGATCTTGAGGAGATATTGTATCTAAGGTTTTGCAGTGATAATATGATATAATGAAATTGTTTTTGTGCAACTCCTGGGTTCTTTCTGTTTATTTATGATAATACAATGTCGCACTTCATGAATAATGCTATGTTTCCTTGATGCAATGTTGCTTTACTGTTATTACTGCGATGATAATGAATGCTACGATTGAATAATGCATTATGAACACATGTCAAATGTTTGAGATTCTTGTTTAGTGTTGCAATGGAGTTAGTTCATACAGACGCAACTCTCCTCCTTCCTCGGCGGAAACATGGTTCCGTCTGCTCTTCCTAGACGCCTTGGGTGAGACCTCGTCTACTCTGCAGGTGTTGCTGGGTGGGATAAAACCTGCCCGGGCCGGTGCCTAGGGAGACTGCGGCATGTGTCGACAGTGAAGTGGACCCCCTGTCGACTGGAATCGCGTTGGTCAACAGTTATGTAACATCAAAAGGAGTTGGGATGGAAAACCGAGGGACTGTCAACTCAGAGAAGGAGCCCCCATTCCTCATTAATAAAGAAAGACTACATCTGCAAATGGATAAGTGTTCTCTGACCCTAGCTAAGAATATGCATGTTTAATTGTTAGATTAAACATGTAGAGCTTGTTTTGATTTTATTTCCATTATGGCAAATTCCTTGAATATGATTAGGACCTACATAGTTCACATCAGTGAGGAGTGCACACCTTTCTGGTGCTGAGTTATGTTAGGGATGCCAATATTGACTACACCCTAAGGGAATCGACGCATTCCTGGTGTTTCAATGTTGGATAGTGAATGTTATGAAATATGTTTACAGTTTTGGAGCAGCAATACTGATGAGTCTGCTTATCCATTTTGTGTTGACATCTTATACATATGAAATTTGGTGCTGCACATTAAAGGAAAAAGTGAATAAAAGGGTACTCAAGAGGACTGTATGAGCAGTGGTAACCTTTGTGTAGTGTGAGTGGGTATCATGGGGCCATGATAGCCTGCAGTTAAGAAAGTCACCTAAAGAGTTAGGCTAAAGGGAACTGCCGGTTTGCACAAGAGAAGGAGTACCACCCTTATGTGGGTGACGAATTGTTATGCGCATTGAGGGATTGTGACACATTTGAAAGGATGATGCAAGCCTAAGGCAGAGTAGTAGATCCTTGACCTATAATGGTCGGTGGTGCAGTTACCTTCCATTGGCCGATGACCCAGATGGATGTGTTGGCTCGACAATGGAGAGGGCCAACCAGGTATGGGACTGGTTGGGCACCGCCAAATGATTGGTAAATCCGGTCGGCGTGAAGGTGTACTGGTAGGGCATTAATTATTTGATATTTTGGAGCAGCCTGCGTGTTGGCCAAACATCCCAGTCCGCAGGAGGATCCCAAGGCTTATAAAGTAAAAGTAGGACCCTATGGACCAGAGAAGAGATGCACAATACAGATAAGTATTTAATTTAATTTATTTCTTGTTTGGAATAATGAATATTTCAAGAATAAGTCTTGTAACAGTTAAGCTTATGCACTATTGTTTCTTTGTTGGAAACCTTGGTCATTACAGGAAGCAAGGACCCTGAAAGAACTATAAATTGCTTGGTAAATCCATAGAGTGACTGGTTGAGCATTAACTATTTGATGTTGTGGAGCAGCTTGCGTGCTGGCCAAACATACAAGACTATTTGATGTTGTGGAGAAACCTATGTGCTGGCCAAACATACAAGGCTATTTGATGTTGTGGAGTAGCCTGTGTGCTAGCCAAACATACAAGACTATTCGATGTTGTGGAGCAGTCTGCGTGTTGACCAAACATACAAGGCTATTTGATGTTGTGGAGCAGCCTGCGTGTTGGCCAAACATACAAGACTATTTGATGTTGTGGAGCAGCCTGCGTGTTGGCCAAACATACAAGACTATTTGATGTGGTGGCGTAGCCTGCGTGCTGGCCAAACATACAAGACTATTTGATGTTGTGGAACAGACGGCGTGCTGGCCAAACACACAAGACTATTTGATGTTGTGGAACAGACGGCGTGCTGGCCAAACATACAAGATTATTTGATGATTGAGGGGCAGTTTGCGCACTGGCCAAACATCCAAGTCCATAGGCGATCCCAAGGCTTGTAAAGCAAAGAAGGACCCTATGGAATAAAGTGAAGACATTCAATGCAGATAAGTATTTGGTTATCTTGTAATTTATTGCTTATGAATATACATGTGTACATGATTTGGTCATGATTTCCTAAACTCTTGTTTAGAGATAAAACCTACGAAATTAAGATAAACATGTGAATTGATTCGATGTTTGAGTGTAGGAATTGCTGGAAGCAAGGACTATGGAAGCATCTTAAGGATGCATGTGGACATGTGACTATCCTAAAAGGCTCAGCTTGCGCATAAATGAATGATGGTGCTAGTGGACTTGTGGGGGTCCTAGCAGCCAAGGGAGTTGTAGACAAACCATGTGGAGGGACTCCATTTTTGAGAGGTCTGGAATAGACCATAGACACTAGGTGTCATATCCAAGAAGGGTTGGTCAAGCATTCATGTTGAATTGAAAGAGACTAGGAGCATGAAAACCACAGTGGTGCTGTGGGTTCCAGAATGGAACTAGACGAAGAGGAGAAAACTCTTACTGCTCTCTCTTTCCTTTTTATTGATGCATTTATAAAAACAGAAAATTGTTGAATGCATGTATGGCTGAAAGTAGAGTGTGTTTATTTGCCTGAAATAAATTGTGAATGCTGAAGTAGTTAATTCATTGTGAAAGAATGGACATGAATGAGCTCATGTGCCTGTTGGGAAAGCATGAAAAGTATGAAAGTCTCATGGATAAAGCATGGACTACACATGTCAATTGGCAATTAATTGACTGATTTTAATGTTTATATTATGCTTGGCCTAACAAAATTATAATGATGAATTCCACAGGTGGGGAAGTGAAACTAATTTGTGGCAGTTGTTGTAAAGCAAGTGTTGCTTGTAAGAAAGTGAGAACCAGTCGCGCACAGTGGCCATGGAAGCAGACCATAGGCTGTTGGAATTGGCTGAAAGTCTTCTTCAAACAGTTCCCAAGACCCAAGAAAATATTGGAGAACTACTCAAGCTACAAAAGAAGCAGAATGAGATGAACTGCAAGGTTTTGCAGGACTCTAGTTGTTTGCAAAGGGAGGTAAAAAGCATTCTAGAAGCAATCAGCAGTAGAGGAGACATTGGATCAATGAAGAGGCATTCTTCCAATCAGTCCATTAAGAAATGTTCCAGGCATGAAGACTCAAAGGAGATTGAGCAGGTAAAGATGAAACAACCAGTGAAATGTTGGAAATATGGAGGACATCATTGCCTCCGCAACTGCCCAACAAAGGAACATCAGAATGGTAGCAGCCATAAAGTTCTCAAACTTGTGGGTGAGCTGGAAGATCAGAACCAGCAGGAGCAGCTCGTGGAGGCCAAAGGACTTGGTCCTGAAAGTTCAAAGTAAAGGATAGAATGTAGGGCAGACCTGCAAAATGTTTTTGAAATTTTGGACATGTGTATATTGTATATGTATTCCTAAGTCTTGGAACACTGAGGACGGTGTTATTCTAAGGGGGAGGGGATTGTAATACCCCATTTTGACCCTTAAGATATGTTAGCTTTTAATGCGAATATTGTATACATGTGATGTATGTGTTCCTAGCATGGAGCTCGAGGCCAAGGCCCCACTAGTGGATGCTTGAATTTTATTTAAAAGGAAAAGCATTGGATATTATGTTTCCCATGTGCTATTTGGCCATGGAACATTGTAAAAATGATGTAAATAAACATCATGCAATAAAATACCAAAACTGGCTATAGAGACAACGAATGAGAAGGGGCCATGTGTATCCACTAGGGAGTGGTGAGGGGGTTGTGGGATTGAGCCATAAGCTGCCAAATGTCACCTTGAGAACCCATTTGACCTTCCTTGTTGACATTTATTTCTGTTGTAAGGAAGTAGTTGAAGGTTTCAGTCCATGGCTTCAATGGAGCATGGGCAGCCCAGAAATTTGTATGGCAGAGCATGGGCTCTGTTTTCTTGTACCACAAGTCACTCTGCCTCATGGGAGTTGCTTATTCCTCATTCCCATTCAATTGTGGAAGAACCCAGCATCAATTTTCATCCAAAAACGAATTCCCAGCAGTGAGAAAAACCAGAAATCGCAACTGTGAAAGAACCCACGTTTTGAAGAGCCATAAACGCCCATAATTGGTATTGGACAGTGAAATCCAATGGCGGATCCATAGGTATAAACCTTGGGGCGAATTTGGGAGCATTAGCTACCCCAAAATCCATTGGAAAACCCAGTTTTGATAGCCTAGAAAACCGGTGACGGGATTGAGTTATTCGTTGACAGAATGGTGAGAAATCCAAGAGTGGATGTTTGAACAGAGGATTGGATTGCTTGAATTTAGCATGAGATGTCTGCAGCTATGTGGTTGAGCTCACTAGCTTAGCATCCTCCTCCCTTTCCTTTTGGTATGCTTGACAAACCCAGCTGTGTGCTGGCTTAGCATGACCATTTGAGTGAATCCATGGCTGTGAGTGAGCCTGTCTAGTTCCTCCTTAGTGGATACATAGCCCAGCTCGGGGGTGATCTCTTAGTTGAAAGAATACAGGCTGGACAGAGATCCATGGTTGGGTGGAACGTTGCTCTCACATAGCTAGTTGTTGGACAGTTTCATCTTCAAGATAAGTATTCTCTGTGGTTTGAATGATGTTCATTCTGTGGTTTGTCCTGTATGTTAAATTACTCATGTTACTTGGATGAAATGATTATCTTAAGTTAGTTGGCATGAAGCCTGTGCATAACATGAGAATGAGATTGATTATTCTGTGATTGTTTCACTATTTTTCCTGAAAGAAATAGGCTGATGCATCTCCTTCTGCGTGTATGTTATTATGGTTATTCCGCTGTGTTTATTAATTGAGTTGTGTTAATTCTATGTTCTGTAATGTCTTAATTAATGACCGTTGTTTATATGCTAAATGCATGATGAAACTATGTGCATCTATAGTGTTTAATTCCGCTGTGCTTGTTGAGTATGAATATGTATGCACAAGTTTTATTTAACCATGCATTTCTTAGGAATTTGAATGGGGCTGAGATTGCCAATAAGCCCGGTAAGTTGGTCACGTTTCCCTCCCTTGCACCGGAATGATGGAAGGGGACGTCACAACTTGCTAAATCTTGGATCTGAGCAATCTCCAGCTCTAAACTCTTTCATTAGAATTCACTTCCATATCTTGCATTCTCGGACTCAAATATGGCCCATCTTGGCAGTCAATGAAACCAAGTCAAATTATGATCTTCTCTTATTCACTAATTAATATAGGAAACACTTATTCGATAGTGAGATCCCCGAAATTGATCCCATCATGCAAGCAATCCACAGGAGGATGATTGGAATACCTTCTTCTATCAGGATCAAATGCTTCTTGGCATGGAAACAACTATCCTATATTTGCAATGCTCATCAACACTTTGTTTCTGCAACAATGTCATTCAAATGTTATATGAAACCACCACCTTGATGAATTATCTAACATGTGATTTGGTTTGGTGGATGTCATGGAGTCAAATGAACCACCAAGGTCATTGACTTTTATGTACCAATCATAGACACATATTCAAGAAAGGTTTTCAATGTTTTAATATTGAAAGTAACATTTGGATTATGGCTACCTTTGATGTTGGCATCAACCTGCTATCCACATCATCGGTGATGTTGACCTCTTGTATTGTTATAACTCCTTGGATTGCATATTCTCCTTGGGTTGGAGATGTAGGAAACACTCCATCTTCTTCCTCTTCACTCTCTACACTCTTCTCTTGGTGTTGTAATAATTGTTTAAGAAAACTTTTCTCTCCACATGCTTATGGGTTCATTGTTGTTTCAAGAAAGCCTTCTTGCCATTCTTCCCTCAAAGTAATATGGCTTGTGGCATATGGATTATTTCTCCCATCAAGATGCCACACAATGACCCTTCTTCACACACAAGGAACATGTCTCTGAATACTAACAATGGTAAGCTTTGTGGCATTTCTCCTCATAGTAGTGACAAACAATGGATGGCTTACATGATACATACCTCTTAGCCTTCTTCTTCTTCTTGTTTTGGTTGATTATCTTGTCACTTCTTCTAAGTGTTGGTGCAGTCCTAGTCCTAGCATTGTTCTCATAATTGCCCTTCAATAATCCACCACAAGAAGGTTGAAATGGTAGTGTTCTTCCATCTTCAATCACTGATACTCTTCTCTTTAATGGGAAAGCAAAATCTGTAACATCTTTGGCCTTAACGAAAGTCATTTTTGTGTTTGTAGTCTTTTCCTCTTTGCCATTGAAACCGAGGTCTTCATGCTTGACCCTAAATTCAAATACAATGGGGCTTAAGATTCCTTAACTTCTGTTGCCTAGCCCTTATCAATTGTAGCCCATATGTCTTAACAATTTTGAACCAATGCCTCTAGTGTGCTTTTCAAAATCACAAAAAGTTTCTTGGGAAGGGTCTAGACAATATGAACTTACCATGTTGGTCTCTATCATGGTGTTGGATTAGACAATGTAAAAGGAAGATGACCTTGCTTTTTGGTGCTCTTGAACAACTACTTGTATCTTTGTCAATATTTCTTCCTTGTCTGCCAGCTCTTGCTTTAACTAAACAATCATCTAAGTAAGCATATCTTCATTCCTATTATCCATTTGATGACCTTCTCTCCCAATTATTCCACCAACTACAATTTGCTCTCATCCCACTCTACCATGACAATGATAGGGAAGTCTCGATGTTCTTCAAATTTGTTATTTAGAAATGGTAGTAATTTAATAGAGGTCTTAAGTATCTTCTCCATCTCTTTCATGCATTGGTCATATATTTGGACCTTCCTCTTCATGTTCATGTTCTCTTCTCAAAGTTGAGCATTGATCCCGTATAGGTGGTCCAACCTTCCTCCATTTGATTTACCCATACCAGGTCTCCAAAATATTCAAACTTTTGGCATTTGCATCATGATCAAGGATTCAAATGCTTTGCTACCATATCATCTATAAACATGGAACTTATATCCCACTTGCTTCACCAACACGAATACTTTGTAGAATTTACTTGTCTATGTTATTGGTCTTGTACAAAGCTCTTTGTCCTTTTGATGGTTGCAAGGATTCTATTCTAGATGTATCTTTCACACAACAACCAACTACAATGCAAATAATAATTAGTGTGATGAGTTAGTTCCTTTATGGTCTCACTAGGTAGGCACACACACAACCAATGGTCAAGCCAATACAAACCAAGGCTATATGAATGCGTTGTCACTAAGAACTTTGTCTTCGTTGCAACTCCTTTGCAAGTTGATAACCAATTGAATTGAATGACCCAAAATACTTAAAGCTAAGGCACCTTCATGTTTTGGTTTGTGTGGTTAGTTGTAATCATATTACTATGTTTCCTATCTAATGCAAGTACAAGAAGAATAAATCAAGGTCCAACATAAGAATAAAACTAGGCAGTTGACCTATCACTGTTGGCAGGCAGTTTGGTAGATTCCTATCGCAGCATCTCCGATGCTGCGACAAGGCAAAAGATGGCGTGAATGGCGAGAAGATGACGTGCATGGTGATGAGCGGAAGATTAGTTATGTATTTTGCCGGTCAATTGTACCATAGAATGCGGGTTTTTGGTCATTTGGACCACATATTATGTAATGTTGAGTCAGTTATACCGCAGAATGCGGTGTTTTGGTCGGTTTTGTACTAAGTTAGTTAGATGTTGGGTCACTTGTCCAAATATCGGTTAGGAAGTTGTTATTAAGTGGACAAGCATTGTAATGGCGGAAGCCTATATATAGATAAGAGTCGTAGGTATGAGAAGGGGAATAGAATCGGAGAAAAAACGCATGTTTGGGATGTTTCTGCGCATCTATGAGATATTGCCGAGACCTGATCTTTGAGGAGATATTGTATCTAAGGCTTTGCAGTGATAATATGATATGATGAAACTGTTTTGGTGCAATTCCTGGGTTCTTTCTGTTTGTTTCTGGTAATGCAATGTCGCACTTCATGAATAATGTTATGTTTCCTTGATGCAATGTTGCTTTACTGTTACTTCTGTTGTGATAATGAATGTTGCGATTGAATAATGAGAATATGAATACATGTCAAATGTTTGAGATTCCTGTTTAGTATTGCAATAGATTTAGTTCATATAGCCGCAACCCTCCTCCTTCCTCGGCGGAAACATGGTTCCGTCTGCTCTTCCTGGACGCCTTGGGTGAGACCTCATCTGCTTTGCAGGTGTTGCTGGGCGAGATAAAACCTACCCAGGGAGACTGCGGCATGTGTCGACAGTGAAGCGGAACCCCTGTTGACTGGAGTCGCATTGGCCAACAAATGGTTCCGTTGTTGGGACGTACTGAAGAATGAAAGGAGGACATGTTGTGGCACTCAATAAAGCTGGAGATACAGAGCTGGTTTGATCAGAAGTTGCAGGAGTTTGCTGAAGAAGAAAGCCGAAACACGCGACTGACAGTAGATCACTAGGTGGGGAAATATATTCACGACGGTCCGCATGAATTGTTTTTCTGTGAATTCCCAGTCATCCTGTATGAATGGTTGTCAAAGCTAACCTTCCAGAAGAGGAATTTCCAGGGTGGTGAACCGACGGCTTGGACCCCGGAACTGATTTAGGAGCTACAGGAAGTCGATAATAAGGCATTGCGGGCTGTCAAAGTTTGGCTCGATAGCATCTTGGAGGGATATATCACTGAATTTACGATTGACACGCATAAATCCTATAGTGAAGCTGAAAGATATTTCTTCCACAGACCAAGGGGAAGGTTTCTGTTGTCGCTCCAACTGTCGATTAAGACGCTAATCTGCGAAAAGGGTATATTGAAGATGCAACTTGATCAGTAGACAGCCCGGTGGGCGGAGGCCGTGGTTACTGCGACTGTTGGGGAACAGTACATGGAACGGTAAGGGGTAGATGGGTGCAGACCATGAGGAGACTGTGAGCGAAGCCGAGGAAGAAAGTGGTCTTACAAGAGGAGGAGCGAGGTTTCGACATGAGAAGGGGCAGAGGACAGGAGAAGGTCCTGCTACGATCGAACCGCAAAACCATGAAGGAAGACCATACAGGACGAAGCGACCTCACAGTCCTGACAGGGAAAACCAGGCTACGCCCAGGTTAGAGGCAGGACCACAACCCGACACCAACGTACCCACACGTCCGCTCACTATCTCATAAACAACAAGAAATACCACTTCGACACCGCCAAGTTCATCAATTCCACATAAGTTAATTGGTAGTAGTACAACGAAAGGAGGAAGGAAGCCCAGAATGGCGGGCAATGATGCTAAGTTACCATTGTTCCACAGAAGTGCGACAGACAACTTAGAACAGTATTGGTTTTTGTGTGAAGCGGTCTGGACCATGAAACAGATCACTGATGCTGATGCTAAGAAAGGACAGTTAGCCACGACTCTGCGAGGTCGTGCATTACATTGGTTCATGAAGTTTGTTCAAGTCCCTACGGGAGCCCCAGAGAAGTCACTGGATGAGATTCGGGATGGGCTGATTGCTGAATTTAGATGTCCCAAGTTCGAAGCTCAATACATCACAAAATTGAAGGAAATTAAGCAGTATCCCAATGAGACGGTATGGGATTTCGACCAACGATTCAAGACGTTGATGGCAAAAGTTAGTTTCGATATGAGCGCTGTCCAACATAAAGAGTTGTTCATTGCGGCACTGCTACCCCACATTCGGCTTCCGTTGATGCAACAAAACATCTCGATGCCGAGTGAAGATCTAGAGATTGCAATGCGATTAGAGGCATCACTAATTGGAGATAATGCAGTCGGGATGTCATAGATACGGACATAGCTCGCTAACTTGACTATACAATTGCAAGATTTGACGAAGAGCAAGGAACAACGCGATGAAGTATGGTGTACGCGATGCCGATGAGAAGGGCATACGAAGGACAATTGCCCAGATTTCCGCAATTATTTGGTGTCAGGTGCACCAAATCTGTTGAATGGCGGAAGCATGCCGTGGTGTCGCATTTTCCAAGTGTACGGGCACAGTCACGACAATTGCCCTTATATGCAGAAAATAGTCACAACCTCGAGAAATCTTTATTGCACATTTTGCAAGTCGGTGGGTCACGATGACAAAGATTGCTGTGCATATGGGTTGCTACAAGAAAGAATGTGTGATGCAATCTACATCAAGGACGATCAACGTGCCATTCAACAACCACAACTGCAACCGCAGGTAGTCCAACCACTACCTCAACCGCAGATGCAGTTTGTACCGCAGTAGTTCGTGCCGCAATACGCTCCAATGCAAGTGGCTCCGCAACAACCATAGTACATCCAGCAACCGCAAGGGCGAGGCATGCAACATAATCCTATGTAGCCATAATACCAACAGTAGGGTGGATTCCGAGGAGGATACCGGAGCGGACGTGGTGGAGGATTTAGTCGCTGAGGAGGACGAGGTGGCCGTGGACCTGTTCAATGCTATCATTGTGTGGTGTAGGGGCATTATTAGCGAGATTGTCCACTACTACAGAATCAATGTATGTTCTGTTTTGTTAATGATCATACAGTTGAGAATTGTCCACAGTTGATTGCACGATGGCGGGCTAGGAATGCTCCGCAGATACAGAATCAGATCCAGCCGCCGCAACCAGCCCAGAACCCAGTACAACAACCAGTCCAAGTACAACAACCGGTACAGAACCATCCCCCGCGACTGAATCGGAATGCAAATGCATCCATGTGAACCCCCATGGGAATCTGCAGCAGACTCAGATGCAGGGTGCAAATATTGTGACAATTTCGGTAGAACCGCGACCATAAGATGCTTCAGTGGCTATTGTAACTCGTGGAGGCAAAACGACTGGGGAAGATAGCTCGCGATCGATGATTCGGTTGGTAGGCCAGAAGACGGTATCATTTGACATCGATGTTGAATGGGAGGCATTCCTTCAGGCACATCGCACCTTGGAGAAAGACCGCAGTAAGGCCTTTGTTTACGATATGCCACCTGTCTTTGACACTACATCAGAGGGCGGTCGGTCGACACCATCGGGAACATTGCAAAGGTTTCTTGAGAGCTGTGTGTTATTGGCCCGGGATCCAACCGCCTTGGTTGAGATTGAGGGATGGTTGCAGCGATTTTCGAAATGATGGCAGGAGTCGGCAGTAAACTCTTTACAGTGACAGAAGACTGGCAAGGAGATGCGAATGAACATCCATATTGGTGACTATGATGTCGATTCAGTTATTCTTGATCTTGGTTCGTATGTTAACATCTTAACCAAGCAGCATGGCAGAAAATGGGGAGTCCCCCATTGAGCTGGTATCCTGTGCAGCTCCGGTTGGATAACCATGCGAAAGTAACACCCATTGGGCGAGTTACGCGGCTAACAGTCGATATTGAGGGCGTGAAGACTTATGTTGACTTCAATGTCATGGAAGTGGTTGAGGGAGGAAGCTCCTATCCTGCGCTATTGGGGATTGGATGGACTATCGATAGTGGAGCTGTAATCAACTTCAAGAGGGACATGATGACCTTTGAGAATCATGATCTCAGAGTCATAGCCCCGTTGGATCCGGCTAAAGGACGCCGATACGTTGAACCTGTAAAAGATGACGATCCCACTGGATGGGACCATGCATTCAATATTTCTGAAGACTATATTCATCCCACTACCAACGGTGAGCATGGATGGCGCAGCGAGAGCTCTGCATCTTCCGACTCTGATGATGCATTAGAACATTAGCAGAACTGCTGGCATGAAGTATCGTTCTGAAAATGTGGCTTAGTTACGCAATCTTTATGTCATGTTGTGACAGAAACAATCACACTGCTAGTCTATGAGGGGTTTCTTGGCGTAACCAAATTTCTGACGGAATTTGAAGCATGTGTCTCAGAACCACAGCGATTGCTAGAATTGGAGGAAGAACTGAAGGTTGCTCCAGCACGCTGGTGGGCGACACATAAGAAATCCATTGATGGTTGGTCACAGTGTCGAAGGTTGATGATGGTTCGGTTTGGCGATACTGAGGTTTATCACACTGGCAAGTATGATGGCCGAAATAATCCCAGTGATCATGTGATCGAATGCCAACGATTATGGGTAGCGCGACCCAGAGATGAGTGGGTCCATGCTTTTATCCATACCTTAGATGATATGCCGCGCTCATGGTATACTGCAGTCGAGTTGCGTAGAGAAATTACAACATGGGGGGAGTTGACGGTCTATTTCACTCATACGTTCACTTTTGCGGATGCCAACCTTGAGGTCAATAATGCCTTATAGCTCATCCGCGATGTGGTACTTCAGGTTGTTCGGGCGGCCTACCCTGTTGATCCACATACATACTGTCAGATGCAGTCTCTCACGGAGTGCTTCAATATCACTAGTGGGCCAGAGGATGAGGACGATCCCCGGAATGTCAACATTCCTGAGTCTGAAGGAAGTCGCGATGTGGTACCACCTGCTGCGCCAAGTAATCCGTTCAGTCAACCATTGAAGCTTCGTAAGCTTAATATCGGCACAGAGGCCACTCCCAAGTTTGCAAATGTTGGGGACTATTGGGATGACGAGATGATGAGTAAGGTCACTAATTTACTCCATGAGTTTCAAAACTTGTTTCCTACGAAGTTTTATGATATGAATGGGATCCTAGGTGATTTAGGGGAGATGAGGATTCCTTTAAAACCAAATGCTAAGCCAGTTCGACATCGACCTTATCGGCTGAATCCACGACATAAGGAAAAGGTCAAGGCAGAACTTGATTGCATGTTGGATGCTGGTATTATTGAACCAGTGGAAGAGTCCAAATGGATCAGTCCTATGGTGGTGCAGGACAAGAAAATCGGTGAGGTACGCATTTGTGTTGACTTGCGGAAGTTAAATGATGCCTGCTTGCATGACCCTTTTCCGACCCCGTTCACTGACGAAGTACTTGAAGGGGTGGGTGGCCAGGAGATGTACTCATTCACCGATGGGTTCTCTGGATACCATCAAATTCGCATTGCCAAAGAAGATCGCCATAAGACAACTTTCGTTATTGAATGGGGCTGCTTTCAGTACACTGTAATGCCGTTTGGTTTGAATAATGCACCTGCGATATTCTCCCGGGTCGTTGTTGCTGCATTTAAAGACTTTATTGAGAAGTTTTTGCAAGTATACATGGATGATTGGACAGTTTATGGGTTGATCCGCGATCATCTGGCCAATCTGCGGTTAATGCTTGAGCGCTGCCGACAGCACCAGATATCGCTGAACTTGAAGAAATGTATTTTTTCACACCATTTGAGATATTGTTGGGTCATATTGTGTGTAAGCAAGGGTTGTTGGTCGATCCGGCTAAGATTGCGCTCATATTGAGTTTGCAACCACCGATCACTGTTAAGCAGTTGCGAGCGACTCTGGGGCATACGGGGTATTCTCCCAATTTCATCAATGGATATGCGGTGATCACTGCCCCTATGGAGAAATTGCTGAAGAAAGATGTGCTCTTTCAATGGTCTCCGAAATGTCAAGATAGGTTCGACACACTGAAGATGAAGATGGCTTCGACACCAATACTGGTATTTCCGGATTGGAGTAAGGAGTTCGATGTACATGTGGATGCCTCATCCATCGCATTGGGAGTAGTATTGGCTCAGCATGGAAAAGGAGATATTGATCATCCCATTGCTTTCGCTAGTCGAAAGTTGTCATCCGCTGAACGCAACTACACCACCACTGAGCGGGAGGGTCTGGCAATGGTCTACACGCTGCAAAAATTCAGGCACTATTTATTGGGTGGGCACTTTAAAATGTTTACTGACCATTCCGCGTTGAAATACCTAGTCAATAAGCTTGTGTTGGGGGGGAAGATATGCCACTGGCTACTTCTTTTTCAGGAGTTCGATTTTGAAGTCATTGTGAAGCCAGTCTAGTTGAATGTCGGTCCCGATCATCTATCGCGGATTGATACAGGGGAGGAACCAACCAGTATTGAAGATGGGTTGCCGGATGCACAACTATTTAAGGTTGATGTTGCTGATGACTATTTTGATGACATCCTCCATTTTTTGACAACGGGTACTGCACCAGACGAGTTCACCACCGGTCAGAAGAAGCAATTGGTAGTCAAGGCTGCAGACTTCTAGCTAATCGCAGGAGAGTTGTATAAAATGGGCGTTGATGAGATATTGCACAGATGTGTCTTGCCGCATGAGAAAGCGCTGATACTGGCTGAAGCACATGGAGGAGTAGCATGAGGACACTATGGCGGTTGGGAGACCGCTAGGAAGGTGTTGCGTGCGGGGCTGTGGTGGCCTACACTGCATAATGATGCGACCGACTATGCGTGGTCCTGCGATGTTTGTCAGCGAACTGGCAAACCATCCAGACGCGATGAGATGCCGTTGATGCCTCAAATAACATTTCAACTGTTTGACAAATGGGCCGTGGATTTTGTAGGACCGATCAATCCACTAGGGAAATGCACGGGGTGCGCGGTATATCATCACCGCGACAGAGTATTTGACCCGATGGGCCGAGGCGACACCTGTAGTTGATTGTTCCACGGCCATGGCAGCGCGATTTTTGTTTGATAACATTATCACTCGCTTTGGCTGCCCCAAGATATTGTTGAGTGATCAAGGCAACCACTTTCTTAATTGCACCATCAACGCATTGACGGAGGAGTTGCAGATGCAGCATAAGAAGAGTTCACCCTATCATCCACAGGCAAATGGCACGGTGGAGGCTTTTAACAAGGTATTGGAGCATGCATCGACAAAGGTGTGCAATGCTAACCGCGACGACTGGGATCTCAAAATCCCAGCAGTGTTGTGGGCCCATGCCAATGGAGTATCTTGTTCTGAGTTTGCAAATTGCGGCTATCACGGGCATGGATGATGTCGCAGCATTAGATGAACGTTTGGTGCAATTGGTGTAGCTGGAAGAAGATCATTTCATCGCCGTGTTCCACCAAGGGGTCGAGAAGGATCGCTAGAAGGCATGGCATGATTGCCACATAAAAAATCAACAGTTTCAGCAGGGTGACTTGGTGCTGTTGTACGACAACAGGTTTATGAAACATCCCAGGAAGTTGCAGATGCATTGGATTGGTCCCTATTGCATCAGTAGTATTAGTTCAGGAGGAGCAGTTCAGTTGCAGCAGTTGGACGGGGCGATGCTCCCCAAGCTGGTAAATGGTCATAGGTTGAAGCCCTATCGCACGGGCTTAGAACATCGCGATGCCTGAGTCGCATCGGGAAAAAAAAATGATGATGTGTTGCCAGATGTCACACCACCATGGTTGAAATGAGGAAGTAGGGAGGGTTCTGCCGCAAGTTGGGAACGGTCGGAGACACATGGTAGCGTAACAACCGGATCAAATTAGTAATAAATGCTAAAATTTTAGACAATTAATTAATGGCACTGTTCAAATGATGGGCATTAATGGTGGATCCGGCCGATTGACGGACTGGATCGACGACGGATTTGTGTCATTAATACAGGATTTTGGTTGAGTTAATGCCTGATTTTGTGATGATTATGGAGGATTTGGTTGGATGCTATAAAAATGGATTGGAGCTGGTCGGAAGGCACCAAGAATTCAGCTGTTTTTGTAAGATTGTGGCATGCTGCAGAGTATTGTTGCTGGTTCGTGAGTGTTGCTGTGTGTTGGGAGAAGCTGTTGGCATTGTAGAGTGCTGTTGCTGAGTATCGTGAGGTATGCCAGGTGAGCTGGAGACTGTTGAGATCAATAGTGAAGTTGATTCCCCCTTCATCTCAACTATTGTTGAAGAAGAAGCTGCACCAGTCGTCAACCTTGAGGCCGAGGTAGCAACCATGTCGGTGGGAGAATCTGTAATTGCTAAGAAGCGCCGGGGAGGTCATCCCTCGGAGTACCCACAGATTAAGAGGGTACTGCGGTCCTCTGCTGCGACGACAGGTGAAGCTCCAGAACAGGTGGGGAATTCTAGTCGCCCCATTCATGAGTCTGCCCCATGGGCGGGACTCTCCGCCGGTGACATCCTTGGGTATATCCCTCCAATTCGGCTGGATGCCACCCCACGCAAGATAAACCCAAAACAGAAGTATCGTGTGAAGATGCCAACGCTCCCGGTTGGAATGGAGTGCTCTGTGTATATTGAACCGGCGTTGACGTGCCTGCGCTACAACGATCATGATATGGTGGCCTACCCTGACATTGCATTGGCCCCTTATGTGCAGGAGACATGCTTTTCCCCAACACCGACTGTACACAACTGGGCACGAGGATTGAAGCAGGCCGGCTTGTTAGGGCTCATTAATATGCCACATTTCGGGCGACTGGCGGAAGTGAATGCCTGTGTAAAGCAACTCCTGGTGTGTTTTCATGGCGGGTCGTTGTGGCTGGATAGAGAAGTCCCGGTCACCGTCAACTTAATTTCATCCATAACCGGTTTGCCTAAGAATGGAGTTTATCCGGTGCAGTTCATCCAGGGGAGCCAATGACAAGAAGCGGGCGCTGTAGTTGGCACAGAAATATGGCCTAGAAATGGATGGGCGTGGGTATCTCACCAGTAGTTGCAATGATTAGGCAGTGCTCATGGGCATTAAGATCCTGTCCTGTAAGGTGGTTAGGGGTGGCCGACCTAACCAATGAAACTCGGGCATTGTTGCATGTGCTGAGCAATGTGCAGAAGGAGTCCAAATGAATTGGTCCCTGTACCTCTTGAATCAATTAATGGAGGACGTTGCGGCATTCCAATCAGGAAAGGGTGCCTTTACATACAGTTGGCTATTGCTGTTGATCGCTTTTATCGCATGGAAAGAGCCTGGCACATACTAGGGCATGGACTGTCCGGCTGCAGCAGAACGACAAGGGGTGCGATATCAAAATCCATGGTATGTACGGGAGCCCGAGAGACTCTGGGATTGCAAATTGCATTTTTGGCTGTATTGGGAGATGCTTTGTGCTGCGACAACACAGGTCCCGCAAATATATGAAGAAACTGTCGCGCGGTTCAAACCTGTTATGGCGTTTGCAATTTGACGCATACCATACATATCCAAGCCCACCGCGATCCTGATCAGCAATGGTTGCAGACCTCGTATAAGGTGACATCCGAAGATTTGGAGGGTGCTGTGAACGAGTGGCCAGAGGAATGGCGACAACCCATGAGTCCCATCGAGATAGAACCCAGTGGCCCACCGTTGGGCCCGGATGATCGGGTATCATCCCAGGACAAGCAGAGTCACCATGAATCAGGGCACCAATCGACCAAAATGATATCAGATGATAGCGACCAGGAGCTTGAAGATACCCGCCCGAAAAGGTGTCAGGAGCGGGCAACGATCAGTGGATTGTCTTTCCCCGTCGAGGCACAGTTGGGCCGCCTGGTCACAGCGCTCAATACTGCATCCTCTGCGGTAACGGATAAGATGGCAAGGAAAGCGGATGAAGGATTCCATGCGATCACTGCTCGGTTACAATCTTTTTATGACCTGGTTTTTGGCAAGGCACCAAAGGAAGCAGCAGCATCAACCTTTGACACAATCCATACTGAGCTGCGGGTCAGGAATGTGGAGATTCCTTGACTGCGATTGTGACTGAAGATGTGGCACTAACCACGTTGCTGCAGTAGCTGCACACAACAACCATTAATGTGAATTCCTTTCCCGCGGAAGGATTGAGTACTCTGCAGGCTACTACCAACGAGGAAATGACAGACCGACTGCAGCAGATCTACGGCATGTGTGCCCACTTGCAGGCAAGTGAGGTTGATGCGTAGCGCACCATTGAAGAATTGACTGCCAGGACTGCTTCCGCATGGAAGGCAGTGGATGACCTTGAGGTACACATTAAGGGAGAACGGGTGGAGAAGGCCCACGGAATTGAAGGACTGAAAAAGGAACAAGATTTTCCTTATTGCGGAAAAGGCTCGCATGTGGGATGACAATGTCTGGGTTGATCGGGCGATCACAGAAGCTTATCAACATGTCCCAGAGCCCACTGAAGAGGTAGATGTGCTCCACTGAGTGCAGTGATTGGGGGCTGCTATTATTCAGTTGCGACAAGAGAATCACGAGTTGAAGGCCCAACTGAAACCGGGTACGCGTCAGGCTGAAGTGGATGAACGGTGAAGGGAAATTGAGGGAGTTGCCACTCAGATGGAGGAGCTGGAAACACAGGCAACTAGGCTCACGGCTGAAATGGTACAATTCTGGGGCAGCATTGTTCAGGATGAGCAGGTTGAGTAGCTGACGAAGTACCGACAGGAAGCGAAGGGCCACTTGGACACATTAAAAGCTGCAATACGCACACTGCCACCACTAGAGCAAGTTGCTAAGTCTCGAGAGATGAAAGACTTACAACACTGTGTCGCCAAGGCGGACGAGTGACAGAAGATACACGCGGCCCAGTTAGAAGAGTTCCAGGACACGGGCAGTAAATTTATGATGCAGGCTAGTGAAGCTCTGCACGCAGTGTAGAAGTGTCGACAACAGGTCATGGAAAAGCTTACAGATCACCCATCCGCAGACGCCGTGGTCGACAGTCAGGCAATGGCTATGGAATCCAAGGAGCTAGTGCGGACCGTTGAACAACCGTATGAGGACTTCAAAGTACAAATGACGGTGTGTACTATGTCCAGTAGTTGACGTGGCTCGGGGTGAGCCAAAAGATTGTGTTGGGGGCCTGTTGGTAGGTAGTTTCGTAGATTGCTATCGCAGCATCTCCGATGCTGCGACAAGGCAAAATATGGTGCAAATGGTGAGAAGATGACGCGCATCGCGATGATCGGAAGATTAGTTATGTATTTTGGGTCAATTGTACTGCGGAATGCAGGTTTTTGGTCATTTGGACGACATATTATGTAATGTTGAGTTAGTTATATCGCAGAATGCGGGGTTTTGGTCGGTTTTGTACTAAGTTAGTTAGATGTTGGGTCACTTGTCCAAATATCGGTTAGGAAGTTGTTAGTAAATGGACAATCATTGTAATGGCAGGAGCCTATATATAGATAAGAGTCGTAGGTATGAGAAGGGGAATAGAATTGGAGAAAAAGCGCATGTTTGGGATGTTTCTGCACATCTGTGAGAGATTGCCGAGACCTGATCTTTGAGGAGATATTGTATCTAAGGTTTTGCAGTGATAATATGATATGATGAAACTATTCTAGTGCAATTCCTGGTTTCTTTCTATTTGTTTATGGTAATGCAATGTCGCACTTCATGAATAATGCTATGTTTCCTTAATGCAATGTTGCTTTACTGTTACTTCTGTTGTGATAATGAATGCTGCAATTGAATAATGCGAATATGAATACATGTCAAATGTTTGAGATTCCTGTTTAGTATTGCAATAGAGTTAGTTCATATAGCCGCAACCCTCCTCCTTCCTCGGTGGAAACATGGTTCTGTCTGCTCTTCCTGGACGCCTCGGGTGAGACCTCATTTGCTCTGCAGGTGTTGCTGGGCGAGATAAAACCTGCCCGAGCCGGTGCCCGGGGAGACTACGGCATGTGTCGACAGTGAAGTGGAACCCCTGTCGACTGGAGTCGCGTTGGTCAACAATCACTCAAGATCCTCTTTCAAATAGAAGGCACATCCAACTATTTATAACACTGAGGTATGTAGTTGAGCTAAGCGATGAAGTGCTAGTCTCTAATTCATAAGAGATGGTTGTAGTCCAAGAGTACTACATGTGACAATGCTTATTCTCTCACTTAGCGGAAGAATGAGCATCTATATCCGTTGTTCAAATCGATAGAGCACCACACAACTATATTCTGATCTAGGGCAATGCTTTGTTTCTTAATTGAAAAAAAATACATGAATGTGAGAACGTTTGTGCTCTGAATTGAGGCATCCAATTGTCATCAATACTTTGGAAACTGTGTATCTCCGGTTATTGAGTAGCAAATTAAATCTCATTGATGAAGAATTGAGCAACATGTATTATAGTGAAGCACTATTACCAACAAATTCATTGTTAAAATTTTTGTCATACTCAGATTAATATAAGCCTATTGTACCCTATACATCCTAGCTGCCATAATAAGAAATTTTAGTGCCCTTGGGTTTGGTGAATGTTAATGCTCACTTCCAAGGTTCTTCTATTATAGTTAAAAGTCACATTAACTTAAATATAAATGAGATAATCCGTCCTAGTGCCATAAATTCCCATCCAAAGGAAGCATAAATGATATGCTCATCCACATAAGTGCACGACCTGTTAACATATCACTAGCAACATTATTTAGAAAAGGAGACACCAAATACCAATGTCTAGTCATTCAGAAAATCACCCAACAAGAGGAAAATTCACCCAACTAATGAGAAAAATGTTGAGGTGAGAGGAAAATTCACCCAACCAATGAGAAAAATGCCTAGGCAATAGGAACACCTTTAGACTTGAGAGAGACTCACATAGCCAATGAGAAAATCACCCAAGCAAGAGAGAATTCACCCAGGGATGTGAGAAAACATGCCCAACAACAATAAAAAATGCTCGGGCAAGGCTAAATTCGACCAACAATCAATAACTCTTAAAATACTAATTTGGAAGCTCCCTACAAAAGTGCAACAAATCCGGTAGGGAAATCATTATCCAACACTGATAGGAAAAGAGTTGTTATAGTCATTATCGAATAAGATAATGGAGCAATGCAATAGAATTACAACTTTCATTCAAAATCCTCTTATTCACACTCTCCCCACTAGCTAGCAACCATTAAATAATACAAACTTCATTAAATAATAGAAGCTTCATTAAACCACATATGCCAAATGATACAACATAATTGCAATGTACAAAGATAAGTCATTGCATATGAACAATATATTTAGCTTGGAAACCTAAACTAGAAAACTATCATTCAACAATCGCTCAATTCTCTATTTTGGGAATGTCTGGTTACAATGCAACTTTGGGCTCTTAGACATTCTCCCTGATTGGCTAACAAACAAGAAAAAACCCACTAAGAGTGAAACCACAAGAAGTTATAGGAGAGTTGGAAGGATAAGGTGAAGGCAAGCTAATGATCTAGATAAAGAATTCAAAATTATTAATTTATGTGGGCCTTATGGAGATATGAAAGTTTCATGGGACAATCTAATTTGTCAAGGTAGCCTAAGAGGAGACAATATCATCATCTGAGGTGATATGGATATGACTATGAAAGTGGGTGAAATATGGGAGAAACTACAACATTAGATTCCCTGGTATATTATTTTGTTCATATTTGAGGTTTTGAACTTAATTTCCATGGAACCGATCCAATTGGTACCCACATGCGTGAAATATAGGGAAACTAGGTGAAATATGGGGGGAATACAAGATTAGATCCCCTAGTGAATTATTTTGTTCATATATTTGGGGACTTGGACTTAGTTGATGTGGAACCGCTCTAGGTAGCACTCACATGGAGGAATTCAATAAGTCACAAGGGAGGGATTTCAAGAGACTGTGCATTTTTTTAATTGTTGAGGGAACGATGAAGGAAATAGATAGGCTAAAAGTGTGTGTGGGAGATGGGGGGATTATCTAATCATTTTCCATTTTTTTCAAATAGACACAAAAACCCCACACGCCCTTTAAATTTAATCACAAGTGGCTCGAAGAGGAAGAATTCAGGTAAATAGTGACACAAAAAACTAACAAAAGTGTGATTGTTCGTCAAGAGATTCATTGATTGCAACAAGCCTAGAGAAGATAAAAAAGAGGGTGGTTGAAAGAGCAAGGAGAGAAGCAAAAGAAAGAAAAAGAGAATTAGAGGAAGTGGAATCATAAATCTACTATACATTTGAGTACAACTATTTGGGGATCTTTTTGGAAGAAAAATCACACAATTTAAAATTAGGTTCATATAGAAGAAAAATTACTTGTCGGAGAAGGAAAAAATTGAATGGAGACTGAAAAGCAAGCTTTTTGGTTGTCGAAAGGGGATGAGATTCCATTTTTTTTCAAAACTATGAAAATCATGAAGCATATAAATTCCATATGGGAAATGAGGATCCAAGATTGATCAAATATATCATTCTTTCTAGATATTGTTGCGGAGGGAAAAAGGTATTTCATAAACTTGCTTCATGAGCCTAAGATGGATAACATAAAGGAGGTAATGAAGGTAATATCTCTATTCCCGAGCTCAGTTATGAGAAAATGTATGTATAATTAGAGGCTGGAGTATCAAAAGAAGAGTTGTAAACAATTATGACCTCATTTTACAAGGAAAATAATTTGGGCGTGGGTGGGTGGACCCGAGTTTTATTTATTTATTTAAATGTTGGGAGATGACTTGCTTCAAGTCGTGGAAAAGTCTAGGCAACTATCTATGAAGATTCTTGGAACTATAAATTTGAATTTCTTAACACTAATCACAAAAAAATGATCATAACTCTCTTGAAGATTATAGGCCAATATCACTATGTAACACAATCTATAAGATTAGCACAAAATTTATGTCATCCAAATTGAAATCCATCCTAATCACAATTATATCTAAAGAGCAATTTGGGTTTCTTTTTAATAGGAAAATTATGATGTTATGAGATCATCCCGGGAAGGAATGCACTCAATAAAAATAGACAATATTTTAATACTAATCATGAAAATAGATATGGAAAAGGCTTATGACAAAGTAAATTGGTTATATTTACGGCTGCTCCTAATTCAATTTGGATGAACCTACAGTGGGTAAATTGGATCATGGGATGTCTTTATGTAGCAAATTTTTTAGTTCTCACAAATGGTTATCCTTCAATTTTTTTAAATGTTAAAAGAGGGTTGAGACAAGGGTAGCCATTATCCCCCTTTTTTGTTTCTTCTAGTAGCTAAGAGGTTGACAAGGATAATAAATAAAACAAAGAGAGAACAATCAATCAGAGTAATAGATATAGTGGGTTCAATTAATATGTTCCACTTTCTCTTTGTAAATGATGTCATTTATTTGGTGCAGGGTCATTTCTAGAGGTGAGTAAAATCAAAGAATTTTTGGACCTTTATTATAAGGCAATAGGGATGGAAATAAACTATAAAAAATCCTCATTCCTTTTCAATGGTTTAGGGGAAGACTTGGATAGGAAAATTTCTCAAATGATTCCCTTTATTCCCAACCCTTTTGACAAAGGAAATAAGTACTTAGGTTTTCATTCATTTTTTTCTTTGGAAAAAAATCACAATTTTATTTAGATAAACAAAATCACATTTTATAGTGGCTTTTCAACCTTCCCTACAGTATCAAAATTGCAGCCTCTTGTTGTTGCTACATCATCCAAGTCCACATATACCATAATTAGAGAAAATATTTTTGTCAAAATACTCTAAAAGAACAAACTGTAAACTATAACTATAAACAAAATCAGTACGGTCTTTTAATAGACTTTTATACAACATTATACACTCTTCCAACATTAACTTTGATATATATCTCAAATAGGTCAAAATAAATAAAAATTAAATCTTCCAGATGTCAGAAAATTTTATTCAATTATTCTACAACACATCATTTTCACATTTGCTTTGTTGTATTACATGAAGGGACTTGGATCATATTCAAAGAGAGTATCTCCTCATTGTTCCTACTTATGCAAAAATCCTAGGCCTACCTGCAAATCGTTATTTGACAATAAATATGCATTCATGTTCCTTTCTCTATAGACATGATCGAAGGAAGCATTGGGAATTGTATCTTTTATATATTGAATCGGGAATTGTATCTTTTATATATTGAATCTTCTCAAGTATATGTATTTGTGAACAAATATCTAAGGCCATTTCCCTCTTCGTCCATTCAATGACTAGTAGGCAAATTCTCAATGTCGCCATATCATCCTAGGAAGGAATGCACTTGATAAAAAGGGAAAAGATCTCACCAGTAATCATGAAAATAGATATGGCAAAGGCTTATGACAAAGTAAATTGGTATATTTAAGACTGCTCTTAATTCAAATTGGAGGAAGATAGAGTGGGTAAATTGGATCATGGGATGTCTCTCTTTAGCAAAATTTGTAGTTCTCATAAATGGTTATCCTTCAATTTTTTAAAATGTTAAAAGAGGGTTAAGGCAAGGGTAGCCATTATCCCCCTTTGTTTCTTCTAGTAGCTAAGAGGCCGAGTAGGATAATAAATGAAGCAAAGATAGAATGATCAATCAATGTAATAAATATAGTAGGTTCGGTTAATTTGTTCCACCTTCTCTTTGTAAATGATGTCATTTACTTGGTGTAGGGTCATTTCAAGAGGTGAGTAAAATCAAATAAGTTTTGGACCTTTATTATAAGGCAATAGGGATGGAATTAAACTATTAAAAATCCTCAATCATTTTCAATGGTTTAGGGTAAGACTTAGAAAGGAAAATTGCTCAAATGATTCCCTTTATGCCAAACCCTTTTGACAAAAGAAATAGGTACTTAGGTTTTCATTCATTTTTTTTCTTTGGAAAAAAATCACAATTTTATTTAAATGTTAAACAAATCACATTTTGTAGTGGCTTTTTAACCTTCCTTGAAATATCAAAATCGTAGCCTTTTGTTGTTGCTACATCATCCAAGTCCACATGTGCCATCATTAGAAAAACTCTTCTTGTCACAATATTCTAAGAGAATAAAATATAAAATATAACTATAAACAAAATCAATATGGTCTTTTAATAGACTTTTATACAACATTATGCACTCTTCCAACATTAACTTTGATATATATCTCAAATTGGTCAAAATAAAAAGTAAACTTTCCAAACGTCATAAACTTTTAGTTAATTATTCTGCAACACATAATTTTCACATTTGCTTTGTTGCATTACACGAAAGGACCTAGATCATATTCAAAGAGAGTATCTCCTCATTGTTCCAACCTATGCAAAAATCCCAAGCCTACTTGCAAATCGTTATTTGACAATAAATATGCAATCTTGTTCCTTTCTCTATTGATATGAACAAAGGAAACATTGGGATTTGTATCTTTTATATTTGAAATCTCATCAAATATATGTCTTCATAAACAAATATCTAAGCCCATTTCCCTCTTTGTCCATTCAATGACTAATGGAGAGTCCCCCATAATTTGCAACTTTTGAAGACCCTTTTCTAATGACATCCTTAAGACCAGTTTTAAGGCCTCCAACTCGACCTTTTTATTTGTGCTTCTTCCCAATCCTGCTTTGTATTTATAACAATGAGTATTAGATAAATAAAGTATCCCCATAACTCCACCAATTTGAGGGCCCACTTGTGCAAATCCATCAAAACAAGCTCAGGTTCCCGATCTATCAATGTTTTCATTGGTCACCATTGTAGGGAGCTTGATATTACCATCTTGTTTGAACTAAATAAGGATTATCATCTCATGCAATTTGTTTGTAGGATTTTGACCCAATGAATTCACAACATTTTCCACATTGATTATCCCCTAGGAATCACTTTTTTTTTATAACCAAAACAGATAGGGATTTTTATATTAAAAGGTGGGAATTTACATCAGTACTTTACAATCCATAAATAGTCCAAAAAATATCTAAGAGGTATGGATTTACCTCGCAAAAGTGATGTTCATCACACATCCATAACACAACATAAAATAAATTCCTCATAAACTCTACTACTATATATCCTAACAAACTGTACTAAACAACAAAGACCAAGTAAAACCCATACTAACATGAAAAATTCAAGAAAACACATGGCCACTATGGTCTTCTTCTATTTGTTGTTCATCCTTAGCCTTTTATTTGGAACTCTAAATCTCCATAAAAACAATTATTGACTTATGTATAGTGTCCTCTACCCATCTAGAACCCATTGTGTGTGCCTTTTTAGATTGAGCAACATTTGAGAGCCCAAGAATGATGTTGAAATGCATTATAGAATCCCTTATCAACTTGTTTATTTTCTCCTCTTGCTCTTTAACTATGGCCTCAAGGCTCTCCTGCTTGACATCCTACTCAATGATATGAACATTAAGACTTCCAATCAAGCCTTTTAGGCCACTTAATTGGGAGTTCATGTGCCCCATCAAGTGTTTGATCTCTCTAATTTCATACATGCCTTCTCCACCAGAACCCCATTTTTGATTGCTACCCATTCCTAATGATTCAAAAATCATTAGTCACGGTTAACTAATTTTTTTTCAAATAAAACAAGAACTTTGCTTGACAACGCTTTTTGCAGTTTATGTGGAATTACTCTTTTCTTAACCAAACTTTGTACTTAATGAAAATTGCTTGCTTTAAAATATAATTCTGAGATGAATGTAAAGATACTAAGAGTAAATATCGAATCACACAAATGCACCAAGATTTGTTAAAAGAGTTCACCCACTTCAGGCTACATCTCAGGGTCCACTCCCTATCAATGGGACCACTCTATATTATTCTAAAAAATGCTTAACAATTTTCCAAAGGAAGGCTGCATCCCAACTCCTGATATCACCTTTGATTTATGTTGTTCTGGAGCATAAACAAACTTCACTGACAGCTGTAGCAAACAATTTTGCAACTCTGAAGTATAAACACGACTATGCTTTGGTGTAGCTGAAGAGATCCTATGAGCACTTTTATGTGTGGGTGCCCGAATGTAGAACCAGAAACCATAATCAAAATACTTATGAAGTTCTACAACTTTTGACTGTAAACACAACCACCTTCTGAACTGGGCCTCAAGACTCCCCCTTTGGCACTGCCTCCAACACTCCATTTGATCTGTACAGTCTGTATGGCCTCGAAATGCATGCACATTGTAAATTACCTCGAAATACGTGCAGTAGTAATACACTTTACCTAGAGATGCATCTAGAATTTTACCTCTAGATGTGTGCACAAACTTGGCCTATGATTGTCAAATATCACCTCGAAGTTCATGCCAAAACTTAGCTTGGAATTGTACTCTATATCGAAGTGCGTGCCTAGTTTTGTAGGCCATGGGTAGCCCAACTGTGGCATGTATCCATGGCTAACCGTGGCATCAAAACTTAAATAAATATTTAACAGTGGCCTTTGACAAGCAACTCACGTATCTTGGTGGTTAGAACAATGCAACAGCTCGGGGAAGGTTGTGGGGTCAAACTCGCGGACCTCTCCCCCATACATGGTTTCATTGAACTTATATGCAATATATGTAGTTTGTTGGAACCGTTGTGTGTTGGCACATTATATACATAAGTATTATCCCTACGGTATTTGGGCCATGGATCCACATGGCTTTACAATACCACGAGCCTGAGGGCTATTCCCTTGCCCCCCCTCCCCGTTTTTTGCCATCACATTAATTTAAACATAAATAATATATTTCCCATATGGCTATTAAGAATCAACGTGTGGTGTAGTGGTATAGGCTTGGAATGGACTATGGGAGGTCGAGGGTTTGACTCTCGTTGACCTGCCCTATTTTTTAGTAGACAGAACCATTATAGGCCAATCAAGGATACCGCGTGTCAACCTTTGATTGGTCCACTTGTATGCCCAGTCATATATGGAATGTCATGTGTCAAACACATAAGTTACCAACTCATCTAACACTGTGTTGTATGACTTTCCAACTCATTAACCTGGCTGCCATGTGGCGCCCTGGGGATACCACGTCAACACCGTACACATGTAAGGATGCCATGGGTTACCCTTCTAGTGGTGCCACATGGCACCCTTTTTCGCCATTTATGCATTGTTCAACCACTGTTTTGTCGAGACTTCAGAACTTAATACATTGACCATCTGGAGTTCGTTTGAGGCGAAACGGATGTCAGCAAAAACCTCTCATCGAGCCCTTCATAATGGTACCCTTCTGTTCAACATTTGAGACTTTGAAAAGTTGAGTGATCGTGGATCTTCCTGTTGGGCCCCAAAATAGTCCGTTTTTGCCTACACCTATCTACACCTTTTTTCCTTGTTTTGCCTCACTATTCCCTGATCTAAGTAGATATCTTCCCAAGCAGCACATGGATTGCAACAGGTATAATCTATTATTGTTTTATATCATTAATGCCTGATTTGTTTATGGTTTTGCACTCTATATTTTAAGGTTGTGCTAATATTGATTGATTTGACAAAGATAGCCCAGAAGCCTTTAGAAGACCGTAGGTGTAGCAACTTGCTAACCTTTGGAGAAGAGGCATACGTGGCGCTAGCTGCCCCTCCCTGAGTTCGGTTCCACATATCGCTGCAACAGTTCGAGCATTCCTCCACATGGCCAGCTGTGACTGAGTCACAACAGAGCATCTGAGTACCAGCCAGTCCAATCAGTTTGAATCTACTCTGGGCTGCGAACATCATGTAACAGCTTAGGCTTGAATGCAATGATTTCATTTAAGTTCACTTATGGCTGTAACTGTTCCATTGTAAATCGGCAGCCTGAAGATCATAGATCTTCATGGCTGCCTGATATTTTGTGAAACAAATTCATGTCATAAGGGTATAAATGTAAAGAGGCGTTCCGAGCCTGGGGTTGGAGAATTTGTAATTGCATAAGCTGAAACAGAGAGCTGTGACTATAATTCATCATTCTTAATACAAGGAGCAGAGTTTCTTACATCTTGGTGTTTTAATTTGTGTTAGCTCACTACATCTTTGTTAGAAGGCCAGGGCTCGCCTTCTCACAGAGATAGCCGAATTAAGTAGATAGATTAGTTTGTTTCATGCTGTGTGTTGTGGAATTGCAGTAGATACATTTTATAGATTAGCTGCAATAGTAATCATTGATAATTGCATTCTCCTTTGGTAGTTTATAATTGCATCCTGAATAGCTGTAACTGCATGGTGTGACAGTCGACTGTGTAGGTTAGTTCCTTTTATGCAAGTGTGCTAGTTAGCTGTTACAGTCAAGCTCAGCTCAGATTCTTTTTAGTCATTTATCTTTCTTAGTATTTCCAATTTAGTCAAATTATGGTTCGAGTGTAATTCTAGTTCTTTGCTGCTGTTATCTTTCTTATGGATCATTAGATTAGACATGTTATGATTGAGTTGCAGTAGTTGATAATTGAATTAGACAGGTTGTGATTGGATACTGTAGTTTGATATCTTTAGGATTCAACTTCTTGCAAAAGTAAAGTCTAGTTTATTCATTCCTAGATCAATAACTGCTGTATTGGTATTTGTAGGAAGCTAAATGTACTTTGATTTCTTAGATGGATAAAATAGATTAGTTTTAGCCATGAGATGGGTTTGACTGAGTAGATAGGTAGGATAGTTTATCTCCATTTATTCAATTAGCTACTTGAAATGTTCATGCATAGACTGTGCTAATTACCGTTGAAATAAAAGACTTCCCTGGGATGACAATTCATATTGAGCATCCTGTGTGTTAGTTGTAATTAATTGGCATATAGGGTGACCAACATTTTGGCGCCGTTGCTGGGGATGGTTATTTATAAGCATAAATAGTAGTTGATTTATTGATTTCATTTTAGTTTTGATTATATAAAGCATGCATGAATACAAGAAAAACAAATCGGGAACCCCCTCAAAATACTAACATTGCAGGTGAACGAGGTCGTGCGCGAAATCAAGGTCTAGGAAGACATACATACATTGATGAAATAATTGCTAGAGTTGATTCTTCCACCAGACTACTGCGATAATCTCCAGGAAGGGGAAATTTTGTTCTCCCTAATCTTAACACTTCTCAATCAACAGTGGATAACACAATGGGACCTTCAACTCCTGTTCCAGAGAAGAAACCTCCTGAAGACAAGGAAAGTGTTGTGGGTGCACTAGACAGAGAGGAGATCTATTATATTAACGGGCACAAAGTTACCAAAGAGGAGTGGTTGGATCATCGCCAAGAACAAGAAGAAGAAAGAAGGCGAGAAGAAGAAAGGAGGAGAGCAGAGGAAGCGAGGGCAAAGGAAGAAAGAGCGAAGGAAGCACTGAAATTTTGGAGCAACATGAATAGTGGAGAACAGGAAGGAAACAATGAGTGCCACAATAACAATGAGGAAGGAGTGGAAGATAATCAACATGGTGACACTGAGGTCACACTCGAATTCCCTATCCTCCAAGCACCAGGGGCAACTCTATGAAGAATATTTCACCCTCGGTTCTCCCGAATTTTCATGGTAAGTCTTCTGAAGACCTAGATGAATTCCTTTTTGAGTTCAACATCCTTTGTCGTAGTTACGATTATACCTCTAGTGCGCAGAAACTGAAACTATTTCCAACCACACTGAAAGGAAATGCTCTGCGCTGGTTTATGAGTTTGGGTCGTGAGACCATTACTACTTGGGACCAGATGAAGCAAACCTTCCTCTCCAAATATCAAGAATACTGCAGAACCAGAGATAGGAAGGAGGAATTGTTTAAAATGGTCCAAAAGGAAGAAGAGAGATTGGAAGATTTTGTTGAAAGGTTGTTGTATAATTTACAGAGGTCTGGTCATACTGAGATTGGAAAAGATGTACTCAAGATTATCTTACTATGGGGAATCATAGAAGATTGCCTTGATATGTTGAATTTGTTGGGGAAAGGGGATATCTCAAAGGAACCTTTTGAGAAGATTATTGAATTATATCGAAGGTATTCAAGGGGGTCCTCTAGAACCAACAATCGAGATAAGGAATGAGATCGATATGTCTTCACTAGGACATAGAAATCAGCTAGTGGAGGAGCCACTCGAGCAGAAATAAGCAACCTTCTGGAGAAATTTAAAACAGATATGATGAGCTCCATTTCATCAGAATTGGATGTCTTGAGGGATAAACATAGGCAGGCAGTAGAAGACCTAACACTTGGCATATTTTGTCCCAAATGCAGAAAGAAGCACCCACTGAAAGAATGTCCGCTTGACAAGGTAGAGGTATGTCAGATATGCGAACTGGATCATGATATCAAGGAATGTCCTTCAATATCCAAAGTCAAAGCAGTCTTGCAAGCATCTACTTTAGATGTGGAACAAGCTTATTTTATTGCTCAAAAGAAGCCTTGGCAGCCTCAAAATCAAGGTATGAATTCAGATCCATCACCTTTTTGGAATAATATGAATGGTATGAATAGTATGAATCACATGAATACACAATTCCCTTCACATTATTCTAACAACCAATGGCATCCATCTCAAACTTCAATGCAAAATCTTAACTCCTGGACACCATGGGCACAACCATCAAACCAACAAGCTCCCTGGTTTCCCAATTGTAGAAATTCCTACCCAGGAAACAATTTTCCTCATCACCAAACTCCTTATCAACAGTATCCTCCTCAACATTACCCTCACCAACTGTACCAGCAGCCACAGCTGCAACTCCCAAACAATGTCGCACCTATGAACGCACCACTACAACCACAACTACCTGCACAACCTAACCCCAACCCGAATAATAAAGCAATTCATCAATTTGAGACTGCCAACATGCCTGCTTATTCCATTTCCCAAATTCCTTGTAAAGACATACATTTACGATCAGGGAGGGTAGTGGAACCCATCATCATTGAGGATGTTCCATCCTCAGTGACTGAAGCTGGAGTGAATCAACAATTTGAGAATACAGTCAACTCAGCAGTCCCCATTATTGAGGATGCTGAAATTCCTGTTGAAACACTAGCCGAGACTCAAGAAGAAACACACAATGAAACACATCCTACACAACTTATAAGAGAACCACCATATCCTGAATGATTGGCCCTACAGAAAACAATGGAAAAACCTCGATTCAATATCCTTGGAGAATTGAAGAATTTATATGTCAAAATTCCACTGCTGCAAGCCCTCCATGACGTGCCATCTATGCCAAGACCGTTAGAGACTTATGTGTAAAAAAACCAGGATGAAAGCCTAGGGATCCTCCCACTGTCCATGTATTGGGAAAAATTTCTGAGTTAATAATGGGTAAGACTCCAGTGGCTAAATATGATGATCTTGGAAACCCCTGGAAACCCGACTGTTACAGTACACATAGGACACACTCAGATACCGAATGCCTTGGTAGATTTAGGTGCAACCATCAATGTTATGACCATCGAAACTATGAAAAAACTAGGACTCACTAATCTTAGGCCAACCCCTACCATTTTAGAACTTGCTGATAGATCAACAATCAATCCCGAGGGAATGCTAGACTTCCTGATAGCCTCTATCGATTCGTGGGAATACCCTCCAGACTTCTTGGTTTTACAATTGAAGTCGCAGCTGGGGGGACACCCACTGATCCTGGGAAGACCTTGGTTAGCCGCAGTAGATGCCTGTATCAGCTGTAGGTCGCGGTCCATGACTATCTCAGTCAGGACTGATATTAAAAGCCTAACTTTATACCCCCCAGCCTGACCAAGCGTAGAATCTGAAACTCCACTTTGGGTGGATCTGGAGGAAGAAGAAGGCATTCAGCCATTATTAACGATAGGGAGAACCTTAACTTTTAAAGATGAAACAGAGGATGACACTATTAACAGTTTCATCAGTGAGCCCACGTTTGTCAATAAACATGTTTATCAGATCCTGAACAGTACTTTAGATGAGAAAGAACAAGAAAATCTAATGGAAGAGACTCCAGTCAGTGATGCCAACATAATTCCAGTACTTAGAAATTTGAAAAGTATCCCAGTAGAAATTGAGCCAGGAAAAACATTGAACATTAACCTGAATCTTGCGCCCAATGAACTAGAACAACTGATCACTTTGCTAAAAAAACAAAAGGGAGATTTCGCATGGGATTACACAGATATGAAGGGTATTCCTTCTAATCTGTGTACCCATCACATTTACATCAAAAGCGACTCCAGACTAGTGTGCCAACCACAACGAAGGATGAACCTGAATTTAAGGGACATAGTGAAGGAAGAAATCCAAAATTTTTTGGAAGCTGGATTTATATACCCAATTTCAGACAGTGAGAGGGTTTCTCCACTCGTGATTGTACCCAAAAAAATGGGAAATGGAGGGTCTGCGTAGATTACATAGAATTGAATAAAGCAACATAGAAAGACCACTTTCCCCTACCTTTTATTGATCAGGTCCTCGATACCTTGTATGTAAAGAAGTATTTTTCCTTTCTGGATGGATTTAGCGGTTACAACCAAATCCATATTGCTCCAGAAGACCAAGACAAAACTACCTTTACCTGTCCCTGGGGCACTTTTGCATATAGGGTACTTCCTTTTGGGTTGTGCAATGCACCGACCACATTCCAGAGAGCAGTGATTGGGATCTTTTCAGAGATGGTAAATTATTGCATGGAAATGTTTATGGATGACTTCACTCCATACGGTAGTAGTTTCGAGGAAGCATTCAAAAATTTAGAAAAGGTTTTGGAACATTGTGAACAAAGTCAACTATCTTTAAGCACTGAAAAGTGCCATATGATGATGAGCGAGGGCATAGTTCTAGGGCACTTCATCTTTTCTGATGGTATCCAGGTAGACCCATCCAAAATTAAGGTAATTGAAAATATACCAACTCTTGGAACACAAAAATATGTAGGTAGCTTCTTAGGGCATGCTGGTTATTATAGAAGGTTTATAGATTTTTTTTCCAAACTAGATTCTCCTTTATTCACCCTGTTGATGAAGGATTCACAATTTGATTGGAATGATGCATGCCAAACAACATTTACTGAACTTAAGAAAAGGTTGTCTACAACACCTATCCTACGAGGGCCCAATTGGGCTCTGCCTTTTCATATCTCTTCAGATGCTTCAGATATTGCCATTGGAGCAGTTTTAGGACAGCATGAAGGTCATGCTCCCTATGCAATTTACTACATTAGTAAGAACCTGGCCCCCGCTGAACTGAACTACACTATTATAGAGAAAGAGTTCCTTGCCATTGTCTATGCCATCAACAAATTTACACACTACATTACTGGATATTCCACTTTTGTGCACACTAACCATCCAACCATCAAGTACTTAATGAATAAACCTCTCACGAATGCTAGAGTAACTAGATGGCTGTTACTGTTACAGGAATTTGACATTACAATTATTGACAGACCAGGAAAGGAAAACGTTGTTGCTGACTTTTTATCTCGACTTACTAACAATGATGATAGTTTACCAGTCAAAGATTCCTTCCCTGATGAACATTTGTTTGCAGTATCAGCTCATTCGCCATGGTACACAGATATTGCTAACTATTTGGCCGTAGGTAAGCTTCCAGCACATCTGCCAAAGAGAGAAAAGAGAAGGATAATATAGCAGAGTGCTAGATACTGCTGGTTGGATGGACATCTTTTCTACGCAGGTCTTGATTTTGAAATCAGAAGATGTGTAAGAGAAGATGAAATTTACAGTATCCTGAAAGCTTTCCATGATGAACCCTGTGGGGGACATTTTGCTGACAAAAGGACGGGTCATAAGGTTTTAAGGATGGGATATTATTGGCCGACATTGTTCAGGGATGCGAAAAAGTATGTTTAGGCTTGTGAGAGCTACTAGAGGATGGGCCAGCCTCTTCAGCCGCAGCCTGTGGTTGAAACCTTTAATAGATGGGCTCTGGATTTCTTAGGGACTATCAACCCTCCCTCGAAGAAGAAAGTTTACATCTTGGTTTGCACAGATTACATGACCAAATGGGTGGAAGCTGTAGCCTTGGTCAAAGCCAATGATCAGACTGTAATTGATTTCTTATATGAAGAGATTTTTACTCGGTTTGGATTACCCAAGGAAATCATTACAGATGGTGGACCACAGTTCGTGTCTCACAAATTGGAGGCCCTGTTACAGAAGTTTCACATTCAACACAAAATAACATCACCATATCATCCACAGGCCAATGACCAAATGGAAATCACAAATAAGGTCATTGAGGTTATTTTAACAAAAACAATGAAAATCCACTGTAAAGATTGGGCTGGCAGACTCCCAGAGGCACTATGGGCTTATCACACCACATGGCGCAACACTACTGGTTTTTCCCAATATGAATTGGTGTATGGCAAAAATGTTGTCTTCCTGATTGAATTTGAAATCAGAACTTTGAAGACAACCATAGAAGCAAACCTTGATTTAACAAAAGCTCAGAGGAACCATTTGAATCAGCTTAACGAGTTGGATGAGAAGCGCATAGCTGCAGTTCATCATACAGCCTTGATCCAACAACAACGCTCCAAGTGGCACGACACATTTATAAAGAAGAAAGTCTTCTATGAAGGAGACTGGGCTATGTTGTATGATTCACGATTTAAAAGGGATTTCAAGGGAAAACTATGTACAAGATGGCTGGGACCCTACCAGATAGACATAGTGTTTGACAATGGAACAGTTCAGTTGATCACCATCGATGAAAATAAAACACCATTATTTGCCAATGGTCATCGGCTGCGACTATATCATAAACCAGTTTCAAGGGATTCATTTCTTTCACATGTAGCAGCTGATCCAGGTTACCAACTGATTCAGGAGTAAGGACTTTTCCCTGTCCTTGATAATTTTTAAAAGGCTGCTGCAATTCTGCATATAAATAAATCATTTTCTTTTCTTTCATTTGATTTTATTTTTCAATTTTGATGGGTTTTTGTTTTTTTAAGAACTCTGAACAGGTTTACGCGTGGAAGATCATCGAGTGGAGGCAGTTGCAACTTGGGCCAAGCGATTGTGGGATTCTGGTTGATCCTCCTTTCTATGAATAACTCCTTTGAAGAACATAATATTGCAACAATAGTTACTCAGCAAAATATGGCTTATTTCTTTTTCCTGCAGCTACAACACTGCTAAATCTCACCCAAGTCTCTTTTTCTGCGTAGCTGCAATGCTGCTGCGTTGTCTGTTTCCCCTATTTTTAGCAGCTGCGACTCTGCTAAAGTTGTCTATCCTTCATATTCTGCGTAGCTGCAACACCGCTACAGTTGTTTATTTCCCCTATTTATAGCAGCCGCAACTCCACCAAAGTTGCCTATCCTTCCTATTTTGCGCAGCTGCAACACCGCTAACTATGTCTTATTTCTCTTTCCCGCAGTTGCAACACCACTACAATTGCCCATTTTTCCTAGTTTTAGCAGTTGCGACACCACTAAACTGCCTGTTTTTCCTATTCTACGCAGATGCAACACCACTACAGTTGTCTATCTTTCCTACTTTTGGCAGCTGTGACTCCTCTAATCCCTTATTGAAAGCTCATTGTATCTTTGCTCACCGGCCTTTGTGGGCTCCACCTTCCATAAAGAACATGAAAAGCTTACCTGTTCGCCACACATTCTTATGATTTACACCAATGTGGATGTACTTTATTTGTTGGTCAACAACGACCAACTCTTGGATGCATGTGCGAATTTATGACCCTATCAGCGAGGTGACCGTGAAAAGGCACAACCTTGCAAAAGACGGTTTGGCATTCCATTTGAAGGTACGAGTCTTAATCATAAACGTAATTAGGCATGACTTAATGCAGTAAGCAATAATGGATATAATTTGTCGTTACTCCATATGAGTCATCCGTAACCAATCAGCTGAGATGGAAAACACATCTGATTCGTCATTCATTCTTGGTTTATGACCGTCATTCTACCTGCCTCGTGCGAAAACCTGTCATCGATTTTATGCCAAAAATGACCATGCCAATTCCCCAAAATAACTGTACCACCTTTCCTAAAATACCCAAATCAAAATTTGGCTATCCATTGCTCGTTCTGCATGCAATAGCTCGACGTTTGAGACTGTCACTCATTCCTCTGGTAGTAGAATTTACAGAAAGCTTTGCAATATGGGCATCCCGGTAAGACATGAGTCTGTCAGCATTGAGCCTCTGCGTGCAAACATAGAAGTTTTTACCATCTTCCAGGAAGCTGGTTGGATTGATTATTTCCATCGTTTGAATAGTTTTCATGTGGAAACCGCACTTGAGTTCGCTCAAAATCTAACCCGCACCCATTCCGAAGTTCGAGGTATCAGTATAGATGTTTCAAAAGCAATCATGGTGGAAGCAACAAGATTGCCCAGAACTGGGATGCATTGGTTTAATCGGAAGCGCCATAATTCAACCACAACTGAAGAATTTTTGGTGGCAGGAGAAATTGTTCGGCCGCATGGCCGAGGGGTAGCATTTGCATCCTTGTCGAATCCTTGGAACCAGGTGGTGACCTTCATAAAGAAATACATTTCCTGTGAAGGTAGGTACAAAGTGGTTTACATATATGAATTCTTCCTCCTCTCACATTTACGCCACCGCAGATTGCTAAATATGTCGTTTTATCTTTTACAATCTCTGCAAACTATGGCCGAGTATGTCAAGGATGCTCGACATCCCTTATCCTCCCTCTCAAACCATGGGTTAATCAAATTGTTAATCTTAAGGGCCCTTGCGCTCCAAAACTTGACATGGGAACAATTTGTTGCTCGGCCAAGGGTACCCCAAGAACTTGACATGGCAATAGGGGGTGTTGAAATACTAAATGAGGACTGGAGTTCCTCCAATTCAGTTTGGGGGAGGGATGGAGCATTGGAAGACCAAGTGGAAGAGGTAAATATGGGGGAAGCTGCAACAGCGACGAACCCTGTTGTAGAAGGAGATATGATGGAACTGGTGATGGATGAGGTAGTGGTATTGGAAGCTGCAACAACAAAAAACCCTATAGAAGCTGAAACTGGAGCAGTTGTTGAAGCTATGATAGTGGAGGCTGTAGCTGCGAAATTTACAATGCAAGGGGAAGAACATCAAGTAGAGGTGGAAGAAGGAGGAAATATGGAGGTGCTGGATGTCGAATCCTCCCCTGAAAGAAGGGGAACCATCATTGAAGAAGAGGAATTCATCCCTCTTTCTGAAAATTTAGAAACCCCACTGTCACAGAAAAGAAGAAAAAGGTTAGGGAATAAGGATCAGACATTTACCCCAGCAAAGAAGAGAAGAACCAGAGCTATTACAATAGCAGTAGCAGTATGTAGTGAAGGCCAGCCATCGAGAGTTGTGAAGAAAAGAAGGACTTGATCTGCTGCAGCAGCAGAAACATCATGCGCAATTGGGGAAAATATTGAAATTCCCACAGTAGAAGCAGTATGTGCAACCAGGGCAGGCATAGAAACTCCTATTTTAAACCCCAAATCATGTGCTGTTACACAAGAACCTGCTGTAGAAGAACCCCAAATTGAAAATATTCTTGAGAATGAGCTGCTGAAAGAGGAGGTGCAAATGCTTTGGGGTGAATTCGAGAAATGGAAGGAAGCAAGTAGAAAACGGGCAGAGAAGAGTTTGAATACACTAGTGGAGGCTGCAAATCTGTTAGAAAATTCATCTCCTGTTTTGGGAAATGAAGAACAAGGAGAAATGGTATGCGCAGAATGTGGAGACATATTTAAATCGACAAGGAACAGAGTCATAGTTCTAGGTTTGGTAGGACAAGAGCTTGTACAGGGGGTTTGGTAGCACAAGAGCCTGTACAGGCGAAGCAAGAAGGAGAAAGAGTACCTGCAGTGGAGCTGATGGAGGAAAATGAGCTAGAATTAGACATAATCCCTGATTTGGAACTAGGAAAAGATGAAGAAATGAAATCCCAGCCATCAGGAAATACTGAACTATTCCAAGACCAGTCTCATCTTTCAGAAGACATCAAGGTAATTCAAGAACAACTTCAGAAATCTGAAGAAATTGAAAAACAGGATGTTGTTACACAAGAACTAACATCCTTGAAGATACTTAGTGAAGTTGCAACCCAGACAACAATTGATGATATCAAGGTACAAGAGGAAGACGCTGTTACACAAGAAACGATGTCTTTAAAAATGTGTGCTGAAATTGCAACTCAGACTGAAGTTGTTGAGATTGAATTGAAGAGAAAGGATGTTGCCACACAAGAACCAACATTCCTAAAAGTATTTGTTGAGATTGCAACTCAGACAAAAGCTGTTGAGTTTGGTATTCAGAGAGAGAGTGCTATTACACAAGAACCAGTATTCTCGAAATTATTTGTTGATTCAGCAACACAAATTGAAGTTGTCGAGGTTGAAGTACAGGAAGAGGATTCTGTTACACAAGAACCAACATCCTCAAAATTAACTGCTGAGATTGCAACACAAGCAGAGGTCATTGCAACACTGATGGAAGAGAAAGCTGTTACACTACCAATTCAAAATGAGGAAGCTGGGACACCTGGTGACAAGGTAGGAATGCAATTTTCTCAAGAAATGATTGATTTAGACTCTGATGATGAGAAAGATGTGGAGGATAGAAGGATTCAACGGTTGGAGAAAAAACTTTCTTTGTTACAGCTGGAGCTAGCTAAATGGAAAAAAACATATTGATTAGTGTCGAGAAGGGATGGTCCCTCTCTCTGAACATAGAAAGACTATCAAAGAATTGAGGGAGAAGTGGGCAAAGGAATTAACTCTTCAGAGATATCAATTGGAAGAGGTGCAAAAAGAATTGGAGGAGTTGAAGGGAATTCAAATCCATGCAAAAAGAAAAAGATCAAATGTATTCCCTTTCTCGGGAGCTGCTGAGTTCAAGAGCCCCATCTCCTTCCTATCCGGTATTTCTGTATGAACAAATGACCCTGTTCAAATGAAAAGATTTACAGGAGGGTAGACCTTATCAATTGCTGATCCCTTCTGAGTTCATAGAGACATTTTTGTCAAACAGTTTTCTTGACCAAGATTTGTTGTGTGAATTGTATTTGCACGATATGGCATGTCTTGGTGATTCTCGCTCTAATCATATTCCCTATGCAGGGGATGTTCAGTTGAGAGCCTTTGCCTCTTTTGTTAATAATCATGTGTAGTGGGAAGATGGCTTCCAGACAATCTCTAGGAATGAGGCCAGTGCCAATCTATGGATTAGGAGTGAACCCCAGTCTCCTCGTGTTCTCCTTATAAACCATGGAAGATGTTTCTTATCTCCTTTGAAGACTCAACATCTGAAGAAGATGCAAGAAAAGGTTATCTCTACCTGTGTTGACCTGATCTCCAAATAACAACATCTTTCCTTAGAGGGTAGCAAGCGCAGTGGCATACTTCTTCTCCAGCTTTGAAAAAAAGGGATCCTTACTGCCTTAAGAATTTTAAACAAGCTCTTCCTAGGGTAGCAGGGTATGCCAATTGCATGAGAACGTGTGGGTTACACTGGCTGGGACTCAAGTTCAAATTTCCACTCATATGGTGGCCAGGAGGACAGTACATGGATAATTATACACTGAGTAAGGCATAAGAGAAACAATGTTGGGAATATTGGGCTGCTTGCAATGGGTTTCTAGAGGCAGGAAAGGAACCTGACATTTCATTCAATTTTGCCTCTCGACATGAACTAGGACCAGAGTCAGAGTCATATTAGTTGGTTGTTTCATGAGGACATGCAATTGGATAGCTGGGGGGGATGTTGGGCCCCAAAATAGCCCCTTTTTTCCTACACCTATCTACACCTTTTTTCCCTGTTTTGCCCCACTATTCCCTGATCTAAGCAAATATCTTCCCAAGCAGAGCATGGATTGCAACATGTATAATATATTATTGTTTTATATCATTAATGCCTGATTTGTTTATGGTTTTGCACCCTATCTTTTAAGGTTGTGCTAATGTTGATTGATTCGATAAAGATAGCCCAAAATCCTTTAGAAGACCGCAGGTGTAGCAGCTTGAGAACCTTTGGAGAAGAGGCATACGTAGAGCCAGTTGCCCCTCCCTGAGTTTGGTTCCACATATCGCTGCAACAGTTCGAGCATTCCTCCACATGGCCAGCTGCGACTGAGTCACAACAGATCATGCAAGTACCAGCCAGTCCAATCAGTTTGAATCTACTCTGGGCTGCGAACAACATGTAACAGCTCATGCCTGAATGCAATGATTTCATTTAAGTTCACTTATGGCTATAACTATTCCATTGTAAATCGGGAGCCTAAAGATCGTAGATCTTCATAGCTTCTCGATATTTTGTGAAACGAATTCATGTCATCAGGGTATAAATGTAAAGAGGCGTTCTGAGCTTGGGGTTGGAGAATTTGTAATTGCATAAGCTGAAACAGAGAGCTGTGACTGTAATTCATCATTCTTAATACAAGGAGCAGAGTTTCTTACATCTTGGTGTTTTAATTTGTGTTAGTTCACGACATATCTGTTAGAAAGCTAGGGACCGCCTTCTCATAGAGATAGCTGAATTAAGTAGATAGATTAGTTTGTTTCCTGTTGTGTGGTGTGGAATTGCCGTAGTTACATTTTATAGATTAGCTGCAACATTAATCATTGATAATTGCATTCTCCTTTGGTAGTTTATGATTGGATCCTGAATAGCTGTAACTGCATGGTGTGACAGTCGACTGTGTAGGTTAGTTCCTTTTATGCAAGTGTGATAGTTAGCTGTTACAGTCAAGCTCAACTCAGATTCTTTTCAGTCATTTATCTTTCTTAGGATTTCCAATTTAGTCAAATTATGGTTTGAGTTTAATTCTAGTTCTTTGCTACTGTTATCTTTCTTACGGATCATTAGATTAGACATGTTATGATTGAGTTGCAATAGTTGATAATTGAATTAGACAGGTTGTGATTGGATACTGTAGTTTGATATCTTTAGGATTCAACTTCTTGCAAAAGTAAAGTCTAGTTTATTCATTCCTAGATCAGTAACTGTTGGATTGGTATTTGTAGGAAGCTAAATGTACTTTGATTTCTTAGATGGATAAAATAGATTAGTTTTAGCCATGAGATGGGTTTGAGTGAGTAGATAGGTAGGATAGTTTATCTCCATTTATTCAATCAACTACTTGAAATGTTCATGCATAGACTGTGCTAATTACTGTTGAAATAAAAGACTTCCCTGGGTTGAAAATTCATATTGATCATCCTATGTGTTAGTTGTAATTAATTGGCATATTGGGTGACCAACACTTCCTATATCATTCCTCCCCACTGGGGAGATTTTGGATCTCCAAAATTACAAACAATGAGCAAGTAGGTGAGGGTAGAGCTTCCTCACTCTTCTTATTTTTATCCACTTTTCTTTGCTTGGATGTGCCCCTTTAAGACCAACTCGGAAATACTCCACATCACCCCGACGTGAAGTCCCGATCCTCCTATCAAGGATAACATCTTCCTGCAACTCACCTAAGTACTTATTAGCAAAATCATCAATAGTAGGAATCCGAACATCTTCATTAGCTTCCATAATCATTGGAGGTTTACAAAGCTTCAAATTCTCAACATTCAGTATTGAATACATATGCATATAGGATGGAATATCCAAACTGAAAGCATTAGTGTGATTCTTCTCCAAAATTATAAACAGACCATACCTGATTGGTTTAAGCTTTTTACCTTTACCTCTCATGTGTTCCTTGCTGATGTATAACCATACTTGATCACCAACTTCAAATTGATGATTTACCTGATGCTTGTCATGCCTTGCCTTGTACTTGGCTTGGCTATTCTCTAATTGTTCCTGTACCACCTGATGCAACTGCTGGATCTTCTGAATGAACTTCTTGGCTTTGTCGGCATTATCGTGTTCATACACTTCACTTTATTCCCCGAAAGTAAATTCCATAGGAGACTTAGGAAAGTACCCAAACATATCTGAAAAGGAGTTCTTTGTGTAGAAGAATGCATGGCACGATTGTAGCATGTTGTACAAAATGCAGTCCCACAACTTAGGATGTTTACTGCAATATCCTTTAAGCAAATGTACCATTGTTCTGTTTACAACCGTTGTTTTTCCATCTATCCGTGGATGGAAAGTAGTGCTCATTTTAAGTTTAGTGTCCATCATATCCCATAAACAAGACCAAAAATTCCCAAGGAATCAAGTGTCTCGATCAGATACATAGAAGTAAGGAGTCCAAAATGAACCCAAACACGACTAAAGAACATATGTGTTGTTTGTTCAGTTGTGACTTGCTTTTTACATGGCATAAGAAGACACATCTTACTGAACCTATCCACAACAACATACAAGAAATCTTGACTTGATCTGGACATAGGCAAGCCTCCCACAAAATCCATGGAAACACTTTAGATTGGGAAGGTACTGGCAGAGGTGTATACTCGCCCAACTTTTTGTTGCTAGGCTTACTTGTAGCACATAGAACACACCCTTTTACATACTTGGAAACCATTTTATTCATTCGAGGCCAATAACAATACCTTTGCAATTTTGATATTGTTTTCCTACCCCAAAATGACAAAAAATAAGTGATGTATGGGACTTCCTAATCACATTAACTCTTTCATCTCCGGGTATACAAATATTTCCAAGATGATACAAAATATTATTGTGCACATGATAATCCATTTCTTCATTTTGATTGTCATTAATGAGAGCTTCATACAAATCCTTAAAGTCATCATCCTTAGCATATTGTTCCACATAACTTTCATAAGCCAAGGAAGTATGTTTTAATACCATGGATGTATTGATTATTGGTCTTGATAACATATCTGCAACTCTATTATATATGCCTTTGTTATGTATGCAAGTACTGTAATGGTTGGTGATCTGTATGTATTATTGTTTCTTTACCCATCAAGTAATGCTTCTATTTTCTGACACTTTGTACTAAAGCATACAACTCCTTATTATATGTTAGATAGTTAATTCTTGCTTGTGTGAATATTTCAAAATGGTAGCAAATAGGTTTACCTTGTTGCATCAAGATTTCCCCCTTGGCATGTCCACTTGCATCGGTCTAAATTTCAACTGGCTGTTGCAAATTTGGAAAAGTCAAAACTAGGGTTGTGTTGAGCTTCTCTTTCAGTGTCTTGAATGATTTTTGTTGCTTGCCTCCCCATTGAAAGACTTGTTTCACATTGGTCAATGCATGCAAAGGAGATGCCATATAAGATAAGTTTGTAATAAACTTCCTCTAGTACTGTACTGCCCCTAGGAAGCTTCTTACATCTATGACAGTAGTTGGCTTACGCCAATTCAATATGACTTCCACCTTAGAGGGATCTACTTTCAATAGTCCATTCCCTACAACATAACCCAAGTATACAAGAGAGGTCTTTCCAAATTCACACTTTGACATGTTTACACATAGTTTCTCCCTTTTTAATACATTAAGGACTTTCTTTACATGCATTACATGATCTTTCTAAGTGCGACTGAAAACCAAAATGTCATCCAAATAAATAATGACAAAATCATCAATAAAAGGCATGAACACATCATTCATCACTCACCTAAATGTCACATGACCGTTGCATAAATTGAATGGCATCACTAACCATTCAAAAAAGCCCTGCTTGTTCTTGAAAGCAATTTTCCACACATCATTCTTTGCAATCCTAATTTGATGGTAATCACTTTTCAAATCCAACTTAGTGAAATCGATAACATTTTTCATATGATCAAGTAAGTCATTAATTCTAGGAAGAGGGTAACGATTTTTTACCGTGATCTTGTTTAGTGCTCAAAATTCAACGCACATACTCCATGTGCCATCTTTCTTTTGCACCAAAACAATAGGTGAATCACATGGAGAAGTACTTGATCTTATGATGCCCCTATCGAGCAACTCTTGAACCTGCTTTTTATCTTGACATTCTCTATCATTGATGACCTGTACATACCAATGTTAGGAAGAGGAGCATCATGCTGCAAATAAATCTCATGTTCAATCTCCCTCTTGGGAGGCAACCCATTAGGTTCCTAGAATACCCTATCATAGTTAGAAATGATATCAAACAACTCATGTTTATGACTCAAATCACAACCTGCAAGAGTATCAGATGCATCCTTCTCTTCTGGATTAATAACCATAAGAACAAAATACTTACTAGCATTCACAAGTCTTTTAATCTACCTTGCACTAACCAAAGCAAGATTGTTCTTCACCTTGTGAGCTCTAACAATATATTCGATCTGATCTTTAAAAAATGATATTTGTTACCTTCACGAGGAAAAGATAACTTTTCTATCATAAAGAAATGGACTACCAAGACTATTCCACATATATTTAGAGGGATAACATCTAATGTAACCTCACTAGTAAACTTTGATGAAATTGCAAACTTAAGTTTACATTGTCTTGTGACTTGCAATTGTGTGTCTTTCTAGACCCAACCTAAAGGGTAAGGTTTTTTGTGAGGTTCAATCTTTAATCCCAACTTCTTAACAATAGTTTCAGAAATCAAGTTAGCTTGGGACCTATTGTCAAATAAGGTATCTACCTTTGTATGTTTAACTCTAACTCTGATATGAAAGATCTCATTTATTTTTTTATCATCATTCTCAAACTTGAAGGATTGAATAGAAGAACTAGAAGACGATATACCTTTACTTCCCATTGCAGTCATCTTCATCTCATCCGCTGAATCAAGACCAAGGTCTTGTTGCACCGTCACACTGGTATTTTGCTTCCATTTGTTTTGAAACTTCTTCCATAGAAGCTCTGGATGCAATTTCCAACATTTTGCCTCTTCATGCCCCTTCTTACCACAATGGGAACATGTAAGCTTTTATGCCTCTTTCTTTACCATAGATATCTTCTTTCCCTTCCCTTTACCTTTCTTATGCTTCTCGGACTTTGATGGCTTCTTATATGCATGCTCCATTCTTTGTTTACCTTTGCTAGATTTCAAATGAGTAGCTTGTACTGACACTTAGTCAATGTTAGTGGGGTTAAACATAAATATAGTATGGAAAATATAAGAATGTAAACCACCAATGTATTTAAGAAGAGTTTCATGAGTGTGTAATGGAATTTCCAAGGCTAAAGACTTCTTCTTAAACTCTTGTGTATAAGCTTCAACAATTTTCCCTTTTAATTATCTTAGATGTAACCATTCTATCATAGAAGTTTGAGTATAATCCAAAGGATAGAATTGCTTTCTCAATGCAAAAATGAACTCAACCCAAGAGGAAATGAGTTTACCATGCTATACCAGATCCGCTTGGGTTCTAATCTCCCACCATATGAGAGTCGTTCCACCCATGCAAAGAGTGGACAACTAAATCTTTGTATAGTCTTTGATTTTTTGCACCCTGCAATACACTTCCAATTGTTTGATCCAATTGTCTAACTTTTCTGCATTTAATTCTCAATCATAATACGGCAAATCAAACTTGAAATCCAATTTTAATAAAGGCAAATCATTAGATTGTAAAGGATTTCTAGAAGACTTATTTTTGGAAGAATGTTCACCAACACCATTAGAGGATGAATATGATAAGGGTGAAGAAGGTTCTGAAGGTCCTCCACCTTCACATCCTCCTTCTGCTTGTACCAAATATTCTCCTCCTTCGTCGCTTTGAACCCTTTGATGCAAATCATCTATTATTGTTGGCATATTCCTATTCTCCATCCTAGTCCTACCAGCATTTTCATTATTTCCATTTTTAGTCTTGCATGCATTTCTGCATGCATGCATCCCAGTCATCAGTCCCAGCACCTAGCCCTCAGTTAGCTAGCCCCGAGAGCTTCTCACTGATTAGTTTTAGCCCTCCTAGTGCTTAGTGCGCCCTGCATGCAGTTACATGCATCTCATGCGCCCTCTCTCACCTACCACTTAGTTGCACTTCATTTAGTTGAGTTATCTTTAGTTCTTTCCTTGATTTAAGGCTAGACTGACTCTCAACTAACTGTATCACTCCGATATACCTCCAATGAGACTAGACTACCCATTCTAACTCCAGTTAGCTCCTCATGCGCCCTCCATTGAGCCTCCTTCATTCAGTTAGTGCCTCCATGTTCCAGTTACACCTACCACACTCAGTTAGACTCAGTTTGACATCTGGTTGACAGTTACTTGTGCATTGATGACTCCACTGATGATGATGAGGACTCTTATTTGTGCTCTGATGACACTCTATTGATCTGATGATCACTTTATGAGAGGATAATTCGAATTGCCACCTTGACATTTGAATCCTCTCCACCATTGTATTATTTATTTGTCCATTTGTGATTAATGAATTAGTGTGTGTGAAGTTATTTTGCTTCTATCTGAGTTCTACTGTATTATTATTCTGTTGCTCATTTACACCGCATTGACCACTCTTCTTCTATCTTCCCGCTTAATCATAATCTTTCTTGTGAGGTATACATCAGCTCTTAGATCTGCTGTGAGGGTTTTCACAATTATGGCCCTCATCGCATGGAGTGCAGTCATAAATTATTTAGGCATCATGGGAGGATTTTCTCTCTCATTACTTGTAGATGCCATCTTATGTCTGCGAAATCTCCTTTGTATTTTGGGATCACAGGTTTCAAGTTCTCCTTCTCCCCGCTCTAGTCTAGCTTTGGTGAGCATCCACTTGTCAATAACTTGGCTATAATACCACTTGATCTGAGAAATATTTAGTCATTGGTTAACAAATCCTTTTTCAAATAAAACAAGAACTTTGCTTGATAGTGCTTCCTACAGTTTATGTGGAATTACTCTTTACTTAGCCAAACTTTGTACTTAAGGAAAATTAATTGCTTTAAACAAAATTCCGATATGAATGTAAAGAGAATAAGAGTAAATATCGAATCACACAAATGCACTAGCATTTGGTAACGGATTTCACCCAGTTTGGGTAACGTCTTTGGGTCCACTCCCTATTAGTGGGACCACTCTATATCAGTATAAAAAATGCTTAACAAATTTACAAAGGAAAGCTAAATACCAACTTTTGATACCACCTTTGATTTCTATTGTTCTGGAGCATAAACAGACTTCATTGGCAGCTGCAACAGACAAGTATGCAACTTTGAAGTATAAACTTGGTTGTACTTTGGTGCAGTTGAAGGGGTCATGCAAGCAATTTTCTATCTAGGTGCTCGAATGCAAAAATAGAAACCAAAATTAGAATCCTTACAAAATTCTACAACTTTTGACTATAAACATGACCACCTTTTGAACTAGGCCCCGGGACTCCCCCTTTGGCACAACCTCCAACACTGTCTTTGATCCGTACGACCTTAGACTGCATGCACATTGTAAATTGCCTCAAACTATGTGTAGAAGTACTACAATTCACCTTAGGATGCATGTAGATTTCAGCCTCAATATATGTGAACAAATTTGGACTCTAGATGCCAAATCTCGCCTCAGAATTCGTGCCAAAACTCAGCTCGAAATTGTACCGTATTTCGAAGTGAATGCTTGGTTTTATAGGTCGTGGGCAGCGCAACCATGGCCCGAATCCATGGATAACCATGGGATCAAAAATTAAATAAATATTTAACCATGGCCCTTAACAAGTGGCTCACGTGGCTTGGTGGTTAGAACAATGCAAGAGTTGGGGGGAGGTCGCGCAGCTAAACTTGCGTACCTCTCCCCCATATGTGGTTTTTTTGAACTTACATGCTATATATATATATATAGATATTTTGTTGGAATCGTTGTGTGTTGACACATTATATACATATTTATTAGCCCTGTAGGATTTGGGGCATGGATCCACATGGCTTAACAATACCACATAGCCCTATGCCCTCATCCCCCCCTTTTCCACCATCACATTAATTCAAACATAATTAATATATTTCTTGTATGGCTACAAGAATCAATGTGTGGTGTAGTGGTAAAATATTGAATTGGGCTATGAGAGGTCGCAAGTTCGACTCCCATTGACCTACCCTATTTTTTGGTAGACATAACCATTATAGGAAAACCAAGGTTGCCACACGGCAACCTCCGATTGGTCCACCTATATGCCTAGTCATGTACGGAATGCCACGTGTCAAATGAATAAGTTACCAAATCATTTTCCACTGTGTTGTACGACCTTCCACCTCATCATCCTGCCTGCCATGTGGTGCCTTAGAGGCTTCCATATTAGCACCGTACACATGTACGGATACCATGTGTCACCTTTCCAGTGGTGCCATGTGGCACCCTTTTTTTCCATTTCTGCACTGTTTAGCTACTGTTTTTCCAAGAATTCAGAACTTAATATATCGACCATCCGAAGTCTGTTTTAGGTGAAACAAACGTCGCCAGAAAGCTCTCATCGAGCCCTTCATGATGGCACCCTTTTGTTCAACATTTGATACTTTGAAAATTTGAGTGATCCTAGATCCCCTTAGATCACTTGAATACAAAAGATTACGAGAAAAGTGATTTCAGTATAGAGGAGGGTATTCCTCCCACTAGAGAAACCCCTGATTACACTTAAACACACTACTGTAAAATGGTCCAGAAGGCATGGCCAACGTAAATTCCTCATTACCAGAATAACGAGACAAATTCATGTGTCTAAGGGGAGAAACGATGGAACAAAGCCAAGAAATCTTACAAGAATTCACCACATGGATACATTGAGCCGAGCCTTAGATTCTTCCAGTGACGCTGAAATCCACCTGCATGTCCAACCCATCTGCAATTTCATAAGATTAATCCCACCATTGCTATGAATTTTCCACAGAGAATCCAAAAAAGAACAAACATGTGAATGGAGAGTTGCTCGAGGAGGGAGGCTAGAGGCATAGGTGATTTCCTTGGTTCTTGTTGAAAGTATTAATATAGAGCGATGGCACACACATGGGAGAATCCACCAAGTGTTATCCATGCCATCACTATCCAAGTCTATATGTACCTTGTTGAATAAATTGATATATGCATTAACGTGCTTCAAATATTCCATTGATAACAAGTTAGGGGAGCTACATTCATTCAACGTTGTCTCCATTTTGAACAATAGTCCCCTTATCTAACTTTGTAGCTTCATCGGCAAAGCGATCAACAGTAGAATTGTCATCTCTTCGAACATGAAGAAGCAAAGTTTCTTCCATTTGATTAAGTCTTCATGAGATCTGATCATATATTTGGAATAAGACAGAACTCTTTTTAATGTGTTGTATCTTGATTTGTTTTGGGACAAGAAGGGAGTCACCTATAATGAGAAATTTTTGAATCGGATGGTCATGTATCCGTTCCAATCCCATGTATAGTGCGTATAACTCTACAATATTATTAATGGCCTTGCCTAGATCCCATGAAAAGGTCAAATTTGTTTTTCGAGCGTGGTCCAAAAGGAACTCCCCCTGCACCTGCCACTCCATACCCATCAGAATCACTTAGGCATACTAAAGATCTATTTATTTTCAAACAAACACCACAGAAGAACAATGAATGACCATACGAGAAACATCGTCTTCGCATACCTTGTATAAAGAACATGTTGTAGGGCCTTGCTAGCTTCTTCCTTGCATGAAGTCTAATGTGGGGACCCTTTTATTAATATCCAACCACATAAAAATATTAAATTTTTGTGGGCACTTGAACGTTCATACACATTTATACCACCATTGTTGATTCCAAGGCATATCCTCCTCCCTGAGAACCTTATAACCTAAATTTGGAGAGTATCTACCACCAACATTCTAAGGCTAAATAAGACCATCATTTTCCTCATTGATCCTAGCATGAATACTTTTTAATGCTTGATAGTAATTGTTCCATATTTGTCCCTCTTCCCCCTGAAATCCTAACCTCTCAGCTTCATCCATTCCTGATTAAGGATATAATATCTCACGTGATCAACAACTTGTGATAAATAGAAATAACCCCCTTCTCTTAAAACTCCCATCAAATTCCTAGGTAGCCAAAAATTCCATCACTCCCTACGCATGGGTCATCTCATAATATAACTTCATTCCTAGAACCTACCTCCCACACCAACCATTTGCAAATCAATGAGAAGGCCATAATAATTGCTTTCTAGATTACAAAGGCTTTTTTAAAGGACTTGCTTTTTGATCTAATCTAGTCCTCCAACTCAATGTATTTTTACTTAACCACTTTACATCACAACCCTCTACCTTCAATTATTATCCACATGCATTTTGTAACAAGTGCTTTTGCAAATCATTGAATGTTTTTTAATACCCCAACTACCCATTTCCTTTGGGACTACAATCTTTGTCCATGCTACACAAGGGAAGTTCTTCTTTGAACTCTCACTGGCCCAAATAAATCCGAAACTCATTTTTCTTACTTTCTCTAAAACTCCTTTGGGAATGAAAGACATGGAAACCCAATAAGTAGGAATAGCCTTCAACATTGATTTAACCAACACCTATCTTACCACCATGAATAATTATCTATTACACCATATACGGTAATATTTTCTCAACTTTTTCAATCATCCATCCTTGATCCCTTTTGGTATAATCATTCGGTTTTAATTAGAGTCCTGATACATTCTACCTAATCGTAGTTCCACTTGTAATAAAGGATACATTTGTTTAAATAGTTCTCTATCCTCCTCACCGACATCCATAAAGGAAAACATAGATTTTCCCATATTAATCATCATTCTTGTAGCCTTACATTATAAATCCATAGTTTACGTTCATTTACATGCATCTCTTCTCGATCCATCACATAATAAAAGGATGTCATTGATAAATAAAAGATGTGAGATATATAGGGACCCACCAAATCTAACCCATTTAAATGCTCCATAACATTCGTCTCATACAAGGCTTTACTCAACCCTTTGACCACCAACATCAATGGGAGGGGGGATACTTGACACCCCTATCTTATCCCTCTTCCCATCCTAAAGAAATTAGATGTTGCTCCATTGATTAACATTGAAAAAGATATTGTGGTTACAAAGTTTATGACCTGGTTGACAAAATTAAAATTAAAACCCATGTGGATGAGCAGTAGCATAAGGTAAAGCCAGCTTGCACCATCATAATATTTTTATAGGTCCACCTTAATTACGATAGCTAGTAGCTTTCTCAACTTTATAGATTGAAATACTTTTTGAATCACTCCCACTACTTCCTCAATTTATCTCCCTACTAGAAACCAAAATTGCGCTCAAGAAATAGATTTTGGCAATAAATCCCTCACCCTTCTAGAATTTTTTTTAGAGATTATTTTATAGATGCAACTACACAAAGAAATGGGCCTATACTCCTCAAAACTAGATGAATTATTTGATTTGGGAATTAAAGCAATAAAAATGAAATTAAAGCGGGCTACTAAATCTTACTAGATATCCTAGAATCATGAATCACTCTTAGAATATCCTCCTCCAATAGTTCATAAAACACAAGGAATATTTGCATAGACCACCCATGTGGCCTATGAGTCTTATCCTTTAAAAGGAGTGTTGCACCTCCTAATGTTCTTCCTTTGAAACAAATTCCATAAAACTAACATTTTCATCCTCCAATACAAAGATAATTGCCATTATAACCACCTCATCTATCAAGGCCCTCTTATCTTCCTTGAAAATCCCCTTTAAGTGGTTTACACTTGCCTTTGACAATGTAATATCCCTTCTATGGAAAATTACTCAATTTTGGCCAATTTCGAACCTTGGACTAGTTTAACCCAAATTGTCCCAAATACTCTCAAATGATTTCGAATTTTGTGTAGAGGGGATTTATAGGTCTTAATACATCCTAATTCAGCTCAAAGACACTTATACATTCATTATAAACTTTCGGGGTTCGCAATTCTCAAGGAGGAAGGAAGGGGAATACAACTAGTTGAATTGGATAGTTGAAAACCCCACTAGACTAGTAACTTTTTGACTTTCCAAACACTGTACGACCTTCCCTATTTTATGATATGAGATTTGGATCTGTTAGAAGACCTCAAGGGAAACACATATTTAGCATTAACTCGGTTTTTAGGGTCTACTATACCTTCCAAAAAACAACAGGTTTTTTGACATAGAAATTGTGGGAAAATGGTCAACAGAGGACATAAGTTTATGGGATAATCTTTAGTAAAAATTCAAGGGTATTATCACAAAATTTTGGTAATCCATTTTAATCCATATGTATCTCTAAACATAAGCTAAACCTCATAAAAAATCTGATATTAAATAGACACAAATTCGTTCCAAAACACCATGAGAAACAAGTGAGGAAACTAGCTCGAATCTTGATATTACTTGGAAATATTACATGAAATATTTGGTAGTTCGAGCTGTGGATCTTATGTGCACTTCATTACAATAATATAGACCATGTAACATGTCAATAGAGTCAAAATATCATTCTCCACAAACTATATGCAACTAGGAGTGCGCCATCACAATTGTACATGAACATTGGGAGAGTTTTGAGAGAGAGATAATAGAGAAAGAAGAGAGAACATGAACTCGACATCAAAGGGGGATTGAACCTGCATAAAAAATCTCTATGAACCTCTGTTGAGAGGTCTGAATGGACTCTCCTCCAACCAAATTGGATAGGAATCTTTCACCCACGAAATTGGTTCTAAGGCAGGGAGGATGAACATCCACCGTGCAAGGACAAGCTAAGCTCTCCAAAAGTGCAAATGAGAAATGACCAAAAGCTGCTCTCCTTTGTGATCCTCCTCTTTTATTAACCTCCAATGGAATCCATAGCTCGAATTCCCTCTAAGAGTCTTCACTCAACTCGATTTAGAGAGATATTCTCATAGAAGACACGTGTCCACTTTTTTCTTGCATTCCTCTTTCCCCAATTCGAATGAGGAATCTTGGTTGACCATCACTCCCCCAATGTGCCGTCTTGGTGGCTATTTTTAGCGTTGATATGTCAGATGTGTCATAGGTCTAAAATCATGCCTGAATTTTTCATATTTGTCATAGATTCTCCATCATTGTTTTCATAGATGCTCGGGAATCTATCTACAAGTGTCACAACTTCTCTATGATGCCTCTTCCTCTTCCATGGGAGTTACTCTTCCACTCCAATTCGACTTTCCTAGATTCATGCCATGAATAATGACTCTTGAAAACCCCCAAGTACTTTACCCTCCACCTTGGACTCGAATTGGTGAGATAATGATGCCAAGTGTAGTGGAGAATCTTGCCACATGTGGGTCCCACAACCTCTTATGTGCCCTCATGATCCAATGCCACCTTATTTTCTTTTATTATTATTATTTATTTGACGCATTTGCATAGACCACCCATGAACATTAAGGAATATTAATGCTTTGATAATGCTATCCCTTACCTTGACTCATTGTCCTGATGATGAACCGTGATTAAGGTTTGAAATGTCGACTTTTCATAATGGGTAATGCGTTCTCCCCGAGCACTTCACCAAACCCTCAACGCAGGAATCTACGAGCATTTAATGTTAATTTTTAATTCTAAGGTCATTTTGGGTCTTGTAGCTCCCTTATTCCAAATTTTGATCCTTGCACCCCCAACCTAGGGAACTAGTAAGTTAGTGGAATTTTTCCTCCATGATAGTTTATTTGGATGGGGACATTACAAACTTTGAATTGTGGATTTTCTCTTCATGTGACCCACCTTGTCCATTTGGCTCTAATTTTAGTTTATTACTAACTTGGACATCATGCTTGGTAATTATTTGACCCTTAGCATCAATTTCACAAACTATCATGAGCATGGCCAAGTGGCTTAGGCCATTGTCATCCAATGAAAAATTTGGGGACATGAAAAATCCTCCCTCCCTATATTGCTTGTCCTCAAGAAATTTCAAACATGGATTTTGAAGAACTTGCTTTCCTTCCAAAACTTTGAGTAGTGGCACTCATGTACTGCAATTGTCTGTTTCCAAAAGTAAAGAGACGTGGATTTTATTTTTCATATTGATATCTCCTATGACATCACCACTAAACACCAAAAGATTAATTAAATCCATCAAAACAAAATTTTCACAATTAATCTTTACCTCTTTCATATTTTGTAAACCCTTTCTGAATTTTCAACCCTTTTGATCACTATATAATTCTATGAAGTTGCCACTGAGTTTCCAATATTTGAGTCTTCAAGATTTCAAGAAAATTTTAGAGAGGAGCCACAATGCTTGCTGTTGCACTACTCTGATTACAATCACCTTCTCAAGTGGTGACTCAATCTCCCATACTACTTGCTTCCCCCAAAATTGAAACCAGTGAGACAAAAAAAATGATCCTAGGGTCCCATTGATTGTATTTCACTCCAACAATTAGGAGTGCTCTCCAACCCATACAATGAGGCAAGAGAATGCATGGATCCCATTTCCTTGTATGTATCCTTCTAAATATCATAAGTACAAAAGATAGATAACCAAAGTACATAACAACATCATACAAATGTACATCAAGTAGGTGCCTCATCAAAGAATCATGAAAGTGCTTGTACCTCCAAGTAAGTAGACCACCATTTTCCAAGTGCATACAAGCATCAAGTGACCAATCAAATATCCTCTAGTGACATAGGTGAGGATCCCATGTCCTATAATTCTGATCCAAAAGGATGTAATATTCATCAAAATAATCAGCCATGTGTTCTTTCATCCAAGAAGTGAATGAATAACCCCCACTAAAATCTGAACCAACTAAGGAGCAAAGAAATAGGGAGACTTCAAGTGGTTCAAAGAAGTCTCATCAATACAACCATGAATATGTGTATCATCAAGAAATAACAAAGGATGTGGCTTCCAATAAGAATGTGCTCCAATCGTAAATATATTCACCCAAGTTTTGGATAAAGTTCCTCCAACATCAAATGAACTAAGCAAGGAGCAAGGAAAATCATGAGTATTTGAATGACTCAAGTGAATATCATAGGTGCATCCATGTAAATGTGTATCATCATAAGGTAAAAAAGGATGCTTCTGAAAATGTAAAGAAGAAGGTGCTCTAGTCATGTCATGATCAAAAGGAGAGATAGGAGTTTCATACTCCTCATGCGGCACCATCAGAAAGAAACCTTTCACTCAATTTTCATCCCGAATTGATGTGGTTGAAAAAGAAGTAGGGGTTGAACAATTGTGAACCAAACTTACCTCTTTTCAACTCTTACCCATCAAAATTTTGAATGCATCTTCTCCATCATTGGCTGGTCTAATTGTTGTGAGATCATGTGCCTCCTCCAAGGCTCTGCAACTCTCACCATGAGGCAGCTCATAATCCCTTTGAACAAGAACAAGTGCTTGGATTCCTTTTTGTTTGAATGTATCCTTTTCAAGAACTTGCATATCAACATGTACCTCATGTTCCACCATCACACGAGGTTACTCCTTTGTAACATAAATTCTTTCAGCCATTGAATGACCGTCTGATATGTAGGAGGGTGTAAAGGACCTTTGCAACCTCTCTTGAAGTTGCTCAATCTGCACCATAGATTTTTGGAGTGATTTTTGAGTGGAATCCAACTCATTTGAGATCCTGTCATTCTCTTATGCATCATTCAAGGTTATTCCATGATACAAACCAACAAGCTCAATTATATAATCTCTATCATAAAGAAAATTCAAAAAATTACCTTTGGTGTCCAACATTGCCTTCTGGATTTTCTCCATGTCTTTAAGGGAAGATTTCTCCTCTACACACCAAATTTTTTTCGAAACCAATGCATGTGTGTCATGGAGAGTCTTCAAGGCCTCTTGAATATTATTTTCATCCCTCTTCAAGGACCTTACAAGAAAATGAGGCTCTTGAAAATGAACCTCCTCTTCTTCTTCCTTCTTGCTTGGACCAAATTCATGAAGCTTAAGTGGTGATGGGGAAGTTGATCTTGGTTCTTCTTCAACTACTACAAGGTCTTCATATCCATGGTCAATGGAACTTTGGCTTCCAGAAACACATTCAAAAGTGATCTCTATGTCACCAACATAGAGGTGTGAGCACCCATCAGTAGGTACTTCTTCACAGGTCAAGCATTCATCAATAGATGTTCCCTGATTCATGTCCAAAGTAGAATGTGTCTTGGAATGATATTCAATATTTTCAGTGGAATATTATTCATTCTCATGTGATGTTTCTTCATATTTTTAAGAGTCACTCAGAAGTTACTTTCAATCCTCTTCATGTAATGCTTCTTCTACTTCACCACCTTCAGAACTAGGTGGCTCACGGGTCTCCTCATTTCGCTCCTCCTTTTAACTCAAACATATATGACTTGATATCCAAAGTATTTTTCAAGAAGGGCGTAGACATTTTTTCACTAACTCCACATATTCATTCTTGGGTCTATATCCAAACACCCAATCAACAAAGTTTTCAAAAAGTATGGCCTTCTTTTCCTTTCCCATCAAAGCAAGTTATGCCTGATATTACTGAGGTAAAGTTTTACATGTTGCTCTCAATATTTATAATTCATTCATAGGATTAGACTTTGGTGGTATGACACATTCATATTCATCATACACAGGGTCATAATAATAACCCTCATTCCTTATGAAATTGTAAGAAGTGCTGCATGATGGCACCTCTTCCTCATACCATTCACATTCTTCTTCATATTGCTCACAAGCATCTTCATACTGCTCATAAGCATTGTACTCATAGGAGTTATACTAATAGTAATACATGTCTGCAAATTATTCCTCAATGGACGATCTTAATGCACAGGTGCAAGGATCATGCTCTGATACCATTGTAATATCTTTTGGCTTGGTTTTGAAACCAAGCTTTGTGCAATGGGCACCTATCAACAATGTGATAGCAGGTTCAATATAGAAAGCAAAAACGATTATAAATTAAATCTAAATCTAAACTAACATGTGCATATAACAAATAAATTTAAAAACGATTCATGGAAAGAACAAGAAATAAAAGAATAGATGTTTTGTATTAAGATACCTCAAATGGCGAGGATTTGTGTTGAGTAACTCCAAGGGTGAGTAGCTCCAAGCTCCAATGGTCTCTTCTCCAAGATGCTGAAAATGGCCAAAAGTCTCATGAGAGATTTTGACAGCGTGAGGATAGGATGATGGATGGATGGAAAGTGAGGAGCCCCTACCACCTTTTTATAGTTTTTGGTGGTGGGGAATACCATTATGGTTTTGAGGAAACCAATGGTATTGACCAACATGGTTTAGGTACCTTTTTTCCCTCTTTTTTCCTTTTTTGAATATTTTGAATATTTTTATTCCCTCTTTTTTCCTTTTTTGAATATTTTGAATATTTTTATTCCCTTTTAATATTTTTGGGAATTTTGGACCCTTTTTGAGGGTTTTTTTTTTATGTTTTTTGAGGAAAAATATATCTTTTTAGGGGAAAAAGGGTGTATTATGGTCTTTTGGTGACCTTTTGATGGCTTTAGAGGCTCAAATGGTGGAAAAGTGGACAACTGGGTCATGTGAATAAGGAAATGAGCTAGTGAGCACTTTTTGGGTGTTAACAATATCCCTTCTATGGAAAATTACTCAATTTTGGCCAATTTCGAACCTTGGACTAGTTTAACCCAAATGATCTCAAATGATTTCAAGTTTTGTATGGAGGGGCTTGAGAGGTATTAATACATCCTAATGCATCTCAAAGACACTTAGACATTCATTAGAAACTTTAAGGGTTCGTAATTCTCAAGGAGGAAGGAAGGGGAATAAAACTAGTTGAATTGGATAGTTGAAGACCCCACTAGACTAGTAACGTTCTGACCTTACAAACACTATACGACCTTCCCTATTTTCTGATATGAGACTTGGATCTGTTAGAGGACCTCAAGGGAAAAAAATATGCAGCATTAACTTAGGTTTTAGGGTCTTCTATACCTTCCAAAAACCAACAGGTTGCTTGACATAGAAATTGTGGGTAAATGGTCAACAAAGGACATCAGTTTATGGCACAATATTTAGTAAAAATTCAAGGGTATGCACACAAATTTTGGTCATCCATTTTAATCCATATGAAGCTAGAAACATAAACTAAACCTCAAAAAAATTCTGATATTAAACATATACAAAGTCATTTCAAAACGCCATTAGAAACAAGTGAGGAAACTAGCTTGAATCTTGATATTACTTGGAAATATTACATGAAATGTTTGGTGTTTCGAGATGTGGATCTCATGTGAAGTTCATTACAATGATATATAAAATATAACATGGCCATAGAGTCAAAATATTAGTCTCCACAAACTATATGCAACTAGGAGTGCACCATCACACTTGTACATGAACATTGAGAGAGTTTTGAGAGAGAGATAATGGAGAAAGATGAGAGAACATGAACTCAAACTCAAAGGGGGCTTGAACCTGCATAAAAAAAATCCATGAATCTCTATTGAGAGTTCTGAATGGAATCTCCTCCAACCAACTTGGATAGGAATCTTTCAAGACAAAATTGGTTCTAAGGCAGGGAGGATGAACATACATCGTGCAAGGACAAGCTAAGCTCTCCAAAAGTGCAAATGAAAAATGACCAAAAGCTGCTCTCCTATGTGATCCTACTCTTTTATTAACCTCCAATGGAATCCATATCTCTAATTCACTCCAAGATTCTTCACTCAACTCGAGTTTGGGGGAGATTCTCATAGAATACACTTGTCCACTTCTTTCTTGTATTCCTCTCCCCCAATTCGAATGGGGAATATTGACTGACCATAAATCCCCCTATGCGCCCTCTTGGTGGGTATTTTTAGCCCTGATATGTCATATGTGTCATAGGTATGCAACTGGGTCTGAATTTGTCCTATTTGTCATAGATTATCCATCATTGTTGTCATAGATGCCCGAGAATCTAGCTACAAGTGTCACAACTTCTCTATGATGCCTCTTCCTCTTCCATGGGAGTTACTCTTACACTCCAATTCGACCTTCCTAAATTCATTCCATGAATAATTCCTCTTCAACTTCCCTAAGTACGTTACCCTCCTCCTTGGACTCGAATTGGTGAGAGAATGATGCCAAGTGTAGTGGGGAATCTTGTCACATGTGGGTCCCATAACCTCTTATTTTCCCTCATGATCCAATGCCACCTTATTTTCTTTTTATTATTATTATTTATTTGACCCATTTAATGTGAATTTGTAAGTTAGAGGTCATTTTGGGTCTTGTAGCTCCCTTATTCCAAATTTTGATGCTTCCACCCGCAACCTAGGGAACTAGTAAGTTAGTGGAATTTTTCCTCCATGATAGTTTATTTGGATGGGGACATTACAAAATTTGAATTGTGGATTTGCTCTTCATGTGACCCACCATGTCCATTTGTCTCTAATTTTACATTATTACTAACTTGGATATCATGCTTGGTAATTATTTGACCCTTAACACCAATTTGACAAACTATCATGAACATGGCCAAGTGGCTTAGGCCATTGTGATCCAATGCAAAATTTTGGGACATGACATATAATTCCTTAAAAATTGAAATTAAAGATCCATCATTACCCTGCATCTACCATATGGAATTAAATTTTTTCCTATGGTTAGCAAAATGGTGGAAGAAATTTGTGATATCATTACCCTTTTCTAGCCATAAGGCTATGCTTTTGAGTCTCCATGTAGACTCCTTCAACAACTGTCTCTTTCTTTTTTCCATGTCATTAATTAAAGACTTGTGTTCCTCATTGGATAACCCTACCAAATCTTGAAAGTGGAGATCCTTCGACTTACTTTCAATCTCAATCATCTCCTTCTCATTTAAAGTCTTCTTTCACCTGCCCATCTTATAGAAGCCCACTTTACCTTCTTTAAATTGGACATGAATTGGATAGCAACATATTCCATGATTTCCCTATAAAAAGGGACCCATTGATGCTTTATAAGATTTATATAGTCACTGTCTTCCAATTATTGTGCATTATATTTGAACGAGATGGAAGGATTTTCACCTTGACATATACCTATAGCAATATAGGAAAATGATTTGAGTCACCACCTATGACAACCAAATATTTAATTCTCATATGGTCATTTAAAAAACCCTATGTTGCTAGAAATCTGTTAAGTATCTTGGCAATCATGTTATATTCAACTCTATCATTTCTCCAAGTTGGCCTCATTCTTACTAGCATTACATCACACAATCCTCGTTCTTCCAAATTCATTGTACGTAAATATCAAAGAGGATCCACTTGGGAAAATTCACCCCAAATGTCAACATTTCCTATAAAGAAAGTCATGTCACCCCCTATAATAGTATGGTCATTGTCTAGTTGTTTTGATATAAGGAACTTCTCCCAGAAAGAGACTCTACCGACAAGGTGTCCATATAAATTAATACTGATAATTCAAGTCCTATCTCCTGAGAGACTAGTAATGTGCCCAATCATGAAACAAAATCCCAAGTGTTAGTGCATATAAGATATCTACTCCACAATATCTACCCCTTGAATAAGAAGAAATAACATCCCACCTAGTTAGGATCTTATTTAAGTTTGCATAGTTTATGTCTCCCTTCCCCATTGTTTCATGGATTAACAATATATCTATGTCACGTCCCCTCCCATTCTACCAGCTAGATGGAGAGGATCGTGAGGTTAAACTGGGCATCCAACCCCATACATTATAAAGAAACATTCAAACAATCATTCAGATTTTTAAATAGAGATATGAAGATGCATAATTATCAGAAATCACAGCGGAATTTATTTATGAATTACACAATCTTCACACATTCATAATATTCATCAAATGGTAATTGCCAATTTAACGCACAAGAGAATACTTATCTTATACATAAGTAGTCCCACGCCACTGGCTATGCAACTGCAACGTTCCACCCAACCGTAGGCCAATGTGCTCCTCAATCTCTCAGCACCACTGCCACCCCCCGAGCTGGGCATGATCTCTACAAGGAACCAGGGAACAACAGACTCACACATAGCCAAGCATACACCAAAATGAGCCAAGCCAATCTACAATTGGGTTTATCAGGCTGCTAGGATATGGAAAGGAAGAGTTGCTAAGCTAGTGAGCTCCAGCACAGAGCCAGGGATAACCTTGCAAGATCTATCTAGCTTGGCACCCACAATACCTACACACCCAGCACAAGGAAGTATTCTTTTCTCTGCTATACAGTCCCTCAAGCCATACCTTCCCTATCTAGTGCTCTCAGGGTATGCATAGAAGAGTAACCAAAGCCCTCTTGATCTTCTTGAGAGGTTGTCTCCCCCACTAGGTTTATCAAGCTACTTCTGTCCACTACCACTCCAAAACTTCAATTCACAGGTTCAAACAAAAAATGAGGATGCACACCACAGCAGAACACAATCATGGGGCAGGATAAAACGTTTTTACAGGTAGATGCATGAGATGGGGTTTCAGCTAGCTCAGCAAAATGTGGGAACCCACAAAAATGAAATGGGAAGTTGGGGAACAACCCACAAAGCCAAATCCGTTTTTAGTAAAACGTCCAGGGTCAATTCGGGGCAAAAACGACCTCCCTCCTAGTCCCCAATTCGTGGCCTTCCTCTCCCAACTGTTATACCAGGCAAAAACGACTCCCAGGCATGGAAAAATGCAGGATTTTGATGAAAAACGTATATGGAAAAGACCCAGCTAACTCCAACTGCGTGAATGAGTGAAGACTACCCATTCCCCATGGATTTGGGCACCATTTCGTGGGTGTTTTCTTGCCCCACAAGCAAAAACACGAATTTCCAGGTTGATGGCTTGCCCATGCACGAAAATGGCTTGCCCATACTTCTTCATTTCCAAGGCATTAACTGCCTTAACCAATTTCTTGGGAGAATTAAATGATTGGGTGCATGAGACAAAATGGGTAGTTGGTGGTTTATGGGTTTCCCCATTGACACATGGATTAATACCATTGGCTCAAGGGTTTGAATAATTTCCCTCCCTATTCCTTGTAGAACCATGCCCCATCTCTTTTGTTGCATTGCATAGCCGGTTGTGGGTTTTTCATTAAAAATTCGTAATTACATGATGTCTTATATACATTGTGCCCATCTCGCACAAGAACCATAGGCATCTATTTTAATTGCCGATACATGAAACGCTAAATCAATGGTGGGGCCTTGGCCTTGAGCTCCTCACCATGATTAAATTACAATATTTACATCATTTACAAAGGGGGTCAAAATGGGGACGTGACAATCTAGTTCTTAGGTCTCCAAAATACTTTATAATGCCTTTTTTAGAGGATTGACCCAAACCCCTATAGTTTAAGGACAATACAATCATTAGGAACCCAATCCCAAGGGATAACATGCTCTAAGAACACCCTTAATAAATAATTGTTTTCTAGATTGAATTTCCATATTTTCCTTCTCTTGCTCCATGGTTAGGTTTGCATTTCTAGCTCTGATACCCACCTTTTCCCTTCTGCATCATTCAAGGACACACTCCTTGCAAACCCCCCTTCACTATGCAATAGTTATCATTTTTCAGGTCTAAAAATGTATACAGAGGGTCCTTCAGAGCTAATTTCCACCTCACCCAAGGACACTGATGCGAAACCATCCAAACAAGGTTTAGACTTATATGTTAGATCCTCATAATCCCCATTCCTTAACATGGATCCAAAATGATTTAATACTATAGAAGAAGACAAGCTATCCTTCCCCTCCTTGGGAACCTTGCATATCCCTTCAAAACCCATAGACCCATCAATACTCTTAAATGTACATAAATAATTCTATCCTATCCCATTCATTATAGGGGTAGTTCTTCTTAATGGAGTGATATCAATATTAGATATAACTTCAAATGACGAGTTTAGTCTCGGTGATGACTTGGTGCCTTCCTCTAAAACTACTAGCTTTTATCTCATTTTTATTAATCCCCCCCTTTTCCCTTTTATCACCATTCTTCACCAGAACATTGGTTAGAAAGGTAGAGTACAATCATTTTCCACGTGCCAATAAACATGGCATCTAACACATTTGAATGAAACTCCACTATAATCCAACTTTGAGTGAAGAGTTCAATACCCTTTGGAGACTCATTTATGTTGTCAACCCTTCTCGTATGTTAATTCCAACCAAATTTTTTTGCACTGTCATCACACTTGAATAAACAAACCCCATATCATCTTCATAGAATACACCTAGGTCATTCTCAATGGATTTAAGTACATCAATAGACCAAAACTGAACAAAAATACTAGGTGATTTCATCCACATGGGCATAAGTTTTAACTTTCATGCCCTTGCATTGAATAAAGGTGCCCATCACTTCAAAAAAAATCATAGTCGACCCCACTTCCAAATAAAATCTAAGAATTTCATAAAATATTCCTCAAAATTGAATATAAACCTCATCCACCCACATGTAAGAATATAAAATCTAGGCAAATGTCCAACCACTAGCTCCCTAGAGGCCTTCACCCACTCCTTAAGAGTCACTTCCCCCATTTTCCAGCCTAAAAATATTCCCACCACTACCCTAGATGCCATCCCTATAACTTTGTTTATCCTTATATCATCACCTAATAGCAGAATTTTGATCGCAGTGCCTTTTAGCTTTATCTTCCCTTCTCCAACCCCTACAAAAAAATCCCCACAATCCTTGCCTTATATACCTTCAAGTATGCTACCACTTGGAATGACCCCTAGAGCTATATTTCATGGACTATTGCTTGGGAATAAAATAAAATAAAATCCCCCCACTTCAATCACTAGAGTAGGATTGCTAATAGCATCCTCCCATAGACTATAAATCCTAGGGGTCACGATCACCTATGACTTAGGTTTTATTTTAAAGCCTAATTTTACTTCTTTAACTAGTTGTGGTTGTATTAGAATATTGAGGATAGAGTAAATTTTTTTTGTAATAACTGGTTATCCATGGGAGATGGATTGATCTTAGTAAAATCAGTGTTGCAGGCATTCTAGTATACTAGTTGTCTTTGGCTTGTGTTCCAAAAGGATTGTTGGATAGAATTAGGAAAAAATGTTTCAACTGTTTATAAATTAGAAAGAGGGGAAATGAAGGTATTCAATTTGTAAAATGGAGCATAATTTCCCAATAAAAGGAGATTGGAGGTTCGAGAAGAAAGAACATTTTTTAATTTTTGGTTAAGCCTTGGCTGTTAAGAGTGTTTGGAGGATGAGTCACAATGATAGTTTATGGGGTACAATGATGGGATAAAATTACATTAGAGAGGGATTTGTAGAATACTATATTAAGAGGGAGAGGAAGATTACAAAAGGGGCCTTACACTACAAGGAAAACACCTTCTAGTGGAGGGTTTGCACAACTTCCCCAAAAACTCTTTCCCGTCTCCGTTTATAGCGAGCAACCGTAGGTTTTGAAAAATGTTTTATGCTTGATTCTAATAAATAATTAAAATGCATGGGTGGACTTCATGTGTGGATTGCATCATGCAACGAAACTCTCTCTCTCTCTCTCTCTATATATATATATATAATTAACATTGCATTTAATTTTTTTTTGACACCGTAATGCACCATTGTGTGTGTGTGTGTGTATGTATCATAAACTTAACAATGCATTTACAGAAAAATTGACACCCTGGTGCACCATAACATAAGATGCACCATTGTGTAGGATCATGTAAAATGTAACCCCCAATGCACTCCATATATAAAGTGCATTGGGCATGTACATGACATCCAATCTATAATATAATTTTTTATATTATAAATTTCAAAAAAACAATTTAGTGCTATCATGTTAAAGTTGACATCTTAGTGCATCATAAAGACAATTAATGCATCACAAGATGGTGCGATAATATTTCTTTCTCCATGGCATGCATTATATATTAAGTGCACCATTTACAGTCTCTACATTTAATCATAAAATACATTTTTAAATAAAATTAAAAAAAAAAACTCGTGCGTTTAGTGAAACATTGATGCCCTAATGTGCACATAGAGACAAAGCATCACACATGGTGCACTTCCTATGTCTAGGCTCACTGTGCAATGTTTAGTTTTTTATTATAAAATATTAAATTTTGTAAAAAAAAATGGTGGATTGTATCTAAATGAGACATCTCGATGCTTTTATACAAGATGCACCATTCAATGGTGTCTTCCTGTCGATTTCACTGAAGTAGGGTAAAATATAAAAAAATATTGACTGACTTTTACATTTTTATTTGTTCTCTAGTGATTCCAACAACAAGAGCACCAATGCTCACTCTATTGTATGGACTCCTTGCAATTGGTACAACATTCTTCCCTCATTCCTCGAGTCATATGCTTGCTTGGTTGTTTTTGAAATTTGGCAAAAGGCTTCTAATTTTTTTTGTTTTTGTATCTATGTGGTAACAATGTCTCCTCAACCCATAAGACAACAGGTAAATTGCTTCTTACCTCCTCATTTACATATTTAGTGGATGAAAAATTGAAATTCATCATAAATTTTGTAACACCCCAACCTTAGACAATAGTATAAGTTTATAGAGCATATGGTAGTAATGAAAAGGTCAATTAAAAAGTAAAAATAAAAAGGAATATGTGCATTGTAAATTAATTTAGGTGCATGGATGACAAGTGTGTCCCCCATGCAACAATTAGGAAATCAAGTAAAATAAGAAAATTGGGTAATAAAAGGGGGCAAGACTAAGAGGTAGAGGATCTCCAGTCTTGCCGGTTGATTTTGGGTTTATGGATTGGTTGCTTATCCTCTATGGTTTTTGTGTGTACCTGTATGGAGTTGGAGGCTAGGCAAGAGGAAATTGTTAAACAAAGGTTGATAGAAAAATGAGTTAAGGTCTCACTTGGTTCTAGTATAGTGTTAATTTTTGAGGGCTCGAGGGTCTCAGCTTCGACTAGGGGTTGTTTGGGTGGAGATTTGTCTCCCCAATCATTGTTGTGAATAAGGAGTTGGTGACTGTACACATCACATGGTATATCCGTAGTGGCCGATACCAAAGGGCACCACTCACACACAAAGATCAATACACCAATGTTTTTACATGGTTAAAACCCTCAGAGAGGGAAATAGTCCACAACCCCAACCAACACAACCACTTGAGGCAATATATTAATGTAAATGAAAATAAATTTACAAGACATTTTATTAATAGTTGATCATAAACAAATGACCCTCCATGCTCTTTAAATTGAGACCATGGACCAATTGGGTGTCAAGCCATGGATCAAGTGTTGTTAAGATCGTGGAGAAGATGAACCATTAGATCACTTCATGTCTAGAACATAACTATGACCATTGGATTAGATAGTTAAAAAAGTGCATAAAGCAACACACTTTAACCTAAAGACAATTATACAAAGTTGAACTTAACTAACACTTATGTGTCAAAATATCCTAACATCCCCCCTTAAGAGCAACTTGGGATAGGGTTGAAGGATTTACAAAGGTGAGACAAATATAGGAGAAGGAAGGAGGAATTAGAGCCTATCCCTCCTTAATGACAACTTCCTATACTCCTAGCATAGATCGAAGGCTTGAAAACTTCACTTCTGTAAGAGCCTTCATGAAAATGTCAGCAACTTGATCATCTGTTCGACAATATTGCACTTGAAGAACACGATCCCAAAGGATCTTTTTGATGAAGTGAATGTGAATTTCAATGTGTTTGTTGTGTCGATGTTGAACTGGATCTTTGGTGAGATTGATGGCACTCTGATTGTCATACCAAAGGGTAGTCAAATGCTGCTGCTCGAATGCAAACTCTAAGAGGATCTGTCGAAGCCACAAGGCTTACTGACTTGCATTGATGGTGGCTTGATACTCTACTTTTGCTGAAGAAAGAGAAACAACTTGTTGTTTCTTGTAATCCCAAGTGACATGATTGGAACCAATACTGAAAACATAACCTGCAGTAGAATTTTAGTCATAAGGGTCGCCGGTCCAATTTGAATCAGTGAAACCAACCACCAAAGGAGTCCCCTTTGAACTATAATGAATACCAAACCGAAATGTACCCTAGATATACTGAAGTATCCTTTTTTCCGCTTTCCAATGGATTTCATGGGGTGTTTGCATATACCAGGCAACAAGACCAATGACAAAGGAAATATCAGGACATGTATGAGTCAAGTATAAGAGGCTACCAACTAGATGACAATACAAGGTGGCATATACTTCAGGTGAAGTGCAAATGGAAGAAATTTTGACTCCATATTGAAAGGGATATGGGGCTGGTTTACAATCATCCATGTGAAAGCAACGAAGAAGGTTAGAAGCATACTTAGACTGAGAAAGAAAGATTCCTTCTATGGTTTGTAGGACTTGGAGACCAAGAAAGTAGTGCAAATGTCCTAAGTCGGTCATTTCAAATTTATTCTTAGAGATAGATTTCACATGGGTTAAAAGGTTACAGTCACTACTAGTAAGAATAAGGTCATCAACATAAAGAACAAGGATGATGAGATGGTTTCCTACTTTCTTGGTATAGACATTGGGGTCAAAATGGCATTTAGAAAACCCAGTGTCAAGGAGAAAGCTATCCATTTTGGCATACCATGCTTGAGAAGCGTGATTAAAGTCATAGAGATATTTCTTGAGGTGGCAAACAAGGCTAGAATTATTCTCAATGAACCCATGAGGTTGTTCATTGTATATTTCTTCTTTCAAGTCCCCATGCAAGAAGGCATATTGACATCCATATGATGGAATTTCCATTTATAAGAGGATGCAAGGGACAAAACAAGGTGGATGGAGTTCATTTTAGAAAGAAGGGAAAAAGTTTCAGTATAGTTAATGCCTTCAACTTGAGAGAAACCTTTGGCAACCAATATGGCCTTATGCTTATGAACTTCCATATGATGCATACTTGATTATGTAAACCCACTTACATTTGACAAATTTTCTCCCTTTCAGAAGGGGGACAAGATACCAAGTATCATTGTCATTAATGATCGATATTCTTCTTTCATCGCTGCATCCCAACCTGGATGACCAACAACTTCTTCAAATGTCCCTAGATCACAATTCTTTGAAACTTGAGACAAAAGTGATGAGGCTCACTGGAGCTAAGAATGGGTCCAACATTGATTTGTAGGATCACCCGCAATATCATCGACAACTTCTATTGATCCATCTAGGAAGCTGTGGAGCTGGAACTAGAGGAGGGTGAGCCAGGAGGAGGTGGATTTTCATCCTCACTATCATTATTTGAAAAAGTAACCAAAGTAGGAGAAGTATCAAAAGAATAAGAAGAGATAGAATAAGATGGCACATGCGCCGAAGATGGCACAAACGCCGAATTAGGCTCGCAGGCCAAAGATGGCATAAATGCTCAATTAGGATCATAGGCCAAAATATCTTCATGAAACTTTACATCTCTTCAAATTATTAATTTTTTGGAATTTGGTTTATGGAGTTTATATCCTTTAACATATTCTGAATATCCAACAAAAATGAATCTTTCACTCTATGGTTCTAAGGATTTTCTCTTTTCATCAGGAATATGCTCCCATGATTCACTACCAAATGCTCAAAAGTGACTTACATATGGTTTTATAGAACTCCACGCTTCTTCTGGTGTAATATTTTTTAGTGATTTAGTTGGAGTGCGATTTACAATATAATTATCACAATTATTGGCTTATGCCCAAAAACTAGGACTTAGTCCCTTAGATTGAATCATACAATTTGCCATTTCTTTTAATGTGTGATTATTACTTTTAGCTACACCATTTTGTTGTGGTGTATATGGAACAATGTGTTGTTGCTGGATGTCCAGTGCAGTTCATGAAGTAGTGAACTTGTTGTTAACATATTCTTCCTCATTACCAAATCTTAACTTAAGAATTTGATGACAAGATTGTTTCTCAACAAGGGCCTTGTATGCCAAGAACATGTCAAATACTTCGCTCTTGAGTTTTTGCAAATAAACCCAAGTGCACATGGAGTAATCATCAATGAGAGTTAATAAATATTTGAAACTAGAAAAGGAAGTAGATGGAAGAGGACCACACAAGTCACTATGCACAAGCTGCAAGGGGGTCGAGGCATGCTAAGAAGCATTTTGTCAAAATTGTCCCGATGATGTTTTTCGATTACACAACTAGGACAAACACCATCCATGCAAGATACCATTGAAAAACCTGTCACCATATTTTATTTACATAGTTGTTGCAATGAGCAATAGTTTAAGTGACCAAATCGCTCATGAAAAAGATTGCTCACTTCATCACTGTGAACAACAAAGACTATGAGTCGATGGCCCAAAGTTTTCAAACTTGTACAACGTGGTACTACATCAACCATTCCAGTAACTAGTACATGCCTTGGATCCTTTAAACTTTTGATTACAACATGGTGAGATGAAAACTCTACGGTTTTACCTTCACCTAAATGAATGATCTAGTATATTGATAGAAGAATAAATGAAAGTGTAGGAATACATAGTATGTCATTAAACTAACCATTGTCTAGATGAATAGTTCTAGACCCTACAATACTAATCGATCTATCATCACCAACAAAAAATTGTTTGGTGTTACAATCATTTAAATTAGAAAACTTGGATTTTTCCTTACTCATATGATAAGATGCTCCAAAATCTATAAACCACTCATTAGAAGAAGAAGAAGAAGATAAATTTACTGCATAAGCATAGGCGAAAAGTGCATGTCCTAAAGATGAATGTGAAGAAGTATCAATTTGAATGTTGAGCTTCTTCATGGTTGTTTCCAAAGCTTCTATATTTTTAAAATAATTTGATTATGTATGCCCATTTCGATCACAAAAGTTGCAATGTCTATCTATCTTATTTCCTTTAGACTTAGCTGGTTTATCATTCTGAGGAGAATTGGATGGTTGAGAAGATTTTGGACCCTTATTATTATTTGGTTTGTTCTTCTTTGGATGTTGATTCTTAGGATTCTTATTATTCTTAGGAGCATGTGCCTGCTGGGATACTAAGGCTTTAGTAGAAGTACTAGAAGTATTGATTAGGCCAATATGTAATAGTTTCTCTTGTTCTCTTATCAAAGAATCACAAAATGCATCAAAGGAGGGGCATTGTAAGTTTTCCCCAATGAAATAAAGGCTTCTCTAGTGGAATGAAATGTGGATACAAACACAGAATAAGTAGGTCCTAACTTGGCAAGAATTGCATAAATGGGGCCATCATCAACCTTGGTTAGTTTACAACTAGATAAGAGAAGTCTAAGGGTCTTAAATTTTGATAAACAATCTTCCACACACAAGAAATTGTTAAGATCCAAGGTCAATATCTCATCTTCAAGCTGATGAGCTTGAATATCATTTTTAATACCAAATATGGCATTCGATTTTTCCAAGCATCATTAGTCGCATCAATGCCTTGAAGGTGAAATTGCAAGTTGGGAGAAATAGACACGCCTATTGAACCACATGCTAAGTCATTTCTATTTTTCCATTTTACCAACTTATTGACATTTGTGGTGGCAGTTTCAGTTCCTAAATTAATTCTACAAAGCCCTTTACTACTAAGGATATATTCCATGTAGGATTTCCATAAGAATTAGTTTGAGTGGGTAAGAAGCATATAATTAGAGATTTCATTTTGAGAGGAAGATGACTATAAAACTAGAAACTAACTAGATGAATGAATAGAGCCCGAAAAAATAGGCAGTTAAAAAAAAAGGCTCTGAAATCGATTTATGGATGAGGAAGTTATGCTTGTTTGGAAAATGTTGAAGTTGACTCCAAACAGACACGTGGCATGTAGAATATTGAACCACTTGACAAAGAAAAACCCCCTTCACCAACTTAATCTTTTAAACTCACTTTACAATAATGTTGCTTTAAGTGACCCACCTTTATAAAATAAGTGGAGGTCACTTTTAAAATAATGTTACTTTAAATATTGCATGAAAAAATTGGAAGACTTTACAATTTTAAGTGACCCACTTTTATAAAACAAGTGAGTTGCACTTTTAAAATAAAGTAACTTAAAAATAGAAGTTACATGCACTTTTTAGAAAAAGTAACTATAAAAAAGAAGACTTGAACCCAAGACCCTTTTTTTTACTAAATCAAATTTCAACCAAATGAGCTAATACAAAAGATATGCAAAATTTGAAAGAAAGGAAGCGGGGCCTTTTTTCTTTCTTTCTATATCTTATGTCTTGAAGTGCGTGCTTACCCTTAAAACCTCTGTTTTTGCATACAAAATGGATTCAAGTGCACAACACAGAAAAAGGGAAAAATTGGAGGGGATCCTTAAGGTTAGATTTTTGTTACCCCACCGGAAAATGTACCAATTTACCCCCTTGTTTTTGGTTTTTTAAGTTCACACTAGGCGCATGATAAAGAGCATTTGCAAATAAGGAAATAATTTCCTTCTATTTCGGGTTTTCCGAGATTGTATAGAGGCACATGGCAAAGAGCATAGGCAGAGGGAAAGGGTACATACCTAGTAATAAAAATATATTAAAGAGGCTAAACCAAAATAAATGATAAACAATAAATATATAATGATGAAAAAAACTGTGTAATTGTACAATATCCCTCCAACTCGAGAAGAAAAGACTGTATCCTGGGAAAACAAAAACCTTTTCTAACGAAATGAAAAGCGTTCCTTACTAGAAATGATGCTCCAGACACAACATATTAGTCCCGTTGTCTTAGAAACGATAATAAAAAGTAGAACTAGAGATTAGTAGTCACATGCAGTACCACTAGCATCGAATCTTGATCAACAAAACAAAGTGATCCTCAATAGTGCTCTAATACCATGTATGAATCACATGGTATATCCACAGAGGTAGACTAAATGACACTGCTCACACACAAAGATCAAAGATCAATACAACAATGTTTTTACGTGGTTAAAACCCTTAGAGAGGGAAACAGTCCACGACCCTAACCAACGTGGCCACTTAAAGAAATATATTAATGTAAAAGAAAATAAATTTACAAAAACTTTTCTCAATAGTTGATCATAAACAAATGACCCTCCATTCTCTTCAAATAGAGATCATGGACCAATCGGGTGTTAAGCCACAGATCAAGTGATTTTAAAATTGAGGAGAAGATGAGCCGTTGGATCACTTCATGTATAGAACATAACATTGATTGTTATATTAGATAGTTACAAAAGTACATAAAGAAACATACTTTAACCTAAATAGACATTAGAATAAGGTTAACTTAACTAACTCGTATGTGTCAAAATATGCTAACAGTGACTGAGGGTGGACAAGGTCTACATGTAAATTGGTTAAGCTGGTCATCAATCAGGGAAGTGGTGATTCTTCTGAGTGGCTTACAATTTTCTATTTTACTAGTTATCTAATATTATTTGATCTATGAATATACACTAGATATACTAGTTTCTAATTGAATGCACTCTCAAGAAATTTGTATCTAATTAGGGTTAAAATCTACTATCGTAAAAGGGGTTTCTTTCAATTTCATCTTTTTTATTTTATATACTTTTAAACAAACAGTGAGTTTGACTATTGACCAACACCAAACAATTCTATGTGTCGTTTAAATTTATAGCCAACACCATGTTTAGTGCATTTGACTAGTTAGTCATGCATCGACTAGATGGTGCATCGAGTGTTTTGTTGTAAACCATATAGGATGGTGTTCTATTTAAGACATTGCACCATTGATGGTGCATATGTATATAAACAATTCACCAACTACGTGCTACCTAAATACGTAGAAATATTTTTTGATATCTCGACAAGTATTTGTGCACCAATTACACAGGTTCCCTATATTATGAGAGTATCGATAAGTGTTTTAATTTAAAATTCACCCCATGATTAGTGCATTTTAAATAACCATAAGCACCATTATCATCGCCCCTTGTATTTCAAGCAAATCATGATACAATTAGCACTAACTATATGATATTGAGGTGATCTCTATTGTTTGCCTTAGAAAAAGGATTCCAAAACCTGCAAGTCTTTGGTGATTCTATGGTGACAATAAACTGGTTCAAAAAAATAAAAAGATGCTCAAACATTCACTTGAGTCCTTTGTTGATGGAAATATTGGATATTACAACAAATTTTAATTCCCTCTCTTGCAAACATGTGTACAAGGATCGCAATAAATAAGAAGACTCACTATCTAAGGAGGGTCTTCGGTTGGGTCAAGGGAAGTTTAAAGTAACTGAGCAGCGACAAGATCAATCGTTCTAGTTTTACCATCGCCCTTTCATCGAATTCGTGCCTGCAAACTCATAAACAACTAAATCTACAGATGCATTTTCCAAGGAATATTTTGACCAGCTACTTACAATGACAAGTTATTACAGGATTTTGAGGCATATCTAGCATACTCCAAAGGAAATATACCGACATATACTTTGATCAAATTAGCGATCGTCATGCAACACAACACAAACTTTTTATCAAGACTTGCAAGGTTAGAGGTGAGATATTTGCAACCTGCACGATTTTTTCAATGTATGTTCTAAACAGTCATACAGACAAAAAAATATACCTGCTCTTTTTTGTTTATTGGATTGGCCTTCGAGCAAAAAAAAATTTCAATCTGGAAATATATGCTCAACATATATCTGCAAATGTAATTTTATACTTTTAATAAAATTACGATATTTTTTTTTTTTTAGGAATTTTTTTTAGGTGCTCTCTATTAATTAGCATGCCACCATTAATGGTGCATCGCTTGATTAAAAATGCACCCTTGGAACATGAGTATTTAAACTATCTCAATTTTATTAATGCATTAGAAAATGTGCTAAGGCACTGTCCATAATGGCCACTCCACAAGCACCGATTTATTTAACATTTAACTGTTGAGCCGCTATAGCTGGCACATTTGGTAATGGTCAGTTGTACCGGTAACAATTCTCTTGAGTAATAGTTAGACACTAGTAAACTAAAATAATTTAAAAAATATTCATATGATGTATAAGATGTGATGCATCATTTATGGTGCTTCTCAATATTGACAACACATTATAGCTAGTGCTTAGTTATATATACATCACACCAAAAAGTTGTTCAAAATTCATGTTTCCCATATAAGTTGTGCTTGGTAAAAATGAAAAAGAAACACCTTTAACGATGCATTTTTATATCTCAAGTGCACCATTATACATAAATTTATGTTTTACAACTTTATCAGTGCACGATGTAAGGAAGAACCATGGCTTAGCGGTGCATCTAGAAAATGCACTGTTGTTATTTTTTTTCGTTTGTTTTTGCTAAAATGTGCACCATGAATGGTGCCAAGTGTTATAGTGAGCATCATGGGAAATGCTATTATCATTTTTTAGTACATACTCTATTTAACACAATAATTTTGTAGGAAACTTTAATTTCTTAATTGTGTGTATGTTCCTAATGAAAATAATAGAATTTTTGGGCCAGAGTTAAACATGTGCATATGCCCTCCTTGGTCATCCACCCTCAACCCTCTCTTCCATGGAGCCTCCTTCTAGAAGGGTTTTGAAACCCCATCTAGACCCAGATGCAGTTGCCTTTAGATATCTCCTCTCATCTCTGGAGAAATCCATAGCCAAATGAAAACCGTCTCAACCATCTATATTTGTTAAGAAACTAGGTGCGATTCCCAAGGTTTTAATTAGAGCCACCTCCTCGAAGGAGATGACACTCACTCTTGCTGAAAGAGGTTTAATTGGTCAATTCACAAGGAATTTTGTTCACCCAAATCAATGGCCAATTGGATCTAAAAAAATTGGCAAGTTCTCATACAATGGAAACTACCCATTATTTATGGGGATGAGGGTTTTATGTGATTTTTTTTAAGATAAAAAGGATCAAGATTTTATCTTTCAAAGTGGGCCTTACTGCTTTAGATCAAGAGGAATGTACTTGAACATATGGAAACTGGACTTTGATATTGATCTTTACGTCTTGTAGGCACTTTTAGTGTGGGTGCGCCTCCCTCACTTACCCCTTCACTACTTAGGGGAGGACACTCTCTAAAGCATAGGGAACCACCTAGGCAAACATATTGACAAATATGAACCCCAAAGATATCATGTTTCCATGTGCTCGGATCTGTGTGGAGCTAGGTCTTGGAAAGCGACTTTCATAAGTAATCATCTTGACTTTGGACAATTGGAAGCATCTGTAGAATATAAACTACGAACAATTGTTGTTCAAGTGAAAATATTTCCATGAATATGCTCATTCTGCCAAATATTGCAAGAATAACCTACTAGTGGTACATGCATCCTCAAATAAATATAGTTTATGGCGGGTAGTTTAAAAAATGCCTCAAAGCACCTAATCCCCTCTAGCGAACCTCCAAGCTCAATTCCCTCCTTCTCCTCTCTTTTTCCTAATTAAGCCATCACTCTTGCCCAATAGGTAGCCCCTAGATCTCTAGTGCATGGCGCAATCGCTTGACCCTCTCCAATTCTAAGTATCGAGAATCTAGAGATGCATCAAATCAACAGAGAGCAAGGAGAAGCTCACAATCAACATTTTTTTCCAGTAAATCTATATCATGTTATGAAAATGTGTTTTTTTATTAGGCTCCCTTTATTGGATATATAATTTTAGTAACTATCTAGTATTTTATGAAAAGGAAAATAACTTAGTTTTGATGTAGTTGATCTATCATTGGGATCATGATAGGCATCCATATTAGGGTTGGTCTTGGTTTATTTCACTAGTCCACATACGAGGATAATTATTTTATTACCAGGCTATCTAGGAGGGGGAGGATTTTCTCCAGTTCGTTGATCTATCGCTCGACGTTGTAGGAGATATTTAGATGGTATATGTTGAGATATATGTCAGTGAAAATATTATTGACCCTAGTGAGTTTTAAGTTGTTAGTGGACAACTTTGTTTGCATGCATTGGAGGTAGAGAAGGTTAAGCACCTATCACTTTTGTCCAAGACATTGGTAAATCTACATTTGATGGGAAATGCATTAGTTTCCCTTCGATGTATTATGTAGATATTTTATTTTAGAGGGTGAGATTGATTAAGTGGTCAGACATTTTTTTGAGACAATAATTTTTTTGTTTGTTTTGTTTTGGATTGTTGTCTCGTAGTTTTTTAATAGGAAGTCATTCTTCCCATTTGCATTAGAGCCATTTACTTTATTTTTTGAGAGTTTCTTGTCACTCAACCAACATACCTTTTCCTCCCTTCAAGGTTGAAGATAGATGTGCATATGCATATGTGGGGGTATATTTTCCCCAAGATGGGCCAACCAAAGTGGTTGTGTAGGCATGTTTCTTCATAGATTTTTGATTTGTTGGGTAGTGTGGATGATATTGTCCTCGATCTTCTATAGAATCCATATGTGGGGATGGACTTGATAGGACGTGTAAACATCCTACTTACTTAGGCCAAGCCACCAGATCATAGAAGAAAAATATCATTATACTTTGATTAATCTAATTGCATTATTTTTTCATATTTAATGCAAATGTAATTTATTGTAAGATTTTGTTTAAATTGTCTAATTATTACTTTCTACTCACTAGTAGAAAATGACAAATTCACAACTAAAACATGTATATAAATCATTAATTTTGAAGTCCTTTATAACATGACTAAAAAATACTAGTCATATTTACCTTAGTTGCTTATTGATTGATCTGATTCATTAGCTTGTAGTATATTTAAAAGTTTATTTTGTTATTAATTGTCGTTAATGTGTAATATATTTAGTAATTTAATTGGTAACTAATTGTTGTCAATTTGCTCGTTTAATGAGTCATCAACTGCTACGTGTCATGTTTGCTTCCATTTTGTTCTCTCTCTTTACGTCGTAATTCCTAACTATTTTTTTTACTCCATTAAGTATTAAAACATGATGGTGAGTATAATCATTATGGTTGCAATATTCTTTCTTGAAATTAATTCACATGGATGTATCTTTTGACTTCATTGAACTATGAAAACATGCTTGTGAGTATAGGAATTATGACCGTGGTATTGTTCTAAGGTTATTGAAAAAAAATACACACACACACATGACCTTATTGGAAAAAACAAAAAAAAAATACAAATAAATTAATAAAAAACAACGCAAAAGAAATTCAAAACAAAAAATATTAATAAATAAAATTAAAAGAAAAATATTTAATAAATAAAAATAAAGGTCATCATCTTGGTGGTCATGGATTCCTAGGGCATGATTGTGAAGGTCAAAAGCCACAACCAAGTCGACACAAAACAAAGGCCATGTCCAAGGCTGTTATGGCCATGGTCAAGCCCCAAGACTGTAACATACCCTTTTTGCTGAAAAACATTTTATGTTGGAAACATTATGTTAACTTTTATTGTAAAGTTTTATATTGGACAAGTGTCCAAGGATGACTGTAATTGCACAATATTTTATTATTTAATAAATTAAATAGGAGACAAACACCTAAGGGGATTGTTGAAAGAGTGTTTACTGACCCACTAGGTGGAATGAAATCTGGGGTAGAAGGCAATGGATAAGTGGCAGCATCATGATGCAACAAACTAGCTGTTGGTATGGGACAACTCCCTTGAAATGTGGTCATAGTGCCCTGGAAGGTGGGACTGGAGCTTGAGGCTCATTTATTGAAAACTGACCACTAAAGACCTAGGCAGTCTATATAAGAGCCATCGAATTATGAATTGAGGTTCATCACTTTTCCTGACGAGGAAATTTACCTTGGGGTTTTGCTGTGCTTGCACCCAAGAGATTCGATGAGGGGATATGCAGAGTTTATGATCATGGTTTAAGTCTGCCTATTATACTACTGAGTGCAGATGACATATTTTGAGTGAAGAAGTTATACTACTGAGTGCAGAAGTTATATTACTGAGTGCCTTGCTTCTACATAGATTCCATCTACTTAGTGGTTCAGTAAGCAAGCTCGGGGGTCCAAAGGAAGCAAGTAGTTTGGCTGCTTCTTCTGGAAAAGGTTGGGAGGAATAGGCCTCCTTGGGTGTTTGTTGGCCCTATCTTCATTTACAGGTTCTACTTGTCTTTTCTAATTCTAAGTAGTTAAAATTTATGTCTGCAATTATAAATTTACTGTTCAAAGGATATTATTATACAAATGCATTTATGTTAGTTTCTGACCTAAGCATGATTCTGTATAGTAATAATTATGTAAGATGAATTGAATAAAAATATTTCTCTGCATTTCCCCCATGCTAATGTTTCAGCATCGTACTCTAGTACATAGAAGAGATTAAGGTAGATAAATTGATAGGCAGATTGCCAAATGAATGAGAAGATTAATACTGTTGTATTTCATTAGTTTTTCTTACCATTAATATTTTGTAATAAATAATATAATTCTATGTCTTTCTCTTATCCTTCCTTTCATCAGATAAGTCTGTAAAGTTCACTATATTTTCTTTCACCAATTTTTATTGAAAATAACAGTTGCAAAATAATTATCTTCCTAAGTACACAGTACTGTTATCCAATGCTGCTAGCAAGTATATATAGTCACAAAAACAAACAGAACTCTTTCCATTACAAACAAATGCATGATTATTTAGCACTAATTTTATGCACTATATTCATTTCTTTTATATTATTTTATTATACAGTTAATTCCATTTCCATTTAGCACAGTATTAGAAACCCTAGCTTGTGGTTTCATCAATTTCCATAGTTATCACAACTATTACACAAAGAACTAATATGTTATCTAAACAGAGTTTCGTTTACAGACTTAAAATTTATGACAGGATCATAACCCTTCGTTGATCAAACCCTAGAAGTATCAACAACTATCTCTCAGATTTAGAGTTTAGTTAAGGTTCAAACACCATTAGATAACAACAGAACAAGAAACTAGTTACAATCTCATTACATAGCTACGAACAAAAAACATTGGCTCTCGGCCAACACTTAAAATCGACAGACATGAATGACGAGTAACACTTTAAATACCATAAGCTTAGGCACAAAAACGATTATCATTTACATTCCTTAAGACTGAAAATAAGAACATCTCAGCATCAACATGAGACTACATTATCACATTTCAATTGAAAACTATTAAACAGTAAACCATACGATTTGCTCGATTTAGATATCTATTTTCAGAAAACTTGACATTGTTATCATAATAGAAAAACATTTCCAAGAACCACACATTAGGGTTTGACCATTTTAAGCACAGGGTTAAACTCTTAATTCCCAAACTTTTCTTAAAACACAATAGTGGCAAAACGATAAACTTCAATTGCATACAAACTGGAGCCCTGCTCTCAAACTCAAACACAAACACGATAACGTGGAAACACAAAGCTCTTGTATTATCAAAGACAGTAGAAGGGTAAAACCCTCTCTCGAGTTATTTCTCTATTACAGTTTTTACTTGAAAAACAAACACTACAGAAACAACGACGAAGGGGTCGAGGATTTCATCCTCCCCAAGCTTCCAAACAACTCATAAACATTTCGACGAAGATCACTCCTCAGATCCCAAGAAAATATGAAGTCTCGGCAATAATACAGGAAGGTCCATAAGTCACCTAACCGAAGCAACAGAGTAACCATAAAGGCTTACCATATTCTTTTCGTAGCTGCCAGTTTTCGAAAACCTAAGTATGGGTGCCAGTTGACGAAGGAACCTGCCATTTAAAACAAGTAGTGGTCAAAACGAGTTTTTAAAGTAGTCATTACATGCGAAATAACAAATAACTGAACTCTCAAAACATAATGGAAGATACAAGGTTCGAACCGGGAAAAAATTACCTTTTAAATTATCACCGGAGCAGAATGCCAAGACAATGCAAACTGTAACCATCATTCCACCACCGAATGCAATGAGGGATGGAAGAACAACTCTGAGAAACTATCACTTAACAAACAAGGAAAGCCGAGTATCAAAGCAACCTACAGGTAGAACTGTTATTTACTTGGAACCTTTGCAACACCAAACTGGTGTTGTAAAACCCTCACTAGAGTATCGGTCCCTAAAAAAACTATCAACAGGTTCTAGTTAAACATCAACAGGTCATGGTTTTGAACCGTAGGCACTCCACAAACACCTGCTAATGAAACCTTGAAGGCTCTCGGCCTGTCGGCCTCTCCACAGAGCCACTACACAATACAATGAATGCCGAGGAACAATAAAATTCGAAGAACATAGTGGTGGTTAGGGTTAGATCCCAATGTCAAAGACCTTGCTTGATCAATGGTGGAGATCACCCGAAGGGTTTTTCACGTAAACCCAAGCAGCAACCATATTAAAGACACCATCAATACCATAGCCACCAAGGAGGACAACTCAGTTAAACTTCGAACCAAAACACTTACAGCTCGTCACGATGTTTGAACCATCACCACGCCATCACGTGCCTAGCACCATGTCGATATCCACGAAGACATTCCATTGTCTCGGTGATTGGGATATTAAATACAACAAGAAAACCAGAGTTCCTACCAGCATGAAATCATAATGGCATTATTGCTTACTCATCCTAATATTTCGGTTCAATTGTAAAGTTCATAACTTATTCATATCATACACCTTGTGGTAAGTCAAGGTGGTGTCGGATTCATTGCTAGGAATCCATAATGCTATAAAGGTTCACGTAGATGCACACACAATACCATATAATTATTGTTCATAGGACTATGTATAAGACTTGGCATATATATTTCAATATAGTATACAAATTAAATAGAAATTTGTATATAGTTACTAGGCTGGCATTTGACTATGAATTTGCAATAGTTCCTAGGTTAGAATTCAAATAAATATTGCATGTAATTCTTAGGTTCAAGAGCATAAAAAAGAATTGCATATAGATATTGAATTTTATCTGCATGCTAATTGTAATGAGCCATTTCATATAGAAATTGTTATCCTTATAGTTTGCATGAAATAGAAACTCACGATAACAATATATAGAGTTAAACTATGATATATTTGGATCCTATCTAGTGATTGTACAAAGTAATAAAGAGGTTAGTATAGGGTTATAAATTGTACAACTGACATTTTTCTATTTTATGAGCTAGGCTAACTGAAGTTTCTCATCGATAGCATTTTCGAGATTTTGTCTCTTAAACCATTAATGTTGATGTATTTGTAACTTCGGAATGTATTTCATATATGTATATTGTATTCCTATAGAGATTTTATTATTCCTCTATACGGAAGTGTCGTCATTTATATTGTAAGTGTCGTAACTTATACTTGATGGGTTATTAGACCACCTTGGTGGGGTCAGCCCTATATAAGTCATGTGGTTCAAAGGGTTAATAGACCACCCTATTGGGGGTCGGCCCTGTCAGCATTATGTTATGTGGTTAAGTTAAGGCCGACCTAGTAAAGGTTATTAGGCAAGTCAAGTCAAGTATAAATAGAGTGCGGGAGGCACTCTATTTGATCATTCTATTATTCTCTCACACACTCACTAGAGAGTGGCGCACTAGTGGAGGAGGAGAAGCTGCTGCTAGGAGTATATATCTTATGCTTGGGTTGTATCATTGCTCTATCTATATTTGAGGAAGTTGTGGGGTTTTTCACCTTTATGGTTTTCCCCAGTGAAACTATGTGTGTCTATTGTCTCTTGTGTGCTTGCATTATTATGTCCATGATTGATATGCTGTAGATATGCTGTACATGTTGTTCTCTCAGTTAAGATCCTAGATCAGATTGAAGTAAATTCTAAAAAACTAACATGGTATCAGAGGTATCCTGAAAGAAGGCATGGTATGGCATTTATGACACTTGTTTCACTTGCGAAGCTAGGGCTTGATATAGCAAAAACCAGTGATCGTAGCATATTCGCTATAAATCCATTTTGGCGAAGGTTCAGGATCTGAAACCTTTACAAGTCGTAGATAACATCCCCATGTACCTTTTTTCAGAAGAGAAACTTCTAATTCACTGTACTTTGTGAGTTATGATCTGTACAATCTAGGGTTTCTGCCTCTTCCATATCTTAGCCATAAACAGGTGACCTAGGAAAAAAGGTCATAAATTGGGCTAGGAAGCTCCAAATGAAATTTTGTAAAAAGTGACAGGTAGGGCATGGACTGTACTTTATCAGGTAGGTTTTTCAGAGGCTAAAACTGAACCAGTGACACGTGGCACATCGTACAAGTTCGCTCTCCTATTTTATCCCATAAATAGGTCACGTTGCGACACTTGTCATAACTCTCTATCAGAGAATCCATTTGAGGTCATATTTGTGGGGTTGGAAAGATGACAGGTCAAGCTACCACAGGAAGAATTTTCAGACACTATAGATCTGAAATTTCGGAGTTACACCAGAAACAATCAAGTGCATATTTATGTCAAAACAGAATTGGATTTTGAGCACCTTCATTCATGGCTCCAGGAATTTAGGGTTTTGGAGAATGTTGGATTGTTTTGTATCGGATACCACGGATGGATGATCCTCATCAAAATCGAAATTTAGAGACCAAGATCGAATTTTTTGGTTGGGCAGAAGGCCGGGCTTGATCAAACCCTAGTTCGGGATTTTGATCGGAAAGGTGGAAAATTAGGGCTTTGACAAAAGTTGGAATTTCTGAAGTCTATGACCATGGCTGGAAGCTCCTTAGAAAAATCAAAGTTTAGAGCTTTGGATCGAACCTTTTGGTTGGGAAGAAGGGTGTGCTTTATCAAACCCTAGATCGGGATCCTGTCCAGAAGATCCGAAAGTTTCAAAGGCAATTTTGAGGGGTGAAACTTTGCAGTTTTCAAATTCTGAGTATACTAGGTTGATCAACTCATCAAGGTGCATCTTTCTATCCTTTCAGAAGTTTGAAATTCAAAGTTTGAATTTTTTAGGGTTTCTCTGAAAAACCCTAATCCAACTCCAAATCCAGTTTCAGCAAATCAAAGTGGATTGGGTTAATCCTAGAAGAGAATGGATTGGTCACCTGCATAAGTGAAGAAGTTCCAGTTTCATAGGGAGATGAGGCTAAAGAAGATTACATGCAAACTCGACAGGTATGACTTACGGGTATGTTTTGAAATCTATTCATGATTAAGTTTATGATATGTTTGTCTTCATTAAGATTAGTACAATCTTGATTAGTTTTAGACTTGTCGTATCACCTTAATAAAATTATGAATGCAAATATTCATTGATTAGGGTTTTGACACTTATGATTGTACTAATGCGTTGTGGTGTTGTATGAGGTTGATGTTGTCCGCTAACATGAAAGGTACATCAAGAAAGACAAATCATGTTCTAGTTCAAGAACATATGACCATGGTGACATGAAGACAAAGATTCATCCATTGTCATGGATCACATAGAAGCTCTACTTACGAGGTATATATAATTTGGTTCTACAATGCTTAACCTATGAGATATGCAGGTTACTAGCACAAGTCATTGAAGAGAACAAGAAGACATTGCTAGACATAACTAGCAAATATGATAACGACGTATGTTTTTCCTATATCAAGTTAGAATCCTACCTTGTGTTAGATCTTATACTGTTGTATGGTTGATAATGATTATTCATGAAGTTAGAAATATAAGTAATCAAGGGTTTATGCATATTATGTCTCTTACCTTGATTGATGATATGACTAACCAGAAAAGTCCTTTGGTCAAATAAAGAATATGCATGAGTAAAAGAAGTATTCCTTGAAACCTTGAATACTAATGTTTATTATCTATGTTTGAAATGATCATGACTATACATGTTTAATATTATTGTACTTTGATAGTATTGAGATTATACTAATGAATGTATGTATGAGACATCGAGGATAACAGAATGATGATACTAGTAAGTATGCATAAGTGATCAAGGATGGATATAAGTTCAAGGACAGGTAATCAAGGAAGCAAAGATCAAGAGGGAGCACACTCCAGTAGTTCCTGCAAGGAAGCAAATATTGAGAGGGAGTCCACCCAACAAACCAAACAAAGATAAGTATTTGAATTGTCATTTCCTGCATATTTGTTTGTTTAATGATGCATATGCTTATGTTCCTAGACTTAGGGTGTGTATTATGAATATTAGAATAATTGCATTAATGAACAGTATACCACTAATATGCATTTGATGGGTAAGTGGCCTATGGTACTGTACAACATTCCATTGCTACTTATCTAGAATGAAACCTCTTTGATGACATGTTGGGAGTTGTGCACACTCTTAACAATGTTTTGGTAGAGATTGGAAGGCATATAGAAAGTTACGGGATATGGATAAATGTTGTATTGAAAGCATTGGCTAAAATAATTGCATGACTGTATGGCTAGAATAATTGCATGACTGTTTCTAATCATGCAATTTAACTTGCTTTGTAGGAAAGATCGTATACCATCACCTACAAAAGAAGGACTACAATATTTTGTTCAGCAACAAAGTTATCTATTGAAGATATTGAATTTCCCAGGATTCGGTAAGAATGCCATGATCGAGGAGTACCCGTCGATCATGAAGAATGATGTTTTGGGATGCAGTCCCAAGAACAGATGGGAATTCTGTGGCGACTTCCAAGTGGATCTATAAGATCAAGCTTGCGGCAGAAGGCAACACAGAGAAATGCAAAGCAAGTGATGAAATGGAAGATACACCAGATGGATGTCAAGACAACTTTCTTGCTTGGTGTTCTTCAGATTGATGATACTTCGAGGAAGAAGTGATGGGACACATTTGTAGGAGCCATTCCAAGCATGGTGAGAGGAGGATCCTTCCCATGGCTGTGGATGTAAGCGTTGTGTGATGAGCATTAGGATGACGCTCCAATTACTGCTTTGTATATGCATCATGTTGGATGTTGGATATGATTAGTTGGATCATGTATTTGTATATGCATCATGTTGGATGTTGGATATGATCAGTTGGATCATGTATTTGTATATGCATCATGTTGGATGCTGGATATGATCAGTTGGATCATATATTTGTATATGCATCATGTTGGATGCTGGATATGATCAGTTGGATCATGTATTTGTATCAAGTGGATACATTGTATGATCAGGTGGATCATGTATGATACATGTATCAGGTAGATACTTTGTATGCATCAGGAGGATGCAGTGTATGATCAGGATGATCATGGATGATGCGCTTCAGGGTGTTGCTCTAGATGATATGCATCAGGATGATGCTGATGATGATCAGGATGATCATGTAATGATGTATCGTCAAATGATTGGGTCCTTGATGTACCTGACGAATACGAGACCAGATATCTACTTTGCGGTGAACACCTTGAGCCAGTACTTGACAGACCCGAGACATGTTCACTTGATAGCTGCAAAGCATATTTTGAGGTACTTGAAGGGTACAGTTGATTATGGGATCAAGTATGAGGCAAATAAAAATTTTAACCTGGAGGGTTATGTTGATTCGGATTGGGTAGGCAGTGCCATTGATCGGAAGAGCACTTCGGGGTGCTGCTGTTGGTCACCCTATATGTCGATTAATTAAATCTAACACACAGGATGGTCAATATAAATTGTCAAACCCAGGGAGGTCTTTTGTTTCAATGGTAATAAGCATAATATGTGCATAAACATGTCAAGCAGTTGATTAACTAAATAGAGATAATGATCCTACCAGTCTATCCAGCCAAATTCATTCCAGAAAGAAAATTAATTTAACTCATACATCTAGGAATTCAATTGTAGCTACCTTCCTACAGAAATCAACCTGGTAGTTACAGAATTAAGAATAGAAATAAACTAGATTACTTTTGCAAGAAGTTAAATCCTATAATTATCAAACTACCATATTCAATCTTTACCAAAATGATCCATCCAGTAGCTACTGTTACTCAATCACAATCTACCTACCTTAATAAACCAATTGAAGATACAACTACAACCAGAATCTAATTATAAGCTTGAACTTTAACTGATAATTACTGGAAATCCTAGAAAGCATAAACAACTTAAAGATATTGGAATTGAGCTTGGCTATTACAGTTGATTCAAGCACACATGCATTAAACTGAATTATCCTACACAGTCGACTGTCACACCACTCTGTTACAACTATCCAAGATGCAATCGTGAACTACCAAAAGGAAAGCTAACCTCTGTTGCAGCTAACAGTAACATCTACAATAATTCCACACCACACACAGAAAGAAAGCTAAATTAACCTACCTACCTAAACCGGCTATCTCTGTGAGAAGGTAGGCCCTGGCCTTCTAACAGAGATGCCGAGAATCACAACAAATTAAGACACATAAATGAAGAAATATGCTCTCATATTAATGATGGAAATTGACAGTCTTAGTGCGGCTACAGGAGCCTTCTCATATTTATACATTGAAAGTACAGATCACGATCCACTAAAATCGTGCAGCAATGAAGATCTATGATCTTCATGCTGCGGAGTTACAGCTAACTGTTACAACCGTATTAAACAAGACTATTACTCATGAAGGAGTTGTTACTCTGGTAATCAATGGATCAACGGATTTAGCAAGATGGAATGCGATCTGTCTGTTGCAGCTGGGTTCTGTTTCAGTGGAGGCCTCTTATAGATTCTCATGGATTAGTGCATTTTCCCTTGGAGTTATGAGGAATCGAGCTTTGAAGAGTAACAGCTGGCGCCATTCGGCTAATACACCTGCGCTTTAGAGCTTGACTAAATGAAATCACACAGATTAGCATAAACCAAGGACTAGGATCTAAAACCTTAACAATCTTAGGCATAAAATAAATAAAGCAATAACGAATTATACCTGTCGATATCATTGGTTGATCTGGAGAAAAGGCATAGGTATAGCTTATGAAAATAGGGTGTAATTAGGGCAAAATGATGTAATAAAGATGGCCAAAAAGGGGCATTTCCTAGACCCAACAGCTGCTTCAGTATGGGATCTGGTATGATCTCTTGGTTTAGCAGGAAGTAGTCCTGTGTGGCACTGAGTACAGCCGAAGCAGAGTATGTTGTAGCTTGTTCGGTTAGTTGTGAGGTAGTATGGCTTAGGAAGCTACTGTCTGATTTGTTTGATCTCCAGTTGAGTGCTACTTGTATATATTGCGACAACTAGAGTTGTGTGAAGTTGTCGGAGAACCCACTGTTCCATGACAAGTCGAAGCACATTGAGATCAAGTTTCACTATATCAGGGATATGGTGCAGAGAGGAGCAGTGAAGCTCCTGTATGTTGCGACGAATGAGCATATAACTGATATGTTGACCAAGCCGCTGGCTAGAGTGAAGTTTGAATACTTCATAGAAAGACTTGGTGTACTTCAGATTGAGATTACCTCCAAAGGGAAGTGACGAGTCCGGAGACACAGATGCACATGACCCATTCTCACATAGTGGTAGGTATGGTCGTCCTATGGTAATATGTAAGGGATGGGGCCATTCTCACATGGTGGTAGGTATGGTCCTCCCATGGTGCAGATGTAAGGGTTGGGTCCATTCTCACATGGTGGTAGGTATGGTCCTCCCATGGTGCAGATGTAAGGGCTGGGCCATTCTCACATGGTGGTAGGTATGGTCCTCCCATGGTGATATGTAAGGGCTGTTGGGCTTTTCCGACATGATGGTAGGTAGTTCATTCCATGGTGACATGGTGATAGGAGAGTCCTCTCATGGTCGTTGATGTAATTGCCAGGATTTTCCGACATGATGGTAGGTAGTTCCTTCCATGGTGACATGGTGATAAGAGAGTCCTCTCATGGTCATTGATGTAATTGCTGTGCCTTTCCGACATGATGGTAGGTAGGTCCTCCCATGGAGACATGGTGGTAGGAAAGTCCTCTCATGGTCGTGATGTAAGTGATGATCCATTCTTGGATGGTGGTAGGTAGGTCCTCCCATGCCAGTGTATATAAGTGCTGTTTGATGTGCATCTGGGTTGTGCTCCGTGTACGATGACGATGATCTGAAGACGATGATGTGACCGTATGGTACATAGGTTTTGCAGAGGCATATGATCAATCCTGAGATGCTCTTGCAGGTTTTGCAGAGGTAGTGTAATCAGTCCTGGGATATCTTTCAGGTTTTGCAGAGGCAGTGTAATCAGTACTGAGGTGTACCTAATTGATGTCTTGCTCGCTGAGATGACATGATCAGTATGATCATGAGTATCAGGATGATACTCTGTGGCCATGGACAGGTTGTACAATGGCATGTAAAAGGTCCTGGGAGATCCGATAGGTTGAGCTGTGTGCTCGTAATCAGTCCCGGGATGCTCTTTCAAGGTTTTGTTGACTCACGTAATAAATCTTGAGGATTCCACAGTATGGCCAGTGATGATGAAGACCTATAGGTGGCGGGCCTACATCCAGCATGAAAAAGGGCTGGCTCTGTATAACTTCCTATGACGAGTAGATTGGATATTGATTGAGATAGCAGCAACAGTGATGATGATTTGATGACGATGATCCAGTGACAATGATCCAGAGAAGAAGACTTGTGCTAGAAGACCTGTGTCGAGAAATACCTTCCTAGTTAAGAGGAAGTGTTGATGTATTTGTAACTTCGGAATGTATTTCATATATGGATATTGTATTCCAATAGAGATGTTATTATTCCTCTATACGGAAGTGTCGTCATTTATATTGTAAGTGTCGTAACTTATACTTGATGGGTTATTAGACCACCTTGGTGGGGTCGGCCCTGTATAAGTCATGTGGGTCAAAGGGTTATTAGTCCACCCTATTGGGGGTCGGCCCTGTCAGTATTATGTTATGTGGTTAAGTTAAGGCCGACCTAGTAAAGGTTATTAGGCAAGTCAAGTCAAGTATAAATAGAGTGCGGGAGGCACTCTATTTGATCATTCTATTATTCTCTCACACACTCACTGGAGAGTGGCGCACTAGTGGAGGAGGAGAAGCTGCTGCTAGGAGTATATATCTTATTCTTGGGTTGTATCATTGCTCTATCTATCTCTGAGGAAGTTGTGGGGTTTTCACCTTTATGGTTTTCCCCAGTGAAACTATGTGTGTCTATTGTCTCTTGTGTGCTTGCATTATTATGTCCATGATTGATATGCTGTAGATATGTTGTACATGTTGTTCTCTCAGTTAAGATCCTAGATCAGAATGAAGTAAATTTTGAAAAACTAACAATTAAAACTTTGGAGATTACTGAAATTGGTTAGAAACTCTTCGGTCACATGTCGTAAACACTAAATCTCTTACCTGTAATCTACGAAAGAGGACGATTCAAATGCTTTAGCACAAATGCTAAGTAAGCCTCCGGGCATCTGTAGGACCCCTTCATCATCAAAACATAAGAATAATAGTTAACACTTATAAACTTTATATCGTTGGATCAATAACAAAAGAATTGTGAAATTACAGTTGAGTAAGAATAACATCGAAACATAGATATTAATCATCTTGTCGCAAACATTACACTTTTGACCAACAAAACATTTAGTACAGCAAGACGACATTAAACATTTATTATATTTATGCACAGTTAGATTATGCATCAAAAGCTATATCGAAAATTTTTAAATTTTTGTAAATTTTGGGATGTTACAAAGAGGTCGTCCTTGGCTGCAACAACTCATGATTGACCATGGCTAGGTCGACCATTGAGGCCATGAATGACCCTGAGGGAGATGGGCCAAGGTCACCAAGACCACAAAGGAGGGGATCCAAGCCCTAAGGTCTGACCCCTCAAAAACAAAACAAAGTTATTAAAAAATAAATAAATTAAACATTGAAGAGAAAAAAACCATGTTTTACCTAAGTCCATTTGGATTTGGAAGCAAGGCTTCAAATTTATGGACCACCTTCAAAATGGAAAAGCAAGAGGGAGATTCCATTGAAACTTCAAAACTATGCACCTGCAAAGCAAAGAGGAAACCACCATCATAAACCAGAGGAGGAATGTAGAAAGCAGAGGATAACTAAGGCCATAGCTTGAGGCATTGAAACCCTAGCATCCCTTGAAACCCTAGCAGAGATACTAAACCGTAAAGATTCAAAGGTGAAAATGAATGGAATTGAGAGAGGGGAGGGTTTATTTTCCCCTATATGTTTTAATTAAATAATATATTTGGAAGATGGAGTGTTGGCCTCATGCAACATCCTAGGTAAGTAACTTTAAATCCAAAATTTATAAGTTATAATTTATGATTTATAAGTTAGAAATACTAGTAATCTATATTCACGTAATCCTTATCTAGTAATAAATTTTTATCCCTGACTATAGTAGTAGTTCCCTTTTTCCCATTTATAGTTACATCACTTAAAATTGTCAAATTTGGTAATATTTAGCTTATAAAAAATGTTACAGCTAATTTTTTTAGTTGCATAGTCACATATTTAATAGTTGGAGAACCTCTTGTTGGCATTTTAACTTTTGTGTGATCCTCCACTACTTGAACCTTAAATTTCCCTTTCAAGGGTGATGCGATGGATGGAGGATGGCAACAATGAAGTGTAAAAAATGGGGACATCATTGATGAAGTATGGAAGGATGTGTTGTACCACCATTTTGCTAAGGGCAACCATTTGATCTATTGTGTTTGTTTATTATATGCAAAGCAATAAAGATACCCTTCTAAAGATTTATTCACAATATCAGTTTGCCCATCATATCGAGGATGGTATGAGCATCTACGTGCCAATTGAGTACCCAAACAAGAAAATATTTATGTCCAAAAATTCCAAGTGAAAATTAGATCTCTATCACTTACAATAATCTTTGGGATTCCATGTAGCTTATGAATTGTTTCCATGAATGTTTCAGCTACTATACTTTCTTCAAAAGGATTTGAAAGAGAGAAAAAATGGGCATACCTTGTGAGTTGATCCACCACCACCCTGATGAAATTATTTCTTTTAGAATTTGGTAGACATGTGATAAAATCCATTAAGACCTATTCCCAGCTATGACTTGGTATGGGTAATTGGTGTAGAAGACCAATTGTCTTCATTGTCTCTCCCTTATTTTGTTGGAAAACCAAACATTTCACCACAAACTTTTGAGCATTAGTTTTAATACCTCACTAGAAAAAACCCTTCTTGATCATGTGGTAAGTTTTCAAGAATCCAAAATGTCCTCGTATAGGAGAAGTATGCAATTCCAAAAGGACCTCCTGTTTGAGTTTGAAATTCTTACATAAATATAGGCAATCTTGATACCATAATGAATAATTATTCCACACAAATTTATCTAATTTGCTAGGGTCCTCTTGTAGTTATTGAATTATCTTGCATGCCTTTTGATAATGCTTCCATTCTATCCTTTCTTATTCTAGCCAATTAGATTGGAGAATGGAAATAACAGAAAGTAAGCCTTCTATGTGTTCTTATTTCCTTGAAAGTGCATTTGCCACCACATTTTGTTTTCCTTGTTTTTGTAGATAATTTCAAAGTCATAACCTAGCATCTTTGTAACCCACTTTTGTTTCTCTTTTGAAGATAATCGTTGTTCCAAGAAGTAATTAAGACTATCATGATCTATTCTTATCTTGAAGTGTCTTCCTATTAGGTAAGGGGCATCATTTCTTAACTAAACACAATATGGCCAATATTTCCTTTTCAAAAATTTGTTTAAGTTTTTCTCCCTAAATTGGTAGATTTAAAAGGCAAGGGGCTTTTCTTCTTACATTAAAACTACATCCATGCCATTCCCTAAGGATGCACACTCCATAATAAAGGTTTTTGTGAAGTCAAGCATGGTTAGTACATGAGTTGTACACATAACCACTTGAATATTTTTAGAAGCTTTCATTTCTTATTTCAATAACATTGTTAGGGGTGCTGCTATTTGACAAAAATTCTTGACAAATTTGCAGTAATAACTTATCAATCCTAAGAATCCTTTAAGATTATTCAATGTTTTGGGAATGACCATTTTATCATAGATTTAATTTTGTTAGGGTTCACTTTAAAACCACCATGAGATACAACATGACCCAAATATTACAGTTCTTGAACCCCAAAGGCACACTTGGTGATCCAGGATGATCTCCAAGATCGATCCAAATGAAAGTCTTCAAAAGGTGAAAATAAGCTTACATATGTGTAGATCTCATCAAGTGCTTTCTGACAACATTCGTTTTGTGAGAAACGACCTCCATATGTAAAATTTATTGAGTTTTGAAAAGCCGTCAGAAAGATAAAAATGGTGCAGAAAATGGAAAAAAGGGGGCCACATGGCACACCCACAGGGTGCCACGTGGCATGTACAATCAACATAAGTGCCACATGGCAGCACCACAAGGTGCCATGTGGTCAAGGTGATGATATGGAAGTATTGAGGTGGACCAGTCAGGAACTGCCATGTGGTAGCCCTGTTGGCAGTTGATTGAACCGTCTAGCAAAACATATGGAGTTGGGGAGGATCGAACCCTCGACCTCCACTGCACGTAAGCCTCCACAAACTCTGGTGTCAAGGATCCCCGCCGGTGGTTCTTAACCATATACGGCGCAACTTTTATTTAAAGTTGAAGGATAGTTTGTTTGGAAAAGGGGCGGGGTCGAGGGATTAGCCCTCGATCCCATGGCCAACACCGAGGCCTGAACATGGAAGGTTAAGCCAACATAACCATGAAATTGACAAGCCAACGCCAACACAACAAATAGTTCAATAATGTATGCCACCACAAAAACATATGCCACCAACAATACAGCGTATGCCACTACATCAACATATGCCAACACATCAACACCACCGTCGAAACAAACCAACAAACAAATGTTATCATGTTAAAAGGGGAGAGGCCCGCGGGTTTGACCCCAGTACCTATGCCCCCCAATATCGACGTGTTTCCAATGGGCCATAGCCCACTTGTTGGGAGAGATGTGGCATATTCGATTTAAAAGTTTGGTACATATTTTTGGTCAAAAAAGGGGCGCGTGGCCCTACTTTCGGTGCCCAAAATCCTTTATAAAACCCCTTTTCAAGCCACAAAAACATAGAGTTCGGTGCCCAAGAAAATAGTTGTTTGCACAGATCCTGAGGTGGGACGTAGAGTACGACAGGGTACATAATCGTACAGTGCAGGAAAATGTGTTTCTCGATTTGTGTGCCAGAGGAGGCCTAAGGCAAACCAGGTCGTGTTTGTACTCATTCTTCTCAAAATTTTGAGAGGAATGCAGTGGTGCAGTCTATTTCTAGGTGTGACTGAAAGAACTCATAGGTGTTTTCAGAACTCATGTATGTAAGCTTTTGAAGACTTAATAAGATTGGCCTTCTTATTGGAAGTGGCCCAGAGACGTAGCCCAAGAAGGGTGAACTTCGTTATCATTTGATCTCTACATTTTTCTAGTTTGCATACTTGTTTATTTGCTTATGTGTTTTATTTAAGCATTTAAAAATTGTCTTTTATAAGCCTTTTATGAGATTTAACATGCAAATTTCACATGCAATTTATATGGTTAAAGAGATCCTGAAGTTTTCAGATCAAGTTTGGTATCAGAGAAGCTTAACCACTGCATTGTGAGTTTGTGAATGTTAACAAGATCAAGGATTCAACGTGGTGAAGGAGAGCTTGAAGAATTTGATCCAGAGATCGGTTCAAGAAGAGGAAGAATGGCTTCACCAAAAGGATAAGATGGGACTTCTTCAATCCCATTAGAAGGATAATTCCTTAAAGCTTTTATGAGGATGCAAACTATGGTGGAAGAGCTTTATCAAGATTGAAAGAAGGGTGAACAAGGCAGTTCATATCATTCTAAAGGTAAAGACGAAGGAGGTGGTGAGGAACCTCCTAAAACTCCTCCATCTTCACCATCTTTTCTTGATGGTTCTTTACATTCCTCACCTGAAAAACAAAAAGTTAATTTCAATGTGCCTCAATTAAAGCTTGATATTAAGTTCGACTTACCTGTTTATAATGGAGAACTTAATGCTGAGAAATTGGATAATTGGATCCGTCAAATAGAGGTTTATTGTAGGATTCAAAAGTTCACTGAAGATAGCATGAAAATTCAGTTGGATTCTCTCCGACTTGGAGGGACTGCTCTCATACGGTGGGATATTAGAACTCAAAAGGATCTTGCCTCAAAAGGAAACACCATCTCCCCATGGCATGCGTTCACTTCAGCATTAAAGAAGCAATTATATCCATTGGGCTATATGCAACAAGCCATGATGGATTGGTAGAATTTGAGGCAAGGTAAGGGACAAAGTGTGCAGGAGTACACACAAGAATTCAGAAAAGGGATTTAATACTTGGTATACCTCTCTACACTCAAGAAATTCTTCTCAAGTTCATAGGTAGATTACATAGTTATTTACGTCATATGATACTTATGTTTAATCCAAATAAACTTAATGAGGTATGCGTTCAAGCGACTCATATGGAGTCCAAGGGGAAGAATACAAATGAAAACCTTTCAAACTTGATGGAAACAAATTCAAAGGTAAAGGGAAAGGTAAGCATACATCTACAATGAAGAAAGAAGGAGATAAACCAACATGCTCACATTGGCAGAAAAAGGGTCATGATGCATCTAAATGTTGGAGGCTTCATCTAGAGCTCAAGCTTGAGAAGTTTCATAATAAGGAGGACAAGAAGACCACTGCTACAACCATCCAACATGATTTGGGATCTGGCTCAGGAGATGAGACTAAGATTGTTGCTGTGGGAATTCAAGGTAAAAATCCTTCTACTTCTAATTCAAAGCATGAACCTGTTGTTGATGAAAGAGAGAGAAGTGAGTTATTTAATATAGGAGTAATATCTAAGTATACAAAAATAGATACTATTTTTTTATAGTGGATCACAAACCAATTTCATTTTAGAAGAGATAGTTAAAAAACTTCAATTGGAAACTAAGTTACACCCTAAACCTTATCCTCTTGGATGGGTACGTGATAATGCACAACTGCAAGTTACAAAACAATGTAGACTTAGGTTTGCTATTACTTATGGGTTTGTTGATGAAGTAGATATGGATGTGGTTCCGTTGGATATCTGTGGTATTGTGTTGGGTAGTGTGGTGAGAAAATATCCCTACGGATAGGTAGATATCCCCTTGGGATTAGAAAAGGTCCCTAGTTTCCTACCCAAGGCAGAGAGGAAAAAAATAAACATTATAGTCCTCCTAGATCTATCTCACACATCAGTTAACAAGCTATGGAAAGACAAAGCAAGTAGATGGCGTACCTTACTTTGATGGTTTTCCTTGCTGCTCCTAAGTTGCTCCAGGTCCAGCCTTTGACTACGGACTTATGAACCTGTTCACAAAGGAAAGAAAACACCTTCTCCAAAGCAATATATGTCTAAACAAAGATCTAACTATAAAAACATAGAAAATTTCATGCATTCATCATTAAAGACATGAAAATGAGAGGAATAGGCTAAGTTATATTAATGATAAGAAAGCCAAAAGAAGTTGATTACAATGTTATACCTTGATGTACAAAGTAGCAACACCTCCTTCCAATCACTCCAACATCACCCTTGCAAGACTCATAGGGTCATAAGTTTAGTGCTTCCAAGATCACCCCCATAGCTCATGGATGGCTCTCCTTAAGTAGGATTTGGGAAGGCCAACCACTAAGAGGAGATTATGGATCTAAGTGAGGAAGATGTGGATCAAGGATCTAAACCATGCCAAGGAGGGAATGTGAGATGGGATTCGAAGGGGGACCTCATCCCATGAAAATCTCCTCAAAATCAAAGATCCAAAATCTAGGGATAATGGCTATTCGGATTTTTGCGCCCCCATAACTGAGCAAAACGAGAAAATGTTGTAATTTTTGCGCCCCCATAGGCACGCAGAACGCGAAAATAAGGAATTTTCATGCTCTGTACCACTAGCAGGGCGCGGAAATAGCTCTAGGAGGCCCGTAAGTGGGTTAGGTCAAGTGGTTTTCGACCCCCAAGTTGTTGGATTTGCTTCCAAGTGTGACTAGGGAAGGGACCAACATGATGACAAAGAGTCCTAACACCCATAGGAGGTATAAACATCATGTTCCTCATGGTGATATGACATGAAGACTCTCAATGGTACAGAGTGTGACAATTTGAGGTATAACAAGTAGTCCTTATCTTTATGATAGGAAGGCTATCTTTTACAGGGAAGATAATATGTATCAACTTACTAAATATGGTATTGAATATGTTGTTGGTGCACACCGCTTGAAAACTAATCTTTCTTTAGTTTCTTCAAGTCAAATGAAGAGGTTAGTAAATGCTATTAAGAATTTTTTTCTTATGATAGTTAAAGCAAAGGATGTTGGTCAAAGTGAATCTTTTAAAGGATGTGATCCAAGACTTAAAAATGACTTGACTAAAGTTGTAATTGATTATGATGTCTTTTTTTAAGAACCTAAATGATTACCTCCAAAAAGATAAATCCAACATGAGATTCTCTTACAACAGGATGCACCACTTCCTAATATTGGCATGTACAGGTCTTCAGTAATTGAAAATGGAGAGATAAAAAGCAAGTTCAAGAATTCTTGAAAGAGGGGACATTCGACCAAGTTCCTCTCCGCGTGGTTCATCGATTGTTTTGGTGCCAAAGAAGGATGGAACATGGCATATGTGTGTTTATTACAGGGCACTAAACATAATCACAATCAAGAACATGTATCCTCTTCCCTGAATTGATGATCTTTTGGATCAGCTAAAGAATGAAACTTATTTCAATAAGTTAGACTTGCGAAGTGGCTATCATCAAACTCGAATCCATGACATTGATATAAGGAAGACTGCTTTCAAAACTAAACAAGGATTGTATGAATGGATGGTAATGCCCTTTGGGCTTTGTAATGCACCCACAACATTTATGAGGGTGATGAATGATTTTTTTAGGCCCTTTATTGATGACTTTGTCATAGTCTACTTAGATGATATTTTGATTTTCATCCGTACTTGGGAAGAACATGTCAAGCATGTAAAACAAGTTTTGGATGTACTTGTTAGGGAGAAATTGTATTTAAAGATGTCCAAATGTGAGTTTGGGAAGACATATTTAGTATTTCTAGGTTACATTGTAGGGGGTGGTGATCTTAGAATTGATCCCTCTAAAGTAGAGGTCATTGTGAATTGGCGTAAGCCAAATAATTTAACTGAGATAAGGAGCTTCTGGGGAGCAACCCAATATTGGAGGAAGTTCATTGCGAACTTTTCCTTCATAGATTCTCCATTACATGATTTGACATGTATGAATAAAGTCTTTCAGTGGGAAGGAAAAGCACAGAAAGCTTTAGACACTCTGAAAGAAAGATCGACACAACTCCAGTACTTGCACTGCCGGATCTACAACAACCTTTTTAGATAGAGACTGATGCTAGTGGTTATGCCATGGGGGAAGTCTTAATGCAACTTAAAAAACCAATATGCTATCATTCTGAAACCTTCTCTAAAGCAATAATTAACTATCCTACCTACGATAAAGAATTGTATGCATTAGTACAAAGTGTGAAGAAGTGGAAACATTACCTAATGGGTAAGGAAACAATTATACATACTGATCATCAACCACTACAATATATTCAATCTCAAACTAAGCTACAACAATCAAGACATTTCAAGTGGACGGGTTTTCTACAACAATTTCATTTGATCATTAAGTATAAGAAAGGTATTCATAACAAAGTTACAAATATGTTATCAAGACCTCCAACAAATGCTTCTATTGTTATTCAACAAAGTCCTTTGGTACATTCAAGTTATGTTAAACAATATACTAAGGATGAAGACTTTAAGGAAGTATATGAATCGCTAAAACATGGCTCTCAAAATGAAGAATTGAATTATCATATTCATGACAAGTTGTTGTATCATCTTGGAAAAATCTATATTTCACAAAGTGAAAGAGTGTATGTGATAAGAGAAGCTCATACTTCTCTCATCTTAGGACATTTTGGAGTAGGGAAAACTGTAGCACAGTTACAAAAGTTTTGTTATTGGCCTTAGATGAACGATACTGTGTCCAAGTATGTAAAGGGATGTGTTATGTGTGCAACAAGTAAGCCAAGTAACAAAAATTTAGGCTTGTACACTTCACTTCATGTTCCTTCCCGTCCATGGGAAAGTGTTTCAATGGAATTTGTAGGAGGGTGTTGTGCAGGAAAATACCTTATAGTGGGGAGACGACACTACCAACTTGAGTGGGGTGACAAGTAAATACATTCATTGTCTTGAATTAGTTACTACAAGTGGAAAGAGGTTAAGATTTCGAAAGTTGTACCTTTTTAACAATGGTTGGTCCTAGATTTCACTTGATCTTCCACAATGATGAACCTGCAAAAAAAATTTAACCTTCCTCAGTGTATATTGACTGTAATAAATATAATGAAATTGAAAACAATTTAGCATTAACTACAATCAAATATACAATCCAACAAACATTCAATCACATAGACATTCAATTGGGACGGGAAGGGTATTTCCACCTTTTATTGTCAAAGAAATGTAGATAAGTACATATATACCTGATCTGTCCAGACACTTCTACAGTCGAGTCCTGGGATCCTGCTCCTCACAATGACTTAAGAATTCCTCCAGCGTAACAATAGTTAAAGCATTCCTTCTAGGTCCCTCTCTCATGGCTTCCCCTTGTATTTATGGGACAAGGTAGGCAGTTGAATTTGAGAGGTGGTTGAAGTGGGAGGTTGGGGAAGTTGCAGAACCAACTTCAACTAATCCCAATTTGTAATCTTAATATATTTTTTCATTTCATCTTAAGATGTGCGCAGGTTTCATACAAGTAGACTAGTGCACAATATGCAACTTTTGCACTTGACAACCAACGTTTGCAACATTTTAGAGGATGTGCGCAGGTTGTCTTCAATAGGACCAGCGTTCAGAATGCTGGATCATTGTGGGAATAGTAGCACACATGTCATGAAAACTGTATAAAAAATAAGATTTTCCAGCTGAAGAGATTAATCTCAACAATAACTCATCCAAGGTCAACCTAGCAATTCCATCCATAGTGTCCTTTTGTGTGATCAACAGAGCAATGTGATCACGGACGGAGAAGTCCATATTTGACCTATAACAGAGGGTTACCAATGTCTAGAAAGGGACATGATTACTTATATGTTGTTTTGGATAGGTTCAGTAAAATGTGCATTCTAATGCCTTGTAAAAAGCAGATCACAGCTGAGTTGACTGCTCATTTGTTCTTCCAACATGTATGGGTCCATTTTGGTCTCCCTACTTCTAGCATGCCTACAACATAGCTATGCACTCTTCAACACAAAGGTCTCCATTCAAGACATGTTTTAGATATTTGTGAAAGTCTCCTTTAGACTTTGTTTATGGGAAAGATTTAGTGGGATATGGTCAAGTTGATGCGGATAAAGATTTGAAGTTTATTCAACAGATCCAGTTAATACATCAAGCAGTACAAGAGCAGTTGGAATCAAGTCAGGACAAGTATAGAGAAAGACATGACAAGCATCGGGTGGATCATCATTTTCAAATTGGTGATCGAGTATGGCTTCATATCGGTAAAGACCGAATCCAAGGTGAGGGTAGAAAGTTGAAACCAATCATGTATGGACCTTTTACAATTTTGGATCAAGTTGGTAATAATGCTTTTCGGTTAGATTTTCCTGCTTATATGCAAATGTATTCCGTTGTTAATGTTGAAAACTTAAAATTGTATGAGCCTCCTATGATTATGGACCAACACGTATAGGTTCAAGTACCTTCTGTTGATGAGTTTTCTCCTAAATATCTCAATGAACTTCATGAAGAGGAAATACTTGATAAGAAGGTCAGATCTTCATGAAAATGTGACATGGAATTTCTTCATGTGGGGCTTAAAGGAATGCATCCAAGCAAAGCACGATGGCTAGAGACCGAAAGAGTTAGGGAGCTGTACCATCACCTATTTTCTAAATGATTCCATGCTTTTGGTGCCCAAAAGCTTCCTAGTGGGAAGGTTTGATCCAGGAGGATCTCCAAGATTGATCAAAATGAAAGTCTTCAAAAGGTGAAAAGAATCTTATAGATGCGTAGAGCTCGTCAAGAGAATTCTGGAAATGTTCATTTCATGAGAAACGACCTCCAGATGTAAATGTTATTGAGTTTTGAAAACATGACAAAAAAATAAAAATGGTGTAGAAAATGGAAAAAAAAGGGGGCCACGTGGCACACCCACAGGGTGCCACATGGCATGTATAGTCAACATAAGTGCCACATGGAAGCACCACATGGTGCCACATGGTCAAGGTGATGATATGGCAATATTGAGGTGGACCAATCAGGGACTGCCATGTGGCATCCCTATTGGTAGTTGGTTGAACCATCTAGCAAAAATTATGGAGTTGAGGAGGATCGAACCCCCAACCTCCACTGCGCCTAAGCCTACACAAACTCCACTATCCAGGATTTTGACTGATGGTTCTTAACCATATACGGCGTAACTTGTATTTAAAGTTGAGGATAGTTTGTTTGGAAAAGGGTCGGGGTCGAGGGATTAGCCCTAGACCCCATGGCCAACACCGAGGCTTGAACGTGGAAGGTTAAGCCAATTCCAACACAACAAACGGTTCAACAACATATGCCACCAACAATACAATGTATGCCACCACATCAACGTATGCCAACACATCAATGCCACCGTCGAAACAAACCAACAAACAAACGTTATCACGTTAAAAGGGGAGAGGCCCGCAGGTTTGACCCCGAGACCTATGCCCCCCAATATCAACGTGTTTCCAATGGGCCATATCCCATTCATTGGGAGAGATGTGGTAGATTCTATTTAGGCTAAATGCATTTAATGTGGGCTATGAAGTATTGGGGGAAATGCTCAATCTAGGGTTGGATGTTAATATCATTCTGAAGAAGTCTTGGGAGTTCATGGGAAATCCAACCTTGGTGTATTCACTGATACAATTGTGGTTGTCTAACTAGTCATGGGATTGAGTGCATTGAAACTGGAATTGACTTTACCGAGTACTAAAATTGAGTGGATTGAGTAGTGACATCCACACCTGGATCGAATATTGGATCGAATCCCCTGGCATAAAGTAGCAGCACCGACACCTGGATTGACTATGACTCATTGCATTAACTACAGGCATAAACTACCGGCAAAGATTCTTCCAGGCATTGACTTACCAGTGAGTACCACCATCTAGTGTATCAACACTTGGGACTAGCGTCTCCCGGAATGATCATCTATGTGAGGTGGAGAGAGTAAATCCATTAATAGTCTCAAACCTGCTTAGTTTAGCACTGGTAAATTCAATAGCCATGCAAGATAAGAAACTCCAAATGTAAGCAGTCCGAGTTGGGTTTGCTCCTGCTACTTCTGGTATTGGGTTCTCTCCTGTAGTGTTTATAGAAGAAACCAACTAGTTCTACCCCTTGTCTCTTTATTCTTGTTGTTTAAAAAATAAACTTATATCTATCCCTAGTTTCCTGCTGTTATAAAAAGAATAATGGCTGTCCCGTAGAGATACTCTAATGTTAGCCGAGTCGAGTGGTACGGGCTGCCCCATAACTCTGTGAAGGAAGAGGTGTAGTTTAGCTAGAGTTGAGGAGGTGTTTTATTGGGGGTCCAGGTATTACTTCCCTAGTTCATTTAATAAGATATAAAACCAAGATAGAACACTATTGAGTTTCCCAGAGTTTGCAAGTTTCCTAGCGGTCAGGTGTGTCTGTCCTTGTTTCTATGATGTTATAACTCTTCTGATTACATGATGAGTATATTCTAAGAGTAAGTTCGTTAGGGTTGTGAGAAAGAAGCTATTCGTGAGTTAGGAGAGTTAGTTAGCCTTGTCTTTTCTAATAAGTTAGTTAGCGCAAGGAGCCGAGTCGATCAACTCACCCGTAATTTGAGGGGTGAAATAAGTTGGTGTTTTTGGTGGCTTTCCTTGTCTAATAGGTAAAAATATAATAGAATGAGTTAATGTCTGTATGTGTTAGGTTTCCTGCTTGTCTAAGAGAATTCATTTCATTGGTTGTTGGCTCTTAATTAACCAATGAGCCTATGTTCTTATGTCCTGTTGTTCCAAATTAATAACCCCCTATAATAAAATAATAAAACAAGGATCTAAGTAAAGTGATCATGGTAGTTTAAAAGGTGACAGTGAACTACCATGAAATAGCTAACACAGGCACTATGGAAAGATAGGTCTTTAGATATTGCATTGTAACATCTCCTTATCGATCATAATGCGTAAGTGATTAAACCATATTAATAGTGAAAATCCTAGGGAAACTTGGAACTATGAATATATGTATAATGTGATCTGGGATGTGGTCCTATTTATAGAACAAGAAAAAGGTCCTGGATTCAATTGACCGAGTCTTAAAAGAAACCGAGTCAGCATAATAACCAATAGAACTAGGGGTGGAGGCACCATCCTTTTTTTCATCATTCCCTTTCATCCCTCCACCAACTTGATCCTCATTGGACCCTCTATCTATCATGGCTCAACTAGATGAGTTTGCGTAGGACCTTGTGAATTGCCAAGCCATGCTCAGGATATGTTAAGAGCACACATACATTGTGCCGTATTTATAAGAAGACATAAGGGACATTATAGTCAGTGAGTATCACCAATTCGCTCTAATCCCTTAGGCCACTCCGCTTGGCTAATAATCAACTGATCCAATACGCAGGGCTACCCCACCTAATTAGGGTTCATAAGAACTCATTACGAGTCTGAGTATAGTTGCTCCTCCTTACAATTACTTAAGGGCACGTAAGCTTGTCCCACACCTAGCCTAATTAAGCGTGATCAAAGAAGACAAGAATTTTTTGGTATAATTTTCTGCTCTTTAATAGCCCTTCTGGTAGATGGATTAACCCCTTTTATTCATTGGTTGAGCTCTTCTCTTATTTGGTAGAATGTATTGGTAGAAATGAACACCCTTCTGACTGGATCTTGCGGAGCCAAATATTGTAAGACGAGATTGTAGGCGAGATTGTATAACACCACCCTACGAGATTATGTCAATTGATAGAACCTTGATCCTTCCAACTCTAAAAGCTTATCATTGCTAGCCGCTGGTCATTTACAGTATCTTTGACCAGGTCATTTTGGTTAAAAGGGGTTTATAAAACTGAAAAAGGTAACACCCCAATAAATACTTACAAGTGCGTATAAAAAGGGTAGCCCATGAAGGGCGAGGACAGTAAGCACAATAGAATTTACCGGTATGTCAGGCTCCCAAAGTAGAAATTGACTAGTAAACTAGGATCATTCTAGATTGGTTGTATTAAACACCTTAGGACCTTCAGATACACACTGGGTTTGTACCCACACCCTCGGAACCCGAACACGGAACCTCAGTCACTCATATAATTTCTTCCATTTATCCTACTTACCTTCTTACACTTTCCTTTTAAATAGCATTTCAATTCAAACAAGTTGCCCTCAATACTCTTTTGGTTGGATGGGCATCTAGATACTAATAATTAGTCTTTAATTGCTTAATCATTATAATTGCTTCGCACCTTGGATTTAAGAACTAAATCCTGAACAACTTCAGTAAAAAGTGTTTTAGTAGCTTATATGCCATGGGAAGGATACAATTTTGAAGATACGATACTCACTAGTGAACGTCTGGTATATGAAGATATTTATACCTCTTTCCATATCGTAAGATACAGGATTGAAATCTGTATGACAAATGATTTCGGACAGATCTATTTGTAATGGGGTAAAAGGCGACTTCTTTTGAGCCACAATCCACATTATTTTTGAGCAAGGGATTATAGTTTTGTCCCAACAGACTTTATTTTGGTGCAGTTTTTTGGTTAAAAAAGGGGCGCGTGGCACTAATTTCGGTGCCCCAAATCCTTTATAAATCCCTTTTCAAGCCACGAAAACACAAATTTCGGCGCCCAAGAAAACCATTGTTTGCACAGATCCTGAGGCGAGACACAAAGTACGACAGGGTACAAAACCATACGATCTGTACAATGCAGGCATAAGTGTTTCTCAATTTGCGTGCTAGAGGAGGCCTGAGCCAAACCAAGTCGAGTTTATACTCATTCTTTTCATAATTTCGAGACGAATGCAGTGGTGAAATCTGTTTCTGGGTTTGACTGACAAAACTCATGTATGTAAGATTTTGAATACTTAATAAGATCGGCCTTCTCATTGGAAGTGTCCTGGAGACGTAGCCCAAGAAGGGTGAACTTTGTTATCATTTGTTGTCTACATTTTTCTGGTTTTCATACTTGTTTATTTGCTTATGTGGTTTATTTAAGCATTTAAAAATTGTCTTTTATAAGCCTTTTATGAGATTTAACATGCAATTTATATGGTTAAAAAGCTACCGAGGTTTTCAGATCACTTGGAAGGATTTGCATATAGTTGTTTCTCCTCCAATAGTTTTAAGACCATGTAAACATGTTGTATATTCTCTTCCCATGATTTGTTGTAGATTATTATACATCAATAAATTCTAACACACTTTTTCTAAGGAAGGGTTTAAAAATAGAATTCATTGAGCTGTGAAAAGTGGAAGGTGCCTTGATAAGGCCAAACAACATCACCAAAATAATTCATAATGAACTTCAACTATTCTAAGGGCCATTTTCATGATGTCTTCTTACCTCATTTTGATTTGATGATATAAAAAACATAGATCTAACTTGGTAAAGAAAATTGTTTGTTGCAATTCATTTAATAATTCATGAATGACAAGAATAGTAAACTTGTCTTTGATGGTCATGTTATTGAGCTCCCTATATTCTATACACATACCACGATCTTTCCTTTTTGTGAACCATCACCACTGGTGTTAACAACTAAAAAGTGCTCACTAGCTCATTTCCCTATTCACAGGACCCATTTGTCCACTTTTTCACCATCGGAGCCTCTGAAACCAACAAAAGGTCACCAAAAGACCTGAGTACACCCCTTTTTCCATTAAAAAAGATTATTTTTCCTGAAAAGCATAAAAAACCCTAAAAAAGGGTCCAAATTCCCAAAAATAGTAAAAAGGGAATAAAAATATTAATTTTATTCAAAAAAGGAAAAAGGAGGGAAAAGTACCTAAACCATGTTGGTCAATACCATTTGGTTTCCACAAAACCACAAATGGTATTCCCCACCACCAAAACCTATAAAAAGGTGGTAGGGGCTCCTCATTTCACATCCATCCATTATCTCATCCTTATGCTGCTGAAATCTCCCTTGAGCATTTTAGCCATTGAAGCAACCTTGGAGAAGGAGACCTCTTGGAGCTTGGAGCTACTCATCTTGGGAGTTGCTCAACATCAACCTTCACCATTGAAGGTATTATCGCAAGCACTTGCTTGCCCCCCATTTTTCAATACAAATTCATTCTTTAATATTTTCTTGTTCTTGTTTTTTAAATGTTTACATTATTTGCTTAGATTCTTGCATAAGATTCATGATTAGTTTAGTTTAGATTAGTTTCTTGTTTAATTCTATTTGAAACTGCTGCTACTAGTTAGCAGGTGCCCATAGCACTAAGCCTGGTTGCAAAACCGGGCCAACAACTGGTGCAAAAAATCAATTGTCTTGGGTGAATGATGCTAGCATAAAACATTTCTTGAACCATATTCTCATTCTCACAATTTTGTGAATATGGATACCTGTAAGGTTTGATGTTAGGTGGTACACTTTCTGGTTGCAAGTGAATATCATGGTCTTGATATTCAACAAATGGAATACCATTAGGCATCTCTCCAAATACCTTGAAATGATTGTCAATAAGTCTTTGGATATTAGTGGGAATAGAGGGTCTAGATATTTGAACATCTAGTTATCACAATTGTGTAATTACACCATGCAGTCTAATTTTTAGCAATTTTCTCATGTTGTTAGAGCATATCACTTTGGAGGGTTTCCCTAGTGATACCTCTTATTTCAATTTACTTTCATTCTAAGGAGAATATCATGAAAATTTCCTTAAAATTAAGAGCTAATGTTCCTAATGATCGTAACCATTGAATCCTTAATACAACATAAATACCACCCATTTGGATTGCAAACATTGGACTATCTAATAAATACTCCTGCATAGTGAGCTTAATACTATGGCACTCCCCTAAACAATTTATTGTGCCTCCATTTGCAATCATTACTTGAAACTCTGGTGCCGGATATATAAATCAATTGAGAAGTTTGGCTAATTTCCAATTAATGAAGTCATGGGTGCTACCATAAGAAATCAACACTAGTACCTTTCTTCTTGATATATCCTTTTATCTTCAATTTTGAGGAGTGTTGATGTCATCCAATGCATGACAAGATATGGTCAGAGTCGTATCTTCTATCTCTAGATCTCGAGATTGTTCCAGTTTTTTATATTCGTCCTCTTCACAATATATGTATAATAATTTATTCTCATCGTACTTATGCCCCTTGTTGTACTTGCCATCACAATTGAAACATAGTCCTTTTTCTATTTTCCCTCCAATTTGTTGAGGTGTCAACCTTGTCGGTTGAGTGAGGTTAGTAGTGGGAATATTTCCCTCTCTATAGGCATTAGTGGCACCTCATCTAGTATCCATATTTTTACTTTCAACTTTTCTTGTCAAATTAAAAGTAATCTCCAATGACCTAGGTTCGGATAGACTTACCTCATGTTGAATTCTCTACTTTAAAGTGCCCAAAAAGAGATCCAACAAATTATCCTCTAGAATTTTCTTCACTCCTACACTCAACTTTTGAAAGTGATTAATGTTCTTTGTAATTGGATCTCTTTGCTTGATATTTATTGATTGGCTAAAGAAGATGTGGCTCTTAATATCCCCAAAATGTGCTATCAATTGATTTGTAGATACATACCAAGAGATAATAGAGTCCTTTTTATGTTCACAAATTTTTCAAGTTCTAAATACAAGGATGCAATAGTTACCTTTTGTAAAGTCAACACTTGGCTTGGATGAAATAATTTCTCCATCTGAAATATCCATGTTATTGGATCATTACCATCAAAATTTGTCATATCAATCTTATGAATGAAATAAATCCATGGTCTTGAGTTGAACCTTTGATGATGTGGATCTTGGAATTATGAATGATTAAGTGTTAGGGACTCAACCCTCTTGTTCTCCTTATCCTCTTCTTCAGGAGGTGAATTGGGGGTAAGGTGGAGTCTAGGTCATTCAAAATTTCCTTCACATCTTTGAGATCATCTTTGTTGGCCATATTTTGTTTGAATGTTAGGAATTCATCCTTGGTTACCATATTCATGATATCCACCTTTCTTAGAATTTTAGTTTAAGGGTTCACTACTCTTTCAATAAGCTTGGACAACCTAAATTCCACCTTGTCAATCTCTTATTGTGTAAAGGATGATCCTTCAGGAGGTTTAGCCGGTGTAGAAAATTTTCCACCTTGCAATGTAGTCTCACTAATATTTACTAGAGTTATTCTCTATTATTAATACCTGATAACTCTTGAATCACCCTAAACAAATATTCCAACCAGAAGTTATGCAAATTTTAAGTTAACATACCTTTAAAAACCTTCTAATTTGTAGACTATCTTGCTGGCCAAATTATCCTAAAATATACTTGAAAATTTGGACCCTCTGAGTTTAAAACTTAGTTTTGTAGTATCATGATATTCCTTCTCTACAATGTCACAGGTTTGACCAATTTCTTGTGTGCCAAGAGAAAGTTATGGCAACTTTCCAAAACAGGTTATTTTTATCCCTTTTAGGAGAGTGAACTTGTATGGACTGCCACATGTCTAGTATTTATTATTTGATTGTGAAATTTACACTAGAAATACTAGGTTGCATATTCTTTATGATGCAAAAGTGGTACTCAATTTAGTGTTCATAATATTTAGGTATAATAGTTTTACCCAAAACACCTATTTATGACTAGTTTTTGGACTAGTAAAAAACCCTAACTTCCATATGTTGTAACTTTTTAATTGTTGCGAAACATGATCTAAATTTTTTATCACAAGCAATTTGATATGTCTTCTAAGACTCCTCGAAATTTCACTATCTAAAAGGTACCGAATTTTTGTGTGTTGAAAATGGATATGATGCCAAATGTTATGGACTAGATTCCCCAAAAAGCATAAAAATAGAGCTCACAAAAGTAACTCCTTGCCTTGAGAATGAAATGAATAAGAATCATTTTCAAGGGGGGAACCTAATTTTACAATATGCCTAATGTACAATATGATATGATCTATAAAAGTAGGTCTCCTTCGTATATATAGAAGACAAAGTGTACAATTACAATTATAATTAAAGTTATATTCAACCAATAAAGACAACACTAATATAATAATAGAAATGTAATATCACAATATCTAGGGCTTAACGAGGAGGATCAACAACATCAGTTACAAATACCTGACATGCCATGGAGGCTGGATCAATGATATTGTACAAATGTGACAAATCACATCTATGCCCTGATGGTTACACACATAGTGGTACCATACACGTTCCAGTAATCATACAAGTGTTTGAGATATCGTAGATATGGTCCTCCCTTTGTCATGACATGATTGATGTGTCATGTTTTTGGTGCCATCAACCTAGTGGAGAGTTCGAGGGATCATGCTTGGCACACTATATCTAGTTCATCTTCCGAGGACTATGATTCTCATCCACCATCACCCCCTCACCCTCCATCATATGGACCACCAACCATTCATCCTTCACTAGAGGGACCAACTCCTCCTCATCCTCCAGTAGAGGTGTTATCACTCATAATTTCTCCTTTGGTTGTGGAAGGATAGTTCCAAGGTAACCTTTTCAAACCAATCTTTAATGATAAACAGAGTCTTGGCAATATACTTTTTTCAAAAAGGTGGGATAGTTATTCTTTTACAGTCAAGTTCTTGCTTTCAGGTGGTAATATAAGAAAAATGAACAATCCACCAACATTGGGAACCAAGTAAAGATGAATCCAATATCAAATTTAGAGGAAAAATTTGTGGATACTTGAATCCCATAGACCAGAGCATAAAAATATGAATTCTGACCTAATACAATCTCATTCAAGTATGAAAGAAAACACAATGAAAATAGGAAACAGGGATAACATTCACTTGAGAAAAATGAAATACAGACTGTAAAATTATAACACGAGAATCTTTGTTGCTGAAGGTTCTGCTTGGCTCTACAAAATTTCTACTATCTTTGAAGATGCTCAATAAAAAATAAGTTACTTTCTCATAGGTTTCAACACTGATTACATTGCAAAAGCATGTATTTATACATAAAAAGCTCATTGAGCTAAACCTAACTACCCGTTTTCCAAAAATAGAAATCTTCAACTACTTATTACATATTTAGACTATTTTTGTCAAAATTTTAGTCTTCGTAATCTTCAAAATGGAACATCTTCCTATTTTCTTTGTCGAATCTAGCTTTGGCATAAATTCATGTTTGTATAGGTGTCTTAATTGATGCAAACTATATTTCATTTTCCCATACTTTTCGACTGTCTTCCATTGCTTTGTAGAAGGAATTTCATAACTTGTCATCTCTTTAACCAAGACTTTCATTTCCACGTGATCCACATAAGAATTATTAGGTAATTTTTCTCCTATCATTATTAACTGATTTAAAATCTCAAAGTCCACTGTGAGCTTATCCATTATTACCTTCTCCGTTAAAAATTGAGTCATGCCTTCAAATTTTTGATGATCCATTCAAATTTGGAACAGCGAAGCTTTATAATCATTTTGAGAAATTAATTTGTTTTATCCATCCCAAAAGGAAGGGAGTCCTTTCTGAAATAAATCTGCAAACAAGTTTTTGAAAGAGTTAACCTGCTTCTTCATTTGGTTTACCTTTGCCTGGACATTTGCAACATGGTTATGTTTCCCAATGATCCTTCTAGCCCAAGTTATAACTACAATTCTATTTTTAATTATCAACACCTTCAAATCATTCTCCGATAAAGTATTTAGAAAATCAACTATGTCCTGGGCTGTTTCTTTTGTTTTTTTGTCCAGAGTTACTTTCATGACTGTGCAGCTTTGTGTACATTCATTTACCACTGTTTCCTTACTTTTCATAAAATTCAGATATGGTCTGAATTTTGCAGCTTCATCTATTATCAAATCCTAGATCAAATGTCTGGCACCTTGCAATGGAAGCTGTCCTGTAGCCTGTGAAATTAATTTATCATTTTTCTCAAGTAGTTCTTTATTTTTATTTTCAAATTCTTTTTTCTCTTCCTCTATTTTTCTGAATTTCTTCACTCAATTTCTGATTTTCTAGTTTCAATTCCTTAATTTCTTCTTCTTTGAAACTGACCTGGGACATAGCTTGAATTAAGCTTTATGTACTTGTTTCTACATTCTCTTACCCTGTTCCTTCCCTTTCCTTTGTTGCACCTGCTTGATTCTCTTTCAAATGATCAATTTGAGCCATAAAACAGATCTTTCTTTCTCCCAACTTACTTGTTATTCTGTGAATTTAAGAAATTTTGCTTTACAATCATCTAACTCCTGAGAGAGAATTTCTCTTTCTTGTTCTAAGACTGTTAATTCAGATTCCTGAATTAACTATGTAGCTGGGATTTTAAGCTTCTTTTTGAGTAATTGAATTGTACTTTCTTTTTTCAGTCAAAATCTTTTTGGTTGCTTGTCCTTTATAGGGATCACTATCCACTTCCACTAAATCAACCTGTAACTTCTTTATATGTTGTTGGTGAGATTTATTTTCAGTATTTTCTTTCTTTAGTTGGGTTTCTAATCTATTCATTGTAGATTGCAACTTTAAAATTTTTAAAGTACCCTTCATCAAATCTGTGTAGATCACTTCTCCAGTTTTCCTATGTAGATGAATCTTATCTAGAACTGGTATTTTTTGCAAATTGATCTTCATCTCAGTGACCTTTTCATTAGAATCTACTGCCAAGTTTAAAGTATTCTTTGCATGATCTCTAACAGTTGCTAAAGAAACTTCTTTCTTTGATATGTCTATGAATTTGGGAAAAATATTATTGGATTTATTAAAAGAAATGTTTTTGTCTTGACCATACTTGATATATAAATATGTCCTGGATTGGTATTTGTCACTAGAACCAACTTATTTTGCTCCAACGAAATTGTACTCATGTACCTGGATATCTCAATTTTGAATTTCTTATTTTTTCTTTGCCTTCTTACTTTCCATTGCAACTATTTTTTTCCCCTAATCTAATTTAAGTATTTTTGGTGTACCTTGTTCTTAAACCTCCATATCTGTGACCTCAGAAAGGGTTCTTTTACTAGAAATCTCAACTTTGCTGGGAGTGGGCACCAACATAGCTGAAATTTTTGCTAATGCAGAAGGATTTGATTGTAAATTATAAAAAAATTCTGCATTTGACTCATACTGTAAAAGATTAGCTTTCTTAGCCTAACCCTTCCACCTCCTAATGATAAAAATCCTTTCTTTTATTCTACTGCCTTCTTTGTGATATTATATGACGTGGATCATAATTAATACCTGAAGCCTTTTTGAAATTCATTACCTGTAAGAGTCCTTCTACAACTGGAAGAGAAACCTTATTTTTTATAATGAATGGGCCAATATTCAAAGGAAACTTGATATCAGAAGCCTTTTTAAAACTTAGGAAGTGCTCATTCTCCACAATAAGTTTATGTCTGATAAACTCCAAAGCAAAGATACCGGGGGTTAAAAATGCATGTAATATATATGGTTCATGGAAAAAACTATAAAGTTTGATAATAGTATGTTACTTCAAAAGGAGCCAATCACCTACCTTATTCTCTAGACTGAATTGCAACATATCTTTCATTTATGGCAAAACTCTAGGCAATTTTTCTTGAAAAATAGTTGTATATATTTCTGACATTATGAAATTCATATAATTGAATACATCGTTTTCAATTTCAGAAGTAAAGACTGCTTCTGGGAATCATAAATTTTCTTCATTTGAATATGGAAACATCTTCATCACGTAGGACTGGAATCTGAAATTTCTCGTTGCGTGGAAATACACTAGCTGAGAATGGATATTCTCAGCTAAGAATTCATCAAATTTAAAGCAAAAATATTGACCGGACTCAGTTTCAAATGGATAGGAACTCAACCTAAACAACAAACTTAACATGACTTCTGAGATAACTTTGTCATCATCTAACCCTAGAAATTGATAGAGTAATGAAAGGACAAACTGTGAATTTTCGTTGAAAAAGGTAATGTCCAATGGAAAAGGTGTATTATCAATTGAAATATCAGGTTTGAGGCTTTTTGATAGGAAAGTATGTTTAATTTCAATTGCAGAATTCCTATAGAGGTCAATGAGTTTTTCTGCTTCAAAATCTTTAAGATTCTGAGAAAAGCACGACGTAACTTCTAATGACTTTCTAACAACTGAGGAATTAACTGGACAAAGGATTTTTGTTCTTTTTGAATCCAAAATGACTCTTTCGGCTTGGTAATAGTTCATGGCGCACTAGGAAATGAAGTCTGGGAATGTTAGGGTTTGTTTTAGACAAAAATAATAAAAGTGGGACCTATGAACATTATGTACGTCTATGCCCTGCTTCTGTAAATCTTTCAACTTGTTCTTAATTTCACTAACCATACTCATGGTCATATTTGTATCAAAAAAATACCCATACCTGTCTTCAAATGTTTCCTCTAGCTTGGTAAATTCCCTATTTTGAAGTTCCAATTCACCTTGCTCTTCCATTTTATAAAATTACTTAGTAGTTTCCAGGAAATCGAGGGCCTACCTGGAAATATGTGACTTGAAAAACTGCTTCGTCAGCTTCCACTTGTGTGCGGTACGTCCAAGTTGTCAAGTGTGAAATGACAAATGTTGTGTCTTGCATGTGCTTGTCCCTTTTTAACCCCCAAAAAAGTGGTTTCGCAGTCGTGCAAGGTGGTTTCCCCCTACCTCCTTTCAACCAATGAAATCCTCCTGTGTTGACACGTGGTAAGTGGTTTTGGATTTTGCTACCGCTTAATATTTTCACCCATCCGCGCTTGTTCACGGTGCAAAATCAACGTCAACCGTTTATATTCCACCTGTTGATCATCAACTGTTGATCCTTTCATCACTTTATTCCATGCCAACGGTAATTTTGCCTATTGCCTTCACCGTTACATAACCTGCATCTTTGCTGAGCAGAGTCCTTATCAACTGCTGATCTTGTATTTGTTTAATTGTGAGCCGTCGCTTTATAAAACTTTTGTGGAACGGGCCTTTTCTCCAATTTTAAACTGATTTCTCTTTTAACATCACGATCGTATGAGATGTATCCCTTTGGGACATGGTGCCTATCTCTTCATGCATTTTCTCATTACTTTGTGGTCATATGGGAGCATGTCATAGAGATATGACCTTGTTACCTTACTCACATTATTCAAAATATTTTATCAACACGAAAAAATAAATTTGTCAACAACTGGCTCAACCTAGGGATGTTATCCTCCCAATGAGGTAGAAAAGAATCTCGCAGATCAGTTCCACTTACAACTTCTTATTTCACTTTTTTTTTTTTATATATATACAAATTTTAGAAAAACAACAACATATATACAATTTATGTACAAAAATCCCCTTTTATTTTTCCACTCAAGAAAGATAATGTTTGAGGAATCTTCCATTTACATGACCTCCTCCAATGAATTCTCCATTTTGATTTTGCAAGATAAAAGTATTGTCTCCTTGATATGCAGTAATAATATATGGACCATTCCATAAATGTTTAAATTTTCCATGTTTATCTTCATTCCTAGCATCCCACTTCAAAACCAAATCATCTATCTGAAAATCCCTTTCTTTGATCTTCTTATCAAATGTTTTCTTCATTTTTTATTGATGTACCTGAACTTTGTCATATGCTTTTTCTCTTATCTGGTGGATTTCTATCATCTGATTGATCCTTCTATGTATGTTATTAGTTTCTTCTACTTCTTCCTGTAACAACTTCATAACTGGTAAACCTAAAGAAACTGGAAAGATAACCTCTGTCCCATAAACTAACTGGAATGGTGACGTGCCAATAGATCTTTTTGTGTTTATTCTATCTGCTCATAATGCATATTTAAGTTTGGTATGCCATGCTCTTTTATTTTCTTCCAACAATTTCTTAATAATCCTTACCAAAATTTTGTTTGAAGATTCAACTAATCCATTTCTTTGAGGATAATATGTAGTTGAATGATTTAAATGGATATGATATTTATGCCATAAATTTATTGACTTTTTTGACTTGAAATCCTATGCATTATTTGTTACTATTATTCTATAAAATCCAAATCTTGAGAGAATATTATCTTCTAGGAAATTAATGATAATTGTATCCGTGGCATTCCTGGTGGGCATATCTTCAATCCATTTTGTAAGATAATCTGTGGCAGTCAAGATCCATTTATGTTGGCCAGAATAATTTGGGTTGATTTCTCCAATAAAATCCCATCCCCATTGTTGAAAATGTGCCTCTACTGAAATTGGTTTTAAGGGTAAAGTAAAAAGTTCCCTTTTTCCATACAAAAATTGGCATTCATGACAAATTGTAACTTCCTTATAAACATAAGAAAATATAGTAGGCCAATAAAAAATGGCTCTCAAAATTTTATTGATAGTTGCTTTCCAGGAATGATGGCCTCCACACACTCCTTGATGAAGTTCTTTCATGATTTGTTGTGCTTCATTTTCAAGTAAGCAATTTAACAAAATAGCTCATGGATCTTTCCAATATAAATAATCATTTAGAATACAAAATTTTGCTGCTTTTAGTTTCAAAGATCTCACTCTGGTTTTGCTCAATTATGGAGGTGCTTGCAGATTCTGTAAAACATAGACAATATCACTGTACCAAGGAGATAAGGAAAAATCTTTGAGTACCTGCAAATTTGGTGTTGGCACATTTGAAATATCAGAAATGAAATTTATGTTTAAAGAATCATAATTTGAATCTGTCACCAACTTAGCTAAACCTTGTCCTTTAATAAACTTTGTGGGTTTAATTTCCAAATCATATTCCAATAGCACAACAATCCATTTAGCTCTTTTTCCTTCAGTATCTGGTTGGGCGAGAATATATTTAACAACAGTAGTTGGGACATAAGAAACTGTATGTGAATGCAAAATATAACATCTGAAATATTTTAATGATTTAATCAATGCATAAGATTGCTTTTCCATGATATCATATTTTAACTTAGCATCTCTTAAAATTTTACTGAAAAAAGCATTGGGATGTTCTGCATTCTCTTGATTCTTCTGTAGTAATACACCAACTATAGTATGTTCTGAAGCAAAAGAAAATATAATAAAATATTTTGAAAAGTGTGGGATGATCAAAACCAGTGCTTCTATCAAGGATTTCATGATATCACTAAAATATTTCTTAGCTTCTATAGTCCATTTAATATCGTTATCTTTTCTTAACATATTTGTGATATTCCTCAAAATTTCTGCAAAGCTTGGAACAAACCTTCTTAAAAAATTTACTCTCCCACTAAAATACTAAATTTCCTTTTTACATCTTGGTATTCCAATATTTAGAACAACTGCCACAATGTGAGGATCAATTTTATTACTATCCTATGATATTATATGGCCTAATAATTTACCTTCCTACATGGAAAAATTAGACCTTTTGGGATTTAACGATATACCAAATTTTCTGCACTTCATAAATACTTTCTCAAGGTGTTTTAAATGATCTGCATTCTATTTTTAATAAAATATGACATCATCCATATATACTACTACAAATTTGTCTATTTCTTCAACAAATACAATATACATCTCTCTTTGAAATGTTTCTCTTGCATTCATCAATCCAAATGGCATTTTTGCATACATAAAAGTTCTCCAAGGTGTTGTAAATGCTGTTTTTTCCTGATGTTCTGGGAGAACTTTAATCTAATTATATCCTGAAAAACCATCCATCATGGATATTATTTCTGCTCCAACAACTTTCTGTAATATATGGTCCATATTAGGCAATGGGTAATTATCTTTTAGAGATACTTTATTTAAATTCCTTAAATCAACACATAGTCTTATTTCTCCATTCTTCTTTCTGACATGAACCAAGTTTTCCACCCATTTTGAAAATCTTAGGGAAACGATAATTTTGGCATCAAACAATTTTTTAACTTTTTTTTTACTTACTAGGAGCAACATAGGATTTATTCTTCTGAGTTTCTGCTTGAAAGGTTTCTCATTTGGATTAATAGGAATTGTATGCTGAATAATAGATGTATCATATTCTTTCAAATCTTCATAACTCCATGCAAATACATCTGAGAAAATTTTCATTAATTCGATATATTTAATTTTTTCTTTTGATGGCAAATTATTTGAAATTTCCACCAACTTAGGCTGTTCTTTTGTTCCAATATTGCAATATTGAATTTCATTTTCATGGGGCAATACCTTTGGGTTTTTAGCCACATCATTTCTGTTAAAAAAATTCTCTAAAGGTATAAGTCCCTTTGGAATAAAATTATTTTTGAGTTGAATAATTTCTTTCCCTCCAATTGTACCCTTAAGTTTCTCTTCTTTATTTTCAAATGGGGAATTTTCATCTCTCACAGTCTCTTCTATGTTCTGATTTTCACCATCAATAACTGCATTAGCAAATTCATCTGATATCTCTAAAAATATTTAATTTGTAAATCATCTTAAAAAACTTGCCAATATTTTGAATTATCAAGAATAAAAGGTCTATTGTTTACTTCAATTTCATACTTCTTATTTGAAAAACTAGGAATTTTAAAAGCACCAGTAGTAGTAGCCAAAGAATCTGCCAGTGAGTTTTGTATTATGGGAACCACCATAATTTTGTGCTCATTAAAAAAGTTTCCAATCATATCCCAAAACTCATTTATGTATGCTCTCATCCTTGGATGGTTTGATTGATAATTTCCATTTACCTGATTAATCACCAACTCAGAGTCTCCATACACATCAATTCTATTTGCTTTTAAGTCTTTCAACACATTTAGTCCTAAAATAAAAGCCTCATATTCAACCACATTATTTGTACATTCAAAATTCAACTTGAAAGAATACACCATAAATTCTTGATCTAGAGATAGTATCCACACACCTACACCATCCCCTTCTTTGCTTATTGACCCATCTAAAAGCATTATCCAAACTCCCTCAACCCATTGTTTTTGTTTAAGGGTTTCATGTTCTCTAACAAAATCATAATTTTCCCTTTATTCTTTAAGAACTGATTTTTCTTCTTCGAAATATAAATCATTATAAAAAATAGAAGAACCTAAATTAGTCTCTACTACATAAATAGGATGATTATCATGTTTTTCTTGACTGCTTACCACACATGCAAGTCTCTTTTCTCTATATAATTTTCCCTGTTCCCCAAAAAGTGGGATTGCAGCAAAATACATATCCATTTGTAAAGTTCCTTTTAATTTTGAATCCCACTATCTAAACAATAGCATACCAAATTTTGGAGGAATATCAGCAACAACTACATCCATAATGATACTCTTGGATGGAATCTGAGTAAGGGTAACCACCCAATCTTTAATTAACCCCAAACATATCACAATCCAAGAATCAAAGGAAAACAAATATTTATATCGTATTGTAATCTCCAAACCCAAACTGTCTACCACAACCTTTGGCATTAAATTGTGTGAAGCCCCTGAGTCAAGCATAACATTGTGAAGAATCATATCATGGACATTTAAAACCGGCATAAAAAAGTGGAACATCCTCTGCACTACTATCTTCTGCTTTGGGACCAAGAAGAATAGTTGGAGCATCATCATTCGATTCTAATGTATTGGGTTAGAATTGCTCTTCATTTTTTACTATCCTTACAATTTGTTCTTTATATTCATTATTCTTTAATAACTCATTGAAAAGGATAGAAATTTTGATTTTGGAAATCTGACTTGGTAAATTGAAGGGAGAAAGTGTTTTATCATTTTCTTTGACTGTATCTCTCTTATTTTTTGGAATCTTCTTCACAATATCTTCTTTTTGTTTTTCCTTTTTCTACTGACTTGTTGAAGGCTGATCAACACGATTTTTTACTTTATTCACAACTACATATCTATTTTCGAGGCTAAGATTTCTCTGAAGATCATTTATAGCATTTTGATATCGCATTTGATATTGTTCTATTTCTAATTCAAAAGTGTTACATTCTCCTTTTTGGGAAAACATGTCATGCTCTTCTTTTGTTAGATAGAATTTAGACTGAGCAATATCAAAATGATATATTTCATTTTCCAATGGTTCCATTTCTTCTCCTTCATTAACAAAATTTTTAGGGAAAGGAGGCCTCACTTGTTGATCTTCTGTATTTCTCTTATTTCTTTGATCTCTTGGATCTCTCTATCTTATTTGTGGAGGATCAAGTCTCCTAAAATTGGGATTTCTAATTTGTGGTTCTTGTTGATCCCTATTCCGAGGTCTCTTGTTTATGGCCAATCTATCCACGAGTCTTTCCATAGTCTTCATCATAATATCAAATTTTGCATTAGTGGAAGAAGAGGTTGAATCTTGGTTTTCTTCCCTTGTTCTTCTTTTATATGTTTCTATCTTTTGTGTCAACTTGCTAGATGCCATCAAATTTGCCTCTACTTCTACTGCATCTTTCAACATATTTGGTAAAGAAGCTGTTTTCCTTTCCCTTAACATCAAGGAAAATCACTATCGAATGCATCTACATAATGTAATTTAGCAGCTCCTATAGGGGGTTGAATATCAATAGGAATTGAATTACAAACCCTCATAAACCTTCCAGAAAAATCTTTAACAAACTCAAAATTTCCTTATTTCAAGTTGTTATATTGTGTCAATATTTTCAAAGGATTCTTTTTATCTTCCCACATTGCAAGAAAATGACTTTCGAATTCATCATAAGAAGGAACAAATCTCGCAGGAAGAGCTCTAAACCATTTTTTAACTTCTCCAAACAAACTTTGAGCTAACAATCTCATTTTTGCATCATCATAGTCTACTTCTTCGAGATCAATAAAATCATTAAACCTATCAATATGCTGCTGAGCTTTATAATTTCCCTCTCCATCATATAATGTAATTCTCTGAGCATAAGTCTGGGGAGGTCATGTAGAACAGCTAGCAAGGCAAGTGGAGCAAACTTAGCAGCCATATATATAGGGGTATTTTGGATGATATTATGAACTTGTGGTGGAGGATTTTGAATTTTCTGTTCCTTTGTTTCTAGTTTTCCAGTTTTTTGTAAATCTTCCCAAAGGGATTGCAAAAGATATGAATTCAATCTATTTTGATCGATAACGGTTTCCTTTAAGCCTGTTTCATATTTTGACCTAAATAAGGATTGTTCAAACTTTATTTTTAAATCAATATCTTCAATATTCAGCAGTTCATCTTGAAATAAAGGAAATAAATTATCTGACTGAGATGTACCTTCTTAATCTTTTCCTTTCTTCTTTTTGAAAATATTTTTTGGACTTTTCACCACTTGTAATGGTTGAGGATCAGGATTACCTCTTGTGTAAATTCTTCTGGAAGCCATAATTTATTCTTTGGAGTCACCTTTTCTTGAATTTCAATCCGAAGTTTCCAGGGAAAAATACAACCAATGTAAAATATCAAAATTCGTGTTTTCCCACAGAAAATGATCCTTTCTAATCTGTCGTTCCACCCAGGGAATATTTAAACTTTCGTTCCCCGACAACAACACCAAGATGTTATCACTCATAATTTTTCCTTTGGTTGTGGAAGTATAGTTCCAAGGTAACCTTTTCCAACTAATCTTTAGGACAGAAGCTGGCTTCTTTCCTACCAGAGAGGGCTCTCTCACTTAATGATACCATTCGATATGGAATCAAAATAAGAAATCTTTAATGATAAACAAAGTCTTGGTAATATATGTTTTTCACAAAGGCGGGATAGTTATTCTTTTACATTCAATTTCTTGCTTTCAGGTGGTAATAGAAGAAAAATGAACAATCCATCAACATTGGGCACCAAGTAAAGATGAATCCAATATCAACTTTAGAGGAAAAATTTGTGGATACTTGAATCCCATAGACCAGAGCATAAAAATATGAATTATGACCTAATACAATCTCATTCAAGTATGAAAGAAAACACAATGAAAACAGGTAACAGGGATAACATTCACATGAGAAAAAGGAAATACAGACTGTAAAATTATAACACGAGAATCTTTGTTGCTGAAGGTTCTGCTTGACTCTGCAAAATTTCTATTATCTTTGAAGATGCTCAGTAACAAATAAGTTTCTTTCTCATAGGTTTCAACCCTAATTACATTTCAAAAGCATGTATTTATACATAAAAATCTCATTGAGCTAAACCTAACTACTTGTTTTCCAAAAAATAGAAATCTTCAACTACTTATTACATATTTAGACTATTTTTGTCAAAATTTTAGTCTTCGTACTCTTCAAAAATTCCTGTCGAATCAAGATTAAGTGTCTTCATTGATGCAAACTATATTTCATTTTTCCATACTTTTCGACTATCTTCCACTTCTTTGTAGAATGAATTTCATAACTTGTCATCTCTTTAACCAAGAGTTTCATTTCCACGTGATCCACATAAGATATAGGAAGTAATTTTGCTCCTATCATTAGTAACTGATTTAAAATCTCAAAAGTCCACTATGAGCTTATCCATTATTACCTTCCCTGTTAAACTTGAGTCATGTGTTCAAATTTTTGATGATCCATTCGAATTTGGAACAACGAAGCTTTATAATAATTTTGAGAAATTAATTTGTTTTCTCCATCCCAAAAGCAAGGGATTCCTTTCTGAAATAAATCCGTAAACATGTTTTTGAAAGAGTTAACCTGTTGCTTCATCTGGATTACCTTTGCCTTTTCAACATGGTGGTGTTTCCCAATGATCCTTCTAGCCCAAGTTATAACTGCAATTCTGTTTTTAATCATCAACACCTTTAAATCATCCTTTGATAAAGTATTTAGAAAATAAACTGTGTTCTGGGCTGTTTTGTTTTTTTGTCTAGAGTTTCTTTCATGACTGTGCAACTTTGTGTACATTCATTTAACACTGTTTCCTTACTTTTCATAAAATTCAGATATGGTCTAAATTTTGCAGCTTCAGCTATTATCAAATCCCAGATCAAATGTCTCGCACCTTGCAATGGAAGTTGTCCTATAACCTATGAAATTAATTCATCATTTTTCTCAAGCAATTCTTTATTTTTATTTTAAAATTCTTTTTTATCTTCCTCTTTTTTTTTTGAATTTCTTCTTCTTTGAGACTGACCTGGGACATAGCTTGAATTAAGATTTATGTACTTATTTCTACATTCTCTTGCCCTATTCCTTTGCTTCACTTGCTTGCATCTCCTTCAAATGATCAATTTGAGCCATAAAACCATATCTATCTTTCTCCGAACTTACTTGTTGTTTTGTGAATTTAAGGAATTTTCTTTACAATTATCTAACTCCCTAGAGAGAGTTTCTCTTTATTGTTCTAAGGCTGTTAATTCATATTCCTGAATTAACTATGTAGCTGGTATTTTAATATTCTTTTTGAGTAATTGAATTGTACTTTCTTTTTCAGTCACAAGCTTTTTGGTTGCTTGTTCTTTATTGGGATCACTATCCACTTCCACTAAATCAACCTATAACTTCTTTATTTGCTGTTGGTGAGATTTATTTTCAGTCTTTTCTTACTTTAGTTGGGTTTCTAATCTATTCACTGTAGATTGCAACTTCAAAATTTTTAAAGTAGCGTTCATCAAATCCGTGTAGATCACTTCTCCAGTTTTCCTATGTAGATGAATCTTATTTGGAACTAGTATTTTTTGCAAATTAATCTTCATCTCAATGACCTTTTCATTAGAAGCTACTACCAAGTTTAAAGTATTCTTTGCATGATCTCTAACAATTGTTAAAGAAACTTCTTTCTCTGATATGTCTCTGACTTTGGGAAAAAGCTTATTGGATTTCTCAGAAGAAACCTTTTTGGCTTGACCATACTTGATATATAAATCAGTCCAGGATTGGTATTTGTCACTAGAACCAACTTCTTTTGGTTCAACAAAATTGCACTCATGTACCTGGATATCTGAATTTTGAATTTTTTTTTTAATATTTTCCTTCTTACTTTCCATCGCAACTATTTCTTTCCCCTGATCTAATTTAAGTCTTTTTTCTGTACCTTGTTCTTCAACCTCCATATTTGTGACCTCAGAAAGGGTTATTTTACTGGAAATATCAACTTTACTGGGAGTGGGCACCAACATAGCTGAACGTTTTGCTAATGCAGAAGGAATTGACTGTAAGTTATCAAAAAATTCTGCATTTGACTCATACTGTAAAAGATTATCTTTCTCAGCTAACCCTTCCACTTCCTGATGATCAAAAGCCTTGCTTTTATTCTGCTGTCTTCTTTGTGATATTATATGACGTGGATCATAATTAATACCTGAATCCTTTTTTAAATTCATTACCTGTAAGAGTCCTTCTATAACTGGAAGAGAAACCTTATTTTTTATAATGAATGGGCCAATATTCAAAGGAAAATTGATATTAGAAGCCTTTTTAAAACTTAGGAAGTGCTCATTCTCCACAATAAGTTTCTGTCTGATAAACTCTAAAGCAAAGACCCCGAGGGTTAAAAAGGCAGGTAAGATATATGGTTCATGGACAAAACCATAAAGTATGATAATAATATGTTCCTTCAAAAGGAATCAATCACCTACCTTCTTCTCTGGAATGAATTGCAACACATTTTTCATTTCTGGCAAAACTATAGGCAATTTTTCTTGAAAAACAATTATATATATTTCTAACATTATGAAATTCATATAATTGAATATAGTGTTTTCAATTTCAGAAGTAAATACTGCTTCTGGGAATTGTAAATTTTCTTCATTTGATTATAGAAACATCTTCATCAAGTAGGATTTGAATCTGAAATGTCTCGTTGCGTGGAAATTCACTAGCTGAGAATGGATATTCTCAGCTAAGAATTCATCAAATTTAAGGAAAAAATAATGACTGGAATTAGTTTCAAATGGATAGAAACTCAACCTAAACAAAAAAATTAACATGACTTCTGAGACAACTTTGTCATCATCTAACCCTAGAAACTGACTGAGTAATGAAAGGACAAACTGTGAATTTTCGTTGAAAAAGGTAATGTCCAAGGGAAAAGGTGTATTATCAATTGAAATATTAGGTTTGAGGCTTTTTGATAGGAAAGTATGTTTAATTTCAACTACATAGTGCCTATAGAGGTCAATGAGTTTTTCTTCTGTAAATTATTTAGGATTCCGAGAAAAGGACAACATAACTTCTAATGACTTTCTAACAACCGAGGAATGAACTGGAAAAAGGCTATTTTTTCTTTTTGAATCCATGATGACTCTTTCGTCTTGCGAGTAGTTCATGGCGCACCAAGAAATGAAGTATGGGAATGTTAGGGTTTGTTCTGGACAAAAGTAATAAAAGTGGGACCTGTGAACATTATGTACGTCTATCCCCCGCTTCTGTAAATCTTTCAACTTGTTCTTAATTTCACTAACCATACTCATGGTCATAGTTGTATAAAAAACATCCCCATCCTTGTCTTCGAATATTTCCTCTAACTTGGTAAATTCCCTATTTTGAAGTTCCAATTCACCTTGCTCTTCCATTTTATAAAAATACTTAGTCGTTTCTAGGAAATTGAGGGCCTACCTGGCAATATGTGACTTGAAAAAATGCTTTGTTGGCTTCCAACTGTGCGTGTCACATCCAAGTTATCAAGCGTGAAATGATAAATGTCATGTCTTGCACGCGCTTGTCCCTTTATAACCCCCAACAAAGCGGTTTCGCAACCATGCAAGGGGGTTTCCCCTACAACCTTTCAAGCAACGAAATCCTCTCATGTTGACACGTGGTAAGTGGTTTTGGATTTCACTACCGCTTAATATTTTCATCGTCCGCGCTTGTTCATGGTGCAAAATCAACGTCAACCATTGATATTCCACCTGTTGATCATTAACCACTGATCCTTTCATCGCTTTATTCCATGCCAACGGTCATTTATCCTATTTCCTTCACCGTTACATAACCTACATCTTTGCTGAGCAAAGTCCTTATCAATAGATGATCTTGTATCTATTTAATTACGGGCCGTCGATTTATAAAACTGATGAGTAACGTGCATTTTCTTCAATTTTAAATTGATTTCGCTTTTAACATCACCATCGTATGAGATGTCTCCCTTTGGGACTTGGTGCCTATCTCTTCATGCATTTTCTCATTACTTTGTGGTCATATGGGAGCAAGTCATAGAGATACGACCCTATTACCTTACCCACTTTCTTCAAAACCTTTTATCAACACCAAAAATATATGTTTCAACAACTGGCTCCAACTGGGGATGCTATCCTCCCAGTGAGGTAGCAAAGAACCTTGCAGACCATTGCCACTTACCACTTCTTATTTCTCCTTTTTTTATATATATACAAATTTTAGAAAAACAACAACATAAATGCAATTTATGTACAAAATTCCCCTTTTATTTTCCACTCAAGAAAGATAATGTTTGAGGAATCTTCCATTTACAGGACCTTCTCCAATGAATTCTCCATTTTGATCTTGCAAGAAAAAGTATTGTCTCCTTGATATGCAGTAAGAATATATGGACCCTTACATAAATGTTCAAATTTTCCATGTTTATCTTCATTCCTAGCATCCCACGTCAAAACCAAATCATCTATATGAAAATACATTTCTTTGATATTCTTATCAAATATTTTCTTCATTTTTTCTTGACGTACCTAAACTTTGTCATATGCTTTTTCTCTTATATGGTGGAGTTCTATCATTTGATTGATCCTTCTCTATATGTGATTAGTTTCTTCTACTTCTTCCTGTAACAACTTCATAACTGGTAAACCTAAATAAACTGGAAAGATGACCTATGTCCCATTAATCAACTGGAATGGTGATGTGCCAATAGCTCTTTTTGTGCGTATTCTATCTGCTTATAATGCATATTTAAGTTTGGTATGCCATGCTCTTTTATTTTCTTCCAACAATTTCGTAATAATCCTTACCAAAATTTTGTTTGAAGATTCAACTAATCCATTTCCCTGAGGATAATAATAAGTTGAACGATTTAAATGGATATGTTATTTATGCCAAAAAATTATCAACTTTTTTGACTTGAAAGCCTGTGCATTATCTGTTACTATTCTTCTAGGACATCCAAATATTGAGAGAATATTATCTTCTAGGAAATTAATTATAATTGTATCTATGGCATTCCTGGTGGGTATAGCTTCAATCCATTTTGTAAAATAATCTGTAGCAGTCAAGATCCATTTATGTTGGCCAGAAGAATTTGGGTTGATTTATCCAATAAAATCCAATCCCCATTGTTGAAAATGTGCCTCTACTTAAATTGGTTTTAAGGGTAAAGGAAAAAGTTTCCTTTTTCCATCAAAATTTTGGCATTCATGACAAACTGTAACTTCCTTATAAACATAAAAAAATATAGTAGGCCAATAAAGACCCACTCTCAAAATTTTATTGACTGTTGCTTTCCAGGAATGATGGCCTCCACACACTCCCTGATCAAATTCTTTCATGATTTGTTGTGCTTCATTTTCAAGTAATCAATTTAACAAAATACCTCCTGGATCTTTCCAATATAAATAATCATTTCGAATACAAAATTTTGCTGCTTTTAGTTTCACAGATCTCGCTCTGGTTTTGCTCAATTCTGGAGTTGCTTGCAGATTCTGTAAAACATAGACAATATCATTGTACCAAGGAGATAAGGAAAAATATTTGAGTACCTGCAAATTTGGAGTTGGCTCATTTGAAATATCATAAATGAAATTTATGTTCAAAGAATCATAATTTGACTCTGTCATCAACTTAGCTAATCCTTTTCCTTTAATCAACTTTGTGGGTTTAATTTCCAAATCATATTCCAATAGCACATCAATCCATTTAGCTCTTTTTTCTTCAGGATCTGGTTGGGTGATAATATATTTAACAACAATAGTTGGGACATAAGAAATTGTATGTGAATGTAAAATATAAACTTTGAAATATTTTAATGATTTAATCAATGCATAAGCTTTCTTTTCCATGATATCATATTTTAACTCAACATCTCTTAAAATGTTACTGAAAAAAGCAATGGGTTGTTTTGCATTCTCTTGATTCTTCTGTAGTAATACACTAGCTATAGTATGTTCTGAAGCATAAGAAAATATAATAAAATCTTTTGAAAAGTCAAGGATGATCAAAACTAGTTTCTGTCAATGCTTTCTTGATATCACTAAAATATTTCTTAGCTTCTATAGTCCATTTAATATTGTTATCTTTTCTTAACATATTTGTGATATTCCTCAAAATTTTTGCAAAGCTTGGAACAAACCTTCTTAAAAAATTTACTCTACCAATAAAAGACTGAATTTCCTTTTTACATCTTGGTATTCCAATCTTTTGAATAGTTGTCACCATGTCAGGATCAATTTTAATACCATCCTTTGATATTATATGGCTTAATAATTTACCTTCCAGCATTGCAAAATTAGACTTTTTGGGATTTAAAGATATACCAAATTTTCTGCACTTCAAAAATACTTTCTCAAGGTGTTTTAAGTGATCTGCATTAGATTTTGGATAAATTGTGATATCGTCCATATATACTACTGCAAATTTGTCTCTTTCTTCAGCAAATGCAATATCCATCTCTCTTTGAAATGTTGCTCATGCATTCATCAATACAAATGACATTTTTGCATACATAAAAGTTCTCCAAGGTTTTGTAAATGCTGTTTTTTCCTGATCTTCTGAGAGAAATTTAATTTGATTATATCTTGAAAAACCATCCATCATGGATATTCTTTCTGCTCCAACAAATTTATGTAATATATGGTCTAGCTTAGGTAATGGGTGATTATCTTTTAGAGATACTTTATTTAAATTCTTGAAATCAACACATAGTCTTATTTCTCCATTCTTCTTCCTGATAGGAACCAAGTTTGCCACCCATTTTGAAAATCTTAGGGAAACGATAATTTTGGCATCAAACAATTTTTTAACTTCTTTTTCAATTACTGGGAGCAACATAGGATTTATTCTTCTGAGTTTCTGCTTTAAAGGTTTCTCATTTGTCTTAACAGGAATTGTATGCTGAATAATAGATGTATTATATTCTTTCAAATCTTCATAACTCCATGCAAATACATCTGATAAATTTTTCATTAATTCGATATATTTACTTTTTTCTTTTGATGGAAAATTCTTTGAGAGTTTCACGAACTTAGGCTATTCTTTTGTTCCCATATAGAAATCTTGAATTTCATTTTCATGGGGAAATACCTTTGGGTTTTTAGCCCCATGATTTCTGTCAAACAATTTCTCTAAAGGTATAAGTCCCTTTGGAATAAAATTATTTTTGAGTTGAATAATTTCTTTCCCTCCAATTGTACCCTTAAGTTTCTCTTGTTCTTTATTTTCAAATGGGAAATTTTCATCTCTCACAGTCTCTTCTATGTTCTGATTTTCACCATCAATCACTGTATTAGAAAATTCAACTGACATCTCTAAAATTATTTTAATTTGTAAATCATTTTCAAAAACTTGCCAATATTTTGATTTATCAGGAATATAAGGTTTATTGATTACTTCAATTTCATACTTCTTATTTGAAAAATTACGAATTTTAAAAGCAACATCAGTAGTAGCCAAATAATCTTCCACTGAATTTTGTATTTTGAGAACCACCATAATTTTGTGCTCATTAAAAAAGTTTCCAAGCATATCCCAAACTTCATGTATGTATGCTCTCATCCTTGGATGTTTTGTTTGATAACGTCCATTTACATGATTAATCACCAACTCAGAGTCTCCATACACATCAATTCTGTTTGCTTTTAAGTCTTTCAACACATTTAGTCCTAAAATCAAAGCCTCATATTCAACTACATTATTTGTACATTCAAAAGTCAACTTGAAAGAATATACCATGAATTCTCGATCTGGAGATATTATCCACACACCTGCACCAACCCTTTCTTTGCTTATTGACCCATCGAAATGCATTGTCCAAACTCCCTCAAACCATTGTTTTTGTTTAAGGGTTTCATGTTCTCTTACAAAATCCTAATTTCCCCTTTGTTCTTTAACAACTGATTTTTCTTCTTCGAAATGTAAATCATTATAAAAAATAGAAGAACCTAAATTAGTGTCTACTACATAAATAGGATGATTATCAGGTTTGTCTTGACTTCTTACCACTTATGCAAGTCTCTTTTCTCTGTATAATTTTCTCTGTTCCCAAAAAAGTGGGATTGTAGACAAAGAATGTTGATGTATTTGTAACTTCAGAAGATATTCACTTGTATATTGTATGTATTAGATTTGTACTTTATTGTATCCCCGACGGAGATGTCTTATTCCTCAGATCGGAAGTTTCATCATTTGTATTCTGTTGTTGTACCTCTAATGGAGATGTTTGTTCCTCTGGGTCGAAGAAGTCATTATTGTACTTGATTAATGTAAATTCATTGAGGTCCATCCTCCCATGTATGACAGGGTATTAGACCCCGGAGTAGTGTCGTAACTTATATTTGATGGGTTATTAGACCACCTTGGTGGGGTTAGCCCCGTATGAGTCATGTGGGTTAAAGGGTTATTAGACCACCCTAGTGGGGTTGGCCCAGTGACAAGTGGTAATGGGTTATTAGAATATCCTAAGGGAGTTTGGCCCCGTTAGAGTAAAAGGAAAGTCAAGTGATTGTATAAATAGAGAGTGTGTCTCTATCATTCTATTCATTCACTCACTCACTCACTTCGCATTAGTGAGAGAGAGGAGGAGTGTGCACAAGTGGAGGATGAGTAGCTGATTCATAAATTTATCTTTTGGTGATTCATCTTGGTGATATTTGTATTGGTGCTTATTCTATCTTTGAGGAAGTTACAGGGTTTTTCACCTTCTTGGTTTTCCCCGGTGAAATGCTTTGTCTCTCGTCTCTTGTCTCTTATGCTTGATATGTTGTAAATGTTGTTCTTTCAGTTAAGATCCTAGATCATATTGAATTAAATGATGAAAAACTAACATGGAATCAGAGATAGCCTGAAGGAAGGCATTGTATGGCATTTATGACATTTGTTGCACTTGCGACGAATTGGAAGCTAGGGCTTCATATAGTAAAAACTAGTCATCGTGGCACTTTCACTATAAATCAGTTTTGACGAAGGTTTAGGATCTGAAACGTTTAAAGGACGAATATGAAATGTTCATGTACCTTGTGTCCGAAGCTCAGCCTCAGATTCATTGTACTTTCTGAGATATGATCCGTACAAGTTAGGGTTTCTACCTCTTCCAGATTGAAGCCCTAAACAGGTGACTTAGGAACATAGGCCATATCTCGGGCTAGGAAGATCCAAATGGAATTCCGTAAAAAGTGTCAATTAGGGCATGGACTGTAGTTTGATAGGTCCTCTTTTTAGAGGCCGAAGTTGAAACAAAGACACGTGGCACTCCATACAAGTTCGCTATGCCGTTTATTCCCATAAACAGGTCATGTTGCGACACTTGTCATATCTCTCTAATGGAGAATCCGTTTGAGGTAAGATCTATGGGGTTGGAAATATGACAGGGCATTCTACCATAGGCCAAAGTTTCAGAACCCGAGGATCCAAAATTTCAGGGTTGCATCAGAAACAATATGGCATATATTTCTGTCAAAACAAAATTGGATTCTGAGCACTTTCATTCTTGGCTTGTCACTGCTGCGGGAAATTAGGGTTTCTGCAAAAGTTGAAAATTTTGGAATATGAGACCATGCTTGGATGCTCCTCATCAAAATCAAAATTTAGAGACTAAGATCAAATTTTTTGGTTGGGTAGAACCTTGGGCTCTATCAAACCCTAGTTTGGGATTTTGACCAGAAAACCAGAAAACCAGAATTTGATAGAAGCTGCAGATCTGAAACTTTCAAAGTCAATTTTGAGGGTCAAATTTTGGAGATTTAAAAATTGAAGTATACCTACTTGATCAGATCAGCAAGGCACATTTTTTCATCCAATCAGAAGTTTGAAATTCAAAGTTTGAATTTTTAGGGTTTCTCTGACAAACCCTAATCCAGCTCCAGATCCAATTTCAACAAATCAAGTGGATTGGGTTAATCCTAGAAGAGAATGAATTGGAAACCTACATAAGTGAAGAGGTTCCAGTTCCAGAGGGAGATGAGGCTAAGGCCTTACATAAGAATACTACAAGCAATCCCGACAGGTATGACTTGAGGAGATACAAGTATGTTTTGAAATCTGTTCATGATTAAGTTTATGATATGTTTGTCTTCATATTATTGAGGTTAGTAAAATCTTAGACTTGTCTTATCACCTTAGTAAAAGTATGAATGCATGTGAATGATAGAAGACATTTATTGATTAGTGTTATGACACTTATGATTGTACTAATGCACTGTGGTGTTGTATGAGGATGATGTTGTCCGTTAACATAAAAGGTACATCAAGAAAGACAAATCAAGTACTAGATCAAGAACATATGACCATGGTGATATGAAGACAAAGACTCATCCATAGTCATGGATCATAAGAAGCTCTACTTACGAGGTATGTATAATTTGGTTCTACAATGGTTAACTTATGATATATGCAGGTTACTAGCACAAGTCATTGAAGAGAACAAGAAGACATTATGAGGGTATGTTAGACATAACTAGAAAGCATGATAATCCAGGTATGTTTTTCCTATATCAAGTTAGAATCCTACCTTGTGTTAGGATCTTATATAAGTATACTTGGTATGATTGATAATTCATGAAGTTATAAGTTTGGGAAATCATGGGTTTATGCATATTATGCTTCTTAGTATGATTAATGATATGACAAACTAGAAGAGTCCTATGGTCAAATAAAAATATGCATGAGTAAAAGAAGTCCTCCCTGAAACCTTGAATACTAACGCTTGTAATAAATTACTTGTGTATGAAATGATTATGACCATACATGATTAAGATTATTTAGAATCATAATGTTTTGATAAGTATTGAGATCATACTAATGCATGTATAATTATGTATGAGATATTGAGGATGACAAAATGAAGACACTAGTGCACACTCAAGCATGCATAGTGGTCCAGGATGGATAGAAGTTCAAAGACATATAATCATGATGAAATCATAAAGGAAGAAAAGATCAAGAGGGAGCACACTCCAGGAAGCAAATATCAAGAGGGAGCACACTCCAGTTGTTCCTACAAGGAAGCAAAGATCAAGAGGGAGAACACTCCAGTAGTTCCTGCAAGGAAGGAAAGATTGAGAGGGAGTCCACCCAACAAACAAAGATAAGTATTTGAATTGTTATTTATTATATATTTGATTACTTAAATGATGTTGTCCAGTCATGTACATGCTTATGTTCCTAGATTTAGGATGTATATTATGCATAATAGAAAAGTTGCATTAATGAACAAGATACTACTAATATGCAAGTAATGTGTAAGTGGCCTATGGTACTGTACAACATTCCATTGCTACTTATCTAGAATGAAACCTTTTTGTTGACATGTTGGGAGTTGTGCACACTCTTAACAATGTTCTGGTAGAGATGGAAGACATCTAGAAAGTTACGGGATATGGATAAATGTTGTATTGAAGTATTGGCTAAGATAAATGCATGACTGTATGACATACATTCTTATGTGTAAGAATTTGTTTTTGAAAAACTATGAGAAGTTTCTAATCATGCAATTGAATTTGACTTGTAGGAAATATCATGTACAATCACCTACAAAAGAAGGACAATGAAATTTGTTCTAGCGAAGAAATTCAAGAAAACTACCTATTGAAGATATTGAAGTTCTCAGGATCAGGGATGCAATAATGGAAGGATGCCATGATCAAGGAATACCAATCGATCATGAAGAATGATGTTTGGGATGTGGTCCCAAGACCAGAAGGGAAATCTGTTGTGACTTCCAAGTAGATCTACAAGATCAAGCATGCTGCAGATAGTAGCATAGAGAAATACAAGGCAAGTGATGAAGTGGAAGATACACCAGATGGATGTCAGACAAATTTATTGAATGGTGTATTCGAAGAGGAAGTGGAGCAGCCACTCGGATTTGAGACACATGACAGGGAGTCACATGTGTGCAAATTGAAGAAAGCCTTGTATGACTCGAAGCAAGCACACAGGACATGGTACGATAGGATAGACAACTTCCTGTCCAGTTTGGGCTTTACCAAGAGTAAAGCGGATTCCAACCTTTACTACAAGGTTGAGGAAGGAAATCCAATGATGCTCCTACTGTATATGGATGAGCTGTTTGTGATGGGTGAGGATAGGTTGATCTTCAATACAAAGAGGAAGTTTGCTGCTGAGTTCGAGATGAAGGACTTGGGTATGATGCATTACTTTCTAGGTATGGAGGTGTGGAAGAGTGCATATGGAATATTCGTTGGACAAGGGAAGTGTGCAGTAGAGATCCTGAAGCAGTTCAGGATGATGGACTGCAAGGCCATGGCCACACATATGGAATCGAACCTGAAGCTATTGAGTGATGCTTCATTACATTTGGTTGATGCCACGATATATTGTCAGATGATTGGATCCTTAATGTACCTAATGAACATGAGACCAGATATTTTCTTTGCGGTGAACACCTTGAGCTAGTTCCTGACGGATCCTAGATATGTTCACTTGATTGATGTAAAGCACATTCTAAGGTACCTGAAGGGTACAATTGATTATGGGCTCAGGTATGATGCGAATAAAAAGTTTAACATGGAGGGTTATGTTGATTCAGATTGGGTAGGCAGTGCTGTAGATAGGAAGAGCACTTCGGGGTGCTACTTCAGTATGGGATCAGGTGTGATCTCTTGGTTTAGCATGAAGCAATCCTGTGTAGCACTGAGTACAGCTGAAGCAGAGTATGTTGCAGCTTGTTCGGCTAGTTGTGAGGCAGTATGGATAAGGAAGCTACTGTCTAATTTATTTGATCTCCAGTTGGATGCTACTTGTATCTATTGTGACAACCATAGTTGTGTGAAGTTGTTAGAGAAACCGGTGTTCCATGACAAGTCGAAGCACATCGAGATCAAATATCACTATATCAGGGATGTGGTGCAGAGAGGAGCAGTGAAGCTCTAGTATGTTGCGACAGATGAGCAGATTGCAGATGTGTTGACAAAACCACTAGCCAGAGTGAAGTCCGAGTACTTCAGAAAGAGGCTTGGTGTTCTTTAGATAGAAGATACTTCGAGGAGGAAGTGATGGGACACATTTGTAGGAGGATCCTTCCCATGGCTATGGATGTAAGTACTGTTGGATGTACATTAGGACGATGCTGTGATGATGATCAGGATGATCATGTGATGATATGTATCAGGATGATGCTATGATGATGATCAGAACGATGATGTATGGTGAGCATCAGGTCGATGCTCCAAATGTTGTACATCAAGATGATGATCAGGACGATCATATGTGATGAGCATTAGGTCGATGCTCCAGACGTTGGGCATCAGGAGGATGCACTATATGATGATGATCAGTATGATCATGAGCATCAGGATGATGCTCCATGTGAAGAAGATGATCAGTGGGATCATGAGTATCAGGATGATACTTCGTGGCCATGGACAGGTTGTGCAGTTGCATAGAAAAGATATTGGAGATCCAGACAGGTTGTGCTAGGCACGAAATACATGCTAGGATGCTCTTTAGAGATCTTGTAGGATGCAAGATACTCTTTTAAGGTTTTGCAGGGGTCGCATAGAAAAGATCCTGGAGATCCGGACAAGTTGTGCTAGGAATGGAAAAGATCCTGGGATGCTCTTTAGAGATTTTGCAGGATGCAAGATACTCTTTTAAGGTTTTGCGAGTTCACATGTAAAAGATCCTGGAGATCCGGACAGGTTGTGCTAGGAACGGAAAAGATCCTGGGATGCTCTTTAGAGATCTTGTAGGTTGCAAGATACTCTTTTAAGGTTTTGTGAAGGTAAAATGTAAAAGATCCTGGGAGATTCGATAGGTTGAGCTCGTAAAAGTCCCGGGATGCTCTTTCGAGGTTTTGTTGATGCACATAATCAGCCCTGAGAATTCCACAGGATGGCACGCTCGCAGAGATGATGAAGACCTACAGGAGGTTAGGCCTACATTCAACATGAAAAAGGGCTGGCTCTATAGAACTTCCTATGATGAGAAGAATTGAGAGATAGCACTAGTGATCGAGATGACGAGTACAGCAGTAGTGACGATGATGCTCCGTGATCCACTGACGATGATCCAGCTCCAGAATTGAAGACTTGTGCCTATATGTATTGATGACGTATGTCAATAGAATACCTTCCTAGTTAGCAGGGAGTGTTGATGTATTTGTAACTTCGGAAGATATTCACTTGTATATTGTATGTAATACATTTGTACTTTATTGTATCCCTAGCGGAGATGTCTTATTCCTCCGATCGGAAGTGTCATCATTTGTATTCTGTTGTTGTACCTCCGACGGAGATTGTTAGTTTTTCAACATTTAATTCAATCTGATCTAGGATCTTAACTGAGAGAACAACATGTACATCATATCAAACACAAGAGACAAGAGACACAAAGCATTTCACCGGGGAAAACCAAGAAGGTGAAAAACCACACAACTTCCTCAGAGATAGAATAAGCACCAATACAAGGATCACAAAGATGAAGCCCCAAAAGATAAATGTCTGCAACAGCTATTCCTCCTCCACTTGTACGCACTCCTCCTCTGTCTCACTAATGCGAAGTGAGTGAGTGTGTGAATGAATAAATGAGAGAGTCACACTCTCTATTTATACTTTACTTCACTTGACTTTTAAATCTAACTAGGTCGACCCCAACTTAACCACTTAACATAATGCTAATTGGGCCGACCCCACTAGGGTGGTCTAATAACCCTTTGACCCATGCAACCCATATAGGGCCGACCCCATCAAGGTGGTATAATAACCCATCAAATATAAGTTGAGACACTTACAATAATACTTGCAACACTTGCAAATAAAAATGACGACACTTCCAATCAGAGGAATGATACATCTCCGTTGGGGATACAATAAAGTAAAAATCTAATACATAAAATATACAAGTGAATATCTTCTGAAGTTACAAATACATCAACACTCCCTCTTAAATAGGAAGGTATTATCTTGACACAGGTCATCAATACATATCGGCACAAGTCTTCAATTCTGGAGCTGGATCATCGTCACTGGATCATGGAGCATCATCGTCACTGCTGTTGTACTCGTCATCTCGATCACTAGGTTATCTCTCAATTCTTGTCGTCATAGGAAGTTCTACAGAGCCAACCATTTTCATGCTGGATGTAGGCCTAGCCTCTTGTAGGTATTCATCATCTTTGCGAGTGGGACATCCTGTGGAATCATCAGGACTAATTACGTGCGTCAACAAAACCTCGAAAGAGTATCCCAGGATCCTTTATGTGCCTAAGCACGACTGACAAGATCTCCCAGGGAGCTATTACATGTGACCACCAAAAAACCTTAAAAGAGTGTCCCAGGAACGTTTATGTGCATGGCACGATCGGAAAGAACTCTAAAGAGCATCCTCGGATCATTTATGTGCCTTAAGCACGGACAACAAGATCTCCAGGACTGATTACATGTGGTCTGGAAAAACCTCGAAAGAGCATCCTAGGACTGATTACAAGCATACTGCTCAACCTATCGGATCTCCCAGGGAAACATTATATGCCATAGGAAAAAAACCTCGAAAGAGTATCCCAGGATCCTTTAAGTGCCTAAGCATGACCGACAAGATCTCCTGGGGCAATATTATATGTCCTCCCAAGCAAAATCTCGAAAGAGAATTTTCCAGATCTCCCAGGGAGCTATTATATGCCATAGGAAAAACCTCGCAAGAGTATCTGCAAATCTCCCAAGGCAAGATTACATGCTTATCGCACAACCTGTCCACGTCCATGGAGTATCATTCTGATACTCATTATCCACCTGATCATCCTCGCACAGAGCATCCTCCTGATGCTCATGATCATACTAATCATCATCATACAGTACATCATCCTAGTGCACAACATCTGGAGCATCGACCTGATTCTCACCACACATGATCGTCCTAATCATCATCATAGCATCATCCTGATACATATCATCACATGATCATACTGATCATCATCACAGCATCATCCTGATGCTCATCACACATTATCGTCCTCTTCAGATCATCTCATCGTCCACGGAGCACAGCCCAGATGCACATCATACAACACTTATACCACTGACATGGGAGAACACATCTACCACCATTCGGGGAATGCTCCAGCCCTTACTTTTTCACCATGGGAGAACACATCTACCACCATGTGAAAAATGGCTTCAGCCCTTACATATACACCATGGGAGAACACATCTACCACCATGTGAGAATGGATCCAACCCTTACATCTGCACTATGGGAGAACACATCTACCACCATGTGAGAATGGCTCAACAATTACATCACGACCATGGGAGAACACATCTACAACCATGTTAGAAAATCCCATGTGCATCTGTGTCTTCCAGACTCATCACTCCCCCTTGGAAGGAACCTCGATCTAAAGTACACCAAGCCTCTTTCTGAAGTACTCCAACTTCACTCTGGCTAGTGGTTTGGTCAAAACATCTATAATTTGCTCATCCATCACAACATACAGGAGCTTCACTACTCCTCTCTACACCATATCCCTGATATAGTGATATTTGATCTCGATATGCTTCGACTTGTCATGGAACACTAGGTTCTCTGACAACTTTACGCAACTATGGTTGTCACAATAGATACAAGTACATCCAACTAGAGATAAAATAAATCAAACAGTAGCTTCCTTATCCATACTTCCTCACAACTAGCCGAACAATCTACGACATACTCTACTTCGGCTGTACTCAGTGCTACGTAGGACTACTTCTTGCTAAATGAAGAGATCACACTTGATCCCATACTGAAGCATCACCCCGAAGTGCTCTTCCTATCTGCAGCACTGCCTTCTCAATCTGAATCAACATAACCCTCCAGGTCAACCTTTTGATTCACATCATACTTGAGCCCATAATCAATCGTACCTTTCAGGTACCTCAGAATATGCTTTACAACAATCAGGTGAACATGTCTAGGATCCGTCAGGAACTAGCTCAAGGTGTTCACCGCAAAGAAAATATCTGGTCTCATGTTCATTAGGTACATTAAGGATCCAATCATCTGACAATATATCGTGGCATCAACCAAATGTAATGAAGCATCACTCAATAGCTTCAGGTTCGATTCCATAGGTGTGGCCATGGCCTTATAGTCCATCATCCTGAATCGCTTCAGGATCTCTACTGCATACTTCCCTTGTCTAAGGAAGATTCCATCTGCACTCTGCCACACCTCCATACCTAGAAAGTAATGCATCATGCCCAAGTCCTTCATCTCGAACTCGGCAGCAAGCTTCCTCTTCATGTCGGCAATCAATCTATCCTCACCTGTCACAAATAGGTCATCCATATATAATAGAAGTATCACTCGATTTCCTTCCTCAACCTTGTAGTAAAGGTTGGAATCCGCTTTACTCTTGGTAAAGCCCAAACTAGTCATGAATTTGTTCTGATGGAAGTGTATCTGGCTACAGGTGCAAAAAGTCTCTTCATAATCTATCCCTTCTTTCTGGGAGAAGCCACGAGCCACAAACCTTTCCTTGTATTTCTCTATGCTACCGTTTGCAGCATGCTTGATCTTGTAGATCCACTTGGAAGTCACAAAAGACTTCCATTCTGGTCTTGGGACCACATCCCAAACATCATTCTTCATGATTGACTGGTACTCCTCGATCATGGCATCCTTCCATTACTGCATCCTAGATCCTGGGAACTTCAGATTCTTCAATATCTTCAATAGATAGTTTTCTTGAACTTCGTTGCCGAAACAAATGTTGTAGTTGAGTCTTCGTCGCTTGTTCTTCGAAACAAGTCTCTCTTGTAGGTGATGGTACACGGTCTTTCCTACAAGACAAGTTCAATTGCATGATTAGAAACATCTCATATATTTTAGAACAAATTCTTACACATAAAGACATATGTGATATAGTCATGCAATTATCTTAGCCAATGCTTCAATACAACATTTATCCATATCCCGTAACTTTCTAGATGCCTTCCATCTCTACTAGAACATTGTTAAGAGTGTGCATAAATCCCAACATGTCAACAAAGAGGTTTCATTCTAGAAAAGTAGCAATGGAATGTTGTACAGTATCATAGGCCACTTACCCATTACTATATTAGTAGTATCTTGTTCATTAATGCAACCTTTTCTAAAATGCATAATATACATCCTAAATCTAGGAACATAAGTATGTGCATGACTGAACAAAATCATATATACAAGAAATGACAATTTAAATACTTATCTTTGTTTGCTTGTTGGGTGGACTCCCTCTCAATCTTTGCTTCCTTGCAGGAACTACTGGAGTGAGCTCCCTCTTGATCTTTGCTTCCTGGATTATCCATCCTGGACCACTATGCATGCTTAAGTGTGCACTAGTGTCATCCTCAAGATCTCATACATAATCATAAATGCATTAGTATAATATCAATACTATCAAAACATTATGATTCTAAATAATCTTAAAAATGTATGGTTATGGTCATTTCATACACAGGTAATTTATCACAAGCGTTAGTATTCAAGGTTTCAGGGAGGACTTCTTTTACTCATGCATATTCTTATATGACCATAGGACTCTTCATTAAGAAGCATAATATGCATAAACCCATGATTACTCAAACTTATAACTTCATGAATAATCATTTATCAATCATACAAAAAGTATACTTATATAAGATCCTAACACAAGGTAGGATTCTAACTCGATATAGGAAAACATACATAGATTATCATGTTTGCTAGTTATGTCTAACATACCCAAACAATGTCTTATTTGTTCTTGTCCATGATTTGTGCTAGTAACCTGCATATCTCATAAGTTAATCATTGTAGAAACAAATTATACATACCTCGTAAGTAGAGCTTTTGTGTGACCAATGGCTATGGATGATTCTTTGTCTTCATGTCACCATGGTCATATATTCTTGATCTAGAACTTGATTTGTCTTTCTTGATGTACCTTTCATGTTAGCGGACAACATCATCCTCATACAACACCACAGTGCATTAGTACAATCATAAGTGTCATAACCCTAATCAATGAATGTCTTCTATCATTCACATGCATTCATACTTTTACTAAGGTGATAAGACAAGTCTAAAATTAATCAAGATTGTACTAACCTTAATAATATGAATACAAACATAGCATAAACTTAATCATGAACAGATTTCAAAACATACCTGTATCTCCTCAAGTCATACCTGTCGAGATTGCTTGTAGTCTTCTTATGTAAGGCCTTAGCCTCATCTCCCTCTGGAACTGGAACTTCTTCACTTATGCAGGTGTCCAATTCATTCTCTTCTAGTAACCCAATACACTTTGGTTTGTTGAAATCGGATCTGGAGCTGGATTAGGGTTTGTCAGAGAAACCCTAAAAATTCAAAATTTGAATTTTGAACTTCTAATTAGATGACCAGATGCGCCTTGCTGAGTTGATCAAGCTGGTATACTTCAATTTTGAAATCTGTAAAATTTGACCCCTCAAAATTGCTTTTGAAACTTTCGGATCTTCTAGTCAAAATCCCGAACTAGGGTTTGATGATGCCCGGGGTTCTGCCCAACCAAAAAATTTGATCTTTGTATCTAAAATTCAATTTTCTTGAGGGCATCTAGCCGTGGTCTCGGATTCCAAAAATTCCAACTTTCTCCGAAGCCCTAATTTCCCGCAACAGTGATAAACCAAAAATGAAAGTGCTCAGAATCCAATTATGTTTGGACAGATGCCATATTGTTTCTGATGTATGTCTGAAATTTTGCATCCTTAGGGTCTGAAACTTCGCCATGTGGTATATTGATCTGTCATATTTTCAACCCCATAGATATGAGCTCAAATGGATTCTATGAGAGAGAGATATGCCAAGTGTCGCAATGTGGCCTGTTTATAGGATGAAACAATATGGCAAACTTGTACGACGTGCCACATGTCATTGTTTCAACTTCAGCCTCTGAAACTTGGACCTGTGAAACTACATGCCATTCCCTAATTATCAATTTTTACGGAATTCCATTTCGATCTTCCTATCCCAATATATGACCTTTTTTCCTAGGTCACCTGTTTAGGACTGCATTCTGGAAGAGGAAGAAACCCTAACTTGTACGGATCATATCTCACAAAGTACAACAAATATGAGGCTGTCCTTCGGACACAAGGTACATGGACATTTCAGCTTCGACCTGTAGAAGTTTCAGATCTTGAACCTTCTCCAAAATGGATTTATAGCGATAATTCCACAATGAATGGTTTTTACTATACCAAGCCCTAACTTCCAATTTGTCGCAAGTGCAACAAATGTCATAAATGCCATACCATGCCTTCCTTCAGGTTAGCTCTGATGCCATGTTCATTTTTCAGCATTTAATTCAATCTGATCTAGGATCTTAACTGAGAGAACAAAATGTACAACATATCAAACACAAGAGACAAGAGACACAAAGCATTTCACCAAGGAAAACCAAGAAGGTGAAAAACCCCGCAACTTCCGCAGAGATAGAATAAGAACCAATACAAGGATCACAAAGATGAAGCCTCAAAAGATAAATGTATGTAGTAGCTATTCCTCCTCCACTTGTATGCACTCCTCCTCTCTCTCACTAATGGGAAGTGAGTGAGTGTGTGAATGAATAAATGAGAGAGTCACACTCTCTATTTATACTTTACTTCACTTGAATTTTAAATCTAACTAGGTCGGCCCCAACTTAACCACTTAACATAATGCTAACTGGGATGACCCCACTAGGGTGGTCTAATAACCCTTTGAACCACACAACTCATACAGGGATGACCCCATCAAGGTGGTATAATAACCCATCAAATATAAGTTGCGACACTTACAATAATACTTGCGACACTTGCAAATACAAATGACTACACTTCCAATCGGAGGAATGATACATCTCTGTTGGGGATACAATAAAGTAAAAATGTAATACATGCAATATACAAGTGAATATCTACCAAAGTTACAAATACATCAACAGATATGTTTGTTCCTCCGGGTCAGAGAAGTCATTATTGTACTTGAGTCATGTAAAGTCATTGAGGTCCATCCTCCCATGTATGACAGGGAATTAGACCCTGGAGTAGTGTCGCAAGTTATATTGTAAGTGTCGTAAATTATATTTGATGGGTATTAGACCACCTTGGTGGAGTCGGCCCTGTGTGAGTCATGTGGTTTAAAGGGTTATTAGACCACCCTAGTGGGGTCGTCCCAGTGACAAGTAGTAATGGGTTATTAGACTCTCCTAAGGGAGGTAGGTCCAACTAGAGTAAAAGACAAGTCAAGTCATTGTATAAATAGAGAGTGTGTCTCTCTCATTCTATTCATTCACTTACTCACTCACTTCACATTAGTGAGAGAGAGAAGGAGTGCGCACAAGTGGAGGAGGAGTAGCTGCTAGAGAAATTTATCTTTTGGGGATTCATCTGTGATCTTTGTATTGGTGCTTATTCTATCTCTGAGGAAGTTGTGGGGTTTTTCACCTTCTTGGTTTTCCCCAGTGAAATGCTTTGTGTCTCTTGTCTCTTGTCTCTTATGCTTGATATGTTGTACATGTTTTTCTTTCAGTTAAGATCCTAGATCATATTGAATTAAATGATGAAAAACTAAGAAAGACATATCCATTTGTAAAGTTCCTTTTAATTTTGAAGCCCACGATCTAGACAATAGCATACCAAATTTTTGAGGAATATCAACAACAACTACATCCATAATTATACTCTTGGATGGAATCTGAGTAAGGGTAACCACCAAATATTTAATTAACCCCAAACATCTGGCTTTCCAAGAATCAAAGGAAAGCAAATGTTTATATGGTATTCTAATCTCCAAACCCAATTTATCTACCACAACCTTTGGCATTAAATTGTGTGAAGCCCCTATGTCAAGCATAGCATTGTGAAGAATCATATCATGGACATTTAAACCAACATAAAAAGGTGGAACATCTTCTACGCTACTATCATCATTCAATTCTAATGTATCACGCTAGAATTGCTCTTACTTTTTTACTATCCTTACAATTTGTTCTTTATATTCATTATTCTTTAATAACTCATTCAAAATGATAGAAATTTTGACTTTGGAAATTTCACTTGGTAAATTGAAGGGATCAAGTGTTTTATCATTTTCTTTGACTGCATCTCTCTTATTTTCTGGAATCTTCTTCACAATATATTTTTTTTTCCTTTTTTTGTTGACTCGTTGAAGGCTGATCAACATGATTTTTTCCTTTATTTACAACTACATCTCTATTTCCGAGGAAATATTTATATGAAGATAATTTATAGCATTTTGATATTCCATTTTATATTGTTTTGTTTCTAATTCAAAAGTGTTACATTCTCCTTTTTGGGAAAACATGTCATGCTCTTCTTTTGTTAGATAGAATTCAAACTAAGCAATATCAAAATGATGTATTTAATTTTCCAATGGTTCCATTTCTTCTCCTTCATTAACAAAATTTTCAGGGAAAGGGCCTCACTTGTTGATCTTTTGTATTTCTCTTATTTCTTTGATCTCTCAGATCTCTCTGTCTTATCTATGGAGGAGCAGGTCTCCTAAAATTGGGATTTCTAATTTGTGGTTCTTGTTGATCCCTGTTCTGAGGTCTATTGTATATGGCCAATCTATCCATGAGTCTTTCCACAGTCTTCATCATAACATCAAATTTTGCATCAGTGGAAGAAGAGGTTGAAGCTTGGTTTTCTTCTCTTGTTCTTATTTTATCTGTTTCTATCTTTTGTTTCATCTTGCCAGATGCCATCAAATTTGCCTCTACTTCTACTGCATCTTTCAAAATATCTGGTAAAGAAGTTGATTTCCTTTCCCTTAACATTAAGGAAAAATCACCATCGAATGCATTTGCATAATGTAATTTAGCATCTCCTACAGGGGGTTGAATATCAGTAGGAATTGAATTACAAACCCTCATAAACCTGCCATAAAACTCTTGAACAAACTCAAAATTTCCCTATTTCAAGTTGTTATACTGTGTCAATATTTGCAAAGGATTCTTTTTATCTTCTCACCTTTCAAGAAAATGACTTTCAAATTCATCATAAGAAGGAACAGATCTCGCAGGAAGAGCTCTAAACCATTTTTTAACTTCTTCAGACAAGCTTTGAGCTAACAATCTCATTTTTGCATCATCATAGTCTACTTCTTCGAGATCAATAAAATAATTAAACCTATCAATATGCTGCTGAGCTGTATAATTTCCCTCTGCGGCAGAAAAACTAGGACGCGAGATCCATATTGAATAAGATATATATTATTGAATTGATAAGATAAAAGATGATACAATAAGATCGCCTTTATATAGGGCTTGATCCAACATTGTGAAGGGTTACACCCTTTCACTAATAACCTGATAATATACTAATTAATAAATAATAATATTAAATAAATATTCATAGCATTGCCTTCCCCTTAGGAAAGCTTTGTCCTCAAAGCTTGAGTATTTTCCTAATGTCGTTCGTCATTCAGATTCAGTGTCGGTATTAGAATCAGACGTGATTTCTTGTGTAGATACTTGCACTTCCTTCCCATTGATGATTTTGCACTGTATTGTCTGATTGTTCCTACATTTATGGCCTGGGATCCAATCATCACCGCATCGACGACATATGTTTTTCTTCTTCTTTCTATTATCAGAGTAACTGTTAGATGGCTTTGATCTATTTTCCATTTCATAGGCATATGATTGAGGTTTGTGGCATTGATGGCCGGGTGACCACGTATCTTCACAGTACCTACATTGTGTCTCTTTTTCTTGTCGATGATGGTTGTCGCCTCTTGTTTTTATTCCTTCCAGTTTGCATTCTGCGGCTTTTGCTTTATGTCTTGCTACCTCTACGTTAGGTATGTCGTGTAACTTTAACTCTCTTTGGAGGTATGGTTTAAGACCTCCTAAATAGGTTTCAAGTCTTTGCTTTTCAGACAACCCAAATACTCGTGTCGACAAGGACTCCCACTGATGTGTGAATTCCTCAACACTTCCAACTTGTTGTAATCTCGTAAGTTTACTGAAAAACTCATCTTCCTTGGTTCCTTGAAACCTATTAAAAAAATCATTTTTGAACAAGTTCCAGGTGTAGGCAAAATTGTCTCTCTTCCACCAAAGGTACCAATTATAGGCATACCCTTCCATATGCATTGACGCATATTTCACCTTCTCCTCGTCAGATTGAATATTGTAAATGTCGAAGTATTCTTCTGCTTTGTTTAGCCAAGCAACGCATTGGTCTTCACTTCCATTGTATTTTGACAACTCTATTTTTGCCTTAGGTGGGTACACTATGTAAGGGTGATATTGATTCCCTCTTGCTTTATGTTTTGATGGTGGATCGGAACTACTGGATGACGTAAGTGACATATTTGAACTGCTTCGTTGTTGGCGGTGATTTTTATCTTTTTTATTCTCTACTATCTTACTGATAGCTTCTATTTAGCTGTTTAATCGTGCCTCCATCTCTGGCAGTACTTTTGTTTCTATCTCTTGCTTAAGCGTCGCATTGTTAATCTTTATTTCTTTTTGCAATTCTTCTTGATTCTTGGCAAGTGCTTCCTGTGTGACAATATGAGATGAGGCATCTAGCACATCTGGACTACTGACTTGGTCTGTCTTAGGCGTTAGTCTTTGTAACATCTCCATTAATATATTATGGTTCTGCGTCAAGGTGCTCAAGTTCTGGGTTATGGTGTTTATGTTTTGAGTCATAACACTCATTTTGTCATCCCAGTCTTTTTGTTTTTCGTTTAGAGTGTCAAATTTTTCACTCAGCCTTCTTTCTAGTACCAGAACAACTTCATCTTTGATTTATTTTTTAAGCACGGCATTGTTATTTTTCATCTCTTCCTTAAAATCTTCTTGAAACACTTTCTCAAGTTTGTCCATTCTGGAGTTTAGACCTTCGACGATTTTTAAATCTCTAATTTGGTCTTTTTCTAATTTTTCTAGTCGGTCTCGTAACTCGGCCATGGTTCTTGACCTGGTGTAGGGAGGTGAATATTTGGAATCGATTTGGTAGGGCTTAATTAATAATAATTATTGTAAGGAAAATAATTATTACAATTAATGGGTAAAATAAATAAATATAATAATTATTATATTTAAATATTTTAATTTTAATTTTCTTTATAATATGGATTTGTGACCTTTAATAAAATTAAATATTATATAATATTTAATTTTTAATAAAAAAAAAAGGGTTTACGGAGGAGTTGGGCGATGGAGGGAGTGTGGAGATGGAAAATACGGATGGCGAGGGTTATGGATGCAGCTGGGGGAGAGTGGAGGCATGAAGGTAGGGGATGCGCAGTAGTGGGAGGAGGAAAGATGGGATGTGCAGCAGTGGAAAGAGGGTTTAGCGCGGAAGAGAGGCGTGAGGAGTCACAGGAGCGAAGGAGGGTCACGGGAAGTGGCAGGCGAGTGGACGAGAGGAGCGACTGGCGGAGAGAGCGCAGGATAGTGGAGCTGCGCGTGGGGAGAAAGGGAACTGGGAGCGTGTGAGCGTGGAAGGTCGTGGAGATGGAGGCGTGTGGGGAAGGAGTGGTGGGGAGGCGTGCGAGGGAGAGGGAAGAGGTGGAAAGACGTGGTGTGGAGGGCTGGGTATGGAGTGCAGTGGCGCAGTAGGCGGGAGAGTGAGCAGAGGCCAAGGAGGAATGGATGTGGGATGAGAGGCATCGATGTGGCGTATGCAGGTGGTGAGGGTTTTAGCAGGGAGAGGATTCGCGGGAGAGAAGGGAGGGGGATGGACGCGAGAAGGAGGAGAGGGACGTGGGAGCAGCAGAAAGGAGCAGGCATTGAAGTGATGGCGGGGTGCAGAAGAAGGAGAAGAGTGCGCATAGGGAGTGAGACTGTGTGGATGAGGAGCCGAATCCGAGCTCACCCGAGGAGTTGATGCGGAGTTGATGAGCCGAGTCCGAGCTCAGAGTGCAGGAGCGAATCCGCTCTGATTGTGAGCCGAATCCGAGCTCAAATGGAGGAGCGTTCCGCTCTGATACCAAATGCGGCAGAAAAACTAGGACGCGAGATCCATATTGAATAAGATATATATTATTGAATTGATAAGATAAAAGATGATACAATAAGATCGCCTTTATATAGGGCTTGATCCAACATTGTGAAGGGTTACACCCTTTCACTAATAACCCGATAATATACTAATTAATAAATAATAATATTAAATAAATATTCATAGCACCCTCTTCACCATATAATGTAATTCTCTGAGCATAATTTTGGGGGAGGTCATGTAGAAAAACTGGTAAGGCAAGTGTTGAAAACCTAGCAGCGATAACTATAGAGGGATTTTGGATGATATTATGAACTCATGGAGGAGGATTTTGAATTTTATGTTCCTTTGCTTCTAGTTTTCCAGTTTTTTGTAAATATTCCCAAAGAGATTTCAAAATATATGACTGAAATCTATTTTGACCGATAACGGTTTCGTTTAAGTCTGTTTCATATTTTTACCTAAATAAGGATTGTTCAAACTTTATTTTTAAATCAATATCTTCAATATTCAGCAGTTCATCTTGAAATAAAGGAAATAATTTTTTTGACTGAGATGTACCTTCTTGATCTTTTTCATTGTTCTTTTTGAAAATATTTTCTAGACTTTTCACCACTTGTAATCATTGAGGATTAGGATTACCTCTTGTGTAAATTCTTCTGGAAGCCACAATTTCTTCTTTGGAGTCTCCTTTTCATGAATTTCAAACTGAAGTTGCCATGGAAAAATACAACCAATGTAGAATATCAAAATTCCCGTTTTCCCACAGAAATCTGTTCCTTTCTAATCTGTCGTTCCACCCAGGGAATATTTAAACTTTCATTCCCCGACAACGGTGCCAAGATGTTATCACTCATAATTTATCCTTTGGTTGTGGAAGGATAGTTCCAAGGTAACCTTTTCAAACCAATATTTAGGAGGGAAGCTGGCTTCTTTCCTACCAGAGAGGGCTCTCTCACTTAAATGATACAATGGCTAGAGATATTTTTTAAAATATAATTTAATAGTGCAAATGGTTGAAACAAAATGATACCATTGGGTATGGAGTCAAAATAAGGAATATTTAATGATAAATGGTGTCTTGGTAATATAATTTTTTCACAAAGGCGGGATAATTATTATTTTACAGTCAAGTTCTTGCTTTCAGGTGGTAATAGAAGAAAAATGAACAATCCATCAACATTGGGAACCAAGTAAAGATGAATCCAATATCAAATTTAAAGGAAACATTTGTGGATACTTGAATCCCATAGACCAGAGCATTAAAATATGAATTCTGACCTAATACAGTCTCATTCAAGTATGGAAGAAAACACAATGAAAATAGGTAACAAGGATAACATTCACATGAGGAAAAGGAAATACAGACTGTAAATTATAACATGAGAATCTTTGTTGCTGAAGGTTCTGCTTGACTCTGCAAAATTTCTATTATCTTTGAATATGATCAGTACAAAATAAGTTTCTTTGTCATGGGTTTCAACCCTGATTACATTGCAAAAGCATGTATTTATACATAAAAATCTCATTGAGCTAAACCTAACTACCTATTTTCCAAAAATAGAAATCTTCAACTACTTATTACATATTTAGACTATTTTTGTCAAATTTTTAGTCTTTGTACTCTTCAAAATGGAACATATTTCTGTTTTCTTTATCGAATCCATCTTTGGCATAAATTATTGTTTGGACATATGTCTTCTTTGATGCAAATTATATTTCATTTTTCCATACTTTTCGGCTGTCTTCCATTTCTTTGTAGAAGGAATTTCATAACTTGTCATCTCTTTAACCAAGACTTTCATTTCCACGTGATCCACATAATATATAGGAGGTAATTTTGCTCATATCATTATTAATTGATTTAAAATATCAAAGTCCACTGTGAGCTTATCCATTTTTACCTTCGCTGTTAAAACTTGAGTCATGCGTTCAAATTTTTGATGATCCATTTGAATTTGGAACAACGAAGCTTGATAATAATTTTGAGAAATTAATTTGTTTTCTCCAACCCAAAAGGAAGGGAGTCCTTTCTGAAATAAATATGTAAACAAGTTTTTGAAAGAGTTAACCTGCTGCTTCATCTGGTTTACCTTTGCTTGGACATTTTCAACATGGTGATGGTTCCCAATGATCCTTCTAGCCCAAGTTATAACTGCAATTTTGTTTTTAATCATCAACGCCTTCAAATCATCCTCTAATAAAGTACTTAGAAAATCAACTATGTTCTAGGCCGTTTCTTTTGTTTTTTTGTCCAGAGTTTCTTTCATGACTGTGTAGCTTTGTGTACATTCATTTACCATTGTTTCCTCACTTTTCATAAAATTCAGATTTGTTTTGAATTTTGCAGCTTCAACTATTATCAAACCCCAGGTCAAATGTCTGGCACCATGCAATGGAAGCTGTCCAGCAACCTGTGAAATTAATTTATCATTTTTCTCAAGCAATTCTTTATTTTTATTTTCAAATAATTTTTTCTCTTCGTCTTTTTTTTTTTTGAATTTCTTCACTCAATTTCTGATTTTCTACTTTCAATTCCTTAATTTCTTCTTCTTTGAGACTGACCTGGGGCATAGCTTGAATTAAGATTTATGTACTTGCTTCTATATTCTCTTTCCATGTTCCTTCCATTTCCTTTGCTGCACCTACTTGCTTCTCTTCCAAATTATCAATTTGAGCTATAAAACCAGATCTTTCTTTCTCCCAACTTACTTGTTGTTCTGTGAATTTAAGCAATTTTGTTTTACAATCATCTAACTCCAAAGAGAGAGTTTGTCTTTCTTGTTCTAAGATTGTTAATTTAGATGCCTGAATGAACTATGTGGCTGGGATTTTAAGCTTCTTTTTGAGTAATTGATTTGCACTTTATTTTTTCAGTCAAAATCTTTTTGGTTGCTTGTCCTTTATTGGGCTCACTATCCACTTCCATTAAATCAACCTATAACTTCTTTATTTTCTCTTGGTGAGCTTTATTTTCAGTCTTTTATTGCTTTAGTTGGGTCTCTAATCTATTCAATGTAGATTGCAACTTCGAAATTTTTAAATTAGCCTTCATCAAATATGTGTAGACCACTTCTCCAGTTTTCCTATGTAGATGAATCTTATCTGGAACTGGTATTTTTTGCAAATTAACATTCATCTTAGTTACCTTTTCATTAGAAGCTACTGCCAAGTTTAAAGTATTCTTTGCATGATCTCTGTCAATTTTTAAAGAAACTTCTTTCTCTGATATGTCTCTGACTTTGGGAAAAATATTATTGGATTTCTCAGAAGAAACCTTTTTGTCTTGACCATACTTGACATATAAATCAGTCCTGGATTGGTATATTTCACTAGAACCAACTTCTTTTGCTTCAGCAAAACTGTACTCATGTACCTGGATATCTGAATTTTGAATTTTCTTTTCTTTTCTTTGCCCTTTTACTTTCCATTGCAACTATTTCTTTCCCCCGAACTAATTTAAGTCTTTTTGCTGTACCTTGTTCTTCTACCTCCATATCTGTGACCTCAGAAAGGGTTCTTTTACTGGAAATCTCAACTTTGCTAGGAGTGGGAACCAACATAGCTGAAATTTTTGCTAATGCAGAAGGATTTGACTGTAAGTTATCAGAAAATTCTGCATTTGATTCATACTGTAAAAGATTATCTTTCTCAGCTAACCCTTGCACCTCCGGATGATCAAAAGCCTTGCTTTTATTCTGCTGTCTTCTTTGTGATATTATATGACGTGGATCATAATTAATACCTGAATCCTTTTTTAAATTCATTCCCTGTAAGAGTACTTCTACAACTAGAAGAGCAACCTTAATTTTTATAATGAATGGGCCAATCTTCAAAGGAAACTTGATATCAAAATCCTTTTTAAAAATTAGGAAGTGCTCATTCTCCACAATAAGTTTCTGTTTGATAAACTCTAAAGAAAAGACCATGGGGGTTAGAAAGGCAGGTAAGATATATCTTTCATGGAGAAAACCATAAAGTATGATAATAGTATGTTCCTTCAAAAGGCACCAATCACCTACCTTCTTCTCTGGACTGAATTGCAACATATCTTTCATTTATGGAAAGAATCTAGGCAATTTTTCTTGAAAAAGAGTTCTACATATTTCTGACATTATGAAATTCATATAATTGAATACACTGTTTTCAATTTTAGAAGTAAAGACTGCTTCTGGGAATTGTAAATTTTATTCATTTGAATATAGAAACATCTTCATCAAGTAGGACTAGAATCTGAAATGTCTCGTTGCGTGGAAATTTACTAGCTGAGAATGGATATTCTTAGCTAAGAATTCATCAAATTTAAGGCAAAAATACTGATCGAACTCAGTTTCAAATGGATACGAAATCAACGTAAACAACAGAGTTAACATGAATTCTGAAATAACTTTGTCATCATCTAACCCTAGAAACTGACTGAGTAATGAAAGGACAAACTGGGAAATTTCGTTGAAAAAGGTAATGTCCAAGGGAAAAGGTGTATTATCAATTGAAATATTAGGTTTGAGGATTTTTGATAGGAAAGTATGTTAAATGTCAACTGCAGAATGCCTATAGAGGTCAATGAGTTTTTCTTCTGGAAAATATTAAGGATTCTGAGAAAAGGACGACATAAATTCTAATGAATTTCAAACAATTGAGCAATTAACTGGACAAAGGATTTTTTTTCTTTTTGAATCCATAATGACTCTTTTGGCTTGGGAATAGTTCATGGCGCACCAGGAAATGAAGTTTGGGAATGTTAGGTTTTTTCATGGAAAAAAATAATAAAAGTGGGACCTATGAACATTATGTACGTCTACCCCCGCTTCTGTAAATATTTCAACTTGTTCTTATTTTCACTAACCGTACTCATGGTCATAGTTGTATAAAAAATATCCCCGTAGTCGTCTTCGAATATTTCCTCTAACTTGGTAAATTCCCTATTTTGAAGTTCCAATTCACCTTTCTCTTCCATTTTATAAAAATACTTAGTCATTTCCAGGAAATCGAGGGCCTACCTGGAAATATTTGACTTGAAAAACTACTTCGTCGGCTTCCAACTATGCGTGGAATGTCCAATTTGTCAAGCATGAAATGACAAATGTCGTGTCTTTCACGCTCTTGTCCTTTTGTAACCCCCAACAAAGTGGTTTCACAGCCGTGCAAGGTGGTTTCCCCCTACCACCTTTCAACCAGTGAAATCCTCCCGTGTTGACACGTGGTAAGTGGTTTTGGATTTCGCTACCGCTTAATATTTTCATCATCCGCGCTTGTTCACGGTGTGAAATCAATGTCAACCGTTGATATTCCACTTGTTGATATTCAACCGTTGATCCTTTCATCACTTTATTCCATGCCAATGGTCATTTTTCCTATTGCCTTCATCGTTACATAACCTGCATCTTTTTTGAGTAGAGTCCTTATTAACCACTAATCTTGTATCTATTTAATTGTGGGCCGTCGATTTATAAAATTTTTGCGGAACGTGCCTTTTCTCCAATTTTAAACTGATTTCGCTTTTAACACCACGATCATATGAGATGTCTCCCTTTGGGACTTGGTGCCTATCACTTCATGCATTTTCTCATTAATTTGTGGTCATATGGGAGAAAGTCATAGAGATACAACCCTATTACCTTACTCACATTATTCAAAATCTTTTATCAACACCAAAAATAACTGTTTCAACTATTGGCTCCAACTAGGGATGCTATCCTCCCAGTGAGGTAACAAAGAACCTCGCAGACCAGTTCCAATTACCACTTCTTATTTCTCTTATATATATATATACAAATTTTAGAAAAACAACAACATATATACAATTTATGTACACAAATCCCCTTTTATTTTTCCACTCAAGAAAGATAACGTTTGAGGAATCTTCCATTTATATGACCTTCTCCAATGAATTCTCCATTTTGATCTTGCAAAATAAAAGTGCTATCTCATTGATATGCAGTAATAATATATGGACCCTTCCATAAATGTTCAAATTTTCCATGTTTATCTTCATTCCTAGCATCCCACTTCAAAACCAAATCATCTATATGAAAATCCCTTTCTTTGATCTTCCTATCAAATGTTTTCTTCATTTTTTCTTGATGTACCTGAACTTTGTCATATGCTTTTTCTCTTATCTGGTGGAGTTCTATCATCTGATTGATCCTTCTCTATATGTGATTAGTTTCTTCTACTTATTCCTGTAACAACTTCATAACTGGTAAACCTAAAGAAACTGGAAAGATAACCTCTGTCCCATAAAGCAACTGGAATGGTGATGTTCCAATAACTCTTTTTGTGCTTATTCTATCTGCTCATAATGCATATTTAAGTTTGGTGTGCCGTGCTCTTTTATTTTCTTCCAACAATTTCTTAATAATCCTTACCAAATTTTTATTTGAAGATTCAACTAACTTATCCATTTCCCTGAGGATAATAATAAGTTGAATGATTTAAATAGATATGATATTTATGTCAGAAATTTCTCAACATTTTTTACTTGAAAGCCTATGCATTATGTGTTACTATTCTTCTAGGACATCCAAATCTTGAGAGAATATTATCTTTTAGGAAATTAATTATAATTGTATCTGTGGAATTCCTGGTGGGTATAACTTCAATCCATTTTGTACAATAATATGTGGCAGTCAAGATCCATTTATGCTGGCCATAAGTATTTGGGTTGATTTCTCCAATAAAATCCAATCCCCATTGTTGAAAATGTGCCTCTACTTAAATTGGTTTTAAGGGTAACTTCTTTATAAACATCAGAAAATATAGTAGGCCAATAAAAACCTGCTTTCAAAATTTTATTGACTATTTCTTTCTAGGAATGATGGCCTCCACACACTCCCTGATGAAATTCTTTCATGATTTGTTGTGCTTCATTTTCAAGTAAGCAATTTATCAAAATACCTCTTGGATATTTCCAATATAAATAATCATTTAGATTACAAAATTTTGCTTCTTTTAGTTTCACAGATCTCGCTCTGGTTTTTCTCAATTCTGGAGGTGCTTGTAGATTCTGTAAAACATAGACAATATCACTGTACCAAGGAGATAAGGAAAAATATTTGAGTACCTACAAATCTGGAGTTGGCTCATTTGAAATATCAGAAATGGAATTTATGTTCAAAGAATCATAATTTGACTCCGTCATCAACTTATAATCTAAACCATGTCTTTTGATAACCTTTGTGGGTTTAATTTCCAAATCAGATTCCAATAGCACAACAATCCATTTAGATTTTTTTCTTTGAGGATCCGGTTGGGTAATAATATCTTTAACATCAATAGTTGGGACATAAGCAATTGTATGTGAATGTAAAATATAAACTCTGAAATATTTTAATGATTTAATCAATGCATAAGCTTTCTTTTCCATGATATCATATTTTAACTCAACATATCTTAACATTTTATTGAAAAAAGCAATGGGATGTTCTGCATTCCCTTGATTCTTCTGTCGTAACACACCAGCTATAGTATGTTATGAAGCAAAAGAAAATATAATATAATATTTTGAAAAGTCTGGGATGATCAAAACCAGTGCTTCTGTCAATGCTTTCTTGATATCACTAAAATATTTATTAGCTTCTATAGTCCATTTAATATCGTTATCTTTTCTTAACATATTTGTGATATTCCTCAAAATTTCTACAAAGCTTGGAACAAACCTTCTTAAAAAATTTACTCTCCCAATAAAATACTGAATTCCCTTTTTACATCTTGGTATTCCAATCTTCTAAATAACTATCACCATGTCAGGATCAATTTTAATACCATCCTTTGATATTATATGACTTAATAATTTACCTTCTCGCATGGAAAAATTAGACTTTTGGGGATTTAAAGATATACCAAATTTTCTGCACTTCAAAAATACTTTCTCAAGGTGTTTTAAATGATCTGCATCATATTTTGAATAAGCTGTGATATCGTCCATATATACTACTACAAATTTGTCTCTTTCTTCAACAAATACAATATCCATCTCTCTTTGAAATGTTGCTCCTGCATTCATCAATCCAAATGGAATTTTTGCATACATAAAAGTTCTCCAAGGTGTTGTAAATGCTGTTTTTTCCTGATCTTCCGAGAGAACTTTAATCTGATTATATCCTGAAAAACCATCCATCATGGAGATTCTTTTTGCTCCAACAACTTTATGTAATATATGGTCCATATTAGGCAATGTGTAATTATCTTTTAGAGATACTTTATTTAAATTCTTGAAATCAACACATAGTCTTATTTCTTAATTCTTCTTCTTGACAGGAACCAAGTTTGCCACCCATTTTGAAAATATTAGGGAAACGATAATTTTGGCATCAAACAATTTTTTAACTTCTTTTTCAATTACTGGGAGCAACATAGGATTTATTCTTCTGAGTTTCTGCTTGAAAGGTTTCTCATTTGGCTTAATAGGAATTGTATGCTGAGAAATTGATGTATCATATTCTTTCAAATATTCACAACTCCATGCAAATACATCTGAGAAATTTTTCATTAATTTGATATATTTACTTTTTTTTTTTTGCAAATTCTTTGAGAGTTTCACCAACTTAGGCTGTTCTTTTGTTCCAATATTGCAATCTTGAATTTCATTTTCATGGGGCAATACCTTTGGGTTTTTAGCCACATCATTTCTGTCAAACAATTTCTCTAAAGGTATAAGTCCCTTTGGAACAAAATTATTTTTGAGTTGAATAATTTATTTCCCTCCATTTGTACCCTTAAGTTTCTCCTGTTCTTTATTTTCAAATGGGAAATTTTCATCTCTCACAGTCTCTTGTATGTTTTGATTTTCACCATCAATAACTGTATTAGTAAATTCATCTGTTTTTCACCATCAAAAGGAAGGGAGTCATTTTTGAAATAAATCTGTAAACAAGTTTTTGAAAGAGTTAACCTGTTGCTTCATCTGGTTTACCTTTGCCTGGACATTTTCGACATGGTGATGTTTCCCAATGATCCTTCTAGCCCAAGTTATAACTGCTATTCTGTTTTTAATCATCAACGCCTTCAAATCATCCTCTGATAAAGTATTTAGAAAATCAACTGTGTTCTGGGACGTTTCTTTTAGTTTTTTGTCCAGAGTTTCTTTCATGACCGTGCAGCTTTATGTACATTCATTTACCACTATTTCCTTACTTTTCATAAAATTCAGATATGGTCTGAATTTTGTAGCTTCAACTATTATCAAATCCCAGATCAAATGTCTGGGACCTTGCAATGGAAGCTGTCCTGTAACCTGTGAAATTAATTTATAATTTTTCTCAAGCAATTCTTTATTTTTATTTTCAAATTCTTTTTTCTCTTTGTCCTTTTCTTTTTCCTGAATTTCTGATTTTCTACTTTCAATTCATTAATTTCTTCTTCTTTGAGATTGACCTGGGACACAGCTTGAATTAAGTTTTCTGTACTTGTTTCTACATTCTCTTTCCATGTTCCTTCCCTTTCCTTTGTTGCACTTGCTTGCTTCTCTTTCAAATTTTCAATTTGAGCTGTAAAGCTAGACCTTTATTTCTCCCAACTTACTTGTTGTTCTGTGAATTTAAGCAATTTTGCTTTACAATCATCTAACTCCCGAGAGAGAGTTTCTATTTCTTGTTCTAAGACTGTTAATTAAAATGCTTGAATTAACTGTGTAGGTGGGATTTTATGCTTCTTTTTGAGTAATTGAATTGTACTTTCTTTTTCAGTCAAAATCTTTTTGGTTGCTTGTCCTTTATTGGACTCACTATCCACTTCCACTAAATCAACCTGTAACTTCTTTATTTGATGTTGGTGAGATTTATTTTTAGTATTTTATTGCTTTAGTTGGGTTTCTAATCTATTCACTGTAGATTGCAACTTCAAATTTTTAAAGTAGCCTTCATCAAATCTGTGTAGACCACTTTTCCAATTTCCCTATGCAAATGAATCTTATCTAGAATTAGTATTTTTTGCAAAATTAATCTTCATCTCAGTGACCTTTTCATTAGAAGCTACTGGAAAGTTTAAAGTATTCTTTGCATGATCTCTAACAATTGTTAAAGAAACTTATTTATCTGATATATCTTTGACTTTGGGAAAAATCTTATTGGATTTCTCAGAAGAAACCTTTTTGTCTTGACCATACTTGATATATAAATCAGCCATGGATTGGTATTTGTCACTAGAATCAAATTCTTTTGATTTAGCGAAACTGTACTCATGTACATGTATATCTGAATTTTCAATTTCTTCTTTTTGCTTTGCATTCTTACTTTCCATTGCAATTATTTCTTTCCCTTGATCTAATTTAAGTCTTTTTGTTGTACCTTGTTATTCAACCTCCATATATGTGACCTCAGAAAGGGTTCTTTTTCGCTATCTCAACTTTGCTGGGAGTGGGCACCAACATAGCTGAAATTTTTGCTAATGCAGAAGGATTTGAGTGTAAATTATCAGAAAATTCTGCATCTGACTCATACTGTAAAAGATTAGCTTTCTCAGCTATCCCTTCCACCTCCTGATGATCAAAATCCTTTCTTTTATTTTGCTGTATTCTTTGTGATATTATAGGATGTGGATCATAATTAATACCTGAATCCTTTTTGAAATTCATTACCTGAAAGAGTGCCTCTACAACTAGAAGAGCAACCTTAATTTTTATAATGAATGGGCCAATCTTCAAAGGAAACTTGATATCAGAATCCTTTTTGTAAACTTAGAAAGTGCTCATTCTCCACAATACGTTTATGTCTGATAAACTCTAAAGCAAATACCCCGTGGGTTAAAAAGGAAGTTAAGATATATGGTTCATGGAAAAAACCATACATCTGATAACAATATGTTCCTTTAAAAGGAACCAATCACCTACCTTCTTCTCTGGACTGAATTGCAACATATATTTCATTTCTGGCAAAAATCTAGGCAATATTTCTTGAAAAAGAGTTCTATATATTTCTGAAATTATGAAATTCATATAATTGAATACACTGTTTTCAATTTCAGAAGTAAAGAATGCTTCTAGGAACTGTAAATTTTCTTCATTTGAATATAGAAACATCTTCATCAAGTAGGACTGGATTATGAAATGTCTCGTTGCGTGGAAATTCACTAGCTGAGAATGGATATTCTCAGCTAAGAATTCATCAAATTTAAGGAAAAAATATTGACCGGACTCAGTTTCAAATGGATAGGAACTTAACCTAAACGAAAAACTTAACATGACTTCTGAGACAACCTTTTCATCATCTAAGCCTAGAAACTGACTGAGTAATGAAAGGACACAATGTGAATTTTCGTTGAAAAATGTAATGTCCAAGGGAAAATGTGTATTATCAATTGAAATATCAGGTTTGAGTCTATTTGATAGGAAAGTTTGTTTAATTTCAACTGTAGAATTCCTATAGAGGTCAATGAGTTTTTCTTCTGCAAAATCTTCAGGATTCTTAGAAAAGGACGGCGTAAATTCTAATGACTTTCTAACAATTGAGGAATTAATTGGACAAATGATTTTTGTTCTTTTTGAATCCATAATGACTCTTTTGGCTTGGGAATAGTTCATCACGCACCAAGAAATGAAGTATGGGAATGTTAGGGCTTGTTCTAGACAAAACTAATAAAAGTGGGACCTGTGAACATTATGTACGTCTACCCCCTTCTTCTGTAAATCTTTCAACTTGTTCTTAATTTCACTAACCGTACTCATGGTCATAGTTGTATAAAAAAAATCCCCATCCTTGTCTTCGAATATTTCCTCTAGCTTGGTAAATTCCTTATTTTGAAGTTCCAATTCACCTTACTCTGCTAATTTATAAAAATACTTAGTTGTTTCCAGGAAATTGAGGGCCTACCTGGCAATATATGACTTGAAAAACTGCTTCATCGACTTCCAATTGTGCACGGCACGTCCAAGTTGTCAAGCGTGAAATGAAAAATGTTGTGTCTTGCACGTGCTTGTCCCTTTATAACCCACAACAAAGTGGTTTCACAACCCTTCATGGTGTTTCCCCCCTACCGCCTTTCAACCAGTGAAATCCTCCTGTGTTGACACGTGGTAAGTGGTTTTGGATGTCGCTATCACTTAATATTTTCATCGTCCGCGCTTGTTCACGGTGCGAAATCAACGTCAACCGTTGATATTCCACCTATTGATCATCAACTGTTGATCCTTTCATTGATTTATTCCTTCCCAATAGTCATTTCTCCTATTTCCTTCACCGTTAAATAACCTGCATCTTTGCTGCGTGGAGTCCTTATCAACTGCTGATATTGTATCTGTTTAATTGTGGGGCATCAATTTATAAAACTTTTGCGGAACGTGCCTTTTCTCCAATTTTAAACTGATTTCTCTTTTAACATCACGATCGTATGAGATGTATCCCTTTGGGACTTGGTGCCTATATATTCATGCATTTTATCATTACTTCGTGGTAATATGGGAGCATGTCATAGAGATACGACCCTGTTACCTTACTCACATTATTCAAAATGTTTTATCAACACCAAAAATAACTGTGTCAACAAGAGGGACCAGCTCTTCCTCATCCTCTAGTAGAGGGACCACCACCTCTTCATCCTTCACAAGAGGGAGCCCCACCCCCTCATCCTCCACAGGAGGGAATACAACCCCTTCATCCTTGTTGTGGGAGAATTTGCACAAAGGAGTGCAACACTTCCCACTTCGGGGGAAATCCTTTGAGCTTGTCAACAAGGCCCAATATTGTGTTACAAAAAGAAAATGTGAATGACTCCAAATTGATCCTGCAAGGTTCTTGTTAGAAAATTAAAAAACAAAATAAAACAAAACTTGAAAATAACTTGAAAAAAAAGCAAAGGGAGTGAGAATATGCAAACCACAACAAGAGACAAATGCTAGAACCAATTTAGATTTCCCAATGGTCAAGCTTGTTAAATGAAGTGTCACCTAGGAGGTGTGGGATTCAAGGGAAGCAAACAATTTACCTTAGGGAGGTCCTTTTTGTCCACAATAAATGCTAAATAAATTGAAAGAACAAATGGGAGAAACACATGGCCCTTGGAGGAACATGGAAAGGGAGCTTGAAGGATGCTAATAGGTATGGGACGAGGTAGAAGAATTTCCAACACAATTCCATCAGCATAACCTTGCTCTAGGTTTATCTTGTAAGATGCATTCCCATGGATTCCTTATATAGGCCAAGAGGTGGCTAAGAAACATGTAGATCCAAGTGTGAATCCTATCGCCTCATGAACTAGCTTCAAGGTACACAAAGGGGGCTATTTTATGCCCCCCCATCATATGAAGAGACCAGTTTGAATTTTTGTTGGTGAGGAGGCTTCATGAGCCTTCAATTTGTGGTGGGTAGATGAGATCCCGCCTTTTTGACAATCACAAGGATATCCAAGGAAAATACACATTATTCTCATGTGGGCACAAAACTGATAATTCACGTAGTAGCGTGGGCTAACATGGGTGTAACCACACTTCCTATTATTTTGACTGTTTTTTGGAATTTTTGGACTCATGCTATTTGGTAGATATGATGAGAATGTATTCAGTGGGAAGCATGTTATATGTTGATGATTTCTTACTGCAAGATTAACCAAAATGTCATATGTGTGTGAAATTTAGATGTTAACAAATTCCCTCTAATGTATGATGTTCGAAGGGTACTGCAGAGCCGATAATGCATCATAGTTTCTTTTGTGTTCTCTCATGTTCTTGTAAGTTCTTGAGAGAGTGTGGATGAAAGGTTCCCTTGGGGGAAGATTGATGGTGACAACCAATGAAACTGTAACAAATAATAGTGTTTGTACAAATGAGGCGGGCATACCCATGCTCATGAAAATCTGTTAAGATGAATACAATGAGAGGAGATGGAGGGGTCAACTAGTAATATCACTGGTACATGGACGAAGGTAGTGTCAATCCATGTAAGAGTGGTTGAACCTAGAAATGATGTTACGGGTGTTGAAGAAGCGGAATTGACGAGGACCATGATAACCCCACGGGGGTGGGTGATCCAAGTGGATATCGGTGGCCACCCACCTTTCCAACTGGCTCAAAACAGTTTTTTGGCAATTTCGGTAATATACTATTTTTAGCAGTTTTTCGGGTCCTGAACTTCCGGAGCCATTTTGAGGCCCTAAACGACGTTTTTTCGGCGTCGAATTCTCGAGAAATTATGGGTACTGCACACCTATCATTTCCATGTGTCAAAATCAATATTTGCCATATCTTTTGGTAGTCATTGAATAGATCTTTCCAATGAGCTATTGTACGCCCCAAACAGAGATCGTATGCAAGAGTTACGACCCCGGGAAGTTGATGTACTAACTTACCCAAACGGGGCCTACATGACTTTTGGCGCTTCGTCTCCTAGGGTTAGGTTTTTGGATGTCTAGGGTTTTTGACATTCCTGTTTATTGTAAAATGACTTCAGATCCTCATTGTAACCATCTTGTTCCGAATGAGCGCAGCCGTCACATCTCTTCTCAGAGATAAGCCGCCACCATTCCAGCAAGCTTGTTTTCCATTGCATTTTACAGTTTTAGCTTATTTCCTTATTGAATAGAAAACCAATTTTACTGTACTCTATTATTTTGTGTTAAGCATCTGGTAATAATCTGTATTCATTTTGTTCTGCTCATAAAATCCAGATCAGTGGTATCAGAGCGGTCTACTCTTTGTCGTCTTAATGCATGTCCCCAATGAGGTCAGGGTACAAAGAATTGGGTCTCGAGCTTGTTTCTCTTGAGGACAAAAGCTCTCACACGCCCAAGCGACCTCTCATGGCAGGAGAAACGAAAGATGATGAGACAGGAGATCCTTTCAAAATTTTGCTTGAGGAAACCCTCACGCAACAGAGGAACGAGATGATGGATAGTTTCACGCAAATCCTTCGGCGACTACCAACAAGCGACGCATCTTCCTCGAGCGGAGGCACCGCCCCCTTCAAGGTACAAATCAACTTCGATATTCCTATGTTTGAAGGTCAGATAGACGCAGATGCTGTAGATAAGTGGTTGAATCTACTAGAAGGGTATTTTTCTGTCCATAACTTCTCGAATAGAGAAAAGATTACTTTTGCACTCCTCAAAGCCATTCCCTATGTCAAAGATTGGTGGGAAACTGTCTGTAAACAAAATGAAACAGATGAAACCTCATTATTTTTAGTCACGGCCACCTGGGAATCCTTCAAGGATGCTATTAAGGAACAATACTACCCTGTTGGAATTTATGACGACTTGTATACCAAATGGACCACGCTGCGACAAGAAAGAGACCAAGCAGTGCCAGAGTTCACAAATATCTTCCATACCTTGTGCACCAAGCTGGGTATCAAGGATTCAGAGTGACATATGGTGCTCAAGTATTGCGTTGGTATGCATAGATACATCCAGACCGAAATGGAATTTCTAGACATCTCTTCCTTGGGCACGGCCTACCGATATGCCGTCAAAATTGAGCAGAAGCTCAAACAAAAGACTCGACAGTTTGGGCCTGGGAACCCCCCATAGCAAAAGACAGGAAAGGGCGGCCCCAACCCATAGAATAAAGGACAGAGAAAAGATGGACAGTATCAGGACAACCAGTCCAAGACGCAAGCAAAGAAGGACACCGAAAAGACAAAGAAAGATACTGGGAAGTGGTGCGACTTCCATAAGAGCCCTTGGCATAACACTGCTGACTGTCGCTCAAAGCAGTCGCTGGTGGCCGAAGTGAAAGCATCTGAATCAGATGCGGATTCTGACTCTGAGTCCGAACTAGAAAGGGGAAGATGGATCATTGACGCGGAACCCAGTTCCACCATTGCTACCACCAAGCTCCATCCGGATGAGCCAGATGAGCCAAAAGAAGGAGAATGCCTCTTCCATTCACAGATGTGGGTAAAAGGCACCCCAATGCACTTCATCGTTGATAGTGGTAGCATGAAGAACCTCATCTTAGCAGAGGTCGTCAAGCACCTGGCCCTTCCGACAATGCCGAACCCACAACCCTACACTATTGGATGGCTTCGCAATGGAAGCGATCTTCGCGTCAACCAACAGTGCCGACTGTCGTACGACATCAAGGACGAGGTATTGTGTGATGTTGCTCCTCTCGAAGTTTCATATGTTCTTTTGGGCCAACCTTATTTATGGAAATGTCATGCTGTATATGAGTCTAGGCCTCGTAGTGTTATTATTTCTTTGAACAGGAAATTGTACAGGATACCCGAGGCAGCCCCTCCTAGTGCTGTTTCCTTGATCTCTGCCAAGCAATGCAGGAAGGTCATCTCTCAGACAGGGAAATTTGTCTTCTTCGTGATTCACTCTCAGAATAAGAGAAAGATCGCAGCCACATCCAGGGCCTCCATGACCGATCTCTCCACACAACATAAGCAAGTGGATACAGTGGTGGAAGAATACTCAGATATCTTTTCCTCTCCTACCGGGGTACCTCTTCACTGCCAGGTCAAGCATCCCATCGATTTGACACCAGGTGCACTGCTACCCAATGGGCCAGTCTATCATCGCTCTCCGTTGGAAAACGAGGAGATCAAGAGGTAGATCCAAGAATTGCTCCACAAGGGGCACATCCGTCCCAGTTCATCACCTTGTGGGAGCCCAATCGTGCTGGTGCAAAAGAAAGATGGGACCTGGCGACTCTGCATTGATTACCGGGCCCTAAATAAAATCACAGTGCGCAACCGGTACCCGATTCCCCGAATCGACGACCTCCTTGATAAGCTCACGGGGGCCAAATACTTCAGTAAGATTGATCTGAAGTCTGGCTACCACCAGGTCCTAATAGAACAGAAAGATGTATGGAAGACTGCCTTCAAGTCAAAAGAAGGTCTTTTTGAATGGCTGGTCATGCCATTTGGTTTGACAAATGCTCAACGACTTTAATGAGGATGATGGACGATATCCTACGAACTTTCACCAATAATTTTGTAGTGGTGTATCTGGATGAAATCCTCATCTACAACAAGACTTGGGCGGAACACTTGCAGCATATTCAATAGGTTTTGCACACCCTGCAGCAACACAAAATATATGCAAACTTGGAAAAATGCTCCTTCGGCATGGACAGGGTCCATTACTTAGGCTACATCGTTGATTGACATGGTGTGCATGTGGATCCCTCCAAGATCCAGGTCATCCGTGACTGGCCATCCCCAACCACACTCACTAAACTTTGAAGCTTCTTGGGACTCACCAATTTCTATCGCCGGTTCGTGCTAGGATTCTCTCATATCGCATGGGCCCTTAGCCAAGTAACCAGGGGTGGCGGTAAGGAAAAAATTGTGTGGGGCCTGTCCCAACAACAAGCCTTCGATGACTTGAAGAAGAATTTGTGCTCATCATCGGTACTCTCATTATCGGACCTGCAACATCCCTTTGAGATCAAGACATATGCTTCAGATTATGCTGTGGGCGCCGTTCTCACTCAACACGGCCACCCCGTGGCATATCATAGTGCGACACTATCAGATGCTGTCCATAAGTACCCTACTTACGAAAAAGAAATGTACTCCATTGTGCAAGCCTGCCGCTAGTGGAGACATTACATTCTTTGGAAGGAGACAGTCATCCACACCGATCACAAGCCAGTACAGTTCATGCAGACCCAAGGAAAGTTGCAGAATGATTGCCATCAAAAGTGGTCAACATACTTGCAGCAGTTCCACCTCAACATCAAATATAAAACAGGGAGTACCAACCGAGTTGCTGACTGCCTCAGTTGATATCTAGTCACGACACTCACCACAATGCTAGACTCTTGCGACCACGAGACCTCTGGATGGCCCCACCTCTACGAGACAGACCCTGATTTCTCCACCACCTACCAAATGTTGGGCACCAACTCAGTGGTCGCTAATTTCCATCTTCAGGATGGGTTGTTGTGTCGTCTGGGCCGTCTCTGCGTTCCATCAAGCGAGTGCGCGAAGCTGATTTTGGAAGATCACTACAGTCGGGTGGCAGGACACTTTGGTGTCGAGAAGACAGTGGCAGTGCTGCAGAAACATTTCTACTAGCTGAAACTTCGATAGGATGTCAACAAGTATATTAGGTCCCGCATCGCTTGCTCTATTGCCAAAACGACCACTAAGAAACATGGCCTGTACACCCCTTTGCATACTCCTAACAGGCCGTGGGAATCCATCTCAATGGACTACATGTTGGGCCTCCCTTCCACCAAGAGGGGAACGACTATGTTTTTGTGGTTGTTGATCACTTTTCCAAGATGGCTATTCTAGCCGCTTGCAAGAAGAACATCACAGAAGAAGCCAATGCCAAGCTCTTCTTTGAACGAGTTTGGGTACATTTTGGGATCCCACATACCATTATCTCAGACCATGATAGTCAGTTCCTCATCTCATTCTCGTCGAGCCTCTGGTCACTGCTGGATACCAAGCTCACCAAATCCACTTCCTTCCACCCCCAGACAGACGGCCAAACCGAGGTCGTTAACTGGATGGTCATACATATCCTGTGCATATACAATTCAACACACCCCAGCGCATGGGATGAGAGTCTGCCCTATGTCCAACATAGCTACAACTGAGCCCTACACAACTCAAATGGATACAGCCCCTTTCAGGTGGCGTTGGGATTCCAACCATTGGGCCCCATGGATGTTGCACTTCCCCTGGCGACCACCTCGGCCGACTCATCCCCAGAAGCGGACAAAGCCACCTTGTTAATTGAAGGGATCCAAAATATCCACCAATAGGTTTAGGATATTCTTCATAAGTCTAATGCCAAGCACAAGCAGTGCCACGATCAACATTGGGTGCTACATAAGTTTCAGGTGGGAGACAAAGTTTGGTTGCATTTGTAGAAAGAGCGCCTTACAGGGCCCCATCTGAAGCTTCGCCCACTCTGTTATAGGCCGTACACCATCACCAAGGAATTGGGTGACAATGCTTTTGAGCTCAACATTCCCCCCTTCCTTGGTCTGCATCCAGTATTCAACGCGGCTCTCCTTCGGCCATATTTCCCACCATTTTTAGACACCTCAGAGATAGTAGAGCAGTTGACACCAACAGAGCTCAACCCTGATTTCCTGCAACAGGCATCCAATGATCATATTGCAGACACACAAATCAAGGGCACTCGACATCAAAGGATCCAACTTTATCGAGTTGTCAAAGCAGGGCAGCTCCTCCACCAGGGCAAGTGGCTCACCCAGGGCCAAATTCAGCAGAAATTTCCTCATCTGATGGGGGAACTCAACGCAATGGATACCATTGCTTCCTAAGGAGGGAGGATTGATCCAGGTGGATATCGGTGGCCACCCACTTTTCCAACTGGCTCAAAACAGTTTTTTGGCAATTTCGGTAATATACTATTTTTAGTAGTTTTTCGGCTCCTGAACTTTCGGAGCCATTTTGACGCCCTAAACGACATTTTTTCGGCGTCGAATTCTCAAGAAAATACAAGTATTACGTGCCTATTATTTCCACATGCCAAAAATGATATTTTCTAGACATTTTTGTAGTCATTGAATAGATCTTTCCAATGAGCTATTGTACGCCCCAAACGGAGATCGTATGCAAGAGTTACGACCCCGGGAAGTTGATGTACTAACTTACCCAAACGGGGCCCACATGACTTTTGGCGCTTCGTCTCCTAGGGTTAGATTTTTGGATGTCTAGGGTTTTTGACATTCCTGTTATTTGTAAAATGCCTTCAGAGCCTCATTGTAACCATCTTGTTTCGAATGAGCGCAGCCGTCACATCTCTTCTTAGAGATAAGCTGCTACCATTCCAGCAAGCTTGTTTTCCGCTGCATTTTACAGTTTTAGCTTATTTCCTTATTGAATAGAAAACCAGTTTTACTGTACTCTGTTATTTTGTGTTAAGCATTTGGTAATAATCTGTATTCATTTCGTTCTGCTCATAAAATACAGATCAGTGGGGGACTGGTATACTGGTGAAGTTGCTGAGTGGAGAACTTCATTGTACTTCTGCTACCATGATTTGTAAATGTGAAAATTGCTACCTTCGAAATATATGACTCTCCCTGATGCAATAGAGGTGTTGGATTCAAGCATAGGAGAGACCACTAAGCTAGCATGCACTGATGAATATCCCTACTTAGTTCGAGGCGATCCCTGATATTGATTTAAAGGGACCTCAAGGTACAAATGAAACCACTGCAACTCTCAGAATATGGTGATTTGATGTTGATGAGAGATAGAGTACATGATAAGGCAAGGGTCTTATCCTGGGAACCAAGATCATTTTGTAACCAACTGTAAGATTCACATACCTGAAAAAACACTGGCTAGTAAGTGTGGGGCTCATAAATTCCTTTGATCGATTCCAACTTGGGGAGTGACTAACCACAACATTCTTCAAATAAAGGTACATAATGTAATGGAGGGGGACAAATTGCAGATGAAGGGTTTTTTTGGAGACACGACACTAAGGGCGATGGTGATTGACAAAACTAACAATGTCGGGGATAGGGAGACTCAGCGACATCGATCAAAGGCAACTAGGGTTTTGTACCAAAAGAAGTGTGCTATTCCCACAGTTTTGAATGGATCAGGGAACTATTTGTACATAAATAGTAATTGGTGGGGTCCCCATGGTTTTAAGCATGATGGGGGACCAATTTGATGATGGGTGGAATTCTTATGGTTTTGGGTGAATCCGGGAATCAATTTGGTGATGGGTGGATTTCCCACGGTTTAAAGTGAGTCAAGAAACCTTTTCCATGACGATGTGAGGATCGTTTGCAAAATGCGAATACAAGTGCCCCATGAATCAATTCCATGCAGATTGTTCCTGCGGGGATAACAAAATAGAATTGGTTTCCATAGAGGGTGGAGGCCTGTTGAAGCCTCAGATGAGTAGGTTGCTTGAATGGGTTCTAAGGATAACAACAAAGGGTGAAAACCCAGTCTGAAAGGCTTCAAAAGGTTTTGTGCAAGAGCATTTCTATCCCCATCCTGTTTGGTGTAGTTAACTCCCACGGATACAAAGGACTCCATTGGAACTTATGGGGTTTGATCCCAAAGGATAAGTCTTCCTGTGAGGGAAGCTTAAAGTGTTCTAAAAAGGATCTAAACCTAGAACAAATCTATCTTAAAGGAAATCTAGACTAAGTTAGATCTAATCTAAAGGAACTGTATTGATTGTGTGCAGGATAGCTTGGTTTGAGTATTAATAAGTTAATTCACCAGCTTAACATAAATGTAAAATTGGATCATTACTTATTACTTCAAAATGTAATCAGGCAATGAAAATTATTGATAAAAGTTTAAAGATTGACAACATGCAAAATTATCCTGTAGTTCTTATGCTAATTGAAAAATTAACATGAATTATTAATTTTTGTGAATCATTTGTAGAGATAGATAAATATTTTAATTAAATAAATTCAATTAAAACATAAATACACATAGACCATGAATTAAGACAAATTGAAATCATAGATCAATGCATTAATGATTGGCTATAAAATCAACAGTATTAATAAATAATTATTGTGAAGAAATCAGATATCATCAAAGAAATTTGATAACATAAACAAAGAAGATGCCAAAAATAACTAACTTTGATTCATTGGTCTGCAAAAAAATACAAGATCACAAGTGAAACAATGTTTCTCCAGTCCTTCTCTAGCGATTATCTGCCCCCTTACCCCATGAGACTTCTACCCTTTAAATAATAATTACAAAAATAGTCACAAAGGATAGCCATCCCATGAATACAAGGATTTACAAAATCAAGTAATCTAAGAATAACCAAGGGCAGCTTGCCACTTGGCCCTCACTACTAACAATTCATCAATATCTGGAAAATTTGCTGATTCGAGCCCCAACTGGGCATCACAAATGAAAGACTCGATCTCATTCTTGTCCATCTTATGCCAGGTGCACAGGAATATGTGGATATTTCCTTCTAGACTGAAAGGTTGCTTAATGAACTGGTCCAAATCAGCAATCTGGATGTGCTCAAGCTGTTGGATTTTTTCCTTGACCTCATCACATCTGCGTTCAACCTGCTCAATCATTAACTTGGGAAGACAAGACTTCTCAATGAGATCCATGACAAGATATTGCAGGCTAACCATAATATTATCTACTGCATACCACCTTCTAACATAGATGGCTTTTGATTTCTTTATTGTTTCCTCAACTATTTCAGTAGTATTTTTCCAAGCATTCAAGGCTGTTCTGATTCTCTTGCATCTGAAACTATCCAAAACTGGGATATTAGCTAGCTTATCTTTAATATACCTCTGCCATTCTACAATATCATCATAACCTTTGGAATCTTCTTGGATTTTATCCATCTGCTATTCAAGGGAAGCAGACATCCGCTCAAAAGAGATATGAGTTTCCTGAATCTCATTCAGGAAACTATACAAGTCAACTAAGAGTTTATGATGCTCTTTATTTACGTGCCCAGCCAAATCCCTGAATTCTTGCTGAGAAAGCTTAGAAAAAGAGGAGGAGGCCGCACTTGCAGTTGCATCCTCAAGCTATTTTTCCAACACAACTATCTTTTCAACATTGGCAGTATTCAAGACTTCAACATCCTGCAATTGGACCTGAATGGAAGCATTATGCTCCTGAAGGTCCTCGAGCTTATCCTCAAATGCATTTCTTATTCATGAATTTAGGATTCATGCTCTTCATTGGTCTTAGCCAACTGCTCTTGAAGTTACTGCAACTCTTCTTTCTTCAAATCAATTTCCTTATTTAGAGAGGTTACTGTATCAAAGTTAGCTCCAACAAATGCCCCCATAGCTGCTGCAATCTATATAGCCTCCTTTTGGATTCCATCAGACTGTCTATCCCAAATTACCTGGTTGGGAACAAGTGCTTGTAATACAGATGATCCCCTTCTCCTCTTACTTCCCCTTTTAACCACTGCTTTTGCTGTCTTACTGTAAAAATAATACCCAAGGGGAACTACAATATCCTCCTCATAGGTAGCTTCCAACTCAATTAAATATATAACTACTTCTCCTGTTGCAATTAGTGGAGCTGTCTGTGTAACAGTAGAGTTAGGCATTGACATAGTGATCTGAGAAGTGGTTGGGGATGAAGGAATTATTTTAGAAGCTGATGGTACAACAGTTGGAGAAGGAATCAAAGTGAAATGGGGGTATCAGCAACCGATGGTGAGGAAGGAGAAACTGGGATTTGGAAATCGGTGGAAGATGGTGATGAAATAGATGGTGGTGATTGCAGAGAGACAGTTGAAAACTTGATCTCTGCAACAATTGATGGTGAAATGGGAAGTGGAACTGACATAGTTGGGAATGGAGTAGTGATGGAATCTAGTGCATCAAATAACTGGGATATGGTGGATGGTGGTGTAATTTCAGAAGATGTAGTGGAAAGGACTCCAACAGAAGGAAGTGAGAATACATAAGTCATTGTATCAACTGCAGTAGTAACTTCAGAGAAATGTGTTAGAAAAATAGGATTGCAGAGCAATAACAATAAACATAAATGCAAATATAATCACACATACACATTACAAGAGAGACACAGATATATCGTGGTTCACCCAAGATGGGCTACGTCCACACTGAAGTTCCAGTCCTTATTATTATTCCGTCCATAAAAGTGAAGGGATACAACCTACAACACATCTGCTGCACTTCCTCTTCACACTCTCTCACAGTCTCTCTTCTTGATCTCACAAATCTTTACAATGCATAATACCTAATACATAAACCCTAGCTGTATTACAATGTCTTTCTTTTATAAGGTAAATACAATGGGAAAATACCATGGGTTACCCAAAACCATGGGACTGAAAACTGTTGGAGAAAACAACACCAAAATTTTTTCTCGGGGGTGTTGCCCCTGAACCCCAAGGTTGGGGAACAAGTGTACAATCCTCCGGGGTGCACGGTTGAGACAATATCATCTATGAGACTGGAAGATTTGGCTCCACAACCAACAATATCCCACTTGGAGACTGATCATAACAACTCTACCGCTGCTGTACTTGCTAGACCTTGGACTTGGAAACTTTCTCATCTTCACCTTCATGCTAGAAGGCCAACTGAAACCGACCAAGAACTCAGTTTCTCTCTAGTCACTACCTTTCTGAACATGTTTGCAGGATTCTGGCTATTATGTATCTTTTCCAGCTTCAACAGTTCATCTTCCAGAATAGAGCGTATGAAATGGTACTCGAGCTGTATATTTTTAGTCCTGGAATGGAATGCTGAGTTCTTTGCAAGATGAATGGTACTCTGGCTGTAACTATACAACCTGCTATCCTTCTGCTTCTTACCCACTTCCTCCATAAACCTCTGCAACCAAATAATTTCTTTACTAGCCTCTGTAACAACACCATACTATGCTTCCGTTGTTGAAAGTGCAACAACCTTTTGCAATCTTGAAATCCAACTTACTGTTGTTCCACCTACAGTAAACACATACCCTGTGGTGCTCCTCCTGCTATCCTTATCACCTGCCATATTTGCATCAACATATCCCTGTAGAGCAATGTCTGAACCTCCAAAACGTAATGCCTGAGTTGCAGTACCTCTCAAAAACCTGAGAATCCACTGTACTGCTTTCCAATGTTCTTTACCTGGATTGTTCATATATTTGCTCACAACTCCCACTGCATGTGCAATATCTGTTCTTGTGCAAACCATGGCATACATCAAACTGCCAACTGCTGATTGATAGGGAATCTTGGACATGTAATCTATCTCTTCTTGTGTCTTGGGACACATTTCCTTACTTAGACTGAAATGGCTGGCCAAAGGTGCACTAACTGGTTTTGCATTCTGCATTATGAACCTCTCCAACACCTTTTGTATGTACTCACTTTGAGACAATGTCAATTTGCAATTTTTCCTGTCTCTTTTTATTCTCATACCAAGGATTTGCTTTGCAACACCCAAATCCTTCATCGCAAATGAATTAGCTAACTTCCTTTTGAGCACATTTATATCCTGCATGTTAGACCCTGCAACAAGCATGTCATCCACATACAATAACAAGATAATATAACTTCCATTATCTAGCCTCTTGAAGTAAACACAGTGGTCAGAATGACATCTACTATAACCTTGTTCTGTCATAAACCTGTCAAATTTTAAATACCACTGCCTTGGAGCTTGCTTCAAGCCATACAAGCTCTTATTCAACCTGCATACCAAGTTATCCTTACCTTTGACCTTACACCCTTGTGGCTGCTACATAGATATCTCTTCCTCAATTCCCCATGGAGAAAGGCTATTTTTACATCTAACTATTCAAGATGAAAATCTTATATCGCCATTAGACTTACGATAGTCCTAATTGAAGTCATCTTAACAATAGGAGAAAATATTTCATCAAAATCTATACCTTTCTTCTGTGTAAACCCCTTTAAAACAAGTCTGGCCTTGTACCGCTTCTTGCTTGATTCTTCTTCCTTCAACCTGTAAATCCATTTGTTTTGTAATGCTCTTTTACCAGCAGGAAATTGAACCAAATCCCAAGTCTGTTTTCCTACAAATGAGTCCATCTCCTCATTCATGCCTTGCTCCCACTTTTTTCTAGTTTCCACCTGCATTGCTTCTTCATAACATTCTTGTTCACCAGCATCAGTCATCAATAAATAATACATTGAAGGAGAGTATCGTTCAGGGAGTCTACTTAACCTGGTAGATCTTCTTGTAGTTGTAGGAGTTTCAGGTACTTGTTGTTGTTCTTGATTTTCTGGCACCTTTGGAACTTCATTTTCTTGAATTTCATCAAGTACTGTGTACTCTGTGTTTTCCTTTTCCCGTTTCTTTCCCTACAACTAATCTTTATACATGACCTTTTCATTGAATATCACATCTCTACTCCTAATGATTTTGTTATTTTCATAATCCCATAAGCGATAACCAAAATCATCAACCCCATATCCAATAAAGGTACATTTCTTAGATTTAGCTTCAAGCTTTGTTCTATTATCTTTATCAATATGGACAAATGCTTCACAACCAAATGTTCTAAGAAATGAGTAGTTTATCTTTTTACCTGTCCATGCATCCTCTGGAATGCCACCATCCAAAGCAGTTAAAGGCCCTTTGTTTATTAAATAAATAACAGTATTTACAGCATTTGCCCAAAACTATAAGGGAAACCCTGCATGCAATATCATACACCTTGCACGCTCCATGATTGTTCTTTTCATCCTTTCAAACACACCATTTTATTGTGGTGTTCCTGGGACTGTCTTCTCTCTATGAATCCCATGGTATGAACAGTAACTATCAAACTCCTTGCCGCAATACTCACCTCCATTATCAGATCTGAGACACTTCAACATTTTTCCTGTCTCATTCTCAACCAAATCTTTCCACTTCTTAAAAGTAGCAAACACATCATATTTTTGTCTAATGCAATAAACCCAATTTTTCCTAGTTACATCATCAATAAATGTAACATAATAATGAGAGCCACCAAGATATTGTACCTGAGTCGGTCCCCATACATCTGTATGCACTAGCTCTAACTTTTAATTCTTCTTTTGTTTCCCAACCGTGAGAAATCTGACTCTCTTCTGTTTTCCATAAACACAGTTTTCACAGAATTCCAAACTTACCTGCTTCAAATCTGGCAGCAACTTCCTTGAGTGGAGAATCTACATCCCCTTCTCACTCATGTGGCCAAGCCTATGATGCAACAATGTTGTATCTGTTCCTGTGGAAGCTAAAGAGATAGAATGGCCAGTATTATGAGGACATAAATACAACGTACCTACCCTGTCTCCTTTTTCTATCACCATTGATCCTTTAGTGATCTTCCACCAATTTTCTCCAAATGTAGATAGACAACCGCCATCTCCCAACTGCCATGTTGAGATCAGATTTCTTTTCACAGCAGGAATATGCCTTACATCTTTCAACACCCAATTAGTTCCATTCTTAAATTTTATCCATACCTTACCCATTCCAACAATTTTATATGGATCATCATCACCCAATAAAACATGTCCAAAATCGCCTGGAACATAATCATGAAAGTATTTCCTATGGGGTGTAGCATGACATGAAGCCCCTGAATCTACTACCCAATAATCACTAGTAATATCTAATGCAAGAATCAAATAATCTTGTAACACATCACCTGCTACATTTGCTTCCTGGGTAGTTTCCTGCTGTGCATCTCCTTTCTTCTTTAGAGATCTGCAGTCTTTCTTCAGATGTCTTTTCTTTACATAGTTCCAGCACTCTATCTTTCCCAGTATGGACTTGGATCTTCCCATTTTAGACTTTCCACGATTACCTTGGCTCTTTCCTCTCTCCTTTTGTCTTCCCCCGCTCTCCATGGTCAACGCATTACCTGATGTCTCACCTGTGATTTTTCTTCGCATTTCCTCGCTAATAATAACACCAATAACATCATCAAATTTCAAGGTGTTTGAACCAGAGATAGAGTTACTTATAGCCATGACCAAGCTATTCCAGCTTTCTGGCAATGAACACAAGATTAGAAGAGCCCTAACCTCATCATCAAATTTCACACTTACAGAATTTAGTTGATTTGTAACCGTATTAAACTCATTTAAATGATCAGTAACAGATCCACCTTCATACATCTTCATATTAAATAAATACTTCATTAGAAATACCTTGTTGGAGGTCGAGGGTTTTTCATATAGCTTACCCAATGCGCTCATCAAACTCTCCATTGTCGTTTCTTTTGAGGTATTGAAAGCCACTGACGAAGCCAGGGACAACCGTATTGTTCCCAGTGCCTTTCTGTCAAGAACCTCCCATTCTTCGTCCTTCATAGCCACCGACTGCTTTGCTCTTCCTCCCAATGGTAGGAATAGATCCTTCTGGTATAGATAATCCTCCATTTTCATTTTCCAAAACTTGAAGTTTTGGCCATTAAACTTCTCGACCCTAAAATTTTCTTCTTTTGCCATTGCTCCCACTCGAACCATAAACCCTAGCTTCCTGCGGGTTTATCTGCCAAATAGACCTTTGGCTTTGATACCAATTGTTAGAAAAACAGGATCGCAGAGCAATAACAATAAACATAAATGAAAATATAATCACATATACACATTACAAGAGAGACACAGATATATCTTGGTTCACCCAAGATGCACTACGTCCACACTGAAGTTGCCAGTCCTTATTATTATTTCGTCCAACAAAGTGAAGGGATACAACCTGCAGCACAGTTGCTGCACTTCCTCTTCACACTCTCTCACAGTCTCTCTTCTTGATCTCACAAATATTTACAATGCATGATACCTAATACATTAACCCTAGCCGTATTACAATGTCTTTATTTTATAAGGGAAATACAATGGGAAAATACCACGGGTTACCCAAAACCATGGGCCCGAAAACTGTTGGCGAAAACAACCCCAAAAAGTTTTCTCGGTGGCGTTTCCCCCGAACCACAAGGTTGGGGAATGAGTGTACAGTCCTCTAGGGTGCACGGCTGAGACAATATCATCTATGAGACTAGAAGATCTGTCTCCACAACCAACAAAATGTTCATCTAGGTCAGAGTCATCCATTGTTATGCTGCTAAGTAAATCTGTAATAGCCCGGGAGGTCTCTGTAACTTCATGTACAACAAGCACAATAGAAGGAAGTGTTTCATCCTCAACATCACTATCTTCAATATGAAGAGTAGGAATTTGAGAAGCAGAAGTTTGAAGTTTCTGTCTCTTTACTGGGTTACTTACAACAATCACTTGAACATCACTAATTTGGCTGGCTGTAGCAACCACTTGAGTATCCAATACTGAATTCATCTAAGCAAATCTCTACTTCAATTGCTGAGATGTTTTCATTAACACTTTTATCTCTGCAACAGTTTTCAACTTCGGAGGATCCTCCATAGGGCCTTCTCCTTTGTCACCATCCAGATAGGTCAGCATCAATGGAACACTTGCTTTCTGTGCTTCTTTTTCTTCCCTGTCTCTTCTTGTTTGCTCATCAAGGATGAGTTGCATTTTTCTATAGCTCAAAACCTTGGTTTTAAGCTCCTGTTGATACTGAAGAATATGGCTTTGTTCTTCTTTGCTTTTAGCCCTCACTAGGACTTCAGAGAAAACGTTAACTACCTGATAAATGGAGTCATCAGGGACATCCTGATGGGTATAGCCAATCTTCATCTTCATATGTTCTTGTTTGAAGCGAGCATCCATAAATGCTTTAGGGTCATGCATTCTTTTGGGAGCATATCCCAATTTCAAAGCAACAATTCTATCTCCCAGCATTGCAGCCCAAGTTGAAGTTGGGATAGACAAAGGCCTAAGGTTCAAAGGGAATTTAGGCCATCCCTTTCTTTTAGGTCCAGTGAGTTTAAGGTAAACCCCATGTGTAACAATCTGGAAAGATATCTCCTCTAGCAACAGCCTGTCTGGGACCACTCTTGGTAGCAGATGCACTATGTTGCTTCCCCAAACTCTGATGTAAGAAAAGGCTTCCCCCACATACCAATCACCAAGGGTAGGGATGAGATTCTTGGCATCGAGGTAAAAGGCAGGGGCATCTTCCATGAAAATATAATGGTAAATTGCACCAAAGAAATGGTCACAGATGTCATAAATCAAAGGGACAAAGTTGCTTTCCCATAAGGCTGAGCAGTAAATCTGAATTGGGGGTGCAACTAAGGTCCAATTCCACCCCATGGAAGGGTATTGGAAATATGAATAGAAGACATCAATCACATAGGAAAAGTAGAAGAAATGGGACTTCTTCGGTGTTTTCTGATATCTTTCAATGGCAGTCTTTAATTCTGCTGATAAGATAAATGCCTAGGGGAATGACTTCCCAGTTGTCAGGATACGATGAGCTACAGGTGCCCATTCTGCTTTGAACACTAAAAATTTTGGGAGACCATAAAGCCTACATAACATGGCTTCCAGAAGAGAATAGGGTTCCCTAAACCACAAAATTGGGTATGAATGATCAACCCTAGGCATGAAAATTGCCGGTTTGTTCATCCAGGACTTCACCATTTCATCAAAGTTATACCTAGTCTTGGCAGAATCCAGGAATGCAACATTAAGGGGTTGAATGATCGCTTTCAGGGCATAAGCTTTGGTGAAAACCTCGGGACGGAAAGTAGCTAATTGAGACCCTACGCTGTCATTAAAAGAGCGATCCTTAGGGTTAGCATGGGTGATAATCCACTTAACAACATCTGTATAAGGAAGAATAGAAGGCCTGGAAGCTATGGCATGGAGCTATGAATTCCTAATTTTTTCATAGGCATGGCGGTCATTCTGGATATCAGATAGGTCGTCATTATCAAATATAGAGTAAATTCTGGACCAATCAATTTGGTAAGTTTCTGAAACCTTGTCAATAGTGTCGGTAAGAATGTCAAAGTTTGGGTCTTTGTTCAACAAGTCTTTTTGAACCGTTTTGGAGCAAGTGTTGCGAGACATGTTAGAAAAAATGGACGTTTCTGATGAACAGATGAACACAAATAAAAAATAACAAAACCGTAAACAATGAAAAACGAAAATGAGGTGGAACCAACCTGTATTGACTGAGAAATGGCAAAAAATGACCCCTGGTAATAATTCATAGTAAAATCCATGCAGTAGGTAATTTTCAAAATTGAAAAACGATAGAGGAAAATAGAAAAAACTCACATATTTATTAATTTCATTGGTAAAATCTGGGCCATAGGATCAAGTTAGATTGACGGCTAAGATCTAATTTTGTGGGATGCAGGAGATGAGTTGCGGGAGTTTATTTTGAAAATATATACATCCTTCCCGCAATCCGCGATTTGCAATTGCAGGTTGTGGGATCACAAATCTAAACATTAACAAACCAAAGGTTTCCGCAATCCACAATCCACAATTGCAGGTTGTGGGTTGCAGAAACGAAAAATGAGAACTCATTATTTAAAGAATTTCCGCAATCCGCAATCCGCAAATGTGGGTTGCGGGTTGCGGAATCAACAAAGCGCAAAACTAATTAAAAGGTGTTTCTGCAATCTGCATTTGTGGGTTGCAGAACAAACATGTTTCAAAATCGAAAAAACCAAGCTTCCGGATTGCGGATAGTGGGTTGCGAAACGAGTTAATTTTTGGGAAAACCAAAGCCTTCCGTAAACTCACAAAACACACAAAACCAAGGGAATTTTCGAAAGAGAAATTACTAACTTAATCAAATCAAAGCAAAGTAATGAAAGCATGATGAAAACCCCAAAATAATCATGGAATTTAATCATTACCTTTGCATATAAAAATTTGGGGCTCCCATGTTTTCTTGAAAACATGGTATCTGTTGTACCTACAACAAATGATAGAGACTGCAATAGCTATGGGGGCATTTGTTGGAGCTAACTTTGATACAGTAACCTCTCTAAACAAGGAAATTGATTTAAAGAAAGAAGAGTTGCAGAAACTTCAAGAGAAACTGGCTAATACTAATGAAGAAATCCTATATTCATGAATTGAGAAAGGCATTTGAGGATAAGCTCGAGGACTTTCAGGAGTAGAATGCTTCCATTCAGGTCCAATTGCAGGATGCTAAAGTCTTGAATACTTCCAATGCTGAAAATATAGCTATGTTGGAAAAGTAGCTTGAGGATGCAACTGCAAGTGCAACCTCCTCCTATTTTTCTAAGTTTTCTCATCAAGAATTCATGGATTTGGTTGAGCACGTAAATAAAGAGCATCATAAACTCTTAGCTGACTTGCATAGTTTCTTGAATGAGATTCAGGAAAATCATATCTGTTTTGAGCGGATTTCTGCTGCCCTTGAACAACAGATGGATAAAATCCAAGAAGCTTCCAAAGATTATGATGATATTGTAGAATGGCAGAGGTATATTAAAGATAAGCCAGTTGATATCCCATTTTTGGATAGTTTCATATGCAGGAGAATCAGAACAACCTTGAATGCTTGGAAAAATACTTATGAAATAGTTGAGGAAACAATAAAGAAAGCAAAATCCATATGTGTTAGAAGGTGGTATGCAATAGATAATATTATGGTTAGCTTGCAATATCATGTCATAGATCTCATTGAGAAGTCATGTCCTCCCAAGTTAATGATTGAGCAGGTTGAACGCAGATGTGATGAGGTCAAGGAAAAAATATAGCAGCTCAAGCACATCCAGATTGCTGATGTGGACTAGTTCATTAAGCAACCTTTTAGTCTAGAAGGAAAGATCCACATATTCCCGCGCACTTGGCATAAGCTGTCCAAGAATGAGATCGAGTCTTTAATTTGTGATGCCCAGTTGGGGCTCAAATCAACGAATTTTCTAGATATTGATGAATTGTTAGTAGTGAGGGCCAAGTGTCAAGCTGCCCTTGGTTATTCTTAGATTACTTGATTTTGTAAATCCCTGTTTTCATGGGATGGATATCCTTTGTAACTATTTTTGTAATTATTATTTAAAGGGTATACGTCTCATGGGGTAAGGGGGGAGATAATCGCTAGAGAAGGACTAGAGAAACATTGTTTCACTTGTGATCTTGTAATTTTTTGCAGACCAATGAATCAAAGTTAGTTTCTTTTGGCATCTTCTTTGTTTATGTTATCAAATTTCTTTGATGATATCTGATTGATTCACCTTAATTATTTATGAATACTATTGATTTTGCAACTAATCATTAATGCATTGATATATGATTTGGATTTGTCTTAATTAATGGTCTATGTGTATTTATGTTTTAATTGAATTTATTTAATTAAAATCTTTATCTATTTCTGCAAATGATTCACAAAAATTAATAATTCATGTTAATTTTTCAATTAGCATAAGAACTACAGGATAATCTTGCATGGTCTCAATATTTAATTTTTTATCAGTAATTTTCATTGCATGATTACATTTTGAAGTAATAAGTAATGATCCAATTTTACATTTCTGTTAAGCTGGTGAATTAACTTATTAATACTCAAACCAAGCTATCCTGCACACAAGCAATACACTTCCTTTAGATTAGATCTGACTTAGTCTAGATTTCCTTTAAGGTAGATTTGTTCTAGGTTTAGATCCTTTTTAGAACACTTTAAGCTTCCCTCACAGGAAGACTGATCCTTTTGGATCAAACCCCATAAGTGCCAGCGGAGGCCTTTGTATCCATGGGAGTTAACTACACCAAACAGGCTGTGGATAGAACTGCTCTTGTGCATAGCCTTTTGAAGCATTTCAGTCTGGGTTTTCACCCTCTATTGTTAGCCTTAGAACCCATTCCAACAACCTACTCATCCGAGGCTTCAACAAGGCCCCATTGTTGTCTTCATGGGGGTGATGATAAGAAGAATATTGTATATGGTATATTTCTCATGGAGGTACAAGTGGTCAATTGTGGTTCTTGATCGTAACACGTGTCGAGGAATTTGATGGTATTGACTGCTGGAGGTGGGGGAGTAGATGTGCAACTATAAAATGATGAAATATGGATTAATATTTCTAGGCTAGATTAGATTCCTTGAATTTACGGGGGTTTGAAATCATGGGTGTCAAATTACGACAGGAATGTAATGATGCACACACCCATGGGGTAAACCAGCTATCTTTAGAAATGATGTTGATGGCACATCATTGCTGGGAGTTAGGACCCTATGGTTACCAACAAGAGAACTGGTAAATTCAATGTAAACAGAGGGAAAACGCTGCCTATATGCCAGTGTCGGGATGATACTTGCGATACAAGTCCTGCACCATGACTGAAATGGTTCGAGTCTCAATTTTGTTGGTCATTTTCTTGCACACATGATGCAAATACCCAAGTGTAGTAGAGATCACAGGAAAGTATTGACAATGCAGAAATAATAACCAACAATGTAGTGCACCTGTGGAGTGCGCAGGAATCATGGATAGAAACGTTTGAGGTACAATCCATTGATAGGGCCATTGAGGTTTATTCCTTTAGGATCTACCAATATATATGCCCCTTTGGGTAGACATTTCTTGATGACGTAGGGTCCTATTCATTTAGATACAAATTTACCCAATCCAGGTTTGTTTTACATAAGATGTGCAACCATCATATTGTGCTGTCGACGAAATATCTGTGGGTGTGGGTTCTTGCGATGTGGTAGGCTCATTGGTGGGTACTACTGCGATGGCCAGTTTTAAGGTAGGCGCAATGGGTGTTGTTACCGATGTAATGAAATTTTTTATGGAATCCATTTCTTAGGGTTGAGATGAAGTACTCTCAACCAAATGGCCGGTGAGGCGAATGGTCGCCAAAGAGTCCTGGAATCGAGGGAGGTTGGGACAATGGTGTGTATAATGCCCAAATTGAGAGAAAATCTCACATGCATGATTGGTACGCATGAAATTGGACTTGGGTGTCATAATGGGCGAAGACAAGGAGGAGGATGTGTCCCCTGCTATTGTATGTGTCGCATGCATCACATTCACTAAGATGTTAAGAAAATTACTAATCTATGTCACTGTGGGGAACATGTTTGTTGCATGGCCTTGTTGTCCACGTAAGGCACATGGTGGGGTTACCCTTGTCGCAGGAGTAGTGTCGATCATTATTGGGGATTTTAATAGTTGTTGGGTTATTCCCCCTAGTTTAGGATTGATGGTCGTCGATGATGATTCGGGGGTAGGGTTGGTTATGATGGGGGATTTCAAATTAGGTTGTCTCATTCTCCCATTGGAGGGTTTAGTGATAGTTGGTGGTGGTTTATTCATAAGCATCATAGGATCGACGCTTAATACATATTGTGTAACCATCCTAGATGGCGTCGCAACCGAGATAGGGACAAACTCATAGTGGGCTACAGGTTTTGAGGCCATTTATGGGTAGGGTGGAGCAAGGTGCCACATAAGTATACCCAAAGTGATCCCAAGTAGTTTTAACTGAGCCATAACTGGTGTCCCTTGCAATCCCATGGGAGGATACCAGAATGGTATTTTGAATATTGGAGGTATTGAGGGACTCAATGTCTATTCCACACGATGAATCATCAAAGGGGTTGATGATGATGCCAAGGGGGTGGTGGCTACATTTTTAGAGGTGAAAATGGTGCACATAATGCCATCAGTCGATGCAGGGATTTTAGGTGGAAAACTTTAATATACCCCTAGCAAGTTAGAGTCCTTGTACACTCCCAGGCATATATCAACATAAGGGTGTTGACTGGTTCCGACGATAGTGGGTAGCATGTTATTGGGGTTGGTGTTGGTATGGGGGTCATAGTAATTGAGTTGGTTGAGGGTGACTGTTTTCCCATGAAAGGGAAACATCATGATGCAGAAGACCGAAGAGGAAAACACCTTCATGGTGTAAATATAACTACGACCTAACATGGTATTGTAGTCAAGTTGTGCATCAACTACTTTGATATCGACCACGACCATTGCTCCCCCTAGCTCGATGGGGAAATTATGGTATAATCCCCTAGTTTGTGATGGTCTCCTGTAATATGCGAGAAGGGAAATAGACAAGGGGAATTAATCAAGTGAACCCAATTGTTTCTAGACATTAGATGACATGATGCATGTGGATGCGGCTTCATCGATGAATCATAATGTTTTTAATCGTAATTGGAACTTGGAATGCGATTGACGAGGGTAGTCACCTTTTGTTGGGTTGGGAAATACTGTAGCGCCTCTAATGTGGACATGGGTGTTGGTGACTGAGCCAAGTCATCCACAATACTATAGTTGTGGGTGGCTTTCATATGAGGTTTATGGGGGTTGTGCCTATGTGGTACCTTTGGGATGTGTGGGATTTTTTCACCACTTGGGAATGGTATTTTCAAAGGCCCCCCTGAAGGGATAGGTACATCCTCTACTTGTGGGGGTTTAGGCCCGCCATAGCCTTTGGATCGAGTCCATAGGTTGATATCTGTCGTGTTCATGTAGATGTTATAAAAGGAGCCATCGTATGGGGGGTGAGGATCCTATTGCTGAGTAGTAACCATTTGGTTGGAAAAGGGTTTCTGCAAGAACGCTATTTGGGGTTGGATAACATTAGGTTCATGAGGATGATTCATGGATTTATTTTTCTTGGCTTCCACCAACTGTTGACAGTCGGGGATGAGTGGACAATGGTGAGTATAGTGACCATACTCACTGCAGATTGAGTAAGATTAATTGGTCCTCAGGTTAGTGTTCTTCCCTTGCTTGGTGGGGTTATTAGTCCCTGCATTTTGGTTATCTTGGTTCTGGTTCTGTTGGGGAGGGGGGTTTCCACCTTGCCCCTATTGTTAGGTCTATTTGTTCTTACCTTTCTTCTTCCCTTGGATTTTTGGGATTTGTGGTGTTCAAATGTTCAAACTATTGAGCTTGTTGTGCGAAAGAAGGTTTAACTAAATTGAATCGCATGTGTGGGATGGGGGTAGCACCAGGGGGACATGGAAACAGGTAATAAGGGTTATATTTAAGGTGGGATATATGCGGTTTTCACTCCATATGCTGTGGATGTAGGAGTGGCTTGCACCATTTGCAGTGGAGGTACCATTGATGCTTCACTTGCATTGGGATAGGTAGGACTGTAAGGTCCATATTGGAGTTGATCAAAATTAGGATTTGGTAATGGAGTAGGGGGTGCCGACACGAGAGGTATGGATGGGTAATGTGGTTCCATGTTGAATGGCACAAGAGTAGGAGGAGGAGGAACCTTTCATTTTTTGGAAATGGACCCGATAAGCCCATTCGCTAAATGTGACGAACCCGCGGGTGTAGGATCTAAAGGACGATGCCAAGGGGCATCAGGTAGGATGGTGTATAAGTAACCTCAATGTGCATAGATGAGGTCAAAATGCTGGGCATTTAGGATGGCCTCTTCCTCAGTTTTGGGCATTGAGGTTTCCAAATCCTTTGCAATTGTGGGTTGGAGTGACTTGATGAACTAGTCCAATAGGAACTGAGGTTGTATGTCTATTTTTCACAATGTGCGTTGTTTATGCCACTCATGGATGTGGTTCACTATGTTGGAAGAGGTATTCTGTTGAAATTCTATGAGAATTTTGAGACTGAGGTCATGGCGAATGAGAAGCTAAAAGTATGTGAGAAATGCGATGGCCAATGTCCCAAAGGTGGCATAAGTCATTCTCGATAATTTCACATACCATTTTGTAGTTGTTCCTATAAGGGTTTACTAAAAGAGGTGAAGCCTCACTGAGTATTCCACTATGATATTGGAGTAACACCATAAGTGGAATGACATGACGTGGTTGGATGGGTCATCTCCTTGTTTCCATTCAAAATTAGGGATATAAAAGGGGAGCTTAACATGCATAGTTGGCCATGCTTAATCATGTGCTATAGGGTCATTGATCAGTTTGTCCAGATTAAGGAGATTTAAGCTATCCATGAAAGGTAAGTTGGGTCATGTTGTTGTATGATGTGTGGTGTTCCCTCGAGGGGGAGAACAAGGTATATGTGGTGGTGATATATGTACCTGATGTGAGGACGAGGATGCTGTATGCCCTCCTCCTGAAGAGGAGGAAGAAGGTGGATTTCCACCGAGGGGTGGAAATAAAGACAGGCCTCTTCCGTGAGAGGGTGAACCGAAGGGGTCACATCTATCTCCAAGGGGAGAAAATGAGGGGATGCCTCTTACACTAGAGGATGAAGAAAAATGATCCGCACTTTCTCCAAGGGGAGAAAATGAATCAAACAAGGAGCGGCCTCACCCTGATGATCCTATCAATGTGAATTGGGAGCAATCTCGGCTAGAGTATCTCCCTCATGAACCATGGGGAGAAAGTGGGTAAACACCCCTCGAGAGAGGGGAAACACCTTGCAATATTTGGGGACACCTTGGGGGGTTTCTTTCCTCTACGATGGAAGTTTAGTGACAAATGAGAGTGATGATGGAAATAAACAAAGTTCAATAAATGCAAAAATATGCCAACCACAACAGATGCAAAATGGTACAAACTGAGTGATATGTGCTATGTCGGTTTAGTGCAAGTGATCCCACATGTATATTATTTTTAATTACGAGTTAGTGAACTTGTATTTAAAAATAAAATAAATAAAAATTCCCTAAATACCTAACATCCTTCCCATCATATGTAATCGGGCCTTCCAAAAGCACAATTGATGGTGAAAAGGGGATCCACACAACGATTGACTAGTGAAGGTAACAAAGAGTCAGTTATATCGGCGATGGGGATATGTACCAAAAGAGATCAACAAAATTTCCCAACGGAAATATCTGAATTCAAGAGTCAATTTCACTCACAATTTCTCCATGGTGATATCCTAACTTTGGACACTAAGATACCCACGTCAAGTGTGGATAAGTGGTTTTTCCTGGGCGGTATAGTGTTGCCTCCACAAAAAGATGAGTGGAACTTTGGATAGGGTAGGGAATCTATACCTAAGCTTTGACCTCCTTGGGAATGACACACTTCTTATCAGGGTTTTCTTTTGACACTTGCTGATAGCAGGATTTATAAATACCCTATGAGTCAACATTGCTATGTTCCAAAAAAATTAATGAAACTAGATTGGTGGGCATTAATGGATGCCAAGCCCAATCAATCCTACCTAACTAAAATATTATTTTGTGACCTTCTATGGAGGATTTTAGCTGTCACAATTCCCTTCCTTTTTGATTCAACAAGATCACAAGTAATGCAAGGTGAAGAACATACTCAGATTGGAAGAGTTTTTAGGTCCCTCAGTGTGTTCTAGTGATGCAAACACAAGTGAGATAAGCAAATTGATTGTTGCAATTAACTAAAGAGATTAAAGTAAATGTAAATGGAGATTTAACTTCATCTCTAAAATATGATAATGGTGCTTTCCAACAAAATGCTAATGAATTAAAAGTGTGCAATGGAGATATTTCACACTTCTCACCCTTTTTTGATTCACCAAGCTCACATGAAGTGCAAGGTGACGAGCATACTTTGGGAGATTAGAGTCTTTAGGTCCTTCTTGTTTGCAACAAGTGAGCTACACTACTTTTCCTAAAAACATAGAAAGTAAACAAAGAACATGAGATGTCTTGAATACCAATGACAACAATGAGGGCCGTTGAGATCCCCAAAGTTGGTTACCTAAGTAGTTTTCGAGAGAGAAGGACCCTTTACTCTCTAATATTGGTCTAATTGGGCTAATTACTAAAGAAAAACTAACTATTAGAAGTTAATTTAATTCTGGTTCATTAGTGAGCAGTCATTGGGATTGCATGATCGTATGCATAATTGATAAAAGGGAAATAAAATGATTGTACCGCACAAAACATAGAAATAGACGCACAGTAGCACATAAATTCAAACATAGATGTGCTATAGATCAATTACAATACGACAAGGAAACAAGAACGTGAAGCAAATTACCATAGAGGCGAGGGTTGGTTAAAATGCACGAGTAGCATGACCATTGAAGAAATATCTACGCGATTAACATGCTTAGGGCACAAGGATCCACGTGATTGTGTAAATAGAAAATCCGGCCAAGAGGAGGCCAAATTGTAGGATTGAATGCTAAGGACATGTTCACCTGCACAAGAAAAGCACTCAGAAAAATGCTATTTATCAAATTAAAATCTAGTGAAAGAGAAATGAACAAAAATATACTGGAGTTTCCATAAATAATGTTGTGGGAAAATTTGCACAAAGGAGTGCAACACTTCCCACCTTGGGCGAAATCCTTTGAGGTTGTAAAAAAGGCCCAGTATTGTGTTAGAAAAGGAAAATGTGAGTGAATCCAAATTGATCTTGCAAGGTTCTTGTTAGTAAAAAAAAAAATAAAAAAAAATGAAAATAACTTGAAAAAAAGCAAAGGGAGTGATAATATGCAAACCACAACAACAAACAAATGCTAGAACCAATTTAGATTGCCCAATGGTCAATCTTGTTACATGAAGTGTCACTTATGAGGCGTGGGCTTCAAGGGAAGCCAACAATATCTCTTAGGGAGGTCCTTTTTTTCCACACTAAATGCTAAATAACTTGAAAGAACAAATGGGAAAAATGCTTTCCCCTTGGAGGAATGTGGCAAGGGAGCTTGAAGGATTCTAGTAGGTATGGGAAGAGGTGGAAGAAATTCCAACACAATTCCAACAAAATAACCTTTCTCTAGGTTTCTCTTGTAAGATGCATTCCCATGGCTTCCTTGTATATGCCAATAGGTGGCCAAGAAACATCTAGATCCAAGTGTGAATCCTATTGCCTCATGAACTAGATTCAAGGTACACAAAGGAGGCTATTTGATGCTCCCTCATCATATGAAGAGACCAATTTGAATTTTTGTTGGTGAGGAGGCTTCATGAGCCTTCAATGTGCGATGGGTAGTTGAGATACTGCCATTTTTACAGTCACATGGATATCAGAAGAAAATCCACGCTATTTTCATGGGGGCACATAACTGATAATACACACAGTAGTGCAGGCTAACATGGGTGTAACCATGCTACCTCTTCTTTTGAATGTTTTTTGGAATTTTTGGACTCATGCTATTTGCTGGATCTAACGAGGATTTATTCGGTGGGATGCATGCTATATTTTGATGATTCCTTTGTAATGTCCCCTTTTAGAAATTTATTAAAATGGTGAAAATTTCAATTTTTCCCACTAGTTCGACCCTTAACTAGTATTGGTTTCTTGGTCTCCAAATGACTCCAAATGCTCCCAAATTGTCACAGAAGGTGTATGTATGATATTAGGACATTATTATGAGGTTAATGGATTATTTAGATTCTTCAAAATGATTCTGTAACTCTCCTTTTAATTCTGTTCAAGATAGGGAATTAGACTAGCAATTTGGGGTTCAATTCCCCCCTAGGTAGATGCTGGAAATGGCTCTCCAAATGATATGGGACCCTCTCAAATTTTAGAACAGGAGTAGGGAATATATAGGGGACATAAATATTGTCTCATATGCAGCACCATTTAGTTTATTGAGTCTGCTACAACCCTCTCAAATCGGATACCAAAGACTAGTTTCGACCTTGGGGAAATGATAGGCAATCTTCTCCAAATGCTATGAAATTGAACAATATGACTCCAAAATATTATACAATGAACATGAAACTTGTATAAAACATTATTAAAAGTCCATACATCATAAATTCATCAGTGTTTCACTTTTCCATTCGAATATATCATCATATAATTGTTGTACATCAACATAGTGGGGAAAATGACACCATTTGCTCATTAATGATCATATTTACATAGTTCCACTTGGAATATAGAATTGAAGATATTATGAATATGAAGAAAATATATGTTACATAATATGATAAAAAAATGGGGAATTATAAGATCCCCCAAAGAGAACAATAGCTCACCAAGTGTGCCCCACCTCAAGGATCATGAATGTGTTGAGAAAAGTGGAAATGGTTGAAGAAACAAGCTGAACTAGAAGTGATCAAAAGCTTCCCTGTAGCTTGAATATGAAACATAAGACTCCATTGAAGCTCCAAATGAAATGTATGAATGGCCTCTCCAATTACCAACTAGGATGGGAATCTTTCACCCTCGAAATTGGTGCTAAGGCAAGTAGAGTAGCACTCCACTAGCTCTCCTCTCAAATGAAAATTCTGAAAATGATAAAAAATAACTTCTATTACTTGATACATGTATTTTATAAACATCCTTATCCTTCTAAGTTTCTAATTCCATCCATAGAATCCAAGCAAATTTGAATTAGGGAAGGATCCAAGATTTGCCACTTGTCTCCCACTTCCTAGCCTTCCACCTTCCACCAATTTGAGTAGGAATCTCTTGAGCTTCTCTAACTCCCATGAGAGCTCCCTTGGAGGCTATTTTTAGGCATGACATGTCACATTGGTCAGATGTCCGAAATTAGTTATGAAATTTGTCATAGGTGTCATAGCATCTTCATCATTGTTGTCATAGAGGTTAGGGAATCTAGCCCAAGTGTCCAAGAACTTCTCATTTGACTCTTCCTCTTCTATGGGAGTTACACTTCCATCCCAATTCGACCTATGATGCATATTTCCAAGTGTATGATCCTTCCAACTCATCCCAAGAATGTTGGTCTTCTTAAGGATTCGAATTGACAAGAGGAGGATGCCATGTGGCATAGAAAATCTAGCTTGTGTGGGTACCACATCCTCCATGTGTCTTCATGATCAATTGCAACTTTGATTTTCCCTTGTATTTATTTATTTATATCCTTTATTAAATATTTATTCCATTATAATTTCTAAACATCATTTATTAGATCCCTTATTGAAAACCCCAATGTCTCCATCCAACCCAGGGAACTAGTAGGATTGGTGGAATTTTCCTGTCATGAATTTATTTGAATGGGGACATTACAGTCATCCCCACCCAAGATTTATTGTCCTCAAGCAATTTTAGATTTGGATGCTGCAAAATTTGTTCCTCTTCCCATGTGGCATCTTCACTTGGGAGATACTTCCATTGTACCAAGTATTCTTTGATAGTTCTGCTCCTTAATCTTCTTTCCCTTGTCTTCATAATTTTTTCTAGAACAAGTATGAGCTGACCTTCATCATCCAAAGGAGGAAGTGTTTCTGAAATGACAATTTTCTGACCAATAGCCTTATTTATACATGAAACATGAAATACATTGTGGATTTTACTTCCTTCCAGAAGTTCTAACTCATATGCTACCTCCCCAACCTTCCGAACTACCTTGTATGGGACATAGTATCTTGGTTTTAGCTTCTCTGCTCCCTTCTTTTTCAAAGATGTTTGTTTGTATGGATGCAACCTCAAATATACCAAATCATTGATTTGAAAGGTCCTTTCTTCCCTATGTTGATTTGCATATTGTTTTTGCCGATTTTGGGCAACCTGCAAGTTGTCTTTCAAAAGCTTTAAAATTTCTTGGCTCTCTTCCACCCAATATTTATCTTTTGTGGCTATACTATCACAAAATATATTCTCAACAAAGGTGAGTGCTTCATAACCATATAATGATTTGAAAGAGACATTCCTATTGACATATGAAAAGTGGTGTTGTAGCAAAACTCACCCAAGTGTAGCCACTTTACCCATGCTTTTTGCTTCTCTCCCACATAGTTACTTAGGTACCTTTCAAACCATTGATTCACTCTCTCTGTTTGGCCACCAGTTTGTGGATGATATCTTATGCTTGGAGTCAATTGAGTGCCCACCAATCTGAAAATTTCTTGCCAAAAATCACCCATAAATCTGCTGTCTCTATCACTTACAATGTTCTTGGGGAGCCCATGCAATCTAAATATTTCTTTAAAAAAAACATCAGCCACTTGTGTAGCAGTAAAAGATGATGTAACAGAAAATAAATGAGCAAATTTGGTCAGCCTATCCACTACCACATATATTCAATCCTTTCCCAAATATTTGGGCAAACCTGTGATGAAGTCCATTGTGACACCCTCCCATTTTTGTTTCAGAATGGGAAATGGTTGCAATAAACCAGCTGGGAATGTGAGTTCAGATTTGTTTTGCTGACATACCTTACATTCATTCACATATTTTAGAACATATTCCTTCATCCCATTCCAAAATGTTTTTTTCCTTAATTGCCTATAAGTTTTGAAGATCCCCGGATGGCCAGCTAGGGGGGAATCATGTGCTTCTTGGAAAATCTTGTACTTGAGTTTTGAATTTTGAACCAAATAAATTCATCCTTTATAATATATCAGCCCATTCAAAATCCTGTACTTATCATCCCCTTTGACCCCATCTAACACATCACAAGCAAAACAATATTTGGCATATTCAACCATTAGCATGTTTTTCCAATCTTTTGAAATGTCCATGAGAGAAAAGGAAGGTCTTCTAGATAACGCATCTTCTATAATGTTATTCTTCCCTTTTACATATTCAATATCAAAATCAAAATCTTGGATCTTTCTTACCCACTTTTTTCCCCTTTCATTAAGATCCTTTTGGGTGAGGAAGTGCTTTAGACTATTGTGATCAGTTTTCACCACAAATTTGTTTCCCACCAAGTATTGTCTAAACTTGGCCAAGGCATGCATGATGTCCAACATTTATTTGTCATAGATGGAGTAAATCTTCTCATGTGGCTGCAAAGTTCTGCTCTCAAAGGCTATAGGGTGTTGATTTTGCTTTAGGACAACCCCTATCCCTTCACCTGAAGCATCACATTCCAAAACAAGTTTAGTAAAATCAGGTAATGCAAATACTGGACAACTACTCATTACCTCTTTCATTTTTTGGAAATCTTTTTCAGCCTCTTCATCCCACTTGAAAGCATCTTTCTTTTTCAAATCAGTGAGTGGAGAAGTCAATTTGGAAAACCCTTTCACAAACTTCCTATAATAGGTACATATTCCAATGAAGCTTCTTAATTCTGTGATGTTTTTTGGTGTTGGCCATTCAAGGATAGCCATTATTTTTTCCATGTGCACTTTCAATCCTTCTTGTCCAATAATGTACCCAAGTTACAAGAGTTCCTTCATCCCAAATTCACATTTATACAACTTAGAAAACAAGGACTGTTCATGCAAAATTTTCAGCACAACCTCTAAATGATGCAAATGCTCTTCCCAAGTTTTGTTGTAAATGAGAATGTCATCAAAGAAAACCAAAACAAACTTTCTAACATGCTTGCAAAAGATCCTATTCGTGCATACTTGGAATGTGGTTGGATCATTAGTTAATCCAAAGCCATAACAAGAAACTCAAAGTGGCCATAGTGACATCTAAAAGCAGTCTTTTGCACATCTTCTTCCTTCATTCGAATTTGATGGTAACTTGATCAAAGATCAATTTTGGATAAATATTTTTCCCCAAATAGCTCATCCATGAGCTCATCAATTCTAGGGATAAGATAACTATTCTTGATTGTCTTCTTGTTCAAAGCTCTAAAGTCTATGCACATCCTTAAGGTTCCATCTTTTTTCTTCACCAACACTACTGAAGAGGCATAAGGGCTAGAGCTTGGTCTAATGAGTCCCAAATATAAGAGTTCTTGGATGGCCTTTTCAATTTCATCTCTGAAGTTTTTTGGATGTCTATATGGTGGTATTTGTATGGGTGAAGTACCCTCCTCCAAAAAACTGTCGTGCTCAACCCATTTATTAGGTGGTCTACCATGTGGAAGGTCTCCAATTTTTTTTTCATACTTTTGTAGTAGTTCCTCTATCTCCTTTGGGTGTTCAAAAACCTTTATGTTTGTCTTGGGAGAGGTGATGAAAAATTCAACATCCCATTCTATGTCCCCATGCCTCAATATGGATCTCATACTGTGGGAGGTCACTACTTGATTCAGATAGGCGTGCTTCCCTCTCATAACCCTTAGTGTTCCTTCCGAATCTTGGAATTTCATTTAAGGAATTTGATAGTTCACTGTATTCTCCCCTATAGAGTACAACCATTGCACTCCCAAAACCACATTAGTATCAACAACATCAACCACATAAAAGCTATCAGAAAAAAGTGTAATTACCTATGGTGATTTGTAGCTTTGGAACCCATGTTTTGCACTCCACAGTGTGGTGGCCTGGAATGATGACTGTGAAGCCATCGCATGGTTTAGTAGGTATCTTCCTTATCTCTACCATGTCTGCATAAATTAATTTATGTGTGGATCCTCCATCTACCAATACTAAGGCCCTTTGTCCTTGTACCACTCCCTTGCATCGAATAATGTGATAATGAGGCACTACTGAAAGTACTTCCATCCTTGCTTTGTCAGGTGAAGGATGATTTTCTTGTTGTTTCCCTTCTTATGCTACATAATATCCCTCTTATTGATCTGAAATATGTCCTTCTTCCTCCATACCCCCTCTATACTCATCATTATTAGAAAATACTTCAATGTATTGAGCTTTTCCCTTAATACATTTATGCCCCGGTGCCCATGGTTGGAAGCATGTGTAGCATAATTTATTTCTTCTAAGTTTTTCCCTTTTTAGTCCCTATTTCTTATTATTTTCAAATGCATTTATTTTCCAAGGCTTCTTTTCAAATATGAATTTGGAAGGGAAGTTAGGCTTGGGAGGAAACCTTGTCCTAGGTAGCACATTTTGTAGATCTCTTGTCAAGTTCATGGAATCCTTCAATGAATTTGGTTTGTGGGCCTTAACTAAACCTTTTAAGGGTTCAGAAAAACCTTTAGTAAAGAGTAATACTAACCTCACCATAGACATATCAGCCACCTTAACTGATAATTTTTGGAATTCCAACATATATTCAACAGGGGTTCCAACTTGCTTCAATTGGGCTAGCTTTTTGAAAGGCAATTCTGGGTCTTTTTGCTCAAATATTTCTAATACCCTACCAACAAATTCTCCATATGTTTTAACCTGATCATGTCCCAAGGTTTTTATACCATGGAACCACCAATAATTGGCTTCCCCTTCAAGATGCAAAATGGCCATTTTTAAAGCATCATCTTCCACCATTGGATTCAACTGAAAATACACATCTAGTTTTTGTACCCAAGTATTTGCAGAACTTTGAGATGAGCCATCAAAGGTGGGAAGTGGAATTTTAGTTATGGCATAATTCAATTCTCTATTTTGAAAAGGATTCCTATTACCTTCCCTCATTTTGAGCTTGTTTGAGACATCAAAGTATTGATCAAATGGTAGGGTACTTCTGCAATCTTCACTCAATTTTTTCCATTCGATTAGAATCTCTTGTATATCATATGGAGTATTTATATTTTCTTTGGAATCAAAAACTTTAGGTGTGGTAGGTCTTGCTGCACTCTGAAATTCATGAGGTCTATTATGAGGTCCTGTCTTTTAGAAGATACCTTCACCCATTTCCTTCTTTTCCTCGAAATGTGAACTACTATTGCCTCCTCTTTCCCCTTTGCTTCCAAGTTGGCTAGCCAAAAATTCGAATCCATTCATTATATGTTTGATCATGTATTCAAATAGTGGTTTCATGAGTTTCCTAAAATCCTCACTATCATCCGAGGTTCCCTTCTCATTTTCCATAGTTTCCTCAAAATGAACTTCTTTTCCTACTCCTCCTCTTCAACAAAAGCACTTTTGGTTTCAATATCTAAGGGTGGTTCCTGAATTCTTGTCCTCATTAATATCAAACCAAATCAGGTGCAAGGATCATGATCTAATACCACTTGTAATGTCCTTTTTTAGAAATTTATTAAAATGGTGAAAATTCCAATTTTTTCCACTAGTTCGACCCTTAACTAGTATTGGTTTCTTGGTCTCCAAATGAATCCAAATGCTCCCAAATTGTCATAGAAGGTGTATGGATGATATTAGAACATTATTATGAGGTTCATGGATTCTTTAGAGTCTTCAAAAGGCTTATTCAACTCTCCTTTGAATTCTGGTCAAGATAGGGAATTAGACTAGCAATTTGGTGTTCAATTCCCCCGTGGGTAGATGCTGGAAATGGCTCTCCAAATGATACAGGACCCTCTCTAATTTCAGAAAAGGAGAATGATATATCTAGGGGACATCAATATGGTCTCATATGCATCACCATTTAGTTTATTGAGTCTTCTACAACCCTCTCAAATCAGATACAAAAGACTAGTTTCGACCTTGGGGGAAATAATAGGCAATCTTCTCCAAATGCTGTGAAATTGAACAATATGACTCCAAAATATTATACACTGAACATGAAACTTGTATAAAACATTATTAACAGTCCATACATCATAAATTCATCAGTGTTTCACTTGTCCATTCGAATATATCGACATATCATTGGTATACATCAACATAGTGGGGAAAATGGCACCATTTGCTCATTAATGATCAGATTTACATAGTTCCAGTTGGAATATCGACTTGAATATATTATGAATATGAATAAAAGAGAATTTAAATAATATTATAAAATAATGGTGCATTATAAGCTCCCCCAAAGATAATAACAACTCACCAAGTGCGCCCCACCTCAAGGATCATGAATGTGTTGAGAAAAGTGGAAATGGTTGAAGAAACAAGCTGAACTAGAAGTGATCATGAGATTCCCTGTATCTTGAATCTGAAACATAAGAATCCATCGAATCTCCAAATGAAATTTTTGTATGGCCTCTCCAATTACCAACTAGGATGGGAATCTTTCACCCTCGAAATTGGTGCTAAGGCAAGTAGAGTAGCACTCCACTAGCTCTCCTCTCAAATGCAAATTCTGAAAATGATAAAAGATCCCTTATATTACTTGATCCCTGTATTTTATAAACATCCTTATCCTTCTAAGGTTCGAATTCCATCCATAGACTCCAAGCCAATTCGAATTAGGGAAGGATCCAAGATTTGCCACTTGTCTCCCACTTCCTAGCCTTCCACCTTCCACCAATTTGAGTAGGAATCTCTTGAGCTTCTCTAACTCCCATGAACACTCCCTTGGAGGATATTTTAAGTCCTGACATGTAATATTGGTCGGATGTCAACAATTGGGTCTAAAATTTTTCATAGGTGTCATAGCATCTTCATCATTGTTGTCATAGAGGTTAGGGAATCTAGCCCAAGTGTCCAAGAACTTCTCATTTGACTCTTCCTCTTCTATGGGAGTTACACTTCCATCCCAATTCGAACTATGATGCATATTAACAAGTGTATGAGCCTTCCAACTCATCCCAAGAACGTTGGTATTCTTATGGATTCGAATTGATAAGAGAAGGATGCCATGTGGCATAGAAAATCTAGCTTGTGTGGGTCCCACATCCTCCATGTGTCTTCATGATCAATTGCCACTTTGATTTTCCCTTGTATTTATTTATTTAGCTCATTTATTAAATATTTATACCATTCTAATGTCTAAACATCATTTATTAGCTCCCTTATTGCAAACCCCAATGTCTCCATCCAACCTAGGGAACTAGTAGTATTGGTGGAATTTTCTTGTCATGAATTTATTTGAATGGGGACATTACAACCTTACTGCAAGATTAACTAAAATGTCACATGTGTGCGAAATTTAGGCGTTAACAATCCTCCACTAGACGAATCCCCATTCTCATCCTTTACTAAAGGGACCACCATCCCTTAATCCTCCACTAGGCGGACCACCATCATACTAAACACCATATCCTCATATAATACTAGATCAATCATATGCAACCCCTCATCAACCTCCTCCAGATAGACTACCACCCTCAATCAATCACTAGGGTGATATAGATACCGGTGGAGAGATATATGAGATGTTACTTTCTACAGTCTTACCTGGTGTAGGTATTGACACCTTTGTATAAGGTCGTAGAGGTAATGATGACTTTAATTCTTGTGGTAGACCTACCACTTCATGACATGTATATTGATTGTTGTGATGGCTATTTGACATGAGATGAATACAAATTTGACATACCTACATGATTTTTTTATTATCGTTCATGTATGTGTTTTCATATCATGTTGATGTTGATATTATTTTATTTATAAAATTATTATGTGTATGTTAACGAATTATATTTTTAATGATTATTATTGATTTAAATTAAGCTTATTATTAATTTTGATAAACTTATAATTGTAATAATTAAATCTAACAAAATAATTAATATTAGTTAAATCATGATAGAAACATTCTACCTTGGATGAAAACTATAATATATAACAAGAGTGCAAATAAGCTCAAAGCATTGGGTCACATGAACCTTTTTATTGTTTTTTTTCTTGGAATACATATCAATGGGTAACCTGTCAGGTACTTCCCCTCATTTCGAGGATGGTACCCAGGGTAAACTAGATTCTTTAAGGCTCAAGGCCAATACAACAATATGCTCAGTTAAGAGCTGACCATGTCACTTACAGGAATTGATCCTAGGTGGTGAAGGTAACAATCATTCATCCCAACCACCCAAGCTACACCTGATTGACAATTTTTATTATTTATTTCTTGACATACCTAATTTCTTTATTAATGGTGTATAAAGTTTTGATCAATTGATAATAATTACATAATGAAGTGTTATCATGTTTTGACTAATGATATGATGACAAACTTTGATTTGAGTTCAAAACATTAAGAAACAAAATAATATGAACTTTCCATAAAAGAATCCATTGAATATAATCCACAACATGAATCTTAGAATTTAAATAATTACATAACTTAAAGATTTCAAGTGCATGCTGTTTCCTTTAACAATTTTCCAAAAGTATTGAATATTAATCATGTATGATTTATATTTGAGGTGATGATAATATTGTGAGCTAAATCATGTTTTGTAAATAACACTTTGATGTTATGAAGCCCCATTACATGGAGTGGCGAGGCATTTTTTTCATGACATGGACATATTGTTTTAAAATGATTTTTCCATTTCTATTAAATTTAATAAACTCTTACCATAGTTACTTCACATGTTGATGTTTAGTCCTTTCAAATATTTGGTCATGCCTTCACACCTTGTTGCTAAATCATGTTTTGTAAATAACACTTTGATGTTATGAAACCTCATTACATGGAGTGGTGAGGCATTTTGTTGATGACATGGACATATTTTTTTAAATGATTTTTCCATTTCTATGAAATTTAATAAACCCTTACCATAGTTACTTCACATCTTGATGTTTAGCCCTTTTAAATATTTTGTCATGCCTTCATACCTTGTTGCTAAATTAAGTAAACCTTCTCATTATGTTAGACATCTCGTGGATCAATGGTTGAATAATATTAATTAAGATATTTTGTAGCTAAGTGCAATATTAATTAACAATTTAATTGAAATTTAAATAATGGCGTTGATATATTGATATAGAGCTAGGCAACTCACTTGCATTAACATGTATAATAATGCAATAAATTCAAACAACAAGACAATATTCCTTTAATTGAAATTATTTGGATTGTATTATTTTAGTCACAATAATATTATTTCATATATATGTTATAATTACAATATTATAATCATATTACCCTATGGTCTAAAAATGAAATTAGTTCAACAAACAAATGGAATTTTCCTAAATATTGGAATTCAATTGTGAAATTAATTTTTCAAGTTGAAATTTAGTTATATTTTGTTTCAATTTATGTGGAGAGGTTTGAACTAAAAAAATTTCAATTTCAATTGAAAACCAATAGAACACATATGTATAACTAAATAAACATTAATACAAATAATTGTACCAAGTTATATGAGCAGCAACAACAATGCTATCAACTCTATCAATACCTGGTATAAGAGCCTCCACCCAGGTTTGAGTCATAGAGCTGGTGGCAATGTCAACATTGCATTGTTCATCTGGGGCTCATACAGATCAAAGGGGACACCACTGTACGAGCGCACATCCAACCCAAATCCTGGACCACAGAGCATGGTGGGATGTTAAGATACTACTGGGTGTCCTTCACTAACACCTCAGGGTTTTGGTGTAATGGTTCATATCATCTCTTGAAGCTATTCCCATATATTGGAATATCCTCGCCAATATGTTGAAAGGAGTCACTTATAAAATTCAAATATTGTTAAATCTATTCTTGAAGCTATTCCCGTATATTGGAATATCCTAGACAATATCTTGAAGATTCGCTACTAAACTTCAGAGATTGTGTAGCCATTTTTTATGGAGAGGAAACGATACTTAGGGTCTCCAATGGACTAGTTGGAAATCTATCTCCAATCCAAAGTTTGAGGGAGGATCAAGTTTAAAGGATATACACATTTTCAACAAATCTCTTGCAACAAAATATGTATGGATCCTTATCACTAAGAAAGGTCTCTGGAAAAGCATAATAGAAGCAAAATATTGGGACTAGGGTGATATGAGGAGATGGATCCACAAAGAACATAAGTCCTCAAAAGGAGTCTCACTCCATTGAAAGGTGATGGTTGTTGCTTTCCCGATTATAGGTCTCTTTCTTGCTTGGAAGGTGGGTAATGGAGAATTAATCCACCTTGGTGAAGACTCAGTCATGGGATGTGTGTGATAGATCGTTCTTTCTCCTGATCCCTTAGGGTCTATGAGAGCCAACAATATTTTCTTTTGTCTCAAATTAGTGATGAGAATAATACCACCATTTGGTAGGAGGGTTGGATATACTCCCAGGTCATAGGTATTCCTATTTCCCTCTATACTGAGTGGCATTCCTTACTCCAAATTCTTCAATGTGGACACATTCAGATTCATGATGAGTTGGACCGATTGGTTTGGTTAGGAAACAAGGATGGAGGGTCCTATTCGGTCAAGAAGGGATATTGGTCTCAAGTTCCACGATCTGAGGAGTTGAAATGGTGATATAAATGTATTTGGAAGGTCCGGTCCCCACTCAAGTGCCAGATTTTTTTTGGCTAGTGCTTTCTAATAAGGTTGTAACCTAGTAAAACTTGAAGAAGAGACAAATGCATGGTTCGAGCAAGTGCAGTCTTTGCATATTTTCAGAGGAAGACACTCCTCATATTTTCCTTCAGTACCCCTATTCAAAAAAAGTGTGGAAAGACTCAGAAACTGGGTTGCATCTTCAAAATATTTGGAGTTGCGATGATGTTTCTCATAATTTACAGCAATGGTTCTATCAAAAGGATTTACAGTCTCTATGCTACCTTCCCTTCCTAGAATTATGGGTATTTTTCTTGTTAGGAATGCCACTATCTTTAATAATGCTTCCATTACCTCCTTCCAAACCACGATATGAGTTTTGGGTTTGATCAAATTTTTCAAAGAGAATTCAGTCATTCATATTTCCAGGATGGTAGGAGATCAAATGATAGATGAATCTCATGCTTGGGAAATCTTCGAAGGAACTTGTTAGGGTCAAGAGTGCATACAAGGTATCGATGGAATTATGTACTCATCAGATGGCATGTTCATATCCTTTTGTGGAAATGGATTCCAGGGAACTAATAATAAGCCTGGTTTATTGGCCCTTAAAATCCTTCTTTGCATTGCCCAGGACAATGTAGTCAAAATTCTACAGGTTTTTGGTGATTCCACTCTAGTCGTGAACTAGATGAATGGGACCTCTTTGCTAAAAGATATCAGTTTTTCAAATTTGAGAGGGCCAATAAAAGACATCTCCTCAAGATTCACAAATATTCAGTTTCAACATGTTCCACGAGAGCACAACTACTTTGTAGATTGATTCTCTAAAGGGGGTCTTCGAGGCTCACTCGACATAGTGATCATCTAGAAAGACAATACGTAGGGTTCTCATTTTTCAAACCTCCATATAGTTGATGTATGACTTAGGATGTTGGTGTTCTAGTTAGTTCTATCATGTTTGCGGTTTACTTATTTCTCATACTTTTTATGTTGATAATATTGGCATATATTATTTTTTGTGACCTCTATACATGTGGTAACTTCATATATCCATTAGTTTTTTGTTCTCATTAGAGTCCTAGCTCTCAGGAAATATATTTGGATGAAAGATAAAAAGGCAGAAAATTTGTGGGATGCCCTCAAGCCTTAATAATGCATTTTTGTTTCACCATAAATAAAAATGTGATTTTTTTCCTTGGAATTTTTAAAAACCACATTGAATCAAAACTGTGCATGAATTCAAAATTAGAAATTCCAAATTTAAAAATAATTTTTTATCTTTCAAAAATTTCATTTAATATATAATATATAAATTAGAATTCACTTGTATCAAGTGTTAGAGAATATCCCCTTGATATGAGCTAGGTCATTGTTAGAGACACATATGGGAGCATAAGGCGGCTCATGGCACACACACCTCATATAGGCACCATGCCATTCAAATGGGTTAACTTGAAGGGGAAACGATGATGGTTTGTGTTTGGTTGGTTGCAACTCTATACAACTCCATTACTCCTAGTAATGAAAGATTCCTTATGCATTCTCAACCCAGTCATGTGAGAAACAAGTCTTTAAATGATCTATCAACACTAAAGACCATGAAAATTGATGGTTCTATGGGTATAAGGAATATGGAGGTCCATCATCACGATTCATGGAAATTTGTTTTGTTTCTGCTCTAGTTTTGTTTGCCTTATCAACTTGCAATATCTCCATGATAGATCTAGGTTCACTATACACATTATTAGGTTCGCCTCTTTATGTCTTGAGTTCACTACCTTAAACCCAATGTTTGCTTCTGGGAGTCTTGGATTCCCACAATAATCAATCCAGTTATTAGTTTGGAAGGACATCTTGGTAGCTACAGAGGGTGGGTGTCAGTTTTTTCAACGGACAATGGTGAAGTTGAAGGTGTTAGCATTTGTTGGCAAAGTATTTGTTAGTTTAGTCCATAGCGAGTAGAGACAATCATAATAGGGATTAAAATTCCTTATCCAACCATTAAGAAAGGGAAATACCTCCTCCAAGAGGACATTAAAGGTAGCCAAAGAATGCCAAAGTTAGGTCTTCCAAAGAATTGTAGCATAAGAAGGAGCATAAGAAGTTGACCATAACTCAGCAAGAATCCATGGCTGCTGCAACTAGATACTTTCTCAAAAAATCCAACGTAGTCAAAGTAGATATGAATACCCTAGAGAAGAGAGCCATGACAAAGAGAGGAATGAACCCTATTGAAAAGCTAACATGGAGCCTTTATATTGGATTCCTAACACTATTTTTTCTACGTGTAGGGGTACAAAAGTATATAATATCACTAAGATCTACTGGTTGGTAAAATCCCTATTTGTGTAGTCCAAGGAGGAAATATATGCTTAGTAACATTCATATATCATGAGAAATTTAGAATTTATGGAAGCCAAATATGATGCCTTGATCAGGGTACATTATGGATTAAAAGCAATTGTAGTCAAGGAAATCTCATATCCTAAAGGAAAAGGAGGGCCAATGAGAAAAAATCCAGAGACAATATGCAAGAGTTTGTGGAGTAGCACTATGTTAGAGTTTATAAACATCCCAACTTTTCAAGTGGACACTCCACCCATCATCGAGGGAACCAAACAGATGCTCGAAAGTACTAGAAAAGAGAGGGCATAATAAATTAATAAAGAATGGGATAAATTATCCATTAGGTAAAATAGGGGGGAAATGATCAAGATGGGAAGTTGGTTAAATAAAAAGAAGAGGTTAAAATGAAGAAGGAAAGGTCAAACTAAGAGATTATAAAAAGTCATTAGGAATTATATTAAATTAGAGAAACAATTTAATCGAGTTAGTGGAGAAGGAAAAATGAATGGAATAAAATGAAGAGGGAAATAATTAACTAAATATCAAAATAGAGAATGTCATTACACACACACATACACACACAAAAGGAAATCAATTATTTCCTAGGAGAAGAGGTTGCTAAGCAAATGGATAGCAGATATTTTTAGATAAACTAAAGAGAGATGTATTAAGATGAATAAATAATGATATCAAAATAAAAATATAAGGGGGAAATCATTGGAGGGTAGGTATGCACACTAGGGGATAGGGTATGTACACCTCCATAGACTTTAGCAAACAAATCGTTGCATGGAGGGGGTCCCTTATACCACAAATAAGGGGGTCTCATACACCAAATTGGTGTCTGGCTTGGTCATGACCTTAAAATTATATTATAATTATAATTATAATTATTAAAGGTTTCCAAGAGTGATTGAGTTTGTATCCATCTTTCCGATTGAAATTGTTAGGGTGTTTTTCAATTTCTAAAGCTTCTTTGATGAGGCTACATGTGTAATGAGAGGTAGATGCAATAATTTTAGTTTGATCAAATAAAATATGGTGTTTAGTGTTGAGGGAGTGTTATGTGATAGCATATATATTAATATGGTAATGATTAGACTGTCTGTGATATTTTTTTAAAGTAAGGCTTGGATAGATCTACTAGTTTCTCCAATGTAGGATTTTCCATAAGAACAAGGGATCTAGTAGAAACCTCAAGTGAGAAAAGGGTTTGACTTGTCTTTGACACTTTAAAAAAAACTAACAACAATACCAACCTAATTTCATCATCCTTGACTTAGTTTTTGAAAATGAAAATTAACTCAAACTCCCTTGCAAGTAGGTTCTTTGGTCTTTGTTTTTTAAGTCTTTTTATAACAAAGGTCTCCTTACATCCTCTAGTGTTATAGATTTAAGGTAGGATCAAATATAAACCCCATACCCTCAAATTTTATAAATAAGTTATGTCTATATCAAGCATTACAAAACATTATGCACACAAAATAAACTATTTTAGGTGGTTAAGGCAGTATCCTTGAAATTGTAATATCATGGACTATAGTTTAGAACTTTGATGATAACTTATATACGTGAGAATATATATAATGTTGAAAGTAGTTGGAATGGGGAATACCTCATTTTGTTGTGATCTTTATGCTATGTACATGCTTCTGAAGCATTGGAAAAATGTAATTTGTTTTCGAAGAAATAAAATTGTAATATTTTGTTTGTTTGTTGGGGGTTAGAAAACATTACACACCAAAACAATTTAATTTAATGTCAAAGTAGTTTGAACAAAAACAATTACAATATAAATTATAGTGAGACATTTATAACAATTATGGAACATGACATATACAATGCAGTATTTGCGGATGGAATAATGTCATGTGCACAATAATCACAAGGCAACTTGATATATATATATGGAGTTCATGTCAAACAATTAATTAATATATATATATGAATTCATGAAAAACATATTATAATACAAATAATTGCAATGATATTATATATATATATATATATATATCCAAAAAAACCTTTATATTTGATATTTCTAGAGAGAAATCAACTATATACCTTGACCCTTCAACTAGATTGGTTGTTCCTTACTATCAAAACTGGAAGTACCTTGACAGTCCAAACATTTTACATTATGTTAACCTTTTGGAATTGCCACAAACTATCTAGATCCCCTTAAGGAAACAAATCTTACATTATCTTGTTCACTTGTACCGTATTACAAATATAAAAAGATAACAAAAAAACAACAAAAACTAGATATGAGTTCTACTAATATATTATTGAATTTGGATATGGACTTCCTTAAGAGGCTCCTCATGCCAAAATTATTGAATAACTGACAATCCTTCAAGTAAAGAGAGAGCCTCCTTCAACAACACATCAACCTGCACATTAAATTCTCAATAAATGTGATCAAATGAAATGGTATGGAATTTTCTCTTTTTCTCAAGGACCATGTTCAACCATGGTTCATAATTATATTAGAAATAATGCATTGGTTATTACACTAGTCAATGAGGAGCTTCGAGTTTCCCATAAATTGAATCTCCTGCAACTTTTTCAACAACAAAATTTAAAAGAATCCACAAAGCTATTACTTTCACTTGATTATTGGACCTAATTCCTGTTGGTTGTGGAGCCTGATCTTCCAGTCTCATAGATGATGTTGTTTCAACCGTGTTGTACCCCAATTTTGGTTATGATCTCGGCACATGCCCTAGGGGGTCCGGGGGAGTGGCTGCACTCCCTTGGTTGGGGGGCGCGGGGGCAGTGCCCCCGAGAAAGGGGGTTTGGGAGCGTAGCCCCCGAAGGAAATTTTTGGGTTGTTTCGCCAACAAATTACAGGCCCATGGTTTTTGGTAACCCGTGGTATTTTCCTTTTTTATTTCCCCTTTATAAGAAAGACATTGTAATACGGATAGGGTTGATGTATTAGGTATTATGCATTGTAAAAATATCTGAGATCGTGTAGAGAGACTATGTGACATTGAAGAGGAAGTGCAGCGGATGTGCTGCACGTTGTATTCTTTCATTTGCTGGATGGTATAATAATAAGGATTGGAAATTTCAGTGTGGACGTAGCCCATCTTGGGTGAACCACGATATATTGGTGTTTCTCTTGTAATGTGTCTGTGTGATTATATTTTCATTTCTGTTTATTGTTATTTCTCTGCGATCCGATTTTTCTAACAATTGGTATCAGAGCCAAAGGTCTATTTGGCAGATAAACTCACAGGAAACTAGGGTTTCTAGTTCGAGTGGGAGTAATAGTGGAAGAAGGAAATTTTAAGGTTGAGAAATTTAATGGCCAAAACTACCAGTTATGGAAGATACAAATGGAGGACTATCTATACCAAAAGGATCTATTCCTACCATTGGGAGGAAGAGAAAAGCAACCGACGACTATGAAGGACGACGAATGGGAGGTTCTTGACATAAAAGAACTGGGAACAATACGACTATCCCTGGCTTCATCGATGGCTTTCAATATCTCAAAAGAAAAGACAACGGAAGGTTTGATGAGCTCATTGGGTAAGCTGTATGAAAAACCCTCGGCCTCCAACAAGGTATTTCTAATGAAACATTTATTTAATATGAAGATGTATGAAGGTGGATCTATTTTTGATCATTTAAATGAATTTAATACGGTTACAAATCAACTAAGTTCTTTAAGTGTGAAATTTGATGATGAGGTTAGGGCTCTTATAATCTTGTGTTCATTGCTAGAAAGCTGGAATAACTTGGTCATGGTTGTAAGTAACTCTGTCTCTGGTTCAAACACCCTGAAATTTGATGATGTTATTGGTGTTATTCTTAGCGAGGAAATGGGAAGAAAAATCACAGGTGAGACATCAGGTAATGCGTTGACCATGGAGAGCAGGGGAAGACAAAGGGATAAAGGAAAGAGATAAGGTAATCGTGGCAAGTCTAAAACGGGCAGATCCAAGTCCAAACTAGGAAAAATAGAGTGCTGGAACTATGGAAAGAAAAGACATCTGAAGAAAGACTGCAGATCTCTAAAGAAGAAAGGAGATGGACACCAGGAAACTACCCAAGAAGCAAATGTAGCAGGTGATGTGTTACAATATGCTTTGATTCTTGCATTAGATAATACTAGTGATTATTGCGTAGTAGATTCAGGGGCTTCATGTCATGCTACACCCCATAGAAAATATTTTCATGATTATGTTCCAGGTGATTTTGGACATGTCTTATTGGGTGATGATGAGCCATGTAAAATTGCTGGAATGGGTAAGGTATGGATAAAATTTAAGAATGGAACTGAATGGCTGCTACAAGATGTTAGGCATATTCCTGCCATGAAAATAAATCTGAACTCAACAAGGCAGTTGGGAGATGGCGACTGTCTATCTACGTTTGGAGAAATGTGGTGGAATATCACTAAAGGATCAATGGTGATAGCAAAAGGAGACAGGGTAGGTACATTGTATTTATGTTGTAATGTTCCCATTCAAATAATTTCATAGTAAGACAATCCCATCAATCCTACTAATTTCCTAGGTTGGATGGGCACATGTGGAATTGTAATAAGGAAGCTAATAAATGATGTTTAGACATTAGAAGGGTTCAAGTATTTAATAAACAGGTTGAATAAAGAAATTCAAGAGAAATTCTAGGTGGCAAGTGGTTTTGAGGACATATGGAGGATGTGAGATCCACACTAGCTTGATTTTTCAAGGACACATGGCATCTCTCTCTTGCCAATTCGAATTCATGAGAAGGTGAACATTCTTGGGTGAGTTGGTAAGTCATACACATGGAATTGAGCATATTAGGTTGAATTGGGATGGATTGGTAACCTACATGGAAGAGGAAAAGTCAAATTGGAAGATTGTGGACACTTGGGCTAGATTCCCTAGCCCCTATGACAACAATGATGGAGCATCTATGACATCTATGAAAAATTGCAGATTTGACCTATGGAATCTGACTATTATGACATGACAGCCCCAAAAATAGGTTCCAAGAGGGAGCTCATGGGAGTTGGAGAATCCAAAGAGACCCCCACTTGAATTGGTGGAAGGTGGAAGGCTAGGAAAGGTGAGACACATGGCAAATCTTGATCCCTTACCCTATATAGAATTGGATTGAGTTTATGGATGGTTTGGGAACCTTAGAAGGATAAGTATGTTTATAAAATACAGGGAAAAACCAAGAGAAGATATTTTTATCATTTGAGAAACTTTGCATATGTGAAGAGAGAGCTAGTGGATGACTAGTTTCTTGCCTTAGCCAATTTCGAGGGTGAAAGATTCCCATCCAAGTTGGTGTTTGGAGAGGACACTCAGGTCTTTCATGGAGATTTAATGGAGTTTGTATTTGTAGGTATCAGCTACATGGAAGCTCATGGTTGTTTTTAGTGCAACACCATATCTCAACCATTTCCCGTTTTGAAGGCATATTCATGCTCCTTGAGGGATTGCACTTTGGGTGAGCTCTTGTAATTCTTGAGATATATTATCATGATATATTTATGATTTTAGTAAAATTTATATACTCTATTATTCATCTTCAAAAAGTATCAGGTCGAAATATCAAGTGGTTGTATGTAAAAATGATGATTAATGAGCAAACAATGACCATTTCCCCACTACATTGATATATTCCATTATAATGCTGATGATTTCGAATAAAAGAATGTTTATATGATATAGTTGTGATGAATGGAATTAAATTGATTTGTATTACAAGTTTCATATTCAGCACTTGAGCATTTGAAGTCATTATACTCAGTTTATTTGCATTTGGAGAAGATTTGGTTCCATTTCCCCAAGGGTCGAATTAGTGGTTTTTGATGTTGTTTGGGAGAGGGTTGGAACATAATTAATAACTAATTAATGGTGAATTTGGGACCTTAATAAAATCCTTGAGACATCCCATACCTATTTTCAGAAATTTGAGTGGGTTTGGAGGCATTTGGGAAGCCATTTTCAGTACTTACCCCAGGTGGATTTGAACCCCAAATTGCTAGTAAAATTACATACTTGGTCCAGAATCTTAAGAGAGTTTGAAGAAGTCTTTTGGTGGCCATATTTCATCCCTGAAAATCATATTCAAGTCCTAATATCAGTCACATACTTTCTCAGAATATTTGGGATCATTTGGGGCAAATTTGGGACCTAGGCATCAAAACTAGTCAAAGGTCGAAATTGAGGAAAAAGTGAAAAATTGGGCAGTTTTATAATTTTTTTAAAAAGGGACATTAAACATGTCCTCATAATATTGACCATTCTATCTCTTTAACTTCCACATCAATAGATACAACATTGTGGCATCATAGGCTTGGCCACATGAGTGATAAGGGGATGCATATTCTCCACTCAAGGAAGTTGCTGCAATATTTGAAGCAGGTAAGTTTGGACCTATGTGAGAACTGTGTTTATGGAAAAAAGAAGAGAGTCAGATTTCTCAGGGTTGGGAAATAGAAGAAGAATGAAAAGTTATAGCTTGTGCATATAGATGTATGGGGATCAACTCAGGTACAATTTCTTGGTGGCTCTCATTATTATGTTACATTTATTGATGACGCAACTAGAAAAACTTGGGTTTATTGCATTAGACATAAATCTGATGTGTTTGCTACTTTTAAAAAGTGGAAAGATTTGGTTGATAATGAGACAGGAAAAATGTTGAAGTGTCTCAGGTCTAATAATGGAGGCGAGTACTGTGGCAAGGAGTTTGATAGTTACTATTCATACCATGGGATTCGTAGAGAGAAGACAGTCCTAGGAACACCACAAAAAAATGGTGTGTCAGAAAGGATGAATAGAACGATCATGGAGTGTGCAAGGTGTATGAGATTGCATGCAGGGTTTCCCTTACAATTTTGGGGAGATGCTGTAAATACTGTTGTTTATTTAATAAACAAAGGGCCTTCAAGTGCTTTGGATGGTGGTATTCCAGAGGAGGCATGGACAAGTAAAAAGGTAAACTACTCATTTATGAGAATGTTTGATTGTGAATCATTTGTCCATATTGATAAAGAAAACAGAACAAAGCTTGAAGCTAAATCCAAGAATGTACCTTTATTGGATATGGGGTTGATGATTTTGGTTATCGCTTATGGGATTATGAAAATAACAAAATCATTAGGAGTAGAGATGTGATATTCAATGAAAAGGTCATGTATAAAGATCAGTTGCAGGGAAATAAACAGGAAAAGGAAAACACAGAGTACACAATACTTGATGAAATTGAAGAAAATGAAGTTCCAAAGGTGCCAGAAAATCAAGAACAACAAGTACCTGAAACTCCTGCAAGTGTAAGAAGATCTACCAGGTTAAGTAGACTCCCTGAACAATACTCTCCTTCAATGTATTATTTATTGATGACTAATGCTGGTGAACCAGAATGTTATGAAGAAGCAATGTAGGTGGAAACTAGAAAGAAGTGGGAGAAAGGCATGAATGAGGAGATGGACTCATTGGTAGGAAACCAAACTTGGGATTTGGTTCAGTTTCCTGCTGGTAAAAGAGCATTGCAGAACAAATGGATTTTCAGGTTGAAGGAAGAAGGAGGTAAGAAGTGGTACAAGGCCAGAATTTTTGTAAAGGGGTTTGCACAGAAGAAAGGTATAGATTTTGATGAAATATTTTCTCCTGTTGTTAAGATGACTTCAATTAGGACTATTTTAAGTCTAGTGGCGGTAGAAGATTTGCATCTTGAATAGTTAGATGTAAAAACAACCTTTCTCCATGGGGACTTGGAGGAAGAGATATATATGTAGCAGCCACAAGGGTATGAGGTCAAAGGGAAGAAAATTCTGGTATGCAGGTTGAAGAAGAGCTTGTATGGTTTGAAGCAAGCTCTAAGGCATTGGTATTTAAAACTTGACAGGTTTATGACATAACAAGGTTATAATAGATGTCATTCTAATCACTGTGTTTATTTCAAGAGGCTAGATAATGGAAGTTATATTATCTTGTTATTGTATGTGGATGGCATGCTTGTTGCAGGGTCTAATATGCAGGAAATAAATGCGCTCAAAAGGAAGTTAGCAAATTCATTTGCGATGAAGGATTTGGGTGCTGCAAAGAAAATACTTGGTATGAGAAACAAGAGACAGGAAAAATTGCAAATTGACATTGTCTCAGGGTGAGTACATACAAAAGCTATTGGGGTTCAGAATGCAGAATGCAAAACTAGTTAGTACATGTTTGGCCAACCATTTAGATATAAGTAAGAAAATGTGTCCCAAGACACCAGAAGAGATAGATTGCATGTCCAAGATTCCCTATTCATCAGTGGTTGGCAGCTTGATGTATGCCATGGTGTGCACAAGGCAAGATATTGCACATGTAGTGGGAGTTGTGAGCAGACATATGAACAATCCAGGTAAAGAACATTAGAAGGCAGTACAATGGATTCTCAGGTATTTGAGAGGTACTACCACTCAGGAATTATGTTTTGGAGGTTCAGACACTGTTCTATAGGGATATGTTGATGCAGATATGGCAGGTGATAAGGATAGCGGGAGGATCACCCCAGGGTATGTGTTTACTGTAGGTGGAACAATAGTAAGTTGGATTTCGAGATTGCAAAAGGTTGTTGCACTTTCAACGAAGGAAGCAGAGTATGTTGCTGTTACAGAGGCTAGTAAAGAGATGTTTTGGTTGCAAAGGTTTATGGAGGAATTGGGTAAGAAGCAGAAGGATAGCATGTTGTGTAGTGACAACCAGAGTGTCATTCATCTTGCAAAGAACTCAACATTCCATTCCAGGACTAAACATATATAGCTCAAGTGCCATTTCATACGCTTTGTTATGGAAGATGAACTATTGAAGCTGGAAAAGATACATACTAGCCAAAATCTTGCAGACATGTTCACAAAGGTAGTGGCCAGAGAGAAACTGAGTTTTTGCTCGATTTCAGTTGGCCTTCTAGCGTGAAGGAGAATATGTGAAAGTTTCCAAGTCTAAGTCCACCAAGTACAACATCGGTGGAGTTGTTGTGATCAGTCTCCAAGTGGGAGATTGTTGGTTGTGGAGCCCAATCTTCGAGTCTCATAGATGATGTTGTTTCAGCCATGTTGTACCCCAGGTTTGGTTATGATCCTGGGACGTGCCACAGGGGGTCGGGGGGAGTGATTTCATTCCCCCATCTTGGGGGCACCCCCGAAGGAAATTTTTGGGCTGTTTCACCAATAGATTATGGGCCCATGGTTTTGGGTAACTCGTGGTATTTTCCCTTTGTATTTCCCCTTTATAAGAAAGACATTGTAATACGGATAGGGTTGATGTATTAGCTATTATGCATTGTAAATATCTCTGAGATTGTGAAGAGAGACTGTGAGAAAGTGAAGAGGAAGTGCAGTGGATGTGTTGCAGGTTATATCCCTTCATTTGCTGGATGGTATAATAATAAGGACTGGCAATTTCAGTGTGGATGTAGCCCATCTTGGGTGCACCACAATATATTGGTGTCTCTCTTGTAATGTGTCTGTGTGATTATATTTGCACTTTTGTTTATTGTTATTGCTCTGCAATCCTATTTTTCTAACAATTGGTATCAAAGCTAAAGGTCTATTTGGAAAATAAACCCACGTGAAACTAGGGTTTCTGGTTCGAGTGGGAGCAATGGTGGAAGAAGGAAATATTAAGGTCGAGAAATTTAATGGCCAAAACTACCAGTTTTGGAAGATGCAACTGGAGGACGATCTGTACCAGAAGGATCTATTCCTACTGTTGGGAGGAAGAGCAAAGCAACCATCGACTATGAAGGACGAATAATGGGAGGTTCTTGATAGAAAGGCACTGGGAACAATACGACTGTCTGTGGATTCGCGGTGGCTTTCAATATCTCCAAAGAAAAGACAATGGAAGGTTTGATGAGCTCATTGGGTAAGCTGTATGAAAAATCCTCTGCCTCCAACAAGGTATTTCTAATGAAGTGTTTATTTAATATGAAGATTTTTGAAGGTGGATCTATTGCTGATCATTTAAATGAATTTAATATGGTTACAAATCAACTAAGTTCTGTAAGTGTGAACTTTTATGATGAGGTTAGCGCTCTTCTAATCTTGTGTTCATTGCTAGAAAGATGGAATAGCTTGGTCATGGCTGTAAGTAATTCGGTCTCTGGTTCAAACACCTTGAAATTTGATGATGTTATTGGTGTTATTCTTAGCGAGGAAATGCGAAGAAAAAAAACAAGTGAGACATCAGGTAATGCATTGAATGGAGAGCAGGGGAAGACAAAGGGATAAAGGAAAGAGATAAGGTAATCGTGGCAAGTCTAAAATGAGCAGATCCAAGTCGAGACTAGGAAAAATAGAGTGCTGAGACTGTGGAAAGAAAGGACATCTGAAGAAAGACTGTAGATCTCTAAAGAAGAAAGGAGATGGACTGCAGGAAACTACCCAGGAAGCAAATGTAGCAGGTGATGTGTTACAAGATGCTTTGATTCTTGCATTAGATAATACTAGTTATTATTGGGTAGTAGATTTAGGGGCTTCATGTCATGATACACCCCATAGGAAATATTTTCATGATTATGTTCCAGGTGATTTTTGACATGTCTTATTGGGTGATGATGAGACATGTAAAATTGTTGGAATGGATAAGGTATGGATAACATTTAAGAATGGAACTGAATGGCTGCTAAAATATGTTAGGCATATTCTTGCTATGAAAAGAAATCTGATCTCAACAGGGTAGTTGGGAGATGGTGGATCTCTATCTACGTTTGGAGAAACATGGTGGAGGATCACTAAATGATCAATGGTGATAGCAAAAGGTGACAGGGTAGGTACGTTGTATTTATGTCCTCATAATACTGACCATTGTATCTCTTTAGCATCCCCAAGAACAGATACAACATTGTGGCATCATAGGCTTGGCCACATGAGTGAGAAGGGGATGCATATTCTCCACTCAAGGAAGTTGCTGCAAGATTTGAAGTAGGTAAGTTTGGAATTCTGTGAGAACTATGTTTATGGAAAACATAAGAGAGTTAGATTTCTCAGGGTTGGGAAACAGAAGAAGAATGAAAAGTTAGAGCTTGTGCATACAGATGTATGGGGACCGTCTTAGGTACAATCTCTTGGTGGCTCTCATTATTATGTTACATTTATTGATGATGCAACTAGAAAAACTTGGGTTTATTGCATTAGACATAAATCTGATGTGTCTGCTACTTTAAAGAAGTGGAAAGCTTTGGTTGAGAATGAGACAGGAAAAAGGTTGAAGTGTCTTAGATATGATAATGGAGGTGAGTACCGCGGCAAGGAGTTTGTTAGTTACTGTTCATACCATGGGATTCGTAGAGAGAAGACAGGCCCAGGAACACCACAAGAAAATGGTGTGTCAGAAAGGATGAATAGAACGATCATATAGTGTGCAAGGTGTATGAGATTGCATGCAGGGTTTCCCTTACAGTTTTGGGAAGATGGTGTAAATACTGTTGTTTATTTAATAAACAGAGGGCCTTCAAGTGCTTTGGATGGTGGTATTCCAGAGGAGGCATGGATAGGTAAAAAGGTAAACTACTAATTTATGAGAATGTTTGGTTGTGAATCATTTGTACATATTGATAAAGAAAATAGAACAAAGCTTGAAGCTAAATCCAAGAAATGTACCTTTATTAGATATGGGGTTGATGATTTTGGTTATCGCTTATGAGATTATGAAAATAACAAAATCATTAGTAGTAAATATGTGATATTCAATGAAAAGTTCATGTATAAATATCAGTTGCAGGGAAAGAAACAGAAAAAGGAAAACACAGACTACACAGTACTTAATGAAATTGAAGAAAATAAAGTTCCAAACGTGTCAGAAAATCAAGAACAACAACAAGTACCTGAAACTCTTGCAAGTGTAAGAAGATCTACCTGGTTAAGTGGACTCCCTGGATGATAGTCTCCTTCAATGCATTATTTATTGTTGACTGATGTTGGTGAACCAAAATGTTATGAAGAAGTAATGCAGGTGCAAACTAGAAAGAAGTGGGAGCAAGGCATGAATGAGGAGATGGATTCATTGGTAGGAAACTAGACTTGGGATTTGGTTCAGTTTCCTGCTGGTAAAAGAGCATTGCAGAACAAATGGATTTACAGGTTGAAGGAAGAAGAAGGAGGTAAGAAGCGGTACAAGGCCAGACTTGTTGTAAAGGGGTTTGCACAGAACAAATGTATAGATTTTGATGAAATACTTTCTCTTGTTGTTAAGATGACTTCAATTAGGACTATCTTAATTCTAGTGGTGGTAGAAGATTTGCATCTTGAACAATTAGATGTAAAAACAACCTTTCTCAATGGGGAATTGGAGGAAGAGATATATATGCAGCAGCCACAAGGGTATGAGGTTAAAGGGAAGAAAGATTTGGTATGCAGGTTGAAGAAGAGATTGTATGGTTTGAAGCAAGCTCCAAGGCATTGGTATTTAAAATTTGACAGTTTTATGAGAGAACAAAGTTATAGTAGATGTCATTCTGATCACTATGTTTATTTCAAGAGGCTAGATAATGGAAGTTACATTATCTTGTTATTATATGTGAATGGCATGCTTGTTGCAGGAAATATATGTGCTCAAAAGGAAGTTAGCAAATTCATTTGCGATGAAGGATTTGTGTGCTACAAAGAAAATCCTTGGTATGAGAATAACAAGAAATAGGAAAAATCACAAATTGAAATTGTCTCAGGGTGAGTACATACAAAAGGTGTTGGAGAGGTTCATAATGCAGAATGCAAAACCAATTAGTACACCTTTGGCCAAGCATTTCAACCTAAGTAAGGAAATGTGTCCCAAGACACAAGAATAGAAAAATTACATGTCCAAGATTCTCTATTCATCAACAGTTGGCAGCTTGATGTATGCCATGGTGTGCACAAGACCAGATTGCACATGAAGTGGGAGTTGTGAGCAGACATATGTTCAATCCGAGTAAATAACATTGGAAGGGAGTACAGTGGATTCTCAGGTATTTGATAGGTACTACCACTTAGGCATTATATTTTGGAGGTTCAGATATTGTTCTACAGGGATATGCTGATGCAGATATGGCACGTGATAAGGATAGCAGGAGGAGCACCACAGGGTATGTGTTTACTGTAGGTGGAACAACAGTAAGTTGGATTTTGAATCTGCAAAAGGTTGTTTCATTTTCAACAACGGAAGCAGAGTATGTTGCTGTTACAGAGGATAGTAAAGAGATGATTTGGTTGCAGAGGTTTATGGAAGAATTGGGTAAGAAGCAGAGGGATAGTAGGTTGTATAGTGACAAAGAGAGTGCCACTCATCTTGAAAAGAACTCAACATTCCATTCTAGTACTAACCATAAATAGATCAAGTACCATTTCATAAGCTCTGTTCTGGAAGATAACTATTGAAGTTGGAAAAGATACATACTAGCTAGAATCCTATAGACATGTTCTCAAAGGTAGTGGCCAGAGAGAAACTAAGTTCTTGCTTGGTTTCAGTTGGCCTTCTAGCATGAAGGAGAAGATGAGAAATTTGCCAAGTCCAAGTTTAGCAAGTACAACATCGGTGGAGTTGATGTGATCAGTCTCCAAGTGGGAGATTGTTGGTTGTGGAGCCTGTTCTTCCAGTCTCATAGATGATGTTCTTTTCGACTGTGTTGTACCCCAGGTTTGGTTATGATATTGGCATGTGCCCTTGAGAAAGTAATACAGATGGATATCGGTGGCCACCCACCTATTCCACTGGCTCAAAACAGTTTCCCATTTTGCCAATTTTCTAGTAATTGTTCTACAGTTTTTTGGGTCCTAAATTTTTGGGGCCGTTTTGAGGCCCTAAACGACCTTTTTTGGTGATTTAGGGGGCCAAATGGTTTCCCACGGCATGCATTTGGCCCCATTCAAAAAATTGTAAATCTCAGATAGATCTTTCCAACAGGTTACTGAGCGCCCCAAATGGAGATCATATGCAAAAGTTATGACCCTGGGAAGTTGACTGTTCAACTAACCACCTTGGGGCCGCAAACTTTATGACGGTTCATCTTCTAGGGTTAGGTTTTTGGATGTTTGTGATTCTTTCCCTCATTCTTATGATAAATATTCCCTTTGGGCCTCTCTTTGTATTCATATTGGCACGAATGAGCATAGCGTCCACATCTCTTCTTAGAGATATCTACCACCATTCTAGCTATTGTATTTTACAGTCTGTTCTATTTCCGCTATTTAATATAATATGTGTTTACTGTATCACTGTGGTTCTTTCCATATATCTGTGTATGTGAATATATATCTATGTATATGATATCTTTTGTTTCGTTCCCACACAAATCTGGATTAGTGGTATCAGAGCGGTCTTCTCTTTGATTGTTTCTCGGTGCATGTCCCCGACGAGGTCAGGATACAGAGAGTTGGGTCTCGAACTAGTTTCACTTGGGGAAGACCACTCTTGCTGCCCCAAACGGCCTCCCATAGCGGAAGAAAATAGAGATGATGGATCAGTAGATCTTATCAAGTTGTTTCTCAAGAAATCCCTCACGCGGCAAAGGAATGGGATGATGGATAATTTTGCCCAGATCCTTCGACGCATGCCGACGACAACAGATACACCTTCAAAAAGTAGTCGTTTCGGAGATGCGACTCCCTTCAATGTACAAGTTAAATTTGATATCCATTTATTTGAAGGCCAGATCGATGCTAATGCCATAGATAAATGGTTGAATCTAATAGAAGGGTATTTCGCTGTCCACAGTTTTTTCGACAGGGAAAGATCTCCTTTGCGCTCCTCAAGGCTGTCCCCCATGTTGAAAATTGGTGGGAAACTTATTGTGAGAAAAACTCATCAGACGAGTATGGATTGTTTGAATATTCCAATCCTACTTGGGCCTCTTTTATAGATGCCGTCTAGGAACAATATTAACCTATTGGAAACTATGATGACCAGTACACAAAATGGGCCATTTTGCACCAAGAGAGGGACCAAATGGTGTTGGAGTACACATACAAATTTAATACCTTGCACACAAAGCTAGGTATTAAGGACTCCGAGCGACACCTAGTACTGAAATATCGTAGTGGCCTACACCGGTACATATGAACATAGATGAATTTCCTAGAAATCTCTTCACTCGGATCCACCTATCGATATGCTGTCAAAATTGAGTAGAAATTTCAGCAAAAGAAAAGGAGTGACTTCGGACCTGTGCAGAAGCAGGGAAAGGGAAACTCTGGCTCGCAGAAGAAGGGTAATGAAAAGAAAAATAAGCACACCAAGAAGTGGTGCGAGTTCCACAAAATCCCCTGGCACAACACTGAAGAATGTCGCTCAAAAGAGTCATTGGTGAATGAGATCAAAGCTTCAGAATCAAATCCAAGTTCCGATTTTGAATCAGAACCTAATTTCACAGCTGCTAAAAAATGGAAGCAGATCATTGATGCAGAACCCAGTGTCGTTGTTTCCACCACTTAGATTCAACCAGAGGATCCTGAAGAGTTGGAGGCAGAGGAGCACCTTTTCCACTCACATATGTGGGTGAAGGGAATTCCCCTACATTTTTTTGCGGACAACGGCAACCAAAAGAACCTAATCTCAACATAAACCATCAAGAGATTGAAACTACCGATAACACCACACCTACAACCATACACCATTGGATGGCTAAGCCAATGATGAAGAATCCGCGTCAATCATCAATGTCGCCTACCATATGGCATCAATCCCTTCAAAGATGAGGTACTGTGTGATGTGTCCCCACTTGAAGTATGAGATGTTATTTTAGGATAGCCATATATGTGGAAGCGTCATGCTGTATATGAATCACGACCTCACAGTGTCATTATCACTTTGGGAGGACAACTCTATCGGATACCAGAGCTATTGCACCTACCCCAACTAAGAAGGGCAAGAAGATAATCTCCCACACTAGGAAATTTTCCCTATTCGCAATCGCCACTAAAGGTGAACATCAAATCGCAGAGACATCCACAACCTCTGCACATTATCCCTCTACTCAACAGAAACAGGTAGAACACAAAGTCAATGCAGCCTCGCCTATTCAGGTACCTCTACAGTGCAAGGCCACGCATTCAAGGTGCCCCTCCAAAAAGGAACCATCCACACCGATGAAGACCAAGGATACCACAACAACCAAAACTGTTGAACAGCTCCAACGCATCCATCAACAACAATTACAACCCTCAGAAGATGTCAAAGTAAGGCAACCTTTCCACTTCAGCAAATGTCGCACCGGGAGGTAAACTCGACACACAGCTTGACATATGATAAGGGATTTGACACAATGGAGACTATTGATTCCTAAGGGGGGAGGATTGATCCAGATGGATATCGGTGGCCACCCACCTATTCCACTGGCGCAAAACAGTTTCCCATTTTGCCAATTTTCTAGTAATTTTTCTACGGTTTTTCGGGTCCTAAACTTCGGGGGCTGTTTTGAGGCCCTAAATGACCTTTTTTGGCGATTTGGGAGGCCAATTGGTTTCAAAAGGCATGCATTTGGCCCCATTCAAAAGTTGTAAATCTTGGATAGAACTTTCCAACAGGCTACCGAGAACCCCAAATGGAGGTCGTATGCAAAAGTTATGACCTCGAGAAGTTGATTGTTCTACTAACCACCTTGGGGCCGCAAACATTATGATAGTTCATATTCTAGGGTTAGGTTTTTGGATGTTTGGGATTCTTTCCCTCATGCTAATGATAAATATACCCTTTGGGCCTCTCTTTGTATTCATCTTGGCACGAATGAGCATAGCTGCCACATCTCTTCCCAGAGATAGCTACCACCATTCTAGCTATTGTATTTTACAGTCTGTTCTATTTCCGCTATTTAATAGAATATGTGTTTGTTGTATCGATGTCTTTCTTGCCATATATCTTTGTATGTGAATATATATCTCTGTATATGATATCTTTTGTTTCGTTCCCACACAAATTTGGATCAGTGGTATCAGAGCGGTATGCTCTTTGATTGTTTCTCGGTGCATGTCCCCGACGAGGTTAGGATATAAAGAGTTGGGTCTCGAACTGGTTTTACTTGGGGAAGACCACTCTCACCGTCCAAAATGGCCTCCCATGGTGGAATAAAAGAGAGATGACGGAGTAGTAGATCCTATCAAGTTGTTGCTCGAGGAAGCCCTCGCGCGACAGAGGAACGAGATGATGGATAATTTCACCCAGATCCTTCTACGCATATCGACAGGAACATATACACCTTTGACAAGCAGCCATTTTGGAGATGCGACTCCCTTCAAGGTGCAAGTTAAATTTGATATCCCTTTATTTGAATGCCAGATCGATGCCAATTCCATAGATAAATGGTTGAATCTGCTAGATGGGTATTTATCTGTCCACAATTTTTTCGATAGGGAAAAGATCGTCTTTGCGCTCCTCAAGGCCTTCCCCCATGTCAAAAATTGGTGGAAAAATTATTGTGAGCAAAACTCAGCAGACGAGTTTGGATTGTTTGAATATTCCAATCCCACTTGGGCCTCTTTTATAGATGCCGTCAGGGAACAATATTACCCTATTGGAAACTATGATGACTAGTACACAAAATGGGCCATTTTGCACCAAGAGAGAGACCAAATGGTGTTGGATTACACCAACAAATTTCATACCTTGCGCACAAAGCTAGGTATAAAGGACTCTGAGCGACACCTAGTACTGAAATATCGCAGTGGCCTACACCGGTACATATGAACAAAGATGAATTTCCTAGAAATCTCTTCACTCGGATCCGCCTATCGATATGCTGTCAAAATTGAGCAGAAGTTTCAGGAAAAGAACAAGCGTGATTTCAGACTTGCCCAGAAGCAGGGCAACGAAAACTTTGGCTCGTAGAAAACGGGGGAGGGAAAGGAAAACTAGTCCCAACCACAAGTGAAGAAGGGTAACGAAAAGACAAAGAAGGACACTGGGAAGTGGTGCGAGTTCCACAAAATCCCCTAGCACAACAATGATGAATGTCACTCAAAACAATCATTGGTGGCTGAGATCAAAGCTTCAGAATTAGATCCCGATTCCAATTTTGAATTAGAACCTTATTTCATAGCTTCACAAAAAGGGAAGCAGATCATTGATACAAAACCCAGTGTCGTTGTTGCCACCACACAGATTCAACCAGAGGAACCTGAAGAGTTGGAGGCAGAGGAGCGCCTTTTCCACTCACAGATGTGGGTGAAGGGAATTCCCCTACATTTTGTTGCGGGCAACGACAGCCAAAAGAACCTAATCTCAACATAAGCCATCAAGAGATTGGAACTACCGATAACACCACACCCGCAACCATACACCATTGGATGGCTAAGCCAAGGAGGAAGAATCCACGTCAGTCATCAATGTCGCCTACCATACGGCATCAAGCCCTTCAAAGATGAGGTACTGCATAATGTGGCCCCACTTGTCTGTGATGTTCTTTTAGGACAACCATATATGTGGAAGCATCATGCTGTATATGAATCACGACCTCGGAGTGTCATTATCACTTTGGGAGTTCAACTCTATCGAATACTAGAGATAGTTGCACCTACCCCAACCAAGCAGGACATGAAGATAATCTCCCACATTGGGAAATTTTCCCTATTCGAAATCGCCACTAAAGGTGAACATCAGATCACAGAGACATCCACAACCTCTACACATTATCCCTCTACTCAGCAGAAACAGGCAGAACACAAAGTCAGTGCAGCCTCGCCTATTCGGGTACCTCTACAGTGCAAGGCCACGCATTCAAGGTACCCCTCCAAAAAGAAACCATCCACATCGGTGTAGACCAAGGATACCACAACAACCAAAACCGTTGAACATCTCCAACGCATCCATCAACAACAATTACAACCCTATGAAGATGTCAAAGTAAGGAAACCTTTCCACTTCAGCAAATGTCGCACCAGGAGCTCAACTCGACACACAACTCGACATATGCTAAGATATTTGACACAATCGAGACCATTTCTTCCTAAGGGGGGAGGATTGATTGAGATGGATATCGGTGGCCACCCACCTATTCCACTGGTTCAAAACAGTTTCCCATTTTGTCAATTTTCTAGTAATTTTTCTACGATTTTTTGGGTCCTAAACTTCTGGGGCTGTTTTGAGGCCCTAAACAACCTTTTTTGAGGCCTAAAGCATGAATTTGGCCCCATTTTAAAGTTGTAAATCTCGGATATACCTTTCCAACAGGTTACCAAGTGCCCCAAATGGAAATCGTATGCAAAAGTTATGACCTCGGGAAGTTGTCTGTTCAACTAACCACCTTGGGGCCGCAAACTTTATGACGGTTCATCTTCTAGGGTTAGGTTTTGGGATGTTTGGGATTCTTTCCCTCATGCTTATGATAAATATGCCCTTTGGGCCTCTCTTTGTATTCATCTTGGCACGAATGAGCATAGTGGCCACATCTCTTCTCAGAGATAGCTACCACCATTCTAGCTATTGTATTTTATAGTATGTTCTACTTCTGCTATTTAATAGAATATGTGTTTACTATATTGTTGTGTTTCTTGCCATATATATGTGTATGTGAATATATATCTCTGTATATCATATCTTTTGTTTTATTCCCACACAAATCCGGATCAGTGGTATCAGAGCGGTCTGCTCTTTGATTGTTTCTCAGTGCATGTCCCCGACGAGGTCAGGATACAAAGAGTTGGGTCTTGAACTAGTTTCACTTGGGGAAGACCACTCTCACCACCCCAAATGGCCTCCCATGGTGGAATAAAAGAGAGATAACGGAGCAGTAGATCCTATCAAGTTGTTGCTCGAGGAAGCCCTCGCATGACAGAGGAACGATATGATGGATAATTTCGCCCAATCCTTCGACGCATGCTGACAGCAACAGATACACCTTCGACAAGCAGCTATTTCAGATATGCGACTCCCTTCAAGGTACAAGTTAACTTTGATATCCCTTTATTTGAAGGCCAGATCGATGCCAATGCCATAGATAATGGTTGAATCTGCTAGAAGGGTATTTCTCTGTCCACAATTTTTTCGACAGGGAAAAGATCGCCTTTGCACTCCTGAAGGCCATCTCCCATGTCAAAAATTGGTGGGAAACTTATTGTGAGCAAAACTCATCATACGAGTTTGGATTGTTTGAATATTCCAATCCCACTTGGGCCTCTTTTATAGATTCTGTCAAGGAACAATATTACCCTATTGGAAACTATGATGACCAGTACACAAAATGGGCCATTCTGCACCAAGAGAGGGACCAAACAGTGTCAGAGTACACCAACAAATTTCATACCTTTAAGCTAGGTATCAAGGACTCCGAGCGACACCTAGTACTGAAATATAGCAGTGTCCTACATCGGTACATACGAACAGAGATGGATTTCCTGGAAATCTTTTCACTTGGATCCGCCTATGGATATGCTGTCAAAATTGAGCAGAAAGTTCAACAAAAGAACAAGCATGACTTCGTACCTCCGCAGAAGTAGGGCAATGGAAACTCTGGCTCGCAGAATAAGGGGCAGGGAAAGGACAACCAGTCCCAACCACAGTAGAAGAAGGGTAACGAAAAGACAAATAAGGACACCAGGAAGTGGTGCGAGTTCTACAAAATCCCTTGGCACAACACTGATGAATGTCACTCAAAACAGTCATTGGTGGCTGAGATCAAAGCTTCAAAATCAGATCCCAGTTCTGATTCTGAATCAGAACCTAACTTCACAGCTGCATAAAAAGGGAAGAAGATCATTGATGAAAAACCCAGTGTCGTTGTTGCCACCACGCAAATTCAACTAGAGGAACCTGAAGAGTTATAGGCAGAGGAGTGCCTTTTCCACTCATAGATGTGGGTGAAGGGAATTCCCCTACATTTTGTTGTGGATAGCGGAAGCCAAAAGAACCTAATCTCAACAAAAGCTATCAAGAGATTGGAACTACCGATAACACCACACCCACAACCATACACCATTGGATGGATAAGCCAAGGACGAAGAATCTGCGTCAGTCATCAATGTCGCCTACCATACGACATCAAGCCCTTCAAAGATGAGGTACAGTGTGATGTGGCCCCACTTGAAGTATGTGATGTTATTTTAGGAAAACCATATATGTTGAAGTGTAATGATGTATATGAATCACAACCTCTCACTGTCATTATCACTTTGGGAGGACAACTCTATCGGATACCGAGGTAGTTGCACCTACCCCAACCAAGCAGGGCAAAAAGATAATCTCCTACACTGGGAAATTTTCCCTATTCCCAATCGCTACTAAAGGTGAACATCAGATCGCAGAGACTGTTAGAATAGTAATCCATACTTAGTTTCATAGTCCATAACCATAGTCAAATTTTATTGCTCATGTGCTTCATTACACCATAGTTTGGACTATGTGACTTTAGTTGGTTAAATACCCACATTTGAGAGTGTTCACACCCACTTCCAAGCAAACCAGTTCACCGAAACTCCTGTTTTGTCCACAAGTGCACCCTCATTAAATGCTGGAGTGCTCTCTCTCCTTGAATTGGGGAATTACTGTTGACTTGGAGCGCTAGGGTGGATTTTGCCCAATTTTGGCTAGATTTGGAGCATTTATTGCTCCCTTGGTCCTCCCAAACACCTCTATTTGCTCACCAATGCTTGCCTTGGCCTCATTTATGACCCAGTATGCTTTAGCCACCTTCACACCTGAATTCATGATTGTTTTGGATGATTAGGATTGAGTTGGACCCACCTAGGGGGGATTGAGGCCAATTTGGCAATTTTGACTTGTACACTCATCTCGAGCTATCTAATGCTCTCAAATTTCTCATGGATGTAATAAAAACCTGTTCTTAACATTTTAACATGTTAGACAGTCAGATAATGCAAAGATTGAGTTCACATTGTGTGTATAATTGTCTCCTTTTTCAAGCTTTTTCACTGGTTTTGCAAATAATTCAATTTTGTGAGGTTCTCCATAGCTCCTAGATATTACTGTGATCAAAATACTCACATGGTTTTCAGAGCCATTGTGGATTTAGTGAGTTACAAATCAATATTGAGCATTGAACTACATTCTAGAGAGGATTTCCAGATAAAAAATTGAGTGTTTTTTGCAGGTGTTTCAGTAGTTTTCTCACCCTTAACGCAACAGTAATGGAGGAAAACCAAATTTGCTCACACCCTTCAATTTCTTCGATTGGAAGGATGAAATGGTTATCAAACTGAGATCTAAGGGTCTCTATAGAGTAACCATGGGCACAAAAGTGGAGCCAAACTCTGCTGTGGAGAAAGAAAAATACTACAATCAACTTGATGAAGCTTATAGATTATTATGCTTGAGCATTTCGAGGGAACTCTTGTTTCATACAGACAGTTTGACAACCCCAAATGAAGTATGGGTGAAGCTAGAATCACTCTTTGGGAATAATTATGAATTGAGAGGCCACCAGCTTGAAAACGAGCTCATTAGCTTGAGCCCAGTGCATTTTGAAACCATCCAGGATTTCTTCACTAAGTTCAAGTCACTAGTGCTTCAACCTGCAACAATGTGGAATTGTTAAGAAGGAAGAACAACTGATTCTGTCCATCCTTTCGAAGCTAGGCCCAGAGTTTTCTGTATTTGTTAGCACATTTCACTCAACCAAGATGACCCTTCGAAATTGGCAAATGCCATCACTAGCTACCTTCATGGAGTGTCTCACTCAGGAGCAGCACAAACTAGTTCAGATGGGAACCATAAAATCGAAAGACCAAGCACTGGCAATGGGTGTTTCAAATGCCAACAAAGGCAAGCAGAAAGCCCAGAATTCGAAGTAGCCAGAGAAGAGGAAGTTTGACAAGACCAAGTTTGCAGATGGAGGTTCGAATCTTTCAAAGGAGAAGGACAAGAAGGGAAAGGAAAAGACCAAATGCACCTATTGTCATAAGGGATGGCATCGAGAGAGCTCATGCATGAAGAAAACCATTGACTCAATGGCGAAGCTGCTGGAGAAGAACAACATCCCAGTCCCTGAGGGCGCAAGGAAGAAAGAGAGCACCTCAAATCCTGACAATAAGGAGAAGTGTCATGCTTTGGTAGCAGGTATTTCGAATCCCTCATCCTTTATCATTGATTCAGGATCTTCCAGAGATATGGTTTCATCCAGAGAGCTCTTCTCTTCTATGCATTCGAATAGTGGCCCAACAGTTTGAATGGGAGATGATTCAAAAATCCAAACCAAGGGGATTGGTAGGATTGACATGGAGCATGGCTATTTCAGTGATGTGCTCTATGTACATTCATTGGATGCAAATTTTCCATTAGTTTATCAAATGACCCATACAGGAGAAGCCAAGAGAGTAACATTTACTCCACATTTGGTAGAAATCTCAGAAATTTCTTCAAATCAAGTTGTGGCAGTGGGGTATGCTGATCATGAAGAGAGAATGTACAAATTCTACAATTTCATTCCAAATTCTAGTGACCATGCTCTTGTCTCTCATGCCAACGACACCTCCAAGTTGTGGCATGAAAGATTTGGCCACATGAACTACAAATATCTCCAGACATTGCACAAGGACGAGATGGTGGAAGGGCTTCCAGAAATCAAATCTTCAAATGGTGCATGCATTGGTTGTGTAGTTGGAAAGCATCCAGAGCGCAACTATGAGAAGGGAATGGCAAGGAGAGCCACTCAACCACTTGGACTGGTACATTCAGACCTCATTGGTCCTCTTCCCACTCCATCATATGGTGGATCAAGGTATGTACTCACATTCATAGATGACTACTCTCAATTCTGCTGGGTTTACTTCCTTAAATTGAAATCAGAAGTGTTTGAGAAATTGAAGATTTGGAAGGCCTTAGTGGAGAATCATGGTGGTCATAAGATAAAGATCCTTAGGAATGATAATGGAAAGGAGTATGTGAACAATAACATTTAGCATCTTTGTGAGGAATGTGGCATCCAAATGCAACATTCAATCCCCTACACACCTCAGCAAAATGGTGTGGCAGAGAGGAAAAATAGATCTCTCAAAGAGATGGTCATTTGCATGATTGAAGATAGGGATCTAAGCCCTAAGATATGGGCTGAAGCCATCAATTGTGCTGCTCATATTCAGAACAGATCCTTTCACAAATCAGTCAAAGGAAAAACCCCCTATGAGGCATGGTTTGGCCAAAAACCAAATGTGTCAAATTTCAGAATTTTTCGGTCTAGAGCATGGGCTCGAATTCCATCAGAAAAGAGGAAGGATTTGGAGCCACAGAGCAAAGAATGTATAATGGTTGGATATGGTGAAGAAACAAAGGGCTACAAACTCTTTGACACATCCACACTCAAAACTTTCATTGAGAGAAGTGTGCAATTCGAAGAAGAACCAATTCCTGATTTTGAGCTTGCACCCGGGGAAAGCTCTTCTCCTCCACACCTTAATGAAATTAGTGATGATTCAAGTTCTGATTTTTCTGATATTGCTGAAGATGACATTGCTGTACATTAGTCACCATCAAGGCCCAAGTGGGCTGAAAAAATCATACAAGCTGCAGGTGAACTGGCAGGCAATCCCCAAGAGCCTAGGAAGACTAGATCTCAAACAATCAATGCTTCCTTTGCAAATGAAAGTGAACTTGCTGATCACTGTTATATGATGATTGGATCTGATCCAACATCATATCAGGAACCTCATCATGATCCAAGGTGGATAACAACAATGCAAGAAGAATTCCAATCTCTCCAAGAGAACAAAACATGGGATTTGGTGCCTCTTCCTCCCAAGAGGAAACTTGTGCAATGTAAGTGGATTTTTCGAACCAAACCTATTTCTGATGGTTCTGATCTGAAGTATAAGGATAGTTTAGTGGCTAAGGGCTACTCACAAATCCATGGTGTGGATTATACAGAGACCTTTGCACCGGTTGCAAAGATGGACTCAATTAGATTAGCTCTAGCCATGGCAGCTAGTAAGGGTTGGGAAGTTCACCATATGGATGTTAAAAGTGCATTCTTACATGGTGAGCTACAGGAAGAGATCTATATGCAACAACCTGAAGGATTCCAAGAGGATCCCACACTTGTTTGCAGGTTGAAGAAGTCACTCTATGGACTCAAGCAAGCCCCCAGGGCTTGGTATGCCAAAGTGGATGCTTTTTTTCTCTCAATTGGTTTCTGTCGATGCAAGTCTAATCCAAATGTTTATTTGAAGAAATGTGATGATAATTTGTAGGTCATTGTACTGTATGTTGATGATATTTTAATTACAGGGAGCTGCAACAAACAAATTGGCTCAATCAAAGCTTCTTTGCATAGTGAATTTGCCATGAGCGACCTAGGATTGCTAAGGCAATTTTTGGGTTTGGAAATTGAGCAATATGAGAGAGGTATATTGCTGAGTCAACCTAAGTATGCTTCAGACCTTTTATTGAAGTTTAAAATGGCTGAATGTAAGGCATCCAAGTGCCCATTCCTTTCAGGCATAAAACTAGTTGAATTTGAAGACTCTCCATTGGTGGATTGCACACTCTACAGGCAGCTAGTTGGAAGCTTGTTGTACCTTACACATACAAGACCTGATTTGCCTTATGCTGTAGCAAGATATATGCAGCAGCCACATGAGATCCATTGGAAGGCAGCCAAAAGGATCCTTCAATATGTCCAAGGAACAAAGAGATTTGGGGTACACTATGCAGTTGGTTCTTCACTACAACTAGCTGGATTTTCTGATTTTGATTGGGTTGGAGATCCTATTGATAGAAAGTCCACTTCAGGTTTTGTTTTCATGTTTTCTGAAGGTCCCATTTGCTGGTCAAGTAAGAAACAACATACTATTTCACTTTCATCAGCAGAGGCCGAGTACAGGGCAGCAGTGAATGCAGCCACACAGTGTGTTTGGTTGCAAGGCATTCTTCGGGAGTTTGGTGTTGCTATTGATTCTCCAACCAACATTTGGGTGGATAATAAAAGTGCCATCAAGATATCTACTGATCCAGTACAGAGGCAAAGAACAAAGCATATTGAAATCCATATGCACTACATTCGGGGCTTGGTGCATGACAGAGTGATTTCCTTGCAGTATTTCCCATCCACCAAGCAAACTGCTGATATTTTCACCAAGTGTTTTACTGAGAAGACCTTCACTCACTTGAGAGCTTTGCTTGGAGTGAGTGATGGATGGTGATTGCTGCAATTTTATTGCAGGTTTAGCCCCATGTCAATTTTAGAGGGAAGTTTTTATCCCATGTGGTTTTACTTCTTGTCCTCGGTTTATATGGACAAATAAAAATTCTGTTTGTAATGAGGTGACTTGAGCCTTTGTTGCCAAGGCCTCCCACTTATTTTCATGAGTTGTACTAAGTTCTGGTTAAGGGGGGCTATTAGAATAGTAATCCATACTTAGTACCATATTCCATAACCATAGTCAAATTTTATTGCTCATTTGCTTCATTACACCATAGTTTGGACTAGGTGACTTTAGTTGGTCAAATACCCACATTTGAGAGTGTTCACACCCACTTCCAAGCAAACCAGTTCACTGAAACTCCTATTTTGTCCACAAGTGCGCCCTCATTAAATGCTGGAGCACTCTCTCTCCTTGAATTGGGGAATTACTGTTGACTTGGAGTGCTAGGGTGGATTTTGCCCAATTTTGGCTAGATTTGGAGCATTTATTGCTCCCTTGGTCCTCCCAAACACCTCTATTTGCTCACCCATGCCTCCCTTGGCCTCATTTATGATTCAGCATGCTTCATCCACCTTCAAACCTGAATTCGTGACTGTTTGGGATGATTAGGATTGAGTTGGACCCACCTAGGGGGGATTGAGGCCAATTTGGAAATTTTGACTTGTACACTCATCTTGAGCTATCTAATGCTCTAAAATTTCTCATGGATCTAATAAAAACCTATTATTAACATTTTCACATGTTAGACAGTTAGATAATGCAAAGATTGAGTTCACGTTGTGTGTAACATTGTCTCCTTTTTCAAGCTTTTTCCCTAGTTTTGCAAATAATTCGATTTTGTGAGATTCTCCATAGCTCCTAGATCTTATTGTGATCAAAATACTCATAGAGACATCCACAACCTCTACACATTATCCCTCTACTCAGCAGAAACATGCAGAACACAAAGTCAGTGTAGCCTCGCTTATTCGGGTACCTCTACAGTGCAAGGCCACGCATTCAAGGTGCCCCTCCGAAAAGAAACCATCCACACCGGTGCAGACCAAGGATACCACAACAACCAAAACTGTTGAAAATCTCCAATGCATCCATCAACAATAATTAGAACTCTATGAAGATGTCAAAGTAAGACAACCTTTCCACTTCAGCAAATGTCTCACCAGGAGCTTAACTCGACAGATAGCTCGACATATGATAAGGGATTTGACGCAATGGAGACCATTTCTTCCTAAGCGGGGAGGATTGATCCAGATGGATATCAGTGGTCACCCACCTATTCCACTGGCTCAAAACAGTTTCCCATTTTGCCAATTTTCTAGTAATTTTTCTACGGTTTTTTGGGTCCTAAACTTCCGAGGCCGTTTTGAGGCCCTAAACGATCTTTTTTGGGGATTTGGGGGGGAAATGGTTCACAACTGCATGCATTTGGCCCCATTAGAAAGTTGTAAGTCTTGGATAGACTTTTCCAATAGGCTATCGAGCGCCCCAAACGGAGATCGTATGCAAAAGTTATGACGCTGGGAAGTTGACTGTTCAACTAACCACCTTGGGGCCGCAAAATTTTTGACGGTTCATCTTCTAGGGTTAGGTTTTTGGATGTTTGGGATTCTTTCCCTCATGCTTATGATAAATATTCCCTTTGGGCCTCTCTTTGTATTCATCTTGGCACAAATGAGCATAGCAGCCACATCTCTTCTCATAGATAGCTACCACCATTCTAGCTATTGTATTTTACAGTCTGTTTTATTTCCGCTATTTAATAGAATATGTGTTTATTGTATCGATGTGTTTCTTGCCATATATCTGTGTATGTGAATATATATCTCTGTATATGATATCTTTTGTTTTGTTCCCACACAAATCCGGATCAGTGGTATCAGAGCGATCTGTTATTTTATTGTTTCTCGGTGCATGTTCCCGACGAGGTCAGGATACAGAGAGTTGGGTCTCGAACTAGTTTCACTTGGGTAAGACCACTCTCGCCACCCCAAACGGCCTCCCATGGCGGAAGAAAAGAGAGACGATGGAGCAGTAGATCCTATCAAGTTGTTTCTCGAGGAATCCCTTACGTGACAGAGGAACGAGATGATGGATAATTTCGCCCAGATCCTTCGACAAGCCGTCGTTTCGGAGATGCGAATTCCTTCAAGGTACAAGTTAACTTTGATATCCATTTAATTGAAGGCCATATCGATGTCGATGCCATAGATAAATGGTTGAATCGGCTAGAAGGGTATTTCTCTGTCCACAATTTTTTCAATAGGGAAAATATCGTCTTTGCGCACCTCAAGGCCGTCCCCCATGTCAAAAATTGGTGGGAAACGTATTGTGAGCAAAACTCACCAGACGAGTCTGTATTGTTTGAATATTCCAATCCCACTTGGGTCTCTTTTATAGATGCCGTCAAGGAACAATATTACCCTATTGAAAAATATGATGACCAGTACACAAAATGGGCCATTCTGCACCAAGAGAGGGACCAAACGGTGCCAGAGTACACCAACAAATTTCATACCTTGCGCACAAAGCTAGGTATCAAGGACTCCGAGCGACACCTAGTATTGAAATATCACAGTGGCCTACACCGGTACATATGAACATAGATGGATTTCCTGGAAATATCTTCACTTGGATCCACCTATCGATATGTTGTCCAAATTGAGAAAAACTTTCAGCAAAAGAACAAGCGTGACTTCGGACTTACACAGAAGCAGGGCAAGGGAAACTCTGGCTCACAGAACACGGTGCAGGGAAAGGACTACCAGTCCCAACCACAGGTGAAGAAGGGTAATGAAAAGACAAAGAAAGACATCGGGAAGTGGTGCGAGTTCCACAAAAGCCCCTGGCACAACACTGATGAATGTCGCTCAAAACAATCATTGGCGGCTGAGATCAAAGCTTCAAAATTAGATCCCAGTTCTGATTCTGAATCAGAACCTAATTTCACAACTGCGCAGAAAGGGAAGCAGATCATTGATGCAGAACCCAGTGTCGTTGTTTCCACCATGCAAATTCAACTAGAGGAACCCAAAAAGTTGGAGGCAGAGGAGCACCTTTTCCACTCACAGATGTGGGTGAAGGGAATTCCCCTACATTTTGTTGTGGACAGCGGCAGCCAAAAGAACCTAATCTCAACAGAATCCATCAAGAGATTGGAACTACCGATAACACCACACATGCAACCATACACCATTGGATGGCTAAGCTAAGGACAAAGAATCCGTGTTAGTTGTCTATGTTGCCTACGATACGGCCTCAAGCCCTTCAAAGATGAGGTACTATGTGATGTGGCCCCACTTGAAGTATGTGATGTTCTTTTAGGACAACCATATATGTGGAAGCGTCATGCTGTATATGAATCATGACCTTGCAGTGTCATTATCATTTTGGGAGGACAACTCTATCGGATACCTGAGATAGTTGCACCTACCCCAACCAAGCAGGGCAGGAAGATAATCTCCCACACTGGGAAATTTTCCCTATTCCTAATCGCCACTAAAGGTAAACATCAGATTGCAGAGACATCCACAACCTCTACACATTATCCCTCTACTCAGCATAAATAGGCAGAACACAAAGTCAGTGTAGCCTCGCCTATTCGGGTACCTGTACAGTGCAAGGCCACGCATTCAAGGTGCCCCTCCAAAAAGAAACCATCCACACCAATGCAGACCAAGGATACCACAACAACCAAAATTGTTGAACAGCTCCAGCGCATCCATCAACAATAATTACAACCCTCTGAAGATGTCAAAGTAAGGCAACCTTCCCACTTCAGCAAATGTTGCACCAGGAGTTCAACTCGACACACAGCTCGACATATGATAAGGGATTTGACGCAATGGAGACCATTTCTTCCTAAGGGTGGAGGATTGATCCAGATGGATATCAGTGGACACCCACCTATTCCATTGGCTCAAAATAGTTTCCCATTTTGCTAATTTTCTAGTAATTTTTCTATGGTTTTTTGGGTCCTAAACTTCCAGGGCCGTTTTGAGGCCCTAAACGACCTTTTTTGGCGTTTTGGGGGGCAATTTGTTGTGAACGACATGCATTTTGGCCCATTCAAAAGTTGTAAATTTTGGATAGACCTTTCCAATAGGCTACCGAGCACCGCAAACGGAGATTGTATGCAAAAGTTATGACCCCAGGAAGTTGACTGTTCAACTAACCACCTTGGGGCCGCAAACTTTATGACGGTTCATCTTCTAGGGTTATGTTTTTGGATGTTTGGGATTCTTTCCCTCATGCTTATGATAAATATTCCCTTTAGGCCTCTATTTTTATTCACCTTGGCACGAATGAGCATAGCGGCCACATCTCTTCTTAGAGATAGCTACCACCATTCTAGCTATTGTATTTTACAGTCTGTTCTATTTCCGCTATTTAATAGAATAAGTGTTTACTGTATCCCTGTGTTATTTGCAACATATATTTGTATTTTATTCTGTAAATGCTCTTTTATTTCATTCCTGCATAAATCCGGATCAGAAAGGGAGTTTGGGGGCATAGCCCTCGAAGGAAATTTTTGGGCTATTTCGCCAAAAGATTACGGGCCCATGGTTTTGGGTAACTCGTGGTATCTTCCCTTTGTATTTCCCCTTTATAAGAAAGACACTGTATTATGGCTAGGATTGATGTATTATGTATTATGCATTGTAAATATCTCCGAGATCATGAAGAGAGACTGTGAGACAGTGAAGAGGAAGTGCAACGGATGTGCTGGAGGTTGTATCCCTTCATTTGCTAGATAGTATAATAATAAGGACTGGCACTTTCAGTGTGGGCGTATCCCATCTTGGGTGAACCACGATATATTGGTGTCTCTCTTTTAATGTGTCTATGTGATTATATTTGCATTTCTGTTTATTGTTATTGCTCTGCGATCCTGCTTTTCTAACAATTGGTATCAGAGCCAAAGGTCTATTTGGTAGATAAACCCGCAGGAAACTACGGTTTTTGGTTTGAGTGGGAGCAATGGCGGAAGAAGGAAAGTTTAAGGTCGAGAAATTAAATGGCCAAAACTACTAGTTATGGAAGATGCAAATGGAGGACTATCTTTACTAGAAGGATCTATTCCTACTGTTGGGAGGAAGAGCAAAGAAGCCGATGACAGTGAAGGACGAAGAATGGGAGGTTCTTGACAGAAAGGAACTAGGAACAATATGTCTGTCACTGGATTTGTCGGTGGCTTTCAATATCTCAAAATAAAAGACAATGGAAGGTTTGATGAGCGCATTGGGTAAGCTGTATGAAAAATCCTCGGCCTCCAACAAAGTATTTCTAATGAAGTGTTTATTTAATATGAAGATGTATGAAGGTGGATCTGTTGCTGATCATTTAAATGAATTTAATCTGGTTACAAATCAACTAAGTTCTGTAAGTGTGAACTTTGATGATAAGGTTAGGGATCTTCTAATATTGTGTTCATTACCAGAAAGCTGGAATAGCTTGGTCATGGTTGTAAGTAACTCTATCTCTGGTTCAAACACCCTGAAATTTGATGATGTTATTGGTGTTATTCTTAGCAAGGAAATGCGAAGAAAAAACACAGGTGAGACATTAGGTAATGCATTGACCATGGAGAGCAGGGGAAGACAAAGGGAGAAAGGAAAAAGCTAAGGTAATTTTGGCAAGTCTAAAACGGGCAGATCCAAGTCCAGAATGGGAAAAATAGAGTGCTGGAATTGTGGAAAGAAAGGACATCTGAAGAAAGACTGTATATCTCTAAAGAAGAAAGGAGATGGACAATAGGAAACTACCAAGGAAGCAAATGTAGCAGGTGATGTGTTACAAGATGCTTTGATTCTTGCATTAGATAATACTAGTGATTATTGGGTAGTATATTCAGGGGCTTCATGTCATGCTACACCCCATAGGAAATATTTTCATGATTATGTTCCAGGTAATTTTGGACATGTCTTATTGGGTGATGACGAGCCATGTAAAATTGTTCGAATGGGTAAGGTATGGATAAAATTTAAGAATTGAACTGAGTGGCTGCTAAAAGATGCTAGGCATATTCCTACTATGAAAAGAAATCTGATCTCAACAGGGCAGTTGGGAGATGGTGGTTGTCTATCTACGTTTGGAGAAACATGGTGGAAGATCGCTAAAGGATCAATGGTGATACTAAAAGGAGACAAGGTAGGTAAGTTGTATTTATGTCCTCATAATACTGACCATTCTATCTCTTTAGCTTCCACACGAACACATACAACATTGTGACATCATAGGCTTGGCCACATGAGTGAGAAGGGGATGCATATTCTCCACTGAAGGAAGTTGCTGCAAGATTTAAGGCAGGTAAGTTTGGAATTCTGGAATTCTGTGAGAACTGTGTTTATGGAAAACAGAAGAGAGTCAGATTTCTCAGGGTTGGGAAACAGAAGAAGAATGAAAAGTTAGAGCTTGTGCATACATATGTATGGGGACCGACTCAGGTACAATCTCTTCGTGGCTCTCATTATTATGTTAAATTTATTGATGATGCAACTAGAAAAACTTGGGTTTATTTCATTAGACATAAATATGATGTGTTTTCTACTTTTAAGAAGTGGAAACTTTGGTTGAGAATGAGACAGGAAAAAGGTTGAAGTGTCTCAGATCTGATAATGGAGGTGTGTACTGCGGCAAGGAGTTTGATAGTTACTGTTCATACTATGGGATTCGTAGAGAGAAGACAGTCCCAGGAACACCACAAGAAAATGGTGTGTTAGAAATGATGAATAAAATGGTCATGGAGTGTGCAAGGTGTATGAGATTGCATGTAGGGTTTCCTTTACAGTTTTGTGGAGATGCTGCTATTTATTTAATAAAAAGAGGGCCTTCAAGTGCTTTGGATGGTGGTATTCCAGAGGTGGCATGGACCGGTAAAAAGGTAAACTACTAATTTCTGAGAACGTTTGATTGTGAAGCATTTGTCATATTGAAAAAGAAAATAGTACAAAGCTTGAAGATAAATCCAAGAAATGTACCTTTCTTGGATATGGGGTTGATGATTTTGGTTATCGCTTATGGGATTATGAAAATAACAAAATCATCAGGAGTAGATATGTGATATTCAATGAAAAGGTCATATATAAAGATCAGTTGCAGGGAAAGAAACAAGAAAAGGAAAACATAGAGTACACAATACTTGAAGAAAATGAAGTTCCAAAGGTGCCAGAAAATCAAGAACAACATCAAGTACCTGAAACTCTTGCAAGTGTAAGAATATCTACCAGGTTAAGTAGACTCCCTGAACGATACTCTCCTTCAATGTATTATTTATTGATGACTGATGCTGGTGAACCAGAATGTTATGAAGAAGCAATGCAGGTGGAAACTAAAAAGTAGGGGAGCAAGGCATGAATGAGGAGATGGACTCATTGGTAGGAAACCAGACTTGGGATTTGTTTCAATTTCCTGTTGGTAAAAGAGCATTGCATAACAAATGGATTTACAGGTTGAAGGAAGAAGAAGGAGGTAAGAAGCGGTACAAGGCCAAACTTGTTGTAAATGGGTTTGCACAAAAGAAAGGTATAGATTTTGATGAAATATTTTCTCCTGTTGTTAAGATGACTTTAATTAGGACTATCTTAAGTCTAGTGGTGGTAGAAGATTTGCATCTTGAACAGTTATATGTAAAAAAAACCTTTCTCCATGGGGATTTGGAGGAAGACATATATATGCAGCAGCCACAAGGGTATGAGGTCAAAGGGAAGAAAAATTTGGTATGCAGGTTGAAGAAGAGCTTGTATGGTTTGAAGAAAGCTCCAAGGCAGACGATATTTAAAATTTGACAGGTTTATGATAGAACAAGGTTATAGTAGATGTCATTTTGACCACTGTGTTTATTTCAAGAGGCTAGATAATGGAAGCTATATTATCTTGTTATTGTATGTGGATGACAAGCTTGTTGCATGGTCTAACATGCAGGAAATAAATGTGCTCAATAGGAAGTTAACAAATTCATTTGCGATGAAGGATTTGGGTGCTGCAAAGCAAATCCTTCGTATGAGAATAACAAGAGACAGGAAAAATCACAAATTGACATTGTCTCAGGGTGAGTACATACAAAAGGTGTTGGACAGGTTTAGAATGCAGAATGTAAAACCAGTTAGTACACCTTTGGGCAGCCATTTCAATCTAAGTAAGGAAATGTGTCCCAAGACACAGGAACATACATATTACATCTCCAAGATTCCCTATTCATCAGCGTTGGCAGCTTGATGTATGCCATGGTGTTCACAAGGCCATATATTGCACATGCACTGGGAGTTGTGAGCAGACATATGAACAATCCAGGTAAAGAACATTGGAAGGCAGTATAGTGGATTCTCAGGTATTTGAGAGGTACTGCCACTCAGGCATTATATTTTGGTGGTTCAGACATTGTTCTACTTGGATATGTTGATGCAGATATGGCAGGGGATAAGGATAGCAGGATGAGCACCACAGGGTATGTGTTTACTGTAGGTGGAACAACAGTAAGTTGGATTTCAAAACTGCAAAAGGTTGTTGCACTTTCAACAACGAAATCAGAGTATGTTGTTGTTAGAGAGGCTAGTAAAGAGATGATTTGGTTTCAGAGGTTTATGGAGGAATTGGGTAAGAAGCAGAAGGATAGCAGGTTGTATAGTGAAAACCAGTGTGCCATTCAGTTTGCAAAGAACTCAACATTCCATTCCAGGACTAAACATATACATCTCAAGCACCATTTCATATGCTATGTTATGGAAGATGAACTGTTGAAGCTGGAAAAAGATACATACTAGCCAGAATCCTGTAGACATGTTCACAAAGGTAGTGACAAGAGAGAAACTGAGTTCTTGCTCGGTTTCAGTTGGCCTTCTAGCGTGAAGGAAAAGATGAGAAATTTTCAAAGTCCAAGTCCAACAAGTACAACATCGGTGGAGTTGCTGTGATCAGTCTCCAAGTGGGAGATTGTTGGTTGAGGAGCCTGATATTCCAGTCTCATAGATGATGTTGTTTCAGCCATGTTGTACCCCAAGTTTGCTTATGATCCCGGCATGCGCCCTCGAAGAAAATTTTTGGGTTGTTTCGCCAACAGATTATGGGCCCATGGTTTTCGGTAACCCGTGGTATTTTCCCTTTGTATTTCTTATTTATAAGAAAGACATTGTAATACAGATAGGGTTGATGTATTAGATATTATGCATTGTAAATATCTCTAAGATCGTGAAGAGGGACTGTGAGACAATGAAGAGGAATTGCAGTGGATGTGTTGCAGGTTGTATCCCTTCATTTGATGGATGGTATAATAATAAGGACTAGCAATTTTAGTGTGGACGTAGCTCTTCTTGGGTGAACCACGATATATTGGTGTCTCTCTTGTAATGTGTCTGTGTGATTATATTTGCATTTATGTTTATTATTATTGCTCCGCGATCCTATTTTTCTAACAATTCCAACCCCATATTTCAAATAGAAAAAGTGATCATGATTTAAAAATAAAAATATGCCAACCCCACAAATACCTATCCTTCCCTGACTCGTTCCATCAAAATATCCCCATGCTATATTAACATCAAATTTCAACTGACTAATTAATAACCTCTGCAATGGAGGTTTTTCTTGACAATGTTCCTTGAAGGAAAACCTTATTCTATGAGCCAACCATAAGGGATAGTGGATTTTATTGCCAAATATCATTTTATTCTGACCCAACAAAATCCCACAAATAACATAGTGAGGCAAAGATTGAAAGGATCTCAAAGCACGATCACGATGCCATTCATCAAAACACTGTAACAATGTATCTTGCAACCATTGACTTGAGCACTTCAACAATGGAAACACATCACCCCATACTTGCTTATCAAAATGATATATCATGAAAATATGGTCCACAGATTCGGCCTCTAACTTGCATAGAATGCAATGATTAGTTCCCTGCCAGTTCCTCTTTTGACCATTGTCCCAAGTCAATATTTTGTTAAGCAATTCTAGCTAAGCAAAGATTTTGATCTTAAGCAGGCATTCCAACTTCCATATTGACTTCCACCACCATTTCAATTCTTGCTACTGATATTCCGCTATGAAAGCTTCATAACCCAATTTTTCTATGAGTATACCATTTGAGTTATTCCATGACGACTTGAGGTCATCTCGACAATTTGTTATTTGAATAGCACTGTTAGATAGAATACTAGTATATCAAGATGATTCCTTGGCCCATTGACCCTGTAGAAATCACTCATCCACATGTTTCCATAACTGTGACCATGACCCAACATGATCATGCTTCGCAACATCACAAAGCTTCGAGTATCCATGAACAAATAAAAACTGGACCAAATCCTCCTACAATCGATAGTTCCCTATACACCCTATCCAACTGTCAATTTTGAGCTTGACTCTATAGCCTTTTCCTACCTTCCATGCCACTCATTTCCCTAAAATTGAGAATTCCTTATTCAAACATTTTCAAACATTTGAAGCATATTTGTAAGATTTATTTGATAATCTGTTCCAATCCTCGATTGAAATATCTTGGAAATATTTATCTTTCATAATATTACTCTCGAAACCATCTAAGAACAAGATACACCACCAATTGTTTTCTCTTAGAGCCTTATCGAATTGATAGATATGTTTAGGCCCCATATCCCCTGTTCCTTGGCCCTCGCAAGCTTATACCATTTGACTAGTGGGATACCTTCCTTATCCTTTCTACCATCCAAAGAAAACTAAAACATTTCTTCCTTACCTTATTGATTATACGTTTCAAGATATGAGATTCGACATATAATAAACCGATATACTTTCCAACACTATTTTTACCAAGATTAATATTCCACCTCTATACAACCAATGATGACACAAACATGAGGCCTTGGCCTAAATTTTATTGTAAATCCAAAGAAAATACGCAAACCTATAATCGTTGGGTTTTAGGTGAAAACCAAAATAATTTAAACCTTCCTCCAACTGAGCCATCAAAATAGAGAAAAGTTGGGAGGTTTGTTCTTAGACTTCCAGTTTAACTTCATGAAAAGGTAGCCTTGAATTCTGAAGATTCATCTCCATACCAGCACCTACACAGTATATTAACAACAAATATTTAAAAACTTTCCATTCTTTCAAAGAACCTTCACCAAAAAGTAGGGTATCATCTACAAAGAGTAGATGGGAGAGTTTAATACTTCTACTTACCTTGACTCCTTTAAGGGATCCATCCATTTTTGAAGCTATAATTAACATGCCCAGTCCTTCTATTATAAGAAAGAACTAGAACAAAGACAAAGGAAATCCTTGACAAAGTCCCCTAGCGGCCTTAAAAAATCGAGATGGCGACCCATTGATTAAGACTACAAAGGAGGATGAAGATATACCTCCCATTATCCAATTGTACACAAAAAGACTCAATCCAATCTGAAGCAATACCATTATGTGAAGTAACCAATTCACCTTATTGTATGCCTTTGAAAAATATACATTGAGCACTACTAAAACACGTTAGTTAATCTTTATAGAGTGCAAGCCTTCTTGGTCACATCCCACTACATCATGAATATGTTGATCATCGGATGAACCCAAATTGTTCTTCAGACACAACTGGTGCCAACAAATGCTTGATTCTAAATGCAATTAACTTGGAAAATATTTTGTACAATAGACTAAACAAAGATATTGGATGAAATTCCTTAAAGGAAGCATGTTCATTGGTTTTTGGAATCAATGCGATAAAAGTAGCATTGATTTATCCTAACATTTTCCCTAACTATTGTGATTCTTATACAACCTGGAAGATATCATCCTCAATAATATCATAAAATCCCAAATGGAATTCGACTAGCCACCCATTCGACCTTGCACTTGTTTCCTTCTTAAATGATAACAATACTTCTTTCAATTCCTCCTTTAACACCAGAGCTTCCAAACTTGTGTTCATATCCTAATCAACAACTCTAGGAAACAATTGGATAATATTTAGTTTATAAACTATATGAGGCTTTGTTGATTCTGAGAAAAATGCAAAGAATTGATGTTCAGTTGCTGAAGATATCCCTTCGAAAGTCGAGATGCAAGACCCATCTGATCCCCTAACTTCTTAGATTGTGTTTATCATTTTCCTGTAATTTGAAAATTTATGAAAATTTCCGAATTGTTGTCACTCTCCGCTAGCCATAATGCTTGACTTCACATCTTGATGTTCAGTTCTTTCTAATATTTTTTCATGCCTTCATACCTTGTTGGTGCCTTGTTGTTGAATTAATTAAACCTTCTCATCATGTTATACATCTTGTTGATCAATGATTGAATAAGCTTAATTAATATCTTTTGTATCTAAGTGCAATATTAATTAACAATTTTATTGAAATTCAAATAATGGCGTTGATTCAAACTACAATAAATTCAAACAACAAGACAATATTCCTTTAATTGAAATTCTTTGGATTTGTTTTATTTAAATCACAATAATATTATTTCGATAAATATGTCATAATATAATAATTACAATATTGTAATCATATTTCCCTATGGTTAAAAAATGAAAATAGTACAACAAACAAATGGAATTTTCCTAAAATTTTTCAAGTTGAAATTTAGTTATATATATATATATATATATATTTAATTTATGTGGAGAGGTTTGAACTAAAAACAACTTCAATTACAATTGAAAACCAATAAAGCACATATTTATAACTAAAGAAACATTAATACAAATAATTGTACCAAGTTATACGGGTAACAACAACAATGCTCTCAATACCCGATCCTACGAATTAATTATGATTTTTTTTTCCGTGATAAATATTTTTTAAACCACATCAAATCAAAACTAAGCACCAATTGAAAATTAGAAAGTCTAAATTTAAAAATAATTTTTATCTTTCAAAAATTTCATTTAATATACAATATATAAAATCACATTCACTTGTATCGAGTGTTAGGGAAGAGCCCCTTGATATGAACCAGGTTGTTGTTAGAGATGCATATGGGAGTATAAGGAAGCTCAAGTCACATGCTCCTCATATAGGCACCATACCATGCAAATGGGTTAAATTGAAGGGGAAATAATGATGATTTGTGTTTGGTTGGATGTGACTCTATACAACTCCAATACTCCTAGTAATGACAGCTTCCTTATGCACTCACAACCCACTCATGTGAGCAACATGTATTTAAATGATCTATCAACACTAAATATCATGAAAATTGATTGTTCTATGGGTATAATAAATATGGGGGTCCATCATCACGATTCATGGAAATTTGTTTTGTTTACTCTATTGACATGCAATCTCTCCATAAGAGCTTTAGGTTCACTATACATAGTATTAGGTTTTCCAATTTGGGTCTTGAGTTCACTACCCTAATCCCAAGGTTTGCTTCTCAGAGTCTTGGGTTCTGTTGATGCCTCGGGGGTGCAGGGTGAGTGTGAAATGATGGAATGGGTTCCAAGGCACACAACAGGGGATGAAAACCCAGCCAAAGGCTTCGAAAGACCCTATGCAAGGGATATTCTATCCTCAAGCTGTTTGATATGGTGATCACCCATGGATATTTGGCCTCCGCTGGCACTCTATGAGTAAAATATTTGATCGTTAAAGATTAGTTTTCCTATCAAGGAAAACAAAGTGAAAACTAGTTACTGAAATCTAACTTAACCTACCTAAGGTAAGAACCTATTCTGAGTCAGATCTAGCCTAAAAGGAAGAGTTGATGTCGTGCAGATCAGAATTGAAGTGAGATGGACAAGTGATTAAGTACCTTAAACAGAAATGTCTTCGGGTTCTTCACTTGTTAATTAAAACTTTATCAATTAAGAAATTAAGTGACAATTCTTCAAAGTGTTTAAGCCCATTCAAATACCTGATCTGTAATCATTGTTTCAATTGAAAAATTGACAACTGATTATACATATTTAGTTGCATCGAATCATTTGCAGAAATATAAAAATGAGAACTGTTCAATCAAAGAAATTTAATAGAACAATTCAGAGCATGAGTCAAAACATACAGAAAAATCACTATGAAGGATCATATACATCAATAAGTGATCTGCAATAGATTGAACGCATAACTGATGACAATTTGAAATATTTAACTCAGCGATTCTCAAAGAAATTTGAAGAACACAAGAAGGTGGATAAAGATAACTTTACTGCATATAAAAGTCTTGTACAAAAATTACAATGGCTCGAATAGACAGAGCATCTTCAATCCATACTCCTGTTGAATCGTAATTCCAAAATTCCCAACCCTTTTCTAAGGGAAACATTCCTCCTTAAATACTAAATTTTACCCAGAATCTCAAAAGGAGAAATTATACAAAATAGAAATTACAAAAATCGGCTCCAACCGTCGATCCAATAAAACTTGCTTCTTTCCAGCTTGAAGGATTTTTCTGCCACCTTATTACCAAAAATATGTTACAAAGACTCGCTCTTTAATCAGATAGGGTCTCGTCGTGGCACCATAAAAATTCAATAACAGATTGTTCATTATCTTCGACAGGTGGCATGGTTTGTGAAACATTTGCTGTAGGAAATTCAGGATCAGGTAATTCATGGTCAGAAACAGATAAATCCATTAGAGGATTTACTTTAGAAACAGTGGCCGGTACATCAGGTTCTCCATTGATTATAAAGTCTTGTATGACATCGTCATCAAGGTCAGCTGGTTCTTCCAGAATTTCCTTACTCTGCCCCATGGAATTTTGCACATAGGAAGATAACGCTTCAAAGTCCTCTTCACTACTGCCGCTGCTAAGATCAGGAATACCTGCATCAAATGGTGGTGACAACGTTTCTTGATACAAAAAGGGGTAAAGTTCCTCATCATCAACATGAATATTAGAAGGTTCACCTCCTGTATGGAAATTACTCATCCTAGATAAATCTTTAGATAACAGGATGCCCATAACCCTGCGCAGAAAGTTTCCTATTACAGAAAGCAATGCGCATTGTAGAATTTTCACGTTAATTGCTACTTTAAGACCAATAGGTAGGGTGATGCCGATTGAGCGAGGGAATTTGCAATGATTAAACTTACGCAGCGAACCCATTATAATTACTTCAACTTCCATGAAAAAAATCGAGATTTGAGTTTAAGCTTGTGCGAAGTACAGGTTCAATTACTGCTTGCATGATTTTGAATTACTTTTACGATCACATCGTTCTAGAAAACCCCCCTTCGATAATTATAACTGGTAATTAATAATGGAAACGGAGGCTGCGGTGATAGAATTGACCTGCAAAAAATATCGATTAGGAGTTCCAGTACACAGGTGATCAGTTCTTCACACGTAACAAATTGGATCAATCTGACCCAACTTCGATGAGAAGGATAGAAGCTTTGAAATCGGATTTTAAGTGAAAAGAGATGATCATTAATAAGCGGAGCAAAAATGACAAAACGTCAAAACTCGAGACCAGACACGACGAACTTAAGGTAGAGCAATGGTGTCCATCCAACATGAAGCAATTGATAATATTGTAGTAGTATCCACTATTACAAATTATATAGAAAAACTGATAATTTGGGAGAACCAGCTTTCCATAGACAAAATAGCGCATCTTGACTTAACTGATTACCCAAAATCAACGCGGCCACAAGTTCATAACAATGGACGGCTGAGATTAGCTAGAGCGGGATGCAGAATTGAATTCAATTAAGTTCATGAAGTTTTATTCAAAGATTCCGAAAGTACGGATTTACGAGTTCACAAAAATGAAAGTAAAAAAAGGATTTCCGAAAGTCGAAAATGTACTGTGCGGGTGGCGGGCTTTGGAATGTTGAACTGTGACGTAAAATATCCATCCTGAAAGCTACATCCTGAAATTATGGTTTACAGGTTTTGGGAGCACACATCAAATAAACAAAAAACGGCCATCTCGAAATCCGAATACCGCCATTGCGGAGTTCGGGTTTTGGGGTATTTATTCCTTGGTCTTATTACCGATCAGTTCCACAACCCGTAAATGTCGGGTTGTGGATTGGGGGATCACTAAATACCAAAATTTCAAACAACAGTCTCGTAACCCACAAATGTCGGGTTGCGGGTTTCGAAGACTCCAAATGCTAATTTTCGGAATGATGATAACAATCAACAAAATAATAAAAAATTTAGCTTTCTTTTCCTTTTGGACCGAAACACCTTGGAAAATGAACAACAGTTGCAAACAAACAAACCAAAGGCATGGGTGAAGAACATTAGAGGTAAAATCAAAATTCTAATATTTACAAAATGACTCACCCAAACACCATAGTGTTTATTAAGATCGGGGCTCTCGTGCTTAAGTAAGCATGGGATCTGTTGTGGCCACAACAAATGGCGACTGGATGGGAAGAACCAGTTATCTCTGTAATCAAATCCAACTAAAGGAAACATGTTGATCAACATCCAACAAACAGTGAACATAAAAATGGATAAATCTCAATCAATGATCATTGTAAAGATAACACTCATCTGATAAGGAGATTTAGAGAGTGATACCGAATCTTTACCATGATGTAATCATAGAAAACCAGCTTGTGTTGAATCTGGGCACAGTCTTAGAAATGCTCATGGATATCCTAATTACAGATATCCTTGGTTTATTAATTACATATATATTCAATAACACTTCATCATCTTATCTTTTGTCTTTTCTTTTCTTTTCTTCTCTTTTTTTTTTTTATAAATATAAAATTTTGTTGATACAAGACCACTGTACTGACTTGGTGATCAGATGAAACAGTGTCATTCACAGGCCCGATCTGGAAATTGCTCAACCTAGCTCGATGACGAGACTCCTTGTCTTCTGGTTGTACGACCAAAAGAAATCATCATGGCTTGGTGACCATATAGTGATAATTCCAGTCCAAGGTCAAACTCATGATCATAGCAGGGCTGGCTTGTGATAAGACCCCCTTGTTCTTGTATATAACAAAATCTTATAAAAAAAAAACACTTTATTTTGGCATAAGCTACAAGGCATTACCATGGTTTGGTGACCATATAGTGATAATGTTACTCACCAGTGCTTTGCGGATCATGAATGGACCGACCTGTAATAGGATCTTCCACCTTCCAGCAGAACTGAAAGTCATCTTCCAAGTGTGGTGGCTTGATGTGAAGATGTCATTCCACTTTAAACACTTATGAACCTAATGGGATGGCTTGATAACAAGACCACCCACCTTGTAACTTATAATTTTAAACAAATTTCATATTCAAAGTGATCGTAAAAGGATCCATGAGCAATCAGAACTGGTCAGGTTATTATGATATGCCGTTCAACCATGAAACACTAGATAGAGAAATGATGACCATCCTCCATACCTCAATTACAGAGATAAAGCATGGTGAAAGATAATGATCAAAGTGAAAAGTATCCAAAGGCACTGCACTTATTTAACTGTTTATTCTTCAGAGCAAATTATAATCAAAATCCAGAAAGTAATATTGATAACGATGCTGAAACTTCAGAAGCAATTGTTGCTAAGAAAAGTGATCATAAGCCATTACCACAAGTATGAAGCCTTATTAATGAAAACCAATAACAAAACAAGAAAACCAATAAAAATATGAACGCAATAAAACAAATGATTAAAAAACAAATCACACCCATGTACAAGTGCATCAGATTGCTCAGACGAAATACTTTTTGAGAAGAGATATATTCACTGGGTAGGTGTCTACAACTCCCTCCAATGTCTGCAATTGAACTGTGCTGGGACCAATATTTTCTATAATAATGAAAGGTCCGAGCCAAAGATGTTGGAACTTGGTTTATAGATTTTTATCTTTACGTTGCTTGTCCCACCTCAAAACCAGGTCACTAATCGAAAAATCCCTATCGGAAGAAGATTTTTCATCAAAACATCTCTTCACCATCTGTTGATGATGATACAACTTGTTCTTGGTTATTTCCCTGTCCTCCTCTAGCTTCAAGAGGGTGTCAATTCTTTGCTGGAGGGGAGAAGAATCATCTTCTTGAACAGACTGGGCCAATTGTAATGAAGGAATGGTGAGATTAGTGGGGAGAATGGCTTCTTTGCCATAAACCAAACAGTATGGGGAGTTTGCAATTGATGCTTTTGGGGTAATTCGATCTGCCCATAATGCATTATACAACTGTGTATGCCAATCTCTGTGATGAGAGGCTATAGTTTTCTTGAGAATATTAATTAGGTTTTTATTTGATGATTCAGCCAAGCTGTTACCCTGAGGGTAATAATTGGCAGAAAATTTAAACTTAATTCCCATCTCAAAGGAATATTCAGTTATATCGATTGAAGAGAAGTAGGATGCATTATGAAAACTAATACTCTGGAGCACCAAAGCGTGTGACAATTTGGCTGTCAAGGAAAGAGATTACTTGAGTGGCGTTGCATTGTTTAAGAGGAGCTGCTTCAACCCATCTAGTGAAATAGTCCGTGGCTATGAGAATATACTTATGTTGGAGAGATGAAGGAGGGTTTATAGGCCCAAAAAAATCCAGTCCCCATTGTTGAAATGGAAACTGAATCGTAACTGGTTGTAAAGGAAATGCAGGTTTCCTAAACTTCCCTGTGCATTTATGGCATGGCTCACATTTTCTCACATAAGCATAGGAATCTTTAAACAGTGTGGGCCAATAATATCCATCCCTAAGAATATTGTGTGCTGTCGTCTCTCCTGAAAAATGGCCTCCAGCTGGACCTGCATGAAATTGAAACAAAATGTCATCAGTTTCATGTTTTTCCAAGCATCTGAGAAATACTCCATCATAATTTTTTCGAAAAAGAACTTGATCAATGAATTGATAAGGAGCAGACTTTAGTCTTAAAGCTCTTCTTTTCTTAAAATCAAGAGTTTCAAGAGAAAACCCATGGTTCATAAAAAATTTGATATCGTCGTACCATTATGATGTTAGGGCATCAATAATGTTAACAACACCTGAGGGAATTTCTTCCTCGTGATCCCATTCAGACTGCTGCTGTGCGGGGTCATTGGATTGTGCATTAAAAAGACAAAGGCCCTGCCCTTTTACAATTTTTTCCGATCTGATCTCAAGATCATATTCTTGTAGGGTAGTCATCCAATGGGCCCTCTTTTCCCCTAACTCTTTCTGAATGAGGACATTCCCGATAGCAGAATATGGAACAATGAATTTGGTTTGGGACTTCAGCAAGTAAGGTCTGTAATGTTTGACAGATTTATAAACTGCATAGGCTTGCTTATCAATCTGTGAATATTTAAGCTCTGCACCTTTGAATGTTGAGCTCATGAAAGAGATGGGGATTTCTGCATCATTATCATGCTTTTGCGTTAGCACAACTGCATAAGAAAAATCAGTGGAAAAAGTATAAAGAATGAAATCCTTATCAAAATCTGGGGACATGAGGGCAGGAGCTTCTGCAATGGCTTTTCAAATTCTGATAAACACATCTTTCTGTTCCTGTGACCAAGTAAACTGTACATCTTTCTTGACCAAGAGTTGCAATGGTTTGACTATTTGAGCAAAATTTGGTACAAGTCTCTGTACAAAATTGATCTTACCTAGGAAGGATTGCATTGCTTTGCACGAACCGGGTAAACCAATTTTTGAAATGGCCTCTGTACATTCAGGTTCAATAACCATACCTTGTTTTGAAACAATCAAGCCCAGAAGTTTTCCTTCAGTTACTGAAAAAATAGATTTCTTCGGGTTGAGAGAAATACCGAATTTCCTGTAGCGATCAAAAACTTGTTTTAAAGCGAACACATGTTCATGTCGTTTTTTAGAGTAAATAGTGATATCGTCAAGGTAAACCACGACATAATTATGCATTAACCCTTGGAAAGCTATATCCATAGCTCTCTGAAAAGTAGCTCCAGCATTGATCAACTCGAAAGGCATCCGTCTGTAAGCAAAAGTACCCCATGGGGTTTTGAAGGCTGTTTTCAATTGATCGTCTGGGGCAACCATAACCTGGTTATACCCTGAAAAAACATCCAGGAGGGAAAACATCTCTAACCTAGCTACCTTCTGAAGAATCTGCTCCATAGGTGGAACAGGATAGTTGTATTTCTCAGAAGCCCGATTTAGGTTCCTGAAATCAACACAGAGTTGAATTTCTCCATTTTTCTTATGGACAGGTACTAAGTTGGCGATCCAATGAGTGTGCATGAATGGAAAGATAATCTGAGCATTGAGTAACTTCTCCAATTCCTTTTTAACAGAAGACTCTAAACTGGGGTGCATTTTCTGCAACTTTTGTTGAAATGGCTTAACCTCTGGTTTCATGGGTATGTTGTGGAACATGCCGCTAGTGTCAAACGTTCTTAATTCGTCATAAGTCCAGGAAAAGACATCTTTATATTGTTTACACAATGCAATAATGGCTCGGCGTTCTTCAGGGGTGCAATAAATTCCCAAATTGATGAAATGAGGTTCCTGTTCGGTGCCTAGGTTGACCCGTTCATAATTCCAAGATGAACTTTGAGTTTTACAATTAGTCTGAGATTTGAATTTGTCCTGTAAATCGTAAAATTTTTCTAGATTGATCACCGAATTTGGGATGACGTTTGAGGAATCAGTGAGAGACTTTTCATGTTTTGTTTCATCGATGGCCATGTCTTGAAACGTATCCTGAGCAGTGAGGAAGTCAATTATCTGTCAGTCATCATCAAACACTTTCCAATTAGTCACATTATCTGGAATAGATGGTATGTACATCAATTCAATTGAAAAAGTTTGGGGAGACAGACCTTCCAGCGGAATCAGTCTAGAAGCCGTGTTTGCTAACAGATCTGAATCAAAATTTTGTGATCTAGGAACTGATTTAATATTGAATGCTGAAAATGAGTTGGTTAGCTCCCTTACCAGCTTTTGATAATTATCCAAACACGGAGACAAGCAGTGTATCTTATTTATGACTTGCTTGAATATAATTTCGGAGTCCCCATAGCACTCTATTACTTGAACACCCAAATCAATGGCCTTCCTGAGCCCCTGCACAAGAGCTTCATATTCGACTACATTATTAGTACAGTCAAATTCTAATCTGCAAGAAATCATGATTTTCATTCCTTTAGGATTGACAAGAACACAACCTGTTCCAACTCCCTCCTTGGACTTGGAGCCATCGAAAAATAAAGTCCAGGAGACAGGGTCTAATCAAAAATTTTTATTCACATTATATGCATTATGCACAATTTCACCAGAAAAAGGTACAAAAGTAACTTGAGTGATATGTGATTTGTTATGAATGCTTTCTTCTGGTGAGGCATCAGCTGAGAACTCACCGAAAAAGGTATCGAATGTAAAGTGCTCTGTACGAGAGGTGAGATAACCAGTAGGTTCACTTGAATCATTAAGATCAGTTACTGTCTGTTTCATAAAAGGTTCTCTGCTGATCTTAATTTTATTTGGTTGACCATTGTATGGAAACCATAAGTGGGACCAGTCGATTTCAAAGTAACCCTTAAGTTTCTTTGACCAGTCCCTGCTTAACCACATCCCATAGGATTCTAGGATGTCATTTATCACAATGTCAACTGTTTGATGGATCCTGGGATCAACTGACAGCGTGAGCAGAACGTTTCTCAATTTGCCAACCACTCTGACTTTGGATCTGTCAAGTTGCACAATCTGGGTTGGACAAGATTCCCACGTTGCATTCAATTTTTTGCAAAGAGAGAGGGGCATCACATTTGATGATGCTCCTGAATCTATCATGCAGTTGTGTACATTCCGGTTGAAAATCTCAAAAGTAAGCAAGAAATGAGGAGTTCTCTTACTTGCTGTTTTTTGATCATTAGTTTTAGTGACAGAGTTTAGATTATTATTCTGTGACTCTCTAGGTTGTTTGACTATCATGTTTTTAGGTAAAGAGTCTCTCATAGCAAGAATCTTGAGTAGCTCAAACAGAGATATGTTTGCTTTGACTCTTTTTAGGTCTTCAACCAGGTTGTACTCTATTTGAGGGAGGACTGTATCCTTCTGTGGGACAGTCTTGTTACTTGTGGGAACCGAGGAAGAAGATGAAGGTTCTTGAGGAAGCTGCGGTCTTGACCTTGTATTATAAGGATGTTGTGTGTTAAACACCGCCTCAGGTTCTTCTTCTTCTTCACACATAGGAAGTTCTGAAAAGCAACCCACAACGTTGAACTGTGGATCATCTTTTGCTTCTTCTTCAGGTAGAGGAGGATCCGGGGTAGTCTGATCGTTAGAAGTGTCAGGGGTGACTTGGGATTCTGCTGCCAATGCTCTAAAAATAGAAAAGAGTTCATCGTTTGTGAGTGCATCTGTCAGATTTGGTGGTGGTGGATTTTGTGGAGGTTGGTAAGGTCTCCTAAACGGTGGCCTTACAAAAACTCTGTTCTGATTCTGATTATCGTTAGTGTTTTTCTTCAAATACACCATCTCATTTGACATCTTCTGAAGGAATTTATTTATGCAGTCAAATCAAATGAATCCTTGTTCTGAATTATGGGTTTAGGGACAATCTCAATTTTCTTCCTAGAAGTGGAAGGTTGTCCTTCTGAGGATTCAGGTTTGTCATCCAGACAAAAGATGTCTTTCTCAACTTGGATTGCTTCATCAAATTCTTCCCATAGAGTACCCTTGTGTGCCCTTTTGACCCATATTGCAATGGAGGGAGGCAGATCCTTTTCATAATAAGCCACCAATAATTCTTTAGCAGGAAGAAGATTGGCAGGAATTCTGTTTTTGAGATATGAAAACCTTTGGTTAAAGTCTTTTACCCTTTATGGAGGACAACTCTAAGACAAGATCTTGTGGTGTTTTGTCATCCCCGAACTTCTAGGTAAAATGTTTCTCGAATTCATCCCAGGATGTTATGGATTGGGCTGGTAAAGCAAAATACAAAGTGGGCGCTCTACCCTCAAAAGTGTATGGAAAGAGTCTACATACTACATCCTCATATACCACGCTTCTAAGCTTGATTGCTTGCATAAAAGTTTTTATGTGATCCAACGCGGGCGTTTTATCATCAGGGTTGAATTTAGGCAACCATTTTTCAGGATTCTTTGGTAATCTATGTTGATCTCCTAATATGAAAACTGCACCTTGGTCAAGCCAAGGTCTGTTTTTACCTTCTCCAGCCATTGGAGGTTCTTGTTCTTCTTCTTTAGATGACGAACTAGAGGAATTCTCTGCATCCAAGGAAGATGATGAAGATAAGGGAGGGGATGGTGGTGGACCACCGGCTCCAAGATTTGGTTGACCTTGTGTTCCTACGAGAGTGGCCTCGTGGTTATATTTAGGAGAATTTGGTCGATTGACTAGGTCTTGGTTTTCAAATTGGTGATCAGCTGTATGTCGATCTTGTGTATTAAAACTATCAGTTGGTTGAATCGGTGTATCAGAGGTCTGTGAGGTGGGAACTTGCTTTTCTTCCCAATCGCTAGCCTGCAAAACACCTTCTAAGTTTAGAGCTGCCAGACTGCGTCTTCTTTGATCGACAAGATTCTGTTTTTCTACTCCTAAAACCCTATCGACGGATGTTTTCAATAACTGTTCTAACAAAATGGGCCCCTTGAGGGCGACGTGAGGATGATTTCTCCTATGTTCTCCTGTCATACCACTGGTGTAACGGGTATAACTGTAGGTTGCGCAGATGTAACATGGAGAACTGTAGGTTGCGAATCAGTTGGTTGTTCAAATGTTGAAGCCCTAGTATGGCTTTGGGTTTGAACCATTGAAGTACTTGCTGGAGGAGGCTTATTAGTAGTTTGCTTAGGCATGTTTTACTAGTGGCCCTCCTTCTAGCGCCATTTGTTGATTCCTCGGGGGTGCAGGGTGAGTGCGAAATGCTGGAATGGGTTCCAAGGCACACAACAGGGGATGAAAACCCAACCAAAGGCTTCGAAAGACCTTACGCAAGGGAAATTCTATCCTCGAGCTGTTTGGTATGGTGATCGCCCACAGATATTTAGCCTCCGTTGGCACTCTATGAGTAAAATATTTGATCGTGAAAGATCAGTTTTCCTATCAAGGAAAACAAAGTGAAAACTAGTTACCGAAATCTAACTTAACCTACCTAAGGTAAGAACCTATTCTGAGTCAGATCTAGCCTAAAAGGAAGAGTTGATGTCGTGCAGATCAGAATTGAAGTGAGATGGACAAGTGATTAAGTACCTTAAACAGAAATGTCTTCGGGTTCTTCACTTGTTAATTAAAGCTTTATCAATTAAGAAATTAAGTGACAATTCTTCAAAGTGTTTAAGCCCATTCAAATACCTGATCTGTAATCATTGTGTCAATTGAAAAATTGACAACTGATTATACATATTTAGTTGCATCGAATCATTTGCAGAAATATAAAAATGAGAACTGTTCAATCAAAGAAATTTAATAGAACAATTTAGAGCATGAGTCAAAACATACAGAAAAATCAATATGAAGGATCATATACATCAATAAATAATTTGCAATAGATTGAACGCATAGCTGATGAAAATTTGAAACATTTAACTCAGCGATTCTCAAAGAAATTTGAAGAACACAAGACGGTGGATAAAGATAACTTTACTGCATATAAAAGTCTTGTACAACAATTACAATGGCTCGAATAGATAGAGCATCTTCAATCCATACTCCTACTGAATCGTAATTCTAAAATTCCCAACCCTTTTCTAAGGGAAACATTCCTCCTTAAATACTAAATTTTACCCAAAATCTCAAAAAGAGAAATTATACAAAATAGAAATTACAAAAATCGGCTCCAACCGTCTATCCAATAAAACTTGATTCTTTCCAACTTGAAGGATTTTTCCACCACCTTATTACCGAAAATATGTTACAAAGACTCGCTCTTTAATCAGATAGGGTCTCGTGGCACCATAAAAATTCAATAATAGATTGTTCATTATCTTCGACAAGTGGCATGGTTTGTGAAACATCTGCTGTAGGAAATTCAGGATCAGGTAATTCATGGTCAGAAATAGAGAAATCCATTAAAGGATTTACTTCAGAAACAGTGGCCGGTATGTCAGGTTCTCCATTGATTATAAAGTCTTGTATGACATCGTCATCAAGGTCAGGTGGTTCTTCTAGAATTTCCTTGCTCTGCCCCATGGAATTTTGCACATAGGAAGATAACGCTTCAAAGTCCTCTTCACTACTGTCGCTGCTAAGATCAGAAATACCTGCATCAAATGGTGGTGACAACGTTTGTTGATACAACAAGGGGTAAAGTTCCTCATTATCAACATGAATATTAGAAGGTTCACCTCCTGCATGGAAATTACTCATCCTAGATAAATATTTAGACAACAGGATGCCCAAAATGCTGCACAGAAAGTTTCCTATTACAGAAAGCAATGAGCAATGTAGAATTTTCACGTTAATTGCTACTTTAAGACCAATAGGCAGGGTGATTCCGATTGAGCAAGGAAATTTGCAATGATTAAACTTACGCAGCGAACCCATTATAATTACTTCAACTGTCATGAAAAAAACTGAGATTTGAGTTTAAGCTTGTGCAAAGTACAGGTTCAATTACTGCTTGGATGATTTTGAATTGCTTTTACGATCACATCGTTATAGGCAACCCCCCTTCGATAATTATAACTGGTAATTAATAATGGAAACGGAGGCTGCGGTGATAGAATTGACCTCCAAAAAATCTCGATTAGGAGTTCCAGTACATGGGTGATCAGTTCTTCACACGTAAGAAATCGGATCAATTTGACCCAACTTCGATGAGAAGGATAGAATATTTGAAATCGGATTTTAAGTGAAAAGAGATGATCATTAATAAGCGGAGCAAAAATGACAAAACGTCAAAACTCGAGATCAGACACGACGAACTTAAGGAAGAGCAATGGTGTCCATCCAACATGAAGCAATTGATAATCTTGTAGTAGTATCCACTGTTACAAATTATACAGAAAAACTAATAATTTGGGAGAACCATCTTTCCATAGACAAAATAGCGCATCCTGACTTAACTGATTACCCAAAATCAACGTGGCAGCAAATTCATAACAATGGACAACTGAGATTAACTAGAGCGGGATGCGGAATTGAATTCAATTACATTCACGAAGTTTTATTCAAAGATTCTGCAAGCTGAAATCCAAAAGTACGGATTTGCGGATTGTGGGTTTACAAAAATGAAAGTAAAAAAAGGATTTTCGAATGCCGAAAACCTACTGTGCGGGTGGCGGGCTTCGGAACGTTGAACTGTGATGTAAAATATCCATCCCAAAAGCCACATCCCGAAATTATGGTTTGCGGGTTTCGGGAGCACACAACAATTAAATGAAAAATGACCATCCCGAAAGCCGAATGCCGCCATTGCGGAGTTCGGGTTTTGGGGTAATTATTCCTTGTTCTTATTACCGATCAGTTCCACAACCCGCAAATGTCAGGTTGCAGATTGCGGGATCACTAAATACCAAAATTTCAAACAACACTCCTGTAACCCACAAATGTCGGGTTGTGGGTTTCGGAGACTCCAAATGCTAATTTTCGGAATGATGATAACAATCAACAAAATAATAAAAAATTTAGCTTTCTTTTCCTTTTAGACCGAAACACCTTGGAAAAATGAGCAATAGTTGCAAACAAACAAACCAAAGGCATGGGTGAAGAACATTAGAGGTAAAATCAAAATTCTAATATTTACAAAATGACTCACCCAAACACCATAGTGTTTATTAAGATCAGGGCTCCCGTGCTTAAGTAAGCATGGGATCTGTTGTGGCCACAACAGGTTCCCAAAATACTCAATCCAGTTGTCAATTTGGAAGGACATCATGGTAGCTACAAAGGTTGGGTCTTAATTTTCTCAATGGAAAATGGTGAAGTTGGAGGTGTTGTCACTTGTTAGCTAAGGATCTATTATTTTATTCCATGTAGAGTATATATAGCCATGATAGGGGTGAGCATTTCTTATCAAACTGCCAAGAAAGGGAAATACCTCCTCCAAGAGGACATTGAAGGTAGCAAAATAATGCCAAAGCAAGGTCGTCCCAGGAAATGTAGCATAAGGATAAGAAGCAATTGACCATAAATCAACAAAATCCATGATTGTTGCAAACAGGTACTTTCTAAAAGCTCTAAGGTAGTCAAAGTAGAGATGAATAACTTGGAGAAGAGAGCCATGGCAAAGAGAGGAATGAGCCCTATTGAAAAGGTGGACATGGAGGCTTTATAATGGATTCATGACATTGGTTTTTCTAGGAGCAAGGATACAAAAGCATCTAATATCATTGAGATTTACTAGTTGGTAAAATCCTTAATTGTGCAGGCCATGAAGGAGAGAGATACTTAGCAACATTCATCTATCATGAGAAAATTGGAATTTATGGAAGCCAAATACGATGCCCTGATAAGGGTACACTAGGGATTGAAAGTAGTTGTGGTAGAGGAAGACTGAGAGCTTAAAGGAAAAGAGGCTGATGAGAAACAAGACGAATACAATATGCAAGAGTTTGTGGAGTAGCACTGCATTGGAGTTTAGAAACATCCCAATGTTTCAAGTGGACACTCCACCCATCATCAAGGGAAGGAAAATAAATCCTGAAAGAATTAGAAAAGAGAAGGTATAATAAATAAATAAAGGATGGGATAAATTAGCCAATAGGTAAAATAGGGGGGAAATTATTAATACGGGAAGTTGGTTAAATAAAAAGAAATAGGTCAAACGAAGAAGGAAAGATCAAATTAAGAGATTAAAAGTCATTAGGAATTATATTAAATTAAAGAAACAATCTAATTGAATTAGTGGAGAAGGAAAAATGAATGGAATAAAATGAAGAGGGAAATAATTAACTAAATATAAAAATAGAAAATGACATGATTATTATATATATTTACAAAAATATCTGCTATTTTTTCCTTGGTATTGACATAAACCATCTTTACATTTTACTCATCTGCATATTCTCTTAGGAAATGATACTTGATGGGTATATGCTTGGTTTTTGAGTGCATCACTGGATTTTTTGAAACACTGATTGCACTCGTGTTTTCACAACAAATAGGAACTGGTTGATTGTATTCGACTTTGATATCCTTCAATATTTGCTTCATCCATAGTATTTTTGTGCGAAATTTAGCAACAACTATGTATTCTACTTCAATAGTGGACAAGGATATTGATGACTATTTCTTACTTGACCATGCAACCAAACATCCACCAAGAAAAAATGCATTTCACTTGTATTTTTTCTATAATCTAGGCTTCCATCCCAATCAATGTCTAAATAAGCTATTATATCAAAGTTTTTCATTTTTGGATACCACAGTACAAACTCAATTGTGGCTTTAAGATATATAAATATTCTCTTGACTGGAATCACATGCCATTCCTTAGGTACCGACTGAAATATAACTACCATTCCAATTGCTTGTATAATATCAAGTCTTGAAGCTATTAAATATAGTAAGCTTCTAATCATAAATATGTATTGCGTGGGGTCTACTAGATGAGATTCATCATCTTTACTAATTTTTCAGCTTGTTTTCATGGGTGTAATATCATGAGCACACGGTATCATTCCGAATTTGTTAACCATTTCCTTTAAGTATTTGGACTGAGATATGAAAATTCCTTCTAATTTTTGATAAATATGATGTCCAAGAAATAATGAAAGTTACCCAATCATTGACATTTCAAATTCATTTTCCATGTCATCAAAAAACCTGTGACTTAATTCATCATTGTCACAGCCGAAAATGAGATCATCAACATACACTACAGTGATTAGTAACCCATCTTCTTCAAATACATATTGCTATTAGTATCACCTTTCGAATCCTTGTTGAATTAGGTACCTGTCCAAACATGCATACCAAGCTCTAGGTGCTTGTTTAAGTCCATAGATAACTTTCTTTAGTTTCCAAACGTGATCTTCTTTTTCAACCTACTTAAATCCTTCAAGTTGCTCAATCAAGAGTTCTTCATTTAATTCTCCATTCAGAAATGCAGACTTAGCATCCATCTAATATACTTTGAATTTTTTGAAACATGAATATGCCAAAAACATCCTGATAGATTCCATTCACGCAACTAGAGAAAAGTTTTCATCAAAATTAATTCCTTCAACTTGAGCATATCCTTTGCATACTAATCTGGCCTTGTTTCGAACTATTTTACCTTCTTCATTTAGTTTGTTTTTGAAAATGCACCTAGTTCCAATTACATTCTTGTTTTTAGGTCTTGGAACTAATTCCCAAGTTCCAATTTTCTCAATTTGACTAAGTTTGTCACTCATTTATTTGTTCCAATTCTCATCTTTACAAGCTTGAATGACGTCTTTGGGTTCCAATGTTGATAGTAAGGCCATGTCAGTTCTACTTGGAATGTCGACATTTTTTCTTCGAGATTGAACGCCATGTTCAATATCTCAAATGATGAGTTCTTTTGGATGATTTATTTGGAATGCTCTAGAAGGTGTCTTCTGAGTCCTTTGATTCTTGTGTATCGTTTTGGGTGTCTTGGTTTCAATAGGTTCTTTAACTTCTTGTTCCTCTTCATCTTCGTTGAATTCTTCCTCAACACATGAAGTTTCACCTGACTCCTTTTCTTCTTGAACCTCCATCTTTTGTGGCTACTCTTCATCTATTTTAACATCTATTCTCTCCACAATTCTTCTTGATCTCTTGTTATGACACTTATATGATTTCTTATTACTAGAATATCCTAAAAATATGCCATCATTTGTTCTTGTGTTAAAATTTCCTAAATTATCTTCATTGATTTTTATATAACAATTGCTTCCAAAGACTCTGGAATATTCAACTGATGTTGGTCTTCCTTTCCATAATTCATAGGGAAATTTGTCACCATTACTCTTAGCTCAACTCTATTTATTATATGTAGTACTACTGTAACAAATTCTCTCCAAAAGGTCTTTGCTAGGTTTGATTCAAGTAGCATGGTCCTTTCCATTCTTGCATTGTCCTTTTTTTCCTCTAAGCTATTCCATTTTTCTAGGGAGTTCTTGCCATAGTGAATTGTCTTTGAATTCCATTTTTTTCACAAAAAAGATTGAAATATTTTGAGATAAATTCCCCTCCATTATCATATCTTAGACGTTTGATTTTACAACCATTGTTGGCAAGTGGTTTGGTAAGGAAGAATCGCAGCATCGCTGATGGTGCGACACATCAGAAGAGGTCACGGAAGGCAAAAGGATATACTATTTTATGTATTTTTGAGTCGATTGTGCCTCAACATGCGGGTTTTTGGGTCATTGGACCATATGAGATGTAATTTTGAGTTAATTGTACCACAGTAGGCGGGTTTTTGGGTCATTTGGACCGTGTCAGTTAGATTTTGGGTCATTTGTCCAAGAGTCGGTTAGGAAGTTGTTAGTAAGTGGACAAGCATTGTAAAGGCAGGAGCCTATTTATAGTCAAAGAGTCATATGTGTTGGATACTTTTTTGATCTGATCTGGGCACAATTTTTGGATGTGGTTTATGCGCATCTTTGAGTCTGTATGTGAGATAAAGAGATATTGCTGATATCTGGTTTTGCAGAGATGTTGTATCAGGGTTTTTCTGAAGTAATATGACATGACGAAACCGTTTGGTGAAACTCCCTGTGCACCTTTTATGTTAATGCATGCTGCGATGATTTCTTGCTGCAGTTAATACTTTAATGTTATACTTGTCACGATGAATGTTTCTGTTGAATGATGCTATTAATATTGAATCCATAGATTTGTTTTGAATGCTGCGATAAGTTAAGTAATTTCTTCCGCAATAATCCTCCTTCATTCGGTGAAAACATGGTTTTGTCCACTCTCCCTTGATCGCCTCAGGTGAGACCTCATCTGCTCTGCAGGTGTTGCTGCACAGGGTAAAACTTGTCTGGGTCGGTGCTCAGGGAGATCGCGGTGGGTTGGTGTCGATAGCGATGGGAACCTCTGTCGACTGGGTTTGAGTCAACAAATGGTTCCGTTGCTGGGACTGTGTGCGAAGTGAAAGGAGGATATGTTGTGGCATTCGATGCAGTCAGAGATACAGAGTTGGTTTGATAAGAGGTTGCAGGAATTTTCCAAAGAAGAAAGTTGGAACACTCGACTGATGGTAGATAAGTGGGTGGATAGATATATTCACGACAGTCTGCACGAATGGTTTTTCTGTGAATTTCCGGTCCTTTTGTTCGAGTGGTTGGAAAAGTTGACCTATCAGAAGAGGAATCACCAAGGTGGTGAGCCAACGACCTGGACCGCGGAGCTGATCCAAGAACTGCAGGAAGTCGACAATAAAGCATCATGGGCTGTCGAAGTGTGGCTTGATAGCATCTTGGAAGGGTATATCACTGAATTTGCAGTTGATACACATAAATGTTATAGTGAAGCCGAAAGATATTTCTTCCATGAACCCTGAGGAAGGTTCCTATTGTCGCTCCAACTATCCATTAAGATGCTTATTTGTGAAAAGGGTATATTGAAGATGCATATAGATCAGTAAGAAACCTGGTGGGTGGTGCATGGAATGATCAGGGGTAGATGGGTGCAGGTCATGACGAGGCTATGAAAGAATCCGAGGAAGAGAGTGGTCTTACAAGGGAAGGAGCAAGGTTTCAAAAGGAAAATAGGCAGAGGATAGGAGAAGGTCCTGCTGCAATCGAACCGCAAGTTCGTGAAGGAAGACCACACGGGACGAAGCGACCTCACAGCCCGAACAAGGACGCACAGGCTACTCCCAAGATAGAGGCAGGACCTAACCCCAACAGAAATATACCCACACCTCTGCTCACTATCTGTCAACCAGTGAGAAACACCACTTTGACCCCACTGGGTCAACAAAACTTGATCGCTAGTAGTTCAATACCTGCAGGAAGAAGACCAGGATGGTGGGCGATGATGCTAAGTTATCGTTGTTCCATGGGAGTGGGACAGATAACCCAGAACAATATTGGTTTTTGTGTGAAGCGGTCTGGATTGTAAAACAGATCACTGATGATGATGCCAATAAAGGACAGTTGGCAATGACCCTGCGAGGTCGCGCCTTAGATTGGTTTATGAAGTTTGTTCTAGTCCCTACAAGAGCTCTAACGAAGTTGCTAGATGAGATTAGGGATGGGTTGATTGCAGAATTCAGGAAGCCCAAGTCTGAGGCCCAATATATTACGGGATTGAAAGAAATTAAGCAGTATCCCAATGAGATGGTGTGGGATTTCGACCAGCGGTTCAAGATGCTGCTGGCAAGGGTTAGTTTCGATATGAGCGCTATCCAACATAAAGAGTGGTTCATCGCAGCACTGCTGTCGCATATTCGTCTACCATTGATGCAACAAAATATCTCAACGCCCAGTGAAGCTTTGGAGATTGCAATGCGGTTGGAGGCATCGCCGATTGGAGAAAATGCAATCGTGATGTCGCAGATACAGACACAACTGGATAACTTGACCATACAGCTGCAAGATTTGAAGAAGGGCAAGGAGAAGCATGAAGAAGTATGGTGTACACGATGTCGAGGAGAAGGGCATACGAAGGAACATTGTCCCGATTTCTACAACTATTTGGTTTCAGGAGCACCGAACCCGTTAAATGGTGTTGGCATGCCATGGTGTTGCGTTTGTCAGGTATTTGGGCACTGCCATGAAGAATGTCCATATATGTAGAAGATGGTCACCAAACCAATGAATCTATATTGCACTTTCTGCAAATCGGTGGGACATGATGACAAATATTGTCGAGAATATGGGTTTCTTCATGAGAGAATGTACGCCGCATTCTATGTAAAGGATGACTAGCATGCCCTACAACAACCGCCACTGCACCCACAGGTAGCCCAACCGCTACCTCAACCGCAGGTGCAGTTTATACCGCAGGAACAACAACAACAGTTTGTGCCACAATATGCTCCATTGCAAATGGCTCCACAATAGCCACAATATGTTCAACAACCACAGTATGCACGGCAAGGGCAAGGCATGCAACCAGCTCCGATGCAACAACAATACAATCAACAACAATACCAATAGCAGGGTGGATTCCGTGGAGGATTCGGGGGTGTACGAGGTGAAGGATTTGGTCACGGAGGAGGACGAGGAGGTTGCAGACCTGTGCAGTGCTATCACTGTGTAGTATGGGGACACTATCATCGCAATTTCCCACTGTTGCAGACGCAGTGCACATTTTTCTTCGTTGCAGACAATACAGTAGAGAACTGCCCACAGTTGATTGCACGATGTCAAGCAGAGAATGTTCTGTAGTTGCAGAATCAAAACCCGACACAGTAGCCAGTACAAAATCCAGGGCAGCAACCAATCCAAAACTAGAACCAACGCCCAATTCAGAATGCTAATCAAAATGTGAACCAACTGGGGAATCCACCGCTAAAAAAGAATTAGGGTGCGAATGTTTCAACAATCTCAGCAGAGCCCAGGCCACATGATGCATATATTACAGTGATCACTTGGGGAGGTGCAAAAATAGGAGAAGACACCTCACATTTGCTGATCCGGTTGGTCGAGAAGAAGAAGGTGTCATTCGACATTAATTCAGAGCACGATATGTTCCACTAGGCACGACAGGCATTGGATAAAGGCAGGGCTATCGTCTGTGACATGCCCCCTGTCTTTGATGACACATCAAACACTGCTCTATCAACGTAGTTTGGAACTTTGCAGAAATTCTTGGAAAGATGTTTGTTGTTGGCAAGGGATCCTGCTGCGCTTGCCGAGATTGAGCGGTTGTTGCAGCGATTGCCAAGGGGACACCAGAAATCTGCGGTGAATTCCTTACAACGGAGGAAGACTGGCAAGGAGATGTGGATGAATATTCAAATTGGAGATTATGATGTCGACTCAGTTATTCTGGATCTTGGTTCGGATGTCAACATCTTAACCAAGAAGGCATGGCAGAAAATGGGCAACCCCCTATTGAGCTGGTCTCCTGTACAACTCTAGTTAGCTAATCACGCTAAAGTAACACCGATTGGGATAGGCCCCCAGTTGGTGGTGGACATTGAGGGCATGAAGACCTACGCTGACTTCGATGTCGTCGAAGTGGTTGAAGAAGGAAGCTCTTATCCCGCGTTGCTGGGGATCGAATGGGCTAATGACAGTGGAGTGGTAATCAACTTTAAGCGATGGATGATGACTTTTGAAAATCGTGATCTCATATTTGTCATCCCGTTGGATCCAGCTAAAGGACGCAGATACCTTGAACCAGTGAAAGATGAAGATCCTAGAGGATGGGACCATGCATTCAATATTTCAGAAGATTACATTCATCCAATTGACAACGGGCATCGTGGATGGTGCAGTGACAACTCTGCGTCTTCCAACTCTGATGATGCGCTAGAAAACTAGAAGGACCTCTTGCATGAGATGTCGCTCTATAAGTCTGGATTGATCATGCAGTCGCTATGCCATGTCGCGACTGAAACGGTCACACTACCAATATATGAAGGACTTCTTGGCTTGTATACCTTTCTGACGGAGTTTGAGGAAAGAGTTTCGGAACCACATCGATTGCTAGCATTGGACAAAGCACTGAAGGCTGCTACAGCACGCTGGTGGGAGACACAAAAGGCATCAATTGATGGATGGTAGAAATGCAGGAGATTGATGATGGTACGTTTGGCGACACCGAGGTCTACCACGCAGGGAAGTATGATGGTCAGAACGATCCTGGAGACCATTTGATGGAGTGTCAGACATTATGGGCATCGCGACCAAGAGATGAGTGGGTCCACACATTTATCCATACTTTGGATGAAATGTTGCGGTCATGGTATACGACAGCTGAATTATGGGGATAAATCACTACTTGGTTGGAGTTGACCATCAATTTTACTAATATGTTTAGTTTTGCTGATCCCAACCCGGATGTCCATAACACTCTGTAGATTATTCACGATGTGGTTCTAAAGGTTGTTCCTGTGGCGTACTCGACAGATCTGCATATGCACTGACAGATGCAATCCATTATGGAATGTTACAATATCACTGGTGGGAACGAAGATGGTGATGATCCACGGAATGCCAACATTCCATAGTCTGAAGGAAGTCACGATGTGGGACCACTTGGTGCTCCAAGTGATCCGTTTAGTCAGCCCTTGAAGCTTCACAAGATCAATATTGGGACGGAGGCCACTCCCAAGTTCGCGAATGTTGGAGATTATTGGGATGATGAGTTGATGGTAAAGGTCACTGAGTTGTTACCTGAGTTCTAAGACCTTTTTCCTATGAAGTTCTCTAAAATGAAAGTTATTTTGGGTGATCTAAGAGAGATGAAGATTCCCTCGAAACTAGATGCGAAACCGATCAGGCAATGACCTTATCGGCTCAATACGCGACATAAGAAGAAGGCCAAGACAGAACTTGATCGCATGTTGGATGCTGGTATCATTGAACCAATCGAAGAGTTAGAATGGATCAGTCCTATGGTAGTGCAGGACAAGAAGACTGGCGAGGTGCGCATCTGTGTTGATCTACAGAAGTTGAATGACGCCTGCTTGCATGACCCCTTTTCGACCCCGTTTACTGATGAAGTGCTTGAGGGGGTAGGTGGCCAGGAGATGTATTATTTCACGGATGGGTTCCCAGGCTATCATCAGATCTGTATTTCCAAGGAAGACCACTGCAAGATGACTTTTGTGACAGAATGGGGATGTTTTCAGTATATTGTCATGCCATTCGGACTGAAGAATGCCCCTGCGATATTTTTGTGGGTTGTTGTTGCTGCATTCAAGGATTTTATCTATAAGTTCTTGCAGGTATACATGGATGATTGGAAATTCTATGGGTTGATCCGCGATCACCTGGCCAATCTGCGATTGATGCTGGAATGCTGTCGAAAACACTAGATATAGCTGAATTTGAAGAAGTGCATTTTTTTGCGCGCCATTTGGGATACTGATAGGTCACATTGTGTGCAAACAGGGGTTGTTAGTCGATCCAGCAAAGATTGCACTCATTTTGAGCTTGACAACACCGACCACCATTAAACACCTGAGGGTGACATTGGGGCATACCGGGTATTATCCCAAGTTCATCAGGGGATATGCAGCGATTACCGCCCCTATGGAGAAGTTATTGAAGAAAGATGTTGTATTTCAATGGAGCCCTGAATGTCAGGATAGTTTTGAGCAGCTCAAGGCTAAGATGGCTTCGGCATCGATACTAGTATTCCCGTACTGGAGTAAAGAATTCCATGTCCATGTTAATGCATCGTCAATTGCACTCGGTGTGGTGCTAGCACAACTGGGAGAGGGGGATCTTGATCACCCTATTGCCTTCGCTAGTCGGAAGCTGTCATCCGCAGAAATGAACTACACCACTACTGAGCGGGAAGGATTGGCGATGGTCTATGCGCTACAGAAGTTCCGACACTACTTATTGGGCAGACATTTTAAAATGTTCACCGACCACTCTGCCTTGAAGTACCTGGTCAATAAGCCTGTGTGTTGATGTAATTGTAACTTCGAAATGTATTTCACCTATGTATATTGTACTCCTATAGAGATGTTATTATTACTCTATATGGAAGTGTCTTCATTTGTATTGACAAGCGTCGCAACTTGCATGTGATGGGTTATTAGACCACCAAATGTGGGGTTGGCCTTGATTAGTATTACCATGGGTTATTAGACAGAGTTAGACAAGTTGGCCCTACTAGTTTATTAGGCAGGTTAGGTCATGTTTAAATAGAGTGAGGGAGGCACTCTATTTGATCACTTCATTATTCACTTCTACACTCTCTAGAAATTGGCGCACAAGTGAGGAAGGAGGAGTAGTTTCTAGGAGGACTATCTCTTGTACTTGGGTTGTATCATTGCTCTTTCTATCTCTGAGGAAGTTGTGGGGTTTTTCACCTTTATTGTTTTCCTCAGTGAAACTCTGTGTGTCTATTGTCTCATGTGATTTATTTTTGTGATTTATATGCTTGATATGCTGTACATGTTATTCTCTCAGTAAAGATCCTAGAGTATATTGAATTAATGCTAAAAAATTAACATGGTATCAGAGCTAACTTGAGAAGAAGACATTGTGTAGTTGCGGAAGCTAGGGATTCTTGTTTATTGGGTTTCTCTCCATATATCTTGAAAAGAAGTAGGGTATTTTGACTCTCCTCATCAAGGTGCATCTTTCTGTCCAATCAGAAATCAATTATGGGCACTTTCATTTTTGGCCCTAAAAATTAGGGTTTCCACAAAAATAGAAATTTCTGAATTCCGAGACCATAGCTGGAAGCTCCTTGGAAAAATCAAAGTTTAGAGCTTTGGATCGAAATTTTTGGTTGGGTGAAGCTCCAGGAAACTCAAACCCTAATTCAGGGTCCTCCTTAGTGAATCCGGGAAAGAAAAAGGGATTTCTAAAGGGTGAAACTTTGCAGATTTCAATTTCTAAATATACCAGGATGATTATCTCATTAAGGCAAATATTTCTATACTTTCAGAAGTTTGAAATTCACATTTTGAATTTTTAGGGTTTCTCTAACAAGCCCTAATCCAGCACCAGATCCAAATTTCTACAAATCAAGTGGTAAGACCTAAATATTTTCTATTTCCATTTGAAGTACTCTTTAAGATGTCTCACCACACTAATCTTGAGGATAAGCTCGAAGGGGTTGATAAATTCCAAGCATGGAAGTATAGGATTGGGTTAATCCTGGAAGAAAATGATTTGGACACTTACATAAGTGAAGAGGTCCCTGTCCTAGAGGGAGAAGAGGCTAAGGCCTTACATATGAAGAACTTGGTCAAGGCAAAGAGGATCATTGCTGATTCTATCAAAGACCATCTCATACCACATGTGTCATCTCTAAAGACACCCAAGGAGATGTTTGATTCCCTAACCAAGCTATTTGAAGGGAAGAACATAAATCGAAAGATGACTCTGCGAAACCAATTGAAAGGGGTAAAGCTTCAGAATGGAGAGACCATTCAATCTTATTTCTCTAAGGTCTCTCAGATCAAGGAACAACTTGAAGCTATGGATGAAGTAGTGGATAATGGTGAATTTCTCATGACCACATTGAATGGCCTACCTAGGTCATGGGACTCCTTCATCCAAGGAATCTGTGCAAGATGGAAGTTGATCTCATTCAGTAGACTATGTGAGGAATGCTCACAAGAAGAATCAAGGATTGTGGCTCGGGGAGAGAAGATGGGGAATGAAGATCAAGCTCTCACAGCACACACCAAGGGAAGCAAGTTTAAGAGGGAGAGATCTCATAACAAGAAACATTCTCACCCTCATCACAAGAAGAAAGATCTATCTCATGTTCGATGTTTCGATTGTAATGAAATAGGACACTTTGCTTCAAATTATCCCAAGAAGAAGAAATACAACAACAACAAATTCAACAAGAAGAAGAGGTACAACAAGAAGAGATTTCATGCTCATGGTGCCGAGGATGATGAACCTCCTAAGAAGAAGGCTAGGGAAGAAAGTGATGCTTCATCAAGTGAAGATGAATATGTTCTAATCTATGCTCTCATGGGTACTATCTCTCATGGATGTAATGATTGGCTTATTGATAGTGGGGCTTCCAAACACATGACTGGGTTTAAAAAATCTTTTGTAAATCTATCTAAACATGAGTCACCCCATAAAGTGAAACTTGGGAATGACTATCAATATCCTATCAAGGGAAGTGGTGAAGCCTCCTACAACCTGGACTCTTGGAAATCCTTGAAGATGAAATATGTTCTATATGTACCTAGGCTAAAAAAGAACCTACTCTCCATTTCTGCATTATATGCAAAAGGCATGAGGGTTGCATTTGTAGATGGCCAAGTCCTAATGTGTCCAAAGGGTAAAACTATAGATGATGCAGTAGTGATTGGAGAGCAAGAGGGAGGATTGTACAAATTGAAGGGACAACCTGAACATGCCATGGTACATGAATCCATGGATCCAAGTGAACTTTGGCATAGAAGGATTTCACATGTGCACTATAGGGCACTACCAATTGCAAGTAAAGTTGTAGAGGGTCTTCCTGAAATCAAGACAAAGCATGAAGGTGTTTGCAAAGGATGTGCAAAAGGAAAGAACATTAAGAAGGAATTTCCAAGCAGTGAAAGCAAAGCCAAAGGAATCTTGGAAATTATCCATTTTGATGTATGTGGTCCGATGTCATCTAGTTCTCTAAGTGGGTATGTATACTATGTCTCTTTCATTGATGATTTCTCTAGGAAGACTTGGGTTTATTTCTTGAAGAAAAAAGATGAATTATTTGATAAGTTCAAGGAATTCAAAGCCTTGATGAAAAATCAAACTGATAAGAATATCAAGACATTCAGATCCGACAATGGTGGAGAATTTACTTCAGGTGATTTCAAGAAGTTATGTAGTGATTCAGGGATAAGAGGGAGTTGACTGCTCCCTACAATCCACAACAGAATGGAGTGGAAGAAAGGAAGATAGAACAATCATGGAAGCAGCATAGGCAATGCTGCATGACTAGGATCTACCTATGCATCTTTGGGCAGAAGCAGCCAGGACAGTTGTATATGTGCAGAACAAAACAAGAACTCTCACAAGAGGAAACTTGCATGGGCTAGAGAGCTCATTCAAGATGCAACAAGATATGGCATTACAGAAGAAGAACATAGAGATAGGAAGAGGACTAGATCATATACCAGTTATGTTTCCCTACTCTGTGATATTATGAACAAAGAACCTTCCAATTATGAAGAAGCAGTAGAAAAGAAAGAATGGAAGTATGCTATGGTTGAGGAATACCAATCGATCATGAAAAATGATGTTTGGTATGTAGTCCCAAGACGTGAAGGGAAGTCTGTTGTGACTTCCAAATGGATCTACAAGATCAATCATGCTGCAAATGGTAGCATAGAAAAATACAAAGCAATATTTGTAGCTCGTGGCTTCTCCCAGAAAGAGGGGATAGACTATGAAGAGACTTTTGCTCCTGTAGCTAGGTACACTTCCATCAGATCAGTACTTGCCCTGACTACAGTGATGAAATGGAAGATACACCAGATGGATGTCAAGACAGCTTTCTTGAATGGTGTAGTCGAGGAGGAAGTGTATGTGGATCAGCCACTTGGTTTTGAGACACATGACAAAGAGTCATATGTGTGCAGGTTGAAGAAAGCCTTGTATGGCTTGAAGCAAGCTCCTAGGACTTGGTATGGTGTAGGATAGACAAATTTATATCTAGTTTGGGATTTACCAAGAGTAAAGCAGATTCCAACCTTTACTACAAGGTTGAGGAAGGTAATCCAGTGATACTACTATTGTATGTGGATGACCTATTTGTAACAAGTGAGGATGGTTTGATTGCTGATACCAAGAGGAAGCTTGCTGCCAAGTTCGAGATGAAGGACTTGGGGATGATGCACTATTTCCTATGCATGGAGGTGTGGCAGAGTGCAAATGGAATCTTCCTTGGACAAGGGAAGTATGCAGTAGATATCCTGAAGAGGTTTGAGATGATAGATTGCAAGGCCATGGCCACACCTATGGCATCGAACCTGAACCTTTTGTGTGATGCTTCATCTGAGCCGGTTGATATCACTGTGTATCGTCAAATGATTGGGTCCTTGATGAACCTGATGAACACACTAGGTTTTTTGGACCCAAAATCTGACGCCCAAAAAGTTGAATTTTCTACATCTTGTGGTCGACTATCTGACATTCTCAGTATTTTTTTAATGTTGGTCCAATTTTGGATTAAAATCGATGTCTCAAACGTCGTTAGTTATTCGACCCCATTGGACATCAGACAACCAACTCCAGTCACAACTGAAAATGTCTTGGATCCGACCTCTTTTTGCTGTCAGATCTATGGCATACTTGTCCGTTTTATTCACTACTTCCGTTGAATAACTGAATCCACTCAAAACTGATAATGGCAGTGCACCGACGTCTTTTGATGTCAGATCTATGGCTAGGTCGTTGTTTATGTGCACTATGGAGGTCGAAAAACCGATGGCCATCCCACTTGAAAATGGCTGAGTACCGACGTTGTTTGCCGTCGGATCTATGGCAATTTTGTCGGTTTTGTGCACTATGGAGGTCAAAAAACAAACTCCCATCCCACTTGAAAATGGATGAGCACCGATGTCATTTTCCGTCGGATCTATGGCAAAGTCGTCGGTTGTCTTTGTTATGGTTGTCGATTATTCGACACCTTTGGGAAATTAAAAAAAAAAACAATATTGTTTGGAAGTGTATGTTGCTATAATTCCAAGTAAAGGTGTAGAAGAATTGATTGTAGCAAAATACAATAAGGAAAAGGTTGGGGGTAAAAGTTGAACTTGTACAAGAAACTCAATAAACAATGGAAAAGTTTTAATGGATATATGTTGCAATAGTGAGTGGTGTTGTTGTAGAAGATGACACTATAGAAGAGAGTGGTGTTACAATGGTGGAGTTGCAAGGAGATGATATTTAATTAGATGTAGTAGTGGAAGATGCAAATGTGAATGTATTATTCCCATAATGTGTAGTGTGTTGATATCATTGCGGATGAATTTGAAAGTGCGACAAAAGAAAATAGAGTGGATAAAACCAAAGTAAAAATATAGCAGTTGTATCACTACAGAGCAGTTGTATCATAAGAGTTTATGGAAAAGAGTGGAGATGAAGTAGAGCAACATTGTGTTGAATATGATTGCAATAGAGGAGTTCTTGCGTTAAAAAAAAATCAAAATGAGGAGATGATTGAGAAGTCCAAGCATTTGTGGAGTTTGTTGCTTGAAAATGGTAATGTTGTAGAAGAGGGAGGATGGAGAGGCAGTAAGCACGATTCAAAAAAAAATGAGAGAGAGAGAGAGATTTTAGGGAGTATGGAATGATGATGCATGCTTACCTTTTATGATTTTACTTGAAAGAACCTTGTTGAAGTTTGAAGTAGCATAAGGGGGAGCATTTTAGCATGAAAAAACCAACAGCAAAATGTTGATGATGATTGCAAGGTACAAGGATAATTTACAAGACACAATATCAAGATCAGTCAATAGCGGAGTAGTCGAAGCAAATGAACTTTTACTTCATTTGCTCCAACTACCCCACTATCATATGAACTTGTCCCGCCGTATCTAACTAGTCTTACCTTGGTTTCAAGAGGCGACTGTGAAGTCAGACTGTCATAATGCATCGTTTCATATATCTATGGTTTTCTCAAAACTCTAGAATGAACATAAAGAGGATTTCAACGGTAATATATTCCATATTCCAAACCTATCAAGTGCACTTTTAGGTCAGCAATTTTGATGTCTTTGAACTGTGGCAGCTCTATGGCCATGATTTTCACCCTGTAAATTGAAGGATTCCTACAAACACAAATCACTATGTTACGCGAACTTCTTTCAGGGATTTGTTACATTTGCTTCTAAGATATTTCATCGCTTTGTTACAAGAATATTTTTGACCTAAAAGTACACTTGATAGGTTTGGATGGAACATATTTCTATGGAAATCCTCTTTACATTCATTCTCGAGTGACTTGATATTAACAATTCCAATTATCACAAGGGGATACATAATGCTAAAAAAAAGAAAATAAAGAAAACACATACAGGGATACGTAAAGTTGACAAAGGAAAATAAATAAAATAATTGCATCGAAACAATAACCAGGTACGAACTAAACTGAGGAGATTCAAACCTGCGACCTATGTTTAGTCCCAAGGCTACCACCTTCAAGCCTGACCTTGTCAATCGATTCCCATCGCCATTTCCTCTCATACGAATTCCCACAACCATTTCTCTCGACACCCAGTACTCTTCATTCATTCTGCATGCATTTCACTATGCAATAGTCTTAGATTCACTGCATTTTTCCTGAATTAGTGTCTCAATTCAATATGACCCATGCTCGCCATCCAAGGAGTGTTTCCAATGGTCTTAAGTTTCATCCTGGCAATGGTGATGATTCATGGTATTATGTTTCCCTTCAGCTGCAATATGGAAAGCTCATAGTCCACTGTGAAGGTTTCTCTGACAAATGTGATTGTTTGGGTCATGCTGAATCGAGAAACCAAAACCATCACATTTGTTAGACAAAACTTCGTATGAGAGCTTTGAGTTTGTCATATTGCAGCCGAAGGGAAACATAATACCATGAATCGTCACTGTTGCCAGGATGAAACTCTAGACCGCTGGAAACACGCCTCGGACAACAGGCGTGGGTCATGCTGAATCGAGAAACTAATTTAGGGAAAGTGCAGAGGGGATTTGAGACTGTTGCATAGTGAAATGCATGCATAATGAATAAAGCAAGGTGGTATCCCGTCATCTCCCACTATGAAATGCATGCAGATTGAATCAAGCTGCTTGAAGGTGGTCTCCCATTGTCAATTGCAACTCAAGCTTAAAGGTGTTAGCCTTGGGACTATACATAGGTCACAGGTTCGAATCTCCTTAGTTAAGTTGCAGCCATAAAAAAATGATGAAAATTGACAACAGACAGCATGTTTCTAATTGTTGTTGGTGTATTCTAGATTAGTTGCAAATATCATGCTTCAGAAGCCAGGCTTCAATGGTAAATAGACCATTTTGGAAGGGTTTAATGTGAGGTTAAGGATATTGATTCCAATGAAATTAAAGAGAAGGTTAAGGATATTGATTCCAGTGCATCATTTACTCAGCCTTTGAAGTTGTGGAAACTCGAAATTAGTTATGATGAGCAACCAAAAATCACCACAAGCTCCAAGAAATTGTCAAAATTTAGATGGCCCGCGAGTGGGTTGTAGAAATCCAGCATCATAGCCATTCATTGAGATCCTCTCTGTTTCGAGAATAATTTAATATTCTCTACTGAACAGGGACAACCACGTGAAGGTGGAAGCTCTTATGGCCCCTCCCCCCCCTAACATCACTCTCAATTCCCCATACCTAATGCATGTACTTGAAAAAAACAAATACGTGCGAATTCATCCATATTTCATCATGAACTTTCATCTACCATTCATTCAATAAAGGCTAACATTCATTAAACCATTGTTTCATTTAGTCAACACATTCATACAATAAAAGATAACATTCAATAAACCATTCATTCATTCAGTCAACACATTCATTCAATAAGAATTGACATTCAATAAAGGTAGCAGTTTACTACACTGAATCATTAAACCATTAAACCATTCATTAGGCCAAAAATCATGGACGATATATTGTTATAAAAAATAATTAGACGAGTACATTTTTCAAGTCACTTCTTTTTACTAGCAGTTCTTCTTCTCTTTATAAATGGTAAATAATCTCTAAGAGGAGCATCTACACCTGGACTTTCTCTTCCAGTTCTTGGTTCTTCATCAGGCACTTGTGGTGATGTTTGCGGCAAGGGGTTCGGATTTGCTGCAACAATGTGAAAATGTTACATCATTTTATTTTGATATTGTAATGACAAGTATTTCATTTAAAAAAAACATTGCAAAGGTGCTTTTTTACCTGGTGTGTCCACATCATGTAGTTCATGTTCTTGTCCAGGCTCAACCTGTACAATTTCACCCTCTACATGCTCTGCAGTTGAAATATGGTGAAATACAATTAATGTTCACCATTTGTAATGCTATACATAAAATTTTAGCATATGAATAAATTCATTGCTAGGATTAGAAGCATGATCTTCGATTTGTTGTTCTCCCTCCTCGACATTAGGGGGATCATTGCTTTCCTGCTCAAAACAGAGTCAATATTGTTTTTCAAGTATTTATAGCGAATAGATTGCACAAGCGGTTAATCTTCAATAAAGTATATAGATTCTATTTACCTGTGCACCGGATGGATTGGTACCAGAAGATTGTGTTTGGCCAGATAAGATTTTTTGTCATTCAACAACAGCTCCAAAGCCTTCCTTGAAGCCAAGCTTCATGTCTTCCTCAGTGGCCTATTCATTGAATTGTTTGGCCTGCATATTTGAATAACGTCGTTAATTAACATTTTCTGGTGCAATAAAACAAAAAATAATTTGCAATTTATTATTTGCATGCATTATTGGTTTTTCGAAACTTACAAATCGTGCCGCGAAATTGGAATAACCACCAGGCCCAAGCTTGTGCTGACCTATTTTTTCAAGTCTTTCCTTTGTGGCCTTTGATGTGTCTGGTAACCTATGCAAGTGTTGAAATACGTTAGATGTTCCAAGTTCGATATAGAAATATTCAATAATAATAAGGTTTTGAATTACATTGCGGAAAGTATTGCATACCTCCCTATTCTTGGTGTTATCTTTCATTCTCTTCTCTGAGCCCTCTCCCTTCCATCCTCCACTAGAGCTATCCACTCCATTGGTGAAATCATTGGAGGGCGCTCATACTTAGGGTTTTTTTCAAGGTGTGTCCTATATTGGTCTCGAACAACCTTCACATGTTGACAAGCCTTTTTCATGACCTCGGATTTATTAAAGGTTTTGTCGCCGAACATGCCAACCAACTGATGCATGAGTTCATATTTTAAACATTTATGTTGTTTATCCCACCTTTTTCAGATGGTGGGCTCGAAGATCTCCAAGCACACGTCATTCATTTGTTTATAGAAAACATCATTTCCTACGAAACGATCATGCCATGATCATAATTAGTTGAAAGAAAATGTTTTATTGGTATATTACAATGAAGTTATAAATAGTAACTTGATCAACGTATGTTAATTACCTGGGACCTTATCGATATTTATTGGGACGAGATCGGCGTTGACCAAAAATGTTACCTCCATTGTTCTCGTCTTAGTGACACAGGAAGATCTTGGAAATGCAATTAGGTCGATATCAATATTACTAGGATTCTCATTGTCGACTTCTTTCGGTGGACGATCTGGTGTGCGTCGATCACCAGCGGCCGGTGCGCTCACAGTTGGGGTCTGTGGTGTGTCAGAACATGTTGCCGACTGTTCAATCGAAAAAAATGGTGAAGGAATCGATGTAGTACGTGGAGTCGTTTGCTCATGATGCCACGTCTCTCCACGAGCCTCATTGCGGCCAACATCTCCTCCACCACTATTGTGTGTTTTCCGATAATTCTGTAAAAATAAACCACGTCTTACCCATTCAGTACTATCATATAAAATAGAAAATTATAAATTTATAGATGAATTATTTTATGAATCAAGATTCCTCAACTTACTTCCAAGGATTCAGATTTTTGTTCCAACAATTCAATCCTTGCCAGGTTCTCGCTTGTCTGCGAAAACTTGATAAGCAAAGAAACGAGTTCCGCACTATATTTTTCCAACAATTTGTTTATCATTGTAAATCGGTTTGTGGCTTCACCAGTTTGTCTATCATCTTTAAGGATCTCAGCCACTTCAGGATCTATTGGACATTATTCTGATGCCGTTTCATACAACGATTCATTGCGCTGCAACAAAAAAATATAAAAGACTATTGAGTTATATCATGATAGATTCCTAAAATTATATTAACAATTCCAATGGATTATACCTACAATGTAGAGGATCGTGATCCACTCCTTGGATCGATGCTCATAGGTGACTTGCCTCGATCTGCTAATAACTGGGAGTTGCCTCTTACAGATACCTAAATAAAAAACATAGTGAAAGTCACCTAAACATAGTGAAAGTCAACTATTTTTTTTTTTTTATATTTGCACTATTACAAAGATGTATACCTGATCCCTCGAGGAAGATGTACTCCTCCGACCATCTGCTAGCGGTGTTTTATCCCGATCACTATCCTGCGAAGTAAATGGGGAAAATTTAAACGAAATAAACTAACGAAAAAATCCTTAATATGTTAAATTCAATAATAAAAGGTTGGGTAAATTGTTATATGTACCACTCCCATAGTAACCTTTTTTGTATCTACTCGGTTCAAATTGTAATTAATAAGCAACTCTTCCCCTGCAGGTATTGATTTAATGGCAACTACAAAAACACGGTTTCCTTCACGCCCCTCAAATTCGCAGTTTGGTTGCTTAATTGTAGGCCCTGGTTGTGTATTGTTTATAAACCCCGCAATATTCCCCGTGGCATTTGGACTTTCGTCCATGTACAACGTTGCTCCTTTATTTTGATTTTTGTCTTTCAACTGTAAATAGTTTGTTGACAATCCATAGCTACGCATACTTTTTGTAAATTGGACCAGGTGCATCTAATATTTGTAGCTCTAACAGGTTCCAACATACTCCATAAATTTTGTACATGTGTTGTAAGGGACCCTTATGCCATCCATGCTGAACAACCCGAAACCATGTATTGACGACGGTGCTATTTGATATATCTTATCGTTCACACAAAAATTTGTGTTCAGTTGAGGAAGATCCTTGGATACCCATTGTACTAAATGTCTATACCTCAAGGGCACCTCGAGGTCGTCTTTTGTCTCATCACCATAGGAACATGACCCCCCTTGACAGTGAAAAAATTCATTGCGTTTATCGAATTTTCTTCTGGTATTTTGACATCTAGTTGAATATACAACTCTTCTAGACCTACTAGATGTCTCACTTTCCTCTAACCTTCCTACGCTCGAGGAAGAAAGATATGACAAATACCTATTTGGTTCTACCTGCAACATGGGAAAAAAGTTTAGATACGACCGCAAGGCATAGCACCTCTTAAAAGGTGACGTGTCGTGCCTTTTATAATGTTACTTGATCCTCATTCCATTTCTCAACATGTAGGCATTCAAGCGATGAGGAAGACGATCACTTTATCTTTCTTATGAGTAAAAATTCACGCAATTATGACCTTTATTTTATTTCTCCTTTGGGTCTTGAATCCCATATCAAACCATCCAATTATCAACTGTGTCGTCATTTCCCTAAAGTCTCTCTCACCCCATCAGTTTGGGTTCATCAACTCGGTAATTGAAGTCCAGTCACATTTAGTAAGATATTTATATTCAGCAATAATAATATAAAATAAAAATCACTAACCATTATGGAAAACGTCTAAAAGTTTTTAATACTTTCCAAACTAAGATCTTTTAGGTGGTTAATAAGTGTTCACAAATCTTCAAAAACAATATTTTATATAATGTTGTGGAACTTGTATAATCTTATTCAAGAATGGTCTTCTTAGATGACTGAAAGTAATTGAATCAAGCAAAAACGGAACCGTAAACATGTAAGCTATTTTGAAAAATGGTAGCTTTCAGTCATACTCCCAACTAATGCTGCCTTTGGACAATTACTTGCAATATTGACTTAGGGTGTTTAATACATAACATAGATTTTCAATCATATTGAAAAAGAGAAAAGTAGGGATTTCTTTATATTATCATGCCATAGTTACAAAGACTTTCTTTTCAATCTTTATGACAATTTGAATGGACAGGCCCCACTCATAGCCAAATACTTTTGGGATATTTACAACTCATCGGAGTATGGGGGACCATACAATTCTCGAAAGACGTTGGATTCAACAACCCATGCCTTTGAATAAACAGACCTTAGGACCACGCGTCTATTCTGATGCATGTGGATGTCTATGTGGGTTTTGACAAGCCATTGTCGTTCGTTTTTAACATAGTACCGAAGGATTTGAGCCTCAGTAAACTTTGTCTCCAAAATATCTTTGACCTGTTCGAGAGATTCTCCAACTTCCTGTTTTAGATTATAAATATCACCTGGATCTAATGTTGTCAGGTTGATGCCGAATGACCGCCACCAGTCTCTAGTCCAATCAGGGACGAATGATGTAGGATCCTCATGGATATGTGTCATTTGACGTCCAAACTTTAGCATGGTATAATATCTTCTATCTTTATTTTATTTTCTCAAGAATTTCCACCATAATTTTCTATATTTTTCATAAGTGTGTGTAGTACTTGGAAACCAGAGACTGTCATCTTGATGTGGCCATGCTTCCAAAGAACATATCCGGTTAATACAATAGTATTGTTGTTCTAGTTGTAGCTTGGGGTGAGGTGTAGAGCCCTCCGTCGAGATTAAGTTAAGATCATGGTATAGGTGAGTTAATGTATTGGATAAAAATCACTATGGCTTGGGGTAGACCACTACAGACAGTTGACTACTAGAAATTAACTCAATTCTCAGAACTATGCTATTATAAATGACAATGCTAAGATTACGGAGAATGTAACCAACCTCGATCCAAACGTTTGATGTAGATCACCGTTGGAGCTTTCAATCCATGCACTTGAATCTACAAATTAGTCTTGACAACCAATATACAACAAGTACATATAATATATAAACGACATTAACATCATCAATGGCATTGGTCCATGATATTATAAGTAAATGAAACCCAGTGTAGAATAAACAACATTCAAAACATTAATGGACGAGAATATGAGTATTTCTATTAATAAACAAGAAGAAGTACAATGTGATATGACCTCTTGACGGCAACCAATCTGAACCAAGATCTGGATCAATCCATTTGTGCCTCCACCACTTCAATCCTCCATGAATGGAAAACTCAAACTATGGTAGGAGTTTGGAAGGTGAACATAAGGGGTTCACAACTACAAGGATTAATGAGTGTAGACTCAAGATAGGGAAAAAATCCACTAGAGTTCTCTTGCTCTTCCTTCCCCTCCTGTCCATAAGCCATATGTGCTCAATATATAGTCCTCCCAAAGGTAAGTGAAAGGACACATTGAGACATTACTTGGGAAAATGGAGGGCCAAAGGTCACCCTATGACCGCTTTTTGGGAGTAAAAAGTAATTAACTAGTGATCTTTACCATTTTACATGCTACTCGCGGGCTATAGTGATGCAACTCGTGGGTACGCCTGCTGTAATGATGCAGCAAGCATACAAGGGAAAAAATGAGGAAATAGTGTGTATGAAGGATATAAAGTGGATTTGAGTCAGTGAAATGGATCCTATAGGCCAAAGGGTGCTGATGCTCACAAGGTGGAATATTACATTATAACAGATGCCCCCTAATGTGTGAGGTCAAATACTGATGCTACGATGGCTGAAATACATTATAAAACTCAGAAGTGGAGTGATGGAAACACAAGTGGAAAGAGCAGCTCACTCGTCATAGTACAATAATATCTATGAATACATGTCGGTATAGTACAACAATCTGATACAATGGCAATGAATAGGCAGTACATAATGGATATATGTCATAAGTGATCATATCCATGATCCCTCTATAGTGAGATATGGTCTCCTGCTGAAAAGGAGACAATGGGTGCAAACTGCTGATATTTGAGAGGTGATATCTCAGATGTAAAGTCAAAGTCATAGGTAGCATACTGAATTCCACTCTCGCTTGGGGTCGTCTACACAAGTCTTCGATGGTGCAAGTCCCATCAAGTGAATAAAGGAGTTGGGGTCAAACCTGATGTGACATCGTCTGATTACCAGTCAATGATGTACGCCGTTAATAGATGCGAGATGACCCACCAATAATGAAAATGGGAATCAAGGCACAAAGCACAATCATCGGAGTGTGAATAGATGTGTTGAAGTCAAACACTAGGATGAATCCATCGATCAGGGGACATTGATGTATTCCCAAGACTGTCGATGGCAAGAGAACCTAACACTAATGACTGCAAGCCTCAAGGTACTCAACCGAACTCTAAGCCTCAAGTCCCAGAATAAATGGGTTGAAGTCGATGGAATGAGACTCGTTGGAAGGAGGGCACTAATGCATCCCCCATCAACCAGGATGAGGTACCAGCTATGCTGAAATATTTGGAAGAGCTCAGGTGAAATAGACTGACTCAATAAGGATGGCCAACATGCGATAGTCAAGAGATCTGAGGAGTGGCCAACACTGGTTTCAGGACTTCCTATGAATAAGAGCATGAGCAGATGGATAGATGTAGGCAACATAGACTCGATATAGACTATGCAATCCGGGAGGCATCACAAAGGGCTCCATAATGAATGGAAGCTTAACCAATCGGTGGAGAAACGGAGAAACAAGTACAGCTCCTAAGGTCCAACTATAGTCCTGACTCATAATGTATGGAGTGGAATGAATGCTCTATTCAAAGGCGACACAACAACTGCCAACTAGAAGTAGTAACCATAATCCCATCCAGATTTTTGGAATATTTGTTTTTTTTTGGTCTTTTTCATCTTTAGGGAAAGCTTGAAAAAGAATAAAATTGCTTATAGTACAACAAGTGAGGGAACGAGTGTCAAATAGAGAGTAGACTAGTACCAAGTAGTGGAACATACCTATGATCAATGCAAGGAAGCATATGCAGGATGCAGACACTCGGGGGAATGTTCCCTCAGGGTAAAGGGTCATCAAATTGTGAAGGACAAATGGAGGCTTTGCAAGGCTCGACAAGGAAAAGGGATCAGGCACATGGCTAATAAGTGAGTAAGCAGGAGCCGGCATAAGGCTCAAGCGGCAAGCAGGATAATGTAATGCAATCACAACTTGACATAAAAGGGAAGTCCTTTTTCGTAAAGTTAGTCTCCTCACTCGAAAAAGTGTAAAACAATGAGAGAAGAACTCTTCTAGTCACGTATGACTAGAGTATACCTTTTTCGTAATTAATCCACAAAGGTATGGAAAAGGGGTAAAATTATACCTAAGTGAATGTCGCTTCAAATCCTTTAATGAGTTTGAAATGACAAGTATACTCGACAATCTTGTTTGATTTGAAAAAGTCTAACAAGGGCTTAAAAAAGACTTTATAAAAATATTTTTCGTAAAGGTTTAATGAGCCTGAAAAAGTAAACTCGTGACCTCCTTACTGTTTTTAACGAGCTCAAAGGAGAGATGGAAGAATGCTCGTAATGAGAGCAGACGAGTGTCAGGGACATGCGAGACTAGTTCCAAGCGCATGGGACAAAGCTGTGCATAATGCAAGGAACATGAGCAAGATAAGGACACTCAAGGGGTGTCTGCGAATTTAGATAGTAATAGGTTCAAGTGCATCATAACAATGGGGAGGCCTAAACCTATATGCAAGGTTTTGAATATTCCTGCCATGACCAAAGCAAATGTCGAAAAGGACCAGTAAACAAGTATAAGTCCAGCTAAGAATCTTGTCTCCAAGAAACATAAGTACCAAGATCATATCTAAAACGTACGTAAAGAAAAATCTGATACAGGTCATTGTGGTAGAAAAATTTTCAACTTCACTATTATCATCCTCAGACATAATACAAGGAGAGATAACCACAGAAGGTTCCATAGTACCAACACCCGAGGGACCAAAATTATCATAAAAGCTGAAGGACGTGGAGGAATCTGCAGTGGAAAATTCATCATCATAAGAGTTGGAAATTCTAGAAGTAGAATCGAACTCATCAGGATCATCGATTTGTGGATCTATAGGAGAGTCTACAGACTCATCACTAGGGAGATTAGACTTTAATGTCAAAATAGGGCTAGACAAAACTATGCCTGGATCAAAATCCAAATGCATGGCAGGTTGTACTCGAGGCTCATCTCGTTCAATAAGATCAAGGGTAGGAAGGAAATAAAAGTGATGATGTGAATCCTCCCAAGGCTTGTCATTACCATTCATGGCCTCGATAAAAATTTCATCTGAAGGTAGAATACCACCGAGGAAATCATGTGAACAAGATGGGTCGACTGCACACGTGGGCATCATAATGGGATCTTCTTCTCCTATCCGTGAAGAAGAGAGATCCGGCTCTGAAGTGGCTTGTTGAATATCCTGGTAAGCAAGATCAGCTACAGATAGTGGCATAGACATCTCGACGTGCATAATGTCTCCATACATAGAATTCATAGATGGTAAAGTCCATGGATTGTCAAAATATGAATTCCGGAACGATACATTATGTGAAGGAGGAGACGCATTGTCGGAAATGGTTCCAATAAAGTTCACGGGTGCGTTAAAATCATAAGTTCCCATCAATGAAGGATACATACCAACACCCATGTTCCCAGTTGCCGGCTGAGAATTAGTAACTTGCGGGACTATGGATCCCATGGATGCTGTGGAAGGAGTGTTAATGAAATCCAGTTGATCGATAGTCACAATCTTTCCTTCATGAGGAAAGCAGATAACTCTAAACACAATGGATGCGACAGGCTTCATAGCGTACATCCAATTCCGACCCAGTAAAAGGTTGCAGTCGATAGGCGCATCAACCACCTCGACTTCAATAGGCACAGATTTACCTCCCAAGAAGACAACAAGGGAAGGGATAATTCCATGTGGCTTAAATGATCGACTGTCGAATGCAGTGAGCGTGGTTCTAGATGCGAGTAGAGGAGGAGAGCCAAGAGATTTCCAACAAGTTAATGACATTACTGACGCGGAAGCACCTTCTTCAACCATAGTACGTTTGACAAAACTCTGAAGGAACACCACCTGGATTTAAAAAGCCACGTGGTAAGGTAAGCAAGGTTGAACATCAACAATATAGAACTTGATAACACTGGTATTTCCCCCATTCTGAACTCCTAACGCACTCAAAAGGGCATGCTTCTGAGAAGGACAAGCCTGCAAAACTTCAAGAGCTAACATGGAACACGGAGTTTGGCCCAAAATTTCATAAAATTTAAAACTTTTCTAAGTGCCTAAAAATGCCACTTAAATATATGCGGAACCATAAAGTGTGGGTTTACTTTCTTTAAATATTGCTTACAAATAATTATAACTCTTCGAATACATAACTCTTCTAAAATCAATACATGGTTTTCTTCCTTTGAACCAATTAACTCTTCATATGTGTGCACCAGGTACAACCTTAAAAACCATAGACCAAGAAACCATAGACAACTATATTTAAGCCCCATATTTCTTTTAATCAATTCATTCAGTTATTCGTTAAATTAATAAAATGCACTTCAAGATGTTAATTCATTTTCAAGAAGCATGTACATCTTTTATCAGTTAATTGTACCAATACAACAACCTAAATGGTAACAACATAATCCTAAACATAAGGGAAACATATTAGCAATATACATCATATAAACAACCAACTTTCTAACTGAATCGTATACTTCAAAGTAATCATAAACATCTTAAGAAAGAAGCAATTACTCATACATAAAGACACATTGAGGAACATCATAGGAGACAAAATATAACGTGGTTCACCCGTACACGGGCTAGTCCACAAAGGTGTGTGTGCATCTTTTATTATTCTTTTAAAGAAAATCAGGGATTACAATCCAGCAACATTGTTGCGATAAATCTCCTTCTAAAACTCGAAGCCTTCCATCATAAGGCTGCAATATATAATTACAAAATTTCTTGAGAGTTTTCCACAATAAAAACTCCCTTAAAAGTTTATGTGTAACATCATAAACTTTTAAGTAACTTATTAACCACTTATGTTGCAAGTGTCACAATTTCACTTTCTCCATGGGATCTCTCTCCCTCTTAGAGATATTTTCGTCATACAAGATTTATAAAACCTTATTACAAGGATTTTCTTTTAACATGAATACTTAAGTCTCATTCACCTAACAAGTGATGGATAAGATGACTTGAAAGTCAAGAGACTATGTACTATAATACTGACTCCAAAAGCTTCTTCTCAATCAATAAATATATATTAATATTCTCTTTGTTAATAGTTTATCCAAGAGAAATTTCCTTTTTCTTTAAACTAAGATGAATCCTCTTCCCCTAAAGCTTGACTACATATACTACTCTTCTACATGCCAAAAATAGAACTTTATGATAAAACAACCTTACTATACAAAAGGTTTTTCTAGTTAAGGCCATACAAACATGATGGGACAAGGTCATTAGGAACAAGCTTGTAGAAGTTGTCCCAATTTCTACCGAGACCGAAATAGCAAGGCATACTAGGAGTACATAGATATATGTGTATTAAAAGTGAAACTAAAGTGCTCTATTTTTAAGAGATATATAAACTAAGATTGGTAGTTCCAATGATTTGAATATTTCAATAATATAATCAATAAAGTTGAACTTCAATTCTTTCTCTTTTTGGGACTTACTATTTTATTAGTAAAATAAAAAGAGACTTATTATTTTAGCCACTTCCTACCCTTTCTCATAATAAACTTATTAAGGGTTACCCTTTCTCATAATAAACTTATTAAGGGTTACACAACTGAATTACCTTTTATATAAAAAGGGCAAAATATGAAAGTTAATTTATTAATAAAGGTGTAAGATACCTCAATACATGAACGAGGTCTATAATCTATAACATTATAGAATATATAAAAAAAACTTTCAACTTAAACTATGAAATCAATCTTATTCATAAAGGTTAAATTGTTGTTTCCGTGTCTAAACCCAAAAAGGTGGCAACAACTCACGCTATGCATAAGTGTGTTGGGTTACATACTAACTTCACGATCGTCGACGGAGATTGGAGTTCCAATCTTTCTGCCACAGAGATCTAGGTCTCCGATTTCACCAATATTTATATAATGGAAATAATTAAAACCCAAACCCTTGCACCCACAGCGATTTCGCTTAATAAAGGCATCCAATCATGTTATATATATATATAAATGCTGGAATGAAGGAAACAAAAGGACAGATATTAAGTAGAGGACTCCACGCATTTACTAGCAACACAAAAATCACCGTAATAGACGTTTACAGAGCTTGATGGCAGCAAAACATAAAAGCAAATGGGTTGTTGTCAATGTATGACCCGTGGAGGTATATGCATTCAAGGTTAGTTAACCCGACCATAAAAAAAATAACCTATAGAGGACGAGTTACCCAGTCGTTCCAGCAACTTAAGATGCCAAGTGTTGAGCTCTAGGGTGACTGTATTTCCAAAAATAGATCTATCCAAAATACATTTATATAAATCTAAAGGTGAGCTACTATGCGTGTATGTGGAATCTACAGTAACTCAGACGATCCACTATCTAGCGATTAAAAACCAACAAACCGGGATGGAAAGAAATCTCACACAACAAATACCCACAATGCATGACTATGGCAATGATCAGGCTCAAGATACAAATATAAAAATATAATGGCGGTATAACTGAACTGAGATTGCATTAGAGTTGTCTTATTCCAAAAAAATAAATGTTTGTGCAACAATAATTTTTTCTACAGAACTCTTAGCAGAAAACTACCATTCCTAGAATATAAAATACATCTATATTGAGCCCAGATCGAATATCATGTACAGAGTTAATATCATACATGTACAACAATCAAGCATAGATTGATCAATGATAATGTACTGATGTATGGTGTAGATTGTGTACCGCATTCAACTAAGATCCGGCAATGATGATGACGCAGCGATCGATCACAGAGAATCATGCTCACTCGATCCTAAAAATCATTTTTGCTCTATACACTTCCCGCAGATCGATCTAGGGTCTGGCTTACTTAAAAACCAATGTCCTCCTTTCTACCCGCAGTGACCCTCTATTCACATGCATTTCCATCGAGAAGCTGAGATGAGGGATGGTTCTTCTGATGGATATCGTCCCCCACTCCTTTCTGTCGATCTCTTTTTCCTTTTTCCCCTTACGCAGTACGCATCCCCTCTATTAGTAGCAACCCCTGCTAAAGGAGATTCCCATCTTAAAGATCCATATCACAGAGCTCCCTGTCACCGAGGTCTTAGTCGCGGGTATCCAAATGCAATCTTCCTCACAGAGATCTTCATTGATTGTTTGAATCTCAGAGATCTCCTCCTCGGCCGATGCTCAACTCTAATACTGCTCACCCTTTTCCCAAACCTAATACTGCTCAATACATAGTTTTCTTTCGGGGATTTTCATTGTCTCCAAGCTACTCTCCTCCCGGTTCCCTTAGTATGAAAATCCCCCACTCCTCTATCGTAGCCCCCCCAATCTTCTGATTAACAAAATGTATAAATAATTAATTAATAGACTTCCCGCAAGTTTTGCATCCGCCAACTAACACTATACACCTTCCTAAACCTACGAACAACGTGTGCTATCCTTGGTGACAGATGGCCCAAAAAGGAGTTTTCGGTGGTCCACTAGGGAGACAAAACCCCTAGAAAAACTCGCCACTACACTTGATAATGAACTCCGACGGTTTACAATTCAAGATGCAATAGCCTTCTAATATATTTCCTTAAGAATGGTATTCTTCCTCCACTAAGCGTTATACGTAGTTCATTAAATAACTCATTTATTTTATGATAGGTAAGTACTTGCACAAAGTATATATATATTTGCTCAAGCAATGTTCGATAGAGAAAGCATAACATCTTATAAATGTCTAATGTAATATTCATACTATATATATGAATAGGGATAGAAAACCCCTTACTTATAATGATAATTCTTTATTTAACCTTCTAAAGTATTAGATACCACAATTATGAGGTTTTTTAGTTAGCATTTAAAGGTATTGTACCCTTAGCATCTTAGTGATGTATTACCTAACACTCTTCAACATAGAGATATATATGTATTAATCGTTTGTTTATCAAATAAGAGCATTTTTACCCTTTTGATTTAGTATAAGTGTCTACTAACACTTAGAAAACCAAAGGTGTGTATAAAATCATTGTTCTAATCCAATAAAATATATATATCTTTGTCTCAAGTCACATAATTGTTTAAACTATAATAGTCGCTAGATATTGCTCTTTAGGATAATACGTTAATGCATAGATTTATACTAATAGTTCATCAGAGTTTAATAATATTATGCGGCTAATCGCCGCATCCTCAACCTACGAAGATGACTTTTACTCTTTAAGATAACTAATATAAGTCACTATACTATTTCTTAACTACTCATAGAAATTAGGATGACTATCTGTCATTATTCGTCTTCCCCTTAGTGTATCCGTGCCTTGTCATTTTTAGTTGTATGACGATCTTTGGTCTCCTAAGTTATCAATAACATTTTCAACCTAGGAAGAATAAAATTCAATACACTCAAGGTCCTCTGGTGGGGCCTTGGCCTTGAGCTCCTCACCAGGGCCATTTACACAAATACACTTATATTTTACAAAAATAAGAATAATTAGGGTCAAATTGGAGGGATGTTACATCCTCCTCCCCTTAAGAATAACACCGTCCTCGGTGTTCAACAGTTTGTCTTTCGCATCGTTTCACCATCTTTCGCTTGCTTTATTTTTATGCTTTGGTTGTCTTCTCATTTTTGTGATTTTCAACAAGCCCTCATCACTTATATCCTGCACATTACACAGATCATACAAGATCTCCCAATGTTCTATAGTATATCATGAGTATACAAAATTCCAAAACAGTAAATATTCATCATTCTTCCTCTTCCTTGAGGAAATATTTTGCTTATTCCAGCATTCATTCATAACATTCACACATAAATACATGTGAGAGTCTAGCTACAAGACAATCATTATCGTTAGCTCATATCATAAAACAATTCTTTCAACTGAACTTTGTAAACACAAAACCTCTTTGTACTTCCGCAATCATGGAGACTTGCATACAAAACTCTTATGTATTTTCTGCAATCGTGAAGACTTGCCATAAAAAAACACTTTATGTATTTCCGCAATCGTGGAGACTTGCCATACAAAAACATGAGTCCTCTGTAACTCAGCCGAAAAACCTCTGCATACAGCAGAAATATGACAGTCTTACTCTGCGACTCATTACATAGCTTTCCCTCATCGAATCTTCTTGTGGGCTCAGTTCTAACACCACAAGGAAAAAGTTTAGTCTCCTCAGAGAACCTCTTGTGTGCTCTGTTCTAACAACACAAGGAAAAATCGTGAGCCCTTCCTCTGCTCAATTCGATGGTTATAAAGTTTGCCTAGGACTTTTGGGTCAGTATAACATTCAACGAGCTTCCCACCTGCTCTGTTCCACTTCCATGGGGAACATGACCACAATTTTAGGGAAGTTGCACCCTGCAACAGCTAGTAAGTGAGTGCAAGATGCAGCCTCTACTTGAGTTCAAGAAATATTATTTTCCCCTCAAATTTTCTCATTTGAGTCCGAGAATTTTACTTAGTAACAATCATTTAGTATTTCTTGTATTCCACATGCGACAAAATAGCCACAAACTATTTAATGAATATATTCATCTATTTACCATCTTATTCTATGCATTTTGATGATAACACATCATCAATCATAATTCTTATCACCAAATCATGATTCATAAAATCCTGTAAATAACATGTAAAGAAAATCATTACTTACTTTTGAGCAACATAGCTCAACTTATCTGTATAAGTCAACGTCCCTTTTTGATCATGTCATCAGTTGGGATTAAGTTCACTCCCAAAAATGTTAGTATAAGGATAAGTTTTTCTGCTTCAATTGCTCATCTTCTGAACATATTAGTTCCATAGCATTATACACATACTCATTTACTTGTGCATCCTCTTCATTTCATCCTGACGCAAACTCTTTTGCTTAACAATTAAACATGTTAGTTTTCATAATTTAAAACGGCTAGTTGTACATAGATTCATTTCAAATTGAATACTTTTCGAACCTTTAACAAAATGATGATACTCATCAATAGTGTATTCAAGTAATTTATGAAATTCACTTTCTAATTCCTCATATTCATTTTAACATGCTTAGTTCTAAACATGACACATTTTATTGAAACACATTATGATCTATAGGAGTATAAACCATCCTAAATGATGACCCTATTATGCATTCTACGACAATGAAATGCCTTTATTTACAATATCTCAATAATCTAGCCCATAGCTTGGGATATCCTACCACTTCATATGGATGTATAAAAATAACTTCACATTGATATAAAGTAACTTCAAATATACATAAATGTAACTTCAAGTATATAAGAATATATATACTGCACTTTTAGTTAAGGTCAAAGTATTTATCATTAACATCCAACATCAAAACAATTCTTATTATCAAGGGTTAGCCAAATCTTATCAAATTGAAGATACACAATACTCACATATCAAATTAGATTTGCACATCAACTACATTGCTTTAATAACTGAAATACTCATCTTTACTCCTTTGGAAAACTTTTGAAGTTTGAACCTTTGAATGACATTGCCCCTCGTCCATTCCAGTCCCATGCATCCAAAGTGAAACAAAATAATCGATTAGTAAACTTAACAACCTTCACACTTTATTTATTGCATGTTGAGCTCATTAGGCCCAAGTGTTGTAACCTGAAGCTCTGATACCATATGTCACGAACCCAAAATTTCATAAAATTTAAAACTTTTCTAAGTGCCTAAAAATGCCACTTAAATATATGCGGAACCATAAAGTGTGGGTTTACTTTCTTTAAATATTGCTTACAAATAATTATAACTCTTCGAATACATAACTCTTCTAAAATCAACACATGGTTTTCTTCCTTTGAACCAATTAACTCTTCATATGTGTGCACCAGGTACAACCTTAAAAACCATAGACCAAGAAACCATAGACAACTATATTTAAGCCCCATATTTCTTTTAATCAATTCATTCAGTTATTCGTTAAATTAATAAAATGCACTTCAAGATGTTAATTCATTTTCAAGAAGCATGTACATCTTTTATCAGTTAATTGTACCAATACAACAACCTAAATGGTAACAACATAATCCTAAACATAAGGGAAACATATTAGCAATATACATCATATAAACAACCAACTTTCTAACTGAATCGTATACTTCAAAGTAATCATAAACATCTTAAGAAAGAAGCAATTACTCATACATAAAGACACATTGAGGAACATCATAGGAGACAAAATATAACGTGGTTCACCCGTACACGGGCTAGTCCACAAAGGTGTGTGTGCATCTTTTATTATTCTTTTAAAGAAAATCAGGGATTACAATCCAGCAACATTGTTGCGATAAATCTCCTTCTAAAACTCGAAGCCTTCCATCATAAGGCTGCAATATATAATTACAAAATTTCTTGAGAGTTTTCCACAATAAAAACTCCCTTAAAAGTTTATGTGTAACATCATAAACTTTTAAGTAACTTATTAACCACTTATGTTGCAAGTGTCACAATTTCACTTTCTCCATGGGATCTCTCTCCCTCTTAGAGATATTTTCGTCATACAAGATTTATAAAACCTTATTACAAGGATTTTCTTTTAACATGAATACTTAAGTCTCATTCACCTAACAAGTGATGGATAAGATGACTTGAAAGTCAAGAGACTATGTACTATAATACTGACTCCAAAAGCTTCTTCTCAATCAATAAATATATATTAATATTCTCTTTGTTAATAGTTTATCCAAGAGAAATTTCCTTTTTCTTTAAACTAAGATGAATCCTCTTCCCCTAAAGCTTGACTACATATACTACTCTTCTACATGCCAAAAATAGAACTTTATGATAAAACAACCTTACTATACAAAAGGTTTTTCTAGTTAAGGCCATACAAACATGATGGGACAAGGTCATTAGGAACAAGCTTGTAGAAGTTGTCCCAATTTCTACCGAGACCGAAATAGCAAGGCATACTAGGAGTACATAGATATATGTGTATTAAAAGTGAAACTAAAGTGCTCTATTTTTAAGAGATATATAAACTAAGATTGGTAGTTCCAATGATTTGAATATTTCAATAATATAATCAATAAAGTTGAACTTCAATTCTTTCTCTTTTTGGGACTTACTATTTTATTAGTAAAATAAAAAGAGACTTATTATTTTAGCCACTTCCTACCCTTTCTCATAATAAACTTATTAAGGGTTACCCTTTCTCATAATAAACTTATTAAGGGTTACACAACTGAATTACCTTTTATATAAAAAGGGCAAAATATGAAAGTTAATTTATTAATAAAGGTGTAAGATACCTCAATACATGAACGAGGTCTATAATCTATAACATTATAGAATATATAAAAAAAACTTTCAACTTAAACTATGAAATCAATCTTATTCATAAAGGTTAAATTGTTGTTTCCGTGTCTAAACCCAAAAAGGTGGCAACAACTCACGCTATGCATAAGTGTGTTGGGTTACATACTAACTTCACGATCGTCGACAGAGATTGGAGTTCCAATCTTTCTGCCACAGAGATCTAGGTCTCCGATTTCACCAATATTTATATAATGGAAATAATTAAAACCCAAACCCTTGCACCCACAGCGATTTCGCTTAATAAAGGCATCCAATCATGTTATATATATATATATAAATGCTGGAATGAAGGAAACAAAAGGACATATATTAAGTAGAGGACTCCACGCATTTACTAGCAACACAAAAATCACCGTAATAGACGTTTACAGAGCTTGATGGCAGCAAAACATAAAAGCAAATGGGTTGTTGTCAATGTATGACCCGTGGAGGTATATGCATTCAAGGTTAGTTAACCCGACCATAAAAAAAATAACCTATAGAGGACGAGTTACCCAGTCGTTCCAGCAACTTAAGATGCCAAGTGTTGAGCTCTAGGGTGACTGTATTTCCAAAAATAGATCTATCCAAAATACATTTATATAAATCTAAAGGTGAGCTACTATGCGTGTATGTGGAATCTACAGTAACTCAGACGATCCACTATCTAGCGATTAAAAACCAACAAACCGGGATGGAAAGAAATCTCACACAACAAATACCCACAATGCATGACTATGGCAATGATCAGGCTCAAGATACAAATATAAAAATATAATGGCGGTATAACTGAACTGAGATTGCATTAGAGTTGTCTTATTCCAAAAAAATAAATGTTTGTGCAACAATAATTTTTTCTACAGAACTCTTAGCAGAAAACTACCATTCCTAGAATATAAAATACATCTATATTGATCCCAGATCGAATATCATGTACAGAGTTAATATCATACATGTACAGCAATCAAGCATAGATTGATCAATGATAATGTACTGATGTATGGTGTAGATTGTGTACCGCATTCAACTAAGATCCGGCAATGATGATGACGCAGCGATCGATCACAGAGAATCATGCTCACTCGATCCTAAAAATCATTTTTGCTCTATACACTTCCCGCAGATCGATCTAGGGTCTGGCTTACTTAAAAACCAATGTCCTCCTTTCTACCCGCAGTGACCCTCTATTCACATGCATTTCCATCGAGAAGCTGAGATGAGGGATGGTTCTTCTGATGGATATCGTCCCCCACTCCTTTCTGTCGATCTCTTTTTCCTTTTTCCCCTTACGCAGTACGCATCCCCTCTATTAGTAGCAACCCCTGCTAAAGGAGATTCCCATCTTAAAGATCCATATCACAGAGCTCCCTGTCACCGAGGTCTTAGTCGCGGGTATCCAAATGCAATCTTCCTCACAGAGATCTTCATTGATTGTTTGAATCTCAGAGATCTCCTCCTCGGCCGATGCTCAACTCTAATACTGCTCACCCTTTTCCCAAACCTAATACTGCTCAATACATAGTTTTCTTTCGGGGATTTTCATTGTCTCCAAGCTACTCTCCTCCCGGTTCCCTTAGTATGAAAATCCCCCACTCCTCTATCGTAGCCCCCCCAATCTTCTGATTAACAAAATGTATAAATAATTAATTAATAGACTTCCCGCAAGTTTTGCATCCGCCAACTAACACTATACACCTTCCTAAACCTACGAACAACGTGTGCTATCCTTGGTGACAGATGGCCCAAAAAGGAGTTTTCGGTGGTCCACTAGGGAGACAAAACCCCTAGAAAAACTCGCCACTACACTTGATAATGAACTCCGACGGTTTACAATTCAAGATGCAATAGCCTTCTAATATATTTCCTTAAGAATGGTATTCTTCCTCCACTAAGCGTTATACGTAGTTCATTAAATAACTCATTTATTTTATGATAGGTAAGTACTTGCACAAAGTATATATATATTTGCTCAAGCAATGTTCGATAGAGAAAGCATAACATCTTATAAATGTCTAATGTAATATTCATACTATATATATGAATAGGGATAGAAAACCCCTTACTTATAATGATAATTCTTTATTTAACCTTCTAAAGTATTAGATACCACAATTATGAGGTTTTTTAGTTAGCATTTAAAGGTATTGTACCCTTAGCATCTTAGTGATGTATTACCTAACACTCTTCAACATAGAGATATATATGTATTAATCGTTTGTTTATCAAATAAGAGCATTTTTACCCTTTTGATTTAGTATAAGTGTCTACTAACACTTAGAAAACCAAAGGTGTGTATAAAATCATTGTTCTAATCCAATAAAATATATATATCTTTGTCTCAAGTCACATAATTGTTTAAACTATAATAGTCGCTAGATATTGCTCTTTAGGATAATACGTTAATGCATAGATTTATACTAATAGGTCATCAGAGTTTAATAATATTATGCGGCTAATCGCCGCATCCTCAACCTACGAAGATGACTTTTACTCTTTAAGATAACTAATATAAGTCACTATACTATTTCTTAACTACTCATAGAAATTAGGATGACTATCTGTCATTATTCGTCTTCCCCTTAGTGTATCCGTGCCTTGTCATTTTTAGTTGTATGACGATCTTTGGTCTCCTAAGTTATCAATAACATTTTCAACCTAGGAAGAATAAAATTCAATACACTCAAGGTCCTCTGGTGGGGCCTTGGCCTTGAGCTCCTCACCAGGGCCATTTACACAAATACACTTATATTTTACAAAAATAAGAATAATTAGGGTCAAATTGGAGGGATGTTACATCCTCCTCCCCTTAAGAATAACACCGTCCTCGGTGTTCAACAGTTTGTCTTTCGCATCGTTTCACCATCTTTCGCTTGCTTTATTTTTATGCTTTGGTTGTCTTCTCATTTTTGTGATTTTCAACAAGCCCTCATCACTTATATCCTGCACATTACACAGATCATACAAGATCTCCCAATGTTCTATAGTATATCATGAGTATACAAAATTCCAAAACAGTAAATATTCATCATTCTTCCTCTTCCTTGAGGAAATATTTTGCTTATTCCAGCATTCATTCATAACATTCACACATAAATACATGTGAGAGTCTAGCTACAAGACCCAAATGCTTCGATGCTTCTTTGATTCGAGGACATAAGTGAGTAAGATGATCTTCCCCACAGAGCTTGCAAGGGAACTTCACCTTACGCCTAGGTTTACGATCCTCACCATCATTTCTGCCTTCTAGAGGAGGGTTGGCATTCTCTTTACAAGGGGTATTGTGATTGTTATTATTGTTATTCCCATTGTTTCCACCGATACGGTTGTTTCTCCCCTTTTTCTTACCACCAGGTTGTTGGTTACCTGACGGTTTCGTTGATTGTACATTGTGTACATCAGACAACGGGGTGGAAGTGGACAAGGTGTGAACCTATCTGGGAGTAGACTGGTTTAGCGACAAATTTTGAATTTGATTAGCTACCAAGTCTATAGGGTGAGTGCTTGCGGATCGCACGATGCCATCGGCATGTGGTCCAGGAACAGATGTGGGCTCATGTCGTGTTCTCGGTGCGTCAGGAATAATGTCATATAAAATGCTAGACTGAGAGTATAGTAGGTCTAACTGTTGGACTTTCAAGATGGCTTGTTCCTCAGTCACAATGCAGGACATCGAAACATCCTTAGCAATGTATGGGAGTAGAGACTTGAGGAACCATTCCAACAAAAACTCTGGAGGAATGTTGGCTTTCACTAATCTCTTCCATTGGAGCCACTCTTGAACGTGGTCAGAGGCCTTATTCTGACGGAAGGTAGACAACAGTTCAGTACCAGTATCATAACGAACCGACAATTGGAAATGGTCCAAGAAAACCAAAGCAATCTCATTGAATCCCCTATAGGTGTTCCCAGGAAACTCCACATACCACTTCGCAGCTGCCCCCGTGAGGGTGCGTTGAAATAGTCGTAATCTAACGGAATCGTGATTCAACGAGTTGGAGGAGCACCAAAGGTGAAACGTTGTGACATGATCACCCGTATCCTCACCAACTTTCCCCTCAAACTTAGGAATGTTCGAAGGGAGCTTGGTAGGGACCGGGGGCCAATTAGGGTCATGATACACCAGATCATTCGTGAGCTTCGAAAGATCCGAAAGATTCAAACGTGCAAGGAATAGGAGTTGTGGCTGGAAAGCTTGATTATAAACTCCCATAAAAGGTTGGTTGAACGGAACTGAATTATAAGGTGGACAAAAAGCTTGACCATGAGAATTAAATTGCTGATAATGAGGACCTGACGGACCATAAGCTTGACCATGGCCATAAGTTTGATAACCTCCTCCGACCTGACTCATATGAGAGTAAGCAGGCATATAAGTGTTTTGGGCACCGTATTGAGGTGGGTTTAACTGGTGGCCAACACTGGCTATGTTGTAGTAAGGGTTTCCACCATAAGTATGGGGCATATACGTACTATTCGTAGCGGGAACTGAGTTGTAATGACCATAATGGTGAGGTATTTTCCCACCCCCAGCATTAGGATTAGCATGAGCAGTCGTGTGGTGACCCAAAGCATGAGAAGTATTCCCAACCCCAACGTTGGTGGTACTAGTAGTAGGAATGGTGGTGTTATGACCATGTAGATAAGATATATTCCCACATCCTACATTAGTATTACTAGTAGCGGTGGTGGATGCAAAAGTGTGTGGTATATGTCCACCCCCATGGTTAGGAGGAGCATTAACATTTGCGAAAGTGATCCTGGGTTGACGGGTAGCAATATGTGTGTTAGGTGGTGGATGGCGAGTCGTTTTTTGAATAGTGTTCCTATTAGGTTGGGAATTCCTAGGAGGTGGTCTTCTTCCAACATCAGCATTGTTAGGAGGATTATGACCAGTCTCCATACTATGTGTGTGAGTGGACAACGTGGTGCCCCCGGCGAGGGTATTTCCCCCAGTGGGTGTAGTGTTTCTAACACCATGACTAGTGCCAGCATGACTACCAAAAGCAGTGGGAGGATCAACTGTGCTTAAATCTGGCATACCATATGAGAATGCGGTAGGGTTGCCCATAGGTCCTATATCATCATGGACCTATAACATCCCGTATAAGTAATTATGTGGAAACAAAGGATCGAACGGGTCGTCCTCGAGTGGGTTTGGACTAAACAAACTAGGTTGGGTCTCAGGTGGATCACCTCCCCATGCCTCACGAGGCGTAGGGGTGTTAGAAATGTGTTCAAATCTACCCGATGGACTAGTAGGGATTTCTCCTGTGTCAGATTGTGCAGTGGTCATGACGTCTTGGGTGTATGTCTCGTAAGAATCCAAAGAATCGGAGGGAGCCCGCTGACGTCCTCTAGCAACGCGACGTGAAAGTTCGATGGGATGCAAACCAGCCAACTGACGGGATCGGTAGAGAGTAGGGCTCCGCGCCACGATATCTCCAGAGAGAATATAAAATCAAAACGTCCCCTAAAGGCCAACTATCGATAAAAAACAGTAAAACAAAAGCACACACCTAGATAAACTGCAGCCAAGAGCAGACAAACAGAGTGGCTAAATGAGCTCCCGACACTAGAGCTGGTATGTCTCGCCTAGGAGAGGCTTGAGACTCCTAAACTATAGCTGGAGGTAACAGAATCAGTTGTAGAGACACCCAGGCTTCACTGCCGGCACAGGGTCAAGTACACTGTACAAACACAACTGTGTTGTCCAATCCCTATCTGACTCAGGACACAAACAACATAACCACTGCAAGTACCCTATGCGATACCTAGGTAAGGAAACTATGGTCACCGCAATATAACCAATGCTTAGGGGGACAGTCACAGGTGGGATCCGTCGTATGGGCAGGGTAGCTGAGCCCGAAACTCAATGAGGGTCAAATCCCCCAAGAGTCCCTAGATATGAACAATTCTTGGAAATATCTCCCACGTTCAGTCGGTATCAGAGGGATATCCCTTCAACCAACCTCCTGTGACCTCGTGCTTAACTTTGGTTTGAGTAGAGATTCCTGAGAACACCGATACATACCATGGATTCCTCCACTCCCTGGTCAGACACCTAATGTTTTGTCTAGTAGTCTTGGATTGTTAACTCACAATGATCTATTCCAATACTCTAAACCTATGCTAGTTGGTGTACCCTATAAATAAAATCGGTCTAATAAATTTTAAGATTAAGTGTTAATTTTAATGGCTGTGGTTACTCAAAGGATATGGTCGTGAAACTAGTGATGTATATGACTCAATGGTATGAAAAATCGTCCAATCCTGGACTCATCTATCCAATAAAACAATGTCACTAACATGCAAAATCAACCCAACGATTTCGAAATAAAAATGAAATCCTTTTATGTTTTTGATGCACAAGCAGAACCTAAATGAAGGAAGCAAGCACTCAATGCAAGATGCAGTACATGAAAGTAATTTTTTGTTTGTTTGTATTTTCTCTTATAAGCAAAAGGAAAATGCAAAACTCTATGTGTATTTTTGTATTTTTCAATATAAAGAAATGAAAAATGCAAGCAAAATCCTACTATTTAGTCACTGAAGTGCTGAGAAGATCACTAATACAACCCAACAGATCCCAAACAGTAAGACCCAGCCACAGGAATGAGCTCAAAAGGAAAAAACAAACAAGGCTAAATCCAAAGATGGGTAAAAAACCAATGAGGCTCAACCAAGAGAAAAGAAGAGTTTTGGTCACAACCAAGGCATGGAACAGTCAAGAAACAGACCAACAAAGACTCAAGATCATCCAAAGCCAACCCAACAACAACCAAAAGTCATAAATCAACCAAAGCCGGATTTATACTCTACTGTCGAAGGAAATCCTGCGGGTACCCGCAAGGAGTAGAGTAAACAGAGGTGGGTAGATGCGGGCAGAGCTAAGCTAGCCCGTGGGTGAGGAAAGGAAAATGGGAAAATAAAGAGTCCAATGGCTCAGAAAAAGCAAGTTTTCTATAGTGTATCTTAACGACCAATCAGTGACACAGAGCTTCGACAAACAACAACTCTAATTAAGGACTAATGCTCAAAAATCCCCAAACATGGATGTTTTCCCCAGTGGAGTCGCCATTTCTGTATTGGAGAAAACTCACTATGTCTTGAGGTAGACCACTACAGACAGCTGACTACTAGAAATTATCTCAATTCTCAGAACTATGCTATTATAAATGACAATGCTAAGATAATGGAGAATGTAACCAACCTCTATCCAAACGTTTGATGTAGATCCCCGTTGGAGCTTTCAATCTGTGCACTTGAATCTGCAAATTAGTCTTGATAGCCAATATACAACAAGTACATATAATATATAAACAACATTAACATCATCAATAGCAATGGTCCATGATATTATAAGTAAATGCAACCCAATGTAGAATAAACAACATTCACAACATTAATGGACGAGAATATGAGTATTTCTATTAATAAACAAGAATAAGTACAATGTGATACGACCTCTTGCCGGCAACCAATCTGAACCAAGATCTGGATCAATCCACTTGTGCCTCCACCACTTCAATCCTCCATGAATGGAAAACTCAAACTATGGTAGGAGTTTGGAAGGTGAACATAAGGGGTTCACAACTACAAGGATCAATGAATGTAGACTCAAGATAGGGAAAAAATCCACTAGAGTTCTCTTGCTCTTCCTTCCCCTCCTGTCCATAAGCCATATGTGCTCAATATATAGTCCTCCCAAAGGTAAGTGAAAGGACACATCGAGGCGTTACTTGGGTGAATGGAGGGCCAAAGGTCACCCTATGACCGCTTTTTGGGAGTAAAAAGTCATTAACTAGTGATCTTTACCATTTTACATGCTACTCGCGGGCTATAGTGATGCAACTCGCGGGTACGCCCGTTGTAATGATGCAGCAAGTGTACAAGGGAAAAAATGAGGAAATAGTGTGTCTGAAGGATATAAAGTGGATCTGAGTCAGTGAAATGGATCCTATAGGCCAAAGGGTGCTGATGCTCACAAGGTGGAAGATTACGTTGTAACAGTTAACCAATTGCTTGCATCAGCTGCTTTTCTCAAGGAGTTGTTGTAAATCATCTCTGGTACATCAATACTAGATCCCATAGGAATTCTTCTGAGTTCTGGCACTAGTCTAATAAAAGCATCAGATCCTTGTTAGTTAGCATCTAATACTTCATCATGTCTCAACTCCCACCTATGTTTCCAGTCTTGCATATAATCCAATCAACTCATATTATCATTGATAGTATAGATATGATTTTTTCCTCCGGTCCAAGCAGAGATTTTCATGTTTACTTGTGGGTTATGGGCCCACTGGATTCCGCTTTGAACTTATATGCTCACTTACCTCGTGCTCGCTTGCACTAGGCTCACTTGTTTCAGGCCCGCTTCTTAAAAATTAACAGCACACTTCTGTGTCAAATATTCTCTTGTTATAAATTCAGGAATGCTTTTTGCTTTCCCATAAATGTGCTCATGAACAATACAGTTATAACATCAGAACAATTCTTCCCATCTTGCAAACTTTCCTTTTGTTGTTTCAAATTTTATTGTGTTGTTTAGGTCACAAATGGAAGTTTGGAGCAATTTGTTATAGTTATGATAAGGTCATGGTTCAAGAAATAAAGTCATAGTTCTACTCAGTTTTATGTCAGGACACTTATTATCCAAGATAATTTTCCTCACAAGTTTAGTCGAGGTCGAGTTCCACCACTCTAAAAATTCTTTACCAACAAATATAATTTGATTACCAACAATTTTGTATGACAGGACAAGCCTTAACTACTTAATTCAAATTGTTTACCACGTATTTGATTACCAACACTTTGATTACTAATTAAGTCTTATAACCAAAACATATTTTATTACCTGGGTGTAGATGTTTCCTGTAATATACTCATAAGAGTTACTTTCAGAAATGACTATTCCTCTTAGAGGCTAGTCAACTCTAGGAACCAAGTGACCCTATTATAGGGTTAGTACAAACCAGAGAGAGAGAGATGACTGGCTATGGTATGGTCAATCAAATAAAGTCAATGACATCCAAAAGGATCAGTACAATCACAATAAATATGAGCTGACAGCCAGCAGACTGAGGCCAAAGAGACTCACGGCCCCCAGTAAGGTACAAGGACCAACAAAAGGGTAAAAAAACCAACCAGTAAGGTACAAGTAAAAAAGAAAAGAGTGGGTATAAATTAGACTCATAACCCTTGGGACTAAGGGGGTGTAGTACCTCAAATGTGGACAATCTACCATAGTTATATCCACAAGACCAAAAACAAAAAAGGCGGTACAAATCAAAATATAACTCAAGATCAGTAAAAGACCCAAATGGTGAGAGGCAAGGTACCACAAAAAAATGAAAGGACCAAAATTAAAGGACAAGCTACCACAAGACCAATAAACAACAGGGTGTAAGGTCCAAAAGTAAATCAACCATTGTGGGGAAGGTACAAATAAGGTCAAATATATATTGCAATAGCTCCTTGTAACTACCTGTTATTTGACAAGCCAAATAGATGGAAGGTCAAATAATGTCAAATATATGCAATAGCTCCTTGTAACTACCTCTTATATGCAATAGCTCCTTGTAACTACCTGTTATTTGACATGCCAAAGAGATGGAAGGTCAAATAATGTCAAATATATGCAATAGCTCCTTGTAACTACCTCTTGTAACTCAAATAGGACCACCAAAAGGTATAAAGACTCATAACAACTTGGACAAATTAGGGTGTGTACCTCAAATGTGTACAAACTACCGTAGTACCCACAAGACCAAAAACATAAAAGGTGGTACAAATCAAAAGATATATCAAGATGAGTAAAAGACCCAAAAGGTAAAAGGCAAGGTACCACACAAATATTATCGACAAAATGGAAGGACCATAAGACAATCAACCAAGGTGGGGTACAACGTACCAATCATATCCCTCTCAAATGTACCATTATTCCATATAACCTGAAAGACCAACATCATAGTAAACAGAGAAGTCCACACGGATGATGTGATCACGTGGTCCTCTAGACTACTTCTAAGGTCAAGCATCAGTGGCTCCATCAAGAGGTGTTCAGTCCATTGAGAAGACCATCTAACTCACCATCTCTAAGACCTAGGAGAAGAGGACATCACACATCATCAGATAAGCTCAAAAAACTATACTGGGACTGGTGTCACAGTAAGCGAGCTGAAACAAAAGTGGCCAGAATGCCAACAAGTAGCACTAAAAAGAAAAAGACCCTTTAAAAAGGTGAAATAGAAAGCAAAACCTCATAACTAAGAGCTGGAGACCTCAACAAGTTGTATCCTTCGCAAGGTGATGAAATCCAAGTTGAACAATACAAAATGAGAGACCAATAATGGAAGGATATCCCTCTACCAAAAGGGATCCTGGGTAAAAGAGCCCTAGTAGAAAAGTCACTAAGCTACCTCGTTCATGACACGTCGGAAAAGGTTTTCGGCGCTTCTGCCTTATCACCCTTGTATCACCAGTATGGTGGCCAGAGAATACAAGGAAGACAATGATCGATGTTGCCTTAGGGCTAAGTGGAGTGCGACATTCCATAGAGTCCGTTCGGTTCTCGATCTCATGGTAGTTTAACCCCTGAAACAATAGGAGGCCCCTCCACAAACTGGTCGATGACCGTGTCAACACGTACAAGAGGATTTTAGCACCCTAGAGGACAACAACTATGTCTTGGATGATAATGATAAGGGGATATTATTTGGATGCCTATCCCCGGTGTCCTACCTAACTAACAAATTATTTTTATCCTCAAGCGAGGTTAAAGTGTGTTGAATTAACAAGTTAAATTTTAATGGTTGTATTACTTAGTTAGGTGATGGAAGTGAAACTCGTGGTGTGATGACTGACTTAAACCATGCAAATGCATATGAATAAAATAAGCCTTTCCTTTCAATGAATGCTAGCTAAGGTAAGGAGAGAGTTCTTTCAAACTATAACTACTCTTTCAAATTAAATGAATGCAACAAGTGTTCAAGTTCATTCATGGGACCTCAAGGAAAGATTCAGATATACTCAAGTCATGCAAATGAAGTCATCACATAAAAGAAAGTGATAATAAATATAAGGAATTGTATATATCCATGTTCATAATTCTCTAGGAACACTTATAACATTCTTCAATCATTCTTCACAAAAACACAATGATTCTGCATATAAATCTTGATACATGACTACATAACTTAGTGATGATTTGGAGGTTTTGTGCATTAGAGTAATCACTTTATCTAAGACCATGCCAGAGGTTTCTTTATGCATTTGATAAATCTGATCTCACATTCAAATGAAAATGGGAAACCACTCACTGATAAGATATACTATATCAATCAAGCAATAATGCACAAAATGATATAAAATTTACTCTATATCCCATTCAAACTCCAGCCTTATATTGAAACAATGAAACTCATTCTCTTATTACTCCTCTTAGTCTTAAAAGAAGCTACTCCCAGGTAAAAGGGTAAGGCTTTTATTATGCCCAAATACAAATAAAAAAAGTCCATGCTCAAACCAAACCAAAGAGTAAGGCTTTTATCATGCCCAAATAAAAATAAAAATAGTCCATGCTCTTCCAACGAATTTCTTACAAGCAGAAGGTAAGGAAACTATTGATACATTAGATGAACTACACAGAGTGCATAAAAATTTGGTGGGTGCTGAGAAGGAATCATTCTCAGCAAATGGTGTGCAACAGGGGAATGGAGCATCACTTGTAGCTAAAACGACTAAAAAGTTTGATTTTGGTGCTTTGGTGGGGGTATGCACTTCAATACCCAGAGACTCTTATTTGAATGTGCATCCTTCAGCCTCTAAACCTGTGTCTTCGACTATTACAGAGTGTCAGGAAACTGAAAAGAATGTGGGATGTGCATTGGAAAATGGTGGTAAAGACCTTCATGAAAGTGTTTCTCTCTCCAACGACTCCAGTGAAACCCAAGTATTGAATTCAGTTGAAATGGATGAACCAGGAATATCTAGATCTCATAAGCCAGATGATCAAATATCCGGGGGATTGGAGAATAACCCTTGTGAAGATTTCCTGGATATACAAGGGAAGGTTGATGACTATCAATTGGATTCTGAAACCAAGAACACTGATAAGGAGTTGCTAGTATCCTCATCTGATATTGGTGAAACTAATGTTCTACCAAGTCCAGAGATGAGAGCCAATTTAGATCATGCAGTTATTAAGAAAACAAAAGGATTTAAGAGACTTGTGAAATTTGCAAAATCTTCAGGTTTGCAAGATACCCCTGGTAGTAGGAGTTACCTAAGAGAAAAAAATCATAAGAATATGACAAGATTGTCTGATGAAATAGAGCCAACTGAGAAAAGGCCTAAGGTTTTTGAGATTGGAGAAAGTGTTGCTGAAGATCCTAAGCATGCAAGAACGGGTACATTGTGGTCAATTCTGCTTCCCATAATCACAAAAGGGCTACATTGACAGAAGATGATAAAGAATTCTCCCCCATGTTGTCTGATCAATCAAACGGTGATGAGTCCCTATGCAGAGAAGTGCATTATGAAAATTATGGATCTCTTCTTTGTCCACTTATGAATGATTTTCTATCCCTTACATTGGATCCTTTTTATGGGATTGAAAGGGATTGTCCCTTTTTTTTTTGTAAACTAGTAGAAGATCCTTATATTAGCATAAACCAAATGTACAAAGTAGTAAGTAGCAAAAGATGCAAGTTCAAACTGTTATCGGGCCCTCTCTTCAAGGAGAAAACAGAGCCATTCAAATTATGGAAAGGTAGCATAAGATAATTATTGTTATATAGAGAACCATAAGTCTGAGGACAAAACCAAAACTAACATAGCTTCCAGAGAGCTAAAACAAAGACAAAACCGAATAAAAACCTGCGAAAACCAGAATTCGATCATAACTAGGAGCCTTGGTACTTAGGCTGGACCGACTGAGTCAAAGGGTCTTTAGCCAGTGTGATCCCCAAACATCGAGCCAACTGTTGGTGGTTGAAAAGAATTTGTTTTTGCATGTCCATTAACTCATCCAATTGCATTAAGATTCCCGCTTGTGCTTCATTGCGGTCGGTCAATGCTTTCCCTAAAACCAATTTGTGAGACCAAATCATATCCAAGGTTTTCTGATAGAGGGTTGCTCTCCCTCTGGTGTTTCCAGGGTCAGGAACAAGCTCCTCGAACTCTGCCTGAATCTCATCATCAGTAACACAATTGCGGGAAACCAAGGTGTCCTCCTCAGTGTCCTGTATCTCCGCTTTTGCTAGGAATTGTGGAGTGGTAAGTGCGGGCTTTCTCCACTACACCCCTCATCAATCGAATTGGGGGAGAGCAAGAGGAGCTGCAAGGGTGCTAAGCATTGAAATTCTGGGCATCTTTCCGGGTCCTAACGCGCTTATGGGGGGGCCATGACAATGCAGACCAGCAGGTAGCAAACAGAGAGTGCGCAGCAGAAATGACAAGAGCTAGAAACCAGAGAGTCACGGGAATCAAAGCAGAGATAGAGGCAGCCATGAGAAATGAGTAGAACAGAGCTACGAGTAGAAGCTTTCTTGAGTAAGGATATAAGCCTGGCGTCGACTGAACTATGGAGACGATGGCCAAGGCTTTCAGAAGGCGTTGGATGATTACAAGAAATGTGAGTTTGTCTAGTGATGGCTAAAGGATGGGGCCATTGATTATCAGATGCAAGAGGAATCATCATGGTAACTCAGAAAAAGAGATGAAATGCATACTGCATCATATACTAGACATGCCACACACAAGAGTCATTAACGCTGAGACCAGAGGCCAAACAATGTACCGGACAGGTGAAGGGGTAGAAATCAGCCGTCATAATGAGCAATGGACGGGGAGGGCGGGACATAAAAAACCTCGTGTGGAGGCAGCTGGCGGGAGCTAAAGTTCATATCTATGATTTATCAGAAAAGTCTGATTTCATTGTCATCTTTGGAGGTATCAAAAAATTTTCAACCATTACATGAGGAAAACCCAAATAAAAAGCACCAAATCTTAGTGGCGACATAGGATACTAAGGAGGAAAACCCAAATAAAAAATCACGCTCATCAGTCTTGCGGATTGGGAGAAATTTTGATCGATTCAGATGGGAGAGAGAGAAACTAGTCTAATCTTAGTCTTGCCTAGGTTTTCTGTGGCCAATGAGAAATAGCTATTAAGTGAAAAAAATGATTTGCAGGAACAATTTAAAGGCATGACTGCCACATATCGAAGACATTGCAGAGATTAATCCTTCTCCTGCCCCTGATTTTGCAATCGAAACCCCTGCTCTTGATCTTGCTTATGGTTGTGCGATGGAAACCCTTTCGTCATCACTTAATGCCAGTTAAGTCCAAATCAAAGTCGACATGCCCATCAAAAATGGAGCCACATTACAAACGAAACCATAGGTCTGAATCATATGTGGAGGAGGTGGAATTTTCCCTCAACAAAATGGAGAAACACCCTATCAATCATTGAATTAGAATGCCAATTCATCACTACCCTTCGAACTACATTTCCCGTCACACAAACCAGACCGCAAGTCTAAATAAGATGCGGAGGAGGTGGAATTTTCCCTCCAAAAAATGCAGAAACACCCTATCGAATAGTGATCAGTGACGGGATTATCGATCAGTGAGAGAATTAGGGGTTTTGGTTTTAATGGTTTATGGAATTAATGGTTGGAGAGTTAAGGTATTAGGAAGGGTTAGGGGTTAATAGGTTAGTTATCTATTGAAAAAAATCTATTTAAAAAGGTTAGTATAGGTTAGTTAGGGGCAAGGATCAAATTTGAAGAGTGGGGTCCCATTTCACTCTGAAGGGCTATGAGATATTGAACCCTTCAATGATGACATGTAAAAATAAATCATTATTTTCATTTGAAAATGTACTAGTACATCAAAATTTCATTTTTTACTTAAGTAGTAAAGTCGAGAGGCTTTATTTTGCAATAGATATGGTGGCACTGAACGTTATATATGTCATATACCATATTTTTCCCGTATCTAGCGGCTCAGTCTCTAGGCCACTATGCCACCTTTGTCATCTTAGTAGTTTCCCAAATTGATATTGCCTCTTAAACTTTTAACCAGTATAATAATACATTTAACTTGTTAACCCCATTCCAATTCAACTTTCATCCTTATAGCCAAAATTAATACTATTTTACTCTTACATGATATCCCTGGACATGAGGAATTTATTAGTGAAACATAACTTAGGAGACACACATAAAATCCACTTTGCAGATGTTAAGTGTGAATTGCCATAACTAATTTTATAGATATTTTTTTTCTGCATCAGTGCAGCTACAATTAGATTGCTATCCCCCTCCATTTCATTAAAGTTAAAGGGCGGTTAAATTCTCACGAGATTTGATCGGGCGACAATGGAAAATAGGGAAAGGAAAGGAGCACATGGAATCATATGCGTGTACACAAAACATATGAAGAAAGAAGCAATTGTTGTTGTTGCTACGGTTGGGAATTGATAAATGTCGTTCTGAACAACCTCTGACAGATATTTTTGACAAACCCGCTCTCATGTCCAGGATTCAAATTTGAATCCCTTAAGGCCCTTTGAAGTTACAAAATTTCAATCAAATAATAAGATTGTGTTTGAACTTTGAAGTTACAGAATTTTAATCAAATAACAAAAATTTTAAATAATTTAAGGGATCATGAATGGATAAAATGATGTACATAACATACATAGGATGTTATCAATTCATAGGATGTTAATAGGTGAATAGGTTAGTTAGGGGTTAGTATAGGTTAGTATATGTGCTTGTTGTAGCAAATGTACATTTTTATATTTATTTATTATTAAAATGTGTATTAGGCCATAACATATATACAAAAAAATGTTCCAAAAATCCGAGCCTTGAATATAATGATGTGGAGAAGGAAGATGCATCATTTTTTTTATCAATGTTTAGGGATTAAATGAACTTGGGAAGAAAATATACCATCCATCATATATTGAATTCCTTTGGTGGGATAGGTGTGTTCTGATGGCAAGACATACATGTTTTAAGATTCATGTTGTGAGTGAGATTCTATTTTATTTGGCCAATACATAAGTGCATTTATTTTAATCATTTTTATGTCAAAGGATGGGTGGATACCTTGTTCACTACTAAATTTGATAAATAAATTATTGATTGGGGTGTTCATCCATCTCAATGGTTAGCCCGAGCTTTGGTTTATTTGGAAATCCATATAATTGGGCTAGCCAACTTGTATGGCTCAAATAATTTTGGTGAATGGGTATCCCTTTGGATAACGATGATGACGATGTAAGATGACGATGATGCAGATAACGATGATGAAGATGATGATGATGATGACGATGATCGATGATGATGATGATGATGATGATGATGATGACGATGATGACGATGATGATCAATGATGATGATGATGATGATGACGATGATGATGATTATGTTTGAGTCTTGATAATTGTGCATTTCCTTAATAAGATTCTCTTTGTTTCGAGAATAATTTAATATTCTCTACTAAACAGGGCCAACCACGTGAAGGTGGAAGCTCTTATGGCCCCTCCCCCCCTCACATCACTCTCAATTCCCCATAACCTTAAAAAAATATCTATGTACAAAAAATTTAAATGTGTTTTTTTACATACTTTATAACAAGCAATGTTTCTAATTATATCATACTAGAAAATGGAAACTCACTAAGAAACAATTAATTTATTATTATTGCATACCTCATAAAATTCAATGGTATTCATCATCTTCTTCATCCGAGTCATCGTCCGTACTATCATCTGATGATCCTGATTCAACATTGTAAGGATTGGCCATATCATCCTCATCGTCAATGTCAGTTATGATCAGCATGTCATCATCGATATCATCTTCATGGACATTGTCTGATACATCATCTGATTCAATAAGTTCTTTGACATCTTCTTCAAGAACATGATCATCTAACTCATGTTGATCATGATCATCTTCTATGACATCTTCTTCTTCAAGAATGTCTTCATTACCTTCATCTATGTTATACTTTATCGGCCTTCCCCTTGGATCGTGTCTCACAGCAAATGACCAACCCGCTCTACCTGGAACCTCAGAGTACAATACCTATTCACATTGGGTTGGAAGAACATAGGGCTCCGTTCCTGGCTCAAACAACCTTGTATTTACCATGGTAAATCCATTATCATGTTCAATTATTGTTTTATCGGGATCACGTTGATTCAATCGACACTTGTACCATTTGACAACGAACAGAAATACCTTGAAGGATTTAAAGTCACACTGAAGAATGTCTTCCATATACCCATAGTATCAATTTTCAGAGAGTTCTGGATGTCTGTCACTTCTAGAAGAAATATTGGTCACCTCAAAGATTGCATATATCCCACAATCAAATGTTTTCTTTGTTTCATCCAACTTTTTGATTCGATATCTACATCCATTGCACCACATAGCCTTATGGTGTTTTACCTACAACAAGCCATACAGGAAAAGATTACATAATGATCCAATATTTATGATTAACTAGTGCATGTTTATAATGTCATACAATGAAAAAAACAACGTGACATACAATGACATTATTTTTTACAAAAAAAAATAGTGTGGATGATTAATATGCTTACCTTCTTATCTTTTAAACCTCTTGCTAAATCGATTTCCCTTTGTGTTAGATTGGTGTCTCCGTTGCTATTTGCAGCTTTAACCAATGAAGCCACACCTTCCCATGATATTCCATGACCAGATTGTTCACATCGTTTGATCCATACCTTCATCCAGTCAAGTTTGTTTGCGATGTATAAATGAATTGCATCCCACTCTCGACCAATTGTTTCATGACAATAAAATTAAAATTCAATACAAATATAATATAGTAAATTAACAAAGTATATTACAGTACAAATTTATGCAAAATACTGAATATAAAAATGTGTTATATTAACTTTCACCTTCCTTGATCTACCTTTCCCCTTCGGGTACTCCCCTTCGAAACTCTTATTGGATTTTGAGTCACAAATGCGACGTAAATTGAGCTTTTCTGCTAATTTAGGAAGATATTCACTAATATACAACATGTTTTGGTATACCATATATCCCTCCATCATAGAACCCTCAACATATGCTCGTTGTCTGACCAAACCCTTCATAAATTTCAAGTGCCTCTTGACCATCCACATGGACCTTAAGTGCGCAGGTCCACACAGTTCAATCTCCTCAACTTGGTGTATGAGGTAGTGTTCTTGTGCATTGAAAAATGCCAAAGGTAGATGCTTCTGCATTTCACACATGAGACGAGGAATTTCTCTCTTCCAATACTTTATGTCTTCTTTATGGAATTCTTTAGATGACAACCATCTACAAGTGACATGACAACCAAATCAAGAGATTAAAGAAAAAAATAATATATTACGTAACATCATGAATTATAGAACAAAAATCAAATATAATTTCTATGTTGAATTAAACAAACACTAAGAGTGTGGAAAAAATCACCACTTACCTCATGTATTTCCCGAGCCTATATATTATTTGCTTGACATTGTTGTCAAAGTTGTCCGGGATAGAGAGAGGTAGAACATACTGTAACAATAATATACAAATAGTTTCATTTTATCAACAAAGAGTAGACAAATAAAAAATATACCAACGATATTCACTGTAATAGGAAAAAAATAATAATTAAATCTATACCATAATAATTACCTTCATGAAGACATGCCAATTGTGAGTTTTCACCCCCGCGAAATCACCTTTCTTTGTTATGATATTCTTCATGTTCGCACAAAATCCGGTGGGAAATTTAATTTTTTGAATGAATTCTTTTACAACATTACTTTGCTAGTCCGTTAACATCCATGGAAGTGAGTTTATATTAATTTTCTCTTCGTTGCTATGAAATTGAATGACGTCTTTCATTGCATGGTTGCTATCTTGAATGTGTTTGCAAATTTTGAATTTTTTTTCTTTGTCACTCCTTCCATCCAATATTCGCCATAATGTTTCAGTCACATTCTTTCCGATATGCATTGTATCAAATAGATGAGCAATTTGTAGGTGCTCATAGTAGGGAAACCTACTGAATTGTCTAGGATAACGTTTCATTCCTCTTGGAAGCCCATTAATTCCTTCATGATCACAAGAACGACAATCATGAAATTACATAAATTAATGTCAATTACAGTTAAAAACACAATAAAAAAAATATAATATAACATATCATATATGATGATTCATTATATGTACCTTGACGATTTCTATTATATTGCAACTTCCATAGGCGAGGTGTCATTCTCTGTAGTTTTAATGTAGTCTCTTGCTTGCCATTGAACAGATGTTTTTCGGTAGTTCAATACCTATGATTCTTATAGAGGAAGTGCCTATACTCATCAAACACCTCCTTTCCTAAGCTTTTTGAACGACGAGATTTGATCTTAGGACCACAAACTGGACATGCAAATTTCCCCTTTGTCTGAAGACCTATATAAAGAGATGGAATATCTATGTCAATTATAATTATATATAAAATGATTGGATTATTTAGAAAAACATGCATGCGTAGTATATTAACTAGTAGTTCATATAACTTTTTGCAAATAAAGTGGAACTTATAATTGCATACCACAGAAATGGGTTAACCTTGGGGCATCATGTATTGTCCATACAAACATTGCATGGAATTGAAATTTCCTTTGTCGTATTGGTCTAGATATGTCATACATAGTGATGCCATTCCATAACTTCAATAGCTTGTCAATAAGAGGTTCGATATATACATTCATATCTTTCACTTGGTACTTACCTGATTTATATGAACATATAAAAAATATAAATATGAGACGTACCATTTAGATTACATATATTAAACCATACTGCACAATAGAAAAACATTAAATATATATATGACAGTATGCGACAAAAATATGATAAATGAGATACAACTACTTAAAAAAAAATGCAGGGTTCGTACCTGGAACAATCATCAACAACATTATGTGCTCCCTCTTTATTTTCAACCATGGAGGAATGTTGTTGTTGAAAACAAAAATAGGCCACACCGAGTAAACATATCTCATCTCTGGTAATGGATTGACACCATCTGCTATGAAATAAATCCTAAGATTACGAGGTTCTTCTTTAAAGTGGGGCCATTTTTCCTCCATATCTCTAAATGCAAACCCATCTACAGGAATCTGAATAATGTCGTCTTGACTTCTGTTCCATGCATGGTAATCCATAAACTGCACTATGTTTTTGCACTTGAATAGTCGTTGGAGAAGTGGAATAATGGGAATATAACGTAGAAACTTGTGAGGCACCTTTTTAGTTACTTGATCTGTGCAATATCTACTGATATGGCATTTAGGACATTTTGTTGCAAATTCATGCTGATTGTAATATAGAACATGGTCATCAAGGCATGCATGAATTGCTTCATACTGCATTCCAATTTCTTTCATGATGGAAGATAAATCTTGATATGTGCGAGGTAAAATATTTGACGGTGGTAACAAATATTCACCTATCATGCTACAACAAATTAAAATAAAAATCTAGTTAATATAAGATAGAAATAATATTAATGGAATAAATTTCATCTATAATATTTTGACTTATATATGAATGAACAACAAAATACACAATCATATATATTTTGTGATGGAATATATTACATACCTTAACATCCATGTGACTGATATGTTTGAAAGACCATTCATAACCATTCGTAACCTTCAAGTTCATTATCAATAATATAGCAGAGAGAAGATTTGTCTTGGAGCCCTCATAAAGGGGTTCGTATGCCTTATCAAGAAGAGGTATATCATGAATATCATCAAAATGTTCATCATTTTCATGATCATCATCATCAGGATCAACATCGACCATTCAAACATTAACTGAATCATGGATCAAATTATTTGTAACATCATCTTTAACTATGATTTCAGAATGATCATTTTCTTCATTAATGTGATCATTAACTTGTTCTCCATTAATATTCATAGCTTCTAGTACTTGTTGTGGAAGCATTTCCTCCGGACAAAGTGCCCTAGAATGTCTTTCCTTTATAATTACATGAAACCATCAATAGATAAAAGTTAATAAAAGAAATTCAACCGCAAAATGTCAAAATTTCAAACGCAAAATGTAAACATTTATGTGATGCATTTAAAATGTAACAAATTTTGTACTGTTGGGATGAAAAGAACAACGGACAATTGTATTGTTGGTCAAATAGGTGCATCCAAACTATCCAAGAGAGATAATAATTGACCTAATTACTGAGCAAAGCTACTCAAATATAACACAAAATTTCTCATACTGTACTCCACTAAGGTAAGATAAATGATGCTATGGTAATTTCTATAGAGAAAATATAAGAGAAATTACAACATGCCAATATAGTCATTATTTCTATTATCATGATGGAAAGTGTCACAAATCTAGAGAGTTAAGTGCTTTCCCCAGTGAGTGGGCTAGTCTCACTAACGAAAAAATAAATGAGTTATTCTACTATACCCTAGATTCAACATGCACAAAAGAAAAAGAAATAGTATAATAAATATTTAATATTAAAATAATATTTATTGTCCATGTTAGTCCCCATATATTGAAACCACGATCAATACATAAATTTACAAAAACAATCAAAATAAAAACATATATAATGCAAAACTTACAAATGGATGGTATTCATGTCCCCCCCTCAACGTGCCCATGCTCCCTACAATGTTTTGTGGCTGTTGTGATCAAAATTCTTCTCCTCTTAAAGACCTTGCACTGAGTACATGGACAATAGAATTTCCTATCACCCCTTTTTTCAACTCCTTCCCACAATCTAGGAAGCAATTGTCGATTTTGTTCATCTGGATCAGGAATATTGCTAGTTGACATTTTCTCGTAAATAGCTTGAATGAATATTATTGATCTTAAAAAATGAAGCTCCACACTTCGCTCGCTTGAATCTAAAAAACAATGGAAATAATGAAAAACAGTCCACCGAATAAAAAAACTTCCGCAAACCGTCGCTTGTATAGCAAACATGTCGTAATGTTCCAATATTTATAAGTTTTAAAATTCAACCTTCCGTCGGATATCTGATGCCTTGAACATAGTTACCGTTGGAGAATTGATGTTGGATTTCCGACCTCCTCGGGTTGTATAGCTTGACGTCAGATATCCGACATCCCAATGCTTAATATGATGTCAGAAATCGACAGAACCGTCATATATCAACATTCCCTTCGAATATCCGACGTCGCCTTCTATCAATTAAAAAAAATCATCAAATTTTGAAAATTTTAAGACGAAATCCGACAACGTAGTCCTTCTTCGTCGGAGGTTGTCGGATTTGGTCGTCGGATTTTGGTTCCAAATCCACTAGTGACACTTGACCAGATATTTGCTTTGCGGTGAACACATTGAGCTAGTTCCTGACGGATCCCAGAGGTGTTCACCCGGTTGCTGTAAAGCATATTCTGAGGTACCTGAAGGGTACAATTGATTATGGGCTCAAGTATGATGCGAATCAAAGGTTTAACTTGTAGGGTTATGTTGATTCAGACTGGGTAGAAAGTGCTGTAGATAGGAAGAAACATATGAGTGTTGCTTCAGTATAAGATCCGGTGTGATCTCTTGGTTTAGCAGGAAGCAGTCCTGCGTAGCACTGAGTACAGCTGAGGCAAAGTATGTTGCAGCTTGTTTGGCTAGTTGTGAGGCAGTATGGCTCTGGAAGCTATTGTCTAAGTTATTTGATATCCCGCTAGAGGCTATTGGTATCTTTTGTGATAACCAGAGTTGTGTGAATTTTTCTGAGAACCCGGTGTTCCACAACAGGTCGAAGCACATTGAGATCAAATATCACTATATCATGGATATGGTGCAGAGAGGAGCAGTGAAGCTCTTGTATGTTGCGGTGGATGAGCAGATTGCAGATGTGTTGATGAAACCACTAGCCATAGTGAATTTTGAGTACTTCAGAGAGAGGCTTGGTGTTCTTCCGATTGACGACACTTTAAGAAAGAAGTGATGGACACATTTGTAGGAGCCATTCCAAGCATGGTGAGATGATGATCCTTCCCATGGTTGTGGATGTAAGCGCTGGATGATGAGCATCAGGACAATACTCCAGTTACTGCTTTGTATATGCATCAGTTGGATGCTTTGATTAGTTTGATCATGTATTTGTATATGCATCATGTTGGATGCTTTGATCAGTTTGATCATGTATTTGTATATGCATCATGTTGGATGCTTTGATCAGTTTGATCATGTATTTGCATATGCAACATGTTGGATGCTTTGATCAATTTGATCATGTGTTTGGATATGCATCATGTTGGATGCTTTGATCAGTTTGATCATGTATTTGTATATGCATCATGTTGGATGCTTTGATCAGTTTGATCATGTATTTGTATATGCATCATGTTGGATGCTTTGATCAGTTTGATCATGTATTTGTATATGCATCATGTTGTATGCTTTGATCATTTTGATCATGTATTTGCATATGCATCATGTTGGATGCTTTGATCATTTTGATCATGTATTTGCATATGCATCATGTTGGATGCTTTGATCAGTTTGATCATGTATTTGTATATGCATCATGTTGGATGCTTTGATCAGTTTGATCATGTATTTGTATATGCATCATGTTGGATGCTTTGATCAGTTTGATCATGTATTTGTATATGCACCATGTTGGATGCTTGATATGATCAGTTTGATCATGTATTTGTATATGCATCATGTTGGATGCTTGATATGATTAGTTGGATAATGTATTTGTATATGTATCAGGTAGATGCATTGTATGATTAGGTAGATCATGTACTTATGTATGTATCAGGTGGATGCATTATATGATCACGTAGATCATGTACTAATGTATGTATCAAGTGGATTCATTATATATATTAGGTGGATGCATTGTATGATCATGTATGATGATATGTATCAGGTAGATACTTTGTATGCATTAGATGGATATATTTTTTGATCAGGATGATCATAGATGATGAGCTTCAAGATGTTTCTCCAGATGATATGCATCAGGATGATGCTATGATGCTGATCAGGATGATCACAGATGACGAGCTTCAGGATGTTGCTCCAGATGATATGCATCAGGATGATGCTGTAATGTCCCCATTTTGACCCCCTTTGTATTAAATCGTAAATGATGTAAATATTGTTATTTGATCATGGTGAGGAGATCAAGGCCAAGGCCCCACCATTGATTTAGCATTTTATGTATCGGCAATTAAAAATAGATGCATGTGGTTCTTGTGCTAGATAGGCACAATGTAATTAAGACATCATGTAAATACGAATTTTAATGAAAAACCCACAACTAGCTATGCAATGCAACAAAGAGATGGGGGCATGATTCTACAAGGAATAGGGGGAGGGGAATTATTCAAACCATTGAGCCAATGGTGTTAATCCATGTGTCAATGAGAAAACCCATAAACCACCAACTACCCATTTTGGGTTATGCACCCAATCATTTAATTCTTCCATAAATTGGTTGAGGTAGTTAATGCCTTGGGAATGAAGAGGTATGGCAGCCAATTTCGTGCATGGGAAAGCCATCAACCTGGGAATTCGTATTTTTTCTTCTTGGGCAAGAAAACGCCCGCGAAATGGTGCCCAAATCCATTCTGAACAGACAGTCTTTCCTCTCTCACGCAGTCTGAACTACTGGGTCTTTCCTCATCACGTTTTTACCAATTTTCCTACATTTTCCATGGCTGGGAGCTCATTTTTGTGTTACACAGTGGCTAGGAGAGGAGGACCACGATTTGGGACTATTATGGAGGCCGTTTTCGCCCCAGAATGTCCATGGACGTTTTTCTAAAAATGGATTTGGCTTCCCAGGGTTGTCCCCCATCTTCCAGTTTCGTTTTTGGGTTTCCCACGTTTTTCTGAAGCTAATGAAAACCCCATATTTGGGTATCTCACTGTAATTTTTTTTTATCATGCCCAATAAGTGTGGTTCTGCTGTTATGTGCATCCCGGTTTTGATTTGAACCTGTGAGCAAGAAACTTGGACTGGTAGTGGATAGAATTGGCTTGATAAACCTAGTGGAGGGTGTAACCTCTCAAGAAGATCAAGAGGGCTTTGGCTACTTTTCTATGCACACCTTGAGAGCACTAGAGAGGAAGGTATGGCTTGAGGGACTATGTGGCAGTGAAGAGAATACTTCCTTGTGTTGGGTGTGTAAGCATTGTGAGTTCTAAGCTGAATAGATCTGGGAGGGGTATCCTTAGCTCTGTGGTTGAGCTCACTAGCTTAGCAATTCTTCCTTTCCATTTCCTAGCAGCTTGATAAACCCAATTGTAGATTAGCTTGGCTCATCTTGGTGTATGCTTGGCTATGTGTGAGTCTGTTGTTCCCTGGTTCCTTGTAGTAATCATGCCCATCTCGGGGGTGGCAGTTTTATCAAGAGGTTGGTAAGCACAACTGGCCTATGGTTGGGTGGAACGTTGCAGATGCATAGCTGGTTGCTTGGGACTACTATGTTAAGATAAGTATTCTCTTGTGTTAACTTTGCAATTATTATTTGATGAATATTTTGAATGTATGATGGATGTGTTATTGATATTATTTCCGCTTTGTTTTTCTTATAATCATACATCCCATATGTCTTTTATATTATGTGAATTCTTATTTAAAATTTTATGGGGCTAGATGCCCAGATTTAGTATCACGATCCTCTCTATCATGCTGGTATGATAGGAGGGGATGTTACATTTTGGTATCAGAGCTGCTGGTTGCAGCATTGGGCCTTTATGGGACAAATCCAATTACAGTTACAAGGGAAGATCCCTTCCTAATCACCACAGGTACTAGCATTAAGACTAGCTAGCTCAGATGGATAGTTGCAGAGGAAAGGTTACCTTTTGCTGGGCAGTAGTCATCACAGGAAGAAGAAAAGAAGGAACTCGGAAATTGTTTCAAGTGTTTTCGAATTTTTTTTTTTAAGTCTATTTCCGGAAGAATTCGGGAAGTCGTCCCGAAACTGTGGAAAGATTCCGCAAATCGTTTGGCAACGCGGAAGAGTTCGGGAAATCGTTCCAAAATTTGCGGAAGAGTTCCGCGAACCGCCCCAAAACTGCAGAAGGAATTCTCTTCCAAAATTGCGGAAGGAATTCTCTTCCGAAATTGCGGAAGGAATTCTCTTCTGAAACTACAGAAGGATTCCGTGAGTTGTTCCGCAACGCGGAAGAATTCATCGAACTACTCCAAAACAACAGAATTTTTTTCTAAGTTTTCGGCGTTGAAAGGAAATTTTCGGAAGGAATTATCTTCCGAAACTGCGGAAGACTTCCGCAACGCGGAAGAGTTTGGGAAGTTGTCCCGAAACTGCAGAAGGATTCCACGAATTGTTCCGCAATTGCTGTCAAGCACTCTAATTGCAGATAATTAAATATCAACACACAGAGCGTATGAAATTTATTGTCAACCCGAGAAAGTCTTTTTATTTCAAAGGACAAGTGCATAATATATGCTTAAACACAAAACCATTAGAAGTGAATATTTTATCTTCTATCATCCATGTTCACCCCAAGAATCTATGCAATCCCAATTGCCTTCTAACTGCTATACTACAATTCTTTTCTATTATGCATCAAGCAGAATTAATATCAGATCTAATCAACGATTGCAGGAAGGAAATCTCAATTGCATTCTAAAATAATCAACTGTCTAATTTAATCAAGCTGGGAATCATAAAGCATGACCTGAACATTACTCTAGAATTTGATAAAAGAGATTAAAGCAACTGTTCTAAGAAACTGGATTGCAAAATATAAATCAATCAACACATAACAGGAAAGCTAATTTGTAAGAGCTCCTGGGATTACGTCTCAGCTGTAGGATGAACACAGCAGTGTGAACAGAAATTGAAATATGTAAAACAAACCTGACTCAGTCGACTGTTATTCGATACCATTCACCAATCTCACAAAAATATAATCAATTACTGAGAAATCCACACAATGAGTATTGCTGCTGCGTATAAAAGAAAGAACAAAGCATCACACAACGAGAAAGATGAAATCCTAAATTAACGCAGCAATCTCTGTGGAAGACGGGCCCAGTCTTCACACAGAGACGCTGGTTGAACAACACTCTCTTTAACTCAGAAGTAACTCCTTATATTAACAGAAGAATGAGTACATAGTTTTGGCTTGGATGCTAATACAAGGTAAATTAATTGTTTGCTGTCCAACCCCTCAGTCGAGGCAATTCCCCATATTTATACATACAATTTGCAACATCTAAACCTATAATTGGGCAGCCATGAAGATCTCTGATCTTCAGGCGCCCTAAATAATCTAGCTGTTACAATGCGTGGCAGAACTAAAATATCCAAATATGAGAGAAGTATTAATTGTCCCAAGAGTGACGGTCCTTCCAGCTCACAGCTGGATTTGAGCAGCGACATACTTAAGATAGTTCTTCTGTTACAGCTGCCCTGCCACGACTGTGCCTTGATTGACGATTTAAGCCCCAAGGAACCTTCCACAAGCGATGAACGTTCCTTCATGACTTGTTCAGCTCCGATCTTCCTGCAGTCTATTGTCTTACTACCTTCATAAATCGCATCATGTTAGCACAGATTAAGAGATGCACAGCTTTAATCATCACAATCATAAGTATTAACACAATAAAACAATAATCGGCCATACCTTGGTAATTTGGGGAATAGATAAGGACAATAAGTTGAATTGCCAAGGTAATTGGTGTAAGACAAGGGAAGGGACGATGATAAATGATGGTCAAAAAGGGCCAATTCTGGGCTCAACATCTCCCCCCAACTATCCTGTTGCATGTCCTCATGCAACAACCTGCATCTGAATATTGCACTGAACTTTGTCCAGGAGAGAGGAAAGAATGTAGATAAATCAAGCATCCCCGCTATCTTTTTGAAAAGCTTCTGTGAGCAACCCGGCATCTTCCAACTTCATTGTTCCCCTTCCACTGCTGCTTGCTGATATCTGAGAATGCACTTGATGTGGTGGGGACCTTTCTGCAGTTCTCTTATGCTATGCCTGGGGAAGTTGACAGGACACACTCAATCTGAATCCAACTCAATGACACCTGTAGGAGGTGGAAGCACTGGTTCTTGTGGGACAGTGTCTTCCAACGCATCTAATGTTAACAGGAGAGTTGCTGGTTCTTGTGTAACAGCAACATCCTTTAACCCATCTTCAGCAGCTACCTTCATTGCTTTTGGAGACACTGGTTCTTGTGTAACAGTGTCTTGTTTGTCATTCTGCTACTGAGACTGAATATCCTTTTCAATTTGCAGCTCCTCCTCCAGGATTTCAGTGTCACCTGAGCATGGTGTCTGTACCTGTTCATTGTCACTCCACTGTGTGTCAGGGATGATATCCACTCCCAGGTTATCTCCCGGCTGCAATTCAGGAATTTTTGTTGCAGCCTCCAAAGATGTTGGTTCTTGTGTAACAACATCCTGGCTAACCTCTTCATCCTTCCTTTGCTGCAGCTCCTCTTCTATGAGTTCTGTATCATGAGAGCTTTCTGGGGTCACCACCCAGAGTTCATCGTTAAATGCCAGAATATCCTCTGTCCCAGCTTCTTCTCCTGTCTGCTCAGTCGGTTGGACGGTCAAATTTAGGGTTGCTGGTTCTTGTGTTACAGCATCCTGTTCCAACTTATCACTGTCCTGCCTTTCCGTTTCTTCTTCTAAAATTATTGTGTCCTGGGAACGTTCTGGGGTTACAGCACAAAATTCTTCACTATCCTCCAGGGTATCCTTTGGATCCATGATCTCTGTATCAAGGGAACATTCTGGAGTCTCACCATATTCTTTTATAAGCTCCAGAGCATCCTTCATTTCCCGTTCTTCTCCCATCTGTTCTATGATTTCTATGTTGTGGGAGCATTTTGGGATTGCCATACATTCCTCATAAATTTCCAGGGCATCCTCCACTCCCTGTTCTTCTCCCATCTTTTCTATAACTTTTGCATCATGGGAAGTGGCAGCTGTAGCCAGGATGTTTAAAGGTGCTGGTTCTTGTGTAACAACACCTTCTTTCTCCACTGCTTTCCCTTCTGTGGCTACAGGCTGTTGTGCTGAATAGGTGCTAAGTAAAATTTTATGGCCTGCTTCCTCAAAGATCTCCCCACAGGTGGGGCAGAGTATTCGCTCATCCTTTTCTCCAGCTCCAGCAGAAGTTGATTCCTCCACTTGGTCTGCAGCCTCTATTAATGTATACATCTTTCTTCCACCCTGCTTTCTGCAGATTTCCTTCCATGTTTCCAGCTCCTTTCTAAGTGCTTGAAGGTGCTCTTTCAGCATTGCATTCTCATACAAGAGTCCCTCAACTCCAGGCTCTTCCTCCACTGGCCTTTGTGGAGCATCCCTCGGTTTTGGTGTAAGGATTGGGGGTTCAACCTGTGTCTCTAAGGTTGCCCATTTTGTTCTAGCTGCCTCTGCTGCTGTGATTGACCGAGTTCGTTTCCTTCTGATTGGTGCCACTAAATCAAACTCATTGGTGGCCCTCTTCCTTTTCTATGGCGTTTTCTTTTGTGACTTTCCTTTTTGTAGTGTTTCTTCTCGTGGAGCTGGAACATAGGGAGGCAAAACTGAAGTTAAAGGAATATTTCCCTGCCCCCTATGCTGTTCTTCTTCAATCACAACTCCTCCTCCTACCCACTCCGGTGAAGACTCGATTGTGACCAGCTCAATATCTTCTTCCATTGCTCTGGCTCCGTCATCTTCAGGTTCCATTGTCGCAGCTTTTGATGCTGCTCCAATTTCACCTTCTGCTGTCGGAGCTGCCCTGTTATCTAGGTTTTCCGCGAGGGTTTCATCTACATTGTCGCCTGACAGCTCTGTTTGAGCTTCCCCTCGCTCTCCTTCAAATGCAGTGTCATCCCCCACTGGTTCTGCTTGTGCTAGGGATTCATATACTTCAAATGGCTCTGCCTGTGCCCCTGTTTGTTCTTCCTCTGTGGTTTTATCCACCCCGGATGGTCCTGCCTGTGCCCCCTGTTGTTCTTCTTCCGTTTCATCCCTCCCCCCAACTTCACTGGAGGAACTCCGGTCCTCCTGTTGTGGCGGAACCGGTATTTGCTGTAATGGAATGACCCTCAAGGGAACAGGTTGCTGTGGTCGGGTAATGAATTGCTCCCATGTTATATTATGTTGGGCCAGGGTTCTTATAATAATTAACTTAATAAGGCCATGGTGAGTGAGGGAGGATAATGGGTGCTTTGCAGATTGAACAAATGTTGCCATATGGCGCAAATCATGCAATAGATAAAATGGAATATTTAACAAAATGCCATGACGGAGATGAGAAAGCAAAGGAAGTTCAGAGTTGTACACAGTTTGGTATCTACCTTCGCAAGTTATGTATTTCTTGAGGAAGATAGCAACCTGGTCCCATGGCTGCGGCAGTGACTTCAATGCAATCCCTCGCCTGGATGCTTCAACTTGCTCCCCTGGAAGTAAAAATTCTTCCCGTGCAACCGTTGCAGGGACTCGACGGTTAAACCAAGGTTTTCCCACCAACGGGATAGCTGTAACCTCGGATATAATGACCTCCGAAACATCTATACACATCCCCCACACCGTGGAGTGTGTTTTAGTAAGATTCAATGCAAATTGCAGGGCTGCGTCCCGATCGAATCCATCCAATCGTTCAAAGAACTCGACCCAGCCAGCGGCTTGAAAAATGGCCAGAACCTGCAAATTCCGTCTAAGTTCCTGGGTATTGAAAGGTTCATGGCGAACTGGAATGCCCATGGTCCTGGCTGCAAGATGAAACTGCTGTTCGACAGAGTACAGGATCCCAGAATGGAAGTTGCAGCACAGAGAACGCACGAATCGTTGAGCGGAGACGTTGAGCGAATGAACTAATTCGGAAAGTTAAGCGCAGAGAAGAGTTTAAAATTTTCATGCCGAATTGGGGAAGGTGGCAGTTAATATTATTACGTCGTACGAGGGAAAGGTTTAATCAGATATAAATGGTGGTGCGAGTGAAGGTACGGCCAATCTCGTTTAAATGATATCAATACTTAATCACGTGATAAATGAAAGCCATACCTCATAAAACTGTACGTCGGAAGGCTGCGGAAACTGGTGGAGCATGGAGTTGGTGACGTCACGGAGCCGAACGCGTGCACAGTCAGACGTGGGATCATGATGACTCGGATAAGGCACTGATTTCCTTCGCCGGTAAAACACAAGGCGTCGCATCCTCCGGGTTAAAATGATGAGTTCGCCGGCAGGACTGGGATGAATCAGCATCATAATTAGCAGGTTGAACAATCCTTCTGTTAACACGGGAGTTACCACTGCAAGTTGCCAAAGAAATGATCACACGGCCGATGAAAAAGCTTGTTGCAGCTGGCAGAAAAGAAGTTACAGCCACCGGAAAAGAATTCGCGGCAGCCGGAAAAAGATTCACGATATCATGGAAAATTACGGCTGTCACGGGAAAATTTTACGGCGGTGGGGAAAAAAAATTACAGCTGGCGGGAAAAGATTTTACGGCTATGGGAAATATGTCGCAGCCGCTGGAAAGAAATGGCAGCTATGTGGAAATGATGTGGAAGTGACTTGGTCAATGAGGTGGCAGCCGCCGATAAATAAGGTGGCAGCCGGGAAATGATGTGGCGGCTGCGGGAAAAAGATGTTGCAGCCGCCGAAGTTACAGCCGCCGAAATTGCAGCTGCCGAAATTGCAGCTGCCGGAGTTGCAGCTGTCGGAAAAGATTTGACGGCGGGCGGAAAAAAACATTACGGCTACTGGGAAGTGAAATGGCCGTGGCTGGTAAATGGAGTGGCAGCTACGGAAAATGAGATGGCAGCCGTGGGAGATGAGGTGGCCATAGCTGGTGAATGAGGTGGCAACCATGGGGACAATGAGGTGGCAGTCGCGGAAACTGGAGTTGCAGCCGCCGATGTTGCAGACGCAAATGTTGCAGCCACCGATGTTGCAGCCGCGGATGTTGCAGCCGCAAATGTTGCAGCCGCAAATGTTGCAGCCGCCGATGTTGCAGCCGTAAAAGATTGACGGCTGACGGAAAGGGCATTATGGCTACCGGGAAATGGAGAATATGGTTGCCGGAAAAAGGATATACGGCTGCCGGAAAATATGTTGCAGCCGCCGGAAAATATGTTGCAGCTGCCGGAAAATATGTTGCAGCTGCCGAAATTTTTTTTTTTTTTTTTTTTTTTTTTTTTTTAACACAAGGACAGCATAGAGAGATTTTCATTATGGGCCCCAAACTGATCGTTCTCCTGGCGCTTCCCTGAAATTTTTTTTTTTTTAAAAGACAACAGCAAGCAAAGAGATCAAATGCAAAGAGAAAGAAAACGACAACTATACGCTACAGCAAGAAATTATTTATGTACAGCAAATATAATTTTCATTTTAAGATTTGGCAAAGGTAGAAAAATGTTCCTGCTCTGGTGCCAATTGGTAGTTTGGATCAGCAGCAATCTGTGAAATGAATGCATCTTTCGAAATGGGCTTCCGATACAGTCGCAGTCGGTGGCCATTAGCAAGTAATGGTATACGGTTTTCATCAATGGTGACCAGGCGAACAGTGCCGTTGTCAAATACCCTGTCAACCAAATATGGACCCAGCCATCTTGTGCGTAATTTCCCTTTGAAATCTTTCTTGAATCTGGATTCGTATAATAGTGCCCAGTCTCCTTCATGGAAGATTTTCTTTTTGATGAATCGGTCATGCCAATTAGATATCTGTTGCTGAAGCAGCACAGTCTGGTCTACCGCAGCTAACCGTTTCTCATCCAATTCATTCAATTGATTCAATCTTCTTTTCTGGGCTTCTGTTACATCCAGGTTCATTTCAATGGCTGTTTTCAGGGTCTTGATCTCAAATTCAATTGGAAAGATGGCACTCTTACCATACACCAGATCATAGGGAGAAAAGCCCGTGGTGTTGCGCCAAGTTGTGCGATATGCCCACAGTGCTTCTGGAAGTCTGTCAGCCCAATCCCTTCGATGGCTTTTAACTGTTTTAGTAAGGATTGCTTCGATAACTTTATTAGTGCTTTCCACCTGACCATTGGCCTGGGGATGATAAGGTGAAGCTATCTTGTGTTGCACATGATACTTCCGGAGCAAGGATTCAAATTGGTGTGAAATAAATTGTGGTCCCCCATCGATAACTACTTCCTTTGGTACTCCAAAACGGGTAAAAACTTCACTGTACAGAAAATCAATCACCGCCTGGTCATTTGCCTTAGCCAAAGCTACAGCTTCTACCCACTTAGTCATGTAATCTGTACACACCAAGATGTAAACCTTCTGTTTGGAAGGAGGGTTGATAGGACCAACAAAGTCCAATGCCCATCTATCAAACGGTTCTAGTACCACTTGGGGCTGTAAAGGCATCTGATCTGTCTTATTAGGTTGGCCCATCCTTTGGCAGCTGTCACAGGACTGAACATATCTTTTAGCATCTCTGAACAGTGTCGGCCAATAATAGCCCATCCGCAACGCCTTATGCCCTGTTCTTTTATCTGCAAAGTGTCCTCCGCAAGGTTCATCGTGACAGGCCTTCAGTATATGAAAGATCTCATCTTCCCTTACACATCTTCTAATTTCAAGATCAGGTCCTGTGTAAAAGAGATGGCCTTTGAGCCAACAATACCTGGCACTTTGCTGAATAATTTTTCTTTTCTCTCGTTTAGACATATGTGGCGGAAGCTTCCCTGCAGCCAAATAATTAGCAACGTCTGCATACCAGGGTGAATGAGCTGAGAGTGCGAATAAATGTTCATCCGGGAAAGCATCCTCAACAGGTGAACTGTCATCACTGTTAGTAAATCGTGATAAAAAATCAGCAACAACATTTTCTTTTCCAGGTTTATCTATAATAGTAATATCAAATTCCTGTAATAATAAAAGCCACCTGGTTACTCTGGCATTAGTGACAGGTTTATTCATTAAATACTTAATGGCAGAGTGATCAGTATGCACAAATGTAGGATACCCAGTAATGTAATGCCGAAACTTATTAATAGAATAAACAATAGCAAGGAATTCTTTTTCAGTAACAGTATAATTTAGTTCAGCAAGGGCTAAGTTTTTACTAACATAATAAATAGCATAAGGTACTTGACCATCCTGCTGTCCTAGTACTGCTCCAATGGCGGTATCAGAAGCATCTGAAGAAATGTGGAAAGGTATGGTCCAATTAGGTCCCCTTAAAATAGGGGCTGTGGACAGTTTCTCTTTAAGCTCATCAAATGCTGTCTGGCATACTGTACTCCATACAAACTGTGCGTCCTTCATTAACAATGAAAACAAAGGAGAAGCAAGTTTGGAGAAGTTTTCTATGAATCTCCTGTAATACCCAGCATGTCCCAGAAAACTTCGCACCTCTTTCTGAGTTGAAGGGGTTGGTATATTCTTTATCACCTTAATTTTTGAAGGATCCACTTGAATACCGTCAGTAGAGATGAAATGTCCTAATACCACCCCCTCACTCATCATCATGTGGCATTTTTCAGTGCTTAGTGAGAGGTGAGCCTGTTCACAGCGAATTAAAACCTTTTTCAAATTTTCCAGTGCTTCCTCAAAATCCCTGCCATAAGGAGTGAAATCATCCATAAAAACTTCCATGCTATCATTTACCAATTCAGAAAATATGCCAATCACAGCTCTTTGGAACGTTGCAGGTGCATTGCACAATCCAAAGGGAAGCACCCTGTAGGCGAACGTTCCCCAGGGGCAGGTGAAGGTGGTCTTATCCTGATCCTCTGGAGCAATCTGAATTTGATTGTACCCACTGAACCCATCCAGGAAGGAGAAGAACTTCTTCCCAGATAGGTTATCAAGTACCTGGTCAATAAAGGGCAGAGGAAAGTGATCCTTCTGTGTAGCCTTGTTCAGCTCCCTATAATCGACACAGACTCTCCATTTACCATTTTTCTTGGGTACAATTACAAGTGGGGAAACCCACTCACTGTCTGAGATAGGATAGATGAATCCTGCTTCCAAGAGTTTCTGGATTTCTTCCTTCACTATATCCCTCAGATTGGGGTTCATGCGTCGTTGGGGTTGACATACAGGCCGGGAGTCATTTTTAATATAAATATGATGAGTGCACAGACTAGAAGGAATACCCTTCATGTCTGTATACTCCCAGGCGAATGCCCCCTTACGTTCCTTCAAGAGATTGGTTAGGCGCTTTTGTTCTTCTGAGGAGAGACCAGGATTGATGTTCAAAGTTCTTCCAGGCTCTACCTCAATAGGAATACTTCTCGAGTTTTTCAATACTGGGATTATGTTTGTGTCATTGGCTAGTGCTTCCTCCGTAAGCTGTTCTTGTTCTTCTTTACCGAGGGTACTGTTCAGGAGTTGATAAACTTCCTTGTCTACTGAAGCAGGTTCGCTAATGAAATTATTAATGGCATCGTCTTCTGTTTCGTTTTTGAAGGTTAGTGCCTTCCCTATTGTTAGTAATGGCTGAACATCTTCCTCTTCTTCCTGTTCTATCCAAAGGGAGGTTTCAGTTTCTAGACTCGGCCGTGCTGGAGGGTACAGGGTGAGGTTTTTGGTTTCCATGCCATCAGATATAGTCATAGATCCTGATCGACAGCTGATACAAGCATCGGCTGTAGCCAACCAGGGCCTCCCCAAAATCAATGGATGTCCCCCCAGCTGTGATTTTGGTTGTAATACCAGAAAATCGGCAGGGTATTCCCATGAGTCTACTGAAATAACAAGGTCGTCCAAAATCCCTTCGGGTCTGATAGTGGATCTGTCTGCCAATTCTAAGATAGTAGGGGTCGGTCTAATATTGGTGAATCCGAGCTTCTTTACAGTCTCCATTGTTATAACATTGATCCCAGCTCCTAAATCTACTAGTACGTTGGGTATCTGCGTTTTTCCTATGTGTACAGTGACAGTAGGATTGCCGGGATCCTCATACTTAGTTATAGGGGTTTTTCCAGTCATTAAAGCGGATAAATTCCCTATAACATGAACAGTAGGAGGATCTCTGGGTTTCCTTCCCGGTCTTTTAGTGCACAGGTCCCGAACAGTTCTAGCATAGATAGGTACATATTGAAGAGCTTGTAAAAGGGGAATCTTAACATAAAGGTTCTTCAATTCTCCTAGGAGATTGAACTGAGGTTGCCCCCCTTTTTGTGGCAGCATCAATCTCTCAGGGTAAGGTGGTTGTCTTACCAACTGGGTAGGCTGCGTGTTATCCACTTCATCGTTTAATGTTTTAGCCCTCCCATCTGAGGGATGCTCAGCATCTTCAGTGATAGGAACCGGATCAAATGGATGCTGGGAACTCTCTCCTTTGTCATACACAGTTGATGGAATATTTTCTGCAGTTACACGTTCTACTAGCTTTCCAGATCGTAAGCGAATATCATTACAAGGCACAGGGGAGAGAGAGTAGGCCGGCATATTGAGAGATTCCAATTGCTGGACTGTTTTATTATTTGGGTTAGGGTTAGGTTGGGCAGGCAGCTGAGGCCGTATTGGTATGTTAGGCACATGATTATTTTGCAGCTGCAGCTACGACTGCTGAGGTAGGTATTGAGGATATTGCTGAAATTGAGGATATGGAGGATACGGTAACTGTTGAGGTGGAGGTGGTTGAGGAAACTGGTTCCCAGGATGGAAGTTCCTCCATCCAGGAGACCATGAAGTCGGTTGATGAGGTGGCTGTGTCCAAGGACTCCATGAATTATAACCTTGCATCGCAGGTTGAGGGGAATTCCACTGAGCATAATTTGAAGGGAATTGTGTATTCACATTTTGCATATTAGTATTCCAATTATTCAAATTATTCAAAAATGGAAATGAATCGGGAGACATACCTTGATTCCGGGGCTGCCAGGGTTTCTTCTGTGCAATAAAGTAGGCTGAATCCACCTCTGGAGTTGATGCCTGCAGAACAGCCTTCAATTGGGGCAACGTGGGGCATTCCTTCATATCATGGTTCAGCTCGCACAACTGACACACTTGTACTTTGTCAAGAGGGCATTCTTTCAATGGATGAGTCTTTCTACATCGGGGACAAAACACACCTAGTGTGAGATCCTCCACTGCTTGTCTTTGCTTGGCCTTCAAGACGTCAATCTCTGAAGAGATAGAGCTCATCATTTCTGTTTTAAAATTTTCAAGAAGATTGCCTATCTCTGCCCGTGTAGCCCCCCCATTGGATGACTTCTGAGTTCTGTCAAAGACATCGCGTTCCAGCTTATCTCGTTTATTCTGCTTGTTATGCCTAGAAGATCCCCTGGAGTATCTCTTACATAATTCAACAATTGTCTCAAAGGGTTCTTTAGAGATATCTCCCTTTCCTAATAAATTTAGCATGTCTAAACAATCGTCCCTGATCCCTCGAAGCAGGATTATCTTAAGCACATCTAGTCCCATGTTCGTCTGTCCAGCTCTCTGCACATTGTACATCAACCTCTCTACAAAATCCTCCAAGCTTTCATCCTCCTTTTGTACCATTTTGAATAACTCCTCCCTTTTGTCCCTGGTGTTGCAATATTCCTGATATTTTTCCAGGAACACTTGCTTCATCTTATTCCAATTAGCAACAGTCCCTCCCCCAAGTCTCATGAACCATCGTAATGCATTGTCCTTCAGGGTGGCAGGAAAAAGCTTTAACTTTTGAGCATCTGTGACATAATCATAGCTGCGACAGAGGATATCGAATTCAAAAAGGAATTCATCTGGATCCTCTGCCGCCCTGCCATGGAAGCGGGGTAACACCGACGGTGAGATGTTTTTCATAGGAGCTGTCCCCTCTAGCTGCTGTATTGGAAATTGCAATGTAGCCATAGTCTCTGGCGGGGAATTATCTTCATGATGGTATTGTACCACTGCTTCTTCCTCTTCGTTCTCATGTCTATTACTCATCTTTTCTTCTGTATCTTCTCCTTCGTTTGTTCCTTTGTTCTTTACCTCAGTTGTAACAGCTGCGTATTCTTCGGTTGTAACAGCTGCGTATTCTTCGGTTGCAACAGCTGCGTATTCTTCGGTTGCAACAGCTGAATCAGCTGTTACTTCTTTAGCAGGAGTATATGCAGGAATCACAGCTGCTCCTGTATCTTCCACTGTAGATCCTGATGCTAACGCTCCAGGATCAACAGGGCCTCTTTTGATAGGAGTCCCCTATTGACGAGATCTGACAGCTGAATCAGTTTTGTCAACAAGGTCGTCAATGAATGTTCTTCTGCCCAGCGGTGGACCTCGACCATGACCCGAACCACCTGTACTGTTAGTAATTTGTGGGGTTTTGGGGGTCGGGAGGTGATCGCGTTTTACCCCCCTCGTATTCATGCGAAGCAGATCATTTCAAAATCAACCAAAAGACTGACTAAAAGCAATTATCAGATCAACTAATGACTAGTGTTTAGTTTTCATCCTTCCCCGGCAACGGCGCCAAAATGTCAAGCACTCTAATTGCAGATAATTAAATATCAACACACAGAGCGTATGAAATTTATTGTCAACCCGAGAAAGTCTTTTTATTTCAAAGGACAAGTGCATAATATATGCTTAAACACAAAACCATTAGAAGTGAATATTTTATCTTCTATCATCCATGTTCACCCCAAGAATCTATGCAATCCCAATTGCCTTCTAACTGCTATAATACAATTCTTTTCTATTATGCATCAAGCAGAATTAATATCATATCTAATCAACGATTACAGGAAGGAAATCTCAATTGCATTCTAAAATAATCAACTGTCTAATTTAATCAAGCTGGGAATCATAAAGCATGACCTGAACATTACTCTAGAATTTGATAAAAGAGATTAAAGCAATTGTTCTAAGAAACTGGATTGCAAAATATAAATCAATCAACACATAACAGGAAAGCTAATTTGTAAGAGCTCCTGGGATTACGTCTCAGCTGTAGGATGAACACAGCAGTGTGAACAGAAATTGAAATATGTAAAACAAACCTGACTCAGTCGACTGTTATTCGATACCATTCACCAATCTCACAAAAATATAATCAATTACTGAGAAATCCACACAATGAGTATTGCTGCTGCGTATAAAAGAAAGAACAAAGCATCACAAAACGAGAAAGATGAAATCCTAAATTAACGCAGCAATCTCTGTGGAAGACGGGCCCAGTCTTCACACAGAGACGCTGGTTGAACAACACTCTCTTTAACTCAGAAGTAACTCCTTATATTAACAGAAGAATGAGTACACAGTTTTGGCTTGGCTGCTAATACAAGGTAAATTAATTGTTTGCTGTCCAACCCCTCAGTCGAGGCAATTCCCCATATTTATACATACAATTTGCAACATCTAAACCTATAATTGGGCAGCCATGAAGATCTCTGATCTTCAGGCGCCCTAAATAATCTAGCTGTTACAATGCGTGGCAGAACTAAAATATCCAAATATGAGAGAAGTATTAATTGTCCCAAGAGTGACGGTCCTTCCAGCTCACAGCTGGATTTGAGCAGCGACATACTTAAGATAGTTCTTCTGTTACAGCTGCCCTGCCACGACTGTGCCTTGATTGACGATTTAAGCCCCAAGGAACCTTCCACAAGCGATGAACGTTCCTTCATGACTTGTTCAGCTCCGATCTTCCTGCAGTCTATTGTCTTACTACCTTCATAAATCGCATCATGTTAGCACAGATTAAGAGATGCACAGCTTTAATCATCACAATCATAAGTATTAACACAATAAAACAATAATCGGCCATACCTTGGTAATTTGGGGAATAGATAAGGACAAGAAGTTGAATTGCCAAGGTAATTGGTGTAAGACAAGGGAAGGGACGATGATAAATGATGGTCAAAAAGGGCCAATTCTGGGCTCAACAATTGCGGAAGAGTTCGGTGAATCGTTCCGCAACTGCGGAAGAGTTCAGCGAATCGTTTCGCAACTGCAGAAGAGTTCGGTGAATCGTTCCACAACTGCGGAAGACTTCGGCGAATCATTCCGCAATTCCGGAAGACTTCGGAGAATCGTTCCGCAATTGCAGAAGACTTCGGCGAAGCATTCTGCAACTGCAGAAGACTTCGGCGAATCATTCCGCAACTGCGGAAGACTTCAGCGAATCATTCTGAAATTGCGAAAGCATTCCGCAAGTCGTTCCGCAATTGTGGAAGCATTCCACAAACCGCCCCGCAATTGCGGAAGTGTTTGAAAAACCGCCCTGAAACTGCGGAAATAATTTCCCAGTGTCTTCCGAAATTGCGGAAGAACTCCAGAATTGCGGAAGGCTTCAACAAACCGCCTCGAAACTGCGGAAAGATTTACAAAAAAAAAAGGAGGGCGCTTCCCTCGACCCGCCCTGCAGTGGCACAGGGAAGCCACAAGGGGGCAAGCGCCCTTGACCCTTGACCCCCTTTGTTCCCCCCCCTCATAGGTCGTCGATTGTGAGAAATTTTGATGATTTGACAATTGTCAATATAATATTTTTCCATGTGCATGAAAGTAATTTATGAATTCCTGAGAATATAATGCAGCTAACAATTGTGTGGATGAACACATTTTGCAGAATCACCATTACATCAGGTTAGCACTCTAGATAATATAGTTAGAAATTTTTGGATCTTGGTTGGTCCAAGAAAATCAACATCGTGGATGATGCATAGGATCCCTATTAGCCTGAGACAGATGCCATGGGGGAGAACATACATGTTGAAAATGATGAAACATAATCTAATGGGAGAAGAAATCAAGAGACTCCTCCAGGTATTCTAGCCACCATGAGAAGCCTCAGGGTGGAGTTGCAAAGCTGTAGGGAATATAATGAAAGGATGATTAAATATCAGGAAGAACAAAATCAGTTGAATGCAGCCAAGCTACAGAGTTTAACAGACATCCAAAGGCAAATAAACTCTGGGCATCAGACATCAAATCCAGAAAGGGGTGGGAGTAGTTCGAGGAGGAATTCCCGCAAGAGGGCTAGTAGCCCAAGAAGAGTTTCTACAGATAGAACATATACTCCAGAAATATCTTCTAATGAATCATCTGACTCTGAAGAATCCATTGAGGGTTCAAGCTCTTCATCCCACAGGAGTAAGAGGAAGAAGCCCTACAAGAACAATTCACATGGGGAATTTAAGAAGGCAAAACCTCCTACATTTGATGGAGAGGTAAAGTCCGGTCAAGAAGCTGAAGCTTGGCTTCTTGGGATGAGAAAGCATTTCCAAGTCCAAGACTACTCAGGAAAAATGAAGGCAAGGGTTTCCATCTTCAACTTGAATGGAAGAGCATCTATATGGTGGGAACACATCAGGCAAGTGAAGAAGATCAATGAAAGGAAGATTGTGTGGAAGCAGTTCAAGAAATACTTCAAGCAGAAGTACCTCTTTGATAGGTACTATGATGATAAGATCAAGGAGTTCCATGAGCTGAGATTGGGACAATTGACCATAAAAGAATATGCAAACAAGTTCTTGGAGCTGCTGAGGTATGTCATGTATATTCGAGATGATAAGGTGAAAATTCAGCGTTTCCTGAGTGGACTGCCCCAGTCATATAAAGACAGAATTGAGTTCGATGAACCTCGAACTCTAGAGGAGGCCATAAGAAAGGCCAAGTATTGCTTTGATCAAAACAGAAGCAAACCAGAATTCCATAAGGCATGGAAGGATAGGAGAAATGAAAAGTTTGATCAAAGGAAGAAGGGGTTCAAGCCTCCTCAATTCCGGAATCATCAAAGGAATCCATCACAGGTTGTGACTAATCCAACTAGGATGATGGGAGACAAGCCAAGAGATCTAAAGGAGCCAAGATAACCACTTCAATGTTGGGGTTGTGGAGGAGACCACATGCTTAGGAACTGTCCACATAGGAATGGGAATGCAAATCAAGTTCGCAACATCCAAGGAGCTGGAACTGTGGGTCATGTGGCGAGGACAATCCCTAGAATCTATGCAGCTCTAGACAACCGCCAGGAAGATCATCAGTCAACTGTGGTTGAAGTTGAAGGTAAGATTGCTAAGCAATCTGTTTCTATTTTGATTGATCCTGGATCTACTCACAGTTATGTCACTCCTAGAATTGTTGAGGTTTGTGCTTTCAAGAAATTAAAGCATAGTAAATCATGGTTAGTTCAACTAGCCACTGGAACCAAGAGAAAAGTTAGTGAAATAGTAGAGAAATGTCCATTAGAGATGGATGGGCTATTCACTTATGCAAGTCTGAATATTTTGCCACTTGGTTCCTATGACATTCTCATGGGAATGGATTGGTTAGAAGCACACAGGGTTAAACTTGACTGCTACAATAAGACATTTGAATGCATGGACGAAGAAGGAAACCCGAGGGTTGTAAAAGGCGTTCCAAAGGTGACTTCTGTTAGACAGGTTTCAGCCATGCAACTGAAGAAGTTCTGCAGGAAGGGATGTCAATTGTATGCATCCCACATTTTAGAGGCAGCAGAGAGTGAAACTCTTAAATTGGAGGACTATCATGTATTGCAAGAATTCAGGGATGTTTTTCCTGATGAGATTCCAGGACTCCCTCCAAAGAGAGACATTGACTTTACCATTGAGCTTTTTCCAGGAGCGGCACCAGTGTCTAAGACACCCTACAGGATGAGTACACCGGAATTGCTAGAATTGAAAATGCAATTACAAGAGTTGCTGGAAAAGAAATATATTAGGCCAAGTGTGTCCCCGTGGGGAGCACCTGTTCTATTTGTGAAAAAAAAATATGGAACACTCAGGTTATGTATTGACTACAGGCAGTTGAACAAAGTCACTTTGAAGAACAAATACCCATTACCCCGAATTGATGACCCTTTTGACCAAATGAGAGGAGCAAAGGTATTCTCAAAGATTGACTTGAGGTCTGGCTACCATCATGTAAGAATCAAAGAAGAAGATATTCATAAGACAACCTTTAGAATGAGGTATGGACACTATGAATTTGTAGTGGTACCATTCGGTCTCACAAATGCACCAGCTACATTCATGTGTCTCATGAATAATGTTTTTAGCAAGTATTTGGACAAGTTTGTTCTTGTATTCCTAGACGACATTCTCATCTATTCTAAGAATGAAGAAGAGCATGAAGAACATTTGAGAATGACAATGCAATTACTAAGGGAGAATAAGCTGTATGCAAAGTTGAGCAAATGTGACTTTTATAAAGATAGAATTCATTATTTGGGTCACATCATCTCCGACGAAGGAATATCTGTAGACCCTAAGAAGATTAAAGCCATTATGAACTGGCCAACTCCAAGGAATGTGACTGATGTGAGATATTTTATGGGACTTGCCGGTTACTATAGGAGGTTTATCGAAGGATTCTCCAAGGTTGCAAACCTGATCACTTCTTTGCAAAAGAAGGGGATAAAGTTTGAATGGTCACCAAGATGTGAGGAAAGTTTTCAACGGTTGAAGAATCTTCTTACAAGTGCACCAATTTTGAAAATTGCAGACCCAGAAAAAGACTTTGTGGTGTGTACCAATGCATGCAATCAAGGACTTGGAGGAGTTCTTATGCAAGACAACCACGTGATATGCTATGAGTCAAGAAAGTTGAAGGAGCATGAGAAGAACTATGCTACTCATGCTATAGAACTTGCAGCCATAGTACATGGTTTAAAGATGTGGAGGCATTACTTAATGGGAAGAAAATTTGAGTTAAGGACAGACCATTGTGGTCTGAAATACTTGTTTGATCAGCCAACTTTAAATGCTAGGCAAGCTAGATGGTTGGAATTTTTGTGTGAATTTTATTTTGAAATCAAACACATAAAAGGGAAAGAAAACAAGGTGGTCGATGCACTCAGCAGGAAGGTGCATGAAATTCATGTGGCAATGCTTAGTACTTGCCAACCAGATTTGAGGCAGTAGATTGTGAACCATATGGTTGAGGATGAAGTGTACGTGCAGATAAAGGACAAATTGCAGCAGGAATACCTTGGCAAGAAGTATGAAGGCTATAATTTGAAAGAAGGTGGACTTCTTACTTATAAGAATAGAGTCTATATTCCCAATGTGGCAGATTTGAAGAGGATTGTTATGGATGAAATCCATAAAGCTCCATACTCTGGTCAACCAGGATATCAGAAAAAAATTGCTACAGCAAGAAAATACTATTTCTGGCCAGGCATGAAGAAGGATGTCGCTGAATACATTTCTAAGTGCATGGAATGTCAACAGGTGAAGAGTGAACACCAACATCCCGCAGGTTTATTGCTTCCAGTGCCAATTCTAGAATGGAAATGGGAAGTAATATCCATGGACTATATTACAGGATTGCCAATGACTGTGAGACAACATGATTCCATCATGGTTGTGGTGGACAAGTTAACAAAGGCAACACATTTTATACCGGTTAAGTCCACACACAAAACCGATACCATTGCAAATATTTTCATGAAGGAAATTTTCAGATTACATGGGTTGCCTAAGGTAATAATTTTTGATAGGGATACCAAGTTCACTTCCAATTTTTGGAAAGGTCTCTTTGCAGATTTGGGTACACAGCTAAGCTTTAGTACCGCATACCATCCTCAAACAGACGGGAAAACATAAAGAGTAAATCGGGTGCTTGAAGACATGCTCCGCATGTATGTAATGGACAAACCATCCAAGTGGGAGGATTATCTACTCTTGGTAGAATTTGCATATAACAATGGGAAACAAGCATCGTTGGGAATGAGTCCTTATGAGGCTTTGTACAAAAGAAGGTGTAGGACACCAGTGACTTGGGACAATCCAGTGAACAGAATTGTGCTTGGGCCGGAATTGCTTAAGGAAATGGAACAAGAAGTTGCCAAGATCTGACAGAATTTAAAGGTAGCCCAAGATAGATAGAAAAGCTATGCGGATAAGCATAGGGTCCATAGGGAATTCAGTGTTGGGGATCATGTGTATCTTAGAGTGAGATCAAGGAAGAGTTCCTTGAAGCTTGGGAGTTGTGCCAAGCTATCACCTAGATATTGCGGGCCATTTGAAGTGCTTGAAAGAATAGGGCCAGTTGCATATAGACTTCCATTGCCTTCTAGCACTAAAGCTCATAATGTTTTTCATGTCTCTTTGCTTAAGAAATATGTACATGATCCTAACCATGTGATTAATTGGGATGTGATCCAGGTGGAACCCGAGGGAGAATTCCAAACCGACCCATTGCGCATCCTAGACAAGAAGGTAACATTGCTCCGGAACCGAGCCATCGGACAGGTAAAGGTGCAATGGAAGCACTACGGCCCCGATGAGGCTACATGGGAGCTGGAGGATGCCATGAGGGTGGCATATCCATTTTTGTTCAATCTTGATGAGCACTGAGGACAGTGATAATGTAAGGGGAGGGGAATGTAATGTCCCCATTTTGACCCCCTTTGTATTAAGTCGTAAATGGTGTAAATATTGTTATTTGATCATGGTGAGGAGCTCAAGGCCAAGGCCCCACTATTGATTTAGAATTTTATGTATCGGCAATTAAAAATAGATGCATGTGGTTCTTGTGCTAGATAGGCACAATGTAATTAAGACATCATGTAAATAAGAATTTTAATGAAAAACCCACAACTAGCTATGCAATGCAACAAAGAGATGGGGGCATGATTCTACAAGGAATAGGGGGGGGAATTATTCAAACCCTTGAGTCAATGGTGTTAATCCATGTGTCAATGAGAAAACCCATAAACCACCAACTACCCATTTTGGGTTATGCACCCAATCATTTAATTCTTCCAGAAATTGGTTGAGGTAGTTAATGCCTTGGGAATGAAGAGGTATGGCAGCCAATTTCGTGCATGGGCAAGCCATCAACCTGGGAATTCGTATTTTTGCTTCTTGGGCAAGAAAACACCCACGAAATGGTGCCCAAAGCCATTCTGAACAGACAATCTTTCCTCTCTCACGCAGTCTGAACTACTAGGTCTTTCCTCATCACGTTTTTACCAATTTTCCTGCATTTTCCATGGCTAGGAGCTCGTTTTTGTGTTACATAGTGGCTGGGAGAGGAGGTCCATGATTTGGGACTGTTATGGAGGTCGTTTTCACCCCATAATTTCCATGGACGTTTTTCTAAAAACGGATTTGGATTCCCAGGGTTGTTCCCCATCTTCTAGTTTCGTTTTTGGGTTTCCCACGTTTTTCTGAAGCTAATGAAAACCCCATCTTTGGGTATCTCACTGTAAAAACGTTTTATCATGCCCAATAAGTGTGGCTCTGCTGTTATGTGCATCCCGGTTTTGATTTGAACCTATGAGCAAGAAACTTGGACTGGTAGTGGACAGAATTGGCTTGATAAACCTAGTGGAGGGTGTAACCTCTCAAGAATATCAAAAGGGCTTTGGCTACTTTTCTGTGCACACCTTGAGAGCACTAGAGAGGAAGGTATGGCTTGAGGGACTGTGTGGAAGTGAAGGGAATACTTCCTTATGTTGGGTGTGTAGGAATTGTGAGTGCCAAGCTGAATAGTTCTGGGAGGGGTATCCTCAGCTCTGTGGTTGAGCTCACTAGCTTAGCAATTCTTCCTTTCCATTTCCTAGCAGCCTGATAAACCCAATTGTAGATTGGCTTGTCTCATCTTGGTGTATGCTTGGCTATGTATGAGTTTGTTGTTCCTTGGTTCCTTGTAGTAATCATGCCCAGCTCGGGGGTGGCAGTTTTATCAAGAGGTTGATAAGCACAACTGGCCTATTGTTGGGTGGAACGTTGCAGATGGATAGCTGATTGCTTGGGACTACTCTGTTAAGATAAGTATTCTCTTGTGTTAACTTTGCAATTATTATTTGATGAATATCTTGAATGTATGATGGATGTGTTATTGATATTATTTCTGCTGTGTTTTTCTTATAATCATACATACCATATGTCTTTTATATTATGTGAATGCTTATTTAAAAGTTTATGGGGCTAGATGCCTGGATTTAGTATCACGATCCTCTCTATCATGCTGGTATGATAGGAGGGGATGTTACAGATGCTATGATGGTGATTAGGATGATTAGAGAAGACGAGCTTCAGAATGTTTCTCTAGATGATATGCATCAGGATGATGATGTGATGATGATCAGGTTGATCATGTGATTATGTACATCAGGATGATGCATGGTGAGTATCAGGTTGATACTATGTGGCCATGGACAGGTTGTGCAGGTAGCATAGAAAATACCCTTTAAAATCCGGACAGGTAGAGCGGTGTGCTTGTAATAGCCTGGGATGCTCTATTGAGATCCGGACAGGTAGAGCGATGTGCTCGTAACATCCTGGGATGCTCTGAGTAGGTTTTGTTATAGTTTCGCATAGAAAAGATCCTTTAAAATCTGGACAGGTAGGGTGGTGTGCTCATAACATTCTGGGATGCTCTATCGAGATCCAGATAGGTAGAGCGGTGTGCTCGTAACATCCTGGGATGCTATGAGTAGGTTTTGCGAAAGTTCACATAGAAAATATCCTTTAAAATATGGACAGGTAGAGCAGTGTGCTCGTAACAGCCTGGGATGCTCTATCGAGATCTAGACAGGTAGAGCGGTTTGCTCGTAACATCCTGGGATGCTCTGAGTAGGTTTTGTGAAGGTCAACATGTAAAAGAACCTATAGTCTGCGCTAGGTTTTGTTGACGCATGTAATCAGTCCTAGGTTCCATAGTATGGCCACTGATGATGAATACCTACAGGTGGTGGGCCTACATCCAATATGAAAAAGGATTGGCTTTGTAGAACTTCCTATGACGAGGAGATCAGATATTGATTGAGATAGCAGCAGCAGTGACGATGACAATGATCCAGTGACGATGATCCAGAGAAGAAGACTTGTGCTAGCATATCGGTGTCGAGAAATACCTTCCTAGTTAAGAGGGATTGTTGATGTAATTGTAACTTCGGAATGTATTTCACCTATGTATATTGTACTCATATAGAGATGTTATTATTCCTCTATATGGAAGTGTCGTCATTTGTATTGACAAGTGTTGCAAGTGTCGCAACTTGCATGTGATGGGTTATTAGACCACCAAGTGTGGGGTCGGCCCTGATTAGTATTACCATGGGTTATTAGACTGAGTTAGACAAGTCGGCCTTTCTAGTTTATTAGGCTGAGTTAGACAAGTCGGCCTTTCATTATTCACTTCTACACTCTCTAGAAAGTGGCACACAAGTGAGGAAGGAGGTATAGCTGCTAGGAGGACTATCTCTTGTACTTGGGTTGTATCATTGCTCTTTCTATCTCTAAGGAAGCTGTGGGGTTTTTCACCTTTATGGTTTTCCCCAGTGAAACTCTGTGTGTCTATTGTCTCATGTGATTGTTTGTTGTGATTGATATGCTTGATATGCTGTACATGTTATTCTCTCAGTAAAGATCCTAGAGTATATTGAATTAATGCTAAAAAATTAACACTGTGTTGGGGGGGAAGATATGCCGCTGGCTACTTCTCTTTAAAGAGTTCGACTTTGAAGTAATTGTAAAGCTCGGGCGGTTGAATTTTGGCCCCAATCATCTATCGCTGATTGAAACAGGTGAGGAGCTAACTAACATTGAAGATGGGATGCCTGATGCCCAACTATTTCGTGTTGAAGTAGCCGATGGATATTTTGAAGAAATCATCCAATTTTTGGCAACAGGTACTGCACCAAAAGAGCTCACCACTAGTCAGAAGAAGTAGTTGGTGGTTAAAGCTGCTGACTTCCAGCTCATCACAGGAGAGTTATACAAGATGGGTTTCGATGAGATATTACGACGGTGTGTCTTGCCACACGAGCAAGTGCGGATATTGGCAGAAGCACATGGAGGAGTAGCTGGAGGACACTACGGCGGTTGGGCGACTGCTAGGAAGGTGCTTCGGTCGGGAGGGGCTCTGGTGGCCCACGCTCCATAATGATGCGACCATTTATGTGCGGTCCTGCAACATCAGTCAGAGAATTGGGAATCCATCCAGGAAAGACGAGATGCCATTGATGCCGCAGTTAACACTGCAGCCATTTGGAAAATGGGTAGTGGATTTTGTGGGACCCATCAATCCACCGGGTAAGCGCACTGGTTCCAGATATATCATCATGGCAACAGGTTACTTGACAAGATGGGAGGAAGCTGCATCAGTCATTGGTTGTTCCGCAACCACGGCTGCATGGTTTTTGTTTGACAACGTTATCACTCGCTTCGATTGCCCCAAGATATTGTTGAGTGATCAAGGCAGCCACTTTATCAATCGTACCATCAGCGAGTTGATGGAGGAGTTGCAGAATAAGCATAAGAAGAGTACACCATATCATCCGCAGGAAAATGGCATGGTGGAAGCTTTCAACAAGATATTGGAACATGCGCTGACAAAGGTGTGCAATGCGAACTTCGACAACTGGGATCTCAAAATCCCAGCAGTATTGTGAGCCTATTGCACCACATGTAAAAGGTTGACGGGTCAGACACCATTTAAGCTGGTTTATAGACAAGAAGCAATCATGCCAATGGAGTACATTGTTCCAAGTCTACGTGTAGCAGCAAAGACAAGAATGGATTCTGCAACAGCATTGGAGGAATGTCTAGCGCAGTTAGTGTAGCTGGAGGAAGATCGCTTTATCATCATTTTCCATCAGGGTGTAGAGAAGTATCGCTAGAAGGCTTGGCATGATCGCCACATCAAGAACAAACAGTTTCAATAGGGAGACTTGGTGTTGTTGTATGAAAGCAAGTTTATGAAACATCCAGGAAAATTGCAAATGCATTGGGTTGGTCTATATCGCATCAGTAACATAGCTTCAGGAGGAGCGGTACAGATGCAGCAGTTGGATGGAGCGATTCTCCCCAAGTTGATTAATGGTAGCAGGTTGAAGCCCTATCGGTTAAGCTTGGAACAACGTGATACTTGAGTTGCATCGGGAAAAAATAAATGTAGATTGATCGGTGGCAGGGTGGCGCACAAATAGGAACGGAATGCAGAAGCAGGGAGGCTTTTTCCACAAGTTAGGAGCGGTTCACGACAAGTGGCAGTGTCGCGATTGGGTCAAATCAACAATAAATGCAAAAAGTTAAAATAGTTAATTAATGATGCTTGTTCAAATGATGGGCATTAATGGTGGATCTGATCGATTGGCTAACAGGATCGACGGTGGATTTGCATCATTAATACAGGATTTTGGTTGAGTTAATGTAGGATTTAGTGATGATTACGGAGGCTTCGGCTAGATGCTATAAAAAATGGTACAAGCTGGTTGGAAGGCACCGATAATTCAGTTGTTAAGTGCCTGTGTAGAGCTGAAGAGTATCGTTATATCTTGGTGAGTGCAGTTGTGCATTGGGAAAGGTTCAATTGAACTTGCAGAGTGTCGTTAGGATGGAGAAGCTATCGGTTGAGAAGCGCTGGCTAAGGTATGGGACGAGAGCTAGAAATGGTTGAGATTAGTAGTGAGGTTGAGTCTCCTTTCACCGGGATTTCCAATGAGGAAGAATTTGCTTCTACGGGAGATGTCAATCTTGAGGCAGAAGTCACAAACATGCCGGTGGGGACGTCGGTAATCGCCAAGAATCGTCAAGGGACTCAACATTCTGAGTCACCGTAGAGCAAGAGGAAACTTAGATCATCCACCGCGGTGGTAGAAGAAGCTTAGGTGAAGGTAGGGAAGTCTAGTCGTTGCATTGAAGAGTCTGCCCCATGGGAGGGACTATCGGCTATTGACATCCCTGGGTATATCCCTCCCATTCAACTGGATGCAACCCCGCGCAAGCTGAACTCGAAGCAGATGTATGGCGTGAAGATGCCAACGCTCCCTACTGGAATGGAGTGGTCTATTGATATTGTGTTGGCATTGATGCGCCTACGATATGATGATCATGATATGGTGGCCCACCCAAAAATTGCGTCGGTCCCATATGTGCCCAGGTCACGACTTACCATGATGCCGATTGTATAGGACTGGGCATGTGGATTGGAACAGGCTGGCTTGTTAGGGCTCATTAACATGCCGCATTTCGGGAGGATGGCGGAAGTTAACACGTGTGTGAAGCAGCTACTTGCGTGCTTCCATGGTGGTTTCTTGTGGATGGATAGAGAAATTCCTGTCACTTTTGATTTGATTTCGTACATTACTGGACTGCCTAAAGATGGAGTCGATCCGTCGCAGTACTTCCAATGGAAGGTGAATGATAAAAAGCAGGCGGGTCAGCTGGTGAAGAAATATGGCTTGGAAACAGATGGTTGTGGGTATCGCACCGACAGTATCAATGAAAAGGAAGGACTCACCGACACCAAGATTTTATCTTGCAAGGTGGTCGGGGGTGGTCGTCCTAACCAGTGCAACTCAGGTATTGTCGCATGTGCAGTGCAATGCGCGGAGGGCATCCAAATGAACGGGTCCTTGTTTCTATTGAATCAATTGGTAGAGGATGCCGCGACAGTTCAGGCCGGTAAGGGATCTTTTACATATAGCTGGTTGCTACTCTTGATTGTATTTGTGGCTTGGAAGGAGCTCGATGTGTATCAGGGCATGGATGTTACGGCTGCAAAAGAGCGGCGGGGTGCACGCTATCATAAATTATGGTATGTATGGGAGCTAGAGCAACTCCGGGATTGCCAATTTCTATTTTGGCTCTATTGGGAGATGCTTTGCAATGTAGCGAAAAAGGTACCATGGATATCCGAAGACACTGTGGAAAAGTTTAAACCGATCATGGAGTTTGCGATTCATCTGCATGCTATTTATGTGTAGGCAAGGTGTGAACCCGGTCAACAATGGTTGCTGACCCCTTACAAGGTAACGACGGAAGCATTGGATTCCATTGTGAATGATTGGCCACCAGAATGGCGCGAACTTGTGGCGTTGGCTGAGATTGAGGCTGGAGAGACAGCGAAGGGTCCAAAGGATCACACATCAGCACAGAACCCATACAGTCATAATGATTCCAATCAAGAGTCCATCAAAACATCGACGGATGACGACAGTGACCATTCCTTGGAAGAGAACAGAATGAAAGGGCACCAGGACCAGGTGACAATTAGTGGGCTTCCCCTACCAATAGAAGCGCACTTGGGTCGACTCATAAAAGCAATCGCTGATGCGTCCACTGCAGCAGCTCAGAAGATGACAAGGGTTTGATTCCATGCACTCACCGCTCGTATGGACTCTTTGTATGACATGGTTTTGGGAAGAGCACTAGACGACGTAGTGGCACCACAAGTTAGCACATTCAGCACCGAGCCGCGGGTCCAGAATGTGGATATTCCCTGATTGCGATTGTGAATGAAGATGAGGCTGTGAATGCATTGATGCAGCAGTTACAGAAGGTGTCCATTAATGTTAATGCATTTCCAGTGGAAGAGTTGACCACTATGCAGGAAGCTACAAGTCAGGAGATGACAGACCGACTACGGGAGATTAGTGGCATGTGCGTACGATTGCAAGAGAGCGAGGACAACGTGCAGCATGCCATTGAAGAATTGAATGGAAGGGTTGCTTCAGCACGGTAGGATGTGGATGAGCTCCAGGAAGATATCAGGAAGGAACGTGCTAAAAAGGCTTGTGAGATCAAAGAATTGAAGAAAGAGTAGGACCGCCTCATCACTGAGAAGTCCAGTATGTGGGATGACAGTGTATGGGTCGACCGGGCCATGACGGAAGCTTATCAGCATGTGCCGGAGCCCACTAATGAGGTGGATGTGCTCCAATGGGTACAACAACTGGGGGCTACCATTGTCCAGTTGAGGTAGGAGAATAAAAAGTTGAAGGCTCAGGTGAATCCTGGTACACCTCAAGTTAAAGTTGACAACAGAAAAAGGGCAGTTGAAGAGGTCACAACGCAGATGGAGGAGCTCGAAAAGGCCGTGACGAAGCTCACAACCGATACCGTACAGTTCTGGAGCCAAATTATTTAGGACAAGCAGGTTGACCAGTTGATCAATTATCGACAGGATGGAGAAGAACAGTTGGTGACACTCAAGGAAGCCATGCGCACAATGCCACCCATGGAACAGGTCACCAAGTCTCGGGACTTAAAGGAATTGTAGCAACGAGTTACCAAGGCTGATGAGCGACAGAAGAAGCGTGCTACGCAGGTGGAGCAGTTTCAGGATGTTGGGGGACAGTTCATGACCAAGGCTGGTGAAGCGCTTTCGGCAGTACAAAAGGGTCATCAAAGGTGACGGCGAAGCTCACTATGCATCCATCTGCAAAAGATGTGTGCTCGACAATCAGGTGGCGGTTATAGAAGCCAAGGAAATGGTGACGACAGTCGTGCAGCAGTACGAGGATTTCAAAGTGAATACCACAAAATACACCACATCTAGTTGACATGGATCGAGGGTGAGCCACAAGATTGTGTTGGGGGCCTGTTGGTAGGCGGTTTGGTAAGGAAGAATCGCAGCATTGCCGATGCTGTGACATGTTAGAAGAGGTCATGGATGGCAGAAGAATAGACTATTTTATGTATTTTTGAGTCGATTGTACTGCAGAATGTGGGTTTTTGGGTCATTGGACCATATGAGATGTAATTTTGAGTTAATTGTACCGCAGTAGGTGGGTTTTTGGGTCATTTGGACCGTGTCAATTATATTTTGGTCCATTTGTCCAAGAGTCGGTTAGGAAGTTGTTAGTGAGTGGACAAACATTGTAAAGGTAGAAGCCTATTTATAGTCAAAGAGTCATATGTGTTGGATACTTTTTTTATCTGATATGGGCACGATTTTTGGATGTGGTTTATGCACATCTTTGAGTCTGTATGTAAGATAAAGAGATATTGCTGAAATTTGGTTTTGCGGAGATGTTCTATTAGGGTTTTTCTGAAGTAATATGACTTGACGAAACCGTTTGGTGAAATTCCCTGTGCACCTTTTATGTTAATGCATATTGCGATGATTTCTTGCTGTAGTTAATACTTTAATGTTATACTTGTCGCGATGAATGTTTCTGTTTAATGATGCTATTAATCTTGAATGCATAGATCTGTTTTGAATGCTGCGATAAGTTAAGTAATTGTTGTTGCCATCATCCTCCTTCATCCAGTGGAAACATTGTTCCGTCCACTCTTCCTTGATCGCCTCGGGTGAGACCTCATCTGCTCTGCAGGTGTTGTTGGACAGGGTAGAACCTGTCTGGGTCGGTGCTCAAGGAGATCATGGTGGGTTGGTGTCGACAGTGATGGGAAACCCTATCGACTAGGTTTGAGTCAACAACCATAAAGAAGAAAGCAAGAAAAATCAGAAAAGCAGGAAAGTTCAGAAAAGCAGGATAAATTAGAAAAGCCAAAAAAAAAAAAAAACTAAAGCAGAAAGTGGAAAAGTAAACATAAAAGGAAAAAGGAGGAAAGCAAAGCAAAAAGGAAAAAGGAAGGAAAGATATATTTCCTTATCCACTCATGGAGGGAACATTAGCTAAGGATAATTTTTCCTCAAGTCATACTCTCTCTATAAATAAACAAGTGCGAACCCCCTTCACATCTTTTGTCAGTTTGAGTATTGGTATGAGAGCAATTGTGCCTCAGAGACTTGGGAGATGTGCCTCTAGTCCAAGCTGGGTGATGTGCTCCTGCTTCTTGTGATAGGATGATGGTATTCAAACAATATCGTTGAGTTTTATGGCAAGTCATGTAGCTTATACGAGGCTAGTTAAAATTTCAAAAAATTCTCATGAACTCTATGGTTCGAATATCAAAGATTCTTGTTGATTTCCAGTGCTAGATTGTTGTGTTGAAGAGGAGAGGAGTTTTTGTAATATATTGAGAATCATATTGGATCATATATGATGTAATTATATTCATGTTGATGCTTCGAAGATTGTAGCATCAATCAGCAATGGATTCTCCCCGATAAGCAATCCTAATTAGACCGCTCACCGTTTGGTGTGGGGAATCCGTCCGGTTAACGGCGCAGCTATCGTATAAGATCTAAAAAAAAAAGATTTTTTTAAGTTTTAACCGGTTGCTGCCTAATCCACCATTTATGTGATTTTATTTTAAAGATGATATGCAAGTGCTTTAATCTAGATGCAAAATGTAACAAAACCAATCCTAGAACTAGTCAAAAATAAATCTAGACTATCTTAAGAAAATTTAACCTATCCTTGCAAGGAGCAAAATGAAGATATGAGCAATAAAACTGTAGAAATAACTGAAGATTTCATAGATATCCATTCAAACTTAAAGACATTTCTCCCGCAGAAAATAAATTCTTACAGAGACAACTTTGATTCAATTTAAACATTCCAATTGCTCATTTGAAGTAAACGTTAATTGCACAGGAAAAATATATGAGAAGCTTTCATCACATTTAGAAACAATTCATGCGTAGTAAAGAAAGGTCTCACAAAACATATGTAAACGCATCCAAAGATAGCTCAACAGAGATTTGACACATGTTCCTGGCAAAAAACATAGTCCTCCAAGCCTTAATTAGGCCAAAAAGCAACTCCAATACATGCAGCAAAGTTCTTTACACACAAGTGCCAAGAGTCCCTTTTTTTTCCCCCAAAAAAAATCCCTTCGATCTTCTTCTGTCTTTCTATTTATAGATTTACAATATTCTCTTCTAGTGACTAATAAGACAAACTAAAAAAAACATTTGTCTTTCACAAGATATATAAAAAAAACAAATTCCATCTATGTTTTCCTTTTATCGCATTGACAATAACTAAGGCCCAGGCCTACTGATTGCCTTAGCTGACTCTCTTGCATCTGTTGGTTCACCGATTTCAGCAGGGGAAATTACTGGCGCTGTCTGCACTACTTCTGAAGGTCTTCCAATTTCAGTTGGGGAAATTACTTGCATGGACTGCTCAACAGATCGAATGTAACTAGACCATTGGTTTAATTCCCTGATAATGGTCTTTCCTAGCACTGCAACTGTTACTTTGAGCATTATCTCAAATTGGTGCAAATCCGATTTGATAGAAGCCGATCCCACAGCCACAGCCTGAGAAATGTCTTCAAGAAAATATGCATGGATAGCGGCCTGACTGATGAAATGTCAAAGATCTTCAGGGGTGAATATCTCTACCTTATCCAGATATTCTAGTTTTGCACTCAAATTGGCTTGCAGCTCTGCTTTGCGTATCTCTCTACTAGGAAAATCATAGATGGTCTCTGGAAAAACAATGTGACACTTCTCCAAGGAGCTCCGGGTTGTTAAGTAAAGTGTTTGGCAAGTTTTGGCTGACCTGCAGATTCTTTGGTTCAGATTGTTGCCGCAGTATCTGCAAAATTCGAGGACACCAATATCCAAGTCTAATTATGTCTCTGTTGTGGCCCGCAAGTTCTTAGGGAAACCAGATTTTCCTACTCTCCATTCAAACTGCTCTTTAATTTCTATTACATGGAGAGCAAATTTATTCTTCAAATCAAGTGCCTCTACCTCAATGTCCCACATCCTTGTAACCATCTCCTTTACGTTACTTATTTCTTCTGAGATTGATGTTAGCAGTTGGTGTGTTTTCTCCTGCTGATCACACGCATAGCTATGGAGTGAAACTAGGTCTTGCTTGCAACTACCCTCCAATTCTAACACACGAGCCTGTGAGTGCTCATGTACACCTTTAGCAAAAAGAAACTGCATTTCTAGTGCATTCTTCTCCTTTTCGAGCCGTTGGATTGTCAGAGTTGATTCTTCATTTTCACCCATGAGTTCTTTATACTTTCTTTTCAATTCATTTGACTCTGAAACCTCCTTTTTCCTGTCAGATTTTATTTTGAAGCATAACTCCCTATAATTCTTCCCTTCATCCATCAGAAAGTCAACATTGGCTTTGTTTTCCTGAGCGGTGGACATAGAACATTCCACTGTGAAAGCAGGGTCAAGGTTAGTCCCCTAAACAAGGGTAGTTTTTGATACCCTGAGTTCAAAGTTGTTTGGTCCGGCTTCCATTTTCTTAATTGATCTACCAATGATAGCCTTCTTCCGTTCATGAAAATAAATAGAATTCAGGTTGGCCACTTGGCGCTGCTGCCTGGGGTTGTACGGGGTTAGTGCCAATTCATCCGTAGGAATGATCCCAATAACAGCGATCCCTGATTGGTCTATCTTTTGCAGATCTAAGTCCATTTCTTGCAAACTGGATGAGCCCTATTCACGCGCTTTCTTGACTTCTTCTTCTGCTTGTAGCCTCGCTACTTCTGCAAGCTCTGCAGCTTCATTTTCACCTTGTAACCTTGCTAATTCTGCCCTTTCAGCTACGTCCTTTTGGGCCTTCTCTGCTTGTAACCTAGCTACTTCTTCTAGTTCAGCAACTTCCTTTTCGGCCTTTCTTTGATGTCTTATAGCTTTTTAACCTCCTCTAACATGATCTTCTCTGTGGCTTCGGCAGTTCGAATTCTTTCGTCTTCCAAACGCTTAGCTTCCATCTCCTGTTCTTGTTGGATTCTGGCAGCATTAGCTTCTTGTTGGTTATTTGCTTCCTTCTCTTTACCAATCCTTTCAATTCTTGCATGTATTGATCAGCCTCTTCTTTTAAACCCTTTTCGGAATCATATTGCTAGTGAGGCTCATCCTATAGCTCCTGGTCATCTTGCTGCTTTTGAGATTCTGCTAGACTACTAGTTGTGTCTTTCTGCTCCTTCTGGATCAAGCCTATAGGTCTAGGGCTAGCACTAGTCCTGCTTTTCCTTTTGTAACATTTCCCCAATTCAGTCAAATTTCTAACGCTGCGGAATAATTCTTCAGTTTGTTCCATGAGATGTGTATAATCAAACGAGGTTTGGACTTTAAGGTAGTTTTTGGAGATCCTACCATTAGGATCATGCCTCGTAAAGGAAATAGTGCCAAAATGAAAGACCTCAAGGCCTTGAGATAAATTTTCACCATTGCTGGCATTTGGGAGGCTGTATGCTCCAATGGTGAAGGGCATGGGTGTTCAATTTTCAGAATTTACTTCAATCTGATCTAGGATCTTAACTGAGAGAACAACATGTACAACAAATCTACAACAAATCAATCATGGACACAATAATGCAAGCACACAAGAGACACAGAGTTTACTTGGGGAAAACCATAAAGGTGAAAAACCCCAATAACTTCCTCAGATATAGATAGATAAATGATACAACCAGAATACAAGAGATAGTCTTCTCCTAGCAGTAGAGCCTCCTCCTACACAAGTGTGCCACTCTCACAAGTGTGAGTGAGAGAATAGAATGTGTAAAATCAGAGAGACACACTCTCTATTTATACACTAACTTGACTTGACCTTTACTCAACTAGTTCGGCCTCAACTTAACCACTTAACACAATGCTGACTGGGCCGACCCCCACTAGGGTGGTCTAATAACCCTTTGACCCACATGGCCGACCTCCAATAGGGTGGTCTAATAACTCTTTGACCCACATGACTTATACAGGGCCAACCCCAACAAGGTGGTCTAATAACCCATCAAGTATAAGTTACGACACTTACAATATAAATGACGACACTTCCGTATAGAGGAATAATAACATCTCTATAGGAATACAATATACATATATGTGAAATACATTCTGAAGTTACATATACATCAACAATGGGCGGGTGCATGCCTTTCTTTCTGTCTGCTAAGATCTTGCTAATCACGCCAGTACCGAAGAGTTGTCTCAAGGATTTCTTGTGGATCACAAAATCGGTCACATATTGGGGAAACAAATAGGGAGGCTGTGATCCTCCGCTCATCCGGATGTATGTGCCATTAAAAGAGAAATAGTAGTCCCTGATTTCTTCTATAATAGGCATTGCATTTTCAGACATGCAATTCGGTTCCTCCACAAAAATAAGTTGATATAGTTGCATTATGAGTTTCTCAAAGATTTCTTTATAGTGCTTAGCATACTTGCTTTCCCATGTAGGTTTGTAAACTATGAAGAGGGGTGTCTCTTTCCTATTCCATGAGCAGCCCAAGTCTGGGAAAGGGTGCTTACTTAGTAGGCAATCCATCAAGTAGGAGGACATGAAGAAGTCCGCCTTCTTCTGAGTTAATTCCCCTTGAGTAGCAGTTAGTTGCGAGACCAAACTATCTGAAATCACTTCTTCCCATTTGAATATGGTGCTAGACGTGGCCACGTGAAATATCACTGGTACCCACCCGAGCTTGAAGACCTTGCCATTCGGCATACCAAAGATCTGACTTAACATTAATGCAATAACTCGATAGGGATTTTTTAGCAGGTTGCTCTCATATTCTTTGTTTTTCCTCCGTCTGATCTGTCTGTCTTTAATCATCATCTTTCTGGCAGATTCCAAGGGGTCCCCCGAATTATCCATTATCCATTGGTCAGTTAACCAAGTCCCTGGATGGGGCAATTTGTAAATTGTTGTGATGAATTGGGGTGTGAAGGATGATAGAGTCATCCCATCCTTGTTGTTGATCAACCTTGATTCTGTTTGAATGTGAGGGATGATCCAACCGATGACCTCTAAACATGGGAACAACTCGGGACGAGTTGCCTCCTTGTGAAGACATGATTTTTTAATATTAGTGTAAACCATGGAATCTTCAAGAGGAATTTGTGGGTCATTTTGATCCTTGATGAGCCTATAAAGATCTCTCCACCCAAATTCAAGAGCAGAGCTGCCTGGAAGCACTTTGGTGGTAGGCAGCATATCCCTGAACATTGTCTCGAGAGATGTGTCTAATAGGATCTCTATGTCGGAATCCGATTCTACAAGCTTTGCTTTACATCGGGCGGATCTCTTATGCATGTCCAATTTGCAATGAGCCAAGTAGTACAAATAAGGGGTTTGCTGAACGTTTTGGCACAATGGTTTAAATGCAAATGCATTATGATGAAGAAATGCGCATGTAATAATAAAACTCCTAATAAAAAACAGCATATATTTCATGCATTGCAAACTATGGAAATGACTGTTATTACTTCGCAAAAAACAATTTTGAGACAAACACAGTGATACAAGAATTACAACTTTACTGCTCAAAATTAGAATAAAGTGTTCCTAGACGCGACCTTTATGTATCTTTAGCTGTTGGCATCTCAGGAATTTGGGATGGATTCTACCGCAAACTTTGGAGGACTAACTAGGATGAGTTTTGGAATAGGTGAGAGTAGCGCCTAGCTCAATATTTAGTCCCTATGGGCGATTACTTTGCTCTAAAAATTCATGGTGGGCATAGAGTAAAACATTATGGCTTCTCCCTAGTTTATACGTCAAGGCTTCAATGCATGCTTCATTTCTGCAACTACCACAAGTAGTTTTAGGCTATACATGCCGACAGAACTTTGCCACAGTTTGGGGATGGGCGTTTAAACAAATCGACGTGAGGGGTTTGGCGAGGATGCCTCTGGATGGATGCTTTATCAATGGGTCTACTATGTGGGGAAGGCACCGGCGACACCGAGCGCATGGCAGTGGGTGAAGATTGGGATGCAATGATGGTAATAGGACTCTCCGAGCTCTAGTTTGTATGGATTGATTCATGGTCTCCATTTTTAGCGGGAGTGGAGTTTTCTCATGACTGGGGTGGATGCTAGGACTCTACGACGTATATATATATATATATATATATATATATATATATATATATATATATATATATCCAAACAAACGGACCACATAATGGGGAAGAATTACACATGAACCAAAGGAATGAAACGAGGAGGTATTTGAGGTACCGACCTGTCTGTTTCTCAATGGCTCCCTGTAGCTGCGAGCATTCCGAGACAGAGATAATCCAACAATGACGAATGCGAACACAACAAACTATGGCTCTCCCCCATAAAGGCAGAATGAGCTCAAAAATCCTGTTCTACACATTGATATAGGGGACGCGTTAATGCACTAGGGTGACAAGGTGGTGAGTTAAATGTGCACATGGTTCAATGCAAGAGCATTTAATTTCACATAGGGAGGCGTTAATTTCCACACCAAACAAATCTACGCCAATGCAGAAAAAGATTGGAGGCGCAAAGATTGGAGGTGAAAAAGTGGCTATCGAAGTGTTAAACTTTGCGTGGCGGGCGACGAGGGAAACATTAAAACTTTGCGATGGTGAGGAGCGCTTCTGGCTCCAATAGGATTTTTAAACTCATAAATGGCGCAACGGGAGACAATCACGGGCTTAAAAACTTCGTCAAAAGGTGAGGTGGGATAGTGTAGGCAACAGATTTAAGATTTGGTGATGCGCAATAGAGGGATTTTTAGCGATGGAGACTGCGCCATGCAAGCCGGTGAGAAAGCAAAAATCAAGAAAGCGAAAGTCGAGAAAGCAAAAGTGGTGCAAAGGCATAAGAGATTTTCGCGGCGGTTTTAAGGCTAAACAATGTGCCATACTCAGCAGGATTATTACCGAAGACTGTGCCCTAACATCGACTAGGATGAGGCTAAAATTCGCGCCCAAGGCGGCCAAAAAATTGCTTTGAGTGTTGCGCAAAAGATGGCTATCCATGGTTAAAACTTGCATCGAAGGTGGCGAAGTTAAAGTTAAAAACCGCACCCAAAGTGGTAGAGTTAATTTTAAAACTTGCACCAAAGGAAACAAAGGATTTTTGCCTTAATAGAAAATTTGATCAATGGACACTCCTTTGGGAAACAAGAGTTAAAGCTATCTAAAAGGTGAAGGATAAACTTCAAAATAAGAAAGAGCATTTGATTAAAAAAATGTACAAGGAGGGGTCCCAATATTTACAAAAAACTTGGGGAAGGATGTTGCAGCAACAACAATTGGCGATTCGCTGGCGAACACAAATCTCTAAACCTTTTCTGCTATAAAAGCAACTTACAAGTTGATAGCTCAGCATGCAACAATTGCTTTAATTAGTTTAATCTCTTATGAATGAGGAAACCAACTTATCGTGTTGATCATTAGGATAAAGGAAACTTTAAAATGGATCTCTTGACAACTCTCTCAGGGTCATAGCATGAAGTTCCTTTTTTAATTTTGTCCCAAGACGATCACTAAAAGAGGACACCATAGGATTGTAGCAACTCCCCACAGGCATATTCGTTTGTGCTTCATCCCCATGCTATTTTCATCCTTTTGGATTTTTCTTTATTGATGACTTTAGTCATTTTGAGTCTTCCAACGATGCTTTCTTCAATCTTTGAACATTTGATTTAGGTTATTCAATCCATAATGTCCTTTTATGTGAGCAAGATATTTGACTTTCTGCTCATGGACGGAGAAGAACTGTGCTGGACTAAACCTTTTGGGACAGCTTCTTGTGATTGGAACAAGTGATTATCTCAACCATGCTTTAATGGAGGCGAGATATCTTTGGAAAACAGACTCAATTGCTCTTTTGTCTTTAATTTTTAGCATGGGGTCATTTTAAATGCCATACATCTGTGAGAAGTGCTTCCTTTTTGTGGGTCCGATGTAATGATTTTCCCGAGACATCCATTAACGTGAGGGTGGATGGAGCCCCAAGATAGTAAGTAAAGAAAACATAGATTTCAGTTATTTAACAAGGATTAATATGACCAACAGGAACAAGTTTCTTCGTTCTGAAGATTAGTCGCTGAAAGCGAAGCTACACAGAGACATTCATTAGCATAAGTGCATTTTGAATTTCAAGAGCAACAAGATCCTTCCAAAACTTGATCCCCTCAACAACCAAAAGTTGGGCTGGAAGCAAAAGAAGATTTAAACAAAAGAAAAACAAAAAACAACTTTATTTATGTACACAAGGTGGAACCTCCTGAGGCTAGGAAAAGTACTGCTTTAGAGCAATACCATTGAGAGGGAGAGTTACATCTCCCCCTTGAAGGTCTTTTAGCTTATAGGTGGTAGGACCGAGCTTTTCAGAAATCAGGTACGGACCAACCCATAACTACTGAAATTTGGTGTGCATTCCCTTACCTTTGTGTGGGTGATCCCACCTAAGGACCAAGTCACCTACTTCAAAATATCTCTTGCCAGAATTTCTCTTATCAAACCATCTCTTGACTATATTCTGGTGCTGGTGGAAACAGTCTTTAGCTTTCAGTATGGACTCTTCAAGCTTCAGTAGGGTGTCAATTCTAGATTGCAGAACCTGACTGCTAGAACCTCGAGATGCTTGAGCGGCTGTAAAGATGGGAGTAAGGTGTTCGGAGGGAGAATGGCTTCCTTACAATAAACAAGAGCAAACGAGGAAACACCTAAGGCATTCTTAGGGGTGACCCTATCAGCCCATAAGGCGTTCGAGAGAGTAGTGTTCCAACCTCTTTGATTTTCTATCACAGTCTTCTTAAGAATTCGAATGAGATTCTTATTGGTTGATTCAGCTAATCCATTTCCTTGGGGGTAGTAATTAGCTGAATAGTGTAATTTAATTCCTTTCTCATAAACAAATTCATTTATCTTAAAAGACGAAAAGTAAGGTGCATTATCAAAGACTAGGGAAATTGGAACCCCAAACCTGGTTATGATGTTGTTCTCCAGGAATTCGATGACTGCATCCTCGTTTAACTTCCGCAGCGGGATTGCTTCCACCCATCTTGTGAAATAATCTATGGCCGTAAGAATATACCGGTGCTGCAGCGAAGAATTCGGATTTATTTCCCCTATAGCATCTATGCCCCATTGGTTGAATGGCTCAGAAATGATGACTTGCTGTAGGGTACATGCCTCCTTGGGTAACTTTTTGGCACTCCTCTGACACACATCGCATTTTCTCGGATAAGCATGAGTGTATTTAAAAAGAGTGGGCCAATAATACCTAGCTCTTAGGATTTTATGAGTGGTGGTATCCCCAGAATAGTGACCCCCAGCAGGGCCATCATGTAGTTCTTTGACCATGTTATCGGCATCCCTTTTTCCAAACAGCAGAGAAAAATCCCATCAAAATTCTTTCTGAAAAGCACCCCATCAATGATCTGATAAGATGTTGATTTTAGACAAAGTTCCCTTCTTTGCTTAGAACTCCAGTGTTCTGAAAAATACCCCTGCTGCAAATAATGCACCAGGTCTCTATACCAGGATTCGGGAGCTGTAAAAATAGGACACACTTCAACCAAATTCAGTCCGGCTTCATTTTCCCAATCCATCTCTTCATCAACCAGATGCTTGGTTAGTAACTTGCACAGTCCTTGGCCTTTAATAATGGTAGCTAGCTTGAATTCTAAATCATATTCTTAGAGATTAGTGACCCAATTGCCTCTTCGTTCTCCTATCTCTTTCTAGACAAACAAATATCTAACGGCGGGGTGAGGAACTACGACCTTAGTCCTATTCTTTAAAATATAAGGTCTGGACTGTTTTACTACTTTAAATACAACATAGGCTTGCTCGTCCACAACAGGATAGTTGAGTTCAGCACCTTGCAGACCAGTGCTCATGAAAGAGACAGGATATTCATCCCTTGATTCCACCTTCTGTGTATGCACAACTGCGAGAGGGTTGTCTGAAGCAAAAGTATACATGATAACGTCCTTATCAAAGTCTGGGATTTTTAGGGAAGGTGCATTGGCTATAGTAGCTTTAACATCTTTAAATGCCACTTTTTCTAACTCTGTCCACTTAAACTGCACGCTCTGTTTTATCATCTGTTGCAAAGGTTTTACTGTTTGGGAAAAATCTGGAACAAACCTTCGGACAAAATTAATAGTGCCCATGAATGATTGCATAGATATTTTACTGTGGGGCATGGGAATATTGTTAATGGCTTGGACTCTCTCCCGATCTATCGATATCCCATTTTTTGAGATGATATGACCCAAAAGTTTCCCTTCAAGAACAACGAACACACTTTTCTTGGGGTTTAAGGAAATACCATATTTCCTGCAGCGATCGAAAATCTGTCTTAGGTGTAAAACATGGTCTTCCCTTTTCCTTGAGAACACTGTCACATCATCTAAGTAGACTACTACACACTGAATGCTTAGACCTTGGAAGGCGATGTCCATGGCTCGTTGGAAGGTATCTCCTGTGTTTATCAGACCAAAAGGCATCCTGCAATAAGCAAAGGTACCCCACTTAGTATGGAACGTGGTTTTGAGATGGTCCTCCTTTGCTACTAGTACTTGATTGTATCCTGAAAAACCATCTAGTAGGGAGAAAAGCTCTGATCCTGACACCATCTGCAAGATTTTTTCCATTGGGGGCACAGGATAGTTATCTTTATCGGAATCCTTATTGAGATTCCGGAAGTCCACGCACCGTCTGATTTCTCTTTATTTTTTGCGTACGGGAACTAGATTGGTGACCCATTCAGAATGCCGGACCTTGAAAATAATCTTTGCATCTAACAATTTCCTTAACTCCTTTTGAATTAGAGGCTCAAGAGTGTAAAATTAGTCACAACAGATCTAATGAACAAGTAAATCAATCACAACAGATGAACATAGAAAATATGGTGTAAAACTGTGCAAAACATGCAGCAGTGTTCAATATCCCAATAAGGGTGAATGATTACAATAGAATACAGTAACAATGACTGAGCAATTCGAATTGCCTAAGGAGGTCATTCAAATTACTGAATGGAGTAGCTTGACTCCAACTAGGAGTCCTCATCATCAATCAGTGGTGGTCATCAATGCACAAAGAACCAGTCATCCAGGTGTCAATCTGAGTCTAACTGAGTGTAACATGTGTAACTGAAGTGTGTATCACTGATATAGGGAAGTGGGCTCAGTGGAGGGCGCATGGGAGGCTAACTAAAGTCAGAACAAGTCATCTAGTCAATCTGGAGGTCCAATGGAGTGAAACAGTCATTCGGGAGTGAAACTAGCCTGAAATCAGGGAGAATCGGAGCTAACTGAGTGTAACTGAAGTGGAACTGTAGTGGTAGGTGAAGAAGTGCACCCTTCTCTGGCAGTAGGTGAGAAGTGGGTGCCTTCCAGACTAGGAGGGATGAAACTCCGATGTAAGAAGCTCCCGGGTGCTAGAATAAGGTGGCTAAGGTGCTGGAGGCATCAACCTGGTGACTAGGATGCATGCAAATGCTAGAATTTGCATGCAAACCCTAATTGCATGCAAGATCCTGAAAAATATGATGTGGATATCCGAACACTCCCCCTCAAGCTAGACTATGATGTGCAAAAAAAAATAATGTGGGGCCCTGGTAACTAAGACCAAAGGTCACCCCAATACAATAATCCAAAAAATGCTGAAAATAAACTAAGTGAGGAAAGAGGGAAAACCCAGTGGGAAGAAAGCCCCCCCTCAAGCTAAAGCATAATAATGGATCAATCTGTCTCCACCATGATGGAACTCACCCCCAATAGTGAACGGAGGTAAGAGAACTTCTTCTCAATGAAGCTCTTGGTGAAGATGTCTGCAATTTGCTCATCAGTAGGGCAATATTGCAGAATGATGGTGCGATCATGCACCAACTGTCGAATGTAATGCATATGAATCTCAATGTGTTTGGTCCTCTGCCGCTGAAATGGATCTATGGAGATCTTGATAGCACTTTGATTGTCACAAAATAGGATAGTCGAAGTAGTGCCACCAAAACCAAACTCAGAAAGAATACCCTACAACCAAATTGCCTGAATGCAGGCATTGACTACCCCTCGATACTTTGCCTCTACTGAAGAAAGTGAAATGGCTGCCTACTTTTTGCTCGACCAACAAATAGCACCATGACCAATCATGAAAACATAACCGGAAGTGGAATTCTGATCAATGCTATCACCTGCCCAATCCGAATCAGTAAAACCAATGAAATCAAGCTCAGAATCTGCAGCATAATGTATGCCAAAATGTTTCGTACCTTGCACATACTGCAAGATCCGCTTGGCTGCTCGCCAATGAAGCTCATGGGGCTGCTGCATATACCTTTACATGGCACTCATGGCATATGAAATATCAGGCCTTGAGTGTGTCAAATAAAGTAGTGAACCAATCAACTGTCAATACATACTGCAATCTGCAAGCGGTGTAGAATCTCCCTCCTCAAGACTGATTCCTGAGAGGGATGGGAATGGGGCTGCCTTACATTCAGCCATATTAAAATTCAATAACAGGTCGGAAGCATATTTTTGCTGAGATATAGTGATCCCATCAAAATTTTGAGCTATCTCCAAGCCCAAAAAGTGGCTCAGCAAGCCCAAATCGCTCATGTCAAAAGCTAGATTTAAGGCAGTTTTTAGCTTGTTTATTGAAGTAAGAGTGCTACCAGTAATGAGAATATCATCAACATAAAATACAATAACCAACAAATTACCTTTAACTCACTGAAGATACACATTTGGATTAGATTTGCATCTTTGGAAATTCTGAGAAAGAAGGAAGGAGTCCATCTTTGCGCACCAAGCTCTTGGGGCCTGTTTTAACCCATACAAAGATTTCTTCAATCTGCAAACTAATGATGGATCTGATGTGTAGCCCTATGGATGCTGCATATATACCTCTTCAGCAAGGTCTCCATGTATAAATTCACTCTTCACATCCATGTGGTGCACTTCCCAGTGCTTGGATGTGGAAATAGCCAAAACAAGGCAGATGAAATCCATCTTTGCAACCGGTGCAAAGGTCTCAGTGTAGTCCACTCTTTGGACTTGGGAGAAACCTTTTTCCACCAACCTTGCTTTGTATTTTCTAATAGAGCCATCAGCAGAAACTTTCGTGCGGTAGACCCATTTACACTTCACTAATTTTCTTCCAGGTGGAAGAGAAACTAGCTCCCATGTGTTGTTCTTTTGAAGAGAACTGTAATCTTCATCCATGGCACTTTGCCATCTCGGATCTCGGTGGGAAGAATAGTATGATGTGGGATCTGAACCAGCCATCAAATAAAAAATATCAGGAAGTAATGGATCATCAATAGAAAGAGACATACCTGCTCTTTGAAAGTCTACTCTTGTTCGTCTCGGATCAGCAGGATTTCCAAGGTCCGAACCAGTAGATTGAAGAGTGTTTTGGGCCCACTTTGGTAACTGAGGAGGATCATAATGGTCGGATTCTGAACCTAATATGTCATGATCATAATGTGTTGCTAAAATATCAGAAATATCAGAACTCATACCTTCATTATCGCTGCACGGATCTTCTTCTGGTGAAGGTGGTGAAATGACAGTCTCTTCCTCGACTAGTTGCAATTCTTGAAGCGGTTCTTCAAATTGCACACTGCGCTCTATGAATATATTTTTAGATCTAATATCCATGAGTTTATATGCTTTTGATTCTTCTCCATATCCTATCAGTATGCACTCAATACTTTGTGGATCCAAATCTCGTCTCTTCTTGGAAGGAATTCTAGCCCATGCAGTAGAGCCAAAAAATCTCAAATTTGACACATCCGGTTTGTGACCAAAGAATGCTTCGAAAGGAGTCATACCTTTCACAGATGAATGTGGAACACTATTCTTTATGTATGCAGCAACATTGATTGCTTCAGCCCAAATATTTGCAGCCAAACCTTTTGATTCAATCATGCATGTAGCCATCTCTTTCAGTGACCGATTTTTCCTTTCCGCTACACCGTTCTGCTGGGGTGTGTAGGGAACTGTATGTTGGATATGAATTCTGCTTTGGGCACAAAGTTGCAGCAACTTGGGGTTGATATATTCTCCACCATTATCATATCTAAGAGCTTTGATCTTGCTCTCATTGGTGGTCTCAACAGAAGCCTTAAAATCCTTGAATTTTCCAAGCACTTCTGACTTGTTTTTGAGAAAAAATACCCATGTAAAGTGGGAAAAATAATCAATAAATGTCAAAACATACCTTGAACCATTTAATGACATATGGGGCAGTGGACCAATGATATCAGAATGTATCAACCCCAAAAATGTAGAAGCTCTGCTAGCTTTGCCGCGGTCGAATCTATGTTCGGGGTGCTTCCCAATAATGCAACCAGTGCATATTCCCTTCGAGGAATGGAGTTGTGGAAGACCATCTACCATGGAATTGTTTGATAGCAGCAGAAAGTACTTATAATTAAGATGTCCAAATATTTCATTCCAAATCCTACTAACCTCATTACCATGTGTGCGAAGAGCAGTGGGCTTTGCAAGCGGAATAAAGTGTGAAAACTCATAGCATTTTGCAGTGTGGTTTGCCTTTCCGACTGCAACAAGTCTTCCACTTTTGATATCAGAAATTTCAACTGTGTTAGGGCTGAATGTAACTTGCTTCGGTTCACCAGTGTGTGTCATTTGATACACAGAAAGAAGATTTGAAGCCAAGGAAGGCACATAGAGAACATTCTGAAAGCTTCCATGATCTACATGAATCGTACCTTTTCCCTTTGAAGAAATTTTTGAGTCATCTCCCAAATGGATGGGGATGGAGCTGTTTGAATCAAATGAAGAAAAAGAATCAATATTTGCAGCCATATGATTCGATGCACCCGAATCTATCAAGAGAGTAGTGGGCTTCGAAACAGTTGCCATGAGTGCTTGTCCTCTTTCATGATCATCATTCCTATCCTTCTTCCTTGCACCGTCAGGAAGAGTTATGTTGTTCTTTTCCAAAAGGAGGGCCATTTGATTTATAGTCTTCTTCATACATGAAATTTTGGGATGAAAGCTACGGTTTCAATAAGTACATTTAGATTTTTGGTTACCTTCTTTGCCCTTTTGCTTGAACTTCGAACTGGATGGTGCATCCGTTTGTTTGCCTTTCTCTCTTTGCTTGTGAGGTTCGAATTTGGGCTTCTCCTTCTTTTGCTTTCCTTTACCATTTGAGATCTTGGGTCCTTGAACATATAGGGCTGAATCTTTGGAGCTTATGGACCCCATTTGAATCAACTTATCATGCTCTTTTGTGATGGACTCAATGAAGGCATTTAAGGTAGGCATCTTCCAATTTGGGGTAGTTAGCCGTCCGGAATTGAAAGTAGAGACAAATACCGAATAATATTTGCCAAGCTTGCTGAGAATGGAGATGATCAATTGCTTATCCTCTTTGATAACTCCACTATTCTTCAACTGCATGTTCAAGTTCTTGAATTTTGTGAAGAATTCATTAATGGTCTCGAAATTCTCAGGACTAAGGGAAATCAATTCATTCTCTAATTGAAAAGCCCTAAGCTCGTCCTGCTTGCCAAATAGTGTTTCAAGTTGCTCCCATATAGCTTTTGGAGTCTTCAATCCGCTGAGATGGAAGTGAAGATATTTGGGGATGGAGAGACAAAGAAGACCATAAGCTTCATCAAGCTTGTTGTAGTGTTTGGTTCTATCTGACAAGGTGTTTGGCTCCAATTCAAGACCAAGAGTGACTCGGTAGTAACATTTTGAACGTAATATGATCTCCATATCATCTTTCCAATCAAAATAATTGAATAGGGTGAGGATAGGCTTTGAAGAAGAGTATTCCATTGCTAGGAGCGAGTGCACACTGGTGTAGAAAGGCTTGCAAGGGCAAGGTAGTGAATGCAATTGATGGAGACAATAACCTGCAAATCACAATAAAACCAAGAATAATGAGGTCGAACAATCCACCCTTGTAGAGTTGCATCACACCTAGGATTGGAGATCAAGCAATGTTGAATGGGTCCAATGTATCAGATCCATGATTTATGTGGAAAATCAAGCTTCTGGAGTGGTATTGGAAGTATTTTCAAGCTTTGCATGCACAGGAGCGAATGCCCTTGAGATCTTTCATGCCAAACCTTTTGTAATTTTTGAGCAAAATTCACTCAAATCCTCTTGTAGAAACACCTGTAGAAAAGAGATCTTGTCCCTGCAATGGCTCTGATACCATGTAAAATTAGTCACAGCAGATCTAATGAACAAGTAAATCAATCACAACAGATGAACATAGAAAATATGGTGTAAAACTGTGCAAAACATGCAACAGTGCTCAATATCCCAATAAGGGTGAATGATTACAATAGAATACAGTAACAATGACTGAGCAATTTGAATTTCCTAAGGAGGTCATTCGAATCACTGAACGGAGTAGCTTGAAACCAACTAGGAGTCCTCATCATCAATCAGTGGTGGTCATCAATGCACAAGAACCAGTCATCCAGGTGTCAATCTGAGTCTAACTAAGTGTAACATGTGTAACTGAAGTGTGTAGCACTGATATAGAGAAGTGGGCTCAGTGGAGGGTGCATGGGAGGCTAACTGAAGTCATAACAAGTCATCTAGTAAATATGGAGGTCCAACGGAGTGAAACAGTCAGTCGGGAGTGAAACTATCCTCAAATAAGGGAGAATCGGAGCTAACTTAGTGTAATTGAAGTGGAACTGCAGTGGTAGGTGAAGAAGTGCGCCCTTCTCTGGAAGTAGGTGAGAAGTGGGTGCCTTCCAGACTAGGAGGGCTGAAACTCTGATGTAAGAAGCTCCCGGGTGCTAGAATAAGGTGTCTAAGGTGTTGGAGGCATCAACTTGGTGACTGGGATTCATGCAAAGTGCATGCAAACCCTAATTGCATGCAAGATTCTGAAAAAGATGATATGGATATCCAAACAAAGAGTTGAATGCATTCTCCTGAATTTCTATTGAAAAGGTTTAACGCCTGCTTTCATCGGTATGATGTGCTAAATAATGCGGGTATCATAAGTTTTCAGATCATCATACATCCAGGAAAAAACATCTTTGTATTGCTTGAAAAGTTTGATAAACCTATCCCTCTCGCCTGGCGAGCAACATTTTCCTAGATTTACATATTTTGGTTCATCTTCTGTACTCAGATTAATCAATTCATGTGTCATAGAGGAGCTATGAGTTTTATCATTCACTGGTCTTTTGAACTTGCTCTGTAGGTCAAACAAAGATTCCAGAGTTCTCACTCCTTTATGCATAAAATTTCCTTGATCAACATCTTTACTTTGCAGGTCTGAATCATGTTTCTCTTCATCTATTATGGCTTCATGGAAGGCATCTTCATTCGTCAAGAAGCTGATGATCTGATCATCATCATCAAATACTATGAGATTCGTAATGTTATCTGGGACAGATGGCATGAAAATCAATTCAATAGAGCATTTATTATTTGTAGGAACTAATCTGGAAGCGGAAGTAGCCAATAAATCAGCTGTAGCATTTTGCAATCTAGGAATGGAATCTATATTGAAAGAATCAAAACAAGAAATCAAATTCCAAACCTCATATTGGTAACCTTTTAAATGAGGCGAAAGACAGTGAATTGTGTTTCTCACCTGCCTGACAACTATTTCTGAATCACCAAAGACTTTCAAATATTTGACACCTAAGTCAATAGCCTTCTTTAGCCTGTGGACTAGAGCTTCGTATTCAGCAGTGTTAGTACATTCAAATTCTCATCTACAAGATAAAAAGTGTTTATTCCTACTGGGATCAATCAAAACAAAACCGACCCCTGATCCTTCTTGGGTTTTGGAGCCATCAAAGTAAAGAATCCAAAAAACTGAAGGAGATTGGACTGCTCATTTGGATTATGGCTAGCATCTTGTGCTTGATAGTTTCTGTAATGTCCCCATTTTGACCCCCTTTGCATTAAATAGTAAATGATGTAAATATTGTTATTTAATCATGGTGAGGAGCTCAAGGCCAAGGCCCCACCATTGATTTAGCGTTTTATGTATCGGCAATTAAAAATAGATGCCTATGGTTCTTGTGCTGGACATGCACAATGTAAATTAAGACATCATGTAAATACAAATTTTAATGTAATACCCACAACTAGCTATGCAATGCAACAAAGAGATGGGGGCATGATTCTACAAGGAATAGGGAGGGAAATTATTCAAACCCTTGAGCCAATGGTGATAAGCCAAATGTCAATGGATAAACCCTCAACTACCCATTTTGGCTTATGCACCCAATCATTAAATTCTTCCAAGAGTTGGTTGAGGTAGTTAATACCTTGGGAATGAAGAGGTATGGCAACCAATTTCGTGCATGGGAAAGCCATCAACCTGGAAAAATGTACTTTTGCTTCCGGGGCAAGAAAACACCCACGAAATGGTGCCCAAAGCCATTCTGAACCCATAGTCTTTCCTCTCTCATGCAGTATGAAGTAGCTGAGTCTGTCTCCTTCACGTTTTCTACCCTTTTCCTGTATTTCCATAGCTGGGAGCTCGTTTTTGTGTTGCACAGTGGCTGGGAGAAAGGGAGTCACGTTTTGGGGGTTTATAGAGGTCGTATCAGCCCTTGGAATGCATATAAACGTTTTCTGAAAATGAATGCCTCTCCCAAGGTTTATTTCCCATCTACCAGTTCGTTTTGGTTGCCCACATTTTTCAGCACTTGTATTTTTGTTGTTGGGTACATCCCTGTATTGGTTTGAACTGTGAGCAAGAAATTAGGAGTGGAAGTGGACCTGAATTGGCTTGATAAACTTAGTGAGGGAGATAACCTCTCAAGAAGATCAAGAGGGTTGGCTACTCTTTTATGCAAACCTTGAACAATATTAGATTGGAAGGTATGGCCTGAGGGACTGTGTAGTAGTGAAGGGAGTACTTCCATGTTCCAGGTGTGTAGGTATTGTGGGATCCAAGCTAGATAGAACTTGCAGAGGGTACCCATATCTCTATGGATGATCCCACTAGCTTAGAAATTCTCCCTTCCATTGCCTAATAGCCTGATAAACCCAACTATAGATTGGCTTGGCTGATTTGGTATATCTTTGGGCTAGGTGTGAATCTGTTGTTCCTTGATTCCTTGTAGAGATCATGCCCAGCTCTGGGGTGGCAGTGTGTTGAGATATTGATAATCACAACTAGCCTATGGTTGGGTGGAACATTGCAGTTGCATAGCCAGTTGCTCGGGACTACTTTGTTATAAGATAAGTACTCTCTTGTGTTAATTTTGCAATTATTTATTTGATGAATATCTTGAATGTATGATGGATGTGTAATTGAAATTACTTCCGTTGTGTTTTCTTATAATTATACATTTCCATATGTCTTTTTATATTATGTGAATGATTATTTAAAAGTTCATGGGGCTAGATGCCCAACTTTATCATCACGTTCTGTCCATCATGCCGGTATGATGGGAGGGGACATTACATTTTGGTATTAGAGCTGCTGGTTGCAGAATTGGACCTCTATCGGCCAAATCCGATTACAGTCACATGGGAAGGTCCCTTCCTAATCACCACAGGTATCAGCATCGGGCCTAAAATGGCTAAGTTGAATAAAATTACAGAGGTAAGATCACCTCCTGTTGAGTAGCAGTCATCACAGAAAGAAGGAAAGATTTCAAATTTTCCTAAGAGTTTTTGAAAATTTTGTCTAAGTCTGAGTCGGCCAGAACTGGCGAGTTTGTGCCGAAATAGTCAGCTCAACTCGGCAAGTTGGCCCGAAACGGTGAATATTTTCTAAGTGTTTTTCGGTGTCAAAGAGGAACTTTCAGAAGAACTCAGCGAGTTGGTCCGCAACGGTAGGAGAACTCGCTGAGTTGACCCGAAACAATGACAAATTTTCTAAGTGTTTTTTGGTGTTGAAGAGGAATTTTCAAAAGAACTTAGCGAGTTGGTCTACAATGGTGGAAGAACTCGGCAAGTTGACTTGAAATAGCAGAAACGTTTCTAAGTTTTTTTCAGTGTCGAAGAGGAAGTTTCAGAAGGAACTTGTGAGTTTTCTCCGCAACGTCGGAAGGACTCGACAAGTTCGTCTGCAACGGGCCGAAAGAGAGTCCTCAAAGTCGGAAGGACTCCGCAAGATCCTATGCAACACGTCGAAAGGACTCGACAAGTTCATCCGCAATGGTGGAAGAGAATGACGAAGTCTACTAAAACAGGGTTTTTCTGTAGTTTTCTAGTGTCATTTTCAAGTGCCGAAAATGGGAAAATCATCGTGAAACTTATGCGCCAGATTGCGCGAAATTGAAGGAATTACAAAAAAAAAAAAAAAAACGAGGGCGCTGCCCTCGACCCGCCCTGCAGTGGCGGAAGCCACAAGGGGGAAAGCCCCCTTGACCCTCGTCGTCCTCCTCATATGTCGTTGATTGTGAGAAAATCATATGATTTGAAAAATTGTCAATATAATATTTTCCCACGTGCATGAAAATAATTTATGAATTTATGAGAATATAATGTAGCTAACAATTGTGTTAATGAACACATTTTGCAGAATCAAAGTTACATCAAGGCAGCCTTCTAGACAGTGCAGTTGGAAGTTTTGGGTCTTGGTTGGGCCGGGAAAATGAACATCATGGATGATGCATAGGATCCCTATGAGCTTGAGACAGATGCCATGGGGGAGAACATACATGTTGAAAATGCTGAAATAGAATCTAATGGGAGAAGAAATCAAGAGACTCCTCCAGGTATTGCAGCCACCATGAGAAGCCTAAGGGTGGAGTTGCAAAGTTGCAGAGAAGATAATGAAAGGATGATTAAAGCTCAGGAAGAACAAAATCAGTTGAATGCATCCATGCTGCAGAGTTTAACAGACATCCAAAGGCAAATAAACTCGGGGCATCAGACATCAAATCCAGAAAGGGGTGGGAGTAGTTCTAGAAGGAATTCCCGTAAGAGGGCCAGTAGCTCAAGAAGAGTTTCTACAGATCAAACTTATACTCCGGAAATCTCTTATAGTGAATCATCTGAATCTGAAGAATCCATTGAGGGTTTGATCTCTTCGTCTCGCAAAAGAAAGAGGAAGAGGCACTACAAGAACAATTTGCATGGGGAATTTAAGAAGGCGAAACCCCCTACATTTGACGGAGAGGTAAAATCTGGTCAAGAAGCTGAAGCTTGGCTTCTTGGGATGAGAAAGTATTTCCAAGTCCAAGAATAATCTGGGAATATGAAGGCAAGGGTTGTCGTCTTCAACTTGAATGGAAGACAATCTATATGGTGGGAAAACATCAGGCAAGTGAGGAAGATCAATGAAAGGAAGATTGTGTGAAAGCAGTTCAAGAAATACTTCAAGCAGAAGTACCTCTCTGACAGGTACTATGATGATAAGATCAAAAGGTTCCATGAGCTGAGATTGGAACAATTGACCATGGAAGAATATGCAAACAAGTTCTTGGAGCTGCTGAGGTATGTCAAATATATTCAAGATGATAAGGTGAAAATTCAGCGTTTCCTAAGTGGGCTGCCCCAATCATATAAAGACAGAATTGAGTTCGATGAACCTCGAGCTCTAGAGGAGGCCATAAGAAAGGCCAAGTATTGCTTTGATCAAAACAGAAGCAAACCAGAATTCCATAAGGCATGGAAGGATAAGAAAAATGAAAAGTTTGATCAAAGGAAGAAGGGGTTCAAGCCTCCTTAATTCAGGAATCAGCAAAGGTAGCCATCACAGGTTGTGACTAAGCCAACTAGGATGATGGGAGACAATCCAAGAGATCTAAAGGAGCCAAGAGAACCACTTCAATGTTGGGTTTGTGGAGGGGACCACATGCTTAGGAACTTTCCACATCGGAATGGGAATGCAAATCAAGTCCACAACATCCAGGGAGCTGAAACTGTGGGTCAAGTGGTGAGGACAATCCCTAGAATCTATGCAGCACTAGACGACTGCCAGGCAGATCATCAGTCAACTGTGGTTGAAGTTGAAGGTAAGATTGCTAAGCAATCTATTTCTATTTTGATTGATCCTGGATCTACTCACAGTTATGTCACTCCTAGAATTGTTTAGATTTGTGCTTTTAAGAAATTAAAGCATAGTAAATCATGGTTAGTTCAACTAGCCACTGGAACCAAGAGAAAAGTTAGTGAAATAGTAGAGAAATGTCCATTAGAGATGGATGGGCTATTCACTTATGCAGATCTGAATATTTTGCCACTTGGTTCCTATTATATTCTCATTGGGATGGATTGGTTAGAGGCACATAGGGTTAAACTTGATTGCTACAATAAGGCATTTGAATGCATGGACGAAGAAGGAAACCCAAGGGTTGTAAAAGACATTCCAAAGGTGACATCTGTTAGGCAGGTTTCAGCCATGCAACTGAAGAAGTTATGTAGGAAGGGATGTCAATTGTATGTAGCCCACGTTTTAGAGGCAGTAGAGAATGAAACTCTTAAATTGTAGGACTATCATGTATTGCAAGAGTTCATGGATGTTTTTCCTGATGATATTCCAGGACTCCCTCCAAAGAGAGACATTGATTTTACAATTAAACTTATGCCTAGAGCGACACCAGTATCTAAGACACCCTACAGGATGAGTACACCGGAATTGCTAGAATTGAAAATGCAATTAGAAGAGTTTTTGGAGAAGAAATATATCAAGCCAAGTGTGTCCCCGTGGGGAGCACCTATTCTATTTGTGAAAAAGAAAGATGGAACACTCAGGTTATGTATTGATTACAGGCAGTTGAGCAAATGTGACTTTTATAAAGATAGAATTCATTATTTGGGTCACATCATCTCCGACAAAGGAATATCTGTAGACCCTGAGAAGATTGAAGCCATCATGAATTGGCCAACTCCAAAAAATGTGACAGATGTGAGATCTTTTATGGGCCTTGCTGGCTACTACATGAGGTTTATCGAAGGATTCCCAAGGTTGCAAATCCGATCACTTCTTTGCAAAAGAAGGGGATAAAGTTTGAATGGTCACCAAGATGTGAGGAAAGTTTTCAACGGTTGAAGAATCTTCTTACAAGTGCACCAATTTTGAAAATTGCAGACCCAAAAAAAGACTTTGTGGTGTGTACCGATGCATGCAATCAAGGACTTGGAGGATTTCTTATGCAAGACAACCACGTGGAGTTCTATGAGTCAAGGAAGTTGAAGGAGGATGAGAAGAACTATGCTACTCATGGTATAGAACTTGCATCCATAGTACATGCTTTAAAGATGTGGAGGCATTACTTAATGGGAAGGAAATTTGAGCTGAGGACAGACCATTGTGGGTTGAAATACTTGTTTGATCAGCCAACTTTAAATGCTAGGCAAGCTAGATGGTTGGAATTTTTGTGCGAATTTGATTTTGAAATCAAACACATAAAAGGGAAAGAAAACAAGGTGGCTGATGCACTCAGAAGGAAGGTACATGAAATGCATGTGGCAGCACTTAGTACTTTCCAACCAGACTTGAGGCAGCAGATTGTTAACCATATTGCTGAGGATGAAGTGTATGTGCAGATAAAAGACAAATTGTAGCATCAAAAGCTTGAAAAGAAGTATGAAGGATATCATTTGGAAGAAGACAGACTTCTTACTTATAAGAATAGAGTCTATATTCCAAATGCGGCAGATTTGAGGAGGATTGTTATGGATGAAATCCATAAAGATCCATACTCTGGTCACCCATGATATCAAAAAACAATTGCTACAGCAAGAAAATATTATTTCTGGCCAGGCATGAAGAAGGACATCGCTGAATACATTTCTAAGTGCATGGAATGTTAGCAAGTGAAGAGTGAACACCAACACCCAGCAGGTTTATTGCTCCTAGTTCCAATTCCATAATGGAAATGGGAAGTAATATCCATGGACTTTATTACAGGTTTGCCAATGACTGTGAGACGACATGATTCCATCATGGTTGTGGTGGAAAAGTTAACAAAGGCAGCACATTTTATACCAGTTAAGTCCACACATAAAGCTGATGCCATTGCAAATATTTTCATGAAGGAAATTTTCAGATTACATGGGTTGCCTAAGGCAATAATTTCTGACAGGGATACCAAGTTCACTTCCAATTTTTGGAAAGGTCTCTTTGCAGATTTGGGTACACAACTAAGTTTTAGTACCGCATACCATCCTCAAACAGATGGGAAAACAGAAAGAGTAAATCGAGTGCTTGAAGACATGCTCCGCATGTATGTAATGGACAAACCATCCAAGTGGGAGGATTATCTACACTTGGTAGAATTTGAATATAAAAATGGGAAACAAGCATCATTTGGAATGAGTCCTTATGAGGCTTTGTACGGCAGAAGGTGTAGGACACCAGTGACTCGGGACAATCCAGTGAACAGAATTGTACTTGGGCCAGAATTGCTTAAGGAAATGGAGCAAGAAGTTGCCAAGATCAGACAGAATTTAAAAACAGCCCAGGATAGATAGAAAAGCCATGCAAATAAACATAGAGTGCATAGGAAATTCAATGTTGGGGATCATGTGTATCTTAGAGTAAGATCAAGGAAGAGTTCCTTGAAGCTTGGGAGTTGTGCCAAGCTATCACCTAGATATTGTGGACCATTTGAAGTGCTTGAAAGAATAGGGCTAGTTGCATATAGACTTGCATTGCTTGCTAGCACTAAAGATCATAATTTTTTTCATGTCTCTTTGCTTAAGAAATATGTACATGATCCTAACCATGTGATTAATTGGGATGTGATCCAGGTGGAACCCGAGGGAGAGTTCCAAACCGATCCGTTGTGCATCCTAGACAAGAAGGTAACATTGCTTCGGAACCGAGCCATCGGATAGGTAAAGGTGCAATGGAAGCACTATGGTCCCGATGAGGCTACATGGGAGCTGGAGGATGCCATGAGGGTGGCATATCCATTTTTGTTCAATTTTGATGAGCACTGAGGACAGTGCTAATGTAAGGGGAGGGGAATGTAATGTCCCCATTTTGACCCCCTTTGCATTAAATCATAAATGATGTAAATATTGTTATTTAATCATAGTGAGGAGGTCAAGGCCAAGGCCCCACCATTGATTTAGCGTTTTATGTATCGGCAATTAAAAATAGATGCCTATGGTTCTCGTGCTGGACATGCACAATGTAAATTAAGACATCATGTAAATACGAATTTTAATGAAATACCCACAACTAGCTATGCAATTCAACAAAGAGATGGGGGCATGATTCTACAAGGAATAGGGAGGGAAATTATTCAAACCCTTGAGCCAATGGTGATAAGCCAAATGTCAATGGATAAACCCTCAACTACCCGTTTTGGCTTATGCACCCAATCATTAAATTCTTCCAAGAGATGGTTGAGGTAGTTAATACCTTGGGAATGAAGAGGTATGGTATCCAATTTCGTGCATGGGCAAGCCATCAACCTGGGAAAACATACTTTTGCTTATGGGGAAAGAAAACACCCACGAAATGGTGCCCAAAGCCATTCTGAACCCATAGTCTTTCCTCTCTCACGCAGTATGAAGTAGCTGAGTCTGTCTCCTTCATGTTTTCTACCCTTTTTTTGTATTTTCCATAGCTGGGAGCTCATTTTTGTGTTGCACAGTAGCTGGGAGAAAGGGAGTCACGTTTTGGGGGTTTATAGAGGTCGTATCAGCCCTTGGAATGCATATAAACATTTTCTGAAAATGAATGGATCTCCTAGGGTTTATTTCCCATCTACCAGTTCGTTTTGGTTGCCCATGTTTTTTAGCACTTGTATTTTTGTTGTTGGGTACATCCCTGTATTGGTTTGAACTGTGAGCAAGAAATTAGGAGTGGAAGTGGACCTGAATTGGCTTGATAAACCTAGTGAGGGAGATAACCTCTCAAGAAGATCAAGAGGGCTAGCTACTCTTCTATGCACACCTTGAACAATATTAGATTGGAAGGTATGGCCTGAGGGACTGTGTAGTAGTGAAGGGAGTACTTCCATGTGCCAAGTGTGTAGGTATTGTGGGAGCCAAGCTAGATAGATCTTGCAGAGGGTACCCATATCTCTATGGATGATCCCACTAGCTTAGCAATTCTCCCTTCCATTTCCTAACAGCCTGATAAACCCAACTATAGATTGGCTTGGCTGATTTGTTGTATCTTTGGGCTATGTGTGAGTTTGATGTTCCCTGATTCCTTGTAAAGATCATGACCAGCTTGGGGGTGGCAGTGTGTTGAGATATTGATGATCACAACTGGCCTATGGTTGGGTGGAACATTGCAGTTGCATTGCCAGTTGCTCGGGACTAATTTGTTATAAGATAAGTACTCTCTTGTGTTAATTTTGCAATTATTTATTTGATGAATATCATGAATATCTTGAATGTATGATGGATGTGTAATTGAAATTACTTCCGCTGTGTTTTCTTATAATTATACATTTCCATATGTATTTTTATATTATGTGAATGCTTATTTAAAAGTTCATGGGGCTAGATGCCTAGCTTTAGCATCACGTTCTCTCCATCATGCTGGTATGATGGGAGGGGACATTAGAGTTTCCTTGATAGTTTACTGGTTCAATCTCTAAGAAATAGTTTTCCAAAACTGAAGATAAGAAAGCAAGAGCTTCATTTTTTTCTTCTAACTGAGTTACATTTTGTTTCATATAAGGTTCTCTCAGTATCTTTATCTGGTTTTGCTTATTTTGATAAGGAAACCATAAATGAGACCAGTCTGTTGAAAATAACCATTCAATTTTGTAGACCAGTCCCTACTCAAAATCAAACCGTAAGCCTCAGGGATATCAACTATCATTATATCGACGAACTGACACACCCTAGGGTTTGCTGAGAGTCTGATGAGGAAACCTTTCATTTCACCAATGGCCTTAACAACAGTCCTATCCAACTGTATGATTTGAGATGGACAAAGGATTGGTTGTCCATTTATCTTTCTGTAGATTGACAGAGGCATGACATTTGAACTAGCACCTGAATCCACCAAGCAATTATGTACATTGTGGTTAAATGTTTCGAAAGTTAGGAGGAAAGGCAGAGTTTGTGATCTGGATTTTCCGCCTATATGGCTTCGTTTATGTCAAGGTTGTCTTCTATGTTTTCAGACAAAGGACTATCCTGTGGGTCAAAAGCTTCCAACAACTTCTGTCTTTGCTGGGGTAAACTGAACATGTCAAATATGGAGATGTTGTTTTAGTCTTCTTAATGTCTTCAATTATATCGTAACCCATATTGCATACCTTCGAAACCTTTGGTTGAGTTTCTGTTTCGTTCAGAGTAATATTTGGTTTTTTTTTTTTTCAGTAGTTGATTCTTTTATAGGTGTTGGGATTGCTTTGGGCTGCTATGGGATAACTGTTATGTGCCACTTCGGAAATTCCTTTGCAAATTTCGCTTTAGGATCATCTAATGTTTGATCAGGTAAGGGGCCTTTACTCCTAGTAGAAACATTTATGGATGCTGCTCGAGACTCATTAGCGAAATCTTCAAGAGAAGCTTCCTGAGTTGGTGCCCAATCCCAGAGAACCATGGTGGTGTCTGGGGTGGTTTTCTCCTGCTCAGAAATTTGTTCCTCTTGAGGATCCCTTTTTTCTGATGATTGTGCATCAAGCATTTGGTTCATCACTAAACTCATTGAATTAATCCACCATGGAAAACTTTTTTCAGATTGATGTTCTTGATGGAAAGTACAGAAATGATCCATCCCTACTTCATTTAAATTTAAAACAGCGGAATTGTTTACGGGTGGAGTTGGCTGCCCATTTTCCTCTCTTTTCTTATAGTAAGGTTTGAAAGGCTACCTAGAGGTACTGGCTACTTTGTCCTTTTCTAAATCCACAATTTTGTTGGAAAGCTTCTACATCATTTTGACCATGTTTTCCATATCAGTTGATGGCTCTTCCTTGTTCTTGGTTAAGAGAAAAGGTTTCTTCGCAGGCTGCTTTTCCTCTAAATCTAGAGCATGCTTGGCAATGTTGTTTGCTTCTTCTTTGACCTTCTTTGCTTCTTCAAATTTTTCTATCAAGGTAGTTTTCTTCGTTCTTTTGAAAAACATGGCTATGGGAGAGTCAAGAGCTGTCGTGTAGTAGTCAACTAATGATTCCTCAGCAGGCCTTGCTGCATCACTGAAATTATTCAAGAGGGTAGTGAATCATTGGTTAAACTCTTGGACCTTCTCCTTCTTCTCCATTCTCATGGACATCAATTCTTTCATTAGGGTAGCTACCATTTTCTGGTTTCCATACTTATTTTAAAATCATTTTTTGAAGTCTTCCCAATTGGATATTGAACTAGCTTGAAGGCTAAAATACCAGGAAGAAACTTTGGGTTCGAATGTGTAGGGAAACAGTTGGAAAACCACATCTTCGTGTTCTACATTTAAAAGACTTGACTGTAGATAAAAACTTTTAAGATGATCCTCTGCAGTGATCCCTTTACTTGGGTCATATTTAGGCAAAACTTTCTCAGGGTTCTTAGGCATATTATGGAAAGGACCTGCCAGATTTAGAGCTCTCGCTGCTCTCTAGGCCATGATTCTCGGAGCACGTGGTGGAGAGCCACGTGGAGTATGAGGTGGAGAATTTTGTGGAGTCTGCAACTCTGGTGGAGTTTCAAATCCAATTTCTCCCAACGACTCAGTAATTTCTTCTAACGATAGATCTACCATATCTTCTAAGTTATGTACCAATATTGCGTCTCTGGTATACTGTGGTTCTCTCCTAGGAGTTGCTCGTCTGGGAAGTAATGGAATTGCATTCAAACCACCGAGCTACCTAACATAAGCGCGGGCATGTCTTCTTAAATTCACTACTTCAACAAAAGGAACAACATACTGTGTTTCTTGCTGTTCACCTTCGGGATTTGGATTTTCTTGATTTCTAGATTCCAGATCTGAATCTTCTGGAACGACTGTTTCAAATGGGTCTTCAGTTGGATTTATTCTAATGAAGGGATATTTTCTTCAAGCCATGCACTTCGGGCCTTCCTTCTAGCACCAAAAACTGTTGATGCCTCGAAGATCGTAGCATCAATCAGTAAGGGATTCTCCCCGATAGGCAATCCCAATTAGATCGCTCACTGTTTGGTGTGGGGAATCTGTCCGGTTAACGACCCGGCTACCGTATAAGATCTTAAAAAAAAGATTTGTTTATTTTTCATTGGTTGCGGCCCAATCCACCGTTTATGTGATTTTATCTTAAAGATGATATGCAAGTGCTTTAATCTAGATTCAAACTATAACAAAACCAATCCTAGAACTAGTCGAAAATAAATCTAGACTATCTTAAGCAAATTTAACCTATCCCATTGGTTTATTTCCCTGAGAATGGTCTTTCCCCTTGCTACGACTGTTACTTTGAGCATTATCTCAAATTGGTGCAAATCCGATTTAATAGAAGCCGATCCCACAGCCACGACCCGAGAAATGTCTTTAAGAAAATATGCATGGATAACGTCCTGACCGATGAAATGTCAAAGATCTTCAGGGGTGAATATCTCTACCTTACCCAGATATTCTAGTTCTGCGCTCAAATTGGCTTGCAGCTCTGCTTTGCGTATATCTCTACTGGGAAAATCATAGATGGTCTCTGGCAGAACAATGTGACACTTCTCCAAGGAGCTCCAGGTTGTTGAGTAAATTGTTTGGCAAGTTTTGGCTGACCTGCGGATTCTTTGGCTCAGCTTGTTGCCATAGTCTCTGCAGAATTCGAGGACACCAATATCCAAGTCTAATTCTTTCTCTGTTGTGGCCCACAAGTTTTGAGGGAAAACAGATTTTCCTACTCTCCATTCAAACTGCTCTTTAATTTCTATTACATGGAGAGCAAATTTATTCTTCAAATCAAGTGACTCTGCCTCAATGTCACACATCCTTGTAACCACATCCTTGTAACCATCTCCTTTACGTTACTTATTTCTTCTGAGACTGATGTTAGCAGTTGGTGTGTTTTCTCCTGCTGATCACACACATAGCTATGGAATGAAGCCAAGTCTTGCTTGCAACTACCCTCCAATTCTAACACACGAGCTTGTGAGTGCTCATGTGCGCCTTCAGCAAAAAGCAACTACGTTTCTAGTGCATTCTTCTCCTTTTTGATCTATTGGATTGTCAGAGTTGATTCTTCCTTTTCACCCATGAGTTCTTTATACTTTCTTTTCAATTCATTTGACTCTGAAACCCCCTTTTTCCTGTCAACTTTTATTTTTAAGCATAAATCCCTATAATTCTTCACTTCATCCATCAGAAAGTCAACGTTGGCTTTGTTTTCCTGAGCCGCGGACACAGAACATTCCGCTGTGAAAGCAGGGTCAAGGTTAGTCCCCTGAACAAGGGTAGTTTCTGATACCCTGAGTTCGAAGTTGTCTGGTCCGACTTCCATTTTCTTAACTGATCTACCAATGACAGCCTTCTTCCATTCATGAAAATAAACAGAATTTAGGTTGGCCACTTGGTGCTGCTACCTAGGGTTGTACGGGGTTAGTGCCAAGTCATCCGTAGGAACGATCCCAATATCAGCGATCCCTGATTGGTCTATCTTTTGCATATCTAAGTCCACTGCATGCTGACCGGATGAGCCCTGTTCACTCGCTTTCTTGGCTTCTTCTTCTGCTTGTAGCCTTGCTACTTCTGCAAGCTCTGCACCTTCCTTTTCAGCTTGTAACCTTGCCAATTCCTCCCTTTTAGCTGCGTCATTTTGGGCCTTCTCTGCTTGTAACCTAGCTGCTTCTGCTAGTTCAGCACCTTCCTTTTCGGCCTTTTCTTTGATGTCTTGTAGCCTTTTAACCTCCTCTAACCTGATCTTCTCTGCAGCTTCAGCAGTTTGGATTCTTTCGTCTTCCAAACACTTAGCTTCCATCTCCTATTCTTGTTGGATTCTGGCAGCACTAGCTTCTTGTTCGCTATTTGCTTCCTGCTCTTTCCCAAGCCTTTCTACCTCTTACATGTACTGATCAACCTCTTCTTTTGAACCCTTTTCAGAATCATATTGTTGGTGAGGCTCACCCTATAGATGCTGGTCATCCTGTTGCTTTTGAGATTCTTCTAGACTACTAGCTGCGGCTTGCTGCTCCTTCTGGATGAAGCCTGTAGGTCTAGGGCTAGCACTAGTCCTGCTTTTCCTTTTGTAATGTTTCCCCAATTCAGTCAAATTTCTGGCGCTGTGGAAGAACTCTTCAGTTTGGTCCATGCGATGTGTATAATCAAACGATGTTTGGACTTTAATGCAGTTTTTGGCGATCCTGCCATCAGGATCATGCCTCCTAAAAGGCATAGTGCCAAAATGAAAGACCTCAAGGCCTTGAGCTAAATTTTCACCATCCCTAGCCTTTGGAAGGTTGTATGCTCTGATGGTGAAGGGCATGGGTGGGTGCATGCCTTTCTTTCTGTCTGCTAAGATATTACTAATTCCGCCAGTACCGAAGAGTTGTCTCAAGGATTCCTTGTGGATCACAAAATCGGTCACATATCGGGGAAACAAATTGGGAGGTTGTGATCCTCTGCTCATCCAGATGTATGTTCCATTAGAAGAGAAATAGTAGTCCACAAATTCTTCTATAATAGGCATTGCATTTTCAGACATGCAATTCAGTTCCTCCACAAAAATAAGCTGATATAGCGGCATTATGAGTTTCTCACATATTTCTTTATAATGGTTAGCATACTTGCTTTCCCATGTAGGTTGGTAAGCTATGAAGAGGGCTGTCTCTTTCCTATTGCATGAGCAGCCCAAGTCTGGGAAAGGGTGCTTACTTAGTAGGCAATCCATCAAGTAGGAGGACATGAAGAAGTCCACCTTCTTCTGAGTTAATGCCCATTGAGTAGTAGTTAGCTGTGAGGCCAAACTATCTGAAATCACTTCTGCCCAATTGAATATGGTGCCAGACGTGGCCACGTGAAATATCACTGGTACCCACCCGAGCTTGAAGACTTGCCATTCGGCATACCAAAGATCCGACTTAGCATTAATGCAATAAGTCGATAGGGAGTTTTTAGCAGGTTGCTCTCATATTCATTGTTTTTCCTCCGTCTGATTTATCTATCATTGATCATCATCTTCCTGGCGAATTCCAGGGGGTCCCCCGAATTATCCATTATCCATTGGTCAGTTAACCAGGTCCCTGGATGGGGCAATTTGTAAATTGTTGTGATGAATTGGGGTGTGAAGGATGACAGAGTCATCCCATCCTTGTTGTTGATCATCCTTGTATCTGTTTGAACGTGAGGGATGATCCAACCGATGACCTCTGAACATGGGAACAACTCAGGACGAGTCGCCACCTTGTGAAGACAGGATTTTTTAATATTTGTGTAAACCATGGAATCTTCAAGAGGAATTTGTGGGTCATTTTGATCCATGATGAGCATATAAAGATCGCTCCACCCAAATTCAGGAGCATAGTTTCACGGAAGCACCCTAGTGGTAGCCAGTGTATCCCTGAACATTGTATCGAGAGATGTGTCTAATAGGATCTCTACGTCGGAATCCGATTCTACAAGATTTGCTTTGCGCCGGGCGGATCTCTTATGCATGTCCAATCTGCAATGAGCCAAGTAGTACAAATAAGGGGTTTGCTTAACGTTTTGGCGCAATGGTTTAAATGCGACCGCGTTATGATGAAGAAATGCGCATGTAATAATAAAGCTCCTAATCAAAAGCAGCATATCTTTCATGCATTGCAAACTATGGAAATGACTATTATTACTTCGCAAAAAACAATTTTGAGACAAAGACAGTGATACAAGCATTACAACTTTACTGCTCAACATCAGAATAATGTGGGCCTAGATGTGGCCTTTATGTATCTTTGGTCGTTGGCGTTTCAGGAATTTGGGATGGATTCTACTGCAAACTCCGGAGGACTGACTAGGATGAGTTTCGGAATAGGTGAGAGTAGCGCCTAGCTCAATATTTAGTCCCTATGGGAGATTACGTTGCTCTAAAAATTCATGGTGGGCATAGAGTAAAACATTATGGCTGCTCCCTGGTTTATACATCAAGGCTTCATTTCTGCAACTACCACGAGTAGTTTCGGGCTATACATGTCGTCATAACTTTTCCACAGTTTGGGGATAGGTGTTTAAACAAATCGACGCGAGGGGTTTGGCGAGGATGCCTTTGGCTGGATGCTTTATCAATGGGCCTGCTGTATGGGGAAGGCACCGACGACGTCAAGCGTGTGGAAGTGGGCGAAGATTGGGATGCAATGATGGCAATAGGACTCTCTGAGCTTTGGTTTGTATGGACTGATTCATGGTCTCCATTTTCAGCGAGAGTGGAGTTTGCTCACGACTGGGGTGGATGCTAAGACTCTACAGTGTATATATATATATATATATATCCAAACAAACGGACCACATAATGGGGAAGAATTACACATGAACCAAAGGAATGAAATGGGGAGGTATTTGAGGTACCTACAGGTCAGTCTCGCAATGGCTCCCTATAGCTGTGAGCATTTCGAGACAGAGATAATCCAACAATGATGAATGCAAACACAACGAACTATGGCTCTCCCCGAAAAAGGCAGAATGAGCTCAAAAATCTCGTTCTACGCATTGATATAGGGGACTCATTAATGCACTGGGGTGACAGGGTGGTGAGTTAAATGTGCACAGGGCTCAATGCAAGAGCTTTTAATTTCACACGGGGAGTCATTAATGTACACACCAAACAAATCTGCACCAATGCTAGAAAGGTTGGAGGTGCAAAAGAGGCTATCGAAGTGTTAAACTTTGCGCGGCAGGCAGTGAGCGCAACATTAAAACTTTGCGATGGTGAGGAGCGCTTCTAGCTCCAATGGGAGTTTTAAACTCATAAATGGCGCAACGGGCGGAGATCACAGGCTTAAAAAATTCGTCAAAAGGTGAGGTGGGATAGCGCGGGTGGCAGATTTAAGATTTGTTGATGCGCAACAGAGGGAGTTTTAGCGATGGAGACTGCACCGCGCAAGCCGGCGAGAAAGAAAAAATCGAGAAAGCGAAAGTCGAGAAAGCAAAAGTGGCGCAAAGGCATAAGAGATTTTCATAGCGGTTTTAAGGCTAAACAATGCGCCATACTTGGCATTACCAAATATTGTGCCCTAACATCGACCGGGATGAGGCTAAAATTCGTGCCCAAGGTGGCCAAAATATTGCTTTGAGTGTTGCGCGGAAGGTGGCCTACGCATGGTTAAAACTTGCGTCGAAGGCGGCGAAGTTAAAGTTAAAAATCATGCCCAAAGCGGTAGAGTTAAGTTTAAAACTTGCGCCAAAGGAAACAAAGGATTTCTGCCTTAATCGAAAATTTGATCAATGGACACTCCTTTGGGAAACAAGAGTTAAAGCTATCCAAAAGGTGAAGGATAAACTTCAAAATAAGAAAGAGCATTTGATTACAAAAATGTACAAGGAGGGGCCCCAATATTTACAAAAAATTTGGGGAAGGATGTTGCAGCAACAAAAATTCATTATGAACCTCTGATATCATTCATAACATTTAATATTGCAGAAGTCTGAAATATTATGAGTTTTCTCCACCCCTTCTAGACTTTCCTAGAATTTGACTAGTTTTCAGAATGAATTTAATAAATGAATGAGTATTGATCCAAATGAAGTAATTATCATTCTTAGAGTTTCTTAATATTTCATATGTAATATTCCAAGTCTCATATAATAATTTAGTGAGCCTTTATTGATTGTTTGGGAGTCTTGAATTCTCACTAGTTCTGCAATCCTAGTAAGCAATTTTTGTCATATTTTTTTGATACTTCTTTAGAAATTTATCTAACTTTATGGAATGAAAAATGACCATATATTGACTTTAAATTTATTTTATTTATCCTCCTAAAGTTAGAATCCTTCAACCATAGCTTCGAGTCAATGAATGGTGATATACTAGTTTACATATGCTGGGGTGCCCGGGAGCATTGTAGTAGAATTCAGCCTTGATTATTTTGAACCATAAATGGTACCAATGTTGTGTGGAAAGGGATTATCATCCATCATATTCCTGCTCCCATCCAGAGTGCTTGATCTTTCCTACCTCCAGTAAAACTAGCCCTCTGAATTCATTGTTTTTGGCTGAGTCTGGTAGGAGTTAGAATTAGTGTATCATCAGCCCTTGTTGGTACATTACAGTGGTATCAGAGCATGGTCATATGAACCTGCTATTAATTTCTTTCTATGAGTCCAAGAAGTTATTCATATTCTAAGAAAAAGGATCCTTTTTTCAGAAGGAGAAGAGGGAGAAGAGATAAATTCTACTGAATGGGAACTGTAAGGAGAGTCAGACATGTCTCACAATGAAGACAAAGAGGAGTTCAAACTATTTTTTCAGGGCATGATGAAAGTATTGCAAGACATATCGCACAATATTGTTCAATATGGGAAAGAGACCAGAGAGTTCTTAGCTCAGCATCTAGGAAGCAAGAATGGAGAGGGGAGTAGCAATGGTACCCCACATGACGAAAGGAAGATAAATAGTGGCCATATTTCCTCAAGATTTGGGCCTCACAATCACCCTGATAAATTCAAGATGGAATCTCAAGATCACTCCAAGCCTACTATGCTCAAGTTTACTGAAGAACAGAGAGAGGAACCCGAGGGTTGAAATGGAGGCCTTTCTTCATGGGAGGACAAATATGTTGAGTACCTTACATTGAATGAAGAGTGCATAAGTGCTTTACCATTCAAAGACTTATGTGATATGCAATACAAGACCAACCCAAGAGGAGGCTTCCATATGCAAAATCAGAACTATGAGCTAAGAAATGCTATTGGTAAGATTTCTTTACCTTATTTTGATGGTTCACATAAATGTACTGCTAACTCTTGGATTCAGAAGCTTGACACATATTTTCAGCTGAATCCTATGGCTGAGAGAGATGCCATCAAGATGGATACTCTACACTTAGGTGGATAAGCAAATGATTGGTGGTTTCATGGGATAAAAAATCTTGGGCATGATCAAGTGACCACTTATGAAGAGTTCACAAGAAGGTTGGATGAAATATTTGAAAGAAGATATCTTGAGATCACTTTAAGATAACTAGTGCATGTGAAGCAGACTGGAAATCCTAAAGCCTACATCTCTGCGTTTCAAAAACTAGCTGTGATGGTCTCTGATATTTTAGAAGTTATATTGATCCTGTTTTTCATTGAAGGGTTATCAGAACCTTTGAAAGGTTTGGTGAAGGCTTACAGATCCTCTACCTTGCAAGATGCACTAAGTCGAACCATAGATTTGCAAGACTCTATTCCAAGGACAATATTTCCTCCTAGGACTGTTGGTCCTACTCAATTCAAGAATCAAATTCCACCCATGAAGATTCCTTCTGGAAATTTTAGAAAGGATAACTATTCTAAGGATCGAGATGGATTGAGAAGAAGGAAGTTGTGCTTCACCTATCAGGATCCATGGGTTCTAGGGCACATATGTGTTAAAGGGAAATCACACTACATTGATTTTTAATGAGAGAGAGAAGCTGAGGAAGATTAAGAACAGGTCCCAATAGATGCAGAAGTGGCCTATGATACTGAAGAAGAAGAACCTACCCCTGAGGTGAGCAATATTGCAGTACTTTCAGGGGTTCCTCACTTCCATACACTCATATTCAAAGGATTGGTTCAAGGAAAATCAGTCATTGTGTTAGTGGATGGAGGAGCAACACATAACTTCATTGATTCAAATCTGGTTGAAAGGAGGAAGCTACCTACTGAAAATTTTGGAGGCTTCAGTGTTATCATTCCAGGTAATCATTCTATGAACTATTGTAGATGGATTCCTAAATTGCATATTTCTATAGGAGAACATACCATTACAAATAGATTTTATGTTGTGGATGTGGCTGATACTAACATCGTTTTGGGAGTACAATGGTTGTATTCCATTGGGAAGCATTCAATAGACTACCAAGTTCCTAAGATGATAATCAAGGGAGGTAGTGTTGAGAGGGATCAACACTTATCTGAAACAAGTGGTATGTGCACAAAGTATGCGATCCATACTAAGTCATGGAGACATTGAATTGGATGCAGAATGCCTAATCACCACAAAGGTTGCCTCATTGGAAGTATCCCAATATCCACAAGACATTTAGAAGTTGCTCCAAAAGCATAAGATGGTGTTTGGGGAACTTCCTCATGGTAGGCCACCCAATAGAGGAGTGGAGCATAGAATTGAGTTAGAGATAGGAACCTCACCTATTGTTATAACTAAAAGATGCACCTTGACTGCAGAAGGAGCATGGCTAACGAATATATAAAAATTGTTTAATGTAGGTTTAGGTGTATAAATTGTTGAATGCATAAGAGTATAGAGACCAAGTTATATGTATCATTTAATAAGACAGTGGATGCATAAACATGAAAGACTTGAATGAAAGAATACGAGTATGAACTTGCAAAAAGAGAGATAAAGTTTGTCGGATCAAATGAACATGTAAATGATTAAACAAATAGGTTCAGAGAGCATGAAACAAACAAGCTCATCTCGAAAGAAATCACTTCAAATCATTCTTGAAACAAACTGAAAATGTAATACATGCCTGTAGAGAAACAATATGAATCTGATCTCTAAATACTAATGCACTCTCAGCCCTCGGTTGGAACTCCCCCCTCTCAAAATGATAGAATTTGTATATAAATACATCTACATATTATTACTAGCTTATTGGAACAAAAGTCCAATAATAAACTAAAAATAAAAGAGATATCAAAGCAAATGGTGAGAAATCTAGAAATAATGAAGCTGCTTCCTTAAAATATATCAAGTGTCCTCAAATCTGGAATTAATCTTAACTGTTGAATACTCTGCCACCTGTCTTCTAGATGCCCTGTTTCCCTGCTGATCCAATGCATGGAATATAGAGAAAGAAGTTATGAAGATAACTCCTTTGAGAGGCTCGACACTTCACCTTACCAACTGTTGATATTTGTCAATCACTCCTAAAATTCTGCAAAAGTGCTATGTGACCATTTTCTGTATCTTATCCTCTATTAGTCCTTCGAGTTTGTTGACAGGACTTAGTGCTTGGAAAGCGATGAAGTGAAATTAATATTTGTAATGTCTTATAATATGAACCCTTCACTATAATCTGAATGTGATACTGGGCATCATCAAATTTAACCGAATGATAATCCAACTCACATCCTTCTACGTGGCTATTAGTTTTAAGCTTAACGCTATCCAACACTTGGAATTTATGTGATAACTGTTCAACCTTTATTCTTCATGTGAGCCCTGCTTTGTGGATGTTTGCATCAATACACCTTCCTTTGCATTTGCAATTGATTGCTCCAATTTAGATTGCTTTAACTTCACCACATATTAATGCATAAATCCTCAAGTATTTTGGGTGAAATGAATTCCAACTTGATGAAAAAATTATTACACTGTCCATGCATCCTTTAAATAGAAATTTGACATTTATCCCAGGATTTGAAAAAGGATTTGCAACTTAAATATGCGCTGGCAAATCCCAAATGGTAATGAGTGCTCTATTTACAAATTTGTTTGGATATATTTCAACTTTGGTGCCATGACTATTAAGCCGAGCACTTTCATGGCTTTCTCTACAACCTGTTCATCTATAGTACAACAATCATCTGTGAAAGGCATGATTCTGGACTGAAAAACATTGTTTCTATGACCAGAGTGAAAAGATAGCTTCTTAATGTGGCCCAATCCCAAATTATAATTTCCATGTCATCATAGCCTGACCCAAGTAGGTCACCAGCCAGATTGAAATGCACAATATTTACACATCCCTTGTGTTTTCCAAGGATAGAAAGCTTGAACTTGTGAATAAAATCCTGGTAGCCCTTTCGGTGGCATAGAACCTGTTCCTCCTTTATGGATTCTGTGTTTTCTTTGACATGTAGTTGCAACCTAAATTCTCCACGCCGACTGAGTTTGCTGCCTAACACTTGAAGTGTTAAATTCTGGCATTTGGATATGCGCTCGACTTTGCACAAAGAATTATCTATCTGCGTTGCATTGAAAGCTTGGGATTTTGTCCGGTTACTCAAACAAAGCATATCTCATATATATTAAGAAGAGTTAGATTCATAATCTTTGGAATGTATTGCAATATACCCCATCCATAAACTCTCCTACAACTGGACTATGTGTATTCTCAAATATTTAATATAGATATATAACGAAGATTTGGTGCTCTCGACACCTACGAGCTTGAATGCATAAATGGAGTTTATTAATGGAGTGGTGATTACAATATAATATGAATATGGTAATCTTAATGGAATCAATGTGGAGAGGAAGTGAAAGCGAGAGTGGAATGGTGAGGTGGATGGGTAGGTGAGGTGAGAAAATTTGTGGAACAGATCTGGTGACAACACTTATCAAATTACATCCCTACAAACACCCAAAAAATATTCAAGGATGAGATAGAGCGAACCATCAAGGAATTTCTTGACTTGGGATTCATTAGACCAAGTTCAAGTCCTTTTTCCTCACCGGTAGTCCTTGTGAAGAAGAAAGATGGGACCATGAGGATGTGCATAGACTACAAAGATCTCAAAAAGAAGACTATCAAGGACATATATCCTATTCCAAGGATTGATGAGCTCCATGGGGCCAAGTACTTTTCAAATATTTACCTTCGATCTAGTTACCATCAAATCAGCATGAGGGAAGAAAGAAATCCAGAAGACAACCTTCTAGTGTCACCATGGGCACTTTGAGTTTCTGGTTATTCCTTTTGGCCTAACCAATGCACCTGCAAATTTTCAATCTGGCATGAATAGAGTGTTTAGCAGGCATATCTGTAAGTTTGTACTTGTTTTCTTTGATGATATTTTGATCTATAGTAGAACTTGGGAAGAGCATTTGCATCATTTGGATATTGTACTAACAATCTTGGCAGATCAATATTTCCATGCAAAGCTAACCAAGTATGAGTTTGGAATGAATTATATTTTTTATCTTGGTCATGTGATTGGGAAAGATGGAGTTAAGGTTCACATGGAAAAGATCCAAGCCATTCTAGATTGGCCAAGTCCTAAAAATCTCACTGAACTGAGAGGTTTTATTGGACTATGTACATACTACCGGAAGTTTTTAAAAGGATTTTCCAAGTTGAAATCTCCTTTGAAAGACCTCACTAAGAAATGATATTTCCATTGGTCTAAAGAATATAAGCAAGTGTTCAATAGAATGAAGGAGGTAATGAGCAGTTGTCTTATTCTTGCACTTCCAGATTTTTCTCAACCCTTTGTTCTTGAGTGTGATGGTTTAGGGAATCGAATTGGAGCAGTCTTGATGCAAAATAAGCACCCCTTGGCCTTTGAGAGCATAAATTTGCAGCCCCATGAAATATTAAATCCAGTCTATGACAAAGATATTCTATCCATCATGCATGCACTAGTCAAGTTCATACAGTATTTGGTAGGAGGTAGTTCATTATCAAGACTGATCACAACAGTTTGAGGCACTTCTTAACCCAAAATGAGCTGAATGACAGGAAGCATAAGTGGGTAAGAAAGGTCCAAGCATTTGAATTTGATATTGAATATAAGAAGGGTAATATGAACATTGTAGCTGATGCACTTTCTAGAAAACCAACACTTGCATTGCTCAAATTTCATGATGATTTGTGAAGACTTACAGGAAAGTGAAGGAAAGGTTCACATGGAAGGGAATGAAGAAGGAGGTGATGGAGTATGTTATATCATGTGTAGAATGTCAACAAAATAAAGTAGAGCATACTCATCCAGAAGGTCTCTTACAACCACTTCATGTTCCTGAACAGAAATAGGAAAGTGTATCGATGGATTTCATCACCGGGCTTCCAAACATCCAAGGTAAAGACAATGTTTTTGTTGTGGTTGATAGGTTGAATAAATATGCAAATTTATTTTCTGTCACAACTAATATTGCAGCCAACCAAGTGGCTTAACTTTTCATCAAATAAGTCTTTGGACTTCATGGCATATCCAAGTCCATCATTAGTGACAGAGATAGCAAGGTCACTAGCAATTTAGGCAAGAATTCTTCAAGTTAGTGGGGACAAGTTTGGACATGATCACGAGCTACCATCCACAAACTGATGGAAAAACATAAAGAGTGAACCAATGGTTGGAAGGGTACTTAAGAAACTATGTCATAGGCTAGCAATAACATGGACTACTTGGATCCATTTGGGAGAGTTTTGTTACAACACTACTTTTCATCTCTTGATTCGTATGTCTCCCTTCAAAGCTCTATATGGATATGGTGCACTCAATTTTGCTGATATGATATTTGGTGACTGTAAGACACATAAGGAAAAGTATTGGCTCCAAGAGAGTCAAGACATACTTAGAACTCTCAAGGAAAACTTGCGGGTAGCACATAATAAGAAAAAAGTGCATGTCGACAAGCATAGAATTGAGCGAGATTTCCAAGTAGGAGATATGGTATATTTGAGGTTGCATCCCTATAGGCGGTCATAATTGAAGTCTAATGGGGCTGAGAATTTGCAGCCAAGTTTCTATTCCCCCTACAAAGTCTTGAGGAAGATCGAGGAAGTGGCTTATGAGCTAGAGTTGCCTCTAGGCAGCCGGATTCACAATGTTCTCCATGTGTCCTGTTTGCATAAGGAAATAGGGCAACAAGTCAAGGTTTCACAAGATTTTACACCCCTTGATGATGAAGGACATTTGGTGCTGATCCCTAAGAATATTATGGAGGTCCGAGAGAAGAAGCTAAGGAGCAGAATCCTTAAGGAATTTTTGGTGCAATGAGAAGGATTGCCTAGTGAGGATGCTACTTGGGAAGGAGAACACATCTTACATCATCCCAGTTTGAAATTGCTTGAGGACAAGCAATATTGGGTGGGGAGGATTGTCACGTACCCTCAACAATGAACATTGGATCAAGTTCCTAACCCAACCAATCCCTTAGGTTGAGCAGACAACTTCATTATCTTGGGGTTAATTTTGAATTCCAGGCATTTAATTAATTAGGAGTGTGAATTAAATTTTATCCGAAGTTTATTATGCACTTGGAATATTTATTTTTCATGCATTTAATAATTTTATCATAAATAAATGAGTATAATGCTCCACTAGGGCACATTAGTGGATGAGGTTGACTTGGAGATGAATTGAAGAAGAAGTTAAGGAGAAAGCACCCAAATATAGAAAATCAGGAAAAAGGAAAGAGAGATGGAGCAAATAAGAAAAAAAACAAAAACTCAAGAAAAGCAACATAAAGAAGAAAGCAACATAAAGAAGAAAGCAACACAAAAGCAGAAAGCAGGATAAATCAGAAAAGCATGAAAGTTCAGAAAAGCAAGATAAATAAAAAAATCCAGAAAAAACAGAAAAATCTAAAGCAGAAAGTGGAAAAGCAAACAGAAAGTGGAAATCAAACATAAAAGGAAAAAGGAGGAAAGCAAAGCAAAAAGGAAAAAGGAAGGAAAACTAGCTTTCCTTATCCACTCATGGAGGGTGAATTAGATAAGGATACTTGCTCCTCAAGTAATCATATCTCTATAAATAAACCAGTGTGCACCCCTTTCACATCCTTTGTTAGTTTGTGTATTGGTATGAGAGCAATTATGCCTCAGAGACTTGAGAGATGTGCCCCTAGTCCAAGCTGGGTGATGTTCCCCTACTTCCTATGAGAGGATGATGGTGTTAACACCTAAAAAGTGCTCACTAGCTCATTCCCTTATTCACATGACCCATTTGTCCACTTTTCCACCATCTGAGCCTCTGAAACCAACAAAAGGTCACCAAAAGACCTTAGTACATCCCTTTTTCCCACTCAAAAAGATTATTTTTCCTAAAAAAACATAAAAAAACCCTCAAAAAGGGTCCCAATTCCCAAAAATATTAAAAAGGGAATAAAAATATTAATTTTATTCAAAAAAGGAGAAGGAGGGAAAAGTACCTAAACCATGTTGGTCAATACCATTTGGTTTCCACAAAACCACAAATGGTATTCCCCACCACCAAAACCTATAAAAAGGTGGTAGGGGATCCTCATTTCACATCCATCCATTATCTCATCCTCATGCTACCGAAATCTCCCTTGAGTATTTTGGCCATTGTAAGCAACCTTGGAGAAAGAGACCTCTTGAAGCTTGGAGCTACTTATCTTGGGAGTTGCTCTACATCAACCTTCACCATTGGAGGTATTACTATTGCAAGCACTAGCTTGCCCCATTTTTAAATACAAAAATTATTTTTTATCTTTCTTGTTCTTGTTTTTAAAATATTTCCATTATTTGCTTATATTCTTGCATAGATCCATGATTAGTTTTGTTTAGATTAGTTTCTTGTTTAATTCTATTGAAACTGCTGTTACTAGTTAGTAGGTGCCTGTTGGAGTCAAGGTCGTAGCTACGGTAAAAGCTGCGAATTTTGGGAAACAAAAAGCACAAGTATGGAAGGAAAGTGCTAATTTTGGGACAAGCACTAAGTTTTGGGCAAGAAGGAGACGGTGCGCAGTACGGTGCCAGATAGACAAGCTCAGCGAAGATCACGGACCAGAAATCGCGGAACTCGTGCGCACGTCAGAAGAGAATGAAGGCTGAATAGAAAGCTCAGCTACCACAATAAATAAGGCGATGGAGTAGAGGGCTCAGCTACCCTCATTTAAAAGGCTACGTACAGAAGTTATGGTTGCTCGGATCAAGGAGGAGCAACGGACCAGAGCATTGAAGGCGAAGGACAAGCGCCCATACCCACAATCTGCGCCGAAAGTCAAGGAGCCTGCAGGAAGCGGCGACGTGACTGCAAGCGGCGCCTACAGTACACCTAGCCATGTGCGTGGTTAGGGTTTTTGGGAATCACTGTTGGGAAAGGCCCACAGTTTTGTAAAGGTGCGATCGCCATGGCCACCTATATATATGAATAATTGTAATGGATAGATGTTAGTTAGAGCTAGCTAGCGAGCGAGTTAGAGTTAGAGTTAGAGAGCAAGAGTTAGATACTCTTGGGATAGATTGATGTTTAGACTGTTAGATAGTCAGTCTCGAGGATAGATCATGTGTTGATTATCCTTTGTTAAGTGTTCTACCGAGTCTGTAGAACTAGAGAAGAATCGGATAGCCGAGGAGCTAATCCCTGAGTTGCCAGACAGTCTGTGTGACGTCTGTGCCTTTGTAATCTCTGTAGAGAAGAGACCAGATTGAGAGAAGGGCTCCCAGCTGTGTGCGTGGAGTTTCCTGTAAAGATCTAAGGCTGCAGCTGTGTGCGCAGCGTATTGTATAACTCTATGGTTTTCTGGTTAATATAAACTCCCGTGGACGTGGTTTGCCTCGAGGAGACGAGCTTCACATATTTCCTCTGGTTATAATGTTTGCATGAGTGAGTAACTGTTTAAGTTCATTACATGTGTATGCAAAACTCTTGTATTATCTTTGTGACTGCTTGATTGAGTTTGGAAAGGTCCATTGATAACCATAAGTGTTAAGAACTGAAGAAGCGGTGGAGCGCTGTCGCTGCAGCGATCGAGGACTGCGATACTGCGATGGGTGCGCAGGGTGAGGAAGTACTTAACGCTTTGACGCACGGAATAGTTGCCGTCTGCGCCAGAGAGGAAGGAATCCGCGCAGTTGCGCCGAGGGGCCTGCGGGAAAGTTGAACCGCCGATATCTGAGGAACCAGAAGAGGAAAGAACAATCTTCGCGTCACCACGGTTGAGGAAACCTGATTCCTTAGCCCCCCATAGCCACTTCGGGTGAGACCTCGAGCTGCTGCGCAGCTCGTTGCCGAAAGGGCCAGTGCGCCAAGGGGTTTGTTGCTGCGCTTCATTAAAACCCGGGTCTGCCCAAGAAAGCAGCCAACAGTGCCCATAGCACTAAGCCTGGTTGCAAAACCGGGCCAACAGATGGTATTCATAAATTATTATTGATTTTTATTGCAGGTCCTATAGCTTATACAAGGCTGGTTTGAAGTTCAGAAAAGTCTCATGAAGTCTATGGTTCAAATCTCAAAGCTTCTTGTTGATTTCCAGTGCTATATTATTGTGTTGAAGAGGAGAAGAGTTTTTGTAATATTTTGAGAAGAATATTGGATCATATATGATTTAATTACAGTCATTATGAACCTCCTATATCATTCATAACATTTAATATTTCATAAGTCTGAAATATTCTGTTTTCTCCACCCCTTCTAGATTTGCCTAAAATTTGACTAGTTTTCAAAATGTATTTAATAAATGAATGAGTCTTGATCCAAATGAATTAATTATTCTTCCTGGAGTTTCCTAATATTTCATATCTAATATTCCAAGTCTCATATAATAATTTTGTGATCCTTTATTGACTGCTTGGGAGTCCTGAATTCTCACTAGTTGTGCAATCCTAACAAGCAATTTTTGTCATATTTTTGTGAGACTTATTCAGAAATTTATCTAAATTTATGGAATGAAAACTGACTATATATTGACTTTAAATTGATGTTATTTATCCTCCTAAATTCATAATCCTTCACCCATAGCTTCCAGTCAATGAATGGTGATATACTAGTTCGCATATGTTGGGGTGCCCAAGAGCATTGTAGTAGACTTCAGCCTTTTTGATTTCAAACCAGCAATGGTCCCAGTGACTTTTTGCAAAGGAAATATCAGCCATCATAGTCCTTCCATCCAGAGTGCTTGATCTTTCCTACCTCCACTAAAACTAGCCCTCTGAATTCATTGTTTTTAACTGAGTCTAGTAGGAATTAGAGTTAGAGTATAATAATCCATTTTTGGTACATTACAATATAAATATATCCCACATATATCATTTGATATTTCTCTTGCTTGAGCTATTTGACAATATTTCGCATGATGCCCAAAATTATTGCATTCAGAACATTCAACATCATTCTCGGTTAAAGCTGAAAAATGATTTTGATTTTCATGTGTGCTTGTTTTGACCACTTTCTTACATCCTGGTTCTAATAGATTTCCTTTTAGGAAAAAAATGTCATTATACCGCTTGTCACGTCCCCTTCCCTCAATCCGTTGCAAGGGAGGGAAACATGACTGACATACCGGGCTTATTGACAATCTCAGCCCCATTCAATTTCTAAGAAATGCATGGATAATTAAAAACTTCTGTGTGCAATTCATACTCAATATAAACACAGCGGAATTAAACATAATAACACACACATAGACTGGAATGCATCAACATATTTATCTCAAGCAATTAATGAATCAATAGGCAAAGAATTCAATGTCGTACTCATGCTATGCACATGCTTCATGTCGATTTCATTAAGACAATCATTTTGTTTCATTAACATGGGCAATAAACATTCAGAATTAACACACTACAAAACACATAATGCATATAATGTAAATCACAGATAACACTTATCTTGAAGATGAAGCTGTCCAAACAACTGGCTATGTGAGAGCAATGTTCCACCCAACCATAGATCTTTTTCCAGCTTGTATTCTTTCAGCTGAGAGATCACCCCTGAGCTGGGTTGTGTATCCACTAAGGAGGAACTAGCTGGGCTCACTCACAACCATGATTTCACTCAACAACTATGCTAAGCCAACACAAAGTTGGGTTTATCAAGCATATGAAAGACAAAGGAGGGCAATGCTAAGCCAGTGAGCTCAACCACATAGCTACAGGCATCTTAAATGAATTCAATAATCAAGGCACCCACATTACCTACCACACCCAACACAAGGAAGGTCCCCTTCTTTGCTGCACAGTACCTCTGGCGTCCCTTCCCTCTAGTACTCTTCAGGATGGGTACAGAAAGGTCTAGCTGCTAATTCTTGAGATTCTAGCCTTCACTAGGTTTATCAAGCAAATCCAACCTCTGCTCAGTCATTCCCAATTGGATTTCTCACAATTATGTTCATCAAATAACTCAATCCCGTCACTGGTTTTCTGGGCTATAAAAACTGGGTTTTCCAATAGATTTCGAGGTAACTGATACTCTCAAATTCGCCCCAAGGTTCATACCTATGGATCCCCTATTGGATTTTATTGTCCAATACCAAATCTGGGTGTTTTTGGCACTTCAAAACGCGGGTTCTTGCAAAGTTGCGATTTCTGGTTTTTCTCCCTGCTGGGAATTCGTTTTTTGGATGAAAATTGATACTGGGTTCCTCCACCATGGAATGGGAATGAGGAAGAATCAACTCCCATGAGGTAGAGTGACTTGTGGTATAAGAAAATAGAACCCATACCTGCAAATACGAATTTATGGGTTGCCCATGCTCCATTGAAGCCATGGACTAAAATCTTCAACTACTTCCTTTCAACAGAAATAAATGTCATCAAGGAAAGTCAAATGGGTTCTCACAATGACATTTGGAAGCATATGGTTCATCCCCACAGCCCCCTCACCACTCCCTAGTGGATACACATGGCCCCCTTCTCATTCATTGCCTCCATAGCCAGTTTTGGTATTTAATTGCATGATGTTTATTTACATCATTTTTACAATGTTCCATGGCTAAATATCACATGGGTAACATAATGTATAATACTTGCATTTTAAATAAAATTCGACCTTCCACTAGCGGGGCCTTGGCCTTGAGCTCCACGCTAGGAAAACATACATCACATGTATACAATATTTACATTAAAAGCTAATATATCCTAAGGATCAAAATGGGGTATTACACCGCTTTATGACCAAAATTATGACAAATAAAGCAATTGTCCCCCCCCAAAAAATGGTACTTGTAAGATTGTTGTGCTCTGAAGGTCTCATAGTTATTTGATGAAGGTCTGGATGTCATTCTTCTCCATGGTTCATTTGTGAAGAGTTCAGATGGTCTTAAATCAACATTCCTTTCTTCCAGGTCAGGAAGAATGATTGATGACTGCTCTTTTTCCCTTTAGTCTCGAAACTTCATGTTCAAGGTCGTTTCACTCTTTTTATGTAATTGAGAGTAGTCTAAGAACTCCTTCCAATGGTTCCTTCAATTTGATCATGTAATATCCCTATTTTGACCTTGTTGCATTAAACATGTAAATAATGTAATATCGTTATAAAAATCGTGGTGAGGAGCTCAAGGACAAGGCCCCACATTTGATTTAGCATTTTATTGTATGGTTCTCGTGTTAGTCAGGCACAATAAAAATTACAATATCATGTAAATGTGTATTTTAATAAAATACCCACAACTAGCTATGAAATGCAACAAGAGTATGGGGGCATGGTTTTTACAAGGATTTGGGAGGGAAATATTCAAACCCTTGAGCCAATAGTTCCAAGCAAGTGTCAATGGTAGAAACCTTAAACCACCAACTACCCATTTTGACTTACGCACCCAATCATTTATTTCTTCCAAGAGTTGGTTGAGGTAGTTAATTGTTTAGGGAAATGGAGAGGTATGGATGCCCAATTTCGTGTATGGGAAAACCATCAATTTGGAAAATTGTGTTTTTGCTTCTTAGGCAAGAGATGACCCATGAAATTTGTTGATGTATATGTAACTTCGGAATGTATTTCACATATATGTATATTGTATTCCTATAGAGATGGTATTATTCCTCTATAAGGAAGTGTTGTCATTTATATTGTAAGTGTCGTAACTTATACTTGATGGGTTATTAGACCACCTTGTTTGGGGTCGGCCCTGTATAAGTCATGTGGGTCAAAGGGTTATTAGACCACCCTATTGGGGGTCGGCCATGTGGGTCAAAGGGTTATTAGACCACCCTATTGGGGGTCGGCCCACTCAACATTATGTTATGTGGTTAAGTTCGAGCCTACATGAGTTAGGTAAAAAGGAAAGTCAAGTCAAGTATAAATAGAGTGCGGGAGGCACTCTATTTGTTCATTCACTTCTCACACATGCACTCAAGGAGGAGTGGCGCACTTATGGAGGAGGAGGATCTACTGCTAGGTTGTGTCTATCTCTTATGGTTGGTTGTATCATTGCTCTATCTATCTCTGAGGAAGTTATTGGGGTTTTTCACCTTTATGGTTTTCCCCAAGTAAATCTTTGTGTCTCTTGTGTGCTTGCATTATTGTCTCCATGATTGATATGCTGTAGATATGCTGTACATGTTGTTCTATCAGTTAAGATCCTAGATCAGATTGAAGTAAATTCTGAAAATTTAACATGGTATCAGAGCTAGCCTGAAAGAAGGCATGATATGGCATGTATGACACTTGTTGCACTTATGATGCTAGGGCTTGATATAGAAAAAACCAGTCATCGTAGCACTTTCGCTATAAATCCGTTTTGGAAAATTTTTCGGATCTGAAATTGTTACAGGAAGAATATTAAGTCTCCAGGTACCTTGTGTCCAAAGGACAACCTCTAATTCGTTGTAATTTGTGATTTATGATCTGTACAATATAGGGTTTCTGCCTCTTCCAGATCTGAGTCAAAATTAGGTGACCTTGGGAAAAAGGTCATAACTTCGGCTAGGAAGATCCAAATGAAATTTCGTGAAAAGTGACAGGTAGTACACAGACTGTACTATCTTAGAAAACGTTTTCAGAGGCCGAAGTTGAACCAGTGACACGTGGAACTCCGTACAAGTGCGCTCTCCTGTATTATACCATAAACAGGTCACGTTGTGACACTTGGCATAACTCTCTCTCAGAGAGTCCAATTGAGGTCAGACCTATTAGGATGGAAAGATAACAGGCCGCACTATCTCAGGAAACTTTTTTAGAGGCCGAAGTTCAAACAGTGACACGTGGAACATTGTACAAGTTCGCTCTCCTGTTTTATCCCAAAACAGGTCACGTTGCGACATTTGGCATAACTCTCTCTCAGAGAATCCAATTGAGGTCAGACCTGTCAGGATGGAAATATAACAGGTCAGGCTATCTCAAAAAACTTTTTCAGACCCTGTGGATCAAAAAGTTCGGAGTTACACCAGAAACAATCAGGTACATATTTCTGTCCAAACAAAATTGTTTTTGAGTACCTTCATTCATGGCTTCCGAAATTTAGGGATTTGGAGAAAGTTGGAATTTTTGTAATCGGAGACCACGGATGGATGCTACTCATCAAAATAGAAATTTAGAGACCAAGATAAGAATTTTTGGTTGGGAAGAAGGTCGGGCTTGATCAAAGCCTAGTTCGGGACTTTGATCAGAAAAGTGGAAAATTAGGGCTTCTGTAAAAATGGGAATTTTTGAAATCTGTGACCACGGCTGGAAGCTCCTCAGAAAGATAGAAGCTTAGAGCTTTGGATCAAACTTTTTGATTGGGCAGAAGAGTGGGATTCATCAAACCCCAGTTCAGGGTCACGTCCAGTGAATCCGGAAGTTTCAAAGGCAAAATTGAGGAGTGAAACTTTGCAGTTTTCAAATTCTGAATATACCAGTTTGATCAGCTCATCAAGGCGCATATTTCTATCCTTTCGGAAGTTTGAAATTCAAAGTTTGAATTTTTGGGGTTTCTCTGACAAACCCATATCTAGCTCCAGGTCCAGTTCTTGCAAATCAAGTGGATAGGGTTAATCCTAGAAGAAGATGGATTGGTCGCCTGCATAAGTGAAGGAGTTCTTGTTTTAGAGGGAGATAAGGCTAAGGCTTTACATAAGAAGATTACAAGCGATCTCGACAGGTATGACTCATCGAGGTATGTTTTGAGATTTGTTCTTGATTAAGTTTATGGTATGTTTGTCTTCATGTTATTACGGTTAGTATAATCTTGATTTTAGCTTTTTCGTATCACCTTAACAAAATTATGAATGCATGATAGAAGATATTCATTGGTTAGGGTGTTGACACTTATGATTATACTAATGCATTATGGTGTTGTATGAGGTTTATGTTGTCTACTAACATGAAAGGTACACCAAGAAAGACAAATCATGTTCTGGTCCAAGAACATATGATCATGATAACATGAGGACAAAGATTCATCCATTGTCATGGATCTCATAGAAGATCCATTTACGACGTATGTATAACTTGATTTTGTAATAGTTAACCTATGAGATATATAGGTTACTAGCACAAGTCATCGAGGAAGAAAAAGAAGACATCATGTGAGTATGTTAGACATAAATAGCTAGCATGCTAATCCAGGTATGTTTTTCCTATATCAAGATAGAATCCTACCTTGTGTTAGGATCTTATACTGTTGTGTTGTTTGATAATGATTATTCATGAAGTCGTAGGTTTGAATAAGTCATGGCTGTATGCATATTATATTTCTTACCATAATTAATGATATGACTAACCAGAAGAATCATGAAGGTATAGGTTTGAATAATCACAGGTTTTATGCATATTATATCTCTTATCTTGATTGATGATTCAACTAACCTGAAGAGTCATAGGTTTGAGTAATTATAGGTTTAGACATGTTATGTTTCTTATGATTTGACTAACCATAAGAATCCTACATAAACCTTGAATAATAATGCTTACTACTTCTGTTTGAAATGATCATGACTATACATGCTTGAAATTATTGTATTTTAATAGTATACTAATGAATGTATGATTTTATATTAGAGGATAACACAATGATGATACTAACAAGCATGCATAGGGATCGAGAATGTATATAAGTTCAAGGACAGGTAATCCAGGGAGCAAAGATCAAGAGGAAGTACACTCCAGTGGTTTATGAAAGGATCCAGATATTCAGAGGGAGTTGTCCATCTCTCTACATTCCACAACAGAAAGGTGTAGAAGAAGCTACTACAGATTAGGACTCCAGCAGCTCCTGCAAGAAAGCAAAGACTCAGAGAGAGTCCACCCAACGAACAAACAAAGATAAGTATTTTAATTATCATTTCTTGCATATGTGTTTGTTTAAATAAAATTGTTCAATGATGTATATGCTCATGTTCCTAGACTTAGGATATGTATTGTGCATATTAGAATAGTTGCATTGATGAACAGTATACTACTAATATACATGGGTAAGTGGCCTATGGCACTGTACAACATTCCATTGCTACTTATCTAGAATGAAACCTCTTTGCTGACATGTTGGGAGTTGTGCACACTCTTAACAATGTTCTGGTAGAGATTGGAAGGCATCTAGAAAGTTACGGAATATGGATAAATGTTGTATTGAAGCATTGGCTAAGATAATTGCATGACTGTATGACATATTTCTTTATGCGTAAGAATTTGTTCTGAAAATTATGAGATGTTTCTAATCATGCAATTTAACCTGTTTTGTAGGAAAGACCGTATATCTTCACCTACAAAAGGACTACAACATTTGTTCCAGCAACAAAGATATCTATTGAAGATATTGAAGTTCCCAGGATCTGGGATGAAGAAATGGAATGCCATGATCCGTCGATCATGAAGAATGATGTTTGGGATGCGATCCCAAGAGATAAAGGGAAGTCTGTTGTGACTTCCAAATAGAACTATCAGATCAAGCATGTTGCAGATGGCAGCATTGAGAAATACAAAAGTGATGAAATAGAAGATGCACCAGATGGATTTCAAGACAGCACGGTGTAGTCATATATGTGTGCAGAACTTGATATGGTAGGATAGATAGCTTTCTATCCTGCTTGGGATTTACCAAGAATAAAGCGGATTCCAACCTTTTCTACAAGGTTGAAGAAGGCAATCCAGCGATACTACTATTTGGATGACCTGTTTGTATCAGGTGAGGATAGATTGATTTCTGACACGCAGCGGAAGCTTGCTGGCGAGTTCGAGTTAAGAACTTGGGGATGATGCACTATTTGTTTTTGGCATGGAGGTGTGGCAGAGTGCAGATGGAATCTTCCTTGGACAAGGGAAGTATGTAGTAAAGATCCTGAAGAGGTTCGGGATGATGGACTGCAAGGATATGGCCACACCTATGGAATCGAATCTGAAGCTTCTATGTGATGCTTCATCTGAGCCGGTTGATGTCTCTTTGTATTGTCAGATGATTGGGTCCTTGATGTACCTGACGAACACGAGACCAGACATTTGCTTTGCTGTGAACACATTGAGCCAGTTCCTGACGGATCCGAGGAGTGTTCACCTGGTTGCTGTAAAGCATGTTCTGAGGTACCTGAAGGGTACAGTGGATTATGGGCTCAGGTATGAGGAGAATCAAAAGTTTAACCTGTAGGGTTATGTTGATTCAGATTGGGCTGGCAGTGCTACAGATAGGAAGAGCACATCTGGGTGTTGCTTCAGTATGGGATCAGGTGTGATCTCTTGGTTTAGCAGGAAGCAGTCCTGCGTAGCACTGAGTACAGCTGAGGCAGAGTATGTTGTAGCCTGTTCAGCTAGTTGTGAGTCAGTATGGCTACGGAAGCTACTGTCTGAGTTATTTGATCTCCCGTTGGAGGCTACTGGTATCTTCTGTGATAACCAGAGTTGTGTGAAGCTGTCCGAGAACCCAGTGTTTCATGACAGGTCGAAACACATAGAGATCAAATATCACTATATCAGGGATATGGTGCAGAGAGGAGCTGTGAAGCTCCTGTATGTTGCGACGGACGAGCAGATTGCAGATGTGCTAACGAAGCCACTAGCCAGGGTGAAGTTTGAGTACTTCAGAGAGAGGCTTGGTGTTCTTCAGATCGAGGACACTTTGAGGAAGAAGTGATGGACACATTTGCTGAAGCCATTCCAAGCATGTTGGAAGGAGGATCCTTCACATGGCTGTGGATGTAAGCGCTAGATGATGAGCATCAGGATGATGTTATGGTTTCTGCTTGGATATGATCAGTTGGATCATTTTTATGTATGTATGTACGCATCATGTTGGATGCTGGATATGATCAGTTGGATCATTTTTATGTATGTATGTACGCATCATGTGGATGCTGGATATGATCAGTTGGATCATTTTATGTATGTATGTATGCATCATGTTGGATGCTTGGACCATGTATCTGTATATGTATCAGGTGGATACATTGTATGATCAGGTGGATCATGTATGGTGATATGTATCATGTATTTGTATTTGTATCAGGTGGATACATTGATGATCAGGAGGATCATGTATGATGATATGTATCAGATAGATACTTGGTATGCATCAGGTAGATGCATTGATGATCAGGATGATCATAGATGACGAGCTTCAGGATGTTGCTCTAGATGACATGCAGCAGGATGTTGCAGTGATGATCAGGATAATCATAGATGACGAGCTTCAGGATGTTTCTCCAGATGACATGAAGCAGGATGTTGCAGTGATGATCAGGATGATCATAGATGACGAGCTTCAGGATGTTGCTCTAGATGACATGCAGCAGGATGTTGCAGTGATGATCAGGATGATCATAGATGACGAGCTTCAGGATGTTGCTCCAGATGACATGCAGCAGGACGTTGCAGTGATGATGATCAGGATGATCATGGATACATCAGGATGATGTATGGTGAGTATCAGGTTGATACTCTATGGCCGTGGATCAGGTTGTGCAGATGAGCATGTAATCCGGTGCCCTGGGAAATTTGCAGATGGTCTTTCGAGGTTTTGCCTATGGCATGTAATATCGGTGCCCTGGGACATCTGGCAAATGCTCTTTCGAGGTTTTGCTCTGGGAGGACATGTAATTCGGTGCCCTGGGAGATCTGCAGATAGTCTTTCGAGGTTTTGCCTATGGCATGTAATAGCGCCTTGGGATATCTGGCAGATGCTCTTGTGAGGTTTTGTCCTATGGCATGTAATATCGCTCTGGGAGATCCGATAGGTTGGGCTGTGTGCCCGTAATCAGTCCTAGGATGCTCTTGCGAGGTTTTGCCATGACCACATATAATAGTTCCCTAGGAGATCCTACAGGTCGGAGTTGTGTACCCGTAACATCCTGGGATGCTCTTTCGAGGTTTTGTGGTGGGGTCACATGTAATAGCGCCCTGGGAGATCCTATAGGTAGAGCTGTGTGCTCGTAACAGCCTGGGATGCTCTTTCGAGGTTTTGTGGCGCACGTAATAAGTCCTGAGGATTCCACAGTATGGCCAGTGATGATGAAGACCTACAGGTGGTGGGCCTACATCCAGTATGAAGAAGGACTGGCTCTGTAGAACTTCCTATGACGAGTAGATTCAGAGATTGATTGAGATAGCAGCAGCAGTGACGATGATGATGACTCGATGACGATTATCCAGTGACGATGATCCAGAGAAGATGACTTGTGTTAGAAGAACTGTGCTGAGAATTACCTTCCTAGTTAAGAGGGAGTGTTGATGTATATGTAACTTCGGAATGTATTTCACATATATGTATATTGTAATCCTATAGAGATGGTATTATTCCTCTATAAGGAAGTGTCGTCATTTATATTGTAAGTTTCGTAACTTATACTTGATGGGTTATTAGACCACCTTGTTTGGGGTCGGCCCTGTATAAGTCATGTGGGTCAAAGGGTTATTAGACAACCCTATTGGGGGTCGGCCATGTGGGTCAAAGGGTTATTAGACCACCCTATTGGGGGTCGGCCCACTCAGCATTATGTTATGTGGTTAAGTTCGAGCCTACATGAGTTAGGTAAAAAGGAAAGTCAATTCAAGTATAAATAGAGTGCGGGAGGCACTCTATTTGTTCATTCACTTCTCACACATGCACTCAAGGAGGAGTGGTGCACTTATGGAGGAGGAGGATCTGCTGCTAGGTTGTGTCTATCTCTTATGGTTGGTTGTATCATTGCTCTATCTATCTCTAAGGAAGTTATTAGGGTTTTTCACCTTTATGGTTTTCCCCAAGTAAATCTTTGTGTCTCTTGTGTGCTTGCATTATTGTCTCCATGATTGATATGCTGTAGATATGCTGTACATGTTGTTCTCTCAGTTAAGATCCTAGATCAGATTGAAGCAAATTCTGAAAATTTAACAAAATTGCTCCCCAAGCCAATATTGATGCATGAGTTTTGCTCTCTCATGAGTTTGGAGCTACTTAGGTTTTTCCCCTCATGTTTTCCTAAGTTGTCCTCCATTTTCCTCTAGCTAGGAGGTCATTTTTGAGTTGTAGAATGTCTGGGAGGAAGGGATTCATGATTTGGGGGCCCATAGAGGTTGGCTTTTCCCTTTGAATGCCCATATACTTGTTGGAAACTCGTTTTTTTCTCACCATGGTCATTTTCATTTCCCACAACTCGTTTTTGGGTGTGCCACGAATTGGAAGAATCCATGGGAACCATGTTTTTGTAAATTCCATAGTAAAAATGTTTATCCATGCCCAATAATTGTGCTTGTTGTGGCTTGAGCTTGAGTGCAAGCATACAAAAAGAGGAGAGGGTTCATAATTGGCTTGATAAACCCAAATATGGATTGGCCTTGCTTAGATGAGGTGTTCACCTTGTTGTGCATCAGTTATGGGTTCCCATTCCTTGTAGAAATCATGCCTAGCTCAGGGGTGGCAATTGTGCTGAGAGATTGATGATTACAATTGGCCTATGGCCGGGTGGAATGATGTAGTTGCGTAGCTAGTTGCTCGAGACAACGTTGTTTCAAGATAAGTATGATCTTGTATTTAATTATGTAATGTTTTTATTTGATCCATGTTATCAATATGCTGGAAATTGCATGATATATGTATGTACAGAAGAATTTCACTTCCACTATGTTTAATTGATTTATACATATGCACATATATGTGTTTTTATTTGTATGAATCTGATGAATGGGGCTGAGTTTTTTAAAATCCTGAAATGTTCAGTCATGTTCCCTTCCTTGCGTTGGATTGACGGGAGGGGACGTGACAGATACACTCAGACTTGTGCTTGACCATTCTATCTCATAGATTCCTTGTCTATTGATCTACTTATTGAATCTATGAATTGATTTCAAAACCAATTCCTCTTTTATCAGTTGGAATTCTTTCTTGAAGGATCACGTTGTTAATATATTCTGAACTTTTTTCAAATTTAAGACTCAAAATGTTTTTTCTTTTTAGTTGTTCTTGAAGAGCATTGATCTCTGCATCTTTCTTAGACAAGTATTCCTTTATTTCTCTTGTTAACTGATTTCTTGTTGTCATATATTATTTCATTTTCTTATTATTGACTTCCTTTAAATGCTCAATTTAATCTAAGGCACCAATTAACTCGGCTTCAAGATCAACTACTATAGTTTGCTCATTTTCTTCAACTCCTTTACCTTCCTAGCAAGGTTGATCCTCCATGGCTAGAAATAAAATTTCATTCAAATTATCATCCAAATTTTCTTCTTCCTCGTCGTAGTCTGGAGATTCATCTTCAACTTTTGAATAATAACTTTGTTTTATTGCATATATTCCTTTGGAAACATATGTTCTATGACTTGTATTGCTTCTATCTTCCCTCAATGTACATTTTGTAGCAAAATGTCTAATTTTTCCATAGTTGAGGCATTTTATAGGTAGCTTACCTTTGAACCGCCCAGTTCCCCTGGGTAACTTGTTGACAAAATAAGCCATTTCTTCATTCGAAATTTCATCTGTACTAGGAGGAGAGATCAATTAGTTTTTCTTAAAAGATCGTTTCTTCCTTGTAACTTGAAAGGCAACTTACTTCTGTTTTGGATCTTCTGTTCTCAATTCATAGGCTATGAGAATATTTTCTCTGTCTTCAACGGATGAAAATTTTGGATTAAACTTGGAAAAAAGGGATCCCGATGCCTTTTGAACTACTTAGCTTCTTGTACTTCCTCTCCTAGACCTCTCATGGTGTTGACCACTTCCTCCACTCTTTGGAAGTAAGCAACAATATCTTCTTCCTCCATCATATTAAGACCTTCAAATTGTGTCCTGTATATTTGAAGTTTGGCTTTCTGGACTTTGGTATCACCTTGATAAATATTCTTCAATTTATCTTAAATTTCTCTAGCTATGTCATAGTTCATGACCTTAACAAACTCAGTTTTTGACAGCCCTGCAAGAATTACATTCACAATTTTAGAATTATACTCACTTGCCTTTCTTTCTATTAGATCTATTGGAGGATCTTTTGGTATCTTATATCAATTATCAACGCTATCCCAAACATAAAATCCCAAGGACATAAAATATGCTTTCATTCTCTTAGTCTAGAAGACATATTTTGTACCATCAAATAGAGGAATCTTCTTATGATCCATGTGTGTCTTAAGAGATCTCCTTCAAGTTAGTCAGACCTGTGAGAAGTACCCACTCTAATACCAATTGAAGAGCACACCAATATAATGAGAGAGGGGGTGAATCAATATCTCTATATATTTACTATTTCACTTTCAATTATTCAATTCTTCAAATATTAAAAGCATAGACATCAATTCATCAAGAGAGTCATGAATGTATATCTATAACTCAATTTAAAGTATTTATAAAAACAATATGTTTACATCAATTGTGGAGACTTAAATCTCCAATGATTACCAAATACAACTGGTGAGAGGCTCCAACCTCCTTATTTCTTCAACTCCAATTAAAGGGATGCTCCAACACCCTACTTCTCTAGCATCAACTGGAAGGAGGCTACTACCCCCTCACACACTTCCTCTGCCGCAACAGAATGGAGGATTCAAACCCCTTCATATAATTTTTATGTTGCAATAGAATGGATGCTACAACCCCCTTTCTCTTTTGTGATGGTATGGTGGCTTCAAACCCCTTCAAACCCCTTCATATACATTCCTCAGTCTTACTAGGTACTGTGCACTTTTCACTACACATCTCGTTTCTACTCGTTGCGTAATTTTTTCATCATACTTACTTTCTTGTTAGGTGATACTCAATGCTTCGCAACTTCTACAACCTACTTCATACTACAACTTTGTGCTTAGGTCTGCTCCAAATTTTCTTTTTCTTCTAGGTTGAGAATTAACTTCATTTCTTATCCTTCCAACGAAATGAGAACAATTCACCTTCTTTATTCTAAACTATGAACCCCGCACCTTCCTTCTTCTAAACTACGAACCCTACACCATCCTTCTTATGGACTGTGAACCCTACACCTTCCTTCTTCCACATTGTGAACCATGCGCCTTCCTTCTTTTGTACTGTGAATCCTACACCTTTATTCTTCTGAACTGTGAACCCTATGCTTTCCTTCTTCTAAAATTCAAGCACTGTGCCTTACATTTTCACCACCACTTACTCACAATGATCATCATGCTCTTATTTATACACAGCTGACCTCCCCTTATTTTTTGAGTAAAAGGGCCAACCAAGATGCTCAACTTGATTTACAGTCTTTGACATTTGTACTGACTTATTTTGTGTGGGTTATAGACCATTTAGGGAGACAAAGTTTGGGTTACAAGACACAGACACAACACCCACTCTTTTGTGCATGCTCTCTTTTGGGTTGTAGGATCCCGACACAACACCTACATCACTGTGCACTTTTATTCATACTTTCTTCGACATTGTGTTCTATATACTTCTTCAAACTGAATTCTAATTAGATAAATTCTATATGTTTTATAACCCTTTTCCTTCAATGACAACATTAGGTCCAACATTTATGATGTACCACATGCTCATCGAAAGGCCATACCAGAGACAATTGTCCCTACAATAAGTGCAAAATATGTCATGATGACTAAAAGGCATATCAAGAAGAAAAAAGACAATTCCAAGATGACCCTAGACCATACCCGAAAGAGAGAATACCAGATAATTTATGCACAAATCAAACAAGCTACTTCTAGGACTTATGTGAAAGATTCGAGCCCCATTCCATGGCATAAGTCCCTTACAATGCTGACAATATAAAACCAAAATGGTGAGGCATACATTGGACAATGCAACACATGACCACATAATGTATCAAGAACTTGAAGACCGAAGCAAATGATTAAACAGTTTACCAAGCACAGATAATCGACCATAATAATCAGAAAGGTCAATACTTTTGCAACAATGACCGACGTAATAATGGAAACAATCGATAAGGAAGATATAACATTCGAGGAATATACAACAACAATCGAGGAAACTGCCCAGTGGGTCAAGGAAAACTACATTGCTTCGTTTGTTACAGTGAAGAACATTTGAGCCTCGACTATTCCTAGAAGGATAGAACAGACCTCAATTTTTGTACAAAATGTGGGGTGGGGGAGAACAATTTAGAAGAGTGCCCCATCATGTTAGAAGCACTTCACCATAAAAATAATTTTAATCTCTTGTCTAGTGTTCCTAAACATGAAGCATTGAGTACTAAAATTTTGCAAATAATCACGAGACAAGGCATAAAGATTGGAGGGGACAACCCCCATGTTACGATAATACAAAGAAAAGAAGATAACTATCCTAATTCATCCAAGAAAATATAATTTTTTAATAATGCCACAAAAATATTTGAAGAATAGCTTCTAAAGAAAATACTACAGAATCCAGAAACAAAACACTTAATGAATTATTACAACTGCTAATGAAAGAAGAAGTTGTTGCATGATTAATAGATTTAATGTATCTCATTAGGAACAATAAAGAAAATTAAAGTATTTCTAAAAATATCTGCAATCTATATCAAAAATATATTTAATTGATATTGATCCCCTAATCGATCTCAAAGTTGAATGGTTTTGCATCTCACAAATCATCCTCGGCTTTGGGTCGCGGGCCAATATAATGACACAGTCTACCTGGGAAATACTACGTTGGCCATGATAAGCGGAGTTAGAGATTTATATTAAACTTGTTGACCAAGGATTGATTGAATCCATTGGTGTTTGGAAAATCGTTAATACTGCAATAATGGGTATTAATACTCGTATTGATTTTGAAATCATTGATCTAAGAGAAGGGTTCAAATCCTTCCTAGCACTAGTTGGTTGACCGTGAGGTCAGAAAATGAAAGCTTCCATTTCATTAGAAAAATAGATAATATAATTGAAAGGTGAAGTTTAAAAGGTCCTGGTAACTATTCATACATCCCAAGGGAAACCTTGGGTAGAACCAGATGATATCGATGGAGATATAAGGCACTTATATCAAGTGATGCAAGATAATGAATATTTATTAGAACCAAATGAATTTGGTGAAATTCATTTAGGCTCACCTATGTCAATTGGGAAAAACTCTGACTCATAGTTGTATGGATGGAAAATTGAAAACCATGAAAAGCATGCAAGAGAATGTTGGACGGTCAAAGTTATCCACCGCCGACTAGTAGGAAAATGCTTTGCAATAACTGTGATACCAAATATTTTTGAGGAAAGACAAGAGAATACCCAACTCTCATATTGACAAAAAATGAACCAAAAAATTTTCCCCCTCTGCGGTATAAGGAACACAAGTCACCAATAGTTCACACTGGAAAAGTATCCAAAACTATTGGTGAGCAAGATCAACTGCAAAGCTTAGTAGAAAATTTTACAGGCCAAGAGGATTGATGGTGAGATACACATCAGTCACGCTTCCAGACATGGACGAGCGCATCTACATATTCTATTGAAATATTTGGAGGAAAAAAACTAGCAACTGAAGCCCAGATCCCAAAATTTTTGCAAGGGTTAGACCCTGAGGAACATATGGAAAGATGTAAAAAAGAATGGAAAAGACTAGGATAGAGAGATGAACAAATATGTCACCTATTTCCGAGTACACTAAACGATATCTCTAATAAATGGTATAATATGGAAGAAGAAAGAGGGGAAACATTTAGTTGGAAAACCCTTAAAGGAAATTTTATCAAAGACTTCTCATTCTCCCATGCCGAGGAATGCTTAAAAGAAGTTGTTCAAGAGATATAACAATTCATCATGCAGTCGGGAAGACTAGTCAGTACAACCCAAAAAATAGAGCGACATAGTACAAAGTGTAACACAATCACAATTACCAAGAAGCAGTCGAATCTACGATCGAACCTCCTACTTACAAAGAATGAAGATACCATCGATAAAATATTTTGATAGGAAAAATAGCATCCCTACATTATCCATCCAGTCAAGACAGTCTTAAAAAACAACACCATAGAGAAAATTAAGGATGATGAACACAAAGATTTCTCTCTGTTGTTCACAGAACTTAAAGAAGGGAAACATAAAATCAATGAATCCCAAAGAGATAGAATGTATGGACACATAAATTAAAACAAAAGAAGTTAACATTTCGACCAATGGAAAATCTAAGATGGCTAAGATTGGTTACTATTGGTCAGAGCAATAGATTGTTGAAATAACCAACCTATTGAAAGAGTATCAAGATGTCTTTGTTTGCAACTATAAATAATTGAAATATTTGGTCCATGAGATGGGATAAATGAAAATTGAAATCATACCTGATGCCAAACTTGTGAAGAAACATATGTATAAGCTAGCACATAAATATAAGGATATTGTAAAAAAGGAGATCGAAAATATGCTAGCTGCAGGAATAATCTATCTCATCAATCAATCAGAGTGGGAAAGTCCGATGCTCGTGCAACCAAATAAGAACGATACAAAATGTTCGAGGATCTGTGTTGAATTCATAGGGTTGAACAAATTAACTTTAACTGGCCCATTTTGATACCGTTCATCAACTAGATCATCAATGAAGTCGCTGGGTATGAGTGTTATTCCTTCACTGGCGGATTCTCTGGGTACAACCATGTACCATATCCAAACAAGACTATCATAAGACCACATTGATTTGAGATTTTGGATCATTCGCTTACAAGGTTATTCCATTTGGATTAAAGAATGCACCTACTGTATTATCTAGGATCGTTATAAATCATTCCAAGAATTTCTATATAAAAAAATGGTTATTTATTTTGATGATTCGACAATCTATTCAATGCTTAAAGACCATGTATAATGGATTAGGCTAATTCTAGAAAGGTGTAAACATATTCAATTTTCCCTAAATATAAAGAAATGCATATTTTCTACCCCAATAGAAGTGTTATTGGGCCATTTTATCTGCAAGGAAGGCATAAAAGTAGATTTAGCAAAAATCAAAGTCATCCTTTACTTAAAATATCCAGCCAACCCAAGAAGATCATAACATGGCTGGGAAATATAGGTTATTATAGAAAATTTATCAGGCATTACTCCTATATGAATTTCCCATTGGAAGAGATGCTAAGACTAAATGTTGAATTTCATTGGATGTCGGAATGTGAAGAATAATTTGAGCCCCTTAAAATAAAATTAGTGGAAACACCAATTTTGATATTTCCAGACTCGTCAAAGAAATTTCATGTGCACATTGATGCGTTGGGTATTGTAGTCGTAGCGGTACTCACATAACTAGGAGACGACATAATGGACTATCCAAATGCATACACCAATAGGAAATTGAACAAAGCAACAATAAATTATTCAACAATAGAACGTGAAGGGTTGGGAATGATATTTTCCCTGCAGAAATACACACATTTTCTATTGGATAACCTATTTATATTCTTTAAAGATCATCAATCATTAAAGTATTTTGTCTATAGACCACTACATCATGATCATATTTGTAGATTGATCCTACTATTCCAAGAATTTGAATTTGAGATACTTGTCAAACTAGGAAAGATATATGTTGAACCCAGCCATATGTCAAGAATAGAGTCTGGTGAAGACCCAGTCGTAATAGACGAAAAAATTCCTAATGCCCATTTATTCAAAGTTGAGGTTGTACTAACAAAGTTGGCAGACACTGCTGAATTTTTATAAGAGGGATAGGCCTTGGAAGGAACTCCCAAAAAAAAGAGAAATATTCTAGCAATGAAAGCATCACCGTATACACTAATCAATGGGTACCTATACAATCTTGGACCTGATGACATACTCTGTTGGTGTACACTTGAGCATGAGCGATAATATATCATTGAAGAAGCACACTCAAGACCCACAGGAGAACACTTCCACGCTGACACGACTTCCAAAAAAATCCTACAATATGGACTATGGTGGCCATCACTGCATAAGGACTGCAAAGTATATGCAAATAAGTGTGAAAAATGCCAACGAATGGGCTGACTGTTAGGATGACATGAAATTCCATTAATATTGTCAACCCCAACCTTACATTAATCCAAGCCCTGGTCAATGAACTGGTGCACGATACATCATTACCATAGTAGAATATGTAACTAAATGGGATGATGCGGAACTAGTTGAATCATGTACCAATGAAGTTGTAGCCATATATATATATATATATATATATATATATATATATATATATATCTATATATACAAAAATATAATTACAAGGTTCAAATGTCTGCTAACTCTTATTAGTGATCAAGGAACACATTTTATAAACAAAAATATCAATGTGTTAATGGAATAATTTATGATAGACCATCACAAAATCTCAGCTTACAACCTGCAGTCAAATGGAGCAGTTGAGTCGTTCAATAAAACATTGACCAAGGACTAACAAAGATCTGCAACATTGACAAAGATGACTAGGATGACAAAGTCCCTGCGATATTATGGGCATACAGAACAACATACAAATGATCAATGGGTCAGACACCATTCAAGCTAGTATATGGTCAAGAAGCAGTCATGCCTCTCCAATTTAAACAACAAGCACCAACAATTGCTCAAGTTTTACATCTCAACACAATCCAAGCAACTCAAGATAGAATGTTCAATTTACAGAATTTGGAAGAACAAAAAATGATTGCCCTACACCATCAGGAAGTTCAGAAGATGCAATAGATCTCCTGCAACGACCACAATATTGAAAGAAAATACATCTCCATTGGTGACCTAGTACTATTATATAACAGTCAGATAAAAGGAAAGCCTAAACATATTGAAACCATATGGTTGGGACTATATATAGTCGAAGAAATCAATAATAATGGTTCAGTCAAACTAAAAAATATACAAGGTCATGTCTTCAAAAAGGTTGTAAATGTAGCATGACTAAAGCGCTACCAACTTTAAAGCGACGTACACTAGTGACCGTATCATCACTAGTTAAACGTCATGCCCTAGGTTTGCATGATGTTTTCTATATTAATTCTCTTATATTAATTTTACTAACTAATTTGTTACCAAAAATGCTTATAAAAACTAACTCACTAAGGATTCATATAAAAAGGTAACTAAGACATGGATTTTGAAAGAACGTGGAAAAATTCAACACAATGATTGGTGATTGGATGAAGTAGGAAGATCAGAGTGATACAAGCATGCAGACTAGTCGCAGAACACCACCAAGAATAGACCAACGAAACACATATATGGGGAGACCATAGATCAAGTGAAGTAAATGACCAGAATATAGAGCATCCAAGAATCCATCTGACAGACCAAGAAAACATATCATGATGTCCAACATAAGAGACCAATGAAGCCACTCACATGACCGATGACCATTCAGTGAAACGACTGGACCAATACCAAAGCTTTCCTCGCAAGTTTCCCCACGTGTTTAAACTAGTCGTCCGCCAAAAACTTCATAGTTAATGCAATCACCTACTCATACTAAATGATTGCTAGATTCCATGCCTATAAAAATCCCACTTTAAGGAAGATGGCATAAATTTTTCCTTGATATTGAACGAGCACAACAACCACCAGAGTCACCGTTAAAATTGTAGATTTTGATGACTGTATTTGATTCCCCTGCAAAAATGGCACCTAAGAAAGCAACAGCAGTAACCAGAGCAATCGAAGCAATATAATAACTTAGTATCCAGGAAGAGGAAGACACCATGTGTAACCTACCTAAGACTTGAAAACATTTTATGTTTTGTGGAAAAACATTACTTTAAATTTTATTGTAAAGTTTTATATTATTGACCAAGGATGGTCAATGATGACTATAATGGAATATTATTATTATTTAATAAATTAAAATAGGACACACTCATCCAAAGAGGACTGTTGAAAACTGTTCACTGACCCAATAGGAGGAATGAAACTGGTGTAGAAGGCAATGGACAAGTGGTAGCATTTGCACTCATTTACTAGATGTTGTAGGGGGGAACTTCCCTAAAAATGTGGTCATGTTACCCAAGGATGGTGGAATGGATTAGGTGTCTCATTAAATGTGAAACTGACCCAAAATACCTAGGCAACATTTTATAACCATCGAATTGAGCATAGGGCTCACAAATTTTTCCTGGTGTTGGATGGAAAACTACTATGTTGGGTACACAAGAGATTCGATGAGGGGATGCTAGCTAATGGGTTGCAGAGTAAGACTGTCTTATGCTGTTGAGTTGTAGAGAGAGTGTTTTGTATGCAAGTCTTCATGATTGCTGAAGTACAAAAAGGAGTGTTTTCTATGCAAGTCTTCATGATTACTAAAGTACAAAAAGGAGTGTTTGTATGCAACTCTTCATGATTGCTGAAGTACAAAGAGATTGTCTTGGTTCTACACAGTATCTTCATCCTAGTGGTTTAGTGAACATGCTCGAGTGTCCTGAAGCAAGTAACTTTGGATACTTTTAGGATACGGTTGGGAGGAATGGTCTTCTTTGGGTGTTTTTCCACCTACACAAGCGAAACAGGTTCTGCATTGTTTGTTTTCCCTAGACTTTTCTGTATATTCTGAATAGTTCTACCTGCAAGTTATTTGTCTCTCTTCTTATAAATTTCTAGCTATTCGAAATGATAGTTTACTGAACTGATAATTATTTCTTCACAAATGATTGATTAAATAGAATTTGATAAATATAGTATGATGAAATAAATAATCTCTGTATTTTTCCTTTCACTCTCGTGATGTACTCTAGTACAAATATTTGTTTCAAATGTGATTTGATAAGTATCAAGTGAATTTGAAATGATCTCAATATCATAGGAAAAAGGTTATTTAGACTTAGAATATCAAATGAAGACATGTAAAAGTCTAGTTAATTAATTACAGAAATTATGAAAAGAACCTAGATAATTATAGTTCATATTTTCTATGGTTCACTCTGTTCTTACCAGCATAAGAATAAATATCTATGACTTAACAATAGAATGTTGGGTACATTATGAACCTAGGTATAACATATACATATATATACTATGTAAAACTGTTAATATATCAGAGAATACGATACCAAGAATAGCCCTATGTTACCATTTATACATAGGTAATTCATCTATTAATATAAATGGAACAACATACAATAAAAAGACTTGTAGTATTGATTCATAACGAACTTACAATCATAATAACAAAATTATTATATTACTATTCGCCATCCTTATCGAGTTGTTCAGGATCAACATAAAACAATAACCTATATTATTTTTAAAAGTAAGTTACAGTTTACTTTAGAAAGCGAAGGAGTATCTTTTATATAAACAAAGTATACATTGTATAATCCATCTATTCATAGGTCGACTTTCCATTCAAGTTATCATTTATTTTAAACAAACATAGTATACAAAGTAGAGCATTGCCCATTTACACAGCATGAATACTTATAAAATTAATGCAAGCATTATTCAACAGAGATTATAACTCTAAGCTTATCCTGTCACGATTCAATAACAATGAAAAAGATCACCAATTAATAGGCACATAAGTATTATCAAAATCCTAATCTAGTGCTGGTATAAATCTTCCATCACAATCGTAAGAACATGACAAGTTAAAGGGATAGTTCGGGGTCGAACCCTGTAACTATAAATAGCGTCATTGTATACTAAGATCATTATAGTAGGTGTAAAACCTGAAGTAAGAAAGCATGACGCACACACAGTAAAAAATAACCATAGAAGAACGCATTACAACTAAGAGACTGGACTCATTATGATGCCATCTCTAATTATGCATCTTGATATAACAATATTATTGTATCCGTTCAATTCAAGAGGTTGAGGCTCGCAAGAGTTACTCCAAAGTTTACATAAGAAATTTAATACATCTACTAACAAATCCAAAACCCAGTACAGGGTTTGGTACAGGATCTAACCCTGTTACAAAAGAATCGAATACCATTTACAATACAGAAACAACACATTAATAAGCTAAACGCGGAAGTAAGTTAGGGTTTGGCCCAAACCAGATACACATTCATCATTTAATTTAACTATTGAAATAATCCATCTGCCGAGACAGCTCTGTTACACTTTGTATCCAAGAATGATATTATCGGAATGCCTATATCGAAACAGAGTCATTATTTCCAAACCTAAAGAACTAAAAACCCAGAAAATGTTTTGGATAGCTTATGAATTTCACCACACAGTAATCTTTCCATATATTCATTTTATTGATGAAATTCCAACTAAAGGCTTCAATCCCAAAACATTATATTTAAAAGACCAAATCTCAACCTATAGCAATTACCTAAACATTAACATATTAAATAACCAAGAGACAAGTAGTAACAGTCTCGACAGATACATAGATGCCAACTGAAAGAAGCTTAAGGATGTAGCTTTTTATTTAAAAATGCTAGTCAAACCCAACTCAAATCTTTACAAGTTACAAATCCATTCAAACGCCAAAGGGATTACAGTAATATAAACATCAATGTTGATAGTGAAATCAAATATGCTGACAGAGGAGACCTCGTGGAGAAACCAAGGGCTTACCGTGGTATTCAAACCACTAGGGTTTCCATTTCCTCATCAATGATGTAGCCGAGGCACAATAACAGACCAGAGAACAACTGAAACCCTCCTTCCAATGAATATAAAAATGATTAGTGAAAATATACAATTCAAGAGATAAAGAGAAGAAAGGATTAAATACACAACGTTGCTGAATTCATACCTATGAACAGTCGAGGAGTTTAAGCAAAGAGAATATATCCTCCATGCAACCACACCCAAGATAAATAAATCCATGATGACTACCTTACAAACCCTAAAGACCATCTATGCGAGTAATATTACCATTTAAAAACTGTGCAGGGTGTGCCAGAAGGCCATTGCAGCCAAGAGAGCTTGGCTCTCCAAACCCTCAAGCAAGCAACAAGTAACAATGCCAGGTTCAGCGAAGAGCTAGGGTATTGTCCCCATACGTGGTATCTCTTCACCAACTTTCACGTGGGCTCATAAATGAGCTTGGTTGGCTCCCACTACACTTTCGATATTTTACCCATAACCATATAGTTGGAACACGTTGTTTTCCATCGAACTTCAATTCTTAATGTGCCCAACGAATTGGGATATTTGTTATATTATAACATTAAACACTAATGTTAAACTATGTTATGCCATCACCTTGGATAGAAGCCATTAGGGCTAGAACAAACCAACCCAATAGTTAGGGTTATAATAATTATTTTCCATGCAAAATAATTATATATCTAGGTTAAAACCTTAATCTTTGAAATATATGAAAACATCAACCAAATTGTGCATGTAGAGTCCTACTTGTAACCTGGACAGGGTAACGTTAACATGCATTAGCTTCAATAGATAAGTAAGCCTCAGGGCTGCTCTTGAACTCTCTTTCCAAACAAAAGGTTTTAAACATAATCAAATAATAAGATAAAAATAGTACGACATGAGAATGATAAATTAAATGTCAACTTTAGATCAAATATGACTTTAAGACAGTGAGCGTTGTTTCCCGACAAACTGAATGTGGACATGATTACATTATGAATTTATTAGTCCATGAATTAAAATATTGTACGTCATAATAACCAAACGTCCAATGTATTATAGATTATGATATAAATGAAATCATAAATACTCTCAAACAGTAAGAGAGACCCATAGTCCTACTTCAATGCTTTAAGAACAAGAGAAATAAATGTTGAACTTATGAATATCATATTAGCATCAATGAATGCATGAGACATTTATACAAATAACAAGTTAAAAGAATTTCCGCAAGTATAAATCTGGTTTTTATGGATAGTTACCATATTAACTATAGACATAGGATCGCATATCTATTTTAATGTCGTTAAGACACATTGAATAATTGACGACTGTTTGTAAACAATTAAGTGTCACAATTAAAATTACAAGCTAAGCAATTAGTAAAGAGTTAAACATTCATACATATACTTTCCGCATATTAATTAATTGCAATGAAATATTGGAGATGTTACACCATGTCACCACTTGAAGCTAGACTTAATAGGATAAAAAATGTCTACACATACAAACATATCTAGAAACATCATTGGAATGGGATTCTTGAATGGGGGCTTAGGGATGACCGATGGATAGATGATGCACGTAAGCTCACCAATGCAATGTTGAGACACTACATGAACGTGCCCCTACTTGACAAATTTGGAAATTTAAAAGACTTGATTTCCAAGTATATTGTTAGTAGATACCATGACGCCAAATTACGGTTCAATGAGCCAATCGAAATAAATGATTCCCTCATCACACACATAACTAGTTTACCCAACAAGGGGTCGATGGTACCAATATGGTCCAATCCATTACCGTTGGTGGAATAACTGACATGAACACCCCAGGGAAAGAATTAAAAGGGGCTTATTATCAATGTTAGTCCTAATATATACTTATTAATAATCTGACATTAAATTGTCAATCTAGGAATCCATAGACTTCAAGGTGCAAACACTATATGTTCAATACCAAAGCCTCTAATCTATCCTAATCTAATCAACTAATTCCTTATGTCACCAAACAAAAAAATCAAACTACTACATTCTCCATCCTAAGTAAGGTAAGTTATTAGAGAAAATACTATACTAAAATATTTTATAAATGACCTACAATGTTACTAAATCCTAATTTCTACAAATGATCTACTACCCTAGATGAAAAAAAAATGTAGATGCCAATGGTTAGAATCCACAATTGAATTATTATTCTATCTATGCTTGATCCGTACAATGAAAATTATATGATGGAAATTGAAACTTTTACAATGAAGTTGACTTGATTCTAGCACATCAAAGTGATTGACTACTTCTAGAAATTGATTATAGAAGCACCAAAAGTTAATAAACATACATCCGATATTATTTGTAGATTAATATTGAGTGAAGTTAAACCTCGATTCCTTAATGCAATTAATTTCTAGTCCATAGTCAATTATAGTTCTAATGTAATTAGGTTGAGATATTCATGACAATGCACCTTTTCATTAAAATTAACGCACTATGTACTCTAGAAGTTGAATGACAATGTGCATGATTTTTTCCCAAACAAGTTATACTACCACAAAATGTATGCAAATACGATTCTAAGCAAATATAGAGTTATGATCTAAATACATAAAACTATTGATTTTTATACAAGTGTTGATCAAACAAATTCAAATGTATGAACTAAATAATTACAAGATTATACAAGTCTAATGAGTGCTTCACTTGTGGGTTCTACAATTCAAAGACATCCAAGAAAAATAAAGGCATATATATGTGTACAATCTCTTCTATGCAGCCAAAATTATCTCAGACTTCAACTCCTAGAGAATTTCAAAATACTAGTGTTACACCTAAAATCCTACCATCGTGAGATTTAGTGTATACACCCATGAAGTTTCATTGGCTAAGTCGTTCATATGGAAGGGATACCATTTTACTTATGCTAGGTTTTGAGAGGTCATTGCAGGATGCACTCATGCAACTTGCGACGTCGCACCTTGCTCTCTTGCAGGGTGCGACGATGTCAGTTAATGGGAAAAAATAGATTCTTCGAGCTCATTCTCGAAGCCTGCTGACTAGGATTCTTATCTCTAACCTCTTGGGAGAGCTAGCACTTAGTTCCTAACCTTTTGGGAGGATCCCCTATCTCTCTCCTACCATATCTCAACCTACCCTATCCATATCCTATCTACTTATCCCTATATAAGTGAAGCTCTACCCCTCTCCAAGGGGAGGAAGTCTACAGTGTCTACATGCTGGTGAAAACATATTGGATAGATCTCTAACTCATCCATAGAGAGACTCATACTTCCTTGGAAGGATATGGCAATTAGATTGGATGGAGAAGGTATATTGCGTTAAGCCTTGGTTGTAGTTTATTCTTATCTATGTACTTTCCCTCTATCTATAGTAATATAAATGATTTCCACCAAAATTGTTTATGTGTGATGATTTTGTGTAGTTTACCTCCTTAACTGTTTACTTAGATCTCTTATTGTATAGATTCTTTTTACTCGTTTGCATTATTCTATGTGTCTTGACAGGTTTTTCAGCTGAGATCTTACAACCGCGGGACGTGGAACAACATCCAGGAGAAAGGATTGCGAAGTTAAGGTAAGGTATCTAGTACTTGATCCTTATGTAGATCTAGGAAAGTTGTTTGTAGTATGTACTATTTGTTCTAGACTCACATTGAGCTAGGGAGATCCGGCTCGCGTCCTCTCAAGTGGATTGTCCGTCAAACAAATCTGGAGACCATACTGGGGAAGAAAACATTGCTTTGTAGTTGTCAATTTGAATGTCGTTTTTCAGTTGATTTCTTGCCAAGCCATTCTATTTTGTCATCTCCTTCTTGAATTTATTTCACCATCAGATCTTCACCTTGAAGAGTCTAATTAACTTCCTTTGAGTTTGTGCTTCTCATTTGCAGACCTTTTTCATGCTCATTACCTGGAGAATTCATTCATTTTTTAACTTAGATCTCGCCTATTGCACCTGGTCAGTGTACCCAGAGTGACACTTTTTTTTTTTTGTTAGTCTGTCGTCGCAGCCCTTCCATTGGTATACTGCGATGTCGTCACACTTTCCACATTGGTGAACTGCAATGTTGCACTGTGTACAAGCACAGTGTGCGCCAATCTGCCATTTTTTCCATACAGACACCCTTTCTCCATTTCTGTTTTGAATTTGGTTTGTGTGCAGACTCCCTCTGTACTATGTGATCTAGTCAGAGATCCCATTTTTCTTTATGTTCTGATTTGTTTGGTTTGTGTTTGGAGTTGTTTTGGGTTCCATCTTGGACAAGTCTGAGATTTGGTAGTGGTGGACACTTTTGTCTCCTCCACATGCATCCACTCACCCTTGCATTCCCTCCTCTCCTCTCCAGATCTGATCATTGTATTGGATCGGTTTCCAGACCTCATTTGCATACATTTTGTGAGTTTTGCTTTCTTTTAGTGTTGCTAGTTACTGATTGAGTTTGAGTGTTTGCGTGTATTTTCAATCCAATGAGTTCTCATCTTTTCTTGAGATTTTTTGCGTTATTAGAGTACTGCTAGTAATCTTTTCAGTTCAACATTTGTTTTAAAAGCATTGTTGTTGTCGAATTATTATTTTGATACATCCATTAAAAGATCAAAAGTACTTTATTTCCATCATTTTTCAAGATCATTTGAAGAATTGCATATGCATTGGAATGTCTCATTTGTAGATATTTTGGAAAAGTTGAAAGAAATTTCATTATTTTTGTTTTTCATGAAATATGAGTTGCTCATTTTCTTGAAAAATTCGAATAGACATCAATTTTTGCAAAAGTAATTCCATGCTTGGGAAATTGCATTGTATCTTTTGGTTTTTATGCTTTTAGGCCATCATAGCGAAAGTGAAAAGTTTGCATTCTTTACTTAGAAATTCTCTCTTTTCATTACTTAGCATCATTTTTGTGTTGAGAAGAGAAAAGAAAAAGAAAAACATTCTTTGATTTGGTTTAGTAGTGTTGTGTCTTTTATGTTTCTTTGAAAAGGAAAAGAATACTTCATAGTCATTTTTGGTATATTTAGGATTGTCTTGCATTCCATTGCTTTGGTAAAATTGTTGGAAAGAAAAAGAAAATTTCTCCTTCCCATACATAGAGTTCATTGAAAGAAAAGCGTATTTTTTAATATAGTTAGGGCATGCATTATGTTTACGATTATGTACTCGTTAGTTTTTCAGAATTTTCAATCTGATCTAAGATATTAACTGAGAGGATAACATGTACAACATATCTACAGCATATCAATCATGGACACAATAATGCAGACACACAAGAGACACAGAGTTTCACCGGGGAAAACCAAGAAGGTGAAAAACCCTGCAACTTCCTCAGAGATAGAAAGAGCAATGATACAACCAAAGTACAAGAGATAGTCTTCTCCTAGAAGCAGATCCTCCTCCTCACAAGTGTGCTACTTTCGGAATGAGAGAAGTGTGAGTAATGAGTGATCAAATAGAAATCTCCCAATCTCTATTTATACTTGTCCTGTCCTTCCCAATAAACTAATGGGGCCAACTTGTCTAGCTTGTCCTAATAACCCATGGTTAACTTAATCTGGGCCAACCCCACACTTGGTGGTCTAATAACCCATTTACCCACATGACTCATACCGGGCCGACCCCATCAAGGTGGTCTAATAACCCATCAAGTATAAGTTACGACACTTATAATATAAATGACGACACTTCCATATAGAGGAATAACAACATATCTATAGGAATACAAACACTTCCGTAAAGAGGAATAACATCTCTATAGGAATAAAATACACATGGGTAAAATACATTCCGAAGTTACATATACATCAACACTCCCTCTTAACTAGGAAGGTATTTCTTGACACAGATATGCTAGCACAAGTCTTCTTCTCTGGATCATCATCAACGAATCATCGTCCTCGAATCATCGTCATCGTCACTGCTGCCGCTATCTCAATCAATCTCTGAATATACTTGTCATAGGAAGTTCTATAGAGCCAGTCCTTTTTCATACTGGATGTAGGCCCACCACCTGTAGGTCTTCATCATCACTGGACATACTGTGGAATACTCAGGACTGATTATGTGCCTCAACAAAACCTCGAAAGACCATCCCAGGACTGATTACGAGCACACTGCTCAACCTATCGGATCTCCCAGGATATTTTACATGTTGAACTTCACAAAACCTACTCAGAGCATCCCAGGATGTTACAAGCACACCGCTCTACCTATCTGGATCTCGATAGAGCATCCCAGGTTGTTACGAGCACACAACTCTACCTGTACGAATTTTAAATGATCTTTTCTATGTGAACATTCGCAAAACCTACTCAGAGCATCCTAGGATGTTACGAGCACACCACTCTACCTATCTGGATCTCGATAGAGCATCCCAGGATGTTACGAGCACACTGCTCTACCTGTCCATATTTTAAAGGATCTTTTCTATGAAAAACCGTAGCAAAACCTACTCAGAGAATCCCAGGATGTTACGAGCAAACCACTCTACCTGTACGGATCTCGATAGAGCATCCCAAGATGTTACGAGCACACCGATCTACCTGTCTGGATTTTAAAGGATCTTTTCTATGTTACTTGCACAACCTGTCCATGGCCACAGAGTATCAACCCGATACTCACCATACATCATCCTGATGTACATCATCACATGATCAACCTGGTCATCATCATAGCATCAACCTGATGCATATCATCTGGAGCAACATCCTGAAGCTCGTCATCTGTGATCATCCTGATCATCATCATAGTATCATCCTGATGCATATCATCTGGAGCAACATCCTGAAGCTCGTCATCTGTGATCATCTTGATAACCATCTGATGCATACAAAGTATCTACCTGATACATATCATCATACATGATCTACCTAATCATACAGTGCATCCTCCTAATACATACATCAGTACATGATGTATCTGATCATACATAAGTACATGATCTACCTGATCATATAGTGCATCCTCCTGATACATATGATTCAGTACATGATCTACCTGATCATACAGTGCATCCTCCTGATACATACATCAGTACATGATCTACCTGATCATACATAAGTACATCATCTACCTGATCATACAATGCATCCACCCGATACATACATAAGTACATGATCTACCTAATCATACATAAGTACATGATCTACCAGATCATACAGTGCATCCTCCTGATACATATACAGAGCAGTAACTAGAGAATCATCCCGATGCTCATAATCCAGCACTTACATCCAAAGCCATGGGAAGGATCCTCCTCTCTCCATGCTTGGAATGGCTCCTGCAAATGTGTCCATCACTTCTTCCTCGAAGTTTCATCAATCTGAAGAACACCAAGCCTCTCTCTGAAGTACTCAAACTTCACTCTGTCTAGTGGTTTCTTCAACACATCTGCAATCTGCTCATCCATCGCATCATACAGGAGCTTCACTGCTCCTCTCTGCACCATGTCCCTGATATAGTGATATTTGATCTCGATGTGCTTCGACCTGTCGTGGAACACTAGGTTCTCAGACAGCTTCACACAACTCTGGTTGTCACAAAATATACAAGTAGCCTCCAACGAGAGATCAAATAACTCAGACAGTAGCTTCCAGAGCCATACTGCCTCACAACTAGCTGAACAAGCTGCAACATACTCTGCTTCGGCTGTACTCAGTGCTACGCAATATTGCTTCCTACTAAACCAAGAGATCACACCTGATCCCATATTGAAGCAGCACCCAGATGTGCTCTTCCTGTCTACAGCACTTCCAACCCAATCTGAATCAACATAACTCTGCATGTTAAACTTTTGATTCGCATCATACTTGAGCCCATAGTCAACTGTACCCTTCAAGTACCTCAGAATATGCTTTACAGCAACCAGGTGAACACCTATGGGATCTGTCAGGAACTGGCTCAATGTGTTCACGACAAAGCAAATATCTGGTGTTGTGTTCGTTAGGTACATCAAGGAACCAATCATCTGACGATACACAATGACATCAACCGGATCAGATGAAGCATCACACATAAGCTTTAGGTTCGATACCATAAATGTGTCCTTGCAATCCATCATCTCAAACCTATTCAGGATCTCTACTGCAATATACTTCCCTTGTCCAAGGAAGATTCCATCTACACTCTGCCACACCTCCATGCCTAGAAAGTAGTGCATCATCTCCAAGTTCTTCATCTCGAACTCGACAGCAAGCTTTCGCTGTGTGTCGGCAATCAATCTATCCTCACCTGTAACAAACAGGTCATCCACATACAAAACAAGTATCACTGGATTGCCTTCCTCAACCTTGTAGTAAAGGTTGGAATTCGCTTTACTCTTGGTAAAGACCAAACTGGATAGAAAGTTGTCTATCTTGCCATACCAGGTCCTGGATGCCTATTTCAAACCATACAAGTCTTTCTTCAGTTTGCACACATGTGACTCTCAGTCATGTGTCTCAAACCCGAGCGGCTGCTCCACATACACTTCCTCTTCGACTACACCATTCAAGAAAGTTGTCTTGACATCCATCTGGTGTATCTTCCATTTCATCACTGCAGCCAGAGCAAGTACTGATCTTATGGAAGTGGATCTGGCTATAGGAGCAAAAGTCTCTATGCTTCCACTTGCATCATGCTTGATCTTATAGATCCATTTGGAAGTCACAATAGACTCCCTTCAGGTCTTGGGACTGCATCATTCTTCATGATCGACTGGTACTCCTCGATCATGGCATTCTTCCCGAATCCTGGGAACTTCAATATATTCAATATCTTCAATAGATAACTTTGTTGTTGAAACAAATGTTTTAGTCCTTCTTTTGTAGGTGCTTGTATACGATCTTTCCTACAAAACAAGTTAAATTGCATGATTAGAAACTTCTCATATTTTTCAGAACAAATTCTTACACATAAAGATATATGTCTTACATTCATGCAATTATTTTAGCCAATGCTTCAATACAACATTAATCCATATCCTGTAACTTTCTAGATGCCTTCCAATCTCTACCAGAACATTGTTAAGAGTTTTCACTACCCCCAACATGTTAGTAAAGAGGTTTCATTCTAGATAAGTAGCAATGGAATGTTTTACAATGCCATAGGCCACTTACCCATCACATGCATATTAGTAGTATACTGTTCATTAATGCAATTATTCTAATATGCATAATACACAACCTAAGTCTAGGAACATAAGCATATACATCATTGAACAGCATTATTTAAACAAACAAATATATAAGAAATGACAATTCAAATACTTATATTTGTTTGGTTGTTGGGTGGACTCCCTCTGAATCTTTGCAACTCCATTCCGATGTGGATTGTGAGAAGTGGTCGACTCCCTATGAATATCTACATCCTTGCAGAAACTACTGAAGTGTGCTCCCTCTTGATATTTGCTTCTTGGATTACCTGTCCTTGAACTTACATCCATCCTTAATCACTATGCATGTTTATTAATATCATCATTGTGTTATCCTCGAGGTCTCATACATAATCACACATTCATTAGTATAATCTTAATACTATCAAAACACAATAATCTTAAACATGTATAGTCATGATCATTTCAAACACATATAATAAACATTAGTATTCAAGGTTTCAGGGAAGACTTCTTTTACTCATGCATATTCTTATTTGATCATAGGACTCTTCTGGTTAGTCAAATCATTAATCAAGATAAGAGACATAATATGCATAAACCCTTGATTAATTACATTTCTAACTTTATGAATAAACATAACCAATCATACCAAGTATAATTATATAAGAGATCCTAACACAAGGTAATATTCTAACTTGATATAGGAAAAACATACCTGGATTACTATGTTAGCTAGTTATGTCTAACATACCTACATGATGTCTTATGGTTCTCTTCAATGACTTGTGCTAGTAACCTGCATGTCTCATAAGTTAACCATTGTAGAACCAAGTTATACATACCTCGTAAGTAGATCTTCTATGTGATCCATGACAATGGATGAATCTTTGTCTTCATGTCACCGTGATCATATGTTCTTGAAGTAGAACATGATTTGTCTTTCTTGGTGTACCTTTCATGTTAGCGAACAACATAAACTTCATACAACATCACAATGCATTAGTACAATCATAAGTGTCAAAACCTTAATCAATGAATATCTTCTATCATGTATTCATAATTTTATTAAGGTGATATGACAAGTCTAGTAATTAATCAAGATTGTACTAACCGTAATGATATGAAGACAAACATATCATAAACTTAACCATGAATAGAATTCGAAACATACATGTAAGTCATACCTGTCTAGATTGCTTGTAATATTCTTATGTAAGTCCTTAGCCTCATCTTCCTCTGAAACAGGAACTTCTTCACTTATGCGGGTGACCAATCCATTTTCTTCTAGGATTAACCCAATCCACTTGATTTGCAGGAACTAGATCTGGAGCTGGATTAGGGTTTGTCAGAGAAACCCTAAAAATTCAAACTTTGAATTTCAAACTTATGAAAGGATAGAAATATGCACCTTGATGAGATGATCAAGCCGGTATACTCAGAATTTGAAAACTGCAAAGTTTCACCCCTCAAAATTGCCTTTGAAACTTCCGGATCTTCTAGGCAGAATCCCGAACTAGGGTTTGATAAAGACCACCCTTATGCCCAACCAAAAGGTTCAATCCAAATCTCTAAAATTTGATTTTTTTGAGGAGCTTCTAGCCGTGGTTACAGACTTAAAAAATTCCAACTTTTGTAGAAGCCCTAATTTTCCACTTTTCCGATCAAAGTTTCGAACTAGGGTTTGATCAAGCCTGGCCTTCTACCCAACCAAAAAATTTGATATTGGTCTCTAAATTTCAATTTTTATGAGTATCATTCATCCGTGGTCTCTGATTACAAAAATACCAACTTTCTCCGAAACCCTAATTCCCAGAGCCATGAATGAAGGTGGAATGAAGGTGCTCAAAATCCAATTCTGTTTTGATAGAAATATGCACCTGATTGTTTATGGTGTAACTCCGAACTTTCCGATCCACAGGGCCTGAAAATTTTTCCTGTGGTATCCTGACTTGTCATCTTTCCAACCCCACAGTTCTGACCTCAAATGGATTTTCTGAGAGAGAGTTATTCCAAGTGTCGCAACGTGACCTGTTTGTGGGATAAAACAAGAGAGCGAACTTGTACGACATTCCACGTGTCATTGGTTCCGTTTCAGCCTCTGAAAACGTTAATTGAGAAATTAAAGTCCTTGCACTACCTTCCACTTTGTACGAAATTTCATTTGGAGCTTCCTAGCCCAAGTTATGACCTTTTTTCCTAGGTCACCTTTTTATGACTCAGATCTGGAAGAGGCAGAAACCCTAGATTGTACAGATCATAAAACACAAAGTACAACAAATTAAAAGTTTTCCTTTGGACACAAGGTACATGGGGATCTGATATTCGACCTGTAAAAGTTTCAGATCTGAAAACTTCTCCAAAATGGATTTATAGTGAAAGTTCTACGATGACTGGTTTTTTTCTATATTAAGCCCAAGCATCGCAAGTGCAACAAGTGTCATACATGCCATACCATGCCTTCTTTCAGGCTAGCTTTGATACCATGTTAGTTTTTCAAAATTTTCAATCTGATCTAAGATATTAATTGAGAGAATAACATGTACATCATATCTACAACATATCAATCACGGACACAATAATGCAGACACACAAGAGACACAGAGTTTCACCAGGGAAAACCAAGAAGGTGAAAAACCCCGCAACTTCCTTAGAGATAGAAAGAGCAATGATACAACCAAAGTACAAGATATAGTATTCTCTTAGCAACAGATCCTCCTCCTCACAAGTGCGCCACTTTCAGAATGAGACAAGTGTGAGCAATGAGTGATAAAATAGAGATCTCCCAATCTCTATTTATACTTGTCCTATCCTGCCCAATAAACTAATGGGTCCAACTTGTCTAGCTTGGCATAATAACCCATGGTTAACTTTATCCGGGCCGACACCACCCTTGGTGGTCTAATAACCCATTTATCCACATGACTCATACCGGGCTGACCCCATCAAGGTGGTCTAATAACCCATCAAGTATAAGTTACGACACACAATATAAATGACGACACTTCCGTATAGAGGAATAATAACATCTCTATAGGAATACAAACACTTCCGTATAGAGGAATAACATCTCTATAGGAATACAATACACATGGGTAAAATACATTCCGAAGTTATATATACATCAACAGTACTCACCTCATGAATTCATTTAGCCGTCCAGATAAAATTAACAATAGAACTAGGGTAAAAATTCTAGTAACTTGTGTGTAAGTTAGAGACGTGTTCTGGCATTGTTAAGCATGGCAGCTGTTGTTATTTTACAGCACTGTATCCTGGGGGTGTTGTAGTCTTCCACATACTTATCGATATATCGAGCTCATTCATGTACCCACCAAGTCACCTTTAGTACTTGGCATATATCGAAGGGTGTATCACGTACTCGGTAGTATATCGGAAGGTCTCTTGCCAAATGGTTGTGCATTAGACAACATCACTACGGATTTGAGCTCCCACGTACCTTGCGTATATCGGGAGACACCCTTAGGATTCTTAAAACCAATTGAGTTAACATTTTGGCCATCTTGGCAGAGCAATACACCGAGAACAACACTCGGGGAGATACTACGCACATACCATCCAGGTAATTGAGTATTCAGGCAAGGGTACGGTCCCAATCCTCGTCGTGTTTTACTATTGGACCCTGCGGTATATCGCGAGTTGCGAAGCTTTGACAATCCTGTGAGGTTTTAGACCATTGAATCCAGTCTTATAACATAAGTTTGCTTGTGGCCTTAGTTTGTTTAGGGCTTGTTTGGTCTGATTTTCTTTTTATCTTGCCTTAGGAGAAAATTTTTGTTTTAGTCACTTTGGCTGAATTTCCTTGGAGAAGGTCTCGCAGGATATAGAATTTGCCATCTGAATATCCCCTTAACTAGGAGGTAATTTCGAGGGTAGGAATGGATCCAAAAGCCAAGGTCAGGTCACATGAAGTGGAAAACCCCACTTTGAATGTTGGAGGACTTTTGTTTCCTCATACTCCTCCAGATTCATTGGTTTCTCATCCCTCGCAGGGTGAAGAAGCACAATCCCCACTTCACAATACTTACCTCCCATTGCACTGGGAGAGCCTGGATCATTGGAATGGATAAATAAACCCTAGGACGACCCTGCAGCAGCTGCTGATCTATCAACAACTTATTGAACATCTTCTACAGGTCACCCAGTGGCCCATTTTTCCGTTGCACCCCCACCTGGTGGGACTACTCCGGATGACCCCTTAGCTTACTATCATAGCCAATTGACTCACTTTCGTTCTATGGCTGAGAGGTGTTGGAGTTCAAGTCTCCAAAGAAGAGTTGAGGACCCAATGTTATCCCCTTACCAACCAATCCCTGGTTTCTCTTTATCTTTCGAGTCATCAGAATCATCCACGCAACACGCAAAACTGGTCAACCATCCATTCCTGCACATGCATATCCTAGACAGGAGACCATTCCGGTACCTCCTACTACCCAACCTATTGAAGGACAACAGTCCAACACACCCGTAACTACTGCATTTACGTCACCTGCTCCTCCCCCACCCCAAAATTCATGGGGAGAATACTCTTTACCCCCTACCTTCTTTATGGGTAGTGGTAATCCTACGGTGAATAATCAACAACCAGTGTTGGGTTAACCTTTACCTAGTGGTCAGCAAGTTGTTTCTAGGGGGAAACCCCCATCTCTTAACCATAATACTGTAGCAGGAGTTCCCATCGGGCCTTCTGTTGGAAATTCCTTACCTCCTAGACCTTCCACTTCGGGACTATCCCATATCGGGGGACCGTCCAACGTAATTCAACCTCCATCGAGTTAAGCGTATCGAGTTAAGCATTTCGGGTCAACTTAATCCCAGAAACGCACTCTACGGGGTAACCTACCCCGGTAATCCTTACACTCTATGGGGACAACATAATTTTTTACAACATGGACCCCCACTTACAGTTCCTCAAGTCCCTCCACCCCCATTTGGTCCACCCCCACCTTCCATTGGAGGCGGTGGGCCCCCACATCATTCTGGAGGAGGAAAACCTCTACCTTCTGGCAGAGGACCACCTTATTTTAGTCATCATAGCCCACCCCACCTGGCGGAGGTGGTTGAGGACCACCACCCCCTCTGGCGGTGGTGGTGGGGGAGGACCATATCATCTTGGTAGTGGAGAAGGAGCACAACCCCCTCCCGGTGGTGGTGATGGAGGACCTTCTCATCCTGGTGGCAGTGGTGGTGGACCACCACCCTACTATGGTGGAGGTGGAAGAGAAGGCTCTTACCCTCCCAACGATGGTGGTGGACCACTACCCCCTCACAGCAGAGGTGGTGGAGGCTCATCCTATTCCGGTGGTGGTATTGGACCACCACCTCCTCCCAGTGGAGGTGGTGGTGGCCCATCCTACCCTGGGGGTGGGGGTGGACCCCCACCATTCAGAAGTGTCCCACCCCCTCCCGATGGCAGAGGTGGGCCCACACTTTATGGGAATGGGCCACCTTATTATGGTTATGGACCACCTTACTTTGGCGGTAGACCTACGTTTGGTCTGGGTGGCCCATACCCCTATGGCCAGTTTCCTCCTGGAACACCTTATGGTCAGTCGACACTAGGTCCCACAGGTCCTTACATGCCTTATCCGTACTATCAGTACTCATAGCCTAATCCGCAGCTGCCCTTCTTGGCTACTTTGGATCTACCTGACCTGTCTCGCTTAACTAATGATCCCATATACCACAGAACTAATTGGCCACCCATTCCAGTGAAAATTCCGTCAGATATCCCAAAATTTGATGGTAAGCTGGGTGAGGATCCTAAAAACCACGTGATGACATACCACTTATGGTGTTCATCCAAATCCTTGATGGATGACTCGATACGTCTTTGGTTATTCCAATAGACTCTCACTGGTTCGGTTTCTAGTGGTATACTGATGTACCACCTCATTCCTTTCCTAATTTAGGTTCTCTTGCTATGAACTTTTTGACTCATTTCCAGCTGCCTATATGGTATGAAATTGGTACAGAGCTTTTAACCTCACCCCGTCAAAATACCACTACTCATATATCAGATCATATACATGAGTGGCGGAGGAGACAACATCTCATTAAGGCTCCTATTCCAAATCAACTCCTAGCAGACTGGTTTACGAAGTCTCTCATTCCTACCATAGCACCGGATGTTGACATGGGTGGAGTTGTCACTGAGGAACAAGCCATCGCTCATGCCCATTTTCTAGACTTAGTCTATGCTCAATATGGCACATTGTTTTATATTCTTCCCGACGTGCCCCGCAACACTTACGACCCCGCAAAACCACCCAAGGGACCCCAAGCCGATGGTATCATTGGATCCCTTTACACCCAGCCTTCCTCTCAAACTGTTGGTTCGTCAAACCCCCAGGGTTCTTCCCCATCACCAACACAGGCTAGTCACGACACCACCAAATCATCCACTCCTGCTATCATCGAAGAAGTGAATTATGTTTCATCATTTTCACCTCAGAAGTATGGTGGTAAGAAGAAGAACAAGGAGAAACCTAAGAAATATTCCACCCAGCAGGAACAAAAGAACACCCATGATGATACCAAATTGAAAAGGAAGTTGAAGTATCCTTTCCTACTGTTTGGTGATGATCACTTTTCTAAAAAGTGCCCCCATAGAGACGAAGTTCAAAATTTTCTTAAGGGAAAACCCACACCCGCAATTCTCAACGATCCTTTCCCTGCTCAAAATCAACAGTCGATCGCTCACACTTCTTCTTCCCAACGAGAAGCATCCACCATCGCACATGTTCTCATGGTACATAATGAGACTATGAACTTGAACACTCATTCTCGTTCGTATGACTCCGTTCCAGCCAAAGAACCTGTTGGAAGTAATACTGAAAAAGATTCCACTTCGATGCCCGACGTCACCGTACTAGTTGCTCCTCTCAACATAGAGAAGCCCTCTCTCGAGTCAGTGTTGCATCCACCCAAGAGAACGATTAGAAAATCGCTTTTCAATCCTAATTCTTGGGGTGCTCAAAACTACAACATTGTAGAGGACCTAGCATAAGCTCCTTGTGCTATGTCGATGCTCGAGGTCTTGCAAGACTGTCTGAATCAGTGCAAGACTCTCCTCACTGCCATCAGTGCAGTTGACCCGGATTCATCAAACACTATCATGTTCCGGCTAGAATACTTCAAACCGAGCCTCTCCCATAAACTAGCATTTCAAGTTGCTACAAACATTGCTATGAAGATAATCCATTGTACCGTTCTGGACAAAGGAGCCTCTATGTCAGTCATGTCGATCGCTTATTGGAGAGCCATTGGTTCTCTCGATTTGTACCATTATCCTACCACTTTGAGAGCCTTCGATGGACGTGGCTTTCAACCTCATGGGTTGTTACAAGGTTTACCAGTCGAGCTGGGGGGAAATACCGCAACCCTTAACGTGGAAGTAGTCGTTGCCCCGTTAGATAATAACATTCTGCTTGGTCATAATTGGTTTTACGCCATGACTGCGGTTGCATCATCTATATTCCGCATAGTACAATTCCCCCATCAAGGCCGAATTGTCATAGTCGACCAACTGGATTTCTGCACACCTGAAACTACTACTCATCCGGGAGATAACGTTCCTTCAATTGGACAATCTTCGCAAAAGTATGAGAGTGTGGGGGTTGGCCTCCTTAATGATTCATCCCTTATGGGTGTCTTTCCTACTTTGGATCCCCCAAGCCATGTTTCCACGGTGACCATGATCTCCTCGCAGATTTCATCTATCTCCAACTCCATTGATTCATGGCTTGTACCTGATGAAGCCACCACGCACCTGATTGGAGATACTATGCCTGTGTCACCCGCTGAACTCATGTATGAGTCTATCCAGTTAGTACTGGAGGACCACTTAGCTGTGGCCTCCACCTCCTATTCTCTACAACGGACATCATCCGATCCTCTGCTACGGACTTTGCATTCTGACAAGTCCATTATGGAAATCATGAGCGCATATGATATGCCATTGGAAGACTTCCACCATCGTTCATGTTTCCTTCCCTTGTTGGATACTCTGGAGAAAAGGATTCACACCATCTTTTCACCGAATGTCTATTCTGGGTCTCAGTATTTGATACTCGTGTGTCAATTGGATTCTGAAGGAAACTTAGCCAACATTGAGCCTACCACTTTAATAGACATTTCGGTCAATATTGGTGTAGTGGAACACATTCAGTTAGGCCAAAAGTATTCCCCTGAAGAATTCATCATCGTTACGGCCTTATTCAAGCGATTCCAGGACGTGTTCGCTTGGACATACAAGGAGATGCCTGGGACAGACCCCTCCATTGTTTTACACGAGATTAAAACCTATCTCGACATCAAACCTGTCCGCAAAAACTGCGACCGGTACACCCTTAGAAGATTGCAGCAATCAAGGCAGAGATTGAAAAACTCTTGAAGGCCAGTTTCATTTACCCTGTCCCATTGACAGAGTGGGTCTCAAATGTCATCCCTATTAATAAAAAATAGGGTACCATCCATGTCTGTGTTGACTATCAGGATCTCAACAAAGCTTGTCCCAAGGACAACTACCCGACTCCCTTCATCGACTAGATCATCGATAATTGTGCTGGAAGTGTCATTTTTTCATTCATGGATGGCTTTTCTGGATACAACTAAATTGAGATCCACCCAGCCTATCAACACAAGACTTCATTCATCTTCCCTTGGGGAACGTTTTCATATCGCAAACTTTCGTTTGGCCTTAAAAACGCTGGTGCCACATTCCAGCGGGCCATGTTGCACGCCTTCCATGATGTGAAGGACTTTATGGAACCTTACTTGGATGAAATCCCTGCCCACTCAAAGCAGCATGAGTTCCACTTAGATCATCTGACGGTTGTTTTCCTCAGATGTAGGCAGTACAATATCCGTCTGAATCCTCACAAGAGTATTTTTTGTGTCGAGTCCGAACACCTCTTAGGCTTTATCGTCTCGAAAGATGGGATACATATTGATCCCTCGAAGGTGGAAGCCATCATCACTTTTCCACCTCCAACCAACCTTATGGAACTTCAGAGTCTGCAAGGTGTTGATGTATATGTAACTTCGGAATGTATTTCATCCATGTATTTCATATATATTTATTGTACCCTTATAAGAGATGTGTTATTCCTCTATAAGGAAGTGTTGTCATGTGTATTGACAAGTGTCGCAAGTGTGTGAACTTGCCGATGGGTTATTAGAACACCATGTGTGGGGTCGGCCCTATTTTATGTAATATGTAATTGATGTACCTAACTAGACAAGTCGGCCCAATAAGGATATTGGGCAAATAGGTTAAGTATAAATAGAGATCGAGAGATATCTATTTGGATGACTTAGAAACTCATACTTATCTCACTCAGAAAGTGGCCCACTAGTGAGGAGGAGGATCATCTGCTACTAGGAGACTATCTCAATGTATTTTGGTTGTACTTTGGTTGAGCCATTGCTCTCTCTATCTTTGAGGAAGTTGTGCGGTTTTTCACCTTAGGGTTTTCCCCACAAAAACTCTGTGTCTCTTGTCTCTCATGTGTTTGATTCTTGTGATGCTTGACATGCTTGATATGATTGTTATGCATTAATATACTGTACATGTTATTCTCTCACTAAAGATCCTAGAGTATTGTGAATTAATGCTCAAAATTTAATATGGTATCAAAGCTAACCTGAGAAGAAGACATTTTGCAGTGATGGAAACTTGAGTTTCTTGTTTATTGGGTTTCTCTCCATAGATTTTGGAAAAGCAGTATAGTAGATTGACTCTACTCATCAAGGAGAATCTATCTGTCCAATCAGAATTCAATTCTGAGCATTTTCAGATTTGGCCCTAAAAATTAGGGTTTCCACAAAAATAGGAATTTCTGAAATCTGAAGACATAGCTGGAAGCTCATTGCAAAAATCGAAGTTTAGAGCTTTCTATGGAGATTTTTGGCTGGGTAGATCTCCGGGAAACTCAAACCCTAATTCAGAGCTCTCCCAATAAACCCGGGAGGACAAAAAGGAAAATCTAAAGGGTAAAGCTTTACTGATCTCAAATTTTGAATACACCAAATTGATCAGCTCACCAAGGCGCATCTTTCTATCATTTCAGAAAGTTGAAATTCACTTTTTGAATTTTTAGGGTTTTTTCGACAAACCCTAATCCAACACCAGATCCAGTTTTCAACATTTCAAGTGGTAAGACCTAAATATTTTCTATTTCCATTTGAAGTACTCTTTAAGATGTCTCACCACATCAAGCTTGAGCATAAGATTGAAGGGGTTGATAACTTCCGAGCTTGGAAGTATAGGATTGGGTTAATCCTGGAAGAAAATGAGTTGGACTCATACATAAAAGAAGACATCCCTATCCCAGAGGATGAAGAGGCTAAGGTATTGCATAAGAAGAACTTGGTCAAGGCAAAGAGAATCATTGCTGATTCCATCAAAGACCATCTCATACCCCATGTGTCTTCTCTAAAGACACCCAAGGAGATGTTTGACTCTTTGACCAAGTTATATGAAGGGAAGAACATAAATCGGAAGATGACTCTGCGGAATCAATTGAAAGGGGTCAAGATGTTGAATGGAGAAACCATTCAATCTTACTTCTCCAAGGTCTCTCAGATCAAGGAACAACTTGAAGCTGCTGTGGATGAAGTAATGGATAATGGTGAAGTTGTTATGACCACTCTGAATGGCCTTCCGAGGTCATGGGACTCCTTTATTCAAGGAATCTGTGCAAGAAAGAAATTGATCTCTTTTAGTAAACTGTGGGAGAAATTCTCTCAAGAAGAAGCTAGGCTTGTAGCTCATGAAGAAAATATGGGAGGTGAAGATCAAACTCTCATAGCCCACACCAAAAGAAGCAAGCCCAAGAAGGAGCACTCTCACCACAAGATATCCTATCACAACCAAAAAAAGAATAAGAAGGATATAAGATGTTTCACATGCAATGAGAAGGGTCACTTTGCTTCAGAATGTCCCAAGAACAAAAGGGATAACATCAACTCCAGCAAGAAGAAGAAGGGAAACAAAAGAAAGTTCCATGCTCATGCTGCCGAAGATGATCAACCTCCAAAGAAGAAGGCTAGGGCAGAAAGTGATGATAGTGATGATGACTCATCAAGTGAAGAAGAGTATGTTCTAATCTCTGCTCTCATAGGTACTATCTCCCATGGTTGTAATGATTGGTTAATTGACAGTGGGGCTTCCAAACACATGACTAGGTTTAAGGAATCTTTTGTAAACCTATCTGAACATGAATCACCCCATAAGGTGAAACTTGGGGATGATTATCAATACCCAATCAAAGGAAGTGGTGAAGCCTCCTACAACCTAGATTCTGGAAAAAAATTGAAGATGAAAGAATTCCTTTATGTACTTGGGCTCAAGAAGAACTTACTCTCCATCTCTGCATTGGATGCAAAAGGTATCAGGGTTGCATTTGTGGATGGCCAAGTCCTAATGTGGCCAAAGGGTAAAACAATCGATGATGCAGTAGTGATTGGAAAGCAAGAGGGAGGATTGTTCAAATTAAAGGGACAACCCAAACATGCTATGAAGACAAAGATTCATCCATAGTCATGGATCACATAGAGGTATGTATAATTTGTTTTTGCAAAAGTTAACTAATGAGTTATGCAGGTCATTGAAGAGAACAAGAACACATTGCTAGACATAACTAGAAAATATGATGACTAGGTCTGTTTTGTTATATATATCGTATACTTTTGCATGATTGATAATGATTACTCTTGAAGATTACAAGTTTAAGTAATCTAGGACATATGCATATTATGTTTCTTACCTTAATTGATGATATGACTAACCAGAAGAGTCATAGGTTTGAGTAATCACGGGTTTAGGTATATTATGTTTATGACTAACCATAAGAATGCTTATTATTTCTGTTTGAAATGATCCTGACTATACATGCTTGAGATTATTGTGTTTTGATAATATTAAGATTACACTAATGAATGTTTGGTTATGTATGAGGCCTCGAGGATAACACAATGATGATACTAACAAGCATGCATAGGGATCGAGAATGAATATAAGTTCAAGAACAGGTAATCTAGGAAGCAAAGATCAAGAGGGAGCACACTCCAGTGGTTTCTGCGAGGATGCAGATATTCAGAGGGAGTTTACCATCTCTCTACATTCCACAACAGAAAGGTGTAGAAGAAGCTACTTCAGATTAGGACTCCAGCAGCTCCTACAAGGAAGCAAAGACTCAGAGGGAGTCCACCCAACAAAAAAACAAAGATAAGTATTTTAATTATCATTTCTTGCATATTTGTTTGTTTAAATAAAATTGTTCAATGGTGTATATGCTCATGTTCCTAGACTTAGGATATGTATTGTGCATATTAGAATGATTGCATTAATGAACAGTATACTACTAATATGCATGTGATGGGTAAGTGGCCTATGGCACTGTACAACATTGCATTGCTACTTATCTAGAATGAAACCTCTTTGCTGACATGTTGGGAGTTGTGCACACTCTTAACAATGTTCTGGTAGAGATTGGAAGGCATCTAGAAAGTTATGGAATATGGATAAATGTTGTATTAAAGCATTGGCTTAAATAATTGCATGACTGTATGACATATTTCTTTATGTGAAAGAATTTGTTCTGAAAATTATGAGATGTTTCTTTGCGGTGAACACATTGAGCCAGTTCCTGACGGATCCGAGGAGTGTTCACCTGGTTGTTGTAAAGCATGATCTGAGGTACCTAAAGGGTACAGTGGATTATGGGCTCAAGTATGAATCGAATCAAAATTTTAACCTGTAGGGTTATGTTGATTCAGATTGGGCTGGCAGTGCTATAGATAGGAAGAGCACATCTGGGTGTTGCTTCAGTATGGGATCAGGTGTGATCTCTTGGTTTAGTAGGAAGCAGATTGCGTAGCACTAAGTACAGCTGAGGCAGAGTATGTTGCAGCCTGTTCAGCTAGTTGTGAGGCAGTATGGATATGGAAGCTACTGTCTGAGTTATTTGATCTCCCATTGGATGCTACTGGTATCTTTTGTGATAACCAGAGTTGTGTGAAGCTATCTGAGAACCCAGTGTTTCATGATAGGTCAAAACACATAGAGATCAAATATCACTATATCATGGATATGGTGCAGAGAGGAGCTGTGAAGCTCCTTCACATTACAATGGACGAGCAAATTGCAGATGTGCTAACGAAGCCACTAGCCAGGGTGAAGTTCGAGTACTTCAGGGAGAGGCTTGGTGTTATTCAGATTGATGACACTTCGAGGAAGAAGTGATGGAGACATTTGCTGAAGCCATTCCAAGCATGTTGGAAGGAGGAGCCTTCACATGGTTGTCGATGTAAGCGCTGGATGATGAGCATCAGGATGATGTTCTAGTTTCTGCTCTGTATGATCAGTTGGATCATTTATATGTATATGTATGCATCATGTTGGATGTTGGATATGATCAGTTGGATCATTTGTATGTATTTTGTGTATGCATCATGTTGGATGTTGGATATGATCAGTTGGATCATTTGTATGTATTTTGTATATGCATCATGTTGGATGTTGGATATGATCAGTTGGATCATTTGTATGTATTTTTTATATGCATCATGTTGGATGCTTGGACCATGTATTTATATATATATCAGGTGGATACATTGTATGATCAGGTAGATCAGGTATGTTGATATGTATCAGGTATGATCAGGTGGATCATGTTTTTGTATTTGTATCAGGTGGATACATTGTATGATCAGGTGGATCATGTTTTTGTATTTGTATCGGGTGGATACATTGTATGATCAGGTGGATCATGTATGATTATATGTATCAGGTAGATACTTGGTATGCATCAGGTAGATGCATTATATGATCAGGATGATCATGGATGACGAGCTTCAGGATGTTGCTCCAAATGACATGCATCACTGAGGATGTTGTAGTGATGATGATCAGGATGATCATGTATACATTAGGATGATGTATGGTGAATATCAAGTTGATACTTTGTGGTCGTGGACAGGTTGTGCATATAAGCATATAATAGCTCCCTGGGAGGTTTGCAGATTCTCTTGCTAGGTTTTGTCGCTGGCATATAATAGCGCCCTGGGAGATTTGGCTAACGCTCTTTCGAGGTTTTGCTTTGGGAGGACATATGATAGCGCCCTGGGAGATCTGCAGATAGTCTTGCAAGGTTTTTTCGTTGGCATATAATAGCTCCCTGGGATATCTGGCAGATGCTCTTTCGAGGTTTTGTCCTATGGCATATAATAGCGCCTTGGGAGATGCGATAGGTTGAGCTGTGTGCTCGTAATAAGTCCTGGGATGCTCTTGCAAGGTTTGGCCATGACCACATGTAATATCGCCCTGGGAGATCCGATAGGTTGGGATGTGTTCCCGTAATAAGTCCTAGGATGCCCTTGCAATATTTTGTGGTGACTGTAGCTAGGGTTTTCACCCTAGCTTGTGAAAATGAGCACCTACTAAGGAGAATGGACTCCTTAGTAGAAGTTCAATAAACAGTAATTAAAAGACAAGGTATTAAAATGGAAATTATTCTAAGCAAGTACATGAAACATAAAAGACAAGATATAATATAAATGGTTTTTTGTATTAAAGCTTTACCTCCAATGTGAAGGTTAGTGAAGTTCTTGCAATTGTCCAAGAGGGTTGCTCCAAACTCCAGCTTTGCTCCTTCTCTTTCTCCAAATGGTTGGGAATGGGCCAAAGAGGCACTCAATGGTGAAAGTAGCTCAAGGGTGAGCTAGGGTTTCAAGAGTGATTTTGGCAGAGTAAGGGTATACTTGATTGTGGATATAAAATGAGGGGTCTCCATCACCTATTTATAGGTTTTTGGTGGTGGAGTGCTGGCCCATGGTTTTGGGAACCATATGGTTTAGGTCAGCTGTATAGGGTTTTTTCTTCCTTTTTTCTCTTTTTCCTCATTATTTTATATTTTTTATTCCCTTTTTAGAGGGTTTTTGCTATTTTGGAGGAATTTTGGATATTTTTGGAGGGAAAATGGGTTTTTTAGCCTTTTTGATGGTTTTGTGGCCTTTTGGAGGCATTTTTGGCCTTTTGGAGGCTTTTTAATGGGATTTGAGGGTTTTGAAGGCAAATATGGTAGGAAATATGGACAAATGAGTCATGTAATGGGGTAGATGAGGTCGTGAGCACTTTTTGGGTGTTAACAGATTGCCCCCTGATGTGTGAGGGCAGGAGCTCATCGTATGGCCGATAGAAATCATAAGTTTTTAAATCATTTTCCTGGGGTGTGGAGAAGAGAAGAAACAAACTGGAACCCGGAACAAAGATCCCGAACCAACTGCAGAAAATGAAAAGTACATAACCTCAATAATGGATGAGGAATAATCTGATCATATGGACGAGGTGGGCATTCCCATGCTCGTATCAAGATATAGAACAATAACAACAATGGGGTCCAAAATATGGGGACCTGACATATACATGACCTCAAATAATGAATGAGGAAGAATCTCAATATATGGACGAGGTGGGCATACCCATGCTCGTATCAAGAGACATAAAAATAACTGTGAGGCCCGAAAAGGGGGGCCTATAGGATACATAGAGAACCACTGTGTACATCATAAGGGTCCAGAGGGGACACAAATCTGGGACATACTGCTGGGCTGACCATGTATGAGCTAAAGAACTGATACACTGGAACAACAACAGTGCTACTGAGTGTGGTACCAAAGGAACTGATGAGTTGTTGGATCATAGTGACAAGGGGTCATACTCTCGATGGTACATTGAACTGGGTACTCAAGGAAGCATGTAACTGGATGGCTTCCGAATATAATCGCCAACGCAACCCAGACATCCACGGGAACATATAACTGGGCATTCCGAAGTGACTCACCAATGTGCTAGAGTCAGGGGAAATCCGGGGTCTTCGACCAATAACTGAAGGGATATAAGCCCTGCGCGATTTTCAACGATGCGATCAAGGTGTTGACATCGAGCATGTGAGAAAAAACCATTCGGAGAGGCAATGATGACTCCTCTCAAAATGATCCGTAGGCACTCACCATAGACGGTGATGGGTCCAAGGCGCAGGGACCTCTGGGTCTATCCTCTGGAATAGAGGGGCTATCGTCGACAGAGGGAGACCTGCAACTAGCAAGGCAATGATGTTTCCTTGATAGGATCATGAGGTGGAGAACCGAAGTGTGAGAGTACTGATGGTAGGACTGACAAACTGTGGGGGATAACTGGGCAAGTAGAGTGGGTGGACTCAAACTTCCTTTGTTCAAAGTATGATGGCGGGGATGATCAGGAATCATATGAAACTGATTGATGGGAAAGGGATCATAGCTGTAATGGATCAAGGATAGTGACTGGGATGAGGGATACTCAGGCTGGTGTAAAAGGGTAGGAGACTGCAGACTACTCTGAACAAAGGCAACCTGATTGGGGGTGCTGCCGAGATGATCGATCATAGTGCCAAGAGGCATGGGATGACTTCTTCATGGGTCAAGGACCTAGAAGAAGTGTGTGTAAAATGATATTGTCGTGTGGATTTATACGAGCCCAGGACAGTTCATGCTCGTGATTGCTTTCAATTTTAAGGAGTCTGAAAGCGATAAGAAGACTCTGAAATAATGGAATGGTACTGTCGTGTGGATTTGTACAAGCCCATGACAGTTCATGCTCGTGGTTGCTTTCAATTTTATAGAGTCTGAAAGTGATAAGAAGACTACAGGGGGTTTCTTTTTCGTGTGTTAGTCTCCAAGGCCCAAAGAAGCATAAAAGGATGCAATGAAGAACTCTTCTAGCCGGTGTGACTAGGGTATTTCTTTTTCGTAATTAGTCTACCAGGTCCGGAAAAGGGTTAAACTTATACCATATAGACGCCATTTCAGGTACTTTAACGAGAATGAAAGGAAGCAAGATTGCTCGACGATCTTTTCATTGTTTTAGGAGTCAGAAAAGAGATTAAAAGAAACTCCGTAAGTGCCTTTTTCGTAAAGGACTTGTCCGGCCCGAAAAAGGGATAAAATTATACCGAACAAAAGGAATGGCCAGGCAAGGAGGAAGTGCTCAATCAAGGAACATTTATGATGACCAAGAACGGGGGTAGGGGGGAACACTGGTGGGCCTCCTTGCGGGGTAATGAATGGTGGAAAAATAATGAAATAGTTTCAGTATGACAGGAGTGAATGGCTTATGTAAAAATGTGGAACAATCCGATGGTGAACGATGTGGTGCGCAAACCAAGGAAGCAAGGTGTCGAGACACAATGTTGAAACTGTACCAAGTGAGAGCGAGAAGTGATCTCCAGCATCATCACGAGCTCAGAAAAATGAATCCGGCGATATAAAGAGTGTCAAAAATGGATAACGGCCGATGTGGCATGCAAACCGAGGCGACGGGGGGTGTTTTGGAAAAATACCCAAAAATATGGGGGTGAGAGTGAGAAAGGATCTCAAGCGTCATCATGGGTTTGAAAAAATAAATCCGATGATATAAAATATATCAAAAATGGGCTACGGCTGATGTGACATGCAAACTGGGGCGACAAGGTGTCGGGACATAATGTTGATATTGGTCCTGGTGAGAGCGAGATATGATCTCAAGCATCATCACGGGCACGAAAATATGAATCCGGCAGTGCAAATGGTGCGAAAAACGGAGGTCATAAGGACTCCGGAATGGTCAAAGGAAAGAACTATGCGTATCAAATTAAATCAAATATACAAGTGACACGTGACCTAAAAAATGGTTGAGATCACAAATGTGAAAAAGTGAGCAGGGTTAATGACCTGCCCCCATGCTATGTGCATAGGGTTTGTGATTGTGGATCACATATGTGTTGGTTTGAATGATGGGTTCATTGACATGTTGAGATAAATGTGACGGGGTAGGTTCAAAATGATTGATCATGCCCCCTATCCCAGGGTCGAGGTAATCTATAATGCCCCTTGACTCAAATGTGACAAGGTGGTGCTGTTTCTGGCGAACGGGGGGTCCATATGGCCATGTGTCAAGGTGGTGCCCTATGATAGCAGGGTCAAGACCAGACATTTCGGTATAGGACCGGGAAAAGACATCACGGAATTCTTGGAAGAGTTTTTTGTACTCCTCAATCTCAGACTCACTGCAGGAGGCGCCTAAAGTGATGAGTTCAGGGGCACCTCCTGGGGTAGAGATATCTATGTGGATAACGGGGGAGATGTTGGCCATGTTACCTTCCTTAAAGGCATCAGGAGCAGGAATAGGATCCTTAAACCAGTCGACTTTGGTGGGAAGGAAATATTTGGACTCAACTGTGAATTGGGTAGCTGTGGTGGAGGAGGAGGCTTCTGGGAGGAAATACAAACAATGGTGCATGTTGTCCCAGGGATAATCCAGGGTAGTCAGAGCCTCTAGGATCTCCTCATCAGTATGGAAACTTTGAGTTGTCAAATTGGTTGACGAGGGAATGGTAGTTGAAGAGATCATATAAATGGTGTTGATCTCTCAGGATGGGAGAGAGATCGGGGGGTGAATCTCCTCAATGGTGGGAGGTGCTGTCTCAAGATCCACATTATTCATCTCGTAGAGAGTTGCCCTATAATCGGGGAGATCAGGACAGTGATGTGAATAATGGCCGTAAACACCGCATATGGCACAAGGGTGATTAGTGCGTAATGATTTATCACGAGGCTTAGGGGTTGGATCTAGTTTGACAACCGGAATATTGGGGTCGTCGTCAAGCATCTGCATGTGTTCCTGTAATGCAGGTAACTGTGGACATTGGTGAGTCAGATGGCCTTACTCATCGCACAACGAGCATTTTGGGGGATCACGAAAAATGGGAGGGGTTTTAACTGTCTTGGGAGGAGGTACAGTAGTGTATGGTTGTGGGCCTCTGCCCCCAGTGTGCTTGATAAGAGGGGGGGGATTCGTAGAGGATGAAGGGGTATTGACACCGGGAGGTGGTTGACTAGTAGTATCCATGGGTTGCACCGATTGTAGGACGATGTTTGGTGTCAGAGGGGGAATAGGAGGTGAAAGATACCACACGGGTAATCCCAAGGTTAACCCAGGGAGGCTAAGGGTAGCCATGACCGGGGTGCTTACTACTCCCGAGGGAGGGACTAGGAAGGGGATTGTGTGGATAGGTGTAACACCAATGTGGCTAGGTACCAACGGTGGTTTAGGAAACAAGGGCAGTTGATTGTTAGGTGTTTGTGTATTGTGAGAAAGGGTACATAAGTCAGATACTTCGGGCGTAGATGACGGGGGAGGAATGGATTGGAAGGTGGATGTCATTGGTGGATCTGAGTAAACTCCAAGTCCCAAGGAGGAAACAAACGAGGTAGAGGCACTAGTAACAGGTTGTTAAACCATGGGGAGAACATTTTCAAGTGCAGCGGGGGCATTTGGATCGTAGTAGGTGAGTTGGTCGACCTTGACCACGCGTCCGTCATGGGGGAACATCATGGTATGAAAAATGGAGGAGGCAACCGCCTTCATGGCATACATGTAGCTGCGGCCAAGTAAGAGGTTATAATCAAGTTGGGCATTGATGAACTCTATGTCAACGAGAACGGTTTTACCAGCCAGCTGGATGGGGACGTTAGCTAATAAGCCTTGGGGTTGAGCCGAACGCCTTTCGTAGGCTCGCAACGCAGTCGTGGACTGCTGAAGAGTAGGGGATCCCAACTTCTGCCAAATGAATGTGGACATGACGCATGTAGAGGCACCTTCATCGATGATGCACCGATGGATGAAAAGATTCTGAATGGAAACAGAAACTTGGAATGCTAAAGTGGAAGGCAGGCATGGTTCGGAGTGGTCCAAATCGAATGCCATCAGTTGTGAATCATTCAGGTCAATAGCACCAATGGCGGAGAGCAAAGTCTTGCGCTGTGAAGGACAGTTTTTTAAGACTTCCAACGTAGACATGGCTGCGGGAGATTGGGCTAAGTCATCTACAATGTTGTAATTTGACGCAGCACGAGCATTGGGGTTATTGTTAAGACGATGGAGTGGAAAGCGAGGTGCTTTGGAGGCACCATCGAGGGGAGCCAGAGGTAGACGTAACGTCTGATCGGTGGGATGAGCGTTAGTGTTTTTGTCGGAGGGAGGGGCTTCAGGGGTGGAGCCATATTGGTTTCGACGGGTTTGGAGATTGACATCAGCTGATGACATCATCAACAAGTGGTGGATACCTGAATTGAACATGGGTTGATCAGGAGCGACATACGTGATCTGTTGTTGGGGTGGCGTGTTTCCTTGAGGAGGAGCCAATGGCTGAGTGTTCACTACGCCTTGAGTTGGTAAGGGGTTTTGCAGGACCAAGGGTGGCTACTGAGGGGGTGGGGGGTTGGGCGGTGCTTGAGGAGCTGTATGCCCTTGGCGATGGGCATCATCGACCCAGAGTTGCTGAGCTCACTCCAAATGTGGGCAAGCATGTGTGTAGTGGCCATAGACCCTGAAAATAGAACAAGGATGGTTAGTTCAAAAGTTAGGGTTTTTGGCCTGCTTGGGTGGCCGATCAGGGTTTTGGTTGGCAGGTGCTACATTATTGTTGTCTGGGGGATTAGGAGGTTAACCACCTTGGTCTGGAGGAGGGTTGTTCCCACGGTTGTGGCCTTTGCCATGATTTTGCTGGCCTTGTTGGCGCTGGTTGTTTTGGTTTTGCTGCTGATTTTGTTGGGCGTATACTTGCCCTTGGGTAGCAGGTGGGTTCTGGGGTTGCACAGGTGCTGGAGCAGGCTGCGGAGGATAGTATTAGGTGGAGGCTGCGCAGGTGCTGAACCTTGTGGGGGTTGCTGATATGTCTGCGGAGTGGGTTGTGGGTTGGCCGCAGGGGTTTCCTGCGGCGGGTAATAAGCAGGTTGGGCTTGAGAGGACACATGAGCTGGTGTAGCCTGTGGATGGTAATACGGCTGAGGTGCGGCCGAGGTAGCATAAGCGGGGGGTACGTGTCCAAAGCACTGAGGTGGACATGAGGGTCCACGGGAATGGTGGTGATGTGCAATGGGAGCATATGAATTGGTTGCACTGGAATGTGATGTAGCTCGCGAAAGGTCGGGGCCATGGCTAGGACGTGCTATGGAAAAGGGTTGGGGATGCGAGGCAATACGGCCGTTGATGCCGTCTGCAGCATGGGATTCCCCCAGTGCATCATGCTGGGAGGAATCACCGCGAGGGGCGTCAGGTATAATAGTATAGAGGTAACCCGACTGGGCATAAATGAGGTCAAATTGCTGGGCTTTGAGGATGGCCTCTTCTTCAGAATGGGGTCATTCGGATGCCACATCCTTGGAAATGACAGGAAGGAGGGATTTTAGGAACCAATCTAGGAAGATACGGTCGTCTAACTTGATCTTGCAGAGGCTGCAGTGTTGACGCCACTCATGAATGTGGTCAGTGATGTGGGTAGCCGTGTTCTGTCTACAAGACAGTAGGATCTCAACTCCCATGTCATAGCGGACAGGTAACTGAAAGAACCGCAGGAAGGTCGAGGCAAGGGAAGTAAAGGTAGCATGGGTCCCATGGGTCTGCTTGATATACCACTTAGCTGCAGATCCAGTGAAGGTGCGCTGTAACAGACGGAGGCGGACAGAGTCGTCCACTATGGAGTTAGAGGAACACCATAAATGGAAGGACATAATATGGTTCTGGGGGTCCTCACCGGCCTTGCCCTCAAACTTAGGGATGTCAAAGGGAAGCTTGGTGGGCATGTGAGGCCACGCAGGGTCGTGTCTAATGGGATTTTTAGTTAGTCTGGATAGGTCAGGTAGGTTGAGGCTAGCCATGAACGGAAAACTAGTAGAAGGATGTGACATACTAGCGGGTGTGACCAAGTTGGGGCCAATGCCCCCAAGTGGAGGGGAAGGGTTCAGGATGTTGCCCCCAAGAGGGGGAACGAAGGTGGTATAGGATGGTCCTGCACCACCAAGGGTAGCGTGAGTCACTGGTGGAGTGGTGATAGGTATGCAAGCTATTGGAATGGGTACGGTGACCGGAATGGTGGACGTGGCCCCCATCGAGGGCATACCCAAAACAGGTGTGGTAACTGGTGTAGTGGTGGATGTGCCACCAATGGTCCCTACAACGAAAGGAGTGGAAGTCGCGCCAGCCATGGGGCTAGTAGGGGCAGTGTAAATGGGGTTCTCAGACTCTGCCTCAGAATCAGAGGTAAAGTAAGGGGCGTCAATATCTGGTGATGGAGTCCTATGCCGTTGATGAGTGGAGTCAAGTGACAAAGCTCGAGATCTATGATGAGTGGTATCAAGTGATGATGATCTAAGTCTATGACGGGTGGTGTCAAGTGAACCGTGCTGTGGGGGCTCGCCCCTGAGGCGTCGATAATGTCTCGGGGACTCAATGGTGACAGATGGTGTCAAATATCTGGGGGTTGTGTTGAGTGAAAAATAGCTCAAAAAACCCTAATGCAACCGAGTGTGCAGAAGGAGAGCTAAAAATATATGGCACTCAGGCCAACAACCAACTCAAAACACCTACTGTAACAGCTGTGCTACATTAAATGGAGTATCAAGAGAAATGGTCAGAATACCAACAAGCAGCAAGTTTCCAAGAAAATAAAAATAGTGGACTCACTAGACCAAAAGGAGGTAAGGGAGCATGCAAACACCTAACTAAATAGTATTCTGACTTAACTAGACATATCCTCTGCAAGGTGATGAAATCCAAGTCAGACAATATGGATAGGAGAGCCAAGTGGCTAAAGATATCCCCCTATTGGGAGGGACACCGGGTAGTCAATCCTAGAAGAAAGGCAACTAAGATACCTTGTTCATGACACGTCCATAAAAGGTGAATCTGCCGTTTGGTCCTTTTACTGCAGTACCCCCATACAGGGATACCCTGAAAACTGTGAAAGGTAGCCTTCGGTTACTGAATGGATTGCGGTATTCCACTCAGGCCTCCGGAACCAGTCTGGCGACTTCAACTCTCCTAGGGGAGAGGCCCTCTGATAAACTGGTTGTGACCGTGCCAAAAAATACTAGGGGATTTTGGTTCCCTAATGGACAACAGCTATGTCTCAAGTGTAAGCAATCGAGGGGTGTTATTTGGATGCCTATCCCCCCGATCCTACCTAACTACAAAAATTCTTATGTGTTCCCCAAGTGGGGTTAGAATGTTGGTTGTGTTAATTACTTTTTAAGGCTCACTTGAATTAGGTGACAGAGTGTGTGCTTGTGAGATGATGATGAACCCAAGTAAAAAGTGACACTAGGGTGGGAAACTTTCTAACTAGCAATAATAAGACATAAATTAACCTTTGAAATGCACAATTTTCTTTTTTCAAATTAAAATGCTGAAAATTTAAAAACTATTCTGTAAATGGAACAGAAATAAAAACTGCATAAAAAGGCTGTAAGGAAGGGTGGCTACAGGTAGGACAGATGGCTGTGCTGGTTTAAAAAATAGTGCAGCAAAGTGCTGGGTTCAAAACAGAGAAAAATGAAGAAAACAGATAGCGGGTTTTTGGAAAATATGGACGGTCGGACCGCGGAAAACAGCTAAATAGTTGCAGTCAGGTTGCGGGTTTTAGGCTGAAAAACGCAGTCATGTCGCAGAAAAAACGTCAAAAATTGCAGGCGGGTTGCAGGAAAATTGCCGAAAGCCGCAGGCGGGACGCAGGAAAAACGCCGAAAGTCGCAGGCGCGTCGCGGGAAAATGGCCGAAAGCCACATGCAGGATGCAAGAAAGACGTTGAAAGGCACCGGTGGGTCGCGGGAAAATGGCCGAAAGCCGCAGGCGGGACGCAGAAAATAGGGTAATAGCCATAGTCAAACTGTCCCAAACAGGCTAATAGCCGCGGTCGGATCGCAGGTAACAGACTGAAAATGGCCGGCAGGTCACCGGAAACAGTTTGAGAGTCGCGGTCGGATCGCAGGTAAGTGCCTGAAAGACGCGGTCGGAACGCAACTGCAGGAGGTAAAAGATGTGGTTTACGGCGGCTGAAAGGGACAGCCGAACATAAAAAATATTTAAAAATTGTAACCAGAAATTCAAACCTAGGGGAGTCGCCAAAACTGTAGCTAGGGTTTTCACCCTAGGTTGTGCAAATGAGCACCTACTAAGAAGAATGAACTCCTTAGTAGCAGTTCAATAAACAGTAATTAAAAGACAAGGTATTAAAATGAAAATTATTCTAAGCAAGTAAATGAAACATAAAAGACAAGATATAATATAAATGGTTTTTTGTATTAAAGCTTTACCTCCAATGTGAAGGTTGGTGAAGTTCTTGCAATTGTCCAAGAGGGTTGCTCCAAACTCTAGCTTTGCTCCTTCTCTTTCTCCAAATGGTTGGGAATGGGCCAAAGAGGCACTCAATGGTGAAAGTAGCTCAAGGGTGAGCTAGGGTTTCAAAAGTGATTTTGGCAGAGTAAGGGTATACTTGATTGTGGATATGAAATGAGGGGTCTCCATCACATATTTATAGGTTTTTGGTGGTGGAGTGCTGGCCCATGGTTTTGGGAACCATATGGTTTAGGTCAGCTGTATAGGGTTTTTTCCTCCTTTTTCCTCATTATTTTATATTTTTTATTCCCTTTTTAGAGGGTTTTTGCTATTTTGGAGGAATTTTGGATATTTTTGGAGGGAAAAGGGGTTTTTTAGCCTTTTTGAGGCTTTTTTGATGGTTTTGTGGCCTTTTGGAGGCATTTTTGGCCTTTTGGAGGCTTTTTAATGGGATTTGAGGGTTTTGAAGGCAAATATGGTAGGAAATATGGACAAATGAGTCATGTAATGGGGTAGATGAGGTCGTGAGCACTTTTTGGGTGTTAACAGTGACCACATATAATAGCGCCCTGGGATATCGGATAGGTTGAGCTGTGTGCTTGTAATTAGTCCTGGGATTCTCTTTCGAGGTTTTGTGGTAGGGTCACATGTAATAGCTCCCTGGGAGATCCTATAGGTAGAGCTGTGTGGTCGTAATAGCCTAGGATGCTCTTGCAAGGTTTTGTGACGCATGTAATAAGTCCTGAGGATTCCACAGTATGGCCAGTGATGATGAAGACCTGCAGGTGGTGGGCCTACATCCAGTATGAAAAAGGACTGGCTTTGTAGAACTTCCTATGACAAGTAGAGTCAGAGATTGGTTGAGATAGCAGCAACAGTGACGATGATGATGACGATGATACCGAGAAGAACACTTGTCTAGCAGAATTGTGTCGAGAAATACATTCCTAGTTAAGAGGGAGTGTTGATGTATATGTAACTTCGGAATGTATTTCATCCATGTATTTCATATATATTTATTGTACCCTTATAAGAGATGTGTTATTCCTCTATAAGGAAGTGTCGTCATGTGTATTGACAAGTGTCGCAAGTGTGTGAACTTGCCGATGGGTTATTAGACCACCATGTGTGGGGCCGACCATATTTTATGTAATATGTAATTTATGTACTTAAATAGACAAGTCGGCCCCATAAGGATATTGGGAAAATAGGTTAAGTATAAATAGAGATTGGGATATCTCTATTTGGATCACTCGGAAACTCATACTTCTCTCACTCAAAAAGTGGCGCACTAGTGAGGAGGAGGATCATTTGCTACTACGAGACTATCTCAGTGTATTTTGGTTGTACTTTGGTTGAGCCATTGCTCTCTCTATCTCTGAGGAAGTTGTGGGGTTTTTCACCTTAGGGTTTTCCCCATGGAAACTCTGTGTCTCTTGTCTCTCATGCTCTTGATTCTTGTGATGCTTGACATGCTTGATATGATTGTTATGCACTAATATACTATACATGTTATTCTCTCAGTAAAGATCCTAGAGTATTGTGAATTAATGCTCAAAATTTAACACAAGGAAGAGCAACCTATTTACGGCGCTTCGTTTGTAATTTCGCACAAAAGACGGAAGGGTACATGAGATTGACGAAAAATGACATCTCATTCATCTGGGATGATCAGGCTCAACAATCATTCGATAGTTTAAAACATGCCATCACGCATGCCCCTGTATCCAACCGCCGAATTACTATCGAGATTAAATTTTATATCTCTCCGCCTCCTACACCACTATTGCCATGGTTTTGGTTCAAGAAGACCAGAATTCCCAAGAACATGTGATATATTATTCCAATAAAGGTCTTGTTGATGCTGAAACTCGCTATTCACATGTTGAGAATCTCACTCTCGCGGCAGTCATAGCCATGCAGAAGTTTCGTCATTATATTTTGCTTCACACCACCACCATCATTGTTGATTTGAACCCCATGTACCACGTTCTGACTCGTCAGGTACTTGGGGGAAAGTATTCACGCTGGATCGTGATACTGTAAGAATTCGATCTTTTTTTCGAAACAGCCAAGTCTAAAAAGTCTTTGGTGTTTGTTGAGCTCATCTGCGACCTCCTCCGTACTGATGCAGAATCTGAGCCCAATGACTCCTTTCCGGATGAGTCATTGTTTCATATCAGTACGTTTGATCCATGTTATGGAGATATTACATTGTATCTTTAAACCCAATGTTTCAGCCCTGAGTTGTCTCGTGATGATCATCGTTGAATACGCCACCATGCGAAGTATTATCTGATTATCAGTGATACTTTGTATTGCCGTGGTATTAAGTCTATCCTTCGACGTTGTCTAACTCATGATGAGGATGAACGCGTTCTGAATGACTGTCACGTTGGGGCATGTGGCGATCACCTCTCTGGGATGGCTACAGCCCAGAAGATTTTGCACGCAGGATATTACTGGTCGTCTATCTTCAAAGATTGTATCGAGGCCGTAAAAAAATGTCTTCCATGTCAACATTCTCATATGAAAAAGCGCACCCATCCCGTCCCATTGCACCCGGTTATTTCCATTGTCCCATTCGTTAAATGGGGCATTGATTTCATGCATTGTAAGCCTACCTCGGCCAGGGGGCATAGTTACATCATTGTAGCTATGGACTACTTTACAAAGTGGGCCGAGGCAATGCCTACATTGTTAACACCCAAAAAGTGTTCACTACCTCATCTACCTCATTACATGGCTCATTTGTCCATTTTCCTACCATATTTCCCTTAAAAACACTAAAAATCCCACTAAAAAGCCTCCAAAAGGCCACAAAACCATCAAAAAAGCCTCAAAAAGGCTAAAAAACCCCCTTTTCCTCCAAAAATAGCAAAATCCCTCTAAAAAGGGAATAAAAAATATAAAATAATGAGGAAAAGGAGGAAAAAACCCTATACAGCTGCCCTAAACCATATGGTTCCCAAAACCATGGGCCAGCACTCCACCACCAAAAAACTATAAATAGGTGATGGAGAACCCTTATTCCACATCCACAATCAAGTATACCCTTACTCTGCCAAAATATTTCTTGAAACCCTAGCTCACCCTTGAGCCACTTTCACCTTGAGAGCCCCTTTTGTCCCATTTCCACCATTGGAGAAAGAGAAGGAGCACATTGGAGCTTGGAGCAACCCTCTTGGACATTGCAAGAGCTTCACCAACCTCCACATTGGAGGTAATATCAATACAAAAACAATTATTTACATTTTGTTGTTTATGTTTCATGCACATGTTTTAGAATAGTTTACATTTTTGTTTTAGCTTAATAATTTACATTTACTGAACTGCTACTAAGGAGTCCCTTCTCCTTAGTAGGTGCTCATTTGCACAAGCTAGGGGTAAAACCCTAGCTACAGTTTTGGCGACTCCGCTAAGTTTGAATTTCTGGTTACAATTTTTAAATCTTTTTTCTGTTCGGCTGTCCCTTTCGGCCGCCGTATACCGCATTTTTTCCCCCCATAGTCGCGCGCTGACTGCGTCTTTCAGGCACTTACCTGCGACCCAACCGTGGCTCTCAGACTGTTTCCGGCGACCTGTCGTCCGTTTTCAGTCTATTACCTGCGATCCGACAGCGGCTATTAGCCTATTTGGGATGGTCTGACTGCGGCTATTAACCTCTTTCCTGCGTCCCGCCTGCGGTTTTCGGCCAGTTTCCCGCAATCCGTCGGCGCCTTTCGGCGTCTTTCCTGCATCCCTCCTGCGGCTTTCGACAAGTTTCCCGCAACCCGCCGGTGCCTTTCGGCGTCTTTCCTGCGTCCCGCCTGCGGCTTTTGGCCAGTTTCCCGCAACACGTTGGCGCCTTTCGGCGTCTTTCCTACATCTCGCCTGTGGCTTTCGGCCAGTTTCCCGCAACCCGCCGACACCTTTTGGCGTCTTTCCTGCGTCCCGCCTGCGGCTTTTGGCCCGTTTCCCGCAACCCGCCGGTGCCTTTCGGCATTTTTCCCACGCCCTGACTGCGATTTTTAGCCCCTTTGCTGCGTCCCGACTGCGTTTTTCTGCCAAAAACCTACGTCCTGTCCGCGCCTGTTTCCCTCAAACCCGCGGTCCGGCTGCTCGGTTTCACCACAAACCCGCGGTCTGATTTCTACATTTTTTACAGTTTTGAACCCAGAACTTTGCTGCACTATTTTCTGCACCAGCACAGCCCTCTGTCCTACTGCAGCCACCCTTCCTTACAACATTTTTCTGCAGTTTTTATTTCTGTTTCATTTACAGAATCATTTTTACATTTTCAGCATTTTACATTTGAAAAAGAAAATTGTGCATTTTAAAAGTTCATTTCTGTATTGTTATTGCTAGATAGAAAGTTGCCCTCCCTAGTGGCACTTTCTACTTGGGTTCATCATCACCTCACGAGCACACACTCTGTCACATAATTCAAGTGAGCCTTAAAAACTACTTAACTCAACCAATATTCTAACCCCACTTGGGGAACACAAAAGAATCTTTGTAGTTAGGTAGGATCGGGGGGATAGGCTTCCAATAACACCCCTCGGTTATTTACACTTGAGACATAGCTGTTGTCCAATTAGGGAACCAAAATCCCCTAGTACTTTTTGGCACAGTCATAACCAGTTTACCAGAGGGCCTCTCCCCTAGGAGGGTTGAAGTCGCGAGACTGGTTCCGGAGGCCTAAGTGGAATACCGCACTCCATTCAGTAACCGAAGGGCTACCTTTCGCAGTTCTCAGGATATCCCTGTATTGGGGTATTGCGGTAAAAGGATCAAACGGCAGATTCACCTTTCTGGACGTGTCATGAACGGGGTATCTTAGTTGCCATTCTTCTAGGATTGACTACCCGGTGTCCCTCCCGGTAGGGGGACATATTAGCCACTTGGCTTTCCTATTCATATTGTCTGACTTGGATTTCATCACCTTGCAGAGGATATGTCTAGTTGAGTCAGAATACTATTTAGTTAGGTGTTTGCATGCTCCCTTACCTCCTTTTGGTCTAGTGAGTCCACCATTTTTTATTTTTAGGAAACCTGCTGCTTGTTGGTATTCTGACCTTTTTGTTGGTACTCCACCTATTGTAGCACAGCTGTTACAGTAGGTGTTTTGAGTTGGTTGTTGGCCTGAGTGCCTTGTTTTTTGAGCTCTCCTTCTGCACACTCGGTTGCATTAGGGTTTTTGAGCTATTTTTTACTCACCTCAACCCACAGAGTTTCGACACCATCTGTCACCATTGAGTCCCCGAGACATTCTCGGCGCCTCAGGGGTGAGCCCCCACAGCACGGTTCACTTGACACCACACGTCATCGCCACAGATCATCATCACTTGATACCACTTATCACAGATATTGAGCCTTGTCACTTGATTCCACTCGTCAATGGCATAGGACTCCATCACCAGATATTGACGCCCCTTACTTTACCTCCGATTTTGAAGAAGAGTCTGAGAACCCTATTTACACTGCCCCTACTAGCCCCATGGCTGGCGCGACTTCCACTCCTTTCGTTGTAGGGACCATTGGTGGCACATCCACCACTACACCAGTTACCACACCTGCTCTAGGAATGCCCTCGATGGGGGCCACATCCACCATCCCGGTCACCATTCCTATCCCTGTAGCTGGCATACATACCACCACTCCACCAGTGACTCACACTACCCATGGTGGTGCAGGCCCATCCTATACTACCTTAGTTCCCCCACTTGGGGGCAACATTCCCAACCCTGCCCCTCTACTTGGGGGCATGGGCCCCAACTTGGTCCAACCCACTCTTGTGTCACATACTTCTTCCAGTCTACCATTCATGGCTAGCCTCAACCTACCTGACCTAGCCAGACTGACCAACAACCCTATCTGACACGACCCTGCATGGCCTCACATGCCTACCAAGCTCCCCTCTGACATTCCTAAATTCGAGGGCAAGGCGGGTGAGGACCCACAAAACCATATCATGTCCTTCCATCTATGGTGTTCCTCCAACTCCATAGTGGATGACTCTATTCACCTCCGTCTGTTACAGCGCACCTTCACTGGCTCTGCAGCCAAGTGGTATATCGAGCAACCACATGGGACCCATGCCACCTTTACTTCCCTTGCCTCGAGCTTCCTACAGTTCTTCCAGTTACCTGTCCGCTATGATGCGGGCGTTGAGATTCTCCTATCCTGCAGACAAAACATGGCTACCCACATCACAGATCACATTCATGAGTGGCGTAGACGCCGTAGCTTATGCAAGATCAAATTAGACCACCGTATCTTCCTAGATTGGTTCCTCAAGTCCCTTCTTCCTGTTATTGCTAAGGATGTAGCTTCTGAAAGACCCCAGTATGAAGAAGAGGCCATCCTTAAGGCACAGCAGTTCGACCTCATTTACTCCCAGTCGGGTTATCTCTATACCATTATACCTGACGCCCCTCGCGGCGAGTCCTCCCATCATGATGCGCCGGGGGCATCCCACGCTGCAGACGGTATCATTGGCCGGGTTTCTTCGCATCCCCAACCCTTTTCCATAGCACGTCCTACCCCGGGCCCCGACCTTTCGCGGGCCACCTCACAGTCTGGGGCCACCAACTCATATGCCCCTATGACACATCACCATCACTCCCATGGACCCACCTGTCCACCTCAATGCTTCGGTCATGCGCCCCCTGCTTACACCCCCCCGGTCGCACCTCAGTCCTATTACCACCAGCAGGCTGCACCGGCTCCCGCGCCTCCTCAGGCCCAACCCGCTTATTACCACCAGCAGGCTGCACCAACTCCTGCGCCTTCCCAAGCCCAACCAGTTTATTACCCGCCACAGGCAGCCCTTGCGGCCAACCCACAACCTGCTCCGCAGACATATCAGCAACCTCCCCAAGGTGCCGCACCTGCGTAGCCTCCACCTACATACCATCCACCGCAGCCTGCTCCTGCACCTGCACAACCTCAAAACCCACCTGCTGCTCAAGGGCAAGTTTACGCCCAAAACAACCCGCAGCAAAACCAGAACAACCAACACAACCAGGGCCAACAAAATCACGGCAAGGGCCGTAATCGTGGGAACAACCAACCTACAGACCAAGGTGATCAACCAGCTAATCCCCCAGACAACAACAACACGGCCCCCACTAACCAAAACCTTGATCGCCCGCCCAAGCAGGCTAAAAACCCTAATTTGAGAACGAACCATCCTTGTTCTATCTGCGGGGTCTATGGCCACTACACACATACTTGCCCACATTTGGAGTGAGCTCGGCAACTTTGGGTTGATGATGCCCATCACCAAGGGCATGCGGCTCCTCAAGCACCGCCCAACCCCTCGCAACCTCAGCAACCACCTTTGGTACTGCAAAACCCCTTACCAACCCAAGGCGTGGTGAACACTCAGCCGTTGGCCCCCCCTCAAGCCAATGCACAACCCCAACAACAACAGATCACATACGTCGCCCTGATCAACCCATGTTTGACTCAGGTACCCATCACTTGTTGATGATGTCTTCCGCTGATGTCAACCTTCAGACTCGCCGGAACCAATATGGCTCCACCTATGAAGCCCCTCCCGCTGATAAAAACACTAACGTTCATCCCACTAATCAAGCGTTACGTATCCCTCCCCCTCCCATAGATGGTGCTTCCAAAGCACCTCGTTTCCCACTTCGCCGTATCAACAACAACCCCAATGCGCGCGCTGCGTCCAACTACAACATTGTAGACGACCTAGCCCAATCTCTCACAGCCATGTCTGCGTTAGAAGTCTTGAAGAACTGCCCTTCCCAGCGCAAGACTTTGCTCTCATCCATTGGGGCTATTGACCCAAATGATTCAAATTTGATGGCATTTGATTTGGACCAGTCTGAACCACGCCTGCCTTCCACCTTAGCATTCCAAGTTTCTATTTCCGTTCGGAATCTTGTCATCCATCGATGCATCATCGATGAAGGTGCCTCTACATGCGTTATGTCTACATTCGTATGGAAGAAGTTGGGATCCCCTACCCTCCAGCAGTCCACCACTGCGTTACGCGCCTACGATGGTCGTTCGGCTCAGCCCCAAGGTCTCCTAGCCAATGTCCCTGTCCACTTAGGTGGTAAAACCGTCCTTATCAATATCGAGGTCATCAACACCCAGCTTGATTACAACCTCTTACTCGGTCGTAGCTACATGTATGCTATGCGGGAAGTTGCTTCCTCTGTCTTTCGTACCATGATGTTCCCCCATGATGGACGCGTGGTTAAGATCGACCAACTCACTTACTATGATCCCAATGCCCCCGCTGCACCTGAAAATGTTCTCCCCATGGTTGAACAACCGGTCAGTGGTGCTGCTACCTCATTTGTTTCCTCTTTGGGACCTGGAGTTTACTCAGACCTACCGATGACATCCACCTTCCAACCCATTCCTCCCCCGTCATCTACGCCCGAAGTGTCTGACTTATGTACCCTCTCCCACGATAACCAAACAACTACCAATCAGCCACCCTTGTTGCCTAAACCACCATTGGTACCTAGCCACATTGGTGTTACACCTATCCATACAATCCCCTTTCTAGTTCCTCCCTCGGGAGTAGTAAGCGCCCCGGTTATGGCTACCCTTATCCTCCCTGGGATAACCTTGGGATTACCCGTCTGGTATCTTTCGCCTCCCGTTCCCCCGCCGACACCAAGCGTCATCCTCCAACCGGTGCAACTCATGGCTACTACCACTCAGCCACCCCCCGGTGTCTCTACCCCTTCGTCCTCCACGAACCCTCCTCCTACTCCCAAACCCACTGGGGGCAGAGGTCCCCAACCTTACACTGTTGTACCACCTCCCAAGACAGTCAAAAACCCCCCAGTCTTTCGTGCTCCTCCCAAATGCTCGTTGTGCGATGAGTTAGGCCATACGACTCATCAGTGTCCATATTTACTAGCATTATAGAAGCACATGCAGATGCTCTACGACGATCCCAATATCTCGGTTGTTGAACTAAACCCCACCCCCAAGCCTAAAGATAAATCCCTGCGTACCAACCACCCCTGTGCTATATGCGGTGTTTACGGGCACTACTCACATCATTGTCCTGATCTCCCAGATTACAGAGCGGCTCTCTATGAGACGAACAATCTGGATCTTGAGATGGCACCAACCACTATTGAGGAGATTCACCCCCCGATCTCACCCCCATCCGGGGAGGTCAACACCATTTACATGATCTCTTCCACTACCATTCCCACGTCAACCGATTTGACGGCCCAACCTTTCCGTACTGATGAGGAGATTCTTGAGGCACTCACTGCCCCGAAGTATCCCTGGGATGACATGCACCATCGTTTGTATTTCCTCCCAGAAGCATCTTCCTCTAGCACCGCTACCCAATTTGTGGTTGAATCCAACGACTTCCTTCCCACCAAGGTCAACTGGTTCAAGGACCCTATTCCTTCTCCTGACGCCTTCGAGGAAGGTAACATGGCTAACATCTCACCTGTCATCCAAATTGATATCGCTGCCCCCGGGAGTGCCCCTGAACTCATCACTTTATGAGCCTTCTACAGTAGGCAAGAGATTGAGGAATACACTAACCTCTTCAGAGAGTTCCGTGATGTCTTTGCTTGGTCCTATACCAAAATGCCCGGTATTGACCCCACCATTATAGAGCACCACATTGACACATGGCCTGATGTACCCCCCGTCCGTCAAAAACAACGTCCCATTCATCCCTCAAAGCTCCTAGCCGTCAAAGCAGAGATTGAGAAACTACGCAAGGCAGGATTCATTTATCCTATTTCCTATACCACATGGGTTTCAAACCCCGTCCCCGTTAACAAAAAACAAGGCACCATCCGAGTATGCACTGACTTCCATGATTTAAACCGCTCTTGTCCCAAGGACAACTTCCCCACGCCATTTATTGACCAGCTCATTGATGCATGTGCGGGACATGAAGTCCTCTCTTTCATGGACAGTTTTTCTGGATACAATCAGATTCAGATCCGAAAGGAGGATCAGTACAAAACTGCCTTTACTACCCCATGGGGCACCTTTGCCTATCGCGTCATGCCTTTCGGCCTCAAAAATGCTGGTGCCACCTTCCAGTGGGCCATGACCTATTGCTTTCACGACTTGGTCCATATCCTGCTAGTCTATCTTGATAATCTTACAGCTCGTTCCCGGAAACGATCAGACCACCTTAACGACCTTCGGTAAGTTTTTCTGCGTTGTCGCAAATACCAAATCTGCTTGAACCCACACAAGTGTGTTTTTTTCGTTCCGACAGGACGATTGTTGGGTTTCATTGTTTCCCAGAAAGGAATTACTGTTGATCCCCTGAAAGTCCAAGCCATCTTAAACCTTCTTGCTCCTCGCACGCTCCGGTAGCTCCAAAGTCTGTAGGGGTGATCCAATTTCCTTCGATGCTTCATCCCTGATTACGCCACTACCATTCACGGTTTCTTGCGCCTACTCCATACCCACATGCCCTTTGTCTGGGATGAGCAAGCAGAAGCTGCATTCGAAGCCCTCAAGAAAGCTCTCACGCAAGCTCCCTTGATCTCCCCTCCAGATTTCTCTCAGGACTTCATCCTCTATGTCTCGGCTACCGAGCACGCTGTGTCTGGAGTCTTGGTTCAAGAAGACGTCTCTCACCAAGAGCATGTCATTTACTGCGTTAGCCAGACCTTGTCTGGTCCACCCCTACGTTACCCATATGAGGAGAGACTAGCCCTAGCTGTGGTCTTTTCCGTCCAAAAACTGCGACACTATATCTTACTTAGTCATACCACAGTCGTTGCTGACTCCAACCCCATGGTCTATCTCCTAAATCGACAGCTACTGCAAGGTCGTGTTGCTAAATGGGTCATTATCCTCCAGGAATACGACCTCACTTTCCGAACACCTAAGAGCACTAAATCCCTTGCGCTTTCTTAGCTCATCACTGATCTACCTTCCCTTCTCCCGGCCCCACAAATCTCCAACGAGTTACCCGACAACCACTTGTTCACTATCTCGTCTGATGACCCATGGTACGGTGATATTTTGTTATACCTGCGCACGCAGAAGTTCAGACCCAAAGTCACCTGTAATGAACGTCGTCGCATCCGTCACCAGGCCTCTCGATATCTCCTCTTAGGTGATGTCCTTTACCGGCGAGGGGTTGATACCATTCTTCGTCGTTGCCTTACACACGAGGAAGCTGAATACGTCCTTAACGACTGTCATAGCAGTGCCTGTGGCGGCCATTTCTTCGGAATGGCCACTGCCCAAAAGGTCGTCCGCGCCGGATACTTCTGGCCCACACTTTTCACCGACTGCATAACTGCGGTCAAGCATTGCCATAACTGCCAACTTTTTGCCCCCAAGGCTCGGACACCACCTGCTCCGTTACACCTAGTCGTCACCGTTGGTCCCTTTTGTAAGTGGGCTATCGACTTCATGGAGTGTAGACCTCCGTCTTCCAACGGCCACAAATGCATCATTGTCGTCGTCGATTACTTCACCAAATGGGCCGAAGCCATGCCTACCTTCAATTGTACCGCTGACACAGCTGCTCGTTTCTTTTTTAACCATGTTATCACTCAATTCGGGGTTCCTAAACAGTTAGTCTCAGACCATGGTTCACACTTCGAAGATTCCGTTTGGCGTGAGTTATCCACCCTACTCAAATTTGAACATCAATTCTCCTCTGCTTACTACCCCCAAGGGAATGGCCAAGTAGAGGCCATTAACAAAATCCTCAAAACCATACATACATGAATGATGGCAAGACTGCCGCACTCTTCATGTTTAACCATGTAATAGCGCGGTTTGGAGTTCCTCAAGCGATAGTTACTGACCATGGTTCTCACTTTATGAACCATATGGTTGACGATTTGAGCGAGAGATTGGGTTTTCGCCATAAAAACTCAACACCATACTACCCACAGTTGAACGAACAGTTCGAGGCCATTAACAAGATCTTGAAAACTATGGTCCAATGTATAGTGGGTATGCATAAGGCCAATTGGCATAACATGCTCTTCTCCATGCTTTGGGCTTATAGAACCTCATTTAAAACTGCCACTGGATTTACTCCTTTCTAACTAGTGTATGGATTGGAGGCAGTCCTTCCCATTGAGTGCGAGATTCCATCTCTCAAGCTTGCCATCGAACTTCTCCCAAACACTACTGCCGAGGAAGAACGCTTCCTCTACCTAGATAAGCTCGATGAGACTTGTCGAGATGCCTCTCTTGCCAATGAGGCTCATAAGAAATGCATCAAAGCGAAGTACTACAAGTCGGTAGAACCTCACGCCTATAGCGAAGGGGATTTGGTCCTCACATATGACCAAAAGCATAATAAGCTGGGGGTAGGAAAATTTGAGTCCATGTGGCATGGACCTTACATAGTGAAACACATCTTGGAGAAGGGATCTTATGAGCTTGAAGACTACGACGACATATCTTTGGGTGAGCCCTACAATGGGCTCTACCTAAAGAGGTACTATGCCTGAATATTTCATGCATAAGTACTTTTGTATATACTGTACATGGTGTGTGTGTGTTTTTGTGTGGTGTGACACTTTTTTTTCTTGCATGATTAGGTCTTGTTTCATTTCTTATGCCATGTTTTGTCTACGTGTGCAGATGGAAACATGCTACGGATTTGCGGATAGTGCCAGCCGGCATACCCGTAACCTTGCTTCGGCATCCTAGTACTCTATTCACCTACCGGCGAGCTCATCAGCTTAGGGGGAATGTGTCTAGGTTTCGCAACCTACAATGCTGTAGAATATCAAGCAGTAATTGGAACCCTAACTGACACCATTTCTTTGGGTATGGACCATGTTGTCATCCACCTGGATTCTCAACTAGTGGTCTCTCATCTTAATCGAGTCTATGCCATCCGCGATCCCATTTTACTCTGTCTCTATCGACGAGTCTATCTCCTAGAAAGGTCCTTCGAGTCCATTCAGTACCTGCACATTCCACAAGACGTGAACACAGTTGCCGATTCTATGGCCAACTTCATCTTAGATTGGTACATTGCACACACATAAGCATATATCATGAAACTGTTAAAAGTAGACATAACATGTAAACAACTCATTTTATAGAAGCAAACACATAACAAGACCACACCATTCATCCATTTTAAAACACATGAAACTATGATGGTCTCTGATATTTTAGAAGTTATATTGATCCTGTTTTTCATTGAAGGGTTATCAGAACCTTTGAAAGGTTTGGTGAAGGCTTACAGATCCTCTACCTTGCAAGATGCACTAAGTCGAACCATAGATTTGAAAGACTCTATTCCAAGGACAATATTTCCTCCTAGGACTGTTGGTCCTACTCAATTCAAGAATCAAATTCCACCCATGAAGATTCCTTCTGGAAATTTTAGAAAGGATAACTATTCTAAGGATCGAGATGGATTGAGAAGAAGGAAGTTGTGCTTCACCTATCAGGATCCATGGGTTCTAGGGCACATATGTGTTAAAGGGAAATCACACTACATTGATTTTTAATGAGAGAGAGAAGCTGAGGAAGATTAAGAACAGGTCCCAATAGATGCAGAAGTGGCCTATGATACTGAAGAAGAAGAACCTACCCCTGAGGTGAGCAATATTGCAGTACTTTCAGGGGTTCCTCACTTCCATACACTCATATTCAAAGGATTGGTTCAAGGAAAATCAGTCATTGTGTTAGTGGATGGAGGAGCAACACATAACTTCATTGATTCAAATCTGGTTGAAAGGAGGAAGCTACCTACTGAAAATTTTGGAGGCTTCAGTGTTATCATTCCAGGTAATCATTCTATGAACTATTGTAGATGGATTCCTAAATTGCATATTTCTATAGGAGAACATACCATTACAAATAGATTTTATGTTGTGGATGTGGCTGATACTAACATCGTTTTGGGAGTACAATGGTTGTATTCCATTGGGAAGCATTCAATAGACTACCAAGTTCCTAAGATGATAATCAAGGGAGGTAGTGTTGAGAGGGATCAACACTTATCTGAAACAAGTGGTATGTGCACAAAGTATGCGATCCATACTAAGTCATGGAGACATTGAATTGGATGCAGAATGCCTAATCACCACAAAGGTTGCCTCATTGGAAGTATCCCAATATCCACAAGACATTTAGAAGTTGCTCCAAAAGCATAAGATGGTGTTTGGGGAACTTCCTCATGGTAGGCCACCCAATAGAGGAGTGGAGCATAGAATTGAGTTAGATATAGGAACCTCACCTATTGTTATAACTAAAAGATGCACCTTGACTGCAGAAGGAGCATGGCTAACGAATATATAAAAATTGTTTAATGTAGGTTTAGGTGTATAAATTGTTGAATGCATAAGAGTATAGAGACCAAGTTATATGTATCATTTAATAAGACAGTGGATGCATAAACATGAAAGACTTGAATGAAAGAATACGAGTATGAACTTGCAAAAAGAGAGATAAAGTTTGTCGGATCAAATGAACATGTAAATGATTAAACAAATAGGTTCAGAGAGCATGAAACAAACAAGCTCATCTCGAAAGAAATCACTTCAAATCATTCTTGAAACAAACTGAAAATGTAATACATGCCTGTAGAGAAACAATATGAATCTGATCTCTAAATACTAATGCACTCTCAGCCCTCGGTTGGAACTCCCCCCTCTCAAAATGATAGAATTTGTATATAAATACATCTACATATTATTACTAGCTTATTGGAACAAAAGTCCAATAATAAACTAAAAATAAAAGAGATATCAAAGCAAATGGTGAGAAATCTAGAAATAATGAAGCTGCTTCCTTAAAATATATCAAGTGTCCTCAAATCTGGAATTAATCTTAACTGTTGAATACTCTGCCACCTGTCTTCTAGATGCCCTGTTTCCCTGCTGATCCAATGCATGGAATATAGAGAAAGAAGTTATGAAGATAACTAATTTGAGAGGCTCGACACTTCACCTTACCAACTGTTGATATTTGTCAATCACTCCTAAAATTCTGCAAAAGTGCTATGTGACCATTTTCTGTATCTTATCCTCTATTAGTCCTTCGAGTTTGTTGACAGGACTTAGTGCTTGGAAAGCGATGAAGTGAAATTAATATTTGTAATGTCTTATAATATGAACCCTTCACTATAATCTGAATGTGATACTGGGCATCATCAAATTTAACCGAATGATAATCCAACTCACATCCTTCTACGTGGCTATTAGTTTTAAGCTTAACGCTATCCAACACTTGGAATTTATGTGATAACTGTTCAACCTTTATTCTTCATGTGAGCCCTGCTTTGTGGATGTTTGCATCAATACACCTTCCTTTGCATTTGCAATTGATTGCTCCAATTTAGATTGCTTTAACTTCACCACATATTAATGCATAAATCCTCAAGTATTTTGGGTGAAATGAATTCCAACTTGATGAAAAAATTATTACACTGTCCATGCATCCTTTAAATAGAAATTTGACATTTATCCCAGGATTTGAAAAAGGATTTGCAACTTAAATATGCGCTGGCAAATCCCAAATGGTAATGAGTGCTCTATTTACAAATTTGTTTGGATATATTTCAACTTTGGTGCCATGACTATTAAGCCGAGCACTTTCATGGCTTTCTCTACAACCTGTTCATCTATAGTACAACAATCATCTGTGAAAGGCATGATTCTGGCCTGAAAAACATTGTTTCTATGACCAGAGTGAAAAGATAGCTTCTTAATGTGGCCCAATCCCAAATTATAATTTCCATGTCATCATAGCCTGACCCAAGTAGGTCACCAGCCAGATTGAAATGCACAATATTTACACATCCCTTGTGTTTTCCAAGGATAGAAAGCTTGAACTTGTGAATAAAATCCTGGTAGCCCTTTCGGTGGCATAGAACCTGTTCCTCCTTTATGGATTCTGTGTTTTCTTTGACATGTAGTTGCAACCTAAATTCTCCACGCCGACTGAGTTTGCTGCCTAACACTTGAAGTGTTAAATTCTGGCATTTGGATATGCGCTCGACTTTGCACAAAGAATTATCTATCTGCGTTGCATTGAAAGCTTGGGATTTTGTCCGGTTACTCAAACAAAGCATATCTCATATATATTAAGAAGAGTTAGATTCATAATCTTTGGAATGTATTGCAATATACCCCATCCATAAACTCTCCTACAACTGGACTATGTGTATTCTCAAATATTTAATATAGATATATAACGAAGATTTGGTGCTCTCGACACCTACGAGCTTGAATGCATAAATGGAGTTTATTAATGGAGTGGTGATTACAATATAATATGAATATGGTAATCTTAATGGAATCAATGTGGAGAGGAAGTGAAAGCGAGAGTGGAATGGTGAGGTGGATGGGTAGGTGAGGTGAGAAAATTTGTGGAACAGATCTGGTGACAACACTTATCAAATTACATCCCTACAAACACCCAAAAAATATTCAAGGATGAGATAGAGCGAACCATCAAGGAATTTCTTGACTTGGGATTCATTAGACCAAGTTCAAGTCCTTTTTCCTCACCGGTAGTCCTTGTGAAGAAGAAAGATGGGACCATGAGGATGTGCATAGACTACAAAGATCTCAAAAAGAAGACTATCAAGGACATATATCCTATTCCAAGGATTGATGAGCTCCATGGGGCCAAGTACTTTTCAAATATTTACCTTCGATCTAGTTACCATCAAATCAGCATGAGGGAAGAAAGAAATCCAGAAGACAACCTTCTAGTGTCACCATGGGCACTTTGAGTTTCTGGTTATTCCTTTTGGACTAACCAATGCACCTGCAAATTTTCAATCTGGCATGAATAGAGTGTTTAGCAGGCATCTCTGTAAGTTTGTACTTGTTTTCTTTGATGATATTTTGATCTATAGTAGAACTTGGGAAGAGCATTTGCATCATTTGGATATTGTACTAACAATCTTGGCAGATCAATATTTCCATGCAAAGCTAACCAAGTATGAGTTTGGAATGAATTATATTTTTTTATCTTGGTCATGTGATTGGGAAAGATGGAGTTAAGGTTCACATGGAAAAGATCCAAGCCATTCTAGATTGGCCAAGTCCTAAAAATCTCACTGAACTGAGAGGTTTTATTGGACTATGTACATACTACCGGAAGTTTTTAAAAGGATTTTCCAAGTTGAAATCTCCTTTGAAAGACCTCACTAAGAAATGATATTTCCATTGGTCTAAAGAATATAAGCAAGTGTTCAATAGAATGAAGGAGGTAATGAGCAGTTGTCTTATTCTTGCACTTCCAGATTTTTCTCAACCCTTTGTTCTTGAGTGTGATGGTTTAGGGAATCGAATTGGAGCAGTCTTGATGCAAAATAAGCACCCCTTGGCCTTTGAGAGCATAAATTTGCAGCCCCATGAAATATTAAATCCAGTCTATGACAAAGATATTCTATCCATCATGCATGCACTAGTCAAGTTCATACAGTATTTGGTAGGAGGTAGTTCATTATCAAGACTGATCACAACAGTTTGAGGCACTTCTTAACCCAAAATGAGCTGAATGACAGGAAGCATAAGTGGGTAAGAAAGGTCCAAGCATTTGAATTTGATATTGAATATAAGAAGGGTAATATGAACATTGTAGCTGATGCACTTTCTAGAAAACCAACACTTGCATTGCTCAAATTTCATGATGATTTGTGAAGACTTACAGGAAAGTGAAGGAAAGGTTCACATGGAAGGGAATGAAGAAGGAGGTGATGGAGTATGTTATATCATGTGTGGAATGTCAACAAAATAAAGTAGAGCATACTCATCCAGAAGGTCTCTTACAACCACTTCATGTTCCTGAACAGAAATAGGAAAGTGTATCGATGGATTTCATCACCGGGCTTCCAAACATCCAAGGTAAAGACAATGTTTTTGTTGTGGTTGATAGGTTGAATAAATATGAAAATTTATTTTCTGTCACAACTAATATTGCAGCCAACCAAGTGGCTGAACTTTTCATCAAATAAGTCTTTGGACTTCATGGCATATCCAAGTCCATCATTAGTGACAGAGATAGCAAGGTCACTAGCAATTTAGGCAAGAATTCTTCAAGTTAGTGGGGACAAGTTTGGACATGATCACGAGCTACCATCCACAAACTGATGGAAAAACATAAAGAGTGAACCAATGGTTGGAAGGGTACTTAAGAAACTATGTCATAGGCTAGCAATAACATGGACTACTTGGATCCATTTGGGAGAGTTTTGTTACAACACTACTTTTCATCTCTTGATTCGTATGTCTCCCTTCAAAGCTCTATATGGATATGGTGCACTCAATTTTGCTGATATGATATTTGGTGACTGTAAGACACATAAGGAAAAGTATTGGCTCCAAGAGAGTCAAGACATACTTAGAACTCTCAAGGAAAACTTGCGGGTAGCACATAACAAGAAAAAAGTGCATGTCGACAAGCATAGAATTGAGCGAGATTTCCAAGTAGGAGATATGGTATATTTGAGGTTGCATCCCTATAGGCGGTCATAATTGAAGTCTAATGGGGCTGAGAATTTGCAGCCAATTTTCTATTCCCCCTACAAAGTCTTGAGGAAGATCGAGGAAGTGGCTTATGAGCTAGAGTTGCCTCTAGGCAGCCGGATTCACAATGTTCTCCATGTGTCCTGTTTGCATAAGGAAATAGGGCAACAAGTCAAGGTTTCACAAGATTTTACACCCCTTGATGATGAAGGACATTTGGTGCTGATCCCTAAGAATATTATGGAGGTCCGAGAGAAGAAGCTAAGGAGCAGAATCCTTAAGGAATTTTTGGTGCAATGAGAAGGATTGCCTAGTGAGGATGCTACTTGGGAAGGAGAACACATCTTACATCATCCCAGTTTGAAATTGCTTGAGGACAAGCAATATTGGGTGGGGAGGATTGTCACGTACCCTCAACAATGAACATTGGATCAAGTTCCTAACCCAACCAATCCCTTAGGTTGAGCAGACAACTTCATTATCTTGGGGTTAATTTTGAATTCCAGGCATTTAATTAATTAGGAGTGTGAATTAAATTTTATCCGAAGTTTATTATGCACTTGGAATATTTATTTTTCATGCATTTAATAATTTTATCATAAATAAATGAGTATAATGCTCCACTAGGGCACATTAGTGGATGAGGTTGACTTGGAGATGAATTGAAGAAGAAGTTAAGGAGAAAGCACCCAAATATAGAAAATCAGGAAAAAGGAAAGAGAGATGGAGCAAATAAGAAAAAAAACAAAAACTCAAGAAAAGCAACATAAAGAAGAAAGCAACACAAAAGCAGAAAGCAGGATAAATCAGAAAAGCATGAAAGTTCAGAAAAGCAAGATAAATAAAAAAATCCAGAAAAAACAGAAAAATCTAAAGCAGAAAGTGGAAAAGCAAACAGAAAGTGGAAATCAAACATAAAAGGAAAAAGGAGGAAAGCAAAGCAAAAAGGAAAAAGGAAGGAAAACTAGCTTTCCTTATCCACTCATGGAGGGTGAATTAGATAAGGATACTTGCTCCTCAAGTAATCATATCTCTATAAATAAACCAGTGTGCACCCCTTTCACATCCTTTGTTAGTTTGTGTATTGGTATGAGAGCAATTATGCCTCAGAGACTTGAGAGATGTGCCCCTAGTCCAAGCTGGGTGATGCTCCCCTACTTCCTATGAGAGGATGATGGTGTTAACACCTAAAAAGTGCTCACTAGCTCATTCCCTTATTCCGATGACCCATTTGTCCACTTTTCCACCATTTGAGCCTCTGAAACCAACAAAAGGTCACCAAAAGACCTTAGTACATCCCTTTTTCCCACTCAAAAAGATTATTTTTCCTAAAAAAACATAAAAAAAAACCCTCAAAAAGGGTCCCAATTCCCAAAAATATTAAAAAGGGAATAAAAATATTAATTTTATTCAAAAAAGGAGAAGGAGGGAAAAGTACCTAAACCATGTTGGTCAATACCATTTGGTTTCCACAAAACCACAAATGGTATTCCCCACCACCAAAACCTATAAAAAGGTGGTAGGGGATCCTCATTTCACATCCATCCATTATCTCATCCTCATGCTACCGAAATCTCCCTTGAGTATTTTGGCCATTGCAAGCAACCTTGGAGAAAGAGACCTCTTGGAGCTTGGAGCTACTTATCTTGGGAGTTGCTCTACATCAACCTTCACCATTGGAGGTATTACTATTGCAAGCACTAGCTTGCCCCATTTTTAAATACAAAAATTATTTTTTATCTTTCTTGTTCTTGTTTTTAAAATATTTCCATTATTTGCTTATATTCTTGCATAGATCCATGATTAGTTTTGTTTAGATTAGTTTCTTGTTTAATTCTATTGAAACTGCTGTTACTAGTTAGTAGGTGCCTGTTGGAGTCAAGGTCGTAGCTACGGTAAAAGCTGCGAATTTTGGGAAACAAAAAGCACAAGTATGGAAGGAAAGTGCTAATTTTGGGACAAGCACTAAGTTTTGGGCAAGAAGGAGACGGTGCGCAGTACGGTGCCAGATAGACAAGCTCAGCGAAGATCACGGACCAGAAATCGCGGAGCTCGCGCGCACGTCAGAAGAGAATGAAGGCTGAATAGAAAGCTCAGCTACCACAATAAATAAGGCGATGGAGTAGAGGGCTCAGCTACCCTCATTTAAAAGGCTACGTACAGAAGTTATGGTTGCTCGGATCAAGGAGGAGCAACGGACCAGAGCATTGAAGGCGAAGGACAAGCGCCCATACCCACAATCTGCGCCGAAAGTCAAGGAGCCTGCAGGAAGCGGCGACGTGACTGCAAGCGGCGCCTACAGTACACCTAGCCATGTGCGTGGTTAGGGTTTTTGGGAATCACTGTTGGGAAAGGCCCACAGTTTTGTAAAGGTGCAACCGCCATGGCCACCTATATATATGAATAATTGTAATGGATAGATGTTAGTTAGAGCTAGCTAGCGAGCGAGTTAGAGTTAGAGTTAGAGAGCAAGAGTTAGATACTCTCGGGATAGATTGATGTTTAGACTGTTAGATAGTCAGTCTCGAGGATAGATCATGTGTTGATTATCCTTTGTTAAGTGTTCTACCGAGTCTGTAGAACTAGAGAAGAATCGGATAGCCGAGGAGCTAATCCCTGAGTTGCCAGACAGTCTGTGTGACGTCTGTGCCTTTGTAATCTCTGTAGAGAAGAGACCAGATTGAGAGAAGGGCTCCCAGCTGTGTGCGTGGAGTTTCCTGTAAAGATCTAAGGCTGCAGCTGTGTGCGCAGCATATTGTATAACTCTATGGTTTTCTGGTTAATATAAACTCCCGTGGAGCGCTGTCGCTGCAGCGATCGAGGACTGCGATACTGCGCTGGGTGCGCAGGGTGAGGAAGTACTTAACGCTTCGACGCACGGAATAGTTGCCGTCTGCGCCAGAGAGGAAGGAATCCGCGCAGTTGCGCCGAGGGGCCTGCGGGAAAGTTGAACCGCCGATATCTGAGGAACCAGAAGAGGAAAGAACAATCTTCGCGTCACCACGGTTGAGGAAACCTGATTCCTTATCCCCCCATAGCCACTTCGGGTGAGACCTCGAGCTGCTGCGCAGCTCGTTGCCGAAAGGGCCAGTGCGCCAAGGGGTTTGTTGCTGCGCTCATTAAAACCCGGGTCTGCCCAAGAAAGCAGCCAACAAATGGTTCCGTTTCCTTGAGACTTTTTATCCCGTGACGTGCGAGATTGACGCGCAACCTAGAGGAAGAAAGGAGCCAACAAATGGTTCCGTTGCCTTGAGAATTTTTATCCCGTGACGTGCGAGATTGACGCGCAACCTAGAGGAAGAAAGGAGCCAACAAATGGTTCCGTTGCCTTATGACATTTTGATCACGTCACTTCCGTTGCTCTGAACCTTGTTGTTGAGCCAACAAATGGTTCCGTGGCCGCGTGACTAAAACTTGCTATTTTTGCGACGTAGAAGGTTGTTGCTCAGTCAACAAATGGTTCCGTTGCCTTGCGACTTGCTGCTGTGAGACTTATTATTTCCGCGACATCTGAGATTGTTGCTGAAGCCAGCAAAAGGTTCTGTTACACTGAGACTTGCTCAGTTGACAAATGTGTTACTGGAATCCTACAGCTAAAGAAATTGGAGACTGGTTTGATTTAAAGGCTAAAGAGTTCGCTGAACAAGAAAATAGAAGTTCTACGCTCCAAACAGAAGACTGGTTACAGAAGTATATTTATACTGACCTTCACGAAATTTTCTTTGTTACATTTGCACTAGAGTTACACGCTTGGATAGCCAAGTTAGCAGATTCTAGACCTACTGTGCATATTGATCGACCCGTCGTTTGGACGCCTGAGCTAGTCAGTATTGTGAAGCGGATAGACAATCCTGTGTCCCGCGCAGTCGACTTTTGGTTGAATAGTCTACTGAAAGGCTTCATCACCGAGTTTGCAGTAGATACAAGAAAGAGTTTCAGTGAAGCTGAGAGGAATTTCTTCCAAGTACACAGAGGTAAGTTCTTAAATTCTCTGAACTTATGGATTAAAATGCTTCTGTATGAAAAAGGAAAGCTATGTATTACTTCTGATGAATAGCATAGACAAGTAATGTCCGTAGATTCTGATAGTGATCCTGAACTTATTGGTTGCACTCGTAGTGGAAAACGATATCCACGGGAGTTTATAGGATGACCTTTGAGGATGACCCGATTAGGGTCATCGCACCACTTGATCCTATTCAAGGACCAAGGTATATACAACCCATTCGCGCAGAAGAGGAAGCGCGCCACATGGAAAGTTTGTACCAAATGACTACTAACCACAGTGACTATGTCAACCCCACAGCAGACGGCCATATCAGCTGGCGATGCGATAGCTCGTGCACATCAGACTCAGATGTAGGATTGGAAAACTGGCAGAATCGTTTACATGAGGTTTCTGCAAGACGTTGCGCCATGATGACTAAATCCATTCGATGGATTGGCACAGAATTAACTGACACTCCAATTTTTGATGGTTCAACTGAAGTAACTAAATTCATACAGGAATATGAACAAAAGCTTCCAGAACAGCAGCGCATACAGGCACTGGATGTAGCATTGCGCGCCACACCCGCAAGATGGTGGGTTGCGCATAAGGAGAATATTCATACATGGCAAGACTGTCGCAGATTGATACTGCGCAGATTTCAGGACACCACAGCCGAAGTCCTACGCAAATACGAGGGACAGAGTGACCCCAGGTCACACATTGAAGCATGCATTCAGCAATGGTCAGATATTCCGCAAGATGAATGGGTTCACCTATTCATCCACACATTGGATACAGTTCCAAGGAACTGGTATACTGAAACAGAACTGCGCAAAGGCACTCTCACTTGGCCTCTAATGATAGAAAGTTTTCAACTTACCTTCAGTTTCGAGTCAGAACATCCAAGTATTGATCAGGCTCTGAAGTATATTAAAAAGAAGGTATTTGAACCATGTCTAGTAACAGAATATTCCCAACCAGATTGGGCTGTCCAGATAGAACATGCCCTGGAATGCTATAACTTCACCGCTGAAGATGAGGAGGACGATCCTCGCAACATCAATATCCCAGAATCAGAAGGGACGCGCAATATTGAAGGTCCTGAGCTTGATATTCCTGCCATCACAGAACACATCAAGCTCAAGAAGATTAACATTGGTACAGAAGATGAACCAAAGTTTGCTTCTATAGGAGATTATTGGGATGATGAAACTGTTGGACACGTTTCAGAATTATTGCGTGACTACCAGGATATCTTTCCTACCAAGTTCACAGAAATGAAAGGCATCCTAGGAGACTTAGGCGTGATGCGCATACCTCTGAAACCAGATGCCAAGCCAGTAAAGCAGCGCCCATACAGGTTGAACCCGCGCTATAAAGAAAAAGTCAAAGAAGAAATTGATAAGATGCTTGCAGCAGGTATTATTGAGCCAGTAGAGGAAAGCGATTGGATTAGTCCTATGGTGGTCCAAGAAAAGAAAACGAAAGGCGAAATAAGAATCTGTGTCGACTTGCGCAAACTCAATGATGCATCAGCACACGACCCATTTCCCACTCCTTTCACGATGAAGTACTTGATAATGTTGGAGGACAAGAGGCTTACTCTTTCACTGATGGTTTTTCGGGATATCATCAGATCAGAATTCATCTGGACGACCGCCACAAGACTACTTTTGCAACTGAATGGGGCTCATTCCAGTATACGGTAATGCCCTTTGGTCTTAAAAACGCACCTGCTATCTTCTCTCGAGTTGTTGTTGCTGTTTTTAAAGAATTTATTCACAAGTTTCTAGAAGTCTATTTTGATGACTGGACTGTATTTGGCCTATTAAAGAACCATATTGCAAATCTGCGCATGATGTTAGAAAAATGTAGACAACATCAGATTTCCCTTAACTTGAAAAAATGTATCTTCTGTGTGCCCTTTGGTATTTTGTTGGGACATATTGTATGCAGACAAGGACTCCTGATGGACCCTGCGAAGGTTGCCATCATTGCTAATTTACCTGCGCCCAACTCAGTTAAACAATTGCGCACTACATTGGGACATACAGGATACTACATAAAATTCATCAAGGGTTATGCAAAGATCACAGCGCCTATGGAAAGATTGCTCAAAAAGGATTCGAAGTTCCAATGGACAGAGGAATGCCAACAGAGTTTGGACACACTTAAAGAAAAGATGATCACAGCGCCTATTCTAGTTTTCCCGGACTGGAGAAAACCTTTTCATGTTCATGTTGATGCTTCTTCCATAGCATTGGGGGTTGTGCTTACACAGTCTGGAGAAGGAAGTATTGACCACCCGATTGCTTACTCCAGCAGAAAGCTATCTACAGCTGAGAAGAACTACACCACTACCGAAAGGGAAGGATTAGCTATGGTGTATGCCTTACAGAAATTCAGACACTACATGTTAGGCGCTCACTTTAAAATGTATACTGACCATTCTGCTTTGAAATATTTGGTCAATAAACCAGTGTTAGGAGGAAGAATTTGCAGATGGCTACTGCTCTTTCAAGAATATGATTTCGAGGTCATTGTAAAGCCAGGCAGATTGAATGCAGGGCCTGACCATTTATCCAGGATAGAGTCAGGAGAGGAACCTACAAGTCTGGAGGACAATCTGCCTGACGCACAGTTGTTTTCTATTCAAGCAGCAGACGAATATTATTCTGATATTCTTGAGTTTCTCACTACCGGGAAAGCGCTGGCTGAGTTTACAATCCAGCAGAAGAAGCAACTTGTTGTCAGAGCCGCAGACTTCACTTTGATAGCAGGCCAGCTTTATAAGTTGGGCCCTGACGAAGTTTTGCGCAGATGTATCTTACCACATGAAAAGAACTCTATCATCGCAGAAGCGCATTCAGGTACCGCAGGAGGCCATTTCGCAGGAAAGCCGACCGCGCAAAAGATATTAGCCGCAGGTCTTTGGTGGCCGACATTGCACAAGGATACTACGGAATTATGTAAATGTTGCGATGTGTGCCAGCGAACAGGAAAACCCTCAAGGAGAGATGAAATGCCGCTAAGACCCCAGATTACACTGCGCGCTTTTGATAAATGGGCCATTGACTTTGTAGGACCTATTAACCCACTAGGAAAAAGAACTGGCGCAAGATACATCATTACAGCTACTGAATACCTCACCAGATGGGATGAGGCGAAGCCAGTTAAGAACTGCGACGCTGCTACGGCCACGCAGTTCATTTTCGAGAATATTATCACTAGATTTGGATGTCCAGTGATCCTCATGAGTGATCAGGGTACACATTTCCTCAATGAGACTATAGAAGCCCTTACTGAAGAATTTCAAATTAATCACCATAAGAGTACACCCTACCATCCTCAAGCTAATGGTACGGTGGAAGCATTCAATAAGATCCTTGAGAATGCCCTGACGAAGATCTGTAACCAACAAAGAGATGATTGGGACCTTAGAGTCACAGCTGTATTATGGGCTTACAGAACCACTTGCAAGAAACTAACAGGTCACACACCTTTCAGTTTGGTGTATGGACAAGAAGCAGTTATGCCCATGGAATACATTATTCCCAGTCTTAGAATTGCGCAAATTACAGAAATGGCAGATCCTGATACTATGAATGAGAGACTTTCGCAACTGCTTGCCTTAGAAGAAGACAGACTCTTAGCCGGATTCCATCAACAGGTACACAAGGCAAGACAGAAAGCTTGGCATGACAGGCATATTAAGAATAAAGTCTTTCAGGAACGAGACTTGGTACTCCTCTATCACAGTAAATTTACCAAGTTCCCAGGCAAGTTTCGTGTACATTGGCTAGGCCCTTTTCAGGTGATAAAAATAACAGAAGGAGGCGCAGTTCAGCTTGCAAAGCTTGATGGAGAATTACTACCTACAATGATCAACGGGAGTCGGCTCAAGCTTTATCGCGACGGCCACTCCGCTCTGTCGACCTAATATATTGATAGTAATGCAGATGCCCAGTGTAGTTGAAAGAGGCACCGCATTCAGTCTACACGGAAGTTGCGAGACACTCAGTCTCCGGCTTCCTGCGCAGTTCCACAAACATCCGCGCATGTCTAAAGTTTGGTTGGAGCGAACATAGTTGCGCTCTTGTGAAGCTTCTCCCCGGACCGTTGAACTATCACTCTTGCGGAGTTCCCTTTGATAATTTGCCGCTTGAAAAAGTTTTGTTATGGACCCCTAGAGGCACAGTTCCCTAAGTTGAAATGACCCGCCGGAAATTTTGAATTACAGCAGTTATGTAGCCGCGTCTGAATAAATGAAGGATAAGTCCGCTATTTAAGTCTAGCCGTTCTGACGGATTCGGCTTGATATTCGAAAGATTTGCATTTAACTCAGGCGCCGAAAGCATTAGCTTCTCCCGGAAGGCTGTCAGAGCCCGTCAATCACACTAAATGCACCCCTACGGCGAGGAGGATAGCGTGTTATCAACTCATCTATAGCCGCCTATAGCTACGTAACCCCACCTGGTCGCATTTACTCACCTCTGGCTATAAATACCTCACACTTGTATAATTTTTGGGTTACTTTCCTCGAGTTGCTATCTTGTTTACGAATCCAAGTTATTGTTTTCAGAGCCAAGTTGTGCAGAGTATTTTCCCTTGTTTTCAGCGTCCATATCCTACGAAGGTCCGCCATTTGCTGTCCAAAGTTTTTGTTCCCTACATCGATTCACGACGGAGAACCTGTCAACTGAAGAAGTTGTTCATCAATTCCTGCGCCGAGGCTTAGATTTCGGCATGACTACTCCAGTCACGGCTTCGACTTATGTACATCCTGGTTATCAGGATCCCAGACAGTCTCCGGCTACAAGAGCGTCGCCATCACAACCAGAAGAACCTGTTCCAGAGCCGTTGGCGACCATGGCGAACTATATTCCGCCGCGTCCAGATGATGCGCCATAAGTACAGATCCCGAAGAATGCAAAGTATCCCATTCCGCTACCGCCACTACCGGCTAGTGTGCGGGTAGAAGGGCAACTGTTGGGACACATTCCACTGGTCAAGTTCTTTGATTTCAACCTCGGAGACTATAAGACATACCCTCAGTTCCAGTTAGATCGATATCTAAATGTTGTGCATAATCCCACCAGACAGGTTGACGAGTTTATCCCGAAGGGATTTGCAGCAAATCTTGAGCGCCCTGGACTCCTGAATTTGTTGAAGCTACCGCACTTTGGGCGTAGCAATGAAGTGAACGCAGTCGTTAAAACACTGCTATCCTGCGTTCATGGAGGTTACCTTTGGCTCGGGAGGCCAATTGATCTAAATGTTGATTTAATTCACCGCATTACTGGTCTATCTAAGGCTGGTAAGGATCCCAATGTTCATTTTGTGGGAAAGGACAAAGACAGAAAATTGGCTGCACAGCTGGTGCAGAAGTATAACTTGACAAGAGGAGGTCGGGCTTATGACCTCACCACAGTAGAAGATGAGGCACTTCGATTTACAGGAAGTCTGCTTGCAGGCAGACTTCTCACAAAGTGCCGACCGAAGGAAGTTACTGGAGCTGTCGTAGAGCTCACCATCGCAGCTGTGGAGGGAGAGCAGTACAACTGGTCTCTCTTCCTGTTGAATTCTTTCTTGGCTGATTGCCTGAATGTGCAGGACAATGCATCCCAAGCATTCCATTTTTCATGGCTTCTAATTTTATGCGCTCTCATTGGGTGGAAGGAGCCCCCGAATACTCAGTTCCTTCCGCGCCGCGCAGGAGAGGTTGTCGGCATGCGCTACATCAACCTCTGGGATTCCCCTAATCCCGCGAAGCGCAAGATGAATCGCGCTGTCTTTTGTGAGTACTACTTTCTCCTCCGAGATACCATTCAAGAAATGCCAAGGCTGAGCGAGGAGACAGCCAGATTATATGAAGGAAAGTTGGCTTTTACTGCCGACATACATCAACTTTACCTCCGCCCTTGCGGCATTCCAGACGAATGGGCGCTAGGCCTTTACAGGATGACTGCCGAGGATGTTGAAGAAACCATCAAGTCTTGGTCGGATGAGTGGAGGGAGGCCGCCGATCTCGCATCCGCGCTTCCAACCACCGCTACGAAAGAGAAGGATAAGGGCAAGGAAGCCCGTGAGCAAAGCAGTGATGAAGGCTCCACAGAACCGGCCACCAAGAAGCAAAAAGTGTCGCATCCCGCTGAGGCTATTCCCTCGGGGATCGACCAGTACCTACACGAGCAATTTCGTGAGCTGCGCAATGCGCATGCTCACATTAGAAGTGCTTTAGATTTGCAGTTCGTAGAACTAAAAGGTCTCGCAGGAAGAGTTGCGCAGACCCATGCGCCAGCATCTACTTCGCAGGCGCCACAAGAAATTCCAAGTGCCGAGCGAGTTGAAGAACTCATTAAAAGGCATACTGTCGTGCATATTCCGCCTACCAGCATGACACTTCCAGATCCGCTAGCTGCACTACAGGTAAGCTCAGTTGGGCCTGTAGAAATAAATTTGTCTTTAATTCCTATAGAGACTCTACAGCTAGTGCATGAGAAAGTTTATCTTGAGTTGAGAGCTAGAGAGCTCTCTACATTTCAGGAAAATCAACGACTACAATCGCAGGAGTTAGAGTTGAAGGCAATCCATCAGAATACCTCTGAGAAGCTTGCACTTTATGAGGCGCAAGACATCGGTATCAGAAACGCAGTGGATGAGATTGCCCAGGAATTGCCGGCTTGCGAGATTCAACCAGACCTCCCTCTGGTTGCAAAAGTTCAAATTATTGGAGAAAGGGCGAAAACCCTGGAGCAAGAAATAGTTGCTATGGCTGAAGGCCATAGAACCCAGATTGCTGAGCTAGAAGCTCGCGTCGCTGCGCATCTTACGGATGATGCGCAGGTACAATTTGAAGCACTGAGCAGAGCTTCCACGCAGATGAAAGATCGAGTACAGGAAGCTGAGAACCTGATGAACCAAGCTATGGAAGCTTGGACGGAGCTTGTGAAGCTCCCTTTTAAAGTTGGACTGTCAGAACAGGTGCAAGCTGCAGAACAATCTCTCACTGTTCTGAATGAAGAAGCTAAGGCCTTAACAGGCTTGCCAAAAATGAAGAAAATGGGCGAAGTGCGCAAAATGCAGCAGCAACTGCACAAGCTCAGAACTGAAGATGAGAAGCTCACCAACAGCATTCAGCCATTCATGGATGACTATGCTGAAATCGTTGCCCAGGTTGAGACAAAAATCAAAGAGATTGCTGACTCTCAGGAGATCATTGCTACCATCACTCCAGACGAAGCAACCGCAGAAACAGTGCAGATAGCTGTAGAGTGTGTCGATGAATTGGACTCCGCTATTGCGAAGTGGAAGAAAACATTCACGGAGACACAAGCAAAAGCAGATGCGCAAATCAAGCGACCACACGCCAGTGCGAGTGGCTCGAGGGCGAGCCACAAGTGAGTGTTAGGGGCCTGTTGGAGTCAAGGTCGTAGCTACGGTAAAAGCTGCGAATTTTGGGAAACAAAAAGCACAAGTATGGAAGGAAAGTGCTAATTTTGGGACAAGCACTAAGTTTTGGGCAAGAAGGAGACGGTGCGCAGTACGGTGCCAGATAGACAAGCTCAGCGAAGATCACGGACCAGAAATCGCGGAGCTCGCGCGCACGTCAGAAGAGAATGAAGGCTGAATAGAAAGCTCAGCTACCACAATAAATAAGGCGATGGAGTAGAGGGCTCAGCTACCCTCATTTAAAAGGCTATGTACAGAAGTTATGGTTGCTCGGATCAAGGAGGAGCAACGGTCCAGAGCATTGAAGGCGAAGGACAAGCGCCCATACCCACAATCTGCGCCGAAAGTCAAGGAGCCTGCAGGAAGCGGCGACATGACTGCAAGCGGCGCCTACAGTACACCTAGCCATGTGCGTGGTTAGGGTTTTTGGGAATCACTGTTGGGAAAGGCCCACAGTTTTGTAAAGGTGCGACCGCCATGGCCACCTATATATATGAATAATTGTAATGGATAGATGTTAGTTAGAGCTAGCTAGCGAGCGAGTTAGAGTTAGAGTTAGAGAGCAAGAGTTAGATACTCTTGGGATAGATTGATGTTTAGACTGTTAGATAGTCAGTCTCGAGGATAGATCATGTGTTGATTATCCTTTGTTAAGTGTTCTACCGAGTCTGTAGAACTAGAGAAGAATCGGATAGCCGAGGAGCTAATCCCTGAGTTGCCAGACAGTCTGTGTGACGTCTGTGCCTTTGTAATCTCTATAGAGAAGAGACCAGATTGAGAGAAGGGCTCCCAGCTGTGTGCGTGGAGTTTCCTGTAAAGATCTAAGGCTGCAGCTGTGTGCGCAGCGTATTGTATAACTCTATGGTTTTCTGGTTAATATAAACTCCCGTGGACGTGGTTTGCCTCGAGGAGACGAGCTTCACATATTTCCTCTGGTTATAATGTTTGCGTGAGTGAGTAACTGTTTAAGTTCATTACATGTGTATGCAAAACTCTTGTATTATCTTTGTGACTGCTTGATTGAGTTTGGAAAGGTCCATTGATAACCATAAGTGTTAAGAACTGAAGAAGCGGTGGAGCGCTGTCGCTGCAGCGATCAAGGACTGCGATACTGCGCTGGGTGCGCAGGGTGAAGAAGTACTTAACGCTTTGACGCACGGAATAGTTTCCGTCTGCGCCAGAGAGGAAGGAATCCGTGCAGTTGCGCCGAGGGGCCTGCGGGAAAGTTGAACCGCCGATATCTGAGGAACCAGAAGAGGAAAGAACAATCTTCACGTCACCACGGTTGAGGAAACCTGATTCCTTAGCCCCCCATAGCCACTTCGGGTGAGACCTCGAGCTGCTGCGCAGCTCGTTGCCGAAAGGTCCAGTGCGCCAAGGGGTTTGTTGCTGCGCTTCATTAAAACCCGGGTCTGCCCAAGAAAGCAGCCAACAGTGCCCATAGCACTAAGCCTGGTTGCAAAACCGGGCCAACAGATGGTATTCATAAATTATTATTGATTTTTATTGCAGGTCCTATAGCTTATACAAGGCTGGTTTGAAGTTCAGAAAGTCTCATGAAGTCTATGGTTCAAATCTCAAAGCTTCTTGTTGATTTCCAGTGCTATATTATTGTGTTGAAGAGGAGAAGAGTTTTTGTAATATTTTGAGAAGAATATTGGATCATATATGATTTAATTACAGTCATTATGAACCTCCTATATCATTCATAACATTTAATATTTCATAAGTCTGAAATATTCTGTTTTCTCCACCCCTTATAGATTTGCCTAAAATTTGACTAGTTTTCAAAATGTATTTAATAAATGAATGAGTCTTGATCCAAATGAATTAATTATTCTTCCTGGAGTTTCCTAATATTTCATATGTAATATTCCAAGTCTCATATAATAATTTTGTGATCCTTTATTGACTGCTTGGGAGTCCTGAATTCTCACTAGTTGTGCAATCCTAACAAGCAATTTTTGTCATATTTTTGTGAGACTTATTCAGAAATTTATCTAAATTTATGGAATGAAAACTGACTATATATTGACTTTAAATTGATTTTATTTATCCTCCTAAATTCATAATCCTTCACCCATAGCTTCCAGTCAATGAATGGTGATATACTAGTTCGCATATGTTGGGGTTCCCAAGAGCATTGTAGTAGACTTCAGCCTTTTTGATTTCAAACCAGCAATGGTCCCAGTGACTTTTTGCAAAGGAAATATCAGCCATCATAGTCCTGCCATCCAGAGTGCTTGATCTTTCCTACCTCCACTAAAACTAGCCCTCTGAATTCATTGTTTTTAACTGAGTCTAGTAGGAATTAGAGTTAGAGTATAATAATCCATTTTTGGTACATTACAATATAAATCTATCCCACATATATCATTTGATATTTCTCTTGCTTGAGCTATTTGACAATATTTCGCATGATGCCCAAAATTATTGCATTCAGAACATTCAACATCATTCTCGGTTAAAGCTGAAAAATGATTTTGATTTTCATGTGTGCTTGTTTTGACCACTTTCTTACATCCTCGTTCTAATATATTTCCTTTTAGGAAAAAAATGTCATTATACCGCTTGTCACGTCCCCTTCCCTCAATCCGTTGCAAGGGAGGGAAACATGACTGACATACCGGGCTTATTGACAATCTCAGCCCCATTCAATTTCTAAGAAATGCATGGATAATTAAAAACTTCTGTGTGCAATTCATACTCAATATAAACACAGCGGAATTAAACATAATAACACACACATAGACTGGAATGCATCAACATATTTATCTCAAGCAATTGATGAATCAATAGGCAAAGAATTCAATCTCGTACTCATGCTATGCACATGCTTCATGTCGATTTCATTAAGACAATCATTTTGTTTCATTAACATGGGCAATAAACATTCAGAATTAACACACTACAAAACACATAATGCATATAATGTAAATCACAGATAACACTTATCTTGAAGATGAAGCTGTCCAAACAACTGGCTATGTGAGAGCAATGTTCCACCCAACCATAGATCTTTTTCCAGCTTGTATTCTTTCAGCTGAGAGATCACCCCTGAGCTGGGTTGTGTATCCACTAAGGAGGAACTAGCTGGGCTCACTCACAACCATGATTTCACTCAACAACTATGCTAAGCCAACACAAAGTTGGGTTTATCAAGCATATGAAAGACAAAGGAGGGCAATGCTAAGCCAGTGAGCTCAACCACATAGCTACAGGCATCTTAAATGAATTCAATAATCAAGGCACCCACATTACCTACCACACCCAACACAAGGAAGGTCCCCTTCTTTGCTGCACAGTACCTCTGGCGTCCCTTCCCTCTAGTACTCTTCAGGATGGGTACAGAAAGGTCTAGCTGCTAATTCTTGAGATTCTAGCCTTCACTAGGTTTATCAAGCAAATCCAACCTCTGCTCAGTCATTCCCAATTGGATTTCTCACAATTATGTTCATCAAATAACTCAATCCCGTCACTGGTTTTCTGGGCTATAAAAACTGGTTTTTCCAATAGATTTCGAGGTAACTGATACTCTCAAATTCGCCCCAAGGTTCATACCTATGGATCCCCTATTGGATTTTATTGTCCAATACCAAATCTGGGTGTTTTTGGCACTTCAAAACGCGGGTTCTTGCAAAGTTGCGATTTCTGGTTTTTCTCCCTGCTGGGAATTCGTTTTTTGGATGAAAATTGATACTGGGTTCCTCCACCATGGAATGGGAATGAGGAAGAATCAACTCCCATTAGGTAGAGTGACTTGTGGTATAAGAAAATAGAACCCATACCTGCAAATACGAATTTATGGGTTGCCCATGCTCCATTGAAGCCATGGACTAAAATCTTCAACTACTTCCTTACAACAGAAATAAATGTCATCAAGGAAAGTCAAATGGGTTCTCACAATGACATTTGGAAGCATATGGTTCATCCCCACAGCCCCCTCACCACTCCCTAGTGGATACACATGGCCCCCTTCTCATTCATTGCCTCCATAGCCAGTTTTGGTATTTTATTGCATGATGTTTATTTACATCATTTTTACAATGTTCCATGGCTAAATATCACATGGGTAACATAATGTATAATACTTGCATTTTAAATAAAATTCGACCTTCCACTAGCGGGGCCTTGGCCTTGAGCTCCACGCTAGGAAAACATACATCACATGTATACAATATTTACATTAAAAGCTAATATATCCTAAGGATCAAAATGGGGTATTACACCGCTTTATGACCAAAATTATGACAAATAAAGCAATTGTCCCCCCCCAAAAAATGGTACTTGTAAGATTGTTGTGCTCTGAAGGTCTCATAGTTATTTGATGAAGGTCTGGATGTCATTCTTCTCCATGGTTCATTTGTGAAGAGTTCAGATGGTCTTAAATCAACATTCCTTTCTTCCAGGTCAGGAAGAATGATTGATGACTGCTCTTTTTCCCTTTAGTCTCGAAACTTCATGTTCAAGGTCGTTTCACTCTTTTTATGTAATTGAGAGTAGTCTAAGAACTCCTTCCAATGGTTCCTTCAATTTGATCATGTAATATCCCTATTTTGACCTTGTTGCATTAAACATGTAAATAATGTAATATCGTTATAAAAATCGTGGTGAGGAGCTCAAGGACAAGGCCCCACATTTGATTTAGCATTTTATTGTATGGTTCTCGTGTTAGTCAGGCACAATAAAAATTACAATATCATGTAAATGTGTATTTTAATAAAATACCCACAACTAGCTATGAAATGCAACAAGAGTATGGGGGCATGGTTTTTACAAGGATTTGGGAGGGAAATATTCAAACCCTTGAGCCAATAGTTCCAAGCAAGTGTCAATGGTAGAAACCTTAAACCACCAACTACCCATTTTGACTTACGCACCCAATCATTTATTTCTTCCAAGAGTTGGTTGAGGTAGTTAATTGTTTAGGGAAATGGAGAGGTATGGATGCCCAATTTCGTGTATGGGAAAACCATCAATTTGGAAAATTGTGTTTTTGCTTCTTAGGCAAGAGATGACCCATGAAATTTGTTGATGTATATGTAACTTCGGAATGTATTTCACATATATGTATATTGTATTCCTATAGAGATGGTATTATTCCTCTATAAGGAAGTGTTGTCATTTATATTGTAAGTGTCGTAACTTATACTTGATGGGTTATTAGACCACCTTGTTTGGGGTCGGCCCTGTATAAGTCATGTGGGTCAAAGGGTTATTAGACCACCCTATTGGGGGTCGGCCATGTGGGTCAAAGGGTTATTAGACCACCCTATTGGGGGTCGGCCCACTCAGCATTATGTTATGTGGTTAAGTTCGAGCCTACATGAGTTAGGTAAAAAGGAAAGTCAAGTCAAGTATAAATAGAGTGCGGGAGGCACTCTATTTGTTCATTCACTTCTCACACATGCACTCAAGGAGGAGTGGCGCACTTATGGAGGAGGAGGATCTACTGCTAGGTTGTGTCTATCTCTTATGGTTGGTTGTATCATTGCTCTATCTATCTCTGAGGAAGTTATTGGGGTTTTTCACCTTTATGGTTTTCCCCAAGTAAATCTTTGTGTCTCTTGTGTGCTTGCATTATTGTCTCCATGATTGATATGCTGTAGATATGCTGTACATGTTGTTCTCTCAGTTAAGATCCTAGATCAGATTGAAGTAAATTCTGAAAATTTAACATGGTATCAGAGCTAGCCTGAAAGAAGGCATGATATGGCATGTATGACACTTGTTGCACTTATGATGCTAGGGCTTGATATAGAAAAAACCAGTCATCGTAGCACTTTCGCTATAAATCCGTTTTGGAAAATTTTTCGGATCTGAAATTGTTACAGGAAGAAGATTAAGTCTCCAGGTACCTTGTGTCCAAAGGACAACCTCTAATTCGTTGTAATTTGTGATTTATGATCTGTACAATATAGGGTTTCTGCCTCTTCCAGATCTGAGTCAAAATTAGGTGACCTTGGGAAAAAGGTCATAACTTCGGCTAGGAAGATCCAAATGAAATTTCGTGAAAAGTGACAGGTAGTACACAGACTTTACTATCTCAGAAAACGTTTTCAGAGGCCGAAGTTGAACCAGTGACACGTGGAACTCCGTACAAGTGCGCTCTCCTGTATTATCCCATAAACAGGTCACGTTGTGACACTTGGCATAACTCTCTCTCAGAGAGTCCAATTGAGGTCAGACCTATTAGGATGGAAATATAACAGGCCGCACTATCTCAGGAAACTTTTTCAGAGGCCGAAGTTCAAACAGTGACACGTGGAACATTGTACAAGTTCGCTCTCTTGTTTTATCCCAAAACAGGTCACGTTGCGACATTTGGCATAACTCTCTCTCAGAGAATCCAATTGAGGTCAGACCTGTCAGGATGGAAATATAACAGGTCAGGCTATCTCAAAAAACTTTTTCAGACCCTGTGGATCAAAAAGTTCGAAGTTACACCAGAAACAATCAGGTACATATTTCTGTCCAAACAGAATTGTTTTTGAGTACCTTCATTCATGGCTTCCGAAATTTAGGGATTTGGAGAAAGTTGGAATTTTTGTAATCGGAGACCACGGATGGATGCTACTCATCAAAATAGAAATTTAGAGACCAAGATAAGAATTTTTGGTTGGGAAGAAGGTCGGGCTTGATCAAACCCTAGTTCGGGACTTTGATCAGAAAAGTGGAAAATTAGGGCTTCTGTAAAAATGGGAATTTTTGAAATCTGTGACCACGGCTGGAAGCTCCTCAGAAAGATAGAAGCTTAGAGCTTTGGATCAAACTTTTTGATTGGGCAGAAGAGTGGGATTCATCAAACCCCAGTTCAGGGTCACGTCCAGTGAATCCGGAAGTTTCAAAGGCAAAATTGAGGAGTGAAACTTTGCAGTTTTCAAATTCTGAATATACCAGTTTGATCAGCTCATCAAGGCGCATATTTCTATCCTTTCGGAAGTTTGAAATTCAAAGTTTGAATTTTTGGGGTTTCTCTGACAAACCCATATCTAGCTCCAGGTCCAGTTCTTGCAAATCAAGTGGATAGGGTTAATCCTAGAAGAAGATGGATTGGTCGCCTGCATAAGTGAAGGAGTTCTTGTTTTAGAGGGAGATAAGGCTAAGGCTTTACATAAGAAGATTACAAGCGATCTCGACAGGTATGACTCATCGAGGTATGTTTTGAGATTTGTTCTTGATTAAGTTTATGGTATGTTTGTCTTCATGTTATTACGGTTAGTATAATCTTGATTTTAGCTTTTTCGTATCACCTTAACAAAATTATGAATGCATGATAGAAGATATTCATTGGTTAGGGTGTTGACACTTATGATTATACTAATGCATTATGGTGTTGTATGAGGTTTATGTTGTCTACTAACATGAAAGGTACACCAAGAAAGACAAATCATGTTCTGGTCCAAGAACATATGATCATGATAACATGAGGACAAAGATTCATCCATTGTCATGGATCTCATAGAAGATCCATTTACGAGGTATGTATAACTTGATTTTGTAATAGTTAACCTATGAGATATATAGGTTACTAGCACAAGTCATCGAGGAAGAAAAAGAAGACATCATGTGAGTATGTTAGACATAAATAGCTAGCATGCTAATCCAGGTATGTTTTTCCTATATCAAGATAGAATCCTACCTTGTGTTAGGATCTTATACTGTTGTGTTGTTTGATAATGATTATTCATGAAGTCGTAGGTTTGAATAAGTCATGGCTGTATGCATATTATATTTCTTACCATAATTAATGATATGACTAACCAGAAGAATCATGAAGGTATAGGTTTGAATAATCACAGGTTTTATGCATATTATATCTCTTATCTTGATTGATGATTCAACTAACCTGAAGAGTCATAGGTTTGAGTAATTATAGGTTTAGACATGTTATGTTTCTTATGATTTGACTAACCATAAGAATCCTACATAAACCTTGAATAATAATGCTTACTACTTCTGTTTGAAATGATCATGACTATACATGCTTGAAATTATTGTATTTTAATAGTATACTAATGAATGTATGATTTTATATTAGAGGATAACACAATGATGATACTAACAAGCATGCATAGGGATCGAGAATGTATATAAGTTCAAGGACAGGTAATCCAGGGAGCAAAGATCAAGAGGAAGTACACTCCAGTGGTTTATGAAAGGATCCAGATATTCAGAGGGAGTTGTCCATCTCTCTACATTCCACAACAGAAAGGTGTAGAAGAAGCTACTACAGATTAGGACTCCAGCAGCTCCTGCAAGAAAGCAAAGACTCAGAGAGAGTCCACCCAACGAACAAACAAAGATAAGTATTTTAATTATCATTTCTTGCATATGTGTTTGTTTAAATAAAATTGTTCAATGATGTATATGCTCATGTTCCTAGACTTAGGATATGTATTGTGCATATTAGAATAGTTGCATTGATGAACAGTATACTACTAATATACATGGGTAAGTGGCCTATGGCACTGTACAACATTCCATTGCTACTTATCTAGAATGAAACCTCTTTGCTGACATGTTGGGAGTTGTGCACACTCTTAACAATGTTCTGGTAGAGATTGGAAGGCATCTAGAAAGTTACGGAATATGGATAAATGTTGTATTGAAGCATTGGCTAAGATAATTGCATGACTGTATGACATATTTCTTTATGCGTAAGAATTTGTTCTGAAAATTATGAGATGTTTCTAATCATGCAATTTAACCTGTTTTGTAGGAAAGACCGTATATCTTCACCTACAAAAGGACTACAACATTTGTTCCAGCAACAAAGATATCTATTGAAGATATTGAAGTTCCCAGGATCTGGGATGAAGAAATGGAATGCTATGATCCGTCGATCATGAAGAATGATGTTTGGGATGCGATCCCAAGAGATAAAGGGAAGTCTGTTGTGACTTCCAAATAGAACTATCAGATCAAGCATGTTGCAGATGGCAGCATTGAGAAATACAAAAGTGATGAAATAGAAGATGCACCAGATGGATTTCAAGATAGCACGGTGTAGTCATATATGTGTGCAGAACTTGATATGGTAGGATAGATAGCTTTCTATCCTGCTTGGGATTTACCAAGAATAAAGCGGATTCCAACCTTTTCTACAAGGTTGAAGAAGGCAATCCAGCGATACTACTATTTGGATGACCTGTTTGTATCAGGTGAGGATAGATTGATTTCCGACACGCAGCGGAAGCTTGCTGGCGAGTTCGATTTAAGAACTTGGGGATGATGCACTATTTGTTTTTGGCATGGAGGTGTGGCAGAGTGCAGATGGAATCTTCCTTGGACAAGGGAAGTATGTAGTAGAGATCCTGAAGAGGTTCGGGATGATGGACTGCAAGGATATGGCCACACCTATGGAATCGAATCTGAAGCTTCTATGTGATGCTTCATCTAAGCCGGTTGATGTCTCTTTGTATTGTCAGATGATTGGGTCCTTGATGTACCTGACGAACACGAGACCAGACATTTGCTTTGCTGTGAACACATTGAGCCAGTTCCTGACGGATCCGAGGAGTGTTCACCTGGTTGCTGTAAAGCATGTTCTGAGGTACCTGAAGGGTACAGTGGATTATGGGCTCAGGTATGAGGAGAATCAAAAGTTTAACCTGTAGGGTTATGTTGATTCAGATTGGGCTGGAAGTGCTGCAGATAGGAAGAGCACATCTGGGTGTTGCTTCAGTATGAGATCAGGTGTGATCTCTTGGTTTAGCAGGAAGCAGTCCTGCGTAGCACTGAGTACAGCTGAGGCAGAGTATGTTGTAGCCTGTTCAGCTAGTTGTGAGTCAGTATGGCTATGGAAGCTACTGTCTGAGTTATTTGATCTCCCGTTGGAGGCTACTGGTATCTTCTGTGATAACCAGAGTTGTGTGAAGCTGTCCGAGAACCCAGTGTTTCATGACAGGTCGAAACACATAGAGATCAAATATCACTATATCAGGGATATGGTGCAGAGAGGAGCTGTGAAGCTCCTGTATGTTGCGACGGACGAGCAGATTGCAGATGTGCTAACGAAGCCACTAGCTAGGGTGAAGTTTGAGTACTTCAGAGAGAGGCTTGGTGTTCTTCAGATCGAGGACACTTTGAGGAAGAAGTGATGGACACATTTGCTGAAGCCATTCCAAGCATGTTGGAAGGAGGATCCTTCACATGGCTGTGGATGTAAGCGCTAGATGATGAGCATCAGGATGATGTTATGGTTTATGCTTGGATATGATCAGTTGGATCATTTTTATGTATGTATGTACGCATCATGTTGGATGTTGGATATGATCAGTTGGATCATATTTATGTATGTATGTACGCATCATGTGGATGCTGGATATGATCAGTTGGATCATTTTATGTATGTATGTATGCATCATGTTGGATGCTTGGACCATGTATCTGTATATGTATCAGGTGGATACATTGTATGATCAGGTGGATCATGTATGGTGATATGTATCATGTATTTGTATTTGTATCAGGTGGATACATTGATGATCAGGAGGATCATGTATGATGATATGTATCAGATAGATACTTGGTATGCATCAGGTAGATGCATTGATGATCAGGATGATCATAGATGACGAGCTTCAGGATGTTGCTCTAGATGACATGCAGCAGGATGTTGCAGTGATGATCAGGATAATCATAGATGACGAGCTTCAGGATGTTTCTCCAGATGACATGCAGCAGGATGTTGCAGTGATGATCAGGATGATCATAGATGACGAGCTTCAGGATGTTGCTCTAGATGACATGCAGCAGGATGTTGCAGTGATGATCAGGATGATCATAGATGACGAGCTTCAGGATGTTGCTCCAGATGACATGCAGCAGGACGTTGCAGTGATGATGATCAGGATGATCATGGATACATCAGGATGATGTATGGTGAGTATCAGGTTGATACTCTATGGCCGTGGATCAGGTTGTGCAGATGAGCATGTAATCCGGTGCCCTGGGAAATTTGCAGATGGTCTTTCGAGGTTTTGCCTATGGCATGTAATATCGGTGCCCTGGGACATCTGGAAAATGCTCTTTCGAGGTTTTGCTCTGGGAGGACATGTAATTCGGTGCCCTGGGAGATCTGCAGATAGTCTTTCAAGGTTTTGCCTATGGCATGTAATAGCGCCTTGGGATATCTGGCAGATGCTCTTGCGAGGTTTTGTCCTATGGCATGTAATATCGCTCTGGGAGATCCGATAGGTTGGGCTGTGTGCCCGTAATCAGTCCTAGGATGCTCTTGCGAGGTTTTGCCATGACCACATATAATAGTGCCCTAGGAGATCCTACAGGTCGGATTTGTGTACCCGTAACATCCTGGGATGCTCTTTCGAGGTTTTGTGGTGGGGTCACATGTAATAGCGCCCTGGGAGATCCTATAGGTAGAGCTGTGTGCTCGTAACAGCCTGGGATGCTCTTTCGAGGTTTTGTGGTGCACGTAATAAGTCCTGAGGATTCCACAGTATGGCCAGTGATGATGAAGACCTACAGGTGGTGGGCCTACATCCAGTATGAAGAAGGACTGGCTCTGTAGAACTTCCTATGACGAGTAGATTCAGAGATTGATTGAGATAGCAGCAGCAGTGACGATGATGATGACTCTATGACGATTATCCAGTGACGATGATCCAGAGAAGATGACTTGTGCTAGAAGAACTGTGCTTAAAATTACCTTCCTAGTTAAGAGGGAGTGTTGATGTATATGTAACTTCGGAATGTATTTCACATATATGTATATTGTAATCCTATAGAGATGGTATTATTCCTCTATAAGGAAGTGTCGTCATTTATATTGTAAGTTTCGTAACTTATACTTGATGGGTTATTAGACCACCTTGTTTGGGGTCGGCCCTGTATAAGTCATGTGGGTCAAAGGGTTATTAGACCACCCTATTGGGGGTCGGCCATGTGGGTCAAAGGGTTATTATACCACCCTATTGGGGGTCGGCCCACTCAGCATTATGTTATGTGGTTAAGTTCGAGCCTACATGAGTTAGGTAAAAAGGAAAGTCAATTCAAGTATAAATAGAGTGCGGGAGGCACTCTATTTGTTCATTCACTTCTCACACATGCACTCAAGGAGGAGTGGTGCACTTATGGAGGAGGAGGATCTGCTGCTAGGTTGTGTCTATCTCTTATGGTTGGTTGTATCATTGCTCTATCTATCTCTAAGGAAGTTATTAGGGTTTTTCACCTTTATGGTTTTCCCCAAGTAAATCTTTGTGTCTCTTGTGTGCTTGCATTATTGTCTCCATGATTGATATGCTGTAGATATGATGTACATGTTGTTCTCTCAGTTAAGATCCTAGATCAGATTGAAGCAAATTCTGAAAATTTAACAAAATTGCTCCCCAAGCCAATATTGATGCATGAGTTTTGCTCTCTCATGAGTTTGGAGCTACTTAGGTTTTTCCCCTCATGTTTTCCTAAGTTGTCCTCCATTTTCCTCTAGCTAGGAGGTCATTTTTGAGTTGTAGAATGTCTGGGAGGAAGGGATTCATGATTTGGGGGCCCATAAAGGTTGGCTTTTCCCTTTGAATGCCCATATACTTGTTGGAAACTCGTTTTTTTCTCACCATGGTCATTTTCATTTCCCACAACTCGTTTTTGGGTGTGCCACGAATTGGAAGAATCCATGGGAACCATGTTTTTGTAAATTCTATAGTAAAAATGTTTATCCATGCCCAATAATTGTGCTTGTTGTGGCTTGAGCTTGAGTGCAAGCATACAAAAAGAGGAGAGGGTTCATAATTGGCTTGATAAACCCAAATATGGATTGGCCTTGCTTAGATGAGGTGTTCACCTTGTTGTGCATCAGTTATGGGTTCCCATTCCTTGTAGAAATCATGCCTAGCTCAGGGGTGGCAATTGTGCTGAGAGATTGATGATTACAATTGGCCTATGGCCGGGTGGAATGATGTAGTTGCGTAGCTAGTTGCTCGAGACAACGTTGTTTCAAGATAAGTATGATCTTGTATTTAATTATGTAATGTTTTTATTTGATCCATGTTATCAATATGCTGGAAATTGCATGATATATGTATGTACAGAAGAATTTCACTTCCACTATGTTTAATTGATTTATACATATGCACATATATGTGTTTTTATTTGTATGAATCTGATGAATGGGGCTGAGTTTTTTAAAATCCTGAAATGTTCAGTCATGTTCCCTTCCTTGCGTTGGATTGACGGGAGGGGACGTGACAGATACACTCAGACTTGTGCTTGACCATTCTATCTCATAGATTCCTTGTCTATTGATCTACTTATTGAATCTATGAATTGATTTCAAAACCAATTCCTCTTTTATCAGTTGGAATTATTTCTTGAAGGATCACGTTGTTAATATATTCTGAACTTTTTTCAAATTTAAGACTCAAAATGTTTTTTCTTTTTAGTTGTTCTTGAAGAGCATTGATCTCTGCATCTTTCTTAGACAAGTATTCCTTTATTTCTCTTGTTAACTGATTTCTTGTTGTCATATATTATTTCATTTTCTTATTATTGACTTCCTTTAAATGCTCAATTTAATCTAAGGCACCAATTAACTCGGCTTCAAGATCAACTACTATAGTTTGCTCATTTTCTTCAACTCCTTTACCTTCCTAGCAAGGTTGATCCTCCATGGCTAGAAATAAAATTTCATTCAAATTATCATCCAAATTTTCTTCTTCCTCGTCGTAGTCTGGAGATTCATCTTCAACTTTTGAATAATAACTTTGTTTTATTGCATATATTCCTTTGGAAACATATGTTCTATGACTTGTATTGCTTCTATCTTCCCTCAATGTACATTTTGTAGCAAAATGTCTAATTTTTCCATAGTTGAGGCATTTTATAGGTAGCTTACCTTTGAACCGCCCAGTTCCCCTGGGTAACTTGTTGACAAAATAAGCCATTTCTTCATTCAAAATTTCATCTGTACTAGGAGGAGAGATCAATTAGTTTTTCTTAAAAGATCGTTTCTTCCTTGTAACTTGAAAGGCAACTTACTTCTGTTTTGGATCTTCTGTTCTCAATTCATAGGCTATGAGAATATTTTCTCTGTCTTCAACGGATGAAAATTTTGGATTAAACTTGGAAAAAAGGGATCCCGATGCCTTTTGAACTACTTAGCTTCTTGTACTTCCTCTCCTAGACCTCTCATGGTGTTGACCACTTCCTCCACTCTTTGGAAGTAAGCAACAATATCTTCTTCCTCCATCATATTAAGACCTTCAAATTGTGTCCTGTATATTTGAAGTTTGGCTTTCTGGACTTTGGTATCACCTTGATAAATATTCTTCAATTTATCTTAAATTTCTCTAGCTATGTCATAGTTCATGACCTTAACAAACTCAGTTTTTGACAGCCCTGCAAGAATTACATTCACAATTTTAGAATTATACTCACTTGCCTTTCTTTCTATTAGATCTATTGGAGGATCTTTTGGTATCTTATATCAATTATCAACGCTATCCCAAACATAAAATCCCAAGGACATAAAATATGCTTTCATTCTCTTAGTCTAGAAGACATATTTTGTACCATCAAATAGAGGAATCTTCTTATGATCCATGTGTGTCTTAAGAGATCTCCTTCAAGTTAGTCAGACCTGTGAGAAGTACCCACTCTAATACCAATTGAAGAGCACACCAATATAATGAGAGAGGGGGTGAATCAATATCTCTATATATTTACTATTTCACTTTCAATTATTCAATTCTTCAAATATTAAAAGCATAGACATCAATTCATCAAGAGAGTCATGAATGTATATCTATAACTCAATTTAAAGTATTTATAAAAACAATATGTTTACATCAATTGTGGAGACTTAAATCTCCAATGATTACCAAATACAACTGGTGAGAGGCTCCAACCTCCTTATTTCTTCAACTCCAATTAAAGGGATGCTCCAACACCCTACTTCTCTAGCATCAACTGGAAGGAGGCTACTACCCCCTCACACACTTCCTCTGCCGCAACAGAATGGAGGATTCAAACCCCTTCATATAATTTTTATGTTGCAATAGAATGGATGCTACAACCCCCTTTCTCTTTTGTGATGGTATGGTGGCTTCAAACCCCTTCAAACCCCTTCATATACATTCCTCAGTCTTACTAGGTACTGTGCACTTTTCACTACACATCTCATTTCTACTCGTTGCGTAATTTTTTCATCATACTTACTTTCTTGTTAGGTGATACTCAATGCTTCGCAACTTCTACAACCTACTTCATACTACAACTTTGTGCTTAGGTCTGCTCCAAATTTTCTTTTTCTTCTAGGTTGAGAATTAACTTCATTTCTTATCCTTCCAACGAAATGAGAACAATTCACCTTCTTTATTCTAAACTATGAACCCCGCACCTTCCTTCTTCTAAACTACGAACCCTACACCATCCTTCTTATGGACTGTGAACCCTACACCTTCCTTCTTCCACATTGTGAACCATGCGCCTTCCTTCTTTTGTACTGTGAATCCTACACCTTTATTCTTCTGAACTGTGAACCCTATGCTTTCCTTCTTCTAAAATTCAAGCACTGTGCCTTACATTTTCACCACCACTTACTCACAATGATCATCATGCTCTTATTTATACACAGCTGACCTCCCCTTATTTTTTGAGTAAAAGGGCCAACCAAGATGCTCAACTTGATTTACAGTCTTTGACATTTGTACTGACTTATTTTGTGTGGGTTATAGACCATTTAGGGAGACAAAGTTTGGGTTACAAGACACAGACACAACACCCACTCTTTTGTGCATGCTCTCTTTTGGGTTGTAGGATCCCGACACAACACCTACATCACTGTGCACTTTTATTCATACTTTCTTCGACATTGTGTTCTATATACTTCTTCAAACTGAATTCTAATTAGATAAATTCTATATGTTTTATAACCCTTTTCCTTCAATGACAACATTAGGTCCAACATTTATGATGTACCACATGCTCATCGGAAGGCCATACCAGAGACAATTGTCCCTACAATAAGTGCAAAATATATCATGATGACTAAAAGGCATATCAAGAAGAAAAAAGACAATTCCAAGATGACCCTAGACCATACCCGAAAGAGAGAATACCAGATAATTTATGCACAAATCAAACAAGCTACTTCTAGGACTTATGTGAAAGATTCGAGCCCCATTCCATGGCATAAGTCCCTTACAATGCTAACAATATAAAACCAAAATGGTGAGGCATACATTGGACAATGCAACACATGACCACATAATGTATCAAGAACTTGAAGACCGAAGCAAATGATTAAACAGTTTACCAAGCACAGATAATCGACCATAATAATCAGAAAGGTCAATACTTTTGCAACAATGACCGACGTAATAATGGAAACAATCGATAAGGAAGATATAACATTCGAGGAATATACAACAACAATCGAGGAAACTGCCCAGTGGGTCAAGGAAAACTACATTGCTTCGTTTGTTACAGTGAAGAACATTTGAGCCTCGACTATTCCTAGAAGGATAGAACAGACCTCAATTTTTGTACAAAATGTGGGGTGGGGGAGAACAATTTAGAAGAGTGCCCCATCATGTTAGAAGCACTTCACCATAAAAATAATTTTAATCTCTTGTCTAGTGTTCCTAAACATGAAGCATTGAGTACTAAAATTTTGCAAATAATCACGAGACAAGGCATAAAGATTGGAGGGGACAACCCCCATGTTACGATAATACAAAGAAAAGAAGATAACTATCCTAATTCATCCAAGAAAATATAATTTTTTAATAATGCCACAAAAATATTTGAAGAATAGCTTCTGAAGAAAATACTACAGAATCCAGAAACAAAACACTTAATGAATTATTACAACTGCTAATGAAAGAAGAAGTTGTTGCATGATTAATAGATTTAATGTATCTCATTAGGAACAATAAAGAAAATTAAAGTATTTCTAAAAATATCTGCAATCTATATCAAAAATATATTTAATTGATATTGATCCCCTAATCGATCTCAAAGTTGAATGGTTTTGCATCTCACAAATCATCCTCGGCTTTGGGTCGCGGGCCAATATAATGACACAGTCTACCTGGGAAATACTAGGTTGGCCATGATAAGCGGAGTTAGAGATTTATATTAAACTTGTTGACCAAGGATTGATTGAATCCATTGGTGTTTGGAAAATCGTTAATACTGCAATAATGGGTATTAATACTCGTATTGATTTTGAAATCATTGATCTAAGAGAAGGGTTCAAATCCTTCCCAGCACTAGTTGGTTGACCGTGAGGTCAGAAAATGAAAGCTTCCATTTCATTAGAAAAATAGATAATATAATTGAAAGGTGAAGTTTAAAAGGTCCTGGTAACTATTCATACATCCCAAGGGAAACCTTGGGTAGAACCAGATGATATCGATGGAGATATAAGGCACTTATATCAAGTGATGCAAGATAATGAATATTTATTAGAACCAAATGAATTTGGTGAAATTCATTTAGGCTCACCTATGTCAATTGGGAAAAACTCTGACTCATAGTTGTATGGATGGAAAATTGAAAACCATGAAAAGCATGCAAGAGAATGTTGGACGGTCAAAGTTATCCACCGCCGACTAGTAGGAAAATGCTTTGCAATAACTGTGATACCAAATATTTTTGAGGAAAGACAAGAGAATACCCAACTCTCATATTGACAAAAAATGAACCAAAAAATTTTCCCCCTCTGCGGTATAAGGAACACAAGTCACCAATAGTTCACACTGGAAAAGTATCCAAAACTATTGGTGAGCAAGATCAACTGCAAAGCTTAGTAGAAAATTTTACAGGCCAAGAGGATTGATGGTGAGATACACATCAGTCACGCTTCCAGACATGGACGAGCGCATCTACATATTCTATTGAAATATTTGGAGGAAAAAAACTAGCAACTGAAGCCCAGATCCCAAAATTTTTGCAAGGGTTAGACCCTGAGGAACATATGGAAAGATGTAAAAAAGAATGGAAAAGACTAGGATAGAGAGATGAACAAATATGTCACCTATTTCCGAGTACACTAAACGATATCTCTAATAAATGGTATAATATGGAAGAAGAAAGAGGGGAAACATTTAGTTGGAAAACCCTTAAAGGAAATTTTATCAAAGACTTCTCATTCTCCCATCCCGAGGAATGCTTAAAAGAAGTTGTTCAAGAGATATAACAATTCATCATGCAGTTGGGAAGACTAGTCAGTACAACCCAAAAAATAGAGCGACATAGTACAAAGTGTAACACAATCACAATTACCAAGAAGCAGTCGAATCTACGATCGAACCTCCTACTTACAAAGAATGAAGATACCATCGAGAAAATATTTTGATAGGAAAAATAGCATCCCTACATTATCCATCCAGTCAAGACAGTCTTAAAAAACAACACCATAGAGAAAATTAAGGATGATGAACACAAAGATTTCTCTCTGTTGTTCACAGAACTTAAAGAAGGGAAACATAAAATCAATGAATCCCAAAGAGATAGAATGTATGGACACATAAATTAAAACAAAAGAAGTTAACATTTCGACCAATGGAAAATCTAAGATGGCTAAGATTGGTTACTATTGGTCAGAGCAATGGATTGTTGAAATAACCAACCTATTGAAAGAGTATCAAGATGTCTTTGTTTGCAACTATAAATAATTGAAATATTTGGTCCATGAGATGGGATAAATGAAAATTGAAATCATACCTGATGCCAAACTTGTGAAGAAACATATGTATAAGCTAGCACATAAATATAAGGATATTGTAAAAAAGGAGATCGAAAATATGCTAGCTGCAGGAATAATCTATCTCATCGATCAATCAGAGTGGGAAAGTCCGATGCTCATGCAACCAAATAAGAACGATACAAAATGTTCGAGGATCTGTGTTGAATTCATAGGGTTGAACAAATTAACTTTAACTGGCCCATTTTGATACCGTTCATCAACTAGATCATCAATGAAGTCGCTGGGTATGAGTGTTATTCCTTCACTGGCGGATTCTCTGGGTACAACCATGTACCATATCCAAACAAGACTATCATAAGACCACATTGATTTGAGATTTTGGATCAGTCGCTTACAAGGTTATTCCATTTGGATTAAAGAATGCACCTACTGTATTATCTAGGATCGTTATAAATCATTCCAAGAATTTCTATATAAAAAAATGGTTATTTATTTTGATGATTCGACAATCTATTCAATGCTTAAAGACCATGTATAATGGATTAGGCTAATTCTAGAAAGGTGTAAACATATTCAATTTTCCCTAAATATAAAGAAATGCATATTTTCTACCCCAATAGAAGTGTTATTGGGCCATTTTATCTGCAAGGAAGGCATAAAAGTAGATTTAGCAAAAATCAAAGTCATCCTTTACTTAAAATATCCAGCCAACCCAAGAAGATCATAACATGGCTGGGAAATATAGGTTATTATAGAAAATTTATCAGGCATTACTCCTATATGAATTTCCCATTGGAAGAGATGCTAAGACTAAATGTTGAATTTCATTGGATGTCGGAATGTGAAGAATAATTTGAGCCCCTTAAAATAAAATTAGTGGAAACACCAATTTTGATATTTCCAGACTCGTCAAAGAAATTTCATGTGCACATTGATGCGTTGGGTATTGTAGTCGTAGCGGTACTCACATAACTAGGAGACGACATAATGGACTATCCAAATGCGTACACCAATAGGAAATTGAACAAAGCAACAATAAATTATTCAACAATAGAACGTGAAGGGTTGGGAATGATATTTTCCCTGCAGAAATACACACATTTTCTATTGGATAACCTATTTATATTCTTTAAAGATCATCAATCATTAAAGTATTTTGTCTATAGACCACTACATCATGATCATATTTGTAGATTGATCCTACTATTCCAAGAATTTGAATTTGAGATACTTGTCAAACTAGGAAAGATATATGTTGAACCCAGCCATATGTCAAGAATAGAGTCTGGTGAAGACCCAGTCGTAATAGACGAAAAAATTCCTAATGCCCATTTATTCAAAGTTGAGGTTGTACTAACAAAGTTGGCAGACACTGCTGAATTTTTATAAGAGGGATAGGCCTTGGAAGGAACTCCCAAAAAAAAGAGAAATATTCTAGCAATGAAAGCATCACCGTATACACTAATCAATGGGTACCTATACAATCTTGGACCTGATGACATACTCTGTTGGTGTACACTTGAGCATGAGCGATAATATATCATTGAAGAAGCACACTCAAGACCCACAGGAGAACACTTCCACGCCGACACGACTTCCAAAAAAATCCTACAATATCGACTATGGTGGCCATCACTGCATAAGGACTGCAAAGTATATGCAAATAAGTGTGAAAAATGCCAACGAATGGGCTGACTGTTAGGATGACATGAAATTCCATTAATATTGTCAACCCCAACCTTACATTAATCCAAGCCCTGGTCAATGAACTGGTGCACGATACATCATTACCATAGTAGAATATGTAACTAAATGGGATGATGCGGAACTAGTTGAATCATGTACCAATGAAGTTGTAGCCATATATATATATATATATATATATATATATATATATATATATATATATATATATATATATATATATATATACAAAAATATAATTACAAGGTTCAAATGTCTGCTAACTCTTATTAGTGATCAAGGAACACATTTTATAAACAAAAATATCAATGTGTTAATGGAATAATTTATGATAGACCATCACAAAATCTCAGCTTACAACCTGCAGTCAAATGGAGCAGTTGAGTCGTTCAATAAAACATTGACCAAGGACTAACAAAGATCTGCAACATTGACAAAGATGACTAGGATGACAAAGTCCCTGCGATATTATGGGCATACAGAACAACATACAAATGATCAATGGGTCAGACACCATTCAAGCTAGTATATGGTCAAGAAGCAGTCATGCCTCTCCAATTTAAACAACAAGCACCAACAATTGCTCAAGTTTTACATCTCAACACAATCCAAGCAACTCAAGATAGAATGTTCAATTTACAGAATTTGGAAGAACAAAAAATGATTGCCCTACACCATCAGGAAGTTTAGAAGATGCAATAGATCTCCTGCAACGACCACAATATTGAAAGAAAATACATCTCCATTGGTGACCTAGTACTATTATATAACAGTCAGATAAAAGGAAAGCCTAAACATATTGAAACCATATGGTTGGGACTATATATAGTCGAAGAAATCAATAATAATGGTTCAGTCAAACTAAAAAATATACAAGGTCATGTCTTCAAAAAGGTTGTAAATGTAGCATGACTAAAGCGCTACCAACTTTAAAGCGACGTACACTAGTGACCGTATCATCACTAGTTAAACGTCATGCCCTAGGTTTGCATGATGTTTTCTATATTAATTCTCTTATATTAATTTTACTAACTAATTTGTTACCAAAAATGCTTATAAAAACTAACTCACTAAGGATTCATATAAAAAGGTAACTAAGACATGGATTTTGAAAGAACGTGGAAAAATTCAACACAATGATTGGTGATTGGATGAAGTAGGAAGATCAGAGTGATACAGGCATGCAGACTAGTCGCAGAACACCACCAAGAATAGACCAACGAAACACATATATGGGGAGACCATAGATCAAGTGAAGTAAATGACCAGAATATAGAGCATCCAAGAATCCATCTGACAGACCAAGAAAACATATCATGATGTCCAACATAAGAGACCAATGAAGCCACTCACATGACCGATGACCATTCAGTGAAACGACTGGACCAATACCAAAGCTTTCCTCGCAAGTTTCCCCACGTGTTTAAACTAGTCGTCCGCCAAAAACTTCATAGTTAATGCAATCACCTACTCATACTAAATGATTGCTAGATTCCATGCCTATAAAAATCCCACTTTAAGGAAGATGGCATAAATTTTTCCTTGATATTGAACGAGCACAACAACCACCAGAGTCACCGTTAAAATTGTAGATTTTGATGACTGTATTTGATTCCCCTGCAAAAATGGCACCTAAGAAAGCAACAACAGTAACCAGAGCAATCGAAGCATTATAATAACTTAGTATCCAGGAAGAGGAAGACACCATGTGTAACCTACCTAAGACTTGAAAACATTTTATGTTTTGTGGAAAAACATTACTTTAAATTTTATTGTAAAGTTTTATATTATTGACCAAGGATGGTCAATGATGACTATAATGGAATATTATTATTATTTAATAAATTAAAATAGGACACACTCATCCAAAGAGGATTGTTGAAAACTGTTCACTGACCCAATAGGAGGAATGAAACTGGTGTAGAAGGCAATGGACAAGTGGTAGCATCTGCACTCATTTACTAGATGTTGTAGGGGGGAACTTCCCTAAAAATGTGGTCATGTTACCCAAGGATGGTGGAATGGATTAGGTGTCTCATTAAATGTGAAACTGACCCAAAATACCTAGGCAACATTTTATAACCATCGAATTGAGCATAGGGCTCACAAATTTTTCCTGGTGTTGGATGGAAAACTACTATGTTGGGTACACAAGAGATTCGATGAGGGGATGCTAGCTAATGGGTTGCAGAGTAAGACTGTCTTATGCTGTTGAGTTGTAGAGAGAGTGTTTTGTATGCAAGTCTTCATGATTGCTGAAGTACAAAAAGGAGTGTTTTCTATGCAAGTCTTCATGATTACTAAAGTACAAAAAGGAGTGTTTGTATGCAACTCTTCATGATTGCTGAAGTACAAAGAGATTGTCTTGGTTCTACACAGTATCTTCATCCTAGTGGTTTAGTGAACATGCTCGAGTGTCCTGAAGCAAGTAACTTTGGCTACTTTTAGGATACGGTTGGGAGGAATGGTCTTCTTTGGGTGTTTTTCCACCTACACAAGCGAAACAGGTTCTGCATTGTTTGTTTTCCCTAGACTTTTCTGTATATTCTGAATAGTTCTACCTGCAAGTTATTTGTCTCTCTTCTTATAAATTTCTAGCTATTCGAAATGATAGTTTACTGAACTGATAATTATTTCTTCACAAATGATTGATTAAATAGAATTTGATAAATATAGTATGATGAAATAAATAATCTCTGTATTTTTCCTTTCACTCTCGTGATGTACTCTAGTACAAATATTTGTTTCAAATGTGATTTGATAAGTATCAAGTGAATTTGAAATGATCTCAATATCATAGGAAAAAGGTTATTTAGACTTAGAATATCAAATGAAGACATGTAAAAGTCTAGTTAATTAATTACAGAAATTATGAAAAGAACCTAGATAATTATAGTTCATATTTTCTATGGTTCACTCTGTTCTTACCAGCATAAGAATAAATATCTATGACTTAACAATAGAATGTTGGGTACATTATGAACCTAGGTATAACATATACATATATATACTATGTAAAACTGTTAATATATCAGAGAATACGATACCAAGAATAGCCCTATGTTACCATTTATACATAGGTAATTCATCTATTAATATAAATGGAACAACATACAATAAAAAGACTTGTAGTATTGATTCATAACGAACTTACAATCATAATAACAAAATTATTATATTACTATTCGCCATCCTTATCGAGTTGTTCAGGATCAACATAAAACAATAACCTATATTATTTTTAAAAGTAAGTTACAGTTTACTTTAGAAAGCGAAGGAGTATCTTTTATATAAACAAAGTATACATTGTATAATCCATCTATTCATAGGTCGACTTTCCATTCAAGTTATCATTTATTTTAAACAAACATAGTATACAAAGTAGAGCATTGCCCATTTACACAGCATGAATACTTATAAAATTAATGCAAGCATTATTCAACAAAGATTATAACTCTAAGCTTATCCTGTCACGATTCAATAACAATGAAAAAGATCACCAATTAATAGGCACATAAGTATTATCAAAATCCTAATCTAGTGCTGGTATAAATATTCCATCACAATCGTAAGAACATGACAAGTTAAAGGGATATTTCGGGGTCGAACCCTGTAACTATAAATAGCGTCATTGTATACTAAGATCATTATAGTAGGTGTAAAACCTGAAGTAAGAAAGCATGACGCACACACAGTAAAAAATAACCATAGAAGAACGCATTACAACTAAGAGACTGGACTCATTATGATGCCATCTCTAATTATGCATCTTGATATAACAATATTATTGTATCCGTTCAATTCAAGAGGTTGAGGCTCGCAAGAGTTACTCCAAAGTTTACATAAGAAATTTAATACATCTACTAACAAATCCAAAACCCAGTACAGGGTTTGGTACAGGATCTAACCCTGTTACAAAAGAATCGAATACCATTTACAATACAGAAACAACACATTAATAAGCTAAACGCGGAAGTAAGTTAGGGTTTGGCCCAAACCAGATACACATTCATCATTTAATTTAACTATTGAAATAATCCATCTGCCAAGACAGCTCTGTTACACTTTGTATCCAAAAATGATATTATCGGAATGCCTATATCGAAACAGAGTCATTATTTCCAAACCTAAAGAACTAAAAACCCAGAAAATGTTTTGGATAGCTTATGAATTTCACCACACAGTAATCTTTCCATATATTCATTTTATTGATGAAATTCCAACTAAAGGCTTCAATCCCAAAACATTATATTTAAAAGACCAAATCTCAACCTATAGCAATTACCTAAACATTAACATATTAAATAACCAAGAGACAAGTAGTAACAGTCTCGACAGATACATAGATGCCAACTGAAAGAAGCTTAAGGATGTAGCTTTTTATTTAAAAATGCTAGTCAAACCCAACTCAAATCTTTACAAGTTACAAATCCTTTCAAACGCCAAAGGGATTACAGTAATATAAACATCAATGTTGATAGTGAAATCAAATATGCTGACAGAGGAGACCTCGTGGAGAAACCAAGGGCTTACCGTGGTATTCAAACCACTAGGGTTTCCATTTCCTCATCAATGATGTAGCCGAGGCACAATAACAGACCAGAGAACAACTGAAACCCTCCTTCCAATGAATATAAAAATGATTAGTGAAAATATACAATTCAAGAGATAAAGAGAAGAAAGGATTAAATACACAACGTTGCTGAATTCATACCTATGAACAGTCGAGGAGTTTAAGCAAAGAGAATATATCCTCCATGCAACCACACCCAAGATAAATAAATCCATGATGACTACCTTACAAACCCTAAAGACCATCTATGCGAGTAATATTACCATTTAAAAACTGTGCAGGGTGTGCCAGAAGGCCATTGCAGCCAAGAGAGCTTGGCTCTCCAAACCCTCAAGCAAGCAACAAGTAACAATGCCAGGTTCAGCGAAGAGCTAGGGTATTTTCCCCATACGTGGTATCTCTTCACCAACTTTCACGTGGGCTCATAAATGAGCTTGGTTGGCTCCCACTACACTTTCGATATTTTACCCATAACCATATAGTTGGAACACGTTGTTTTCCATCGAACTTCAATTCTTAATGTGCCCAACGAATTGGGATATTTGTTATATTATAACATTAAACACTAATGTTAAACTATGTTATGCCATCACCTTGGATAGAAGCCATTAGGGCTAGAACAAACCAACCCAATAGTTAGGGTTATAATAATTATTTTCCATGCAAAATAATTATATATCTAGGTTAAAACCTTAATCTTTGAAATATATGAAAACATCAACCAAATTGTGCATGTAGAGTCCTACTTGTAACCTGGACAGGGTAACGTTAACATGCATTAGCTTCAATAGATAAGTAAGCCTCAGGGCTGCTCTTGAACTCTCTTTCCAAACAAAAGGTTTTAAACATAATCAAATAATAAGATAAAAATAGTACGACATGAGAATGATAAATTAAATGTCAACTTTAGATCAAATATGACTTTAAGACAGTGAGCGTTGTTTCCCGACAAACTGAATGTGGACATGATTACATTATGAATTTATTAGTCCATGAATTAAAATATTGTACGTCATAATAACCAAACGTCCAATGTATTATAGATTATGATATAAATGAAATCATAAATACTCTCAAACAGTAAGAGAGACCCATAGTCCTACTTCAATGCTTTAAGAACAAGAGAAATAAATGTTGAACTTATGAATATCATATTAGCATCAATGAATGCATGAGACATTTATACAAATAACAAGTTAAAAGAATTTCCGCAAGTATAAATCTGGTTTTTATGGATAGTTACCATATTAACTATAGACATAGGATCGCATATCTATTTTAATGTCGTTAAGACACATTGAATAATTGACGACTGTTTGTAAACAATTAAGTGTCACAATTAAAATTACAAGCTAAGCAATTAATAAAGAGTTAAACATTCATACATATACTTTCCGCATATTAATTAATTGCAATGAAATATTGGAGATGTTACACCATGTCACCACTTGAAGCTAGAATTAATAGGATAAAAAATGTCTACACATACAAACATATCTAGAAACATCATTGGAATGGGATTCTTGAATGGGGGCTTAGGGATGACCGATGGATAGATGATGCACGTAAGCTCACCAATGCAATGTTGAGACACTACATGAACATGCCCCTACTTGACAAATTTGGAAATTTAAAAGACTTGATTTCCAAGTATATTGTTAGTAGATACCATGACGCCAAATTACGGTTCAATGAGCCAATCGAAATAAATGATTCCCTCATCACACACATAACTAGTTTACCCAACAAGGGGTCGATGGTACCAATATGGTCCAATCCATTACCGTTGGTGGAATAACTGACATGAACACCCCAGGGAAAGAATTAAAAGGGGCTTATTATCAATGTTAGTCCTAATATATACTTATTAATAATCTGACATTAAATTGTCAATCTAGGAATCCATAGACTTCAAGGTGCAAACACTATATGTTCAATACCAAAGCCTCTAATCTATCCTAATCTAATCAACTAATTCCTTATGTCACCAAACAAAAAAATCAAACTACTACATTCTCCATCCTAAGTAAGGTAAGTTATTAGAGAAAATACTATACTAAAATATTTTATAAATGACCTACAATGTTACTAAATCCTAATTTCTACAAATGATCTACTACCCTAGATGCAAAAAAAATGTAGATGCCAATGGTTAGAATCCACAGTTGAATTATTATTCTATCTATGCTTGATCCGTACAATGAAAATTATATGATGGAAATTGAAACTTTTACAATGAAGTTGACTTGATTCTAGCACATCAAAGTGATTGACTACTTCTAGAAATTGATTATAGAAGCACCAAAAGTTAATAAACATACATCCGATATTATTTGTAGATTAATATTGAGTGAAGTTAAACCTCGATTCCTTAATGCAATTAATTTCTACTCCATAGTCAATTATAGTTCTAATGTAATTAGGTTGAGATATTCATGACAATGCACCTTTTCATTAAAATTAACGCACTATGTACTCTAGAAGTTGAATGACAATGTGCATGATTTTTTCCCAAACAAGTTATACTACCACAAAATGTATGCAAATACGATTCTAAGCAAATATAGAGTTATGATCTAAATACATAAAACTATTGATTTTTATACAAGTGTTGATCAAACAAATTCAAATGTATGAACTAAATAATTACAAGATTATACAAGTCTAATGAGTGCTTCACTTGTGGGTTCTACAATTCAAAGACATCCAAGAAAAATAAAGGCATATATATGTGTACAATCTCTTCTATGCAGCCAAAATTATCTCAGACTTCAACTCCTAGAGAATTTCAAAATACTAGTGTTACACCTAAAATCCTACCATCGTGAGATTTAGTGTATACACCCATGAAGTTTCATTGGCTAAGTCGTTCATATGGAAGGGATACCATTTTACTTATGCTAGGTTTTGAGAGGTCATTGCAGGATGCACTCATGCAACTTGCGACGTCGCACCTTGCTCTCTTGCAGGGTGCGACGATGTCAGTTAATGGGAAAAAATAGATTCTTCGAGCTCATTCTCGAAGCCTGCTGACTAGGATTCTTATCTCTAACCTCTTGGGAGAGCTAGCACTTAGTTCCTAACCTTTTGGGAGGATCCCCTATCTCTCTCCTACCATATCTCAACCTACCCTATCCATATCCTATCTACTTATCCCTATATAAGTGAAGCTCTACCCCTCTCCAAGGGGAGGAAGTCTACAGTGTCTACATGCTGGTGAAAACATATTGGATAGATCTCTAACTCATCCATAGAGAGACTCATACTTCCTTGGAAGGATATGGCAATTAGATTGGATGGAGAAGGTATATTGCGTTAAGCCTTGGTTGTAGTTTATTCTTATCTATGTACTTTCCCTCTATCTATAGTAATATAAATGATTTCCACCAAAATTGTTTATGTGTGATGATTTTGTGTAGTTTACCTGCTTAACTGTTTACTTAGATCTCTTATTGTATAGATTCTTTTTACTCGTTTGCATTATTCTATGTGTCTTGACAGGTTTTGCAGCTGAGATCTTACAACCGTGGGACGTGGAACAACATCCAGGAGAAAGGATTGCGAAGTTAAGGTAAGGTATCTAGTACTTGATCCTTATGTAGATCTAGGAAAGTTGTTTGTAGTATGTACTATTTGTTCTAGACTCACATTGAGCTAGGGAGATCCGGCTCGCGTCCTCTCAAGTGGATTGTCCGTCAAACAAATCTGGAGACCATACTGGGGAAGAAAACATTGCTTTGTAGTTGTCAATTTGAATGTCGTTTTTCAGTTGATTTCTTGCCAAGCCATTCTATTTTGTCATCTCCTTCTTGAATTTATTTCACCATCAGATCTTCACCTTGAAGAGTCTAATTAACTTCCTTTGAGTTTGTGCTTCTCATTTGCAGACCTTTTTCATGCTCATTACCGGGAGAATTCATTCATTTTTTAACTTAGATCTCGCCTATTGCACCTGGTCAGTGTACCCAGAGTGACACTTTTTTTTTTTTGTTAGTCTGTCGTCGCAGCCCTTCCATTGGTATACTGCGATGTCGTCACACTTTCCACATTGGTGAACTGCAATGTTGCACTGTGTACAAGCACAGTGTGCGCCAATCTGCCATTTTTTCCATACAGACACCCTTTCTCCATTTCTGTTTTGAATTTGGTTTGTGTGCAGACTCCCTCTGTACTATGTGATCTAGTCAGAGATCCCATTTTTCTTTATGTTCTGATTTGTTTGGTTTGTGTTTGGAGTTGTTTTGGGTTCCATCTTGGACAAGTCTGAGATTTGGTAGTGGTGGACACTTTTGTCTCCTCCACATGCATCCACTCACCCTTGCATTCCCTCCTCTCCTCTCCAGATCTGATCATTGTATTGGATCGGTTTCCAGACCTCATTTGCATACATTTTGTGAGTTTTGCTTTCTTTTAGTGTTGCTAGTTACTGATTGAGTTTGAGTGTTTGCGTGTATTTTCAATCCAATGAGTTCTCATCTTTTCTTGAGATTTTTTGCGTTATTAGAGTACTGCTAGTAATCTTTTCAGTTCAACATTTATTTTAAAAGCATTGTTGTTGTCGAATTATTATTTTGATACATCCATTAAAAGATCAAAAGTACTTTATTTCCATCATTTTTCAAGATCATTTGAAGAATTGCATATGCATTGGAATGTCTCATTTGTAGATATTTTGGAAAAGTTGAAAGAAATTTCATTATTTTTGTTTTTCATGAAATATGAGTTGCTCATTTTCTTGAAAAATTCGAATAGACATCAATTTTTGCAAAAGTAATTCCATGCTTGGGAAATTGCATTGTATCTTTTGGTTTTTATGCTTTTAGGCCATCATAGCGAAAGTGAAAAGTTTGCATACTTTACTTAGAAATTCTCTCTTTTCATTACTTAGCATCATTTTTGTGTTGAGAAGAGAAAAGAAAAAGAAAAACATTCTTTGATTTGGTTTAGTAGTGTTGTGTCTTTTATGTTTCTTTGAAAAGGAAAAGAATACTTCATAGTCATTTTTGGTATATTTAGGATTGTCTTGCATTCCATTGCTTTGGTAAAATTGTTGGAAAGAAAAAGAAAATTTCTCCTTCCCATACATAGAGTTCATTGAAAGAAAAAGCGTATTTTTTAATATAGTTAGGGCATGCATTATGTTTACGATTATGTACTCGTTAGTTTTTCAGAATTTTCAATCTGATCTAAGATATTAACTGAGAGGATAACATGTACAACATATCTACAGCATATCAATCATGGACACAATAATGCAGACACACAAGAGACACAGAGTTTCACCGGGGAAAACCAAGAAGGTGAAAAACCCTGCAACTTCCTCAGAGATAGAAAGAGCAATGATACAACCAAAGTACAAGAGATAGTCTTCTCCTAGAAGCAGATCCTCCTCCTCACAAGTGTGCTACTTTCGGAATGAGAGAAGTGTGAGTAATGAGTGATCAAATAGAAATCTCCCGATCTCTATTTATACTTGTCCTGTCCTTCCCAATAAACTAATGGGGCCAACTTGTCTAGCTTGTCCTAATAACCCATGGTTAACTTAATCTGGGCCAACCCCACACTTGGTGGTCTAATAACCCATTTACCCACATGACTCATACCGGGCCGACCCCATCAAGGTGGTCTAATAACCCATCAAGTATAAGTTACGACACTTATAATATAAATGACGACACTTCCATATAGAGGAATAATAACATATCTATAGGAATACAAACACTTCCGTAAAGAGGAATAACATCTCTATAGGAATAAAATACACATGGGTAAAATACATTCCGAAGTTACATATACATCAACACTCCCTCTTAACTAGGAAGGTATTTCTTGACACAGATATGCTAGCACAAGTCTTCTTCTCTGGATCATCATCAACGAATCATCGTCCTCGAATCATCGTCATCGTCACTGCTGCCGCTATCTCAATCAATCTATGAATATACTTGTCATAGGAAGTTCTATAGAGCCAGTCCTTTTTCATACTGGATGTAGGCCCACCACCTGTAGGTCTTCATCATCACTGGACATACTGTGGAATACTCAGGACTGATTACGTGCCTCAACAAAACCTCGAAAGACCATCCCAGGACTGATTACGAGCACACTGCTCAACCTATCGGATCTCCCAGGATATTTTACATGTTGAACTTCACAAAACCTACTCAGAGCATCCCAGGATGTTACAAGCACACCGCTCTACCTATCTGGATCTCGATAGAGCATCCCAGGTTGTTACGAGCACACAACTCTACCTGTACGAATTTTAAATGATATTTTCTATGTGAACATTCGCAAAACCTACTCAGAGCATCCTAGGATGTTACGAGCACACCACTCTACCTATCTGGATCTCGATAGAGCATCCCAGGATGTTACGAGCACACTGCTCTACCTGTCCATATTTTAAAGGATCTTTTCTATGAAAAACCGTAGCAAAACCTACTCAGAGAATCCCAGGATGTTACGAGCAAACCACTCTACCTGTACGGATCTCGATAGAGCATCCCAAGATGTTACGAGCACACCGATCTACCTGTCTGGATTTTAAAGGATCTTTTCTATGCTACCTGCACAACCTGTCCATGGCTACAGAGTATCAACCCGATACTCACCATACATCATCCTGATGTACATCATCACATGATCAACCTGGTCATCATCATAGCATCAACCTGATGCATATCATCTGGAGCAACATCCTGAAGCTCGTCATCTGTGATCATCCTGATCATCATCATAGTATCATCCTGATGCATATCATCTGGAGCAACATCCTGAAGCTCGTCATCTGTGATCATCTTGATAACCATCTGATGCATACAAAGTATCTACCTGATACATATCATCATACATGATCTACCTAATCATACAGTGCATCCTCCTGATACATACATCAGTACATGATGTATCTGATCATACATAAGTACATGATCTACCTGATCATATAGTGCATCCTCCTGATACATACGATTCAGTACATGATCTACCTGATCATACAGTGCATCCTCCTGATACATACATCAGTACATGATCTACCTGATCATACATAAGTACATCATCTACCTGATCATACAATGCATCCACCCGATACATACATAAGTACATGATCTACCTAATCATACATAAGTACATGATCTACCAGATCATACAGTGCATCCTCCTAATACATATATAGAGCAGTAACTAGAGAATCATCCCGATGCTCATAATCCAGCACTTACATCCAAAGCCATGGGAAGGATCCTCCTCTCGCCATGCTTGGAATGGCTCCTGCAAATGTGTCCATCACTTCTTCCTCGAAGTTTCATCAATCTGAAGAACACCAAGCCTCTCTCTGAAGTACTCAAACTTCACTCTGTCTAGTGGTTTCTTCAACACATCTGCAATCTGCTCATCCATCGCATCATACAGGATCTTCACTGCTCCTCTCTGCACCATGTCCCTGATATAGTGATATTTGATCTCGATGTGCTTCAACCTGTCGTGGAACACTAGGTTCTCAGACAGCTTCACACAACTCTGGTTGTCACAAAATATACAAGTAGCCTCCAGCGAGAGATCAAATAACTCAGACAGTAGCTTCCAGAGCCATACTGCCTCACAACTAGCTGAACAAGCTGCAACATACTCTGCTTCGGCTGTACTCAGTGCTACGCAATATTGCTTCCTACTAAACCAAGAGATCACACCTGATCCCATATTGAAGCAGCACCCAGATGTGCTCTTCCTATCTACAGCACTTCCAACCCAATCTGAATCAACATAACTCTGCATGTTAAACTTTTGATTCGCATCATACTTGATCCCATAGTCAACTGTACCCTTCAAGTACCTCAGAATATGCTTTACAGCAACCAGGTGAACACCTATGGGATCTGTCAGGAACTGGCTCAATGTGTTCACGACAAAGCAAATATCTGGTGTTGTGTTCGTTAGGTACATCAAGGAACCAATCATCTGACGATACACAATGACATCAACCGGATCAGATGAAGCATCACACATAAGCTTTAGGTTCGATACCATAAATGTGTCCTTGCAATCCATCATCTCAAACCTATTCAGGATCTCTACTGCAATATACTTCCCTTGTCCAAGGAAGATTCCATCTACACTCTGCCACACCTCCATGCCTAGAAAGTAGTGCATCATCTCCAAGTTCTTCATCTCGAACTCGACAGCAAGCTTTCGCTGTGTGTCGGCAATCAATCTATCCTCACCTGTAACAAATAGGTCATCCACATACAAAACAAGTATCACTGGATTGCCTTCCTCAACCTTGTAGTAAAGGTTGGAATTCGCTTTACTCTTGGTAAAGACCAAACTGGATAGAAAGTTGTCTATCTTGCCATACCAGGTCCTGGATGCCTATTTCAAACCATACAAGTCTTTCTTCAGTTTGCACACATGTGACTCTCAGTCATGTGTCTCAAACCCGAGCGGCTGCTCCACATACACTTCCTCTTCGACTACACCATTCAAGAAAGTTGTCTTGACATCCATCTGGTGTATCTTCCATTTCATCACTGCAGCCAGAGCAAGTACTGATCTTATGGAAGTGGATCTGGCTATAGGAGCAAAAGTCTCTATGCTTCCACTTGCATCATGCTTGATCTTATAGATCCATTTGGAAGTCACAATAGACTCCCTTCAGGTCTTGGGACTGCATCATTCTTCATGATCGACTGGTACTCCTCGATCATGGCATTCTTCCCGAATCCTGGGAACTTCAATATATTCAATATCTTCAATAGATAACTTTGTTGTTGAAACAAATGTTTTAGTCCTTCTTTTGTAGGTGCTTGTATACGATCTTTCCTACAAAACAAGTTAAATTGCATGATTAGAAACTTCTCATATTTTTCAGAACAAATTCTTACACATAAAGATATATGTCTTACATTCATGCAATTATTTTAGCCAATGCTTCAATACAACATTAATCCATATCCTGTAACTTTCTAGATGCCTTCCAATCTCTACCAGAACATTGTTAAGAGTTTTCACTACCCCCAACATGTTAGTAAAGAGGTTTCATTCTAGATAAGTAGCAATGGAATGTTTTACAATGCCATAGGCCACTTACCCATCACATGCATATTAGTAGTATACTGTTCATTAATGCAATTATTCTAATATGCATAATACACAACCTAAGTCTAGGAACATAAGCATATACATCATTGAACAACATTATTTAAACAAATAAATATATAAGAAATGACAATTCAAATACTTATCTTTGTTTGGTTGTTGGGTGGACTCCCTCTGAATCTTTGCAACTCCATTCCGATGTGGATTGTGAGAAGTGGTCGACTCCCTATGAATATCTACATCCTTGCAGAAACTACTGAAGTGTGCTCCCTCTTGATATTTGCTTCTTGGATTACCTGTCCTTGAACTTACATCCATCCTTAATCACTATGCATGTTTATTAATATCATCATTGTGTTATCCTCGAGGTCTCATACATAATCACACATTCATTAGTATAATCTTAATACTATCAAAACACAATAATCTTAAACATGTATAGTCATGATCATTTCAAACACAGATAATAAACATTAGTATTCAAGGTTTCAGGGAAGACTTCTTTTACTCGTGCATATTCTTATTTGATCATAGGACTCTTCTGGTTAGTCAAATCATTAATCAAGATAAGAGACATAATATGCATAAACCCTTGATTAATTACATTTCTAACTTTATGAATAAACATAACCAATCATACCAAGTATACTTATATAAGAGATCCTAACACAAGGTAATATTCTAACTTGATATAGGAAAAACATACCTGGATTACTATGTTAGCTAGTTATGTCTAACATACCTACATGATGTCTTATGGTTCTCTTCAATGACTTGTGCTAGTAACCTGCATGTCTCATAAGTTAACCATTGTAGAACCAAGTTATACATACCTCGTAAGTAGATCTTCTATGTGATCCATGACAATGGATGAATCTTTGTCTTCATGTCACCGTGATCATATGTTCTTGAATTAGAACATGATTTGTCTTTCTTGGTGTACCTTTCATGTTAGCGAACAACATAAACTTCATATAACATCACAATGCATTAGTACAATCATAAGTGTCAAAACCTTAATCAATGAATATCTTCTATCATGTATTCATAATTTTATTAAGGTGATATGACAAGTCTAGTAATTAATCAAGATTGTACTAACCGTAATGATATGAAGACAAACATATCATAAACTTAACCATGAATAGAATTCGAAACATACATGTAAGTCATACCTGTCTAGATTGCTTGTAATATTCTTATGTAAGTCCTTAGCCTCATCTTCCTCTGAAACAGGAACTTCTTCACTTATGCGGGTGACCAATCCATTTTCTTCTAGGATTAACCCAATCCACTTGATTTGCAGGAACTAGATCTGGAGCTGGATTAGGGTTTGTCAGAGAAACCCTAAAAATTCAAACTTTGAATTTCAAACTTATGAAAGGATAGAAATATGCACCTTGATGAGATGATCAAGCCGGTATACTCAGAATTTGAAAACTGCAAAGTTTCACCCCTCAAAATTGCCTTTGAAACTTCCGGATCTTCTAGGCAGAATCCCGAACTAGGGTTTGATAAAGACCACCCTTATGCCCAACCAAAAGGTTCAATCCAAATCTCTAAAATTTGATTTTTTTGAGGAGCTTCTAGCCGTGGTTACAGACTTAAAAAATTCCAACTTTTGTAGAAGCCCTAATTTTCCACTTTTCCGATCAAAGTTTCGAACTAGGGTTTGATCAAGCCTGGCCTTCTACCCAACCAAAAAATTTGATATTGGTCTCTAAATTTCAATTTTTATGAGTATCATTCATCCGTGGTCTCTGATTACAAAAATACCAACTTTCTCCGAAACCCTAATTCCCAGAGCCATGAATGAAGGTGGAATGAAGGTGCTCAAAATCCAATTCTGTTTTGATAGAAATATGCACCTGATTGTTTATGGTGTAACTCCGAACTTTCCGATCCACAGGGCCTGAAAATTTTTCCTGTGGTATCCTGACTTGTCATCTTTCCAACCCCACAGTTCTGACCTCAAATGGATTTTCTGAGAGAGAGTTATTCCAAGTGTCGCAACGTGACCTGTTTGTGGGATAAAACAAGAGAGCGAACTTGTACGACATTCCACGTGTCATTGGTTCCGTTTCAGCCTCTGAAAACGTTAATTGAGAAATTAAAGTCCGTGCACTACCTTCCACTTTGTACGAAATTTCATTTGGAGCTTCCTAGCCCAAGTTATGACCTTTTTTCCTAGGTCACCTTTTTATGACTCAGATCTGGAAGAGGCAGAAACCCTAGATTGTACAGATCATAAAACACAAAGTACAACAAATTAAAAGTTTTCCTTTGGACACAAGGTACATGGGGATCTGATATTCGACCTGTAAAAGTTTCAGATCTGAAAACTTCTCCAAAATGGATTTATAGTGAAAGTTCTACGATGACTGGTTTTTTTCTATATTAAGCCCAAGCATCGCAAGTGCAACAAGTGTCATACATGCCATACCATGCCTTCTTTCAGGCTAGCTCTGATACCATGTTAGTTTTTCAAAATTTTCAATCTGATCTAAGATATTAATTGAGAGAATAACATGTACATCATATCTACAACATATCAATCACGGACACAATAATGCAGACACACAAGAGACACAGAGTTTCACCAGGGAAAACCAAGAAGGTGAAAAACCCCGCAACTTCCTTAGAGATAGAAAGAGCAATGATACAACCAAAGTACAAGATATAGTATTCTCTTAGCAGCAGATCCTCCTCCTCACAAGTGCGCCACTTTCAGAATGAGACAAGTGTGAGCAATGAGTGATAAAATAGAGATCTCCCGATCTCTATTTATACTTGTCCTATCCTGCCCAATAAACTAATGGGTCCAACTTGTCTAGCTTGGCATAATAACCCATGGTTAACTTAATCCGGGCCGACACCACCCTTGGTGGTCTAATAACCCATTTATCCACATGACTCATACCGGGCTGACCCCATCAAGGTGGTCTAATAACCCATCAAGTATAAGTTACGACACACAATATAAATGACGACACTTCCGTATAGAGGAATAATAACATCTCTATAGGAATACAAACACTTCCGTATAGAGGAATAACATCTCTATAGGAATACAATACACATGGGTAAAATACATTCCGAAGTTATATATACATCAACAGTACTCACCTCATGAATTCATTTAGCCGTCCAGATAAAATTAACAATAGAACTAGGGTAAAAATTCTAGTAACTTGTGTGTAAGTTAGAGACGTGTTCTGGCATTGTTAAGCATGGCAGCTGTTGTTATTTTCCAGCACTGTATCCTGGGGGTGTTGTAGTCTTCCACATAGTTATCGATATATAGAGCTCATTCATGTACCCACCAAGTCACCTTTAGTACTTGGCATATATCGAAGGGTGTATCACGTACTCGGTAGTATATCGGAAGGTCTCTTGCCAAATGGTTGTGCATTAGACAACATCACTACGGATTTGAGCTCCCACGTACCTTGCGTATATCGGGAGACACCCTTAGGATTCTTAAAACCAACTGAGTTAACATTTTGGCCATCTTGGCAGAGCAATACACCGAGAACAACACTCGGGGAGATACTACGCACATACCATCCAGGTAATTGAGTATTCAGGCAAGGGTACGGTCCCAATCCTCGTCGTGTTTTACTATTGGACCCTGCGGTATATCGCGAGTTGCGAAGCTTTGACAATCCTGTGAGGTTTTAGACCATTGAATCCAGTCTTATAACATAAGTTTGCTTGTGGCCTTAGTTTGTGTAGGGCTTGTTTGGTCTGATTTTCTTTTTATCTTGCCTTAGGAGAAAATTTTTGTTTTAGTCACTTTGGCTGAATTTCCTTGGAGAAGGTCTCGCAGGATATAGAATTTGCCATCTGAATATCCCCTTAACTAGGAGGTAATTTCGAGGGTAAGAATGGATCCAAAAGCCAAGGTCAGGTCACATGAAGTGGAAAACCCCACTTTGAATGTTGGAGGACTTTTGTTTCCTCATACTCCTCCAGATTCATTGGTTTCTCATCCCTCGCAGGGTGAAGAAGCACAATCCCCACTTCACAATACTTACCTCCCATTGCACTGGGAGATCCTGGATCATTGGAATGGATAAATAAACCCTAGGACGACCCTGCAGCAGCTGCTGATCTATCAACAACTTATTGGACATCTTCTACAGGTCACCCAGTGGCCCATTTTTCCGTTGCACCCCCACCTGGTGGGACTACTCCGGATGACCCCTTAGCTTACTATCGTAGCCAATTGACTCACTTTCGTTCTATGGCTGAGAGGTGTTGGAGTTCAAGTCTCCAAAGAAGAGTTGAGGACCCAATGTTATCCCCTTACCAACCAATCCCTGGTTTCTCTTTATCTTTCGAGTCATCAGAATCATCCACGCAACACGCAAAACTGGTCAACCATCCATTCCTGCACATGCATATCCTAGACAGGAGACCATTCCGGTACCTCCTACTACCCAACCTATTGAAGGACAACAGTCCAACACACCCGTAACTACTGCATTTACGTCACCTGCTCCTCCCCCACCCCAAAATTCATGGGGAGAATACTCTTTACCCCCTACCTTCTTTATGGGTAGTGGTAATCCTACGGTGAATAATCAACAACCAGTGTTGGGTTAACCTTTACCTAGTGGTCAGCAAGTTGTTTCTAGGGGGAAACCCCCATCTCTTAACCATAATACTGTAGCAGGAGTTCCCATCGGGCCTTCTGTTGGAAATTCCTTACCTCCTAGACCTTCCACTTCGGGACTATCCCATATCGGGGGACCGTCCAACGTAATTCAACCTCCATCGAGTTAAGCGTATCGAGTTAAGCATTTCGGGTCAACTTAATCCCAGAAACGCACTCTACGGGGTAACCTACCCCGGTAATCCTTACACTCTATGGGGACAACATAATTTTTTACAACATGGACCCCCACTTACAGTTCCTCAAGTCCCTCCACCCCCATTTGGTCCACCCCCACCTTCCATTGGAGGCGGTGGGCCCCCACATCATTCTGGAGGAGGAAAACCTCTACCTTCTGGCAGAGGACCACCTTATTTTAGTCATCATAGCCCACCCCACCTGGCGGAGGTGGTTGAGGACCACCACCCCCTCTGGCGGTGGTGGTGGGGGAGGACCATCTCATCTTGGTAGTGGAGAAGGAGCACAACCCCCTCCCGGTGGTGGTGGTGGAGGACCTTCTCATCCTGGTGGCAGTGGTGGTGGACCACCACCCTACTATGGTGGAGGTGGAAGAGAAGGCTCTTACCCTCCCAACGATGGTGGTGGACCACTACCCCCTCACAGCAGAGGTGGTGGAGGCTCATCCTATTCCGGTGGTGGTATTGGACCACCACCTCCTCCCAGTGGAGGTGGTGGTGGCCCATCCTACCCTGGGGGTGGGGGTGGACCCCCACCATTCAGAAGTGTCCCACCCCCTCCCGATGGCAGAGGTGGGCCCACACTTTATGGGAATGGGCCACCTTATTATGGTTATGGACCACCTTACTTTGGCGGTAGACCTACGTTTGGTCTGGGTGGCCCATACCCCTATGGCCAGTTTCCTCCTGGAACACCTTATGGTCAGTCGACACTAGGTCCCACAGGTCCTTACACGCCTTATCCGTACTATCAGTACTCATAGCCTAATCCGCAGCTGCCCTTCTTGGCTACTTTGGATCTACCTGACCTGTCTCGCTTAACTAATGATCCCATATACCACAGAACTAATTGGCCACCCATTCCAGTGAAAATTCCGTCAGATATCCCAAAATTTGATGGTAAGCTGGGTGAGGATCCTAAAAACCACGTGATGACATACCACTTATGGTGTTCATCCAAATCCTTGATGGATGACTCGATACGTCTTTGGTTATTCCAATAGACTCTCACTAGTTCGGTTTCTAAGTGGTATACTGATGTACCACCTCATTCCTTTCCTAATTTAGGTTCTCTTGCTATGAACTTTTTGACTCATTTCCAGCTGCCTATATGGTATGAAATTGGTACAGAGCTTTTAACCTCACCCCGTCAAAATACCACTACTCATATATCAGATCATATACATGAGTGGCGGAGGAGACAACATCTCATTAAGGCTCCTATTCCAAATCAACTCCTAGCAGACTGGTTTACGAAGTCTCTCATTCCTACCATAGCACCGGATGTTGACATGGGTGGAGTTGTCACTGAGGAACAAGCCATCGCTCATGCCCATTTTCTAGACTTAGTCTATGCTCAATATGGCACATTGTTTTATATTCTTCCCGACGTGCCCCACAACACTTACGACCCCGCAAAACCACCCAAGGGACCCCAAGCCGATGGTATCATTGGATCCCTTTACACCCAGCCTTCCTCTCAAACTGTTGGTTCGTCAAACCCCCAGGGTTCTTCCCCATCACCAACACAGGCTAGTCACGACACCACCAAATCATCCACTCCTGCTATCATCGAAGAAGTGAATTATGTTTCATCATTTTCACCTCAGAAGTATGGTGGTAAGAAGAAGAACAAGGAGAAACCTAAGAAATATTCCACCCAGCAGGAACAAAAGAACACCCATGATGATACCAAATTGAAAAGGAAGTTGAAGTATCCTTTCCTACTGTTTGGTGATGATCACTTTTCTAAAAAGTGCCCCCATAGAGACGAAGTTCAAAATTTTCTTAAGGGAAAACCCACACCCGTAATTCTCAACGATCCTTTCCCTGCTCAAAATCAACAGTCGATCGCTCACACTTCTTCTTCCCAACGAGAAGCATCCACCACCGCACATGTTCTCATGGTACGTAATGAGACTATGAACTTGAACACTCGTTCTCGTTCGTATGACTCCGTTCCAGCCAAAGAACCTGTTGGAAGTAATACTGAAAAAGATTCCACTTCGATGCCCGACGTCACCGTACTAGTTGCTCCTCTCAACATAGAGAAGCCCTCTCTCGAGTCAGTGTTGCATCCACCCAAGAGAACGATTAGAAAATCGCTTTTCAATCCTAATTCTTGGGGTGCTCAAAACTACAACATTGTAGAGGACCTAGCATAAGCTCCTTGTGCTATGTCGATGCTCGAGGTCTTGCAAGACTGTCTGAATCAGTGCAAGACTCTCCTCACTGCCATCAGTGCAGTTGACCCGGATTCATCAAACACTATCATGTTCCGGCTAGAATACTTCAAACCGAGCCTCTCCCATAAACTAGCATTTCAAGTTGCTACAAACATTGCTATGAAGATAATCCATTGTACCGTTCTGGACAAAGGAGCCTCTATGTCAGTCATGTCGATCGCTTATTGGAGAGCCATTGGTTCTCTCGATTTGAACCATTATCCTACCACTTTGAGAGCCTTCGATGGATGTGGCTTTCAACCTCATGGGTTGTTACAAGGTTTACCAGTCGAGCTGGGGGGAAATACCGCAACCCTTAACGTGGAAGTAGTCGTTGCCCCGTTAGATAATAACATTCTGCTTGGTCATAATTGGTTTTACGCCATGACTGCGGTTGCATCATCTATATTCCGCATAGTACAATTCCCCCATCAAGGCCGAATTGTCATAGTCGACCAACTGGATTTCTGCACACCTGAAACTACTACTCATCCGGGAGATAACGTTCCTTCAATTGGACAATCTTCGCAAAAGTATGAGAGTGTGGGGGTTGGCCTCCTTAATGATTCATCCCTTATGGGTGTCTTTCCTACTTTGGATCCCCCAAGCCATGTTTCCACGGTGACCATGATCTCCTCGCAGATTTCATCTATCTCCAACTCCATTGATTCATGGCTTGTACCTGATGAAGCCACCACGCACCTGATTGGAGATACTATGCCTGTGTCACCCGCTGAACTCATGTATGAGTCTATCCAGTTAGTACTGGAGGACCACTTAGCTGTGGCCTCCACCTCCTATTCTCTACAACGGACATCATTCGATCCTCTGCTACGGACTTTGCATTCTGACAAGTCCATTATGGAAATCATGAGCGCATATGATATGCCATTGGAAGACTTCCACCATCGTTCATGTTTCCTTCCCTTGTTGGATACTCTGGAGAAAAGGATTCACACCATCTTTTCACCGAATGTCTATTCTGGGTCTCAGTATTTGATACTCGTGTGTCAATTGGATTCTGAAGGAAACTTAGCCAACATTGAGCCTACCACTTTAATAGACATTTCGGTCAATATTGGTGTAGTGGAACACATTCAGTTAGGCCAAAAGTATTCCCCTGAAGAATTCATCATCGTTACGGCCTTATTCAAGCGATTCCAGGACGTGTTCGCTTGGACATACAAGGAGATGCCTGGGACAGACCCCTCCATTGTTTTACACGAGATTAAAACCTAACTCGACATCAAACCTGTCCGCAAAAACTGCGACCGGTACACCCTTAGAAGATTGCAGCAATCAAGGCAGAGATTGAAAAACTCTTGAAGGCCAGTTTCATTTACCCTGTCCCATTGACAGAGTGGGCCTCAAATGTCATCCCTATTAATAAAAAATAGGGTACCATCCATGTCTGTGTTGACTATCAGGATCTCAACAAAGCTTGTCCCAAGGACAACTACCCGACTCCCTTCATCGACTAGATCATCGATAATTGTGCTGGAAGTGTCATTTTTTCATTCATGGATGGCTTTTCTGGATACAACTAAATTGAGATCCACCCAGCCTATCAACACAAGACTTCATTCATCTTCCCTTGGGGAATGTTTTCATATCGCAAACTTTCGTTTGGCCTTAAAAACGCTGGTGCCACATTCCAGCGAGCCATGTTGCACGCCTTCCATGATGTGAAGGACTTTATGGAACCTTACTTGGATGAAATCCCTGCCCACTCAAAGCAGCATGAGTTCCACTTAGATCATCTGACGGTCGTTTTCCTCAGATGTAGGCAGTACAATATCCGTCTGAATCCTCACAAGAGTATTTTTTGTGTCGAGTCCGAACACCTCTTAGGCTTTATCGTCTCGAAAGATGGGATACATATTGATCCCTCGAAGGTGGAAGCCATCATCACTCTTCCACCTCCAACCAACCTTATGGAACTTCAGAGTCTGCAAGGTGTTGATGTATATGTAACTTCGGAATGTATTTCATCCATGTATTTCATATATATTTATTGTACCCTTATAAGAGATGTGTTATTCCTCTATAAGGAAGTGTTGTCATGTGTATTGACAAGTGTCGCAAGTGTGTGAACTTGCCTATGGGTTATTAGACCACCATGTGTGGGGTCGGCCCTATTTTATGTAATATGTAATTGATGTACCTAACTAGACAAGTCGGCCCAATAAGGATATTGGGCAAATAGGTTAAGTATAAATAGAGATCGAGAGATATCTATTTGGATGACTTAGAAACTCATACTTCTCTCACTCAGAAAGTGGCCCACTAGTGAGGAGGAGGATCATCTACTACTAGGATACTATCTCAATGTATTTTGGTTGTACTTTGGTTGATCCATTGCTCTCTCTATCTTTGAGGAAGTTGTGTGGTTTTTCACCTTAGGGTTTTCCCCACAAAAACTCTATGTCTCTTGTCTCTCATGTGTTTGATTCTTGTGATGCTTGACATGCTTGATATGATTGTTATGCATTAATATACTGTACATGTTATTCTCTCAGTAAAGATCCTATAGTATTGTGAATTAATGCTCAAAATTTAATATGGTATCAAAGCTAACCTGAGAAGAAGACATTTTGCAGTGATGGAAACTTGAGTTTCTTGTTTATTGGGTTTCTCTCCATAGATTTTGGAAAAGCAGTATAGTAGATTGACTCTACTCATCAAGGACAATCTATCTGTCCAATCAGAATTCAATTCTGAGCATTTTCAGATTTGGCCCTAAAAATTAGGGTTTCCACAAAAATAGGAATTTCTGAAATCTGAAGACATAGCTGGAAGCTCATTGCAAAAATCGAAGTTTAGAGCTTTCTATGGAGATTTTTGGCTGGGTAGATCTCCGGGAAACTCAAACCCTAATTCAGAGCTCTCCCAATAAACCCGGGAGGACAAAAAGGAAAATCTAAAGGGTAAAGCTTTGCTGATCTCAAATTTTGAATACACCAAATTGATCAGCTCACCAAGGCGCATCTTTCTATCATTTCAGAAAGTTGAAATTCACTTTTTGAATTTTTAGGGTTTTTTCGACAAACCCTAATCCAACACCAGATCCAGTTTTCAACATTTCAAGTGGTAAGACCTAAATATTTTCTATTTCCATTTGAAGTACTCTTTAAGATGTCTCACCACATCAAGCTTGAGCATAAGCTTGAAGGGGTTGATAACTTTCGATCTTGGAAGTATAGGATTGGGTTAATCCTGGAAGAAAATGAGTTGGACTCATACATAAAAGAAGACATCCCTATCCCAGAGGATGAAGAGGCTAAGGTATTGCATAAGAAGAACTTGGTCAAGGCAAAGAGAATCATTGCTGATTCCATCAAAGACCATCTCATACCCCATGTGTCTTCTCTAAAGACACCCAAGGAGATGTTTGACTCTTTGACCAAGTTATATGAAGGGAAGAACATAAATCGGAAGATGACTCTGCGGAATCAATTGAAAGGGGTCAAGATGTTGAATGGAGAAACCATTCAATCTTACTTCTCCAAGGTCTCTCAGATCAAGGAACAACTTGAAGCTGTGGATGAAGTAATGGATAATGGTGAAGTTGTTATGACCACTCTGAATGGCCTTCCGAGGTCATGGGACTCCTTTATTCAAGGAATCTGTGCAAGAAAGAAATTGATCTCTTTTAGTAAACTGTGGGAGAAATTCTCTCAAGAAGAAGCTAGGCTTGTAGCTCATGAAGAAAATATGGGAGGTGAAGATCAAACTCTCATAGCCCACACCAAAAGAAGCAAGCCCAAGAAGGAGCACTCTCACCACAAGATATCCTATCACAACCAAAAAAAGAATAAGAAGGATATAAGATGTTTCACATGCAATGAGAAGGGTCACTTTGCTTCAGAATGTCCCAAGAACAAAAGGGATAACATCAACTCCAGCAAGAAGAAGAAGGGCAACAAAAGAAAGTTCCATGCTCATGCTGCCGAAGATGATCAACCTCCAAAGAAGAAGGCTAGGGCAGAAAGTGATGATAGTGATGATGACTCATCAAGTGAAGAAGAGTATGTTCTAATCTCTGCTCTCATAGGTACTATCTCCCATGGTTGTAATGATTGGTTAATTGACAGTGGGGCTTCCAAACACATGACTAGGTTTAAGGAATCTTTTGTAAACCTATCTGAACATGAATCACCCCATAAGGTGAAACTTGGGGATGATTATCAATACCCAATCAAAGGAAGTGGTGAAGCCTCCTACAACCTAGATTCTGGAAAAAATTTGAAGATGAAAGAATTCCTTTATGTACTTGGGCTCAAGAAGAACTTACTCTCCATCTCTGCATTGGATGCAAAAGGTATGAGGGTTGCATTTGTGGATGGCCAAGTCCTAATGTGGCCAAAGGGTAAAACAATCGATGATGCAGTAGTGATTGGAAAGCAAGAGGGAGGATTGTTCAAATTAAAGGGACAACCCAAACATGCTATGAAGACAAAGATTCATCCATAGTCATGGATCACATAGAGGTATGTATAATTTGTTTTTGCAAAAGTTAACTAATGAGTTATGCAGGTCATTGAAGAGAACAAGAACACATTGCTAGACATAACTAGAAAATATGATGACTAGGTCTGTTTTGTTATATATATCGTATACTTTTGCATGATTGATAATGATTACTCTTGAAGATTACAAGTTTAAGTAATCTAGGACATATGCATATTATGTTTCTTACCTTAATTGATGATATGACTAACCAGAAGAGTCATAGGTTTGAGTAATCACGGGTTTAGGTATATTATGTTTATGACTAACCATAAGAATGCTTATTATTTATGTTTGAAATGATCCTGACTATACATGCTTGAGATTATTGTGTTTTGATAATATTAAGATTACACTAATGAATGTTTGGTTATGTATGAGGCCTCGAGGATAACACAATGATGATACTAACAAGCATGCATAGGGATCGAGAATGAATATAAGTTCAAGAACAGGTAATCTAGGAAGCAAAGATCAAGAGGGAGCACACTCCAGTGGTTTCTGCGAGGATGCAGATATTCAGAGGGAGTTTACCATCTCTCTACATTCCACAACAGAAAGGTGTAGAAGAAGCTACTTCAGATTAGGACTCCAGCAGCTCCTACAAGGAAGCAAAGACTCAGAGGGAGTCCACCCAACAAAAAAACAAAGATAAGTATTTTAATTATCATTTCTTGCATATTTGTTTGTTTAAATAAAATTGTTCAATGGTGTATATGCTCATGTTCCTAGACTTAGGATATGTATTGTGCATATTAGAATGATTGCATTAATGAACAGTATACTACTAATATGCATGTGATGGGTAAGTGGCCTATGGCACTGTACAACATTGCATTGCTACTTATCTAGAATGAAACCTCTTTGCTGACATGTTGGGAGTTGTGCACACTCTTAACAATGTTCTGGTAGAGATTGGAAGGCATCTAGAAAGTTATGGAATATGGATAAATGTTGTATTAAAGCATTGGCTTAAATAATTGCATGACTGTATGACATATTTCTTTATGTGAAAGAATTTGTTCTGAAAATTATGAGATGTTTCTAATCATGCAATTTAACTTGTTTTGTAGGAAAGATCGTATACCTTGACCTACAAAATAAGGACTACAACATTTGTTCAAGCAACAAAATTATCTATTGAAGATATTGAAGTTCCCAAGATACGGGAAGAATGCCATGATCCGTCGATCATGAAGAACGATGTTTGGGATGCGGTCCCAAGACCTGAAGGGAAGTCTGTTGTGACTTTCAAATGGATCTATAAGATCAAGCATGCTGCAGGTGGTAGCATAGAGACTTTTGCTCATATAGATAGATACACTTCCATTAGATCAGTACTTTCTCTGGCTGCAGTGATGAAGTGGAAGATACACCAGATAGATTTCAAGACAGCTTTCTTGAATGGTGTAGTTGAAGAAGAAGTGTATGTGGAGCAGCCACTTGGTTCTGAGACACATGACAGGGAGTCATATATGTGCAGAACTTGGTATGATAGGATAGACAACTTTCTATCTAGTTTAGGCTTTACCAAGAGTAAAGCGGATTCCAACCTTTACTATAAGGTTGACGAAGGGAATCCTGTCGTTCTACTCCTATATGTGGATGACCTATTTGTAACAGGAGATGATAGATTGATTGCATATATAAAGAGGAAGCTTGTTGTTGAGTTTGATATGAAGGACCTGGGGATGATGCACTATTTCCTAGTTATGGAGGTGTGGCAGAGTACAGATGGGATCTTCCTTGGACAAGGGAAGTATACTATAGATATCTTGAAGAGGTTCGGGATGATGGATTGCAAGGCCATGGATACACCTATGGAATTCAATCTGAAGCTTCTATGTGATGCTTCATCTGAGTCGGTTGATGTCTTTATGTATCGTCAGATGATTGGGTCCTTGATGTACCTGACAAACATGAGACTAGATATTTTCTTTGCGGTGAACACATTGAGCCAGTTCCTGACGGATCCGAGGAGTGTTCACCTGGTTGTTGTAAAGCATGATCTGAGGTACCTAAAGGGTACAGTGGATTATGGGCTCAAGTATGAATCGAATCAAAATTTTAACCTGTAGGGTTATGTTGATTCAGATTGGGCTGGCAGTGCTATAGATAGGAAGAGCACATCTGGGTGTTGCTTCAGTATGGGATCAGGTGTGATCTCTTGGTTTAGTAGGAAGCAGATTGCGTAGCACTAAGTACAGCTGAGGCAGAGTATGTTGCAGCCTGTTCAGCTAGTTGTGAGGCAGTATGGATATGGAAGCTACTGTCTGAGTTATTTGATCTCCCATTGGATGCTACTGGTATCTTTTGTGATAACCAGAGTTGTGTGAAGCTATCTGAGAACCCAGTGTTTCATGATAGGTCAAAACACATAGAGATCAAATATCACTATATCATGGATATGGTGCAGAGAGGAGCTGTGAAGCTCCTTCACATTACAATGGGCGAGCAAATTGCAGATGTGCTAACGAAGCCACTAGCCAGGGTGAAGTTCGAGTACTTCAGGGAGAGGCTTGGTGTTATTCAGATTGATGACACTTCGAGGAAGAAGTGATGGAGACATTTGCTGAAGCCATTCCAAGCATGTTGGAAGGAGGAGCCTTCACATGGTTGTCGATGTAAGCGCTGGATGATGAGCATCAGGATGATGTTCTAGTTTCTGCTCTGTATGATCAGTTGGATCATTTATATGTATATGTATGCATCATGTTGGATGTTGGATATGATCAGTTGGATCATTTGTATGTATTTTGTGTATGCATCATGTTGGATGTTGGATATGATCAGTTGGATCATTTGTATGTATTTTGTATATGCATCATGTTGGATGTTGGATATGATCAGTTGGATCATTTGTATGTATTTTTTATATGCATCATGTTGGATGCTTGGACCATGTATTTATATATATATCAGGTGGATACATTGTATGATCAGGTAGATCAGGTATGTTGATATGTATCAGGTATGATCAGGTGGATCATGTTTTTGTATTTGTATCAGGTGGATACATTGTATGATCAGGTGGATCATGTTTTTGTATTTGTATCAGGTGGATACTTGGTATGCATCAGGTAGATGCATTATATGATCAGGATGATCATGGATGACGAGCTTCAGGATGTTGCTCCAAATGACATGCAGCACTGAGGATGTTGTAGTGATGATGATCAGGATGATCATGTATACATTAGGATGATGTATGGTGAATATCAAGTTGATACTTTGTGGTCGTGGACAGTTTGTGCATATAAGCATATAATAGCTCCCTGGGAGGTTTGCAGATTCTCTTGCTAGGTTTTGTCGCTGGCATATAATAGCGCCCTGGGAGATTTGGCTAACGCTCTTTCGAGGTTTTGCTTTGGGAGGACATATGATAGCGCCCTGGGAGATCTGCAGATAGTCTTGCAAGGTTTTTTCGTTGGCATATAATAGCTCCCTGGGATATCTGGCAGATGCTCTTTCGAGGTTTTGTCCTATGGCATATAATAGCGCCTTGGGAGATTCGATAGGTTGAGCTGTGTGCTCGTAATAAGTCCTGGGATGCTCTTGCAAGGTTTGGCCATGACCACATGTAATATCGCCCTGGGAGATCCGATAGGTTGGGATGTGTTCCCGTAATAAGTCCTAGGATGCCCTTGCAATATTTTGTGGTGACTGTAGCTAGGGTTTTCGCCCTAGCTTGTGCAAATGAGCACCTACTAAGGAGAATGGACTCCTTAGTAGAAGTTCAATAAACAGTAATTAAAAGACAAGGTATTAAAATGGAAATTATTCTAAGCAAGTACATGAAACATAAAAGACAAGATATAATATAAATGGTTTTTTGTATTAAAGCTTTACCTCCAATGTGAAGGTTAGTGAAGTTCTTGCAATTGTCCAAGAGGGTTGCTCCAAACTCCAGCTTTGCTCCTTCTCTTTCTCCAAATGGTTGGGAATGGGCCAAAGAGGCACTCAATGGTGAAAGTAGCTCAAGGGTGAGATAGGGTTTCAAGAGTGATTTTGGCAGAGTAAGGGTATACTTGATTGTGGATATAAAATGAGGGGTCTCCATCACCTATTTATAGGTTTTTGGTGGTGGAGTGCTGGCCCATGGTTTTGGGAACCATATGGTTTAGGTCAGCTGTATAGGTTTTTTTCTTCCTTTTTTCTCTTTTTCCTCATTATTTTATATTTTTTATTCCCTTTTTAGAGGGTTTTTGCTATTTTGGAGGAATTTTGGATATTTTTGGAGGGAAAATGGGTTTTTTAGCCTTTTTGATGGTTTTGTGGCCTTTTGGAGGCATTTTTGGCCTTTTGGAGGCTTTTTAATGGGATTTGAGGGTTTTGAAGGCAAATATGGTAGGAAATATGGACAAATGAGTCATGTAATGGGGTAGATGAGGTCGTGAGCACTTTTTGGGTGTTAACAGATTGCCCCCTGATGTGTGAGGGCAGGAGCTCATCGTATGGCCGATAGAAATCATAAGTCTTTAAATCATTTTCCTGGGGTGTGGAGAAGAGAAGAAACAAACTGGAACCCGGAACAAAGATCCCGAACCAACTGCAGAAAACGAAAAGTACATAACCTCAATAATGGATGAGGAATAATCTGATCATATGGACGAGGTGGGCATTCCCATGCTCGTATCAAGATATAGATCAATAACAACAATGGGGTCCAAAATATGGGGACCTGACATATACATGACCTCAAATAATGAATGAGGAAGAATCTCAATATATGGACGAGGTGGGCATACCCATGCTCGTATCAAGAGACATAAAAATAACTGTGAGGCCCGAAAAGGGGGGCCTATAGGATACATAGAGAACCACTGTGTACATCATAAGGGTCCAGAGGGGACACAAATCTGGGACATACTGCTGGGCTGACCATGTATGAGCTAAAGAACTGATACACTGGAACAACAACAGTGCTACTGAGTGTGGTACCAAAGGAACTGATGAGTTGTTGGATCATAGTGACAAGGGGTCATACTCTCGATGGTACACTGAACTGGGTACTCAAGGAAGCATGTAACTGGATGGCTTCCGAATATAATCGCCAACGCAACCCAGACATCCACGGGAACATATAACTGGGCGTTCCGAAGTGACTCACCAATGTGCTAGAGTCAGGGGAAATCCGGGGTCTTCGACCAATAACTGAAGGGATATAAGCCCTGCGCGATTTTCAACGATGCGATCAAGGTGTTGACATCGAGCATGTGAGAAAAAACCATTCGGAGAGGCAATGATGACTCCTCTCAAAATGATCCGTAGGCACTCACCATAGATGGTGATGGGTCCAAGGCGCAGGGACCTCTGGGTCTATCCTCTGGAATAGAGGGGCTATCGTCGACAGAGGGAGACCTGCAACTAGCAAGGCAATGATGTTTCCTTGATAGGATCATGAGGTGGAGAACCGAAGTGTGAGAGTACTGATGGTAGGACTGACAAACTGTGGGGGATAACTGGGCAAGTAGAGTGGGTGGACTCAAACTTCCTTTGTTCAAAGTATGATGGCGGGGATGATCGGGAAGCATATGAAACTGATTGATGGGAAAGGGATCATAGCTGTAATGGATCAAGGATAGTGACTGGGATGAGGGATACTCAGGCTGGTGTAAAAGGGCAGGAGACTGCAGACTACTCTGAACAAAGGCAACCTGATTGGGGGTGCTGCCGAGATGATCGATCATAGTGCCAAGAGGCATGGGATGACTTCTTCATGGGTCAAGGACCTAGAAGAAGTGTGTGTAAAATGATATTGTCGTGTGGATTTATACGAGCCCAGGACAGTTCATGCTCATGATTGCTTTCAATTTTAAGGAGTCTGAAAGCGATAAGAAGACTCTGAAATAATGGAATGGTACTGTCATGTGGATTTGTACAAGCCCATGACAGTTCATGCTCGTGGTTGCTTTCAATTTTATAGAGTCTGAAAGTGATAAGAAGACTCCAGGGGGTTTCTTTTTCGTGTGTTAGTCTCCAAGGCCCAAAGAAGCATAAAAGGATGCAATGAAGAACTCTTCTAGCCGGTGTGACTAGAGTATTTCTTTTTCGTAATTAGTCTACCAGGTCCGGAAAAGGGTTAAACTTATACCATATAGACGCCATTTCAGGTACTTTAACGAGCATGAAAGGAAGCAAGATTGCTCGACGATCTTTTCATTGTTTTAGGAGTCAGAAAAGAGATTAAAAGAAACTCCGTAAGTGCCTTTTTCGTAAAGGACTTGTCCGGCCCGAAAAAGGGATAAAATTATACCGAACAAAAGGAATGGCCAGGCAAGGAGGAAGTGCTCAATCAAGGAACATTTATGATGACCAAGAACGGGGGTAGGGGGGAACACTGGTGGGCCTCCTTGCGGGGTAATGAATGGTGGAAAAATAATGAAATAGTTTCAGTATGACAGGAGTGAATGGCTTATGTAAAAATGTGGAACAATCCGATGGTGAACGATGTGGTGCGCAAACCAAGGAAGCAAGGTGTCGAGACACAATGTTGAAACTGTACCAAGTGAGAGCGAGAAGTGATCTCCAGCATCATCACGAGCTCAGAAAAATGAATCCGGCGATATAAAGAGTGTCAAAAATGGATAACGGCCGATGTGGCATGCAAACCGAGGCGACGGGGGGTGTTTTGGAAAAATACCCAAAAATATGGGGGTGAGAGTGAGAAAGGATCTCAAGCGTCATCATGGGTTTGAAAAAATAAATCCGATGATATAAAATATATCAAAAATGGGCTACGGCTGATGTGACATGCAAACTGGGGCGACAAGGTGTCGGGACATAATGTTGATATTGGTCCCGGTGAGAGCGAGATATGATCTCAAGCATCATCACGGGCACGAAAATATGAATCCGGCAGTGCAAATGGTGCAAAAAACGGAGGTCATAAGGACTCCGGAATGGTCAAAGGAAAGAACTATGCGTATCAAATTAAATCAAATATACAAGTGACACGTGACCTAAAAAATGGTTGAGATCACAAATGTGAAAAAGTGAGCAGGGTTAATGACCTGCCCCCATGCTATGTGCATAGGGTTTGTGATTGTGGATCACATATGTGTTGGTTTGAATGATGGGTTCATTGACATGCTGAGATAAATGTGACGGGGTAGGTTCAAAATGATTGATCATGCCCCCTATCCCAGGGTCGAGGTAATCTATAATGCCCCTTGACTCAAATGTGTCAAGGTGGTGCTGTTTCTGGCGAACGGGGGGTCCATATGGCCATGTGTCAAGGTGGTGCCCTATGATAGCAGGGTCAAGACCAGACATTTCGGTATAGGACCGGGAAAAGACATCACGGAATTCTTGGAAGAGTTTTTTGTACTCCTCAATCTCAGACTCACTGCAGGAGGCGCCTAAAGTGATGAGTTCAGGGGCACCTCCTGGGGTAGAGATATCTATGTGGATAACGGGGGAGATGTTGGCCATGTTACCTTCCTTAAAGGCATCAGGAGCAGGAATAGGATCCTTAAACCAGTCGACTTTGGTGGGAAGGAAATATTTGGACTCAACCGTGAATTGGGTAGCTGTGGTGGAGGAGGAGGCTTCTGGGAGGAAATACAAACGATGGTGCATGTTGTCCCAGGGATAATCCAGGGTAGTCAGAGCCTCTAGGATCTCCTCATCAGTATGGAAACTTTGAGTTTTCAAATTGGTTGACGAGGGAATGGTAGTTGAAGAGATCATATAAATGGTGTTGATCTCTCCGGATGGGAGAGAGATCGGGGGGTGAATCTCCTCAATGGTGGGAGGTGCTGTCTCAAGATCCACATTATTCATCTCGTAGAGAGTTGCCCTATAATCGGGGAGATCAGGACAGTGATGTGAATAATGGCCGTAAACACCGCATATGGCACAAGGGTGATTAGTGCGTAATGATTTATCACGAGGCTTAGGGGTTGGATCTAGTTTGACAACCGGAATATTGGGGTCGTCGTCAAGCATCTGCATGTGTTCCTGTAATGCAGGTAACTGTGGACATTGGTGAGTCAGATGGACTTACTCATCGCACAACGAGCATTTTGGGGGATCACGAAAAATGGGAGGGGTTTTAACTGTCTTGGGAGGAGGTACAGTAGTGTATGGTTATGGGCCTCTGCCCCCAGTGTGCTTGATAAGAGGGGGGGGATTCGTAGAGGATGAAGGGGTATTGACACCGGGAGGTGGTTGACTAGTAGTATCCATGGGTTGCACCGATTGTAGGACGATGTTTGGTGTCAGAGGGGGAACAGGAGGCGAAAGATACCACACGGGTAATCCCAAGGTTAACCCAGGGAGGCTAAGGGTAGCCATGACCGGGGTGCTTACTACTCCCGAGGGAGGGACTAGGAAGGGGATTGTGTGGATAGGTGTAACACCAATGTGGCTAGGTACCAACGGTGGTTTAGGAAACAAGGGCAGTTGATTGTTAGGTGTTTGTGTATTGTGAGAAAGGGTACATAAGTCAGATACTTCGGGCGTAGATGACGGGGGAGGAATGGATTGGAAGGTGGATGTCATTGGTGGATCTGAGTAAACTCCAAGTCCCAAGGAGGAAACAAACGAGGTAGAGGCACTAGTAACAGGTTGTTAAACCATGGGGAGAACATTTTCAAGTGCAGCGGGGGCATTTGGATCGTAGTAGGTGAGTTGGTCGACCTTGACCACGCGTCCGTCATGGGGGAACATCATGGTATGAAAAATGGAGGAGGCAACCGCCTTCATGGCATACATGTAGCTGCGGCCAAGTAAGAGGTTATAATCAAGTTGGGCATTGATGAACTCTATGTCAACGAGAACGGTTTTACCAGCCAGCTGGATGGGGACGTTAGCTAATAAGCCTTGGGGTTGAGCCGAACGCCTTTCGTAGGCTCGCAACGCAGTCGTGGACTGCTGAAGAGTAGGGGATCCCAACTTCTGCCAAATGAATGTGGACATGACACATGTAGAGGCACCTTCATCGATGATGCACCGATGGATGACAAGATTCTGAATGGAAACAGAAACTTGGAATGCTAAAGTGGAAGGCAGGCATGGTTCGGAGTGGTCCAAATCGAATGCCATCAGTTGTGAATCATTCGGGTCAATAGCACCAATGGCGGAGAGTAAAGTCTTGCGCTGTGAAGGACAGTTTTTTAAGACTTCCAACGTAGACATGGCTGCGGGAGATTGGGCTAAGTCATCTACAATGTTGTAATTTGACGCAGCACGAGCATTGGGGTTATTGTTAAGACGATGGAGTGGAAAGCGAGGTGCTTTGGAGGCACCATCGAGGGGAGCCAGAGGTAGACGTAACGTCTGATCGGTGGGATGAGCGTTAGTGTTTTTGTCGGAGGGAGGGGCTTCAGGGGTGGAGCCATATTGGTTTCGACGGGTTTGGAGATTGACATCAGCTGATGACATAATCAACAAGTGGTGGATACCTGAATTGAACATGGGTTGATCAGGAGCGACATACGTGATCTGTTGTTGGGGTGGCGTGTTTCCTTGAGGAGGAGCCAATGGCTGAGTGTTCACTACGCCTTGAGTTGGTAAGGGGTTTTGCAGGACCAAGGGTGGCTACTGAGGGGGTGGGGGGTTGGGCGGTGCTTGAGGAGTTGTATGCCCTTGGTGATGGGCATCATCGACCCAGAGTTGCTGAGCTCACTCCAAATGTGGGCAAGCATGTGTGTAGTGGCCATAGACCCTGAAAATAGAACAAGGATGGTTAGTTCAAAAGTTAGGGTTTTTGGCCTGCTTGGGTGGCCGATAAGGGTTTTGGTTGGCAGGTGCTACATTATTGTTGTCTGGGGGATTAGGAGGTTAACCACCTTGGTCTGGAGGAGGGTTGTTCCCACGGTTGTGGCCTTTGCCATGATTTTGCTGGCCTTGTTGGCGCTGGTTGTTTTGGTTTTGCTGCTGATTTTGTTGGGCGTATACTTGCCCTTGGGCAGCAGGTGGGTTCTGGGGTTGCACAGGTGTTGGAGCAGGCTGCGGAGGATAGTATTAGGTGGAGGCTGCGCAGGTGCTGAACCTTGTGGGGGTTGCTGATATGTCTGCGGAGTGGGTTGTGGGTTGGCCGCAGGGGTTTCCTGCGGTGGGTAATAAGCAGGTTGGGCTTGAGAGGACACATGAGCTGGTGTAGCCTGTGGATGGTAATACGGCTGAGGTGCGGCCGAGGTAGCATAAGCGGGGGGTACGTGTCCAAAGCACTGAGGTGGACATGAGGGTCCACGGGAATGGTGGTGATGTGCAATGGGAGCATATGAATTGGTTGCACTGGAATGTGATGTAGCTCGTGAAAGGTCGGGGCCATGGCTAGGACGTGCTATGGAAAAGGGTTGGGGATGCGAGGCAATACGGCCATTGATGCCGTCTGCAGCATGGGATTCCCCCGGTGCATCATGCTGGGAGGAATCACCGCGAGGGGCGTCAGGTATAATAGTATAGAGGTAACCCGACTGGGCATAAATGAGGTCAAATTGCTGGGATTTGAGGATGGCCTCTTCTTCAGAATGGGGTCGTTCGGATGCCACATCCTTGGGAATGATAGGAAGGAGGGATTTTAGGAACCAATCTAGGAAGATACGGTCGTCTAACTTGATCTTGCAGAGGCTGCAGTGTTGACGCCACTCATGAATGTGGTCAGTGATGTGGGTAGCCGTGTTCTGTCTGCAAGACAGTAGGATCTCAACTCCCATGTCATAGCGGACAGGTAACTGAAAGAACCGCAGGAAGGTCGAGGCAAGGGAAGTAAAGGTAGCATGGGTCCCATGGGTCTACTTGATATACCACTTAGCTGCAGATCCAGTGAAGGTGCCCTGTAACAGACGGAGGCGGACAGAGTCGTCCACTATGGAGTTAGAGGAACACCATAAATGGAAGGACATAATATGGTTCTGGGGGTCCTCACCGGCCTTGCCCTCAAACTTAGGGATGTCAAAGGAAGCTTGGTGGGCATGTGAGGCCACGCAGGGTCATGTCTAATGGGATTTTTAGTTAGTCTGGCTAGGTCAGGTAGGTTGAGGCTAGCCATGAACGGAAAACTAGTAGAAGGATGTGACATACTAGCGGGTGTGACCAAGTTGGGGCCAATGCCCCCAAGTGGAGGGGAAGGGTTCAGGATGTTGCCCCCAAGAGGGGGAACGAAGGTGGTATAGGATGTTCCTGCACCACCAAGGGTAGCGTGAGTCACTGGTGGAGTGGTGATAGGTATGCAAGCTATTGGAATGGGTACGGTGACCGGAATGGTGGACGTGGCCCCCATCGAGGGCATACCCAAAACAGGTGTGGTAACTGGTGTAGTGGTGGATGTGCCACCAATGGTCCCTACAACGAAAGGAGTGGAAGTCGCGCCAGCCATGGGGCTAGTAGGGGCAGTGTAAATGGGGTTCTCAGACTCTGCCTCAGAATCAGAGGTAAAGTAAGGGGCGTCAATATCTGGTGATGGAGTCCTATGCCGTTGACGAGTGGAGTCAAGTGACAAAGCTCGAGATCTATGATGAGTGGTATCAAGTGATGATGATCTAAGTCTATGACGGGTGGTGTCAAGTGAACCGTGCTGTGGGGGCTCGCCCCTGAGGCGTCGATAATGTCTCGGGGACTCAATGGTGACAGATGGTGTCAAATATCTGGGGGTTGTGTTGAGTGAAAAATAGCTCAAAAAACCCTAATGCAACCGAGTGTGCAGAAGGAGAGCTAAAAATATATGGCACTCAGGCCAACAACCAACTCAAAACACCTACTGTAACAGCTGTGCTACATTAAATGGAGTATCAAGAGAAATGGTCAGAATACCAACAAGCAGCAAGTTTCCTAGAAAATAAAAATAGTGGACTCACTAGACCAAAAGGAGGTAAGGGAGCATGCAAACACCTAACTAAATAGTATTCTGACTTAACTAGACATATCCTCTGCAAGGTGATGAAATCCAAGTCAGACAATATGGATAGGAGAGCCAAGTGGCTAAAGATATCCCCCTATTGGGAGGGACACCGGGTAGTCAATCCTAGAAGAAAGGCAACTAAGATACCTTGTTCATGACACGTCCATAAAAGGTGAATCTGCCGTTTGGTCCTTTTACTGCAGTACCCCCATACAGGGATACCCTGAAAACTGTGAAAGGTAGCCTTCTGTTACTGAATGGATTGCGGTATTCCACTCAGGCCTCCGGAACCAGTCTGGCGACTTCAACTCTCCTAGGGGAGAGGCCCTCTGATAAACTGGTTGTGACCGTGCCAAAAAATACTAGGGGATTTTGGTTCCCTAATGGACAACAACTATGTCTCAAGTGTAAGCAATCGAGGGGTGTTATTTGGATGCCTATCCCCCCGATCCTACCTAACTACAAAAATTCTTATGTGTTCCCCAAGTGGGGTTAGAATTTTGGTTGTGTTAATTACTTTTTAAGGCTCACTTGAATTAGGTGACAGAGTGTGTGCTTGTGAGATGATGATGAACCCAAGTAAAAAGTGACACTAGGGTGGGAAACTTTCTAACTAGCAATAATAAGACATAAATTAACCTTTGAAATGCACAATTTTCTTTTTTCAAATTAAAATGCTGAAAATTTAAAAACTATTCTGTAAATGGAACATAAATAAAAACTGCATAAAAAGGCTGTAAGGAAGGGTGGCTGCAGGTAGGACAGATGGCTGTGCTGGTTTAAAAAATAGTGCAGCAAAGTGCTGGGTTCAAAACAGAGAAAAATGAAGAAAACAGATAGCGGGTTTTTGGAAAATATGGGCGGTCGGACCGCGGAAAAAAGCTAAATAGTTGCAGTCAGGTTGTGGGTTTTAGGCTGAAAAACGCAGTCAGGTCGCAGAAAAAATGTCAAAAATTGCAGGCGGGTTGCAGGAAAATTGCCGAAAGCCGCAGGCGGGACGCAGGAAAAACGCCGAAAGTCGCAGGCGCGTCGCGGGAAAATGGCCGAAAGCCACATGCAGGACGCAAGAAAGACGTTGAAAGGCACCGGTGGGTCGCGGGAAAATGGCCGAAAGCCGCAGGCGGGATGCAGAAAATAGGGTAATAGCCATAGTCAAACCGTCCCAAACAGGCTAATAGTCGCGGTCGGATCGCAGGTAACAGACTGAAAATGGCCGGCAGGTCACCGGAAAGAGTTTGAGAGTCGCGGTCGGATCGCAGGTAAGTGCCTGAAAGACGCGGTCGGAACGCAACTGCAGGAGGTAAAAGATGTGGTTTACGGCGGCTGAAAGGGACAGCCGAACATAAAAAATATTTAAAAATTGTAACCAGAAATTCAAACCTAGGGGAGTCGCCAAAACTGTAGCTAGGGTTTTCACCCTAGGTTGTGCAAATGAGCACCTACTAAGAAGAATGAACTCCTTAGTAGCAGTTCAATAAACAGTAATTAAAAGACAAGGTATTAAAATGGAAATTATTCTAAGCAAGTAAATGAAACATAAAAGACAAGATATAATATAAATGGTTTTTTGTATTAAAGCTTTACCTCCAATGTGAAGGTTGGTGAAGTTCTTGCAATTGTCCAAGAGGGTTGCTCCAAACTCTAGCTTTGCTCCTTCTCTTTCTCCAAATGGTTGGGAATGGGCCAAAGAGGCACTCAATGGTGAAAGTAGCTCAAGGGTGAGCTAGGGTTTCAAAAGTGATTTTTGCAGAGTAAGGGTATACTTGATTGTGGATATGAAATGAGGGGTCTCCATCACATATTTATAGGTTTTTGGTGGTGGAGTGCTGGCCCATGGTTTTGGGAACCATATGGTTTAGGTCAGCTGTATAGGGTTTTTTCCTCCTTTTTCCTTTTTTTCCTCATTATTTTATATTTTTTATTCCCTTTTTAGAGGGTTTTTGCTATTTTGGAGGAATTTTGGATATTTTTGGAGGGAAAAGGGGTTTTTTAGCCTTTTTGAGGCTTTTTTGATGGTTTTGTGGCCTTTTGGAGGCATTTTTGGCCTTTTGGAGGCTTTTTAATGGGATTTGAGGGTTTTGAAGGCAAATATGGTAGGAAATATGGACAAATGAGTCATGTAATGGGGTAGATGAGGTCGTGAGCACTTTTTGGGTGTTAACAGTGACCACATATAATAGCGCCCTGGGATATCGGATAGGTTGAGCTGTGTGCTTGTAATTAGTCCTGGGATTCTCTTTCGAGGTTTTGTGGTAGGGTCACATGTAATAGCTCCCTGGGAGATCCTATAGGTAGAGCTGTGTGGTCGTAATAGCCTAGGATGCTCTTGCAAGGTTTTGTGACGCATGTAATAAGTCCTGAGGATTCCACAGTATGGCCAGTGATGATGAAGACCTGCAGGTGGTGGGCCTACATCCAGTATGAAAAAGGACTGGCTTTGTAGAACTTCCTATGACAAGTAGAGTCAGAGATTGGTTGAGATAGCAGCAACAGTGACGATGATGATGACGATGATACCGAGAAGAACACTTGTCTAGCAGAATTGTGTCGAGAAATACATTCCTAGTTAAGAGGGAGTGTTGATGTATATGTAACATCGGAATGTATTTCATCCATGTATTTCATATATATTTATTGTACCCTTATAAGAGATGTGTTATTCCTCTATAAGGAAGTGTCGTCATGTGTATTGACAAGTGTCGCAAGTGTGTGAACTTGCCGATGGGTTATTAGACCACCATGTGTGGGGCCGACCATATTTTATGTAATATGTAATTTATGTACCTAAATAGACAAGTCGGCCCCATAAGGATATTGGGAAAATAGGTTAAGTATAAATAGAGATTGGGATATCTCTATTTGGATCACTCGGAAACTCATACTTCTCTCACTCAAAAAGTGGCGCACTAGTGAGGAGGAGGATCATTTGCTACTACGAGACTATCTCAGTGTATTTTGGTTGTACTTTGGTTGAGCCATTGCTCTCTCTATCTCTGAGGAAGTTGTGGGGTTTTTCACCTTAGGGTTTTCCCCATGGAAACTCTGTGTCTCTTGTCTCTCATGCTCTTGATTCTTGTGATGCTTGACATGCTTGATATGATTGTTATGCACTAATATACTATACATGTTATTCTCTCAGTAAAGATCCTAGAGTATTGTGAATTAATGCTCAAAATTTAACAAAAGGAAGAGCAACCTATTTACGGCGCTTCGTTTGTAATTTCGCACAAAAGACGCAAGGGTACATGAGATTGACGAAAAATGACATCTCATTCATCTGGGATGATCAGGCTCAACAATCATTCGATAGTTTAAAACATGCCATCACGCATGCCCCTGTATCCAACCGCCGAATTACTATCGAGATTAAATTTTATATCTCTCCGCCTCCTACACCACTATTGCCATGGTTTTGGTTCAAGAAGACCAGAATGCCCAAGAACATGTGATATATTATTCCAATAAAGGTCTTGTTGATGCTGAAACTCGCTATTCACATGTTGAGAATCTCACTCTCGCGGCAGTCATAGCCATGCAGAAGTTTCGTCATTATATTTTGCTTCACACCACCACCATCATTGTTGATTTGAACCCCATGTACCACGTTCTGACTCGTCAGGTACTTGGGGGAAAGTATTCACGCTGGATCGTGATACTGTAAGAATTCGATCTTTTTTTCGAAACAGCCAAGTCTAAAAAGTCTTTGGTGTTTGTTGAGCTCATCTGCGACCTCCTCCGTACTGATGCAGAATCTGAGCCCAATGACTCCTTTCCAGATGAGTCATTGTTTCATATCAGTACGTTTGATCCATGTTATGGAGATATTACATTGTATCTTTAAACCCAATGTTTCAGCCCTGAGTTGTCTCGTGATGATCATCGTTGAATACGCCACCATGCGAAGTATTATCTGATTATCAGTGATACTTTGTATTGCCGTGGTATTAAGTCTATCCTTCGACGTTGTCTAACTCATGATGAGGATGAACGCGTTCTGAATGAATGTCACGTTGGGGCATGTGGCGATCACCTCTCTGGGATGGCTACAGCCCAGAAGATTTTGCACGCAGGATATTACTGGTCGTCTATCTTCAAAGATTGTATCGAGGCCGTAAAAAAATGTCTTCCATGTCAACATTCTCATATGAAAAAGCGCACCCATCCCGTCCCATTGCACCCGGTTATTTCCATTGTCCCATTCGTTAAATGGGGCATTGATTTCATGCATTGTAAGCCTACCTCGGCCAGGGGGCATAGTTACATCATTGTAGCTATGGACTACTTTACAAAGTGGGCCGAGGCAATGCCTACATTGTTAACACCCAAAAAGTGTTCACTACCTCATCTACCTCATTACATGGCTCATTTGTCCATTTTCCTACCATATTTCCCTTAAAAACACTAAAAATCCCACTAAAAAGACTCCAAAAGGCCACAAAACCATCAAAAAAGCCTCAAAAAGGCTAAAAAACCCCCTTTTCCTCCAAAAATAGCAAAATCCCTCTAAAAAGGGAATAAAAAATATAAAATAATGAGGAAAAGGAGGAAAAAACCCTATACAGCTGCCCTAAACCATATGGTTCCCAAAACCATGGGCCAGCACTCCACCACCAAAAAACTATAAATAGGTGATGGAGAACCCTTATTCCACATCCACAATCAAGTATACCCTTACTCTGCCAAAATATTTCTTGAAACCCTAGCTCACCCTTGAGCCACTTTCACCTTGAGAGCCCCTTTTGTCCCATTTCCACCATTGGAGAAAGAGAAGGAGCACATTGGAGCTTGGAGCAACCCTCTTGGACATTGCAAGAGCTTCACCAACCTCCACATTGGAGGTAATATCAATACAAAAACAATTATTTACATTTTGTTGTTTATGTTTCATGCACATGTTTTAGAATAGTTTACATTTTTGTTTTAGCTTAATAATTTACATTTACTGAACTGCTACTAAGGAGTCCCTTCTCCTTAGTAGGTGCTCATTTGCACAAGCTAGGGGTAAAACCCTAGCTACAGTTTTGGTGACTCCGCTAAGTTTGAATTTCTGGTTACAATTTTTAAATCTTTTTTCTGTTCGGCTGTCCCTTTCGGCCGCCATATACCGCATTTTTTCCCCCCATAGTCGCGCGCCGACTGCGTCTTTCAGGCACTTACCTGCGACCCAACTGTGGCTCTCAGACTGTTTCCAGCGACCTGTCGTCCATTTTCAGTCTGTTACCTGCGATCCGACAGCGGCTATTAGCCTATTTGGGATGGTCTGACTGCGGCTATTAACCTCTTTCCTGCGTCCCGCCTGCGGTTTTCGGCCAGTTTCCCGCAATCCGTCGGCGCCTTTCGGCGTCTTTCCTGCATCCCTCCTGCGGCTTTCGGCAAGTTTCCCGCAACCCGCCGGTGCCTTTCGGCGTCTTTCCTGCGTCCCGCCTGCGGCTTTTGGCCAGTTTCTCGCAACACGTTGGCGCCTTTCGGCATCTTTCCTACGTCTCGCCTGTGGCTTTCGGCCAGTTTCCCGCAACCCGCCGACACCTTTTGGCGTCTTTCCTGCGTCCCGCCTGCGGCTTTTGGCCCGTTTCCCGCAACCCGCCGGTGCCTTTCGGCATTTTTCCCATGCCTTGACTGCGATTTTTAGCCCCTTTGCTGCGTCCTGACTGCGTTTTTCTGCCAAAAACCTACGTCCTGTCCGCGCCTGTTTCCATCAAACCCGCGGTCCGGCTGCTCGGTTTCACCACAAACCCGCGGTCTGATTTCTACATTTTTTACAGTTTTGAACCCAGAACTTTGCTGCACTATTTTCTGCACCAGCACAGCCCTCTGTCCTACTGCAGTCACCCTTCCTTACAGCATTTTTCTGCAGTTTTTATTTCTGTTTCATTTACATAATCATTTTTACATTTTCAGCATTTTACATTTGAAAAAGAAAATTGTGCATTTTAAAAGTTCATTTCTGTATTGTTATTGCTAGATAGAAAGTTGCCCTCCCTAGTGGCACTTTCTACTTGGGTTCATCATCACCTCACGAGCACACACTCTGTCACATAATTCAAGTGAGCCTTAAAAACTACTTAACTCAACCAATATTCTAACCCCACTTGGGGAACACAAAAGAATCTTTGTAGTTAGGTAGGATCGGGGGGATAGGCTTCCAATAACACCCCTCGGTTATTTACACTTGAGACATAGCTGTTGTCCAATTAGGGAACCAAAATCCCCTAGTACTTTTTGGCACAGTCATAACCAGTTTACCAGAGGGCCTCTCCCCTAGGAGGGTTGAAGTCGCGAGACTGGTTCCGGAGGCCTAAGTGGAATACCGCACTCCATTCAGTAACCGAAGGGCTACCTTTCGCAGTTCTCGGGATATCCCTGTATTGGGGTATTGCGGTAAAAGGATCAAACGGCAGATTCACCTTTCTGGACGTGTCATGAACGGGGTATCTTAGTTGCCATTCTTCTAGGATTGACTACCCGGTGTCCCTCCCGGTAGGGGGACATATTAGCCACTTGGCTTTCCTATTCATATTGTCTGACTTGGATTTCATCACCTTGCAGAGGATATGTCTAGTTGAGTCAGAATACTATTTAGTTAGGTGTTTGCATGCTCCCTTACCTCCTTTTGGTCTAGTGAGTCCACCATTTTTTATTTTTAGGAAACCTGCTGCTTGTTGGTATTCTGACCTTTTTGTTGGTACTCCACCTATTGTAGCACAGCTGTTACAGTAGGTGTTTTGAGTTGGTTGTTGGCCTGAGTGCCTTGTTTTTTGAGCTCTCCTTCTGCACACTCGGTTGCATTAGGGTTTTTGAGCTATTTTTTACTCACCTCAACCCACAGAGTTTCGACACCATCTGTCACCATTGAGTCCCCGAGACATTCTCGGCGCCTCAGGGGTGAGCCCCCACAGCACGGTTCACTTGACACCACACGTCATCGCCACAGATCATCATCACTTGATACCACTTATCACAGATATTGAGCCTTGTCACTTGATTCCACTCGTCAATGGCATAGGACTCCATCACCAGATATTGACGCCCCTTACTTTACCTCCGATTCTGAAGAAGAGTCTGAGAACCCTATTTACACTGCCCCTACTAGCCCCATGGCTGGCGCGACTTCCACTCCTTTTGTTGTAGGGACCATTGGTGGCACATCCACCACTACACCAGTTACCACACCTGCTCTAGGAATGCCCTCGATGGGGGCCACATCCACCATCCCGGTCACCATTCCTATCCCTGTAGCTGGCATACATACCACCACTCCACCAGTGACTCACACTACCCATGGTGGTGCAGGCCCATCCTCTACTACCTTAGTTCCCCCACTTGGGGGCAACATTCCCAACCCTGCCCCTCTACTTGGGGGCATGGGCCCCAACTTGGTCCAACCCACTCTTGTGTCACATACTTCTTCCAGTCTACCATTCATGGCTAGCCTCAACCTACCTGACCTAGCCAGACTGACCAACAACCCTATCTGACACGACCCTGCATGGCCTCACATGCCTACCAAGCTCCCCTCTGACATTCCTAAATTCGAGGGCAAGGCGGGTGAGGACCCACAAAACCATATCATGTCCTTCCATCTATGGTGTTCCTCCAACTCCATAGTGGATGACTCTATTCACCTCCGTCTGTTACAGCGCACCTTCACTGGCTCTGCAGCCAAGTGGTATATCGAGCAACCACATGGGACCCATGCCACCTTTACTTCCCTTGCCTCGAGCTTCCTACAGTTCTTCCAGTTACCTGTCCGCTATGATGCGGGCGTTGAGATTCTCCTATCCTGCAGACAAAACATGGCTACCCACATCACAGATCACATTCATGAGTGGCGTAGACGCCGTAGCTTATGCAAGATCAAATTAGACCACCGTATCTTCCTAGATTGGTTCCTCAAGTCCCTTCTTCCTGTTATTGCTAAGGATGTAGCTTCTGAAAGACCCCAGTATGAAGAAGAGGCCATCCTTAAGGCACAGCAGTTCGACCTCATTTACTCCTAGTCGGGTTATCTCTATACCATTATACCTGACGCCCCTCGCGGCGAGTCCTCCCATCATGATGCGCCGGGGGCATCCCACGCTGCAGACGGTATCATTGGCCGGGTTTCTTCGCATCCCCAACCCTTTTCCATAGCACGTCCTACCCCGGGCCCCGACCTTTCGCGGGCCACCTCACAGTCTGGGGCCACCAACTCATATGCCCCTATGACACATCACCATCACTCCCATGGACCCACCTGTCCACCTCAATGCTTTGGTCATGCGCCCCCTGCTTACACCCCCCCGATCGCACCTCAGTCCTATTACCACCAGCAGGTTGCACCAGCTCCCGCGCCTCCTCAGGCCCAACCCACTTATTACCACCAGCAGGCTGCACCAACTCCTGCGCCTTCCCAAGCCCAACCAGTTTATTACCCGCCACAGGCAGCCCTTGCGGCCAACCCACAACCTGCTCCACAGACATATCAGCAACCTCCCCAAGGTGCCGCACCTTCGTAGCCTCCACCTACATACCATCCACCACAGCCTGCTCCTGCACCTGCACAACCTCAAAACCCACCTGATGCTCAAGGGCAAGTTTACACCCAAAACAACCCGCAGCAAAACCAGAACAACCAACACAACCAGGGCCAACAAAATCACGGCAAGGGCCGTAATCGTGGGAACAACCAACCTACAGACCAAGGTGATCAACCAGCTAATCCCCCAGACAACAACAACGCGGCCCCCACTAACCAAAACCTTGATCGCCCGCCCAAGCAGGCTAAAAACCCTAATTTGAGAACGAACCATCCTTGTTCTATCTGCGGGGTCTATGGCCACTACACACATACTTGCCCACATTTGGAGTGAGCTCGGCAACTTTGGGTTGATGATTCCCATCGCCAAGGGCATGCGGCTCCTCAAGCACCGCCCAACCCCTCGCAACCTCAGCAACCACCTTTGGTGCTGCAAAACCCCTTACCAACCCAAGGCGTGGTGAACACTCAGCCGTTGGCCCCCCCTCAAGCCAATGCACAACCCCAACAACAACAGATCACATACGCCGCCCTGATCAACCCATGTTTGACTCAGGTACCCATCACTTGTTGATGATGTCTTCCGCTGATGTCAACCTTCAGACTCGCCGGAACCAATATGGCTCCACCTATGAAGCCCCTCCCGCTGATAAAAACACTAACGTTCATCCCACTAATCAAGCGTTACGTATCCCTCCCCCTCCCATAGATGGTGCTTCCAAAGCACCTCGTTTCCCACTTCGCCGTATCAACAACAACCCCAATGCGCGCGCTGCGTCCAACTACAACATTGTAGACGACCTAGCCCAATCTCTCACAGCCATGTCTGCGTTAGAAGTCTTGAAGTACTGCCCTTCCCAGCGCAAGACTTTGCTCTCATCCATTGGGGCTATTGACCCAAATGATTCAAATTTGATGGCATTTGATTTGGACCAGTCTGAACCACGCCTTCCTTCCACCTTAGCATTCCAAGTTTCTATTTTCGTTCGGAATCTTGTCATCCATCGATGCATCATCGATGAAGGTGCCTCTACATGCGTTATGTCTACATTCGTATGGAAGAAGTTGGGATCCCCTACCCTCCAGCAGTCCACCACTGCGTTACGCGCCTACGATGGTCGTTCGGCTCAGCCCCAAGGTCTCCTAGCCAATGTCCCTGTCCACTTAGGTGGTAAAACCGTCCTTATCAATATCGAGGTCATCAACGCCCAGCTTGATTACAACCTCTTACTCGGTCGTAGCTACATGTATGCTATGCGGGAAGTTGCTTCCTCTGTCTTTCGTACCATGATGTTCCCCCATGATGGACGCGTGGTTAAGATCGACCAACTCACTTACTATGATCCCAATGCCCCCGCTGCACCTGAAAATGTTCTCCCCATGGTTGAACAACCGGTCAGTGGTGCTGCTACCTCATTTGTTTCCTCTTTGGGACCTGGAGTTTACTCAGACCTACCGATGACATCCACCTTCCAACCCATTCCTCCCCCGTCATCTATGCCCGAAGTGTCTGACTTATGTACCCTCTCCCACGATAACCAAACAACTACCAATCAGCCACCCTTGTTTCCTAAACCACCATTGGTACCTAGCCACATTGGTGTTACACCTATCCATACAATCCCCTTTCTAGTTCCTCCCTCGGGAGTAGTAAGCGCCCCGGTTATGGCTACCCTTATCCTCCCTGGGATAACCTTGGGATTACCCGTCTGGTATCTTTCGCCTCCCGTTCCCCCGCCGACACCAATCGTCATCCTCCAACCGGTGCAACTCATGGCTACTACCACTCAGCCACCCCCCGGTGTCTCTACCCCTTCGTCCTCCACGAACCCTCCTCCTACTCCCAAACCCACTAGGGGCAGAGGTCCCCAACCTTACACTGCTGTACCACCTCCCAAGACAGTCAAAAACCCCCCAGTCTTTCGTGCTCCTCCCAAATGCTCGTTGTGCGATGAGTTAGGCCATACGACTCATCAGTGTCCATATTTACTAGCATTATAGAAGCACATGCAGATGCTCTACGACGATCCCAATATCTCGGTTGTTGAACTAAACCCCACCCCCAAGCCTAAAGATAAATCCCTGCGTACCAACCACCCCTGTGCTATATGCGGTGTTTACGGGCACTACTCACATCATTGTCCCGATCTCCCAGATTACAGAGCGGCTCTCTATGAGACGAACAATCTGGATCTTGAGACGGCACCAACCACTATTGAGGAGATTCACCCCCCGATCTCACCCCCATCCGGGGAGGTCAACACCATTTACATGATCTCTTCCACTACCATTCCCACGTCAACCGATTTGACAGCCCAACCTTTCCGTACTGATGAGGAGATTCTTGAGGCACTCACTGCCCTGAAGTATCCCTGGGATGACATGCACCATCGTTTGTATTTCCTCCCAGAAGCATCTTCCTCTAGCACCGCTACCCAATTTGTGGTTGAATCCAACGACTTCCTTCCCACCAAGGTCAACTGGTTCAAGGACCCTATTCCTTCTCCTGACGCCTTCGAGGAAGGTAACATGGCTAACATCTCACCTGTCATCCAAATTGATATCGCTGCCCCCGAGAGTGCCCCTGAACTCATCACTTTATGAGCCTTCTACAGTAGGCAAGAGATTGAGGAATACACTAACCGCTTCAGAGAGTTCCGTGATGTCTTTGCTTGGTCTTATACCAAAATGCCCGGTATTGACCCCACCATTATAGAGCACCACATTGACACATGGCCTAATGTACCCCCCGTCCATCAAAAACAGCGTCCCATTCATCCCTCAAAGCTCCTAGCCGTCAAAGCAGAGATTGAGAAACTACGCAAGGCAGGATTCATTTATCCTATTTCCTATACCACATGGGTTTCAAACCCCGTCCCCGTTAACAAAAAACAAGGCACCATCCGAGTATGCACTGACTTCCATGATTTAAACCACGCTTGTCCCAAGGACAACTTCCCCACGCCATTTATTGACCAGCTCATTGATGCATGTGCGGGACATGAAGTCCTCTCTTTCATGGACGGTTTTTCTGGATACAATCAGATTCAGATCCGAAAGGAGGATCAGTACAAAACTGCCTTTACTACCCCATGGGGCACCTTTGCCTATCGCGTCATGCCTTTCGGCCTCAAAAATGCTGGTGCCACCTTCCAGTGGGCCATGACCTATTGCTTTCACGACTTGGTCCATATCTTGCTAGTCTATCTTGATAATCTTACAGCTCGTTCCCGGAAACGATCAGACCACCTTAACGACCTTCGGTAAGTTTTTCTGCGTTGTCGCAAATACCAAATCTGCTTGAACCCACACAAGTGTGTTTTTTTCGTTCCGACAGGACGATTGTTGGGTTTCATTGTTTCCCAGAAAGGAATTACTGTTGATCCCCTGAAAGTCCAAGCCATCTTAAACCTTCTCGCTCCTCGCACGCTCCGGCAGCTCCAAAGTCTGTAGGGGTGATCCAATTTCCTTCGATGCTTCGTCCCTGATTACGCCACTACCATTCACGGTTTCTTGCGCCTACTCCGTACCCACATGCCCTTTGTCTGGGATGAGCAAGCAGAAGCCGCATTCGAATCCCTCAAGAAAGCTCTCACGCAAGCTCCCTTGATCTCCCCTCCAGATTTCTCTCAGGACTTCATCCTCTATGTCTCGGCTACTGAGCACGCTGTGTCTGGAGTCTTGGTTCAAGAAGACGTCTCTCACCAAGAGCATGTCATTTACTGCGTTAGCCAGACCTTGTCTGGTCCACCCCTACGTTACCCATATGAGGAGAGACTAGCCCTAGCTGTGGTCTTTTCCGTCCAAAAACTGCGACACTATATCTTACTTAGTCATACCACAGTCGTTGCTGACTCCAACCCCATGGTCTATCTCCTAAATCGACAGCTACTGCAAGGTCGTGTTGCTAAATGGGTCATTATCCTCCAGGAATACGACCTCACTTTCCAAACACCTAAGAGCACTAAATCCCTTGCGCTTTCTTAGCTCATCACTGATCTACCTTCCCTTCTCCCGGCCCCACAAATCTCCAACGAGTTACCCGACAACCACTTGTTCACTATCTCGTCTGATGACCCATGGTACGGTGATATTTTGTTATACCTGCGCACGCAGAAGTTCAGACCCAAAGTCACCTGTAATGAACATCGTCGCATCCGTCACCAGGCCTCTCGATATCTCCTCTTAGGTGATGTCCTTTACCGGCGAGGGGTTGATACCATTCTTCGTCGTTGCCTTACACACGAGGAAGCTGAATACGTCCTTAACGACTGTCATAGTAGTGCCTGTGGCGGCCATTTCTTCGGAATGGCCACTGCCCAAAAGGTCGTCCGCGCCGGATACTTCTGGCCCACACTTTTCACCGACTGCATAACTGCGGTCAAGCATTGCCATAACTGCCAACTTTTTGCCCCCAAGGCTCGGACACCACCTGCTCCGTTACACCTAGTCGTCACCGTTGGTCCCTTTTGTAAGTGGGCTATCGACTTCATGGAGTGTAGACCTCCGTCTGCCAACGGCCACAAATGCATCATTGTCGTCGTCGATTACTTCACCAAATGGGCCGAAGCCATGCCTACCTTCAATTGTACCGCTGACACAGCTGCTCGTTTCTTTTTTAACCATGTTATCACTCAATTCGGGGTTCCTAAACAGTTAGTCTCAGACCATGGTTCACACTTCGAAGATTCCGTTTGGCGTGAGTTATCCACCCTACTCAAATTTGAACATCAATTCTCCTCTGCTTACTACCCCCAAGGGAATGGCCAAGTAGAGGCCATTAACAAAATCCTCAAAACCATACATACATGAATGATGGCAAGACTGTCGCACTCTTCATGTTTAACCATGTAATAGCGCGGTTTGGAGTTCCTCAAGCGATAGTTACTGACCATGGTTCTCACTTTATGAACCATATGGTTGACGATTTGAGCGAGAGATTGGGTTTTCGCCATAAAAACTCAACACCATACTACCCACAGTTGAACGAACAGTTCGAGGCCATTAACAAGATCTTGAAAACTATGGTCCAATGTATAGTGGGTATGCATAAGGCCAATTGGCATAACATGCTCTTCTCCATGCTTTGGGCTTATAGAACCTCATTTAAAACTGCCACTGGATTTACTCCTTTCTAACTAGTGTATGGATTGGAGGCAGTCCTTCCCATTGAGTGCGAGATTCCATCTCTCAAGCTTGCCATCGAACTTCTCCCAAACACTACTGCCGAGGAAGAACGCTTCCTCTACCTAGATAAGCTCGATGAGACTTGTCGAGATGCCTCTCTTGCCAATGAGGCTCATAAGAAATGCATCAAAGCGAAGTACTACAAGTCGGTAGAACCTCACGCCTATAGCGAAGGGGATTTGGTCCTCACATATGACCAAAAGCATAATAAGCTGGGGGTAGGAAAATTTGAGTCCATGTGGCATGGACCTTACATAGTGAAACACATCTTGGAGAAGGGATCTTATGAGCTTGAAGACTACGACGGCATATCTTTGGGTGAGCCCTACAATGGGCTCTACCTAAAGAGGTACTATGCCTGAATATTTCATGCATAAGTACTTTTGTATATACTGTACATGGTGTGTGTGTGTTTTTGTGTGGTGTGACACTTTTTTTTCTTGCATGATTAGGTCTTGTTTCATTTCTTATGCCATGTTTTGTCTACGTGTGCAGATGGAAACATGCTACGGATTTGCGGATAGTGCCAACCGGCATACCCGTAACCTTGCTTCGGCATCCTGGTACTCTATTCACCTACCGGCGAGCTCATCAGCTTAGGGGGAATGTGTCTAGGTTTCGCAACCTACAATGCTGTAGAATATCAAGCAGTAATTGGAACCCTAACTGACACCATTTCTTTGGGTATGGACCATGTTGTCATCCACCTGGATTCTCAACTAGTGGTCTCTCATCTTAATCGAGTCTATGCCATCCGCGATCCCATTTTACTCTGTCTCTATCGACGAGTCTATCTCCTAGAAAGGTCCTTCGAGTCCATTCAGTACCTGCACATTCCACAAGACGTGAACACAGTTGCCGATTCTATGGCCAACTTCATCTTAGATTGGTACATTGCACACACATAAGCATATATCATGAAACTGTTAAAAGTAGACATAACATGTAAACAACTCATTTTATAGAAGCAAACACATAACAAGACCACACCATTCATCCATTTTAAAACACATAATGTATAAATCGCCGGAATGTATGTATATATATATATATATCATCATCATCATAAAAGTAGTGTTGGTACAAAATTTGAAGCGCAATGGCTTCCAGTGAGTCTCTACAAAATCTGAAGCCTCGTAGCTTTCAGTAAGTACAAAAAATATGAGGCCTCCAAGCTCTCAATACATACATAGTGACAACACAAGGCCTATAGCCTGGCTCGTACAACCCTAGGTGGTCTAACAACTCTAGCCTGCTGAGTGTGGAAACAGTCAATTGCTCTCGCAACCCTGCGAAGTAGCGCATTGCAGCGTGCAGTCGCTCCAACCATGTACACCTAGATGGGTCGAGACACCTCATCTACCATCGGCTCGGGGACATCTAACGTCAACCCACTCAAGTTGGCGTAGACCCCATCCATCTCTGCAATGGAAGCATGTACGGCAGGACCCACGACTGCTCCCTCTCCTCTCTCCCTCCTTGTAAGAAGAGAGACTCCCACTGGTCGTACGGGGTCCACATCTGCACACACATGTTGTTAACTTGTCAGCACTATAACAAAAAAAATTATAGAAACACAAAAATTAAAACGTGCAAGGGTTTATTTTTCTTACTTATGTCTCCCCATGTTGCTCCCTTGGGCAGCGGCAAGTTAGGATAATCTCTGAAGTCCATACCACTGTACGGGAAGTCCTCTACCATCAGTAACTGGCCCTCTAGCCAGCTGAAAAAATCAATTCCATATGAGATGATGGGACCCCGCCATGATGGGACATCACCACTATCCATCTAGCCATGTGTGGATCTCTAGGATCCCTGTCATCAAGTGGTACCTGAGGGCACAAGAGGGGAATGTTAGAAAAATAGGATCGCAGAGCAATAACAATAAACAGAAATGCAAATATAATCACACATACAAATTACAAGAGAGACACAGATATATCGTGGTTCACCCAACTTGGGCTACGTCCACACTGAATTTTCCAGTCCTTATTATTATTACTGTCCAGCAAGGTGAATGGATACAACCTGCAGCACAACCGTTGCACTTCCTCTTCTCTGTTTCATAGTCTCTCTCCTAATCTCATAGATCTTTACAATGCATAAAACCTAATACATCATCATACCTAGCTGTATTACAATGTATTTATTTTATAAGGGAAATACAATGGGAAAATACCATGGGATACCCAAAACCATGGGCCCGCAAAACAACTGGCAAAAACAGCCCCAAAAATTTTCTTCGGGGGTGTTTCCCCCGAACCCCCGCTGGGGGACCGCTGGCCCCTAGACCCCCCAGCCAGGGGGGATGGTCCCCCCTGGAACCTCGTGGGGGGGCGATGCCCACCCACACCCCCCTACTTGGGTGACTGTACAGTCCACCTACATATCATATAAAACTGGGGTACAAACACGGCTGATACAATATCATCTATGAGACTAGAAGATTTGGCTCCACAACCAACAATCTCCCACTTGGAGACTGATCACAGCAACTCCACCGCTGCTGCACTTGCTAGACTTGGACTTGGGAAAATTTCTCCTCTTCACCTTCATGCTAGAAGGCCAACTGAAACCGAGCACGAACTTAGTTTCTCTTTGGTCACTACCTTTGTGAACATGTCTACAGGATTCTGGCTAGTATGTATCTTTTCCAGCTTTAATAGTTCATCTTCTAGAACAGAGCATATGAAATGGTACTTGAGCTATATATATTTTGTCCTGGAATGGAATGCTGAGTTCTTTTCAAGGTGAATGGCACTCTAGCTGTCACTATACAATCTGCTATCCTTTTGCTTCTTACCCACTTCCTCCATAAACCTCTGCAACCAAATCATCTCTTTACTAGCCTCTGTAATGGAAACATACTCTGCTTCTGTTGTTGAAAGTGCAACAACCTTCTGTAGTTTCGAAATCCATCTTACTGTTGTTCCACCTACAGTAAACACATACCCTGTGGTGCTCCTCCTGCTATCCTTGTCACCTGCCATATCTGCATCAACATATCCCTATAGAACAGTGTTTGAACCTCCAAAACATAATGCCTCAGTGGTAGTACCTCTCAAATACCTGAGAATCCACTGTACTTCCTTGCAATGTTCTTTACCTAGATTGTTCATATATCTGCTCACAACTCCCACTGCATGTGCAATATCTGGTCTTGTGCACACCATGGCATACATCAAGCTGCCAACTGCTGATTGATAGGGAATCTTGGACATGTAATCTGTCTTTTCTTGTGTCTTGGGACACATTTCCTTACTTAGACTGAAATGGCTAGCCAAAAGTGTACTTACAGGTTTTTCATTTTGCATTCTGAACCTCTCCAACACCTTTTGTATGTACTCACTTTGAGACAATGTCAATTTGTGATTTTTCCTGTCTCTCGTTATTCTCATACCAAGGATTTGCTTTGTAGCACCCAAATCCTTCATCGCAAATGAATTAGCTAGCTTCCTTTTGAGTACATTTATATCCTGCATGTCAGACCCTGCAACAAGCATGTCATCCACATACAATAACAAGATAATATATCTTCCATTGTCTAGCTTCTTGAAATAAACACAGTGGTTAGAATGACATCTACTATAACCTTGTTCTGTCATAAACCTGTCAAACTTTAGATACCACTGCCTTGGAGCTTGCTTCAAGCCATACAAGCTCTTTTTCAACCTACTCTTTTTCAACCTACATACCAAATCCTCCTTACCTTTGACCTCATACCCTTGTGGTTGCTGCATATATATTTCTTCCTCCAAATCCCCATGGAGGAAGGCTGTTTTTACATCTAACTGTTCAAGATGCAAATCTTCTACCGCCACTAGACTTAAAATAGTCCTAATTGAAGTCATCTTAACAACAGGAGAAAATATTTCATCAAAATCTATACCTTTCTTCTGTGCAAACCCCTTTACAACAAGTCTGGCCTTGTACCGCTTCTTACCTCCTTCTTCTTCCTTCAACCTGTAAATCCATTTGTTTTGCAATGCTCTTTTACCAGCAGGCAACTGAACCAAATCCCAAGTCTGGTTTCCTACCAATGAGTCCATCTCCTCATTCATGCCTTGCTCCCACTTCTTTCTAGTTTCCACCTGCATTGCTTCTTCATAACATTTTGGTTCACCAGAATCAGTCATCAATAAATAATACATTGAAGGAGAGTATCGTTCAGGGAGTCTACTTAACTTGGTAGATCTTCTTACAGTTGCAGGAGTTTCAGGTACTTGCTGCTGCTCTTGATTTTCTGGCACCTTCGGAACTTCATTTTCTTTAATTTCATCAAGCACTATGTACTCTGTGTTTTCATTTTCCTGTTTCTTTCCCTGCAACTGATCTTTATACATGACCTTTTCATTGAATATCACATCTCTACTCCTGATGATTTTGTTATTTTCATAATCCCATAAACGATAACCAAATTCATCAACCCCATATCCAATAAAGGTACATTTCTTGGATTTAGCTTCAAGCTTTGTTCTATTTTCTTTATCAATATGAACAAATGCTTCACAACCAAACGTTCTCAGAAATGAGTAGTTTACCTTTTTATCTGTCCATGCTTCCTCTGGAATACCACCATCCAAAGCACTTGAAGGTCCTCTGTTTATTAAATAAACAACAGTATTTACAGCATCCACCCAAAACTGTAAGGGCAACCCTACATGCAGTTTCATACACCTTGCACGCTCCATGATCGTTCTGTTCATACTTTATGACACACCATTTTCCTGTGGTGTTCCTGGGACTGTCTTCTTCTACGAATCCCATGGTATGAACAGTAACTATCAAACTCCTTGCCGCAGTACTCACCTCCATTATCAGATCTGAGACACTTCAATCTTTTTCCTGTCTCATTCTCAACCAAAGCTTTCCACTTCTTAAAAGTAGCAAACACATCAGATTTATGTCTAATGCAATAAACCCAAGTTTTTCTAGTTGCATCATCAATAAATGTAACATAATAATGAGAGCCACCAAGAGATTGTACCTGAGACGGTCCCCATACATCTGTATGCACAAGCTCTAATTTTTCATTCTTCTTCTGTTTCCCAACCCTGAGAAATCTGACTCTCTTCTATTTTCCATAAACACAGTTTTCACAGAATTCCAAACTTACCTGCTTCAAATCCGGCAGCAACTTCCTTGAGTGGAGAATCTGCATCCCCTTCTCACTCATGTGGCCAAGCCTATGATGCCACAATGCTGTATCTGTTCCTGTGGAAGTTAAAGAGATAGAATGGTCAGTATTATGAGGACATAAATACAACGTACCTACTCTGTCTCCTTTTGCTGTCACCATTGATCCTTTAGTGATCTTCCACCACTTTTCTCCTAACATAGATAGACAGCCACCATCTCCCAACTTCCCTGTTGAGATCAGATTTCTTTTCATAGTAGGAATATGCCTAACTTCTTTCAACAACCAATCAGTTCCATTCTTAACTTTTATCCATACCTTACCCATTCCAAAAATTTTACATGGCTCATCATCACCCAATAAAACATGTCCAAAGTCGCCAGGAACTTACTCATGAAAGTATTTCCTATGGGGTGTAGCATGAAATGAAGCTCTTGAATCTACTACCCAATAATCACTAGTATTATCTAATGCAAGAATCAAAGCATCTTGTAACACATCACCTGCTACATTTTCTTCCTGGGTAGTTTCCTTCTGTGCATCTCCTTTCTTCTTTAGAAATATGCAGTCTTTCTTCAGATGTCCTTTCTTTCCACAGTTCCAGCACTCTATCTTTTCCAGTCTGGACTTGGATCTGCCCGTTTTAGACTTTCCACGATTACCTTGGCTCTTTCCTCTCTCCTTTTGTCTTCCCCTCCTCTCCATGGTCAACGCATTACCTGATGTCTCACCTGTGCTTTTTCTTCGCATTTCCTCGATAAGAATAACACCAATAACATCATCAAATTTCAAGGTGTTTGAACCAGAGACAGAGTTACTTACAGCCATGACCAAGCTATTCCAGCTTTCTGGCAATGAACACAAGATTAGAAGAGCCCTAACCTCATCATCAAAGTTCACACTTACAGAACTTAGCTGATTTGTAACCGTATTAAACTCATTTAAATTATCAGTAACAGATCCACCTTCAGACATCTTCATATTAAATAAATGCTTCATTAGAATTACCTTGTTGGAGGCCGAGGGTTTTTCATACAGCTTACCCAATGCACTCATCAAACCCTCTATTGTCGTTTCTTTTGAGATATTGAAAGCCACCAACGAAGCCAGGCTCAAACGTATCGTTCCCAGAGCCTTTCTATCAAGAACCTCCCATTCTTCGTCCTTCATAGCCGTCGGCTGCTTTGCTTTTCCTCCCAATGGTAGGAATAGATCCTTCTGGTACAGATAGTCCTCCATTTTCATCTTCCATAACCCGAAGTTTTGGCCGTTAAACTTCTCGACCTTAAAATTTATTTCTTCTGCCATTGCTCCTACTCAAACCAGAAACCCTAGCTTCATGCGGGTTTAACTGCCAAATAGACCTTTAGCTCTGATACCAATTGTTAGAAAAATAGGATCGGAGAGCAATAATAATAAACAAAAATGCAAATATAATCACACATACACATTACAAGAGAGACACAGATATATCGTGGTTCACCCAACTTGGGCTACGTCCACACTGAATTTGCCAATCCTTATTATTATTATCGTCCAGCAAGGTGAAGGGATACAACCTGCAACACAACCGCTGCACTTCCTCTTCTCTGTTTCACAGTCTCTCTCCTAATCTCAGAGATCTTTACAATGCATAAAACCTAATACATAATCATACCTAGCCGTATTACAATGTCTTTATTTTATAAGGTAAATACAATGGGAAAATACCACGGGATACCCAAAATTATGGGCCCGCAAAATAGCTGGCGAAAACAACCCCAAAAATTTTATTTGGGGGTGTTGACCCCGAACCCCCATTTCTCGGGGGTGCTGCCCTCGAACCCCCACCGGGGGACCTCTAGCCCCCGGACCCCCCATCCAGGGGGGATGGTCCCCCCTAGAACCCCGTGGGGGGGCGATGCCCCCCCACACCCCCCTGCTGGGGTGACTGTACAGTCCACCTACATATCATATAAAACTGGGGTACAAACACAACTGATACAATATCATCTATGAGACTAGAATATCTGGCTCCACAACCAACAGGGAACCCGCTCCAAGAGGAACAAGATCACTATCAAACCATAGCCAAACTGTTTGATCTCTCCCCGCCGACACTTGGTAAGATAAGTTCGTATGTTTGTGAGGAGTCCCTCGCACTAGTTGTATATCTTCGGAGACATGCAGTCCTCCGTGTATAACATCTGCGACCTGGTGGCTAAGTGAGGAGCTTGACTCCCTGCCATCCTCATAATGGTGAAAAGTATGGCACGCAATAGACGTTCCCACACATCTTTTATGGGAATATTCCCACTAGAAGCACGGGTGTTGTGAATACAATGTTGTAGGATCATGTCACCCACAGTCTGATCACTTCCACATGATCTAGTAAGAAGCACATTGTCCCCTCTTCAGGACAGTCCAGTCAAGAAGTAGATGTCCTCGACATCTATGGTAAGCATGTGCTCACCGATCACGAAATATTGTTGGGCTGCATCCCAGCATTGGAGCATATGGGTCAGTAATGGGATTTTAGACCTCATACCCTGGATCTCGAAGAACTTGAGGAGCCCACAGTTCCTCAGTGCTTCCACACATCGTGGATCATTTGTATCTTGTTCATCATCTAGCTCATTGTCCCGTTCACACCACTCCAAGACCATTTTGGCTGCTGGTAACCTGCCAAAAGGAGAGTTTAAACATTCTTAACACTTGCTTCAACCACCAAAATTTCTTTTTTTGGGCATGGTTTGTGTTTGGGGATGGAATTTTCCATCGTCACACCCCATTATTGCTAACAGTGTGAGGTCGTTGCAGTCCATCCATGTGACCCTTGCGACGACTTAGTCTCGTCGTAGTTCCCAAAAGGGAAGACTGCGACGACTCGAGGATGTTGTGGCCCTTCACAAACGAAGCTAAAAACCAAAAAAATGAACCAAATTCAAAAATGTAAACCACTACAATTATGTTGGATGAAGTTTAGAGTTACCTGCTCCGGACGGTGGGTGAAATGGCTGCTCGTAGCTCCCAGAATCGACAAGTGAAGTTTTGGCTCCAAATGGCACTTCTCCTCCCAATTTGGCAAATGAAACAATGGTAACTCTATTTGGCACATTTTTCTATTTATAGATTGAAATGGAATATTCTTTTTCAAATATTTGATGCCTTTAGGTCATTTTCTATAGTTTGGATCGCTTTTATTACATTTGAAGGCTTGGTTGACTATTTGACCTAGTTTTTCTAGTGTGCAGGAGTCATAAGTGTCTTTTTACGCCGTTTTCTTCATTGGAATGATCAACTCAGGTATGAACACCCCTTATGTGTTTTTTGTCATTACTTTCCGTTCATTAGATTGTAATTATTTTATGATGATGAGCTCACTCTTTGTTCTTTCTCATGCTCTTGAAACTATGAGAATAAGTTACCGAGTTACGATTTATCACTTTTCCGGGCTCGTTAAACTCCTACGGAAAAGGGATCCCCTTGGAGTCTATCTTTAAGCTCTTTTCAGGCTATTGAAATACGAAAATATTGCCAAGCGAACTTATCGCGTTCACACTTGTAAAAGAATTTGAATGGTCATCTTCCTGGTGATAGTTTACCCCTTTTTCGGACCAGGGGGCACTACTTACAAAAAAGGTACACTCCAGCCAATCATGACTCGAAGAGTCCTCTACAGTGTTGTTTTACCCTTTTTCGGGCGATGAGGCTAACTTTACGAAAAAGGACCGTTGGAGTCTTCTTTAGTTCTTTTTAGACTCTCTAAACATGAAATGATGACCGAGTTTACCTTCTATGGACTCGTTAAACTCTCACATTGAAGGGCCCGTCATGGGACAAACCCCTCCTATCCCAGGTTTGAAAAATATTTGGGATTGGACTCATCTATGAGATGAGCTATACTCAGCATCTGGTTACCCTCATCAAGCTCGTAAAAAACACATGAGGCACTCATCGTTCATGATGGAGAAAAATGAAAGCTTTTATGTTACACCCCTTATCAGTGGAAGTATCTAGTCATTTCTTGAACATGGAACTCATCTGCATTTGCATACTACACTTGGATCATTCGTTTGTCCTCGAGTCTCACCTATTTCCTTAGTCTTGTTACTCATTTGAGTCATTTAAAGAACGCTTCCATTATCAGTTGCATTAGGAGTTGGTATCATAACTCGTCAGGTCAATATTGCCAAGGCATGCCATGCCCATGTTCAAGAATATTATCACTACTCGTTTTCTATAGTCAGTACACCTTCCATCATGTCGATCTACTTTGAGTCAGTCTTGCATGTCACTATACCATCTGATCTTCTCTACACATCTTTTGTCGTGTTTCGTGTCGATAAAGGGGGACTCTTCATGGCCCTCCTTCGACGGATTCATCCTTGTCGACTTCAAATCATCATCCAAGGATTGAATCTAGAAACCAACCAAGTACCTTGGCCCTGCATGCCTCAATGGAAAGATACCTCGCTTTCAACATGAGTTTACATCATTGACTCTTGATTGAAATATTTCATCTCGTGTTTGAATTCAACTCATTTATTCATGCTTGATGATATGTACTGTGATACCTTGGGGATCATTGACATTAATGGTGATTTCCCTTGCACTTGTTAACGGGATACATCAATGACCGGTAATCAAGTGGTTTCTACCATGTTCGATGTCAATACATTTGTAATCACATGGATAGATTCGTATCATTGCGGGTTCATCTTGAAGACCCTGGGGAGTCATGTTTTACCCAGGTTGCGATGTATTTTGTATTGAGTCATGTCACAGGGATCCACATTTGTATTGGTCATGGATGTGTTATCATCTCATCATGGATCTATGCTTGTGTCTAGTAGCCATGATTGTGTTCAGTCGGTCATTACTACCATGGATCTGCAATGTATTGCTCGGTAGCCATGTTGTATGTCATATGAGACAGTGTACTCAGAGTCATTTGTACTACAGTAGTGTCCTTTGTCCGACAAGCTATTGCCATTCTTTCTGTCAAAGCATTTCACCTATCCAAATTTCAATAGCTTCATGCTTTGGGGGGCATTCTGTTACACCTAAAATCCTACCATCATGAGATTCAGTGTATACACCCCTGAAGTTTCATTGGCTAAGTCATTCATTTGGAAGGGATACCATTTCACTTATGCTAGGTTTTGAGAGGTCGTCGTAGGCTGCAATCATGCAACCTGCAATGTCGCACCTTACTCTTTTGCAGGGTGCGACGATGTCAGTTAATGGGAAAAAATAGCTTCTTCGAGCTCATTCTCGAAGCCTGATGACTTGGACCCTTATCCCTAACCTCTTGGGAGAGCTAGCACTCGGTTCCTAACCTTTTGGAAGAATCCCCTATCCCTCTCATACCATATCTCAACCTACCCTATCCATATCCTATCCACTTAGCCCTATATAAGTGAAGCTCTACCCCTCTCCAAGGGGAGGAAGTCTATAGTGTCTAGATGCTGGCGAAATCATATTGGAGAGATCTCTAACTCATCCATAGAGAGATTCATACTTCCTTGGAAGGATATGGCAATTGGCTTGGATGGAGAAGGGATACTTCGTTAAGACTTGGTTGTAGTTTATTCTTATCTATGTACTTTCCCTCTATTTACAATAATATAACACTTTCCACCAATATTGTTTATGTGTGATGATATTGTGTAGTTTACCTGCTTAACTGTTTATTTATATATATTATTGTATAGATGCTTTTTACTTGTTTGCATTGTTCTATGTGTCCTGACAGGTTTTGCAGCTGATATCTGACAACCGCAGGATGTGGAATAGCATCCAGGAGAAAGGATTGCGAAGTTAAGGTAAGGTATCTAGTACTTGATCCTTAAGTAGATCTAGGAAATTTGTTTGTAGTCTGTACTATTTTTTCTAGACTCACATTGAGCTAGGGAGATCTGGATCGCGTCCGCTTGAGTGGATTGTCTGTCAAATAACTAGTAGTATGGAGTCTATTTTAAATCTAAGAGAATGAATCTTAACTATTTAAATATAATCACAATGATATCCTACAAGTATAAAAGTAGCAATATAATATACTCTAAAAGTGAGTTTGACAAGACAAAAGATCTAAGTTTGAACACTTCAATTATGATATGGTATAAAACAAAATTTACTCTTAAATATAATTGTATTCACAAATGAGTAATTGTAACTACAAGTAGATAATAAATGTAAATCTATTTATAGAGGACATTAGCAACCTACAAAAATGAAATCTATGCCAAAGTGATTGAGTAAAATAATGACTACGAGTATGCAAGATGTATAAATGTAATCTAAAAGACAATAGCAACCTACATAAAATTATATGCAATTATAATCTACAATGAAAATATGAACAATATTAGAATGAATTTAAACTATAAACAACAATAAGAGGAACTTAATCTATTATGAAACAATTTAATCAAAGGATCGATGATTGTGGATCTACAGAGAATCCTTAGCAAGTTAAAGAACCTATAAGCACATGGACATTTGAACAAAAGAAAACAAGAGGAGATCTGCAACACATAACAAACTAATTAGTATGATCTTGACAAGAATTTATAGAATGAAAAAAATAGCAGGAACATAAACTAGATTAGAAATGCTAACTAAACAAAACGAAAAAGAAAGAATATTTCACTCTCCAGCAGGCTGAGCCCTTGCCTCCTGGTGAGTAATCCTTGAGCTACTCGATCTCAAATGATGAAAATAAGCACGATTTCCTAAATTCAAACTTCCATTAACAAAATAAACAAGTTTTGTTACAACATCAACAACACAATCTCAAGAAAACAAATACAATAAAAAATTTGGCAACATAATTGTGCATTTCCAATCTCCCCCCCCTCTTTTGTTTCTCAATCCAGCCTATTTATGATCATTACATTGATATGGGGTCTAACATCAACAAAGCAAAGGAAAATTCCACATAGCTAAGAAGTTTTTCAGAAAACGACCACATTTAATTTCCAAGTTTTATTGTTTTACCATTTTACAAAGCCATAAATTTATCCCAAACAGTAAGGAATCTTCAAAATAAGCTTGATATTGAGGTAAATGAGCATATTCTCGAAGTGGGTTTTCAACCATTTCTCTTAATTCCTCACCGATTACTCAAAACACGTGGTCGAAGTTAGTTTCCTTTGAATTCATGAGAATTTTGACCATTAATTATGCTCATTTGTGATGACCTGGAAATGAACCATGTTAGAGACAATATCTTCAAAATCCATATCTTTATTTGGATCTTGGAGAATTAGACACTTGTTACCTTTAGATATTGGAAACAAAAAACCAAAAACTTGATACAAAAATGGTATCCAAAGTCCACTGGTCACTAACCAAAAGGAAAATTAGTCTCAAAATCCATTTAATTAACCAAATACATAGGAAATAATCTAAATAGAAAAAATTACCTCTTTATGCTTGCAATGAGAGGATTACGATAAGAAGGGTAAAATTACCAAATATTTTAGGAAATAAGTGGTATAGAGATGGAGTAAAGGGAAATAATGGATATCTAGATGGTCCCTTTGTAGTAAAAAAATGAGCAAAATGAGAGGACATCAATCAGTAAGATTACCTACCCATCGGTTAAATTTGTTTTCATCATTATATCCATTTGTTTGACCAGTTCTGGTCGATCGTCTAACATCAAATTAGAGATATTAGAAGCTGTAAAAGTCGTCACCAATGAAGGAAAAATGTACAATTGGGATGAGTACCTAGCCACAGTCATCAAAACGAACTCGGTGATCTCGACTTCACTGAGACCTATGAGCCCCTAATGCATAATTTCAAAGCATTTGCACCTAAAGGGTGTGTAAAAGGTTCAAACATTTCCAAGCTCCAATTGGAAAATTGGTTTCAGGAATTGAAAAATACTTGCTTCCAATGGTGAGTTCCCTAGCATTTCCGTCGCAGTCTTCTGTAGACGGAACACATCCAGTTAAACCTAGACCATACCAAAGTATGGTACTTGGAAAGACAATAGGGGAATCCAACCCAACTATATTATTACCCAACAATCCAAGACATCTTCATAGACTAGTCCAACCAATCCAACACAGTCTTCTAAATTCCAAACTTTTCCCAGAGCAAACTTGTCACCATCATCGAACCATTAACTAATGGAGAAATAGAAGACCAGTTTGAAGCAGGGCTATACTACAAATAATTTTGCACCTGATGATGACCTCGTCAAAACAAATCTTATTTCCATAGTTCCATGGAAAATCCATAAGCATCCAGTAGAAGAAGAGCCGACAAGTGAAACAACTAAAGAAGATGAAGACCATGCAGAAGAAGAATAGTCAAAACTAGATCTATCCAAAGAGAAGCTTGACCCTGTGGCCAACTAGATATTTACTAGGAAGCAAAATTTTAGAGGGGTCTCATCCAAGAAACCAAAGAAAATAAAGCTGGTGCTCAATGCACCCACAAAAGATGACTTGGAGGAACTCCATGCTGAAGCACACGAAGTCATCCTAGAAGCTACCTAGAATAAAGTCACCATTGAGCAATAAATAGAAAAGAACCTGATGATGAAAACCACTAGAACAAAGCTAAATTCTCCTCCTCCTAGAACTAAGAAGTTAAAATTAACTATGCATTCCCAAGCTGAAAATCGTATTTTGGTCCCCAACAACTCTCCATTTCCATCACCCACTAGTATTGAAGAATAAATTTCCACCCATATAGCCACTTCATTTGTTTAGATAACACTAGATATTAGCTCATTTCTTTCTAATATACCCAACCTTTTCCTTAATTGGAAGCAACTTGTTACATAATGTCATGTCGTTGAAGCCATTGTACCTCCAGCCTAAGTACACTTACCACCTCAAGGAGTACAATTTCCTAAGAGGCTCGCCATATCCATGTCACCAAAAAATATCGTCCCTTTACCATCCTTTAAAATAATTTTTCAAAATCAACCCTCTGCATCGTCCATTGCACCAATTTTTACTCAGTCTACCATCACAACTACTTCTGTTGCCAAAGTATCATTGTTAGCCACCTCATCATCGATCCCAACATCAACAGTTCGGTTGACTACCTTGCTTCCATTGATTACTCTTCCTTTTCCAAGTACACTACCATCGACGATGACCCTTCCATCGACGAAAACCCTTCCATCGATGATCATGCATACTTTGAACATTCCAACTACCTCAATCACTATCCCTACATCAACCACGATGACCACTTCATCAATACCTACTACATCTATCTCTACCCCAACATCATTTTCCTCGACTTCCAATACCTTGACCCAATCTCAGAAACCACAAGAAGAAAGAAAACCATTGAATAAAATCTGAAGAATCAGAAACAAGATACCAAACTCATAGTAGCAGTCATGACAATGATCAGTACTTTAGATTCCAAGGGATTATTTGATCCAACTTGATCCTCAGATCAATATTTGGAATATTTCATTAGAATTGTAAATAAAGGAAAACAAAAGCAATGGTCGGATGACAAAAATAAGCTTAAAAGTCTTCAAGAGGAATAGAAACAAACATTAAAACAATGCTTTGACTTAGTCTCCCAAGTCACACCAATAGCTGAAGGAATGAAAGACCAACAACCCCTTGACTATATTTCCAACCTATTTATATATGTTGTTTGATTTTTGCAAGAGGTTGTTAACTAAAAGAAAAATGAAAATGAACAAGAGAATACACTTCTATTGACTGACGGGTTTAAATTATTTGTAGATATATCCAAAAAACTAAAGGAATACCAAGTACAAGCCATCCAGTCGGCACGAGTATTGAACAAGTGGTATTCTTACTTTGGGAACTTTTGTGTGGATATGGGAGATACACAAAGTAATATTGCTAAAATATACAAGCAGAAGGCCATAACAGACCCAACAACTCTAGCACTTTTGGACAACCAACTGAACATGGAACAACAACACCTCATTGATCTATATAATAAATAATATCAATGGATGAAATAATCCAAGTCAACACAAAGAGAGGTCGACCACCTAACATATTAGATAGACCAACTGTCACAAGCCACCGCAACACAACACCTCAAATTGGGACCCGACCTACAGAATATCAAAAGTGCATCAGTGACAAAGAAGTTTGCAAGATTGTATGAACTTATCACTATTAGCCTCAACATTTTGTTGGTCTTGCATGCCTAGGAGGATTTCCAAATACAACTAGCCATATTGATAGAATCAATCATAGAAGTTCGTGTTGAAGAAGATCCGTTGAGCACCACATCTATCTAAAGTAGTCATAGAATTTTTGTACAAGTCTTTATATCATCTTGTAACAAGTTTTTGTAGTGATACATCTCTCAAGTATCTTTGTGATGAAGAAGTGTTTTATTAGTGGGGGGGATATTGGATGATCCCAATCGACTCGTCAATTAGGTCCTCCCAACTGACCACAGTTGGGTCCTCTCACCAGGCACTCCAAGAACACATATACATCAGAAATACAATAAATAAACATATAATAATGTTGATGTATTTGTAACATTGGAATGTATTTCATATATGTATATCATATTCCTATAGAGATGTTATCATTCCTCTATACATAAGTGTTTGTATTCCTATAGAGATGTTATTATTCCTCTATACGGAAGTGTTGTCATTTATATTGTAAGTGTCGTAACTTATACTAGATGGGTTATTATACCACCTTGTTGGGGTCGGCCCTATATAATTCATGTGGGTTAAAGGGTTATTAGACCACCCTATCTGGGGTTGGCCCTGTCATCATTATGTTATGTGGTTAAGTTAAGGCCGACCTAGTAAAGGTTATTAGGCAAGTCAAGTCAAGTATAAATAGAGTGCAGGAGGCACTCTATTTGATCATTCACTTTTGACACATACACTTATTAAAGAGTGACGCACTAGTGGAGGAGTAGAATTTGCTGTTAGGAGGACTATCTCTTGTACTTGGGTTGTATCATTGCTCTATCTATCTTTGAGGAAGTTGCGGGGTTTTTTCACCTTCTTGGTTTTCCTCAGTGAAACTCTATGTCTCTTGTGTGCTTGCATTATTGTGTCCAAGTTTAATATGTTGTAGATATGATGTACATGTTATTCTCTCAGTTAAGATCCTAGATCAGATTGAAATTTCTGAAAAACTAACATGGTATCAGAGCTAGCCTGAAAGAAGGCATGGTATGGCATTTATGACACTTGTTGCACTTGAGAAGTTAGGGATTGATATAGAAAACACCAGTCATCATAGAAATTTCGCTATAAATTCATTTTGGAGAAGTTTCAGGATCTAAAAATATCACAGGTCACAGATAAGATCCACATGTACTTTGTATCCAAAGGAGAGCCTCTAATTCGTTGTACTTTTAGATTTATGATCTGTACAATATAGGGTTTCTGCCTCTTCCAGATCTCAGTCATAAACAGGTGACCTAGGAAAAAAAGGTCACAACTTTGGATAGGGAGCTCCAAATGAAATTTTTTAAAATGTGGCAAGTAGGGTATAGATTTTAATTTCACAGGTCCGATGTTTAGAGGCCAAAATTGAACTAGTGACACGTGGCACTCCGTATAAGTTCGCTCTATTGTTTTATCCCATAAACAGGTCACGTTGCGACACTTGGCATAAATCTCTCTCAGGGAATCCATTTGAGGTCAGACCTATGGGGTTGGAAAGATAACAGGTCAGAATACCACAAGATGAATGTTCGGACCCTTTAGATCTGAAATTTTGGAGTTACACTAGAAACAATCAGGTGCATATTTCTATTAAAACAAAATTGGATTTTGAGCACCTTCATTCATGGCTCTGGGAATTTAGGGTTTCAGAGAATGTTGGAATTTTTTGTATCGGAGACCATAGCTGGATGATCCTCATCAAAATCAAAATTTAGAGACCAATATCGAATTTTTTGGTTGGGCAGAAGGCCGGGCTTGATCAAACCCTAGTTCGGGACTTTGATCAGAAAGGTGGAAAATTAGGGCTTCTACAAAAGTTGGAATTTTTGAATTATGTGACCATGGCTGGAAGATCCTCAAGAAATTCAAAGTTTAGAGCTTTGGATCAAACCTTTTGGTTGGATGAAGCTCCGGGAAAATCAAACCCTAATTCAGGGTCCTCCCTTGTGAATCTGGAAATAAAAAAGGAAATTTTGAGGGGTGAAACTTTGCAGTTTTCAAATTCTAAGTATACCAGCTTGACCAACTCAGAAAGGCGCATCTTCCTATCCTTTCATAAGTTTGAAATTCAAAGTTTGAATTTTTAGGGTTTCTCTAACAAACCCTAATCAAGCTCCAGATCCAGTTTCATCGAATCAAGGTGGATTGGGTTAATCCTAGAAGAGAATGAATTGGTCACCTCCATAAGTGAAGAAGTTCATGTTTCAGAGGGAGATGAGGCTAAGACCTTACATAAGAAGATTACAAGCAATCTCGACAGGTATGACTTATCCAGGTATGTTTCGAGATCTGTTCATGATTAAGTTCATGGTATGTTTGTCTTCATTAAGGTTGTAGTACAATCTTGATTAACTTTAGACTTGTCGTATCACCTTAATAAAATTATGAGTGCAGATATTCATTGATTAGGGTTTTGACACTTATGATTGTACTAATGCATTGTGGTGTTGTATGAGGATGATGTTGTCCGCTAATATGAAAGGTACATCTAGAAAGACAAATCAAGTTCTAGAACAAGAACATATGATCATGGTGACATGAAGACAAAAGACTCATCCATAGTCATGGATCACATAGAAGCTCTACTTACAAGGTATGTATAATTTGGTTCCACAATGGTTAACTTATGAGATATGCAAGTCACTAGCACAAGTCATTTAAGAGAACAAGAAGACATCATGTGGGTATGTTAGACATAACCAGCTAACATATTAATCCAGGTATGTTTTTCCTATATCAAGTTAGAATCCTACCTTGTGATAGGATCTCTTATATAAGTATACTTGGTATGATTGATAATGATTATTCATGAAGTTATAGTAATCATGGGTTTATGCATATTATGATTCTAGCTTTGATTGATGATATGACTAACCAGAAAATTCCTATGGTCAAATTGGAATATACATGAGTAAAACAATTGTGATAAATTATCTGTGTATGAAATGATCTTGACCATACATGCTTAAGATTACTTAGAATCATAATGTTTTTGATAGTATTAATATTATACTAATGAATGTATGTATGAGACCTTGAGGATAACACAATGATGATACTAGTAAGTATGCATAGTGATTGATGATGGATATAAGTTCAAAGATAGGTGATCCAAGAAGAAAATATCAAGAGGGAGAACACTCCAGTAGTTCCTGCAAGGAAGCAAATATTGAGAGGGAGTCCACACAACAAACAAACAAAGAAAAGTATTTGAATTATCATTTCTTGCATATTTGATTGTTTTAATAATACTGTTCAATGATGTATATAACTATGTTCCTAGACTTAGGTTGTGTATTATGCATATTAGAGTAATTGCATTAATGAACAGTATACGACTAATACGCATGTAATTGGTAAGTGGCCTATGGCACTGTACAACATTCCATTGCTACTTATCTAGAATGAAACCTCTTTGCTAACATTTTGGGAGTTGTGCACACTCTTAACAATGTTCTGGTAGAGATTGGAAGGCATCTAGAACGTTACGGGATATGGATAAATGTTGTATTGAAGCATTGGATAAATTAATTGCATGACTGTATGACATATTTCTTTATGTGTAAGAATTTGTTCTGAAAACTATGAGATGTTTCTAATCATGCAATTAAATTTGTTTTGTTGGAAAGATCGTATACCATCACCTACAAAAAAAGGACTACAACATTTGTTTCAAAACAAATCTATCTATTGACGAATCTGAATTTCCCAGGATCCGGGATGAAGTAATAATGCCATGATCCGTCGATCATGAAGAATGATGTTTGGGATGTGGTTGCAAGACCTGAAGGAAAGTCTCTTGTGACTTCCAAGTGGATCTATAAGATCAAGCATGCTGCAGTTGGTGTTAATATTTAATATGCTAAGACAGAAAATAGCAGCATTACATTCCATTTCACAATAATAGCATATATAGGATCACTGAAGAAACAACAAGCATAGCATAAACACAAGAGACACAGAGTTATCCTGGGAAACCCTCATGGGGTAGAAAACCCAGTAAAGCTTCCTCAATATAGATGACCAACAATATACAAAGATGCAAACCAAAGACATGATCTCCTCCTCCATCATAGCAGACCTCTCCTCCACAAGTGCGCTACTCTCTAGTGAGTGAGTGTGTGGAATGAGGAATACACCTCCTCTATTTATACACTACTCCGACTTGTCTTTTACACAAGACATGTAGGCTCGTATTTAACCAATGGGTTAAATACTCCACTACAACTAACTGGGCCGACCCCTCTAGGGTGGTCTAATAACCCTTTGACCCACATAACACACATAGGGCCGACCCCCACTAGGGAAGTCTAATAACCCAAGTTACCACATTCCGACGGAGGAATAAACATCTCCGGATATACAATAAGATCTTCACGGAGGAATGAAACATCTCCGGAATAATAAAGTACAAATATAATATTCTTTGAAGTTACAATATCTCAACACTCCCCCTTAACGAGAAGGATATTATAACATCATCTGCGCGAACAAGGACTCATCAACATCATACAAGATACATCTATAAATCATTGGAATCTTTATCAACATCATGAGTAACTCGAGCAGTTACTGGAACATCTTCAATACTGGAACATCAACATCTTCAGTATTGAGTCTTTATATTCTGTAGCACTTCGAACAGCTACAACAACATCAACATATGGATCCTCATGATCATCAGCATCGTCATCATACGATCATCAGCATCGGGATCATCTCGATCTACAGCCTCTGGATCATCTCGCTCTACAGCATCTGGATCATCACAATCTACAACATCTGGATCATCTCGATCTACAGCATCTGGATCATCTCGATCTACAACATCTGGATCATCACGATCTACAGCATCAGCATCTGGATCATCTCGATCTACAGCATCTATATCATCTTTATCTACAACATCTGGATCATCTCGATCTTACAGCATCTGGATTACCTTAATCTACAGCATCTGGATCATCACGATCTCCAACATCTGGATCATCACGATCTACAACATCTGGATCATCACGATCTATAGCATCAGCATTTGGATCATCTCGATCTACATCATCAGTATCCACACTGATACATCTATCATCAAAACATGTATTCTCACTAATACATCTATCATCAAAAGCATGTATTCTCACTAATACATCTATCATCAAAAGCATGTATTCTCACTAATACATCTATCATAAAAAACATGTATTCTCACTAATACATCTATCATCAAAAGCATGTATTCTCACTAATACATCTATCATCAAAAGCATGTATTCTCACTAATACATCTATCATAAAAAGCATGTATTCTCACTAATACATCTATCATCAAAAGCATGTATTATCACTAATACATCTATCATCAAAAGCATGTATTCTCACTAATACATCTATCATAAAAAACATGTATTCTCACTAATACATCTATCATCAAAAGCATGTATTCTCACTAATACATCTATCATCAAAAACATGTATTCTCACTAATACATCTATCATCAAAAGAATGTATTCTCACTAATACATCTATCATCAAAAGCATGTATTCTCACTAATACATAGTAGCATATCCTGCAACACACACGATCATATTACAGGATGATCAATCCCGCTCTCTTTAGGACATAGGTCCATGGATGATACAATCCAGTCATGTAGCTTTTGAACCGAGGTCCATGGATGATCCAGTCCTACCATGTACCTTTTGAACCAAAGTCCAGGGACAATCCAGTCCTATCATGTACCTTTTGAACAGAGGTCTAGGGACGATCCAGTCCTATCATGTACCTTTTGAACCGAGGTCCAGGGATGATCCAGTCCTATCATGTACCTTTTGAACCAAAGTCCAGGGATGATCCAGTCCTATCATTCAATTCTCGGAGACCTCATGTCTACGGCTCAATTCACAGGACCAAATTCCGAGGATGATCCAATCCCCTTACCTGTTCATTCAGGATTTTTATTCTCGGAGACATCTTGTCTACGGCTCAATTGACAGGACCAAAGTCTGAGGAAGATCCAATCCCCTTACCTGTTCATTCAGGATTTTATTCTCGAAGACATCTTGTCTACGGCTCAATTCATAGGACCAAGGACGATCCAATCCCCTTACCTATTCATTCAGGATTTTGTTCTCGGAGACATCTTGTCTACGGCTCAATTCACAGGACTAAAGTCCGAGGACGATACAATCCCCTGACCTGTTCATTCAGGATTTTGTTCTCGGAGAAATCTTGTCTACGGCTCAATTCATAGGACTAAAGTCCGAGGATGATACAATCCCCTTACTTGTTCATTCAGGATTTTGTTCTCGGAGACATCTGTCTACGGCTCAATTCACAGGACTAAAGTCCGAGGATGATACAATCCCCTTACCTATGCATTCAGGATTTTGTTCTCGGAGACATCTTGTCTATGGCTCAATTCACAGGACTAAAGTCCGAGGACGATACAATCCCCTTACCTGTTCATTCAGGATTTTGTTCTCGGAGACATTTGTCTACGGCTCTCTTTAGGATGATGCAATCCTATTCTGTCCACCAAGGACTTCATTCTCGGAGACATCATGTCTACGACTCTCTTCAGGATGATGCAATCCCTCTTCTTTCTTGGAGACACCTGTCTATGGCTTCTTTCAGAATATATGTTCAAGGATGAAGCAATCTCCTTGTCACCTTAGACCCTATCTAAGGACCATCCACCAACCTCTTTGTCGACATCACTAATATAGGTATCCTCATCATCGACCTCACTGTCGATGCAGGCAATCTCATCATGAGTTATCACATCACTCCCCCTTTCGAGGAGGGTCCTTCTGAACTATATTAAGTTTGTCTCAGAAAACCTTTACTTGAGGTAGAGGTTTGGTTAGTACATCGGATCAGTAGAAGTTTGGTTAGTCCATTGGTAACTTGTTACAAATTCAAACTTTTGGTTCCTTTCTGCACCATATCTTGGAACACTAGATTCTCTGCCATCTTGATACAACTCTGTTTGTCACATAGGATCATAGTTGGGTCTATCTCTAAGTCAAACAATCCTGAAGCCATACTGCTTCATAACTTAGCAGAGCAAGCAGCCATATATTCTGCTTGTGCTAAGAGCCACACTAGATTGTTTCCTGCTAAACCACGAGATCATGGCTGATCCCAGACAATAACATCCTCTCGATGTGCTCTTCCTGTCTGATACACTTCCTTCCCAATCAACATCTGTGTAGCCATCTGAAGTCATGATCTCCAAGATAATATAGATCAAATTCTATTATATCCTTTAGGTACCGTATCACATGATTTACAGCTTATCAGGTGAACACATCTAGTTTCCACTAGATACTGACTCAAGGTGTTCACAACAAAGCATATATCTGACCCAGTATTCGTTAGACATATCAATGACTCAGTATTTTGTCTGTACAGAGTTCTATCCACTAACTCTGATGAGTCATCTGCTAACAACTTCAAGAGTGGCCATACCAACACATCAAGTCCTTTTAATATTTCTCAGCATACTTTCCTTGGTTGAGAAAGATTCCTTCTAAGCCTTGCCATACTTCCAGACCTAGGAAGTAATGCATCAATCTGAGATATTTCATTTTCATTTCTGCAGCCATCTTCTTCTTTCTTTTCATGATCTGTTTCTCATTCTTTGTCAGAAAGAGATCATCGTCATACAATAATGGTATGATATGTTCATCATCCACAACCTTAAGGTAAAGGTTTAGGAACAAGTTTACTTTTGGTAAAGTCCAAGCTTATCAAGAAACTGTCAATTATCTCTTTGTGACTGAACATCATTCACACTCTGCATTGAATGATCTTCTACATATCTATCTGTGCCATCTCTCGTTAGATGGGTCTACTGATATGAGCCTCAATATCATTTGAACTTTGTGGTGAGTTCCTTCTTGCATCCATGTCATCTGTGTATAGAAACAATATTCAACCTTGTAGCAAAGGTTGAGATCCTCATCACCCATGGTGATCATTAAGCTCATCGATTGATTATCGATCCTGGGAACCCATACAGAACCTGATTCACACTTCTTCTTTAATTACACCATTAAGAGAATGGTCTTATCTAGCCACTTGGAGCAAACATTTCATCGTGATTCTCTTCCTCTTTCTAAGAGAATCTTCTAGCCACAAGCCTTCTATAGTGTGTTTGATTTGTAAATATTTTGTTGAACATCCATCGCTTGTTCAGTGTTTATCATTCATCATGATCTTTCCTACAAATCAAAATTAAGTACATGATTAGTAATACTTCATAATCATCAAATCATATTGACATGATAACCTATTATGCATACATATATTGTTTACATAGTTATGCAACTATTTTGACCAATACTTTGGCACAACACTTTCCCATATCCTGTATGCATACAGTGGCTATCTAGATGCCTTCCATCTCTACCAGAACATACTATCGAGAGTGTGCACAACTCTCAGCATGTCAGCAAAGAGGTTTCATTCTAGACACGCAACAATGGAATGTTTGTCCAACTTACCAATCATATGCATATTAGTAGTATACTGTTCAATGCTCTATGAATGTTTACGCTCGGCATCATATATTCTAGGAATACAAATATGCATACAACCTATTACAGGCAATATCATTTACTATTTCAAATAACAACTCAAATACTTATCTTTTCTGTTTGTGTGGTTGCTTCCCGCTTGATCTTCTGTATGTCTTTTGAACTTCTATTCATTCTGTACCACTGTGCATGCTCAAGTGTCATCCTCATGATCTCATACACAAACATACATTCATTAGTATATTCTCATTGTTATCAAAACATTATAGTTCTAAATAATATTGAAAATCTATAGGCATGATTATAGATAATATTCAAGGTTTCAGGGAAGTCTTCTTTTACTCATGCATATTCTTGTTTGATCTAGTTAGTTAAATAATCAACCAAGATAAGAGACATAATATGCATAAACCCTTGCTTACTAACTTTATGAATAAGCATAACCAATCATACCAAGTATACTTATATAAGGGATCCTAATACAAGGTAAGATTCTAAAATGACATAGGAAAACATACCTGGATTAGTATACTTGCTTAGTTATGTCTAACATACCTAATCAATATCTTCTTTGTTCTCTTCAATGATTTAAAGATCCAATGCTGGAACCTGCATATCTCATAGGTTAAGCATAATAGATCAAAGTCATACATACCTTGTAAGTAGAACTTCTATGTGATCAAAGATTATGGATGAGTCTTTGTCTTCATGTTGCCATGGTCATGGAACTTTATTTGTCTTTTGTGATGTACATGTATCTTGTTAGCAGACAACATCAACCTCGCACAACACCATAATGCATTAGTACAATCATATAGCCCTAATCAATGAATGTCTTCAATCATTCACATGCATTCATACTGTTACTAGGGTGATAAGACAATTCTAACATTAATCAAGATTGTACCAATAAATAATATGAAGACAAACACATTATGAACTTATTCAAGAATTAGATTTCAAGACATACCTGAACCTCCTTAAGTCATACCTGTCGAGACTTCTTGTAGTCTTCTTATGTAAGGCCTTATCCTCAACTCCCCCTGAAACTTGATCTGGAGATTGATTAGGGTTTTCTAGAGAAACCCTAAAAATTCAATCTTTGACTTTCACACTTCTGAATGGATGGAAGGGTGTGTCTTGCTGCTCTGGTCAAACTAGCATACTTCAATTTTGAAATCTCCAAAATTTGACCCCTCAAAATTGCCTTCGAAACTTCTGGATCTTTTGGATAGGAACCCAAAATAGGTTTTGATGAAGCCCACCCTTCTGTCCAATCAAAAGGTTCGATCCAAGGCTCTAAACTCTTATTTTTCTGAGGAGCTTCCAGCCGTGGTTACAGACTTAAAAAATTCCAACTTTTGCTAAAGCCCTAATTTTCCATCTTTCCGATCAAAATCCCGAACTGGGGTTTGATCAAGCCCGATCTTCTACCCAACCAAAAAATTGTTGATGTATATGTAACTTCAGAATGTATTTCACATATATGTATATTGTATTCCTATAGAGATGGTATTATTCCTCTATAAGGAAGTGTCGTCATTTATATTGTAAGTGTCGTAACTTATACTTGATGGGTTATTAGACCACCTTGTTTGGGGTCGACCCTGTATAAGTCATGTGGGTCAAAGGGTTATTAGACCACCCTATTGGGGGTCGGCCATGTGGGTCAAAGGGTTATTAGACCACCCTATTGGGATTTGGCCCACTCAGCATTATGTTATGTGGTTAAGTTCGAGCCTACATGAGTTAGGTAAAAAGGCAAGTCAAGTCAAGTATAAATAGAGTGCGGGAGGCACTCTATTTGCTCACTCACTTCTCACACATGCACTCAAGGAGGAGTGGGGCACTTATGGAGGAGGAGGATCTGCTGCTAGGTTGTGTCTATCTCTTGTGGTTGGTTGTATCATTGCTCTATCTATCTCTGAGGAAGTTATTGGGGTTTTTCACCTTTATGGTTTTCCCCAAGTAAATCTTTGTGTCTCTTGTGTGCTTGCATTATTGTCTCCATGATTGATATGCTGTAGATATGCTGTACATGTTGTTCTCTCAGTTAAGATCCTAGATCAGATTGAAGTAAATTCAGAAAATTTAACATGGTATCAGAGCTAGCCTGAAAGAAGGCATGATATGGCATGTATGACACTTGTTGCACTTACGATGTTAGGGCTTGATATAGCAAAAACCATTCATCGTATAACTTTCGCTATAAATCCATTTTGGCGAAGTTTTCGGATCTGAAATTGTTACAGGACGAAGATTAAATCTCCAGGTACCTTGTGTCCAAAGGAAAACCTCTAATTCGTTGTACTTTGTGATTTATGATCTGTGCAATATAGGGTTTCTGCCTCTTCCAAATCTGAGTCAAAATCAGGTGACCTTGGGAAAAAGGTCATAACCTGGGCTAGGAAGCTCCAAATGAAATTTCGTAAAAAGTGACAGGTAGTACACAGACTGTACTATCTCAAAAAATAGTTTTAGAGGCCGAAGGAAAACCAGTGACACGTGGCATGCCATACACGTTTGCTCTCCTGTATTATCCCAAAACAGGTCACGTTGCGAAATTTGGCATAACTCTCTCTTAGAAAATCCAATTGAGGTCAGACCTGTCAGGATGGAAAGCTAACAGGTCAGACTATCTCAAGAAAATTTTTCAGACCCTTTGGATCAAAAATTTCGGAGTTACAACAGAAACAATCAGGTACATATTTCTGTCAAAACAGAATTATTTTTTTGGTACCTTCATTCATGGCTTCTGGAATTTAGGGCTTTGGAGAAAGTTGGAATTTTTGTAATCAGAGACCATGGCTGAATGCTACTCATAAAAATAAAAATTTAGAGACCAAGATCAGAATTTTTGGTTGGGCAGAAGGCCGGGCTTGATCAGACCCTAGTTCGGGACTTTGATCAGGAAAGTGGAAAATTAGGGCTTCTGTAAAAATGAGAATTTTTTAAATCTGTGACCACGGCTGGAAGCTCCTCAGAAAAATAGAAGCTTAGAGCTTTGGATAAAACCTTTTGATGGGGAAAAAGAGTGGGCTTCATCAAACCCCAGTTCAGGGTCACGTCCAGTGAATCCCGAAGTTTCAAAGGCAAAATTGAGGAGTGAAACTTTGCAGTTTTCAAATTCTAAATATCCCAGTTTGATCAGCTCATCAAGGCACATATTTCTATCCTTTCAGAAGTTTGAAATTCAAAGTTTGATTTTTTGGGGTTTCTTTGACAAACCCATATCCAGCTCCAGGTCCAATTCTTGCAAATCAAGTGGATTGGGTTAATCCTAGAAGAATATGGATTGATCATTTGCATGAGTGAAGAAGTTCCTGTTTCAGAGGGAGATGAGGCTAAGGCCTTACATAAAAAGATTACAAGCGATCTCGACAGGTATGACTCATCGAGGTATGTTTCGATATTTGTCCATGATTAAGTTTATGGTATGTTTGTCTTCATATTATTACGGTTAGTACAATTTTGATTTTAGATTTGTCGTATCACCTTAACAAAATTATGAATGCATGATAGAAGATATTCATTGGTTAGGGTGTTGACACTTATGATTGTACTAATGCATTATGGTGTTGTATGAGTTTTATGTTGTCTACTAACATGAAAGGTACACCAAGAAAGACAAATTATGTTCTGGTCCAAGAACATATGATCATTATAACATGAGGACAAAGATTCATCCATTGTCATGGATCTCATAGAAGATCCATTTACGAGGTATGTATAACTTGGTTTTGTAATAGTTAACCTATGAGATATACAGGTTACTAGCACAAGTCATTGAAGAAGAACAAGAAGACATCATGTGAGTATGTTAGACATAAATAGCTAGCATGCTAATCCAGGTATGTCTTCCTATATCAAGATAGAATCCTACCTTGTGTTAGGATCTTATACTGTTGTTGATAATGATTATTCATGAAGTCATAGGTTTGAATAATCATGGTTGTATGCATATTATGTTTCTTACCATAATTGATGATATGACTAACTAGAAGAATCATGAAGGTATAGGTTTGAATAATCACAGGTTTTATGCATATTATATCTCTTATCTTGATTGATGATTCAACTAACCTAAAGAGTCATAGGTTTGAGTAATTATAGGTTTAGACATGTTATGTTTCTTATGATTTGACTAACCATAAGAATACTACATAAACCTTGAATGCTAATGCTTATTATTTCTGTTTGAAATGATCATGAGTATACATGCTTGATATTATTGTGTTTTAATAGTATACTAATGAATGTATGATTTTATATGAGTTCATAAGGATAACACAATCATGATACTAATAAGCATGCATTGGGATCAAGGATGAATATGAGCTCAAGAACAGGTAATTCAGGAAACAAAGATCAAGAGGGAGGACACTCTAGTTGTTCCTGCAAGAAAGCAAAGGAGCACACTTCAGTAGTTTCTGCAAGGATGAAGATATTCATAGGGAGTTGACCATCTCTCTACACTTCACAACAGAAAGGTGTAGAAGAAGCTACTTCAGATTAGGACTCCAGCAGCTCCTGCAAGGAAGCGAAGACTCAGAAGGAGTCCACCCAACGAACAAAGAAAGATAAGTATTTTAATCATCATTTCTTGCATATTTGTTTGTTTAAATAAAATTGTTCAATGATGTATATGCTCATGTTCCTAGACTTAGGATATGTATTGTGCATAGTAGAATAGTTGCATTAATGAACAGTATACTACTAATATACATGGGTAAGTGGCTTATGGAACTGTACAACATTCCATTGCTACTTATGTAGAATGAATCCTCTTTGCTGACATGTTGGGAGTTGTGCACACTCTTAACAATGTTTTGGTAGAGATTGGAAGGCATCTAGAAAGTTACGGGATATGGATAAATGTTGTATTGAAGCATTGGCTAGGATAATTGCATGACTGTATGACATATTTCTTTATGTGTAAGAATTTGTTCTGAAAACTGTGAGATGTTTTCTAATCATGCAATTTAACTTGTTGTGTAGGAAAGATCGTATGCCATCTCCTACAAAAGAAGAACTACAACATTTGTTCAGCAATAAAATTATCTATTGAAGATATTGAAGTTCCCAGGATCTGGGATGAAGAAATGGAATGCCATGATCCATCGATCATGAAGAATGATGTTTGGGATGTAATCCCAAGACCTGAAGGGAAGTTTGTTATGACCTCCATATGGATCTATCAAGATCAAGCATGATGCAGACGATAGCATAGAGAAATATAAAAGTAATGAAATGGAAGATACACCAGATGGATTTCAAGACAGCATGGTGTAGTCATATATGTGTGCAGAACTTGGTATGGTAGGATAGACAACTTTCTATCCAATTTGGGCTTTACCAAGAATAAAGTGGATTCCAACCTTCTCTACAAGGTTGAGGAAGGCAATCCAGTGATACTACTTTTGTATGTGGATAACATGTTTGTATCAGGTGAGGATAGATTGATTGCCGACACACAGTGGAAGCTTGTTGCCGAGTTCGAGATGAAGAAATTGGGGATGATGCACTATTTTTGGCATGGAGGTGTGGTAGAGTATAGATGGAATCTTCCTTGGACAAGGGAAGTATGCAGTAGAGATCCTGAAGAGGTTCGGGATGATGGATTGCAAGGCCATGGCCACACCTATGGCATCGAATCTGAAGCTTCTATGTGATGCTTCATCCGAGCTGGTTGATGTCTCTATGTATCGTCATTTGATTGGGTCATTGATGTACCTGACGAACACGAGACCAGACATTTGCTTTGCTGTGAACACATTGAGCCAGTTCCTGACGGATCCGAGGAGTGTTCACCTGGTTGCTCTAAAGCATGTTCTGAGGTACCTGAAGGGTACAGTGGATTATGGGCTCAAGTATGAAGCGAATCAAAAGTTTAACCTGCAGGGTTATGTTGATTCAGATTGGGCTGGCAGTGATGAAGACAGGAAGAGCACATCTGGGTGTTGCTTCAGTATGGGATCAGGTGTGATCTCTTGGTTTAGCAGGAAGCAGTCCTGCGTAGCACTGAGTACAGCTGAGGCTGAGTATGTTGCAGCATGTTCAACTAGTTGTGAGGCAGTATGGCTACGGAAGCTACTGTCTGAGTTATTTGATCTCCCGTTGGATGCTACTGGTATCTTCTGTGATAACCAGAGTTGTGTGAAGCTGTCCGAGAACCCAGTGTTTCATGACAGGGTGAAACACATAGAGATCAAATATCACTATATCAGGGATATGGTACAGAGAGGAGCTGTGAAGCTCCTATATGTTGCAACGGACGAGCAGATTGTAGATGTGCTGACGAAGCCACTAGCCAAGGTGAAGTTCGAGTACTTCAAAGAGAGGCTTGGCGTTCTTCAGATCGAGGACACTTCGAGGAAGAAGTGAAGGACACATTTGCTGAAGCCATTCCAAGCATGTTGGAAGGAGGATCCTTCACATGGCTGTGGATGTAAGCGCTGGATGATGAGCATCAGGATGATGTTCTGGTTTCTGCTTGGATATGATCAGTTGGATCATGTTATGTATGTATGTGCGCATCATGTTGGATGCTGGACATGATCAGTTGGATCATTTTTATGTATGTATATACGCATCATGTGGATGCTGGATATGATCAGTTGGATCATTTTATGTATGTATGTATGCATCATGTTGGATGCTTGGACCATGTATCTGTATATGTATCAGGTGGATACATTGTATGATCAGGTGGATCATGTATGGTGATATGTATCATGTATTTGTATTTGTATCAGGTGGATACATTGATGATCAGGAGGATCATGTATGATGATATGTATCAGGTAGATACTTGGTATGCATCATGTAGATGCATTGATGATCAGGTGGATCAGGTATGATGACATGCAGCAAGATGTTGCAGTGATGATAAGGATGATCATAGATGACGAGCTTCAGGATGTTTCTCTAGATGACATGCAGCAGGATGTTGCAGTGATGATCAGGATGATCATAGATGACGAGCTTCAGGATGTTTCTCCAGATGACATGCAGCAGGATGTTGCAGTGATGATCAGGATGATCATGGATACATCAGGATGATGTATGGTGAGTATCAGGTTGATACTCTGTGGCCGTGGATCAGGTTATGCAGATGAGCATGTAATTCGGTGCCCTGGGAGATTTGCAGATGGTCTTTCGAGGTTTTGCCTATGGCATGTAATTCGGTTCCCTGGGACATCTGGCAAATGCTCTTTCAAGGTTTTTCTCTAGAAGGACATGTAATTCGGTGCCCTGGGAGATCTGCAGGTAGTCTTTCGAGGTTTTTCCTATGGCATGTAATTTGGTTCCCTGGGATATCTGGCAGATGCTCTTTCGAGGTTTTGTCCTATGGCATGTAATTCGGTTCCCTGGGAGATCTGATAGGTTGGGTTGTGTGCCCATAATCAGTCCTGGGATGCTCTTGTGAGGTTTTTCCATGACCACATGTAATTCATTGCCCTGGGAGATCCTATAGGTAGAGCTGTGTGCTTGTAACAGCCTGGGATGCTCTTGCGAGGTTTTGTGGTGAGGTCACATGTAATTCGGTGCCCTGGGAGATCCTATAGGTAGAGCTGGGTGCTCGTAACAGCCTGGGATGCTCTTTCGAGGTTTTGTGACACACGTAATAAGTCCTGAGGATTGCACAGTATGGCCAGTGATGATGAAGACCTGCAGGTGGTGGGCCTACATCCAGTATGAAAAAGGACTGGCTCTGTAGAACTTCCTATGACGAGTAGATTCAGATATTGATTGAGATAGCAGCAGTAGTGACGATGATGATGACTTGATGACGATTATCCAGTGACGATGATCCAGAGAAGATGACTTGTGCTAAAAGAACTGTGCTGAGAAATACTTTCCTAGTTAAGAGGGAGTGTTGATGTATATGTAACTTCGAAATGTATTTCACATATATGTATATTGTATTCCTATAGAGATGGTATTATTCCTCTATAAGGAAGTGTCGTCATTTATATTGTAAGTGTCATAACTTATACTTGATGGGTTATTAGACCACCCTGTTTGGGGTCGGCCCTGTATAAGTCATGTGGGTCAAAGGGTTATTAGACCACCCTATTGGGGGTCGGCCCACTCAGCATTATGTTATGTGGTTAAGTTCGAGCCTACATGAGTTAGGTAAAAAGGCAAGTCAAGTCAAGTATAAATAGAGTGCGGGAGGCACTCTATTTGCTCACTCACTTCTCACACAAGCACTCAAGGAGGAGTGGCGCACTTATGGAGGAGGAGGATCTGCTGCTAGGTTGTGTCTATCTCTTGTGGTTGGTTGTATCATTGCTCTATCTATCTCTGAGGAAGTTATTGGGGTTTTTCACCTTTATGGTTTTCCCCAAGTAAATCTTTGTGTCTCTTGTGTGCTTGCATTATTGTCTCCATGATTAATATGATGTAGATATGCTGTACATGTTGTTCTCTCAGTTAAGATCCTAGATCAGATTGAAGTAAATTCAGAAAATTTAACAAAAATTCGATCTTGGTCTTTAAATTTCAATTTTCCTGAGTAGCATTCAGCTGTGGATTCCGATTCCAAAAATTCTAACTTTCTTTGAAACCCTAAATTCCAGAAGCCATGAATGAAGGTGCTCCAAAAATAATTCTGTTTTGACAGAAATATGTACCTGATTGTTTCTGTTGTAACTCCAAAATTTTTGCTCCACAAGGTCTGAAAACTTTTTTTGTGGTAGCCTGACCTATCATCTTTCCATCCTGATAGGTCTAACCTCAATTGGATTTTCTGAGAGAGAGTTATGCCAAGTGTCGCAACATGACCTGTTTATGTGGTAAAATAGGAGAGAGAAATTGTACGGCGTGACACGTGTCACTGGTTCAACTTCGAGCTCTGAAAACCTTTCCTGAGAGAGTACAGTCTGTGTACTACCTGTCACTTTTTACGAAATTTCATTTGGAGCTTCTTAGCCCAAGTTATACCAAGTGTCGCAACGTGACGTTTTTATGGGATAAAACAGGAGAGCAAACTTGTACGGTGTTCCACGTGTCACTGGTTCAACTGCGGCCTCTGAAAACGTTGCCTGATATAGTACATTCTGTGTACTACCTGTCCCTTTTTACGAAATTTTATTTTGAGCTTCTTAGCCCAAGTTATGACCTTTTTTCCTAGGTCACCTGATTTTGACTAAGATCTGGAAGAGGCAGAAACCCTAACTTGTACTGATCATAACTTACAAAGTACAACGAATCTGAGGATGCCCTTTAGACACAAGTTACCTGGAGAGGTTATGTACGACCTGTAAAGGTTTCAGATCCTTAACCTTTTCCAAAATGGATTTATGGAGAAAGTTCCACGATGACTGGTTTTTGCTATATAAAACCCTAACCTTCAAATTGTCGTAAGTAAAGCAAGTGTCGTAAGTGCCATACATTGCCTTCCTTCAGGTTAGCTCTGATACCATGTTAAGATTTAATATGCTAAGACAGAAAATAGCAGCGTTACATTCCATTTCACAATAATAGCATATATAGGATCACTGAAGAAACAACAAGCATAGCATAAACACAAGAGACACAGAGTTATCCTAGGAAACCCTCATGGGGTAGAAAACCCAGTAAAGCTTCCTCAATATAGATGACCAGCAATATACAAAGATGAAAACCAAAGACATGATCTCCTCCTCCATCATAGCAGACCTCTCCTCCACAAGTGCGCTACTCTCTAGTGAGTGAGTGTGTGGAATGAGGAATAAACCTCCTCTATTTATACACTACTCTGGCTTGTCTTTTACACAAGACATGTAGGCTCGTATTTAACCAATGGGTTAAATACCCCACTACAACTAACTGGTCCAACCCCTCTATGGTGTTCTAATAACCCTTTGACCCACATAACACACATAGGGCCGAACCCCACTAGGGAAGTCTAATAACCCAAGTTACCACATTCCGACGGAGGAATAAACATCTCCGGATATACAATAAGATCTTCACGGAGGAATGAAACATCTCCGGAATAATAAAGTACAAATATAATATTCTTTGAAGTTACAATATATCAACACTCCCCCTTAACGAGAAGGATATTATAACATCATCTGCACGAGCAAGGAGTCATCAACATCATACATGATACATCTATAAATCATTGGAAGCTTTCTCAACATCATGAGTAACTCGAGCAGTTACTGGAACATCTTCAATACTGGAACATCAACATCTTCAGTACTGAGTCTTTATCTTCTGTAGCACTTCGAACAGCTACAACAGCATCAACATATGGATCCTCACGATCATCAGCATCGTCATCATACGATCATCAGCATCGGGATCATCTCGATCTATAGCCTCTGGATCATCTCTCTCTACAGCATCTGGATCATCATGATCTACAGCATCTATATCATCTCGATCTACAGCATTTGGATCATCTCGATCTACAGCATCTGGATCATCACGATCTACAGCATCAACATCTGTATCATCTCGATCTACAGCATCTGTATCATCTTGATCTACAACATCTGGATCATCTCGATCTTACAGCATCTGGATCACCTTAATCTACAGCATCTGGATCATCACGATCTACAACATCTGGATCATCACGATCTACAGCATCTGGATCATCACGATCTACAGCATCAGCATCTGGATCATCTCGATCTACATCATCAGTATCCACACTGATACATCTATCATCAAAACATGTATTCTCACTAATACATCTATCATCAAAAGCATGTATTCCCACTAATACATCTATCATAAAAAACATGTATTCTCACTAATACATCTATCATCAAAAGCATGTATTCTCACTAATACATCTATCATCAAAAGCATGTATTCTCACTAATACATCTATCATCAAAAGCATGTATTCTCACTAATACATAGCAGCATATCCTGCAACACACACGATCATATTATAGGATGATTAATCTCGCTCTCTTTAGGACATAGGTCCATGGATGATACAATCCAGTCATGTACCTTTTGAATCGAGGTCCAAGGACGATCCAGTCCCACCATGTACCTTTTGAACCGAAGTCTAGGGACGATCCCGTCCTATCATGTACCTTTTGAACCGAGGTCCAGGGACGATCCAGTCCTATCATGTACCTCTTGAACCAAGGTCTAGGGACGATCTAGTCCTATCATGTACCTTTTGAACCGAAGTCTAGGGATGATCCAGTCCTATCAATCAATTCTTGGAGACCTCATGTCTATGGCTCAATTCATAGGACCAAAGTCCGAGGACGATCCAATCCCCTTACCTGTTCATTCAGGATTTTTATTCTCAGAGACATCTTGTCTATGGCTCAATTCACAGGACCAAAGTCCGAGGACGATCCAATCACCTTACCTGTTCATTCAGGATTTTATTCTCGAAGACATCTTTTCTACAACTCAATTCATAGGACCAAAGTCCAAGGACGATCCAATCCCCTTACCTGTTCATTCAGGATTTTGTTCTCGGAGACATCTTGTCTATCTTACAGCATCTGGATCACCTTAATCTACAGCATCTGGATCATCACGATCTACAACATCTGGATCATCACGATCTACAGCATCTGGATCATCACGATCTACAGCATCAGCATCTGGATCATCTCGATCTATCATCAAAACATGTATTCTCACTAATACATCTATCATCAAAAGCATGTATTCCCACTAATACATCTATCATCAAAAGCATGTATTCTCACTAATACATCTATCATCAAAAGCATGTATTCTCACTAATACATAGCAGCATATCCTGCAACACACACGATCATATTACAGGATGATTAATCCCGCTCTCTTTAGGACATAGGTCCATGGATGATACAATCAAGTCATGTACCTTTTGAACCGAAGTCCAAGGACGATCCAGTCCCACCATGTACCTTTTGAACCGAAGTCTAGGGACGATCCAGTCCTATCATGTACCTTTTGAATCGAGGTCCAGGGATGATCCAGTCCTATAATGTACCTCTTGAACCGAGTTCTAGCGACGATCCAGTCCTATCATGTACCTTTTGAATCGAAGTCTAGGGATGATCCAGTCCTATCAATCAATTCTCGGAGACCTCATGTCTACGGCTCAATTCATAGGACCAAAGTCCGAGGATGAAACAATCCCCTTACCTGTTCATTCAGGATTTTGTTCTCGGAGACATCTTGTCTACGGCTCAATTCACAGGACTAAACTCCGAGGACGATACAATCCCCTTACCTGTTCATTCAGGATTTTATTCTCGGAGACATCTGTCTACGGCTCAATTCACATGACTAAAGTCCGAGGATGATACAATCCCCTTACATGTTCATTCAGGATTTTGTTCTCGGAGACATCTTGTCTACGGCTCAATTCACAGGACTAAAGTCTGAGGACGATACAATCCCCTTACCTGTTCATTCAGGATTTTGTTCTCGGAGACATCTGTCTACGGCTCTCTTTAGGATGATGCAATCCTATTCTATCCACCAAGGACTTCATTCTCGAAGACATCATGTCTACGACTCTCTTCAGGATGATGCAATCCCTCTTCTTTCTTGGAGACACCTGTCTACAGCTTCTTTTAGAATATATGTTCAAGGATGATGCAATCCCCTTGTCACCTTAGACCCTATCTAAGGACCATCCACCAACCTCTCTGTCGGCATCACTAATATAGGTATCCTCATCATCGACCTCACTGTCGATGCAGGCAATCTCATCATGAGTTATCACATCACTCCCCCTTTCGAGGAGGGTCCTTATGAACTATATTAAGTTTGTCTCGGAAAAATTTACTTGAGGTAGAGGTTTGGTTAGTACATCGGATCGGTAGAAGTTTGGTTAGTCCATTGGTAACTTGTTACAAATTCAAACTTTTGGTTCCTTTCTGCACCATATCTTGGAACACTAGATTCTCTGCCATCTTGATACAACTCTGTTTGTCACATAGGATCATAGTTGGGTCCATCTCTAAGTCAAACAATCCTGAATCCATACTGCTTCATAACTTATCAGAGCAAGCAACCATATATTCTGCTTGTGCTAAGAGCCACACTAGATTGTTTCCTGCTAAACCACGAGATCATGGCTGATCCCAGACAATAACATCCTCTCAATGTGCTCTTCCTGTCTGATACATTTCCTTCCCAATCAACATCTGTGTAGCCATCTAAAGTCATGATCTACAAGATAATATAGATCAAAGTCTATTGTATCCTTTAGGTACCGTATCACATGATTTGCAGCTTATCAGGCGAACACATCTAGTTTCCACTAGATACTGACTCAAGGTGTTCACAACAAAGCATATATCTGACCCAGTATTCGTTAGACATATCAATGACTCAGTATTTTGTCTATACAGAGTTCTATCCACTAACTCTGATGAGTCATCTGCTAACAACTTCAAGAGTGGCCGTTCCAACACATCAAGTCCTTTTAATATTTCTCAGCATACTTTCCTTGGTTGAGAAAGATTCCTTCTAAGCCTTGCCATACTTCCAGACCTAGGAAGTAATGCATCAATCTGAGAACTTTCATTTTCATTTCTGCAGCCATCTTCTTCTTTCTTTTCATGATCTATTTCTCATTCTTTGTCAGAAAGAGATCATCGTCATACAATAATGTTATGATATGTTCATCATCCACAACCTTAAGGTAAAGGTTTAGGAACAAGTTTACTTTTGGTAAAGTCCAAGACTATCAAGAAACTGTCAATTCTCTCTTTGTGACTGAACATCATTCACACTCTGCATTGAGTGATCTTCTGCATATCTATCTGTGCCATCTCTCGTTAGATGGTTCTACTGATATGAGCCTCAATATCATTTGAACTCTGTGGTGAGTTCCTTCTTGCATCCATGTCATCTGTGTATAGAAACAATATTCAACCTTGTAGCAAAGGTTGAGATCCTCATCACCCATGGTGATCATTAAGCTCATCGATTGATTATCGATCCTGGGAACCCATATAGAACCTGATTCACACTTCTTCTTTAATTACACCATTAAGAGAATGGTCTTATCTAGCCACTTGGAGCAAACATTTCATCGTGATTCTCTTCCTCTTTCTAAGAGAATCTTCTAGCCACAAGCCTTCTATAGTGTGTTTGATTTGTAAATATTCTGTTGAACATCCATCGCTTGTTCAATGTTCATCATTCATCATGATCTTTCCTACAAATCAAAATTAAGTACATGATTAGTAATACTTCATAATCATCAAATCATATTGACATGATAACCTATTATGCAAACAGATATTGTTTACATAGTTATGCAACTATTTTGACCAATACTTTGGCACAACACTTTCCCATATCCTATATGCATACAGTGGCTATCTAGATGCCTTCCATCTCTACCAGAACATACTATCGAGAGTGTGCACAGCTCTCAGCATGTCAGCAAAGAGGTTTCATTCTAGACACGCAACAATGGAATGTTTGTCCAACTTACCAATCATATGCATATTAGTAGTATACTGTTCAATGCTCTATGAATGTTTACGCTCGGCATCATATATTCTAGGAATACAAATATGCATACAACCTATTACAGGCAATATCATTTACTATTTCAAATAACAACTCAAATACTTATCTTTTCTGTTTGTGTGGTTGCCTCCCACTTGATCTTCTGTATGTCTTTTGAACTTCTATTCATTCTGTACCACTGTGCATGCTCAAGTGTCATCCTCATGATCTCATACACAAACATACATTCATTAGTATATTCTCAATGTTATCAAAACATTATAGTTCTAAATAATCTTGAAAATGTATAGTCATGATTATAGATAATATTCAAGGTTTCAGGGAAGTCTTCTTTTACTCATGCATATTCTTGTTTGATCTAGTTAGTTAAATAGTCAACCAAGATAAGAGACATAATATGCATAAACCCTTTCTTACTAACTTTATGAATAAGCATAACCAATCATACCAAGTATACTTATATAAGGGATCCTAACACAAGGTAAGATTCTAACATGACATAGGAAAACATACTTGGATTAGTATACTTGCTTAGTTATGTCTAACATACCTAATCAATATCTTCTTTGTTCTCTTCAATGATTTAGAGATCCTATGCTGGAACCTGCATATCTCATAGGTTAAGCATAATAGAGCAAATTCATACATACCTTGTAAGTAGAACTTCTATGTGTTCAAAGATTATGGATGAGTCTTTGTCTTCATGTTGTCATGGTCATGGAACTTTATTTGTCTTTTGTGATGTACCTGTATCTTGTTAGCAGACAACATCAACCTCGCACAACACCATAATGCATTAGTACAATCATATATCCCTAATCAATGAATTTCTTTGATCATTCACATGCATTCATACTGTTACTAGGGTGATAAGACAATTCTAACATTAATCAAGATTGTACCAATAAATAATATGAAGAAAAACACATTATGAACTTAATCAAGAATCAGATTTCAAGACATACCTGAACCTCCTTAAGTCATACCTGTCGAGACTTCTTGTAGTCTTCTTATGTAAGGCCTTAGCCTCAACTCCCCCTGAAACTTGATCTGGAGCTTGATTAGGGTTTGCTAGAGAAACCCTAAAAATTCAATCTTTGACTTTCACACTTCTGAATGGATGGAAGGATGTGTCTTGCTGAGCTGGTCAAATTAGCATACTTCAATTTTGAAATCTCCAAAATTTGACCCCTCAAAATTGCCTTCGAAACTTTTGGATCTTCTGGACAGGAACCCGAAATACGGTTTGATTAATCCCACCCTTTTGTCCAATCAAAAGGTTCGATCCAAGGCTCTAAACTCTTATTTTTCTGAGGAGCTTCCAGACTTTAAAAATTCCAACTTTTGCTGAAGCCCTAATTTTCCATCTTTCCGATCAAAATCTCGAACTGGGGTTTGATCAAGCCCGGTCTTCTACCCAACCAAAAAATTCAATCTTGGTCTCTAAATTTTGATTTTCCTGAGTATCATTCAGCCGTGGATTCTGATTCCAAAAATTCTAACTTTCTCCGAAACCCTAAATTCCGGAAGCCATGAATGAAGGTGCTCCAAAAATAATTCTGTTTTGACAGAAATATGTACCTGATTGTTTCTGCTGTAGGTCCAAAATTTTCGCTCCGCAGGGTCTGAAAACTTTTTTTGTGGTGGCCTGACCTGTCATCTTTCCATCCCAATAGGTCTGACCTCAATTGGATTTTCTGAGAGAGAGTTATGCTAAGTGTCGCAATGTGACCTGTTTATGTGGTAAAACAGGAGAGAGAACTTGTATGGCATGCCACGTGTCACTGGTTCAACTTCGGCCTCTGAAAACGTTTCCTGAGATAGTACAGTCTGTGTAATACCTGTCACTTTTTACAATATTTCATTTGGAGCTTCCTAGCCCAAGTTATGCCAAGTGTCGCAACGTGACCTGTTTATGGGATAAAATAGGAGAGCGAACTTGTACGGCATGCCACGTGTCACTGGTTCAAATTCGGCCTCTGAAACGTTGCCTAAAATAGTACAGTCTGTGTACTACCTATCACATTTTACGAAATTTCATGTGGAGCTTCCTAGCCCAAGTTAAGACCTTTTTTCCTAGGTCACCTGATTTTGACTGAGATATGGAAGAGGCAGAAACCCTAACTTGCACTGATCATAACTTACAAAGTACAACGAATCTGAGGATGCCCTTTAGACAAAAGCTACCTGGAGATATTATGTACGACTTGTAAAGGTTTCAGATCCTGAACCTTTGCCAAAATGGATTTATGGCAAAAGTTCCACGATGACTGGTTTTTTCTATATAAAACCCTAACCTTCAAATTGTCGTAAGTAAAGCAAGTGTCGTAAGTGCCATACATTGCCTTCCTTCAGGTTAGCTCTGATACCATTTTAAGATTTAAATTGCTAAGACAGAAAATAGCAGCATTACATTCCATTTCACAATAATAGCATATATAGGATCACTGAAGAAACAACAAGCATAGCATAAACACAATAGACACAGAGTTATCCTAGGAAACCCTCATGGGGTAGAAAACCCAGTAAAGCTTCCTCAATATAGATGACCAGCAATATACAAAGATGCAAACCAAAGACATGATCTCCTCCTCCATCATAGCAGACCTCTCCTCCACAAGTGCGCTACTCTCTAGTGAGTGAGTGTGTGGAATGAGGAATACACCTCCTCTATTTATACACTACTCCGACTTATCTTTTACACAAGACATGTAGGCTCGCATTTAACCAATGGGTTAAATACCCCACTACAACTAACTGGGCCAACCCCTCTAGGGTGGTCTAATAACCCTTTGACCCACATAACACACATAGGGCCGACCCCCACTAGGGAAGTCTAATAACCCAAGTTACCACATTCCGATGGAGGAATAAACATCTCCGGATATACAATAAGATCTTCACGGAGGAATGAAACATCTCCGGAATAATAAAGTACAAATATAATATTCTTTGAAGTTACAATATCTCAACAGTTGATAGCATAGATAAATACAAAGCGAGATTTGTAGCTCATGGATTCTCCTAGAAAGAGGGGATAGACTATGAAGAAATTTTTTCTCCTGTAGCTAGGTACACTTCCATCAGATCAGTACTTGCCCTGGCTGTAGTGATGAAATGGAAGATACACCAGATGAATGTCAAGACATCTTTTTTGAATGGTGTAGTCGAGGAGGAAGTGTATGTGGAGAAGCCACTTGGTTTTGAGACACATGACAGACAGTCATATGTGTGCAGGTTGAAGGAAGCCTTGTATGGCTTGAATTAAGCTCCTAGGACTTGGTATGGTGTAGGATAGACAGGTTTCTATCAAGTTTGGGCTTTACCAAGAGTAAAGAAGATTCCAACCTTTACTACAAGGTTGAGGAAGGAAATCCTGTGATACTACTTTTGTATGTGGATGACCTATTTGTTACAGGTGAGGATGGGTTGATTGCCAACACCAAGAGGAAGCTTGTTGCCGAGTTCGAGATGAAGGACTTGGGGATGATGCACTATTTTCTAGGCATGGAGGTGTGGCAGACTGCAAATGGGATCTTCCTTGGACAAGGTAAGTATGCAGTAGATATCCTGAAGAGGTTCCGGATGATGGACTGCAAGGCCATGGACACACCTATGGCATCAAACCTAAAGCTTCTGTATGATGCTTCATCTGAGGTGGTTGATGTCATGGTGTATCATCAGATGATTGGATCCTTGATGTACTTGACGAAGATTAGACTAGATATTTGCTTTGTTGTGAACACATTGAGCCAGTTCCTGACGAATTCCAGAGGTGTTCACCTGGTTGTTGTAAAGCATATTCTGAGGTACCTGAAGGGTACAATTGATTATGGGCTCAAGTATGATGCGAATCAAAAGTCTAACCTACAGGGTTATGTTGATTCGGACTGGGCAAGCAGTGCTGCAGATAGGAAGAGCACTTGTGGGTGCTACTTCAGTATGGGTTCAGGCATGATCTCTTGGTTTAGCAGGAAGCAGTACTGTGTAGCACTGAGTACAGCCGAAGCAGAGTATGTTGCAGCTTGTTCGGCTAGTTGTGAGGTAGTATGGCTCCGGAAGCTACTGTCTGAGTTATTTGATCTCCCACTGGAGGCTACTGGTATCTTTTGTGATAACTAGAGTTGTGTGAAGCTGTCTGAGAATAGAGTGTTTAATGACAGGTCGAAGCACATTGAGATCAAATATCACTATATCAGGGATATGGTGCAGAGAGGAGCAGTGAAGCTCCTGTATGTTGCGACAGATGAGCAGGTTGCAGATGTATTGACGAAACCACTATCCAGAGTGAAGTTCGAATACTTCAGAGAGAGGCTTGGTGTTCTTCAGATTGACGACACTTCGAGGAAGAAAGTATGGACACATTTGTTGGACCCATTCCAAGCATGGTGAGAGGAGGATCCTTCCCATGGATGTGGATGTAAGCGTTGGATGATGAGCATCAGGACAATGCTCCAGTTACTGCTCTATACATGCATCATGTTGGATGATGGATATGATCAGTTGGATCATGTATATGTGTATGCATCATGTTGGATGCTGGATATGATCAGTTGGATCATGTATATGTATATGCATCATGTTGGATGCTTGTTAAGATCAGTTGGATCATGTATATGTATATGCATCATGTTGGATGCTGGATATGATCAGTTGGATCATGTATATGTATATGCATCATGTTGGATGCTTTTTATGATTAGCTGGATCATGTATATGTATATGCATTATGTTGGATGCTTGTTATGATCAGTTGGATCATGTATATGTATATGCATCATGTTGGATGCTTGTTATGATCAAGTGGATCATGTATTTGTATATGTATCAGGTGGATACATTATATGATCAGGTGGATCATGTATTTGTATATGTATCAGCTGGATAAATTATATGATCAGGTAGATCATGTATGATGATATGTATCAGGATGATGCTATGATGATGATCAGGATGATCACAGATGACGAGCTTCAGGATGTTTCTCCAGATGACATGCATCAGGACGATGCAGTGATGATGTTCGGGTTGATCATGTATACATCAGGATGATGTATGTTGAGTATCAGGTTGATACTCTGTGGTCATGGATAAGTTGTGCAGGTAGCATAGAAATGGTCCTCTAAAATCTGGACAGGTAGAGCGGTGTGATCGTAACATCCTGGGATGCTCTATCAATATTCATACAGGTAGAGTGGTGTTCTCGTAACATCCCAGGATGATCTATCGAGATCCGGACAGGTAGAGCGGTGTGCTCGTAACATCCTGGGATGATCTGAGTAGGTTTTGCTACGATTTTGCATAGAAAAGATCCTTTAAAATTTGGACAAGTAGAGCAGTGTGCTTATAACAACCTGGGATGCTCTATCGAGATCCGGATAGGTAGAGCAGTGTGCTCGTAACATCTTGGGATGCTCTGAGTAGGTATTGCGAAAGTTCACATAGAAAAGATCATTTAAAATACGGATAGGTAGAGCGGTGTGCTCGTAACAGCCTGGGATGCTCTATCGAGATCCAAGCAGGTAGAACAGTGTGCTCGTAACATCCTGCGATGCTCTGATTAGATTTTGTGAAGGTCTACATGTAAAATATCCTATAGTCTATGCTAGGTTTTGTTGATGCACGAAATCAGTCCTAGGTTCCACAGTGTGGCCACTCATGATGAAGACCTACAGGTGGTGGGCCTACATCCAGTATGAAAAAGAACTGGCTCTGTATAACTTCCTATGACGAGTAGTTCAGAGATTGATTGATATAGCGGCAGCAGTGATGATGACGATGATTCGATGACAATGATCTAGTGACGATGATCCAGAGAAGAAGACTTGTGCTAGAAGACATGTGTCGAGAAATACCTTCCTAGTTAAGAGGGAGTGTTGATGTATTTGTAACTTCAGACTGTATTTCATATATGTTAATTGTATTCCTATAGATATGTTATTATTCCTCTATATGGAAGCGTTTGTATTCCTATAGAGATGTTATTATTCCTCTATACGGAAGTGTTGTCATTTATATTGTAAGTGTCATAACTTATACTTGATGGGTTATTAGACCACCTTGTTGGGGTCGGCCCTGTATAAGTCATGTGGATTAAAGGGTTATTAGACCACCCTACTGGGGGTCATCCCTGTCATCATTATGTTATGTGGTTAAGTTAAGGCCGACCTAGTAAAGGTTATTAGGCAAGTCAAGTCAAGTATAAATAGAGTGCGGGAGGCACTCTATTTGATCATTCAATTCTCACACATACACTCATTAGAGAGTGGTGCACTAGTGGAGGAGGAGAATCTGCTGCTAGGAGGACTATCTCTTGTACTTGGGTTGTATCATTGCTCTATCTATCTCTGAGGAAGTTGCAGGGTTTTTTCACCTTCTTGGCTTTTCCCAGTGAAACTCCGTGTCTCTTGTGTGCTTGAATTATTGTGTCCATGATTAATATGTTGTAGATATGCTGTACATGTTATTCTCTTAGTTAAGATCCTGGATCAAAGTGAAATTTCTGAAAAACTAACAAATAAAATACTCATCACTGACTACCAACCATATCCATATCAACATAAACAACTTTAGATCTTAATTGTCATAATAAAATCATATCTACAAGCACATATATTTTAGAAAATGCAATAAACAATCATATAATAAAGTACTCATGTTAATCATTAGAAACTAGCTTCAACGGGACAATGTTCCACTCAGCCATAGACATTCCATGCTCATGCATATTTCAACATGATATTCAACCCCGATCTGAGGCCATATATCCACATGAGAGGTACTCGCAACCAACAGGCATGGTGCACTCATCTCAAAACTGAGAACACTTCCATACAAAAATAATTGCATCTCAGTCATACAAAAAGATTTTTTAGTGGGAAAAAAAAGTATTCCTTATTGGAAATGATGTTCCAAATTCAATGGAACATGTATCACAACCAACAAATGCTCATAAATATATAAATAATAAGGTATGGTTGTTCCCTTCTCAACACCATGAGAAAAACCTGCCACACCAAAACGACCAATATATCTTAGTCATACATAAACCCTTTTCGATGAAACAAAAAGTATTCCTTACTAAAAATGTCGCTTTGGATGTAATGAAATATGTCTCACAACCCAAAAATGCTCAGAAACATCTGAACCAGATCACATGTTTTCCCCCTTTTCACACTGTCACAAACCACAACTACACCTTTCTCCATCTAAACTTTATCTTCCATCTACACTACCTGGTGCAATGGGATTCCCTTCACTATACAAGTACCTTAAGACATCACCATACACTGTTGGGATTCAAGTGCATAGATTTGGACAGGGACAACCATTGCCATAAGGACTCATGTTGTGTTCTGCACAGTCAATCTTCAATCCTCATCACAAGGTCTTAAAAATTCATTGAAAGGCCTTCAATATTCTACAATGCACTACATATCATACTCGAGAACATGTATTTCCAAAAAGATGAGAGAATTCCACTTCATTGGAGAGCTCAAGAGAGCCCCTTTCCAATCCTTCTATATCCATTCAAATTCCCAAGGAAGTAACTCCAATTCCAAGAGAGGTAACTCAAATTTATTGGGAGTTACTCAATTCATGAGAGGGAGGTTACAATTATAGATTCCTTTTCCCAGAATAGAAAAAGGTGAAATAGAGAGGGGAATTACAGTTTTTCAAGGAGTGCAGGCTAAAAATAGCTAGTTAGGGTGCACTAGCACATGAGGAGAATCAAAAGCGAATTGTAATAGCCAAGGAGGGAGCACTAGCCAATAGGGTCCCATCAAACATCAAGGAGGGTGTAATAGTACCTCCATAAACCAAAATAATAAAAAATAGGGTCCAACAAGTAATTTTAGGGAGAGAAAAAAATCCTAGTCCCCCACCGTCTCATAAGTGGAATCCATGGCCCCCCATTCTCATTAGTTGTCCATATTGAAGATAGTTATTTAATTAAATAATAATAATAATAATAATAAATTCCATATTCCCAACACCTAGTGCCAAATAATAAACAAAATAATAACATATGTATGGGGATTAACAACCGAGGTATTACTTCCCCGTCCCCATTAAAACAATGCATCGTCCTCGATGCATACTTATTACATGCATGCCTCAATACAAAATTTCAGAAAAGATGAGGGTATGCCTCCCTCATAGCATCTTCCATCTCCCAAGTAGCATCTTTAGGACGTTAGTGGGTCTATTGGACCTTTACCTACCTGATCTCTTGATTCTGGAGCAAATTGAATTTTCTAACCAATATGGTAACTGGTTGTACTAGAAAATACCCTTTCGGTTCCATCTGAATCTCATTCCAATCAATCGCACGATTAGCATCGGGTATATAATTTTTCAACAAAGATACATGAAATACATTATTCACTTTTATGCAGGCAAAAAATGCAATCTCATATGCAACAAAACCTATCCTAGCTAAGATATCAAAGGGTTCAGAGTATCTTGCATAATGTATAGATAGTCTATAGACCCATAGCTGTATCACACATTCCACATGCGCATTAGTAAATTTTAGTGGTGACTAGATATAACATAGATACTAGTCCTTAATATAGTAATTACAAGCATCAAGCTATAAAAACATATTCCAACCATTAACATTGACTCTTTACAATCATCAATACATATGTATTTATACTATAGAGGCCAAGCCTCACTCGATGAAAACACATAGGAATATCATGTTGTTATACCTCTATATTCCACAGTGTCGCATCTCCACCACAAACAGAGTTGAAGACACTTCCCCTGCTGTCTAAACCATCCAGAAGAGACAGATGATGAGTTAATCTTGAAGGTGAATCTACCCTGACAAGTTCTGACCCACCTAAGACTTTATCTACACACACTACCATGCCTTGCTCATTTATCAAATCGCGGTACTAGAGACTACCGCGCTATGCTTTTTCCCCAAAATGCGGCAGTACCGCGTTGTGCTAAGACTGCAGGGCATGGTACTCTTTTATTAGCCCTTTTTCCTTGGTTTGTGGGATTTTGGATTTTCGAAGATAATGGAATATTGGGGTCCCTGATTCGATCTCAACTCATCTCCTTCGATTAGAAACCCTGATCCACTTATCTCTCCCTAGATCCACCCATCTCTCTTGTTGGTTAACCTCACCATTCACTATAAAAGAGAGGCATTCCATGGGGAAAGGGGAGGACTCTTGAGAGTACCAAACTTATGGTCTTGCAGCATTGTGGAGATAGCTAGAGGAGAAGACACTTGGAACTAGAGGATTGGCTTGGACATCAAGCACCTTTTGTAAGTATTCCTCAAGTTGTAATGGAATAACTTGTCTTGTTTCCCCAAATCATTTGTATTAATTATGTTTTAATGATATGATTTGTATCTTTCATAGATTTAGATTCTAACTCATGTTTCAAGTTTCTAGAGACTAGTGCATTCTTGTGTCTTGGTCCCATTTTGACAGGTTCATTTGTGAGGGCTTGGAGATTAGAGCAACTACGAAGACAAGCGTTTGGATAGAAGGTCAGTTAAACTTCTTCTACTCTTTCTAGCATTTTAATCTTGAGACGTTTGTTAGATCTAGGGATTCAAGGTAGCATTTGTTTTGACTTGTTTCTTGCTTTAGAGTTAGTTTAAAATCTACTTTAAAGTTAAGGGAATTTTGACTTATCCGTAGGGAAGAACTCCGCATAACAAGAATGGCGACTCCGCTGGTTTTGATTACTGCTTGATTGATTCAGTTCACTGTCATTTATCTTTTGATTGTGAGTTTTTGTTGCACTTCAAACCAGTTTGAATCTTGGTCCTTTTTGACCTTTATCCACCCCTCCTCGCTGTAATTTTCTCCCTGTTTGATCACTGAGTCCCCTGGGTCAGCAACAACCCTAAAAATTTCATTTTCTTTTCTCAAGTTGCGCTTTTTCCTTACCTTGTCACAGTACCGCACCCCCTGAACTGCCTCCAGCGCGGTAGTACCGCATTCTAGCCCTTAGTACCAGAGCAGTACTGTCACAGTACCGCGCTCCAGTCAGACCTTTACCCACGGTAGTGTCTGCAAGTTTTTAAATTTTTTTTATCTTTGCTTGGTTTCCTGAGTCTCTCTCTGCCTTAGGCAGTATCTGCTGTTGCCTATTAGCATCCTGGTCAATTTCCAGTCTGCATGGTGTGCTTATTACCCAGTTTGTGAGCTTGATTGTTGATTGAATTAGTGGCATTTTTGAAATATTGGTCATTTTTCCAGTATTGATTGCATTCACTTTATTTTTTCACCATAACCAACTCAACATTAGTGTTCTCTACTACTGAACCCTGTAGCTTTTACGGTCATATTATTTCTATCATTTTCAGTAATCAAAAAGTTATCATTTGAGAGCAATTTTGTTGTTTAAATTGAAAAAGTCTAGTAGTATTTTGCATAGGGAAATGCACCATTGATTTAGCCACAGAAATTCTCATTGTAGAAGCATTGTAGATTGTAGAATCAGTGCATTGAAAAGAGTGTTTATTTCAGTTTGGCTTTGTTTATAAATCAAAAAGAAAAAATCTTTTACTTTAGTTTTTGATTGCTTGTGAAAAATCTCATGCATATTTGATCGAAGAACCTCTATCTTTACCTCAGCTAGATTTCATCGAAGACAAAGGCTTGTTTGTGATTCATTCTCATTTGCATGGTTTGAGTCGTCATAACACCATCAAGTTGCACGTCCACTACCTGATTGAGTAAGACAGCCAATAAAATTAATCACCCTAATCAAACCAACTTTAACCTCACTTGAGGAAATCAAAAGAATTTGGTAGTTAGGTAGGACACCGGGGATAGGCATCAAAATAATTCCCCCTTGTCATTTTCATCTGAGACATAGTCGTTGTCTTTAGGGAAATAAAATCCTCTAGTACTTATTGACACGGTCACAGCTAGTTTGTGGAGGGGCCTCTTGACTGTTTCTAACTTTCGGGGGTTAAACGGCCGCAAGATTGAGAACCGGATGGACTCTGTGGAATACCGCACTCCACTTATCCCTAAGGAAACATCGATCGTTGTCTTCTTTGGAAGGCTGAAGTGCCCAAAACCTTTTCCGACGTGTCATGAACGAGGTGGCTTAGTATCTATTCTACTAGGGCTCTTTTACCCAGGATCCCTTTCGGTAGAGGGATATCCTTCTTATATTGGTCTCTCATGATGTATTGTTCGACTTGGATTTCATCACCTTGCGAAGGATACAGCTTGTTGAGGTCTCCAGCTCTTAGTTAGGAGTTTGCTTGGTATCTCATCTTAGTAGGGGGTCATTTTTCTTTGTAGGGACTGCTTGTTGGCATTCTGGCCATTTTTGTTGATCAGCTCGCTTATTGAGACACCGGTCTCAGTATAGATTTTAGAGCTTTCTTTTTTGGCTTGTGAGCCTTGCTTTTTCTAGCTCCTCTTCTGCACACTCGGCTGCATTAGAGTTTTTGAGTTCTTTGTTTATGATACTGCCCCCGATTTTCATTTTCCTGTCATCATGTCAGATCAACCACGAAGATCACGAAGACAACAGGGCCTAATCCCTCCACCACCACCACCGCCACGGACTTCTGGTCCACCTGCATCACGCATTCCTGCTCCTCCTGGCCGCGGTGTTGGTCGAGGAAACATTCCACCGCCGATACGTACAACATCTTCAGTTACGCCCGTAACTGCCACACACAGCACAGTCTCAGAATCCCATGCAGTTTCTGCAACCACTAGCATGTCTGAGACTTCCACTGTCACCTCACCCACTGTCATTCCAGATTTATCTGTTACAGTGGACACAGTTACAACAGCTGAACCTAGCACAACCCAGAGTACTAGACCAGAGGTCATCCTTCTACCGGATGTCAACACTTCCCGTTCATCAAACACTTTTCATGATGATACAGACGGATCTATTGGCACCACAGAAAGATCCGACCAGGATATACCTGGCTTAATTTCAGTCCCAGGTGGATACGTTGAAATCATTGAAGATACTCGTCTCCCTGACACACCTTTTGAACCTGATTATGGCTTCATTACTTCCCAGGCGGAACTTCCTCCTGTTATTACTACGTCACCCAGTGTTCACCCTCAGGAGACAAGTTCTTCTAGCAACGTACCTCGTACTTTACATCTACCCAACCTCCCACCAGGACATGAGATAATGGATTCCATCCAGTCTAGTATGGTTAGCCTAGCGAACTCTCCGTTAGCATCTGCACGATTTAGATGCAACACAGAGCAAATACTTTCGACAGCGTCTAGATACCCCCCCGTTTCTCATCCTTCTGACTATAGGGTTCCCAATGTCCCGTCTAGCACAGAGTTTCATCACTCCTTTGCAGACGGCTCAGGACCTACGGACTTTACTATACCTAGGTTCCCGCCGGATCCCCAAAATCTTTTGCAGGATATGAACTCGGACCCAGTTCTTGTTGGTCCTCCTATCATTGAACACGTTATGGACGATGCCGATACCCCTGGGCTAAATTCCCCACATTTGCTATCATCACCTATGTTTGGTGCACATTCTATGAGGGATAACCCAGTTTTTTCTCCATCCTCACCTGTCCAATATGGACGACCTCCTTCGCAAATCGGTACTTTTGGCACCGTTAGCCAATCCATGCTATCATATTTGGCTAGCGGTGGAAGAACACCTAGTCATACTGCTGGATCTTTCGTTTCAACTGGAGGATCACCTTCAGCTACCATTTACACTATTTCAGGAGGTGGACAACCGACTGCAATGGTCCCTAACACCAACATACAAACCCTCCTTGGTGGGCCATCAACCCAACCATCTGGGTGGCAACCTTTTGTTGGGAACCCCGTTCCTACTCAACAGCCTCCTCTCATAGGGCCATCCAACCCATCCACTGGCGGACAACCTATTGGTTCTATCCAACATCTATCCCAACCAGCAGCATCTGCTCAGTATGGTATGAACAGCACACCTGGCAATGGGAAACCTTATTCCGGTATTCCAACCGGACCTCATTCTCAACCTCCCCCGTCAAGCATGCTTCCTTCTTGGGATCATCAAATCCCACAGAGTGGGGGGTACTCACTTTTTGGAAACTGGAACCAAGCTGGGGGGCAATCTCAGATTTCCCCCAACTTGAATTCTGGCTTCCCTTACCCTTCAGCTGCTACATCTCCATGGAACCCATCACTTCAATTTCCACTCGTTCCCCAAGCAGGAACGAGCCTTCCATGGACACCGCCGTCGCAGCCACCCCCCAACCCTGCTATGGGAAATCCTCCACTTACACAATATAGTGGTAACATCCCTGGAACACAACAGTTCCAAGGAAATTTTCCCCAACAAGGAACAACAACCATTCCTGGGTATCAACAACCCCAGGGTACCATACCCACTCAGCAGAACACTTACCAACCGGTTGCCTACAATCAACCAGTTAACCAGATGGCTTACTATCCACAGAATTTCCAGCAGTATCCCGCGGGAAACTCATATGGGTATAACACATAGCAGCATGCTATGCAGGGACCTCCAGGTTTCTCTGCACCACATGGTTATTACTCATACCCGCAGACCAACCGTCAACTTCCCTTTTTGGCCACACTTGACTTACCTGATTTGTCGAGGCTTATCAACGATCCTATATGGCATGAACCTCATTGGCCACCTATTCCAGCCAAACTACCATCGGACATTCCTAAGTTCGATGCCAAGCCCGGGGAAGACCCCAAGAACCATGTGATGACCTTCCATCTCTGGTGTTCATCCAACTCCTTGATGGATGATTCCATCCGAATTCGGCTCTTCCAACGCACACTTACCGGCACGGAAGAAAAATGGTATATTGAGCTGCCACAACACTCTTTTCGTGATTTCAACACTTTGGCTATGCAGTTTCTGACTCATTTCCAGCTCCCCATCCGGTATGAGACTGGAACAGAACTGCTAAATTCACTGCGTCAAACCACTTCTACACACATTTCGGATCACATCCACGAGTGGCGAAGACGCCATAGGCTAATAAAGGCACCTATTCCGGATCAGCTACTTGCTAATTGGTTTACAAAATCCTTTTTGCCTCCCATAGCCAGAGATATCGCTATGCGCGGACCGGTTACAGAAGAACAAGCCATCTCGGTAGCACAGTACATGGATCTAGTATATACTGAATCCGGTACTTTACATGAACTTCTTCCACATGCCCTCCGCGTTCACACTGATCCAACAAAGCCTACTACTGAACCCCCCATTGATGGTATTGTCGGTTCAGTCAAGACCCATCCTACCACCAACTCAACGGGACAACAAGCTTCTGCTTCCCCCGCTTTTACCCAGGCTGTTTCAAAAACAACTACTTCTCCCGCTATTTCCTCCGAAGTAAATGCAGTCCAATCTACGTCACAACCATCCGGGGGAAAGAAGAAAAACAATCGTGGTAAACCTAAAAAAACCAGCAGGAGAACCCCAAGCCACAACCCACCCAGAATGACCAGAAACCACATCGGAAAGCTAAGTTTCCCTGCTTGATTTGTCAAGATGATCATTATACGCATGACTGTCCCTACAAGGACGAGGTCAACAAGTTCGTTAAAGGATCCTCTCGCCCGGCAGTGTTAACTGACCCTTTCCCACAACAGCAACAGCAGATGGTTTCCCAAGAAACCCCACAAGGGAGAAACCCGACCAATCCCACCCGCGGAGAGACGTCCACAAACTGCGAAATCCTAATGACAGGTAATGAGGAGATTAATATCACCACTCGTTCAAAGATGTATGACAACCCCCCAAGTTCAAACAAACAATCGGAGATAGCCAAAGGCAAATCTCCCGTTGAAGATCCGATTCCTATTCCCCCTCCTACTGGTCATCTCCATATCGAGAGACCGCTGACGGACACAGTGCTACGCCCATCCAAGGGCACTATTCGAAAGGCGACATTCAATCCTAATGCGCGAGCTGCCCAAAACTACAACATTGTTGAGGATTTGGCTCAAGCACCTTGCGCCATGTCGACTCTCGAGGTTCTCCAACACTGCCCCACGCAGCGTAGAACCCTACTTTCAGCACTGGGGGCAATGGACCCAGATACTTCAAACTCCATCATGTTTAACTTGGAGCACGCTAAACCTAGGCTTTCTCACCCGTTAGCCTTCCAAGTGCATACAAAAATTCATGGAAATGTCATCCATCGCACTGTGTTAGATGAGGGTGCTTCCACATCAATTATGTCTTTGAATTGCTGGAGAGCCTTAGGCTCACCCGAGGTCACAACTTCTCCTACTACACTCAGGGCGTTTGATGGACATGTTTTTCAACCATATGGACTCATTCCCTCAATCGGTGTTGAACTGGGGGGCAAAACAGGAGCCGTACACATCGAAGTCGTAGATGCACCTTTGGACTACAATCTCCTACTTGGTCGGAACTGGTTCTATGCCATGACCGCCATAGCATCTACAGTCTTCCGGATTGTACAATTTCCTCATGAAGGGAAAATTGTCACTATTGATCAACTGGATTACTGTATTCCAGACTCCCATCCGAACTCCGCCAATACCGTCCCGTTATTGGATCAACCTCAGTACCGGTTCCAAGACATAGGTGTTGGTCTCATGAAGGATTCTTCCCTCATTGGAGTTTTTCCAGAGCTGGGAACCCATCTTCAACCAGTCAACATGATTTCATCGCATGTCACCCCTTTCGATGATTCATGGGTGATTCCGAGTCCCACTCAGATTCAAGGCTATGGCAATTCCATGCCTTTGAACAGAAACCTTGCAGCTTATGACGCGATCCAATCAGCCACAGATTGGGTTGACTGTTCTACTGATCACACCGTGGCACAGCTCTCGGCTGAAATCATCCACACCCACCATTTTTTGATCCTCTCAACTTGATTTTTCCCACTGACGAATCAATCATGAAGGTTATGTGCGGTGATGAGCCACCATGGGGAGATTTTCATCATCGATCTTCATTCCCCACTATTCAGCCACTTGAGACTGATACAAAACCCAGCACTTCACTTGGGATGGTTCAAACCAAGTTCCCCACTTCCCTCGACGAGGTATTTTCAGAAGGAAACTTGGCCAATCTTATGGCAACCACTCCCATCGATATTTCAGTGAAGCCTGGTATCGTGGAAAATGTACACATTGGCAAAACATGTACTCCCCTCGAAACGGAGTTCTATAGTGCCTACTTTAAAACTTTCCACAATGTTTTTGCTTGGAGTTATGAAGAGATGCCAGGAATTGACCCCTTGATCATGGTCCACGAAATTCCAACTTTCCCTGGCGCCCGACCTGTTCGGCAAAAGCTTCTACCCGTCCATCCTCGTAAGGCAGCCGCCATTAAAGCAGAAGTTGAAAAAATTTTGCGTGCTCATTTTATCTATCCTGTCCCATTGACAGAATGGGTATCCAACATCGTTCCCGTAGCCAAGAAACAGGGAACGATTATGGTCTGTGTTGATTACCGTGATTTGAACAAGGCTTGTCCCAAGGACAACTACCCAACTCCGTTTATCGACCAGATCATCGATAACTGTGCCAGGAGTGTCATCTTTTCATTTATGGATGGCTTCTCTGGCTATAATCAGATCGATATCCTCCCAGCCGACCAGCACAAAACGGCCTTTATCTGCCCTTGGGGGATCTTTGCATATCGAAAATTACCTTTTGGCCTGAAAAATGTCGGGGCAAATTTCCAACGGGCGATGTCCTACGCATTCCATGACATCAAACATATTGTAGAGCCATATCTTGATGATCTTCCCGCTCATTCTCGGACTCGGGAAGACCATCCAGACCACTTGAGTGCCATTTTTGAAAGGTGTCGGCGCTATAATATACGTTTGAACCCCCATAAGTGCATTTTTTGTGTAGAAGCCGGAAAAATGTTGGGATTCATAGTCTCCAAAGACGGGATACGTCTAGATCCTGCAAAGGTAGTAGCTATTTTAGCCCTACCTTCACCTACCAATATTCCAGAACTTCAATGTTTGCAAGGGCAAGCAAACTTTCTATGCCGTTTTATCTGCAATCTGTCCGAGATAACAAAAGGCTACATGCGGCTTCTCAAGAAGAATGTTCCCTTCATCTAATATGATGAAGCCCAACGTTCCTTTGACAATTTAAAGGCAGCCTTAACCAGAGATCCTGTGATTCAACCCCCCGATTACACACGGGACTACATTCTTTATCTCGCAGCCTCGATTTCCACCATTGGTATGGTGTTGGTCCAGGAAGACCAAAACGGCATAGAACATGTGGTATACTACCTCAGTAAGAGTCTTCTTGACTCCGAAACCCGCTATTCACATGTCGAAAAAATGGCTCTGGCAACAGTATTTGCTGTCCAGAGATTCCGCCATTACATCTTACTCCGTCGGACCACTGTTATAGCCGACTTCAACCCAATGTATTACATCCTCACACGTCAAGTGCTTGGGGGAAAATACTCTTGTTGGATTGTCATCCTTCAAGAGTTTGACTTGGAGTTTGTCAAGGCTAAGTCCAAGAAGTCTTTGGTCTTCGCGGAGTTAATTTGTAACTTGCCCCGTGCTACTGAGCAGTCCGAGCCCATTGATTCTCTCCCCGATGAATCATTGTTCCTCATTAGCACGTCTGATCCATGGTATGGGGATATTCTTTTATATCTCCAAACCCAACGCTTCCATCCCGACCTCACTCGCGACGAACGACGACGCATCTGACATCACGCAAAGTACTACCTTATAGTTAACGATACTCTATATCGGCATGGTGTCGACACCATCCTTCGACGCTGTTTGACCTTAGATGAGGCGGAACGCGTTCTCAATGACTGCCACGCTGGAGCATGTGGTGGTCATCTCTCTGGGATGGCTATGGCCCAGAAAATACTGCGAGCAGGATACTTCTGGCCCTCAATTTTCAAAGACTGCATTGAAACAGTCAAGAAGTGTCCGCCATGTCAATTCTTTCATAGCAAAACACGCTCGCATCCTGCTCCACTCCATCCTGTCATTGCCGTCGGCCCCTTTTCCAAATGGGGCATCGATTTTATGCACTGTAAGCCCACTTCAGCCGGGGGGCATAGCTATGTCATAGTAGCTGTCGACTATTTTACAAAATGGGCTGAAGCAATGCCTACGTATGCTGAGGACGAAAAAATAGCAGCGCAGTTCATATTCAATCATATTATAGCTAGATTCGGTGTCCCACAGTCTATTGTGATCGATCATGGTTCCCATTTCAGGAACCATATGATCGAAGAACTAAGTGCCAAACTGGGTTTTCGCCATGAAAACTCAACCCCGTATTACCCACAACCTAATGGCCAAGTTGAAGCCATTAATAAAGTCCTGAAACGAATGATTCAGCGCATTGTGGGTACCCAGAAATCCAATTGGCACTCAGCTCTGTTCTCAGCACTGTGGGCATACTGAACCTCAGTGAAAAGTGCTACTGGGTTTACACCATTTCAACTGGTGTACGACCTAGAAGCCATTCTCCCGATTGAATGTGAAATTCCATCACTCAAGATAGCCATAGAGCTACTTCCACACACTACTTCTGAAGAGGAACGGTTTCTATACCTAGCTAAGCTAGATGAAACCCGCCGCGATGCTGCTTTGGCTAATGAAGCTCACAAAAAATGCGTCAAAGCTCAATACAACAAATCCGTTCAACCTCGGATCTTCAATGAGGGTGACCTCGTACTTACATATGATTAGATGCATGATAAGCTTGGAAAAGGTAAACTTGAATCTATGTGGTACGGCCCCTTCATTGTAAAACGTGTCTTAGAAAAAGGAGCCTATGAATTAATCGATTGTGATGGTACGCCATTGGCACGGCCCCGCAACGGGCTATACCTCAAACGTTTCTACGTGTGAGGTTACCCTATGCGGGTTACTTGTTGTACATAATGTACCTAGTTTGCTTTTGCTTTCTTTTTGGTGTACGCGTGGACCTCATGTATCCACTCTTACTTTGACTTGTGACTTTATGCGCAGATGTCTGCCTACTTTGGATTCGCCGACGGTGCAAGCCGACATACCCGGAATCTCGCTTCCGCAGCATGGGTAATCTATTCCCCCACTGGCGAGTTGATTTCTTCAGGAGCCATTTGTTTAGGTCCTGCAACCAATAATATCGCGGAGTACCACGCAGTCATTGGTCTCTTGACAGAGGTTGCTTCACTCGGGATTGACTCCTTATCGGTCTTTTTAGACTCCCAACTCGTGGTTTCTCATCTAAACCGTGTTTACACAGTTCGCGATCCTACACTACTTCGTTTATTTTGAAGAGTACGCCTCTTGGAACGGTCATTTAATTTTATCACATATCAACACATACCGAGAGAATTCAATTGTATTGCTGATTCATTGGCTAATTACATTTTGGATTGGCATCTTGCCCACACATAAAACACATCATAAAAAATAAAATGCACAAGTCATTGTAAATATTTAGATCATAAATAGGTCCATATCACTGCATATAAGAGTGTTTTTTCAAAAATACATAAAGTTTGTGTCAAAGACAAAATTGGGGATCAAATCCCATATACAAAATTGGCCCTCGAAGCCTACATATCGTGTACATGCCGCAGAAAGATCAAAAGACCATCTACGGAGATCTAGGAGGCCTATCATGTCCCTCATCGGACTCCTCCCGCTGCTGGTGGTAACATACTACGGCTCGAACCACCTTGCGAAGAAGTCGACTGATACGACCAGGCACACCTACAGTATGCCGCTGGAGGTGGTAAGGGACGTCATCCATCCTCATAGCAGGGATGCCATGAGTCAATCCCTGCAAGTTCCTCTCAATGTCCCGAACACCTCCTGCCTCGTCTTCATCCTCCTCCTCGTCAGGAACAGCTTGATGGTCAACACCACCACGACGTAGTGGCGAGTACCCAGCTGGTCTCTGTGGTCCACGGTCTGCAACATGCATGCGAACATATATTAGACATCTTTTACACATTCTAAAAAAGTAATAAAAATTAAATATTCAAAAAGGAAAAAATACATATCCATGAAGGTCGTACCAGAGTCATCCCAGTCATCATCCTCTGGTAGTGCCAAGTCGATGTCCTCACGGAAATCTACCCCTGAGTAGGGATAGTCATCAATCATAACTATCTGCTCCTCTAGCCAGGAAAAGAAGTCCTCACCAAAGGCTAGCCGCTGAGGTCCCCCGAGACGTCCATCATAGTCACTCCATCGAGCCATCCATGGCTCGGTAGGTGGACGGGGGCGCATAGATATCTGTGGATGCAGTAATGGCACCCTCGCCAGAAAGAAGGTGAGCAGGATGCTCCCATAGCCGAATTGGGAGTTCTTTCCAACCCTACACTTGTGCACTTGTTCTTTCAGATTGGACAACACTACATCACACCAGTTAAAAACTGTCCCTCCCATACACTCTGCTGCGAGGTTCACTTGTGTGCGAGATGCCTAATGTGGACTCACACTTCCTGCTGCACGTGTGATAGTGAATAGTATGGTTTTTACAGGAAGTTCTATGACCTCCTTTATGGCCACCTTCCACTTTTCTTACTCATACCCTGATGGCAATACCGAGCAATCAAGTCATCTGTACTTGATTCTGAAGCTGAGTATCCAGTAAAGTTCACCCGAGCCCCTCTTTTCGAGAGGCTCGTGAGGAAGTAAATATCCTCGAGTTGGATTTTGAGGACATGCTCTCCCACTCGGAAAGCTCGAATGTCAGGGTCCCACAACTGAATGAGATGAGTGAGAAGCTTGGGCTGCTGGCGGATCCCTTTGGTTTTAAAGAACTTTAGCAAACCACATTCTCGCAGTGCGGTCACGGTTGGTAAGTCATTTTCAGCTGCAAAATCATCCGCTTCGTGCTCTCTTTCTTTCCATCTTACCATTTTGCTCCGAACAAGTTGCAAACTCCTGCAAAAGATCAAGCAAAGCAGTTAGTAAATATTTAGCAACTTACTTCCAGCAGAAATTTGGAGAAAATTTGATTTCTTGAACTAAAAATTTGCCTCTACCGCGTCTGAGAGACATTCTTCCGCGCGGCAGTCCACACTACCGCGCCTCGGTTTGGAGATCCAGCGCGGTACTGTTAGACAGTACCGCATTTTTCGATAGAGCCCCCACGCGGTAGTGTGAAGGGCGATTCTTTCCCAAAAGGGCTCACTAAAAAATCAAATTTTTCCTGGTGAAAACAAAAATTTCTTACATAAAATGAAAGAGGGGCTCAAGAACTCTTACCTGGCGCAGACGGCGGTCGAAATGGTGTCCTAGAACTCCCGGTATGGATCCTTGAAATCTTGCTCCTAAATAGGTGAAAATTTCTCCTTTGGGTAAAAAACACAAATGAATAGTAATTTCTATTTTTAACTATTTCTTATATAGTATTTTCAAATATTTTTTTTAATTATTATTTTAAATAGTTAAAATAAAACCTTGTTCACATTACTAATGTCCAGTTTTTGAGCATTTATTGACAGGATCCTCAGTAAAAACGCGATACATTCACACTGGTGTTTTTCGACCTTCATTTTTTAGCCCACTTTATCTTTTTCGTGCTCTAGATTTAAAACTTGAAAAAGATTCCAAGCGCTTTTACACCCATGTCGTGCTTGTCAAACTCAAGTAAATGGTGTCGAGTACGGTCAGATTTACTCATGCTCGTTAAACGATGAGGAAAGTATTATCTTGGTTGTATTTTATTCTTTTTTCGGACAAGAATAATAAAAAATTACGAAAAAGACCATAGGAGTCCATAGTTAAGCTCTTTTCAGACTCCCTAAAATTGAAAAGATTTCCAAGTGATCTTGACTCTTTCACGCTTGTAAAAGTATTTGAAAGGTCGTCTATTCGGTGATAGGTTACCTCTTTTTCGGCCCGTCTAGACTATTTACGAGAAAGGTATACCTCAGTCAATCTCGGCTGGGAGAGTTCTCTCGGGAATTGTTTTACACTTTTTCGGGATCGAGGGACTAAATTTTACGAAAAAGTACATTATGGAGCTTCCTTTAAGTTTTTCAGGCTCTCTAAATATGAAAAACTACCGAGTTTTCCTTCCCTGGACTCGTTAAAATGTTAACATCGAAGGACCCACTTTGGGATGAACCCCTTCTTTCTCGGGTTCGTAAAACATGTGAGATTGGACTCATCCATGAGATGAGCTACACCGAGTATCTGTTATCCTCTTCAAGCTCGCAAAACAAGAAAGAGGTACTCGTCTATCATGTCGGGGAAATATGGGGGGATAAGTCAAGTTTATTTATGGCAGCTTGTTAGTCGTTACCTTTGAACATGGCATGTGTCCATCTCTTGTCTATATTGGGTATCCATTTTTTATTGAGTCATGGTCATCATCATGAGTCGTTTCCCTGGCCACGAACCTACTCATCCGGTGTCTATCCTCTATTTGTTAATAATCCCTGCTGCCAAGTCCTGTTACATGCCGTTATATGTTCAAAGGGTTGCATTGTTTTGAGTCGTTCATTGTGTCAGGCCTCCGCTGTGCCAGTACATACTCCATAGTTCCATCATCTTATCGTTCGTGCCGATTTCATGTCGATGATGTGGGAAACATCATGGCCCACCTTCGACGAGTCTATTCCTGTCGACACCAAATCACTATCCGGGAATTAGACTTAGAGATCAACCATCAGTACCTTGGTACCTACATGCCTCAATGGCAGGTTTCCTCGTCTTTGACAGTAGGTTCACATCATTGACCTCTGATCAAACAATCTCTCGGATGCTCGACATCAACTCATTCATTCGCATTTCGTTGAGATGTACTATTGATACCTTGGGAATCATCGTCATCATTGGTGATCTCCCTCGCATTTGTTAACGGTCCACATCATTGACCGGTAATCAAATGGTTTCTACCATGTTCGACTTCAACACCTTGTAATCACATGGCTAGATTCGTATCTTTTGCGATCGGGTAGAAGACCCTGGACGCACCTCTACATTTTGATTGCATCCAGGTTGCAATGGAGATGTCATTTGTATTGTCACACAGATCCACTTATTGTATTGGTCATAGCTGTGTCATTATTGTCTCATGGATCTACGATTGTTCATAGTAGCCATGATCTGTCCACAGTCTACATCATCTCAGTACTCATGGATCTGCAATGTATTGGTCGGCAGCCATGCTTTGAGTCATCTGTTTCCGAGCATGGGGATGCCCGCCTTGGTGGTATACCTAACACTTTGTTTCTGTTTCAGCTCAGTGTCGCTCTCCTCGATGCTATCTCTGCACACTCTATTCGTAAATTCTTTCGGCCATCAGTCCCTTCTGACCTCACACTTTAGGGGGCATCTGTTATACCTCTATATTCCACAGTGTCGCATCTCCACCACAAACAGAGTTGACGACACTTCCCCTGCTGTCTAAACCATCCAGAAGAGACAGATGATGAGTTAATATTGAAGGTGAATCTACCCTGACAAGTTCTGACCCACCTAAGACTTTATCTACACACACTATCGCGCCTTGCTCATTTATCAAATCGCGATACTAGACACTACCGCGCTATGCTTTTTCCCCAAAACGCGGCAGTACCGCGTTGTGCTAAGACTGCAGGGCGTGGTACTCTTTTATTAGCCCTTTTTCCTTGGTTTGTGGGATTTTGGATTTTCGAAGATAATGGAAGATTGGGGTCCCTGATTCGATCTCAACTCATCTCCTTCGATTAGAAACCCTGATCCACTTATCTCTCCCTAGATCCACCCATCTCTCTTGTTGGTTAACCTCACCATTCACTATAAAAGAGAGGCATTCCATGGGGAAAGGGGAGTACTCTTGAGAGTACCAAACTTATGGTCTTGCAGCATTGTGGAGATAGCTAGAGGAGAAGACACTTGGAGCTAGAGGATTGGCTTGGACATCAAGCACCTTTTGTAAGTATTCTTCAAGTTGTAATGGAATAACTTGTCTTGTTTCCCCAAATCATTTGTATTAATTTTGTTTTAATGATATGATTTGTATCTTTCATAGATTTAGATTCTAACTCATGTTTCAAGTTGCTAGAGAATAGTGCATTCTTGTGTCTTGGTCCCATTTTGACAAGTTCATTTGTGAGGGCTTGGAGATTAGAGCAACTACGAAGACAAGCGTTTGGATAGAAGGTCAGTTAAACTTCTTCTATTATTTCTAGCATTTTAATCTTGAGACGTTTGTTAGATCTAGGGATTCAAGGTAGCATTTGTTTTGACTTGTTTCTTGCTTTAAAGTTAGTTTAAAATCTACTTTAAAGTTAAGGGAATTTTAACTTATCCGTAGGGCAGAACTACGCATAACACATGTCCTTGCTAATCAAGCCAAGATGAGCCACATAACACCATTCATTTATCAATCATGCCTTTACACAAGAAGGTTGACCATCAAGCATTATTACAAGGTTAAGGACTAGACTAACAAACCACATAAGCATTATTCCAATAGGATTATCATGACTATACACTACAATGAAAAGGTCTTGTAGCAGAGGTTATAGCAGATGTTTTTAGTGTTACAAGATTAGTCAAAATTTTCAAATTATTATACCTCCATTATTATTATACCTTCATGTGCATCATTTTAAATAACCATTAGAACATCACCAATTATCATATACACCCATGATGCACATTTCCTTCATAGTACTATCATAACTTCAATGAATTTATGATGTTGTAACCCCCTCATACTAGAGACACCTATTCACATGATCATAAGATAGATACAAAGTGTATGCATACACAACGTAACTACATAATCACATACTTACGTAACCATATGCATACCCATAACTTGCATTGATAATATGTATTAGTGCCAAGTGCATCACAACAACATGATCACACGCTAATGTATACAACATTAATCATTACACCAACACATACAGTCTTGTGGATACTAAGCTGGGAAAACCAACAACTTACATAGAATCATCAAGTGTAACGAATACATATACATCATAACAAGTCTTTTAATGCATTGAGGACACACCTTAAGAACACTTCACTAATTAAGGGTAACTAGGTGTCCAAGCTCCATGTTCCACCCAACCGTAGGCACTCATCCGACATATACTCTATTAGTCGTGATGCCACACTCGGGCTGGGAAACGGTTCCACTAGGACCAAGGGAAGACACATAATTCTTCCCAAGAATTCTTCTCATCAACCGTAGACCAATTCCATATCCATCCCAGGATAAGAAACACAAGGATCTACTTGGAGATGATCCTTCATAGGCAGAGTAATTAAGCCTACTTAATATGCATAAACAAGAAAAGGGAAACAATCCATTTCCAATCAACTTATCATGCCAACAAACATAGTTAACACCAATCCATTAGATTACCAAGCATTAATAACATGGTTTACCTCATGATGTTCAATCCCTTATCCCACGCAAGGGACTTAATAACAAAAGAAACATGGATGACAATTCACCCATAGCCAACCAAATCATAGACATATATCCATGCATACATATGCATTCAAGCATAGGAACAAATCCACTACAGGATCTCAAATGGGAAAATTAGAGGAAATTTGGGGTCTAAAATGGGCCTTAAAAGAAAACGAGACAACCATAATTTCTTGATGAGTTGGAATTCAAGAACCAATAGAATTTCAATAAAATGAGTGAACCATAATGGTTGACTTGAGATATTTCATCATCATGTTTTTTCAGGTATTTCTTTTTTTGGGGGCAGCAGGGTCCATCAAAAGTATGCAAAGTGGGTACTCATTGGATGCAGAATTTAATTTCGCATCCAACGAGTGCTCCCGCTCGAAATTTGAGTAAAAACACAGGGATATATGTTGAAAATACAAACAAAAAAAGTATTTTTTTTCTTTCTTCCTCCAAAATTAATAATATTATTTTATTATTTTAACTATTATTTCATTATTTTATTATTTTCCTTATGAGGCCCATTTTAGACCTCAAATTTCATCTAATGAATATCCTCTCCCCTGAGCATAGAACAACACTATAAGAGATTCAACAAGGGAAGATCCCTCTCTTCTTCCATAATATCCCATTTACCATTAGGAGCAAGGTCACAAGGCTAAGCCCTCTGTAATGTCCCTTGTTAGGAATTTTATTAAAATTGCAATTTTTCACTTTTTTTCCCTAGTTCGACCTTTGACTAGTTTTGATCTCTAGGTCCCAAATTTGCCCCAAATGATCCCAAATCTTCTGAGAAGGTATATGAATGATATTAGAACATAAATATGTGTTTCAGGGATGCCTTTGGACCTTTAAAATACTTCTGCAAATCCTCTTTCAATTCTGATCAATGTAGGTAACTTTACTAGTAATTTTCCGTTGACTAGTATTGGCCTCTAGGTCGCAAATTAACTCCAAATGCCTTCAAATCTTCAAGGAAGGTGTATGAATGATATTATAACTAGAATATGATTTTTATGGATGACATATTTCCACCAAAATACCTCTGCAAACTCTCTTTATATTCTGGACCAATTATGCAATTTTACTAGTGATTTGGGGTTCAAATCCCCCTGGGGTAAGTACTGAAAATGGCTTCCCAAATGCCTCCAAACACACTCAAATTTATGAACAGAGGTATGTAATGTGTTAATTATTTTATTAAAGTCTCATATGCACCATTAATTGATTATTACAACTGTTCTCGCCCTCTCCCATTCAACTGCAAAAATCCCCAATTCGACCCTTGGGGAAATGGCACTATTTCACCTCCCAATACAACTAAACTGAGTAAAAATGCTTCAAATGCTCAAGTACAGTACATGAAACCTGTAGAAGACATCCATGGTAGTATATTGATCACAAATATATCAGAGAATCATCCATTCATTCGAAATCATCATCAATACATTGGTTCACAACAAGGTAGTGGGGAAATGGCATTGTTCTTCCATTAAAAATGAGATTTATACATTTCTACTTGGAATTTCGACCTGAAAATTTTTGGAGATGAAGAACAGAGTATTTAATTCATATTACAAATGAAATGGGGCATTAAAAGATTCCCCCAAGAGTACAATAGCTCACCAAAAACGCCCTCCCTCAAGGATCAAGAATATGCCATCAAAACTGGAAATGGTTGAAGGAGTGAGCTGCAATAGAAGAAACCATGAGCTGCCCTGTAGCTTACACCTGCAAATAAAGACTCCATTAAAGCTCCAAATGAAAGGTATGAATGGCCTTTCCAATTACCAACTTGGATGGGAATCTTTCACCCTCGAAATTGGCTAAGGCAAGAAACTAGTCATCCACTAGCTCTCCCTCTTCACAAATGCAATTGCAAATTCTAAAAATGATCAAAAGCTGGTTTCATTCTTTGTTATTGACATTTATAAACTTCTAATGTCCTCCATGGGTCGAATTCATTCCAAGAGACTCATGCCAACTCATGTTGGGAAGAGATTCCAAAGAACGCCACTTGTACAACAATTCCTAGTCTCCCACTTCCACCAAATCACATGTGGAAGCATCTTAGCTGCCCTAACACCCTTGAGCGCCCTCTTGGAGTCTATTTTTAGCCCTGACATGTCATATATGTCATATGTCAGCCTTCAGGTCTGATTTGTGTCATAGGTGTCATAGCATCTTCATCATTGTTGTCATAGAGCTAGGGAATCTAGCCCAAGTGTCTCACTAGCTCCAAATTGCCTCTTCCTCTTCCATGGGAGTTACTCTTCCTCTATATTTCGACCTTGGATGAGTCATGCAATTAATAATACCTTTTGGACTCCCCCAAGTATGTTACCATTCACCTTGAATTCGAATTGGTGAGAGAATGATGCCAAGTGTAGTGGGGAAATCTAGCCATATGTGGGTCCCACTTCCTCCATGTGTCTTCATGATGAAATGCCACTTTGATTTTCACTTGTATATATTTATTTAGCTCCTTTATTAAATATTTATGCCATTCTAATGTTCAAACATCATTTATTATCCCCATTATTCCAAATCCCAAAGCTTCCACCCCAAACCTAGGAAACTAGTAATTTTCCTCCTTGGCAATTATTTGACCTTTAGCATCAATTTGACAAACTCTAATGAATATGGCCAATGTGATTAGGCCATTGTGACCCAATACCAAATTTGGGACATGACACCCTCTCTTGCACTTATTGCAGCAGAAAGCTAAGCACACATTCCTTTCATTAGAGAACATTGAAATAATTAAGTAACTACTGGATTCAAAGTCACCCCCTACAAGATCATGGAGGAGCAAAGCCATCTCTCCAGCACTAATATATCTAAGATATCCTACACATGGTACATATAAATGCAATTACCCATCCATCCAACACATAATATATATGTATTCAATTACTTACACACGCATGACATACACTACAAGACTATATAATAAAATTATTAATATGAGAAAATGATAGGGATGCACCCTTTCTCTACCATCATATTCATCTCATTATCAATCCACAAGCATATTAGACATGCATATGCATTACATCCAACTAAATATGGGCATAAGACCTCTCCTGCAAACGATGCCAACACAATTAATTATAGAAAATAATAAATCCAAGACAGTAGTGAGAAGAATAGGACCTTCACCACCATACATATATAATACTTATATATGCAAGGGAAAACAACCAATGGGCTGCACCCTCCACACACACACACACACAAAGGATACACCCTTCAAGAGGATATCCCTCATCCATTCTCTACACTCAATAAGCAACATCAATATATATATATATATATATATATATACACAACTTACACACAAATACATCATATCATTAATATATGTATTTAACAATATATATAATCATTTACAATTATAGCTTGTGTTATGTATGAGGGGATAGACTCTCCTCAAGAGGCTGCTCCTCTCCCTCATTCCCCAAACCACTAGACTCTTCTATTTTAATTACAAAGTCAACACCCTCTTTTCAATTCCTAGTTATAACAAAATAAAATAAAATAAAATAAATGTGAAACCACTCTTTGGGAAATTGGCCTGTCCCCCCCATTTCCATCCAAGTGGCATAAATAGGCCTATAAAAGCATGCCATCAATATAAATCCCGAAATCCATATAGGGTATAAATGCCACTTAATAATTATGCTCTTAATTAATACTAATAAAACTATATCATCTTAATAACTTAGCATTAAATTAATATTGATAATAGTTGATATTATTTTCCTTCTAGAAAATAATAAGATACATGCCATTAAAATAATGACAATTATTTACTTATCAATTAATAATCATATTGCTTACTTCTCATTAAGATAATGAAAATAATAACTTATCTCTATTATAGAAGCCACATATTATTAACCCATTCTTACTATAGGTCATACGTGCATTAATCACTCATTAGATGCCAAAAGGTCTTCACTACTTTGTTTAGGGTGTAAAATTATATTTCAATGACCACAGTGCATGCTTTGACATAACTGGGGCTTCAATGTGTTCATTATCAATCATTGTTAGAAGACTACACATCCCTTTCACAATACATATATTACGATTTCAAAACATAAACATAGAGTTATAAATTTGTAGAAGGCCCAACAGTCACAGAGTTGAAACCTAATCTCCGATACCACTCTGTGATGTCCCCAACCCCTAAACCAATACCAAGGAAACTTGGGAACCGAAGGGGAAGGCTAAACCAAGGTAATGCACATCAGAAATAAATGTAACTAAGGATTGTTGGTCACTATAATTTCCTATTAATTAAAATTAATAAACAGAGTGCTCAATATAAATTATCAACCCAGGAAAGTCTGATTATTGCAAAGGTAATCAAGCAAAATATATGCATAAACATTTATGTAACTGATGAATTAGAAAATAACCCAACCTATCTAATTTGCTAAGGCTATGCTCTGCTCATTGCTCAATCCAAATTCAATTATTAATTGACTGTTAAAATCAAGGAAATTTACAATCCTTCTGCAGTATCAGTTTTGGAATCAATTACTTCAAGAGTAAATTAATAAACTTTCTTTTGCAATAAGTTAAATCCTAAATCAACTCTCAAAGAAGATTGAATCTATGATTGAAATAATTAACTTTGAAGGGAATCAATCTTCTTCTGTTCTGGAAATTATCTGTTATCTACCAATTCTATAATTCATAAAGGAAATGAAGTACTCAACGATATACAGAGACAAAGCAAAATTGTATCAGCCTAAAATAAATAACACACTTGCAATAATAAAACACACATTACTCAGTCGTCTATTTCATCAAATCAAAGAAAACCATAAATGGAAAATCATATTCTAATTACACACACTGTTTCAGCAGAAAAGAAATCATAAATCAAAAGATCCTAGACTAGATAATGAAATCTAACTAGAAAATCCACACCAAACAAAATAAAAGAACTAAACAACTTATTGATTCGGAAACTCTGTAAGAAGGCAGGCCATGGCCTTCCAACAGAGATGCTGCTGAAGGCTACCAAATAAACTTAGCACACAATGAATCAGGAAAACACTGGCTCTTTCATTAAAGGATAAGTTCAATTACAAAAACTCCCCACTCCTGTTACAATTCTCTTTTAAAAATAATCCTAACCTTCTAAACCCTCTCATCTTCCTATTTATATTAGATAATACAATTCAAGTCATTCAAATTTGGGTAGCCATGAAGATCGAAGATCTTCAGGCTATTGAATCAGTACTTCAAAGATAGAAACAGTTACAACATAATTACAATCAGAATCAAATCTGTTCCATAAGCATTGAAGCACTTCACAATCCAACTTATCAAATAATTTGAGCGAGTCTCAGGAGGCCACATGGATGAGTGCTCGAACTGCCCCTGCAACAGGCTGAACCCAAGCCTAGAAAAGTGTGACTGATAGCCACATACTCCTTTATCTTTGTGTCTCGACAAGCTGATACACATGTATCTCATTACTTCCATTGTTCCTTCACTAGTCAGCATAATTAGGAATAAAACCCATAATCATATGTAATATTTAAGCATTAAATACAACAAATCAATAATGAGTTATACCTATTTGAATCCATGATTTTCCTTGGAAAAGTAATGACTTAGTTATAATAATAGGAAAAAGACATGGAAAAGGATCTTAATGAAAGTGAGCAAAAAGGGACATTTCCAGCACCCATCATCCCCCCCCAACTGTCCAATTTTATGTCCTCATGCAACATGCTCCAGCTAATCTGAATATAATTCAGACTCGAAGCTATTCCTGTGGAATTTGGTGAAATTGAAGGAGGATTCAGGATTCTCCCAAGGACTTAAAAACCCATTACAAGCGATCAATTCTGCCCAACATTTCCTTTCTGCTTTCTTGGTCAATTTATAGATGCTTATGTACTTTCTTTCAGAAAACCATAGGAGTAGGAACCTAAATCTTAACCCCATATAGCTTGGCCCACATGTCTGCATATATTTTACATACGCTGGTACTCAGGACAAGGCATATTTAAAGTTTTCAAAATAATAAAGGTCTTTTGTTCTTAGAGTCTTGGAAGAGGCCTCTCATCTCTTCTTGCTGCATTCCACTGCATAGAGTTATTGTTGTGAGATTATTCTCACACAGCAGGATATGATTCCTTGTTGAAACGCTTCCCGGTAATCATCCTTCATAGGAGAGGAGAGGTTCCTTTTATGCCTTGCAACTAGGGTCACAGGGGATTGAGGTTCAACCCTTATCCAGAGAGTGGAAGTGCTTTCATTATTTTGGATGGTCTGGTACGCATGCTGCAACAACCATATCCCGATGTGGAGTTAAGAAGCAAGTTCGCCTTCCATGATTGAAGATAAAAGAATAATATATATGATGGATGATTATAAAATTACAATAATATGGCCTTTATAAGGCTTGAGCAATCATAATGAAGGGTTACGACCTTTCACTAATAACCTAATAATCTATTAAGTTATAAATAATAATATTAAATAAATATTCATAGCATTGCCTTCCCCTTAGGAAAGATTTGTCCTCAAAGCTTGAGTATTTTTACTAATGTCGTCCTTCATTCAGATTCGGCGTCGGTATTAGAATCGAACGAGATTTCTTGTGCAGAGACTTGGACTTCCTTCCCATGGATGATTTTGCACTGTATTGTCTGATTTTTCCTGCATTTATGGTCTGGGGTCCAGTCATCACCTCATCAACAACATATGTTTTTCTTATTTTTTCTATTATTAGAGTAACTGTTAGATGACTTTGATCTATTTTCCATTTCATAGGCATATGGTTGAGGTTTGCGGCATTGATGGCTGGGTGACCAAGTATCTTCACAGTACCTACATTGTATCTCTTTTTCTTGTCAATAATGGTTATCACCTCTTGTTTTTATTCCTTCCAATTTGCGTTCTGCGGCTTTTGCCTTATGTCTTGCTACTTCTACAATAGGTATGTCATGTAAATTTAACTCTTTTTGGAGGTATGGTTTAAGACCTCCTAAATACGTTTCAAGTCTTTGCTTGTCAGACAACCCAAATAATCGTGTCACTAAAGATTCCCACTGATGTGTGAATTCCTCCACGCTTCCAACCTATTGTAATCTGGTAAGTTTACTGAAAAATTCATCTTCTTTGATTCCTTGAAACCTATTAAAAAAATAGTCTTTGAACAAGTTCCAGGTGTAGGTAAAATTGTCTCTCTTCCACCATAAGTACCAATTATAGGCGTACCCTTCCATATGCATTGACGCATATTTCACCTTTTCCTCGTCAGATTGAATATTGTAAATGTCGAAGTATTCTTCCACTTTGTTTAGCCAAGCAACGCATTGGTCTTCACTTCCATTGTATTTCGACAACTCTATTTTTGCCTTGGGTGGGTACGCTATGTAAGGGTGATACTGATTTCCTTTTGCTTTATGGTTTGATGGTGGATCAGAACTACTGGATGATGTAAGTGACATATTTGAACTACTTCATTGTTGGCGGTGATTTTTAGCTTTTTCATTCTCTACTATCTTACTGATAACTTCTATTTTGTTGTTTAATCATGCCTCCATATCTAGCAGTACTTTTGTTTCTACCTCTTGCTTAAGCGTCGCATTGTTAATCTTTATTTATTTTTGCAATTCTTCTTGATTCTTGGCAAGTGCTTCCTCTGTGAAAATATGAAATGAGGCATCTAGCATGTGTGGAGTTCTGCCTTGGTCTATCTTAGGCGTTAGTCTTTGCAACACCTCCATTAATGTATTATGCTTCTGCATCATGGTGCTCAAGTTCTGGGTTATGGTGTTTATGTTTTGAGTCATAGTACTCATTTTGTTATCCAAGTCTTTTTCTTTTTCATTCAGGATGTCAAATTTTTCAACTTGCCTTCTTTCTAGTACCAGAACAACTTCATCTTTGATTTCTTTTTTAAGCATTATATTGTTATTTTTCACCTCTTCCTTCAATTGTTTTGGTTAGCGACGAGGGATTTGATGTCCTCCATTTTTTCGATTTTCTCTTTTAGTTCTTCCATGGTTTTGGACCTTGTATACGGAAGTGTGTACTTCGACGCAATTTTGGCTTGTGAGGGTGAGAAAATGATAATGTCTTTGGAAAAGTGTTGACTAGTCAATAATATTTTTATGAATGAGGAATAAATTTAAATATTAATATAATAATAAGATTGTTATTATTATAAATATTTAATTGATTAAAATTTGGATTGTAAAGTAAATAAAAACCAAATATTAATATAAAAATAATTATATAATATTTAAACTGTTTATTACAACTAGGGTTTTGGTGAGATGGCGTGGGGATCAGCGAAGGTGTGGTGGCACAGTTGTGGTGAAGGGAATTCGTCAGAGAGGTAATGAGGGTGAGCGTTCGATGCAGCACAAGGTGGTGGGATGCAGCATGGATGAGCAGAGGGGTGAGAAGAATCATGGGAAAGTACGCAATGGAGCAGCGAGGGGAGAACGGGTGATGGCGTTGGCGATGGAAACGTAGGTGGACAACATGCAGGTGGGGGAGGAGTTGAAGGAGGTGGATAATGATCAGGTGGAAGGTATACTAGAGAAGCGGATGGAGGGAATGGGGGAGGAGAAGAGGGCAGCGTTCAAGAGCATCTTGAGGACAAAGGGAAGGTGGACGGAGATATGGAGTGAGGGAATTAGGGCTGCATGAGGGAGGAACAAGGGACGAGGAAGAAGATGGGAGGACGAGGCACAAGGAAATGGGGGAGGAAAGGAGGAAATAGATTATAGGGAGGGATAAAAATCATGGCATGAGGGGGAGTGGAGGATTGTGAGGGTGGAGTAGAGAGACGAGAGTGGATCAGGTGCAAGGTGGGGAGAGCGATCTAGATGGGAAGGAGTCTGGGTGAATGGGAGAGAGTGGGATGAGAAACGGAAGGAGGGAGTGGTAGCGAAGAAGGGGAAAGACGGCTAAAACAACAGCTTGGAGATGAGAGAGGGAGGATGAGCCTAATCCGAGCTCAGGCCTAAGGAGCGAATCTGCTCTGATACCAAATGCAACAACCATATCTGGTTGTGGAGTTAAGAAGCGAGACTGCCTTCCATGATTGAAGATAAAAGAATAATATATATGATAGATGATTATAAAATTACAATAATATGGCCTTTATAAGGCTTGAGCAATCATAATGAAGGGTTACAGCCTTTCACTAATAACCTAATAATCTATTAAGTTATAAATAATAATATTAATTAAATATTCACAGTAGATGCCACTAGTTCATATGATTTGTGACAAAATAAATGAATGCCATTAGGTCAATGTCACCTATATGAGGAACTGGATTAGACCGAAGGTCCATAAAACAAGACAATTCATGCAGATACAACTCACAAAGTAAATTTTTCCCAGAGAAATCACTCTGAGTAAAAGCTTCCGAGAAATGAGGAGTTGTCACAATCTTATAGGGCCTCCCTTCCTTCAAAGCCTTAAGCTTAAAAAAAAATATGTTCATACAAAATTTTTTAATAGGATGGGAATGGAGTTCCGCAACTCAAGAGTTCCTGAACTAGATTATATATTTGTTATTTCTCTTGTTTTATGGTCTTTAATTTTCTCATCTCCTTCAATTCTTCCTGCAAAATTTCCCATTGGAATTTATGGAATATTAATTCCTCAGACCACCTTTCTCTAAGTTATTTAATGGATTTTCCATGTTCATGCATGGGAATCATTCCTTCTTCACACAAAGCAGCACAATATCTCCATTTGTTGATTTCAATTTTAAGCAAAGAAAGTTTCTTGGCCATCACCCGATTTCCATCATTTTCTATGTCTTCTTCCTCCTCTGAATTTAGCTCAATAACTCCAGATACTTCAGGGTCCTTGCTTTATCATCATGTTTCCTTATTAGGGCTTGGTCTGGATACACCATATCCTTTGTTTCAGCAGTTTCATTTCTATCCATTAGCTTAGGGAAATTAGTAGTCCTTTCTTGCACCACATCATAAAAAAATTCTACATGTACTGCTAGTTCTTGTGGTTCAACAGCTTTTTCATATACTGTTGGTTCTTGTGTTTCTATAGTGCTTTATTTTGGTTCCACGGTTTCAACAACTTCTTCATGTACTGCAGGTTCTTGTGTTTCAATAGTTCTCTCTTTCAGGGCCACAGTTTCAACAACTTCTTCATGTACTGTTGGTTCTTGTGTTTTAGCAGTTCTCTCTTTCGGTTCCACAGTTTCAACAACTTCTTCTTCTGCTGTTGGTTCTTGTGTTTCAACAACTTCTTATTTGTGTGCCACATTCTCAGCAAATTATTCTTGTGTTGTTGGTTCTTGTGTTTCATTGGCTTCTTCCTGTGGAATTGTTTTGAAGACCTCAGTGGTTACTTCATGTGACACTGGTTCTTGTGGTTAAGTGGTCTCCCTTGGAATAGTTGATCTCTGTATCTCGTCATTCTCTTCTTGGATTGCTGGTTCTGAGACCCCCAACAGTTTCTTGTGCAAAGTTGTCCTCAGATTCCTTTCCCCTAATTTCTTGCTCATCCATAGGTGAAGGGGTTGCTTCCTTTTTTTGATGTTGTTCATCCTCTACCATTGAATCTTCTTGTACCTTCTACATCTCTTCTCGTCTCAATTTCCCAAGTTTCTAGGATGAAAGTCCCTTGATTGTGACCTTATATCTTGACCTCTCAAAAATGTCCCCACATTTTGGGCAGAACAACTCCTCATGGTCCTAATTTTCCGAAAAAGAGGGTGAATTCTCCACTTGATCGATAGCCTCATCCAATGTGATTAATCTTTGAACTGCCTAATTCCTTAAAACTTCTTTCAGTTCTTCTTTAAGCACCCATACCTCCTGTTTCAATAGATTGTTCTCAAAGAACAGGTTTTCCACTTGATTTTGAACCACACATACAACAGATTTTTGTGTTTCAGCAGATGACCGAGGTTTTAAGATTGGTATTTGAATATGTGCCTCCGTCACTTGTATTGCTTCTGTTGTAGTAGAAGATCGAGTCCTTATTCATTTTGATTGGTTGGGTGTCTGTTTCAAGGTGAGGGACCTCTTCTTCTTTCTTTGTGATGTAGAGGGTGTGGTATTTTTTGGGAGAATTTAAATTTTCACAGGGACATAAAAAGGGAAATTGACCTTTGATAATGATTCCTCCCCTAACGTATTTCCTCCTTCTCTAGTTTCAACATCAACAGAAGACTCAATTTCATGAATTACCGCAGTCTAATTTTTAATTTTCTCCCTCTTTTCCTCCATGTTGGCCTCTGTTTGTTGGGATGGGATTCTAAAAGGCTCATGGGGATTTAAATTTTGAAGGCTCTCTGTAGTTCCAGCTTCCCCTAGAGCCCTTTCTTGATCAATACCAACTTCTTCAGGATCTCCATCCCCCCCAACTATATTGGATAAGCTTCGCGCCTCATCTTCCTCACTGTTATCTTCTTCCTCTATGGGCACATGGTCTACCCTTACCCCAATAAGAAATTGTCCCCGGGATTGATCTCTTCTCTCAAGGGATCTCAGGATTAGCAGTTTAATGAGGAAATGATTGGTAATGGAGGCTTGAGGATGGCGAGACCCCTGAGAATAATGTGCCATGTTTTGCAAAGTTTTTAGAAGAAAATTAGGCATATTAATCAATGCGTAGTGGCGCAGGTGGGAGAGTAGAAAAAAATAATAAGTGTAAACAACTTTGTACCTACCTTCACATGTGATGTATTTCTTCAGGAATATGGTGACCTAGTCCCAAGGGTGAGGCATAATTTCCAATTTTGTGCCACGTCCTTTTGGTTGAACGCTCTCCCCTTCTCCGAGGAAATACTCTACTGCAGTTAGGTTGGGCCTCTTCTGGCCGAACCATCTTCTTTGTAACATCCCGTAAAATACCAAAAATTTAAAAAAAATTATAATAACAATAATTATCGAATTTGTTAATGCGGAACATATAAAATAGTTAAATCTCTTAACTAGGATAATTAATAAGATGACATGTCAAATTTCTCAAAATAAAAATATGATGCTAGTTGTAAATGCTATTGCAGACTAAATGGATGCTAATCTCTGTAACAAAAGATATTTTATGATCATAACACAAGAATACAATCTTCAGATCTACTTTAGTTCTAAAAAAAAAAATAAAAAAAAATTTGTCCATATCTCCCTTGTTTTCACTTTGTTTCCCTTGAAATTTTCGGGGAACCCCTGTCATCCCATTCTGCATATTTCATTCCTCAGGACCCAATCCCCAATTCCCCTTCCCAAAGCCCTAAATCCCATATTTGTCTATTTTTAGGGTTTGCCATAACTTCCTCATATTTCACCCAATCACCTTCAAATTTTACCACAGAGTTCCTTTCCGAATTCTGCTTCTTTGTCCCCCTCTGTCAAATTTTCCCATTCTTTCACCACGCTTCTGAAATCCTCATTTTTGCTTCCCTGTCTAGTCGACAGTATCCAACACCTAGTCAAACCCCAATTACCCTTTAGATTTTTTCCCAAGTCCAGATTTTCCCTTATTGAAGCAGTTTTTGTTTTTGTTTTCCTACCCAGTCAAAAAAAAAAAAACTCCTGGTTATGGTTGTCACCCGTGCAGGAGCAAAAACCATGGAAGAAGCACTTGCATCCATCCAAGCCAAACTCCAGGATCTAGATGAAAAATTTCTCGGCCTCCATCTTGAACATTTAGCTATGAACAACAAACGGCAGTACGAGTCTTCATCAGACAATGGGTTCTCTTCTTCCAGCAATTTCCCTGGTCCGAAGCTTGATTTTCCTCGCTTCAATGGTACTGATCCAACTAGATGGATCTATCGTGCAGAACAGTATTTTAGTGTGCATAATACTTTTGATGTCAACAAATTTCTGCTGGCATCCTTTCACTTGGAACAAGAAGCTCTTCAATGGTATCGTTGGTACATCAAGGTTCATCCAGAGCCCAGATGGTCAGACTTTTGCCAGCTCCTTTTGCAACGATTTGGTCCTAGTGCTTTTGATGACTTCACCGGAGCCCTCACTAAACTTCGCCAAATTGGCACTGTGAGAGAGTATCAAACCTAATTTTAGAACCTAGCCAACCACACCGAAGGATTGTCTGATGACTTTTACCGGAGTTGTTTTATCAATGGTCTAAAGGATGCCATCCACTCTGAGGTCAAAATGTTCTGTCCCACCACAATGATGGAAGCCCTAGGGTTGGCTAAGTTGGCAGAAGACAAGATTGTATCCCAACAACGCTCCAAGCCCATTTTTGTTCCCTTCCGAAATATGGGTTCTCAGCGATCACCTACACTGCAGGCTTCTCGACCGACTCCTATCAAGCGTTTTTCTGAAACAGAGATGCAAGCACGCAGAGAAAAGGGGCTTTGCTATAATTGTGATGAGAAATTCACTCGGGGACATAGATGTGTTCAGCAAAAGCTCTATCTCTTGGATGTGGAGTCTCCGCCTGCCTCTGAAATTGGTGACGAAGATCTAGAAACACTGGATCCTTCGGTCGACATTCAGGAACCGCCTATTGACCCTCCGTCTCAGGATGACCAGCCAGAGATATCTCTCCATGCTTTAGCTGGAATCACCACCCCCAAACCATGCAGGTCAGGGGTTACTTCAAGAAGCTTCCTCTTACAATACTCATTGATTCTGGTAGCACTCATAAATTCATTGACCCTCGGATCGCCAAACAAGCTGATTGTTTTATCCATCCTTGCTCCAACTTTGAAGTCATGGTTGCCAATGGGGGCACCTTACCTTGCAAAGGGAAGTGTCGAAATGTGCGTATCTCTATGGGATATTATACCTTGCGCTTTGACATGTTTTCCTTTCCCTTAGGCGGATGTGATGTGGTTTTGGGTGCTCAATGGCTACGCACACTTGGCCCTATCTTATGGGATTTTGCTGAACTTTGGATGCAGTTTTCCCTCAATGGACAAAAACACACATTGACAGGATTACAACCAGGTTCTCTCAGCATCATCAGTTCACATCGCATGGAAAAAATTCTCAAGAAGAATTCACATGGTGTCATCGCTCAGATCCATTCCAGTCAGATGCAACCATCAGCGGTCTCCACTACTCCTTTGGATCTACAACAAATTCTGGATCGATATACAGGTGTCTTTGTTGAACCAGTGGGATTGCCACCTTCCAAGCCAGAAGACCATCGTATTCAGCTCCTTCCTGGCAGTGTTCCTCCCAACATCAATCCCTATCGCTACCCATTTCACCAAAAAATGAACATTGAAATGCTCGTTCAGGACTTATTGAAGCAAGGTATTATTCGCCCAAGCACTAGTTCCTTTTCTTCTCCAGTTATTCTTGTCCGCAAAAAAGATGGGTCATGGCGCCTCTGCATTGATTTCCGATCACTTAATCACCTCACCATCAAGGATAAGTTTCCAATTCTTGTTGTTGATGAGCTTCTTGATGAGCTTCATGGGGCTCACTTTTTCTCCAAGTTGGATATTCGTTCTGGGTATCATCAAATTCGGTTTCATGAGGATGATATCCCTAAAACAACTTTCCGCACACATGATGGCCATTATGAGTTTTTGGTCATGCCCTTTGGCCTCATTAATGCTCCTTCCACATTCCAGGCCTTAATGAATAAAATATTTCGACCCTACTTGCAGAAATTCATTCTGGTATTCTTTGATGATATCCTCATCTACAGTAAAAAATGGGATGAACATCTCCAGCATCTGGATCTTGTCATGCAACTTTTCTCTGACCATCATCTCCATGCCAAGCAGTCTAAATGTGTTTTTGGACAGAAGGAAGTTGAGTATCTCGGGCACATTATCTCACCACAGGGGTTCGTGTGGATCCTGCCAAAATTGATGCCATGAACAATTGGCCGCATCCTCAGACACTCAAGAGCCTTCGTGGTTTTTTGGGGTTGATTGGATACTACCGCAAGTTTGTCAAAGATTATGGGAAGATTGCAGCTCCATTAACTGCTCTATTGAAAAAGGATTCTTTTACATGGACACCTGCTGCTCAGTGTGCATTTGAAAAACTAAAACAAGCTATGTGTACTACACCTGTGCTAGCTATGCCCGATTTTTCCAAGCCCTTCACTATTGAGAGTGATGCTTGCAGCAATGGACTTGGTGTTGTTCTCCTTCAAGATGAACACCCCATTGCATTCACCAGCAAAGCCCTTTCAGGTAAGAATTTAGCTGCCTCTACCTATGAGAAGGAAATGATGGCTATTTTGCATGCAGTACAGAAGTGGCGCCCATACCTATTAGGGAATCATTTCTGCATCAAGACTGATCACCAGAGTCTGAAATATTTCTTGGACCAGCGTGTCTCCTCCCCGACACAACAGAAATGGGTTAGCAAACTCATGGGTTATGACTATGAGATCACTTACAAGAAGGGTAAAGACAATATTGTGGCAGATGCTCTTTCTCGCACATTTGATGCCCAAGGTTCTCTTTCAGCTATTTCTATGCCTGTTCCAAATTGGTTGCAATCTGTTCAACAGGGTTATGTCAATGACTCTTCCTTATCTCAAATAATCCAATGCTTGACCAACAACCCTTCTACTGTACCACATTACTCTTGGGATGGTGCTTCTCTGCGATACAAGGGTCGTCTGGTGCTTCCCTAGAGCACAGATCTTCAACAGGCTATCTTCTATGAACTCCATGCTTCTCCACCAGCAGGGCAGTCTGGGTTCCTCAAAATGTATGAACGAGCACGGCGTAACTTCTTTTGGCAGGTGTAGCTAGGGTTTTACCCCTAGCTTGTGCAAATGAGCACCTACTAAGGAGAATGGACTCCTTAGTAGCAGTTCAGTAAATGGAAATAATTAAGCTAAAATAGAAATGTAAACTAATCTAAAACATGTGCATGAAAAATAAACAAAAATTTGTAAACAAGGGTTTGTATTAATATTACCTTCAATGGGAAGGTTGATGAAGCTCCTTGCAATGTCCAAGAGGGTTGCTCCAAGCTCCAATGTGCTCCTTCTCTTTCTCCAATGGTGGGAATAGGCCAAAAGGGGCTCTCAAGGTGAAAGTAGTTCAATGGTGAACTAGGGTTTCGAGAGAGATTTTGGCAGAGTAAGGGTATACTTGATTGTGGATGTGGAATAAGGGATCTCCATCACCTATTTATAGTTTTTTGGTGGTGGAGTACTGACCCATGGTTTTAGGAAACACATGGTTTAGGGCCGATGTATAGGTTTTTTCCTCCTTTTCCTCATTATTTTATATTTTTTATTCCCTTTTTAGGGGATTTTTGCTATTTTAGAGGAATTTTGGATATTTTTGGAGGAAAAGGGGGTTTTTTAGCCTTTTTGAGGCTATTTTGATGGTTTTGTGGCCTTTTGGAGGCATTTTAGGCCTTTTGGAGGCTTTTTAATGGGATTTTTTGGGATTTTAAGGGAAATATGGTAGGAAAATGGACAAATGAGCCATATAATGTGGTAGATGAGGTAGTGAACACTTTTTGGGTGTTAACAGATTGCCCCCTGATGTGCGAGGGCAGGAGCTCATCGTATGGCCGATGGACATCATAAGTCATGAATGGTTTTCCTGGGGTGTGGAGAGAAGAGAAGAAACAAACTGAAGCCCGGAACAACGATCCCGAACAACTGCAAGAACTAAAAGTACATAACCTCAATAATGGATGAGGAATCATATGATCATATGGACGAGGCAGGCATACCCATGCTCGTATCAGGATATAACATAACAATAACAATGGGGTCCAAAAACTGGGGACCTGAAATATACATGACCTCAAATACTGACTGAGGAATAATCTCAATATATGGACGAGGCGGGCATACCCATGCTCGTATCAAGATACATAAAAAGAACTGTAAGGCCCGAAAAGGGGGACCTATAAATACATAGATAACCACTGTGTACATCATAAGTGTCCAGAGGAGACACAAATCTGGGACATACTGCTGAGCTGATCATGTGGGAACTGAAGAACTGGTGCACTGGAACAATCAACAGTGCTACTGAATGTGGTACCAAAGGAACTAATGAGCTGCTGGATCAGAGTGACAAGGGGTACACTCGCAATGCTACACTGAACTGGAACTGATCTAGGACTGAACTGGGTACTCAAGGAAGCATATAACTGGATGGCTTCCGAATACAATCACCAACGCAGCCCGAACATCCACGGGAACATATAACTGGGCGTTCCGAAGGGACTCACCAATGTGCTAGAGTCGGGGGAAATTCGGGGTCTTCGACAAACAATGATGGGATATAACCCTACGCGATTCTCGACGATGCGATCAAGGTGCTGAAGTCGAGCATGTGAGAAACAACCACTCAGAGAGGCGATGGGGACTCCTCTCAGAATGATCCGTAGGCACTTACCACAGATGGTGATAAGTCCAAGGCGTAGGGGCCTCTGGGCCTATCCTTTGGAATAGAGGTGCTGTCGTCGATAGAGGGAGACCTGCAACTATCAAGGCAATGATGTTTCCTTGACAGGAGCGCGAGGTGGAGAACCGAAATGTGATAGTACTGATGGAAGGACTAACCAAACTGTGGGGGGACAACTGGGCAAGTAGAGTGGGTGGACTCAAACTTCCTTTGTTCAGAGTATGATAATGGGAATGATATGGCAGCATATGAAACTGACGGAGGGGAAAGGGATCATAGCTGTAATGGATCTGGGAGGGTAACTGGGCTGAGGGAGACTCAAGCTGGTATAAAATGGCAGGAGACTGCAGAATACTCTGAACAAAGGCGACCTGATTGGGGGTGCTGCCGAGATGATCGATCATAGTGCCAGGAGGCACAGGAGGGTACTTCTTCATGGGTGAAGGAACTAGAAGAAGTGTGTGTAAAATGATACTGTCGTGTGGATTTATACGAGCCCAGGACAGTTCATGCTCGTGGTTGCTTTCAATTTTAAGGAGTCTGGAAGCGATAAGAAGACTCTGAAAAGATGGAATGGTACTGTCGTGTGGATTTTACGAGCCCAGGACAGTTCATGCTCGTGGTTGCTTTCAATTTTAGAGAGTCTGAAAGCAAATAAGAAGACTCCAAGGGGGTTGCTTTTTCGTAGATTTAATCTCCAAGGCCCAAAGAAGCATAAAAGGATGTAATGAAGAACTCTTCTAGTCGGTGTGACTAGAGTATTCCTTTTTCGTAATTAGTCTACCAGGTCCGGAAAAGGGGTAAACTTATACTAGATAGACGCCCTTTCAGGTACTTTAACGAGCATGAAAGGAAGCAAGATTGCTTGGAGATCTTTTCATTCTTTTAGGAGTCAGAAAAGAGCTTAACAGAAACTCCCTAAGTGCCTTTTTCGTAAAGGACTTGTCCGGCCCGAAAAAGGGATAAAATTATACCGAACAAAAGGAATGTCCAGGCAAGGAGGAAGTGTTCAATCAAGGATCAGTAATGATGACCAAGAACGAGGGTAGGGGTGAACACTGGTGGGCCTCCTTGCGGGGTGAATGGAATGGTGGAAAAATAACGAAACATTTGCAGTATGACAGGAGTGGAGGGCTCATGTAAAAATATGGAACAATCTGATGGCGGCCGATGTGGCACGCAAACCGATGCAGCAAGGTGTCGAGACACAATGTTGAAACTGTACCAGGTGAGAGCGAGAAATGATCTCAAGCATCATCACGAGCTCGGAAAAATGGATTCGGTGATATAAAGAGTGTCAAAAACGGGTAACAGCCGATGTGGCACGTACACCGAGACGACGGGGGTGTTCTGGAAAAATACCTAAAAAATCGAGGGGTGAGAGCGAGAAATGATCTCAAGCATCATCACCGGCTCGGAAAAATGAATCCGATGATATAAAATATGTGAAAAATGGAGAACGATCGATGTGGCACGCAAACCGAGGCGACTAATGGTGTCTGAAAAATGGGCAGAAAATGACGGGGCAAGAAAAACGCAACGAGGTGACCATCATGATGGTCGGGTCATGCTGATTCTAGTGGTGCAAACGGTGTAAGATGATGGTAAAAAATGTGGAAAACAAAAAGAGAGAAAACTGTACAATGCGGACCAATGAGGCCGCGGTTTCATTTATGGGTAAAAATGCTTAAGATACAACCCATTATGGGGGTTGCGCAAAGGATGGCCTTCAGAGTCGGCTAAGATGTATGCCCCCTTGCCGAGACAAGTCTGCACGATGTAAGGGCCTTGCCACATGGATTCGAACTTCCCTTTACCGGTTTTGTCATGGGCTTGGTCATAGGCGAGGACGAGGTCCCCTTCGCGGAAAGTTCGAGGGTGTACGTGTTTGTCGTAACCAGCTTTGGAGCGGTTCTTGTCATCTTCAATGGTCTGGAGAGCGGCACGACGGTCTTCATCGGCTTGTTCGAGTGTCAGCAAACGCTTCTCGAGGGGGGAAGTGAAGATATCACGGAACGCTTGGAAGAGTTGTTGGTAGTCCTCAATCTCCTGCTCACTGCAGGAGGCTCCTAACGTGATGAGTTCAGGGGTCTCAATCTTAGCTTTAACAGCTGGGAACTTTGAGGGATGAATGGGGCGTTGTTTCTGACGGACGGGGGGTACATCAGGCCATGTGTCAATGTGGTGCTCGATAATGGCGGGGTCAATACCGGGAATTTCGGTATAGGACCAGGCAAAGACATCACGGAACTCTCTGAAGAGGTTGATGTAGTCCTCAATCTCTTGTTTACTGCAGAATGCTCCTAAAGTGATGAGTTCAGGGGCACGTCCTGGGGCAGCGATATCAACTTGGATGACGGGTGAGATGTTGGCCATGTTACCCTCCTCGAAGGCATCAGGAGCAGGAATAGGGTCCTTGAACCAGTCGACCTTAGTGGGAAGGAAGTCTTTGGATTCAACCGCAAATTGGGTAGCGGTGCTAGAGGAAGATGCTTCTGGGATGAAGTAGGAACGATGATGCATATCGTCCCAGGGATAATCCGGGGCGGTAAGGGCCTCAAGAATCTCCTCATCGGTACGGAAAGTTTGGGCCGTCAAATCGGTTGATGTGGGAGTAGTGGTGGAAGAGATCATATAAATGGTGTTAACCTCTCCTGAAGGGGAAGAGTCCGGGGGGTAGATCTCCTCAATGGTGGGAGGTTCCGTCTCAAGATCCAGATTGTTCATCTCATAGAGAGTTGCTCTGTAATCCGGGAGATCGAGACAATGATGGGAGTAATGCCCGTAAACACCGCATATGGCACAGGGGTGGTTAGTGCGTAGGGACTTATCTTTAGGCTTAGGAGTGGGGTTTAGTTTGACAGTTGGGATGTTGGGGTCATCGTCGAGCATCTGCATGTGTTTTTGTAATGCTGGTAACTGTGGGCATTGGTGAGTCGCATGGCCCAACTCATCACACAGCGAGCATTTAGGAGGAGCGCGAAACACTGGAGGGTTTTTGACTGTCTTGGGAGGTGGTACAGCAGTGTAAGGTTGTGGCCCTCTGCCCCCAGTGGGTTTGGGAGTAGGAGGGGGAGTCGTGGAGGACGAAGGGTTAGAGACACCGGGAGGTGGCTGAGTGGTAGTAGCCATGGGTTGCACCGGTTGGAGGACGACGTCTGGTGTCGGCGGGCGAACGGGAGGTGAAAGATACCATACGGGTAATCCCAAAGTTAACCCAGGGAGGCTAAGGGTAGCCATGACCGGGGTGCTTACTACTCCCAATGGAGGGACTAGGTAGCGGATCGTATGGATAGGTGTAACACCAATGTGGCTAGGTACCAATGGTGGTTTAGGAAACAATGGTGGTTGATTATTAGGTGGTTGGTTATCATGGGACAAGGTACATAAGTCAGACACGTCTGGGGGGGCTGATGGAGGCAGAATAGATTGGAAGGTGGAGGTCATCGACGCGTCTGAATAAACTCCAGGTCCCGTAGAGGAAACAAATGAAGTGGAGGCACGAGAAACAGGTTGTTCAACCATGGGGAGAACATTTTCGGGTGCCGTGGGAGCATTGGGATCATAGTAGGTGAGCTGGTCAACCTTAACCACGCGTCCCTCATGGGGGAACATCATGGTACGAAAAACGGAAGAAGCAACTGCTCGCATGGCATACATATAGCTGCGGCCAAGTAAAAGGTTATAATCCAATTGGGCATTGAATACCTCGATGTCAATGAGGACAGTTTTGCCACCTAACTGGACGGGGACATTGGCTAGGAGGCCTTGAGGCTGAGCCGAACGACCGTCGTAAGCGCATAATGCAGTGGTGGACTGTTGGAGAGTAGGGGATCCCAACTTCTGCCACATGAATGTAGACATCACGCATGTGGAGGCACCTTCATCGATGATGCATCGATGGATGACAAGATTCCGAACAGAAACAGAAACTTGGAATGCTAAGGAGGAAGGCAGGCGTGGCTCGGATTGGTCCAAATCAAATGCCATTAAATTTGAATCATGTGGGTCAATCGCCCCAATGGCGGATAGTAGAGTCTTGCGCTGAGAAGGGCAGTTCTTCAAGACTTCTAATGCAGACATGGCTGCGGGAGATTGGGCTAAGTCATCGACGATGTTGTAGTTTGACGCAGCCCGCGCATTGGGGTTATTGTTGATACGACGAAGCGGGAAACGAGGTGCTTTGGGAGCACCCTCTAGTGGAGGCGGGGGTATGTGTAATGCCTAATTGGTGGGATGGGCGTTAGGGGTTTTCTCAGCAGGAGGGGCTTCAGTGGTGGAGCCATATTGGTTCCGACGAGTCTGGAGGTTGATGTCAGCTGATGACATCATCAACAAGTGGTGGGTGCCCGAGTCAAACATGGGTTGATCGGGAGCAGCGTACGTGATCTGCTGTTGGTGTTGCACATTGGCTTGAGGGGGAGCCAACGGCTGAGCGTTCACTACGCCTTGGGTTGGTAAGGGGTTTTGTAGAACCAAACGAGGCTACTGAGGCTGAGGGGGGTTAGGTGGCACCTGAGGAGCTGCATGCCCTTGGCGATGGGCATCATCAACCCAAAGTTGTCGATCTCGCTCCAAGTGTGGGAAAGCATGTGTATAGTGGCCATATACCCCGTAAATAGAACAAGGGTGGTTTGTTCGCAAATTGGGGTTTTTAGCCTGCTTGGGCGAGCGATCAGGGTTTTGGGTAGCAGGGGCTGCATTATTATTGTCGGGGGGATTCGCCGGTTGGCCAGCTTGGTCTGCAGGTTGGTTATTCCCACGATTATGGCCCTTGCCGCAATTTTGTTGGACCTGGTTGCGTTGGTTGTTCGGGTTCTGCTGCGGATTTTGTTGGGCGTAAACTTGCCCTTGGGCAGCAGGTGGGTTCTGAGGTTGCGCAGGTGTGGGAGCAGGCTGTAGGGGATGGTATGCAGGTGGAGGCTGAGCAGGTGCAGCAACTTGAGGAGGTTGCTGATATGGCTGCGGAGCAGGTTGTGGGTTTGCCGCAGGGGCTTCCTATGGCGGATAATAAGCGGGTTGGGCTTGTGAAGGCGCAGGAGCTGGTGTAGCCTGCTGGTGGTAGTAAGGCTGAGGTGCGATCGGGGGGGCATAAGCGGGAGTCGCATGACCGAAGCACTGAGGAGGACATGAGGGTCCATGGTGGTGGTGATGTGTCATGGGAGCATACGAGTTGGTTGCTCCAGACTGTGAGGTATCCCGTGAAAGGTCGGGGCCAGGGGTAGGACGTGCTATAGAAAATGGTTGGGGATGCGAAGAAACACGACCAATGATACCGTCTGCAGCGTGGGATGCCCCCGACGCATCGTGCTGGGAGGAATCGCCGCGGAGGGCATCAGGTATAATGGTATAAAGGTAACCCGACTGGGCGTAAATGAGGTCGAACTGTTGGGCCTTAAGGATGGCCTCTTCTTCAGACTGGGGTCTTTCTGATGCCACATCCTTAGCAATAACAGGGAGAAGGGATTTGAGGAACCAATCTAGGAAGATACGGTCGTCTAGTTTGATCTTGCATAAGCTACGGCGTCGACGCCACTCATGGATGTGGTCCGTGATATGGGTAGCCGTGTTTTGTCTACAAGATAGGAGGATCTCAACGCCCGCGTCATAGCAGACAGGAAACTGGAAGAACTGCAGGAAGGTCGAGGCAAGGGAAGCAAAGGTGGCGTGGGTCCCATGAGGTTGCTTGATATACCACTTGGATGCAGAGCCAGTGAAGGTGCGCTGTAAGAGGCGGAGACGAACAGAGTCGTCCACTATGGAGTTGGAGGAACACCATAGGTGGAAAAACATGATATGGTTTGGTGGGTCCTCACCGGCCTTGCCCTCAAACTTAGGGATGTCAGAGGGGAGCTTGGTAGGCATATGAGGCCACGTAGGGTCGTGTCGAATAGGATCATTGGTCAATCGGGCCAGGTCAGGTAGGCTGAGGCTAGCCATGAATGGCAGACTGGAAGAAGGATGTGACACAATAGTGGGTTGGACCAGGTTAGGGCCTATGCCCCCAAGTGGAGGGACAGGATTTGGGATGGTGCCCCTAAGTGGGGGAACTGAGGTAGTATAGGACGGGCCTGCACCACCATGGGTAGTGTGAGCCACTGATGTAGTGGGGATAGGTATTCCCTCTGCGGGAATAGGTACCGTGAGGGGAACGGTAGATGGGGGTCCCATGGAGGGCATACCCAAAACAGGTGTAGTAACTGGTGTAGTGGTGGATGTGCCACCAATGGTCCCTATGACAAAAGGAGTGGAAGTCGTGCCATCCATGGGGCTAGTGGGGGCAGTGTAAATAGGGTTCTCAGACTCTTCATCAGAATCGGTGGTAAAGTAGGGAGCGTCAATATCTGGTGACGGAGTCCTATGTCGCTGACGAGTGGAGTCAAGTGACAATGCTCTAGATCTGTGATGATTGGTATCAAGGGATGATGATCTAAATCTATGACGGGTGGTGTCAAGTGAATCGTGCTGTGGGGGCTCACCCCTGAGGCGTTGATAATGTCTCGGGGACTCAATGGTGACAGATGGTGTCAAATCTCTGTGGGTTGAGGTGAGTAGAAAAATAGCTCAAAAATGCCTAATGCAATCGAGTGTGCAGAAGGAGAGCTAAAAAACAAGGCACTGAGGCCAACAACCAACTCAAAACACCCACTGCCATAGCTGTGCTACAATAGGTGGAGTATCAACAAAGATGGTCAGAATACCAACAAGCAGCAGGTTTCCTAAAAATTAAAAAATTAAAAATAAAAAAATGGTGGACTCTCTAGACCAAAGGGAGGTAAAGGAGGATGCAAACACCTAACTAAAAGTATTCTGACTCAACTAAACATATCCTCTGCAAGGTGATGAAATCCAAGTCAGACAATATGAGTAGGAAAGCCAAGTGGCTATGATATCCCCCTACCGGGAGGGACACCGGGTAGTCAATCCTAGAAGAATGGAAACTAAGATACCCCGTTCATGACACGTCCAGAAAGGTGAATCTGCCGTTTAGTCCATTTACCGCAATACCCCTATACAGGGATATCCCGCGAACCGCGAAAGGTCGCCCTTCGGTTACTGAATGGAGTGCGGTATTCCACTCAGGCCTCCGGAACCAGTCTCCCGACTTCAACCCTCCTAAGGGAGAGGCCCTCTGATAAACTGGTCGTGACCGTGCCAAAAAGTACTAGGGGATTTTGGTTCCCTATTTGGACAACAACTATGTCTCAAGTGTAAGTGACCGAGGGGTGTTATTGGAAGCCTATCCCCCCGGCCCTACCTAACTACAAAGATTCTTTTGTGTTCCCCAAGTGGGGTTAGAATATTGGTTGAGTTAAGTACTTTTTAAGGCTCACTTGAATTATGTGACAGAGTGTGTGCTCGTGAGGTGATGAACCCAAAATAGAAGTGCCACAAGGGGGGCAACTTCTAACTATCAATAATATTGAAATTGAAACTTTAACTTGCAAAATTTTTTGAATTAAGAATACTGAAATTTTAAAAAGATTCTGTAAAGGGAACAGAAAGTAAGTTGCAGAAAGGCTGTAAGGAAGTGGGGCTGCAGGTAGGACAGAGGGTTGTTCAGATGCAGAAAATATTGCAGCAAAAAGGGGCTGGGCTCAAAACAGGAAAAATGCAGAAATCAAACCACGGGTCTGTGGCGAATCAGAACAGGCAGACCGCGGGTTTGAGGGAAACAGACACGGTCAGGTCACGGTTTTCGGGCCAACAGAAGCAGTCGGGACGCAAGAAAAAGGGAAAAAGACGCAGTCGGGTCGCGGAAAAAAGGCTAACAGACGCAGTCGGGACGCAGGAAAGGGGCTGAAAGCCACATTCTGGACGCGGGAAAATGGCCGACAGGAGCAGTCAGATCGCAGCAAACAGGATGATTAGCCGCGGTCGGATTGCAGGTAACAGACTTGAATCCACCGGTAGGGCGTCGGAAACAGTCTGAGAGCCGCAGTCGGGTCGCAGGTAAAGGCCTGAAAGACGCGGTCGGGACGCGACTGCAGAGGGAAAAAATGCGGTGTGCGGCGGCCGAAAGGGACAGCCGAAAAGAAAAAAAAAAATTAAACAGAAACCAGAAATTCAAAATCTAGGGGAGTCTCCAAAACTGTAGCTATGGTTTTACCCCTAGCTTGTGCAAATGAGCACCTACTAAGGAGAATGGACTCCTTAGTAGCAGTTCAGTAAATGTAAATAATTAAGCTAAAACCGAAATAGAAACTACTCTAAACATGTGCATGAAAAGTAAACAACAATTTGTAAACAAGGGTTTGTATTAATATTACCTTCAATGGGAAGGTTGATGAAGCTCCTTGCAATGTCCAAGAGGGTTGCTCCAAGCTCCAATGTGCTCCTTCTCTTTCTCCAATGGTGGGAATGGGCCAGAAGGGGCTCTCAAGGTGAAAGTAGTTCAATGGTGAACTAGGGTTTCGAGAGAGATTTTGGCAGAGTAAGGGTATACTTGATTGTGGATGTGGAATAAGGGATCTCCATCACCTATTTATAGTTTTTTGGTGGTGGAGTGCTGACCCATGGTTTTAGGAAACAAATGGTTTAGGGCCGCTATATAGGTTTTTTTCCTCCTTTTCCTCATTATTTTATATTTTTTATTCCCTTTTTAGGGGATTTTTGCTATTTTAGAGGAATTTTGGATATTTTTGAAGGAAAAGGGGGTTTTTTAGCCTTTTTGAGGCTATTTTGATGGTTTTGTGGCCTTTTGGAGGCATTTTAGGCCTTTTGGAGGCTTTTTAATGGGATTTTTTGGGATTTTAAGGGAAATATGGTAGGGAAATGGACAAATGAGCCATATAATGTGGTAGATGAGGTAGTGAACACTTTTTGGGTGTTAACAGCAGGGCATGAAAAGGACAATTCAACAAATGGTGGCCGAATGTGATACCTGTCAGCGCAATAAGGGTGAAACAACACTCCTTCTAGGATTGCTTGAACCCTTGCCCATACCTACATGGATTTGGACAGATATTTCTATGGATTTCATTGAAGGGCTCCCTAAATATGGCAGGAAGACAGTGATTCTCATTGTGGTTGATCGCCTCTCCAAATATAGTCATTTTTGTGCTCTCAGCCATCCCTATACAACCTCCTCCGTCGCTCAAATTTTCCTGGACCAGATCTTTCGTCTTCATGGCATCCCTTCTTCTATTGTCTCGGATCATGATGCGACTTTCACCAGTCATTTTTGGACAGAACTATTTCTCCACACTGGCACCAAACTGAAGATGAGTTCAGGGTATCACCCACAAATAGATGGTTAGACTGAAATTATCAATAAATGCTTGGAAACTTATCTGCATTGCTTCACCTCGGAACAACAACATCAGTGGGAAAAGTGGCTTCCTATCGCTGAATGGTGGTACAATACCTCTTACCACACTGCCTCTAAAATGACCCCATATGAAGCATTCTATGGTCAGGAACCTCCAGCTCTTCTTCCATACACCCCCACCAGTTCACCAGTTCAGGAAGTTGACATGGTCCTTCGAAACCGCGATCAGATTCTTTGCATTTTGCGGGACAATCTTCACATGGCAAGAAATTGCATGAAGCAACAAGTTGATCAACACCGTTCCGAGTGCACTTTTCAAGTCGGCGATATGGTTTTTCTTCGTCTCCAGCCGTACAAACAATCCTCCTTGAAATTCAAAGGGCGTCATAAGCTCGCTCCAAAGTTCTATGGGACATATCGAATTCTTCAGAAGATTGGGTCTGTTGCTTATAAATTGGAACTTCCTCCTTCTTCCCGCATTCATCCAGTCTTTCATGTCTCTTGTCTGAAGAAAGTTCTTGGCACCAACATCAGTGGACAAACGATTTTACCTGAACTGGATAATGAAGGATCCATCCTTTTGGAGCCAGAGGCCATCCTCAATTGGTGCACGTGTCAGCTTCGCTCGCTCTATCACAGAGGTCTTAATTCAGTGGCACGACATGCAACCAGAGGATGCTACATGGGAACCACTCCTTCAGATTCAACAACAATTTCCACATCTAAAGCTTTGAGGAAAAAGCTTTTTTTAAGGGGGAGGGGATGTTAGGAACCCATGTCTTTACTTTGTTAGTATGTTGTTGTTGGACGCATATGCTTTGTAAGTCGTCCCGTAGTATGTGTTGATCAATAGTTTGTGTTATTGTTGTTGGCGCATATGCTTTGTAAGTCGCCTCTAGTATTGTTGATCCATAGTTTGTAGTGGCCCATGGTTTTGACCCATAGTATTGGCGCCTAGACTTAGTATATAAGTGTGTGTTGAGACCTATGAAGGCATGGTGAAGTTATTTGTATTGAGCTTGCTCATAGGAGGTTGCCCCCTCGAAGTGGCCTGTGATCAATATAAAAGTGATTCTGAGTTCTGTCATTTCTGCTATTTCGCATATTCGTATTACTTAATTGTTGCAGGTGCATCACAATAATTTTCTTGGTAATGTGCTGACAGTTTGTTTTGAATGATGACGAAGGGGTCCTATGAGGTACCCTGAGGTTTATTTAGCTACGTTTAGCTAAGGCATTTGAATCATGTTTCCATGTGCAGAACGCATGTAATAAAAATCTACGACAAACATGAGTTAAGAGTACATGTGTATTTCAATTCATCGTCAATGTAATATGAAAAATGCTAAGTACTTCCTTGCAAAACAAATTACTAGGGGTATGGATAAATTGGTTCCAATTCTCATTTACATACTGGCTTATAAAATTTTCAGTGTTATTATAGTCATGTCATCATTTTTGTTTTTACCTTGCTATATTTATTATCTACGAAAAATCATCCTAATATTGTTAAATTTTGAGCATTAATTCACAATACTCTAGAATCTTTACTAAGAGAATAACATATACAGTATATCAATGCATAACAATCACAATAAGCATGACAAGCATCACAAGAATCAAAAGCATGAGAGACAAAAGACACGGAGTTTCCGTGGGGAAAACCCTAAGGTGAAAAACCCCACAACTTATTCAGAGATAGAGAGAGCAATGGCTCAACCAAAGTACAACCAAAATACACTGAGATAGTCTCCTAGTAGCAGATGATGATCCTCCTCACTAGTGCGCCACTTTCTGAGTGAGAGAAGTGTGAGTTTCTGAGTGATCCAAATAGAGATCTCCCGATCTCTATTTATACTAGTCTGTTTTCCCAATAACCTTATGGGGCCAACTTGTCTAGCTAGGTATATCAACCATATAATATATATTTCAGGGCCGACCCCACACATGGTGGTCTAATAACCCTTTGCCAAGTACACACACTTGCGACACTTGTCAATACACATGACGACACTTCCTTATAGAGGAATAACACATCTCTTATAAGGGTACAATAAATATATATGAACTACATAGATGAAATACATTACGAAGTTACATATACATCAACACTCCCTCTTAAATAGGAAGGTATTTTTTGACACAGTTATGCTAGACAAGTCTTCTTCTCGGGGTCATCGTCATCATCATCGTCACTACTGCTGCTATCTCAACCAATCTCTGACTCTACTCCTCATAGGAAGTTCTACAGAGCCAGTCATTTTTCATACGAGATGTAGGCCCACCACCTGCAGGTCTTCATCATCACTGGCCATATTGTGGAATCCTCAGGACTTATTACGTGCATCACAAAACCTTGCAAGAGCATCCCATAACTTATTACGCGCACACAACCCAACCTATCGGATCTCCCAGGGAGCTATTAAATGTGACCCTACCACAAAACCTCGAAAGAGAATCCCAAGACTGATTAAGAGCACACAGCTCAACCTATCAGATCTCCCAGGGTGCTATTATATGTGGTCACCACAAAACCTTGCAAGAGCATCCCAGGACTTATTACAAGAACACATCCCAACCTATCGTATCTCTTAGGGTGATATTACATGTGTTCATGGAAAAACCTTGCAAGAGCATCCCAGGACTTATTACGAGCACACAACTCAACCTATCAGATATCCCAGGGCACTATTATATGCCATAGGACAAAACCTCGAAAGAGCATCTGCCAGATATCCCAGGGAGCTATTATATGCCAGTGGAAAAACCTTGCAAGACTATCTGCAGATCTCCCAGGGCACTATTATATGTCCTCCTAGATCAAAACCTCGAAAGAGCATTTTCCAGATATCCCAGGGAAAAATTATATGCCATAGGAAAAACCTTGCAAGACTATATGCAAATCTCCCAGGGCGCTATTATATGCTCATCTACACAACCTGATCCACGGCCGCAGAGTATCAACCTGATACTCATCATACAACATCCTGATCATCATCAATGCAACATCTTGTTGCATGTCATATGGAGCAACATCTTGAAGCTCATCATCCATGATCATCCTGATCATATAATGCATCCACCTGATGCATACCAAGTATCTACCTGATACATATCATCATACATGATCCACCTGATCATACAATGTATCCACCTGATACAAATACAAAAACATGATCCACCTAATCATACCTGATACATATCAACATACATGATCTACCTGATCATACACAATATCCACCTGATACATATACAGATACATGGTCCAAGCATCCAACATGATGCATATACAAAACATATACAAATGGTCCTACTGATCATATCCAACATCCAACATGATGCATACATACATATACATATAAATGATCCAGTTGATCATATCCAACATCAAACATGATGCGTACATATGTATACATATAAATAATCCAACAGATCATATCCAACATCTTCCTGATGCATCATCCTGATGCTCATCATCCAGCACTTACATTTACAGCCATGTGAAGGATCCTCCTTCCAACATGCTTAGAATGGCTTCTGCAAATGTGTCCATCACTTCTTCCTCGAAGTGTCATCAATCTGAAGACCACCAAGCCTCTCACTGAAGTACTCGAACTTCACCCTGGCTAGTGGCTTCGTCAGCACATCTGCAATCTGCTCGTCTGTCGCAATGTAAAGGAGCTTCACAGCTCCTCTCTACACCATATCCCTGATATAGTGATATTTGATCTCTATGTGTTTCGACCTGTCATGAAACACTGGGTTCTTGGACAGCTTCACACAACTCTGGTTATCACAAAAGATACTAGTAGCATCCAACGGGATATCAAATAACTCAGAAAGTAGCTTCCGTAGCCATACTACCTCACAACTAGTTGAACATGCTGCAACATACTCTGCCTTAGCTGTACTCAGTGCTACGCAGTACTTCTTCCTACTAAACCAAGAGATCACACCTGATCCCATATTGAAGTAGCACCCAGATGTGTTCTTCCTATATGGAGCACTACCTGCCCAATCTGAATCAACATAACCTTGCAGGTTAAACTTTTGATTCGTTCATACTTGAGCCCATAATCAACTATACCCTTCAGTTAACCCAGAATATGCTTGACAAAAATCAGGTGAACACTCCTCGGATCCGTCACGAACTGGCTCAATGTGTTCACCGCAAAGCAAATATCTGGTCTCGTGTTCGTCAGGTACATCAAGGACCCAATCATAGAGAGATCAACCGGCTCAGATGAAGCATCACAAAGAAGCTTCAGATTCGATGCCATAGGTGTGGCCATGGCTTTGCAATCCATCATCCCGAACCTCTTCAGGATATCTATAGTATACTTCCCTTGTCCAAGGAAGATACCATCTGTACTCTGCCACACCTCCATACCTAGGAAATGGTGCATCATCCCCAAGTCCTTCATATCGAACTCAACAGCAAGCTTCCTGTTTGTATCTGCAATCAATCTGTCATCTCCTATTACAAATAAGTCATCCACATACAGGAGTAGAATCACAAGATTCCCTATCGTTTGTCTCAGAACCAAGTGGCTTCTCCACATACACTTCTTTTTCAACTACACCATTCAAGAAATCTATCTTGAGATCCATCTGGTATATCTTCTATTTCATCACTTTTATTTCTCTATGCTGCCATCTGCAGCATGCTTGATCTGATAGATCCATCTGGAATTCATAACAAACTTCCCTTTGGGACTACATCCCAAACATCATTCTTCATGATCAACGGATCATGGCATTCTTCCCATATCCTGGGAACTTCAATATTTTGTTGCTGAACAAATGTTGTAGTTCTTCTTTTGTAGGTGATGGCATACGATCTATCCTACAAGACAAGTTAAATTGCATGATTAGAAACATCTCATATTTTTCAGAACAAATTCTTACACATAAAGAAATATGTCATACAGTCATGCAATTATCTTAGCCAATTCTTCAATACAACATTTATCCATATTCCGTAACTTTCTAGATGCCTTCCAATCTCTACCAGAACATTGTTAAGAGTGTGCACAACTCCCAACATGTCAACAAAGAGGTTTCATTCTAGATAAGTAGCAATGGAATGTTGTACAATGCCATAGGCCACTTACCCATCACATGCATATTAGTAGTATACTGTTCATTAATGCAATCATTCTAATATGCACAATACATATCATAAGTCTAGGAACATGAGCATATACATCATTGAACAATTTTATTTAAACAAACAAATATGCAAGAAATGATAATTAAATTACTTATCTTTGTTTGTTTGTTGGGTGGACTCCCTCTGAGTCTTTGCTTCCTTGCAAGAGCTGCTGGAGTCCTAATCTGAAGTAGCTTCTCCTACACCTTTCTGTTGTGGAATGTAGAGAGATGGTCAACTCCCTCTAAATATCTGCATCCTTGCAGAAACCACTAGAGAGTGCTCCCTCTTGATCTTTGCTTACTGGATTACCTATTCTTGAACTTATATTCATTCTCGATCCCTATGCATGCTTGTTAGTATCATCATTGTGTTAACCTCGAGGTCTCATACATAATCATTAGTATAATCTTAATATTATCAAAACACAATAATCTCAAGCATGTATAGTCAGGATCATTTCAAACAGAAATAATAAGCATTCTTATGGTTAGTCATAAACATAATATTCCTAAACCCGTGATTACTCAAACCTATGACTCTTCTGGTTAGTCATATTATTAATTAAGGTAAGAAACATAATATGCATAAGTCCTAGATTACTCAAACTTGTAACTTCAAGAGTAATCATTATCAATCATACAAAAGTATACTATATATATAACAAAACATACCTAGTCATCATATTTTGTAGTTATGTCTAGCAATGTGTTCTTGTTCTCTTCAATGACCTGCATAACTCATTAGTTAACTTTTTCAAAAACAAATTATACATAACTCCTTAGAGAAATGGATGACATGGGACCACAAACATCTGAGTGGATGATTTCCAAGATGCCTTTTTCCTTGCTTTCACTGATTGGAAATGCCTTCTTAATGTTCTTTCCTTTTGCACATCCTTTGCAAACACCTTCATGCATGGTCTTGATTTCAGGAAGACCTTCTACCACCTTACTTGCAATTGGTAATGCCCTGTAGTGCATATGTGCAAGTTTTCTATGCCAAAGTTCACTTGGCTCCATGGAATCATACACCATGGCATGTTCAGGTTGTCCTTTCAATTTATACAAACCTCCCTCTTGCTCTCCAATCACTACTGCATCATCTATGGTCTTTCCCTTTGGCCACATTAGAACTTGGCCATCCACAAATGCAACCCTCATACCTTTTGCATCCAATGCAGAGATGGAGAGTAGGTTCTTCTTGAGCCCAGGTACATAAAGGACTTCTTTCATCTTCAATGATTTTCCAGAATCTAGGTTGAAGGAGGCTTCACCACTTCCTTTGATGGGGTATTGATAATCATCCCCAAGTTTCACTTTATGGGGTGATTCGTGTTCAGATAGATTTACAAAAGATTCCTTAAACCCAGTGATGTGTTTGGAAGCCCCACAGTCAATTAACCAATCATTACAACCATGGGAGATAGTACCTATGAGAGCAGAGATTAGAACATACTCTTCTTCACTTGATGAGTCCTCATCACTATCATCACTTTCTTCCCTAGCCTTCTTCTTTGGAGGTTCATCATCTTCGGCAGCATGAGCATGGAACTTTCTTTTGTTTCCCTTCTTCTTCTTGCTGGAGTTGATGTTATCCCTTTTGTTCGTGGGACATTCTGAAGCAAACTGACCCTTCTCATTGCATGTGAAACATCTTATATCCTTCTTATTCTTTTGTTTGTAGTGATAGGATCTCTTGTGGTGAGAGTGCTCCTTCTTGGGCTTGCTTCTTTTGGTGTGGGCTGCGAGAGCTTGATCTTCACCTCCCATCTTTTCTTCATGAGCTACAAGCCTAGCTTCTTGTTGAGAGCATTCCTCCCACAGTTTACTGAAAGAGATCAATTTCTTTCTTGCACAGATTCCTTGAATAAAGGAGCCCCATGACCTAGGAAGGCCATTCAGAATGGTCATAACAACTTCACCATTATCCACTACTTCATCCACAACTTCAAGTTTTTCCTTGATCTGCTAGACCTTGGAGAAGTAAGATTGAATGGTTTCTCCATTGAGCATCTTGACCCCTTTCAATTGATTCTGTAGAGTCATCTTCTGATTTATGTTCTTCCCTTCAAATAACTTCGTCAAAGAGTCAAACATCTCCTTGGGTGTCTTTAGAGAAGACACATGGGGTATGAGATGGTCTTTGATGGAATCAACAATGATTCTCTTTGCCTTGACCAAGTTCTTCTTATGAAATACCTTAGCCTCTTCATCATCTGGGATAGGGATGTCTTCTTTTATGTATGAGTCCAACTCATTCTCTTCCAGAATTAACCCAATCCTATACTTACAAGCTCGGAAGCTATCAGCCCCTTCAAGCTTATCCTCAAGCTTAGTGTGGTGAGACAACTTAAAGAGTACTTCAAATGGAAATAGAAAATATTTAGGTCTTACCACTTGAAATGATGAAAACTAGATCTGGTCCCAGATTAGGGTTTGTCGAAAAAACCCTCAAAATTCAAAATGTGAATTTCATCTTTCTGAAAGGATAGAAAGATGTGCCTTGAAGAGATAATCAGCCTGGTGTATTCAGAATTTGAGATCAACAAAGCTTTACCCTTCAGATTTTCCTTTTTGTCCTCCCAGGTTCACTAGGGAGAGCCCTGAATTAGGGTTTGAGTTTCCCGGAGATCTACCCAGCCAAAAATCTCAATCCAAAGCTCTAAACTTCGATTTTTGCAAGGAGCTTCCAGCTATGTCTTTAGATTTTAGAAATTCTTATTTTTGTGGAAACCCTAATTTTTAGGGCCAAATCTGAAAATGCTCAGAATTGAATTAGGATTGGACAGATAGATTCTCCTTGATGAGTAGAGTCAATCTACTATACTTCTTTTCCAAAATCTGTGGAGAGAAACCCAATAAACAAGAAACTTAAGTTTTTGTCACTGCAAAATGTCTTCTTCTCAGTTTAGCTCTGATACCATGTTAAATTTTGAGCATTAATTAACAATAATCTAGGATCTTTACTGAGAGAATAACATATACAGTATATAAATGCATAACAATCACAATAAGCATCACAAGCATCACAAGAATCAAAATCATGAGAGACAAAAGACACGGAGTTTCCGTGGGGAAAACCCTAAGGTGAAAAACCCCACAACTTCCTCAGAGATAGAGAGAGCAATGGCTCAACCAAAGTACAACCAAAATACACTGAGATAGTCTCCTAGTAGCAGATGATCCTCCTCCTCACTAGTGCACCACTTTCTGAGTGAGAGAAGTATGAGTTTCTGAGTGATCCAAATAGAGATCTCCCGATCTCTATTTACACTAGTATGTTTTCCCAATAACCTTATGGGGCCGACTTGTCTAGCTAGGTATATCAACCATATAATATATATTTCAGGGCCGACCCCACACATGGTGGTCTAATAACCCTTCGCCAAGTACACACACTTGCGACACTTGTCAATACACATGACGACACTTCCTTATAGGGGAATAACACATCTCTTATAAGGGTACAATAAATATATATGAACTACATAGATGAAATACATTCCGAAGTTACATATACATCAACAAATAAGACTATTATTATTAATATCCAAACGATGATACATACGTCCAAACGTAACTCTATTTGAAATCTTGTGAAAATAGTGTTTATGCTATTTCAAAATGAACTATCATTATATTTGTAAAATTAGTCACAGCAGATCTAATGAACAAGTAAATCAATCACAAGAGATGAATATAGAAAATATGGTGTAAAAATGTGCAAAACATGCATCGGTGCTCAATATCCCAATAAGGGTGAATAATTACAATACAATCTGACAATGTGAGTGAGCAATTCGAATTTCCTAAGAAGGTCATTTGAATCACTGAATGGAGTAGCTTGACTCCAACTAGGAGTCCTCATCATCAATCGGTGGTGCTCATCAATGCACAAGAACCAGTCATCCAGGTGTCAATCTGAGTCTAACTGAGTGTAACAAGTGTAACTGAAGTGTGTAGCACTGATTAAGGGAAGGAGGCTCAGTGGGGGGCGCATGGGAGGCTAACTGAAGTCAGAACAAGTCATCTAGTCAATCTGGAGGTCCAACGGAAGTGAAACAGTCAGTCGGGAGTGAAACTAGCCTCAAATCAGGGAGAATCAGAGCTAACTGAATGTAACTGAAGTGGAACTGCAGTGGTAGGTGAAGAAGTGCGCCCTTCTCTGGCAGTAGGTGAGAAGTGGGTTCCTTCCAGACTAGGAGGGCTAAAACTCTGAAGTAAGTGGCTCCCGGGTGCTAGAATAAGGTGGCTAAGGTGCTGGAGGCATCAACCTGGTGACTGGGATGCATGCAAACCCTAGAATTTGCATGCAAGATCCTGAAAAAGATGATGTGGATATCCGAACACCCCCCCTCAAGCTAGACTATGATGTGCAAAAAATAATGTGGGGCCCTGGTAACTAAGACCAAAGGTCACCCCAATACAATAATCCAAAAAATGCTGAAAATAAACTAAATGAGGAAAGAGGGAAAACCCAGTGGGAAGAAAGCCCCCCCTCAAGCTAAAGCATAATAATGCATCAATCTGTCTCCACCATGATGGAACTCACCCCCAATAGTGAACGGAGGTAAGAGAACTTCTTCTCAGTGAAGCTCTTGGTGAAGATGTCTTCAATTTGCTCATAAGTAGGGAAATATTGCAGAATGATGGTGCGGTCATGCACCAACTGTCGAATGTAATGCATATGAATCTCAATGTGTTTGGTCCTCTGCCGCTGAACTGGATCTGTGGAGATCTTGATAGCACTTTGATTTTCACAAAATAGGACAGTCAAAGTAGTTCCACCAAAACCAAACTCGAAAAGAATACCCTGCAACCAAATTGCCTGAATGCAGGCATTGACTGCCCCTCGATACTCTACCTCTGCTGAAGAAAGTGCAATGGCTGCTTGCTTTTTGCTAGACCAGCAAATAGCACCATGACCAATCATGAAAACATAACCGGAAGTGGAATTCCGATCAATGCTATCACCTGCCCAATCTGAATCAGTAAAACCAATGAAATCAAGCTCAGAATCTGCAGCATAATGTATGCCAAATTGTCTCGTACCTTGCACATACTACAAGATCCGCTTGGCTGCTCGCCAATGAAGCTCATGTGGCTGCTGCATATATCTTGACACGGCACTCACGGCATATGAAATATAAGGCCTTGAGTGTGTCAAATAAAGTAGTGAACCAATCAACTGTCGATACATATTGCAATCTGCAAGCGGTGTAGAATCTCCCTCCTCAAGACTGATTCCTGAGAGGAATGGGAATGGGGCTGCCTTACATTCAGCCATATTAAACTTCAATAACAGATCGGAAGCATATTTTTGTTAAGATATAGTGATCCCATCAAAATTTTGAGCTATATCCAAGCCCAAAAAATGACTCAGCAAGCCCAAATCGCTCATGTCAAAAGCTAGATTTAAGGCAGTTTTTAGCTTGTTTATTGATAAGAGTGCTACCAGTAATGAGAATATCATCAACATAAAGTACAATAACCAACAAATTACCTTTAACTCGCTGAAGATACACATTCGGATCAGATTTTCACCTTTGGAAATTCTGAGAAAGAAGGAAGGAGTCCATCTTTGCGTACCAAGCTCTTGGGGCCTGTTTTAACCTGTACAAAGATTTCTTCAATCTGCAAATTAATGATGGATCTGATGTGTAGCCCTCTGGCTGCTGCATATATACCTCTTCAGCAAGGTCTCCATGTAGAAATGCACTCTTCACATCCATGTGGTGCACTTCCCAGTGCTTGGATGCGGAAATAGCCAAAACAAGGCAGATGGAATCCATCTTTGCAACCGATGCAAAGGTCTGAGTGTAGTCCACTCCTTGGACTTGGGAGAAATCTTTTGCCACCAACCTTGCTTTGTATTTGCTGATAGAGCCATCTGGAGCAACTTTCGTGTGGTAGACCCATTTACACTTCACTAATTTTCTTCCAGGTGGAAGAGAAACTAGCTCCCATGTGTTGTTCTTTTGAAGAGAACTATACTCTTCATCCATGGCACTTTGCCATCTAGGATCTCGGTGGGAAGAATAGTATGATGTGGGATTTGAACCAGCCATCAAATAAAAAATCTTAGGAAGTAATGGATCAGCAATAGAAAGTTCCATACCTGCTCTTTGAAAGTCTGCTCTTGTTCGTCTCGGATCAACAGGATTTCCAAGGTTCGAACCAGCAGATTGGAGAGTGTTTTGGGCCCACTTTGGTAATTGAGGAGGATCATAATGGTCAGATTCTAAACATGATATTTCATGATCATCATATGCTTTTGAAATATCAGAAATATCAGAACTCATACCTTCATTATCGCTGCATGGATCTTCTTCTGGTGAAGGCGGTGAATCGGCAGTCTCTTCCTCGACTAGTTGCAATTCTTGAAGCGGTTCTTCAAATTGCACACTGCGCTCTATGAATATCTTTTTAGATCTGATATCCATGAGTTTATATGCTTTTGATTCTTTCCAATATCCTATCAGTATGCACTCGATGCTTTGTGGATCCAAAGCTCGTCTCTTCTTGGAAGGAATTCTAGCCCATGCAGTAGAGCCAAAAACTCTCAAATTTGACACATCCGGTTTGCGACCAAAGAATGCTTCGAAAGGAGTCATACCTTTCATGGATGAATGTGGAACATGGTTCTGTATGTATGCAGCAACATTTATTGCTTCAGCCCAAAGATTTGTAGCCAAACCTTTTGATTCAATCATACATGTAGCCATCTCTTTCAGTGACCGGTTTTTCCTTTCCGCTACACCGTTCTGCTGGGGTGTGTAGGGAACTGTATGTTGGATCTGAATTCCGCTTTGGGCACAAAGTTGCATCAACTTGGACTTAATATGTTCTCCACCATTATCAGATCTAAGAGATTTGATCTTGCTCTCAGTGCGGTCTCAATAGAAGCCTTAAAATCCTTGAATTTTCCAAGCACTTCTGACTTGTTTTTGAGAAAGAATACCCATGTAAAGCGGGAAAAATAATTAATAAATGTCAAAACATACCTTGAACCATTTAATGAAATATGGGGCAGCGGACCACTGATATCAGAATGGATCAACCCCAAAATAGTAGAAGCTCTGCTAGCTTTTCCGCGGTCGAATCTGTGCTCGGGGTGCTTCCCAATGATGCAACCAGTGCATATTCCCTTCGAGGAACAGAGTTGTGAAAGACCATCTACCATTGATTTGTTTGATAGCAGCAGCAAATAATTATAATTAAGATGTCCAAATATTTCATGCCAAAGCCTACTAACCTCATTACCATGTGTGTGAAGAGCAGTGGGCTTTGCAAGTGGAATAAAGTGTGAAAACTCATAGCATTTTGCAGTGTGGTTTGCCTTTCCGACTGCAACAAGTCTTCCAATTTTGATATCAGAAATTTCAACTGTATTAGGGCTGAATGTAACTTGCTTTGGTTCACCAGTGTGTGTCATTTGATACACAGAAAGAAGATTTGAAGCCAAGGAAGGCACATAGAGAACATTCTGAAATCTTCCATGATCTACATGAATCGTACCTTTGCCCTTTGAAGAAATTTTTGAGTCATCTCCCAAATGGATGGGGATGGAGCTGTTTGGATCGAATGAGGAAAAAGAATCAATATTTTCAGCCATATGATTCGATGCACCCGAATCTATCAAGAGAGTAGTGGGCTTCGAAACAGTTGCCATGAGTGCTTGTCCTCTTTCATGATCATCATTCCTATCATTCTTCCTTGCACCATCAGGAAGGGTTATGTTGTTCTTTTCCAAATGGAGGGCCATTTGATCTATAGTCTTCTTCATACATGAACTTTTGGCATGAAAGCCATGGTTACAATAAGTACATTTAGATTTTTGGTTACCTTCTTTGCCCTTTTGATTGAACTTCGAACTGGATGGTGCATCCGTTTGTTTGCCTTTCTCTCTTTGCTTATGAGGCTCGAATTTGGGCTTCTCCTTCTTTTTCTTTCCTTTACCATTCGGGATCTTGGGTCCTTGAACATATAGGGATGAATATTTGGAGCTTATGGACCCCATTTGAATCAACTTGTCATGCTCTTTTGTGACGGACTCAATGAAGGCATTCAAGGTAGGCATCTTCCAATTCGGGGTAGTTAGCCGACCGGAATTGAAAGTAGAGACAAATACCGAATAATCTTTACCAAGCTTGCTTAGAATGGAGAGGATCAATTGTTTGTCCTCTTTGATAACTCCATTTTTCTTCAACTACAAGTTCAAGTTCTTGAATTTTGTGAAGAATTCATTGATGGTCTCGAAATTATCAGGACTAAGGGCAATCAATTCATTCTCTAATTGAAAATCCCTAAGCTCATCCTGCTTGCCAAATAGTGTTTCAAGTTGCTCCCATATAGATTTTGGAGTCTTCAATCCGCTGAGATGGAAGTGAAGATCTTTGGAGATGGAGAGACAAAGAATAGCATAAGCTTCATCAAGCTTGTTGTAGTGTTTGGTTCTATCTGACAGATTGTTTGGCTCCAATTCAAGACCAAGAGTGACTCGGTAGTAACCTTTTGAACGTAATATGATCTCCATATCATCTTTCCAATCAAAATAATTGAATGGAGTGAGGATAGGCTTTGAAGAAGAGTATTCCATTGCTAGGAGCGAGTGCACACTGATGTAGAGGAGCTTGCATGCACAGTGCAGCGAATGCAATTGATGGAGACAATAAACCTGCAAATCACAATAAACCAAGAACAATGAGGTCGAACAATCCACCCTTTTAGAGTTGCATCACATTTGGGATTGGAGATCAAACAATGTTCAATGGGTCCAATGTATCAGATCCAGGAATTATGTGGAAACTCAAGCTTTTGGAGTGGTATTGGAAGTATTTTCAAGCTTTGCATGCACAGGAGCGAATGCCCTTGAGATATTTCATGCCAAAACTTTTTGCAATTTTTGAGCAATTCACTCAAATCTTCTTGTAGAACCACCTGTAGAAAAGAGATCGTGTCCCTGCAATGGCTCTGATACCATGTAAAATTAGTCACAGTAAATCTAATGAACAAGTAAATCAATCACAACAGATGAATATAGAAAATATGGTGTAAAACTGTGCAAAACATGCATCAATGCTCAATATCCCAATAAGGGTGAATAATTACAATACAATCTGACAATGTGAGTGAGCAATTTGAATTGCCTAAGAATTTCATTCGAATCATTGAATGGAGTAGCTTGACTCCAACTAGGAGTCCTCATCATCAATCGGTGGTGCTCATCAATGCACAAGAACCAGTCATCCAGGTGTCAATCTGAGTCTAACTAAGTGTAACTGAAGTGTGTAGCACTGATTAAGGGAAGGAGGCTCAGTGGGGGGCGCATGGGAGGCTAACTGAAGTCAGAAAAAGTCATCTAGTCAATGTGGAGGTCCAACGGAAGTGAAACAGTCAGTCGGGAGTGAAATTAGCCTCAAATCAGGGAGAATCGGAGCTAACTGAATGTAACTGAAGTGGAACTGCAGTGGTAGGTGAATAAGTACGCCCTTCTCTGGAAGTAGGTGAGAAGTGGGCGCCTTCCAGACTAGGAGGGCTAAAACTCTGAAGTAATTGGATCTCGGGTGCTAGAATAAGGTGGCTAAGGTGCTGGAGGCATCAACCTGGTGACTGGGATGCATGCAAAATGCATGCAAACCCTAAAATTTGCATGCAAGATCCTGAAAAAGATGATGTGGATATCCGAACAATATTTCGCAATATCATAACTTTAGACTATACTAAAGTCTCACATTTAGCATTTGATTAACAATACATAGCTAATATATGAAATATATAGTGATTATAGTGCTTATGAACTTAGCATTATAGTGTGTATCCACACAACTTAAACTATACCTATAGTCTCACTTTTATCAATTGACTTGGCAATACCTGGTTAATATATGACATATATAAACTTTACCGTATATGACTATACATAAGCTATAGAAATGAAATATAAATATTCTATAGTGACTATGCATTCATGCACATACATTAACATGTGATATTATTATCATGATGCCTGGTATAAACCTTAGGAACTATATAAAATGTGAACTATGAATCCAACAATGCAATGATTATGATTTTGACATGGTATTAAAACTCGGTACTTGGCATGCTTTTAAACTGGTGATGACAGGTCCTAGCATTTACGTTGCTTACCTGCTAAGTGAGATTGAAGCTTAGTTGGATGGTCTTCACGTGATAGAGTTTACAGTGAGCACCATACGATGTTCAGCTATGACTTACTCGAGCCCTCGATCTGTTGAATTGGCAACTTGGTAGATGCAACAATAAATGTGGTATTGATTGCAATGATCTCTCAAATCTAAGCCTGCCCGATTGGCAGTTAGTCCACCGTTGATCTTTACAATATCTAGGGCTGAGAAAGAAACCATAGTCTTGCATTGGTAAGTAACAAAGAATTGCTTTATGGCTTTCATTTTGTGTTTAGTGGTAAGGTTTGAAGAGCCGATAGTGCTGCTACAATGTAGGGTTTAGAGTTTCACTGTTAGGAGGAATCCCTCAGCGGTTTCGAACCTTAGACCTGTGAGATAGAGTTTATATGTTACAGGCTTATGATCTTGTGCAATATAGCCACGATACAGCCATTGTATTTGTGGGGGGTTCTTCTGTCAGTTTTTTTAATGTAATACGAACTGGAGTTTGATTCTCCAATTCATAAAATGGTCTTCTGCATTTGAACTCGTGTTTGCTGCAAATGCCACCAGGCTTCGTCGTTTTTTTGGTGTGGTGTATCTAAGTCCAGGAGTTTCAACACTAAGGTAAGTTTTCATTGACAGTGGTGATAATACTGTACTTTTAAGTTATTCCTTCGTTTTTCTTTTTTAACCCTTTTTAAACTGTCACTGGTAGGTGATACTGCATTGGAGAATTTCTATGAACAAAAACTTGGAATGGGGATGCTGCAACTACTTCCTAGTAAGCCTTGGTGGTTCTTGAAACCTCATAAGTACCTTCGGAATGGTTTAGTCAATGAAAGCAGTTGTGACGAGACTTGGAAATACAACCCCGTTCGGAGTAATGGCCGAGTTTAAGTTTTGTTTTGAACTATAATGTGAGCGGATAAAACCTCAGTATTTAGTTGCTATTCGGCTCTATAAATGACTTGATGCGTCTTTAAAAAAATGATTTGAACATGTTTTAGTCTTGTTGGTTGTTAAGGGAAAGACTCGGTGTAAATTTGGAACCTTGAAAGGTCTATAATGTAAACTCTATTGAATTTTCGTTATACTTTTGAACACGAACTCATAGAGCCGAGGGTTCACTTACTTCTATAAAACAATGGCTCATTTGTATTGAAATATTATAGTTTTGTGTAAATAGTGGTTTGAGAAATTGTTTGTACAAACTGTTGATTTGGTAATGATCGTTGTCTCTAGTCAAGAGTTATGGTTGCATATCTGTTGGTAGATAGACCCTATACTTCGTATCATTTTTTAAATTCGAGCTTGAATGATGTTGTGAAATTTGGTCTTTCGTATGATTTGAAATGGCTAATGCCATAGGGTTCGATTTTGTTTTAATGAATGAAACCCTACCCTATAGGTTTCGTTGGCAACCTTGATTGTACTGAGAATTTGAACCCGTGAAATGGGCCTTAACTCGTGTCTCTAAAGGATTCAACACTGTGTATAATTCTTGTTAGGGTTTGATAGATGATGATACAAAACAAAATCATGCCTTCTGTTAAGTAATGTTATGTGATCTTAAGTGCCTTATTGATATTCTTAATACGAAATGATAGATAGTAAGTTAAAAATAATATTGTTTAGGGTTTGGAAAAACAGGTCTACTATAACTTCAGAAATATTTACTGTGTTGGCCATGAATGGCTTGATATGTAATTTATTGAACTGTATACTAAATAAATGTTTAGAATCTAGAGTAGGTAAAATCTTAGGGCTTGATTATATAGTGAAAGTATCTATATTTAATGGTTGAAATCTATATTAAATCAAACTGTGATAACTAGTGATGAAAACTAATAATTGTTTACTTATCATTGGTAAGTAACACTTTGTATACGGTATAATTGCAGTTGTTATATATTTATAGATTATAAATGATTGAAAACATTGAATTTATAATATTGAAATGCATATTATTACCCTTCGAAAATAAATGGAATTGAATTGAAAAATATAGATCTATACAGAAATAAAAGTATTTTTCTTTTATTATGAAATAGAGGAATGTTATACATCTGTTTATACTATGTTGTACTATTTTCTATGTTTTAAACTTATGATTGAAATGGATGAATTTAAAATAAATACTACTGTGTTTATCTATTCATTCAAATGTCATTCTGCCTATCACTCATCTCTATTAATTTTACTTTTCTGTACTAGAGTACAATACAGATAACAGTATGGGAAAAATACATAAAAGAATTTAATCATTCATTTAATTTACTTAATCATTCTTAAAACATATCATCCTTAAGTCAGAAAATAAAATAGTTTCTTATGTATAACTGTAAATAATAATTCTACCATGCAGAAAATAATTTAACTGTAAACAAGAAGTCAGAACAATAGAACCTGATTGACTATAGGGAAACAAACAGCCCAAGGAACCTGTTCCACCCAACCTATTCCTAAAGACAACCAAATTACATGCCTTAGGACACCTGAGCCTGTTCACTGAACCACTAGGAAGAAAAAGAGTCTGTAGAAGCTTAGTTCATCAACTTGCAGTAAGATATAGATTTTCCAGTCATAAAGACTCAACAATCAAAGAGACCTGCACTAGCACCTATGGTTTCCTTCTCAGAATAACTAGCAGACTCACAATGCACTCTCACATAGCCTCCCTATTCAAATCTCTCAGTGATCACCTGATACACTTGAGAAAATATTTCTGCAGAAAATATTATGGAGCTACGTGCTCAATTCGAATTGCCTTATCTAGGCTTCCTAGGCCTTTTAGTGGCTAACCAGGTCATTAATGAGCCATCAACTCTCTTCCACCCACCTGGGAGATAATGCCACAAATTTAGGGGTAGTTGTCCCATAACCAACAGCTAGTGGTGGAGTGCAAATGCTGCCATCTGTTCCATGCCTTCTAACAGCTTCCATTCCTCCTAGTGGGTCAGTGAACAGTCATTTAATAGTTCCCTTGGGTATTTGTCTCCTATTTAAATTTATTAAATAATAATAATCAGTAATTACAATCATCCTTGACCAAACTTGGTCATAATTACAAAACTTTGTAATTATAATTTAACATAAAGCATTTTGCAATTAAAATAAATATTCTCAAAATTTGGGTAGGTGACATACACCCCCCCTTAAGTCTCAACATCATCCTCGATGTTGTTCAATCACTCTCTGAGTGTTCCTGAAACAGAGTTGGGTATGTTGCCGGCATACTACTCTCCAACTCCCAAGTTGCCTCTTCTGGGATAAGGTGCTTCCATTGCACCTTTACCTGACCAATGGTGCGATTTCGGAGTAGAGTTTCCCTCCTTTGGATGATATAATCTGGTTCCACCTGAAAATCATCGTCTTGTCCCACCTGTACATCATTCCAATTTACAACATGAGTAGCATCGTGTACATATTTCTTTAAAAATGATATATGAAAAATATTATGTATCTTTAGATTTGGTGGAAAAGCCAGTTGGTATGCCACGAGTCCAACCCTTGACAAAATTTTGAAAGGACCACAATACCTAGGTGCTAACTTGGCACAACTTCCCAATTTCAATGAACTCTTTTTCGGTCTTACCTTAAGAAAAACATGTTCACCAACCTAGAAATATTTATGAGTCCTTCTAAGATTTGCTTGACTCTTTTGCCTATCTTGGGCAGCTTTAAGATTTCTTTGTACCTGTTTCACAATTAGTTCTAATTCCTGCAATAATTCAGGTCCTAAAATAACTCTATTTACTGGGTCATTCCAAGAAACAGGTGTATCACATTTCCTACCATAAAGAATTTCAAAAGGGATAAGCCTGGCTGATGCATGATAATGGTTGTTATATGCAAATTCTGCTAAATGCAAGTAGTCCTCCCACTTACCAGGCTAGTCCTTAACATACATCCTAAACATGTCTTCCAATTCCTGATTCACCCTTTCTGTGTGTCCATCCATTTGTGGATGAAATGTTGTGCTGAAGTTTAAGGTTGTATTCAACCCTTTAAACAAAGATCTCCAAAATTTTCCAGTAAACATAGAATCACGGTCTGAAACTATCACTTTTGGTATCCCATGTAATCGAAAAATTTGTTTCATGAATATTTATGCAATGTCTGGAGCCTTATGAGTAGTCTTTATACGTATAAAATGTGTTTCCTTGCTAAGTTTATCCACTACCACCATGATGGAGTCATTTTGCTTCTGATTTTTGGCTAGTCCGGTAATAAAATCTATGCTTATGATCTCCCATTTCCATCTAGGTATAGGAAATGGCTATAACAGCCCAGTCGGATGCTGATGTTCAACCTTCACTTTTTGACAGTCTAAACACATAGCTATATATTCTGCTACTTCATCCTTCATTCTGGGCCAATAATACTCTTTCTGTAACATAGTGATGGTTTTCTGATAACCTGGATGACCAGAATAATGACTTTTGTGCATCTCATCTAAAATCAGAATTTTTACTTTTAGTATGTTGGGTACATACAATCTGTTTTTGTACAACAACAATCCATTTTCCTTTCAACTGTAATCTGCCATATAATTTTAGAATTGCTATCTGCTGTCTTTTCTTGTAATTTTATGTATTCTTCATCCATTTCAATCCCTTCAATGATCTGATTTTCTAAATCTATTGAGTATGTACTGATGGCTTAAATAAAATTTAACTTGGCTTTACGACTTAATGCATCAGCAACCTTGTTCTCTTTCCCTTTAATGTGCTGAATTTCAAATTTATATTCACTTAGAAACGTTAGCCATCTAGCTTGTCTAGCGTTCAAATTTTTCTGATCTAATAAATACTTCAGTCCCATGTTATATGTTAACAAGGTAAATTTTCTGCCAATAAGATGGTGACTCCACATTTTTAAAGCGTGAATTACTGCTAATAACTCCAAATCATAAGTGGAGTAATTCTTCTAATGTATTTTCAGCTTTTTAGACTCGTATGCAATAGCATGTCCCTATTTTGTTAGGACTCCACCGAGTCCTTCATTACATGCATTTGTGCATACTCTAAAATCCTTATTAGGATCTGCAATACTCAGAATAGGCGTTGTAGTTAGTAATTCCTTTAACTTCTTAAAACTGTCTGAACATTTCTGATCCCATATAAATTTCTTCCCCTTCTTATGCATGGAGGTTATGGGGTTTGCAATATTTGAAAAACCTTTTATGAATTTTCTATAATATCCAGTAATACCCATAAATGATCGTACATCCGAGACATCTTTAGGAACCGGCCATTCATTAATGGCTTGTATCTTATCGGGGTCAACCGAGATTCCTTCTTTAGAAATTATGTGTCCTAAATACTGAATCTTATCCTTGTGAAAGTCACACTTATTAAACTTAGCATATAACTGATGATCTCTCAGAACTTGTAAAATAATACGTAGATGTTCGTCATGTTCTCCTTTACTTTTTGAATGCACTAAAATGTCATCTATGAACACAATAGCAAACTTATCCAAGTATTTGTGTAGAATATTGTTCATTAAATGCATAAATACAGTCGAGGCATTATTCAACCCAAATGGCATGACTACGAACTCATAATGTCCATATCGAGTTCTAAAGGTTGTTTTACAAATATTCTCATCCTTCACATGAACTTGATGATATCCTAACCTCAAATCAATCTTTGAAAATATCATTGCTCCACGCAGCTGATCAAATAGATCGTCTATGCGGGGCAATGAATATCGATTCTTGATTGTCATCTTATTTAGTTGGTGATAATCTATGCAAAGTCTTAAAGTGTCATCCCTCTTCTTAACAAAAATAACAGGTGATCCCCAAGGGGACACACTAGGTCTTATATAGTTTTTATCAATCAGTTCCTTCATCTGATATTTCAATTCATTTAATTCCAGTATATTCATCCTATGTGGAGATTTAGAATTTGGTACTGCACCTGGGATTGATTTAATGGTAAAATCTAGATCTCTCTTAGGGGGTAATCCTGGAATCTCTTCAGGAAAAACATCCTGGAATCTCTTCAGGAAAAACATCCTGGAATTCTTTTAGGACATGTATATCTTCTAGTTTCAATTTGTCCTCTTTAGTAATTAACTCCTCATTCACTACAATCACTGCAAACATTTGACATCCTTTTCTAACTGCTCTCTTTACTTGCATAGCTAAAATCTGTCTAAGTGATGTCTTTCTTGGAATACCTTTTACTTCTAATGTTTCTCCTTCATCATTTAAACAAGTAAAACTTTTCTCATAACAATTCAGAATGACATGATGGGCTTCTAACCAGTCCATTCCAATTAAGATGTCATAGGATCCTAAAGGTAAAACATTCAACTTGGTTTGTGTCTTTAACTGATTCATAGATAAAACACAACTTTCAATAAAATCATATACTTTTCTTTTTGTCCCTGTTGCTAGCTAACTAGCCAGGATTTATTGAATTTTTTTGTTTTCAAATTAAAATTTTATACATTATCTTGTGATATATAACTCAAGCTAGCACCTGGATCAATCAAAATAGTAACAGGGTGGTTTTGTAGAATATCTTCAATCTCTACCATAGAGACTTGATGCTCAGCTTGCATGTTGTCTAGTGCTGCATTAATTCTGGGCATCTCCATTTCCAAGTCTCCCACGGTAGGTTCAGTCTGTATGGAATGAATATTGTTAGTTGTCCGCTTCCTCTTGGGGCATTCTGAAGCATAATGAGGAACTTGACACTCAAAACATTTGATAGGTGCCTCTTGGTCATTAGTCCTGGTAGCATTGGGAGTATTTCTAGGAGCTGTAAAATTCTGCTACTGATTATTTCTAGAATTGTTCCCTTGGAAATTCCAATTCGGAAAGTTTTTCTTTTGGAAGCCAGAATTTCCACTAAACCTAAAATTTTTCTTTTTCTGCTCAAAGTTGTTGGGTTTATGATTTTTCCAGTTAGATATCCCTTCTCTTTTCCGATTAGTATCATAACAGAAAGTTGCTTTCCTCATGGCCTCTTCTAAGGTATTTGGATTGTCATACTCTATTTTGTCCTTGATGTTGAAACATAGACAACTCAAGTATCTTTGAATCTTCAGTTTTTCTTCCATGAGGTATGGCACATACCTCAGCAAATTTAGAAATTTACTGCTCATCTCTTTCATGTTCATAGTTCCTAGCTTTAAATCATAGAATTCCTTGGATTTTTCAAAATAGTATTGTTCAGATAAGAATTTCTTCTTGAAGTACCTTTTAAATGTGCTCCAATTCAAATCCTTGTCTTTAATGCCCTTCACTCTTTTGATGTCCTGCCATGAAATATATGCCTTCCCAATCAAGTTGTATATTTCCATCTTTGCCTTCAATGATTCGGAATAATCATAAATTTGGAAGTACTTCTTCATGTCGGACAACCATGCTTCTGTTGTCTCTCCTTTTTCAGTTTCACCATTGAAGGTTGGGGGTTTGATTTTCTTGAACTCCCCAGAAATCTATTCATATTGTTTGTGACTTTTTCTTCTGGGTTTGTAATATCCTTCGCTTCTATCACTTGAGTAATTACGTTTCTTTTTGTGTTTTTCATTGGCAATTTCTGATGATGTTGAAATGTTGTTCGCATCATCAGTTTTCATTTTATTACCCCTATCTCGATGAGGTAAATCTTCAATCTTGGAGGTATTTTCAATCCCTCTATCCTGTTCATCAATTGGGCACTGATCGAACAGTACTTGGTTAAGTTCCTCTTGTGCTTTCAGAATTATCTCATTGTCCTGTTTTACACATCTGATTTTTGCTTTTAACTCTTGAAATGCACGTAGCAATTCTGATGAATTGTCATTTAATTCACCATGGACTTCTCCTTCATAACTTTGTCCCGTGCTATGAATGTTGGGTCGAAATCTGTCCTCCATATGTTCAGCCGATCCTTCCATACCTGTAGCTTAAAAATAATTTATGTATAACACAAATAGTTTAAATTTGTATTAGTGAGTTTTCTGCTATAATAAAATTTTATGTTGCATGTTCTTTGGACCTTTTCAGGACTAGAGTTCGAACGTGAGCTCTGATACCACATGTAACATCCCGTAAAATACAAAAAATTAAAATAGCAATAATTATTGAATTTGTTAATGCAGAACATATAAAATCGTTAAATCTCTTAACTAGGATAATTAATAAGATGACACGTCGAATTTCTCAAAATAAAAATATGATGCTAGTTGTAAATGTTATTGCAGACTAAATGGATGGTAATCTCTGTTACGAAATATATTTTATGATCATAACACAAGAATACAATCTTAAGATCTACTTTAGTTCTAATAATAACTACATGATGTACATAGGTTTGTATTATTATAATTTCTTTGGTAATGTGCTGACAGTTTGTTTTGAATGATGACGAAGGGGTCCTATGAGGTACCTTGAGGTTTACATAGCTACATTTAGCTAAGGCATTTGAATCATGTTTCCATGTGCATAATGCAAGTAAGAAAATTCTACAACAAACATGAGTTAAGAGTACATGTGTCTTTCAATTCATCGTCAATGTAATATGAAAAATACTATGTACTTCCTTGCAAAACAAATTACTGGAGGTATGGATAAATTGGTTCCAATTCTCATTTATGTACTGGCTTATAACCTTTTCAGTGTCATTACAGTCATGTCGTCATTTTTTTTTTACCTTTCTATATTTATTACCTACGAAAAATCATCCTAATATGACTATTATTATTAATATGCAAACGATGATACCAACGTCCAAATGTAACTCTATTTGAAATCTTGTGAAAATAGTGTTTATGCTATTTCAAAATGAACTATCATTATATTTTGCAACATCATAACTTTAGACTATCCTAAAGTCTCACATTTATCATTTGATTAACAATACATAGCTAATATATGAAATATATAGTGATTATAGTGCTTATGCTTATGAACTTAGCATTGTAGTGTGTATCCACACAACTTAAACTATACCTATAGTCTCACTTTTATCAATTGAATTGGCAATACATGGTTAATATATGCCATATATAAACTTTACCCTATATGACTATACATAAGCTATAGAAATGAAATATAAACATTCTATAGTGACTATGCATTCACGCAAATACATTAGCATGTGATATTATTATCATGATGCCTGGTATAAACCTTAGGAACTATATAAAATGTGAACTATGAATCTAACAATGCAATGATTACGATTTTGACAGGGTATTAAAGCTCAGTACTTGGCATGCTTTCAAATTGGCGATGACAGGTCCTAGCATTTATGTTGCCTTCCTGCTAAGTGAGATGGAAGCTCAGTTGGATGGTCATCACATGATAGAGTTTACAATGAGCATCATACGATGTTCAGTTGTGCCTTACTCTAGCCCTCGATCTGTTGAATTGGCAACTTGGTAGATGCAACAATCAATGTGGTATTGATTGCAATGATCTCTCGAATCTAAGCGTTCCTGACTGGCAGCTAGTCCACCGTTGATATTTACAATATATAGGTTCGAGAAAGAAACCCTAGTCTTGCATTGGTAAGTAACAAAGAATTGATTTCTGGCTTTCATTTCGTCTTTAGTGGTAAGGTTTGAAGAGCCGACAGTGCTACTACAATGTAGGGTTTAGAGTTTCACTGTTAGGAGAACTCCCTCCTTGGTTTCGAACCTTAGACCTGTGAGATAGAGTTTATATGTTACAGGCTTATGATCTTGTGCAATAGAGCCATGATACAACCATTGTATTTGTGGGGAGGTTCTTCTGTTAGTTTGTTGAATGTAATACGAATTGGAGTTTGATTCTCAAATTCTTAAAATGGTCTTCTGAGTTTGAACTCGTGTTTGCTGCAAATTCCATCAGGCTTCGTCGTTTTGTTGGTGTGGTGTGTGTAAGTCCAGGAGTTTCAACGCTAAGGTAAGTTTTCATTGACAATGGTGATAATACTGTACTTTTAAGTTATTCCTTCGTTTTTCTTGTTTTAACCCTTTTTAAACTGTCACTGGAAGGTGATACTGCGTTGGATGATTTCTATGAACAAAAAATTGGAATGGGGATGTTGCAACTACTTCCTAGTAAGCCTCGGTGCTTCTTGAAACCTCATAGGTACCTTTGTCATGGTTTAGTCGATGAATGCAGTTGTGACAAGAGTTGGAAATACAACCCTGTTCAGAGTAATGGCCAAGTTTAAGTTTTGTTTTGAACTATACTGTGAGAGGATAAACCCTCAGTATTTAGTTACTATTCGGCTCTATAAATGACTTGTTGCATCGTTAAAAAAATGATTTGAACTTGTTTTAGTGTTTCTGGTTGTTAAGGGAAAAACCCGGTGTAAATTTGGAACCTTGAAAGGTCTGCAATGTAAACTCTATTGAATTTTCGTTATACTTTTGAACACGAACTCATAAAGCCGAGGGTTCACTTACTTATGTAAAACAATGGCTTGTTTGTATTGAAATATTATAGTTTTGTGTAAATATTGGTTTGAGAAATTGTTTGTACAAACTGTTGATTTGGTAATGATCGTTGTCTCTGGTCAAGAGTTATGGTTGCATATCTGTTGGTAGATAGACCCTGTACTTTGTATCGTTTTTGAAATTCATGTTTGAAATGATGTTGTGAAATTTGGCCTTTCGTATGTTTTGAAATGGCTAATGCCACAAGGTTCGATTTTGTTTTAATGAATGAAACCCTACCCTGTAGGTTTCGTTGGCAACCTTGATTGTACTGAGAATTTGAACCCATGAATGGGGCCTTAACTCGTGTCTCTTAAGGTTTCGACACTGTGTATAATTCTTGTTAGGGTTTGATAGATGATGATACAAAACAAAATCATGCCTTCTATTAAGTAATGTTATGCGATGTTAAGTTCCTTGTTGATATTCTTAATATGAAATGATATATAGTAAGTTAAAAATAATATTGTTTAGGGTTTGGAAAAATAGGTCTGCTATAACTTCAGAAATATTTACTGTGTTGGCCATGAATGGCTTGATATGTAATTTATTGAACTGTATACTAAATAAATGTTTAGAATCTAGAGTAGGTAAAATCTTAGGATTTGATTCTATAGTGAAAGTATCTATATTTAATGGTTGAAATCTATATTAAATCAAACTGTGATAACTAGTGATGAAAAATAATAATTGTTTACTTATCATTGGCAAGTAATACTTTGTATGGAGTATAATTGCAGCTGTTATATATTTCTAGATTATAAATGCTTGAAAACATTGAATTTATAATATTGAAATGCATATTATTACCATTCGAAAATAAATGGAATTGAATTGAAAAATATAGATCTGTGCAGAAATAAAAGTATTTTTCTTTTATTATGAAATAGAGGAATGCTATACATCTATTTATACTATGTTGTACTATTTCCTGCATTTTAAACTTGTGATTGAAATGGCAGAATTTAAAAGAAATACTATTGTGTTTATCTATTCATTCAAATGGAATTTTGCCTATCACTCATCTCTATTAATTTTACTTTTCTGTACTAGAGTACTATACAGATAACAGTATGGGAAAAATACATAAAAGAATTTAATCATTCATTTAATTTACTTAATCATTCTTAAAACATATCTATCCTTAAGTGAGAAAACAAAATAGTTTCTTTTGCATAACTGTAAATAATAATTCTACCATGCAGAAAAACATTTAACTGTAAACAAGAAGTCAGAACAGGAGAACCTGATTGACTGTAGGTAAACAAACAACCCAAGGAGCCTGGTCCACCCAACCTATTCCTAAAGACAACCAAATTACTTGCCTTAGGACCCCCAAGCATATTCATTGAACCACTAGGAAGAAGAAGAGTCTGTAGAAGCTTAGTTCATCAACTTGTAGTAAGATATAGACTTTCCAGTCATAAAGACTCAGCAGTCAAAGAGACCTACACCAGCACCTCTGGTTTCCTTCTCAGAATAGCTAGAAGACTCATAGTGCACTCTCACATATCCTCCCTATTCAAATCTCTCAATGATCACCTAATACACTTGAGGACATATATCTGTAGTAAATATTGTGGAGCTGCCTGCTCAATTCGAATTGCCTTAACTAGGCTGCCTAGGCCTTTTAGTGGTTAACCTAGTCATTAATGAGCCATCATCTCTCTTCCACCCACCTAGGGGATAATGCCACAAATTTAGGGGTAGTTGTCCCATAACCAACAACTAGTGGTGGAGTGCAAATGCTGCCATCTGTCCCATATCTTCTAACAACTTCCATTCCTTCTAGTGGGTCAGTGAACACTCATTTAACAATTCCCTTGTGTGTTTGTCTCTTATTTAAATTTATTAAATAATAATGATCAGTAATTACAATCATCCTTGACCAAACTTGGTCATAATTACAAAACTTTGTAATTATAATTTAACGTACAGTATTTTGCAATTAAAATAAATATTCTTAGAATTTGGTTAGGTGACATTCTCCATTTCTTGGCAATCTCGTGACTTCTACTAACACGTGCTCCTAAACATCGACCCTCAGACCCCTGAATTCTAAATGATCGTCTCTTAAATTCAAGGCGAACTGTAATTCCATCTCTTCATTAAATCCACTCAATATTTCAAAATATGTGGTCCATCCAGCTTCCTCAAAGATGCTGAAAACCTCTATGTTTCTGCGTAGAGAATCCATTGAATCAGGCTCATGGTGGACTGCAGAACCCCCCATACTTCCTTCTCTTTGGTAATCCTAGACGACACGAGCGAAAATTTCCCAATTTAGATGTTGGATTTGCAGCATGCAGCAACAACGATGAACAATGGGGAGTTCATTGGGTATTTTTTGAAAGTTGGTGCATTATGGAATAAGCTCTCGCGAAAACGTTGTCACATGGATTGGGCAAGGTGACGGTGGTCCATACATGTGGAGAGGATATTGATTGGATGGGTTGGTTACAAGTTGATGACATGGATTTACAAATAGAATATAATAATAACTACTTTGTCCATTTATGCCTAGTCATACTCGCGATTAGAGTTCATACCTCTGCACTTGCCATACTTAGAGCATCAAATTGTGAGGTGGTGCAATTTGGTGTTAAATCGATTGATGGAGGCATCACTTCACACGCATCTTCTAGAAGTTGATCGGTTGTTATTCAGTTAGATAATTGAACACGTCCATGTCAGAGATTAATTACATTAATGAGTGGGGAATTTTGAAGAGAATTTTGGCTTCAATTTTGAAAAAAATGTGGCAGAGTTTCAGCAGAAAGTTGGCGAAGTTTCAGTAGTAGGATCGACGAAGTTTCAAAAGAAAACTAGCGGAATTTTGATAGAAATTTGGAGGAGTTTCAGCAGTAGGATTGGTGGATTTTGGGAAAAAAGAAGAAAAACTGGGGGAATTTCGGCAGAAAATTAGCGGAGTTTCAGTAGTAGTATTGGCGGAGTTTTGGAAAAAAGATGAAAAACTGGCAGAGTTTCGGCAGAAAATTAGCGGGGTTTCAGCAATAGGATTAGCGGAACTTCAACAAAACTTGCAGAGTTTCTGCAGAAAAATGGCGGAGTTTCGACAAAGAGCTGAAAAATTGGCGGTGTTTCGGCAAAGAGCTGAATTATTGGCAGAGTTTCGGCAATCACTTTCTCTGATCCTTGACTATCCAGCAGTTGTAGAGGACCTCCCATAATTTCACAGTTGATTGGCCCATTATGACTGTTCCTTTTCTCTTGGGTCCTTCGCATCTTATTCCTGCACACAATTTTCTTAAAATAATGATTAAAACTAAAGATAAAAACTATCAGGCAGTCTATAAACTAAAACCAAATCAGAAAAAGAAAGAAACTCAAAATGAATTTATTTATTTACAAATTTTCTTATGAAAAATACACATCAAGCTCAAAGAGTTAGAGAAATAGGAAGAGATTCTTGCTCTTGTACCAATTTACAATTTGGATCAGCAATAATGTTAGAGGCAAAGGAATCCTTCGACAGAGGCTTATGATAAATCCGAAACCGATGACCGTTGGAAAATAGTGGAGTTTGATATTTGTCGATTGTGGTCAATCGAATAGTTCCCTTATTGAACACTTTATCCACTTTATAAGGCCCTAACCATCTGGTTCGTAGTTTACCCTTAAAATCTTTTTTGAACCGTGAATCATATAGTAGAGCCCAATCCCCTTCACAAAAAGTTTCCTTCTTAATAAGCCTATCATGCCACGTAGAACGTTGCTGCTGAATCACTCAAGTCTGATGTACAGCTGCTGCGCGCTTCTCATTGAGTTCATTTAGCTAATTCAGCCGATCCTTTTGAGCTTTTGTTAAATCCAAGTTTGCTTCCAAAGCAGTCCTCAAAGTTTTAATTTCAAATTCCACAAGGAAGACAACATTTTTCTCGTAGACCAATTCATAAGGGAAGAATCCTATGGTGTTGCGCCATGTAGTTCGATATGCCCATAGTGCTTTAGGGAGTCTTTCAACCTAGTCCTTACGATGACTCTTCACTGTCTTTGTAAGAATAGATTCAATAACTTAATTTGTACTTTCCACTTGTCCATTGACCTATGGATGATATGGTGAATTTATTCGATGTTGAATATGATATTTTTGCAGAAGAGCTTCCATCTTTCGAGATACAAACTGTGATCCCCCATATGTCACAATTTCTTTAGGCACTCCAAAATGAGTAAATATTTCTTCATATAGAAAATCTATGACAGATTTATCAGTTGCTTTCACTAGGGCTTTGGCCTCGACCCATTTAGTCATATAGTCTATGCAAAACATAATGTAAACCCTTTTATTTGAAGGAGGGTTGATGGGCCCAAAAAAGTCCAAATCCCATCTCTAAAAATGTTCCACCACTAATTGTGGTTGGAGAGGCATCTCATCCAATCTATTGGGATGACCCATCCTTTGGCAGTTATCACAAGCTTGCACATACTTCCTTGCATCTTGAAATAGGGTTGGACAGAAATAACCCATGTGTAACACCTTATGTCCAGTCCTTTTGTCGACAAAATGTCCCCCACAGGGGTCATCATGACATGCCTTCAAGATACTATGGATTTCATCTTCCCTCACACATCATCTGATTTCCAAATATATCCCATTGTAAAAGAGATACCCATCTATCCAACAATACCAAGCACTTTGTTGAACAGTCCTTCTTCTTTCCCTTTTTGATAGATGAGCCGGAAGCTTTACTACAAAATGATAATTAGCAATATCTGCATACCAAGGTGAGTGAACTGAAACTGCAAAAAAAAATTCATCAAGAAAGGAATCCTCGATAGGCAAATTATCATCATTATTAGTTAGCTGAGAAAGAAAATCAGCAACAACATTTCCTTTTCCTGGTTTATCAATAATCGTAATATCAAATTCTTGCAGTAATAACAACCACCTAGTGACTTGAGCATTAGTAAAAGGTTTATTCATCAAATATTTAATGGTTGAGTGATCGGTATGCACAAAAGTAGAGTACCCAGTGGTATAGTGCATGAAGTTATTGATGGCATAAATGACCGCAAGGAATTCCTTCTCCGTTACTGTGTAATTGAGTTCAGTAGGGGCCAAATTTTTGTTGATATAATAAATAGCATAAGGAATATGACCCTCTTGCTATCCCAACACAACTCCAATAGCGGTATCAGAGGCATCATAAGAAATGTGGAAAGGTGAGTCCCAATTAGGTCCACGCAAAATGGGTGCTATAGATAATCTTTTCTTCAATTCTGCAAACGTTGTTTGGCATGCATCTGTCCAATTAAATTGTGCATCCTTCGTTAGTAAACTAAAGAGAGGAGATGCTAGTTTAGAAAATTTTTCAATGAAACGTCTATAATAACCAGCATGTCCAAGAATACTATGTACCTCTTTCTACGTACCATAAACATGGATGTTCACAATTACCTTTGTTTTAGCAAGATTAACTTGTATTCTTGTAGCAAATATGAAGTGCCCAAGGACTACACGTTCACTCATCATCATATGACATTTATCAATACTAAGAGACAGGTGAGTCTGGTCACAACGTTTTAAAAACATTTCTGAGTTATGCAAAGCCTCATCGAGACTAGTACCGTAAGGAGTGAAGTCATCCCTAAAATATTCCATATAATCATTAACCATTTCAGAGAAAATTCCAATGACAACCCTTTGAAATGTAGTCGGTGCATTACATAACACAAAAGGAAGTACCCTATATGCAAAAGTGCCCCAAGGACATGTGAAGGTATTCTTATCTTGATCTCCAAGGGCAATATAAATCTGATTATACCCACTAAAGGCATCTAGAAAGGAGAAGAATTTTTTACCAAACAAGGTATCCATAACTTGATTGATAAATGGCAAGGGGAAATGGTCATTTTGTGTAGCTTTTCTCAATTCTCGATAATCCACACAAACCCGCCTTTTTTCATTTTTCTTAGGTACAATCACTAATGGGGAAACCCATTCACTGTCCAAAATAGGGTAAATAAATCCTGCATTTAAAATCTTTTAAATCTCTTGCTTCACAATGTCTCTTAAACTTGGGTTCATCCTGCGTTAGGGTTGGCATATGGGACAACAATCATTCTTAATGTAAATGTGGCGAGTACATAAATAAAAGGGAATACCTCTCATGTCAGTGTACTCCCACACAAAGGATTCCTTAAGTTGTTTCAATAGTGTAATTAGACATTCCAATTCTTCAGGTGTGAGATTGGGGTTTAAATTTAAATTTTTTCCAAGATTGATTTCTATTATGATACTCTTTGAATTCTCAATCAAGGGAACAATTTCAATGCTTTTAGCAAGGAATTCCTCTGTAATTTCTTCTTGTTCACATTCACTCATGGTATTATCCAAAATTTGATACGCCTGTCTGGAAACCATCATCGGTTCACTAATGAAACCGATGATGGTGTCATCCTCAGTTTCATTTTTGAAAGCCAAGGCCCTTCCTATAGTAAGAAGAGGTTGCGTGCTCTCTTCTTCTGCCACTACCCATAATGGAGTTTTAACATCTAAAATGGGTTTTGTTGGAGGATAAAGGGTCAATTTTTTAGTATCAATCCCATTAGAGATCATCATGGATCTTGATCTATAGCTGATATACGCATCTACTGTAGCCAACCAGGGTCTACCTAAAATGAGTGGATGTTCCCCCAACTGGGATTTAGGTTTTAATATGAGGAATTCTGCAGGGTATTCCCATGAATCGAAAGAAACCACTAATTCATCCAAAATTCCCTCAGGTCTAATTGTGGATCTGTCATCCAGTTCTAGCACTATGGGGGTTGGTCTAAGATTGGTAAGCCCCAACTTATTTACGGTTTCAATGGTCATTACATTTATTGTTTCCCCTAAATCGACTAAGACATTAGTAATATCAGTGTATCCAATATGTACTATAACCGTGGGATTGCTAGGATAATCATATTTAGCCACGGGGATCTTCCCCATCATTAATTCATACAACTTTCCCACCACATGAACTGTCAGAGGATCTTTAGGTTTTCTTCCTGGTTTCTTCACACACAAATATCTAATAGTTTTGGAATAAATGGGTACATCATGCAGGGCTTGCAACAATGGAATATTAACGTAAAGGTTCTTCAATTCCCCAAGAAGGTTAAAATATGGTTGCTCCATTGTTTTCTGTAGAGTTAATCTCTCAGGATACAGAGGACTTCCTGGAATTATTACAGGGATCTCTTCATCACATGTTTCAATCGGTGTTTCAACAAGTGTTTCAGCATTCTCAACAATGGAAATTGTTGTGCTGTTCGGGATTTTCACTTGTTTATTTGTTCTTTCTTTGGTCACGGGGGATGGAACATCCTCAACGACATTAGATTCTACCACCCTCTCAGATCGTAAATGCAGTTCATTACAGAGGATAGGGGTGATATAATAAGCTGACATATTTGTTGTTTCAAATTGTTGCAATGCCTTATTATTGGGGTTAGGATTGGGTTGAGCAGGAATTTGAGGTCATAGTGGTGCATTAATTGGTGCTACATTAGTGGGGAGTTGCAGCTGTGATTGCTAATATTGTTGGTGAGGAAATTTGTTATGAGGGAATTGGTTCCCTAGATAAGGATTTCTCCACCCTGGATACCAATGGGTTTGTTGATTTGACTAAGGTTCCCATGACATCCAATGAGTATGATATTGCGTTGGAGGTTGAGTAGCTGGTTGCCACTGGTTATTAGGATAAGAGCATTATGAAGGAAATTTATTATGCATATTATTCCAGGAATTGAAAGATGTGAGATCTAGATTCATACCTGGAGCATGAGGTTGCCAAGGCTTCTTTTGTGAGATAAATTAAGCTTGCTCCACATTCCCATTATATTGTTGGAAAAATTCCTTATCTTTTGGAAATGAAGGGCACTCCTTAGTGTTGTGATCCAAATCACACAAACCACACACCTATACCTTGTTAAGTGGGCATTCCCTTAATGGGTGCCTCTTTCTGCATTTAGCACAAAATATGCCCAGTGCCAGATCTTCCTCTGTTTTCCTCTGTTTTTCTTTCAGAACATCCAATTGTGAGGAAATAGAACTCCTCATATCAGTTTTGAATTTTTTGAGAATATTACCTATTTCTACTCGTGTAGCTCCACCACTAGCCTAATTTTGTGCCCTTGTAAGGATATCCCGGTCTCTCGTGCTGGTTCCGGAAGATACCCTAAAGTATATTCGACACAGATCTACAATTTGGTCGAAAGGTTCCCTTGAGATATCTCCTTTTCCTAACAGGTTGAGCATATCTAGACAATCTTCTCTCATTCCATGCAATAATATGATTTTCAGGACATCTCTCCCAATGTTAGCATGGCCAGATCGCTGCAAATTATACAAGAGTCTCTCCACAAAATATTCCAAACTCTCATCCTCTTTATGAACCGTTTTGAATAGTTCTTCCCTTTTATCCTTGGTTCTACAATAATCTTGATATTTAGAAAGAAATACCTGTTTCATTTGGTCCCATGTTGTAACAGTCTCACCACCCAAACTCATAAACCAACATAGGGAATTTCCATTCAAGGTGGAAGGAAATAGTTTTAACTTTTGTTCGTTGGAGGTGTAGTTGTAACTTCTACAAATAATTTGAAAATCAAAAAGGAACTCGTCTGGGTCCTCAGTGGACTTACCATAGAAATTAGGCAACACTAAGGGCGAAATGTTCTTCATAGGAGCCACCCCAAGCGTCTGTCGAATGGGGAATTCAAGGGTAGAAACTGTTTCTCCATGTGGATTGTTTCCATTTTCCCCCATTGCTTCATCATGATCATTAGGGAACTCTCTATGATCTCCATTATATTCGTTGTTCATTTCTTCCCTGCCCTCTTGCTCCTTTCTTCTTCTTTCTTCCTCGAATTCCTGTCGATGTTCCAACCACCTTTATTTGGTAACTTTTTTCCCATTAATTCGATAAAATTCCTCTGCCTTTCTTAAACCCACAACACTTCCCTTATCTTATGGAGGATGTTTCTCATAGGTAGGAGTGGGAATTTCCATTACCTTCTCCACAGTTGATACTGATGATTCAAGCTTAGGGAGAATATGACTTCCTCTTCCTGAATATGTTCACGATAATCTAGTCAATGAATCAACTTTGGCAATTAATTTGTCAATAAATGTTTCTCTTCCTAGACCTTGGTTACTTCCACGACCTCTTCCACCTACAAAGTTCGTGCTTTTGGGGGTTCCCTATTCTTTTCTTCCTATATTCATGTAAGCTTAAATAATCATACCTTGATCTCGAGGTAGGAACCCGTTTGGTCTGTTGAAGGATGGGAAACTCTTCACTGCATCTTATCGTCCCTGCAACCCCAAAATCAATATAGCTAAAGAAAAACAAACTAATCAGCTAAAATATATGTCTACCAATTACCTTTCCCAACAACGATGCCAAAATGTTGGTCACTATAATTGCCTATTAATTAAAATTAATAAACAAAGTGCTGAATATAAATTATCAACCCAGGTAAGTCTTATTATCGCAAAGGTAATCAAGCAAAATATATGTATAAACATTTTTGTAACTGATGAATTAGAAAATCACCCAACCTATCTAATTGCTAAGTCTATGCTCTTCTCATTGCTCAATCCAATTTCAATTATTAATTGAATGTTAAAATCAAGGAAATTTACAATCCTTCTACAGTATCAGTTCTCGAATCAATTATTTCAAGAGTAAATTAATAAACTTGCTTTTGCAAGAAGTTAAATCCTAAATCAACTCTCAAAGAAGATTCAATCTGTGATTGCAATAATTAACTTTGAAGAGAATCAATCTTCTTATGTTCTGGAAATTATCTACTATCTACCAATTCTATAATTCATAGTACTCAATGATATGTAGATACAGAGCACAGTTGTATCAACCTAGAATAATAACACACTTGCAAGAAGAAACCACACATTACTCAGTCGGTTGTTTCAGCAAATTAGAGAAAACCATAAATGGAAAATCCTATTCTAATTACGCACACTGTTTCAGCAGAAAATAAATCATAAATCAAAAGATCCTAGACTAGATAATGAAACTGTTTTAGCAATGAAATCTAACTAGCAAATCCACGCCAAACAAAATAAAATAACTAAACAATTAACTAATTCGGAAACTTTGTAAGAAGGTGGGCCCTAGCATTTCAATAGAGATGTCGCTGAAGGCTACCAAATCAACTCAGTAGAAAATGAATCAGGACAAAAATGCCTCTTTCATTAATGGATAAGTTCAATTACAAAAACTCCCCACTCCTGTTACAATTCTCTTTTAAAAATAAGCCTAACCTTTCGAACCCTCTCATCTTCCTATTTATATTAGATAAGACAATTCAGGTCCTTCAGATTCGGGCAGCCATGAAGATCAGAGATCTTCATGCTATTGAATCAGTACTTCAAAGATAGAAATAGTTACAACATGCTTACAATCGGAATCAAATCTGTTCCATAAGCATTGAAGCGCTTCACAATCCAACTGATCAAATAATTTGGGAGAGTCTCAGGAGGCTGCGTGGATGAGTGATCGAATTGCCCCTGTAATAGGCTGAACCCAATCCCATAAAAGCGTGACTGATAGCCACATACTCCTTTATCTTTGTGTCTCATCAAGCTGATACACCTATATCTTATTACTTCCATTGATCCTTCACTAGTCAAAACAATTAGGAATAAAACCCATAATCACAAGTAATCTTTAAGCATTAAATACAACAAAGCAATAATGAGTTATACCTGTTTGAATCCATGATTTTCCTTGGAAAAGTAATGACTTAGTTATAATAATAGGAAAAATATAGGGAAAAGGATCTTAATTAAAGTGAGCAAAAAGGGACATTTCCAACACTCAACAAGGATATGACATCATGCCAAAAAGTCCATAAAATAAAACATTCAACCTCTTTAAACTGAAATGAAAGAATACAATGCAGATCATTCCCTAATTCACATGTTATGCAAGATAAATGCATGCATGAAATGCAACCATATATGAGAAAGTTATTAACATGATTTCAAGCACGATATATCATATCTATTACAACCATTTAACTTTAAAATAATTATGTCTACAAGCCACCATAAACAATGTAAATAAACATATCTAGACGTTGCCACAATCAACCATATTAACAGTGTTAAAAACTAGATCTATTGACTGCCACCCTACATCCATAATAAAATTAAAGAATATGGATAATGAGGGTTTCTATTTACAACCATATAAAAAATAATAACATCATATCTCATGGTTGCCACCTAGAGCTATTCAAAGCATAAGCAAACCAAGTTCATGAGCACATATACATCAGAAATACAATAAATAAACGTATAATAAAATCCTCATCACTGACTACCAACCATAGACATATAAACATAAACAAATTCAGATATGATAGATATCATCTATAGCCATATAACATTGTATCTCATGGTTGTCACCTACAACCATGCAAATCACAAGCAAAACAGATCTATACGTACATATATTTTCAAACATGCAATAAGCAATCATATAATAAAATACTCATCTTAATCATGGGAAATTAGCTTCAACATGACAATGTTCCACCTAAACATAGACATGCTACGCCCATGCATCTTTCAACATGATAGTCACCCCTAACCTGAGGCCATAGATCCATAGAAGAGGTACTCTCAAACAAATAGGAATGGTGCACTCATCTCAACACCGAGAACACCACCATACAAAACCAATTGTATCTCAGTCATACATAAAGATTTTTCAATGAAACAAAAAGTATTCCTTACTAGAAATGAAGTTTCGGAATCAATGGAATATGTATTACAACCTATAAATTCTCAAAAACATCTAAACTAGAAGGTATCGTTGTGCCCTTCTACACACCGTGATAAAACCCTACCATACCAAAACGACCATATCTTAGTCATGCATAAACACTTTTTTCAATGAAACAAAAAGTCTTCCTTATTGTAAATTTCATTCCATACGCAATGGAATAGGTATCACAACCCAAAAATTCTTAGAAACATCTAAACCATATCATATGGTTGCGCCCTTTTCACATTGTTAGAAACCACAAGTACACCTTTCTCCATCTAAAATTTCCCTTCCATCTACACTACCTGGTGCAATGGAATTCCTTTCACTGTACAATTCCCTCAGGACATCACCATCCACCATCGGTATTCACGTGCATATATTTGGAAATGGACAAGAAATGGGATAAGGAATCATGTTGTGTTATGCACAGACAATCTTCAATCCCCATTATAAGGTCTTCAAACCTCATTATAAGGCCTTCAATATTCTACAATACACTGCATATCCTACTTGAGAGAATGTATTTCCAAACACAAGAGAGCATTCCACTACACTAGAGAGATCAATAGAGAAAGAAGAAGAAGAATTAAAGAGATCCCCTTTCCAATATTTCTATAGACATTCGAATTCCCAAGGAAGTAACTCCAATTCCAAGAGAGGTAACTCAAATTTACTAGGGGTTACTCAATTCATGAGAGGGAGGTTACAATTAGATATTCCCTTTGCCAAAATAGAAAAAGGTAAAATAGAGAGGGGAGTTACACTTTTTCAAGGAGTACAGGCTAAAAATAGCTAGTGAGGGTGCACTAGCACATGAGGAACATCACAAGAGGCTTGGAAAATCCAAGGAGGGCGCACTAGCAAAGAGGGTCCCTCAAACATCAAGGAGGGTGTAATAATACCTCCATAAACCAAAATAATCAAAAATAGAGTCCAAAAATAAATGTTACGGAGAGAAACAAATCCTAGTCCCTAACCCCCTCACAAGTGGAATCCATGGCCCCCCATTCTCATTAGTTTTCCTTATTGAAGCTAGTTATTTAATTAAATAATAATAATAATAAATTACAAAGTCCTAGCACCTAGTGCCCAATAATAAAAAATAATAACATATGTTCGGGGCTTAACCACTATGGTATTACAAAGTAAAACTATAAAAAACATTACATAATTAGTTGCAACCCTTCACCTTGTTGATGACCCATAGTCCAAACTAGTGCTCCACACATAGAATGCCAACAAGAGGGAAATCACACCCAAGGGTCTCTTCTCCACCCAATCAATGAAACTGCCTCAATGAAGTGATGATCCATGAGTAGGGATCAAGCTAAATACTCAACAATATCACTCATTATGACCAATGGATCAAATCATGGACTAAACATCCTAGTGATAATCCATGGTGTGGTGAAGGGAGTTGAGGACTTACAATTAATCAATTTCCATACTTTATGAGCATTAGTACACCTAGTTGGTAGATACACTCCTAACCTCATCTACCCACATATACTATGTTAGAGTAGTTATCACATTGCTCTTATCAAATCAAAATCCACACATGATTATCTTTTTCAAGGTAGGAATCTACATCAATACACAAATATTCAACCTCCTAACATAAGGTAGACATCCCATCTATTCTCTCAAAAGAGAAAAAATCCTACCCAAGAATTTCTCTTGGCCTTCCCATTCCCTATAACTAAATAAACTTAGGGAAAATTTAGGCTTAGGAGCAAAAAAACAAGTGTTAAAAAAGGGGTAGAAGGTGAAATACAAATAATCCCTCTTAGGATTTTTACCCTAGATAAATAAATAATTTCAAGTCACTTGCCTCCTGTTGTCACTCGGGATTTACCCTTAGGTTGCGGAAGGATAACCTAGAGGCAACTATTTCAAACCAAGATTTAGGAGGAGAGCTGGATTCTTTCCTACCAGAGAGGGCTCTCTCAAAAGATGAATACAAAGGCCAGAACACTTTTCAAGAAATAGATATTTCCATTTTATAATTTGACTAAAAACACATAAATCACATTGGGCATGGAGTCACATCTGATATTTCTAGAGACCAGTAGAAAATAAACAACATTAATCTTGATGAAGACAAGGAAGTTACTATCTCACAGTCAAGTTCTTTTAACATGAGATATTTGAAAGAAAGTTAAACAAACACATCAATATTAAGCATCAACATAGATGAATTTAAGATTGACTTTAGAAGAAAGCATGGAACAGTTAGGTGCGATTAAGAAAGAGCATGATTCGCATGAATTCTGTATAAAAAATAACACGTTCACCATAATCATAAGAAGAAAGAAAACATGGAAGATATTCACTCGAAAAAGGATTTACAGAGAAAAGGAAATTATAGACTGCAACATAACAACACATGAATCTTCATCCTTCAAAATGAGCTTTATTTCCACAAGGCAAAACTTTACAAAAAACCCAAAAATACTCTTAGTACCAGAATGATTTTTACTATTACGGGTTTCCAACCCGTTTTCCTCTCATTACCTATGAATATATATAGGTATCTTTCATCCCTTAGGCTCGAGTTATCCTAACAGAAATTTGTTACAAAACTTGTGACACCTATACAAACAGGTTATTGTCTCTGAGAACATGAACAAATATTGATAGACCGACCTAATTGATTTTACATGTGTCACCATACGGTTGCCGACTACAACAACTATTGATGTAATTGTAACTTTGGAATGTATTTCACCTATGTATATTGTACTCCTATAGAGATGTTATTATTTCCTCTATACGGAAGTGTGGTCATTTGTATTTACAAGTGTCGCAACTTGAATGTGATGGGTTATTAGACCACCAAGTGTGGGGTCGGCCCTAATTAGTATTACCATGGGTTATTAGACTGAGTTAGACAAGTCGGCCCTGCTAGTTTATTAGGTAGGTTAGGTCATGTATCAATAGAGTGCGGGAGGCACTCTATTTGATCACTCCATTATTCACTTCTACACTCATCAGAAAGTGGTGCACAAGTGAGGAAGGAGGATTAGCTACTAGAAGGACTATCTCTTGTACTTGGGTTGTATCATTGCTCTTTCTATCTCTGAGGAAGTTCTGGGGTTTTTCACCTTTATGGTTTTCCCCAGTGAAACTCTGTGTGTCTATTGTATCATGTGATTGCTTGTTGTGATTGATAAGCTTGATATGTTGTACATGTTATTCTCTCAGTAAAGATCCTAGAGTATATTGAATTAATGCTAAAAAATTAACATGGTATCAGAGCTAACCTGAGAAGAAGAAATTGTGCAATTGCAGAAGCTAGGGATTCTTGTTTATTGGGTTTCTCTCCACATATATTTAAAGGAAGTTGGGTATTTTGACTCTCCTCGGCAAGGTGTATCTTTCTGTCCAATCAGAATTCAATTCTGGGCACTTTCATTTTTTGCCCTAAAAATTAGGGTTTCCACAAAAATAGGAATTTTTGAATTCTGAGACCATAGTTGGAAGCTCCTTGGAAAAATTGAATTTTAGAGCTTTGGATCAAACTTTTTGGGTGGGTGAAGCTCCAGGAAACTCAAACCCTAATTCAGAAGCATTTTTGAAGGGTGAAATTTTGAAGTTTTCAATTTCTGAGTATACCAGGATGATCAGATCATCAAGGCACATCTTACTATCCTTTCAGAAAGTTGAAATTCACATTTTGAATTTTTAGGGTTTCTCTAACAAACCCTAATCCAGCACCAGATCTAGATTTCTGCAAATCAAGTGGTAAGACCTAAATCTTTTCTAATTCCATTTGAAATACTCTTTAAGATGTCTCACCACACCAAGCTTGAGGATAATCTTGAGGGGCTGATAACTTCCGAGCATGGAAGTATAGGATTGGGTTAATCCTAGAAGAAAATGAATTGGACACCTACATAAGTTCTGAGGTCCTTGTCCTAGAGGAAGAAGATGCTAAGGCCTTACATAAGAAGAACTTGGTCAAGGCAAAGAGAATCATTGATGATTCTATCAAAGACCATCTCATACCACATGTGTCATCTCTAAAGACACTCAAGGAGATGTTTGACTCCCTGACCAAGCTATTTGAAGGGAAAAACATAAATCGGAAGATGACTCTACGGAATCAATTGAAATGGGTAAAGCTTCTGAATGGAGAGACCATTCAATCTTATTTTTCTAAGGTCTCTTAGATCAAGGAACAACTTGAATCTATGGATGAAGTGGTGAAGAATGGTGAAATTGTTATGACCACTTTGAATGGCCTACCTAGGTCATGGGATTCCTTTATCCAAGGAATCTGTGCAAGAAGAAACTGATCTCCTTTAGTAGACTATGGGAGGAATATTCATAAGAAGAGGCTAGGCTTCTGGCCCGAGAAGAGAAGATGGGTAATGAAGATCAAGATCTCACAAAACACACCAAGAAATGAAAGACCAAGAGAGAGCCATCTCATAACAAGAGATCTTCACACCACCATTACCATAAAGATAAGAAAGATCTCAGGTGCTTCACATGCAATGAGAAGGGACACTTTGTTGCAAATTTCCCCAAGAAGAAGAAAGACAACAACTACAACTTCAACAAGAAGAAGAACAACAACAAAAGGAGATATCATGCTCATGCTACTGAGGATGATGAACCTCCCAAGAAGAAGGCTAGAATAGAAAGTGATGACTCATCTAGTGAATATGAATATGTTCTAATCTCTGCTCTCACAGGTACTATCTCGCATGGATGTAATGATTGGCTAATTGACAGTGGGGCTTCCAAACACATGACTGGGCTTAAATAATCCTTTGTAAATCAATCTAAACATGAATCACCCCATAAGGTGAAACTTGGGGATGATTATCAATATCCTATCAAAGGAAGTGGTGAAGCCTCCTACAATCTAGACTCTAGGAAGTCTTTGAAGATGAAAGATGTTTTATTTGTACCTGGACTCAAGAAGAATCTACTCTCCATATCTGCATTAGATGCAAAAGGCATGAGGGTTGCATTTGTAGATGGCCAAGTCCTAATGTGGCCTAAGGGTAAAACTATAGATGATGTAGTAGTGATTGGAGAGCAAGAGGGAGGATTGTACAAACTGAAGGGGCAACCTGAACATGCCATGGTACATGAATCCATGGAGCCAAGTGAACCTTGGCATAGAAGGCTTGCACATGTGCACTATAGAGCACTACCAATTGCAAGCAAAGTTGTAGAGGGTATTCCTGAAATCAATTCAAAGCATGAAGGTGTTTGCAAAGGATGTGCAAAAGGAAAGAACATTAAGAAGGCATTTCCAAGTAGTGAAAGAAAAGAAAAAGGAATCTTGGAGATTATCCACTCTGATGTATGCGGTCTGATGTCATCCAGTTCCCTGAGTGGGTATGTATACTATGTCTCTTTCATTGATGATTTATCTAGGAAGACTTGGGTTTATTTTTTGAAGAATAAGGATGAAGTGTTTGATAAGTTCAAGGAATTCAAAACCTTGATGGAAAATCAAACTGATAAGAAGATCAAGACATTCAGATCTAACAATGGCAGAGAATTCACTTCAGGTGATTTCAAGAAGTTATGCAGTGATTCAAGGATTAAGAGGGAGTTGACTGCTCCCTACAATCCACAATAGAATGGGGTTGCAAAAAGAAAGAATAGAACAATCATGGAAGCAACATGGGAAATGTTGCATGACCAGAATCTACCTATGCATCTATGGGAAGAAGCAGCTAGGACAGTTGTATATGTGCAAAACAGAACACCTCACAAGATATTGGACAAAAAGACACCAGAAGAAATATTCTGTGGTAAGAAACCTGAAGTCAACCATCTCAGAATATTTGGTTCTCCAGTATAAACACATGTTCCAAAGGAAAAGAGAAAAAAGCTAGATTCTTCAGGAAAGAAGGGCATCTTTGTAGGGTACAGTGAAAGCTCGAAAGCTTAGAGAATATACTTTCCAGGGTTCAAGAATATTGATGTCAGCAGGGATGTAACATTTGATGAAAACTCAGCTTTCATCAAGTCAAGGAAGACACCTGTTGAAGATCATGAAGAACCAAAGGAAACCAGATTTCAAGACACAACTATGACTGAAGCAATTCCAGATGCATATCGTGAAATAGAAGATCCATAAGAACCTGTAGATCCACCCCTTGAGAAGAACTCTCACAAGAGGAAACCTACATGGGCTAGAGAGCTCATTCAAGATGCAGAAAGATATGGCATTCCAAAAGAAGAACACAGAGTAAGGAAGAGAACTAGATCTCATAGCAGCTATGTTTCCTTACTCTGTGGCATTATGAACAAAGAACCTTCCAGTTATGAAGAAGCAACGGAAAATAAAGAATGGAAGGATGCCATGGTCAAGGAATACCAATTGATCATGAAAAATGATGTTTGGGATGTAGTCCCAAGACCTAAAGGGAAGTCTGTTGTGACTTCCAAATGGATCTACAAGATCAAACATGATGCAGATGGTAGCATAGAAAAATACAAAGTGAGATTTGTAGCTAGTGGCTTCTCTCATAAAGAGGGAATAGACTATGAAGAGACTTTTGCTCCTGTAGCCAGGTACACTTCCATCAGATCAGTGCTTTCCCTAGCTAGTGTGATGAAATGGAAGATACACCAGATGGATGTCAAGATAGCTTTCTTGAATGGTGTAGTCGAAGAGGAAGTGTACGTGGAGCAGCCACTTGGTTTTGAGACACATGGTAGGGATTCATATGTGTGTAAGTTGAAGAAATCCTTGTATGGATTGAAGCAAGCTCCTAGGACTTGGTATGGTAGGATAGACAGCTTTCTATCCAGTTTGGGATTTACCAAGAGTAAAGCGGATTCCAACCTTTACTACAAGGTTGAGGAAGGAAATCCTATGATACTACTCTTGTATGTGGATGACCTATTTGTTACAGGTGAGGATGGTTTGATTACCGATACCAAGAGCAAGCTTGTTGTTGAGTTCAAGATGAAGGACTTGGGGATGATGCACCATTTTCTAGGCATGGAGGTGTGGAAGAGTGCAGATGGGATCTTCCTTGGACAAGGGAAGTATGCAGTAGAGATCTTGAAGAGATTTGGGATGATGGACTGCAAGGACATGACCAAACCTATGGCATCGAACCTGAAGCTTCTGTGTGATGCTTCATCTGAGCTGGTTGCTGTCATGGTGTATCATCAGATGATTGGGTCCTTGATGTACCTTACAAACACGAGACCAGATATTTTCTTTGCTGTGAACACATTGAGCCAGTTCCTGAAGGATCCCAAAGGTGTTCACCTGGTTGCTGTAAAGCATATTCTGAGGTACCTGAAGGGTACGATTGATTATGGGCTCAAGTATGTTGTGAATCAAAAGTTTAACCTGCAGGGTTATGTTGATTCGGACTGGGCAGGCAGTGTTGCAGATAGTGATCAAGGTGGATATTGGTGGCCACCCACCTTTCCAACTGGCTCAAAATAATTTTATGGCAATTTTGGTATTGTACTGTTTTTAGCAGTTTTTCGGGTCCTAAACTTCCGGGGCCATTTTGAGGCCCTAAACGACCTTTTTGGCAATTTGGGGGACCAAATGGTTGCCCCCAATGTACATTTAGGTATAGCTGAAAGTTGTAAATATCGGATAGACCTTTCCAACGGGCTACCGAGCGCCCCAAACATAGATCGTATGCAAAAGTTACGACCCCGAGAAGTTGATGTACTAACTTACCCAAACGGGGCCCACATGACTTTTGGCGCTTCATCTCCTAGGGTTAGGTTTTTGGATGTCTAGAGTTTTTGACATTCCTATTTATTGTAAAAGGCCTTGAGAGCCTCATTGTAACCATCTTCTTTCAAAATGAGCGCAGCCGTCACATCTCTTCTCAGAGATAAGTTGCCACCATTCCAGCAAGCTTGTTTTCCGCTGCATTTTACAGTTCTAGCTTATTTCCTTATTGAATAGAAAACCAGTTTTACTATATCTCTGTTATTTTGTGTTAAGCATATGATAATAATCTGTATTCATTTCATTCTACTCATAAAATCTAGATCAGTGTTTTCAGAGCGGTCTGCTCCTTGCCGTCTTAATGCATGTCCCCAACGAGGTCAGGGTACAAAGAATTGGGTCTCGAGCTTGTTTCTCTTGAGGACAAAAGCTCTCGCACGCCCAAGCGACCTCTCATGGCAGGAGAAAAGAAAGATGATGGGTTAGGAGATCCTATCAAAATGTTGCTTGAGGAAGCCCTCACGCAGCAGAGGAACGAGATGATGGATAATTTCGCGCAAATCCTTCGGCGACTACCAACAAGCGATGCATCTTCCTCGAGTGGAGGCGCCGCCCCCTTCAAGGTACAAATCAACTTTGATATCCCTATATTTGAAGGACAGATAGTCGCAGATGCTGTAGATAAGTGGTTGAATCTACTAGAAGGGTATTTTTTTGTCCATAACTTTTCGAATAAAGAAAAGATTACTTTTGCGCTCCTCAAAGCCGTTCCCCATGTCAAAGATTGGTGGGAAACATTCTGCGAGCAAAAGGACACAGAAGAAGCCTCATTATTTTCAGTCACGACCACCTGGAAATCCTTCAAGGATGCTATTAAGGAACAATACTACCCTGTTGGAAGTTATGACGACTTGTATACCAAATGGACCACATTGCGACAAGAAAGAGACCAAGCAGTGCCAGAGTTCACAAATATATTCCATACCTTGCGCACCAAGCTGGGTATCAAAGATTCAGAGTGACATCTGGTGCTCAAGTATCGCGGTGGTTTGCATAGATACATCCAGACTGAAATGGAATTTCTGGACATCTCTTCCTTGGGCGTGGCCTACCGATATGTCGTCAAAATCGAGCAGAAGCTCAAACAAAAGACGCGGCAATTTGGGCCTGGGAACCCTTCACAGCAAAAGACAGGAAAGGGCGGCCCCAACCCATAGAATAAAGGACAGAGCAAAGATGGACAGTATCAGGAAAACCAGTCCAAGCCACAAGCAAAGAAGGACACCAGAAAAACAAAGAAAGATACCGGGAAGTGGTGCGACTTCCATAAGAGCCCTTGGCATAACACTGCTGATTGCCGCTCAAAGCAGTCGCTGGTGGCCGAAGTGAAAGCATCTGAATCAGATGCAGGTTTTGACTCTAAGTCCGAATCAGAAAGGGGAAGACGAATCATTGACGTGGAACCCAGTGCCACCATTGCTACCACCACTCCAGCTTGATGAACCAGACGAGCCAGAAGAAGGAGAATGCCTCTTCCATTCATAGATGTGGGTAAAAGGAACCCAGCTGCATTTCATCGTTGATAGCGGTAGCTAGAAGAATCTCATCTCAGTAGAGGTTGTCAAGCTCCTGGCCTTGCCGACAACGCCGCACCCACAACCCTGCACCATTGGATGGCTCCGCAAAGGAAGCGATCTCCGCGTCAGCCAACAATGTCAGCTACCATACGGCATCAATCCCTTCAAGGACGAGGTATTGTGTGATGTTGCTCCTCTCGAAGTTTCAGATGTTCTTTTGGGCCAACCTTATTTATGGAAACGTCATGTTGTATATGAGTCTAGGCCTCATAGTGTTATTATTTCTTTGAACAGGAAATTGTACAGGATACCTGAGGCAGTCCCTCCTAGTGCTATTTCCTTGATCTCTGCCAAGCAATGCAGGAAGGTCATCTCTTCGACTATGAAATTTGTCTTCTTCGTGATTCACTCTCAGAGTGAAAATAAGATCTCACCCACATCCCGGGCCTCCACGATCGATCTATTCACACAACAGAAGCAAGTGGATAAGGTGGTGGAAGGATACTCAGATATCTTCTCCTCTCCAACCGGGGTACCTCTACACTGCCAAGTCAAGCATCCCATCGATCTAACCCCAGGCACACCGATACCCAATGGGCCAGTCTATCGCCGCTCTCTGTTGGAAAACGAGGAGATTAGGAGGCAGATCCAAGAATTGCTCCACAAGGGGCACATCCGTCCCAGTTCATCACCTTGTGGGAGCCCAATCGTGCTGGTGCAAAAGAAAGATGGGACCTGACGACTCTGCATTGATTACCGAGCCCTGAATAAAATCACAGTCCGTAACTGGTACCCCAATAGAACGGACAGATGTATGGAAGACTGCCTTCAAGTCAAAAGAAGGTCTTTTTGAATGGCTGGTCATGCCTTTTGGTTTGAAAAATGCTCCAGCAACTTTTATGAGGACGATGGACGATATCCTACGACCTTTCACCAACAATTTTGTAGTGGTGTATCTGGATGACATCCTCATCTACAGCAAGACTTGGGAGAAACACTTGTAGCATATACAGCAGGTTCTGCACACCCTGCGGAAACACAAACTATATGCAAACTTGGAAAAATGCTCCTTCGGCATAGACAGGGTCCATTACTTAGGCTACATCGTTGATCGACATGGTGTGCATGTGGATCCAGCCAAGATCCAGGTCATCCGTGACTGGCCAGCCCCAACCGCAATCACTGAACTTCAGAGCTTCTTGGGCCTCGCCAATTTCTATCACCGGTTCGTGGTGGGATTCTCTCATATCGCATGGGCCCTCAGCCAAGTGACCAGGGGTGGTGGTAAGGAAAAATTTGTGTAACAAGCCTTCGATGATTTGAAGAAGTGTTTGTGCTCATCGCCGGTACTCTCATTACCGAACCTGCAACATCTTTTTGAGATCAAGATAGATGCTTCAGATTATGATGTGGGTGCCGTTCTCACTCAACACGGCCACCCCGTGGGATATCATAGTGAGACACTATCAGATGTTGTCCGAAAGTACCCTACCTATGACAAAGAAATTTACTCCATTGTACAATCCTACCGCTAGTGGAGACATTACATTCTTGGGAAGGAGAGAGTCATCCACACTGATAACAAGCCACTACAGTTCATGCAGACCCAAGGAAAGTTGCAGAATGACCACCATCAGAAGTGGTCAACATATTTACAGTAGTTCCACCTCAACATCACATATAAAAGAGGGAGTACCAACCGAGTTACGGACTACCTCAGTCGACCTCCAGTCGCGACACTTACCACGGTGCTAGACTCTTGTGGCCACGAGACCTCCAGATGGCCCCACCTCTACGAGACAGACCCTGACTTCTCCACCACCTATCAAATGTTGGGCACCAACTCAGTGGTTGCTAATTTCCATCTTCAGGACGGGTTGTTGTGTCATCTGGGCCATATGTGCATTCCATCAAGCGAGCGTGCGAAGCTGATTTGGGAAGCTCACTATAGTCGGTTGGCAGGACACTTTAGCATCGAAAAGACAGTGGCAGTGTTGCAGAAAGATTTCTACTGGCCGAAAGTTTGACAGGATGTCGGCAAGTATATCAAGTCCTGCACTGCTTGCGATATTGCCAAACCGACCACTAAGAAACATGGCCTATACACCCCTCTTCCTACTCCTGACAGGCCGTGGGAATCCATCTCAATGGACTACATGTCGGGCCTCCCGTCCACCAAGAGGGGAAACGACTGTGTTTTCGTGGTTGTAGATTGCTTTTCCAAGATGGCGATTCTAGCCGCTTGCAAGAAGAACATCACAGTAGAAGCCACTTCCAAGCTCTTCTTTGAACGAGTATGGGTACATTTTGGGATCCCATAGACCATTATCTCAGACTGTGATAGTCGGTTCCTCAGCTCATTCTGGTCAAGCCTCTGGTCACTGTTGGATACCAAGCTCACCAAATCCACTGCTTTCCACCCCCAGACCGATGGACAAACGGAGGTCGTCAATCAGATGGTCGTACATATCCTGCGCATGTACAATTCAACACACCCCCGCACATGGGATGAGTGTCCAACATAGCTACAACCGAGCCCTGCATAGCTCAACTGGCCACAGCCCCTTTCAGGTGGGGTTGGGATTCCAACCATTGGGCCCCATGGATGTCTCACTTCCCCTTGCGACCACCTCGGCCGACTCGTCCCCAGAAGCTGACAAAGCCACCCGTTTCATTGAACGGATCCATCATATCCGCCAACAGGTTCAGGATATTCTACAAAAGTCTAATGTCAAGTACAAGCAGCGCCATGATCAACATCGGGTGCCACATAAGTTTCATGTGGGTGACAAAGTTTGGTTGCATTTACAGAAAGAACGCCTTACAGGGCCCCATCGAAAGATTCGCCCACTCCATTATGGGCCATACACCATCACCAAGGTAGTGGGTGACAATGCTTTTGAGCTCAACATTCCCCCCTTCCTTGGTATGCATCCAGTCTTCAACGTGGCTCTCCTTCGGCCATATTTCCCATCACTATTAGACACCTCAGAGATAGCAGAGAATTTGACACCAACAGAGCTCAACCCTGACTGCCTACAACAAGCATCCAGTGATCATATTGGAGAGACACAGATCAAGGGCACTCGACATCAAAGGATCCAGCTTTATCGAGTTGTCAAAGCAGGGTAGCTCCTGCACCAAGGCAAGTGGCTCACCCGAGGCCAAATTCAGCAGAAATTTCCTCATCTGATGGGGGAACTCAACGCAATGGAGACCATTGCTTCCTAAGGAGGGAGGATTGACCCAGGTGGATATTAGTGGCCACCCACCTTTCCGACTGGCTCAAAACAGTTTTATGGCAATTTTGGTATTGTACTGTTTTTAGTAGTTTTTCGGTTCCTAAACTTCCGGGGCCATTTTGAGGCCCTAAACGACCTTTTTTGGCAATTTGAGGGGGCACAATATTGCCTATATAATGCATTTGGCCCTAGTCGAAAGTTGTAAATATCACATAGACCTTTCCAACGGGCTACTGAGCACCCCAAACGGAGATCGTATGCAAAAGTTACGACCCCGGGAAGTTGATGTACTAACTTACCCAAACGGGGCCCACATGACTTTTGGTGCTTCATCTCCTAGGGTTAGGTTTTTGGATGTCTAGGGTTTTCGACATTCCTATTTATTGTAAAAGGCCTTGAGAGCCTCATTGTAACCATCTTCTTGCGAAATGAGTGCATCCATCACATCTCTTCTCAGAGATAAGCCGCCACCATTCCAGCAAGCTTGTTTTCCGCTGCATTTTACAGTTCTAGCTTATTTCCTTATTGAATAGAAAACCAATTTTATTGTATCTCTGTTATTTTGTGTTAAGCATCTGATAATAATCTGTATTCATTTCGTTCTGCTCATAAAATCCGGATCAGTGGTATCAGAGCGGTCTGCTCCTTGTCGTCTTAATGCATGTCCCCAACGAGGTCAGGGTACAAAGAATTGGGTCTCGAGCTTGTTTCTCTTGAGGACAAAAGCTCTCACACACCCAAGCGACCTCTCATGGCAGGAGAAAAGAAATATGACGGGACAGGAGATCCAATCAAAATGTTGCTTGAGGAATCCCTCATGCAGCATAGGAACGAGATGATGGATAATTTCGCGCAAATCCTTCGGTGACTACCAACAAGCGACGCATCTTCCTCGAGCGGAGGCGCCGCCCCCTTCAAGGTACAAATCAACTTCGATATCCCTATATTTGAAGGATAGATAGACGCAAATGTTGTAGATAAGTGGTTGAATCTAATAGAAAGGTATTTTTCTGTCCATAACTTTTCGAATAAAGAAAATATTACTTTTGCGCTCCTCAAAGCCGTTCCCCATGTCAAAGATTGGTGGGAAACATTCTGCGAGCAAAAGGACACAGAAGAAGCCTCATTATTTTCAGTCACGGCCACCTGGGAATCCTTCATGGATGCTATTAAGGAACAATACTACCCTGTTGGAAGTTATGAAGACTTGTATACCAAATGGACCACACTGCGACAAGAAAGAGACCAAGCAGTGCCAGTGTTCACAAATATCTTCCATACCTTGCGCACCAAGCTGGGTATCAAAGATTCAGAGCGACATTTGGTTCTCAAGTATCGCGGTGGTTTCCATAGATACATCCAGACCGAAATGGAATTTCTGGACATCTCTTCCTTGGGCACGGCCTACCGATATGCCGTCAAAATCAAGCGGAAGCTCAAACAAAAAGCGCGACAATTTGGGCCTGGGAACCCTTCACAGCAAAAGACAGGAAAGGGCGGCTCCAACCCACAGAATAAAGGATATATTAAAGCTGGACAGTATCAGGACAACCAGTCCAAGCCACAAGAAAAGAAGGACACCAGAAAAACAAAGAAATATACCGGGAAGTGGTGCGACTTCCATAAGAGTCCTTGGCATAACACTGATGATTGCCGCTCAAAGAAGTCGTTGGTGGCCGAAGTGAAAGCATCTGAATCAGATGCAGGTTCTGAATCTGAGTCCGAACCAGAAAGGGGAAGACAGATCATTGACATGGAACCCAGTGCCACCATTGCTACCACCAAGCTCCATCCTGATGAACCAGACGAGCCAGAAGAAGGAGAACGCCTCTTCCATTCACAGATGTGGGTAAAAGGCACCCCGCTGCATTTCATCATTGATAGCGGTAGCCAGAAGAATCTCATCTCAGCAGAGGTTGTCAAGTGCCTAGCCCTGCCGACAACGCCGCACCCACAACCCTACACCATTGGATGGCTTCGCAAAGGAAGCGATCTCTACGTCAGCCAACAGTGCCGACTGCCATACGACATCAAGCCCTTCAAGGACGAGGTATTGTGTGATGTTGCTCCTCTCGAAGTTTCAGATGTTCTTTTGGTCCAACCTTATTTATGGAAACGTCATGTTGTATATGAGTCTAGGCCTCGTAGTGTTATTATTTCTTTGAACTGAAAATTGTATAGGATACCCGAGGCAGTGCCTCCTAGTGTTATTTCCTTGATCTCTGCCAAGCAATGCAGGAAGGTCATCTCTCAGACTGGGAAATTTGTCTTCTTCGTGATTCGCTCACAGAGTGAAAGGAAGATCGCAGCCACATCCCGGGCCTCCACAACCGATCTATCCACACAACAGAAGCAAGTGGAAGGATACTCAGATATCTTCTCCTCTCCTACCGGGGTACCTCTACACTTCCAGGTCAAGCATCCCATCGATCTGACCCCAGGCGCACCGCTACCTAATGGGCCAGTCTATCGCCGCTCTCTGTTGGAAAACGAGGAGATCAAGAGGCAGATCCAAGAATTGCTCCATAAGGGGCACATCCGTCCCAGTTCATCACCTTGTGGGAGCCCAATCGTGCTGGTGCAGAAGAAAGATGGGACCTGGCGACTCTGCATTGATTACCGGGCCTTGAATAAAATCACAGTCCGTAACCGGTACCCGATTCCCCGAATCGACGACCTCCTTGATCAGCTCACGGGGGCCAAATACTTCAGTAAGATTGATCTGAAGTCTGGCTACCACCAGGTCCCAATAGAACAGACAGATGTATGGAAGACTGCCTTCAAGTCAAAAGAAGGTCTTTTTGAATGGTTGGTCATGCCTTTTGGTTTGACAAATGCTCCAGCAACTTTTATGAGGATGATGGACGATATCCTACGACCTTTCACCAACACTTTTGTAGTGGTGTATCTAGATGACATCCTCATCTACAACAAGACTTGGGAGGAACACTTGCAACATATTCAGCAGGTTCTGCACACCCTGCGGAAGCACAAACTATATGCAAACTTGGAAAAATGCTCCTTCGGCATGGACAGGGTCCATTACTTAGGCTACATCGTTGATCGACATGGTGTACATGTGGATCCATCCAAGATCCAGGTCATCCGTGACTGGCCAGCCCCAACCACACTCACTGAACTTCGGAGCTTCTTGGGCCTCGCCAATTTCTATCGTCGATTCATGCTGGGATTCTCTCGTATCACATGGGCCCTCAGCCAAGTGACCAGGGGTGGTGGTAAGGAAAAATTTGTGTGGGGCCTCTCCCAACAACAAGCCTTCGATGATTTGAAGAAGCGTTTGTGCTCATCACCGGTACTCTCATTACCGAACCTACAACATCCCTTTGAGATCGAGACAGATGCTTCAGATTATGTTGTGGGTGTCATTCTCACTCAACACGGCCACCCCGTGTCATATCATAGTGAGACACTATCAGATGTTGTCCGCAAGTACCCTACCTATGACAAAGAAATGTACTCCATTGTACAATCCTGCCGCCAGTGGAGACATTACAATCTTGGGAAGGAGACAGTCATCCACACTGATCACAAGCCACTACAGTTCATGCAGACCCAAGGAAAGTTGCAGAATGACCGCCATCAGAAGTGGTCAACATATTTACAGCAGTTCCACCTCAACATCAAATATAAAATAGGGAGTACCAAGCGAGTTGCTGATTGCCTCAGCCGACCTCCAGTCGCGGCACTTACCACAATGCTAGACTCTTGTGGCCACGAGACCTCCGGATGGCCCCACCTCTACGAGACAGACCCTGACTTCTCCACCATCTATCAAATGTTTGGCACCAACTCAGTGGTTGCTAATTTCCATCTTCAGGACAGGTTGTTGTGTCATCTAGGCCATCTCTGTGTTCCATCAAGCGAGCGTGCAAAACTGATTTGGGAATCTCACTATAGTCGGGTGGAAGGACACTTTGGCTTCGAAAAGACAGTGGCAGTTTTGCAGAAACATTTCGACTGGCCGAAACTTCGACAGGATGTCGGAAAGTATATCAGGTCCTACACTGCTTGCGCTATTGCCAAACCGACCACTAAGAAACAGGGCCTATACACCCCTCTGCCTACTCCTAACAGGCCATGGGAATCCATCTCAATGGACTACATGTCGAGCCTCCCGTCCACCAAGAGGCGAAACGACTGTGTTTTTCGTGGTTGTAGATCGCTTTTCCAAGATGGTGATTCTAGCCGCTTGGAAGAAGAACATCACAGCAAAAGCCACTGCCAAGCTCTTCTTTGAACGAGTATGGGTACATTTTGGGATCCCACAGACCATTATCTCAGACCGTGACAGTTGGTTCCTCAGCTCATTCTGGTCAAGCCTCTAGTCACTGCTGGATACCAAGCTCACCAAATCCACTGCCTTCCACCCCCAGACCGATGGACAAATGGAGGTCGTCAACTGGATGGTCGTACATATCCTGCGCATGTACAATTCAACACACCCCCGCACATGGGATGAGAGTCGCCCCTATGTCCAACATAGCTACAACCGAGCCCTGCATAGCTCAACTGGCCACAACCCCTTTTAGGTGGGGTTGGGATTCCAACCATTGGGCCCCATGGATGTTTTACTTCCCCTTGCGACCACATTGGCTGACTCATCCCCAGAAGCTGACAAAGCCGCCCGGTTCATTGAACAGATCCAGCATATCCGCCAACAGGTTCAGTATATTCTACAGAAGTCTAATGCCAAGTACAAGCAGCTCCATGATCAACATCGAGTACCACATAAGTTTCAGGTGGGCGACAAAGTTTGGTTGCATTTGCAGAAAGAACGCCTTACAGGGCCCCATTGAAAGCTTCGCCCACTCCATGATGGGCTGTACACCATCACCAAGGAGGTGGGTGACAATGCTTTTGAGCTCAACATTCCCCCCTTCCTTGATTTGTATCCAGTCTTCAACGTGGCTCTTCTTCGGCCATATTTCCCACCACTATTAGACACCTCAGAGATAGCAGAGAAGTTGACACCAACAGAGCTCAACCCTGACTGCCTACAACAAGAATCCAGTGATCATATTGCATACACACAGATCAAGGGCACTTGACATCAAAGGATCCAGCTTTATCGAGTTGTCAAAGCAGGGCAGCTCCTGCACCAAGGCAAGTGGCTCACCCGAGGCCAAATTCAGCAGAAATTTCCTCATCTGATGGGAGAACTCAACGCAATGGAGACCATTTCTTCCTAAGGAGGGAGGATTGATCTAGGTGGATATTGGTGGCCACCCACCTTTCCAACTGGCTCTAAACAGTTTTATGGCAATTTTGGTATTGTACTGTTTTTAGCAGTTTTTCGGGTCCTAAACTTCTGGGGCCATTTTGAGGCCCTAAACGACCTTTTTTGGCAATTTGGGGAGCCAAATGGTTGCCACCATCATGCATTTGGCCCCAGTCGAAATTTGTAAATATCGGATAGACCTTTTCCAATGGGCTACCGAGCGCCCCAAACGGAGATCGTATGCAAAAGTTACGACCCAGGGAAGTTGATGTACTAACTTACCCAAACGGGGCCCACATGACTTTTGGCGCTTCATCTCCTAGGGTTAGGTTTTTGGATGTCTAGGGTTTTTGACATTCCTGTTTATTGTAAAAGGCCTTGAGAGCCTCATTGTAACCATCTTCTTGCGAAATGAGCGTAGTCGTCACATCTCTTCTCAGAGATAAGCCGCCACCATTCCAGCAAGCTTGTTTTCCGCTACATTTTACAGTTTTAGTTTATTTCCTTATTGAATAGAAAACCAGTTTTACTGTATCTCTGTTATTTTGTGTTAAGCATCTGATAATAATCTGTATTCATTTCGTTCTGCTCATAAAATCCGGATCAGATAGGAAGAGCACTTCTAAGTGCTGCTTCATTATGGGATCAAGTGTGATCTCTTGGTTTAGCAAGAAGTAGTCCCGCGTAGCATTGAGTACAGCCGAGGCAGAGTATGTTGCAGCTTGTTCGGCTAATTGTGAGGCAGTATGGATCTGGAAGCTACTGTCTGAGTTATTTGATCTCCCACTGGAGGCTACTGGTATCTTTTGTGATAACCAGAGTTGTTTGAAGTTGTATGAGAATCCAAATTTCCAAGACAGGTTGAAGCACATTGAGATCAAATATCACTATATCAGGGATATGGTGCAGAGAGGAGCAATGAAGCTCCTATATGTTTCGACGGAAGAGCAGGTTGCAGATGTATTGACAAAACCACTAGCTAGAGTGAAGTTTGAGTACTTTAGAGGGAGGCTTGGTGTTCTTCAAATTGACGACACTTCGAGGAAGAAGTGATGGACACATTTGCTGGAGCCATTCCAAACATGGTGAGAGGAGGATCCTTCCCATGGCTTTGGATGTAAGCGCTGGATGATGAGCATCAGGATGATGCTCCAGTTACTTCTATGTATATTCATCATATTGGATGTTGGATATGATCAGTTGGATCATGTATATGTATATGCATCATGTTGGATGTTGGATATGATCAGTTGGATCATGTATATGTATATGCATCATGTTATATGTTGGATATGATCAGTTGGATCATGTATATGTATATGCAGCATGTTGGATGCTTAATATGATCAGTTGGATCATGCATTTGTATATGTATCAGGTGGATACGTTATATGATCAGGTAGATCATGTATGATGATATGTATCAGGTAGATACTGTGTATGCATCAGGTGGATGCATTGTATGATCAGGATGATCATAGATGATGAGCTTCAGGATGTTTCTCCAGATGATATGCATCAGGATGATGCTATGATGATGATCAGGATGATGTATGGTGAGTATCAGGTTGATACTCTGTGGTCGTGGACAAGTTGTGTAGATAAGCATATAATAGTGACCTGGAAGATTTGCAGATACTCTTTCAAGGTTTTGCCTATGGCATATAATAGCGGCTTGGGATATCTGGTAAATGCTCTTTCGAGGATTTGCTTGGGAGGACATATAATAGTGCCCTGGGAGGTTTGCAGATACTCTTTTGAGGTTTTTCCTATGGCGTATAATAGCACCCTGGGAGGTTTGCAGATACTCTTTTGAGGTTTTTCCTATGGCATCTAATAGCGCCCTGGGAGGTTTGCAAATACTCTTTTGAGTTTTTTCCTATGGCGTATAATAGCGCCATGGGATATCTAGCAAACGCTCTTTCGAGGTTTTTTCCTATGGCATATAATAGCGCCCTGGGAGATCTGATAGGTTGAGCTGTGTGCTCATAATCAGTCTTGGGATTCTCTTTCAAGGTTTTTCCATGACCACATATAATAGCACCCTGGGAGATCCGATAGGTTGAGCTGTGTGCTCGTAATTAGTCTTGGGATGCTCTTGCGAGGTTTTGTGGTGACCACATATAATAGCGCCCTAGGAGATCCGATAGGTTGAGCTGTGTGCTCGTAATCAGTCCTGTGATTCTCTTTTGAGGTTTTGTGGTGGGATCACATGTAATAGCTCCCTGGTAGATCCGAAAGGTTGGGATGTGTGCCCATAATTAGTCCTGGGATGCTCTTGCGAGGTTTTGTGATGCACGTAATAAATCCTGAGGATTCCACAGTATGGCCAGTGATAATTAAGACCTGCAGGTGGTGGGCCTACATGCAGTATGAAAAAGGACTGGCTCTATAGAAATTCCTATGACCAGTAGATCAGAGATTGATTGAGATAGCAGCAACCGTGACGATGACAATGATCCAGTGACGATGATCCAAAGAAGAAGACTTGTGCTAGAAGATCTGTGTCGAGAAATACCTTCCTAGTTAAGAGGGAGTGTTGATGTAATTGTAACTTCGGAATGTATTTCACCTATGTATATTTTACTCATATAGAGATGTTATTATCTCCTCTATACGGAAGTGTCATCATTTGTATTGACAAGTGTCGCAAGTGTCGCAACTTGCATGTGATGGGTTATTAGACCAGCAAGTGTGGGGTCGGCCCGATTAGTATTACCATGGGTTATTAGACTGAGTTAGACAAGTCGGCCCTGCTAGTTTATTAGGTAGGTCAGGTCATTTATAAATAGAATGTGGGAGGTACTCTATTTGATCACTTCATTATTCACTTCTACACTCATCGGAAAGTGGCACACAAGTGAGAAAGGAGGAGTAGCTGCTAGGAGGACTATCTCTTGTACTTGGGTTGTATCATTTCTCTTTCTATCTCTGACGAAGTTGTGGGGTTTTTCACCTTTATGGTTTTCCCCAGTGAAACTCTGTGTGTCTATTGTCTCATATGATTTCTTGTTGTGATTGATATGCTTGATATGCTATACATGTTATTCTCTCAGTAAAGATCCTAGAGTATATTGAATTAATGCTCAAAAATTAACAACAAATCCTAAACAGCTGGCAGGTCTTAAGTGGTCCCAAGGTATATAAGAATATTACATATTTCAAAAAGAGTCAGAAACAGACTGATTCGACAGGATGCAAAATATCATAAAACAGATTGCCACTCTACGTCTGAGCTATTATTGGACTTGTGGGTCGAAGAAATATTCCACCTGCTCTTTTTCCGTGGAAAGAGGTGGCGCCACCTCCTCAGTGGGAACAGCAAAATCTTTGAGAATCTCCATGGTTTGGTAGGTGCACTACTTGACCTTTTGGGTCTTTCTCTTTTTCCTTCGCCGAGTCTTCTTGTACACGTGTCTACCTCTATGCTCCTCGGGGTCACTAGCAGTACTCTCCTCTATGAGGTCAAATTTTACAGGGGGTGGGGGAATGTGATTATCCTCCGCATCGGACCACACCTTCTCCGGTACAAAAATCAATGTGGCCCCTTTATCCTTTTCCATGACCGGATCCTAAATGAAATATATCTGGGCAGCTGATCCTACCGCCTTTTTCAAGCACTGATGCGAACAGTAAACTTTGGGATCCCATTTGTAATGACTGTGATAATGATGGTAACTAGGACTAATCATTTTGGAACGATCATCCGAATGGACTATCCAAATGTGCAAGAATGATGACTGAGATCTGGATGGGCGTTAAACATATTCCGCTAGAATTTCACGTTAAGTGAAAGAGCATATGACGGCTCTGATGTGGCTTCTTTCCATCGATCTATCATTCGCTCGCAGAAGGGGTGATTTCCAACCGTCCATCTCCATGATTGGCCCAACATCGTCCATCTTTATCTTGTTCACATCCAAACCGTTCAAAGATGTGCCTCCTACCACACTTTTCAAATATCGAACCACGTTGGTGCCCCATGCGGCTGCACCCTTCACCTGCGCCACCATTTAACCGGGAGCGGATTCTTTGCATTTTTAATCCTTTCTGCAATGTTTAAAACTTAGGGATTTTGATTATTTCATCCTCCAGCTGCAATTTCACATATAGAGATCTTGTTTGGAATCCCTTGGTTTTATATGACCTGAAAACCAAGGCCACCATCTGACTATATTCAAGGGCCTAATTCTCCTAGTTGCCCTAGACAAAACAGCTTATGCTTAACAAATTCCAGGGAAAATATCCTTGGGGTTAGGAAATCCAGCAGCATGTGAGGATCCTTCCTGAACCTGTATACTCTGAGTACTATCTGCCTCTTGTACAAAAACTAGTCCCCGACTGCTAAATCTTTCCTCAGTTGCATGAAAGTCCTCATCTCGGGTAGGACTTCTTGCTAGCACTTCTCCAGAAACCAACTCGTAAACCTCCATCGCAGACATCTCCAAACCCTAAATTTTTTGTCGCCTTCGTCGTTGTTCACCTTCCCAGAGCTTCCTGACGCTGCCACTGAGAACACAAATGTCAACTCTTCACGTGAATTTCTCCTTTTATAACCCGACCCCGACTAACTCCCTTGCTCTTCTTTCGATGGTCATTGATCCCAACCGTCGATCCTTCATGCCGCAATATGGGCCGTCGGATTGGTGTTCCTTTTTATGGCCTCCCTCATGTGATCGTCCTCCACCATCAGATCTACTCCGTTGTCGACTGTCACCATCGATCTTCACAGCTGCACCCCCAGCAGGCGGTTTCACATGGCCATCTATCCATTTTCCTTTACCACCCTTCCAGTATGCGGAATGTTGAGGGGCTGCCACATGTCTAGTGGTTTCAGATTATGCAATCGCCTTCCTCTCTATCTCACTGCGCATCTCCATCCTGCGGAAGCCTTCCCACACCATTGATCTATCTTCTGGTAGACGATCAACGATGGGATCTGTGGGCCTTTTAACCACGGTCTGACCTGGACTCCCCGCCTAGTTCCTCTTATTGATCGTGCTTCTTTCCTGGTGGGAGACTTCATCCTCGTTGATCTCTCTCACCGAACTCCCTTGTTGTTGTATTCTCTCCATCCCACACCGCCTTTAGATAGCCTTTTCGACTGTAGGATACCTGGTCCCACCTCCATCCTGGCCATATATCTCCATCACGCTGAACTAGGGGAGCCCCCCCCCCAAAAAGTTCTTTCTCATGCCTCCAAGCGATCTTCCTATACAGCCTTGCCACCCTACGGACTCATCGGAAGGTGACGCGTGGAAGGCAGTTTCTATTTCCGCGACCGTTCCTATCCGCCACTCCTCCGCGCTACTTGAAATCATGGAAATCCTGCAGGACCATTGATCTGGTGATCAACGGTCGGCCCTCCAGGGAATTTCCCTCCATTTAACCCTTTCACCAGGATTATGCTCGTTAACCCCCCATGCTACTTCGGTGCTAGCACTTCATCTCCATCGCAGATCTCATTCCCACTTAGATCTCCGCGTTTGATTGCCTGCCTCAAGATATTTCCAATCCCTTCTTGGTAGTTTTTGGTTACCCTTCTTAGCTCTAGATGGTGGTCGTGTGGCGTATGCCCCTCAAAGGATCGGACGCTTCCCCTCTGCAAAGTACTAGGCTCCTTTAGACACAATTTTTCACTTTATACCTCCATTTTCCCTTTGGAAAATGTCTGTGCTAATAACTGGCTCCAACTAGGGATGCTATCCTCCCTGCAAGGTAGAAAAGAAATCATAGACCATGTGCCTAACCCATTGGGCGTCTCCCAACCTTTTCTGAAATCCTCAGCCTGCTCTGACTTGCAACCATCCTCTGAAAAATACACTAAAATTTTGTTGAACTGAAACTTGAAACTGAAAACCGAACTGCTCTACTGAAACCAAATGAAAAACTGCTGAAAAAGATGCTCGCCATGTCGAGCTTATTCATGTACATATCACCCTACCCTACACTCCCGAAATGACTGCAATATCAGGCAATACAAAAGTGCCAATGTAACCAATCAAGCAACCGATCCAATAAGTAAACTCTCTCATCATGCTTATTCAAAATCATAACATAATAACATAATGGGAAAAAGGCATGATAAAGGTCTTGACATTTGAGGCATACACCTAACCAACCATTATCATTGCAATGCTTCTCCATATATTTAGCCACGGGATCATAAGCAACATGATATCCTTCAAAAAACTTTGTTATTTGTTTTCCATGATTAGGTTGCTCAAAATGTAACTCATCTAGCATCCTGCCAAACTATGATTTCACTCGTAGACTGGCAAACCTATCTTCAAGATAACTATAATTAGTATGTCCATCTCTTTTGTCATTCATTCTAAGTGTAGGAATTGAATGTTCATGAAAAATTTCAACTAGAACTTGAAAATCGTGTATGCTTGATCCATCATGCAACTCAATAAGAACAAAACAATCAGATTCATACACATCATTCTGTTGTAAATGTAGCCTTGTAACATGAGAGGTTGTTTTAACATATGAACTATCAATAATATCATCTTCTTTGCTGCTTAGAATTCCTGGATTAAAAACCTGTTTTCGCTTTGGCATTCGAAAAGAAATACCATATTAATTATGAAATGGATAAAAAAGAACAACTTCTTCTTGACACAAAGAATCTGAGATCGAAAGACATGAAGAGGAAATTGACTGACTATCCTTGTTAGTGCTAGAATTTGTTCCTAGACTACAGAGGGACAAGCCAACACTATCTCAACAATCTCAAGATAAAAATATTAAGTAGGTCTTTGTTGGTTTTATGTTTAATGATTTGAAGGTTTTGATATTTAAGAAAGAGAGAGGAAATCAACTTCAACAAATTATTAAAACATGTAGCATTAAAGAGCTAAAATCATGATCTTAAAAAGAAGGCATACTCTTTAAATTTATCACGAACTTGCTCGTCTTTTTCCGAACCTTTAAATTTATCCCGTGACAGGGGCTTCTCTGAAATTTCCTGTATCAATACTCCTGCCTTCTTACTCTTCTTGTTTTCTTTTTTAGGTTTATTCTTCTTGACAGTCTCATCCCATTCAGCAATGAAACCAGACCAAAATATAAAATTCTCCCATGTCTTTTTCTCCTTCTATAATATTGTTTGAATAATGAGCTTTATAAGACCATGATGAAAAATTGACTGCCTCGAATGCTCAGGATGTGCTTTAACCCTGCTTGATATCTTTTGGATACTCTAGCGGCAAGAAAGGATTTGGGTCGAACTCGAAGGGAAGTTTTTTGAACCATAACTTCCCATCCATGGTGATACCACATTCATCAACAGGTGTCCTCAGCCCTACGATCCCCAAATTGACTCGTGGCACCTCAAACCTCGATTTCTCCTAATGATGAAACGTTATGGAGCTTACAACTATCATAACTCTTCGACCAATCTTTCAACATTTCAAATAATCATAGTAGAGCCTCTCCATTCATCATAATTCAAACAAACCATTACTCAGCATGAATAACCATGATTTTTCATCATTATGGATTCTTGGAGCGCATTAGGGGTCTGTTTTGCAGTTTGCACTACCAGAATCTTTCAACATAGCTAATTTGACAAATGCACTTAGAAAAAAGGTTAAATCTTGGTTATGAACTTTATAATAAAGCTGAATAAGCATAACTGAAAACTTTGAGACTAATACCATGTTGAATAAGCCATTTGAAGATTTTGAATTAAAGAAAATAAAAACAATCAAAATTTAATAAAAAATAGATTGAAAACAAAGTAATCAAAATTATGGATAAATGAAGGCAAATAAATTTCAAATAATTCTAAAATAAACACATAAAAATGAGAACAATCTTAGCATTAACATCTCGCTCCTGTTGTGGGATGAAAGAATCCTTGTGAGGTTTCAAGAACTTGTAGACCTTTTTCCTTATCCATTGGGCAATGGAGTCATTTGTATCTGGTTGCCAACCTATTCCAAAACTAACAAGCATGCTCATAATTTTTAAATTGATGAGCTTATTGTATGATCTTATAACAAGATTCTACTCAAAAACAATTTTCCTTCCTCAAATTCTGATCCTAGCTATCAAAAACTATGTGACTGCTGCTAAGACATTATATCTATGTTGTAATAGAAATCCACTCATCAAATTGAAAATCCATCTGCCTGGTAGACTAAAGAACAACCATATTTGTTGAAAAGAGACTGCAGACTTAAAACTGATCCATGCTTACACTATACAAACTGAAACCAATGCTCAAAAAGGAGCTTATTTATTTACAACTTCTACTTCTAACCAGCTGAGATTATTTTGATCATGCAAAGGAAAACTTCCAATGAAGCCAAGGAATTAATTGACTAACAATTTGAACCTTCCTTCCAACTTTATGCAAAGCCTCAAACAAACAAACTATAGTATGTGAATCATAATGTTGGAAATCATACTTACAATTAAAAAATCTGACTTTAAAAATGGCAATAGCTTAAACTTCATGACTGCAAAACATCTTCATGTAAGTGGCAACCGGATCTTGAAACTCATACAAAACTTATTGTTGCTCAACCACTTACAGTGAAACATGCACCATCAAATGCTCATCTAATCCTTTCGGTTTTCTTTTTCTATATCCTTGTGACTTGGATTCATTACTATGATGTGCTGGCCCATTACAGCTGACAATTTCTGAGAGAAAAGAAAATATATGTTCTTGATCTTCTACATCAGTGTCTCCATAATGATCAAATGACTAATGAGTCATTAAAGATACCTCATGAAAAAACTGTTGATTACTCTCTCCAAAAATGATATTTTTAAAAGATGTATTAGAAATAAGAGAATCCTCACAAGTATTTTAAACAACAGACTCATGATTATTATTGACCATAGCATAGATGCATTGTTGATCATATTTTTGTTGAAAAGTATAACTAGATGTAATCCCATTAGTCAATGAACCTTTATAAAATTTAAAGTCTTCCTCTTCATCACTATATTGGTGAAATATTGGAGTATCGGGATAAAATCCTAATGGCAAAGATGAAGTTTTCTACAAAGAATAATCAGCAATATGATTTCGAAACAGATTTGAAATAATATATCCTTCTTCTTTTTCATTATCATCCTTTTCATCATAGATAGGCTCATCTCCAATAATATTTGGGATAGAAACTACATCAAGATCAGATATGCTAGAATCATGTGAGTCAATGACAAATGAATTTACAGTTTTGTCATCATAGAAAATTTCTTCATGATGTTCATCATGTAAATATTCAAAATAATTGCTTTGAGTGGAAGAAATCTAGGACTTTTTCTGAACTAACAATCTTTCATATTCTAAGTCAAATACTTTTAGAAGCTTCTTCATAAAAATAAATTTATCCTCTTCACTACAGATGTTATAAGAATCTAAATAGGAAGATAAATCCTCATTCCATTTATCATCATCAAAATAAATCCATTCTTTGAGGTTATTAAGAAAAGAAGGGTCTGCCACAAAATTGCTATCTCGATTGAAGAAGTAACTGGATTAACAATTGAACTCATCATTATGTACCCAATGGAGTCGCCACAGCTCCTTCCCCTGCGGAGTCACCTGGTGAAAAATTGTAGTCTGAAAGAATTTCTGATCCTATTCACCTCAAAACCAGAACAATAAAAATATCCCAGGGAAGATGAAACTTCACTTCCTTCCCCGGCAACGGCACCAAAGATGTTAGTGCCAGAATTTGTTCCTAGACTACAGAGGGACAAGCCAGCACTATCTCAACAATCTCAAGATAAAAATATGAAGTAGGTCTTTGTTGTTTTTAGGTTTAATGATTTGAAGGTTTCGATATTTAAGAAAGAAAGAGGAAATCAACTTCAACAAATTATTAAAACATGTAGCATTAAAGAGCTGAAATCGCGATCTTAAAAAGAAGGCATAAACCATCACATTCAAGCTCACACATTATGGTTTCTATCTACAGTACATAAGCATTCACTGAATCAAAAAACATCAAAACAGGAATGAAATCATGTAATGTATAATCACATTGATCAGGAATAAAAACACATTCAAAATAATATAAAAATGGCTTATAACATATATGTATTGATCTCAGTCTTCAAACTTACATGACAAACTTGCAAGCATCATAAATAGCATTGTATTGCTTCTTCAAACCGAAAACATCGAACCCTTTCTACCTCCTCCTTTACTCCTTTTATCTATTTACAAAAAGAGTAGTTTGCTAACTACCTTCTAGGTCGAATTCTAAAGCAGTTACATCCATTAGTTACATACTAACTCAAATCTTTAAAGAGACATTAACTAAAAATAACAAATCGGATTCTGAGAAATTAGGCGAATTTATGGAAAATTGGGTCTCAAAGGCGCCACCATATCTATCGATACTTGACACCTGTTAGAAAACTAAGAGAGGTTTTTTTAAATGAGTCCATTTTTTAACAAAAAACTCTCTTGGTTTTTGAAAATGATTCTCCAATTGATCAGTAGACAGCCGAAAATTTGTGACTAAAACACTAAAATATTAAACATTTTTAACCCTGAAAAATAGGCCACGAAGATGAATTTGAATCTCTCAAATCGTGATAGTTGTTGCAAAACAGGAAGAGGTTTTTGTGAATGAGTCCGTGATGGACAAAAACCTATTTGGTATTTTGTAAATTTGCTTCCATCTACTCGTAATCCATTCTTAATTGTGATGACTAAAACAGGGAAAAACATGGTAGTTTTAGTTCTGCATGTTGCACCTCTTTTGAATTTCTTCATATGATTCTACCATTGTAAAATCCTGTTGTAAGCTCATATGGACCTGCTGAGAATTTGAATTATCTCTCTCCTCTTCAAATCCTTTCTTGCTAAAACAATCAGCTCTTGATAACGATTATTAACTTCTACTAAGTCCTCCCTTAAATGTTTATTAGTCTGGATAAGCCTATCATTTAATTCATTAAGAAACCCTATCTCAGCTTGATGTTGCTTCTGAATCTTTCTGAGGCTTTCAATTTATGAGCATATGCTTATTTCTCCCTGTAGAGTAGCATCTTGAGATGTACGAGGTGGAATATCTAGTCTCTTGAAGATTAAATCTTCTTCAAATCTATCTTTTGCTACTCTTTGTGCAATTTCAAACTCATCTTGCTCCATTTTAAAAATGATTTCTTCTTCTTTATTCACTTCTTCAGCTGCATCTTCTAACTTGTTGTAGTCTTGCTGTAGAGTAGTTTGATAAAACTCTGATCCATTTTCCACCTCTTCACCTTCATCATTCGAAGAGCTTGGAATTATATTTATCTCCTCTGTTTTCTGATGGGAACTTGAACTTCTTTCCACATTTCCTTTCATGGCTAATCTTGTCCTAAATCTCCAGCTTGATTCCTTTAACTATATAAGAAGATTTGCATCTGCTTCAAAATCTACCTCCTGCAAACTTTTATCTTTTGAATTCTCTCCAAAAGCTTGTGTAATTGGAATCTTAGCCATACCTTGCTCTGATATAATTTTGTCTTGAAATTGTTCAGCAATAGGACTGCTAGTCTGCTTGATTTCTTGAATTTTCTAATTATGTTCTTGCTCCCCTTCGAATGCATTAACCTTACCATTTCCTGGGATTTTTGGTTTGTTAATTTCGAATACATCTACCTACTCGTCTTTTTCTGAACCTTTAAATTTATCCCGTGGTAGGGGCTTCTCTGAAATTTCCTGTATCAATACTCCTACCTTCTTACTCTTCTTGTTTTATTTTTTAGGTTTATTCTTCTTGACAGTCTCATCCCATTCAGCAATGAAACCCAACCAAAATATAAAATGCTCCCATGTATTTTTCTCCTTTTGTAATATTGTTTGAATAATGAGCTTTATCAGACCATGATCAAAAATTGACTGCCTCGAATGCTCAGGATGTGCTTTAACCCTACTTGATATCTTCTGGATACTCTGGCAGCAGGAAAGGATTTTGGTCGAACTTGAAGAGAAGTTTTTTGAACTATAACTTCCCATACATGGAGATACCACATTCATCAATAGGTGTCCTCAACTCTGCAATCCCCAAATTGACTCGTGGCACCTCAAACCTCAATTTCTCCTAATGATGAAACATTATGGAGTTTACAACTATCATAACTCTTCGGCCAGTTTTTCAACATTTCAAATAATCATAGTAGAGCCTCTCCATTCATCATAATTCAAAAAAACCATTACTCAACATGAATAACCATGATTTTTCATCATTCTGGATTCTTGTAGCGCATTAGGGGTCTGTTTTGCAGTTTGCACTACCAGAATCTTTCAACATAGCTAATTTGACAAATGCACTTAGCAAAAAGGTTAAATCTTGGTTATGAACTTTATAATAAAGCTAAATAAGCATAACTGAAAAATTTGAGACTAATACCATGTTGAATAAGCCATTTGAAGATTTTGAATTAAATAAAATAAAAACAATCAAAATTTAATAAAAAATAGATTGAAAACAAAATAATCAAAATTATGGATAAATGAAGGCAAATAAAGTTCAAATAATTCTAAAAGAAACACATAAAAATGAGAACAATCTTAGCATTAGCAATTCTGATCCTCTTCTTGGTTATATACCATCTGACAGGGTTGTATATGCTCATTGGACTCAAAAGAAAAGACATGTGACTCAATATTTGGGTTGTCGCTTTCTTCACTTTTGGTCAAAGGAGAAACTGCATTCTGAAATTTTTCCTGAATGTTGTGACAACTATCTCCTACTATGGTTTCTTCCTCCTCACTTTTATCATTAACTTGGTCACATAAAAATGGCAAGAATATTGCATACTTCCATCAAATTTAGGTAAAGGGATATGCCTTCTAACGATATGCTGTCCTTTTTCATTCACAACCAAAGGAAAAACTATTGCTTATCAAGGATTGTCTTAAGCGTCATGCGAGCTAATCTCTGAAATTCCTGCCTTCGCAAACTTAAAACTTTTACTCAATATGTCAAATGCTTCAAAGCAGAGAGGCAGGGTATTACTTTCATCGAATTCACTGTCTTCCTAGTTTTCAATGAGAAATCGTGAGCTGCAATTGGATTTCTCTTCATAGCTGGCTACTTTGCTGCAATATTTCTAGCTAGTTGTTCATGCACACAATCCCAGTAGTCATCCTCATATTCATCATATATAGGTGGGATGAAATCTTCTTCAAAACCTTCCATAACAGAATTTTCAACATGCTGACTGCAATCTACATAAGAAAAAATAGTATTACCCTCTTCTTGTACCTCCCTGGGATGATCATTTCTCTGTTCATCATGAAAAGGGTTGGAATACAAAGCAACTTCTTTGTGTTCATATCTCTCTTCAAACTTTAATTCTTCTTTAATTCTATTATCATCATCTTGGTTTGGAACTTTTCCAGATATCCTAAGATTGTATTCAACCTCCAATGAATCAATAAATGTATCTTGTAATGTAATTGAATTTCTCTCCAAAAGAAGAAAAGACAATTCGGGAGGAAAGGTAGATGCATAATACAATTTAGCAGCATTTTCTAGAGGATAGATTTCTTGTGGCATGTTGTAATAAAAGCTTGCAAACCTCTTGTTAAAACTAGACATGTTTTCACCTTATTGCTTCTTCATGGAATAAAACTCTGAAAGGACTTGGTCCAATGACCTTATCTTACCCCAAAACTTCAAAAAGACATCATAAATCTCTTCCCATGTATCAATGGATTCAAGCTGCAACCACTTAAACCACTTCTTAACATCTCCTTGGAAATATTGGGAAAAATCCCTCAGACAAGCATCATCATGCTCTATTTCAAAAGGGTCAAGGAAATGCTCAAAACCTTGAAGATGTTTCCCAACTGTAAGGTTCCCGGATTCTCAATCAAAAACAGGGAGGTATTTATGGTATTTTGGAGGATATTCATGGAGAACAGGGGATAGCTTTAAAGGTCTATGTCTCTACTGAGATCTAGAAGATAAAGGAGTATGTACATGAGGAAAGTCCTCGGCTTCAATCTCATGGGGCTTGCAATACTGATTATGGATCTCATGTGATTCAAAAAAAGGACTCAAATTATTTGTAAGAATAGAAGAAGAAGGTATGTCTACAAGATCTAATGAAGGATATACAAGGGTAGTTTTCTCATGGCCTGGGAATTTCTGACAAAACAGAAACTTCTCGATATGTACACATAAAGATAAAAAGAAGTCAATGTAAAAGAACAATATCCCTTTGAAGAAACTGACACTTCGATACTTGGATCTCAATCCTTCCATGTTTCTGTCAACTGAGCTCATTCTCCTATGAAGCCTGCAGATTGGATTGAACCAGGAGTGGAGTCGCCAGGTGAATGATTCACAACCTTCTTGATGTCTGACTGTTGTCCACCATCAGTAATCAGATCCGAAACTTTGTCGTGTTGCCCAAGGAAAATACAACTTTCGATCCCTGGCAACGACGCCAGAATGTTGTCACTCAGTATTTACCCTTAGGTTCCAGAAGGATAACCCATAGGAAACTATTTCAAACTAAGCTTTAGGAGGATATTCTTTCCTCCTAGAGAGGGCTATCTCAAAAGATGAATACAAAGGGCAGAAAAACTTTTCAAGAAACAGATATTTCCATTTTATAATTCGACTGAAAACACATAAATCACATTGGGCATGAAGTCACATCTGAGATTTCTAGAGACCAGCAAAAAATAAAAAGCATTAATCTTGATGAAGGAAAGGAAGTTACTATCTCACAATCAAGTTCTTTTAGCAGGTGATATTTGAAAGAAAGCTAAACAAACCCATCAACATTAAGCATCAACATAGATGAATTTAACATTGACTTTAGAAGAAAGCATGGAACACTTAGGTGCGATTAAGATAGAGCATGATTCACATGAATTATGTATTAAAACTAACACATTCACCATAAGCATAAGAAGAAATACAACATGGAAGATATTCACTGGAAAAATGATTTACAGAGAAAAGGAAATTACAGAATGCAACACAACAACACATGAATCTTCATCCTTCAAAATGAGATTTATTTCCGCAGGGCAAAACTTTACAAAAAACCCAAAAATACTCTCAGTACCAAAATGTCTTTTACTATTACGGGTTTCCAACCCCTTTTCCTTCATTACCTATGAATATATATAGGTATCTTTCAGTCCTTAGGCTCGAGTTATCCTAACAGAAAGTTGTTACAAAACTTGTGACACCTATACAAACAAGTTATTGTCTCTGAGAACATGAACAAATATTGACAAGCTGGCCTAACTGATTTTACATGTGTCACCGTACGGTTGTTGGCTAAAACAACTCCTAAACAACTGGCAGGTCTTAAGTGGTCCCAATAAGAATATTACATATTTCAAAAAGAGTCTGAAATAGACTGATATGATGGGATGCAAAATATCATAAAACAGACTGCCACTCTACGTCTGAGCTATTACTTGGCCTTATGGGTCAAAGAAATATTCCACCTTCAGGGAATCGGCCACCTGCTCTTTTTCTGCAAAAAGAGGTGGCGCCACCTCCTCAATGGGAACAACAAAATCTTTGAGAATCTCCATGGTTTGTTGGGTGCACTGCTCAACCTTTCGGGTCTTTCTCTTTTTCCTTCACCAAGCCTTCTTGCACACCTGTCTACCTCTATGCTCCTCGGGTTCGCTGTAAGTATTCTCCTCTACATGGTCAAATTTTACAGGGGATGGGGGAATGTGATTATCCTCCAAATTGGACCACGCCTGCTCCAGTACAAAAATCACTGTGGCCCCTTTATCCTTTTCCATGACTGGATCCTAAATGAAAGATATCTGGGCTACTGAGCCTACCGCCTTTTTCAAGCACTAATGCGAACAGTAAACTTTGGGATCCCATTTGTAATGACTATGATAATGAATGTAACCAAGAGTAATCATTTTGGCACGATCATCGGACTAGACTCTCCAAATGATCAAGAATGATGACTGAGATCTGGATGGGCGTTAAACAAATTCAACCAAAATTTCACGTTAAGTGAAAGAGCATATGACGGCTCTGATGTGGCTTCTTTCCCCCGAGCTATCATTCGCTCGCAGCAGGGGTTATTTCCAACCGTCCATATCCATAATTGGCCCAGCACCATCGATCTTGATCTCGTTCGCATCCAAACCATTCAAATATGTGCCTCCTACCTCACTTCGCAAATCTTGGACCACGTTGGTGCCCCGTATGGCCGCACCCTTCACCTGCGCCACCATTTAACCGGGATCAAAGTCTTCGCATTTTTAATCATTTCTGCAATGTTTAAAACTTAGAGCTTTGGATTATTTCATCCTCCAGCTGCAATTGCACGTCTAGAGATCTTGTTTGGAATCCCTTGGGTTTCTATGACCTGAAAACCAAGTCCTCCATCTACTATCTTTAGGGCCCTAATTCTCCTAGTTTCCCAAGAAAAAAAACTTCTGCTTAGCAAATTCCAAGGAAAAGATCCTTGGGGTTAGGAAAGCTGGTAGCATGTGAGGCTCCTTCATGAACTCGTATACTCTGGGTACTTTCTTCTGCTAGTACAAAAACCAATCCCTGACTGCTAAATCTTGCCTCAGCTACATGAAATTCCTCATCTTCGAAAAGACTTCTTGCTAGCACTTCTCCAAAAACCAACTCGTAAACCTCCGTCTCAGACAGCTCCAAACCCTAAATTTTATGTCGCCTTCTCCGTCGTTCACCTGCCCAGAACTTCTTGATGCTGCCACGAAGAACAAAAATTTCAACTCTTCACATGACTTTCTCCTTTTATAACCCGACCCCAGCTAACTCCCTTGCTCTTCTTCCGATGGTCATTGATCCAGACCGTTGATCCTTCATGCTGCGATCTGGGTTGTCGAATTGGTGGTCCTTTTTACGGCCTCCCTTTTGTGATCATTCTCCTATGTCGGATCTACTCCGTGGTCGAATGTCATTGTCGATCTTCACAGTTGGACCCATAGCAGGCAGTTTCGCATGGTCGTCTATCCGTTTTCCTTTATCGCCCTTCCAGGATGCAGAATGTTGAGGGGCCACCATGTGTCTAGTGGTTCCAGATTCTGCAACTGCCATTCCTCTCTATCTCACCGCACATCTCCATGCTGCAGAAGCCTTCCCACACCATCGATCTATCTTCTGGAGGACTATAAACAACAAGATCTATAGGACTTTTAACCACGGTCTGACCTGGCCTCCCCGCCTAGTTCCTCTTATTGACCGTGCTTCTTTCCTAGCAGGGAACCTTCATCTTCATTGATCTCTCTCACCAAAATCCCTCGCTGCTGGATTCTCTCCATCCCACACCTCCTTTAGCCGGACTTTTCGACTGTAGGATACCTGGTCCCACCTCCATCTTGGCCGTAGATCTCCATCGCACTAAAACTGGGGGATCCCCCCCCCGAAAAAAAGTGGTTTCACGAGCCTCCAAGCGGTCTTCCCATACCACCTTGCCACCCTGCGGAATCACCGGAAGGTGATGCGTGGCAAGCGGTTTCCATTTCCGCGACCACTCCTATACGGAACTCCTCCACCCTACTTGACATCGTGGAAATCCTGCAGGACCATTGATATGGCGATCAATGGTCAGCCCTCTAGGGACTTGCCCGCCATTTAACCCTTCCACCAGGCTTTTGCTTGTTAACCGCCCACGCTACTTCGGTGATGGCAGCTCATCTCCATCGTCAATCTCATTCCCACTTCGATCTCATCCTTTGATTGCCTTCCTCAAGTTTTTTCCAAGCCCTTTTTGGCAGGTTTTGGATTCCCTTCCTAGCTCCAGCTGGTGGTCGTGTGGCATAGGCCCCTTAAAGGATCGGGTGCTTCCCCTCTACAAAGTCCTAGGCTCCTTTAGACACAAATTTTCACTTTCTACCTCTATTTTCCCTTTGGAAAATGTCTGTGCTAACACCTCCTTCCTAGGATTACTAGGCACTAGAACTAGATTGACCACCATCATTGAGAAATAGTCTCATCCATTGGGCATGATTTATATAACTTAATTAATGTCATAACCTACAAAAAGGTTATATTTTCCCAACCTAGGAATCATAACACACACACACACACACATTGGTGTTGGTGCTTTAACACCCTCTTGTACCAAATGTACCTACTGAGGGGTTGTGTTATCCTAAGTACCAAATCAAAAGGGTTTGAGGGAAAGTAAATGAAATGAACAACATTATTCAATATGCATGTAATGTAACACAAAGGAAACTAGCTAAAAATGAAACAAAGTATGATATAAAGAATGTTGGTTTTGTAGTAGCAAAAGAATACAGATGATGATATAAACCTTGGTATTGGATGTATATGATGTCAAGCTTTACAACTAATCCAAGGGAGGGTTCTTATTTCTGATTCTCTACTCCCACCTAGGTGATGTATGGGAAGGAATCCAAATGATGAAAGGAAAGATATGCAAAATGTTCTCCCTCGCTCTTTCTATAGGTGATCAAATAGAATAACCTTTCTATTATGAATGTGTATGGTATTTGGGAGTGATATTTAGAGATTTATTTAAAGGAAAGGATGTAGATACTTCTTAGATAGAGCTCCAATGTGCATAATCCCTTTTAATTGATGACTTAGTGGGATAGAGATAGGCATTAGAGACTAGATAAAATACTATATTTAGAAATAATAGTTTGGGAGCATCCACATTCAACCATTGCACCTTTTTGGAAAGAACACATCAATTATGAATAACCAAATTATGTTTTTGGGTCCATGTTACAATTTTTAGGATTTTAATGCAATGGGCCTGCATTGATTTTTGAATAAATTCTATGTAGTGACCTTTTATGGTCAAATATTGAATTCAACTCAATTTTTTGTCACATTACTGAGTTCATGTGGTCATGGGATTAGGGAAATGGGGTTAATACTATTGGAAATGATGTATACTGGTGATGACACTCATGACAAAGTAGGTGAGTGAAATTCAATTGTTAACAACTACCCTTTGATGTGTGAAGTTAGGATCTCATCATATGGAAGAAATACATCACGGATTTTTTCCCCTTCACCCCATAGGAGAAAATGGATACCTAGGCAAGGAGTGAGAGAAAGTAAAGATAAATAATCTCACCTGCAAAGGGGTCACAGTGGTCCCACCTGAAAACAATCCAACTAATTGGGTGAGGCTTATATAATCTAAAAAACAAATGAGGTGGGTATCCCCATCCTCATAATAATGTATCAATAAAATATGGGATCAAGACCTGAGGGTATTTGGTCAAAGTACATGAATAAATACTATGGAGAATACATCATGATAGTTAGGGATAGAAAGGGACCCAATATACGTACTTAAGTGTGGTTCATGCCATATGTGATTTGAAATACATGAGTACGAACAATGGAATCTTGGTAGGATGACAAATCACAAAAACTGAATCCCTACTAAAAATAGAGGGGCTCAAGATTTGGAAGGACTATTAATAGGACAAGAAACTCCTCATAGGTGTCTCAAATACTAAAATAATGAGCCAAACATGTATAGGGAATTGTATCTAAAAGTGGATAATGTATTAGAATTGATCCCATGAGAACCAACCAAGCCAAGGGAAAATAAGGTCTCCTCTTAGTTGGTCCTAGGTAACCCATCAATGAGGGAGATGGGGCCAAAGTACAAAATTCCTCTAGACTTATCCTCTATAATACAAGTGTTGACTTCGATAGAGGGAGGTTTCTTGAAAACAAATCAATGAAAAGGTCATTTCTTATCAACATGAGGAATGGGATAAGGATGTGAAATAATTTGGGACCAATACACAAGGGGAAATGGAGAGTCTTAGAGTGATGGAATCAAAAAATCCTTTGTTTAGAATCATGAAGGCATGGTCGAACTAGTAGCATATGTATGTCAACTTGTGATTACATTAGAGGAGGGATACAATGGGATGATAAATGAGCATAAATACAATGGGAAATAGTTAGGAAGGAGAGGGGGGTATGGACAAAGATTAAAGGACATATGGAGATTGACATAAAAACATTTCATGGGTGAGTTATCACATAAATATCTGAACAAAGGTGACTAGGGATGCTACCATAAGAGATCATATACAATTTGCAGTAGTGCTAAGGAACACTTTTCAAATTGTTTCCCAGTACTTGATAAAGAAGAGAGGCAAGGAGATACATGACGCAAATATGGTAAATGAATGAAGGTGAAATGTGATAGCAAATTGAAGAGACCGGGGATATGAAATCAGTGGTAATCTCCTTGGGGGTGGATGAATGGTAGTATTATAATGTAACCTTTTACAGTATGGATGAAGCAGTGGGATTGTGATATGTAAAATGAAACAAAAATTCTATGACTTGGAAGTCCAGGGGTAGGATAATGAGTGAAGTAAATAAGTTTATAAGGAATAATTTAATGTCACAATTTCGATAGACTCCCATCCCTATGGAGGATAAATGGCATGGTTACCAAAATGTAGTGAGGGTAGTAATGAGTGGTAACCCATGAAGGTAAGGATCTATTGTTAGTCAAGGGTGGTTGGGCTAGGAAAATTTATCAAGAAAAGGGGGGGTGTTCCTATAGGCATGAATGTCATAAAAAATGTTCAATGCATCAAATGTTTGTAAAAGGAAAGTACCTACATGCCAGTTTGAATAAATATACATGTAGGGAAGGTCGTGTGTAGAGAAACATGGTGATATTGATGAAACATGTACCCACACACATGGAAACAATACCAAAGAATGAAAGCGGATTTGGAAAGAAAAAATAGGACAAGAAACATACAAGATATAAATGCGGCCTAAATTACATGTATGGGAATAATAACTAGGAAAAAGGAGCTTCCTACAAAAAATTCAATTACAAATTATAGGTAATTTGACTAGGAAGAGTGTGGAACCAAGAATATAGCAGTGTGAACGACATGTCAAACAAAGGTTGTATGAGGCTGTACAGAGTGGAAAAAAAATCAATCAAATCCATATCAATGAGATAGGTCTTGTGAAATTGAGAATCACTATCACTTTTCATTTTTTAAGGAGCTCATGGGCCGTGGGATTCCAAATTCTCATTTATTTAATTTTGACTGATGATATTTTTATTCCACACATTGTAGGTTGGTGGTTTGTCCCTGCTCTTCATTTTTAACCATTCAATTTTGTAGTTTAGGAATTCTTAGGCTCATGTGAAGTGTTGGACATGTGTCGTACTCTTATTAGGATCCCAGAGAAAAGAGCGTCTGGGGGGGTAATTGACCCCTCGACTATGGTGTGCAAAGCTCTCAAAAGAAATATTTTGGGTTCATTTTTTTGTGAAATTCCACAGGGGTAGATCACTAAGCTTGAACAAACCTCACAATGTAATTACTGAGAAGAATTAGATAAGAACATGGATCAATTCACTCATAAAACTGAAACACACATGAAAAACTGTTGTTGATACATTAATCAACTGTAATATGGAAATCAAAGAATGTTACAATAGAATGAATTCGATACACCTGGGAGGATTCGAATTCACCTCAAGTCTAGGTTTAGTTTGCATTGGAACCATCTCTCGATAAGGTTTATTAGCCACCGATGATGAATAATCAATCAACTGGAGCAGGAATGAGCATAAATGAATCATGTGGGCACCAAAATAGGGGAAGAGACTCCAAGGGGGCACATAACTAGCTATCACTAGTCAAGTAGGGTGCTCCTACACTCAGTAGCAGTCAAACTAGGAGCTACAGTCATTTAATTGAGCAAGCAATGGGACAAAGCACCCTAAATCATGGAAATGACTATCATAACTCCTAAATATATGCATGAGGGCACATTGGAACTCCAGTGATGTAAACAAGGTGCACTGAGTGGATAGGAGGGCTAATGATGGCCAAAAACAAGCTACATGGGGGCCAAAATAGGGAATAGGTGCTAGGAGACTCAACTGTTGATGCATGGATGCATGGATGCATGGAGTGCTGCATGGAATGCATGTATGCATGAAATACAAAAATAAGATGGTGAGAATATTCCAACACCCCCCCTTAATACGAACTATGAGAAAAAAATACAAGTAATTAAATGGAAATTAGGGCCCTGGTTACTGAGACCAAAGGTCCCCCTGTACAATCAATCTAGAAAAAGTGATAAAAGAAGGAAACCCCCCCCCCTTCAATATAGACTGTAAAAAAATAATCAACCAAGGTATCAATCACCCCAAGAAAGGATCAAAGATGAGTGAACTTCTTCACTGAAAAATTCTTGGTGAAAATATTTGCAATCTTCTCTTCTATAGGACAATAGAGAAGTGTGATTGTACGATCATGCACTAATCCTTGGTTGTAATGCATATCTCAATGTGTTTGGTTCTTTGTATCAGAACCAGATCTATAGAAATATTAATAGCACTATGTTTGTCACAGTAGATGACTGGTGGAGTACTGTAGCGAATACCAAACTCTGACAAGATACCCCGGAACTAGATGCACTGTGTCGTTGCATTCACTGCACCTTTGTACTCGGCCTCAGCTGATGAAAGATCTAGAGGAGTCTGCTTTTTACTCGACCAACAGATAGGACCAGATCAAATCATGAAGATAAAACCTGATGTAGAATTCCGATCTGAGTTGTCTCCATCCCAATCTGAATCTGTATACCTAACTAGGTTCAATGGAGGCCCAACTGCATATTGAATCCATAGGTCTTCATCCCTTGCACATAGTGAAATATCCTTTTGGTTTCCTTCCAGTGAATCTCATGATGCTCTTTCATGTATATGGATACAACACTCACTGCATAGGATAGATTAAGGCGAGTATGTGTAAGAAACAAAAGACTCACGATCAGTTTCCAATACAAAGTACTATCCACCAAAGGTGAAGAAGAACCATCCTTAAAATTGATACCTGAAAGGAGAGGAAATTTTGTTGGTTTGCATTCTATTAAATGAAACCCGTCAAGTAGATCTTATGCATACTTGGAATGTGCAATCTTGATTCTTGAATCACTCTGAGAGGCTTCAAGACCAAGAAACTACTTTAGTAGTCCCAAATTTGACATAGAGAAGGAGTTGTGCAAGGTTGTTTTGATATATCCAAGACATGAAGAGAGACTCCCTATAATCAGTAAATCATCAACATAGAGGACAATCATGAGAAGAGAGTTACCATCATGTATCATGTAGACATTTGAATCAGACTTGCATCTCTGAAAATCTTGTGACAGTAGAAAGGAGTCCATCTTAGCATACCATGCTTAGGGATCTTGCAAGGACTTCCTCAATATGCACACAAATGAAGGATCATCGATGTATCCTTCAAGTTGCTTCATGTAGATATCCTCCTCTATATATCCATGAATAAAATCACTTTTCACATCCATGTGATGCACTTCCCAGTGCTTGGATGCAACAAGAGCCAAAACAAGACAGATGGAGTCCATGTTTACAACAGGATCAAAGGTCTCTGTATAGTCAATCCTTTGAACTTGTGAGAAACATTTAGAAACCAAGTGAGCCGTGTAATTGATTGTGACTCCATCTGAGCCCATATTTGTTTTGTATACCCACTTACATTGAACAAGCTTCCTTCCAAGAGGAAGAGAAATAAGCTCCCAAGTCGCATTCCTTTGAAGAGATTGGTACTCTTCATCCATAGATGATATCCATCTTGGATCTTTGGAGGCCTCAAATAATTTTTTTGGATCTAATCCAATCATAAGAAAACATCTTTCCGAAAGAAAGAGATATGTATGAGAGAGTGCAAACCTTGCATTTTGAAACTCAGATCTATTTCTTCTTGGATCTTGTGGATCTCCAACAAGATCACCTGTAGATTCAATGGTCTTGGCAGCCCATATTGGAAGAGGTGGTGCATCTTCAGGTGCTATACCTTCATGTTCTTGTGGACCTAGATCTAACATTCATTCATCTTCACTTTTTGAGTCAAAATCTGAACTTTCATGAGAGGATGCTTCACTAACTTGTTCAATATGATGTGGTGGAGTAGTCAGAAAACCGTCTTCTTCGACATGGTGGGAATCATGCAATGGCCACTCCTCAAAGTGGACACTTAACTCAAGGAAGGTCTACATGGTAGACAAATCTAAAAGTTTGTAGGACTTTGCATTCTGTGCATAACCAACCAGTATGCACTCTTTGATTTGTGGCTCTAAGGATCTCCTCTTCTCAGAAGGAGTCATTTCCCAAGCTTTGGATACAAAGACTCTCAGATGAGACACATCTAGCTTGTATCCCATCCATGCTTCGAAATTATTTTTTCCTTGTAGGCCTTTGTGAGGAAATATGTTCTGGAGGTATGCAACACAGTTGACAGCTTCTTCCCAAAGTCTAGGAGCCAATGCTTTAGACTCAAGCATGCAAGTTTCCATCTCTTTCAAAGTTCTTTCTCTCTACTACACCATTCTGCTGTGGTGTGTAAGGAATAGTGTGCTGCATATCAAGACCTTCATCTGCACAAAATAAATGAAACTCATTATTCACATATTCTCCTCCATTTTTAGTACGAAGGACCTTGATCTTCTTATCAATGATCTTTTCTACAGAAACTTTAAAAAAATTGAAGTATTCAAAGACTTTTGACTTCAGCTTTAGAAAATATACCCAAGTGAATCTTGAATAATCATCTATGAATGTTAAGATGTATCTTGCATTATTCAAATGTAGGTGAGGAAGAGGTCTTGATATGTCACTCTGAATCAACTCGAGAGGAGATGGGGCTCTCTTTTCCTTTCCTTTTTCAAACTTGTGCTCCAGATGCTTGCCAATCAAGCAACCTTTACAAGTGCCTTTAGTAAATATTATGTTTGGAATACCTTCAACCATTTTCTGATTGTGCAGTTCTTGCAAATATTTGTAGTTGAGGTGCCCAAACCTCTCATGCTAAAGTCTGCTAAATTCATTTGCATGAGTAAGAAGTGTACTTTGTTTTTAGTAAGGCAAGAAATGAGAGAAATCATAGAGTTTATAATGGTGATCTGCAATGCCTTGTGCAATGATCTTCCCATAAGAGACCTCTTGGATTTCAACCACATTAGGAGTAAAAATTATTTTCATTAGAACTCCTATATGAGTCATTTGATCAACTGAAAGGAGGTTAGATGTTAGGGTAGACACATAGAGCACATCATTGAAGTAGTAATGATCCAGATTGATCCTTCCAATCCCTTCTGAGGACACATCAGAATCATCTCCTGTTAGAATAGAAGGCCCAACAATGGGCTCGAATTCATAGAATAGATCCTTGGAAGCAGACATGTGTCTGGATGCTACAGAATCTATGATGAAGGAGGATTCATTCAAAGTTCCAGCCATGAGTGCATGACATCTCTCTTTTTCCTCTAATTTAGGATCAACTTCTTTTCTTCTAGCATTTGCAGGTATTGGAAGATTTTTTCTCTAGAATCTAGGCCATGAGATCAATGGTATTATTCATGCAAGCACTTTCTGGATGAAAACCTTTGTTAAAGTATGTAAATTTGGTCTTCTCTTTCTGGTTTTTCTTGCCTCTCTTTGGATTCAAGGTCCCTTTTGACTATTTGAAAGTCTCCTTTTACTTATGCTCGTGACATTTTTTTCCTTACCCTTCTGCTTTTCTGTACAATTCACATTCTTTCCTTCTCATGCACAAGCCTATTGATCCCTCTTTGTTTTTATTACTCCCATTTGCACCAGTTTGTCCTACTCCTTTGTAAGAGAGAGGATGAATGCATCTAGAGTGGAAATTTTCCATTTTGGGATGGAAAGCTTTGTTGTTTGGAAGGTGGATACAAACACAGAACAGTCTGATCCCAATTTTGAAAGAATAGCAAGAATCAACTACTTATCTTCTTTCACAATTCCACATAGTTTTAGCTGCACAACCAAGTTCTTGAATCTTGTGAAGAAATCTGTGATGGATTCGAAACTGCTGGGGCTCAGTGAGATAAAATCATTTTCCAATTGATGTCCTCTCAAATCATTCTATTTCCCAAATAAGGATTCGAGCTTTGTCCAAACCTCCTTGGGAGTTTTTAGACCAGAGAGATGAAAGAGTAGATCTTTGGAAATGCCGAGGCATAGCAATCCAACTGCTTCATCAAGTTTGCTTAGATACTTGGCCTTTTCTGTAGCACCATTTGGTTCGAACTCAGTGCCCTATAACACTCTATAGGGACCTCTGTTGAGCATGCAGATATGTTTTTGTCCCTTCCATTCAAAGAATTTGAAGGGAGTGATCTTGGTAATCAAGGTTAGATCCATAGTAGCTGATTGAATGTGCTATTGATGATGGAATAACCTACAAAAACAATGGAAAATATCTTGAGGATTGTTACAAAATCTATTGAAAAATGATTTAGGACAGTAGGCACTTTAATCCGGATCCTTCACATCTGGCTAGACCTCAAAGGATTTTTCCAATGAATTAAATGTAATGGCACCATGGTTTGTTGTGGAAATACAGAGGCTTCTGGTGCACTACTGAAGAAAACAAATACTCAATAAACTGTTGCAACTCAAAAATATCTCACAAGATCTGATACCATGTGAAATTCCACAAGGGTAGATCACTGAGCTTAAACAAACCTCACAATTTCACAATGTAATTACTGAAAATAATTAGACAGGAACATGGATCAATTCACTAATAAAACTGAAACACACATGAAAAACTGATGTCTATAAATTAATCAGTTGTAAGCTGTCAATCAAAGAATGTTACAATAGAATGAATTCTATACACCTGGGAGGATTTAAATTCACCCTAGGTCTAGGCTTAGTTTGCATTGGAACATGATAAGGTTTAGTGGCCACTGATGATAAATAATCAGTCAACTGGAGTAGGACCGAGCATAACTGAATCATGTGGGCACCAAAATAGGGGAGGAGACTCCAAGGGGGCGCATAACTAGCTGTTAGTGGTCAAGAAGGGCTCTCCTACATTCAATAGCAGTAAAAATAGGAGCTGCAGTCAGTTAACTGAGCAATCAAAGGGACAAAGTGCCCTAAATCATGCAACTGGATGTCAAAACTCCTAAATCTTGTGCATGAGAGCGCATTGGAACTCCAATGATGGAAACAAGGTGCACTGAGTGGATAGGAGGGCTAATGATGGCCAAAAACAAGCTCTAGGGGGGGGGGAATAGGGACTAGGTGATAGGAGACTCAACTATTGATGCATGGATGCATGGAGTGTTGCATGGAGTGTTGCATGGAATGCATGCATGCATGCAAGACCAAAATAAGATGGTGAGAATATTCCAACATTTTTGTTGTTTTCATATTTTTTGGCCAATGTGTTTTTGGCCCATTGTAAACTAATTATGGTTAACGAATTAGGGTTTTATTCTGATTTTGGTTGATGAATTAGGGATTTCAATTCTAAAATATTGTTTTATAAAAAATGAATATAATACAATGATTGAGAGTGGAGAAACTCTAAGGTAGGTTAGTTTTCCTAAGTTTGAATTTCTAAAGTAAATCACTTTGTACTGTGCATGTGAGCCATTGTTAATTCTTATGTTTTAGATTTTGTTTGGTATTACTTTTCTTACACAGGTTTACCAAATTATTTAGGGATCCCCATAAATAATCCATTGACCCTTGTAGATTTCAATTAGTTTTTTACACTGCGCATGCAAAAAATCACTTAATGGGTGCAATGTAAGTGCACCTATCTAGGAAAATCTAGTGATGTTTTGTCACAGATATTGGGGGGGGGGGTGTGATGGGGAAATTTTTTTATGCAAACATTTGCAATGCACCATCATATATTTCTCTTGGAAAACTATGATGTTGAATCACATTTTTTGGGAAAAGCATGAATTGATTTTTGACTTTTTTGGAAAAAAAATACTCGCGATGGTGTGATATCAAGAAAGAGACTTTTCAACTCTTCTGCGGTAGATATGGAATATTCCAATTGCATGAGGCACACTCACAAAATATGGGATTATCATGTTCATTGATAACCCATTGATGCAGTCGGGTAATATTCTACTAATGAAGATCATATAGTATTGGGATTCAAATGCAAGGGCTTTCTTTGTGTAGGGTGAATGCATTGATCTAAATCTTATTGATGCATATTTCATGATGGGTCTATCTATGTATGGCATGGCAGGTGATAATAATGTAATGTGATCATAATATTTGGCCATGGAGAACTACCTAGAGTCACACTGTTGGGAGGGTGCGACACTACATGACTACTCCATTTAGAAGGAGGACATAAAGCTCCTGGAGACTTGCATAGTGGCATAAAGAGTGGTTTGGGTTCTAAGTTCTGGGGGATCAAATAAAATCACATGCAATCAGATGATGATTGTTGAGTAGGTTCTAGGAGGGTCTTAATTTGGATGGGCCCAAATGTTCTTAACGACAATGTGACACCAATTGTCTTAGTGTGGACGATAAGACAAAGAGTTTAGTTTCAGGGCCTTTATTTGTGCCTACTCTTTGAGAGAGTACCTACATTATAGCCCCACCATGCAATCCAAAATGTAGTGATTATGGAGCCTCTGATGCAATAATGAGAAGATATGATGTTGAGGGGTAGGGGTGGTGCCGTATGCAATGCCTTTCATTAGGATTTCTTTGCACAGTGGTTCCAACTCCCTATGTTGATCAAGGATTACCCATATGTAGGGATGGAGTACTGGGGTGACCCATAATTACCTTGATATCTAGGCTAGGATTTGGATCCTAATGGTACATATGATATTTATTGATATTTTTTTATGTTATGTCTACATACTAGCATAGATGATAGTTAAATTGCTTTATACGATACATGTTACTGATTACTCTCCTCCTCTGTGTATGAAGATATTAGATTTCTTCCTCCTTAAGGACATCAGAGACGACGAGGGAGCGTTGAGGATGTCAATCCTAGCTCCCAATGTAGATCCAATAGTGGGGAGGTAATATAGTCCTAGTGGGTCTAAATCGAGACATAAATAAGTTTCTATTTGGGGTCATGTACAAGGGATGTCATCGTTTGGATGAGGGGTTGATCGCGATTTACTTCTAGGCTCCACATGAGTGGTGGTTGATCATATAGAGGATATTTTTAGTAGCCTAGTCCATTTAAGACATGATGAGGGGGAACATATTTTGTATTGTTAATATTGATAGTAACAACGAGGACAACAATATGGGAAATGATTTGGATGATGAATATGCAATTAGTGGAATTGTCCCTATGCTATGACATGGGATTTTTTACTTTGTCTCGCATACTTTGATAGAGGTGTGGAATTTGTGATGTAAGAAGTCCTTATTTTTTGAATGCTATATATATATACAGTAGTAGAATAGTCCCTATGTTATGACATGGGATTTTTTACTTTGTCTCACATACTTTGATAGAGATGTGGACTTTGTTATGTAAGCATTCCTTATTTTTTGAATTATGAATATATGTGTGTGTGTGTGTACAGTTTTATATGTGTAAGCCTTATATCTAATGCAATGTTATATATGTTATGGTTGCTTATGTACACATGGATGTACTAATGGTTATAGTTATATGTACATGAATGATCTTCTTTCTTGTTATTGATATATATATATATATATATATATGCAATTAGTGGAATTGCCCCTAATAATACTATGACATGGGATTTTTTACTTTGTCTCACATACTTTGATAGAGATATGGACTTTGTGATGTAAGCATTCCATATTTTTTGAATGATATATATATATATGTATGTATGTATGTATGTATGTATGTATGTATGTGTAAGCCTTATATATAATTCAATGTTATATATGTTATGGTTTCTTATGCACACATGGATGTACTGATGGTTATAGTTATGTGTACATGCATGATCTTCTTTCTTGTTATTAATGAATGATATTCATATCTATAATCTAATTTGTAATATTATCTACAAAACTATTGAGACTCCTAGGTATATGATGAATGTGATGAATTCAAATTGTCTAAACAATGGTCCGATATTTTCTAAATAGGAAAGGATTGAGTACAACAATTATTTGATTGAATATCAAGTAGCTGAGATTCAAGATGAACACAAGGTGACAAATGCATAATTTGAGGGCATTGTCTATAAGACCAATCACATCATTGCATTTTTCTTAATTATTGATAGAGACACTAATACACACACCACTAACATAGAAAAGGAAGTGCAATGAGGAATATGAGGTCCAAGCTGAGAAGGTGGGGTTCAAATTTTATCCACTTGCACCATTGACATAATTGATGTAACACCAACAATAATGATCCATTTAAAAAGGGAAGAAGACTCAAATCATAAGGCTTATCCAAAGGGTGGGGATATAAAATAACTATGGTATAAAATAATAAATGGTGTTGGTATACATATATAATTTATTCAATTCCAACCTATTGTGAGGTTCCTCGATGAGTTGGCCATCCAAACCAGCAAGCATGTATTCCCTATTTCCAAAACAATGTTTGATGATGTAAGGGCCTTGCCATAACGATTCAAACTTTCCTTGACCTATTTAACTATGGGGTTGATCATATATAGGGGCTATATAGCGATGGTGGATGCAAATGAATAATAATTTCCCCATACCAAGTATTCTGAAAAGAGATGGTGTACACATTTTCATTTGACAGATCATCATTAATAGGGGGTAAATTATGTCAAGAGGAAGATCCGAGATAAACTCAATCGATGCCAAATATTTTTTAATCTTGGGAGTAGAAAATTTGATATTGTACTCTTGGAGGATAAAAAACCATTGGGAAACTTTCCCATTAATGATTCACCTACTAAAGAGATACAACATGTGGTTCAAATTTGCAACAACTTTGGTTTTACTCATCAAGATGTAATGGCCTAGATTTTAGATGAAAAAATTAAAGGCTAAGCAAATGACGAAGATCCAACTAGGATCTTATTCACATAATAAATGGCATGTTCCATACGGTCGTCAACCTCTAAACCAGGACTCCTAACATGGTAAAAGTGGATTTCAAGATGTAAGGGATAAAATCCTTCACAAAATAGAGTGGGATAATTAGAGGTGCCAAAGTAAGAGCACATATAAGGGACAAAAATGTATTTATAATCCTACTTGTCCCAAACAAAAGAGATTTTATAACACAACAACCTCAAAAATCCATGAACGCATGTGGCATAGCCTAGAATAAAATGAGGTAAGAAGTTATATTTTCCTTGAAGCCTTTACAATTGGCGGAAAAGTGTTGGGTGGTTGTTCGAGAATGGATTGAGCCTTCAAGGGATCAATAGTAATCCCTTGTTTGCATATGATAAATCCTAGAAACGAAGGTGAAGGTGATTCTCTTAAGAAACTTCAGAGAGTCTCGTCACCACTGAAGGTGATGAGAGAGATGATGTGTTGAAGAGGATGATGCACGTGAGGAAGAAACATAATAAAAAGACACATTTCCTTCACTTGGATGGTCAAGTGGGTGTATCATTTTAATAATAATGACCCGTGGTTCTAAGGACTGCAAGTGAAGTTCATGCAATGCTGCACTTGACTTTTGGAGGACCATGTAATGGTGTGATATTGGTTGTAGATGCCACATAATGCACACAAGTGGTTGGTACACAATGCCTTATTATGTTGTTTGGTAGTGGTAGGGAGGTTAGTGTTTGGTAGTGATAATAAGGAATGATTGGGTCATTAATTTCTTCTTGAATTTGGATATAACTATGCAAGATAGAAAATTATAGTCACTGATGGGTGACATGACCACCGATATCGTAAATGGCACAACGCATGTGATCCTTATTCAATGAAATAGGTGGGATGGTAATAAACATATCTAGGATAGATTGAACTATAACATTATTGGTTTTCCCCTAGCTTTTTTATTGGGAGAATAATGGGTGGAATGGGTGGCTTTCCTACTAACCCACAAGAAGAGGGGAATTGGAAGAATCGATCAACTAAAGGGGGGTTAAATTGAGGAGTGGGATGGAGATAAGAGGGGCATTTTTAGAGGTGATTGTGCAAAAATATGAAATTTTGTATTTGGAGATAAGAGGGGTATGCCCTAATAAAGTTCCAATTAACACTAAGTATTGAAATGATTCAAGGTTTACTCTAGAGAATGAAGGCATGAAGATGTTTCATTCGATAGTATGAAAAACATTTTCGAGGTTAGAGGAAGACTTGGGATAGAGATATGTGAGTTGATCAAGAATAATGATATTCCATTATGAGGGAACATCATGAGTTGAAATAAAGTGGAAGAAACTAGTTTTGTATTGTACACATAGTTATGACTAGTCAATGGTGTAGTCTAACTAGGCATCTACAAATTCAATATCTATCGGGACAATTTTTCCTACTAGTTCAATGGAAACATTTTGGAGGACAAATTGCATCTAGGAAGCCTAAAAATCATAGACATGTAAATTCATTAGGGATATATTCAATTCCAAGGATACAAGCTTCTTCAAAATGTGTATCGACATGTCATGTGTGAAGGTCTCTTTGTCAATGATGCATTGATGGTGACATGAATTTGGAAGGCTATTGAAGAAGGCATGTCACGAGGTTCAAATATATCTAAATCAAAATTGATCAAGCAAGCATCAAAAGGATCAATTGTTTCCCAAAACATACATAAGGGACTTGCACTGCACATGAAACTTTTGCAGAACTTCCAAGGTATACATGGTCGTAGGGACTTAGGCCAAGTCATCCACAACACTATAACTGTGGCTCGGGAAAGCTATAACATTCAAGTTAAAGTATGTGCAATGTAAGGGAATGTTGGGTACCTTCATTGTATGGTCGAAATTGTGTTAGGGAGATATAAAAGTCCTTTTGGTAAAGGTGAATCCTTTTCCTTTTAAAAATGTACAAGTTCAACTGGCATACCATATTGATTATGTCGATTTTGAAGATTGACATCAATGGAGGTCATAAACATGTTTTTAAAAGAAGGGCTTCCAGGATTGGCTAATGTAATTGGTTGATTGGGGTGAGGTATCATCAAATGAGTTGTTACTAAACCTTATAGGGGGAATGGATTTTGTAATAATATGAGTTGTGTAGTATGAGTACGAGTTAGTTGAGTGTTGGGTTGAACTTTAGGGGTGTTAGAAACCTCACATTTATTGGCCTCATCCCACAATTGTTGAGATCAAGTAAGGTGTGGGAAATGGTGGGTATAATGCTTGTAAACTCTACAAAAGGAACATGGATAGTTAGTATGTAGTTGAGGATTCTTACCTTGTTTGGTGGGTTTATGGGATTTAGGGGGTTGGCTCTCACCCTCCTAGTTTTGGTTATTTCCTTTATTCTTCCCCTTGTTAATTTTCTTATAGGTATTAGATTTCACATTTTACTTTTTGGGTGTAGGTTGGTTGGGAGCATTCTATTGAGCATAAACCTTCCTATGTGGAAAAGAGAAAGGTTAAGTATATTGCTAGATTGTAGGTCCTGGTGGAGGGGCAAGAAATGGGTAGTAAGGATTATGGGAAGGTGGAGATACATATGCAGTATAATTGTCATTGCACATAGTGCCACTACATGAGGAACCATGGATATGGGAAGAATTAAGAGGAACTGAGTATGAGATACTCATTCCTACATGTGAGGATGAGTGCGAGGAACTTGGAGGGAAATAGGGAATATGTGTTTTCCTTAGATTAAAGTGCTCACTTCTAGGGTTATTACCATAAATATTAGTGTCAATAGAAGGTGGAATTTGGTTGTATGGATGAGAGGTATATTCATCTACACAAATCCTACCATAAGTTAAATGGGATGCCCCTTATTGATCTCTTCATGATGAGTCTCCATGGGGAATAAAATAATACAAATGTCTAGATTCGGAATAACTAAAATCATATTGTTGATCCTTCATAATAGCTTCCTATTATGTTTTTGGTCATTTAAAAGCGTTATCCTAATCTATGCAATTGTAATGTACCAACTTAGTATTGGCACAAAAAATCAAGATTTCTCAATAATTAACCAGAACAATGATCATGGAAGTTAGAATTGCTGGAGATGGGAAAGGTCAAAGGCTATGGGTGGATGAGAGGTTATGATATGAGTTTATACCTCTGCACAATTTTCTGATACCATTTATGTTTCAAGAGCATCAAGCTGCAATCTACTCCAATGCTCCTGGGCTACTTAGCATATACAAACTAGTATGGGTGAGGTATTTAACTGGAGACTGGATATGGGTGTTTTTGAGATTAAAGAGTTTAAATATAATTTAATAAAATTAATTCAACAGCAATACATCATTCCATAAAGTTACAAATATATATGAGCAAGTATTATTGCATAACTAGTAAAATGACAATTCGGGACAGCTCAACTAACTCGAAGTTTGGACTCCCAAACAATGCTCAAATGCAATATAATTTCTAAAATAGAGGTTGGATCATGTCATGTGATATGTTATATAACTATAGGAATAGGAATGAATTCATTTGGACTTTTACTCATTGATTTATGAATCATTCATTGAAAGCTAGTTAAATTCTAGCTAAATCTAGAAGGTGTGCATAAATTGGAGAAGAAATCAGAGTTCTATAATTTGTATTGAAGTGAATGATATCAAAACATTAAATAATCTGTTATTACATCAGAAATAGTCCAATATTCCTCTCAAAAGATGATATAAGTGTCTCTCCTCTTGCACATAGGAAACTAGTTGTAGAATAGAAGAGAGAAGAAGGATTCAATCTCTGACTTTGGTGAATATGATTATGAACTTCCAATTCGACCTGATCAGATTCAGTACCTGAAAATACACTCAGTGATAATGGTTGGATGCCATCATCCTCTCACAGAAAGTTGGGGCACATCTCCCATGCTTGACTAGGGGCACACCTCCCAAGCCTTGGCTGCACATATGCATTCATAAAATTTCTCACACTAGCAAAAGATGTGAATGTGGTTCTCATGGAATTATTTATAATTGTTTCCTGACTTGGAGAGAAAGTCTCCTTGAGTAATGTGCATTCATTGAGAGGATGAGGAAGCTTTCTTTCCTTCCTTGCTTTGCTTTGGTTTTTCTTCCTTTTCCCACTTTTTATGACTTTCCTTCTTTTTTCTAACTTTCCTACTTTCCAAACTTTCCCACTTTTCTTGTTTTATCCTGCTTTTCCTGACTTATGCAGCTTTTCCTGAAATATTCCTCTTTTCTTCATTTTGGCAACATTTTTGGACTCTAGTGCTTACTTGACTTCTACTCCAAGTAATTCTTCCAACCTTATCCACCAATTCGAATTAGTGGGCCAAGTTCTCCATTTATTCAACATAACAAATAAAAATATTAATTGCATCAATAATAATAAATGCTCCATTAATTATTTATTCCAAGTGGGTAGAAACTATAGGTAAATTTTTTTTTTTGTAAGCTAGTTGTGAAACCTTCTATTAATCAGTCAAAAGTACATAGTGATACAAAAGCAAGCCTATATCCTTTCCCTCAAAACCTACTGCTCACAAAAAACAAATTTTCTAAGCCAAATTGATAAATACTACTATGAATGAAGCATCCCCTATTTTAAAACATCAAGCAGGCCCATCAGATGCCCCGCATGGTTCCTTTTTCTTTCTTCGAACATCAATCCACCCAACAGAGTTGTCAGGTTCTGATGAGATCGGGATTACAGTTAACTGCTATGTCGAAGGATCTTCTGCATTCTTTTGAATGCTTAAGTCTACTTCCTTGTCACTGTATGAGTGCTCAAATTCATGAGGCCGCTTTTGACTTCCCATGCCCAAAGCAGAAATCATTGATATTTTCACCCTCGGAAGCAGAGTTGGGGGCTTGTGGCATCATGTCAAAATACGGAGCAGAATGCAGCTGAGACAAATCAGGAGGAACGAGGGTGCTTTTGGGGTAGCCTGTCTTCTACGCAGTCGGGGTATTCTTGATTTTTTTGCCTTTGTGCCATCCTTGTGGTCATCTGTGAGAGGAAGAGACCGGGGATGATGGGAAAGCTTCCTGGAAATGCCCTGGTTGTTGATAGTAACGACATCTAAAGGATGTATTCTCATAGTCTAAGACTTGTAGATGGGGTTTGGTTCCTCCCCAGTCTATAAATATTTTTTCTGGTGGGCCTCTATGAAGATCCAGCTCAACAAAAATCTAAGAAAAGTACCTTTGGCCTTTTGAGATTCGATCTGCATCTATCTATAGAAATCTGCCTAATGCATTCCCAACCATGGTTAGGAGTTCAGCGACCATAGATGTAGAGGGAGATTTGGTAGTCTTACCCAGACGGGTGTGACCATAGAAGGGGGTGATTAAGGGTCAAACCTTGGGAACCAACATTCCACAGATAGCCTTGATCCTCCCCAGAACCATGGCCTGCATTCTATAATGTTGTTGGAGTCCTCCTTTGACTCGAACTTTGTTATAAAATACCCTTTAGAACAAAAGAAGATATTCGAATTCATTTGCCAGGAGTGTTGAATCTAGTCTTGCAGACTTTTAGCTCTGCAGATGAGGCTTGTTTGTCAGAGATTAGACCTAGCGGATATGGCCTCTATGCTCTCCATCTTCACTGTGGGTGTATTTTCCAAGTATTCTACAATGTAGGTTGAGCCTGATAACGCCTTCTGGCTTGAGCTCGCTTTCCCATCTCCAAAGCTCTTCATAGTTGCTTTGAAGGATGGTTATTTAGGAAGATATTTTGAAGAAGAGTCTTTGTCCCCTCCACTGAGACCTGCTACCAAGGAGATGGTCGAATCTCTTCCGATTCCATAGTATTTTAGTTGGGCGTCCTCTTCCAGGTAGCGGTTCTGGAACAAAAGTCTAAAATGATGCTTGGGGATCTCGGTTCTGAGTTGAACTTGGAGTAGGAGCTTGGCGATAGGATCTGCTGCATGCATAAATAAACATTTCATTATTCCAGAGAGAAGATTCACAAAGAATGGGAAGCTCTCCAACGCTTCTGGTAGTCGATTTTCCTCTTGCTTCTCCCAAAAAGCTTGAATCCTTCTGAGCGAAGCATTCGAATCTGTACTTAAGGATTTCCATGTAGGAAGGGATACCATCCGATTTCCTCTTAGCATTTGTAGCTGGGTTCTCGGGCTAGGGTTTGGCTGCTTCGAAGCGAAGCAAGGGGACAGAGGGCCCAAATCCTTCTGGATTTTTCCTGATCTTAGCAGCCATGCAGTCCTGCTCCTAAACCTTGCAAGCTTCTTTAGTGTGCAGACCATTCGGTCTTCTTGTGGCGTCCTGAATCGAAGGAAAGAAATCCAATGAAAGTTAGGCTCTACAGTAAGCCCATTGGTGTGTGGTCGGGCGGAGTTCCAAGGTTGGGGCAATGCAGCTCCGCTGCGGTTGGGTCGACAGGTCAGGGATCGATGGTAGGCGGCCATGGCTAGGGTTTTTTCGACAACTCCTCAGCTCTTCTGCCCTTCAAATTTCAGCTCCAATCCATGGTTACCTCATGAAATCGTTAATAATCAACTATAGGTAAAATTAAATGAACTCTCCTAAATAATTAATTGCCTGGAATACAAAATTTAACCCCATGGTTATGCAACTGCCTCCTCAACCCAAGGGTTAGGTTGGGTTAGGAACTTGTTCCAATGATCAATTTTGTGGGGACATGACATTACTCCCCACCCAATATTGCTTGTCCTCAAGCAATTTCAAACTAGGATGCTATAGGATGTGCTCTCCTTCCCAAGTATCATCTTCACTAGGTAGCCCTTCCCATTATACCAAAAATTCCTTAAGGATTCTGCTCCTTAGCTTATTTTCTCTGACATCAAGGATACTTTCAGGGATCGGCACCAAATTTCCCTCATCATCAAGTGGTGGCAAGTCTTGTGAAACTTTGACTTGCTTCCCTACTTCTTTCTTCAAACAGGACACATGGAAAACATTGTGAATACAGCTGACTGTTGGCAACTCTAGCTCATAAGCCACTTCACCGATATTTCTCAAAACTTGGTAGGGACCATAGAACCTTGGCTGAAATTTCTCAGCCCCTTTAGGCTTCAATGTTGACTATTTATAGGGATGCAACCTCAAATATACTAGATCTCCCACTTGGAAGGTTGGCTCAACTCTATGCTTGTTTGCATGTAATTTCTGTCGATTCTGTGCTACCTGCAAGTTGTCCTTGAGAGTTTTGAGTATGTCTTGACTCTCTTGGAGCCAATCCTTTTCTTTCTATGTATTACAATCACCAAATATCAGGTCATCAAAATTAAGTGCATCATATCCATAAAGAGCTCGGAAAGGAGTCATATCAATCGAAAGATGAAAGGTAGTGTTGTAACAAAATTCTCCCAGATGGAGCCAAGTGGTCCATGAATTTTGTTGACCAGTGACATAGTTTCTTAGGTACCCTTCCAGCCATTGGTTCACTCTCTCTATCTTACCATCATTCTGTGGAGGTAGCTTGTACTCATGTCCAAACTTGTGCCTCCTAGCTTGAACAGTTCTTGCCAAAAATTGCTAGTAAACTTATTGTCTCTATCATTGATGATGGAATTGGGGATGCTATGAAGTTTGAAAACTTCTTTGATGAAAATTTCAGGCACTTGTCTAGCTACAATATTAGTTGTGACAGCAAAAAAATGGCAATCTTAGTCAACCTATCAACTACAACAAAAATATTGTCTTTACCTTGGCTTTTGGGAAGCCCCATGATGAAGTCCATTGCGATACTCTCCCATTTCTGCTCAGGAATGGGGAGTGGTTCTAGGAGCCCTGCTGGATGAGTATTCTCTACTTTATTTTTTTGACATGGCACACGTGATCTGATATATTCCATGACCTCTTTCTTCATCCCCTTCCATGTGAACCTTTCCCTCAGTTTCCTGTAAGTTTTCACAAATCCTGGGTGCCCTAACAAAGGCACATCATGGGCAGCTTCAAGAATATTTTTCTTTAGTATGGATTATGGAACTATAAATATTCTATCCTTATAATAAATGACATCATTAAGAATCTTATAAGAATCATCATGAATCAATCCATCTAATAAATCACATGAAAACTAATTTTTAGTGTACTCTACACCAAGCTGTGTTTTCCACTCATCTTGAAATTTCAGCAATGCAAGTGTGGGTTTTCTAGAAAGTGCATCAACTACTATGTTCATCTTACCCTTCTTATACTCAATTTCAAAATCAAATGCTTGGAACTTGCTTACCCACTTTTGTTGTCTATCATTCGGCTCCTTTTGGGTTAAGAAGTGCCTCAAACTATTGTGGTCAGTTTTGATGATAAACGTGCCTCCCACCAAATACTGTATGAACTTGACTAGCACATGCATGATGGCTAGCATCTCTTTGTCATAAACTAAATACAACCTTTCATGTGGCTGCAAATTTCTTCTCTCAAAGGCCAATGGATGTTTATTTTGCATTAATACAGCCCCAATACCACTTCCTGAAGCATCACACTCAAGTACAAAAGGTTGAGAAAAAATTGGAAGTGCAAGAACAGGACAAGTGCTCATTACCTCCTTCATTTTGTTGAATGCTTTTTATGATTATTTTGACCAATGGAAATATCCCTTCTTAGTGAGATATGTCAAGGGAGAGGTCAGCTTGGAGAAACCTTTAACAAATTTCCGATAGTAGGTGCATACCCCAATGAACCCCCTCATGTCAGTGATATTTTGAGGACTAGGCCAATCTAGAATAGCTTGGATTTTTTCCATATGAACCTTAACTCCATCTTGTCCAATAACATGACCAAGATACAAAATATCAGTCATCCCAAACTCACACTTGGTTAGCTTTGCATAAAAATATTGATCAGCCAAGATTGTTAGTACAATATCCAAATGATGCAAATACTCTTCCCAAGTCCTACTATAGATTAAAATATCATCTAAGAAGACAAGTACAAACTTATGAAGTTGTTTGCTAAGCATTATGTTCATGCAAGATTGAAAATTTTCAGGTGCATTTGTTAGGCCAAAAGGCATAACCAAAAACTCAAAGTTCCCATGGTGGCATCGAAAGGTAGTTTTCTATATATCTTCTTCTCTCATGTTGATTTAATGGTAGCCCGATCTAAGGTCAATATTTGAAAAGTAATTGGCCCCATGGAGCTCATCCATAAGCTCATCTATCCTTGGAATAGGGTGTCTATTCTTGATAGTCTTTTTGTTAAGAGCTCAGTAATCTATGCACATTCTCATGGTCCCATCTTTCTTCTTCACAAGAACTACTGAAGAGGCAAAAGGACTTGACCTAGGCCTAATGAACCCCATCTCAAGCAACTCCTTAACGGTTCTCTCTATTTAATCCTTGAATATCTTTGGATGCTTGTAGGGATGCACCTTGATAGGTGAGGTTCCTATCTCCAACTCAATTCTATGCTATATTCCTCTATCTGGAGACCTACCATGAGGAAGGTCCTCAAAAACTTTCTTATGATTTTGGAGCAGCCTTTGAATGTCTTTAGGACAATGAGATACTTCAAAGGATATGCCCTTAGTGGTGATTAGGCATTCAACATCCCACTCAACGTCTCCATGTCTTAGGATAGACCTCATACTATGCGCACTTACCACTTGTTTTGGATTGGTGTTGATTCCCTTCAACACCATCTCTTTTTCATTTTATCCTTTAAAGACCATTTCAGGGACATGGTAGTCCACTGAATGCTTTCCAATGGAGTGCATCCATTGTACTCTCAATACCATGTTAGTATCATCCACATCAACAACATACAAACTATATGTAATGGTCTCCTCTCCTACACAAATCTGCAATTTAGGAATCCATCTACAACAGTTCATAGAATGATTACCTGGGATAATAACAGTGAAGCATACAAATTTTTCAGTGTGTATCTTCCTGATTTCAACCAAGGTTGAATCAATGAAGTTATATGTGGCTCCCCCATCCACCAAAATAGTCACTGATTGTCCTTGAACCACTCCTTTGAATCTGAGGGTGTGGTAGCAAGGTAGTCTGGAGAGCACTGCAATCTTGCCTACCTCAGGGTGAGGTCCTTCTTCTACAGACTCATAGGTTACTTATGCATATATTGGGGTCTCATATTCTTATTGTTCCTCTTCATCTTCACTCTTTGAATAAACTTCAATGTAATGTGCCTTACCTTTGGCACACCTATGCCGAGGAACCCATGGTTCTTGACAAGTGAAACACAACTTTATTCTTCTCAACTCATCTCGATCCTTAGAAAAGTTTTTTTTTCTGAAATTTCGTTGAGGAATATTAATGGGTGGCCTTTGGTTCTTGAATGGAGTAGGACCAACAGCCCTTGGAGGAAATCTGGTCTGTGGAAGAGAGTCTTGCAAATCTCTAGTTCGATTTAGTGCATATTGCAAGGTGTTGGGTCTGTAGGATTTTATCAAGACTTTCAAAGGTTCTGTCAACCCTTGTATGAACAATAAGATCAGCCTTGCTTCTGATATAACAAATACCATAACAACCACCTTTTGGAACTCAGATATGTAGGCTTCTAGAGTTCCAGTTTGTCTCACATGCACTAGTTCCCTGAAGGCAATCTCAGGGTCCCTTCTTTCAAATCTTTCAACCAACCTTCTTGTGAGTTCTTCATAGGTGGTACTTGGTCATGCCCAAGAGTATTTAGGCCATCAAACCACCACTCATTATCTTCTCCATCTAAGTGTAGAGTATCCATATTGATGGCATCTCTTTCAGCCATAGGATTCAACTGAAAATATGTGTCAAGTTTCCGAATCCAAGAATTAGCAGTGCATTTTTTAGAACCATCAAAATAGGGTAAGGAAATTTTACTAATGACATTTTTGAGTTCGAAATTCTGATTTTGCATTCTGAAACCTCCTCTTGGATTGGACTTATATTTCAGATCACAAAATTCTTTGAATGGTAGAGCACTTATGCATTCCTCATTCAGTGTAAGGTACTTAATGTACTTGTCCTCCCATGAAGCTAGACCTCCATTTCAACCCTCAGGTTCTTATTTGTGTTCTTCAGTAAACTTAGGCATTGTGAGGCCCAATATTTGAGAAAATGTGGCCACCAATGCTCTTCCTCTCGCCATGTGGAGTGCCATTGCTACTCCCCTCTCCCACTTTGGCTCCTAGTTGTTGAGCTAAGAAATCCCATGTTTCTTTTCCTGATTGCACAATATTGAGAGATGTAATGCATCCCTTTCATAATACCTTGAACAAAGAGTTTGAACTCTTCCTTATCATCATTATGAGACATATTAGATTCTTCTTGTATTTTCCCTTCAATGGAATTGATCTCCTCTTCCTCTTCTTCTTCTGACAAGGAAATTTTCTTCTTGGAATATGTAAATATTCTTGAATTCATAGAATACAATTAAGAGCAGGTTCAGAGGACCATGCTCTGAGACCACTGTAATGTACCAACTTAGTATTGGCACAAAAACTCAAGATTTCTCAATAATTAACTAGAACAATGATCATGGAAGCTAGAATTGCTGGAGATGGGAAAGGTCAAAGGATATGGGTGGATGACAGGTTCTGATATGAGTTTATACCTATTCAAAATGTACTGAGACAATTTATGTTTCAAGAGAAGCAAGCTGCAACCTACTCCAACACTCCTGGGCTACTCAACATATACAGACTAGTATGGGTGAGGTATTTAACTGGAGACTGGATATGGGTGTTTCTGAGATTACAGAGGTTAAATTAAATTTAAAAAAATTCATTCAACAGTAATACATCATTCCATAAATTTACAAAGAGATATAAGCAAGTATTATAGCATAACTAGTAAAATGACAATTCAGGACAGCTCAACTAGATCGACTTTTGGACTCCCAAACGGTGATCAAATGAAATCAAATTTCTGAAAAATAGGTTGGATCATGTCATGTGACATATTAGCTAACTCCAGGAATAGGAATGACTTCATTTTTACTTTTACTCATTGATTTATGAATCATTCATTGAAAGCTAGTCAAATTCTAGCTAAATCTAGAAGGTGTGCATAAATTGGAGAAGAAATTAGAGTTCTGTAATTTGTATTGAAGTGAATTATATTAGAACATTACATACTCAGCTATTACATCAGAAATAGGCCAATATTCCTCTCAGAATATGATAGAAGTGTCTCTCCTCTTGCACATAGGAAACTAGTTGTAGAATAGAAGAGAGAAGAAGGATTCAATCTCTGACTGTGGTGAAGATGATTCTGAACTTCCAATTTGACCTGTTCAGATTCAGTACCTGCAAATAAAATCAATGATAATGGTTGGATTCCATCATCCTCTCACAGAAAGCTGGGGCACATCTCCCATGCTTGACTAGGGGCACACCTCCCAAGCCTTGGATGCACAAATGCATTCATAAAATTTCTCACACTAGTAAAAGATGTGAATGTGGTTCTCATGGAATTATTTATAATTGTTTCCTGACTTGGAGATAAATTATCCTTGAGTAATGTGCATTCCTTGAGAGGATGAGGAAGCTTTCTTTCCTTCCTTGCTTTGCTTGCTTGCTTTGCTTTGGATTTTCTTCCTTTCTCCACTTTTCTAACTTTCCTTCTTTGTCTAACTTTCTTTCTTTCCAAACTTTCCTACTTTTCCTGTTTTATCCTGCTTTTCCTGACTTATGCTGCTTTTCCTCAAATGTTCCTCTTTTCTTCATTTTGGAAACATTTTTGGACTCTAGTGCTTACTTGACTTCTACTCCAAGTAATTCTTCCAACATTATCCACCAATTCGAATTAGTGGGCCAAGTTCTGCATTTATTCAGCATAACCAATAAAAATATTAATTGCATCAATAATAATAAATGATCCATTAATTATTTATTCCAAGTGGGTAGCAACTATAGGTAAAATTAAATGCACTCTCCTAAATAATTAATTGCCTGGAATACAAAATTTAACCCCATGGTTATGCATTAACCTCCTCAACCCAAGGTTTAGGTTGGGTTAGGAACTTGTTCCAATGATTAATTTTGTGGAGACATGACAACAATGTAAAATATATTTCAAGAACCAATCTAGAAACAAGTAGTTGTCTGGCTTGATTTTATAAAGGATTCTTCATATTCCTACTCGTCGATGCGATTCATGACGTTGGTAGTTGTGTTGTAATGTCACAAAAAAATAATTTCTTCTCCCTCCTCATATTGGATGGGTAAATGAAAAAATGTGAGAAATGTGGAGGCTAATGACACAAAGGTGGGATGTGTCACAAGGGTTGTTCGATGTACCACTTTGCTACTATGCTAGTGAGGATTCTTTGAAATGAAAATAGATAGAATCATCTATGATTCTATTAGAGGAGGACCATAGATGAAACAACATAATATGATTGGATGAATCCTCTCTTCTTTTCCTTCAAAATTAGGGATGTCCAAGTGTAATTCGGTGGACATCAAAGGCCATGTGGGGTCATGTGTAATAGGATAATTGGTTAGTCAAGCCGGATATGGTAGGTTAAGACAAACCATGAAAGGGAGGTTTGATATATGAAATGCATTCATAATAGTGTTCATGTTCTCATTCGGATTAACATTTGCACACATGAAACTACAGAGATGTTGCCTATTGGATTTCAAAATGGGGTAGTGGTACTAGGTAAAGGTGGCGATATAGGTGGGGAGGAATTTAAATCTATTGATCTTGATGAGGAACTGGATGAGGGAGGAGGATCTTGGTGTTTTATTCTCACATGTTGAGGTGGGATAATCACACAACAAGGAATCCCAAGGGTGGGAGATATTCCTTGAAGTTTTCTAGAACATCTAGGAGGCACAATCTTAATGGTGGGGTATATATTCCATCACAACTAATTATAGCTCTATGGAATACTAATGAAAACGGTTCAAATGAACTAACACTAATTCTAAATACTGCTTAATTAAAAGAAAGTACAACGTGAGTGCAACAAGTGATTTAATTAAGTAAATGACTAATGTAAATAATGAACATTCTATAAAATAAAAGACTTACTTTTATGAGGAGAGGAACTATAAAAATAATGTGGAAATAAATGAAAATGTTCTCAAATGTTCTTTCACAAGTGGTAGAGAAAGGTCAATTGGATGGAAAGAAGTAGAAATACTAACAAGGGACTTCCAAACACTCCACTTAATTTGATTTCAAGTCCACCAAGGAAGTGAGTGAAGGTGCAAATGAGATGGTTATAATGTAGGGAATTGGGAGCAACTCCAGTTGGCCTACAACTATTTGTCTCAAATTCCCTCCCTCATGAGAGATCCATTTGGGTAGGCACCTTAAAAAATTGACCACTAAGTTACCTCTTCATGGGTACATCCAATAGGTTACCTTGCCTTCACAATGAAATCAAATGGTTGGGAGATCTGCAGTATTAAAAAAGACAGGAGTGTCAATTTAAACTCCAGTCCCAACCTTGGCATATCCACTTCCAAAAGCACACATATTGCCGAACAGGTTTGAAACTGCACCTGATAGAAATAATTTTCAAGCTCCCTAAAGGGTAATAACTAAGTTTTAGATGTGAATTATTAAAGGGATTCATTTGGATTTCTATCCCCGCAATCCCAACTTAACTAAAACATATTTTGGTTCCTCCACTAAGGATTTTTTGTGAGTTAGCTTAGGAGTTGATTTTAAGCTTCACTTGGTGTCATGACCAAGTGTTGTTTGATTTAGGGTGTGGTATGTGTGGACATGTGGCATGTACAACTGGAAAAATATATTTATTTTAAAAATAAATGTTGAAAATAAAAAGTGCAAGAAAATAATGATAATGTTCAACACTTAATCAAATGATTTTCTAAACAAGCAAAGGAATACTTTTCAAATTTCAGTTCAACAACCACCCAAATGAGAACCAACAAAATACTAGTGCAATCTATGCATGAGATGGAAGACATGTCAATATGAAAAATGCAAATGATTTCTTTTCTTAGCTAAGTTATTTCTAACAAGCAAAAGGGGGTGAATCAATTCTTTTATGTTTGCAAGGAAAAAGAGATGAAACCCTTAATCAATCAAAGATGTATTCTACTCAAATGCAAGAATTAACTCACAAATAATTTTGGAATTACAATGCTGGAAAAAGAACGAGACAGAAAACTATCCTAACTTGGCACCATAAAGGAAACAAATACTATGGTTTTTCAACCTTTTATTTTCCTACATAACCCAAACTAAGATAAAAACCAACCAATACAACAAGTAATGGCAAACAAAGAAATGATCAAATATAATTTGAAAAAAAAAAACAAAAACAAACAAACAAACTTCTTAATCACAAAGGGAAAACTAGCAAATTGGCCCATTTCATAGAAAACTTTTTTTTTCATGTATTTCCTAAGAAATTCCATTGTGTTGTGTCACACTTTTTTTTTGAAAAAGTGCTACATGAACTGGAAAATGAAAAATCTTAAAACTTGTTTGTCAATACTAAGGCAGAAAATGGGGTTTTTGCTCAAGTTACCTACCTATGTAAAGATATAAATGAACACACTAAAAAATAGTAATGGAATGACACAATCAACTGAAAAAGGGTTGGAAATGACAGATACACAACCAATGATGAATGATTGGATTCATCCCTAGTATGGTTGCCAAATTTTGTGTTGGTGTTTTCACAACAACCTGTAATGAAAGTAACTTCTTAGGAGTTGTGTCATCTTGAGTACCATATCAAAAATATTTGAGGGAATCTAAAATAATTGAAAAACACTTATCAACATGCATGCAATGTAACACAAAGGAAACCAGATAAAAAAGAAACAAAGCATGATATAAAGTTCATGTAACACTCTTATCCTTTGATGCTTAACTCCCAGTGAGGTGATGCATGTGAAGGACTCCAAATGGTGAAAGGAAAGGGATGAAAAACTCTCTCTCTCTCTCTCTCTCTCTTTGCAGGGAATCCCACAACATAACCTTTCTTTTATGAATGTTTATAGTATTTGGGAATGACCTTTAGGAATTTATTTAAAGGAAAGGATGTGGACACTTCTTAGATCTGGTACCAATGTTAATAATCCCCACAGGGGGGTTCAATCAGTGAACTTGTTACATAGCACGGTCGTTCACATGATATTAAAGAATATCCCTAATTTCTCTAAATATTGGAAAATTCCTCCTAAAATTGTATTGTTGAACCCCCTTCCCAATATGTCTTTCCAATTAACAAAACCCTTATTTTCACCAGATATTGTATGTATCCATTTTTATCAACCAATTTTTAATACCCCCTTTATATCATATTATCAATTTGTAACAAACAGGAGCCCTAACACATCTTAGTATAAGCAAACATGATGCTAAATAAAATAATAGTATAATGTTAATAATGATCCCACCAGGATTGCAGGGGTGATTGATCAACTTGTAGCATTGGATAGTGGAAGAACCGACAAAATAGTACTAGGAAGGAAAAATGCATAAAAAGAAACCCAATCAAGAGATCAACATAACAAAGAATGTAAAATGATGATAGTCCAATAGTTAGTGCAATGCTTAGAAAATATGAGAATTGCATATGTTTCACACCACAACTTGCCAATCTACCAATTTTATATCATGTAAATATAAGTATAGCCATAGAGAGCTCATGTTTTCTATAAAATTAATAAGTTCAACTCCATAAAAATGCAAAATTGAAACCCTTTCATGGATGGAATCCCCTACCTTCTTATCAAAACAATCATCATTGATGTTTGAACCCAAATGAACATAGCAAAATTCCTCTTACTTTCCAATAACACCATATGATCACGTGCATAGCTTGGATTTGGGTCATTCACAAGATGCATTAATGAATTTCCTCCACTTCCTCTACATTCATTCTTGCAATCAAGGGAATTAACAAAATTTAGTTACCTTTTCATAGGTTATATCTAGTATTTTTTATCTTTACAAGAGAGGGAAAATCTCCATTGTTGGGTTTCAAGCATGCAATAGTTATAAAGATACACAGGCGGTGAAATGTATATGATCCCATTTCATGGTAACGATAACACATAGGGTATGTAAATAATGATTTAGATTTTCACCTATGTTCATGTCAGTTCTAATACATTATTAAGACATATGCCTTGCATGTAAGAATTGAAATTACAATTATGAAAGTGCCAAATATAACTCAATCTAACAATTATTCCTAACTGGCAATGTGAAAATGTTAAAGAATAATACAAAAAGTTGAAATAAATAATTAGTCAAGATTGTTCTAACTTTTCTTGGTTCCAGTGAGCCAAGTGTTAAGATTCAATATGCTAAGATAGATAACATCAGTATTACATTCCATTTCACAACAATAGCATATACAGGATCACTGAAAGAAAAACAAGCACAACATAAACACAAGAGACACAATTTATCCTAGGAAACCCTCATGGGGTAGAAACCCCAGCAAATATTCCTCAATATAGAAGACCAGCAAATACAAAGATGTAAACCCCAAATATGAGCTTATTCTCCTCCATAACAGATCTCTCTCTCTCCTATGCACCAATCACAAGTGAGTGAATGTGTGTTAAATGAGGAACACACCTCCTCTATCTATACACAACTCCTACTTGAATTTTACACTAACTAGGTCGGTCCCAACTTAACCACTTAACATAATGTTGACTGGGCCGACCCCACTAGGGTAGTCTAATAACCCTTCAACCCACATGACTCATACAAGGCCGACCCCACTAGGGAAGTATAATAACCCAAGTTACCACATTCTCCACCGAGGAATAAAACATCTCCGGATATACAATAGGGTCTCCACGGAGGAATGAAACATCTCCAGAATAATAAAGTACAAATATAATATTCTTAGAAGTTACAATATCTCAACACTCCCCCTTAACGAGAAGGATATTATAACAACATCTGCAGGAGAAAGGAGTCATCAACTACACGATACATGATACATCTATAAATCATTGGAAGCTTTCTTCATACATCATCAGTAACTCAAACAACTACTGGAACATCTTCAAGATCTTCAATACTGGAACATCAACATCTTCAGTATTGAGTCTTCATCTTCTGCAGCACTCGAATAGCTACAGAAACATCATCATCTAGATATCTCGATCAACAACATCATCTGGATCTCTCGATCAACATCATCATCATCTGGATCTCTTGATCAACAACATCATCTGGATCTCTCGATCAACATCATCATTTGGATCTCTCGATCAACAACATCATCATTTGGATCTCTCGATCAACAGCATCATCATATGGATCTCCTCTCGATCAACAGTATCATCATCTGGATCCTCTCGATCAACAGTATCATCATATGGATCCTCTCTATCAATAGTATCATCATCTAGATCCTCTCAATCAATAGTATCATCATCTGGATCCTCTCGATCAACAATATCATCATCTGGATCATCTCGATCAACAGTATCATCATCTGGATCATCTCGATCAGCAGTATCATCATCTGGATCATCTCGATCAACAATATCAGCATCTGGGTAATCTCGATCAACAATATCATCATAGCAGCATACTCTGCATTACACATGATCCAATTATGGGATGATCAATCCCTCTCACTTTAAGACACCTCTCATGTCTATGGACGATGCAATCCAGATCTACTTACAGGATGATCAATCCTGATCCTTTTAAGACACCTCTCATGTCTATGCACGATGCAGTCTAGATCTATTTATAGGATGATCAAACCTAATCCTTTTAAGACACCTCTCATGTCTATGGACGATGCAGTCTAGATCAATTCAAGACATCTCTCATGTCTAAGGATGATGTAGTCTTGATCCATTTAAGACACCTCTCATGTCTAAGGACGATGCAGTCCTTGATCCATTTAAGACACCTCTCATGTCTAAGGACGATGCAATCCCAACCACATTACCAGTCTTTTTTCATACTGGATGTGACCTAGATCGAATCTAGGATTTATCACCATAGAGCCAGTCCTTTTTCATATTGGATGTGACCTAGATCAAATCTAGGATTTATCACCACAGAACCAGTCATTTTTCATACTGGATGTGACCTAGATCAAATATAGGATTTATCACCACAGAGCTAGTCCTTTTTCATACTAGATGTGACCTATATCAAATCTAGGATTTATCACCACAGAGCCAATCCTTTTTCATACTGGATGTGACCTAGATCAAATATAGGATTTATCATTTACATTTTGAACCAACTGTTCAGGGACGATGCAGTCCTATCACGTATATTTTGAACAAACCATTTAGGGATGATGCAGTCCTATCTCGTACATTTTGAACAAACCATTCAGGGACGATGCAGTCCTATCATGTACATTTTGAACAAACTATTCAGGGACGATGCAGTTTTATCACGTACATTTTGAACCAACTGTTCAGGGCCGATGCAATCCAATCATGTCTACTTAGACAAAGTCTAAGGACCACTTTTTGGAGACATATGTCTACGGATCAATTCAGGGACCGAAGTTTGGGGATGATGCAATCCCTCTCGTCCACTAGGTACCACTTCTCAACCTTATCATTGATATCATCGACCTCATTATTGGGATAGGTAACCTCATCACCGACCTCATCGTCAGAATAGGTAACCTCATCATCGATACATGTATCCTCATCATCGATACAAGTATCCTCATCATCGATCTTACCGTCGATGCAGGCAATCTCATCATCAACGACCATATCTCTCCCCCTTTCTAGGAGGGTCCTTCTGAACTACACCAAGCTTGTCTCGGAAATACTCAAACTTTACTTGATACAGAGGTTTGGTCAATACATCAACAACTTGTTCGTCAGTGCTCACATACATGAGCTTTATAGCTCCTTTCTGCACCATATCCTGTATATAAAATATCGGATCTCTATGTGCTTTGACTTATCATGGAACATTGGATTCTCTGTCATCTTGAGACAGCTCTGGTTGTCACATAGGATCACAGTGGGGTCCATCTCTAATTCAAACAATCTTGATAACATCTTCCGAATCCATATCGCTTCACAACTAGCAGAGCAAGTAGCTATGTATTCCGCTCTAGCTGTGCTAAGAGCCCCACTAGACTGCTTCCTACTAAACCATGAGATAATGGCAGATGCTAGACAATAACATCCTCCCGATGTGCTCTTCATGTTTGATACACTTCCTTCCCAATCAACATCTGTGTAGCCATACAATATGAAGTCATGATCTCCAAGATAACACGATCAAAGTCTATCGTACCCTTTAGGTACCTCATCACATGCTTTGCAGCTATCAGGTGAACACACATAGGTTCCACTAGATACTGACTCAAGGTGTTCACAACAAAGCATATATCTGGCCTGGTGTTCGCCAAATACATCAATGACCCAATAATATGTCTGTATAGAGTCACATCCAATAATTCTGATGAGCCATTAGCTAACAGCTTCAAGTTGGAATCCATGGGAGCGGTCATGGCTTTACATTCCAACATATCAATTCTTTCCTTGGTTGAGAAAGATTCCTTCTGGGCCTTTCTATACTTCCAGTCCTAGGAAGTAATGCATCAATCCAAGATCTTTCATCTCAAATTATATAGCTAGCTTCTTCTTGCTTTCCATGATCTGTTTCCCATTCCCTGTCAGAAAGAGATCATCCACATACAGTAATAGTATGACAGGTTCATCATCCATAGCCTTAAGATAAAGGTTAGGATCAACTTTATTTTTGGTAAAGACCAAGCTTGTCAAGAAGCTATCAATTCTCCCTCTGTGACTGAACATCATTCACACTCTGCATTGAGTGATCTTCTGCATATCTATCTGTGCCATGTCCCATCAGATGGGCTTACTAATATGAGCCTCAAGATCATTCAAACTCTGTGGTGAGTTCCTTCTTGCATCCATCTAAGATAATAATGTCATTTGTACATAGAAACCATCTTCAACCTTGTAGCAAAGGTTGAAATCCGCATCACCCATGATGATCATTAAGCTCATCAAATGATTATCGATCCTAGGTACCCGTATAGAGCTTTCTTAAATTGAATCCTGGGAGTTTTCTCGATTCGTACTTCTTCTTCAATTACACCATTAAGAGAATGGTCTTATCTAGCCACTTGGATCAAACATCTCTTCATGATCCTCTTCCTCTTTCTAAGAGAATCTTCTAGTCACGAACCTTCTTTATTACGTTTGATTTGTAAGTCTTCTTGTTGAACATCCATCACTTGTTCGTTGTTCATCATCCTTCTTTTGTAGATCATATCACATGATCTTTCCTACAAATCAAAGTTAATTACATGATTATAAATAATTCATAATCATCAAATCATGTTGACATGATAACCTATTATGCATACAGTTATGCAACTATCTTGACCAATACTTTGGCACAACACTTTTCCATATCCTGTATGCATACAGTGGTTATCTAGATGCCTTCCATCTCTACCAGAACATACTATCAAGAGCGTGCACAACTCTCAACATGTCATCAAAGAGGTTTCATTCTAGATAAACAACAATGGAATGTTTGTCCAACTTACCCATCATATGCATATAGTAGTATATTGTTCAATGCTATATGAATGCTTACACTCTGCATGATATATTCGAGCAATATCATTTACTATTTAAGAGATTCAAATAACAACTCAAATAGTTATCTTTTATGTTTGTGTGGTTACCTCTTGCTTGATCTCTATATGCCTTTGAACTTGTATTCATTCTGTACCACTATGCATGCTTAAGTGTGCACTAGTGTCATCCTCATGATCTCATACATAATCATACATTCATTAGTATAATCTCAATACTATCAAAACAATATGAATCTAAATAATATTAAGTATGTATGGTCATGATCATTTCATACATAGTTATACTTACCTAAGATCCTGACACAAAGTAGGATTCTAACTTGATATAGGAAAACATACCCGGATTATCATGCTTGGTTGTGCCTAACATACCCAAACAATATCTTCTTTGTTCTCTTCAATGATTTAGAGACCTTGTGCTATAACCTGCATATCTCATAAGTTAAGCATAGTAGAACAAAGTCATACATACCTCGTAAGTAGAGATTCTATGTGGTTAAATACTATGGATGAGTCTTTGTCTTCATGTTATCATGGTCATAGAACTTGATTTGTCTTTCTTGATGTACCTTTCATGTTAGCAGACAACATCATCCTCATACAACACCGCAAGTGCATTAGTACAATCATAAGTTTCATAACCCTAATCAATGAATGTATTATATCATTCACATGCATTCATACTTTTAATAAGGTGATCATGCAATTTAAAACTAATCATGATTGTACTAACCTCAATAATATGAAGACAAACATATTATGAACTTAATCATGAAACAGATTTCAAAACATAGTTGTATCTTCTCAAGTCATACCTGTCGAGTAGTCTTCTCTATAAGGGTAAAACCCTAACCATCCAAGATAGATCACTTGTAAACATATTATGTATGTTCATGGTTCTAGGATGATAGAATATCAGTGCCATTTAAACCTTCTTCATCGCTGCCCTATGAGTCTCCCAACATTGCTAGGGTTTATTCTTACTTGGAAACCCTAATCTTCAATCTCCTTCCTCCCACAAAATTTTGATGGAGGATTAATATCTAAGATGAATGGATTCCAAATCCATTATCAAAGCTTCCAATGTTGTATCAAGTGTCTCCAACATTGTATCAGGTCCTTCCAGACCCAAAAACGGAAAACCCTAAGTGAGAGCTTCTTCCTCCTCTTCTTAGATTTCCTCCGTTAAGCCAATTCAGATGTGTCGTATTGTTTGTCATGTATCTCTGAAATTTTGGATCTGAAGGGTCTGAAAACTTGGTTTGTAGTAGCCTGACCTGTCATATTTTCAACCCCATAGGTCTTAGCTTCAATGGATTCTCTGAGAGAGAGTTATGTCATGTGTCTCAACATGACCTGTTTATGGGATGAAACAACATAGCAAACTTGTACGGAGTGCCACATGTCACTGTTTCATCTTCGAGCTCTAAAAATAGGACCTGTGAAACTAAAGTCCGTGCCCTACCTGTCACGCTTTACGAAATTTCATTTGGAGCTTCCTAGCCTGAGATATGACATTTTTTCCTAGGTCACCTGTTTAGGTATGCATTCTAGAAGAGGCAGAAACCCTAACTTGTAATGATCATATCTCACAAAGTACAATGAATCTGAGGCTGTCCTTCGGATAAAAGGTATAGGGGGATGTTATCTTCAGCATGTAGAAGTTTCAGATCCTGAACCTTCTCCAAAATGTATTTATAGCAAAATTTCCACGATGACTAGGTTTTGCTATACAAAACCCTAACTTTCAAATTGTCGCAAGTGAAGCAAGTGTCGTAAGTGCCATACATTTCCTTCCTTCAGGATAGATCTAATACCATGTTAATATTAAATATGCTAAGATAGATAGCATCAAATTTACATTCCATTTCACAACAATAGCATATACAGGATCACTGAAAGAACAACAAGCACAACATAAACACAAGAGACACAATTTATCCTAGGAAACCCTCATGGGGTAGAAAACCTAGCAAAGATTCCTCAATATAGAAGACCATAAAATACAAATATGTAATCCCCAAACATGAGATCCTTCTCATCCATAGAATATCTTTCTCTATCCTATGCGCCAATCACAAGTGAGTGAATGTGTGTTAAATGATGAACACACCTCCTCTATTTATACACAACTCTGACTTGACTTTTACACTAACTAAGTCGGCCCCAACTTAACCACTTAACATAATGTTGACTGGGATGACCCCACTAGGGTGGTCTAATAAACCTTTAACCCACATGAATCATATAGGGCCGACTCCACTAGGGAAGTCTAATAACCCAAGTTACCACATTCTCCACGGAGGAATAAAACATCTCCGGATTTACAATAGGGTCTCCACGGAGGAATGAAACATCTCCAGAATAATAAAGTACAAATATAATATTCTTATAAGTTACAATATCTCAACACCAAGAAAGATTGATCTCAATTTTCTTGGTTTTCATGGAGAAAGGTTTGATTGAATCTTGATACCCACCTAAACCCCAACCTAAAAAATGAATATTTATATATTTACTCAAATGCCTACAAAAAATACAATACAATTGCTCAACTCTAGAACTCCCAATTAGCTACATCTCTTAACTTAAAGATGAAAAACAATATAACATCAATTCAAACCAATCCTAAATAAGCTATTAAATGAGTATTTCTCAAGGCTAGTAATCCAAAGAGACTTCCATTGATATTATCATTGTTACACTATTATCAGATTTATGCAAAACTTAGGATCATAAGCAATATCAAATAAAAATATTGGAGGGTCCTTAAGTTTTAGGTGGGCATGAATTGAGCGCATGATTTGGAGGTATGAATCCATCCCACAATTTGGAGGTTATCCCTCATCCCACCCAAGTAAAATAACCCCCGATATTTATATTACTATGTCAAATTAAAAAAAACACTTGACCTCTTAATACAAGCCAGTATATTTTTGAGGTTTTTAAGAGTATTCAAACCCCCAATATGAATGGACGTGATATGATATTGCCTTGCTAGTGAACCCCCTGTGATAATCCCTTTCCATTGATGAATTAGTGGGATAAAGACAGACATTAGAGACTAGATGAAAGGCTATTTTTAGAAATAATGGTTTGGGAGCATTCACATTTAGCCACTATGCATATTTTTGGAATGCACACTATAATTATGAAGAACCAAATTTTGTTTTTGGGTCCATGTCATAGTTTTTTAGTCTTTTAATGCGACAACCTAAACAATTTTTTGGAGAAATTATGCACAATGAGCTTTTATGGTCAAATCTTTCCTCTAGCTCGAGTTTTGAACACATTACTAAGATCATGTGGTGATATGGATAATGGAAAATGGGCTAATATTGTTTGAAATGATGCATAATGGTGATGACACTCATGACAAAGAAGGTGAGCAAAATTTGGTTGTTAACATATATCCAACCATGAACTATAATGCATCCTTAAAATAAATCACTCCATAGATTGTTAATGACATAATCACTAATCATCAAGGAAAATCAATCACCAAGGATATAATGAGTCCAAAACATCATCTCTCAATCAAGCATCACAATCTGCATCATAGCTAATAAATTTCAACTATAAGCTCTTCAATGAAGTATCATAAACCCAACAATAATGCACTAGCATGAGGTGTTACAAGAGAACATAGACACATGGGTGAAATAGAAAATTTATAAATTAGGTCTAAACAAGAAGGAAAGTGAAGTATATGTATTCAACATAGGAAATGGATGTGAAATGATAATATGTAATTAATAAGACTAACTACATTCATTCAAATCAAACAAGATGTATTATTATTACAACTTTAATATTAATTATTGATTTTAATATGAAAATTTGTCTATGCATGAAGGTATGGATATATCCTACGTCATCTTAGGAAAAATCATGTGCTTTTAGAACACTTAATAGTTTTTGTTTCATTGCAAATTTGCAACTACTCTAATAAAAAATGGCGGTTTGTTATTCCTGGTGCATTTAAGGAAAACAAAAATTGAAACTCTAAATATACAATGGTTTAATGGGTCGAGAAGATGGTGATATCCATGTAAGTGGTAAAGTAAATGTAGTTTTTTTTTTCTAGGAGAAAAAGGAGTCTCTTACTATTCATAAGTGAATCAAAGAAACTACACAGTGAGTCATGTCCAAAGACATATTCGAAAATACTGATTTACAATGTAATTCTGACATAGCTGGCAGTATCAAAAACCAAGTACCAAAAAGGTTCCAATTGAATTGAGATTTATATACTAGTCACATAAAACCGCCTATATCATCTACTATCAAATCCAAAAAGAAATAGATCCATATTACTGTTCGAGACAGTCTGTCATAACTATGAAAAACAAATACCACTATACTATAAAAACCTAGCTGAAAATAAAACAAAATTAAGGAGTAGAGTATTTAGTAAAGGACTGTTTCCTTTTCCTCCAAAAGCAGATTCTTCTGAAAGATACCAATCATGGACTTTCCTTCCATTAAAAGTAGGCCCTTCTTGGATAATGTATCTGCCCTTCGATTGTAAACCCTACTAACATGGCTAAAGTTCAAGAGAGTAAACGATTCTTTGAGATGTGAAACCCTATTTTTCCAATATAAAAGTGCAGGAACTTGTAGCCTGTGCAATCCAGTACACCAATTGATAATCGCAGTTGAGTCCCCCATAGTATCCATCTTATGAATCCCAAAGTATTTTTCCATCAGCAATAGTCCCCATAAAGCCAGTAGTTCAGTTCTGGAATTTCTCCCAGCACCATAGCCAAATGACATTTCCACGTAATTATCCTGGTCCAGGATCAATAAGCATCCAGCTCCACACAAGTCCAGTTGTGCCGCACCATCGAACATACCAATAGGATTGCCATAGTAGATAACAGGTGCATTCACATTTCTTCTAATCACCGGCTGATTAACCTGTCGGGCGTCCATCAAAAAAGTTCTGACATAATGTACATCCTTGTTAAAAGAAAAAATCATATCTTCGAACATAATCGAATTCCTCAACCTCCATATGCCCCATACAAATAACAGAGGAAGTGAAATTTTTCGTCGGTGACTGATATGCCAGTATTTAATAACAGCCTCCAATGAGTCACCCATCCAGCACCCTAATAACCTAAAGCTTATGGTTAGCTCGTCCCAAATTTGCAGCATGACAGAGCAATTAGTGAATAAGTGTGTACAGGATTCTTCAGCACGATTGCACAGGAAACAAACTGATGGCCCAGTGCCTCCATGCATCCGATAGCGGTCTATGGTCAAAAGTTTGTTATTGAAACCCAGCCAGATAACTAATTTAATCTTAACCTGCACCTCCCATTGCCACAGTGGAGAGTGCCACCATTTCGAGGGATGATATCGTGTAGACTTAGCACAATAATTGTATGCCTCTGATGTTGTAAAAATACCATCCCCTCCATCGGTTTCCCAAACCAAAACTTCATGATCAACAATCAACTTGATGTCAGCATGTGACAATCCGGACACAAAGGAATTCCATTCCGAACCGGCCTTACCCGAAAGCTGAAGATCCCTTGCTGACATCCAATGTACATCCATCATGTCAGCATTATGACAAAAATTCACCCAATTCAAGAAAAATAATCCCCTTTCATGTAAAAGTTGAATGGTCTCAGCAAAAAGTAAGTCTGTCGTATTAATGCCAAGAATCCGATCCAATCCCATATGAACCTAAAATCCATTCCCCACCTGCCAGGTTATGTGGTCGCGGATAATCGGTGATGCATCCAATAAACTGGACCAAGTTATAGAGCTACAATATTTCTTCCTCATCCCATCACGAATCCAATTAATCACAGACACTGAGTAGATATACTTGTCCCACATAATCCTCACCCACGGTCCCTCATCCATAAGGCCCCTCCAAAGGCTTTTTGCATGCAATGCCTTGTAAACCCAGAACAAATTCCGGACTCCCCAGCCCCCAGATGACTTCAAAGATGAAATATGATCCCAAGAAACCAAATGTCCTCCCAGAAAAAGGTGACTTCCCTTCCACAGAAAATAAAAAATAACTTGTGAATCATGTGTATAATGGACACCGGAACATGGGCAATGTTGAACCAGTAAATAGGAAGACCTGCCAAAACCGAGTCAAGTAGAACCAACCGGCCTCCCAATGAAAGTCTCTGGTGTAACCATCACATCAGCCTGTCTTCAACCTTCTTGACCAGCCAAATCCAATCAACAACCAAATAGGCATTTGGCTTTAGGAAATATCCCAAGTAAGTTAAACCCAGCTTAAGATCCTGAATATCCAATGGAAAGATCCCACGCAGAGATAACAGCTGATCCTCATCTAAATTAATAGAAAAGAAGCATGACTTCCTATAACTGATCTGCATTCCACTGCACAACAAAATGTATCCAATATAAATTTATAATGAAGCCATTCATGTTCATTCCCCATTCCAAAAAGGAGGACATCATCCACAAACAACAGGTATGTAATGTGATGGTTGTGGGAGACCTTAACACCACCAATCAGTCCTTCATCCCTCACCTGATGAATAAGTCATCTCAACCCCTCAATAACCAGTATGAATAGTAATGGCGAAAGAGGGCAGCCCTAACGAAGGCCTCTAGTCGCCTTAAAGAAAGAAGTGGGGCAACCATTTATCAGCACCGCAAAGTTTGTGGATGCCAGACAACCCATAATCCATTAGGTGATATGGTAGTCAAGACCAATGTTTAATAACATAAGTCTAATGAAAGTCCAATCTACTAGATCATAAGCTTTAATGAGATCAAGTTTCAGTACAAGGGACCCAATCTTTTTCAGCTTTGCAGAATGTAAAACCTCCTGGGCCGTTCCAACCGCATAAAAAATTAGGCGTTGATTCAGAAAACCAAATTGCTCAATAGAGATACCCCTCGACAAGCCCACCTTTATTCTCTATGCAATTGTTTTTTAAATGACTTAATAAATCAAATTACACAAGGATATAGGGAGATAGTCTTGGAACGTCAGGGGATTAGTATTCTTCGGAATCAATGCTATAAAAGTAGCATTAACCCCTCCAGGAATCGAGCCCTTCAGCCGTGCCTCTTCAACCATCCTAACAAGCTCTGGTCCCATGATATCAAAAAACTAAATAAAAAATTCATCGGACCAACCGTCTGGCCCCAGACTCTTCTCTTTGTCCATGCTTTTTAAAATACCTTCAATCTCAGCCAAAGAAACAGGAGCATAGATAGAGCTACAATCTAACTCAGAAAAGAAATGCGGCATAACCTTTAATACCTGTAACTAAGTCTCCAGATTGGACGGATTTTGACAATTGTAAATGCCCGAAAAAAACTTGACCGCTTCCCCAGCAATGCCTGAATGATCAGTTAACAATTGCTCCTCCTCATCAACGACCTCCCAAATTGCTCTTTTCTTCCTTTGATTGTCTGCAAAAGCATGACAAAACCAAGTATTCTTATCCCCACATGCAAGCCACAGAGCTCGGCTTTTAATGCGCCATAACTCTTCCTCCATGCGCATGAGGGATGCTTTTTTATCCTCAAGCAACCCAAGCTGTGACCGCACCGGTTCATACACAGTCTCCTCAAAAGCCCTGGACCATAGTGTTGCAATTGAAAATTCAATATCATGTAAATCAGCCTGCAACAAGTGTTTCTTCCCTCGAATCCATCGAGCAACCTTTAGCTTAAGAAGACACAGAAATGATGGAAGTCTGTGTAATGCTGAAGAACAAGGGTCCACTGCCAGTGAAGCCCATAGGCATCGAACCAAAAGGATGAAAGACTCCTCCAATGACCACAAATGGCAATATTTGAAAGGAAATTTAGTAGGGAAAGACCCATTACCGAGTCTCAATATCACCGGAAAATGACCAGATAGTTTTGTAGCATCCACCCATGAAGAAAACTAAGAAAACTGTGTAAGGACCCCAAGTAAATCTTCATGAATATAAAAAACAATCAAGACGCTTTGCCACCGCAGCATCTCCCATGCGCCCATTTGACCAAGTCGACATAAGTAAATGTAGTTGACCAAGTAGCATTAGGAGTACGATGATGTATGTATTCATTATACTTTTAGCTGTTATTTTATTAATATAAATATATGATGGTTTCATCTTTCTTTTTCTCAATTGTAATTAGTTGTTATTTTATTAATATAAATATATGATGGTTTCATCTTTCTGCTTTCTGTTTTGTCAATTGTAACGAGTAAGAGTTACTTATACATAAATTATATTTTAATAAACATAAATCGCCCAATTTTTTGCAAAACTAATTAACATACAAATGTATTTAGCACTAAACATAAATGAGTAAAATGATTAAAAATAGATTATTTGAAAATTTTGTCCGGAACTTTTATTTTGTTTTCCATCCATGTTTTCATATAACGTTTTGTTATCTTTCTTCACAATTATATGGTGTCTTGGAATGTCACGCTTCTAGTAAAGATTCCGTGTTAACTTTATTGTTTACCTCTAGTCCATGTGAGATTTTTATCTAGGAATCATGATGTTGATATTGCTACATTGGATTCCTTTTGTGGGGTTGTTTAAATATTTCTTGTAAGTTGACTATCACTTGGATGGGTTGGGTTGTTTGTTTAAAGTGGGAAAGAGATGTGAGGGTTGAATCCCTTTTATCAACGATGGGTGAGAAAATTGTGAAAAATAGTAAGACATTGTGGGTGTTTGAAACCTAGTTTCTTTTCATTGATAGAATTATTAAAGATGATGTTCTTGTTGTGAGTTTAATAGCATGTTCTACTTGTTATTGGGGTGTTAGCTATAGTTTATATGAGAATTTTATCTATCAATCATCATCATGATCATCACGATATTGTTATACTAAATCTTGTTTATGGGGAAATTTTTAAATTTCTTTTAAGTTAGCTATCATTTGGTTGTTGTAATTGTTAGAATGTTTGTTTAGAGTGAGAAATATGTGTGTGATTGAAATTCCTCTGGGTGGGGAATTTATGAACAATAGTAAGGCATAATGGATGTATGAGACTTAAGTTCCTTTCATTGAAAAAATTATTACAAGTGTGTTGATGCCTCGAATATCATTGCATCAATCGGCAAGGGATTCTCCCTGGTAGCAATCCCAACTAGATCACTCACCGTTTGGTGTGGGGAATCAATCCAGTTAACGGTTCCGACTACCATGGGTTTTAAAGATTTGTTTGTTTTACCGGTTGCGGCCCGATCCACCGATTATGTATTTTGTATTTAAAATGATATACAAGTGCCCTATATTAAATGCATTCGGGAAAACAAATCTATCTTAATCTAATTCCATCTAAATTACCTATCCTTATAAGGAGCAAATTTAAAGAATAGACAATAAACTGGAAAATACACCCAATAATTTCACAGATAGCTGTTAAATTGAAAGGAGCATTTACAGCAGAAAAGAAAGATTATCCAAGATAGCTCAGATAGATGTAAGTATTCAATTACCCATTTAACACAGAAACTTTGCAAAATAATATGAAACCATTCATGGCAGAGAGTTAATTCATAAGAGCCAGGAAAGATCTCACAGGAAATGTATGAAAAGTGCAAAAATAGTTCAGCATTTAATCAACAAGACTCCATGCAAAAAGTTGTGCCAGCTTCTACAGGCCAAAACGATTTTTCTATTGATGTAGCAACAATAATTCCTTTAAAATCCAGAAAAAGAATTTCACCTGCCAAAATTCCCTTCTCTCTTCTTCTTATCAACTATATATAGCTTTACAAAATATGCCTAGAGTTGCCACCTATACCCTAACCGTTTATATTCCCCTAATTTGGCTTGTAGTGCTGAATATTACATAAGAGAAATATATCAACTATTTTGCAACAACGGGAGTTAAACATTACAAGTCATTGATATTCCAAAGGTATATACACAAATAAACGCTCATGAGGCACGCTGGCTACTGCAAGCTATCCCTGAGCCGGCTCCTTTGGGACCTGAGGCGTTGTTGGGGTTTCTTCTTGCACTACTGCAATAGCTGGACCACTCTCCGATGTGGTAGCTTGGCTGGTTGCCGATGCCTTCTCCATCTCTGCTATATGAATTCCCCAGTGATTTGTGTCCCTTATAATATTCGTTCCAATCAGGGGACTCATAAATCTGAGAGATAATTTTTGCTTGGCCAGCTCTTCTTCTAAGATGGTTATTTCAGCCGCAACGACCCAGAGGCTTTCTTCCAGGCTGTGTTGATGAACAACAGCTTGGCTGATAAATTGGTGTAAATCTTCTGCTATCAAGGTGTCCAGCTTCTGCACATATTCACTTTCTTCCTGGAGCTCTATACTTAAATTAGCTAAATACTGTGCTTTATCTGGGAACTCTTCTATCCTTTGGGGCATGGCTATTCGGCAGCTTTCCTGTGTGGTCCGGATTCGAGAGTACACAGTATTGCACTGCTCATAAGTGGTTGAAGTTACAGAGGCCAACTTTACTCCGCAGTCTTTAGAATACTCTAGGGTGCATATATCTTCCTTGTATTCAACAACAAAACTTAAGGGGAAGGGTTGTTGGTAACCCTAACTTCCCTTCTCTCCATTCGATATGCCTTTTAATCTCCCCACTGATGAGTGAGTGTTTCCTCCTGATCCTGGTAGATTCAACATTGATTTCCTTGACTTTGGTCATGACTGCTTTTAGTCTGTATACTTCCTCTGCTATGAGTTCTTGGACTCCATAGATCTCTCTTAGTATTCCACAAGCCTGCTCATGGAAGGGGCTGATGTCTCCCATTTTGTTGTTTGCCAATTCCAATTGTTCTTTCAGTTCATCGACCTCTTGAAGGTTGTCAAATTTATCCGACTCGGGATTCAAATTCTTACCGTTAAGTTCTGCATTCTCTTCCTTTAACATCCTTACTTGTATTTCCAGATCTCTCCTGTCAGCTTTCAGTTGCTGGAGAATTTCTTTTAACTCTTCCTTCTGAGATGCGAGGGCATCATTCTTCTCGATCATCAAATTTGTATAGTTATGCTCTTTAACTAAAGATTCCTGCAGTTGACGTGCTTTCTCCTTTTCTTCACTCAGTTTATCCCTGGTGTGTTGACATTATCTGCAGTTGTTGTAACAGCAGCTATGGATATGGATGCCAGGAGTCTAGCAGCCTCTTCTGTGTTCTGCATGACTGTAGTCTCGTGTGTAGTGACGATGTCAAGCCAAAAAGGTCTTTTCAATTTGGAACCTGTCTCTTTGACAATGATTTTCCTCTTCTTATTGTAAGCGAAATTTACCCAATTTGAAACTGTGTTGCCTTTATAGGGTGTAAAAGGAACAATGGGTAGATCTCCTATGGGGGAACCCATATCTAAGTTATGCAGGTCTGGGCTTTTGGGATCAACATCCTCTTGGGATTTCTTCTCTTCCTCTTCTTTTCTCCGCGCCTCTTCCTCCTACTCCTTCCTTCTTTTGTCATCTTCTTCCTGCTTAGCATTATTTTCCAACCTAATTCTTTCTTCCTCTTCTCTTTTCTTCTTGGCCTCGGCTTCAGCTGCTTGGATCCTAAAATTTTCTTCTTCTCTACATTTATCTTCTTGGATTTTCTTTGCTTGTTCCAAGAGTCTTAGTTCTTCTTCCGAGAAATATTTGGAGCTCAAGCTGGCCCCTCCTTTGTCCACCTGACAAATCTGTAGCGTAGCCATATCGTTGATTCCCCTATATGGTTCCTCCTATGGATCATAAAAGTTGGCATATTCACAGGGAGTGGAGAGTTCTTTGCAATGCTATGCAATTTTACACTGTCGATCATTCCTGTGAAAAATCCTCTCTCCGAAATGAAAGCTCCTCAATTCTACAACAAACTCTTTCACAGTTGCAATTCCTGAAAACTTGTAAGACCCAACATAAAAGGGTAAGGGAGGAAAAGTGGCTTTCTTGGCCTTATACAAGGTGTTACCCATCCCATCAATGAATACTTGCCTTACCATTTTCTTATGGACTATGTAATCTGTAGCATACCTTGGGAGAATATATGGGGCTTTGGAACCTCTGTACATTCTTATATAGGTACCTTCTGGAGAAAAATAAAAATCACCATACTTTTCCAAGGCTTCCATGGCGTTTTCAGATAGACAATTGGGTTCTTCAGTAAATATCAACTGATAAAGGGGCATTATGAACTCCTCGCAAATGAGCTTGTAATCCCTCTTGTAATTTTGAGCCCAAAAGATCTTGTATGCTATGAATACTGGGCCCTCTACCAGGTTCCACATGCATCCCAACTTGGGAAAAAGACATTTTTCCACGATATAATCTATGAGGTACGAAGCCATATAGAATTCTGCCTTCCTTTCCACCAGCCCCTCTTTAGCCATTGTTATTGCTAATGTCAGGCTGTTTGAGAGAATATTAGCCCAATTGAAGATTGTCCCCTTGAAAGCAACATAATGGATGATAGGGACCCACTGCAGCATAAACATCATCCCATTGGATCTCTCGAAGATTCAGCTTAGCATGAGAGCGATCAATCTGAAGGGAGGCCTCAGAATCTAGACTTCGTATTCTTCACTGTCTTTTCTTTTGAATTGCTTGCCTGAAATTAACAACCTTCTTGCCATGTCTAGATTATCAATATGGATTTCTTCCAACCATGCATCATCAAGCCGCTACTGTCCTTTGGGTAATTTGTAGGTTGTCGAGATCTAAAAAGGGTGAAACGATGCAAAGGCTTTTCCTGTGCTATCTGCTATGACTCTAGTTTCGGTGTTGGCATGCTGCAGCACCCATCCGATTACCTCTAAGCATGGGAAGAGTTCTGGATGTGTGGTTGCTTTGGATATACAAGAGTTTTGGATATTTTGATATAAGCATTCTTCTTCAAGGAGAGCTTCAGGGAATCCCTGATCTCTTTTCATGCGGTAGACATCACCCCAGTTTACTTCCGGAGGCACATTTGTAGCGCATTTGATGTCTTGGAACGTTGTCTCGACTCTGGTGCTTTCATCGACTGCCTCCGTTCTCCTCTTGCCACCTTTAGCCATTATGAGAATCCTGTTCAACCATTAACATGAATAAGCATGCACGGCATAATGTTGACAAACCATACTAATGTCCGCTAGATAATTCCTTCATTTCAACCAAAACTCCTAAACATGTTCTTCCACATATCAATTTAAAAAACTTGTGAAAGCGTTAATTAGGTTATCCTAGCAGTCGTTGTGGTGATTAGGAGTTATGACTGCCAATTGATAAAATTTGGTCCAGGTGCTTGAGTTTGGGGAAACAGAACATTGACCAGTGCGCGGGTGCGGAAGATGCCAAGATTAGGTGCGAGAAAGGGCATATAGGGTCTAGGAAGTGATGGGTAAGTGCACCAAAACGAGAGCCTCGAGGCATACTTAGGGCTGCTTAACACAACACCTCTTAGGTTAGGCACAATAAGTCGTCCGAACCCATGAAAAATAAGGTCAAGTGTTGTTGATGAGAGGCATCCCGAGATAACTGAAAAACTTTGAACAAAAGACTAGGTAGGACGGTATCCCGGGCCAGGTGAAAATCGGGTTGACGATAAGCCCGATGGTTCCGAAAAAATGTCATGGCTATAAAGAATGAAAATAAATGGCGTATCATATCGTTTTAAAGTAGGAGCATACATTTTGACAGGGCCTATAAATGTACTTACTTGGAATCGAAAGGTGTGGCACCGACGATTGTCGAGTAGCGTGTGAATCTATGCCTTCATACGATGATGGATGCACTTGGTTGTTCAAACGGAACAGAAAAAACCTTCGGGCGATGAAAACAAATGAAATGCCAACGGGGTTTCACCCCTATATATTTGAATTGGTACATGTGGGCCATTAATTCGGTGGTTGCACGCCATTAAACGGGTTTTAAGCCTGCGTACGGCTGGGTCACGTCGAAACCTTTTCAATAAATGCGACCGTCAAACGCGGGAGGGTTATGCTAACGCTTCCGACCAACGCTGGAAGGAAAGATAAAAATGGTTCGTTGTTGCGGAGAAGTTGTGTGAAAGGTTCCGCGAATAAGTCATGTATCGCGGCGGTCTTAAGCAAACGTTTCCGCTTTCGCGGGAAAGTTGGCCAAGTTCGTCCAAAAATATGCCAAAGTTTGCGGGGTGGAAGAAAAAGACGAGTCTCTCCGAAAAACTTGTTGATGTGTCTTCGGCGTTTGTGGAAGGGCTAGATGAAAGCTTCCGCTGTAGCGGAAGGATTTGATGAGTTTGTTCCGCCGCGAGCTCGTTTGAATAAATGTTTCGTCTTTCTAGAGACTTTGTGATAACTTTTCCGCCACGATTTGACTTGGTTTTCTCTTTCGTTGTTTTGGAAGACTTGGGACAATTCTTCTGCTATTGCGGCAAAATTAGCTCAGAGCTTCCGCCGTTGCAGGCCGAAAGACCGAGTTTTACTTGGGCAAAAAGATGAAACTCAAAAATGCTAAGGAAAAATAAGATCAAAAGAACTAAGTCACTGGATGCCAAGATGTTGCAAAACTTTGTAAGGCAAACATACTCAAAAAGAGGAGGGGCCCCAATATTTTTTCAAAAAATAAAAGGGGGCGTTTTTGTACCAACAACAAATGGCGATTCGCTGGTGAACACAGATATTTGAAGCAAACCTCATCTGGAAGTCAAGAAACTTTCAAAGTGTTGATTACATATGTACCCAGATGTCTCCACAGTTCAATTTCGAAGAATGCATTGATCACTCTTATCGTGATGGTGATAAAAGGGAGAATGTAGCGTTGATTCAGTTTTCTTTAAAACTCTCTAAGGGCCGAATTGTGGGATTAAAAGAAAACTATCCTTCAGAAGTTTAAATAGTATAGGACTCCACAGGATTGTGACAAAATCTCACAAGGACATTCGTTTGTTCCTCATTCCCATTCCTTTACATCCTTTTAGATGTTTCTTTAATTTCCGACTTTTAGCCGTTTTGAGCCTTCCAGAAATAAGTTTCTCCTGCTTTATATGCTTCGAAATTAGTTCTTCAATCCAAAATGTCCTTTTATGTGAACAGAAGATTAGATTTCATGATTCACGGACGGAGAAGAACTTTAGCTGGGTTGATTTATTAGATAGTCCTCTTCATCTTTCTTGAGCTCACTTTAATTTCTCGACCATGCTTTAATTGAGTCGAGAATTTCTGGAAACTAGACTCTTTAAGATATGTCTTTTGGCTTTATTTGCAGCATGGGATCATTTAAATACCATGTACCTGTGAGACATGTTTCCTTTCCATGGGTCCTGTCATACTTAACTTCTTGAGACAGCCGTTGATGTTAAAGTGAATGGGCCCGAAGATAGTTAAAAGGAAATATAGGATTGTAGCTATTTGACAGGAGTTATTTTGACCAACAAGAAAGAAGATCACTGCATTCTAGGAGACCGATCATTGAAGACACAGTTACAAATATGCATATCTTTATTGATGGGCTTCTTATGACTATCCTCCGAGTTCTCTGGAGTCTTCTTCATTCGGCTACACCATAATTGGAGTTTTGGCTTTATTTCAAGCAATGGACCTAAAAACCTACTCAAAAGAAAAAAGAAAAAAAAATGGATTAAACTGACTGACAAACCAGAGGTAACAAAAGAAAAGAAAAAACCAAAACAAAACAGAGAAGCAAAGGTTTATTTATGTACAAGAACCTTTCAGAAATCACGCAAAGTATTGCTTTAGGGCGAGACCATTGAAAGGGAGGTTCAGTTCCTCTCCTTGTAAGTCTTTCACCTTATAAGTTGATGGACCAATTTTTTCAGAAATTTGATAGGGACCGAGCCATAAGTGCTAGAACTTCGTGTGCATTCCCTTACCATCGTGTTGGTGGTCCCACTTAAGGACCAAGTCTCCTACTTCGAAAGTTCTCTTGCTGGACTTTCTTTTATCAAACCATCATTTGACTATGTCTTGATGATGATGAAATTGTTCCTTGTCCTTTTCCCGTGACTCTTCTAGTTTCAACAAGGTATCAATCATGGACTGTAGGGCTTGACTGCTAGAACCTCAGGAGGATTGGGCCAACTTCAAGGATGGGAGTAATATATTCAAAGGGAGAATGGATTTTTTTCCATAGACCAGGTTGAAAGGAGAAGCTCCTAAGGAATTTTTGGGCGTTGCCCTGTCTGCCCATAAGGCGTGAGGGAGGGCTGTGTGCCAGCTCCTTTGATTTTCGATCACGGTCTTTTTTAGGATTCGGATGAGATTTTTATTGGTCGATTCAGCTAAACCGTTTCCCTGAGGGTAGTAATTGGTTGAATAATGTAATTTAATTCCTCTTTCATATGTGAATTCATTAATCTTTATTGATGAAAAATATGGAGCATTATTGAAAACCAGAGAAATTGGAACCCCAAACCTGGTTATGATGTTCTCCTCCAAGAAGTTGATGATCATTCCTCATTAGCTTTTCGTAGGGGAATAGCTTCTGCCCATCTTGTAAAGTAATCTGTAGCGGTCAGAATGTACTGGTGCTGCAGCGAAGAGTTGGGGTTTATCTCCCCAATTATATCTATGCCCCATTGCTCGAATGGTTCAGTAATGATAACTGCTTGCAAAGGGCCTGCTGCTTTAGGTAGCTTTCCAGTGCTTCTTTGGCATACATCACAATTTCTGACATAGGCATGGGAATCTCTGAAGAGAGTGGGCCAATAATACCTTGCTCTGAGAATTTTGTGGGTTGTAGTGTCCCCGGAATAATTTCCTCCAGCGGGTCCGTCATGTAGTTCTTTAACCACATTAATAGCATCTTCCTTTTCTAAACATCTGAGATAAATGCCATCATAATTCTTTCTGAAGAGTAATCCTTCAATGATCTGATAAGTTGTTGATTTAAGACAGAGGACTCTCCTTTGTTTCGGACTCCAATGCTCTGGTAAGTATCCTAACTGTAAGTAATGTACTAGGTCTCTGTACCAAGACTCTGGGGCTGTGAAAATTGGACATACGTCTATCACATTCAGCTCGGCTTTATTCCTCCAATCTAGCTCTTCGTCAGTTTGGATTTGAGTGAGTAGCTTGCATAGGCCTTGACCTTTAATAATTCTAGCTGGCTTGAATTCTAAGTTGTACTCCTGTAGAGCAGTGACCCAATTCCCTCTTCTTTCTCCCAATTCCTTTTGGATGAAAAGAGTTCTGACAGCAAGATGAGGGACTATGACTTTCGTCCTATTTTTTAGAATATATGGCCTGAACTATTTTACTGCTTTGAAGACTGCATATGCTTGTTATCTACCACAGGATAGTTCAGTTCAGCGCCCTGCAGACTAGTGCTCATAAAAGAAATTGGATATTCATCTCCTGATTTCGTCTTCTGAGTAAGCACAGCTGCAAGAGAGTCATCAGAAGCGAACGTATACATTATAAAATCTTTATCAAAATCTGGACTTCTTAAAGACGGTGCCTTGGCTATAGCAGCTTTTATCTCTTTGAATGCGACCTTTTCCAAGTCTGTCCATTTAAATTGTACATTCTGTTTAACCATTTGTTGCAATGGTTTAACGATATGGGCGAAGTCTGGCACAAACCTTCGGACAAAATTTATGGTGCCCATAAATGATTGCATAGACTTCTTGCCGTGGGGCATGGGAATCTTATTGATAACCTGAACCCTTTCTTGATCTATTGAGATTCCCTTCTTGGAAATGATATGACCAAGAAGCTTTCCTTCAAGAACAACAAAAATGATTTTCTTAGGATTTAGAGAGATGTCGTACTTCCTACAGCGGTCAAATATTTGCTTTAGGTGAGAAACGTTGTCTTCTCTCTTCTTTGAAAAGACTGTCACATCATCTAAGTATACCACTACACATTGACCGCCCAGTCCTCGGAAAGCAATGTCCATGGCTCGCTGAAAAGTAGCTCCTGCATTAATTAAGCCAAAAGGAATTCTTCGGTACGCAAAGGTCCCCCACTTTGTGCGAAAAGTGGTTTTGAGTCGGTCTTCCTTGACTACTAGTACTTGGTTGTAACCAGAAAAACCATCTAGTAAGGAAAACAGTTATGATCCTGACACCCTTTGCAATATCTGTTCCATTGGAGGCATAGGATAGTTGTCTTTATTGGAAGCTCTGTTCAAGTTCCGTAAATCTACGCACAGCCTGATTTCTCCTGATTTCTTCCGCATAGGGACTAGATTAGCCACCCATTCAGAATGTCGGACTTTGAAAATGATTTTGGCGTCCAACAGTTTTTTTAGTTCCTTCTGAATTAGAGGCTCAAGCATTGGATGCATTCTCCTTAGCTGTTTCTGAAAAGGTTTGACTCCTTCTTTCATAGGTATTACGTGTTGAATGATATGGGTGTCATATGTCTTCAGCTCATCATAGGTCCAAGCGAACGCATCTTTATATTGCTGAAAAAGTTTAATGAATCTACTTCTTTCTGCCGGTGTACAACATTTTCCCAAATTGACATACTTTGGTTTAGCTTCTATGCCCAAATTGATCAACTCGTATTGCAGGGCCGAGCTATGGGTTTTGGCATTCAAAGGTCTTCTGAATTTGTTTTGCAAATCGAAGAGGGCCTCTAGCGTTCTTACTCCTTTGGGCATAAAGTTGTCTTTTGTTGTGTCTTTATTTTGTAGATCTGAGTCATGCTTTTCTTCCTCTATGATGGCTTCTTGAAAAGCATATTCATTGGTTAAGAAACTAATGATCTGCTCATCGTCATCAAATACTCTGAAATTTGTGATGTTGTCTGGCACAGAAGGCCTGAAAATTAATTCAATAGAAAATTTATTATTAGTGGGTACTAATCTGGAAGCGGAAGTAGCTAACAGATCAGCCGTAGCGTTTTGTAATCTTGAGATAGAATTAATGTTAAAAGCATCAAAACACGAGATCAAATTCTAGATTTATGCTTGATAGCCTCTTAAATGCGATGAAAGACAATGAATCGTATTTCTTACTTGCCTAACTACAATTTCAGAATCACCAAAGACTTTCAAAAATTTAACATTAAGACCAATGGCTTTCTTCAAACCTTGAATGAGAGCTTCGTATTCTGCAGTATTATTAGTACATTTAAACTCTAACCTACATGATAAAAAATATTAATTTCTATCAGGGTCAATTAAGATGCAACCAGCTCGGGATCCTTCCTATGTCTTGGAGCCATCGAAGTAAAGTGTCCAAAAGATATTTTCTTTTCTAACTAAGTTAGTTTGATTTTTGTCTAAATTAGTGACTAAATCTACTATATTACAGTCAATATCATCAGCCTGCAAAAACTGAAGGAGATCAGGCTGTCTATCTGAAATATGGCTAACTTCTTCTGATTTGTAGTTTCTAGGTTCAATTTCCAAAAAGTAATTTCCTAAAACTGAGGACGAAAAGGCCACTGCTTCATTTTTTCCATCCAGCTGAGTAACATTTTGTTTCATATGTGGCTCCCTCAATATCTTAATCTGATTCTGACGATTTTGATATGGCAGCCACAGATGAGACCAATCTGTTGCAAAATAGCCATTTAGTTTTGCAGACCAGTCCCTACCCAAGATTAGACCATATGCCTCGGGAATATCGACCACCATTATATTAATGAATTGACACACTCTGGGATCGGATGACAATGTAATGAGTACATCGTTTAATTGACCAATAACCTTAACAGCAGTCCTATCTAGTTGAATGATTTGAGATGGGGACGGGATAGGCTGTCCATTAATCCTTTTGCAAATTGACAAAGGCATGACATTCGAACTAGCACCCGAGTCTACCAAACAGTTGTGCACATTGTGATTAAAAATCTCAAAGGTCAAGAGGAAAGGAAGAGTTTGAGATTTTGATTTTCCGCCAATACTTGCTTCTTTAATTTTTGGGTTTTCCTCAGTGTTTCTACTGGGACAGCTGTTTGCGAATCTAAGGCTTCCATCAACTTCTTCCTTTGCTGTGGTAAGCTACACATTTCGAAAATGGAAATATTAGCTTTCGTTTTTTTATATCCTCGATTATATCATAGCTCATGTCACATCCTTTCATAGTTGTAGATTGATTTTTTGCTTTGTTTGAAGGAGCTTGGGACTGTTTAGTTTTTTTCGAGTTCAGTTCTTTAGTCACCGTAGGGGCAACCACCAGGCTTGTTTTGGGTTGGGGAGGAATAACAGTTATATGCCGTCTCAGTGTTTGGTTAGACCTAGCTTTAGGTGGTTCTACTACTGGTTCATTCATTGGGCCTTTACTCCTGGTGGTGATGTTAACAGATGATGTTTGTACTTTGTCTGCAAACTCTTCACAAGACAGTTCTTGGGCAGGGGTCCAATCCCGAAGAATCATTGTAGTATTGGGATCTGGTTCTTCACTGTCAGGAATTTGTTCTTGTTGGGGAATTGTTTGCTCGGGCGTTTGTGCATCTCACATTTGGTTCATTACTAAGCTCATCGAATTAATCCATTGTGGGCAGCTTTTTTCTGAGTGTTGTTCTTGGTGAAAAGTGCAGAAGTGGTCCATCCCTATTTCATTTAGATTTAGAACAGCAGAATTATTGACTGGTGGGGTTGGCTGTCCATTGTCTTCTTTCTTTTTATAGAAAGGTTTAAAAGGTGGCCTCGAAGAGCTTGTTGCTTTCTTTTCTAGATCTACAATCTTATTGGAGAGTTTCTGCATCATTTTGATAACATTTTCTAAATCTGGTGCAGGTTCTTCTTTATCCCTAGTTAACAAGAAAGGTTTCTTAATGGCTGTCAGCTTACCCTCTATATCTAAAGCATGTTTCGAGATGCTGTCATGTTCTTCTTCTACCTTCTTAGCTTCTTCAAAATTTTCTGTCAGGGTTGGTTTTTTTGTTCTCTTGACGAACATTGCAAGCAGGGATTTAAGAGCTGTTGTATAATATTCTACTAAGCATTCCTCAGTGGGCTTTGCTGCATCACTGAAATTATTTAACAATGTTGTGAATCTTTGGTTAAACTCTTCAACTTTCTCATTCTTTTCCATTCTCATAGATAATAATTCTTTCATGAGAGTAGCTACAGTTTTCTAATTGCCATACTTTTTAAGAAAGCATTTCTCAAAATCTTCCCAACTTGTTATCGAACCGGCTTGCAAACTAAAGTACCAGGAAGATACTTTGGGTTCAAAAGTATAAGGAAAAAGATGACAAACCATGTCCTCGTGCTCCACATTTAAAAGATTTAGATCTAGGTAAAAAAATTTAAGGTAGTCTTCGGTAGAAACTCCCTTGCTAGGGTCATACTTAGGCAAAACCTTTTTTGGGTTCTTGGGCAAATCATGGAACGGTCCGACTATGTTTAATGCCCCTCTAGCTCTCCATGCATGTACAACCATGACTCTCGGGGGAGAGTGTGGTGGTGAGTGCGGTGGTGAGTTAAAAGGAGAATCCCTTGGAGCGTGCTGCTCTAGATCTGTGGGGGTCTCTGGTCTAACTTCGTCAAAAGGTTCAATGATCTCTTGTAGAGACAAATCTAACAATTCTTCTAGACTTTGAACAAGAACAGAATCTCTTGTGCACTGAGGATTTTTTCAACGAGCTCTGGTTCTGGGTAACAAAGGAACTGTGGTTATTCCTCCGAGACTTCTTACATATGAGCGAGTATGTCTCCTGAATTGATTTACTTCTTCAAAAGGGACAGCATACACTACTTCTAATTGTTCTGTTTAAGGGTTAGGATCTTCTTGATTTCTTGATTCCAAATCTAGAAATTTTGGAAAGACTGTTGCGAATGGGTTTTCAGTGGAAATTTTGCTAACAAAAGAATCTTTTCCGCTAGCCATGCACTGGTGGCCCTCCTTCTAGCGACAAAAACTATTGATGCCTCGAATATCGCTGCATCAACCAGTAAGGGATTCTCCCCGGTAAGAAATCCCAACTAGATCACTCACCGTTTGGCGTGGGGAATCCGTCCGGTTAACGGTTCCGGCTACCATGGGTTTTAAAGATTTGTTTGTTTTACTGGTTGCGGCCCGATCCATCGGTTATGTATTTTGTATTTAAAATGATATGCAAGTGCCCTATATTAAATGCATGCGGGAAAACAAATCTATCTTAATCTAATTCCATCTAAATTACCTATCCTTATAAGGAGGAGATTTAAAGAATGGGCAATAAACTGGAAAATACACCCAATAATTTCACAGATAGCTGTTAAATTGAAAGGAGCATTTACAGCAGGAAAGAAATATTATCCAAGATAGCTCGGATAGATGTAAGTATTCAATTACCCATTTAACACAGAAACTTTGCAAAATAATATGAAACCATTCATAGCAGAGAATTAATTCATAAGAGCCAGGAAAGATCTCACAGGAAATGTATGAAAAGTGCAAAAATAGTTCAGCGTTTAATCAACAAGACTCCATGCAAAAAGTTGTGCCAGCTTCTACAGGCCAAAACGATTTTTCTACTGATGTAGCAGAAATAGTTCCTTTACAATCCAGAAAAAGAATTTCACCTGCCAAAAGTCCCTTCTCTCTTCTTCTTATCAGCTATATATAGCTTTACAAAATATGCCCAGAGTTGCCACCTATACCCTAACCGTTTATATTCCCCTAATTTGTCTTGTAGTGTTGAATATTACATAAGAGAAATATATCAACTATTTTGCAACAACGAGAGTTAAACATTACAAGTCATTAATATTCCAAATGTATATACACAAATAAACGCTCATGAGGCACGCTGGCTGCTGCAAGCTATACCTAAGCCAGCTCCTTTGGGACCTGAGGTGCTATTGGGGTTTTTTCTTGCACTACTGCAATAGCTGGACCACTCTCCGATGTGGTAGCTTGGCTGGCTGCCGATGCCTTCTCCACCTCTGCTATATGAATTCCCCAGTGATTTGTGTCCCTTATAATATTCGTTCCAATCAGGGGACTCATAAATCTGGAGATATTTTTTGCTTGGCCAGCTCTTCTTCTAAGATGGTTATTTCAGCTGCAGCGACCTGGAGGCTTTCTTCCAGGCTATGTTGATGAACAGCAGCTTGGTTGATAAATTGGTGTAAATATTCTGTTGTCAAGGTGTCCAGCTTCTGCACATATTCACTTTCTTCCTGGAGCTCTATACTTAGATTAGCTAAATACTGTTCCTTATTCGGGAACTCTTCTATCCTTTGGGGCATGGCTATTCGACAGCTTTCCTGTGTGGTCCGGATTCGAGAATACACAGTCTTGCACTGCTCATAATTGGTTGAAGTTACGAAGGCCAACTTTACTCCGCAGTCTTTAGAATACTCTATGGTGCGTATATCTGCCTTGTATTCAACAACAGACTTATGGGGAAGGGTTGCTCGGAACCCTGACTTCCCTTATCTCCATTCGATATTCCTTTTAATATCCCCACTGATGCGTGAGTGTTTCCTCCTAATCCTGGTAGCTTCAACATTGATTTCCTTGACTTTGGTCATGACTGCTTTTAGTCTGTATACTTCTTCTGCTATGAGTTCTTGGACTCCATAGGTCTCTCTTAGTATTCCACAAGCCTACTCATGGAAGGGGCTGATGTCTCCCATTTTGTTGTTTGCCAATTCCAATTGTTCTTTCAGTTCATCGACCTCTTGAAGGTTGTCAAATTTATCTGACTCGAGCTTCAAACTCTTACCTTTAAGTTCTTCATTCGCTTCCTCTAACATCCTTACTTGTATTGCCAAAGCTCTCCTGTCAGCTTCCAGTTGCTGGAGAATTTCTTTTAACTCTTCCTTCTGAGATGCGAGGGCATCATTCTTCTTGATCATCAAATTTGTATAGTTATGCTCTTTAACTAAAGCTTCCTGCAGCTGACGTGCTTTATCCTTTTCTTCACTCAGTTTATCCCCTAGTGTGTTGACATTATCTGTAGTTGTTGTAACAGCGGCTACGGAGATGGATGCCAAGAGTCTAGAAGCCTCTTCTGTGTTCTGCATGACTGTAGTCTCGTGTGTAGTGACGATGTCAGGCCAAAAAGGTCTTTTAAATTTGGAACCTATCTCTTTGAAAATGGTTTTCCTCTTCTTGTTGTAAGCGAAATTTACCCAATTTGAAACTATGCTTCCTTTATAAGGTGTAAAAGGAACAATGGGTAGATCTCCTATGGGGGAACCCATATCTAAGTTATGCAGGTCTGGGCTTTTGGGATCAACATCCTCTTGGGATTTCTTCTCTTCCTCTTCTTTTATCCACGCCTCTTCCTCCTGCTCCTTCCTTCTTTTGTCATCTTCTTCCTACTTAGCATTAATTTCCAGCCTAATTATTTCTTCCTCTTCTCTTTTCTTCTTGGCCTCGGCTTCGGCTGCTTGGATCCTCAGATTTTCTTCTTCTCTACGTTTATCTTCTTGGATTTTCTTTGCTTGTTCCAAGAGTCTTAGTTCTTCTTTCGAGAAAGCTTTGGAGCTCGAGCTAGCCCCTCCTTTGTCCACTTGACAAATCTGTAGCTCAGCCATATTGTTGATTCCCCTATATGGTTCCTCCTGTGGATCATAAAAGTTGGCATATTCATAGGGAGTGGAGAGTTCTTTGCAATGCTGTGCAATTTTACCCTGTCAATCATTCCTGTGAAAAATCCTCTCTCCGAAATGAAAGCTCCTCAACTCTGCAACAAACTCTTTCACAGTTGCAATCCCTGAAAACGTGTAAGACCCAACATAAAAGGGTAAGGGAGGAAAAGTGGCTTTCTTGGCCTTATACAAGGTGTTACCCATCCCATCAATGAATACTTGCCTTACCATTTCCTTGTGGACTATGTAATCTGTAGCATACCTCGGGAGAATATATGGGGCTTTGGAACCTCCGTACATTCTTATGTAGGTACCTTCTGGAGAAAAATAAAAATCGCCATACTTTTCCAAGGCTTCCATGGCATTTTCAGATAGACAATTGGGTTCTTCATTAAATATCAACTGATAGAGGGGCATTATGAACTCCTCGCAAATGAGCTTGTAATCCCTCTTGTAATTTTGAGCCCAAAAGATCTTGTATGCTATGAATACTGGGCCCTCTACCGAGCTCCACATGCATCCCAACTTGGGAAAAAGAGATTTTGCCATGATACAATCTATGAGGTATGAAGCCATATAGAATTCTTCCTTCCTTTCCACCAACCCCTCTTTAGCCATTGTTATTGTTGATGTCAGGCTGTCTGAGAGAATATCAGCCCAATTGAAGATTATCCCCTTGAAAGAAACATAATGGATGATAGGGACCCACTGCAGCATAAACATCATCCCATCGGGTCTCTCGAAGATTCTTCTTAGCATGAGAGCGATCAATCTGAAGGGAGGCCTCAGATTCTGGACTTCGTATTCTTCACTGTATTTTCTTCTAAATTGCTTTCCTAAAATTAACAACCTTCTTGCCATGTCTAGATTATCCATATGTATTTCTTCCAACCATGCATCATCAAGCCGCTGCTGTGCTTTGGGTAATTTGTAGGCTGTTAAGATGTAAGACAGGTGAAACGATGCAAAGGCCTTTCCCATACTATCTGCTATGACTCTAGTTTCGGTGTTGGCATGCTGCAGCAGCCATCCAATTACCTCTGAGCATGGGAAGAGTTCTAGACGTGTGGCTTATTTGGATATACAGGAGTTTCGGATATTTTGATATAAGCATTCTTCTTCAAGGAGAGCTTCAGGGAAGTCCTGATCTCTTATCATGCGGTAGACATCACCCCAGTTTACTTCCAGAGGCACGTTTGTAGTGCATTTGGTGTCTTGGAACGTTGTCTCCACTTTGGTGCTTTCATCGACTGCCTTCATTCTCCTCTTGCCACCTTTAGCCATTATGAGAATCCTGTTCAACCATTAACGTGAATAAGCATGCACGGCATAATGTTGACAAACCAAACTAATGTCCGCTAGATAATTCCTTCATTTCAACCAAAACTCCTAAACATGTTCTTTCACATATCAATTTAAAAAACTTGTGAAAGCGTTAATTAGGTTATCCTAGCAGTCACTGTGGTGATTAGGAGTTATGATTTCCAATTGATAAAATTTGGTCCAGGTGCTTGAGTTCGGGGAAACAGAACACTGCCCGGTGCGCGAGTGCGGAAGATGCCAAGATTAGGTGCGGGAAATGGCAGATAGGGTCTAACAGGTGATGGGTAAGTGCACTAAAATGAGAGCCTCGAGGCATACTTAGGGATGCTTAACACAACACCTCTTAGGTTAGGTGCAATAAGTCGTCTGAACCCATGAAAAACAAGGTCAAGTGTTGTTGATGAGATGCATCCCGAGATAAATGAACAGCTTTGAACAAAAGACTAGGTAGGACGGTATCCCGGGCCAGGTGAAAATCGGGTTGAAGATAAGCCTGATGGTTCCGAAAAAACGTCATGGCTATAAAGAACGAAAAGAAATGGCATATCATATTGTTTTAAAGTAGGAGCATACATTTTGATAGGGCCTATAAATGTACTTACTTGGAATCGAAAGGCGTGGCATCGACGATTGTCGAGTAGTCTGTGAATCTATGCCTTCAGACGACGATGGACGCACTTGGTTGTTTGAACGGAATGGAAAAAACCTTCGGGCAATGAAAACAAATGAAATGGCAATGGGGTTTCACCCCTATATATTTGAATTGGTACGTGTGGGCCATTAATTCGGTGGTTGCATGCCATTAAACGGGTTTTAAGCCTGCGTACAGCCGGGTCACGTCGAAACCTTTTCAATAAATGCGACCATCAAACGTGGGAGGGTTATGCTAACGCTTCCGACCAATGCGGGAAGGAAAGCTAAAAATGGTTTGTTGTTGTGGAGAAGTTGTGTGAAAGCTTCCGCGAATAAGTCATGTATCGCGGTGGTCTTAAGCAAACGTTTCCGCTTTCGCGAGAATGTTGGCCAAGTTCGTCCGAAAATATGCCAAAGTTTGCGAGGCGGAAGAAAAAGACGAGTCTCTCCGAAAAACTTGTTGATGCGTCTCCAGCGTTTGCAGAAGGGTTAGATGAAAGCTTCTGTCGTAGCGGAAGGATTTGACGAGTTTGTTCCACCGCGAGCTCGTTTGAATAAACGTTTCATCTTTCCGGAGACTTTGTGATAACTTTTCTGCCACAGTTTGACTTGGCTTTCTCTTTCGTTATTTCGGAAGACTTGGGACAATTCTTCCGCTATTGCGACCAAATTAGCTCAGAGCTTCCACCGTTGCGGGCTGAAAGACCGAGTTTTACTTGGGCAAAAAGACGAAACTAAAAAATGCTAAGGAAAACTAAGATCAAAAGAACTAAGTCACTAGATGCCAAGATGTTGCAAAACTTTTAAAGGCAAACATACTCAAAAAGAGGAGGGGCCCCAATATTTTTTCAAAAAATAAAAGGGGGGGTTGTTGTACCAACAATAAAGTGATACCATGTGTATGGATCTAACAAGAAGTTTCTTTGTGTGATTGAGGAATACCAGCATAGATCCATCTTAAATCCGTATCTATCAAGCACCCAGAGGGATCCAATTTCTTGAGGTGTATTTTTTTTTTTAAATTTAAATTCAAGAAATTTGATCTCTCTTGATTGATAAATCCAGGTTTAAGTTTTAAGTTTTTATTTTATAAACGAACATCTATTTTTTAATTACTTTTCATGTAATATTTTATTTTATAAACCAACATGGATTTTTTTTAAATACTTTCCATAATTTTTTATTTTATGAGCCCACAGGAATTTTTTTAATTATTTTGTTGGTAACAAATATTACATCACAAAGGTTACAACATCTCCCCCATACTTACTTTACTTTACTTTACTTTACTTCTTTTTACTTTACTTTACTTTTCTTCTTTTTACTTTAATGTTACAAACGTTAATATTCATTATCACTATTACTTTACTTCTTTTTACTTTAATGTTACAAACGTTACTAATGTTACATCACCTTACAAGATCTCTCCCATAATATTCACTATCACTATTATTTTTGGCCGACATGTTACTAACGTTACATCACATTACAAGATACTAACGTTACATCACATTACAAGATCTCTCCCATACTGAGTTGTAGAGCACCTCTCTGCCCAACTAGATGTAGTTTTGAGTCCATTTAAATGTCAAAAGTTTCAAATAATAGATTCTAGTTAGTAAAGGAGTTCATCAACATATTTTCAAAAAAAATCAGTAAGCATATTTGAGTAAGTATGCATACATATGTGTGTGTGAGAGAGAGAGAGACATAACTATGACACTAATAAGCATCCACACAACACAAATATTGACACACATATATTTGACAAAAGGAGCAGCTTATTTATTCTACATTTTGAACTTTTTAATGGATTTTGATCAAAATATAGTAATTTGTTTTTGATAAAATCCAAATTTAGAAGTGTTCAAGTTATGTTTTTGAATCCATAAATAAATTTTAAACACCCCAAAAATACCTGGTAACACCAAAATTATACAATTTTTATAACTAATATATATGACTAATATTTTTTATGAATTTTCAACCAACTCCAAACAAAACAAGAAATAAAATATACTTTAAAAAATGAAAAACCTAAAATGTTTAAACTACAACTTTGACAAAATGATTTTAACAAATATGCATAGCTTATGTGACATAACTATGACAGTAATAAGCATCCACTCACAAAATGATTTGAGTAAATATACATAGTTTATGTGACACAACTATGACACTAATAAACATCCACTCAACACAAATATTGACATACACTCACATATTTGACGAAACAAAATCACAAACACATTATGACACAAACTTTGATGCCATGTGATGTAAAGTCGACATGTTGCAAACCGTTATGTATGTCATCTTTACCAATGTAAGGTCACCCAAATGTGACACAAGAAAATGATGTAGGTTAAAAAGACATGCCTCTCACAATCTTAACAAGGCATGCACATAGATACATGAGTGTTTTAATGTGCCATTGATATGGACATAGACACAAAAGTGACACCCAAATGTGACACAATATGAAAATATTTAATGAGAAAATGATGAAAATTGATATTGTCATGATTGAAATCCACATTTACACTATTGAATTACCACATTTATATTAAAAAATATAGTAAAAAAATAATTCATTTTAAATTCAAATTTATGATAATTTTTTTAAAATTAATTAATTTGTTTTTTTTTTTAAATAATATTTTTAAATATTAATATTATTTAAATCTATTTTAAAACAAATTATTATATTCGTTGGAGTAATTTATTTATTGTAAGTTTTGAATTTTAAGGTTTATTTTGGGCAAAATTTTGTAATAAGTTTTGGTAAAATTTAAATTTGGAAGTATTTGAATTGTGTTTTTGAATTCATAAATAGATTCTACACCTTGAACCACCCATATGGGACCCAAATTATGAAATTTATTGTGATTTTAATTTTTTTAGAGATTTTCAATCATACTCTGAACAAAATAAACCAACTTGAAAAAAGTTGAAAACTTAGAATATTTAAACTAGCATAGAGGGATCCAATTTCTTGAAGTGTATTTATTTTTTAAATTTAAACTCAAGAAATTTGATCTGGGTTTAAGTTTTAAGTTTTTATTATTTTATAAATGAACATCTATTTTTTAATTACTTTTCATAATATTTTATTTTATGAACCAACATGGATTTTTTTAAATACTTTCCATAATTTTTTATTTTATGAGCCGACATGAATTTTTTTAATTATTTTGTTAGTAACAAACTTACACCACAAACATTACAACCTGTGCCCCATACTGAGTTGTAGAGCTCATTTCTCTTGGTGCAATTACAACCAGCATAGATCCAAATCCTAGGCTCTCTCCCAAGGTGCAAACCTCTCCTTGAATAGCTCCTTGAGTGCAGTACCTGAGCCACCTAATCCTAAGCTCTAAAGTCTCTAGTTTAAGTCTCATATTTACTTTTTACTTTGTATTGTTCTTTTTTGTTTATGTTCGATATAATATTTATTACTGTTTACTTTGTATTATTTTGTTACTCGACAAACACTCTAAAATCTCATATTTACTTTGTACTTTGTATTAAAAGTAAAAAGTAAAGTCTCTAGTTTAAATTTCATATTTACTTTTTACTTTGTATTATTCTTTTTTGTTTTTATGACCGACATAATATTTATCACCTAATCCTAAGCTCTAAAGTCTTTTCTTTTTTGTTTATGACGACATAATATCATAGTGGGTTGTAGAGCACCTCTAGGCGCAATGATATAAGTTGTAAGGTTGTTACACATTATTTAATATTTAATACGGTTGTTGAAAAGGGCGAATTACCATTCTGTTGGAACAATTTCACGACTACTCTATACAGCACATCTCTAGTTATTTCAATCATAAAGCTGATATTTTGTCAAAGAAGAGATTATATTTGGCAAAAAGTATTCTACAAGTTACCCTTTTTATTGATCACCATCTAGGGAATTGTTTTATGTTCATCTTTATTAAATTAGGCAAGACTTTATGAACCATTTTGTAACAACATACAAGTTTTAGGGGGCTTTTGATTAAGATTTCCTTTGTATCTGTATTATTTTTATGATGTAAACAGCAGTAATGGTTTTGAAAAGTATAGTACTGCATAGTAGCAAGCATTATTGGATATATTGCATAGTCTGTTTTCAAAAGCTCTATCCTTGGAATAAGTATTACTGTAAGTTTCTTTAATTCACATAATGAATATCAAAGAACTTTTTTTTCAATTGAAAAAAAGAAAACAACAATTAGATCTGATTCAATTAAAAAGGAAAAATTAGATATGATTCAATTAAAAGAGAAAAGGAAAAAACAAAAGTGGATCCGCAGTATTTGAAAAACCATTTGGACGATGATCATGAATTAGTAGAACCTCATATTATCACCTTATCTTTTATTTCCTTCTACAAAAGCAGTATTTATCATACGTTCTGCTATTACGTGATATACGATAGTATATTGGCCGCTTGCTTATTGAGAAGGGTTTACAGTAGGTCAGACAGTAGAAAACAGTTGATCTTCAAGGGAGCTGGCAGTGCCGCAGAAGACGACTTTATAATTAGTGCCTCCGGGACAAGTGAAAGTGCTGGTGGCGTCGTCTCTTGCATAGCTGTAGGCCTGCGGGCATTCTCCCTTGAAGAAACGCGAATAATCAGTTGGAGGGCAATTTTCCAAAAACGACCCTGTGCAGCAATACTGCGGTGTATTGAAAGCAGCACAGGCGCTCTTGCATCCGTCGGGCGCCTTCAAAGCTGTAGGGCACTTGGAATTTATGTCGCTGCTGCACCCGACTCTTTTGCACTGGGACGCGGAGGGTATGAATGTCATCGGCAGGTTGAATCCGTCGACGAGAGAGATGTCATAGAAGTCCAGGTTCTGGTATTGATTCAGAGCGTATTCGGCCAGAGTGGCGGGAACGCTTCCCCATCCTTGACAGTTTAGCAGACCCCCGCAGTCCCCAGTTTTGCAGCTCCCTTTGCCGCTGCCATCGAAGGAACACCCTGTGCGCCCCCAAAACCTTCCCAGTGTTGTTCCCGCCGGGACTTCAACCGTCCACGACTGGCCTCGATCCAGCTGTTTCCCTCCGCCGCGGGGAGTCCCGGCTGCCCAGACAGTGAACGGGCACTCGTTCCGGATCTCGAAGGTCGCACATCTTACACCTGCAAGCATCACAAACACATACTGATTTCGATTCTTGAAATTATTACAAAAATATCTGTATTATTGTTGTTAATTACCTTGCACGGCGCAGAGGCATAACGCTGCCATGAATGCGAGCGAAAGTCCAGTCGCTCTCTCCATCGAAACCGGCGCTGTGATTCGAACCCGAACCCTCAGCCTCAAAGACAATATATGAAGTCGTTCTAAAGCGTTCACAGCAATTGTGGGTATATTATAGTCTGAGTAGTAGTGGATTATATAGAGTCGATTTGGTGCCTGCTGATCAACTTTGACGCCGCCCTGTTCAGTGAAGTAGCCGCCTTTCTAAGCTTGCGTCACGCATTTGACGATTAGAGTCGTGTATTTCACGGAAGCGAATTTTATTTTAGGAGATAACGGATAAGCATTAATGGAGGCCTACATACAGTGAACGAATAAAGTGATTGAAATCATTATAAGCATTATAAGCGCCAAAACTTGTGATGCCCGAATCCCCGAGTCAGGCCGACAAACGTTTCTCCACATGGTTTCTTTGATGGCGACATTCACTTTCGGAAATAAATGATAATCAATACGCTCATTAATGAGATTTCATTTCAACCTTCCTTTCAAGTATTGGGAACTTTACCAATGAAATATATATATATATATATATATATTTTTTTTGGACGAGACAGAATGAAAATATGGAGAGAGGTAGCTAGGGTATTTTTCAGTCTCGGCTAGGGTTTCTTTCATCATTTTTTTACTCTACCAATTCAGATAATCTAGACAAAGGAGGAGGTTTGTGGCCAATTAGTGATTATGACGAGGAGGTACATTTTGAAGACTTTCCCTTGGTGCAGAATGATGGTGGCAAACGTTACTTACCCTGTTGCGGTTGCAGTGGGCGTGTTGCTCATTGGATTTTAATAGCTTAAACTCCAATGATCAACAAGCCCACTACAGTCGCATTAAATGGGCTCCGATGAGAAGGGGGTATATTTTTCACACATTTTGGCTCTTTCCTTGAGCCGATAAAGTTTCCATTGGTGGCCTTCTCAGGAGCAGGGTCTCCTCATGATTATATTTATGTACTAGCTTTTTTCCTCGATTCTTCTTAGCGTCAAAAGTTTTATCGGCCTCATCTAGGTAATGATACAAGTTTTCGGCGATCCATTGGTTTGTGTGGGGTTAACACAAAGGTATTATCAGTGGCAGAGAGTGGAGTTGTCCTATTGCATGCTAGCATGATTTCGTGCTCATATTTTTCTCTTCCCTCGTAGAGTCATGATGCTTCTTGCCCCTTTCTAGGAAATAATGTCTTCATTGATGGTTCTTCCAAGCATGTGGAAGCACGATTTGTTGGTTTTATTGGGAGTAGACTAGAGTTGGGTGATCTTGAGACTCGAACTGAGAATCAATGGTGTTCGACACCCTGAAGGAAGAAGAAGAAGGTGTTAGTTTCAAGAGGTTCTAGAATAGCACTAACGGTAGGAAAATATATTCATGTTATGGACATTCTGCGGCTTTCAGGAAATACCTTAATTGGGAAATTTAGTTATCGTTGGGTTTCAGAAGTCATTTTGATGTCTCGGGTTAAGGAGAATTGGAGTCCGTTGCTCTCTGAAATGCCATAATTATCTTGGTTGGCGAGAGGGTGGATTGGATTTGGTTTCAAAAACTCAACGAAGGTAGAGAAAATATTACATCGTGTTTGGCTTCTGGACAAATCCCCTTTAGTTTTGAAACATTGGCATCCTCTTTTTGACCCAAGGAAAGACACCTTAGAATCCTTTCCAATTTGGGTTAAGCTTCCATGTCTACCATTGGAATTTTGGTTGTAGGAAGGATTTAAGGCTATAGGTGATGTTATTGGAAAATTCATGGCAGTGGATGTGGATTTGTTCTCTTCCAAGAAGAGATCAGCTGGATGTATTTTGGTGGAAGTGCATGCTCGAAAGGGATTGTTTGAATCCATCGACCTGGTGATGAGAGACTTCATTTTCACTCAACAGTTGGACTATCTCAATGTCCCATTTCAGTGCGCCAGATGTCACCTTTATGGCCACATGGTTGTGAATTGTTCCTTATCATTTAAAAGTATGATTTGGCATCGAAAAGAACCAGTCTATGAATGAAAGTGTCTCTCACTATATGGTTGAGCCAGGATTGACATTAGGAGAGGGAGAAACTGTGGCAACACATGTCAACAATGATGAATTAGTCTCGGACTTGATTCTATCCATGGATATCCCAAAATCCATTGCTCCATCGTCCTCTGCTCTGTATTTTTTTTATGGGTTAGATTTTTAACATAGTCAATTTGATAAGTTGGCTGACCTGTAGCAAAATAACATGGAGCAACATAAAGAGTTGGAAATGCTCTCTGCTCCGAAAAATACTTTTACTCCTCTTTTAATTTTTTTTTCAGAATGTTTAGCTAAACCTGTCTCTTCAAACGTTGGCCCTCAAGAGAAGCATTCATATGCTTCTGCGGGGGATTTGGTGATTGGACTATCCAGTGACTCATCCCACAAAGAGAAGTTTAGTTGGGCCTAGATTTTTGGGAGGTACCAATTTTGAAGAAACAGTTTTGCTGTGGATAAGGACAAAGTGGAAGCAGTTTGACGGAGTGGTCAACTCCGACGAAGTGGCCAAGAAAATAGGAAAAACGATCATGTTGATTGAGTCAATGGTTAGAGTTGAGTCAGTTAGTTAGGATTGGTCCACATTGTATTAATGAGTCGATTAGGAAGTTAGTGGGTTAGTGGGAGTGGGGAAAGCTAAGTGCAGCCTATAAATATGTAATAAGAGAGAATTTTTGGTTTGGTTATGATTATGATTATGCTGATGTGGGCTATTGCATTCGAGTTTATTGTTTTGTAATGAAGACATATGCTATGACTATCAGATTTATTTTGGAGAAGTCGAGTCATTGATCTGTAGGATGTGTGCGCATATCCTTTGTAATGCATGAAGAAATATGTAAGTCTTACTTGAAGTGCTTATTTGGATGCGACTCATAAAAAAAGACAAGCGCTTTCGTGGTTTTTCCCAGATGGGTTTCCACGTTAAACATGGTGTCTTTTCATGTTGTGATATGATGTGATTTGATATGTGTTTCTTTGAATATATATGTGAATGGATGATCGGTAAAGTTGTATGTATTCAAATATAATCTAAATACGTTAATCTAGCAAAGTTAGGGATTCTGTTGAAGTGACATATGTGTCAAAGCTCTATTTCTGCCAATGTTATGAAGTAGAATATGTTATGAATGTATTGCGTGTCGAGTATTCCTCTTCTTTACTGCATGGAGTCCGGTTCCTACAGTCCCCATAGATACTTCAGTTGAGACTTCATCTGCTCTACAGGTGTTTTCGGAGGATATTAATTCCCTTTTGGGCCGATGTCTGTGGATTGTGTTTGTTGGTGAATGTTAAGTATTGAACCCTAATCAAAGTAAAAGTGCATGAACAAATATTTTTGTTGCTGGGACCGGGACTTTGAGTGAAGGGGAATGTTGTGGCATCCGACTAAACAAGAGATTGAGGATTCGATAGATCTACTACTATAGGAATTTGCAAGGGAGTAGAATAGGCACCCTAGGTTGGACAACGAAGGTTGGTTAGATAAGTATATTTTTACTGATATTCATGAGGTCTTCTTTGGTGAGTTCCCAGTGATTCTATATGAATGGTTAGCAAGATTGACTAAGAAGAAGGAAAATTTCCAAGGAGGCGAACCTAGGAGTTGGACACCGGCATTGATACAATGACTGAAAGGTGTGAACAAAAAAATTTCTTGCGCAATGGATTACTGGCTGGATAGTGTGCTGGAGGGATATATGATTGAATTTGTTGTTGACACTATCAAGTCCTATAGTGCAGCAGAACATGATTTCTTTGAAGGTCCGTGTGGTAAGTACCTCAAGTCGTTGAACTTATCGATCAAGAAGCTACTTTGTGAAAAGGGTGTGATTCAAATGGAATCCGAGGAGTAGAGCGATTGTGTGCGGTGGGCATGGGTATCGTATGGGCGGCGGTCTGGACGGATTAATGGGATGATATGGAAAGATTAGAGGAGATGAGACCGAAACAGACGCAGAGTGTGGATTTTTGCGGTGTGGGAGACGGTTTCGGTCGAACAAGAGGAGGATAACCACCACAGGGAAGAGGGGTTGCAGTGCGACTGAGAGAGGAAACTACGAACCAGTACCACATCTCGACAAGGATTCTAGTGGTGAAGAGGACGAATACCAGATCATTTATGAGGAAGAAGAAGCTGGATCTAAAGGACCATTCTAGAACCGAGGCTGTGATACCCACGACCCCGCGTACATCTCTAGAGATTGAGGTAAGACCTAATAATTCTTCGCATTTCTTTCAATCTATTCATAGTGGAAACAGTCATAATAATACTTCGACAAGTGGGAAGGCTCCAAGTAGTGGGCCATTAGTAGTGAATCATCCAAGACCCTAGAGGCCTAGAATGGCTGAGGATGACATGAAGTTACCTATTTTTTATGGGAATGGATCAGAAGATCTGGAACAACATTGGTTTTTATGCAACGTAGTATGGACTGTAAAACAAGTTCAAGATGATAGTGTCAAGTTGGCATAGTTGATCATGACCTTTAGAAGTCATGCCTTAGACTGGTTTATGAAATTTTCTGAAGTCACTGGTAATCAACCTGTGAAGAACTTGGTAGAATTTAAGGAAGGATTGAAGACTGAATTTAAGAAGCTGAATTTTGAATCTCAATGTATTATTGAGCTAAAATAGATCAAGCAAGCACCAAATGAGTCTGTTTGGGACTTCAACCAACGATTTAAAACATTAACGACTCGTACAAGTTTCCCAATCAATGATCTACAACATAAAGAATGGTTTTATTGTTGTGTTTCTACCTCACATTAGAATTCCACTTATGAAACATAAGATACCGATGTAGACAAAAGCCTTGGAATTGGTTATGAAGTTAGAAGCATCACCTGTTAAAGAGACTGCAGCTGGTATGGCTCAAATCCAGTCGCAGTTAGCAAACTTGTCTGTTCAGATCCAAGATATCAAGAAAGGTAAAGAAAAGCGAGAATATGTTTGGTGCACTATATGCAAGGAATATGGACATTCTAAAGATCAATGTACAACGTTTCATGATTATCTCAATGTTGGTAACCCGAGTCCATTGAATCCTGTTGTATGGTGTAGAGTTTTTCAGAATAAAGGGCACCCACTGGAAGGATGCTACTTGTTAAGTTTAAACCAAATAGACATGAAAGATCACTCAAAGAAACATAATCACAAGATAGACACAGAATATACCCTAGGAAACCCTCATGGGGTATAAAACCCAGCAAAGCTTTCCTCAATAAGATGATCAACCAAAATACAAGATGTGCTCCTTCTTCCTTTGACTCCTTAGCAGATCTCCCAGACCAGTGCGCACTCTTCCACAAGTGAGTGAATGATCTAATGAGGAGTTCACCTCCTCTATTTATACTAACCCCCAACTGACTAAAAGACCTAATGGGGCCGACCTCTCCTAGAGAAGTCTAATAACCCCTAAAATATAACTACAGGGCCGACCCCCACATGGTGGGTCTAATAACCCTAGTTAATACAAACCCCTGGAGGAATAAACATCTCCAGATACATGATAGGGTTACCTCAGAGGAATGAAACATCTCCGGAATAATAAAGTACAAATATAATATTCTTTGAAGTTACAATATTCAACACTCAACCTTAACGAGAAGGATATTATAACAACATCTGCAGGAGCAAGGAGTTATCATACATGATACATCTATATATCATCGGAAGCTTTCTTCAATTCATCTTCATCAGTAACTCAACCAGTTACTGTAACATCAATGTCAACCGTGTTGATATCACTACAATCATCAGCATCGTCACCATACGATCATCAGCATCGTTATCACACGATCGTCAACATCGTCATCACACGATCATCAGCATCGTCATCACACGATCATCAACATCGTCATCATACAATCATCAGCATCGTCATCACACGATCATCAGCATCGTCATCAACATCATCATCATACGATCATCAACATCGTCATCACACGATCATCAGCATCGTCATCACACGATCATCAGCATCGTCATCACACGATCATCAACATCGTCATCACACGATCATCAGCATCGTCATCACATGATCATGTTCCAGGATGATCAATCCTGCTCCCTTTAGGACATAGGTCCATGGATGATACAATCCGATCTTCAGTTCTCGGAGACATCAGTCTACAGATCAATTCTGGGACCTTAGTCCGGGGACGATGCAATCCCCTGCCTGTTCATTCAGGACTTCATTTTCGGAGACCCAGTCTACGGCTCTATTCTGGGACCTCAATCCGGGGACGATGCAATCCCCTGCCTGTTCATTCAGGACTTCATTATCGGAGACCCAGTCTACGGCTCTATTCTGGGACCTCATTCCAGGGACGATGCAATCCCTTGCCTGTTCATTCAGGACTTCATTATCGGAGACCCAGTCTATGGCTCTATTCTAGGACCTCAATCCGGGGACGATGCAATCCCCTACCTGTTAATTCAGGATTTCATTATCGGAGACATCATGTCTATGGCTCTATTCTGGGACATCAGTCCGGGGATGATACAATCCCCTACCTGTTAATTCAGGACTTCATTATCGGAGACCCAGTCTACGGCTCTATTCTGGGACCTCAGTCCGGGGACGATGCAATCCCCTGCCTATTTATTTAGGACTTCATTATCGGAGACCCAGTCTACGGCTCTATTCTGGGACCTCAGTCCGGGGACGATGCAATCCCCTACCTATTAATTCAGGATTTCATTATCGGAGACATCATGTCTACGGCTCTATTCTGGGACATCAGTCCGGGGACGATACAATCCCCTACCTATTAATTCAGGACTTCATTATCAGAGACCCAGTCTATGGCTCTATTCTGGGACCTCAGTCTGGGGACGATGCAATCCCCTGCCTGTTTATTCAGGACTTCATTATCGGAGACATACATCTACGGCTCTCTTTAGAACAGATGTTCAAGGATGATACAATCCCTCTTCTTTCTCGGAGACTTCTGTCTACGGCTCATTTTAGAACAAGTGTTCAGGGATGAGACAATCCCTCTTCTTTCTCGGAGACCTCTGTCTACGGCTCATTTTAGAACAAGTGTTCAAGGATGATACAATCCCCACATGTATTCTCATCAATACAAGTACAAGTATCCTCATCTATACAAGTACATTAATCAATACATGTATCATCATCTAGCATCAACAGCATGTATACATCATACATCAAAAGCATGTTTCCAACATCAAAAGCATGTATACATCCATCATCAAAAACATGTATTCTCACTAATACATCTGACATCAAAATCATGTATACATCTATCATCAAAAGCATGTATTCTCACTAATACATCTATCATCAAAAGCATGTATACATCTATCATCAAAGCATGTATTCTCACTAATACATCTATCATCAAAAGCATGTATACATCAAAGCATGTATTCTCACTAATACATCTATCATCAAAATCATGTATACATCTATCATCAAAGCATGTATTCTCACTAATACATCTATCATCAAAAGCATGTATACATCTATCATCAAAGCATGTATTCTCACTAATACATATATCATAAAAAGCATGTATACATCTATCATCAAAAGCATTTATATAAGTACAACTAAGTATTTCTAAATATAGTAGTCCTAAATTTAAATATTTATAAGTAACTAGGTGTAGTGATAGGGTAGCCTCATCATTGATGAGACAAACTTGTCATCAGAGATCATACTACTCCCCCTTTCGAGGAGGGTCCTTTTGAACTACACCAAGCTTGTCTCGGAAGTATTCAAACTTCACTCGAGACAAAGGTTTGGTCAAGATATCAGCAATTTGATCTTCAGTGCTCACATACTCGAGCTTGATAGCTCCCTTCTGCACCATATCTTGTATATAAAATTAATGGATCTCTATGTGTTTTGACTTATCATGGAACACAGGATTCTCTGTCATCTTGATGCAGCTTTGATTATCACACATAATTACAGTGGGATCCATTTCTAAGTCAAACACTCCAGATAGTAGTTTCCGAAGCCATACTGCTTCACAGCTGGTAGAGCAGGCAACTATATATTCTGCCTCAGCAGAGCTGAGGGCCACACTAGATTGTTTCTTGCTGAACCATGAGATCATGGTGGATCCAAGACCATAACATCCTCCTGAAGTACTCTTTCTATCTGAGACACTACCTGCCCAGTCATAGTCTAAGTAACCATGTAACTTGAGTTCATGACTTCCGTGATAAAGTAGACCAAAATCCAATGTACGTTTTAGGTACCTCATTATATGCTTTGCAGCTATTAGATGAACCTTTCTAGGTTCTACTAAATACTGACTTAGGGTATTTACAGCAAAGCATATGTCTGGCCTAGTATTTGTTAAATACATTAGTGACCCAATGATTTGTCTATATAGAGTTAGGTTCACTAATTCTGATGAGTCATTAACCAAAATCTTCAAGTTTGAGTCCATGGGAGTGGCCATGGGTTTACACTCCAACATATCAAATCTTTTCAGAATCTCCACAGCATATTTACCTTGATTTAGAAAGATTCCTCTTGGTTCTTGCCATACTTCTAAGCCTAAGAAGTAGTGCATTAATCCGAGATCTTTCATCTCGAATTCTGAAGAAAGCTTCTTCTTGCTTTCAATAATTTGTTTCTCATTTCCAGTTAGAAATAGATCATCGACATATAACAATAGTATAACTGGTTCATCATCCATTACTTTGAGATAAAGGTTTGGGTCAGCTTTACTCTTGGTAAAGCCCATGCTAGTTAAGAAACTGTCAATCCTTCTGTACCAAGCCCTGGGAGCTTGTTTCAACCCATATAATGCATTTTTCAGTTTGCATACATGAGTCCTTCCGTCATTGACCTCAAACCCTTGTGGTTGTTCTATGTATACTTCTTCTTCAATTACACCATTCAGAAAAGCTGTCTTAACATCCATTTGGTGTAATTTCCACTTCATCATGGATGCAAGTGCCATGATAGTTCTAATTGAAGTATACCTGGCAACTGGTGCAAATGTTTCTTCATAGTCAATTCCCTCCTTCTGAGAGAATCCTCTAGCTACAAATCTTGCTTTGTATTTTTCAATGCTTCCATTCGCAGCATGTTTTATTTTGAAGATCCATTTGGAAGAAACCACACTTTTATCTTTTGGTTTGGGAACTATATCCCAAACATCATTTTTCATTATTGACTGATATTCTTCTGCCATTGCTTCTACCCATTCTTTCTTCTGAGCTGCCTCTTCAAAGCTAGTAGGTAGTTGATCCACAAGATCACACATCAAGGCCATATAGTTGGACACCAGTTTTGGTTTCTTCCTTTCTCTAGTGGAGCCTTCAGGAGCACCATATCTTTCAGCTCCTTGAATAATGTCTCTAGCCCATGCTGGTCTTCTTTTCCTAGATAATTCTGCAACAGGGGGTTCTTGTAGTTCCAGCATGTCATGATCCTCTGGTGCATCCTCTTCAGGGATGTGAACAGTCTCTGAGATTCTGGGAGATGAATCTTCTTCATAAACTTCTTCAAGTTGACACTTTCTGGATTTCTTGAGAGCTGCTTCCTCATCAAAAGTTACATCTCTACTTATTTCTATATGATGGAAACCTGGTATGTAGATTCTGAAGGCTTTGGAAGTTTCACAATAACCAACAAACAATCCCTTCTTGCCTGAGGGATCCAACTTGGTTCTCTTTTCTTTTGGAATGTGGATGTACACAGGACACCCAAAAATTTTAAGATGACTTACCTCAGGCTTCTTTCCTGTAAAGACTTCTTCTGGTGTTTTGAAATCAAGATCACTATGAGATAGTCTATTTTGTACATATACTGCTGTCTTGGCTGCCTCAGCCCATAGATACATGGGAAGATCTTGGTCATGTATCATAGTCTTTACAGCTTCCATGATAGTTCTATTTTTCCTCTCAGCTACCCCATTTTGTTGGGGATTGTAGGGAGTGGTTAGTTCCCTCTTAATTCCAGCTTCTTTACAAAAGTCTTCAAATTCCTTTGAAGTATATTCTCCGCCATTATCTGTTCTGAGAATCTTGATTCTCTTATCTGAGAGATTTTCTATTAGGGCCTTGAACTCTTTGAATTTTCCAAAGACTTCATTCTTACCTTTTAGGAAGTATATCCAAGTTTTCCTTGAATAGTCATCAATGAATGAGAGATAGTATTCAAACCCACTTAGAGAAGTGGTGGGCATAGGTCCACATACATCTGAGTGTATTAGCTCTAGAGAGTTCTTAGTCTTTGTTTCACTTTTCGGAAAGGGATTCTTGACATTCTTCCCTTTCTTACATCCTTTACATGAGCCATCATGATCAGCCTTCAAATCTGGTAAACCTATAACCACCTTGCTTACAAAGGGTAAGGCTTTATAGTTGATGTGAGCTAGTCTTCTATGCCATAGCTCACTGGGACTAGAAACTTCATGAGCAAGGGCAGATTCTGGATGACCCTTGAGTTTATAAAGTCCTCCTTCTTCTTCACCAATGACAATTGCATCTTTGATTGATTTTCCTTTGGACCACATGAGTACTTGTCCATCTATGAAGGCTACTCTAAAGCCTTTCTTGTCTAGTGCTGAGATAGAGAGTAGATTCTTCTTTAAACCTGGGACATATAAGATTTCTTTCATTTTTAATGGTGTTCCTGAATCAAGCTTGTAGCTTGCTTCACCAATTCCCTTGATGGGATATTGATAATCATCTCCTAAAGATACCTTTTGGGGTGAAGACTTTTCTTCGATCCTGGAGAGAATTTCCTTATGACCTGTCATGTGCTTTGAAGCACCACTGTCAATGAGCCAAGTGCCTTCACCAGGAGACACAGATCCAGAGAGAGCAGAAAATAGTACATATTCTTCTGGATCTTCTTTCTTCACTTTAGATATTTTCTTTTGAGGTCTTTCCTCCACTTCTTCTTCTTCTTCTTCTTCTTCTTCTTCTTCACTATCATCTTCTGCCATATGAGCATGATGTCTTTTGTGGACAAACCTTTTCTTCTTCTTCTCTGGAAGGGTACAGTCTCTAGCATAGTGTCCTAGCTTAAGACAATTGAAACATTGGACTGTGGAGGTGTCTCCTCCTTTCCTTTTGAATCTATGAGAAGGTTGAGACCTTTTGAAGTTCACCTTTTTGAAGTAGCCTCTCTTTCCTCTTTTGGTGTGGGTGGCCAAAGCTTGGTCATCCTCTTTGAGAAGAGCTTCTCTGTTGGCAACCCTAGCCTCTTCTTGAACACAATCTTCCCATACTATATCAAACTTCATGCTTTCTTTTCTGGCACACATGGTTTGTATGAAAGATTCCCAAGATCTAGTGAGACCATTTAGGGCAGTCATCACAAGTTCATCTTCATCAAGAGTATCACCAATGGAATCTAATTGCTCCTTGATTAAAGAGACCCTTGAGAAGTAGTCTTGAATGGATTCTCCTTTGTGCATCTTGGTACTCTTCAACTGAGACCTTAGGTTCATCTTTCTGTTGATGTTCTTTCCTTCATACATTCTTCCTAGGGCATCATACATTTCCTTTGGAGTCTTCTTGGAGGCCACTTGGGGAATCAAGTGGTCTTTAATAGAATCAGCTATGATTCTCTTTGCCCTAATCAGATCCTTCATGTGCTTTTCTTTGGCTTCATCTCCTTCTGGTTCTGCAACTTCTTCCTTGATATAATGAGCAAGGTCATTCTCTTCAAGGATGAGACCAATTCTGTATTTCCAAGCCCGGAAATTTTCTATACCTTCTAGCTTGTCTTCAAGCTTAGTGTTTGGAGCCATATTCTCTTAGGGGAGTCCAAGAGACAGAGCAGACTTACCTGGAAAAGTTACTTTTCACTTTTCCGGAATCTGGAACAGAATTTTATCGCACTTTTGGTAGAATTAGGGTTTGACTTTCTCGGAGTTCTACTTAACCAAAAAGTTCGATCTAGGGCTCAAAAGAATGGTCTTGAGAAGGGCTATCCAGCCATGTAATCAGAAATAAAAAATTCAAACTTTTTTTTGAAACCAAATTCTGACTTATCGCACTTTTGGTAGAATTAGGGTTTCGATTTCCCGGAGTTCTACCCAACCAAAAAGTTCGATCTAGGGCTTAAAAGAAAGGTATTGAAAAGGGCTATCCAGCCATGCAACCAAAATTCAATAATACCAACTTTGGGCTGAAACCCTAACTTCACCGGAGAGAGAGAGAGAGGTATTCTTACCTTATGAAAGATGTCCTATTCAGTCTAGCTCTGATACCATGTTAAGTTTAAACCAAATAGACATGAAAGATCACTGAAAGAAGCATAATCACAAGATAGACACAGAATATACCCTGGGAAACCCTCATGGGGTAGAAACCCAGCAAAGCTTTCCTCAATAAGATGATCAACCAAAATACAAGATGTGCTCCTTCTTCCTTTTACTCCTTAGCAGATCTCCCAGACAAGTGCGCACTCTTCCACAAGTGAGTGAATGATCTAATGAGGAGTTCACCTCCTCTATTTATACTAACCCCCAACTGACTAAAAGACCTAATGGGGCCGACCTCTCCTGGAGAAGTCTAATAACCCCTAAAATATAACTACAGGGCCGACCCCCACATGGTGGGTCTAATAACCCTAGTTAATACAAACCCCTGGAGGAATAAACATCTCCAGATACATGATAGGGTTACCTCGGAGGAATGAAACATCTCCGGAATAATAAAGTACAAATATAATATTCTTTGAAGTTACAATATTCAACACTACTTGTTACAGAAGATGGTAAGTGCTCCCCAGAACTTGTGGTGTAAGTTTTGTATCTCTGTCGGACATGACAAGAAACACTGTCGAGCATACTAGTTGCTCACTGAGCGAACCGTAGACACTTTTATTATGAAGGGATAAGGTCAAGTTGAGAGAAATGATGTACAATTCAATCAACCACGAGGTGGATTCATAGGTCATGGACAAGAAGTATTTGTTAGAGGTCGAGGACAACTTATTTGTTATAATTGTGGTATGCTTGGACATTATGCTAGGGATTGTACGCATCTTTCCATGACTTGCATGTATTGTAGAGCAGTAGATCATACCATTGAAGACTATCCACGGCTCATAGCTAAATGGCAGGAAAAGTAGAACTAGAACCAGAATCAAAATCAAAATGTATAGAATATCTCCGTAAAACCAAGGCCAAATCAACCTATTATCGCTGTAGTAACAAGAGGCAGAGCTACAACAAGTGGAGACAAGAATGGTTCTAATAATATGAGAGATATGAAAGTAAGGCCGGTAGCTCAGAATCCGCCACAGTTCGATGTTCAAAAGGATAAAGGCATATTCTTTGAAACTCGTGACGAATTTATGCAGGGTCCATCGATACCCTCCCTGCCAACTGTTACCAAAGAAGGATCTGTATATGACATGCCACCTTGCTTCGACAAGTTTGCACCAAAGAAGAACCTAGGAAAGGTAAGTGCTCTTCATTCTTTCCTAAAAAGTTGTTTATCTCTGGTTAAAGATGAGAATGTTTTAAGAGAATTGGAAAATTTAATTGGGGAATCTGAGGAAGAAGTGAGATCCGAAAGGGTTGTCAATCACATCTAGAAGAGACTCAAAACTGGTCGAGAACTGTGACTTAATGCATAGATTGGTGACTAGACATGGATTTTGTTATTTTAGATTTGGGTTTAGATGTAAACATCCTGACCAAACAGATATGGGAGAATATGGGTAAGTCAAAGCTAGTATGGTCTCTTATTCATTTACATTTGGCTAATCAACATAAAGTAATACCATTCGATCAAATGGTTGGGGTCCCTGTCGAAGTGGAGGGACTGCAAACGTATGCATATTTTGAAGTAATTGATATTGTCGATGATACTAATCCATATCTTGCACTATTGGGAATTGATTGGGAAATTCAGAATCAACATATTATCAATTTTAAGAAGAGAATAGTAACATTTGAAAATTAGGAGTTCAGAGTCGTCACACCTCTGGATCCACTGGAAGGACAGAGATATGTAGAACCAGTCAAAGGAGATTATGATGCTCAAGATCTAGATAACATCTATAATGTATCCTCCAGGATAAACGACTATATCAATCATGCAACAAATGGGACACTTAGCTGGAGGAGTGTTAGTTCTTGTTCATTTGATTCTGGTGAAGCTCTTGAAAACTAACATAACAGATTACATGAAATTTCTATGCATAGATGTGCTCATGTAACAAAATCATTGCGTTGGGTTGGAACAAAGGTATGTAGTCTCCCTACTTATGAAGTTTTACATAATGTAGATTAGTTTATTGATGAATTTGAAGGTAAGGTCCCTAAGAAACAACGCTTATTAGCCCTAGATGTCACCTTGAAAGCAACACTGGTGAGATGGTGGGCTACTCATAAGCCCTCTATAACCGGTTGGTCGCAGTGCAGGAGATACTTACAAATTTAGTTTAGAGAAGGAATCTATTATATTGGAGAAAAATATATAGGGCTTACTAGCCCTGCTAATCATTTGGCTACCTGTACTACAATCTGGAAGAATATACCCAGGAAAGAATGGGTACATATGTTCATTCATACACTTGACACCATCCCAATAAATTGGTATACGTCGCTGGAGATGCGACAAGGAACAATAGAATGGGACAACTTGGCTACAAGTTTCAAATATAAATTTAACTATGAGGATGAAAGTCCTACAATAGATGTGGCTCTATAGATTATTAAGGCTAAAAATTTTGAAGAAATTCCGGGGCTAGTGTTCAATCTGCCGCGGTGGAATGCAACAGTGGAGAAAATGATGGAGTGTTACAACATCATCGGAGAACCCGAAGATGATGATCCAATAGACATTCATATCCTAGAAAGCGAAGGAAGTCGTGATCTGCAAGGACCAGAAATTTCATCAGACAATTTCCTGAAGCCTTTGAAGATTAAAAAGGTAAATATTGGCTCTACTGAAAACCCAAAGTTTTCAAATATAAGTGAGTACTAGGATGATGAAACAATGGGAAAAATTACTAACCTATTGCACGAGTTTCAAGATCTGTTTCCTACTAAATTTTCAGAAATGAAAGGTATCACTAGCGACTTGGGTGAAATGAAGATTCCACTAAAACTAGTTGCTAATCCAATTAAGCAGCGACTGTACAGGTTGAATCCGTGCTACAAGGAAAAAGTCAGAGCAAAGCTCGACAAAATGCTTGATACAGGAATTATTGAGCCTGTCGAAGAATCATAATGGATCAGTCCCATGGTGGTCCAAGAAAAGAAGACTAGAGAGATTAGAATTTGTGTTGACTTGCGCAAATTGAATGATGCATGTCTACGTGATTCTTTTCCGACCCCATTTACAGATGAAGTGCTTGAAAGCGTTGGAGGTCAGGAAGCCTATTCTTTTATAGATGGATTTTTCGGATATCATCAAATCAAAACTGCTAAGGAGGATCGACATAAGACGACATTTGTGACAGAGTGGGGTTGTTTCTAGTACATGGTAATTCCTTTTGGCAGAAATAATGCCCCTGCAATTTTCTCATGTATAGTTGTTGCTACATTTAAGGAATTCATTCATAAGTTCTTAGAAGTATATTTTGATGATTGGACAGTTTATGGGTTGCTTAACAATCATATTGAAAACTTGAGGTTGATGTTAAAATGTTGTCGACAGTATCAAATCTCTTTGAATCTGAAAAAATGCATATTATGTGCTCCATTTGGTATCTTACTTGGACATGTAGTTTGTAAGCAAGTCCTATTAGTGGATCCTGCAAAGATTGTTATTATAGTTGACCTACCTCTGCCTACCACAATCCAAAAACTATGCACAACTTTGGGTCACACAGGATATTACCAGAAATTTATCAAAGTCTATGCTCAGATTACAATACCAATGGAAAAATTACTCAAGAAGGATGCAAAGTTTCACTAGAACGAAGATTTTCAGCAAAGTATCAACCTATTGAAGGAGAAAATGGTTACATCACCTATTTTGGTATTCCCTTATTGGAAAAAAGAATTCCATGTCCATGTTGATGCTTCATTTGTCACTCTAGGTGCAGTACTTGCTCAGCCAGGTGATGGTTCTATCGACCATACTATTTCATTTTCTAGCAGAAAGTTATCTATTGCAGAAAGAAATTATACTACGACAAAAGGGTAGGACTTGCCATGGTTTATGCATTGCAAAACTTTAGACATTACTTGCTAGGTGGTCATTTTAAGATGTTTACTGACTTCTCTACATTAAAGTAGCTGGTCAACAAGCTAGTTTTGGGGGGAGACATCTATCGATGGTTGTTGTTGTTTAATTTTCAAACCCGAAAGGTTGAATGTGGGACCTGACCATCTGTCGAGGTTGGAAATAGATGAAGAACCAACTAGCTTAGAAGACAATCTTCCAGAAGCACAAATTTTTCCAAGATATTGTGACATTTTTATCTACAGGAACACACCAGAAGGATATACGACTGCTCAAAAGAAGCAATTGGTAGTCAAGTCTGTAGACTATTAGATGATCACTAGTTAGTTGTATAAGTTGGGACCATATGAAGTATTGTGTCGCTATGTATTGGAGCATGAGCGACTAATTATCTTGTCCGAGGCTCATGATGGAGTGGCAGGAGGCCATTACGTAAGGAAAAATACAACGCAAAAGATATTAAGAGCAATATTATGGTGGCCGACCCTTCACAAAGATGCTAAAGAATATTTCCAGAACTGCAACATATGTCAAAGAATTGGGAAGCCAACGCAAAGAGAAGAAATTCCTTTGGTACCTTAGGTTACATTGTAGGCATTTGACAAGTGGGTTATTGACTTTGTGGGGCCTATTAACCCATCGGGAAAAAGGACAGGTGCAAGGTATATTATCACTGCGACAGATTACCTTACACGATGGGATGAAGCTGCATCAGTACGATATTACACTATTTTGATTGTTGCAAGGTTTCTATTTGAGAATGTCATTACAAGGTTTGGTTGTCCTCATTTTTTTATTAAGTGATCAAGGTGCACATTTTGTAAACAAGTCTATAGAGGCCCTTACTGAAGAATTTCATGTCTATCATCAAAAGAGTACTCCATATCATCCACAGGAAAATGGAACTGTCAAAGCGTTCAATAAATTCATGAACATGCACTAACAAAAATTTGTAATGTGAACCAAGATGACTGGGACTTAAAAATCCATGCAGTTTTATGGGCCTATAGAATGATGTGTAAAAGGTTGACAGGACAGACACCCTTCAAGTTGGTATATGGGAAATAGGTTGTAATTACCATGGAGTACATTATACCAAGTTTAAGAATCGATGCGTTCACATGTATGTCTGATACCGGTGCTATTGAATAAATATTAACACAGTTACTCCAGTTGTAAGAGGACCGCTTTGTCGCAGTTTTCCATTAGCAGGTACAGAAAGATCGAGAAAAAGTGTGGCATGATCACAACAATTTTAAGAAGTATTTTTAGCGATGAGACTTAGTTCTTCTCTATGATAGCAAATTTTTCAAACATCCTGGTAAGTTACAAATGCATTGGATAGGGCCATATGTTATTAATTTTTTTACAGAGGGAGGTGTAGTACAATTACAAACACTAGATGGTGAAGTCTTCCAAGGTTTGGTGAATGGAAGCTGGCTGAATCCCTACAGGGACAGTCGCGGCATGTCGAAGTGAATATGTTTGATTGAATGTTTGTATATAAAAAATAAAAATAAATTTTTTTTGGAAACCCCAAGTTGCTGCTATGTCGAAGTTATTTTGTAGGGGGTCTCCCTATCGAAGTTATATAGTGTCATATGGAAACCCCAACTCCCCAGTTTGTCGAAGTTGGTCATCTATCCAAGTTCAATTTGTTGAAGTGTTATTTCTATCGCTCGGAAACCCCAACTTCTTAGTTATGTCGAAGTTACATTTCTACAGGATTTGGATGTATGTCATAGCTCTATCTATCAAAGTTCTAGAGTGACCCCGCATGTCAAAGTTGCAATTAGTAAGCATTTATTATTGCTTTTATGATGAGTTTAGTGTTGGCACTAGTGGGATTTTCGAGTTGAATGCTAAAATGACTGGAGTGTGTGAAGAGATTCGCCGCTGCCACCATCATCATTGGAGGATCGAGTACATTTATTTCATCTTGGGAATGACAAACGGATTGCATGCAGGAGATAAACTTAAAATCCCTCTTCTCCCTCGCTCAATTCTTCATTGTGACTTGAGCTATTGCAGTAGAGCGAAGAAACCAGAGCTGAGCCTTATGTGTCATGTGATAGAGAATCTGTAAGTTGTCAAAACGTAGGTTGACATGTCAGCTCGTAGGGAGGCTTAGGATTCTTTCGAGGAGGTCCCAATGCTGAGATCTATTTCTACGAGTCTGGAGCTACCTTAAGTTATTTCCTCACAGATTCCTGCTAATGTGCCCCAGAATACAAGAAGGGAGAACATACCCAACCCGGAGCCGAGGACGAAGGAACACCATGAGTGTCGAGCTCTACAAATATCTTTCTAGAGTATGTTTCTCCCTGTAATTCAAGAGCTAAAGTAGTCCAGTTTTTGAAAAATGCACGGTACTAGTTGGGAACTGTCCTAGTGCCAAAGGGGCTCATGGTACAAGGAGACATTCCGAAGCACATTACAAAGTTATCATATGTAGACCATGATGTCAGAAAGTTAATCGAGTTCAATTACACTCATTACATGCGGCCTATTGTTTTAGCAGAAGGGAATCCAATAGAATTGGAACTGCAGCAGTGGGCTCTTGGCATGGATAGAGCAGTCTCTTGTTGCTGATACATATACCAAATTTTGGTCACACTACATAGGAAAATGCATGCATTAAAAACCTACTATTATTTTTGCATGGGGGATGCTTGTGGTTGGAGACCAAGGTATCCATTGATACGGACATTATTGCTAGAATTACGGGTTTACCTAAGCATGGGGTAGACCTGTCGTAGTTTTTCATCGGGAAGGAAAGAGACCATGACCTTGCACCTTCTGGAAAACCTTATTGGATCTTCTTGGATACCATCTTCAATATTCCACTACCTTTTATCCTCAAACCAATGGAAAAATATAATTTTTCAACTGTAGCCTTGTGCATGCCCTCTGCATTCATTTCACCAAATCCAAATAGTGGGATATGTCTCTCCATATATTTCATCATAGCTATAATTGCATTGTGCATTTCTCCACTGGTTTGTCACCCTTTGAAGCATGTTTTGGTTATTAGCCTTTAGCACCTTATGAGTTTCCTCTCACCTTTGATCCTTCAAGCACTCTCCATCAAAAACAAGAACATAATTTTTAGGCTTATCCTTCCTCCAATCCTTATCCCAGTGCCATGCCCAAGTATCTGCATCTCTTAAAGAATCCAAGAAATGCTATAAAGAGTGCCATGATGCTCATTGCTCTCTTCAGTATTTTTATCCTGGATATAAAGTATGGTTTTATATGGATCTCCAGTGTTTCAAGTCCCAAACACCATCATAAGTTAAATACTTTCTACTATGGCCCCTATACTATTCTACAATAGATTGACCCTAATGCATACCGTCTTGACTTTCCTCCTCGGTTGGATATGCATGATGTGGTCAATGTCAATAGCCTCAAACACTATGAGCCTCCCTTTCTTGAAGAGTCTATTACCATCTCGTATCCCACTGAGTTCGTACCTGATTTCCATCCCCCTTTGATCCACAACACGTGGTTGGACACACACATTATTTCCACTTGGCACCACTAGCATACCTCTTATCTTGTAGGTCGCAAAGGCCACACTCTAGCATGAACTTGTTGGTTTTATGAGGATTTAATGAGTAGGTCCTTTCCACATTTGGTGATGGAAGTAGGGACACTTCTGGAACTAAATAAGGAGGAATTGGGCAATCATGTAGGCCAAGGAACACCTTCCAAGGAGAGCACACCTCTATAAAGTCAAATGGAGGAGAGCGAACCTCCTTCTTTGGCTCCTTAATTTACATTCTCAACTCAGGAAGGTGCACCATCAGACTCAGCTAGTGCTGGATAATAAAAGTAGGGTGCAATCTCTAAGAAGATAGTTAGGATGCTAGCTAACTAGTTGTTGGAATTAGTTAGTTGTAGTTTGACTCTTTCAAACAATTGTAATTGCAATTCTCTATATAAGATTTCCTACTATTCTAAATAAGAGATGGTCATTTTGCTCAATTCTCTTTCTCGCTTGTGTTCTATTGATTTTTGTCTAATATTCAATATGATCTTTTGCAGATCTGTCCTATGTGACATATCATATAAATATTTCAAATAACAATGTTTAAATTTTTTTAAGTTGAGTTGCTTGAGAATATTTAAAAACGATGAATCCATTTATGAGTTTAGAAACTTGATTTGAACAACACATAATTCAGATCTTTAAAAAACATTTCTCCTAATTTTGATAAAAACTCGTCCGATGAGTGAAATCCTCGAATGTTTAGACTCATTCGTTCTATATTATCACTCATTCACGAGGCCCAACATTTATTTCAATTTTTCATAACTAATAAAAAATGGCTTGATTTCCACGTTTAACATTGAAATGGGACAATTCATTACGTTTATCGTGTCATTGGAAGTTGTGTCAGTGATCTTGTCTTAAATTTTTTTAATTTAAATTTTATCATTTCAATGTTTTAAATATGACATTAAAATATTGCAATACTACTAATATTTATTATTATTTTTATTTTTTATCAACATTTTTATTATTATAACAAAACAAAATATTTAATGTAGGAAGATTCACGAAATTAGATTTGGGAGGGTGTCAATGTTGTGAAGGATGACCTACTTTTTGCAAATGGTCGATTTGTGAAGGTCGAGCTTTGATGGATATTTTGCATTTGTTTTATTGTTTTTGGGTGGAAAATGTTTTGTAGGATTTTTCAATTTCAAGTTCATAATCTAGATGAGGGTCTTCATTATGTGGGGTTTACATTTAAACCAAGTGATTCATTCCATAAACATGATTGGAAATGGCTTGTAGCATGCATTGAGAAGCATGTCAATTTCTAGTGCCATTACTAGTTGTCTTGAGGGATAATGTCTTGCATGTTCAAATCTATAACATTCCTTAGCTCATATACCGAAGGGAGAATTGGATAGGATTAGGAGGATTTGATTAACCTTTCTATGGTGTGGGAAGGATGAAAAGGATGTTCACTAGATTAGTTGGAATTCCATAACTAAGCATAAAGGAGAAGGAGGTTGGGGTCTATTGTAGAAAATCCTCCCTGCAGACAGGTAGAATTTCTCTTGGACAAATAATGGTTCCATAGGTTCCCAAATCCAAGACATAAATGAAACAAATAGACACTAACTTTCTCCTAGATCTATATTTCATGCAAACAAGAAGATATGGGAAGAAGAGAGTAGAAGAGGGTAGAAGACCTGCCTCTTTCCAAATGGTTGTCCTCATTACTCCAGCATTTGAATCCAATATCTAGAGATCCAAAGATAGAAGAATCTTGTTGATGTATATGTAACTTCAGAATGTATTTCACCCATGTATTTCATTTATGCATATTGTACTCCTATAGAGATGTTATTATTCATCTATACGGAAGTGTCGTCATTTGTATTGACAAGTGTCGCAAGTGTCGTAACTTGCCGATGGGTTATTAGACCACCATGTGTGGGGTCGGCCCTGATTAAGTTAATATTGGGTTATTGTACTAAGCTAGACAAGTCGCCCCCATAAGGTTATTGGGCAACCAGGACAAGTATAAATAGAGATCTCCCGATCTCTATTTGGATCACTCAGAACTCACTCTTCCTTCACTCGGAAAGTGGCGCACATGTGAGGAGGATCAGCTGCTAAGAGGAGTCTATATCTGTGTACTTTGGTTGTGCTATTGCTCTATCTATATCTGAGGAAGTTGTGGGGTTTTTCACCTTAGGGTTTTCCCCACGGAAACTCTGTGTGTCTATTGTCTCTTATGTTTGCTTCTTGTGATGATTGACATACTTGCTATGATTGATATGCATTGATATACTGTACATGTTATTCTCTCGGTAAATATCCTAGAGTATATTGAATTAATGCTAAAAAATTAACATGGTATTAGAGCTAACCTGAGAAGAAGACATTGTGTAGTGACGGAAACCAGGGTTTCTTGTTTATTGGGTTTCTCTACACAGTTTTGGAAAAGTAATATGATAGATTGACTCTCCTCAGCAAGGTGAAACTATTTGTCCAATCATAATTCAATTCTGAGCACTTTCAGTTTTGGCCCTAAAAATTAGGGTTTCCACAAAAATAGGAATTTCTGAAATCTGAAGACATAGCTAGAAGCTCCTTGGAAAAATCGAAGTTTAGAGCTTTGGATCGAGATTTTTGGCTGGGTAAATCTCCGGGAAACTCAAACCCTAATTCAGGGTCCTCCCAGTGAACTCGGGAAGACTAAAAGGCATTTATGAAGGGTGAAGCTTTGCAGATCTCAAATTTTGAATACACCAGGATGATCAACTCATCAAGGTGCATCTTTCTGTCCTTTCAGAAAGTTGAAATTCACATTTTGAATTTTTAGGGTTTCTCTGACAAACCCTAATCCGGGACCAGATCCAGTTTTCAGGAAATCAAGTGGTAAGACCTAAATATTTTCTATTTCCATTTGAAGTACTCTTTAAGATGTCTCACCACACCAAGCTTGAGGATAAGCTTGAAGGGGCTGATAACTTCTAAGCATGGAAGTATAGGATTGGGTTAATCCTGGAAGAAAATGAGTTGGACTCTTACATAAGGGAAGAGGTCCCTATCCCAGAGGAAGAAGAGGCTAAAGCCCTCCACAAGAATAACTTTGTCAAGGAAAAGAGGATCATTGCTGATTCTATCAAGGACCATCTCATCCCACATGTGTCATCTCTAAAGACACCCAAAGAGATGCTTGATTCCCTGACTAAGCTATTTGAAGGGAAGAACATAAATCGGAAGGTGACCCTGCGGAACCAATTGAAAGGAGTAAAGTTTCATAATGGAGAAACCATTCAATCTTATTTTTATAGGGTCTCTCAGATCAAGGAACAACTGGAAGTTGTGGATGAAATGGTGGACAATGGTGAAGTTGTCATGACCACTCTGAATGGCCTACCCAGGTCATGGGATTCATTTATTCAAGGAATTTGTGCAGAAGGAAGTTGATCTCCTTCAACAGACTCCGGGAAGAATGTTCACAAGAAGAAGCAAGGCTTGTGGCCCGAGAAGAAAAGATGGGAAGTGAATATCAAGCTCTCACAGCACACACCAAGAAAGGAAGGTCAAAGAGGGAGCACTCTCATGCCAAGAAATCTTCACACTATCATCAACATAAAGATAAGAAAGATCTCAGATGCTTCACATGTAATGAGAAGGGTCATTTTGCTTCAAAATGTCCTAAGAACAAAAAGAACAACAACAACAATTTCAACAAGAAGAAGAAGGGCAGCAAGAAGAGATATCATGCTCATGCTGCTAAAGACGATGAACCACCCAAGAAGAAGGCTAGAGCAGAAAGTGATAATGATGACTCATCAAGCGAAGAAGAGTATATTCTAATCTCTGCTCTCACAGGTACTATATCTCATGGTTGTAATGATTGGCTTATTGACAGTGGGGCTTCAAAGCACATGACTTGGTTTAAAGAATCCTTTGCTAATCTATCTGAACATGAGTCACCCCATAAGGTGAAACTTGGGGATGACTACCAATACCCTATCAAAGGAAGTGGTGAGGCCTCCTACAATCTAGACTCTAGGAAGTCTTTGAAGATGAAAGATGTTTTGTATGTACCTGGGCTCAAGAAAAACTTACTCTCCATATCTCCATTGGATGCAAAAGGCATGCGGGTTGCATTTGTAGAAGGCCAAGTCCTAATGTGGCCAAAAGGTAAAACTATTGATGATGCAGTAGTGATTGGAGAGCAAGAGGGAGGATTGTATAAACTAAAGGGACAACCTGAACATGCCATGGTGCATGAATCCATGGAGCCAAGTGAACTTTGGCATAGAATACTTGCTCATATGCACTATAGGGCACTTCCGATTGCAAGCAAAGCTATATAGGGTCTTCCTGAAATCAAGACCAAACATAAAAGTGTTTGCAAAGGATGTGCAAAAGGAAAGAACATAAAGAAGGCATTTCCAAGTAGTGAAAGCAAGGCAAAAGATATCTTGGAAATTATCCACTCCGATGTATGTGGTCCGATGTCATCCAGTTCTCTGAGTGGGTATGTTTACTATGTCTCTTTCATTGATGACTTCGCCAGGAAGACTTGGGTTTACTTCTTGAAGAACAAAGATGAAGTGTTTGATAAATTCAAGGAATTCAAAACCTTGATGGAGAACCAAACTGATAAGAAGATCAAAACTTTCAGATCCAACAATGGTGGAGAATTCACTTTAGGTGACTTCAAGAAGCTATGAAGTGATTCAGGGATTAAGAGGGAGTTGACTGCTCCTTACAATCCACATTGTAATGGAGTTGCAGAAAGAAAGAATCGAACAATCATGGAAGCAGCAAGGGCAATGCTGCATGACCAGGATCTACCTATGCATCTATGGGCAGAAGCAACTAGGACAGCTGTATATGTGCAGAACATAACATCCCACAAGATATTGGACTACAAGACACCAGAAGAGGTCTTCTTTGGTAAGAAACCTGAAGTCAGCCATCTCAGAATATTTGGTTGTCAAGTGTACACTCATTTCCCAAAGGAAAAGAGGACCAAGCTAGATCCTTCAGGAAAGAAGGGTATCTTTGTGGGTTACAATGAAATTTCGAAGGCTTACAGAATATACTTTCCAGGGTTCAAGAAGATTGATGTCAGCAGGGATGTGACATTTGATGAAAACTCAGCATTCATCAAATCAAGGAAGACACCTATTGAAGATTATGAAGAACCTAAGGAAACTAGATTTCAAGACACTACTATGACTAAAGCAATTCCAGATGCAGAACCTGTAGATCCACCCCGTGAGAATAAATCTCACAAGAGGAAACCTGCATGGGCTAGAGAGCTCATTCAAGATGCAGAAAGGTATGGAATTCCAGAAGAAGAACACAGAGCAAAGAAGAGAACCAAATCACATACCAGCTATGTTGCTTTACTCTGTGATATCATGAATAAAGAACCTTCCAATTATGAAGAAGCAGCGGAAAAGAAAGAATGGAAGGATGCCATGATCGAAGAATACCAATCAATAATGAAGAATGATGTTTGGGATGTAGTCCCAAGACCTGAAGGGAAGTCTGTTGTGACTTACAAATGGATCTACAAGATCAAGCATGTTGCAGATGGCAGCATAGAGAAATACAAGGCAAGATTCGTAGCTCATGGCTTCTCTTAGAAAGAGGGAATAGATTATGAAGAAATTTTTGCTCCTGTAGCCAGGTACACTTCCATCAGATCAGTACTTCCTCTGGATGCAGTAATGAAATGGAAGATACACCAGATGGATGTCAAGATTGCTTTCTTGAATGGTGTAGTTGAAGAGGAAGTGTATGTGGAACAGCCACTCGGTTTTGAAACACGTGACAGGGAGTCATCTGTGTGCAGATTGAAGAAAGCCTTGTATGGCTTGAAGCAAGCTCCTAGGACTTGGTATGGTAGGATTGATAGTTTCCTATCTAGTTTGGGATTTACAAAGAGTAAAGCGGATTCCAACCTTTACTACAAGGTTGAGGAAGGCAATCCTGTGATACTACTCCTGTATGTGGATGACTTGTTTGTAAAAGGAGATGATAGTTTGATTGCCGATACCAAGAGGAAGCTTGCAACCGAGTTTGAGATGAAGGACTTGGGGATGATGCACTATTTTCTAGGCATGGAGGTGTAGCAAAGTGCAAATGGTATCTTCCTTGGACAAGGGAAGTATGCAGTAGAGATCCTGAAGAGGTTCGGGATGATGGACTGCAAGGCCATGGCCACACCTATGGCATTGAACCTGAAGCTTCTGTGTGATGCTTCATCTGATCCGGTTGATGTCATGATGTATCTTCAGATGATTGGGTCCTTGATGTACCTGACGAACACGAGACCATATATTTGCTTTGCGGTGAACACATTGAGCCAGTTCTTGACGGATCCGAGGAGTGTTCACCTGGTTGCTGTGAAGCATATTTTGAGGTACCTGAAGGGTACAGTTGACTATGGGATCAAGTATGATGTGAATCAAAAGTTTAACCTACAGGGTTATGTTGATTCGGATTGGGCAGGCAGTGCTGCAGATAGGAAGAGCACTTCTGGGTGCTGCTTCAGTATGGGATCAGGTGTGATCTCTTGGTTTAGCAGGAAGCAGTCCTGCGTAGAACTGAGCACAGCCGAGGTAGAGTATGTTGCAGCTTGTTCGGCTAGTTGTGAGGCAGTATGGCTTCGGAAGCTACTGTCTGATTTATTTGATCTCCCACTGGAAGCTACTGGTATCTTTTGTGACAACTAGAGTTGTGTGAAGATGTCTGAGAACCCGGTGTTCCACGACAGGTCGAAACACATAGAGATCAAATATCACTATATCAGGGATATGGTGCAGAGAGGAGCAGTGAAGCTCTTGTATGTTGCGACGGATGAGCAGATTGCAGATGTACTGACGAAGCCACTAGCTAGAGTGAAGTTCGAGTACTTCAGAGAGAGGCTTGGTGTTCTTCAGATTGATGACACTTCGAGGAAGAAGTGATGGACACATTTGCTGAAGCCATTCCAAGCATGTTGGAAGGAGGATCCTTCACATGGCTATGGATGTAAGCGCTGGATGATGAGCATCAGTACGATGCTCCAGTTACTGCTCTGTATACGTATCATGTTGGATGCTGGATATTATCAGTTGGATCATTTATTTGTATATGTATGTATGCATCATGTTGGATGTTGGATATGATCAGTTGGATCATTTATATGTATATGTATGTACGCATCATGTTGGATGCTGGATATGATCAATTGGATCATGTGTATGTATCTGTAGATGTATCAGGTGGATACATTGTATGATCAGGTAGATCATGTATGTTGATATGTATCAGGTATGATTAGGTGGATCATGTATTTGTATATGTATCAGGTGGATACATTGTATGATCATGTAGATCATGTATGATGATATGTATCAGGAAGATACTATGTATGCATCAGGTGGATGCATTGTATGATCAGGATGATCATGGATGACGAGCTTCAGGATGTTTCTCCATATATGCATCAGGACAATGCAGTGATGAGTATCAGGATGATACTCTAGATGATATGCATCAAGATGATGCTATGATGATGATCAAGATGATCATATGTATCAGGTGGATACATTACATAATCAATTGGATTATGTGTGATGAGTTCCAAAGACACAGATGCACAGTGCCTTTCCGACATGGTGGTAGATGTGTTCTCCCATGTGCGTTGATGTAAGTGCAGAACCTTTCTGACATGATGGTAGATGTGTTCTCCCATGTGCGTTGATGTAAGTGCAGAGCCTTTCCGACATGGTGGTAGATGTGTTCTCCCATGTGCGTTGATGTAAGTGCAGAGCCTTTTCGACATGGTGGTAGATGTGTTCTCCCATGTGCGTTGATGTAAGTGCAAAGCCTTTCCGACATGGTGGTAGATTTGTTCTCCCATGTGCGTTGATGTAAGTGCAGACCCTTTCCGACATGGTGGTAGATGTGTTCTCCCATGTGCATTGATGTAAGTGCAGATCCTTTCCAACATGGTGGTAGATTTTTTATCCCATGTGCATTGATGTGAGTGTTGAGCCTTTCCCGGATGGTCAGAGGAAATTCCTTACATGCTGGTGAGTGTAAGTGTTATGTTGTGTGCATATGGACTGTGCTTCGTGAACGATGATCATGAGTATCAGGATGATACTCTATGGCCATGGAAAGGTTGTGCAGTAGCATGTAAAATGTCCTGGGAGATCCGATAGGTTGAGCTGTGTGCTCGTAATCAGTCCTGGGATGCTCTTTCGAGGTTTTGTTGACTCATGTAATAAGTCCTGAGGATTCCACAGTATGACCAATGATGATGAAGACCTACAGGTGGTGGGCTACATCCAGTATGAAAAAGGACTGGCTCTGTAGAACTTCCTATGACGAGTAGATTCGGAGATTGATTGAAATAGCAGCAGCAGTGATGATGACGATGATTCGCTGATGATGATCCAGAGAAGAAGACTTGTGCTAGCATATATGTGTCGAGAAATACCTTCCTATTTAAGAGGGAGTGTTGATGTATATGTAACTTCAGAATGTATTTCATTTATGTATATTGTACTCCTATAGAGATGTTATTATTCATCTATACAGAAGTGTCGTCATTTGTATTGACAAGTGTCGTAACTTGACGATGGGTTATTAGACCACCATGTGTGGGGTCGGCCCTGATTAAGTTAATATTGGGTTATTGTACTAAGCTAGACAAGTTGGCCCCATAAGGTTATTGGGCATCCAGGACAAGTATAAATAGAGATCTCCCGATCTCTGTTTGGATCACTCAGAACTCACTCTTCCTTCACTCGGAAAGTGGCGCACATGTGAGGAGGAGGATCAGCTGCTAAGAGGAGTCTATCTCTGTGTACTTTGGTTGTACTATTGCTCTATCTATCTCTGAGGAAGTTGTGGGGTTTTTCACCTTAGGGTTTTCCCCACAGAAACTCTGTGTGTCTATTGTTTCTTATGTTTGCTTCTTGTGATGATTGGCATACTTGCTATGATTGATATGCATTGATATACTGTACATGTTATTATCTCAGTAAAGATCCTAGAGTATCTTGAATTAATGCAAAAAAATTAACAAATCTGTAGGGACAACACAAAGTATCCTTCCTTCCACAAAATAATGTTAAGCATAAAAGGATCTATTTACTTTGAATGACACAAAGCAAACATACATGTGATTGAACATTGATATGGGAGAAATAGGCTATGTTCTTATTAAAAGGAAAGCCATAAGAAGCATGTACAATCATATGCCTGACTTTGCAACATCATGTCCTTCAAGCTTCCCTTCCATGCTCCTTTGAGAACCACAAGATCATAAGGACCACTTCTTCAAGCTTCTTCCATTGTATCACTCTACAATTGCGTAGAGTAAGGATACCCTATTTTTCCATGTTTTTCACCCAAGGATGGGCCTCATTATATAGGGTTTGGAGAATCAACTACTATGGAGAGAAGGATGGATAAAGGGAGGATATCATGGATCAAGAATGATTAACCTCCTTGAAATGGAAAGGGAGGGAGGATTCAAAGCATAAAACCTCCTATCCAAAATCTTATCCAAAATCATGATCCTAGATCCATGCCAAATTAGTTGGACCAAAATTATTGCTCCCCCAAAGAAGGCCACATAGTGATAAAAAGGAACATTATTGCTCCCCTAACACTAGGAGTTAGGATTTATCCCTCCCTGGATAAGGTAGTGGGGGAGACAATCTCCAAAAATGGGAAAAAATCAAGGTCTAAATGATGAGATTTCGACCTCCTAATAATGGATTTCTCTCCCCAACATGTATAGGGACCATAATAGGCTTTAGGTTTCCCTATAAAACACATCTAGGAAGAATACTAACCACATTTTCATGGTGATGAAACACAAAACTCAAGTAGGACACATGAGTGTGACATTTTGAGGTGTAATAGGGTCTCAAGGACATCCCTGCATTTGGAAGGTCTTTAACAATGCAAACATTACATAATTTCATTATGAAAGAAATTATGTGGAAACAAATTATCATTAGAAAATACCTAGTCCCGGGATTTGTTTTGGATTGGATTTGAACAGGGGGAGGACATAGATTTCAAAGGTGTCTCAATCCACTGGAAATCAATGGTGCTTTCCTTCCAAATTGTAGGGTCAATATTGGCTTTGAAGGTGGGGAATGGAACCTCTATGCATATAGGGGTGGATTCTATAGTTGGGTTTGGGAGGGAGATCATACTCTCTCCTGGATTAATTAATGCTTTGCTTTTTGGGGATTTCCAATTCTTATCACAAGTGGAAGATGATTCCACTTCAAATTGGTGGAAACAAGGGTGGTTGTCTGCTGGGTCTTTGGGATTATATGGAGATTTGGTGCATGAATGGGAGCATTTTGTCTCTTCCTTGAGAAGAGTGCATATTTGAATCAAAGATGATCTGGACGATCCAAACATATTAGTTTGATTAGACAATAAGGTTGGGGGGATATATGTGACACAAAGTGTGTATCAGGTATTGATGACTTAAGCTCAGCTAGCGCATGTTTGGTGGTGGTCATGGATTTGGAATGTTAAATCTCCCTTGAAGTGTAGAAATTTATGCGGATTGTGCTTCAGAATAAAGTTCTTAGGTGGGTTTTTTTGGAGAAGGAATATTCAAGGCCTGAGTTATTGTTTTTTCTATAGGTGGGAAAAGGAGGATGTTAATCATCTATTGTTTCTTACAATGCTTATATTTCATAGATATGGAAGGATGTTAGCTCTGGCTCAATCTAGGAGGATTATGGAGGGGTAATTCAATGGTGGAGTGTTTGAATATGTAGTTTGACATGCCATAATTAAAATCATATCAATGCCTCCCTCTTTTGGTATTGTGGGGAGTATGGTTAACAAGTAATGCTCAGATTTAGAGAGAAGAATAAGTGTAGTCCTTTTAGAAATTTTCCCATGTGTTTTTGTTGGTTTAGTTTTTCAAAGAAAACTCTGAGGTGCCCACTCCAAGGGTTATTGGGGAATTGCATATTTTTTTTTAAACAAAAAATGAAAAAGATTTATATTAAATAGTTGAGCACAACGATTCTTTACATAGCAATACATTCCATTAAAATTATAACTTTTTTTAGCAAAGTCCATTCCATATAATTCTATGATGAATACAAAAAATTACCAATTTTTTTCTCATCTGCTTCTATTGCACGGGTACTATAAAACTTGGCAAATTGATTACATAAAAGGACACAAAAAAATATGATAACAATGAATTCTAAATAAATCCATCAAAAAAATACCATCAGAACTATTCATTCCTATCAATATTGTCCTTGAATTGGTTGGATTATTAATCTTTCATCCATGGGACTAGCTTCATTTGAAGAAGATTCTTGACAATGGTTGCAGTGATTCATCTTCACCAACTTTTCCAATTCATTTTTGACCTCATCCATCAAGGCAATTTTCTCACGCATATTGTCATCTAAATCATCAATTCAAGATTCCAAATAAACAATGTTGTTTCCGTTGTAACACGCTTCCTCGGTCAAGGTGATGATTTTCTCATGATTTTCTGTTGCACTCCCCCAACCCCTTCTTGGACAACCTATAACACATAGTTTTCATGCCAAGAAATCATGGTTTCTCCGTTAATGGAAAGAAGAGAATAATAGCTCTCAGATAAAGGAGGATTCCCACATTCCTGGACACTAGACAGATCAGAGTGGTAAAATGAAATTGACCAAGAAGGCCTATCTGAGAAATCAAAAGGATAAAAATCAGTCTTGTCTTCTGACCCTATAGAAGAAAATATGCTAGGGGAAGGGAAATTATTCCACTCAAAGGTGACAAGACCAAATCCATACAGGTCTCGATAGAGGCTCTCTTCCTCATCAATACTTTCGAGTAGTGGATTCCCCTAATTCTTTGGTTTATCATTTAAATTCATCCGACTATCTCCCTTTTCATACATCAAATCCTTGCTTGTGGAAGCCTGAACCAAGTGCATGGAAAGTGGGAATGCATATGCGGTGCCCTTAATGCCACAATCACTTCTAACATTAATTGAATTTAATCCATTTTGTACCCTTCTCTAGAGTTTGCCACACATCCTTCACACGTGCTTGACGTTGGAGAAGGTGTCTAGAGGGGGCTGTCGAGTTTCTCGCCTTCGAATTCCCATGCACATAGGTGTTACCATGTTAATGCCTTGGTTTCTGCCTATGCCAATGACCCCTTTAATGTTGTTTAACATGGAATCCACTTTCTTATCGATGGTTTATTATCGAAGGCTATCATCCCTTGATCTAGCCTTGTTCCAAGATTTTCCAAATCATCTGCCAACCCATTATTTTCTCGCTTTACATGGTAATAGTAAACTGAGCTTGGGTGGGGGATACTATGAATTCTTTTATGTATTATTCCATGGATAGAAGGATTATTTTTATAAGGAATTCACTTTTTTTGAATTACAAGCCTTGAGTCGCCGAAGATGGGGAGTTTTGATATGTTTAGTTTCGATATGTTTTCCAAACATTGTAGAAGATCCATCCATTCTGCCTAGTTATTTGTTCTTCTTCCCAAATCCCATGCAAAATTTTGCAATTTTCCCTTCATAGTCCATGATGACCCCTCCCACTTTTTCCACCCCTTATTTAGGGAATTGTAGATTGATAAATCACTCATTTGGAATTTCTTTGAATGCACAATCCAAGGACATGGCCAGGTATGTGTTTAGGATGGGTCTTGTATTTTCCATACTCTCATTATATTTCTTTTAGAGTGAATAACTCGATGGGGTCCAACAATAAAACATAATTGTTTCCTCTTTAGACTTTAATCTGATTGGATATGGAGAAGGGAATTCATGACTTGTAAGTATTTGGAGACTCTTCATTAGTCGTGACCTAAATACTTGGTAAGCAGTTGTTGCATACTATTCATTTACAAAATATAGGACTTCATCTCAAGGATTTTGTTGGGACTTTCAACTCATTTCGTAGATGTCATATTTATTGGGAGAAGAATCTGTTGGCATATATAATCTTTCCAAGGAATCTGTTTTGCTTCTAACAGGTTCAATCGGTTATGTTACTATTTCAGATGAATCACTTCATGAGAGTTGAGGTACCCTGGACTATGTATGAGGATAACTATAAAAATATTTTGGACTTAGTTCCTTACAATTTTTTAAATAACTTCTTCTAGGGTAGTGAGGACTACAACTTGTGTGATTATTGGCATAGTATGTCCTTTAATTTTAGATAATGCAATAGAAGGAGAATATATAGAAGCTACAAAAAATAAGGAAGATCCAATACTGTAATGTCATGTGGGATGTGTTTTTATTCTTTTTTGGAAATAAAAATGTGCTTTTTTTCATTGAAAAAATAATTTGTATATTTATTATTTGATTATTTAATTTTTAAAAGTCTACATACTTACATGGAACTTTATGATTTTTATGTAGAAAACATATGTTTCACGTCAAACAAATCATCTCTCCATCATATCGCCTTCTTTTCATTTCATTAAGCATGAAAAAACTAACATGTTCACTATCAATAATTATTCAAATTGACTCTTTTTCATTTCAATAAACATGAATAAGCTAATAAGTTTATGAAAAAATAGTGGGATAAAATTTTTTATTATATTTGTGATATTAAGAATATTGAAGATGAAAATTACTTTCTCATAAAATACCATAACCTTCTTATAACAACTTTATTAACCTTATTTGTGATATTAAGAATATTGAAGATGAAAAATACTTTCTCATAAAATGCCATAACCTTCTTATAACAACTTTATTAACCTTTTAATTCATCACAATTATTACAACTACAGTTTCTTCCAGCAAAAAGAAAAAATAAATAAATAATAAATAATAATAAATAATAAATAATAAATAAATAAATAAATAAAATAAATAAATAAATAATAAAAAATAAAAAATAAAAAATAAAAATAAAAATAAATAAATACCATTGTTATTCATATGAATCAAATGGTACAATATTGTTCATGTATACATAATACCATACCATACCACTGCAAAAAAATTCCACAAAATCATAGCATCAAGTCGATGCTTATATTCTACGATATACAAAAAAGACACTCATCACAAAGGTTGTTCTAATGAACAGAGAACAGTCCTATGACTTGTCCAAGGAGAACAAAATACAACTGAAAACAAAAAGTGACACTAATACAGAGTATGTAAATTACTCAATAAAACCACAGAGATCCCATGTCACACACATGAGAGTCCATATGTTCTTCCTAGTTTAAGTATCCTTCCTCGCCATCCAAAGCTTGTTGGGAAAGCTTATCTGCCAAGAAATTATGTTGTCTATAAATATGTTCTAGGATCACATTGTTGAAGAGTGCTAAGGTTGCTTGATTCTGTTAACCCAATGAAGAAGAGATATGACTTTCAGCTTGAATTCACCTTGAGCCCATTTGATAGTCACCCCAGAATCTCCAAATACTTTCAATCCATCGATCCCAAAAATACTAGCTACTTTTAAGACACACCATAAACCAAGGAGTTCAGCTTTCATATTTGTTCCATTGCTACATTTTAGCCTTAACGTAAAGAAATGAGAATGATTAAGAAATATAGCTCCTCCTGCAGCACATAATCCATCTCTGGAAGCACCATCAAAGAAGAGAACTGGGAAATTGAACTGAGGATCAAAAGAACTATTTTTTTTTTTATTCCAAGACCCCTGGAATTTTGCAATAGAGTGATACACACCCAATATCTTACAAGTGATTTTCTGCTTGCTTGGGATATCTTCTTCAAATACAGTCTTATTTCTGGTGAACCATATGTACCATGAAATAATAACCGGAAGCATCCATTGGGATTTGCATTTCTTGATCAGGTTATCAGTACAAATATCAAAGAAATCATAACCCCAAATATTGCTTCTAGCGAAGAGCATATAATATTCCAAATTTCTCTAGTGAATGCACATGTAACAAGAAGATGATTTGTGAACTCAGCTTTACATTTGTACATAAGACAAATACTAGGGCCATACCAACCCAAAATTAACCAGGTATCCCAAATTATGACAACTATAGTTATGTAGGAATGTCTCTCTTAAAGCCTTTTAAACACATGAATAAAATTTCAATGAAAATCAAATAATTCCTCCTCCAATAACAATCAATTCTTTATAATATTTAAAAATAAAAATTTGTAAACTAATTTTTTTTTTTATATAGTTAAATATTTTTTAATTTAAAAATTAATAAATTAAAATCAAAATTTTAAGTATACTTTTAAAGTAAAAAGTTAATCCTATCTAAAAATATCTAAAAATTAATACAGTAATGTTTAGATTTCTTACAACAATTAAATTTGATTCTTTAATAAGTTAAAAGGACAATATATCTCCAGAGGATATAATTTATCCACCAACCAAATTCTTAATCACATCAAAGTTAGTTTTTTAATTTCAAATAATATAAGTTTCATCGATACAATCATTATCTTATTATGTTCTCGAAGGGGATCATATATGTATCATCAAACTTGTATTAATTTGCTTTAAAATCTAAAATTTTCAATATGAACTATATAAAAACGATGGTTTAACTTATTTAATATTTTTTCAAATATTTAAAATTCATATTTTTCAAAACATTGATTGGCTGCAACAAGTGATGTAGTCCTCGATTCTCGCTTCCGAGGAGGGAGTTGCGAACTGATGTCACCTCCGCACCTCGGCAGGCTGGTTAATGAAAATGAGTGTTTTTTTACCTTTTTGTGATGATTGTGCAGGCCTGCGCTAATACTGGGTTCCCGCATACACCTAACAATACATACACGTTGGCTTTAGCTATCTAACATTTTTAGCTTCAACTATCTAACGTTTTACAATGCAACATTTTATTGTGAGATCCACTTTTCATTTTTCCATGGAGTTGATCTCGATGCACTTGACAGTTCAATGCATGTCCAGACATCCTTGGAACTGATCTCGCGTGTCAGTGCATTGTGCGGAACATTTTTGTTACAATCGATGTAGTGCATGCAGGGAACGTGGCAGGTGCATGCCTCCTGTGCTGGGCAAATATCTGAGACTAACACTTTGGGCTTATTAAATTGCTTGTTTGCAAGTTCTATTTTAAGTGCTCTGATGGCAATTGTGGCACCCCAATCTATTTGCTCACGGTAATACTTATATTTGTTGTAAATGATTTTTTTGCATTCAGAGGGTTTTAGTTTGTTGTTTGTCCATTTTGGAATCCAAGCTTTGCTTGCCCGAACTGTAAAACCACGCTCTTCAATTTCACAAAGAATGAAACAATGGCGTATGGGCTTGCTTGTGCCCTCTCAGCATTGATTACTTCTGTCCTTGTGTTTTTCTTCACTTTGTGTTTCTTTTTTTTAGTTATTGCTAACCCTAGAGCTATTATTTAACAGTTTTCTGACATGGCAAAGTACCCTTGGCAACTTGCTTTGCAGGGTACTTGGATGGTAAATTCATCCATCTAGTGCAAGTGCAACCCTTAAATCCTCCGAAGGAAATCTATAAGTCTTTAGAAGCTCTTTATTGTTCCGTCGAGTTATCCATGGTTGTTTTTCAGCGCTTTTAGTTCTCATTAACCTAGATTTCTCTTTTTATTTGGACTTCGGATTTATAAAACCTTCTTCACTATAGATTCAGCCAACTTGGGAAACTTGGAGTGCATGTTCAAGACCAGATTTCATAGAAAGTTGTCTAAATCAATCATGCAATGAGGGAAGCATGAGATAAGTGACACATTTACTATATGTATAGGCTTACCCAACATCATATTTTGTATTTTGCAACTCAAGCTTTTACTTTTCACAGCATTACAATTAATTAAGGTCCTTCAATGTTTATCCAATTTCTTTTGAATAATTTTCTATCCATTTTCTTTTGAATAAATTTTTATCCATAATGCTTTAAATTAGTTCTTGCCGCTTTAAATTGGTTCTTGCTGGGGAATTGGCCAGGAAGTTGTTCCAATGTTCATGCAGGCATAGTGACAAGTATAGAACTTGACCCATAAACCTCCTGCTTCTGATTATAGATGGCCTCCTTCTGCTAGCGCCTGTTTCCTTCTGTTGATCATTAATTGTAGTAGTTTAAATTATAAGCCCTGGATAGCACACCCCTTACTGGTTATCCTATTTTCGCATCACATGAACCAAGGCTAAATTGATTAAAAGGTGTACTCTTTTATCAGTTGAAGCAAAAGAATAATGCAAAGAAAGGGCTTAGAACACTATCCCGAGGTTAGTGTTCTTGAATTAGAAGCGAATTCTTTCGATATGGAAAGCTAAAAACCCCCATGCAGAGGGGGATCCTCCCTTTCTCCTTCCAGCATCTGCACTACCTCTCTCATCGAAGGTCTGCAATGGGCATCCTCCTAGATGCACAGAAAACTGATCTTGAATACTTTGATTGCTTCGTTTCTATCGAAATTATCATCACTTGCAAGTCTCAAATCTATCACCTTCGACTCTTTGCCAACAACGACCATGGAGAGCGCCCAAGCAGGGAAGTAACACTTCTCGGAATCATCCCCCTTAGTGATTCCCATGGCATGGATAGCACTGTAGAGTGCCTTCTTGTGTAACTAAGAGTGGAGCTGCGTTGTGTGATAGATGCAACCAACACCCTTCGTTGTTCATAGGTTACAACCACTTCCATGACTATCTCGGTGTTAGGTTTCACTACCAATCTTCACGCTGTAGCACTTGGTGCAGGGTAAACCTACGCCACCTCCTGGTGCATGGATGTACAATCATAATGGAATTCATGGTAACTTATTCAAGCCCAAGTTCCATGTTTATCTAATTATAAAATTAGTGCAGAATTAATTACTGAACTAGAAATCTGCTATACAATGAATATAATTAAGTTTAGTCCATTAGTGCATATCAATCTAATTCATATTTTACAATATGGTTTCATTCTAAATGATTTCAAGAAAAAAATATATAACAGTTAGAGGTTAGATACCGTTCGAAGGTCATTAAACATTTCTAATCTATCTTACATATAACAACTCAACGATGATTCCAAAATAAATAAATAAACATTGATAATAGCAGCAACATTTATCGAGATGCCATTGTTTTAATTAGTGGACAAACACTCGACTAACAAGATCTCCCCCATACCAAAGAGATCCCATGTCACACACATGAGAGTCCAGATGTTCTTCCCAGTTTAAGTATCCTTCCTCGCCATCCAAAGCTTGTTGGGAAAGCTTATCTGCCAAGAAATTATGTTGTCTATAAATATGTTCTAGGATCACATTGCTGAAGAGTGCTAAGGTTGCTTGATTTTGTTACCCCAATGAAGAAGAGATATGACTTAAAGCTTGAATTCACGTTGATCCCATTTGATAGTCACCCCAGAATCTCCAAATACTTTCAATCCATCGATCCCAAAAATACTAGCTACTTTTAAGACACACCATAAACCAAGGAGTTCATCTTTCATATTTGTTCCATTGCTACATTTTAGACTTAACGTAAAGAAATGAGAATGATTAAGAAATATATCTCCTCTTGCAGCACATAATCCGTCTCTGGAAGCACCATCAAAGAAGAGAACTGGGAAATTGAACTGAGGATCAAAAGAACTATTTTTTTTTTATATTCCAAGACCCCTGGGATTTTGCAATAGAGTGATACACACCCAATATCTTACAAGTGATTTTCTACTTGCTTGGGATATCTTCTTCAAATACAGTCTTATTTCTGGTGAACCATATGTACCATAAAATAATAACCGGAAGCATCCATTGGGATCTGCATTTCTTGATCCGGTTATCAGTACAAATATCAAAGAAATCATAACCCCAAATATTGCTAACTTCCAGCGAAGAGCATATAATATTCCAAATTTCTCTAGTGAATACACATGTAACAAGAAGATGATTTGTGGACTCAGCTTTACATTTGTACATAAGACAAATACTAAGGCCATGCCAACCCAAAATTAACCAGGTATCCCAAATTATGACAACTATAGTTATGTAGGAATGTCTCTCTTAAAGCCTTTTAAACACATTAATAAAATTTCAATGAAAATCAAATAATTCCTCCTCCTATAACAATCAATTCTTTATCATATTTAAAAATTAAAATTTGTGAACTAATTTTGTTTTTTATTTATTTATATAGTTAAATATTTTTTTAATTTAAAAATTAATAAATTAAAATCAAAATTTTAAGTATACTTTTAAATTAAAAATTTAATCCTATCCAAAAATATCTAAAAATTAATACAATAATGTTTAGATTTCTTACAACAATTAAATTTGATTCTTTAATAAGTTAAAAGGACGATATATCTCTAGAGGATATAATTTATCCACCAACCAAATTCTTAATCACATCAAAGTTAGTTTTTTAATGTTAAATAATATAAGTTTCATCGATACAATCATTATCTTATTATGTTATTGAAGGGGATCATATATGTATCATCAAACTTGTATTAATTTGCTTTAAAATCTAAAATTTTCAGTATGAACTATATAAAAACGATGGTTTAACTTATTTAATATTTTTTCAAATATTTAAAATTCATATTTTTCAAAACATTGATTGGCTGCAGGAGGTGGTGTAGTCCTTGATTCTCGCTTCCGAGGAGGAAGCTGCGAACTGACGTCACCTCCGCACCTCGACAGGTTAGTTAATGAAAATGAGTGTTTTTTTTAGCTTTTTATGATGATTGTGCAGGCCTGCGCTAATGCTGGGTTCCCGCATACACCTAACAATACATACACGTTGGCTTCAACTGTCTAACGTTTTTAGCTTCAACTATCTAACGTTTTTACAATGCAACATTTTATTGTGAGATCCGCTTTTCATTTTTCCATGGAGTTTATCTCGCTGCACTTGACAATTCAGTGCATGTACAAACAACCTTGGAACTGATCTCGCGTGTCAGTGCATTATGCGGAACATTTTTGTTACAACCGATGTAGTGCATGCAGGGAAAGTGGTAGGTGCATGCCTCCTGTGCTGGGCGAACATCTGAGACTAACACTTTGGGCTTATTAAATTGCTTGTTTGTAGGTTCTATTTTCAGTGCTCTGATGGCAATTGTGGCAGTCCAATCTATTTGCTCACGGTAATACTTATATTTGTTGTAAATGATTTTTTTTCATTTAGAGGGTTTTAGTTTGTTGTTTGTCCATTTTGGAATCCAACCTTTGCTTGCCCGAACTGTAAAACCATGCTCTTCAATTTCACAAAGAATGAAACAATGGCGTATGGGCTTGCTTGTGCCTTCTCAGCATTGATTACTTATGTCCTTGCGTTTTTCTTCACTTTGGGTTTCTTTTTTTTACTTATTGCTAACCCTAGAGCTATTATTTAACAGTTTTCTGACATGGCAAAGTACCCTTGGCAACTTGCTTTGCAAGGTACTCTGATGGTAAATTCGTCCATCTGGTGCAAGTGCAACCCTTAAATCCTCCGAAGGAAATCTATAAGTCTTTAGAAGCTCTTTATTGTTCCATCGAGTTATCCATGGTTGTTTTTCAACGCTTTTAGTTCTCATTAACCTAGATTTCTCTTTTTATTTGGACTTCGGATTTATAAAACCTTCTTCACTGTAGATTCAGCCAACTTGGGCAACTTGGAGTGCATGTTCAAGACCAGATTTCATAGCAAGTTGTCTAACTCAATCATGCAACGAGGGAAGCATGCGATAAGTGACACATTTACTATATGTATAGGCTTACCCAACATCATATTTTGTATTTTGCAACTCAAGCTTTTACTTTTCACAGCATTACAATTAATTAAGGTCCTTCAATGTTTATCCAATTTCTTTTGAATAATTTTTTATCCATTTTCTTTTGAATAAATTTTTATCCAAATTTTTATCCATAATGCTTTAAATTAGTTCTTGCCGCTTTAAATTGGTTCTTGCTGGGGAGTTGGCCAGGAAGTTGTTTCAATGTTCATGCAGGCATAGTGACCAGTATAGAACTTGACCCAGAAACCTCCTGCTTCTGATTATAGATGGCCTCCTTCTTCCAGCGCCTATTTCCTTCTGCTGATCATTAATTGTAGTAGTTTAAATTATAAGCCCTGGATAGCACACCCCTTACTGGTTATCCTATTTTCGCATCACGTGAACCAAGGATAAATTGATTAAAAGGTGTACTCTTTTATCAGTTGAAGCAAAAGAATAATGCAAAGAAAGGGCTTAGAATGCTATCCCGAGGTTAGTGTTCTTGAAATAGAAGTGAATTCTTTCGCAATGGAAAACTAAAAACCCCCATGCAGAGGGGGATCCTCCCTTTCTCCTTCCAGCATCTGCACTACCTCTCTCATCGAAGGTCAGCAATGGGAATCCTCCTAGATGCATAGAAAACCGATCTTCAATACTTTGATTGCTTCGTTTCTATCGAAATTATCATCACCTGCAAGTCTCAAATCGATCACCTCTGACTCTTTTCCAACAACGACCATGGAGAGCGCCCAGGCAGGGAAGTAACACTTCTCAGAATCACCCCCGTTAGTGATTCCCATAGCGTGGATAGCACTGTAGAGTGCCTTCTTGTGTAACTAAGAGTGGAGCTACGTTGTGTGATAGATGCAACCAACACCCTTCGTTGTTCATAGGTTACAACCACTTCCAGGACTATCTCGTTGTTAGGTTTCACTACCAATCTTCATGATGTAGCACTTGGTGCAGGGTAAAACTATGCCCCCTCTTGGTGCATGGATGCACAATCATAATGGAATTCATGGTAACTAATTCAAGCCTAAGTTCCATGTTTATCTAATTATAAAATTAGTGCAGAATTAATTACTGAACTAGAAATCTGCTATACAACGAATATAATTAAGTTAAATCCATTAGTGCATATCAATCTAATTCATATTTTACAATATGGTTTCATTCTAAATGATTTCAAGAAAACAATAAATAACAGTTAGAGGTTAGATACCGTTCGAAGGTCATTAAACATTTCGAATCTATCTTATATATAACAACTCAACGATGATTCCAAAATAAATAAATAAACATTGATAATAGCAGCAACATTTATCGAGATGCCATTGTTTTAATTAGTCGACAAACACTCGACTAACAAGATCTCCCCCATACCACAGAGATCCCATGTCACACACATGATTGTCCAAATGTTCTTCCCAGTTTAAGTATCCTTCCTCGCCATCCAAAGCTTGTTGGGAAAGCTTATCTACCAAGAAGTTATTTTTTCTATAAATATGTTCTAGGATCACATTGCTGAAGAGTGCTAAGGTTGCTTGATCCTGTTACCCCAATAAAGAAGAGATATGACTTTCAGCTTGAATTCACCTTGAGCCCATTTGATAGTCACCCCGGAATCTCCAAATACTTTCAATCCATCGATCCCAAAAATACTAGCTACTTTTAAGACACACCATAAACCAAGGAGTTCAGCTTTCATATTTGTTCCATTGCTACATTTTAGCCTTAACGTAAAGAAATGAGAATGATTAATAAATATAGCTCCTCCTGCAGCACATAATTCGTCTCTGGAAGCACCATCAAAGAAGAGAACTGGGAAATTGAACTGAGGATCAAAAAAACTATTTTTTTTTATATATTCCAAGACCCCTGGGATTTTGCAATAGAGTGATACACACCCAATATCTTACAAGTTATTTTCTGCTTGCTTGGGATATCTTCTTCAAATACAGTCTTATTTCTTGTGAACCATATGTACCACGAAATAATAACTGGAAGCATCCATTGGGATCTGCATTCTTGATCCGGTTATCAGTACAAATATCAAAGAAATCATAACCCCAAATATTGCTAACTTCCAGCGAAGAGCATATAATATTCCAAATTTCTCTAGTGAATGCACATGTAACAAGAAGGTGATTTGTGGACTCAGCTTTACATTTGTACGTAAGACAAATACTAGAGCCATACCAACCCAAAATTAACCAGGTATCCCAAATTATGACAACTATAGTTATGTAGGAATGTCTCTCTTAAAGCCTTTTAAACACATGAATAAAATTTCAATGAAAATCAAATAATTCCTCCTCCTATAACAATCAATTCTTATAATATTTAAAAATTAAAATTTGTAAACTAATTTTTCTTTTTTATTTATATAGTTAAATATTTTTTTAATTTAAAAATTAATAAATTAAAATCAAAATTTTAAGTATACTTTTAAAGTAAAAAGTTAATCCTATCTAAAAATATCTAAAAATTAATACAGTAATGTTTAGATTTCTTACAACAATTAAATTTGATTGTTTAATAAGTTAAAAGGACGATATATCTCGAGAGGATATAATTTATCCACCAACCAAATTCTTAATCACATCAAAGTTAGTTTTTTAATGTCAAATAATATAAGTTTCATCGATACAATCATTATCTTATTATGTTCTTGAAGGGGATCATATATGTATCATCAAACTTGAATTAATTTGCTTTAAAATCTAAAATTTTCGGTATGAACTATATAAAAACGATGGTTTAACTTATTTAATATTTTTTCAAATATTTAAAATTCATATTTTTCAAAACATTGATTGGCTGCAGGAGGTGATGTAGTCCTTGATTCTCGCTTCCAAGGAGGGAGCTGCGAACTGATGTCACCTCCGCACCTCGGCAGGCTAGTTAATGAAAATGAGTGTTTTTTTTAGCTTTTTGTGATGATTGTGCAGGCCTGCGCTAATGCTGGGTTCCCGCATACACCTAACAATACATACGCGTTGGCTTCAGCTATCTAACGTTTTTAGCTTCAGCTATCTAATGTTTTTACAATGCAACATTTTATTGTGAGATCCGCTTTTCATTTTTCAATGGAGTTGACCTCGATGCACTTGACAGTTCAGTGCATGTACAGACAGCCTTGGAATTGATCTCGCGTGTCAGTGCATTGTGTGGAACATTTTTGTTACAATCGATGTAGTGCATGCAGGGAACGTGGCAGGTGCATGCCTCCTGTGTTGGGCGAATATCTGAGACTAACACTTTGGGCGTATTAAATTGCTTGTTTGTAGTTTCTATTTTCAGTGCTCCGATGGCAATTGTGGCACACCAATCTATTTGCTCATGGTAATACTTATATTTGTTGTAAATGATTTTTTTGCTTTCAGAGGGTTTTAGTTTGTTGTTTGTCCATTTTGGAATCCAAGCATTGTTTGCCCGAACTGTAAAACCACACTCTTCAATTTCACAAAGAATGAAACAATGGCGTATGGGCTTGCTTGTGCCCTCTCAGCATTGATTACTTCTGTCCTTGCGTTTTTCTTCACTTTGGGTTTCTTTTTTTTACTTATTGCTAACCCTAGAGCTATTATTTAACAGTTTTCTGACATGGCAATGTACCCTTGGAAACCTGCTTTGCAGGGTCTTGGATGGTAAAGTCGTCCATCTGGTGCAAGTGCAACCCTTAAATCCTCCGAAGCAAATCTATAAGTCTTTAGAAGCTCTTTATTGTTCCGTCGAGTTATCCATGGTTGTTTTTCAGTGCTTTTAGTTCTCATTACCCTAGATTGCTATTTTTATTTGGACTTCGGATTTATAAAACCTTCTTCACTGTAGATTCAGCCAACTTGGGCAACTTGGAGTGCATGTTCAAGACCATATTTCATAGCAAGTTGTCTAACTCAATCATGCAATGAGGGAAGCATGCGATAAGTGACACATTTACTATATGTATAGGCTTACCCAACATCATATTTTGTATTTTGCAACTCAAGCTTTTACTTTTCACAGCATTACAATTAATTAAGGTCCTTCAATGTTTATCCAATTTCTTTTGAATAATTTTTTATCCATTTTCTTTTGAATAAATTTTTATCCATAATGCTTTAAATTAGTTCTTGCCGCTTTAAATTGGTTCTTGCTGGGGAGTTGGCCAGGAAGTTGTCTTAATGTTCATGCATGCATAGTGGCTACTATAGAACTTGACGCAGAAACCTCCTACTTCTGATTATAGATGGCCTACTTTTGCTAGCGCCTGTTTCCTTCCGCTGATCATTAATTGTAGTAGTTTAAATTATAAGCCCTGGATAGCACACCCCTTACTGGTTATCCTATTTTTGCATCACGTGAACCAAGGCTAAATTGATTAAAAGGTGTACTCTTTTATCAGTTGAAGCAAAAGAATAATGCAAAGAAAGGGCTTAGAACGCTATCCTGAGGTTAGTGTTCTTGAATTAGAAGCGAATTCCTTCGCTATGGAAAACTAAAAACCCCCATGCAGAGGGGGATCCTCCCTTTCTCCTTCCAGCATCTACACTACCTCTCTCATCGAAGGTCTGCAATGGGCATCCTCCTGGATGCATAGAAAACCGATCTTCAATACTCTGATTGCTTCGTTTCTATCGAAATTATCATCACCTGCAAGTCTCGAATCGATCACCTCCGACTCTTTGCCAACAACGACCATGGAGAGTGCCCAGGCAGGGAAGTAACACTTCTCGGAATCATCCCCCTTAGTGATTCCCATGGCGTGGATAGCACTGTAGAGTGCCTTCTTGTGTAACTCAGAGTGGAGCTGCGTTGTGTGATAGATGCAACCAACACCCTTCGTTGTTCATAGGTTACCACCACTTCCACGACTATCTCAGTGTTAGGTTTCACTACCAATATTCACGCTGTAGCACTTGGTGCAGGGTAAACCTACGCCCCCTCCTGGTGCATGGATGTACAATCATAATGGAATTCATGGTAACTTATTCAAGCCCAAGTTCCATGTTTATCTAATTATAAAATTAGTGCAGAATTAATTGCTGAACTAGAAATCTACTATACAATGAATATAATTAAGTTAAATCCATTAGTGCATATCAATCTAATTCATATTTGACAATATGGTTTCATTCTAAATTATTCCAAGAAAACAATAAATAATAGTTAGAGGTTAGATACCGTTCGAAGGTCATTAAACATTTCGAATCTATCTTACATATAACAACTCAATGATGATTCCAAAATAAATAAATAAACATTGATAATAGCAGCAAGATTTATCGAGATGCCATTGTTTTAAGTAGTCGACAAACACTCGACTAACAAGATCTCCCCCATACCACAGAGATCCCATGTCACACACATGAGAGTCCAGATGTTCTTCCCAGTTTAAGTATCCTTACTCGCCATCCAAAGCTTGTTGGGAAAGCTTATCTGCCAAGAAATTATGTTGTCTATAAATATGTTCTAGGATCACAATGCTGAAGAGTGCTAAGGTTGCTTTATTCTATTACCCCAATGAAGAAGAGATATGAATTTCAGCTTGAATTCACCTTGAGCCCATTTGATAGTCACCCTGGAATCTCCAAATACTTTCAATCCATCGATCCCAAAAATACTAGCTACTTTTAAGACACACCATAAACCAAGGAGTTCAGCTTTCATATTTGTTCACTTGCTACATTTTAGCCTTAACGTAAAGAAATGAGAATGATTAAGAAATATAGCTCCTCCTGTAGCACATAATTCGTCTCTCGAAGCACCATCAAAGAAGAGAACTGGGAAATTGAACTGAGGATCAAAAGAACTATTTTTTTTTCTATATTCCAAGACCCCTAGAATTTTGCAATAGAGTGATACACACCCAATATCTTACAAGTGGTTTTCTGCATGCTTGGGATATCTTCTTCAAATACAGTCTTATTTCTGGTGAACCATATGTACCATGAAATAATAATCGTAAGCATCCATTGGGATCTGCATTTCTTGATCCGGTTATCAATATAAATATCAAAGAAATCATAACCCCAAATATTGCTAACTTCCAGCGAAGAGCATATAATATTCCAAATTTCTCTAGTGAATGCACATGTAACAAGAAGATGATTTGTGGACTTAGATTTACATTTGTACATAAGACAAATACTAGGGCCATGCCAACCCAAAATTAACCAGGTATCCCAAATTATGACAACTATAGTTATATAGGAATGTCTCTCTTAAAGCCTTTTAAACACATGAATAAAATTTCAATGAAAATCAAATAATTCCTCCTCCTGTAACAATCAATTCTTTATAATATTTAAAAATTAAAATTTGTAAACTAATTTTTTATTTTTTTTATTTATATAGTTAAATAATTTTTTAATTTGAAAATTAATAAATTAAAATCAAAATTTTAAGTATACTTTTAAAGTAAAAATTTAATCCTATCTAAAAATATCTAAAAATTAATACATTAATGTTTAGATTTCTTACAACAATTAAATTTGATTCTTTATTAAGTTAAAAGGACGATATATCTCCAGAGTATATAATTTATCCACCAACCAAATTCTTAATCACATCAAAGTTAGTTTTTTAATGTCAAATAATATAAGTTTCATCGATACAATCATTATCTTATTATGTTCTTGAAGGGGATCATATATGTATCATCAAACTTGTATTAATTTGCTTTAAAATCTAAAATTTTCAGTATGAACTATATAAAAACGATGGTTTAACTTATTTAATATTTTTTCAAATATTTAAAATTCATATTTTTCAAAACATTGATTGGCTGCAGGAGGTGATGTAGTCCTCGATTCTCGATTCCGAGGAGGGAGCTGCGGACTGACGTCACCTCCGCACCTCGGCAGGCTAGTTAATGAAAATTAGTGTTTTTTTTAGCTTTTTGTGATGATTGTGCAGGCCTGCGCTAATGATGGGTTCCCGCATACACCTAACAATACATACGCATTGGCTTCAGCTATCTAACATTTTTAGCTTCAGCTATCTAACGTTTTTACAATGCAACATTTTATTGTGAGATCCGCTTTTCATTTTTCCATGGAGTTGATCTCGATGCACTTGACAGTTCAGTGCATGTACAGACAGCCTTGGAACTGATCTCGCGTGTCAGTGCATTGTGCGGAACATTTTTGTTACAATCGATGTAGTGCATGCAGGGAATGTGGCAAGTGCATGCCTCCTGTGCTGGGCAAATATCTGAGACTAACACTTTGGGAGTATTAAATTGCTTGTTTGCAGGTTCTATTTTCAGTGCTCCAATGGCAATTGTGGCACACCAATCTATTTTCTCACGGTAATACTTATATTTGTTGTAAATGATTTTTTTGCATTCAGAGGGTTTTAGTTTGTTGTTTGTCCATTTTGGAATCCAACCTTTGCTTGCCCGAACTGTAAAACCACGCTCTTCAATTTCACAAAGAATGAAACAATGGCGTATGGGCTTGCTTGTGCCCTCTCAGCATTGATTACTTATGTCCTTGTGTTTTTCTTCACTTTGGGTTTTTTTTTTTACTTATTCCTAACCCTAGAGCTATTATTTAACAGTTTTCTGACATGGCAAAGTACCCTTGGCAACCTGCTTTGCAGGGTACTTGGATGGTAAAGTCGTCCATCTGGTGCAAGTGCAACCCTTAAATCCTCCGAAGGAAATCTATAAGTCTTTAGAAGCTCTTTATTGTTCCGTCGAGTTATCCATGGTTGTTTTTCAGCACTTTTAGTTCTCATTACCCTAGATTGCTATTTTTATTTGGACTTCGGATTTATAAAACCTTCTTCACTGTAGATTCAGCCAACTTGGGCAACTTGGAGTGCATGTTCAAGACCAGATTTCACAGCAAGTTGTCTAAATCAATCATGCAACGAGGGAAGCATGCGATAAGTGACACATTTACTATATGTATAGGCTTACCCAACATCATATTTTGTATTTTGCAACTCAAGCTTTTACTTTTCACAGCATTACAATTAATTAAGGTCCTTCAATGTTTATCCTATTTCTTTTGAATAATTTTTTATCCATTTTCTTTTGAATAAATTTTTATCCATAATGCTTTAAATTAGTTCTTTCCACTTTAAATTGGTTCTGGCTGGGGAGTTGGCCAGGAAGTTGTTTCAATGTTCATGCAGGCATAATGACCAGTATAGAACTTGACCCAGAAACCTCCTGCTTCTGTTTATAGATGGCCTCCTTCTGCCAGCACCTGTTTCCTTCTGCTGATCATTAATTGTAGTAGTTTAAATTATAAGCTCTGGATAGCACACCCCTTATTGGTTATCCTATTTTCGCATCATGTGAACCAAGGCTAAATTGATTAAAAGGTGTACTCTTTTATCAGTTGAAGCAAAAGAATAATGCAAAGAAAGGGCTTAAAACGATATCCCGAGGTTAGTGTTCTTGAATTAGAAGCGAACTCTTTCGCTATGGAAAACTAAAAAACTCCATGCAAAGGGGGATCCTCCCTTTCTCCTTCCAGCATCTACACTACCTCTCTCATCGAAGGTCTGCAATGGGCATCCTCCTAGATGCACAGAAAACCGATCTTCAATACTCTGATTGCTTCGTTTCTATCGAAATTATCATCACCTGCAAGTCTCAAATCGATCACCTCCGACTCTTTGCCAACAACGACCATGGAGAGCGCCCAGGCAGGGAAGTAACACTTCTCAGAATCATCCCCCTTAGTGATTCCCATGGCGTGGATAGCACTGTAGAGTGCCTTCTTGTGTAACTAAGAGTGGAGCTACGTTGTGTGATAGATGCAACCAACACCCTTCGTTGTTCATAGGTTACAACCACTTCCACGACTATCTCGGTGTTAGGTTTCAGTACCAATATTCACATTGTAGCCCTTGGTGCAGGGTAAACCTACGCCCCCTCCTGGTGCATGGATGTACAATCATAATGGAATTCATGGTAACTTATTCAAGCCCAAGTTCCATGTTTATTTAATTATAAAATTAGTGCAGAATTAATTACTGAACTAGAAATCTGCTATACAATGAATATAATTAAGTTAAATCCATTAGTGCATATCAATCTAATTCATATTTTACAATATGGTTTCATTTTAAATGATTTCAAGGAAACAATAAATAACATTTAGAGGTTAGATACTGTTCGAAGGTCATTAAACATTTCGAATCTATCTTACATATAACAACTCAACGATGATTCCAAAATAAATAAATAAACATTGATAATAGCAGCAACATTTATCGAGATGCCATTGTTTTACTTAGAGAACTACTCTAGTAAATACACTATCTTTATTTACAATAGCAACTCCTAGTTAGTACTGGGAGTGTTTTGCTGGAACAGTGATGCCCGATCTCCATGGGACAATTCTCCTATTGAGCCTTGAATCCATAACCAATTTCAGACAGTTTCATAATAATTATGAAAACTCGTGCACTCCATGTTTATATCTCTTATCATAAGTCAATGAGTTGCAATGGCTTTGTTTATTGTTTTACAACGCATTGTTTTCTCATAGTAATGGAAGGTAATTGTTCATTTGAAAATCATTTATAGGTCACAACAATAACGTAAATCTCATTTATATTATTTTATTTTTTACAAAGATTATATATCTTATTTTTAATTAATTAATTTATATTTATTATAATATAATATTTCTTTTCAAAAATTTAAAATAATCAAAAACAAAATTCAATATTCTAATTTCTATATTTTAATGGTTAAATTGTATACAAAATTATATATTCTAATTGCTAAATTGTATAAAAATTGCAATACTCTGTACACTTGCATTTTTTGTTGGTATGAGTCTGAAGTCTCTCAGAGCATTGGTTCATCAAATCCATTATTGAGCTCGTGTTCTTCTATATAATTGTCATCTCCATTTGAGTAAAAAAAATTTGTCTCTTACTTATTATTTATCAACTTATCTTACAATATTAACTATTTTATTACTTCTATAACTATCCATGCATCACCATTTACCATTTTTTATTCATTATTCTTTTTATACCTGTTTATAACCACTAACGTAACATTATTTTGTCCGTCCATAAGAAGATTAATCAAGATTAAGGTATTGAACTTTGTAAATTATTGTTGTAAATGTTGTCAAATACACACTCTTGGAAATTATTTAGCTATGAACAAAAGTCCTAGGGTTTAATCCTAGGTATTATTTTTTTTTCTATACTATTGGTTTGCAACCTCACAAGAGCTATTGGCAATGTCGGGGACATTGCCACCTCATGGCTCTTGTTAGTTTATTTATCCTTTCATTAACATTTAAATATTTTTGAAAACTTTAAAATTACATTTTTGATTAAAAATATATATTTTTTAAAAATAAAAAAAAGTTACTTCGTTATTTTCAATATTCATTGTTATATGTTTTAGTAAAATAATTTATTTTTTGGAGTGGTCGAGAGGGGTGATTTTTTACCCTAGAGGAAATATAGTAAAGACATATTCTTGTGATATAGGGAATGGTACCAATAATCAGGTGGAACACTTTTCTTTGTTCCTAGGATTAAAGTTGACCTTTGATGTTGGAGTTCGTTCCCTAGTTGTGATAGGTGATTCTCTTCTAATCCTTTCGCAATCTAGGAAATGACAATAACTTAAGGATCTAATTGTTGTTCACCTTCATAATCGTATTTTGGGTATTCTTCCCCAATCTCAATCGATTCAATTTTTTCATGTTAAAAGAAATCTCAACTCATTAGCAGATGGTCTGCCTAATCAAGCTTCTCATCTTACTCAAGGAGGATTAATTGAACACGGGGGACCAATTCAACATTGTTGGATCCCTTAAGGTTTGTTCCTTTGTATTTTTAATGCTCTTTTTTCTTCACTCTAAGGTGGAGGGGGACATATGTCATCATGGAAAAAATGGCACGGGGAATTTGATTGATCTCTTAGATGGTGGTGATGTCAGACTCATTAATTGCAGCTTCAAGGTCATAAATGTGAGTTGGTTTTTTGGGAATAGCGATCATAATGCTCTCTTGTGTGGAGGTTTCGACGGTACCAAGTGTTGGGGCTCTATGAAGGCCTAGTATTTTGTTAATTGTGGGGGAGGCTCTATTTTAGTGTGCGGTGGAAGTTTCAGTCTCTAGAGGGCCCATTCTTTTGGAATGGTTGTGATGGATTTTGGGATTTCCTCCACCTTCTTCTTAGACTGAGGAGAAAGGAAATCATCTTGTCGGTCTGCCAACCTTTCGAGCTCTCTCTCCTAGGTATTACGTTGTGGCTATGATCTTTACTTTGTATGGAAAGTTTGGGATACATGTCTTCTGGATATTTTGGTGGAATATTTTGGTTTGGGGATTTCGCTTGCCGTGCCTGTTGTTAGCAGTTATTTCTTGTCTTTGTCCCTGGGTAGAGAGGAGGATTTTTTTTGTCCTCTTATTGTTTCTTCAACCCTCTATTTCCAAGCTTTGGCCGAGATGTGTGTGTATTTTCTTTTGGAGAGATCTCCTAGTACATTCAGTTCTATTTTCCCTACACTGGCAGGTTTTGTTTTGGAAACTATAGTATTGGATAGAATTGTGCTAAACCTGGTAATATATTATGACAAACATAAGACTATTAAATCATTGGACCATGATGTACTAATCTATTATTTCCAACAAATGCATAGATTATAGGAAGAGAGTGTCTCTCCATGCATGATAGAGTCAAAGAGATTATAGATAAAATGCATGATGCAAGAGATAAAATATCAAATGAGGAGATGGTCCACATAGCCTTAAATGGATTCTCTAGCAAAGATGAGATGTTTATAAGCATTTCCATTAGAGAAAATGTACCATCATTCAAGAGAAATTAAATATGAGAGTTTTCTATATCAATAGGTATGGAAGAAGGTTACGAATAAGAGGGAGGCATGTGATGTTGCTTTATGGTTGGAGACAAAGAAATCCAATCTAAAGTGGTGGTTGTTATGGTTAGAATTAGCTTGTGATCTATAAATAAGGATGTAGTCCTGCTTATGAGGGATGAGTGGAATAATATTGTATTTCAAACTTATCTCCGGGAGGTCACCTAACCCGAAGAGGAAAGTGGACATGAGTGGATTTCTTCCATAAAATGATCAATAAAATGATCAAGTGTAAGGTGTTAATCTACCTTAAGGGTTTTGATATTAATAAACTATGGATAATTTCTACATTATTCTTGGATATCTTGTATGTGGTAACATTTTTAGATCTACGGTACACTACAAAGAAATGGCATATTGCAAAAGATCACCCTACAAAGAAATAAGTTAGTGGAAAATGGAATGTTCAACAACATGATAAGAATCAATTCAACTTTAAGGTAATGATGATGATGGAGTTCATAAGTTGTCTGATCAAATGAAATATTTATCACTATATCGTATTCTCTTTCTATTGATTATTCCCATAAATATATCTAGTATATTAACTCTAGTGCAAGTAGGCATCAATTTCTACTTCATTTTACTACGGAAACTATACTCAAGTGTTAATACATAAATAGCTTTCCATGCCAAATGTTTTCAATTTCAACATCACATGCATTGAAACACCATCCTTTATTGTAAAAATTTGCACACCTCACATAATCTCTTCGAGGGTGATGTATTGATTTCGTATGGCCTTGTTTCTAATAAAAACATCAACTCTCAAACCAAAACAAAACTTGTGCATGTTCATGTTGTTGATACACATGGAGAAATGAATAATAACGAATGCAAGAAATAATTTCGTATAACAATTTGTTTTGTAATTGACACCTACCATAATTTTGTGTATTAGAAACATTGGCCTTTGACATAAGACCTCATTTGAATGAGGTGATGCAAAATAATATATTCTTCTCAACATGGAAACCATGTCTGAAAAAATCACACATGTTTGCACAAACCTCCATCTCACAATAGACACAACCATATATGAGTTAATTACATCAAATGCGACTTAGGCAGTTTGATCCATCTATGGAATTGTCACCTTTTTCTAACAAAATAACAACCAATATGAGCTTGACTTAGATGATGACCACACAAAATAAAACAAAGAAAAGTTATAAGTATCCTAATCCTATGTTCTATGTGACACTTATGTCCACCATGCATATCTTATTTGCTCTTTTTCAATCAAAACAAATAAAATTGTTATTGTTCCCTTTAACAACAACTGAAGTGATCTTATAACACATTTTACTCTTAATTATCCAGGAACAATTAGCCTACACAATTTATAAAATGTTAGATTGTTTAGGAATGTTGTATGGAATGGCCCAAAAGAAACCTCTAGGTCACCAACATGACAATCAACTTTCACTCTCCTTCTAAATGAAGATATGATAAAAAAAATAGTCTTTTGCTTACAACATTGTTTAGATAAAACTATTAATTTTATGTGAACATTAACCTCCACCTTCCCTATAATTAAAGATGAGGAGAACTTACTACATCTTTCTACACTCTTATTTAACTAATGCAAATTATATTTACATGTATATCCAAGATATCGTAAGAGCTAAGAAAGTATTATTTCCACCCTTAACTTCCATTCTTGTGAGCATTTGTTTCTAGCATATTTTCTTCTATTACACCATAAGCTCTTTGTGCATTGTGCCAAGCATACACACCATACTTTTTTTTACAATCTTAGTTTGGAGCGCACATTAGAAAAAAGATAAAACAAAGATAAAATGCATATAATGTGGAACTAGCAACTGCAACAAATCTTTCCAAAGCTAGTAAAAATATCTTACCAACATTACCATAGTGGTGCATTACTTTGACAATTTCATGTCTCTTACCAACATTACCATAGTGGCATTACTTTAACAATTTCATGTCTAATGATGTTTTACTCTCTGTGGATAAAATTGTCATAGCATTCTCATTACTATTCTTTGTTTCTTAAACTCATATAAACAAAGCATTTTGATGAAGGAAAATGTGTTTCCTTTTTTAAAGAACTTTTATATATATTCAAACATTGGTCTACTTGGTGAGTATAATTTAAACATCACTTCTACATATTTACAAGATTTTAATAATAAAATAATCTTCTCCAATTTTTCTATAAACTCAGGTTTTTTAGTTTTCCTAAAATAGTTTATAACTCTTTTTATTATTTTAACTATTATTTATTATTTCCATTTTAATATTCAAAATACATAATATAACAATTTATATATTTTTATAACAATTAAACACTTTTGTTTTTTAATATAACTTGATATATGTTTTATGGATCTTACGTGGCTCAAAGCTTATGCATTCTTTTATATATATATATATATATATATATATATATTTTGCATTGACATTTAGGTTACAATTTCATATATAATTCAATGTCATACTATGTAAATATTTAGAAGACATATTTTTCAAATAAATATTTTGCACCACATAAAATCATTGTTATAATTATTTTTTTTAAATATATAATACAAAAGGTACGGCTAGAAATTTCAATGTCATATTTATTTTCTTAAAATATATAAAATAAAAAGTATGATTAGAAATATATATATTCAAGTAAGAAATAGTTATAAGTAACTCCTCAATAATAACTATTATAAAATCAAATTTGAACCTAAGTGAAAAGTGGGAAAGATAATAACATTCATGTCAACCACCCAATCTACACTCAATTGATACTCTATACACTTAATTAACACTTTTATAGCTCAACCCAACCATCCTAATTTTAAATACCTAAACATATTTGAATTTTATTTTCATTTGGCATCTTCCTAAACATATTTGAATTTCATTTTCATTTGGCATCTTCCTGGATCCAATGTATTTCTCCCAATCTTGATCAACTCATGTGAAAGCATTTATTTCCAAAGTGACAGGCTTGGAGATACTATTTATTTACAAAAGTGAATGTTATCATCATGGAAACGTGTTTAACACATCATTTAGGAAATGACAATAAATTAAGGATCTAATTGTTGTTCACCTTCATAATCGTATTTTGGGTATTCTTCTCCAATTTCAATCAATTCAATTTTTTCATGTTAAAAGAAATCTCAACTTGTTAGCAGACAATCTTGCTAATCAAGCTTATCATCTTACTTAGGGAGGATTAATTGAACATGGGGGACCAATTCAACATTATTGGATCCCTTAAGGTTTGTTCCTTTGTCTTTTTACTGCTCTTTATTCTTCAATCTAAGGTGGAGGGGGACATATGTCATCATGGAAAAAATGGCACGGGGAATCTTATTGTTCCCTTCGACGGTGGTGATTTCAGTCTCATTAATCGCAGCTTCAAGGTCATAAATGTGAGTTGGGTTTTTGGTAATAGCGATCATAATGCTCTCTTGTGTGGAGGTTTCGATGGTACCAGGTGTTGGGGCTCTATGAAGGCCTAGAATTTTGTTAGTTGTGGGGGAGGCTTTGTTTTAGTGAGCGGTGGAAGTTTCAGTCTCTAGAGGGCCCGTTCTTTTGGAATGGTGGTGATGGATGTTGGGATTTCCTGCACCTTCTCCTTAGACTAAGGATAAAGGAATTCCTCTGGTCGGTTTGTCAACCTTTCAAGCTCTCTCTCCCAGGTATTACGTCGTGGCTCTGATCTTCACTTTGTATGACAAGTTTGGGATACATGTCTTTTGGATATTTTGGTGGAATATTTTGGTTCGGGACTTTCGCTTGCCATGCCTTCTGTTAGCATTTATTTCTTGTCTTTGTCCCTGGGTAGAGAGGAAGCTCTTGTTTTGTCCTCTTATTGTTTTTTCAACCCTCTATTTCTAATATTTGGCCGAGCTGTGTCTATATTTTCTTTTGGAGAGATCTCCTAGTACATCCGGTTCTATTTTCCCTACCCTGGTAGGTTTGGTTTTGGAAACTATAGTATTGGATAGAATTGTGCTAAACCTGTTAATATGGATATTGAAAATAATTTAGAGGATCTCTTCGAGCAAGTAAGTGTAGCTAATGCCAGTATTTAGGACTTTCGAAGTCATTTGAAATGGATGTGTGACTGTATGGAAGGTCTGTTTGAAGTAGTTCACTAGTTGGTTTCGCATTCTCCGATGTTAGATAATTGTTTGGATCAAATTGAACAGTTTTCACACCAAATCAATGACAATATGGAAGCTCGCTTCATTGGTATGCAAGCAGTTGTCAAGTCATGTGATAATAAGCTAAATGAAATAGTCAATGTTGCGTCGAAGCATGAGATTTAATCGGGGGGGTTTTCTAAAAATGATGAAAATTCTAATTTAAATAATGGTGATGGTAATTAAGTGTTGTACAGCCGGTTCATATACTCTTTAGCTCGATGGAAAAATATGGGATGTAGATTGTGCATGTAAACCTTGTTGCTCATAGTGAGGAAGATGTACATAAAATTCTAGTGATGCGCAGGATAATGATACTGTTAAAGAAGATTATGCAAATGTAAATAATGCTTAGGTTGATGATACTGATAAAGAAAATGATACATATGTAAATATGGAAGAAGACTCTTATGATGTTGAGGCTGTTAATGATGATGATGTTTCGGTAGATGTTGTGAATAGTTCAGAAAATGACGAAGATGAAGATGGTGTTCTCTATGTCAAGCATGGAGCATATAGTGATTCCAGTAATTAGCCTTTGTTTTAAATGAACTTTTTTTGTATTTTACTAGTAGGACAATATGTGAAAATCTATAGTAATTTAGGGAGTTCTATATTTTGGAATAACAATTCCTCCTTTTCGATGACTATAAATATTTGTTTCATTTTGCAAGTTACAAGATATGAACTTTTAAACAATAATAGAGGATTTTTTGTATGGTTGTACTTAAAATTTTCAACCTTTTATCAATATAAACATAACCATTTTTGTTAAAAAAATAATTTAATTTTTATTATCTTTAATTATCAAAATTATATATTTAAAATTTTCAATATTTTATTCTTATATAATTTTCATATAGGTTATTTTCTTGCATTTTCAAATTGTTTTTGAAACTAAGAATTTTTATAAATTTAAAACCAAAAAATATATATATACCAAAATGTTAAAAAGTGTAAGTTTACTTTATTATTTTCATTAATTTTTAATATATATATATTATAATAAATTTTATTAAAGTTTAATTAACAAAATCGATTATTGTTGGTTTATTGAAATATCTATAGAAACCCCATTTATCTTTAATCAAGGACCTCTAAGTGTAAAAGACCTCCATCTCACTAACATAATCAATTAGGTTAGGTTTAGTTAATATTTATAAACTTTATTATGTGCATTTTTCAATTCTTTAAATTAATTTTTTTTTAGTAAAATTTGTTGTAATAGTATAGTTGGTCTGTAATTGTATTGAGAGTAATTAGACGTTCTTAAAAAATAAATTATGTAGATTAAAAATAAATTTAACAAAAGAATAAAAACATGTTAATATGTTTACTTCACAAAATATATACACTATGTCTTTTTATAAAATAAAGAAATTAAAATCAACATAAATTTATATATTAAAAAAATTTAGATAAAAATGAATTTATATCTCAAGAAATTAGAAGTGTAGATCATTTAAAATAAATCTTTATCTTTTTTAAAAATTTGGAGAAAATATGTGACCATATTTATCATCCTAGTATTAAAGCCAATCCATATAAATAATAATAATAATAATTATTATTATTATTATTAAATTAGATTGAATGCTTGTTCTAAAGTCTCTAGTTTAAGTCTCATATTTACTTTTTACTTTGTATTATTCTTTTTTGTTTATGGCTGACATAATATTTATTACTTTTTACTTTGTATTATTATTTTTTTGTTTACTTTGTATAATTTCGTTACTCGACAAACACTCCACAAACTCGACAAACACTTGACTAACAAGATTTCCCCCATACTGAGCTGAGCGCCTCTCGGCGCAAATATACTAGGTATTGTGTTTCCATGAAAGTAGAGATCTCTAAAAATATTATTGACTTTAATTGATAAGTGATTTATTCATTATTATTATCATATAGTTGAGTTGTAGTTAAATAATAAATTGGTGAGAATTTTTAATCATTATTTAATGTTCTTAGAAAAAAGATATTATTCACAACTAACACTAAAAATCCCATAATAACATGAAAAATGATAATCCATTAACTCTAAAGTTCCATCTTTTATTTTTATTAATTGTTGACCGTAGTACTGAATCTCTAATTCTACTTAGCTACTAGTGTTTCATTACATTGGAAGTGGGAAAATAGACATGTGGAAAAAAAATCCCATAATAACATGAAAAATGATAACCATTAACACTAAAGTTCCATCTTTTATTTTTATTAATCGTTGTACTGAATCTCTAACTCTGCTTAGCTACTCGTGTTTCATTACATTGAAAGTGGGAAAATAGACATGTGGAAAAAAATATTTCCCTCGGTAACCACACCTTTCTCTTTATATTATTTTGTTAATGTAAAATTGAAATGCACCCACCAGAATTGCAAAATGGTGTGGTTTATATCCATTGAATTTGGTAGCTTGCACATATATTATTCTAATACAAAAGGGAGTATGGTCACTTTAGTGATTATGAAAAGTTCAATGGTATTCTTTAGCCGAAGAATTAGATTCAAAACCAGCGGATCCCACCTAAAAAGCTTATATTTATCTTAAAAAGTTAAAGATAAAAATGAATTTATATCTCAAGAAATTAGAAGTGTAGATCATTTAAAATAAATCTTTATCTTTTTTAAATATTTGGAGAAAATATGTCACCATATTTATCATCCTAGTATTAAAGCCAATCCATACAAATAATTATTATTATTATTATTATTATTATTAAATTAGATTGAATGCTTGCTCTAAAGTCTCTAGTTTAAGCCTCATATTTACTTTTTACTTTGTATTATTCTTTTTTGTTTATGGCCGACATAATATTTATTACTTTTTACTTTGTATTATTATTTTTTTGTTTACTTTGTATAATTTCATTACTTCACAAACACTCCACAAACTCGACAAACACTCGACTAACAAGATTTCCCCCATACCGAGCTGAGCGCCTCTTGGCGCAAATATACTAGGTATTGTGTTTCCATGAAAGTAGAGATCTCTAAAAATATTATTGACTTTAATTGATAAGTGATTTATTCATTATTGTTATCATATAGTTGAGTTGTAGTTAAATAATAAATTGGTGAGAATTTTTAATCATTATTTAATGTTCTTAGAAAAAAGATATCATTCACAACTAACACTAAGAATCCCATGATAACATGAAAAATGATAATCCATTAACTCTAAAGTTCCATCTTTTATTTTTATTAATTGTTGACCGTAGTACTGAATCTCTAACTTTGCTTAGCTACTAGTGTTTCATTACATTGGAAGTGGGAAAATAGGCATGTGGAAAAAAAATCCCATAATAACATGAAAAACGATAATCCATTAACTCTAATGTTCCATCTTTTATTTTTATTAATTGTTGACCGTAGTACTGAATCTCTAACTCTGCTTAGCTACTAGTGTTTCATTACATTGGAAGTGGGAAAATAGACATGTGGAAAAAAATATTTCCCTTGGTAACCACACCTTTCTCTTTATATTATTTTGTTAATGTAAAATTGAAATGCACCCACCAGAATTGCAAAATGGTGTGGTTTATATGCATTGAATTTGGTAGCTTGCACATATATTATTCTAATACAAAAGGGAGTATGGTCACTTTAGTGATTATGAAAAGTTCAATGGTATTCTTTAGCCGAAGAATTAGATTCAAAACCAGCGGATCCCACCTAAAAAGCTTAATGGGATAAGAAAGATGTCGAGGCCAATATCATCATTTAAGTCAATGTGAGAGTATTATTCTAATACAAAAGGGAGTATGGTCACTTTAGTGATTATGAAAAGTTCAATGGTATTCTTTAGCCGAAGAATTAGATTCAAAACCAGCGGATCCCACCTAAAAAGCTTATATTTATCTTAAAAAGTTTAAGATAAAAATGAATTTATATCTCAAGAAATTAGAAGTGTACATCATTTAAAATAAATCTTTATCTTTTTTAAAGATTTGGAGAAAATATGTGACCATATTTATCATCCTAGTATTAAAGCAAATCCATACAAATAATAATTATTATTATTATTAAATTAGATTGAATGCTTGCTCTAAAGTCTCTAGTTTAAGTCTCATATTTACTTTTTACTTTGTATTATTCTTTTTTGATTATGGCCGACATAATATTTATTACTTTTTACTTTGTATTATTATTTTTTTGTTTACTTTGTATAATTTCATTACTCGACAAACACTCCACAAACTCGACAAACACTCGACTAACAAGATTTCCCCCATAACGAGCTGAGCGCCTCTCGGCGCAAATATACTAGGTATTGTGTTTCCATGAAAGTAGAGATCTCTAAAAATATTATTGAATTTAATTGATAAGTGATTTATTCATTATTGTTATCATATAGTTGAGTTGTAGTTAAATAATAAATTAATGAGAATTTTTAATCATTATTTAATGTTCTTATAAAAAAGATATCATTCACAACTAACACTAAAAATCCCATAATAACATGAAAAATGATAATCCATTAACTCTAAAGTTCCATCTTTTATTTTTATTAATTGTTGACCGTAGTACTGAATCTCTAACTCTGCTTAGCTACTAGTGTTTCATTACATTGGAAGTGGGAAAATAGACATGTGGAAAAAAAATCCCATAATAACATGAAAAATGATAATCCATTAACTCTAAAGTTCCATCTTTTATTTTTATTAATTGTTGACCATAGTACTGAATCTCTAACTCTCCTTAGCTACTAGTGTTTCATTACATTGGAAGTGGGAAAATAGACATGCGGAGAAAAATATTTCCCTTGGTAACCACACCTTTCTCTTTATATTATTTTGTTAATGTAAAATTGAAATGCACCCACCAGAATTGCAAAATGGTGTGGTTTATATGCATTGAATTTGGTAGCTTGCACATATATTATTCTAATACAAAAGGGAGTATGGTCACTTTAGTGATTATGAAAAGTTCAATGGTATTCTTTAGCCGAAGAATTAGATTCAAAACCAGCGGATCCCACCTAAAAAGCTTAATGGGATAAGAAAGATGTCGAGGCCAATATCATCATTTAAGTCAATGTGAGAGTATTATTCTAATACAAAAGGGAGTATGGTCACTTTAGTGATTATGAAAAGTTCAATGGTATTCTTTAGCTGAAGAATTAGATTCAAAACCAGCGGATCCCACCTAAAAAGCTTATATTTATCTTAAAAAGTTTAAGATAAAAATGAATTTATATCTCAAGAAATTAGAAGTGTACATCATTTAAAATAAATCTTTATTTTTTTAAAGATTTGGAGAAAATATGTGACCATATTTATAATCCTAGTATTAAAGCCAATCCATACAAATAATAATAATAATAATTATTATTATTATTATTATTAAATTAGATTGAATGCTTGCTCTAAAGTCTCTAGTTTAAGTCTCATATTTACTTTTTACTTTGTATTATTCTTTTTTGTTTATGGCCGACATAATATTTATTACTTTTTACTTTGTATTATTATTTTTTTGTTTACTTTGTATAATTTAGTTACTCGACAAACACTCCACAAACTCGACAAACACTCGACTAACAAGATTTTCCCCATACTGTGTTGAGCGCCTCTCGGCGCAAATATACTAGGTATTGTGTTTCCATGAAAGTAGAGATCTCTAAAAATATTATTGACTTTAATTGATAAGTGATTTATTCATTATTGTTATCATATAGTTGAGTTGTAGTTAAGTAATAAATTGGTGAGAATTTTTAATCATTATTTAATGTTCTTAGAAAAAAGATATCATTCACAACTACCACTAACAATCCCATAATAACATGAAAAATGATAATCCATTAACTCTAAAGTTCCATCTTTTATTTTTATTAATTGTTGACCATAGTACTAAATCTCTAACTCTGCTTAGCTACTAGTGTTTCATTACATTGGAAGTGGGAAAAGAGACATATGGAAAAAAAATCCCATAATAACATGAAAAATGATAATCCATTAACTCTAAAGTTCCATCTTTTATTTTTATTAATTGTTGACCGTAGTACTGAATCTCTAACTATGCTCAGCTACTAGTGTTTCATTACATTGGAAGTGGGAAAATAGACATGTGCAAAAAAATATTTCCCTTGGTAACCACACCTTTCTCTTTATATTATTTTGTTAATGTAAAATTGAAACACCTAAAAAGCTTAATGGGATAAGAAAGATGTCGAGGCCAATATCATCATTTAAGTCAATGTGAGAGTATTATTCTAATACAAAAGGGAGTATGGTCACTTTAGTGATTATGAAAAGTTCAATGGTATTCTTTAGCCGAAGAATTAGATTCAAAACCAGTGGATCCCACCTAAAAAGCTTATATTTATCTTAAAAAGTTTAAGATAAAAATGAATTTATATCTCAAGAAATTAGAAGCGTAAATCATTTAAATAAATCTTTGTCTTTTTTAAATATTTGGAGAAAATATGTGACCATATTTATCATCCTAGTATTAAAGCCAATCCATACAAATAATAATAATAATTATTATTATTATTAAATTAAATTGAATGCTTGCTCTAAAGTCTCTAGTTTAAGCCTCATATTTACTTTTTACTTTGTATTATTCTTTTTTGTTTATGGCCGACATAATATTTATTACTTTTTACTTTGTATTATTATTATTTTGTTTACTTTGTATAATTTCGTTACTCGACAAACACTCCACAAACTCAACAAACACTCGACTAACAAGATTTCCCCCATACTGAGCTTAGCGCCTCTCGACGCAAATATACTAGGTATTGTGTTTCCATGAAAGTAGAGATCTCTAAAAATATTATTGACTTTAATTGATAAGTGATTTATTCATTATTGTTTTCATATAGTTGAGTTGTAGTTAAATAATAAATTGATGAGAATTTTTAATCATTATTTAATGTTCTTAGAAAAAAGATATCATTCACAACTAACACTAAAAATCCCATAATAACATGAAAAATGATAATCCATTAACTCTAAAGTTCCATCTTTTATTTTTAGTAATTGTTGACCGTAGTACTGAATCTCTAACTCTGCTTAGCTACTAGTGTTTCATTACATTGGAAGTGGGAAAATAGACATGTGGAAAAAAAATCCCATAATAACATGAAAAATGATAATCCATTAACTCTAAAGTTCCATCTTTTATTTTTCTTAATTGTTGACCGTAGTACTGAATCTCTAACTCTGCTTAGCTACTAGTGTTTCATTACATTGGAAGTGGGAAAATAGACATGTGGAAAAAAATATTTCCCTTGGTAACCACACCTTTCTCTTTATATTATTTTGTTAATGTAAAATTGAAATGCACCCACCAGAATTGGAAAATGGTGTGGTTTATATGCATTGAATTTGGTAGCTTGCACATATATTATTCTAATACAAAAGGGAGTATGGTCACTTTAGTGATTATGAAAAGTTCAATGGTATTCTTTAGCCGAAGAAAGATGTCGAGGCCAATATCATCATTTAAGTCAATGTGAGAGTATTATTCGAATACAAAAGGGAGTATGGTCACTTTAGTGATTATGAAAAGTTCAATGGTATTCTTTAGCCGAAGAATTAGATTCAAAACCAGCGGATCCCACCTAAAAAGCTTATATTTATCTTAAAAAGTTTAAGATAAAAATGAATTTATATCTCAAGAAATTAGAAGTGTAGATCATTTAAAATAAATCTTTATCTTTTTTAAATATTTGGAGAAAATATGTCACCATATTTATCATCCTAGTATTAAAGCCAATCCATACAAATAATAATAATAATAATAATAATAATTATTAAATTAGATTGAATGCTTGCTCTAAAGTCTCTAGTTTAAGCCTCATATTTACTTTTTACTTTGTATTATTCTTTTTTGTTTATGGCCGACATAATATTTATTACCTTTTACTTTGTATTATTATTTTTTTGTTTACTTTGTATAATTTCATTACTCCACAAACACTCCACAAACTCGACAAACACTCGACTAACAAGATTTCCCCCATACTGAGCTGAGCGCCTCTCGGCGCAAATATACTAGGTATTGTGTTTCCATGAAAGTAGAGATCTCTAAAAATATTATTGACTTTAATTGATAAGTGATTTATTCATTATTGTTATCATATAGTTGAGTTGTAGTTAAATAATAAATTGGTGAGAATTTTTAATCATTATTTAATGTTCTTAAAAAAAGATATCATTCACAACTAACACTAAAAATCCCATAATAACATGAAAAATGATCATCCATTAACTCTAAAGTTCCATCTTTTATTTTTATTAATTGTTGACCGTAATACTGAATCTCTAACTCTACTTAGCTACTAGTGTTTCATTACATTGGAAGTGGGAAAATAGACATGTGGAAAAAAAATCCCATAATAACATGAAAAATGTTAATCCATTAACTCTAAAGTTCCATCTTTTATTTTTATTAATTGTTGACCGTAGTACTGAATCTCTAACTCTGCTTAGCTACTAGTGTTTCATTACATTGGAAGTGGGAAAATAGACATGTGGAAAAAAATATTTCCCTTGGTAACCACACCTTTCTCTTTATATTATTTTGTTAATGTAAAATTGAAATGCACCCACCAGAATTGCAAAATGGTGTGGTTTATATGCATTGAATTTGGTAGCTTGCACATATATTATTCTAATACAAAAGGGAGTATGGTCACTTTAGTGATTATGAAAAGTTCAATGGTATTCTTTAGCCGAAGAATTAGATTCAAAACCAGCGGATCCCACCTAAAAAGCTTAATGGGATAAGAAAGATGTTGAGGCCAATATCATCATTTAAGTCAATGTGAGAGTATTATTCTAATACAAAAGGGAGTATGGTCACTTTAGTGATTATGAAAAGTTCAATGGTATTCTTTAGCCGAAGAATTAGATTCAAAACCAGCGGATCCCACCTAAAAATCTTATATTTATCTTAAAAAGTTTAAGATAAAAATGAGATTATATCTCAAGAAATTAGAAGTGTACATCATTTAAAATAAATCCTTATCTTTTTTAAAGATTTGGAGAAAATATGTGACCATATTTATCATCCTAGTATTAAAGCCAATCCATACAAATAATAATACTAATAATTATTATTATTAAATTAGATTGAATGCTTGCTCTAAAGTCTCTAGTTTAAGTCTCATATTTACTTTTTACTTTGTATTATTCTTTTTTGTTTATGGTCGACATAATATTTATTACTTTTTACTTTGTATTATTATTTTTTTGTTTACTTTGTATAATTTCGTTACTCGACAAACACTCGACTAACAAGATTTCCCCCATACTGAGCTGAGCGCCTCTCGGCGCAAATATACTAGGTATTGTGTTTCCATGAAAGTAGAGATCTCTAAAAATATTATTGACTTTAATTGATAAGTGATTTATTCATTATTGTTTTCATATAGTTGAGTTGTAGTTAAATAATAAATTGGTGAGAATTTTTAATCATTATTTAATGTTCTTAGAAAAAAGATATCATTCACAACTAACACTAAAAATCCCATAATAACATGAAAAATGATAATCCATTAACTCTAAAGTTCCATCTTTTATTTTTATTAATTGTTGACCGTAGTACTGACTCTCTAACTCTGCTTGGCTACTAGTGTTTCATTACATTGGAAGTGGGAAAATAGACATGTGGAAAAAAAATCCCATAATAACATGAAAAATGATAATCCATTAACTCTAAAGTTCCATCTTTTATTTTTCTTAATTGTTGATCGTAGTACTGAATCTCTAACTCTACTTAGCTACTAGTGTTTCATTACATTGGAAGTGGGAAAATAGACATGTGGAAAAAAAATTTCCCTTGGTAACCACACCTTTCTCTTTATATTATTTTGTTAATGTAAAATTGAAATGCACCCACCAGAATTGCAAAATGGTGTGGTTTATATGCATTGAATTTTGTAGCTTGCACATATATTATTATAATACAAAAGGGAGTATGGTCACTTTAGTGATTATGAAAAGTTCAATGGTCGTAGTATCAATGGTTCTCCTACGTCTTTCTTCCTTTGCTCCAGGGGGATTCACCAGGGTTGCTCGATGTCACCTATGTTATTTATTCTTGTAATGGATGGATTAAGTCGGTTAATCAAGCAAGCTAGAGAGTTGGGTAAGTTCCACGGCATCAAAATCTCCTATTATCTATCTATAACACATGCTCTTTTCGTTGATGACGTTCTTATTGCTGGTCTAGCAACGCTGGAGGAGTGGCTTTCTCTACGGAACATCATTGAGCTCTTCTGTAGAGCCTCGGGTATGAAGGTGAGTCTGAGGAAGTCTCATCTTTATCACTATATGGTAGATGAAGCTTGTTTATCAGATATCCGGTCGGTTTCCCCCTACCATTGCTATAAGGTCATTGAAGGCTTCACGTATTTGGGCTTTTATCTGAAGCCAAATGGATACCTGGTCAAGGAGGACTGGGTTTGGTTGGTTAAACGCTTTGAATCTCGCATTACACACTGGACTTACCGCCTTCTCTCTATCAGAGGTAAGCTAACTTTGGCTAATTCTGTCTTGATGGGGATGCCCGTCTATTGGTTTTCACTTTTTACTGTTCCACGATCTATTATTAACAATCTGAGAAGACTTGTCTTCAATTTCATTTGGTCTGGAAGCCTCATGAGACCTGCTCTTTCTATGGTTAGTTGGACTAAACATTCCCTGCCACATTCCTCGGGTGGCTGGGGATTGAAGGATATCACTATTTTCAATGATGCCTTGAAATTAAAGAGCTTTTCACGAGCTATATTTGGAGACTCTCTCTGGTCCATTATATTACACCGCAAATACATTAAGACCAACATTTCCCACTGGCTCCGGCAGACATGCAAAAAAGTGAGAGGGGTTTCACACATCTGGAGAGGTTTCATGTGGGCTTATGGTTGGTTGGCGCACAAGCTTTGCTGGAAGGTGGGCTCTGGGTCGGAGGTTTCCATCGGGGTTGACCCGATACTTGGCTTACGTGGAGATTATCCGCTCTCGGATGGTCTTCTGTCACATTTGCGTGCTGCTGGACTGTACACCCTTAATAGCATCGTCAAAAATGATATATCTGGATATTGGCTCAATGCCTCGGACCTCAATTTAACTCCACCCTTGAATATTGAATGGGATGCATACATACACGACCTGAATGCAACTGGTACTCGGATCCAGGACGTGGAAGATACGGTGGTATGGGCTGGAAATCTGGCGACGGGCATCATTACTGCACAGACTGCATATGATTGTATGATACATAGTCGCTGCATCTTCCCTAATCACTGGTGGTACTTGAAGGTCTGGCAATGGAACCTGCCTCTGAAAATCAAATGTTTCTGCTGGCTCCTTTTGATGGACAGATTAAAGACTTGGGATAATTTATTATTGTTTGGCTGGGTCGGGCCCAACCGCTGCGTTCTTTGTAAGTCACATTTGGAAACTGCTGTGCACCTTTTTATTCATTGCCCATTTACGGTTTCTATCTTGGAAAAGCTCTATCACTGTTTTTCTATTAAGCATACCTGGAAGGGGCACTCTATGGAATCGTGTTTGAAAGAATGGATGCATAAATGTAAGTCTTTTGACACCTTGCCGATATTCACTTGCTGGGCGGTGTGGTCTGTGAGAAACCGAGCCATATTTGAAGATTTGCAACCGGATATCTTTTCTACGTATAGGTACATTCTCTCACAGTTTTTGATATTCCAACCTTCTGTGGAGGCCCCCAGCCGGAGGTCTATTGGAGACTTTCAGTTTAATTATAGTGATCCTGTTCTATTCTCCGACGAAGTTGCCAGCTATGGAAATTGTGGAGCTGGGGGGGTGATTTTCATTAACCAACAACACCAGCTTCTACTGCGACTCAATTGTGGCTATGGTTAGAATATGAAAGCGGAATTGATGGCATTATGGTGCGTAGTCAAGGTTGCTCACATCATTGGACTTCCGAGTCTCAAAATCTTTAGTGACTCGCGAGTCACCATCAAATGGGCCCGGGGTGAATTTGACATCTATGTTCTTGATCTTGAAGGCTGGTGTAGAAGGATTAAGGAGGAATTTCAATCTTTTTGCTCATACTCATTGGAACATATCTATCGCGAGCACAATGTGCTGGCAGACAGGCTATCTAAGCTGGCACTGGATGGGATTGAGGACTTTGTGCTCTGGGAGGAATACTGGGAGAATACTGTCATAGATGCTGGCTCTTATAACATTATGATATGACATCCTTTGCTCCGTGCTTAGACACTCTTGGCTGGTTGTTTGGCTATATTATGTATGTCCTCTTTGATTATAATCTTGTGAGTCTATCTGGTCTTTTGTTTTTTGAGACATCCTGGATGGATCGGATATACCTGTAACAATCTGTAATGTTTGGGTTACTTATTGGACCCTGTAGATGTGGGAGACTAATCTGTACTATTTGATTCAGCTATATTGAATAACAATAGTATGTGTTTTTTTCGCGGAAAAAAAGAAAAGTTCAATGGTATTCTTTAGCCGAAGAAAGATGTCGAGGCCAATATCATCATTTAAGTCAATGTGAGAGTATTATTCTAATACAAAAGGGAGTATGGTCACTTTAGTGATTATGAAAAGTTCAATGGTATTCTTTAGCCGAAGAATTAGATTCAAAACCAGCGGATCCCACCTAAAAAGCTTATATTTATCTTAACAAGTTTAAGATAAAAATGAATTTATATCTCAAGAAATTAGAAGTGTAGATCATTTAAAATAAATCTTTATCTTTTTTAAAGATTTGGAGAAAATATGTGACCATATTTATCATCCTAGTATTAAATCCAATCCATACAAATAATAATAATAATAATTATTATTATTATTAAATTAGATTGAATGCTTGCTCTAAAGTCTCTAGTTTAAGCCTCATATTTACTTTTTACTTTGTATTATTCTTTTTTGTTTATGGCCGACATAATATTTATTACTTTTTACTTTGTATTATTATTTTTTTGTTTACTTTGTATAATTTCGTTACTCGACAAACACTCCACAAACTCGACAAACACTCGACTAACAAGATTTCCCCCATACCGAGCTGAGCGCCTCTCGACGAAAATATACTAGGTATTGTGTTTCCATGAAAGTAGAGATCTCTAAAAATATTATTGACTTTAATTGATAAGTGATTTATTCATTATTGTTATCATATAGTTGAGTTGTAGTTAAATAATAAATTGATGAGAATTTTTAATCATTATTTAATGTTCTTATAAAAAAGATAGCATTCACAACTAACACTAAAAATCCCATAATAACATGAAAAATGATAATCCATTAACTCTAAAGTTCCATCTTTTATTTTTATTAATTGTTGAGCGTAGTACTGAATCTCTAACTCTGCTTAGCTACTAGTGTTTCATTACATTGGAACTCGGAAAATAGACATGTGGAAAAAAAATCCCATAATAACATGAAAAATGATAATCCATTAACTCTAAAGTTCCAATCTTTTATTTTTATTAATTGTTGACCGTAGTACTGAATCTCTAACTCTGCTTAGCTACTAGTGTTTCATTACATTGGAAGTGGGAAAATAGACATGTGGAAAAAAATATTTCCCTTGGTAACCACACCTTTCTCTTTATATTATTTTGTTAATGTAAAATTGAAATGCACCCACCAGAATTGCAAAATGGTGTGGTTTATATGCATTGAATTTGGTAGCTTGCACATATATTATTCTAATACAAAAGGGAGTATGTTCACTTTAGTGATTATGAAAAGTTCAATGGTATTCTTTAGCCGAAGAATTAGATTCAAAACCAGCGGATCCCACCTAAAAAGCTTAATGGGATAAGAAAGATGTCGAGGCCAATATCATCATTTAAGTCAATGTGAGATCCTCTTTGGATGTGTATCTAACTAGTTGCAAGATTGAGAAAGAGTTGTGAGCTGTGGGACAAATTAAAGTTTTTATAAATATATGAAGAGGAGGTTGTTGCTTAGAAATAAGTTGAATGTGCTGAAAATTAAGAAATGTAGCCTTATAAAGATGATAGGCGTTAATGCAAAACTTTAGTGTAATGTATTTATTTATGTATGAAAAAATATTTATACAATTTGTTTGCTTTTATAACATAAAAGAAGATGGTTATATCTCTATTCTTACTCAACTAATCTTAATCTAAAGATATTAAGTTTAGTAAAGTTGTTTATCACAATTCAATAAAACATAATACTAATACATCATTGGAATATAATATATTAACTTATTATTTTTAACATTTCTCCTTAATATATGTATAATTCAAAGGGAAAGAAAGAACATAAGAGAATTTAGAAATACTATATCTTGAAATGAGCATTATGAGATGGGAACATATTGTTAATCCAACAAGGATAGTAGGATTTACATTGAGTTCATACACATTACATGTGTAGTGGGAATAGCCTCACTACACCTTAGATCAAAGATACGAACATACATATTATCCAATATCTTACAATAAAAGTGGATAGGAACAAACATGCTATCCAACCTACAGACATACATTGTTCACAATAAGATTTGTCAGATTGAGCCTTAATGACCTTTTCAACAGGTGAATAGGGGTATACACTCTAATCGAAGTGTGACATAGGCTTCCATTTCTTTTCTATTTTGCTCCTTTGGTTGATTGGGATTCATTGAGCAAGGATATATCAAAATAATGGTACTAGGTCCTCACTATGCTTTAGTGGGTGTTCACTTCACTAACCAAATTGTTGAACTCGGTCACTATCATTTGATCATATGTACAAGATTCATCATCGCCACTATTGGTAACCATCCTAGAACTATGTAATCTTTTTTGTTCTTTGGTTTTGTCATTATAGCACTAAAGTGGTTATCTCTCCCTATTTTTAGTCAACTAATCATATTTAGAATCCTAATCTTAGGTGAGTTCACAACTCACATATACACATTCGAATAATATATTATGACAAACATAAGACTATTACATCATTGGACTATGATGTACTAATCTATTATTTCCAACAAATGCATAGATTATAGGGAGAGAGTGTCTCTCCATGCATTGATAGAGTCAAATAGATTAGAGATAAAATGCATGATGCAAGAGATAAAATTTCAAACGAGGAGATGGTTCACATAGCCTTAAATGGATTCTATAGCAAAGATGAGATGTTTATAAGCATTGCCATTAGAGAAAATGTACCATTATTCAAGAGAAATTAAATATGAGAGCTTTCTATCTCACAATAGACACAACCAGGGTATTTTTTAAGGATTATAATATTATACTTAAGTATAGTATTCTAAGCGGTTATTTTGGACTGAAGAAAACATATATATGGATAGGTAGGCGAATATCAAATGTGAAACATACAATTTACTACTAAAATTTGTAAATTTTGGCAAAAATTATGATAAAAAAACATATTTTATGTATACATAGGCGATATTAGAGACTAAAAATGACCAAATAGAGAATTTATTTTTTGAAAAAAAACCTGAAAAATAGCCAATTGGCGAAATTTCGCCCCTAAAAATTACCGACACAACCATATATGAGTTAATTACATCAAATGTGACTTAGGTAGTTTGATCCATCTATGGAATTGTCACCTTTTTCTAACAAAATAACAACCAATATGAGCTTGACTTAGATGATGACCACACAAAAGAAAACAAAGCAACTATTAGTATCCTAATCCTATGTTCTATGTGACACTTATGTCCCATATGCATATCTTATTTTCTCCTTTTCAATCGAACAAATGAAATTGTTATTGTGACTTTTAACAACAACTGAAGTGATCTTATAACACATTTTACTCTTAAGTATCCAGGAACAATTAGCCTAGTACAAGATTTCTCAAATGTTATATTGTTCATAAATATTGTATGGAATGGCCCAAAATAAACCTCTAGGTTACCAACATGGCAATCAACTTTCACTCTCCTTCTAAATGAATATATGACAAAAAAATAGTCTTTTACTTACAACATTGTTGAGATAAAACTATTAATTTTATGTGAACATTAACCTCCACATTCCCTATAATTAAAGTTTAGAAGAACCTACATCTTTCTACACTCTTATTTAACTAGTGCAAATTATATTTACATGTAGATCCAAGATATCATAAGAGCTAAGAATGTATTTTTTCCACCCTTAACTTCCATTCTTGTGAGCATTTGTTTCTAGCATATTTTATTCTATTAAACCATAAGTTCTTTGTGCATTGTGTCAAGCATATACAACATAATTTTACAATCTTAACTTGGAACACACATTAGAAAAAAAAACACAAAGATAAAATGCATAATGTGGAACTAGCAACTGCAACAAATATTTCCAAAGCTAGTAAAAATCTCTTACCAACATAATCATAGTGGCATTACTTTGACAATTTCATGTCCATAAAATGTTTTCTTTTTAAAATCTAACTCTTATATATATTCAAACATTGGTCTACTTGGTGAGTATAATTTAAACATCACTTCTATATATTTACAAGATTTTAATGATAAAATAATTTTCTCCAATTTTCTTATAAACATAAGTTTTTTAATTTCCTTAAATGATTTATAACTCTTTTTATTATTTTAACTATTATTTTATTATTTCTATTTTAAAATTCAAAATACATTATATAACAATTCATATATTTTTATAACAATTAAACACTTTTGTTTTTTAATATAACTTAATATATGTTTTATGGATCTTACGTCGCTCAAAGCTTATGCATTCTTTAAAATAAATATATGCATTGCATTGATATATGTTTTATGGATCTTACGTGACTCAAAGCTTATGCATTCTTTAAAATATATATAAATATATATATATATATATACATTGCATTGACATTTGGGTTACAATTTCATATATAGTTCAATTTCATACCATGTAAATATTTCAAAGTCATACTTTTCAAATAAATATCTTGCACCACATAAAGCTATTGTCATAATTATTCTTTTAAAATATATAATACAAAAGGCATGGCTTAAAAATTCATTGTCATCATTATTTTCTTAAAATATATAAAACAAAAAGTATGATTAAAAATATATCTATTTAAATAATAAGAAATAAGAAATAGTTAAAAGTAATTCTTCAAAAATAAGTGTTACAAAATCAAATTTAAACGGAAGTGGAACCAAATGAAAAATGGGAAAGATAACAACATTCTTCTTAACCATTTAATCTACATTACATTCAATTGATACTCTCTACACTTAATTAACCGTCTTATACCTCCACCCAACCATCCTAATTTTAAATACCTAAACATATTTGAATTTCATTTTCATTTGGCATCTTCCTAGACCTATTTGAATTTCATTTTCATTTGGCATCTTCCTGGATCGAATTTCATTTTCATTTGGCATCTTGCTTGATCCATTGTATTGCTCCCAATCTTGATCAGCTCATGTGAAAGCATTTATTTCCGAAGTGACAGGCTTGGAGATGCTATTTATTTCCAAAAGTGAAAGTTGTCATCATGAAAACGTGTTTAACACATCATTTTTGTTCTTGCTGGGCAGCAGCGGCATGATGTTTATCCATGAATCGTAATCCAATCTTTAACCAAATGAATAAAAAATTCACTGCCGTGCAGAGACACGCCTCTGAGACTCGATGGCTGCCACCGGTGAGGCGGAACATGTCCACATCGGCGGCTGGTACTGTACCAAATCGAGTCTATAAAATCCACTACTACTTCTCCTCGAAGTATTCATGAGACCAGAAAAATATTCACAATTACTTGTTGCTTGGATTAATTCCCTATACATATCTTTCTGGCTGAAAGTTCGAATCACGGCAGACGCAATGGCGAGAGCGTTGGGAGTTGCGCTTATATTCATGGCAGCGTTTTGCATTTGCGTGCAAGGTAATAACATCAATTACACACACTGTAACGTATATATTTTAATTACTTACAGATTTAATAGTCGTGCACATTTGATTTTGAGCTGGGTTATAAGCTGCGCCACCCCTGAATGTTATCAATGTAAGATTATTTGATCCTTGCAGATGTAGGATGTGCGACCTTTCAGATCCAGAACGAGTGCCCGTTCACTGTTTGGGCAGCCGGGACTCCCCACGGCGGAGGGAAACAGCTGGAGCGAGGCCAGTCGTGGACGGTTCAAGTCCCCGCGGGATCAGTGGGCAGGTTTTGGGGTCGCACGGGCTGTTCCTTCGACGCGGGCAGTGGCAGAGGCCATTGCAAAACTGGGGACTGCGGGGGTCTACTAAACTGTCAAGTATCTGGAAGTGTCCCTGCGACTCTGGCGGAGTTCGCCGTGAATCAATTCCAGAACCTGGACTTCTATGACATCTCTCTCGTCGATGGATTCAACCTGCCAATGTCGATCATGCCCTCCAATAGTCAGTGCACAAGAAGTGCCTGCAGCAGCGACATAAATTCCAAGTGCCCCACAGCATTGAGGGTGCCCGACGGATGCAGGAGCGCCTGCGTTGCTTTCAATACACCGCAATATTGCTGCACAGGGTCGTTTGTAGAGAATTGCCCTCCCACTGATTATTCGCGTTTCTTCAAGAGCGAATGCCCGCAGGCCTACAGCTATGCAAAAGATGACACCACCAGCACCTTCACTTGCCCCGGAGGCACTGACTATAAAATCGTCTTCTGCGGCACTGCCACCTCCCATGAAACTCATTTCTATTCCGCTGTCTAACCTCCTCAAAAACCCTACTTTACCAAAACGTTGTTGTTGCAGAGGCTTTGAAAAATAATATAGAAATATAAGAGGAATTGAAAAAGAAGTGCTTTTTATTCACATTATTATTGGTAGTTGTGGTGTGAATAGGTTTGTCGTTTTACTTTCTTTTAATATAAGTGTTTATGTACTTATTTTGCAATATTATTTTGATATGTCTCTCTTTGAACATGTCTTTCTATAAATTTTTACTCTTTTTTAGGAATACTTTTATGATGTCTTTAGGAATACTCTTTTAATATGTTTTTAATAAAAATATGTTTAAAATTTATGTTTTTTGAATGGTAAATATCTCTTTATTTACACTCAATTTTGCAAACATTTGTTTTATAAATTTATTTACTTCAACTAACTTACTTTTAACTATTTCTTGATAAAAATAATAATAGTTTTAAAAAAATTATTATTATGAATAATATGTATCCTTTTTTTTAAATAATTTTATTTTTTGATAAAAATAATAATAGTTTAAAAAAATATAATTGTTATGAATCATGTATATCCTTTTTTTTGAAAATAAATAAATTATTTGATATTTGTGAGAAGGAAATATATTGTTCCTTTTTCGCGAGACTCAATCTTATTTAGCTAATCACAACTAACTTCTTTGGACAACCTAAAATTACATAATAAAACAACAAAAAACAAGCTTGTTGTAGAATTACATATAGATGAGAGTTACATTCTTAGTACATTAAAAAAAACAATTTTATAGTAGCACGAGACCAACAAAATGTTAAGATGTAATATGCTAAGATAGAAAATATCAGTATTACATTCCATTTCACAACAATAGCATATACAGGATCACTAAAAGAACAACAAGCACATCATAAACACAAGAGACATAGGATTATCCCGGGAAACCCTCATGGGGTAGAAAACCCAACAAAGCTTCCTCAATATAGATGACCAACAAATACAAAGATGTAATCCTCAAACATGAGCTCCTTCTCCTCCATAGCAGATGTCTCTATCTCTCCTATGCGCAAATCACAAGTGAGTGAATGTGTGTTAAATGAGGAACACACCTCCCAACTTCGACTTGACTTTTACACTAACTAGGTCGGCCCCAACTTAACCACTTAACATAAAGTTGACTGGGCCGACCCCACTAGGGTGGTCTAATAACCCTAATTACCACATTATCCACGGAGGAATAAAACATCTACGGATATACAATAAGGTCTTCACGGAGGAATGAAACATCTCCGGAATAATAAAGTACAAATATAATATTCTTAGAAGTTACAATATTTCAACACTCCCCCTTCACGAGAAGGATATTATAACAACATCTGCAGGAGCAAGGAGTCATCAACTACATGATACATGATACATCTATAAATCATTGGAAGCTTTCTTCATACATCATCAGTAACTCAAACAGTTACCCATACATCTTCACGATCTTAAATACTGGAACATCAACATCTTCATTACTGAGTCTTCATCTTCTGCAGCACTTGAACAGCTACAGTAACATCATCATATGGATCTCTATATCAACAACATCATCATCTAGATCTCCCAATCAACAACATCAACATCTGGATCATTGATCAACAACATCATCATCTGAATCTCCCGATCAACAGCATCATCATCTGGATCATCTCGATCAATAGTATCAACATATGGATCCTCTCGATCAATAGCATCTGGATCATCTCGATCAACAATATCAACATCTGGATCCTCTCGATCAACAACATCTGGATCATCTCGATCAACTGTATCAGCATCTGGATCCTCTCGATCAACATCATAGCAGCATGCTCTTCAATACACACGATTCAATTACAGGATGATCAATCCTGCTCACTTAAGGACATAATTCCAAGGATGATACAATCCTATCACGTACATTTTGAACCAAACGTTCAGGGATGATCCAATCCCATCATGTACATTTTGATCCAAAGGTTTAGGGATGATGAAATCCCATCATGTACATTTTGAACCAAAGGTTCAGGGATGATGCAATCCTATCACGTACATTTTGAACCAACCATTCAGGGATGATGCAATCCCATCACGTACATTTTGAACCAAAGGTTCAGGGATGATGCAATCCCATCACATACATTTTGAACCAAAGGTTCATGGATGATGCAATCCTATCACGTACATTTTGAACCAACCGTTCAGGGATGATGCAATCCCATTACATACATTTTGAACCAAACGTTCAGGGACAATGCAGTCCTCTCGCATACTTTTTGAACCAAACGTTCAGGGACGATGCAGTCCTCTCACGTACATTTCGAACTAAATGTTCAGGGACGATGCATTCCTCTCACATGCATTTTGAACCAAACATTCAGGGACGGTGAAGTCCTATCACGTACATTTTGAACTAAATGTTCAGGGATGATGCAGTCCTCTCACCTGCATTTTGAACCAAACGTTCAAGGACGATGCAGTCCTATCACATACATTTTGAACCAAACATTCAGGGACGATGCAGTCCCGATCTGCTTATAAGATGATCAATCCTTCTCACTTTAAGACACCTCTCATGTTTAGGGATGATGCACTCCCGATCTACTTACAGGATGATCAATCCGTATCACTTTAAGACACCTTGACATGTCTAGGGATGATGCAATCCTGACCACAGTGCTAGTCCTTTTTCATACTGGATGTGACCTAGATTAAATCTAGGATTTTACCACCTGTGAATGATCACCTGCTGCTGCACTGAGTAGTCTAGGAGCGAACATTACATCATTACATGACCTGCAAATGATCACCTGTTTCTACACTGAGCAGTCCAGGAGCGCACATTACATCATTCCAAAAAACCACAGAGCTAGTACTATTTCAACTGGGGTGTGACATAGATCAGATCTAGGATTTACAACCACAGAGCCAATACTATTTCAACTGGGGTGTGACCTAGATCAAATCTAGGATTTTCAACCTGTGAATGATCACCTGCTAATCCAGGAGCAAACATTACATCATTATAATTTTTTTGAATGATCACCTATTGCTATGCTGAGCAATCCAGGAGCGCACATTACATCATTCACCAACATCTTTCTCAAAGACAAGAGTCTACGAATCAATTTAGGGACCGAATTTTGGGGATGATACAATCCCTCTCATCCACTGGGGACCATTCATCGACCTCATGATCGGTACATGTATCCTCATCATCGATACAAGTATCCATATCATCGATACAGTATCCTCATCATCGATACAAGTATCCACAACATCGATACAGTATCCTCATCATTGATATAGTATCCTCATCGATACCAGTATCCAAATATCATCATCGACCATATCACTCCCCCTTTCGAGGAGGGTCCTTCTGAACGACACCAAGCTTGTCTCGTAAATACTCAAACTTTACTCGAGACAAAGGTTTGGTCAATATATCAGCAACTTGTTCGTCAGTGCTCACATACTCGAGCTTTATAGCTCCTTTCTGCACCATATCCCGTATATAGAAATATCGGATCTCTATGTCTTTTGAATTATCATGGAACACTGGATTCTCTGTCATCTTGATACAACTCTGGTTGTCACACAGGATCACAGTGGGGTCCATCTCTAAGTCAAATAATCTTGATAACAACTTCCGAAGCCATATCGCTTCACAACTAGCAGAGCAAGCAACAATATATTCTGCTTCAAATGTGCTGAGAGCCACACTAGACTGCTTCCTGCTAAATTATGAGATCATGGAAGATCCCATACAATAACATCCTCCTAATGTGATCTTCCTGTCTGATACACTTCCTGCCCAATCAACATCTGTGTATCCATACAATCTAAAGTCATGATCTCCAAGATAACATAGACCAAAGTCTATCGTACCCTTTAGGTACCTCATCGCATGCTTTGCAGCTATCAGGTGAACATGCCTAGGTTCCACTAGATACTGACTCAAGGTGTTCACAGCAAAGCATATATCTAGCCTGGTATTCGTCAGATATATCAATGACCCAATAATCTGTCTATACAGAGTCACATCCACTAACTCTGATGAGTCATCAGCTAACAGCTTCAAGTTGGAATCCATGGGAGTGGCCATGACTTTGCATTCCAACATATAAAATACTTTCCCTGGTTGAGAAAGATTCCTTCTGGGCCTTGCCATACTTCTAGACCTAGGAAGTAATGCATCAATCCAAGATCTTTCATCTCAAATTCTGTAGCTAGCTTCTTCTTACTTTCCATGATCTATTTCTCATTCCCTGTCAGAAAGAGATCATTCATAGATAGTAATAATATGACAGGTTCATCATCCATAACCTTAAGGTAAAGGTTAGGATCAGCTTTACTTTTGGTAAAGCCCAAGCTTGTCAAGAAGCTACCATATCTCCCTCTGTGACTGAACATCATTCACACTCTGCATTGAGTGATCTTCTGCATATCTATCCGTGCCATCTCTCGTCAGATGGGTCTACTAATATGAGCCTCAAGATCATTCAAACTCTATGGTGAGTTCCTTCTTGCATCCATCTAAGAGAAGAATTTCATCTGTATATAGACACCATCTTCAACCTTGTAGCAAAGGTTGAAATCTGCATTACCCATGGTGATCATTAAGCTCATCAAATGACTATCGATCCTGGGTACCCCTACAGAGATTTCTTCAATTGAATCCTGGGATTTTTCTCGATTCACACTTCTTTCTTAATTACACCATTAAGAGAATGGTCTTATCTAGCCACTTGGAGCAAACATCTCGTCTTGATCCTCTTCCTCTTTCTAAGAGAATCTTCTAGCCATGAGCCTTTTGTAGTATGTTTGATTTGTAAGTCTTCTTCTTGAACATCCATCACTTGTTCGGTGTTCATCATTCTTCATGATCTTTCCTACAAATCAAAGTTAATTACATGATTAGTAATACTTCATAATCATCAAATCAAGTTGACATTTTAATGATAACCTATTATGCATACAGATATAGTTATGCAACTATCTTGACCAATACTTTGGCACAACACTTTGCCATATCCTGTATGCATACAGTGGCTATCTAGATGCCTTCCATCTCTACCAGAACATACTATCAAGAGTGTGCACAATTCTCAGCATGTCAGCAAAGAGGTTTCATTCTAAACAAGCAACAATGGAATGTTTGTCCAACTTACCCATCATATGCATATTAGTAGTATATTGTTTCAATGCTATATGAATGCTTACACTATGCATGATATATTCTAGGAATACAAATATGCATAAAACTACTACAAGTAATATCATTGACTATTCAGAGATTCAAGAAGTAATTCAAATAAAAACTCAAATACTTATCTTTTATGTTTGTGTGGTTGCCTCCCACTTGATCTCTATTTGTCTTTGAACTTCTATTCATTTTGTACCACTATGCATGCTTACATATGCACTAGTGTCATCCTCGTGATCTCATACATAATCATGCATTCATTAGTATAATCTCAATACTATCAAAACATTATTATTCTAAATAATATCAAGTATGTATGGTCATGATCATTTCATACATAGGTATACTTACCTAAGATCCTAACACAAAGTAGGATTCTAACTTGATACAGGAAAACATACCTGGATTATTATACCCAAACAATATCTTCTTTGTTCTCTTCAATGATTTAGAGACCTTGTGCTAGAACCTGCATGTCTCATAAGTTAAGCATAGTAGAACAAAGTCATACATACCTCGTAAGTAGAGCCTCTATGTGATCAAATACTATGGATGAGTCTTTGTCTTCATGTCATCATGATCATAGAACTTGATTTTTCTTTCTTGATGTACCTGTATCTTTTTAGCAGACAACACCATCCTCATACAACACCACAAGTGTATTAGTACAATCATAAGTGTCATAAAACTAATCAATGAATGTCTTCTATCACTCACATGCATTCATTATCAAACAATCATAATTGTACTAAACTCAATAACATGAAGACAAACATATTATGAACTTAATCAAGAATCAGATTTCAAAACATACATGTGTCTTCTCAAGTCATACCTGTCGAGTAGTCTTCTCTATAAGGGTAAAATCCTAACCATCCAATGTAGTCACTTGTAAACATCCTAAGTATGTTAATGGTTCTAGGATTATAGGATATCAGTGCCATTTAAATCTTCTTCATCGCTTCCCTATGAGTCTCCCAACTTTGCTAGGGTTTCTTCTTACTTGGAAACCCCAATTTCCAATCTCCTTCCTCCCACAACATTTTTATGGAGGATTAATATCTATGATGAGTGGATTCCAAATCCATTATCAAAGATTCCAATGTTGTATCAGGTGTCTCCAACATTGTATTAGGTCCTTCCATACCTAAACACTGAAAACCCTAAGTGAGAGCTTCTTCCTCCTCATCTTAGATTCCCTCAGTTTATCCATTTCATATGTGTCGTATTGTTTCTGGTGCATCCCTAAAATTTCGGATCTGCGGGGTCTGAAACTTTGGCATGTGGTAGCCTGACCTTTTATATTTCCAACCCCATAGGTTTAATATTTAATGGATTCTCTGAGAGAGATTTATGCCAAGTGTCACAACATGACCTGTTTATGGGATGAAACAACATAGCAAACTTGTACGGAGTGACATGTGTCACTATTTCAACTTCGGCCTCTGAAAAGTGGACCTGTGAAACTACAGTCCGTGCCCTACCTGTCACTTTTTATGGAATTTCATTTGGATATTCCTAACCCGATATATGACCTTTTTACCTAGGTCACCTATTTAGGAATGCATTCTGGAAGAGGCAGAAACCCTAACTTGTACTGATCATATCTCACAAAGTACAACGAATCTGAGGCTGTCCTTCAAACAAAAGGTATAAGGGAATGTTATCTATGACCTATAGAAGTTTCAAATCCTTAAACTTCTCCAAAATGGATTTATAGCGAAGGTTCCACGATGACTGGTTTTTGCTATATAAAACCCTAACTTGCAAATTGTCGCAAGTGAGACAAGTGTCGTAAGTGCCATACATTGCCTTCCCTCAGGCTAGCTCTGATACCATGTTAAGATTTAATATGCTAAGATAGAAAATATCAGTATTACATTCCATTTCACAACAATAGCATATACAGGATCACTAGAAGAACAACAAGCACAACATAAACACAAGAGACACAAATTTATCCTGGGAAACCCTCATGGGGTAGAAAACCCAGCAAAGCTTCCTCAATATAGATGAACAACAAATGCAAAGATGTAATCCTCAAACATGATCTCCTTCTCCTCCATAGAATATCTATCTCTCTCCTATGTGCCAATCATAAGTGAGTGAATGTGTGTTAAATGAGGAACACACCTCCTCTATTTATACACAACTCCGACTTGACTTTTACACTAACTAGGTCGGCCCCAACTTAACCACTTAACATAAAGTTGACTGGGCCAACCCCATTAGGGTGGTCTAATAACCCTAGTTACCACATTATCCACGGAGGAATAAAACATCTCCGAATATACAATAAGGTCTTCACGGAGGAATGAAACATCTCCGGAATAATAAAGTACAAATATAATATTCTTAGAAGTTACAATATTTCAACACAAAAATTTTATCCATAAGGCCCCCTTAGTATAAATTTATTTCAATGGTTGGATAGAGAGTGGCCTCTTGCAAGTTCAAAGCTTATTTAGATATCTTGATATTAATTTCTGGACATACATGAGTGAATGAAATAAAATCAAATGAAGCCTTTACTTTGTGGACCAAATTCATGATTGCATGGACGCCTAAGTTTCTTATGCAACACTGATGGTTTTCCCAGTCAATTAGAATCTTGGAATCTCCAAATACCTAAAGATTTTTTAGACCTTGTTCTTATTTTCCTTTTTGTAGGATTCATAGGGCTTAGAATTCAACTTGGTTATTAGATCCTTGATCAGTAACATACTTCATCATAATGTAATGTGAGGAATCAACATAGAGCACTACCCCTCTTCCATAAATAATAGGATTTTCTTGACTTGCTCCATTGAAGTAGCCCCATGGTTTTTCTTGATTAATATGTGGTCTTAGTATGACTCTAGTATAAGCATATTTAAGAATAATTTTATGATCAACCCAAGCTAGTCTCACCCAGTGTGCAACCTATGTGGTTGTGAGGAAGTCTCCAAGTTTCCCATTTTCCTAAATAGGGGAAGGCATTTACCGAGGATTTACATACTAAAGGGGTTTCCTAAACCTATTTCCTTTAAACTCTAAAACATTCCTTCATTGTCATCTCTCTTATGTATTTGGATTTCATTACTCTTCTATAGAGGCCATATTGCATACTAGCATCCAAAGGAATTTTGTTGCAAGTGCCAAACTGTAAAGGTAGATATTTTTTAACCCCCACCCCTACTTCTTTTGGAGTTGCTAACATTTTCCACTTAACCAATGGAATTCCTTCCTGTGATCTTTATCCAATCCAAAGAAAGTTGAAACATTTCTTTCAAATTTTGTTTAAGATTCCCTTAGGAATCTTAAAAATAGTCATCCAATAAACATGAATTCTCTCTAGGATTTCCTTTATCAAGATCAATATTCATCTACAAGATAACCATCTATTACACCAGATAGATCTTCTAGCTTGTAACTTGTGATATAACCATATTCATTCTTCAAAGAAATAACTAATTTGTTTTAAATGTAAACCAAGATATTTCACCCCATGATATAGATCATATAATTGCATTCGAAAAAGAGATTTAGGTTTCCTTTTTCGGTGCCAGAATGTATATGATACCCAAAATTGTTGCAATGGTATCACGTGAGTGGTAAAAATCAAAAGCGCGCACATGCTCCCAACACTGTGCACGCGCTTTTGGCTTGGCAATTGCCGAACCTCCACTAACGCATCCATGTTGGCAGAAAAGCATGCATGTGCTAATAACATGCACTCGTTATTAAAAATGTGTGTGCATTAAAAATGCGTGCACACTTGTAAGAACGCACACGTGCTTCTAATAATGTGACCGCACTTTTAAAAACGTGCGCGCGCTTTTATTACATAAATTAATAAAATCAGTATTTTTGCCATAATTGTTGATCCTAAACTCATATTTTGATGCTCCTTATACCATTGGAAAAGGTATTTTTGAGGCCTACAACTTTGTAGTTAGTTTTCATGATTCAACATTGTTTGTTTCTTATTTTTTAAAAAATAAATCTATGACTCATTTTTCATTTTCCTCTCTCAGGCATAGTCAAGGGAGGAAGGGATATTGAGAGAGAGAGAGAGAGAGTGATGGATGGTAGGATGGAGAGGAAGAGGAAAGAGAGATGGTTAGAGAGTGGGGTATATAGGGACACAGAGAGAGGTGAAGGGAGGGATGGTAAGAGAGAGTGGAGGATGGTGGAATATAGCGAGACAAAGAGAAACATATAGAGAGGGAGGGGAGAAGTGAGGTATTTAAGAAGGGAGGGTGACAAACAAAGTGTGGGAGGGAAGGAGAGGGAGGGACTGAGGTTTAGAGAGAGAGAGAAAGGGTGGGGGGGGAAGAGAGGGGGGAAGTTAGGAAGTGAGAGAGAGAAAATGATGTGGGGAGAGAGAGAGAGGGGGGGGGGGGGGGGGTAAAGAACGACCAAGGTGGGTGTTAGGAAGCATTTGATGCAAGAAGGGAGGTACGTAGAAAGGGAGGATGAGGGAGAGAGAAAGAAGGAGAGAGAGGGGAGAGAAGAGTGAGGGAGGGAAGGAGGAAGGGAGCGTAGGAGACATAGTGAGGTAGGGAGAGAGTTAGAGGGATGGAGAGAGAGAGGGGGGGATAAGGTGGGGTTAAGAGAGATATCGATGTAATGAGAGAGAGAGAGAATGGGGAAGGGATGGTGGAATAGAAATTGAGGTAGGGAGGGAGTTAAAGGGATGGGGAGAGAGATAAATAAAGATCAGGGGGGTTGGAGGGAGGCAAGGGGAAAATTGAAAGAGGGAGAGAGTCGAGGGGCGGGAGTGAGGGAGAGAGAGTGAGAGGGAGGGATTCAAGGGGAGGGAGGAAGAGGGGGAGGGATAGAGAGATGGAGGCATAGAGGGAGGGGTGGAAGGAAGGGGCGTGATAATATGTGTGTGTGTGTGTGTGTGTGTGTGTGTGTGTGTGTGTGTGTGTGTGTGTGAGAGAGAGAGAGAGAGAGAGAAGAGGAAGGGTGTGTGTGTGTGTGTGTGTGTGAGTGAGAGAGAGAGAGGGGGGGGATGAAAGGTGGATGAGTTCGAGAGAAAGGGAGGGAGGAAGAGAGAGGGAGTGTGAGAGGAGGTGGGAGAAATACAGAGAGAGAGAGAGAGAGAGAGAATGGGGGTTAGGGGATTAGAGAGAGAGAGAGATTGGGGTTAGGGTTTTAGAGAGAGAGATTGGGAGTTAAGGGTTTAGAGAGAGAGGAAGAGAGATTGGGGGTTATGAGTTTAGAGAGAGAGATTAGGGGTTAGGGGTTTATGTGTGTGTGTGTGTAGAGAGAGAGAGAGAGAGAGATATTGAAGGTTAGGGGTTTAGAGAGAGAGAGAGAGAGAAAGGGAGAGAATGGGGGATAGGCTTTTAGAGAGAGAGAAAGAGATTGTGGGTTAGGGGTTTAAAGAGTTTGAGAGAGAGAGAGATTAGAGTTTAAGGGTTTAGAGAGAGAGAGAGATTGGGAGTTATGGGTTTAGAGAGACGGAGAGGTTGGAGGTTAGGGGTTTAGAGAGAGAGAGAGAGAGACAGAGAGAGAGAGATTAGGGGTTATGGGTTTATAGAGAGAGAGAGAGAGAGAGAGAGAGAGAGAGAGAGATTGGGGGTTACATTTTTAGAGAGAGAGATTGGCGGTTATTGGTTTAGAGAGAGAGAGAGAGAGGGATTGGAGGTTAGGGATTTAGATAGATATATAGAGAGAGAGATATTGGAGGTTAGGGGTTTAGAGAGAGAGAGAGAGAGATATTGGAGGTTAGGGGTTTAGATAAATAGAGAGAGATTGAGGGATAGGGGTTTATAGAGAGAGATTGTAGGTTATGAGTTTAGAGAGAGAGAGAGATTGGAGGTTAGAAGTTTAGAGAGATAGAGAGAGATTGGGTGTTAGGGGTTTAGAGAGAGAGAGATTAGAGGTTAGGGATTTAGATAGAGAGAGAGAGAGAGAGAGAGAGAGAGAGAGATATTGGGGGTTAGGGGTTTAGAGAGGGAGATAAATTGGAGGTTAGGGGTTTATAGAGAGAGATTGGGGGTTAAGGGATGAGATATATATATATATATATTGGTGGTTAGGGATTTAGAGAGAGATTTTAGGGGTTTAAAAAGAGATTGGAGGTCAGGGGTTTAGAGAGAGAGAGATATTGGGGGTTAAGAGTTTATAGAGAGAGATAGATTGGAGGCTAGAGGTTTAGAGAGAGAGAGAGAGATAGATAGAAAGGGAGAGAATGGGGGTTAAGGGCATAAAGAGAGAGAGATATTGGGGGTTAGGGGTTTAGAGAGAGAGTGTGGGTTAGGGTTTAGAGAGAGAGGGAGAGAGATTGGGGGTTAGGGGTTTAAAGTGAGAGATTAGGGGTTAGGATTTTACACACACACACACAGATTGGGGGTTAGGGGTTTAGAGAGAGAGAGAGAGAGTGACAAAGAGACATAGATAGATAGAAATAAATTAGGGGTTAGGGATTTAGAGAGAGATTGAAGGTTATGGGTTTAGAGAGAAAGATATATTGGGGGTTAAGGGTTTAAAGAGAGATTAGAGGTTAGGGGTTTAGAAAGAGAGAAATATTAGAGTTTAAGGGTTTAGAGAGATGGAGAGATTGGAGGTTAGGGATTTAGAGAGAGAGAGATTAGGGGTTAGGGGTTTAAAGAGAGAGAGAGAGAGAGAGGGTTCTAGATTTAGGGAGAGAGAGATTGGTGGTTAGTGGTTTAGAGAGAGAGAGAGAGAGAGAGAGAGAGATTGGAGGTTAGGGGTTTATATATATATATAGTAGAGAGAGAGAGAGAGGTTAGAGATTTAGATAGATAGAAAGAGAGATTGGTGGTTAGGGGTTGAGAAAGAGAGAGAGAGATTGGTGGTTATGGGTTTAGAGAGAGAGTTTAAGGGTTTAGAAAGAGATTGGAGGTCAGGGGTTTAAGTAGAGAGAGATATTGGGGGTTAGGCATTTATAGAGAGAGAGAGAGATATTGAGGGTTAGGGATATAGAGAGAGAGATATTGGAGGTTAGGGGTTTATAGAGAGAGAGATTGGGGGTTAGGGATTTAGAGATAGATTGGTGGTTAGGTTTTTAGAGAGAGAGAGAGAGAGAGATTGGAGAGGGAGGGAGGGAGAGATTGGGGAGGTAGGGAGAGATATTTGTAGTTCGGGGTTGTGAGAGAGAGAGAAAGATTGGGTGTTTGGGGTTTAGAGAGAGAGAGAGATTGGGTGTTTGGGGTTTAGAGAGAGAGATATTGGAGGTTAGAGGTTTATAGAGAGAGATATTTGGGGTTAGAAGTTTAGAAAGAGATTGGTGGTTAGGGTTTTAGAGAGAGAGATTAGGGAGGAAGGGAGGGAGAGAGATTGGGGAGGGAGGGAGAGATATTTTTAGTTCGGGGTTGAGAGAGAGAGAAAGAGAGACTAGGTGTTTTGGGTTTAGAGAGAGAGAGATTGGAGGTTAGGGGTTTAAAAACAGAGAGATGGAGATATAAAGAGAGATATTTGTGGTTAGGGACTTAGAGAGAGAGAGAGAGGAGGAGGAGCAGGGAGGGAGAGATATTGGTAGTTAGGGGTTGAGAGAGAGAGATATATTGTGGATTAGGGGTTTAGATAGAGAGAGAGAGGCATGGAGAGAGAGATTGGGGAGGGAGGGAGTGATATTGGTAGTTAGGGGTTGAGAGAGAGAGAGAAATTGGGGGTTAGGCGTTTAGAGAGAGAGAGATATAGTGGGGGTTAGGGGTTTAGAGAGAGAGAGAGAGAGAGAGAGAGAGAGAGAGAGAGAGAGATTGGGGGTTAAGGGTTGAGAGAGAGAGAGAGAGAGAGAGAGAATGGGGTTTATATATATATATATGGAGAGAGAGAGAGGCAGTTAGGGGTGTAGATAGATAGAGAGAGAGAGAGGGGGGGTGGATGAAAGGTGGGTGAGTTTGAGAGAACGGGAGGGAGGGAAAAAGAGGTATAGAAGGAGGGAGGGAAGGAGGGTGAGGGAGATGAATGAATGGTGGGAAAATGTGTGTGTGTGTGAGAGAGAGAGAGAGAGAGAGAGACATAGATAGATAGGGATGGATAGAGAGAAAATGATGGGGAGAGAAAGAGAGGGAGGGAAGGAGGTATATAGAGAGGTAAAGATAGAGGGATGGACAGAGGTAAGGACTGAGGTGGGGAAAGAGATAGATTAATGTAGAGAGAGAGAGAGAGAGAGAGAGAGAGAGAGAGAGAGAATAAATATTGTTACAGTGTAATTTTCCACCTTGTGAGCATCAGGACTCTTTGGCTTGCAAGATCCACTTTACTGACTCAGATTCACTTTATATCCTTTAGACACACTATTTCCCTATTTTTTCCCTTGTACGTTAGTTGTATCACTTCAGTTTGCATACCCACGAGTTGCATCACTATAGCATGCGGGTAGCATGTAAAATGGTAAAAATCACTAGTTAATTACGTTTTACTCCCAAAAAGCGGTCATAGGGTGACCTTTGGCCCTCCATTTGCCCCAAAATGCCTCGATGTGTCCTTTCACTTACCTTTGGGAGGACTATATATTGAGCACATATAGCATATGGAAGGGAGGAGAAAGAGAGAGCAACAGAACTCTAGTGTATTTTTTCTCTATCTTGAGTCTACACTCCTTGATCCTTGTAGTTGTGAACCCTTTATGTTCACCTTCCAAAATCCTATCATAGTTTGAGTTTGCCATTCCATGGAGGATTGAAGTGGTGGAGGCACAAGTGGAGAGACCTAGATCTTGGTTCAGATTGGTTGCCGACAAGAGGTCATATCACATTGTACTTCTTGTTATTTATGAATAGAAATACTCATATTCTCGTCCATCATTGTTGTGAATGTTGTTATATTACATTGGGTTGCATTTACTTATAATATCATGGGCCATTGCTATTGATGATGTTAATGTTGTTTATATATTATATGCACTTGTTGTATATTGGCTGTCAAGACTAATTTACAAGTTCAAGTGCACGAGTTGAAAGCTCCAATGGGGATCTACATCAAACGTTTGGATCGAGGTTGGTTATATTCTTCATTATATTACCATTGTCATTTATATAGCATAGCATTGAGAATTGAGTTAATTTCTGCTAGTCAGTTGTCTGTTGTGGTCCACCCCAAGCCATAGGAAGTTTTATCCAACATAGAAATGGCGACTCCACTAGGGAAGACATCCATTTTTGGGGATTTTTAAGCATTAGTCCTTAATTTAGATTTGTTGTGTGTCGAGTCTCTATGTCATTAATTGGTCGTTAGGATACTCTATAGAAAACACCTTTTTTTCTGAGCCATTGGACTCCTTTTTTGTTCATTTTCTTTTCCCTGTACGCGGGTGAGCCTAGTTCTTCCCGCGTCTACCCTCTTATGTCTGCAATATAGCCCACGGGTACTCGCAGGAATTCCTTCAATAGTAGCGTACAACTCTGGGGGTGTTTTTTTATGGCCTTTGGTTGTTGCTAGGTTGATTCTGAGTGTTCCTGAGTCTTCTTTGGTCTTGTTCCTGACTGTTCCAAGCCTTTTTTGTGAACATAACTCCTCTTTTCTCTTGGTTTTGAGCCCCATTGGGTTTTACCCATTTTAAATTTTTTAGTTCATTCCATTGGCTAAGTCTTACTGTTTAGGATCTGCTAGGTTGTCTGAGTGATCTCCTATGCATTTCTGTAACTGAATAGTGAGATTTTGCTTGCATTTTTCATTTCATTATATTGAAAAATACAAAAAAATATATAGTTTTGCATTTTCCTTTTGCTTATAAGTGAAAATAAATAAATAAATTTACTTTTATGTACTGCATTTTGCATTGAGTGCTTGCTACTTTCATTTAGGTTCTGCTTGTGCATTGAAAATATAAAAGAGTTGCATTTTTATTTTGAAACCGTTGGATTGATTCTCATTCTACTGGCATTGTTTTTTATTGGATAGATGAGTCTAGAGTTTGACAATTTTGTATACTAGGAGTCATATACATCACTATTTTCACGACCATATCCTTTGAGTAACCATGGCCATTAAAATTAACACCTAATCTTAAAATTGATTAGAACAATTTTTATTTATAGGGTACACCAACTAGCATAGGTTTAGAGTCTTGGAATAGATCATTGTGAGTTAACAATCCAAGACTACTAGACGAAACATTATGTGTCTGACCATGGAGTGGTGAAATCCATGGTATATATCGGTGTTCTCAGGAATCTCTACTCAGACCAGATTCAAGCACGAGGTCACAGGAGGTTGGTTGCGAATATATCCCTCCAATACCGGCTGAAGGTGGGAGATATTTCAAGGGTTTGTTCGTATCTCGGGGTACCGAAGGTTCATCCTCTTGTTCTTCGAGCTTAGCTACCCCGCCCATACGACGGATCCCACCTGCGAATGTCCCCCTGATCATTGGTTATATTGCGGTGACCATAGTTTCCTTACCTAGGCATCGCATAGGGTGCTTGCAGTGGTTATGTTTTTTGTATCCCGAGTTAGATGGGGGTTGGACAACACAGTTGCCGTTGTATAGGGACTTGACCCTGTGCATGCAGTGAAGCCTGGGAACCTTTATAATTGATTCCGTTACCTCCAGCTACAGTTTGGGAGTCTCAAGCCTCTCCTAGGTGAGACATACCAGCTCCAGTGTCAGGAGCTCATTTAGCCACTCTATTTGTCTGCTCTTGGCTATAGTTTATCTAGGTGTGTGCTCTTGATTTTCCTGTTTTTGATCGATAGTTTGGCCATTAGGGGATGTTTTGAGTTTATATTCTCTCTGGAGATATCAGGGCATAGAGTCCTACTCTCCGTAGATCTCGTCGGTTGGATGGTTTACCAGCTACCAAGCTTTCACGCCGTGTCAAGAAGGGACACCGACGAGCTCCCTCCGAGTCTTCGAATTCTTATGAGACATACGTTATCGACGCCATGACTACACATTCTGGCATAGGATAAATCTGTACTAGTCCATCAGGTAGAGTCAAACACACTTCAAACACCCCTACTCCTCGTGAGGCATTGGGGGGGTGATCCACTTGAGACCCAGCCTAGTTTGTTTGGTCTGGATCCACCTGAGACTCAACCTAGTTTGTTTGGTCCAGATACACCCGAGGATGAACCATTCGATCCTTCATTTCCACATAACTATTTATATGGGATGCTAGAGTTACATGATGACACAATCCCTACGGTTAACCCTATCGCAGTCTCTTATGGTATGCCTCATTACAACACATTTGATCCTTCCACTGCTTTTGGTAGTCATGCTGGCATTAGTCACGGTGTTAGCAACATTGCACCCATTAGGGGCAATACCCTCGCCCGAGGCACCACTCTTTCCACTCACACACATAGTATGGGGACCGATCACGTTCCTCCTAACAATGCAAGTGTTGGAAGACGGCCACCTCCTAGGGCTACCCAACCTAATAGGAACATTGTTCACAACACGACTCACCATCCACAACCTAATACACATGCCACTACCCGTCAACCCAGGACCACTTTCACAAATGTTAACATTCCTCCCAACAACAAGGGTGGACATATACCATATACTTTTAAGTCTTCCACCGCTACTAGTGATGCTAATGTAGGAGGTGGGAATATACCTCATCCTCATGGTCACAATGCCACCATTCCTGCTACTAGTAACACCAATGTTGGGGTTGGGAATACATCTCATGCTTATGGTCACCACATGACTGCTCATGCTAATCCTAATGTTTATGCTGGGGGTGGGAACATACCTTACCATCATGGTCATTACAACACGGTTCCCGCTACGAATAGTACGTATATGGCCCATAATTATGGTGGCAACCCTTACTACAACACAGTCGGTGCTGGCCACCAATACAACCCACCTCAATACGTTGCTCAGAACACATACATACCTGCTTACTCTCACATGGGTCAGGTCGGAGGAGGCTATCAACCTTATGGCCATGGTCAGGCTTATGGTCAGTCAGGCCCGTATAATCAACATTTTCCTGGTCACGGTCAAGCTTATGGTTCGTCTTATGATTAGGTTCCGTACAACCAACCTTTTATGGGGGCTTATAATCAAGCTTTCCAGCCGCAGCTCCCGTTCCTTGCACGTTTGAATCTTCTGGATCTTTCGAAGCTCACGAATGACCCAATGTGTCACGATCCTAATTGGCCTCTGGTCCCTACCAAGATCCCTTCGGACATTCCTACGTTCGAGGGGAAGAGTGGTGAGGATCCGGGTGACCATGTCACTACCTTTCACCTTTGGTGCTCGTCCAACTCATTGAATCACGACTCCGTTCGATTGCAACTATTTCAATGCACCCTCAGGGGGATAGCCACGAGGTGGTATGTTGAGTTTCCTGGGGGCACTTATAGGGGTTTCAATGAGATTGTTTTGGTTTTCTTGGACCATTTCCAGTTGTCAATTCGTTATGATACCGGTACTGAAATTTTTTCTACCTTCCGTCAGAATAAGGCCACACATATTTCTGACCACGTTCAAGAGTGGCATCGATGGAAGAGATTAGTGAAAGCCAACATTCCTCCAGAGTTTCTGTTGGAATGGTTCCTCAAGTCTTTACTTCCATATATTGCTAAAGATGTTTTGATGTCCGGCATTGTGACTGAGGAACAAGTCATCTTAAAATTCCAGCAGTTAGATTTATTATACTCTCAGTGTGGCATTTTGTACGACATTTTTCCCGACGCATCACGACCATGACATGAGCCCAAGACAGTTCTTGGACCATATGCCGATGGCATTATGGGATCCAAAATTACTTGCCCTGTAGATTTGGTGGCTAGTCAAATGAAAAATTTATCACTTAACCAATCTACTCCCGGACAAGTTCACACCTTGTCTACTTCCACCCCGTTGTCCGATGTACACAGTGTGCAATTGACAAACCCATCGGGTAACCAGCAACCTGGTGGTAAGAAGAAGGGGAGAAATAAATGTAAGGGTAGAAACAATGGGAACAATAGTAGTAATCGCAATACCCCTAGTAAGGAGAATGCCAACCCTCCTCGGGAAGGCAGAAATGCTGGTGAGGACCGTAAACCTAGGCATAAGGTGAAATTTCCTTGTAAGCTTTGTGGGGAAGATCATCTTACTCACTTGTGTCCTCGAATTGAAGAAGCATCGAAGTATCTTGCACAGAGCCCAACTATGTTGAAGGATCCCCTTCCTCATCATCAAAATATGGCTTCGCATGCTCCCACCACTGGTTATGGACCTAATGAGACTGCCACGTCTTCTTCCAATACTATTGGTTATGGATGCATGAATATGGTTCAATCGGAGGTCGGTGTTGCTACTCGTCAACGCGATTATGGTGCACTACAACCTAATATGGGGAGTGAGCCTCCCCCTCTTCCTGATAATTCTTTGCATATCGAGAATCTCTCTATTATGTCGCGGATACCAAAACGTGTTCTCAAGAGCTCTATGCATAACCCTAATGCTCAAGCCACTCAGAACTACTCCATTGTAGAAGATTTGGGCCAAACTCCGTGTGCCATGTCGGATTTCGAAGTTTTATAGGCATGTCCTTCTCAATGGAATGGCATTTTGAGTGCATTAGGAGTTCAGGATGGGGAGACTCCCAACGTTATCAAGTTCAACACTACTGATGTTCAACCTCGCTTACCTTACCATGTGGATTTTCAAATCCATGTAGAGTGCCTTCAGAATTTTGTCAAAAGAATGGTGGTTGACGAAGGTGCTTCCGCGTCAATGATGTCTTTAGCATGTTGGAAAGCTCTTGGCTCTCCTCCTCTACTCACGTCTAGGACCATGCTCACTGCATTTGACAGTCGATCATTTAAGCTGCACGGGATTATCCCTTCCCTTGTTGTCCGCTTGGGAGGCTAAACCTGTGCCTATTGAAGTCGAAGTGGTTGATGCGCCCATCGACTACAACCTTTTACTGGGTCGGAATTGGATGTACGCTATGAAAGCTGTCGCGTCTACTATTTTCATAATTATTTGCTTTCCACACGAAGGAAATATTGTGACAATCGATCAGCTGGATTTCGTTAATACTTCTCCCACAGCATCCACAGGATCAGTAGTCCCGTAGGTTACAGATTCTCAGCCGGCAACTGGGAACATGGGTGTTGGTATGTACCCTTCATTGATAGGATCTTATGATTTCCCTGCACCCGTTAATTTTATTGGAACCATTTCCAACAATGCATCTCCTCCTTTGCGTAATGTACCGTTCCAGACTTCATATTTTGATGATCCATGGACTTTACCGTCCACGAGTTCCACGTATGGAGACATTGCACACATTGGGATGTCTATTCCATTGTCTATTGTTGAGCTTGCTTACCAAGATATTCAACAAGCCACTGCAGAGCCGGATCTCTCTTCTTCTCGGACAAATGAGGAAGATCCTGTTATGATGCCAGTTTGTGCAGCCGACTCATCTTGTTCGCACGATTTCCTTGATGGTACTTTACCTTCAGATGAAGCTATTATCAAGGCCATGTGTGGTAGTGAGAGACCTTGGGAGGATATGCATCATCGCTCTTATTTCCTTCCCAGCCTCGATCCCGCTGAGCAAGAAGAGTTTAGGACGACTCTTGCCGAAATGGTTGGTCACCTTGTGGCTCTTTTGGGATCACATGAGATTTTCGTGGAGGGGAACATGGCTAATATTTCCCTGACTATACCGATCAACATCTCTCACACTCCCGGAAAGATTGAGAATGTTTACATCGGTGCTGATTGCTCTTCTAAGGAAGTTTCCATTTACACCGAATTGTTTACTGAACTTTGGAAATATTTCACCTGATCATATGAGGAGATGCCAGGAATAGACCCTAGTATTGTCGAACATGAGATTAGAATGTATTCTCATGCTAAACCAGTTCGGCAACGTCTTCGTGCTGTCAACCCTAGGAAGGCAGCCACTATTAAGGCAGAGGTGGAGAAACTGCTCAAAGCTGGTTTTATCTACCCTGTTCCCCTTACCGAATGGGTGTCAAACCCGGTTCCTATGGATAAGAAGTAGGGAATCCATGTATGCATTGATTTTAGAGACCTGAATCATACATGTCTGAAAGACAACTTCCCCACGCCATTTATTGATCATCTTGGATGCTTGTGCGGGAAGTGAGATTTTTTCGTTCATGGACGCATTTTCGGGGTATAACCAGATTCAACTCAAACCCGAGGACCAACATAAGACTAATTTCATTTGTCCTTGGGGTACGTTTGCATACCGTAAAATGCCCTTTGGCCTTAAAAACTCCGGAGCTACATTTCAGCATGCCATGACCTATGCATTTCAAGACCTTAAAAGTATAATGGAGGTTTTCTTGGATGATCTTGCCGACCATTCTTGCAAGAGAGTGGACCACCCTAAGCACCTCCGTTGGACTCTCGAACGATGTATACACTACAAGATCTAATTGAATCCCAATAAATCCATCTTTGTGGTGAGGTTAGGTCACCTTCTAGGATTCATAGTTTTGAAAGAGGGTATTAGAGTCGATCCTCTTAAAGTTGAGGCAATACTTCAATTTCCTCCTCCATGCAACTTGTTTCAACTTCAGAGCCTCCAGGGGAGAGATACTTTTCTAAGTCGCTTTGTAGTCAATTATGCTAGTCTGACCAAAGGTTTTGCGCACTTGTTGAAGAAAGACACACTGTTTATCTAGGATGAGCGAGCCCAACAGTCTTTCGATGCCCTTAAGAAAGCTTTGGTATAAGCCCCTGTGCTTAGTCCACCCGACTTCGCACGAGATTTTATACTTTATGTGGTTGCACCTCAAGAGATGATTGGCATCGTCTTAGTTCAGGTTGATGATGCCCTTGTCAAGCATGTCATCTATTACCTTAGTCAAAATTTAGTAGACGCTGAATTGAGATATACTCACGTGGAAAAGATGGCACTTGAGACTGTCCATGCAGTCCAACAGTTACGACACTATATTTTTCTTAGAAAAACCATAGTTGCAACGCATATCAATTTGTTTTAGTTCGTGCTATCATGAAGTCTCATAGGGGGGAAGTATAATAAATGGATTGTGATCCTTCAGGAGTTCGATCTCGATTTTTCTTCAGCGAAGTCGGTGAAATCATTGGTGTTTGCTGAGCTTATGTCAGACCTTTCGAGACTTGATGAGGATGTCATTCATGAAGATTCCTTTGTGGATGAACACTTGTTTCTTATCTCGTCATAGGACCCTTGGTATGGGGATGTCATTGTATATCTCCAAAATTTGAAGTTTCCTTCGCATTATTCATGGGACGAGCGACAACGTGTGAAACATCACACTAAAGATTATACTATCGTCGGTGACACTTTGTATCGCTGAGGAAAGGATTCTATTCTCCATCATTGTTTGACCCATGAAGAAGCGAAGCGTGTGCTTAATGATTTCCATGTTGGGGCATGTGGCAGTCACTTATCTGGGCTTGCTAGAGCCCAACGTATTATGCAAGTTGGTTACTTTTGGCCTTCAATTTTAAAGATTGTATAAACACTGTGAAGAGATGTCACCCTTGCCAGGTGTTTTCTCAGAATATACACTCACATTCTGCGCCCCTCCATACGGTCGTCACCATCGGTCCCTTCACCAAATGGGGGTGGATTTCATGGATTTCAAACCAGCTTTGGCTGGGGGGCATCACCATATCATAGTGGCCGTGGACTACTTTTCCAAATGGGCTTAGTCCATGTATACTGTAAAATCCGATGGTGCTACAGTAGCCCATTTCATGTTCAATCAAATCATTACTCGGTTCGGTATTCTGAAAGAGATTGTCACTGACCATGGCAGTCACTTTCAGAACAAAATGGTGGGGGATTTGTCACTCAAACTTGGGTTTCATCAAGAACACTCATATTCTTACTATTCCCAAGCAAATGGTCAAGTTGAAGCAGTCAACAAGTCTTTAAAAACCATTCTCCAACGTACCATCCAACAAAGTAAGAAAAACTGGCATATTATGTTATATCCTGCTTTGTGGGCGTATCGAACCACAGTCAAGACTGCCACCGGGTTCTCACCATTTCAGTTGGTACACGGTGTGGAGTCGATTTTACTGATTGAATGCGAAATCCCTTCGCTTAAACTGGCCGTAGAGCTCCTCCCTGATACGACAGGTATTGAGCAACATTTAATCCACCTTGAGCAACTTGACAAGCAGCGTTGAGATGCCGTCGTGGCTATAGATTCCAATAAACATCATGTCAAGGTTTAGTACGATAGGTCTGTCCGTCCCTAGCAATATGCTGAAGGTGACTTGGTCCTCTTATATGACCAAGCTAAAGAACCCATCGGGGCAGGCAAGTTTAACCCCATGTGGCACAGTCCTTACATTGTGAGGCGTGTCCTGGAAAAAGGAGCCTATGAATTGGAGGATTATGAGGGGAATGTCTTGAAAAATCCTAGGAATGGGCTCTACCTCAAGTGGTATTACGCTTGAACTTCTAGTTCGAGCTAGTACTTTTGTATACTATTGTATAGTTGTTTCTGTACATAGTTTAGGTTTCTCTTGGTTTTCGGGTCTACTGATTTGCTTCCGTTTGATTGAAAGATGTCAGCAGAATCTCCTATATTTTTAGGGTTCGCAGATGGTGCTAGCCATCATACGCAACAACTTTCTTCTGCTGCCTAGATTATTTATTCACCTGACCATTTAGTTGTGTCTTCAGGAGGTGCTTATCCCGGTCCTACATCTAACAATTTGGTTGAGTATAGTGTCGTGATTGAGCTACTTCGGGATGCTATTTCACATGGTATCCAATCTTTAGAAGTCCACCTGGATTCACAACTAGTTCTGTCTCAGTTTAATGGTCAGTACCGTGTGAGGGATCCTACGTTACTACAGAAATTCTTGAGGGTGGGACTCTTGGAACGACATTTTGTTTCTATTACATACTTTCATGTTCCGAGAAGTTTTAATCATATATCTGATGCATACACTAACTATGTATTAGATTGGAATTTGTCACATTCTTAATGAAGCACACAAATAAAAGATACATTCATACATTTGTACATACACACATATAGTAGAACCAGAGAACCATAGTTTTTATAAATAATATGTCCAAAATGGTAGTGTCATAATACAAAACTGGAGCCCATAACTCTCAAAAATATACATATCGATACAAAAATGGGACTCTGAGATGTCTAATCTCTATGAGGAGGCCTAGCCTCTGCCTTGGAAGGATGTGTCTGATAGTAATACTATACCGCATTTGCTATACGCTATAGTAGTCGCACCTAGTTACCTAGTACCCCCACCACATGGCACTGCATATCCTCTGGTAGTTGCACTATCTCTATACCTGGTACCTTATTGGCCATCCGTGATAGGTTGGTCCATAGAGTCTGTAGTGTACGCTCTGCTATAGCACCCACTGCCTCATCACCCTTACCCTATCGACGATGTCTTGGGAAGCCCTGGGGTCTTACTAGAACCTTGTCTGTGCACAAACAGTAAACCATTAATATGTGATACTACCCCCAAAAAAAATTTTTGCATTCACATCTATAATAAAAAATCCATAAAAATTTAATACACCAAAAAACATAAAAAGAGTACTCACCCATGTCTCCAAACGCTGCATCTGGTGGAAGCGACATGTCACGATCCTAGCGGAAGTCTATCCCTGCATAGGGGTAGTCATCTATAGCTATGACCTTTCGGTCCCACAAGTGAAAGAACTCCTCTGTGTATGGTGATTCCTGACGGCCACCACCCTGTCGCATCAAGACCTCTGCCCACCGGGTCAAGGCTGAGTCACGGAGACTATGAGGAGGGACTTCAACCCTCGGACTGAGCCCCAGAACTCGCTCAAAGAAGAAACTGCATAAGATACTACCATATCCAAAGTTTTTTGCCTCCCATTACTTGCACTTCATCAACTGGGTCTTCACGGACCCCAATAGCGTTGTGCACCAGTCAAATATAATGGGCTGCATACACTGTGACGCATAGAACATCACTGGCCTGGATGCCTGGTGAAGAGCTTTTGAACTAGAAATTCGCACTAAGGTAGCCACTATAACCTTCATGCGCAAATTGACTATGGCTCTGATGGGCACCTGACTTCCCACTGCTCGAGTATTTGCAACACAATACCATTCTATATAGTTAGGAATGGTGATCCCACCACCCACAAAATGAGATCGAAGGCTTTCCACTTCACCTTGGCGGGACAAACCAGTAATTAAGTAGATATCTTCCACTTCCAAAGTGAGTATTTGCCCGTCTAGGTTGAAGTTATGTGCATCTATGTCCCAGTAATCTATCAAATAGTGGAGCAACAGGTTTTGGGCCCTCAAAACCCCTATGTTCCAAAATTTGTATAGCCCACATGCTTGTAACGCTTGTTTTGCAGGAAAATCATTACAGACGGCCTCATCCACAAGGTCATGTTCTTTCTCTCTCCACTCTAGAACCATATTGGAGGAAGAAAAAGAAAAGAGTTTAGTCATTTGCATTTAAAAAACTAACTTCACGATCATACCCGCGAGCTATTTTGCTCACAGAGGCGGGTACCCGCGGTCAACGCATGCGTTGACTACGAGTACCTTGCCCTACCCGCAACCCGTATAGTTATAGCCCGCGGGTAGCACCGTGACCATTTAGGGCTTGGCCACATAAAAAATCCAACCAATGAAAATTGAAATAAAAACATTAAAATGAAAGGTATGGATGAGACTTCCAACCTGCTCCTTACGGTTCGATGATCAGACGCACGTAGCTCCCAGAATCAGCAGTTGAACTTCAAGGTGAAAAATAACTACAAAACTCCAAATGGGTGAATAGTTAAAATGAATTGTAAATTTTTATTACTATTTATAATTTTTGAAACCCACTTGTCTATAGTTTTCACCCTTATAAGTTGTTTTGGACTAATATAATGTCTTGGAGTAGCATTTTTTGACCAGATTTCTTCGGCGAGAGTTATTTTGGACCATTTCGCGCCTACGGCAACTATATTTCACACCTGGCATATAGGTTAGATGTCATTTTCACATGTATTATTCATTTGACCTTTTGACCGTTTTAATAAACCCTAGGTGCGACCCTGCTTCTTAACCGACATGGAACCTTCACACTATTACAGAAGTGTCGTTATGTGTCAGTAGGGCCTTTCCGAACATGGGTGCCCTAGTTAGAACCCCATTTGCATTATGGTTCCCATGTCGTTGTTTGTCCTTAGGATCGGGAGTCCTTTGTAGTTACGCCATGATTTTGTGATAAAGATTCATAATCTACTTTGTCTTATGTTGGCCATCTCCCATAAGGACTCCCCCATTTATATCAAGTTGTGATTGCATTGCATCATCCTACTAGCCGCTTGAGCCTTGTGCCGACTCCCGCTTACTCAGTTGTTAGCCTGGTGCCTAAGCACTTTTCCCTGTCGAGCCCTGCAGAGCTTCCATTTGTCCTTCACAATTTGATGACCTTTTGACCTTGAGGGAACACCCCCCCCCGAGTGTCCACATCCTGCATACACTTCCTTGCATTGATCATAGGTATGTTCCACTGCTTGGGACTAGTCTGCTCTATATTTGACACTCGTTCCCTCACTTGTTGTACTATAAGCAATTTTATTCTTTTTCAAGCTTTTCCAAATATGAAAAAGACCAAAAAAATCAAATATTCTGAAAACCCGGACGAGATTATGGTTACTACTTGTAATTGGCAGTTGTTGTGTCACCTTTGAACAAAGCATTCATTCCACTCCATATATTATGAGTCGGGACTATAGTTGGACCTTAGGAGTTGTACTTGTTTCTCAGTTTACTCCACCGATTGGTTAAGCTTCCAGTCATTATGGAGCCCTTTGTGATGCCTCCTGCATCACACAGTCTATATTGAGTCTATGCTTCCTAAGTCTATCCATCTGCTCATGCTCTTGTTCAAAGGAAGTCCTGAAACCAAAGTCGGTCACTCCTCAGATTTCTTGACTATTGCATGTCGGCCATCCTTATTGAGTCAGTCCGTTTCACCTGAGATCTTCCAAATATTTCAGCATAGCTGGTACCTCGTGCTGGTTGATGGGGGGTTCCTTAATTCCCTCCTTCCAACGAGTCTCATTCCGTCGACTTCAACCCATTTATTCTGGGACTTGAGGCTTAAATTTTGGTTGAGTACCTTGAGGCTTGCAGTCATTAGTGGCAGGTTCTCTCGCCATCAACAATTTTGGGAATACATCAATGTCCCCTAATCGATGGATTCATCCTAGTGTTCGACTTCAACCCATCTATTCGCACTTTGATGATTGTACTTTGTGCCTTGATTCCCATTTTCATTATCGGTGGGTTATCTCGCGTCTGTTAACAGTATACATCATTGACCAGTAATCATACGATGTCACATCAGGTTCGAACTCAACTCCTTTATTCACTTGATGGGACTTGCACCGTCGAAGACTTGTGTAGAAGACCCCAGGCGATAATTCCATTCAGTATGTTGCTTATTATTATGACTTTACATCTGAGATATCACCTCTCATATATCAGCAGTTTGTACCTCCAGGTTTTCTTTTCAGCAGGAGACCATATCTTACTGTAGAGGGATCATCTTTGTGATCACTTATGACATGTATTCACTATGTACTTCCTATTCATGGCCATTGTATCATATTGTTGTACTATACCGACATGTATTCAAGGATACTATTGTATTATGACGAGTGAGCTGCTCCTTCCACTTGTGTCTCCAACACTCCACTTCTAATATTTATAATGTATTTCGGCCATCATTGCATCAGTCTCTGACCTCACACATTAGGGGGCATATGTTACAGCGTGATTTTCCACCTTGTGAGCAGCAGCACTCTTTGGCCTACAGGATCCACTTTACTGACGCAGATTCACTTTATATCCTTCAGACACACTATTTCCCTATTTTTCCCCTTGTACGCTATCTGTATCACTTCAGTGGGCGTACCCGCGAGTTGCATCACTATAGCCCGCGAGTAGCATGTAAAATGGTAAAAATCACTAGTTAATTACCTTTTACTCCCAAAAAGCGGTCATAGGGTGACCTTTGGCCCTCCATTTTCCCTGAAACACCTCGATGTGTCCTTTCACTTACCTTTGGGAGGACTATATATTGAGCACATATGGCATATGGAAGGGAGGAGAAAGATAACTCTAGTGGATTTTTTCCCTATCTTGAGTCTACATTCATTGATCCTTGTAGTTTTGAACCCTTTATGTTCACCTTCCAAACTCCTATCATAATTTGAGTTTTCCATTCCATGGAGGATTGAAGTGGTGGAGGCACAAGTGGAGAGACCCAGATCTTGGTTTAGATTGGTTGCCAGCAAGAGGTTGTATCACATTGTACTTCTTGTTATTTATGAATAGAAATACTCATATTCTCGTCCATCAATGTTGTGAATGTTGTTATATTACATTGGGTTGCATTTACTTATAATATCATGGACCATTGCTATTGATGATGTTAATGTCATTTATATATTATATGCACTTGTTGTATATTGGTTGTCAAGACTAATTTGCAGGTTCAAGTGCACGAGTTGAAAGCTCCAACGGGGATCTACATCAAATGTTTGGATCAAGGTTGGTTATACTCTTCATTATCTTAGCATTGTCATTTATATAGCATAATATTGAGAATTGAGTTAATTTCTAGTAGTCAGCTGTCTGTTGTGGTCCATCCCAAGCCATAGGAAGTTTTCTCCAACACAAATACATTTACACCTGTATAATAAGAATCAAAGTATGAGTTCCCATTTTAGGGCTTCGTTGACTTCCTTAATTTAAAATATATATAAATTAACTCTAAGTTTTTTTCGAAAAATAGCGCTGCACAAGAACCGTTTGTTATCTACAACTCTACATAATGTTTTTCACAAATTTGGACTATTTACATACCAAACTCGGGGCCTAACACGAACATATGCATTGCGTTATAGAAAAAAAATAACATACTAATATTAGAAGAACTCCATTTTGGGGGGGTTATACTTATTTTCCATAAATAAAAGTTATATATTCTGGAAGGTGATTCGATTGTCTATGTTTCATCTTTTTACACCACTATCTAAAAAGTTGTGTAGGTACCTCTAAAAATTCATTTTAATGATTGGATTTATGTTTTTTCAGGAATTCCATTGCAACTAACGCGTCATAAGTGGGTATCATTACCTTGCACCATCCCTTTTACCTTATCATATAGTTCTGTGTTTAAGATAGTGGACTTGTTCATATTAATCACAATTCATTTATATTTGCAATAAATCTCCAACAACTCCTTAATTTTTTTCAACTCTATCATTGAACCATGGTCAAAGATCACGACATCATCTACAAAGAGGAGATGGTTAATGTGTGTAGAATTTGATATATTTATCCCTTTCATCTCCCCTTCACTACTGGAATATTTAATAAACATACTTAAACGTTATACTATCAACAATAATAAGGAGGGGGATCAAGAACATGCTTGTTTAAGACCTTTAGAAGAAATGAGGAACCCATAAAGAGATCCATTTATCAAAAATGTAAATGAAACATAAGAGATACAAGCCATGATCAAGTTCACAATCTAAGAGCTCCTACTGAGTTGGAGAAGCATTAATTTGAGAAATATCCAATTAACCCTATCATAAGCCTTGGCAAGTTCAGTTTCCAGGATCGTTGAAGGTAGGTTCCTTGAATTAGTTGTTTGCATTCCTTCTTGATAAATGACCATTGCATCATGTATTTGATGACCAAATAAAAAACTAAACTACTCATTTGAGACAAAAAATGATAGAATTCCCTTCAACCTAATAGCAATGATTTTGGAAATCAACTTATAAATTAAATTGCATAAAGAAATATGTATAAAATATTTGAAGGTAGTCGTGTATTGTTTCTTAGGAATGAGGGATACAAAGGTAGCATTGACTCCCCCTAAAAATTTCTTTGAGTTCCTTTATTCTTCAACAAGTTTAATAAAATCATGATCTTCCATATCAAAGAAGCCCAAATAAAGTTTTACTAACAATCCATTTGGTCCTTGGAATTTCCCCTTTTTAAAGGAATTAAGTACTGGCTTTAGTCCTCCACTTGTAATCACAACCTCCAGATCTCTAATAATTCATTTTTTCATTTATAAGAATAGGAAACAAGCTTATGGTTTTCATATTTTCTCCTATATTGGTGTCTTTGGGATCGTGAAAGAGTATTTTAAAATGGAGTATCCCATACTTAGCTATATAGTTAAAGGTTTTTGCTTTGGACCCATTTGGATGAAAGATCTCCCATATAATATTTATATGTCTTCTATGAGTTGAAATTTTGTGGAAAATATTTGTGTTATTATCCCCTTTATCCAAATGTATATGCTTTTAAGCCTCCAAGTATTATTCTCCTTAACCAACAAATGCTTTTTATTGCCCCCATATCTTTGAGGGTATTAGATTCTTCCTCTGAAAAATATTCCTTTGTTGTTGTTTTCAAAAAGGGATTTGATCCCTGCCTCCACCTCCTCGAGGTCTTTTTGAGTAGCATAAGAAGAATCCCATTCATTTATCAAAGTTATAATTTGTTTGATATTGTTGCAAACTATTTCATGGCCAAGTCCATAATTCCCCTAATTGATGATGCAATTGTTAACACCAAAAAATTGTCCACTTTGCTCATCATGTGCCGCACCATATCCTTACATCATGACCACTTTCCATTTCCACCACTTTGACCTTCACATGTTTAAAATCCCAAAGTTTAAAATTAAATGGCTCATAATTAATATTTTGAATATTTCCTCTTTCCATAAAAGAGGGAGGTTGACACATTTTGTAAAGATGGGAAAAAGAGAGAAAAATCCCCAAGAAGAGAAATATCCCAAAAAAGAAAAAGAGAAGTGGGAAAAGATAAAATCCCATAAAAAGTGGAAAAACCTAATGCCTATCCAAATACTAGTGATTACCAAATACCATGGACCACCAAAACCATCCACCGTTTTGACACCAAATACCAAGAGAAAAACCATCAATCATTTTTACTATATATTGAATGTGAAGGTACCTCATTTGATATACTTTTTCTCCATACCTTTCATATACCGTTACTCTACCAAAATTTCCATTGAAGCCTTGAATCCTATTTGAGCATTCTAGTGTCACCTTTGTTGGAGATTTTGCACCTTGTGACATGTAGTTGGAGAACAATGGGTTTCCAGGAGACCAGGAGAAATCTACTTTAGAATGCTACAAGGGCCCCTTGCCATTGTTATTTAGAGGTATTCCATGTTCCATCTATAGCCCATTTCTATAAATACAAAAGTCATTATTTTATTTACATGTTTACTGAAGAATGTTTTCAAAAGTTAGTTTAGAATTACTTCATGCACATGCTTAGTTTAATTTCCATTTCTGCTATTTGTTTTATGTATTTTGCATCCCTCTTGAAACTCTACTTCAATTTCCATAAACCTTAGTAGGTTCCTTTTGGCATGTTCTAGTGTGAAAATACTAGCAGCATTTTTTAGCGACTCCACCTAGTTCGATCTCTATCAATCTACAGTTCTGTTTGACCACCTTTTCAAGGTTTTTTTGTTTTTTATTTTGTTTTGTTTTTCTTTTTTTTCTTTCTTTTGTTGTTTTTTGTTCAGTTTATTATGTTCAATTTACCTATTTTCATAATGTCTATAGTCGTCTGTCAGATCCAATCCATAAAATTGGTCTGAACCTCCCAGTACAGCCCCTACCGACACCTTGTTTTACAAAAAATTATGTTTTCGGCCGAGGTTGCACCTATTGGACATTTAGTGTGACCTAGGCTGCTCATTCTTCCTAATTAAGTGTGACCTGTCACACAAAAACCATCGAAAAGTGAAACTTGGCTATTCCAGGTTGTTTTCATCCCAGGTCGCACCTGTTTTCCTTATAAGTGCGACCCAGGTCACCCCTTTTGCTCAGTTAAGTGTGACTTGCCACTCATAAACCCTCGATATGTGCAATCTATCTATTTTCTAGGTTTTTTTTTTCCCGTTGTGACTATTTTTTAGTTTTGTGAAACCTAAGTCGCTTTTGTTTCTTTGATAGTTGTGATTTGCAACTATTTTTTCTTTAGTGATCCATTTTCATCCCCCTGGATCCTTTGTCCATCCTATCCCTCTACATACTCCTCCATTTTTTTCACTTCGGTTCATTTGCATTTCCCTTTCTATTATGCTTACAACCATTTGCTTGCTATAGATTTCTTTAGATCTACCCTTGTGTTAGCCCTATAGTGAAGAAAAATATGCTTTTTGAGTATTTGTTGCATATTTGGGTGCCATTCAGATCTGTTAGGACTACATTATTATTTTTTTCGTAAGTTGTGTGTTGAAAAAACATTGCTTGTTTTTTCTTTGAAATGAAATGCTTAGCCTTAGTTGAAATGGTTGCAAAAAATAAAATTACTTAGTACCGTTTATCATTTCCATTAAGCATTTATTTTTGAAGCATTATTTTGGGTACACATCACATGTGCACACATTTCACAACCTAAAATTAATGTTTGGTTCATGACCCCAAGCTCAGATTTAAAATTAACCTTAACACAACAAATATTGACCTCACTTGAGGACCAAAAATATATTTTTAGTTAGGTAGGACACTAGGGATAGGCATCCAAATAATTCCCCTTTTTCATTTACATTTGAGACATAGCAGTTGTATTTTTAGGGGATCAAAATCCTCTAATATTTGTGGACATGATTGAGACTAATTTGTGGGTGGGCATCTCGTCTGATGAGGATAAGTGGAAAGACTTGAATTAGATGTCTGGGTGGAATGCTGCACTCCACTCAGTAATGAAGATCATCCAAGTCGATGTCTCCGGGATGAAGCTACAGGTAATATTTCCTGACAAGTTCTGAAAGATGTAGCCTAGAATCCTTTCTATTAGGAATATTTTACCTACGATCGCTTTCAGTAGAGGGATATCCATGAGCCATATTGGTCTTCCATTTCATTTTGTTTGATTGCGGATTGCATCAGCCTATAAGGGAAAGGATTTGTGAGGGATTCCATCTTTTAGATAGGTGACTTCTTGCTCCTTTATCTAATAGGTTAGATGGTCATTTCTTTTTATATGAGTACTTCTTGTTGGATTTGTGGTCATTTTGTTGTATCTTATATGCTGTATCACACAATTGTAGTGTGTTTTTTGAGTTGATTGTTGTCCTAAGTGCGTCTTTGTTGTGCTCTCCTCTTGCACATTCGGTTGCATTGGTATTTTTTAGCCTTTTTTTAGATTGAGATCATACCCATTTAGTGTTTACGATCTTGTCACTATAGATCCATCGAGGTACTCTCATCAGCTTTAGGGGAAGTCGCCACAATATGGTTTCTTAGACCATACACGTCGAACCCCAGTTCAGCACACTTCATCGTCTCCGGAACAACTTTCCAATACATCTTGGTTTGATTCTGACTCCCATCAATGAGAGTCACTAACACACTCACCTATGCATCCCAATGCCTGGAAATGTCCCAACTCCTTTTGTTGAGGGAACCGTTGGTGGCGGAAGTGGCAGAGACCCAACAATCAACCAACAAAGGCATTGGTTGCACGGGAAGCACCATTCCCGGTTCCACCATGATCCTGAATCTAAGTGGCAGTATCTCCCCATTACCAGCCACAACAACCATAGTTGGCGGATCCATGGTCGCATCCACATCCAAAATAGTTGTTGGTCCTACCATGTCTTATCCTCCTGTTAGTTTTTCATTTATGGCCATTCTTAACCTTACTGATTTGGATAAACTAACCAATGAACCTATTAGAAAAAATACTACTTAACCATCCATGCCTGCCAAAATCTCATCAAACATCCCAAAGTTTGAGATAACCACATCATGTCCTTCCACTGATGGTGCTCCTCCAATAGCATAGTGGACGATTCCATTTTATTGCCTCTCTTTCAGAGAACCCTCACTAGCATTGCATTTAAGTGGTACATTGATCAATCGGATGGGGAACACCCCAATTTCATGTCATTAGCCTCCATTTTCTTGCAATTCTTTCAATTTCTTATTCAATATGATGCCAGAGTAGAGAGCCTCTTGTCTTGTTGACATAATTTCACCACACACATTACATACAATATCCATGAGTGGCGTAGATGACAAAGTTTGTGTAAGGTCAAACTCGTTGATAGGATATTCCTATATTGGTTCCTCAAGCCTCTCCTTCCCCCCATTTCCAAATATGTTGCTTTCGAACGCCCGCAGTCTAAGGAAGAAGCAATCATTAAGGCACAATAGTTTGACCTGATTTATGCATAGTCAGGCTATTTGTACACCACTCTCCCCGATGCCCCTTCGGATACTTCTCTTGGAAGGATCCATCAAGGATATCTCATTTCATAGATGGTTTTATTGGAACGGTCGCATCCCAACCTAGACCACATACATCTTTACCCCCCATGATGACCAATTATGCATATGGTAACACCCCTAGAATTGTGCAGCCCCTGATGAGTCCAAGGTATTTTTTAAGGATTCTAATATTACACTGAACTATAGTATCATAGGGGATTATTTGGGATTGAAAAAATCATGTATATAGATAGGCAGGCAAATATTAAATATGAAACATACAATTTACTACTAAAATTTGTAAATTTTGGTGAATATTATGATAAAAAAAAACATATTTTATGTAAATATAGGTTATATTAGAGAATAAAAATGACCAAATAGCGAATTTATTTTTTGAAAAAATTCCCAAAAAATAGCCAATTGGCGAAATTTCTCCCCTAAAAATTACCCTAGATGAGTCTTTCCCAGATCGGGTTATGGCCCCAATTTTTCCCATGCATCATCTCATTAAGGAGTGACCCTCTTACGTGCCTCCAGATTTTACCTCTCATGTCCATGGACCTTCCTATCAAGGACCTCCATATGGAGACACTCCTCAAGGTTACGCACCACCCTCAACTGTCAACCCCTATTATCCTTGTCCTAGCACATAGCTAGTAGCTCCACTACAAGCCTCTCCCAAAGCTCCACCTTTTCTACAAGGGAAATTTTATGCACAACATAACTATCCACCAACCCAACCAACCCCTAATAACCAAAGAGGGTATCCTAATCAGAGAAAAGGTAGGAAAAAAGGAAACGAAAAATGTTAGGGAGGGGGAAGACAACCTCCAAACCCCTTTACAATAATGGAGCTAATCCTCCAATTAGGACCCTAATAAAATGCCTAAGCAGGGAAAGAACCCACAGCTATGGACCAATCATCCATGTTCTTTCTACAACATATATGAACATTACACACATCACTTCCCCCATTTGTATAAATCTCGTCATCTTTAGGATGAGGCTAATCGATGAGAAGCATTCGTCGCCCCTTAGGAACATCCCAACCCACCCCAATTGGTCCAACAACCAAAGGTGTTGCAAAACCCTTTACCCACTCAAGGGGTAGTTATGGCACAACCCATAGTTATGTATACAATATCCTCAAGTTATTCTTCTGATTTAGGAGTACAACACCTTTTAATGTTATCTTCTGATGTCAACCTGCAAACTCGTTATAACCAAAATGGTTCGACTACCGAAACCATCCCTATTGACAAGGTCACTGACTCCACCCCTATAGTTCAGTATTTTCATCTACATAGACCCTGGATTGATGGGAAAGTCTCCAAATGTCCTTTGCATCGTTCTGTGAACAATCTCAATGCTCAAGTCGCTCTCAATTATAGCATTGTAGATGATTTGGCCCAATCTCCCACTGCCATGTCAACTTTGGAAGTTCTAACGAACTATCCTGCACAATCAAATATTTATTCTCAACATTAGGTGTGATTGATCCATTCGATTCACATTTGATCACATTTGTCTTGGATCAGTAAGAGCCCCGCATGCCTTCATCCATCACTTTCCATATTCTTGTGTCGATCCAGAACTTAGTCATCCATCGATGCATTATCAATGAGGGTGCATCCACATGTGTTATGTCAACCTTTGTTTGACATGAGCTTATTTCCCCTAAGTAACAACCATCCAAAACAACATCACGTGCTTATGATGGTCACACTTCCCAACCCCACAGACTTCTCCCAAATGCTCTTGTTGAGTTAGCAGGAAAAACCATCCTAATTGAAATTGAGGTCATTAGTGCTCAACTTTATTACAACCTCCTCCTTGGGCATAGTTACATGCATGCTATGAAAGTCATCGCTTCATCAGTATTCTGGCTCATGATGTTCCTTCATGAAGGCAAGGTCATCAAATTTGACCAGTTGACTTACTATGACATCAAGGGGCCGACCAATCCCAAAGGTTTCCTCCCCATGGTTGACAACACTATTCATGGTGCTTCCATCCCTTCTCTTTTTTCCTTAGGGCCAAGTCTTTTTTGTGATACTCCCATGATTGCCACTTTTCAGGCCCTACCACTAGCCCCTTCAATTGTAGAGGTATCGTATTTATGAACCATTTCTTCCATTAAACTAGTACCCCAACTACAACCTATGACTTTTTTTTGCCCCAACCGCAATCCTAGCCACAACCGGCATTAGTGCCCAACCTAATGGGAGTTACACCTATACATACAATTTCGTTCTTATTTCCACCATTGGTATTTGTCAGCATACCTATGATGGCAACTCTTACCCTTATTGGACTGATGTTAGGCATCCCTATTTGGTACCCACCTCCACCAAACCCACCCTCGACCCCACAAGTTGTTTTGCAACCTGTGCAACCGATTAGTATTTCCAATCACCCACCTTCAATCATACCCACACCCACATCATTCACTGCCCAACCTCCTCCTAAGTAGGCTGGGGATGATACCACAAAGGCCCCAACGATGGAAACTTAGAACAAAACTATGAACTCACCTACTAAGGCCTCGACTTGAGCACCTCTGCCTTGTGCCTTGTGAAATGACAAGGGTCACGCTACCCAAAATTGTCCCGAGTTTCCCATTTTATGCACTCATATCAAGATGCTAGATGATGATCCCAATGAGAACCTCGTAGTAGTCTAATTTCCTGACACTCCTAAAGTATGAAACAAACCCCTACACACAAACCATCCTTATGCAATCTGTGGCCTTTATGGCCATTACTCCCATCATTGTCTAGATATGCCCGAATACTGATATGTGTTGGTTGACTTGCATAGACTCTCCTTGGAGTATCAAGTCACCATCATCAAAGAAGTCCACTCCTTGGAATCTTCTTCATATGGGATAAAAACCATTTATTTTATCTTGTCCCATGATCAACCTTCCATGTCAGCGGCCAATGCTAATCCCTATTATCTCTCTAGCCGGTGCTTTTGAAGCGGTGAAGGGATACTCAAATCCTTAGCTGAACCTGAATTTCCTTGGGATGACATGCACTATCACACATATTTTATTCCTAAGGAATCTCCTGCACCTTCGTCAGATTGATTCTTTGTTGAGTTGAAATATTTCATCCCTCATGGAAGCATTGATTGGTTCAAATATCCAATCCCAACCCTTAACAACTTTGAAGAAAGAAACATAGAAAATATCTTGCCCACTATTTAGGTGGATATTTCCATTAAACTAGGCATTACTAAGAATATTACATTAGGCACCTCCTGCACCTCAGAAGATCTCACCGCCTACAAGAAACTCTTTGAAGAGTTTCGTGACATTTTTGCTTGGTTATACACCGAGATTCCTGGTCTCAACCCCGCCATTTTTTAACATCATATTGACACATGGCCCAATGTTGCACCCATTCGACAAAAGCAAAGAGCAATCCACCCATACAAAGCATTAACTGTAAAGGCTAAGATTGAGATGCTACACAAATTAGGTTTTATCTAACCAATCACATATACCACTTGGTTTTCTAACCCTGTCCCCATGAACAAGAAATAGGGCACCATATGCGTGTGCACCGATTTTTGTGATATAAATTTGGCATGTCCAAAATACAACTTCCTAACCCCATTCATTGTCCAACTCATTGATGCATGTGCGAGCCATGAAATTATTTCCTTCATGGATGGATTTTCTGAGAATAACCAGAATCATATCCGTAAACAGGATTAGTACAAGATCGCCTTTACCACACCTTGGGGAACCTTTGCTTACCAAGTTATGCCATTTTGTCTCAAGAACATTGGAGCCACCTTTTAGTGAGCAATGGATTTATTCTTTCATGACTTGGTGCACATTATCCTTTTCTACTTGGTTGACCTCACATCTCAATCCAAGAAACCTTCTCACCACCTAGAATACCTTCAATAAGTCTTCCTCTGATGTCATAGGTATAACATTCACTTGAACCCCCTCAATTGCATGTTCTGTGTTCATGTCGGGTGATTACTAGGATTCATCATTTCCTATAAATGGATCATTGTCGATCCCTTGAAGGTCCAAGCCATTATTGATATTCCACCCCCACACACTTTGCGGAAATTGTAGAGTCTCCAAGGAAAGGCCAATTTCTTCCGTCGATTTATCTCGGATTCCGCTATGAAATTTCATGGATTCCTTCGCTTGATTTGAACCAAAATCCCATGTTTTTAGGACAAACAAGCCCAAGCTGCTTTCGATGCTTTGAAACAAGCTATCTCCTCCGCTCCATTTATATCCCCACTGATTTCAGGAAGGATGGTATCCTTTACGTATCGACATTTGAACATGCCATCGCTGGAGTGCTAGTACAAGAATACGCTACTCGTCAAGAGCATGTGATCGACTATGTGAGTTAGAATTTATCCAACCCACCGTTATGATATCCTCACAAGGAGAAAAAGGACTTATCTCTCATTTTTTCGGTTCAGAAGTTGCACCACTACATTCTTATGAGTCGCACCATAGTCATGGAAGAATCAAACCCCATGATATATCTGTTAATTCGTAGCCTTGTCCAAGGTCGCGTCGCTAAATGGATCATTATCCTTCAAGAGTATGATCTTGAGTTTGTCACCCCAAAAAGTACCAAGGCATTGGATTTGGTACATCTTATGAAAAAATTACCATCTTTGTCTACATCAACTCCCCACACCATTGACCTACCTGATGAACATGTGTTTACTATTTCCTTGGAAGAACCATGGTACGGAGACATCCTCTTTTATATGTGCACCCAGAAATTTGGTCCTCATCTTTATCGTGACGATCGACGTCACATTCATTATCAAGCATCTCAATATCTCCTCATCGGTGATGTCCTCTATCAACACAGAATTGATACAATTTTACACAGATGCCTCACTCAAAATGAGGCTGAAAAGGTCTTTAATGACTGCCATAGTGGTGACCACCTCTCTGGTATGCATACCACCTAGAAGTTCATTCACGTTGGTTATTTATAGCTAACTCTTTGTACCGATTGCATTATGGTAGCTAAGCACTGTCACAATTTCCAACTCTTTGCCACAAAGGAAATAACACCTTGCATGCCACTCCACTCCATTGTTACCGTTGGTCCTTCCTGCAAGTGGGCCATCGATTTCATGGAGTGTAACTGTTGTGGGAAAATATGCACAAGAGGATTGCATCACTTCCCACTTTGGTGGAAGCCTTTGAGGTTGTAAAAATGCCCAATATTGTATTACAAAAATCAAATGTGATTGACCCTGAATTGATCCTACAATCCCTCCTTAGTGATCCAAATCAAAATAAAAACGAAAAACTTGAAATAATTTTTTTTTTTTTTAAAGTGAGGGGATGCAAACCACAACAAAGAGAAAATGAAAGAACCAATTTAGATTTCCCAATGGTGAAGCTTGTTACAAGAAGTGTCACCTAGGAGGTGTGGGATTCAAAGGGAATCCAACAATCTCCCTTAGGGAGGTCCTTTTTGTCCACTCTAAATTCCAAATAACTTGAGAGGGACCATGGGAGAAACACTTGCCCCTTGAGGAAGGTGGCAAGGGGATCTTGAAGAATGCTTGGAGGTATGGGAAGAGTTGGAAGAAGTTCCAAAACAATTCCAACAACATAATATTTCTCTAATTTCTCCTTACTAGATGCATGCCCATGGCTTCCTTTTATAGGAAAAGAGATGGTCAAGAAACAACTAGATCCAAATGTGAACCCATTAACTCCATGATTTGGCTCCAAAGTACACAAAGGGGGACCATTCGATAAACCCAAGTACATAGGGAGACCAAATTTGAATTCTTGTAGGTGATGGAACCTTGATGAGACTCTAATGCACCAATAGTGGTTTTGGTCCTATTGTTTTTGGAAGTTGGACATATTTAGAAGGAAAACCTGGGCTGGTGTAGTGCAAAGATGAAAATGATAATATGCATTATAGCACGATCTATCGTAGGTGTAAGTGCATTGCTCTTGTTTTTTAGTGTCTTTGGGAATTTTTGGACTCATGCTGCTTTCTAGATATGATGAGGATGTCTTCGGTGGGATGCATGCTATATGTTGATGATACCTTACTGCAAGATTATCCAAAATGTTGTATGTGTGTGAAATTTTGGTGTTAACGGATTCCCCCTCGTGTATGAGGTTCAAAAGGTACTGTAGAGCCGATAATGGATCATCGTTTCTTTTTTGTATGTTTTCCTATATGCTCGGAATTTTCGAAGTGAGTGTGGACAGAAGGTTCCCTTGGGGGAAGATTGTTGGTGATAACCAATGAAGCCGTAACAAAGAATAGTGTTTTATGCAAAGGAGGCAAGCATACCCATGATCATGAAAATATGTCAAGTTGAGTACAATAAGAGGAGACGGAGGGGTCATCTCAACATACTGTTGGTGCATGGATGAAGGTGGATTCAATCCATGCAAGAGTAACTAAACCTATAAATGTTGTTACAGGTGCTGAAGAAGTGGAACTATTGATGACCATGATAATCCCATGGGGGTGGAGATCTGGAATACTAGTGAGGTTGCTGAAAGTAGGAGATCACTAAACTACTGCTACCATAATTTTTAAATGTGAACGTTGCCACCTTTGAAATGTACGTCTCTCCCTGATGCATTAGATGTGTTGAAGTCGAGCATAGGAGAGACTACTAAGTTAGGAAGCACTGATGACTCTCCCTACTTAGTTCGAGGTGATCCTTTCTGTTGATTGAAAGGGATCCCAAGGTACAACTACAAGTACTACAACTCTCAGAATATGAGCATTTGATGTCGATGAGGGCTGAAGCACATGATAAGAAAAGGGTCTTATCCTAAGAACCAATATCATGTTGTCACCATGTGTAATATTGATAGAACTGACACAAGAATGGTTGGTAATCGTGGGGCTCATAACTTCCTTTGATCGCTGTCAACTTGGGGAGTAACTGACGACAACATTCTTCAAATAAAGTTACAAGGTGTAATGGAGGGAGACAAACTGTAGATGAAGGATTCTTCTGGGGACACGACACTAAGGGTGATAGTGACTAACAAAACTCATAATGTTGTGGATAGTGAGACTCAATGACATCGATCAAAAGGAGACCACGGGTTGTTTCCAAAAATAATAATGGCATTCCCACAATTTTGAGTGGGTTGGGGAACAATTTGTACATCAAGAATAATGGGTGGGGTCCCCACGGTTTTTGAGGTGTCAAGGGACCAATTTGATGATGTGTGGGATTCCTGCGGTTTTGGGTGAGTTGGGGAATTAATTTGATGATGGGAGAAGTTCCCATGGTTTTGAGTGAGTCAGGGAACCTTTTTAATGATGGTGTGAGGGTTGTTTTGCAAATGTAGAGATGGGTGCCCCATGAATCAATGCCATGTAGATTGTTTCAACAGTTATAACTGAATAGAATTGGTTGCTTTGGAGGGTGGGGGGCCCATTTTTGTGTTCATGGAGGTGATGATACGAAGAATATTGTAGATGGTAGATTGCTCATGGTGGTATGAGTGGTTGATATTTTCAAGGTGTATGAAAGTCCCCAGACTTGTGGGGGGTTGACATCATGAGTGTCAAGTAATGACTGGGATGCAATGGTGCGCGCACCCATGGAGGAAAGATGCTACCCTTAGTAGTGATATTGATGGAATATCATTACTGGGGATGAGGACCCTATGGTTATCAGTGGGAATATCTGGTAAATGCAATGCAAAGAGAGGGAAGGTGTTTCCAATATTCCAGTTTCGAGATGATACCTATGATAGAATTTTGACGTCATTGCCAAGGGGTGGAGCCTTATTCTTATAATGGAAAAACAAGAGGTAGGATATTCTCGGTCATTATCTTGCACACATGGCACAAATACTTAAGTGTAATAAAGGGCATGAAAAAGGTATCGACGATGTAGAAATTTTAAAAAAAACATGGCATACCTATGGAATGAATGTCCAAAAATGACTGCAAAGGGAAGTGCTCAAATAGAAGTGTACATGTAGTTGTTGAGAGGGTCTCGAAGTGTTTATTCTAGTGGTGCAAACGGTTCCTCAAACATATATACAATTTGTTCGTATTGAAGGTTTGGAGATTGGGTCAAATATTTATAAAAGGGGTGGGGCCCATTTTTTGAGGTCATTTGTACTTTTTTTGTCTTATTTGGTCTGGAGATATGTGCATCGATTCCAAGTGATCAAAGCCTCCTCTTTCCAAGCAACGAGATCTAGGTAAGCCTAAACCTTGTATCACTCATTTTGGGCAGGTTATATTTTAGGTCTAGGAGTCCTTGGAGCCATACGACCCTTTTTAGTGGTCTTAGGTAGACTATGTATGATTTTGAGTTTTACTACGACGTCGTTCTAGAAATTTGGGAATTGTGCGCATTGCACCACACACAATTTGGGGAATCACGTGTGATACACCACATAGGAAATTAGCGTTTTCCCACGAGCGACACAGGGGAAAAGGGGGTCAGCCACGTGCTGGGGTAGCATGTATGCCTATTGTACATTCATGCTATCAATGCATCCTAGGAGAATGAGGAAAGAGGGACTGGAGACCTATGGGGTTCCTTGTTACAATCGCATGTAGTGTGACTTTGAATTAGGGATTCCACGCTAGAAGTGCAGGTTTTGCAGACATAGTCGTGCTCGTTGATGCTTAAGGCCATACTTGGAATTTTGGATGCAAAAATAAATCCTGATCAAGTGTTTTTTGTGTTTGCAATTGTTTGTGAGTGGTCGAAATGACATACGTCAAGTGGAGAGAGTTCCATTATGATTATTTGGCGAAAGAGTCGGTTTGGGATTTAGTGGCCACCCAGACTCTCAGATAAGCGAGGATCTTGAAGTTATTCAACTGCCCCTTGCTTCAGTATGCAAATTTTATGCTACTCCAAACCATTCATATGTGGGATCCTAACAGGGAGTCTTTCGGGTTGGAGATCAGAATCTTCATATTACAGAGTAGGATATTTACTTCCTGACAGGTTTGTCTCCCCATGGGACTGTGGAGGCATTCATCTTTAGGTGGGGTTTGATCAAAGTGCCGCTGGTTTCATAGATATATACCATGGAGGATATGTTACGGCGATTAGCTCTAGCCAGATCCTTGTGGCATAGATTCAGAGTCGTCCTATGCTGGCAGTAGCGAATTCCATTATTCGAGTGTTGGGGGTATCCTCCCAACACAAAATTACAGGATTTCAGATGGGATTGGTGCAGAGGGTGCTAGTAGGGTACCAAGTGGCTTTGGGGCCATGTTTTCAAGGGAGATAATGACATAGCTAATTGATATCTATCACGGTAGAGGCAAGCGGACCTTCCGGTATGGCAATGTATTGTGTTGCTATTTTTTTTTATCACTTTCCCACGTTGAGACCCTAGGTGGTGGTAACCATGAGGGGCCCTCAGGAGCCCCAGATGATGTATTGCGGGTGAGTGATGCCCCATGCTAGTGGGGGCGAGATAGGCCATGTCTTCACCCCACAATATCTATATGTATGGGAGCAGAGGATCAACCCGGTAGAGGAGTACCCTTGGAGTGGGATGGACTTGCGAGGGGATTTAGAGTTACCAATGCTGCCCCAGGGGTGGGATCTTATAGGTATGATTTTTTTTTTTGCATTTGTCTTTATACATAGTTTTTTTGTTGTACACAGTTTTGAGTACGCACATAATTTCTACATATATAGGATATTGCTTGTTTGTTCTTATCCATGATGCAGATGTTCTACCAATGAGACCCTCACAGGTCAAGATACGTTGTTGTGATCGTGGTGAGAGGGACCGTTCCGATGGGATTGTCGAGGCAACTGGTAGGGATACTGGCGTAGTTGGTGGAGATGGATTTGGGGATGATCCTAATAAGGGGGATTCCTTAGGGTATTGTGAAATGGTGATCCTCTCCGATTTGGAGAGATAGTTCAGACCTCTAACTGAGGGTATTGATGAGGGAGCACTTGCCAAGCTTGAGGATGATGAGATGGCTCAAACTCTACATATTCCAACAGAGTTAGGGCATGGGTGGCATCGAATGATGTGGAGGTTGGCCATAGCATGTCACAAGGATCATGTGGCACAAGGTGGATAGTGTCTAGATCTAGAAATGGAGAGATCTCATCAAAGACAGAGACCCGCTCCAAGGGCCCTGCTAGGAGAGGATTTAGGGGTAGCAGAGGAAAGACCAGAGATGGTACCTCTGCTGGAAATATTGGGGCCCGATCAACCGGATCCTTCAAGCTATATGCGAGCAGTACCCACTCTGTATTTCAGATAAGGGTTGGTCCCTATGTCTTTTTGTATAGATGGAGCCTATGGGAGGCCGATTTTTTATGTATTCCCCAAAAGGAAACATTCTTTTTGTATATGGCCTGTGAGGCCTCATTTTGTATATGACATCCATTATTTTTTTGACAATATATATATATATATATATATATTTATATTTATATATATTTATATATTTATATATATATATACATATATATATATATATATATATATATATATATATATATATATATATATATACATACATACATACATACATACATACATACATACATATATATATATACCATTTCGGCGGCACATGTATGTTCTCTTGTATGTATGTGATGTATTGATTGTGATATAGATGATGATAATGTTTATATGTATGTTTTGATGTTCTATATGCGTAGTTGTAGGTACTTTGCATATGATTTGTATGATGAATGACACACATATATACATGCTTTGGTTGTGTATGCAGGGTCATATAGATGGTTGGTGTATCAGATGCCATTTTAACACCTCCTTTGCGACGTGGTCCACGAATGAATTGGTTTTCCTGGGGACATGCATGAAGGTGATGGTTTCAAATTGTCGCACTAGGAGGCACACTCACAAACATTTATGAAAGGGGAGTGGATTAAGGACCCTGAAGACATTATTGAGTTGAGAAACAACTAACTAGAGGTCAAGGTGTACTTGCATATGGCATATGATGAGGTGGGAGACATCACTAAAAATACCAATGAAGACATCGTATTATGCTTGGTTTTTGGTAAGTGCCCCCAAACATACTCCTCCTGTGTGGTAGAGAGTATGGGAGGGGGTATAAATGGCCAAATCAGTTGATGTTGGATTCTTTGACCACCGACTTGCACTGTCTACGAAGCTGACATATTTATCCAAGCATGAGTTCACCTACATTCCAAACAAAGGGTGTTCTTATGCTCAATCCAAGGGATCGATAATACTAAACATAAAATGCTGCATTACATAAATTAGACAATGTAAAGGGAAAAAATATGGTTTCACCCCTTCAAAAGGTTGGGACCTTTAAATGTTGGAACCTAGAGTGGTACCGAGGTGGTATCATACTCATCAGGAATTGGTGAGTATCCAACATTTGAAAGAATAGCCCCTGGATTTTTTAGGCACTAGGCGATGGTTGCAGATGATCCATGTCTCCATCGGAAGACAATGAATCATCACTAGTAAGTAAACCTTCCAAATATGATGTGGTATCAATGGTATCTAGTGGAGGGGGACAATTTACTTAGCAAGTAAGCCTTGTGGGAGGGTACTGAGGTAGTAGAGTTGATCTTGGATCCTCATTAGTTCGAGGAGGGCTTCTTGTTTGGCACATAAAATGGGACACTAGAACAAAAAGTGGGAAGTGTCACCACATGATCGGCATGGACGTGGTACTTGGGCACTGAGAGGTGTCTATGTTGAAGGTGGGTTGGCTTGATCAAGAATGGATATGATGGCCTCGAAGGGGATAATGTGCGTATGATTCCCATAGGATGAGCATAAATAATGTTGTTTTGTCATCCTATGATCTGAGGTGGGGGGTCTTGTGGTGTCGTAGGATCAATAACTGGGGTTACCATGATGACATAATTTGAGGTAGGTGCAACAGATGTTGTCACTGTTGTAGTGACTACATTTATGGAGGTTGTTTCTTGGGGCTGAGGTGAAGAACTCTTAACCAAAGGTTGGGTGAGGTGAATAGTCACCAAAGCGTTCGAAAGTGAGGGAGGTCAGGACAATGATGTGTGTAATGCCAAACTGTGAGCAAATCGAACATGCATTATTGGTATGCAATGATTTAGACTTAGGTGTTGACCTGGGTGAATATGAGGTGCCCTATGCCACCATAGGTGGAGAAAATGTCACACTAACTAGGGTGTTAAGAAGATTCTTGAGATCCGACAATGTGGTGCATAGGTTGGTCGCATGGCTTTGTTACCTGCATAGGGCATATGATGGAGTGACCCTTGTCACAGGCGTAGTGGTGGTCATTATTGGGACTTTTAAGCATTGTTGGGTTATGCCCCCTACTTTAGGCTTAGAGACCACCGATGATGATGCAGGAGCAGGGTTGGGTATGAGCGGGGATTCAAACTTAGAAGGTCTTATGCCCCCATTGGTGGGTTTAGTGACAACTGGAACTATTTTAGTCACAGGTGGTGTAGGCTCGGCTTGTGGTAAAGATGGCATGACTGTCCTAAACAGAGACATTCGAAACAAGGACGGACTCATAATAGGCTACAGGCGTTGAAGCCATCTCAAGGTAGGGTGGTGTAAGATAAAACAAAGGTATACCCAAAGTGATCCCCAATAGAGTCAACTGATCCATAACTGACGTCCCTTGCACTCCCATGGGAGGCTGCAAGAATGGTATTTGGAATATAGAAGGAACCGATGGGATCAACGTTTGTTCAATTCCATGACTTAGTATATTTTTTGCTGACGATACCACAAAAGAGGTGGCCACATTTTCGGCGATGAAAATTGTGCACATAAGGCCATCTATTGATGCAAGGATTCCAAGTGGTGGACTGGAATACACCCCTATAAAGTTAGAGTCCTTATACATTCCTATTCTGAAATCAATTTAAGTGGGTTGATTGGTCTCGATGATAGTGGGAAGAACATTGTTGGTATTGGTGTTGGAATTAGACTTGTAGTAATTAAGCTAGTCGAGGGTGACTATTTTCCCATTAAATGGGAACATCATAATGCAAAAGGCCGAGGAGGATACTGCCTTCATCGTGTACATTTAAATACAACCTAAGAGGATATTGTGGTCAAGTTGTGCATTGAATACCTCGATATCGATCATGACAATCTTGCCCCACAACTCGATATTGACATTTTGGTGCAATCCCCTAAGTTGAGATGGCTTCCCATAATATGTGCAGAGGGCGATAGACGAGGGGAATAGCTCTAGTGATCCCAATCGCTTCCAAACATTATAATACATTACGCATGTGGATGCACCTTCATAAGTTATACATCAATGTATCATAATGTTTTTCAATGAAAGGAGGACTTGGAATGCGACTGACAAGGGTATCTGGGGTTCACCTTTGTCGATATCAAAATTCATGAGGTGCGAGTCAAAAGGGTCAATGGCGCCAAGTGCATTAAGTAATTCCTTTCGTTGAGTTGGGAAATACTGTATCACCTCTGATGTGGACATGGCCATGAGGGACTAATCCAAGTCATACATAATACTGTAATTGTGGGTGTCTTTTATGTGGGGGTTATTTGGGGTCCACCGAAGTGGTACCTTTGGGATCCATGGGATCTGATCACCACTTGGGCATGGTATTTGAAAATCCCCCCCAGAAGTGGTAGGTACATCCTCTACTTCGGGAATTTCATTCCCACTATAAACTTTGGTTCTAGGATGAAGGTTAACATCTAGTATAGATGTTTTGGAAGGAGCCATCACCTGAGGGGCGAGGCTCCTAATGTTGAGTCATGACCCCTTGATTGGAAAATGGTTGTTGCAAGATAGCAGTTTGGGGTTATGCAGGGTTAGGAACCTGAGTGGTTCTCACAACTATCTCTTTCTTGGCTTCCACTAATTGTTGGTAGTCAGGGAGAAGTAGACAATAGTGAGTGTAGTGACCATATTCTTCACAGATGGAGCAGGAGTAATTGGTCCTCAAGTTAGTGTTATTCCCTTATTTGGGGGGGTTATTTTCCCATTGTAAAATTTAGTTCACACCAATATCTGATCAAGAAATTACACACTCTCACAAAATATCTTACACAACTAGTTAAGAACACTGAAATTTACTCACAGAAGATACAAACTATATTACTCATATGAATAATAATACATTAGCCAACCTTGGGAAATTAGATGGATGTCAATATATAACTTTACATCAGATATTCGAATGGCTAAATATTCCATTTGAATCCTCACAAAAGAAGACTTACTAAAATAATGCAAATCCCCCCTAGGTGGAAAGTGTGTTCTCCAAGTCACACCAAAGGCTCACGAATTTCTGATTTAGTGACCAGATAGTGATGTATGATGAAAAAACATGCCAAATCCAAAAAATGGAAAGAAGAAACACCATGAAGGATGAGTGGGCCAAAAAACAGTTTCCCTAGACAACTAGCTTTTACCTTTCACCCAAAAAGTGGTAAAAAGTAGTAAAAGAAGCATGTGCATCTATCTAAATCAGAATAGTCTATAAATAGCCAAAATATGTTTTTGTATGTCCAAAAATAGCTTCTAGTGATTTTAGGAAACTTGTGTTCCACACAAAAATGCTTGTGGTCCACACAATGACTCATATGCCAATTATCTAGTCTAATACATAGTAATTAATCATGGAATGATTAATTAATGATACTAATGTATTAATATGACATAGATGAAGGATTTTATTATTCCAACACCCACAAATTCTAGTTACCCAAGTTCTGGATTTTTGGGGGAGGGGGTTTCCCCTTTACCCCTATTGTTGGTTCTGTTTATTTTTTCCCATCTTTTTCTTCCCTTGATTTTGAGGATTCTTGGGGTTTGAGGTGTTCAGCTTCTCAAATAGTTGGGCTTGTTGAGCAAAAGAAGGTTGGACTAAATTAACCCCCAAATGTGGCATGGAGGCAGAAATAGGAGGACATGGAAATGGGTACTGTGGTGCCGTGCTAATTGGTAAATGAGTAGGAGGAGGAGAAACCTTTCCTTGGTGGTAAATGGATCCAATAATCCCATCCATTGAATGTGACAAACCCACAGGTGTAGGGTTCAATGACCAATGTCGAGGGGCATTCGGTAGGATGGTGTACAAGCATTTGGATTGTGCATAGATAAGGTCGATATGCTTGGCCTTCATGATGGCCTCTTCTTTAGATTGTGGCATGGAGGTTTCTACAAGTTTTGCAATAGCCGGTTGGAGCGATTTGATGAACCAATCCAATAGGAATTGTGGTTATATTTCGATCTTGCACAAGGTACGATGTCTACGCCACTCATTGATATGATCCGTGATGTGTTTTGTCAAAAATTATGTGAGAATTTTGAGACCAAGGTCATGGCGAACAGGAATCTAAAAGTATGCGAGAAATGCAGTCCCAAATGTCGCAAAGGTGGCATAGGTTGTTCTAATTAATTTCACATACCATTTGGATACCCTTGCGATAAGGGTTCGTTGAAAGAGGTGAAGCCTCACTGAGTCTTCCACTATTCTCTTGGAGGAACACCATAAGTGGAATGCCATTTCATGGTTGGAAAGATCATCTGCTTTTTTCCCCTCAAACTTAGGGATATTAGAGGGAATTTTATCTGACATAGTGGGTCATGCTACATCATGTGCGATAGGGTCATTGATTAGTTTGTCCAAATTAGGGAGATTTAGGCTAGCCATGAATGGAATGTTTGGAGTAGGTCTTCTGAGTGTATGCTATGTGTGGTTTCCCACAAGGTGGAGACTGAGGTATATGTGGTGGTGATCTTTCTATCTAATGGGAAGACAAGTATGTTGCATGCCCTCCTCCCGAAGAGGGAGAAGAGGTAGATGGATTTTCATCAAGAGGTGAAAATAAAGTATGGTCTCTTCCATGAGAGGGAGAACCAAAGGGATCCAATGTATCTCCTAGGGGAGAAAAGGAAGTGATGCCTCTTCTATGAGAGGATGAAGCAAAATTATATACACCTTCTTTGAGGGGATAGAATGATTCAAGCAAGGAGCAGCCTTGCTCGTATGATCCTATCAAAGTGGCCTAGGAGTGGTACCGGATAGAGTATCTCCCATGTGAACCACGGGGAGAAAGTGGAAAAACACCCGAGAGAGGGGAAAGGCCTCGCATCCTACATGACTGCCTTAGAGTGTTTTGTTTCTCAATGGTGAAATCTTAGTGACAAGTGAGAGTGATGACGGAAATAAAAACAATTGAACAAATGCAAAAATATTCCAACCACAACATATGCAAAATAGTACAAAAGTGAGTGATATGTGCAATGTCAGTTTAGTGCAATAGTTCTCACATGAAGGTTCTTTTTAATTACAAGTTAGTGAAATTGTATTTAAAAACAAAAATAAGTTTGAATTCCCTAAATACCTAACGTATTTCCTATCAAATGTAATTGGACCTTCCAAGAGCACAATTGATGGTGATAATCGGGTCTACACACCAATTGACTAGTGAAGGTAACATAGAGTGAGTTATACCAACGATGGGGCTATGCTATGAAAGGATTGGAAACACTTTCCATTGGAAATATTTGAATTTAGGAGTCAATTGCACTCATAATCGATCCTTGGAAATGTACTAAGTTTGGCCACTAATATACCTTATGTCAAGTGTGGATAAGTGGTTCATCCTGGATGGTATAGTGTCTCCTCCACAAAAAGTTGAGTGACTCTTTCGAGAGGGTAGGGAAACTATACCTTGGATTTGACCTGCTTAGGCATGGTGCACTTCTTATCCATGTTTTATTTTAACACTTGCTAATAGTAGGATTTGATAGCACCATATAAGTCAACAATGCCATGCTTCAAAAACTTAATGAAACTAGATTGGTGGGTATTAATGGATTCCTATCCCAATCAATCCTACCTAACTAAAATGTTGTGTTGTGACCTCCTGTGAAAGATTTTAGTTGGTTGGAAATTACAAGTGTTGATTTTAAAGGTCTGAATTCACTTAAGGAGTTTAAGGAATGTATTTCACAACTCCCTTCCTTTTCAATTCATCAAGCTCACAAGAAGTGCGAGGTGAAGAGCATACTCAAAATGAAAGATATTTGAGGCCCCTTAGTGCATGTTAGTGATGCAAATACATGTCAGATAAGAAAATTGATTGTTGCAATTAACTAGAGAGCATAAAGTAAAATACAAATGGAGATTTTAACTTTAACTCTATTGATTCTAAAGGTTCTTGCAAAACAAAATGTTATTGAAGTAAAAGTGTGAAATGGAGGTATTCAAGACTTCTCACTCTTTTCTAATTCACCAAGCTCACAAGAAGTGCGAGGTGAAGAGTATAATTGGGGAGAGGAGATTCTTTAGGTCCTTTCTTTTGTCCAAAAAGTGGATTTACACTACTTGGCCTAAAACCATGAAAAGTAAACAAAGAGCATAAGATGTCTTGAATACTACTGAAAACAATGAGGCCCATTGAAAACCCTAAAGTTGGTTATCTAAGTATATTTCAAGAGATAAGGACTCTTTACTCCCTAATATTAGTCTAAGTGGGCTAATTACTAAAGAAAAACTAACTATTGCAAGTTAATTTTAATCTGGTAAATTAGTGAGCAGTCACTAGGATTGCAAGATTGTATTCTGAACTGATAAAAAAAAAAGTGACAGTAGCATATAAAGTAGAAAAAGACGTGCTATAACGCAAAAAAATTAGTCACTGGCGCGTAGTAGCGTGATTACAAAACATCAGGGATTCGTAGATAGGGGAAAAAAATTACTGTGCGAGTGAGAGCCAATTAATGTGCTCAGGAAGCGTGATTGTTGAGGGTATATCTGCGTGGGTAGCGTGCTCGAGGAATCATGATTCACGTTCTTGTGTAAACAATAATTACAACCCAAAGGAGGCCTAAATTTGGGAATGAAGGGAATGGACCTCTTCACCTGCACACAACAAGAACCCAAAATTAGCTATCTAGCAAATAACAATCTAGTTAAAGATAATGAATAAAAATAGAGTGGATTCTCCATAAATATTGTTGTGGAAAAATATGCACAAGAGGAGTGCATCACTTCCCACTTTGGCGGAAGCCTTTGAGGTTGTAAATAAGGCCCAATATTGTAGTACATAAAAAAAATGTGATTGAAACCAAATTGATCCTACAATCCCTTGTTAGTGATCCAAAGAAAAATCAAATCAAATAACTTGAAATTAAAATAAAGAAAGGTAGGGGGATGCAAACCACAACAAAGAGAAAATGCAAGAGGCAATTTAGATTTCCCGATGGTCAATCTTGGTACAAGAATTGTTACCTAGGAGGTGTGGGATTCAAAGGGAATCCAATAGTCTCCCTTAGGGAGGTCCTTTTTGTTCACACTAAATGCTAGATAACTTGAGAGGGAGCAATGGGAGAAACACTTCCCCTTGGAGGAATGTGGCAAGGGGAGATTGAAGAATGCTTATAGGTATGGGAAGAGGATGTGGAAGAAGTTCGAACACAATTCCAACAACATAACCCTGCTCTAATTTCTCCTTACTAGATACAAATGCTTGGCTTCCTTTCATAGTCCAAGAGGTGGCCAAGAAACAACTAGATCCAAATGTGAACCCATTAAATTCATGATTTGGATGCAAAGTACACAAAGGGGGACCAATAAATGAACCCAAGTACATAGGGATACCAAATTTAAATTCTTGGAGGTGATGGAACCTTGATGAGCCTCTAATGCGACACGGGTGGTTGTGGTCCTGCCATTTTTTACATTCTCAGAAATTTCAAAGGAAAACCCGTGTTGGTGTAGTGCAAAGACAAAACTTATAATACGCGTTGTAGCATGGTGTATCATAGGTGTAAGCAAGCTGCTCCTATTTTTTATTGTATTTGGGATTTTTGGACTCGTGCTACTTTCTAGATCTGATGAGGATGTATTTAGTGGTATGCATGCTATATGTTGATGACGCCTTACTACAAGATTAGCCAAAATGTCGCATCTATGCGAAATGTAGGCGTTAACAATAACCATACTTCGGACGGCAGCCATAAATACATCACTGTGGTTGTTGATTATTTCACCAAATGGGTCGAATCCATGCCAATGTTTAATTTTCAAGCTAATACCGCAGTGAAATTTTACTTTAACCATGTTATCACTTGTTTCGGTGTCCCTCACCATCTTGTATCAGATCACGGAAAACATTTCGAGGAAGCCATTTGGAAAGATATCTCTATACTTTTGAAATTTGAGCACCAGTACTCCTCCTCATACTATCCAAAGGGAAATGGCCAAGTTGAAGCCATCAACAAAATCCTTAAAACCATGCTCCAACAAATGGTGGATAATCACAAATCCAATTGGCAGCATATGATTTTTTCCATCCTTGTGGGCCTATAGAACCTCTACCAAAACCACAACTGGTTTTAACCCATTCCATTTGGTCCACGGTGTGGAATCAGTTCTCCCAATTGAATGTCAGATCCCAACCCTACACATTGTTATAGATATTTTACCAGATACATCTCCCTTATAGAAATGCTTTCTCATGCTTGAAAAAGTAGATGAAGATACTCATTTTTCCATCTAGATGATCGAATCTTCCAAGCATCGGTCTAAATCCCATTACGATGCACATGTTCCCCCACGTACCTTCAAGGAAGGAGGCCTCGTCATTGCCTATGATCAAGCCCATGACAAGTTCAGGAAAGGGAAGTTTGAATCCATGTGGCAAGGCCCATATGTTGTTAAACATTGTCTCAACAAGGGGACATACCTCCTATCCAATTCTGAAGTTCGCCTCTTGAACACCCCCCGCAATGGGTTGTATCGTCAAGAGATTTTATGCTTAATTTTACCTAACCCTTTGTTCGATGTAATATATTTTTCACCTTTTTTTACACATTTTTTATGCATGGGCCTCATGGTTTGTTCCTGTGGTTGTTACTAGATGTATTCTATTCCCTCTATTCATGTATGCTTCACCGATGGTGCAAGTAGTGTGAAATCTTGTTAAGATTCAATATGCTAAGACAAAAAATATCAGTATTATATTCCATTTCACAACAATAGCATATACAAGATCACTGAAAGAACAAAAAGCACAACATAAACACAAGAGACACAGATTTATCCTGGGAAACCCTCATGGGGTAGAAAACCCAGCAAAGCTTCCTCAATATAGATGACCAGCAAATACAAAGATGTAAACCCTAAACATGAGCTCCTTCTCCTCCATAGCATATCTCTCTCTCTCACCTATGCACCAATAACAAGTGAGTGAATGTGTGTTAAATGAGGAACACACCTCCTCTATGTATACACAACTCTGACTTGACTTTTACACTATAACTAGGTCGGCCCCAACTTAACCACTTAACATAATGTGACAGGGCCGACCCCACTAGGGTGGTCTAATAACCCTTTAACCCACATGACACATACAAGGCCGACCCCACTAGGGAAGTCTAATAACCCAAGTTACCACATTCTCCACGGAGGGATAAAACATCTATGGATATACAATAGGGTCTCCACGGAGGAATGAAACATCTCCGGAATAATAAAGTACAAATATAATATTCTTACAAGTTACAATATCTCAACACTCCCCCTTAACGAGAAGGATATTATAAAAACATCTGCAGGATCAAGGAGTCATCAACTACATGATACATGATACATCTATAAATCATTGGAAGCTTTCTTTAACATCATCAATAACTCAAATAGTTACTGGAACATCTTCAAGATCTTCAATACTGGAACATCAACATCTTCAGTACTGAGTCTTCATCTTCTGCAACACTCGAACAGCTACAGTAGAATCATCATCTGGATCTCCGATCAATAGTATCATCATCTGGATCTCCTGATCAACATCATCATCATCTGGATCTCCCGATCAACAACATCATCATCTGGATCTCCTGATCAACAGCATCATCTGGATCTCCCGATCAACATCATCATCATCTGGATCTCCTGGTCAACAACATCATCATATGGATATCCCAATCAATAGCATTATCATCTGGATCTCCCGATCAACAACATCTTCTGGATCCTCTCGATCAACAACATCATAGCAGCATACCCTGCAACACACATGATCCAATTATGGGATGATCAATCCCTCTCAATTTAGGACATAAGTCCAAGGACAATGCAATCCTACCACGTACATTTTGAACCAAGGGTTCCGGGATGATGCAATCCCCTCACGTACATTTTGAACCAAGGGTTCCGGGATGATGTAATCCCCTCACATACATTTTGAACCAAGGGTTCCAGGATGATGCAATCCCCTCACTTACATTTTTAACCAAAGGTTCCGGGATGATGCAATCCCCTCACGTACATTTTGAACCAAGGGTTCCGGGATGATGCAATCCCCTCGTATACATTTTGAACCAAGGGTTACACAATGATGCAATCCCCTCACATACATTTTGAACCAAGGGTTTCGGGATGATGCAATCCCCTCACGTATATTTTGAACCAAGGGTTCCAGGATGATGCAATCTTCTCACGTACATTTTGAAACAAGGGTTCCGGGATGATGCAATCCCCTCACGTACATTTTGAACCAAGGGTTCCGGGATGATGCAATCCTCTCACATACATTTTGAACCAAGGGTTCCAGGATGATGCAATCCCCTCATGTACATTTTGAACTGAATGTTCAGGGACGATGCAGTCATATCACGTAAATTTTGGACCAAAGGTCCAGGGATGATGCAATTCTATCACGTACATTTTGAACTGAATGTTCAGGGACGATGCAATCCTATCACGTACATTTTGGACCAAGGTCCAGGGACGATGCAATCCTATCACGTACATTTTGGACTGAATGTTCAGGGACGATGCAATCCTATCACATACATTTTGGACCAAGGTCCAAGGATGATGCAGTCCTATCACATACAATTTGGACTGAATTTTTAGGGACGATGCAGTCCTATCACGTACATTTTGAACTGAATGTTCAAGGACGATGCAGTCCTATCACGTCCACTACAGACTACTTTCTCAGAGACATATGTCCAGGGATGATACAATCCACTTGTCAACTTAGACCAAGTCTAAGGACCACTCATCGACCTTCTTGTTGGGACAGGTAACCTCATCATCGACCTAATCAACGAAATAGGTAACCTCATCATCGATACACATATCCACATAATCAATACAAGTATCCTCATCATCGATACAAGTATCCACATCATCAATACAAGTATCCTCATCATCGATACATGTATCCACATCATCAATACAAGTATCCTCATCATCGACCTTACCATCGATGCAGGAAATCTCATCATCAGAGACCATATCACTCCCCCTTTCGAGGAGGGTCCTTCTAAACTACACTAAGCTTGTCTTGGAAATACTCAAACTTTACTCGAGACAGAGGTTTGGTTAGTACATCATAAACTTGTTCGCTAGTGCTCAAATACTCGAGATTTATAGCTCCTTTATGCACCATATCCCTTATATAGAAATATTGGATCTCTATGTGCTTTGACTTATCATGGAACACTGGATTCTTATTCATCTTGATACAACTATGGTTGTCACGCAATATCACAGTGGGGTCCATCTCCAAGTCAAACAATCCTGATAACAACTTCTGAAGCCATATCGCTTCACAACTAGCAGAGCAAGCAGCAATATATTCCGCTTCAGCTGTGCTGAGAGCCACACTAGACTGCTTCATACTAAACCACGATATCATGGCAAATCCCAGACAATAACATCCGCCCGATGTGCTCTTCTTGTCTGATAAACTTCTTTCCCAATCAGCATCTATGTAGCCATACAATCTGAAGTCATGATCTCCAATATAACATAGACCAAAGTCTATTGTACCCTTTAGGTACCTCATCACATGCTTTGCATCTATCAGGTGAACTCGTCTAGGTTCCACTAGATACTGAATCAAGGTGTTCACAGCAAAGCATATATCTGGCCTAGTATTCGTCAAATACATCAATGACCCAATAATTTGTCTGTGCAGAGTCACATCCACTAACTCGGATGAGTCATTAGCTAACAGTTTCAAGTTGGAATCCATGGGAGTGGCCATGGCTTTGCATTCCAACATATCAAATATTTTCAAGCATACTTTCCCTTGTTGATAAAGATTCCTTCTTTCCATACTTCCAGACTTAGGAAGTAATGCATCAATCCGAGATCTTTCATCTCAAATTCTGTAGCTGGCTTCTTCTTGCTTTCCATGATCTATTTCTCATTCCCTATCAGAAAGAGATCATCCACATATAACAATAGTATAACAAGTTCATCATCCATAACTTTAAGATAAAGGTTAGGATCAGCTTTACTTTTGGTAAAGCCCAAGCTTGTCAAGAAGCTATCAATTCTCCCTATGTGACTGAACATCATTCACACTCTGCATTGAGTGATCTTCTGCATATCTATTCGTGCCATATCTCGTCAGATGGGTCTACTGATATAAACCTCAATATCATTTGAACTTTGTGGTGAGTTCCTTCTTGCATCCATCTAAGAGAATAATTTCATCTGTATATAGACACCATATTCAACCTTGTAGCAAAGGTTGAAATCCGCATCACCCATGGTGATCATTAAGCTCATCAAATGACTATCAATCCTAGGTACCCGTACAGATATTTCTTCAATTGAATCTTGGGATTTTTCTCGATTCGTACTTCTTCTTCAATTTCACCATTAAGAGAATGGTCTTATCTAGCCACTTGGAGAAAACATCTCGTCGTGATCCTCTTCCTCTTTCTAAGAGAATCTTCTAGCCATGAGCCTTCTATAGTATGTTTGATTTGTAAGTCTTCTTGTTGAACATCCATCACTTGTTCGGTGTTCATCATTCTTCATGATATTTCCTACAAATCAAAGTTAATTACATGATTAGTAATACTTCATAATCATCAAATCATGTTGACATTTTAATGATAACCTATTATGCATACAGATATAGTTATGCAACTATCTTGACCAATACTTTGGCACAACACTTTTCCATAACCTGTATGCATACAATGGCTATCTAGATGCCTTCCATCTCTACTAGAACATACTCTCAAGAGCATGCACAGCTCTCATCATGTCAACAAAGAGGTTTCATTCTAGATAAACAATAATGGAATGTTTTTCCAACTTACCCATCATATGCATGTTAGTAGTGTACTGTCCAATGCTATATGAATGTTTACACTATGCATGATATATTTTAGGAATACAAATATGCATACAGCTATTACAAGCAATATCATTTACTATTTCAGATATTCAAATAACAACTCAAATACTTATCTTTTTTTTTGTGGTTGCCTCCCGCTTGATCTCTATATGTCTTGAACTTCTATTCATTATGTACCACTATGCATGCTTAAGTGTGCACTAGTGTCATCCTCGTGATCTCATACATAATCATATATTCATTAGCATAATCTCAATACTATCAAAACATTATGTATGGTCATGACCATTTCATACACAGGTATCATTACCTAAGATCCTGACACAAAGTAGGATTTTAGCTTGATATAGGAAAACATACGTGGATTATTATACCCAAACAAAATCTTCTTTGTTCTTTTCAATGCTTTATAGACCTTGTGCTAGAACCTGCATATCTCATAAGTTAAGCATAGTAGAACAAATTCATACATACCTCGTAAGTAGAGCTTCTATGTTACAAAATACTATGTATGAGTCTTTGTCTTCATGTCATCATGGTCATAGAACTTGATTTGTCTTTCTTGATGTACCTATATCTTGTTAGCAGACAACATCATCCTCATACAACACCACAGGTGCATTAGTACAATCCCAAGTGTCATAAACCTAATCAATGAATGTCTTCTATCACTCATATGCATTATCAAACAATCATAATTGTACTAACCTCAATAACATGAAGACAAACATATTATGAACTTAATCAAGAATCTGATTTCAAAACATACCTATGTCTTCTCAAGTCATACCTGTCAAGTAGTCTTCTCTATAAGGGTAAAACCCTAACCATCCAAGGTAGATCACTTGTAAACATATTATGTATATTCATGGTGCTAGTATGATAGAATATCAGTTCCATTTAAACCTTCTTCATCGCTGCCCTATCAGTTTCCCAACTTTGCTAGGGTTTACTTGAAAACCCTAATCTTCAATCTCCTTCCTCCCACAACAATTTTGATGGAGGATTAATATCTATGATGAATTGATTTTAAATCCATTATCAAAGCTTCCAATGTTGTATCAGGTGTCTCCAACATTGTATCAGGTCCTTCCAAACCTAAGAACTGAAAACCCTAAGTGAGAGCTTCTTCCTCCTCATCTTAGATTTCCTCTGTTTAGCCATTTCAGATGGGCCGTATTGTTTCTGGTGCAACTCTGAAATTGAGGATCTGCAGGGTCTAAAACTTTGGCTTGTGGTAGACTGACCTATCATATTTCCAACCCCATAGGTTTGACCTCAAATGTATTCTCTGAGATAGATTTATGCCAAATGTCGCAACGTGACCTGTTTATGGGATGAAACAGTATATCAAACTTGTACATAGTGCCACGTGTCACTATTTCACCTTCAGCCTCTGTAAAGAGGACCTGTGAAACTAAAGTCCGTTCCCTAACTATCACTTTTTACGAAATTTCATTTGGAGCTTCCTATCCTGAGATATGACCTTTTTTCCTAGGCCACCTGTTTATGAATGAGATCTGGAAGAGGCAAAAACCCTAACTTGTACGGATCATAAATCACAAAGTACAATGAATCTAATCCTGTTCTTTGGAAACAAGGTATAGGGGGATGTTATCTACTACCTATAGAAGTTTCATATCCTAAAACTTCACCAAAATGTATTTATAGCGAAAGTGCCACGATGACTGGTTTTTGCTATATGAAACCCTAACTTTCAAATTGTCGCAAGTGAGACAAGTGTCGTAAGTGCCATAGATTTCCTTCCTTCAGGCTATCTATGATACCATGTTAATTTTCAATATTCTAAGACATAAAATATCCGTATTACATTCCATTTCACAACAATATCATATACAGGATCACTGAAAGAACAACAAGCACAACATATACACGAGAGACACAGATTTATCCTGGGAAACCATCATGGGGTAGAAAACCCAGCAAAGCTTCCTCAATATAGATGACCAAAAAATACAAAGATGTAAACCCTAAACATGAGCTCCTTCTCCTCCATAGCATATATCTCTCCCTCACCTATGCACCAATCACAAGTGAGTGAATGTGTGTTAATGAGGAACACACCTCCTTTATTTATACACAACTCTGACTTGACTTTTACACTAACTAGGTCGGCCCCAACTTAACCACTTAACATAATGTGACATGGCCGAACCCACTAGGGTGGTCTAATAACCCTTTAACCCACATGAATCATACAGGGCCGAACCCACTAGGGAAGTCTAATAACCCAATTACCACATTCTCCATGGAGGGATAAAACATCTCTAGATATACAATAGGGTCTCCACGGAGGAATGAAACATCTCCGGAATAATAAAGTACAAATATAATATTCTTAGAAGTTACAATATCTCAACAAATATAAGAGAAACAGATCTAATTGAATAAGTAAGTCAATTACAACAGATGCATAAAGAATAATATGTGTAGACTGTGCAAGAGAATTGCAGCAGTGCTCTATTGAACGCAGAAGTAGAATACAATACCATGTGCAGTCACAATGACTGAATAATTTGAATTAACCAAGGAGGTCATTCGAATATGCTGCATGGAATAGCTTGGCTCCACTAGGAGTCCTCATCATTAGATCAGTGAAGTCATCAATGCACTAGTAACATTCAACCAGGTGTCAAACTAAGTCTAACTAAGTGTGGTAAGTGTAACTGGCACATGGAGGCACTAATGTAGGGAAGGAGGCTCAATGAAGGGTGCATGGGGAGCTAACTATAGTCAAAATAGGAAATCTAGTCTCACTAGGGGTCCAACGAATTGTAACTGAGTGGTAGGTGAAGAAGGGTGTCTTTCATAAGTGGTAGGTGAAAGGTGGGCACATCACTAACTAGGAGGGCTAAAAATGAGTGGAAAGAAGCTCCCAGGGCTAGCAAACTGGGGACTAGATGTTGGAGGACACCTCACTAATGACTGGGATGTATGCAAAACTGCATGATATGCATGATATGCGTGACTTCATGACTACATGAAAACATGATGAGAATATCCTAACACCCCCCCTCAAGCTATACTATGTAGTAAAAATAAAAGATAGGACCCTGGTAACTAAACTAAAGGTCACCCCAATACAATAATAATCCAAAAATGATAGAAAAAATCTAAGTGAGGAAAGAGGGAAAACCCAGTGGGAAGAAAGCTCCCCCTCAAGCTGAACATAGAAGGATCTAATATGTCTCCACCATGATGGAACTCACCCCCAATAGTGAACGGAGGTAAGAGAACTTCTTCTCAGTGAAGCTCTTGGTGAAGATGTCTGCAATTTTCTCGTTGGTAGGGAAATATTGCAAAACAATGGTTATGTCATGCACAAGCTCTCGGATGTAGTGCATGTGGATATCGATGCGCTTGGTCCTCCATCTATAAACTGGATCCATCAAGATCTTGATAGCACTTTGATTGTCACAAAAGATGACAGTCGAAGTGGTGCTACCAATATCAAACTCTGCCAAAATACCCTGCAACCAAACTGCCTGAATGCAAGCATTAACTGCTCCTCGATACTCTGCCTCTAATGAAGATAAGGCAATGGCTTCCTGATTTTTGCTTGACCAGCAAATAGGCCCAGTTCCAATCATGAAAACATAACCAGAAGTGGACTTCCGATCAATACTATCACCCGCCCAATCTGAATCAGTGTACCCAACCAAATCTAACTCAGAATCTTTAGCATAGTGTATGCCAAAATGTCTAGTACCCTGCACATAGTGCAAGATCATTTTGGCTTCCCGCCAATGGACCTCATGGGGATGTTGCATATATATTTATAAAACACTCACAGCATAATATATACTAGGCCTTGAGTGTGTCAAGTAGAGAAGGCTGCCAATCAATTGTCGATACAATCTAGAATCTGCAAGCGGTGTAGAATTTCCCTCCTCAAGACTGATTCGTGAGAGGAATGGGAATGGGGATGCCTTACAATATGACATATTAATTTTTTTTAGCAGGTATGAAACATATTTTTGCTGAGATATGGTGATCCCATCAAATTTTTGAGCAATCTCAAGCCCCAGAAATTGCTTTAGCAAGCCCAAATCACTCATGTCAAAAGCTAGATTTAAGCAATCTTTAACTTGTCAATTGAAGCAAGAGTGCTTCCAGTTATTAAAATATCATCAAAATAAAGAACTATAATCAGAAAATTACCTTCAGTTTTCTATAGGTACACATTTGGATCTGATTTGCACCTTTCGAAATTCTGTGACAGAAGGAAGGAGTCCATCTTTGCATACCAAGCTCTTGGGGCCTATTTTAAGCCATACAATGACTTCTTCAATCTGCACACTAATGTTAGATCTTATATATATCCTTCTGGATGCTTCATATAAATATATTCCTTCAGATCTCCATGAAGGAATGCACTCTTCACATCCATATGGTGCACTTCCCAGTGCTTGGATTCGAAAATAGCCAAAACTAGACGAATAGAATCCATCTTTGCAACCGGTGCAAAGGTCTCAATGTCGTCCACTTCTTGGACTTGGGAGAAACCTTTTGCAACCAACCGAGCTTTGAATTTGCAGCTTGAGCCATCAGCAGCAACCTTTTTGCGATAGACCCATTTACATTGGACTAATTTCCTCCCAGGTAGAAGAGAAACTAGCTCCCATGTAGCATTCTTTTGAAGAGAACTGTACTCTTCATCCATGGCGGTTTGCATTCTCAGATCTCGGTGGGCATGATAATATGATTTAGGATCTGAACCTATAATAGAAAAAAAATTCTCTAAAATTAAAGGATCAGAATATGAAATATCCATACCTGCTCTTTGAAAGTATTCTCGAGTTCTCCTTGGATCAACAAGATTTCCAATGTTTGAACCAGCAAAATTGAGAGTATTTTGGGCCCACTTTGGAAGCTGTTGGGGCACATCTGGATCCACTTCTGAACCTAATATTTCATGTTCATCAAAGTCTGATCAAATATCAAAAATATCATAACCAAAACTTTCATCATCTTCTCCAAAATATTCTTCTTGTAAAGGCGGTAAATCAGCAGTTTCTTCCCCAACTAGCTCTAGATTTTGAAGCAGTTCTTCAAATCTGACACTTTGCTCAATGAATATATTTTTGGATCTGATATCCATGAGTTTTTAACCTTTTTATTCTTCATCATATCCCAATAGTATGCACTCAACACATTTTGGATCCAAATATTTTCTCTTTTCAGTAGGAATTCTAGCCCAAGCGGTTGAGCCAAAAACCCTGAGATTGGACACATCAAGTTTGTGACCAGTGTAGGCTTCGAAAGGAGTAGTATCTGTCAAAGATGAATGTGGAAATATGTTTTGAATGTATGCAGCAAAATTCATTGCCTCGGCCCAAATATTTGTACCCAAACCTTTTGACTCAATCCTACAGGTTGTCATCTCTTTCAGTGATCGATTCTTCCTTTCCACTACACCGTTCTGCTGAGGTGTGTAGGGAACTGTATGCTAGATCTGAATGATGCTTTCAGCACAAATTTGAAGCAGATTTGATTTTATATATTCACCTCCATTATCATATATTATAGCTTTGATCTTTCTCTCGGTGGCAGTCTCAACAGAAGCTTTAAAAAACTTGAATTTTTCTAGCATTTCTGACATGTTTTTGAGAAAGAAGACCCAAGTAAATATGGAGAAGTCATCGATAATTGTCAAAAAATACCTTGAGACATTCATGGAGGTATGTGGCAGCAGACCACTAATATCAGAACGTATCAGCCCCAAAATAGTAGAAGCTCTGCTAGCTTTTCCTCGGTCAAATTTGTGCTCGGGGTGCTTCCCAATGATGCAACCTTTGCATATTCCCTTCGAGGATTTGATCTTCGGAAGGCCATCAACCATGGAATTTTTCTATAGAAGATGCAAATATTTATAATTTAGGTGTCCAAACCTCTCATGCCATATCCTACTAACCTCATTTCCATGAGTTAGAAGAGCGGTGGGCTTGTCATGTGGCAGAAAGTGTGAAAATTCATATGCCTTTGCCGCATGATTGGCTTTTCCTACCGCAATAATTTTTTCACTTTGCATATCAGAAATTTCAACTTTGTTAGGGCAGAATACAACTTTCTTTGGTGAACTAGTGTGTGTCATCTGATAAACAGAAAGAAGATTCAAAGCTAAGGATGGAATGTAGAGAACATTGTGAAAACTGCCATGCTCTAAATGAATGGTTCCTTTGCCCTTTGAATAAAGTTGAGAGTCATCTCCCATGTGGATAGAGATGGTGTTGTTGGCATCAAATGGTGATAGAGAATATTTATTTGCATCCATGTGGTTTGAAGCTCCAGAATCAATGAGTATAGTTGTGGAAATCGAAACAGTTTCCATGAGTGCATGACCTCTCTCGGGTTGATCATTCTTCTCCTTCTTCCTTGCACCATCAGGAAGGGTTATGTTGTTTTTATCTAAGAGAAGGGCCATCTGATCTATGGTCTTCTTCATGCATGATATTTCAGGATGATAGCCCTTTCTGCAATAAGAACATTTATATTTCTCTTTTCCCTCTTTCCCTTTTTGCTTGTTTCTTGAACTGGATGGCTCATCCGATTGCTTGTTTTTCTCTCTTTGCTTGGAAGGATCAAACTTTGGTTTCTCTTTATTTTGCTTCCCTTTTTCATTCATATCTTTGGATCCTCCAGCAAATAATGCTTTATCTTTGGGGCATATGGTTCCCCTTTGAATGATTTTATCATGCTCCTTCATCACGGATTCAATGAAGGCACTTAAGGTAGGCACTTTCCAATTAGGAATTGTGAGCTTTCCCGTATTGAAAGTTGAAACAAAAACTAAATAATCTTTCCCAAGTTTTGAAAGAATGGATAGGATCCATTGTTTATCATCTTTTTCCACTCCACATTGCTTCAATAGCATAACCAAGCTTTTAAACTTAGTGAAGAATTCATTGATGGTCTCAAAAATTTTCAGGATTGAGGGCAATCAACTCATTCTCTAGCTGTTAATATCTCATATCATACCGCTTGCCAAAGAGTGTGGAAATTTTCTCCCATACCTCTTTTGGAGTAGTCAAACCACTAAGATGGAAAAGAAGATCCTTAGAGATGTTGAGACAAAGGAAACCATAATCTTCATCAACCTTATTGAAATATTTTTCCTTCTCTACTGGTGATGTAGCTTCGACTTCTAGGCCCATGGTGACTTTGTAGAAACCTTTAGAGCGCAGCAATATCTCCATATCATCCTTCCATTGAAAATAGTTGAAGGGAGTGAGAAGATTTGATGAAGAAGTATCCATCTTTCAAGAGGAGCGAATGCAGTAGAAGGAGAAGAATAACCTGCAAATCACAAGAAAACAAGAACAATAAGGTCGAACAATCCACACTCTTCAAGTCACTTCACACCCAGCATAAGACAATCAAGCAAGATTGAAGATCCAATGATTTGAATCCAGGAATTATGTGGAAGACTCTAGGCTTCTAGTGTGGATTGGAAGAGAATTTTTGGTACTGCATGACGAAGAGCGAATACACATGATATTTTGCATGCCACTGCTACAATATTTTTGTGAGCAAATTCACTCAATCTTCATAAATAATCCCTACAGAAGAAGAAAAAAAATTGTCCCTCCCATGGCTCTAATACCATGTGAAATCTAAGCACAGCAGATCTAATTGAACAAGTAAATCAATTACAACAGATGCATAAAGAATAATATGTGTAAATTGTGCAAGAGAATTGCAGCAGTGCTCTATTGAACTCAAAAGTAGAATACAATACAATGTGCAGTCACAATGACTGAATAATTCGAATTAACCAAGGAGGTGATTCGAATATGCTGCATGGAATAGCTTGGCTCCACTAGGAGCTCTCATCATCAGATCAATGAAGTCATCAATGCACTAGTAACGGTCAACTAGGTGTCAAACTGAGTCTAACTGAGTGTGGTAAGTGTAACTGGCACATGGAGTAACTAATGTAGGAGGCTCAGTGGAGGGCGCTTGGGGAGATGACTAGAGTCAAAATAGGAAACTTAGTCTCACTGGGGGTCCAACAGAGTGTTTCAGTTAGTTAACAATCAATCAATCCTTAAATCAAGGAGAGATCCACATATAACTCAACTAACTGAAGTGTAACTGAGTGGTAGGTGAAGAAGGGCGCCTTTCACAAGTGGTAAGTGAAAGGTGGGTGCATCACTGACTAGGAGGGATAAAAATGAGTGGAAAGAAGCTCCCAGGGCTAGCAAACTAGGGGCTGGGTGCTGTAGGACACCTCACTGATGACTGGGATGCATGCAAAACTGCATGATATGAATGACTGCATGATATGCATGACTGCATGACTGCATGATGAGAATATCCTAACAAGTAGTTGGTCCCGGAATCTCACCTCGGCTGCATGGGTCATATACTCCCCCTCATATGGTTTGAACCATCTCAACAGAGTATGTATCGGTGTGGCCACCAATAACGAGGATGAGTATGATGTTGTGATTAGTCTCTTGACCACTACCCTCCACTTGTGTATCTGTCACCTCAGTGTCTTCCTAGAATCCCAATTGCTTGTCGCTCAATTGAACAACTGTTATTGGGTATGCGATCCATGCCTCTTTAGAAAGTTCATGTGCACTAAACAATTGGTTAAACATGTTGAGTTCATTTATTTCATACATGCCCCTAGGTGTTCCAATAGTGTTACAGACGAAATGGATAATGACATTCTGTAGTGGCATATCAATCATCGCATATAGGAAATAAACCATCAACATGCATTATCATATCATTTTCCATTCACATGTACATAAGTAGAGCATAAACATCATCATGGTATACAAGGCTCATAAACATAAAAACCATAAAAAGTGCATCTAGATACATATGTATATAATGTCATACCATAATATCCAAAACAATGTAGTTGTATATGCATAGAGGATCCCCAACAACTTCCTTGAAAACCATAAAACAAGTATAGAAATCAAAAATCCCCATGCTTGTGGCATTGGGGGGGTAGCTCCATAAGCTTCCAACTAGTCATCATAGCCATATTAATCCTCCTCCTCAATCTTCTCCTCCGTGCTCTCATCATCGTCTAGGGGCGACTCGCCCCACACCATCGCTCTCACAGACTCGGCAGCCATGGCAATCTGCCGCATGATGGGCCTCCACTTAGAGAGCACATGGATGCTTATGGTGATTGATTCATCATCTAGTTACTACCATCCATCGTCATCCAATTCCTCCATTATTCGATCAATCCCTATCCACAGTGAGTCTAGTGTAGCCTCGATGCCCCAATGTAGTCATTGTCCGTAGGCTAGGGGATCTATACCCTCAACCCTCCCTCTGCACCTCTGGTATCCTACTGGAGGTACTGGTCCAATATCTACACACACATGGATAGTCATCAGTATCGACATCATCTATAAAATCTAGCTATCATCTATGCTTGTAGTATAAACATGCCTGTATGTCAAAAAATAACTCCATACATACCATTGGTCCCCCAAGACTGGCTGGGAGGTGGAAGTAACTTAGGGTCACCCTTGAAGTCCATGCCGACATATGGGTAGTCCTCAATCATCACTGGTAGCTTACGCCACTGTGTAGATAGATCTCGAGTGAATAAATTTCCCACAAATCCCCCTCCCTCCCTGATCATCATTGTTAATGCTAGGATTGTTCTCATTTTTTGTTCACGTTTCCTTAGGTTTGTTTGAAATTTATTTTCTTTTATTTATCCCTGGTTTTTTATTGTTTTATTCTATTTCTAATTTTTGTTCTATTTGATTTTTTATTAGTCTTCTTTTTCTTTAATCCAAAACCTTTAAATGGCTTATATAGCATGGTATTTGTCTCAAAGTTTTCAATTACATTTTTTTAAGCTTTATCATAAAGTTTATAATCAATTTTTAAACTCTTATGCTAAGGGTATTTATCAAAAGTGCTATGTTGGAAGATTCTAGTAGCGCAAATTGTGAAATATACCTCTAATGCGCTACGGGAATCTAGTATGATGAAAAATCGTGCTTTTCCAGGTTGGTTAATGGTTTGCTTCAGTTATGATGATGGGATAACTTATGTTATGATGATTGGAAATGTTTCAACACATATCAAAGAATTATAATATTTTCAAAGCTCCACCACATTCAATCATTAAGAGAAATTTGGTTTCGTGGTGTTGCAAATCAATTTGGGAATCAAAAAATATGAAACTGATGGACACTTGTTGCTGAAGGAAGTTAGTATTTTGATATTTGAACATTTTTCATCTATGTTTTCTCAAAATCCAAAATTAATAAGTCTGCAGTTGAGAGATGGGAAGAAGTGGTGAAGTAAATAGGGTTGAACCGATGGACACGCAGTGGGTTGTGAAATTTCTGAAATGTGCAGAGGTGCTTAAAGCAGCGGGATGGTTCAATTTCTTCGATAAAATTAATGGGTTTAATGAAGAAGTTTCGATCTACTTTGCAAAGAATTTGGCTGAAGACGTTGTTAAATTTAAAACCCTAAAATTTCAACTCTCGCAAGCCCTAATTTATGAAGCCACCGGTCTCGCCATGGATGGGGAATTGTGGTTCAAAAAAGTTCCTTTCAAATTTGACCCAAATTCGTTCTTGTTACTAGGTAATGAAAGCTTAAATTGGAGTAATGGAGTTCATATAACAAGTTTTCAACTAGAATGGAGAGAGGTGCTTGGCGTTATACAGTCTTACATCACATGTGAAGGCAGATTTACAATGGTTTTTAAATATCATGTCAAGTTTTTGATGCATCTCAAATCACACTGTAAAGTAAATTTACCCTATTTCTTGTATAAGAGCATTCAAAAGATGTCAAATAAGGTGAAAACGAATCCTGAGCATTTGAAACATTACTTATTTCATCATGGACTTATAAAGCTGCTCATTCAAACGGAATTGCAGAAAGAAAAGAAGACCTGGGAACACTTCATATTTTGGTCTGGGTTTATGGCTGAAAGAGATGAGCGCACATATAAGAATAAATCTAAAAAGAAGGGTAAAAAGGGCAACGGCAGAAGTTCTAAAAAGCCTCTATTACAGGAAAAATCTGAGATTCCCAAGAAGAAAGAACAGGAACATTGTCAAGAAGTCCAGAAAATGGAAAGGGTAATTGATATTACTGAGGAACAAGTTCAAATTCTGAACATATCAAAACAGAGCACAGTCAAGAATTTCGTTTTACAACCTACCACAGAAGATACAAGAAATGAAAATTTTCAGGCTATGGATGTAGAAGCATATGAAAATCTTCTCATACAGTTAAAAGAATCAACATGGAAGTATAGAACAAGGTCAGCCATGAAGAGTAATATGGAAAAGGGTTCAAGCTCTAATCAGAAGACAGAGGAGATGACCCTAATTCAAAGTTCGTCAACTGATAAAGGTGAAGAGAAGGAAGATAAACCAATTTCTCACCAGATGAGTATACAGTACGATAATGCAGAAGTGGAAGAAACAAATCTAGAAGTAAACCAAGATGAAGAAGAGCAAATCATTTTCAAAATGGAACAAGATGAGTCTAAAATTGCAGAGAGATTGGCAAAGGATAGGACAGAAGAAGACTTAATTTTCAGAAAGTTAGATATTCCACCTTTTATATCCCAAGACTCTACTTTTCCAAGAGAAGTGAACATATGCTCAGAGGTTGAAATTCTTAGAAGGATTCATAAACAACATCAAGCAGAGATATCATTTCTAAATGAATCAAATGACAAGTTTTCAAAGACTAATAAGCGTTGAAAGGAGGACTTGGGAGAAGTTGATACACATTACCAAGAACTGATTGTTGTTACCAGGAAAGCTTTGAAGAGAAAAAGGGAAGCAGAGGCTCAAGTTGATGATTTAAAGAAGCAGGTACACAGTTTGAATGAGAATAACCAACTGTTGTTAGACAAGATTAAAGATTTGGAAGCTGAGCAACCCCAACATAACAAAAGAACTCATGCGCTGGAATGGATTGCTATGTTAGTAGAGGCTTCTAGAAAAGCTACTTAGAGTCAATTCAGTTTTAAAAGCATTTCTTTTTTGTATTAAATATGTAATCTTAAAATAGTTAAGTTTTAGTTAAAAGACTGAGTTAAAGACTCGAAATACTCCTAACTATTTTGAGATTAAAATCTAAAAGTAGTTACAAACTACTCTTTTTGTAAGTGGATAAAAGCAGTAAAGGAGGAGCGATACAGGTTGGATTTTTTATTTCAAGAAGCTATTTTTACAGTGATATGAAGCTTGCAAAACTATCATGTAAGTCACGAAAACTGAGAATTAATACACATATGATATAATCCATTTTATACTATTTGATTGAGTTTTTATTCCTGATTAGTTTGATCATTCAATGCATGATTTCATTTATGTTTTAATGTCTTTTGAACCAGTGAATGCTTATGTATTGTAGATGAAAACCAGTATGAGTGATTATGATGTGATGGTTTATATTTATGAATTTAGTTTTCAATGAAGTATATGATTCAGTAACTTGTTTTAGTTTGTTTTCCCTTGTTCTGCTTGAGATTGAAACCTTCAAACCATAAACTCTAAACTAAGAAAAATCTTTTCATTTTTTTATTTTGAGATTGTTAAGATTGTGTTAGCTTGTTCTTCCGTAGTCTAGGGACAAATTCTAGCACTAACATCTTTTGGCGCCATTGCTGAGGATGGAAGAGAAGTCTCATCTTCCCTAGGAAATCTTTATTATTATGGTTTTGAGGTGGACATAATTTGAAAATTTTTGTTTCAAACTACAGTTCACCAAAGTATTATTTCACAGTGGCTTCCAAGAGGTCTGGGACTAGAGGGAAGCCTAATTCACCATTGCACCCAAGGGTTTCAGATCCAGAAAAGATCTTGAAGAAATCTAAACAAGATTCTTGTAACCCTTCTTTTGGGAGATCTAAATCTTCCCCATCTTTACTTACTCTTGGTCAATCTCAGTCTTTATCTTCATTTCTGTATTTTGAACCAAAATTAGAAGAGATAGATATCCAAACCTTTATTAATCCATTGTCTCCTAAAAAACTCAAAACTGATTTATTTCCCTTGTTCCAGTCTAAAGCTAATATTCCTGCCATTCAGCTCACTTCAGTTAAAATCAATAAACCTTTGTCCTCAAGTAGTCAGAGTACTTCCAAGATGGTTGGAAAATAGCTTGATATGATGGATAGAATGACAGCAGCTAGGTATGCTCCCTTAGTACTTCCACAACCTTTAAATGCTCTTTCGGGAAGAGACTATCAAAAATATTTTCCTAGGTTTAATGGACAAGGAGATATAACTACAGAAGAACACTGGAATGCATTTTTGAGTTATGCTAACAATCATAACATAGAAGCAAAGGATGTATGGATGAGAATATTTGTGCAAAGTCTAGATGGTGATGTTAGAAAATGGTTCAGGGAGTTACTAGCAAATTCAATCAGACTTATAGAAGAGTTACAGGATGTATTTATGAGACAATGGGGAGATACAAAAGATCACACATATTATATTACTGAGTTTGCAGCTTTAAAGAGAAAGCATGATGAGACTATACCTGACTTTTCAAAACGCTTCAACAAAATGTATGGCAGAATTCCAGTGGAAATTAAGCCCTCAGAAACTTTAGCCAAACCGACATATGCAAATGCATTCGACCATGACTTTTCTTTTCACTTGAGAGAAAGGAGACCTGGAACATTACTGAATATGCAGGAAGTTGCTCTAGAAGTGGAATCTAATATTTTGTCTTCTAATAGACTTAAGGAGCAGTTACATCATCAGGTTCATGATAAAAAAGGGTAAGAATGTAGTAATGCATGCAGCCTCTACATCAAAGAAGGAAGAAAGTCAATTAGATGAAATGAGTAAGATTATTAAAAGCTTGAGTGGAAAAGTCAATATATTGGAGTTGGAGAAGAGTTATAATAAACCTTTTCAATATGGAGAAAGAAATTCCAATCAAAATCCAAACCAGTCTAGAAGACCATTTGTACCAAGATTTATTCCTCGAGAAAGGAGAAACAATGATATTCAGAGGGAGAGGAGAGAAAATGAAGATCAAAGAGTCCCACCCCCTTTTCAAAATAATTTTGTAGAAGAAATTGAACATGTGGAAGATGTGCAGTATGAGGATGATTTAAATCGGAATTTAAACTATTTTGGGGAGCTATCATCTGAAATCTTTACAACTGAATGTAGCTATCATAATTCTGAATATTATGATTCATATCAGTATCAGGAAGGAAGTGATCATCGTCCTCAGGTTTCAGCCAGTATATGTCAAACTGATCCAAAAAAATCTTATAATTTAAGATCAAGCCCTAAACAGGTTGTTCAGATTCCAAAAAAGAAAGTAGTTCCACCTGTCAAACAGCTGCCTAATCAAATTCAGGGAAAAAAACAAGATCATGGTGATAGACCAAAGAAGTAGAAATTGAAGAAAACAAAAAAAATTCACAGACTTTTATCTTTGAGAATGAATTGTGTAAAATCAAAGTCCCGGTACCATTGACTGAGTTAATGAAAACTCCTTGTTTTAGAGATTCTGCATGTAAACTGTTGAATGTTCCAGTCAATTCTTCTCCTTTAGATACACTGAATCTACAGGAAGAACAACCAACAATAATTCTTGTGTCATCTTCATCCGAAAAGTCTGAAAGTATTTCAACCTTTCCTCCACCTTTTTATATAACTTTGACTGTCCATGACCAAATGATTCACAACTGCCTTCTAGATTCTAGAGCTTCACATAACCTGATGCCTAAGGCAGTGATGGATGCCCTTGGTTTGAGTGTCACTAAACCATATCATGATTTATTTGCATTCGATTCTAGAGCTGTGAAATGTCTAGGAGTAATAAAATATCTAGTGGTTAATCTTTCTCAATTATCAATGAAGAGTGTTATAATGGATGTAGTAGTTGCTGACATATCCATTAAGTTTGGCATGTTGCTTTCAAGGTCTTGGGTGAAGAAAATAGGTGGTACATTACAGATGGACTTGGCTTATGCAACTATTCCAGTGTTTGGTGGAGAGAATAGAAGATTATACAAAGAATTACAGTATGCATTTATAGTCATTGACGATGAGAATCCAACTAATCATACCCTATATTTAGTAGATGAATATTTGGGCTATTGTATGCTTCATTTTAGTGATGAGAATACAAATGGAGTACTGCGGGTAGAAAAAGAAGCATTAGTAAAACCTATTGTTGAACAAAAAGATGAGTTGTGGCAGATGTATTTTGATGGTTCTTCATGTAAAGAAGGAGCAGGAACTGGTATTGTTTTGATTTCCCCTAGTGGAGAGGTAATTAGTTTGATGTATAAACTAGAATTTGTTACTACCAACAACACAACAGAATATGAGGCATTGATACTTGGTTTAAGGGTTGTGAAAGATTTGGGAATTCAACAACTTTCTATTTATGGCGACTCCGAATTGGTTGTCCAACAGGTGAAGGGAAAATATCAAGTAAAGCAGGACTTGTTGAAGGTCTACAGAAATGAGGTTTTGGATATGATTGACAACTTTTTTATAGCATTTAATATTACTTTTATACCCATAGATCAAAATCAGACTGCAGATTCACTAGCCTTGGCAGCCACTCATTTAAGGATTCCAAAGCATACTCAGTTGAAATATCCAATTGAAGTTAAATATAGACCCTCAATACTAGATAATATAAAACAATGGAGTGTTTTTTAGGATGATGTAGAGATTAAAAAATTCTTGGAATTAGCTGGAAAGTTTTCTAATTCCCTAATCTATTAGGATCAAAATGAATAGCTAGATGACATTGCTGCATACATAGAGAATATAATTGCTGATCAAAAAATCATTGAATTGAAAGGTAATTTTATTCCTAAGGGATTGGTCCCCCTTGAAAGAATATTTTCCAAAGATGATACTCTGCTGAAACCATCAATGCAATTAGAAGAAAATATCATGAGCTGCAATATTGGTACAGAGGAGTAGCTAAGAATGGTGAAGATTTCTAAGTCTCTTCCAGTTGAACAAAGAAACAAGTATATTGCATTATTGAGGAGGTTTGTTGATATTTTTGCTTGGTTCTATGAATATTTAAGAACTTATGACACAAGTATTATTCAGCATAGAGTGCCTTTAAAATCATATGTGAAACCATTCATACAAAAATTGAGGAGAATTAACCTAGCTCTACTGCCAATTATAGAGAAAGAGGTAAAAAGTTATTAGATGCAAAGATAATTGTTCCCTTGAGATATTCATCATGGATTGCTAACCTGGTTCCAGTTCAAAAGAACAATGGAGAGATTAGATTATGTGTGGATTTCCGGAATATTAATAGAGCTTCATTGAAGGACAATTACCCCTTACCGAAGATTGAGCAAATTCTGCAAAAAGTGGTGGGTGCTCAGAGAATCTCCATGGTTGATGGATTCTCAGGGTATAATCAAATAGTTGTACATCTGGATGATAGGGAGAAAACAGCCTTCACTACTCCATGGGGCACATTCATGTATGATAAGATGCCATTTGGATTGATGAATGCGGGTGCAACATTCCAAAGAGCTATGGATATATCCTTAGTAGGAGAAAAGGAGAAATTTGTTGTGATCTATTTGGATGATATTACAGTCTTCTCTTAGTCTGATGATGAGCACTTGAATCATCTTGAGCAAACATTTTTGAAGTGTAGGAAATTTGGGCTGTCTTTGAATCCCAAAAAGTCACATTTTGTTGTGCAGAAGGGAAAGCTTCTGGGACATCTTGTTTCAGATAATGGTATTATAATAGATCCAGAGAGAATCAAAGCAATTCTGAAGATTACTATCTCGAGGAGTAAAAAATATGTTCAATCATTCATTGGGAAAATTAATTTTCTAAGGTGGTTCATCCCGGATTTTGTTGAAACTATTAAGCACATTACATCCATGTTGAGGAAGGATCAAGAAGTGAAATGGACAGCAGAAGCTAAGGCTTCGTTTGAGAAGATTAAACAAGCTTTAACAGAAGCTCCAGTCTTGGTAAGTCCTGATTTTTCAAAAGATTTCCTTACCTTTTCTTTTGCATCCCAAGACACAATAGCAGTTTTTCTTTTACAAAAGAATGCAAATGATTTAGAGCAGCCAATAGATTTCTTTATTAAAACTCTCAGGGATCCAGAATTGAAGTACAGTACACTTCAAAAGCAATCTTATGCACTTGTAAAAGCCTTAAAGTTTTTCAGAATTTACATTTTGCATTCAAAGATAATTTCCTATGTACCTAATGCTACTATCAAGGAGATTTTAACTCAACCAGACAGTGAAGGTAAAAGAGCTAGGTGGATTGAAAAAATCATGGAATACGAGGTTGAAATCAGACCTACAAAGTTAGTGAAAGGTCAGGGTTTAGCAAAACTGTTAGCTGATTCAAATTGTGAGGCTTTGGATATCCATTTGGTGGAAAATCAACCAACTCAAGAAGAATTGCAGATGAAGGATAATGAAGAGCATATTTTAGATAAATATGCAGGATCAGAATGGTATTCTAATATTGTTTATTTTTTCTTGCATCTAAATTGTCCAGATAATTTTGACAAAAAGACATCTAGATCATTGAAATTGAAAGCTACAAAATACTGCTTGGTTAATCAGTGGTTGTTCTGGAAGGATCCAGGAGGAATTTTGCTCAGATGTTTGGAAAAATCACAAGTGAAAGAGGTTATTTCAGAAATGCATGAGGGTGCTTGTGGGGGTCACAAGTATTGGAAGTCTACAACATATAAAATCCTTAGGTCTAGGTTTTATTGGCCCTCTTTATTTTCAAATGTATACCAGCAGGTTCGAGGATTTGTTCAGTGCCAGAAGTTTGTTGGGAGACAGAAACTTATTTCTTTACCATTAAATCCAATTGCAGTCAATGCCCCTTTTCAATAGTGGGGATTAGATTTTATAGACAAAATTAACCCTGCATCAAGTGGACAACACAGGTGGATACTTACAGCTATATATTTTTTCACTAAATTGGTGGAGGCAATTCCAACATGTAAAGCAACTGAAGGAGTTATCATGAATTTTATACAGGAAAATATTTTGAGTAGGTTTGGCTATCCACATAGGTTATTAACTGATAATTCACCTGCTTTCAAGTCAAAAGCTATGGTAATTTTTTGTGAGTAGAATGGGATTGATTTGAAGCATTCTACTCCATACTACCCCCAGGGTAATGGTTTGGTAGAGTCATCAAATAAGAACATTGTTCAGAGTATTAAAAAACTGTTAAATCAAAATAAGAGGTCATGGGATTCAATGCTTAAATATGCATTGTGTGCAAATAGAATAACTACTAAGAAAGCAATAGGTATGTCTCCTTTCCAATTAGTGTATGGTACAGATACAGTCTTCCCTATTCAGCTAGGTATTCCAGTAATGAAGTTTTTTCAAGATTGTCAAGAAGAACCTAATGATCTCCAAAGGAAGATTTTCTCATTAATTGAATTGCAGCAAGAACGTGAGGCTATAGCAGAAAGTGTTGATGCATACAGAAGAAAGGTTAAAGCTCGATTTGATAAAAAGGTAAAGGAAAATACTTTCTCTCTTGGTGATATGGTACTCCGATGGGATGCAAGGAGAGACCAGAAAGGTCAGCATGGTAAGTTTGACAATCTTTGGTTGGGTCCCTTTATGATTTCAAAATTTTTAGAAAACAACACTTTCATACTACAAACTTTGGAAGGTGAGAAGATGTTCACTCCAGTTAATGGATGGTTCCTCAAACATTTTTATAGTTCTTGGAGGTAAATACTGTCACACACATTGTATATATCGGTGTGAAATAAGACTCCATACCCAATGGAAATTTGCAGAATAAAGCAGTAGTTTTAGCTAACAGAAAATGCACTGGTCTACAAGTTCTTGAAACCTCACAAAGAGGCTTTCATCCCGTAGCAAGAGCCATATGTTAATGCTAGGATTGTTCTCATTTTTTGTTCATGTTTCCTTAGGTTTGTGTGAAATTTATTTTCTTTTATTTATCCCTGGTTTTTATTGTTTTATTCTATTTCCAATTTTTGTTCTATTTGATTTTTTAATAGTCTTCTTTTTCTTTAATCCAAAACCTTTAAATGACTTATATAGCATGGTATTTGTCTTAAAGTTTTCAATTATATATTTTTTAGCTTTATCATGAAGTTTATAATCAAGTTTTAAACTCTTATGCTAAGGGTATTTATCAAAAGTGCTATGTTGGAAGATTCTAGTAGCACAAATTGTGAAATATACCTCTAATGTGCTACGGGAATCTAGTATGATGAAAAATCGTGCTTTTCCAAGCTGGGTAATGGTTTGCTTCAATTATGATGATGGGATAACTTATGTTATGATGATTGGAAATGTTTCAACACATATCAAAGAATTATAATATTTTCAAAGTTCCACCACATTCAATCATTAATAGAAATTTGGTTTCGAGGTGTTACAAATCAGTTTGGGAATCAAAAAATATGAAACCGATGGACACTTGTTGCTGAAGGAAGTTAGTATTTTGATCTTCGAACATTTTTCATCTACGTTTTCTCAAAATCCAAAATTAAGAAGTCTATAGTTGAGAGATGGGAAGAAGTGGAGAAGTAAATAGGGTTGAACCAATGGACACGCAATGGGCTGTGGAATTTTCGAAATGTGCAGAGGTGTTTAAAGCAGCGGGATGGTTCAATTTCTTCGAGAAAATTAATGGGTTTAATGAAGAAGTTTCGATCTACTTTGCAAAGAATTTGGCTGAAGACGTTATTAAATTTAAAACCCTAAAATTTCAGCTCTCGCAAGCCCTAATTTCTGAAGCCACCAGTCTCACCATGGACGGGGAATTGTGGTTCAAAAAAGTTCCTTTCAAATTCGACCCAAAGCCATTCTTGTTACCAGGTAATGAAATCTTAAATTGGAGTAATGGAGTTCATATAACAAGTTTTCAACCAGAATGGAGAGAGGTGCTTGGCATTATACAGTCTTACATCACATGTGAAGGCAGATTTACAATGGTTTTTAAATATCATGTCAGGTTTTTGATGCATCTCAAATCGCACTATAAAGTAAATTTACCCTATTTCCTATATAAGAGCATTCAAAATATGTCAAATAAGGTGAAAACGAATCCTAAGCATTTTAAACATTCCTTATTTCATCATGGAATTATAAAGCTGCTCATTCAAATGGAATTGCAGAAAGAAAAGAAGACCTAGGAACACTTCATATTTTGGTCTGGGTTTATGGTTGAAAGAGATGAGCACACAGATAAGATTAAATCTAAAAAGAAGGGTAAAAAGGGCAACGGGAGAAGTTCTAAAAAGCCTCTGTTACAGGAAAAATCTGAGATTCCCAAGAAGAAAGAACAGGAACATTGTCAAGAAGTTCAGAAAATGGAAAGGGTAATTGATATTACTGAGGAACAAGTTCAAATTCCAAACATATCAAAACAAAGCACAGTCAAGAATTTAGTTTTACAACCTACCGCAGAAGATACAAGAAATAAAGTTTTCAAGCTATGGATTTAGAAGCAGATGCAAATCTTCTCATATAGTTAAAAGAATCAACATGGAAGTATAGAACAAGGTCAGCCATGAAGAGTAATATGGAAAAGGGTTCAAGCTCTAATCAGAAGATAGAGGAGATAACCCTAATTCAAAGTTCGTCAACTAATAAAGGTGAAGAGAAGGAAGATAAACCAATTTCTCACCAGATGAGTATACAATGCAATAATGCAGAAGTGGAAGAAACAAATCTAGAAGTAAACCAAGATGAAGAAGAGCAAATAATTTTCAAAATGGAACAATATGTGTCTAAAATTGCAGAGAGATTGGCAAAGGATAGGACAGAAGAAGACTAAATTTTCAGAAAGTTAGATATTCCACCTTTTATATCCCAAGACTCTACTTTGCCAGGAGAAGTGAACATATGCTCAAAGGTTGAAAGTCTTAGAAGGATTCAAAAACAACATCAAGCAGAGATATCATTTCTAAATGAGTCAAATGACAGGTTTTCAAAGACTAATAAGTGTTTAAAGGAGGACTTGGGAGAAGTTAATACACATTACCAAGAATTGATTGTTGTTACTAGGAAAGCTTTAAAGAGAAAAACGGAAGCAGAGGCTCAAGTTGATGATTTAAAGAAGCAGGTACATAGTTTGAATGAGAAGAACCAACTATTGTTAGACAAGATTAAAGATTTGGAAGCTGAGCAACCCCAACATAACAAAAGGATTCATGCACTGGAAGGGATTGCTATGTTAGTAGAGGCTTCTAGAAAAGCTACTTAGAGTCAATTCAGTTTTAAAAGCATTTCTTTTTGTATTAAATATGTAATCTTAAAATAGTTAAGTTTTAGTTAAAAGACTGAGTTAAAGACTCGAAATACTCCTAAGTATTTTATGCAACTGTTTTGAGATTAAAACCTAAAAGTAGTTACAAACTACTCTTTTTGTAAGTGGATAAAAGCAGTAAAGGAGGAGGGATACAGGTTGGATTTTTTATTTCAAGAAGCTATTTTTATAGTGATATGAAGCTTGCAAAACTATCATGTAAGTCATGAAAACTAAGAATTAATACACATATGATATAAGCAATTTTATACTATTTGATTTAGTTTTTATTCCTGATCAGTTTGATCATTCAATGCATGATTTCATTTCTGTTTTAATGTCTTTTGAACCAGTGAATGCTTATGTATTGTAGATGAAAACCAATATGAGTGATTATGATGTGATGGTTTATATTTACTTGATTTATATTTATGAATTTAGTTTTCAATGAAGTATGTGATTTAGTAACTTGTTTTAGTTTGTTTTCCCTTGTTCTTCTTGAGATTGAAACCTTCAAACCACAAACTCTAAACTAAGAAAAATCTTTTCATTTTTTTATTTTGAGATTGTTAAGATTGTGTTAGCTTGTTTTTCCATAGTCTAGGAACAAATTCTGGCACTAACAATCATATCACACCAGTGTCTCATCCTAGGCTCCAATAACTCGCCATTGTGCACCGTATGTGCAACCATAGTGTAGGCACTCACTAAAAAAACAATGAACATAGGAATGATGGGAAGCAAAATTCAACACCCAGTCGGCTCACCTTATTCATCTCCCACCAAACAACAATCAAGTACATCTGATCCCAACCAAAGTAGGTAGCCACAAGTACCCTCCATTAGAGAAATTTTGAGGTCAAAATTGGGCCTCAAAACAAAGAAAATGTACTATAAAAATCAACCAATCACATCCTAGTAGATGACATCATCTCCCATGGTTGAAGTGGCATTGCATGAGTTAAGAATGCTTATTTGTCAAATTTTCTATGGTGGATGAAAACCCATAATTAACCAAGGTAGTGGTATAAGTACTTTTAAGTCATAGAATAAAGTACTCATAATGAAACTTCTTTAACATTTTTTCATAAAATAATATTATTGTCATTTTCAAGTAAAGTACTCATAATGAATGTCTTTTCACACTTTCTCATAAAATAATATTATTGTCATTTTCAAGTAAAGTATTCATAATTCATAGATGACATCATCTCCCATGGTTGAAGTGGCATTGCATGAGTTAAGAATGCTTATTTGTCAAATTTTTTATGGTGGATGAAAACCCATACTTAACCAAGGTAGTGGTATAAGTACTTTTAAGTCACAAAATAAAGTACTCATAATGAAACTTCTTTAACATTTTTTCATAAAATAATATTATTGTCATTTTCAAGTAAAGTACTCAGAATGAATGTATTTTCACACTTTCTCATAAAATAATATTATTGTTATTTTCAAGTAAAGTATTCATAATTCATAAAGAAGGTCATTTCACATTTTTTTATAAAATAATATATTGTCATTTTCATGTTTTTAATTGTAAATCATACATTCAATCCATTCTATCTAATATCATAATGTCGAACTTATATATATATATATATATATATATATATATATATATATATATATATATCTTTCACATTTTTTCATAAAATAATATTTTTGTCATTTTCATATTTTTAATTTTTAATTATATATTCACTCCATTTTTATTTAATATTATAATGTCAAACTAATTTATAAGCACGCGCGTGCGTGCACATGCACACACACACACACACACATATTATGATTTTGATATTAATATACCAATATAGATTTAATGAATAAAGAATAATAATAATAATGCAATGTGGATTATAATAATATTATTAACATTTTATATGTAAATAAATTTTCAATTAAATCACATTATATTAAATTGATGAGAAAAGTACTAAATATATAAATTCAACATAAATTAAAAAAATAGCTCTTAAAAATGTTTATTATTATTACGCCGAAGGAGTATATTAAGGGGTCGGCTCCCCTCAGGTTTTCGTCGTCTGTCGACGGCCAATGAGGAGCCGTCCCCCGCCCCCTGTCACACCAGCAATAAATTTAAAATGCATTGCTTATTAACTCGTTCTAGACTATTATCCGGGGTGTTCATTTAAATACACTTTTTTACGTGGACGGCCTGTCACAACAAGACTTCTTTTCCTATGCCTGGAAAATAGTGACATAGTACTTAGTATGTTGGCAGCAATTGGGGGGATGCCATAAATACCAAGAAATGTAGAAAGAAATAATGTCCTGTAAGAAATGGGTGCTACTGGGGAAAGCAACTGTCATCTGGTGTAATGGAGAAATGCCCATCCGGGATTCATAACCCGAGTTTTTCTGCAGCAAACTTGCTTGATTCCGTTCCGAAGTTCCTCCATCAAAATGCTTATTAACTCGTTTCTGCCAAGAAAATTATAAAAACTCTATAGATAGTTAAAAGAAAAGAAAAAACCTCATGGCTCTAGCACCCGCAATAAATCGATCTCAGAGGTCGTGGTTGTAGGATTTCCAGGGCTGTACCCTCAATAAATCGATCTCAGAGGCCGTGGTTTTAGGCTTTCCAGGGCTGCAGATCCTTTTGAAGGCACTGAGTATTTTGTCCAAAGTTGTTCCGATCATGTTGAGACCGTAGAGTATTGATGCCGCCAAGGCAGCAAATATTTCTCTTTTAATGTTCCTCTCTTCGGCGGAGTCCTCGTCGGCTTTCCTTGGTCTCCGCCAGTGCCAATGCTACTATGAGGCCCTACCATGGCTGCATAATGGTGATCACGCAATTGTTTGCCCTCCATTGTACAGCTTGATTGCCAAACTATGTAGCTTCCAATCCCAGATTGTATGAAATGCTAGACAAGCATAGCAGCAAAACTGTGAGGAAGCCACAAAGCAAGATGCAAATGATTGTTTCTGGATCGAGTGGATTGACTTCTGCATAAACTAATTAGAACTAAGATTGCACTACTCATTATAGACAAGTTAAACGTCTCCATGCTAGCTCGTATATCAATGAGAACTAGAGAGATTGAACTACTTCTGCACTACTAGCTAGAGAGAGAAAGGGTTTAAAGAAAGCTAATTTATATTTTTATTGCAACTAACAAGTTTAGCTACTACAGTTAGTTGAACTAAAAGTTGCACTAATTAGAACTATAGTTTCTTAACAACTAATAGTCGCTTCAGACTACAGCTGCAAAGTGATTGAAATAACTATTTGCATGTTGTCGAAGAATTGTGCATACCTACCACACGTATAGCATCAATGTTATTGCTCACCTAAGTTGACACGTTACATAGTGCATGCCTACCTTAACTGTGTCATTGAAGCCGCCTTGTCACCCATACAAAAACAAGAAGCTTGGATATTAAAACGTTGAGGTTATAACTAATGTGTATCCAGATGTCAAGATTTTAGAATAGCTTTAAAAACAATTAAATTAAAATATAAATCCAACTAAAAAGGCTTTTTTCTATTCCACAGAAGACGAATGGAAGAAGGCTTCTCTCTATTTGGAATCCTCCTCCCAAGGCCACCTCTCTCTCTCTAGATGGCTGCAATAACTCTCAAAATTTGAAAACATTCACGCTCCCCTGCAACTTGAAGCCCATCAAAAACAGGAACTTCATCTCCATTCTATTTATTTCTTCACTGCTCACGCCTCCCATGGTTCCTTTTTACAATTCGAAATTGAAATTAAAATCACGACAATAAGAGGATCAAAGGTGTAAATTAAAGCAAAAAAATACAAGGGGATATTTTACAAAATTTCAAGGAAAATGCAGAGACATAAATGGAAGAGGATCCATCATGATTGTTGGTATTTTGTGTGTTCCAATCTGTTGAGCAGCCAAACCATGCCAGCATGCCTGTGTTGTTCTGGTTGTCCTCTACAACGAAGTTAGCACACCAGGTTGCACAAAAAACTTTACCATGACTGAGATTTCAGGACATCCACAATGTAGTGTTTCCTATCACTCTAATATGAATCAAGGGTTGATCACTGCAGTATGTGCCTTGCATAAATTTTGTTGCACTATGCCAAACCTCTAATACAACAACTGAATCTGCATGCCAGTGCCCATACTGAGACAACTTTCCAGTCAAACCTTTTTTCAGCACAACTCCGTCAATCATGGAATTAGTCAATTACTGAACTCCGTCAGGATCATAATGGTGGTATATATCAGTTCTATGCACAAAGCAATACTCCAAAATATACATGCAAGAAAATAGGCAACAGTCTATGGTGTCCAAATGGATTTTTGAGAAACCATTTTTTATAGAGATATAGAAAATATGACCTTTAGTTAAATTGAGAGAGATTTGGTAGAGTTGAAAACGGTGAACTCAGTGAAATCCATGAACATATCAAAGCGTTGAACTACTCAATTATTTGAACATAGTGTCCTTACTACTTTACTGAACATGGTGCCCTCGTACTCTTTTTCCATTCATAGTATTTTTCCTTTCATGGTAATTCTAGAGTTTGCCAATTTATACTTCCGTGTGTGATGGTGTTTTTTAAGAATTTACTTATTTCTTATACAATGTTGGGATTATATTTCTAAGTAAATTAAGTTGTATTTAATTGGAATTAGCAAAAGAAAGAAGTCAATCAAGTTTGCACGATAATGGATAAAAATCAAAACTTGTTATAATAAGGCAGTCAATAGGCCTATTTAAATCACCATTGAAACATGAGAATGAGGATACTAAGTGTGGGTAAGCATGCTTGCCTTAACATAGAGAGGCAAGTGAAACATGTATTTATCTAGGGTTCAACTACATCCACGATGATGGGAAAAAGAGGACACAATGCTTTCATAGTCTTCGATAACTAGGTGAATGGTTCTCAATCAAGATATTCCAACACAATGTAACATTATAACGTATTTCTAATTATGACAACTTTCTGGTTCCATAATTAAAATTAGTAAGATTATTTTTTGGTCATAAGGTCTATGTTGCCTATTAGCCCATCTTAAAATATTGCTTGCAGTTTGTTGTTATAAAAATAATCAGTTGAGCATGTACTACATTGTCAGTAATCTTGTTGGGGTCGCGAAGCGTGAGGGAAGTATTAATCTATACAAAAATATCAACATAACTATATGTCATTGTTGCAAGTAGAGAACTAAACACACGACATGACACTAAAACCGCTTACTATATCGGTATCGGAGCGAGAGAGGATGAATTGTTGAACAAATAGTTAATTGCTTGGAATTTGTATAGAAAATGTCACTCCCTTCATCGGAAAATACCATATGTTCAAGCAATGAATACAACTCGATAAACTTGATACATACATATAAAACAATGAAACCTAATGCCATGGCTGATGGCTGGATGCCCGAGTCATGGCATATTTTGGCATAAATAAAAACAACAAATTTCATTACTGTGAAGTTGGCAGGCTCGCCGCCTAAATGCCCGAATGGGTAGGTCCTCTAACACGAAGTTTTGAAGGCTTGATGGGCTTGAACATGGCCAAAGGCATTTTTTCAAAGCACAGTTCCTCTCAGGCCTTCATCGTTTGTCGACAAGCTATGAGGAGCCGCCACCTGTCATTTGTCCACATTGTATCAATGTATGCCACTTATCTAGCGATTTTTCTTTCACTTAACCAGATATTTCGATGGTAATAACCGCAGACTTAGGCTTATGTTGTTTGTGGACCGTGACAGTAAGCACACAATATTCAACCATTAACTAGATATTTCGATGGCTCTAACTGCTGGCTTAGGCCGATGTTGTTTGGGGATTGTAATAGTAAGCAATCCATTGTCCATTGTAGCCTTCAACTCCTCGATATTGGCATTTTAAAGTAGATGAAAACGCCGAAGAAATCTCCTGGGAGAACGCTTAATATGGTCCCACTTGTCATTCTTTTGCTCTTCTTCTTTCTTGCGTTCACCACTGATATGCAGAACTACATCATCTCCCACCTCTTTCTTTAAATCCTCTTTCTTGAGACCCTCCAAGAACAAAAGGTGAATCCTAGGCACTAAATAGTGACAAATCCAGGAAATTATTAACGAAGGAACATAAATCCTTTAATGGGAAGCATGATGGATACCTGGAAGATCAACCTTGAAGATATGCGTGTCAGAAAATTCCTTCCAGTCGAACCCAGTGTTGGCTATGGATGTTGCATCATCGCTTAAAGATGAAGAAACCCCTTCTTCAAAAGGGTCCCATAAATATAGCGATAATGGATCGAATATACTAGATCGCCTACCGAACCAGGAATGAGAGACATGCTTGCAATGAGTATTGACTTTGCGAATGTGATATAGTCGGAGACCTGCACAAGTTCTTGTTCTTGCGATTTGTGGGAGGATAGATGATGATTTATAACAGTACTGGGATATGGGAAGAATGTTCAAAAGAGTAAAGGTATTACAAGAAAATAGACATATTATTAACAACTATCAATTATTAGCCAGGCTACCTGAGGTTGAAGCGGTGTTCGTTGTCAACGCACCATATGACAAAGAAGGTGAAGAAGGGAAATTCTCCAACTCGGCATATTGAAAGGGAAATTCTCCAAATTGGCATACTGATTCAATGAGTTGTCTTTGCCACAATTGCAAGGCAAAGTTCAGGCAAAGCTGGACACGGTTGTCAAGCGCAACAGAGGCACAAGGGAGGATGATATCGAGAATATCCCGTATCTACAAGCCGTGGTGAAAGAGTCTCTCGGAATGCATCTGTTAGGGCCTCTTCTATTGTGGGATCACCTTTGCACAGAGGATTGGCACACAACAAAGGGTATGTGCGCTCCATCGGACACAACAGCCATGGTTAATATGTGGTCCATTACCCACAACCCATAGATATAGGAATTGCCTCATCAATTCCCTCTCGAGATGTTTCTCCCCCTGGAAGGTGGACAACATGTGGGCGTGCGAGGAAATGACCTGCAGATTGCGCCTTTTGATTCTGGTCAAGGAGTGTGCCTGGGAAAGGCTCTCATCCTGCAGACTGTTCACATGTGGTTTGCTAAATTGGTTCATCATTTCACATGGTTTCCTTCTACTAACCACCTAGTGGACCTCATAGAGATGTGAACCCCTTAGTAGGATCCCAGCTCCTTCAAATTAACAACCACCCACCTCCCCATATGTCTAATTCGAGCTCATCTTCTTTTTCATGTGCTTCTTTTTTAACTTACTCATCATTGCATACATGCAAAGGGATTTTATAGCATTACAAACACCACCTTACATATACAAACATTATTTTCTTAGGTCATAATTTTCTTGGAAGAAAGAATACCCTGCTTGAGACGTTGAATTCCCTTCCTCACTTCTCTACTTGAAAAGGACCCTGCATACATTTAAATAAGGAGATAAAATTAGTCAAGAAATTGCAACTCCCATGATAGAAGTAAACAACTGAGAAAAAAAACTCAATGCTTGTAATTTGATTTACCTCAAGGATCAAACCCAAGGGGAGAAACCGTAGTGAACGACTATACTCAACACAATTTTGCAAGAATCCACGAAAAAACCATCCACGATTTAAGGGTAATACTTGCCCAATAATTTGACACTTGGTATGGAAGCCCCATGTGAGCCTATTTACTGCTGACACCATGGTTAATAGAAGTCGTACTGCCACCCTCGTTAAGTGTCTTACAAACAAATATGTCATTTTTGTTGTTGCAGAACCGTTGTTAGCCTAGCCGATGGTGCATTGCAAGGAGCTTCCAATGGAAGGATGGGAAAAGGTAGAAGGTTGACAAGTGGAGGTTGAGCCAGAAGAAACCCTAACCTGTTCCCGTGTGTGTGAATAAGATAGCCCATGCCTATGATTCCTTCAAGAAGATTCAAATTCAACTCTAGTGCAACTAAATCAATTTTCTAGTGTTTAACCACAATATCCTCCTCGAAAGATGCATAAGGAGACAAAGGAGCGATCATATATTCTGAAACATTTTAGAAAAAATCCAATTGAAGGATCTCATTGTTGAATAAAGATTACAGTCACGCGGAGACCTTATCTTCAATTCCCCCAACCCCCACCTTCTTTTTCGTCTTCCGGAGAATTGGATAGAGAGTTGATGGTAGGGGTCTCTCCCTTGCGGGCTTTTACAAATTTTCCTTCGTTACCTACAGTGACCTACCCCAACACAAAAACAAACATAGCTGATGCAGAGTAACCTTGAAACAAGAGAGTAACCTTGCACAAACTGCGGGTAATATAATTGTGCGTCCGGTACGTGGTCATATTTCTATAGGAAATCAAATTACACCAACTTCCAAGCAACATAGACTCAAATAATGTACTATAAGCACCAAGTGGACCAACATTGTTGAATATTGTAACTTCTAAGAATATTATATTTGTACATTATTTATTCCGGAGATGTTCCATCCCTCCGAGGTGATTCTATTATGTATCCGGAGATGTTTATTCCTCCGAGGAGTTGTGGAAACTAGGGTTATTAGACCCACCATGTGGGGGTCGGCCCAGTCAGTTATAATAGGGTATTTAACCTAATGGTTAAATACGAGCCTACATGTACTTGTGTAAAATATATGTCATAGTAGTGTATAAATAGAGGAGGTGTGTTCCCCATTTGACACACTCACATCACTTGAAAAGAGGAGCACTTGTCTGGGAGATTTGCTAAGGAGGATTAGAAGGAAGGAGCACATCTTGTATTTTGGTTTCTCATCTTATTGAGGAAAGCTTTGCTGGGTTTTCTACCCCATGAGGGTTTCCCAGGATAAATCTGTGTCTCTTGTGTTTATGCTATGCTTGTTGTTTCTTCAGTGACCCTGTATATGCTATTATTGTGAAATAGAATGTAATGCTGCTATTTTCTGTCTTATCATATTGAATTTTAACATGGTATCAGAGCTAACCTGAAGGAAGACAAGGTATGGCACTTACGACCACTTGCTTTACTTACGACAATTTGAAGGTTAGGGTTTTTACATAGCAAAAACCAGTCATCGTGGAACTTTCGCTATAAATCCATTTCTGCGAAGGTTCAGGGTCTGAAAAGATTACAGGTCGAAGATAATATCCGCAGGTACCCTTGTATCCAAAGGGCACCCTCAGATTCGTTGTACTTTATGAGTTATGATCAGTACACGTTATGGTTCTCTCTGCCTCTTCCAGATCTCAGTCAAAATCAGGTGACCTTGGAAAAAGGTCATAACTTGGGCTAGGAAGCTCCAAATGAAATTTCGTAAAAAGTGACAGGTAGTACACAGACTGTACTATCTCAGAAAACTTTTTCAGAGGCCGAAGGTGAACTAGTGACACGTGGAACTCCGTACAAGTTCGCTCTCCTGTTTTATCCCATAAACAAGTCATGTTGCGACACTTGGCATAACTCTCTCTCAGAAAATCCAATTGAGGTCAGACATGTCAGGATGGAAATATGACAGGTCAGGCTACTACAGAAAAAAATTTCAGACCTTTTGGAGCAAAAATTTCAGAGTTATAGAAGAATCAATCAGGTGCATATTTCTATCAAAACAGAATTATTTTTAGCACCTTTATTCATGGCTTCTGGAATTTAGGGTTTCGGAGAAAGGTTGGAATTTTTTGAAGTCTGTAACCATGGCTGGAAGCTCCTCAAAAAAATAAGAGTTTAGAGCCTTGGATCGAACCTTTTGATTGGACATAAGGGTGGGCTTCATCAAACCCTAGTTCGGGTTCCTGTCCAGAAGATCCAGAAGTTTCGAAGGCAATTTTGAGGGGGTCAAATTTTGGAGATTTCAAAATTGAAGAATGCTAGGTTGATCAGCTCAGCAAGACACATTCTTCCATCCATTCAGAAGTATGAAAGTCAAAGATTGAATTTTTAGGGTTTCTCTAGCAAACCCTAATCAAGCTCTAGATCAAGTTTCAGGGGGAGTTGAGGCTAAGGCCTTACATAAGAAAACTACAAAAAGTCTCGACAGGTATGACTTAAGGAGGTTTAGGTATGCCTTGAAATCTGATTCTTGATTAAGTTCATAATGTGTTTGTCTTCATGTTATTTATTAGTACAATCTTGATTAATGTTATTAATTGTCTTATCACCCTAGTAACAATATGAATGCATGTGAACGATCGAAGACATTCATTGATTAGGGCTATATGATTGTACTTATGCATTATGGTGTTGTGTGAGGTTGATGTTGTCTGCTAACAAGACACAGGTACATTACAAAAGACAAATCAAGTTCCATGACCATGACAACATGAAGACAAAGACTCGACGAGGTATGTATGACTTTGTTATATTATGTTTAACCTACGAGACATGCAGGTTCTAGCTCAGGATCTCTAATCATTGAAGAGATTGTTTAGGTATGTTGTACATAACTAAGCAGGTATACTAATCCAGTATGTTTTCCTATGTCATGTTAGAATCTTACCTTGTGTAAGTATACTTGGTATGATTGGTTAGTAATCAAGGGTTTATGCATATTATGTCTCTTATCTTGGTTGATGATTTAACTAACTAGATCAAACAAGAATATGCATGAGTAAAAGAAGACTTCCTTGAAACCCTGAATACTAATGATCATAACTGTACATATTCAAGATTATTTAGAATTAGAATGTTTTGATAATATTGAGAATATACTAATGAATGTATGTTTGTGTATGAGATCATGAGGATGACACTAGTGTACACTTGAGCATGCAGAGTGGTACAGAATGAATAGAAGTTCAGAAGACATATAGAAGATCAAGCGGGAGGCAACCACACAAACATAAAAGATAAGTATTTGAGTTGTTATTAGAAATAGTAAATGATATTGCTTGTATGCATATTTGTATTCCTAGAATATATCATGCTGAGTGTAAACATTCATAAAGCATTGAACAGTATACTACTAATATGCATATGATTGGTAAGTTGGACAAACATTCCATTGTTGCTTGTCTAGAATGAAACCTCTTTGCTGACATGCTGAGAGCTGTGCACACTCTCGATAGTATGTTCTGGTAGAGATGGAAGGCATCTAGATAGCCACTGTATGCATACAGGATATGGGAAAGTGTCGTGCCAAAGTATTGGTCAAAATAGTGCATAACTATGTAAATGATATCTGTATGCATAATAGGTTATCATGTCAATATGATTTGATGATTATAAAGTATTACTAATCATGTACTTAATTTTGATTTCTAGGAAAGATCATGATGAATGATGAACTCTGAACAAGCGATGGATGTTCAACAAAAGATTTACAAATCAAACACACTATAGAAAGCTTGTGGTTAAGAGATTCTCTTAGAAAGAGGAAGAGAATCATGATGAGATGTTTTGCTCCAAGGGACTAGATAAGACCATTCTCTTAATAATGTAATCAGGTTATGTATGGGTTCCCAGGATCAGTAGTCAATTGATGAGCTTAATGATCATCATGGGTGATGTGGATCTCAACCTTTGCTACAAGGTTGAATATGGGTTCTATACACATATGACATGGATGCAAGAAGGAACTCACCACAGAGTTTGAATGATTTTGAGGCTCATTTTAGTAGACCCATCTGACGAGAGTTGGCACAGATAGATATGCAGAAGATCACTCAATGCTGAGTGTGAATAATGGACAATTGACAGCTTCATGACAAAGCTTGGGTTTTACCAGAAGTAAAGTTGTTCATAACCTTTACCTTAAGGTTGTGGATGATGAACCTATCATACCATTATTGTATGACGATGATCTCTTTCTGACAAGGAATGAGAAACAGGTCATGAAAATGGCTGCAGAAATGAAAATGAAAGATCTCGGATTAATGCACTACTTCTTAGGTCTAGAAGTATGGCAAGATCCAAAAGGAATCTTTTAATTCAAGGTAAGTATGCTGTGAAGTTTCTAAAAAGATTTGATATGTTGGAGTATAAAGCCATGGCCACTCCCATGGACTCCAACTTGAAGTTGTTAGTTAATGACTCATCGTATTTAGTGGACCTAACCCTATATAGACAAATCATTGGGTCATTGATGTATTTAACAAATACTAGGCCAGATATATGCTTTGATGCAAATACCCTAAGTCAGTATCTAGTAGAACCTAGAAAGGTTCACTTAATAACTACAAAGCATGTAGTGACGTACCTAAAAGGTACATTAGATTTTTGGTCTATATTATCTTGGAGGTCATGAACTCCGTTTACATGGTTACTCGGATTCTGATTGGGCAGGAAGTGCCTCAGACAGAAAGAGTACATCAGGTGGATGTTATAGTCTTGAATCTACCATGATCTCATGGTTCAGCAAGGAACAATCTAGTGTGGCTTTCAATACTGCTGAAGCAGAATATATATATAGCTGTCTTCTCTGCCAGCTGTGAAGCAGTGTGGCTTCAGAAGCTATTATATGGAGTGTTTGACTTAGAAATGAATTCCACTATGATTATATGTGACATTCAAAACTGCATCAAGATAGAAAATCTTGTATTCCACGATAAGCTAAAAACACATAGAGATCCGATACTTCTATATACGAGATATGGTGCAGAGAGGAGCTATCAAGCTCGAGTATATAAACACTGAGGATCAGATTGCTAATATCTTGACTAAACCTCTGTCTCGAGTAAAGTTTGAATACTTCCGAGACAAGCTTGGTATAGTCCAGAAGGACCCTCCTCGAAAGGGGGAGTAGCATAGTATCTGATAACAAGTCTGTCTCATCAATGATGAGGTTACCTATTTACTGCACCTAGTTACTTAGAATTATTTAGATTTAGGAATCTTATATTTTTTCTTTTGATGATAGATGTATACATGCTTTTGATGATAGATGTATACATGCTTTTGATGATAGATGTTATGCATGTTTTGATGATGAGGATACATGTTTTGATGATGAGGATACATGTTTTGTTATACATGTTTTGATGATGAGGATACATGTTTTGTTATACATGTTTTGATGATGAGGATACATGTTTTGTTATACATGTTTTGATGATGAGGATACATGATTGACACATGTTTTGATGAAGTTCTTAGTAAACATGTGAGGGGATTGGATCATCCCTGGACTTTAGTCCAAAAGAAGAGCCATAGACATATGTCTTCGAGAATGAAGTCCTTGGTGGACTTGAGGGGATTGGATCATCCCTGGACTTCAGTCCTAAAGAGAGCCGTAGACGTATGTCTTCGAGAATGAAGTCCTTGGTGGACTTGAGGGGATTGGATCATCCCTGGACTTCAGTCCTAAAGAGAGCTGTAGACATATGTCTTCGAGAATAAAGTCCTTGGTGGACTTGAGGGGATTGGATCATCCCTGGACTTCAGTCCAAAAGAAGAGCCGTAGACGTATGTCTTCGAGAATGAAGTTCTTGGTGAACATGTGAGGGGATTGGATCATCCCTGGACTTCAGTCCTAAAGAGATCCGTAGACGTATGTCTTCGAGAATGAAGTCCTTGGTGGAATTGAGGGGATTGGATCATCCCTGGACTTCAGTCCTAAAGAGAGCCGTAGACGTATGTCTTCGAGAATAAAGTCCTTGGTGGACTTGAGGGGATTGGATCATCCCTGGACTTCAGTCCGAAAGAAGAGCCGTAGACGTATGTCTTCGAGAATGAAGTTCTTGGTGAACATGTGAGGGGATTGGATCATCCTTGGACTTCAGTCTGAAAGAAGAGATGTAGACGTATGTCTTCGAGAATGAAGTTCTTGGTGAACATGTGACGGGATTGGATCATCCCTGGACTTCAGTCTGAAAGAAGAGCCGTATACATATGTCTTCGAGAATGAAGTCCTTGGTGGACTTGAGGGGATTGGATCATGCCTGGACTTCAGTCCTAAAGAGAGCCGTAGACATATGTCTTCGAGAATGAAGTCCTTGGTGGACTTGAGGGGATTGGATCATCCCTGGACTTCAGTCCTAAAGATAGCCGTACACATGATGTCTCCGAGAACAAAATCTTGAATGAACAGGTAAGGGGATTGGATCGTACTCGGACTTTGGTCCTGTGAATTGAACCGTAGACATGAGGTCTTCGAGAATTGAATAGGACTGGATCGTCCCTGAGCTTCGGTTCAAAAGGTACATGATAGGACTGGATCGTCCCTGGGCTTCAGTTCAAAAGGTACATGATAGGACTGGATCATCCCTGGACCTCGGTTCAAAATGTACATGACAAATCCTAGAATTGTTCTAGGTTACATCCAGCATGAAACAGGGCTGGCTCTGTAGATATGATACATCCAGCATGAAACAGGGCTGGCTCTATAGATATGATACATCCAGCATGAAACAGGGCTGGCTCTGTAGATATGATACATCCAGCATGAAACAGGGCTGGCTCTGTAGATATGATACATCCAGCATGAAACAGGGTTGGCTCTATAGATATGATACATCCAGCATGAAACAGGGTTGGCTCTGTAGATGTGATACATCCAGCATGAAACAGGGCTAGCTCTGTAGATATGATACATCCAGCATGAAACAGGGCTGGCTCTGTAGATGTGATACATCCAGCATGAAACAGGGCTGGCTCTGTAGATATGATACATCTAGCATGAAACAGGGTTGGCTCTGTAGATGTGATACATCCAGCATGAAATAGGGCTGGCTCTGTAGATATGATACATCCAGCATGAAACAGGGTTGGCTCTGTAGATGTGATACATCCAGCATGAAACAGGGCTGGCTCTGTAGATGTGATACATCCAGCATGAAACAGGGCTGGCTCTGTAGATGTGACACATCCAGTATGAAAAAGGACTGGCTCTGTGGTGGTAAATACTAGATCTGATCTAGGTCACATCCAATATGAAAAAGGACTGGCATTGTGGTTGGGATTGGATCGTCCCTAGACATGAGACTTGTCTTAAAGAGATAAGGATTGATCATCCTGGAACTTGATCTGGATTGCATCATCCATGGACCTATGTCCTAAAGAGAGCAGGATTGATCATCTGTAATATGATCGTGTGTTGACGATGCTGCCGATCATGTGATGACGATGCTGATCGTATGATGACGATGTTGATCGTGTGATGACGATGATGTCGATCTTGTGATGACGATGTTGATCATATGATGACGATGTTGATCGTGTGATGACGATGCTGCCGATCGTGTGATGATGATGTTGATCGTATGATGACGATGTTGCTGATCGTGTGATGACGATGTTGATCGTATGATGACGATGCTGATCGTATGATGATGATGTTGCTGATCGTGTGATGACGATGCTGATGATCGTATGATGATGATGTTGATGATCATGTGATGACGATGCTGATGATCGTGTGATGACGATGCAGATGATCGTGTGATGACGATGCTGATGATCGTGTAATGACGATGCTGATGATCATGTGATGACGATGCTGATGATCGTGTGATCGTGTGATGACGATGATGATGACAATGCTGATGATCGAGTAATATCAACTCTGATGATGTTGATGTTCCAGTAACTAGTTGAGTTACTGATGATGATGAATTGAAGAAAGCTTCCGATGATATATAGATTATGTAGTCAATGACTCCTTGCTCCTGCAGATGTTGTTATAATATCCTTCTCGTTAAGGGGGAGTGTTGAATATTGTAACTTCTAAGAATATTATATTTGTACATTATTTATTCCGGAGATGTTCCATCCCTCCGAGGTGATTCTATTATGTATCCGGAGATGTTTATTCCTCTGAGGAGTTGTGGAAACTAGGGTTATTAGACCCACCATGTGGGGGTCGGCCCAGTCAGTTATAATAGGGTATTTAACCTAATGGTTAAATACAAGCCTACATGTACTTGTGTAAAATATATGTCAGAGTAGTGTATAAATAGAGGAGGTGTGTTCCTCATTTGACACACTCACACACTTGGAAAGAGGAGCACTTGTCTGGGAGATTTGCTAAGGAGGATTAGAAGGAGGGAGCACATCTTGTATTTTGGTTTATCATCTTATTAAGGAAAGCTTTGCTGGGTTTTCTACCCCATGAGGGTTTCCCAGGATAAATCTGTGTCTCTTGTGTTTATGCTATGCTTGTTGTTTCTTCAGTGATCCTGCATATGCTATTATTGTGAAATAGAATGTAATGCTGCTATTTTCTGTCTTAGCATATTGAATTTTAACAAACATTAGTACCAAAATTATAGCTCATTACAAGTTTGAGTTTAGTTCTTTAATTACTCCTAAATAAACAAATACATATTTACCTTTTATACATAAAGCTATATCAAATTGAAAACAAAAGTAATTTGATCAATAAGTTATTGAAGTTTTGAACTGACAATGGAGTTTTCAAAGGAACATGTATTCTACCCAGTCATTTACATGCTTGTATGGCCTACAACTACTACCACCCTCTTCACTTTTTCCAGTATCAAAATAGTCAACAACAAATATGATAATATATACTAGTGTTATTGTACATAATCCAAATAGCCAACACTGTATATAGTGTACACTCGACCAAGGTAAATATCGGGAGACATATATTTTTATATGAGACAAAGGCAGGCTCCATGATTCTAAGTGAATTCATAATTGTAGATATTCAAAGCAAGCTCAACTTTCCTTTCCTCAATTCATTTGTAGAAATTATTACAAGGATGTTCATGAGCCTTAGAAACCATTTTCTATAATGATGACTCTCTTTTTTTAAATAGATGCTAATGTTGTTGGGCCATTTTAGTGTTTTGGCAACTATTAGGTCTTCAAACCCTATGCTATGTTGGACATCAATTGATTCAGGCCTTGATTTTTCCTCATCAAAGAAGTGTAGTCACCTTACATTACATGTGTGATTAGACCTTTGTTTTTAAGTTCTCCTGTTGTGCCTATGTATTTTTTATTTTTATTTAGAATTTTATTAAAAACAATATTTAGATGCACAACAAGATTATGACCATCAACTAGAAAAAACAAATATTGCTATGTGTAGGGAAGCGAGTAATGTTATCCTACAATTTATGGTTCCAATCAGGATTAGTAAATGGTGCACTTGGATTGGTCATACAAATTGTATACACACCTAGATCTAGCCCTCTTAAATTACCAACCTATGTTGTCATGGAATTTGATAATTACATTGGCCCTCCATCGGACCAATCTCAACCAAATCACATACCAACTCCACCCATAAATTGAAGTAACAAGAAAAAAATACCCTTTAAGATGGCTAGGGGATTGACTATCCATAAATTTTGAGAATTGACATTAGCAAGGTCAACCATTGACATTGGTAACAATGAACGTCAAGGATTGACCTTCACAACAATGTCATGTACTACAACATTAGAAGGTATCTGAATTACACCATCGTTCTCCTTCAAATGCTATACAAATATGACAGACACTTCATATGTCTCACTTCGAAAAAAGAAACAAGAAGCACACCTTCATTCTCTGTCTCTTTCACACTTAAAATTCTCCCCCTCACAAATGAAAATACCAATGTTGATTTCCAATGTATTTAGAGTCAAACTTGATCACTACCTTACCCTTTAATGTTTTATTCACATATGTATACTTTTTCGTATGACAAATTAATGTACAATTCATTTTACTTGCCATCGATTACATGGGTTTATATTTATTGCTTATTAGTACTTGCAACAATTTTTTCCTTTCAATTTCATCTACTATCCCTACCATAAATTAGCTAGACTTGCTTTCAAACACATAAAATTATATTGTCTACATACACACAACTTTCTCTCCTTTTACAACATATTGAAGTTCTTCTCGGCATTTCATTTCCCCCGCTTTGGGGGTATGCTAGTTTAATTTCATTTGCAAATTCAAAATAAATAAATGCTAAAGGACAATAATTTTTTGGGAATTTACAATGAATCTTAGTCACATCAATGTAGATTTATTTTATTAATTTTATTTCTAGTGAATTTTGAAAAGTAACTCAACCATGGTTATTTATATTGTGCATAGAAAATAGCATAGAAGGTGACTTGTCATATATACCTACCCCATAAAACCCCTAACTCATAATATTTTAATATATCTCATAATAGGAGGTAACTTGTTATATATACCTACCAACATCATATTTCCACTTGAGACCTTGTGAGGTCCACTCGATCCCAATGCCTACACCACACCATATTTAATAGCTCGAGTCTCTCATCTCTTGATGTCACATAGAAGGATGTAGGTCTTGTGAACCTCGGCCATCAGATAGTAGCGATGATCCTGTATGTCCAGCATCTAAACATCCCATCGATGCTTAGGCTGCTTGTCCCCAATCACCCCCATCCTGGGATTCCTATCATGAAATACACATCCTCAAGGGTGAGATCCAATCGCACACCTTGCAACATGAACACCTCTACATCGTGATCCCAAAACTCTAAAAACTTATTCAGTAGCAAGTTCACGCTGCGCATCAAAGGGTTCCCGGCGAACTTCAGTAATCCATGCCTCACCAAATTATCTTTTATAGCTTCGTCAACTTCAATGTCCTCATGGAGATCACTCATGTATCACTCTCATAAGTTAACTCGTGACATCGTGCATGTCCACAACATCAGGATCAGTCCCAGAGAAAAAAACCGCCTTCTCGGCCTTGAGGTGCACCCTTTTTGGGAGAAAAGTGACCCAGGTTACACCTATTCTGTCAAATAGTGCGATCCAAGTCGCATTGTTCCCTCAAATATGTGTGAACTGGGTCACACCTGTCATCTAGACAAGTGCGACCTACAAACTAGGTCACACCTATCTCCTCAAAAGGTGCGACCCGACCCTAAAATACTTACAAGGCTTTGTAGGGTCCTAGGAAGGCCCAAAACCATAAAAAAAAATGGACAAAAAGCTAAGAAACTTAAGAGCAGTTACCTGGAAGTCACATAACTCAAATCCGTTGGTCGAATTGGAAGAAATCAACAATATTTCTTGGGTCCCTCCACATAATCCCAACACTCAATAGTGAAAATGACAAGTGGCAAGTGGGCTCCCCCTATTTTGTATGCCTTTTGGAGGTCCATCCCTTCTTTCAACCATTGCGGAGTCATACGACATCTATTTATTATGTCATTCGCACCATTGAAATCAACACTCCTTAATATTCCTAATTATGGGGATCATTTCTCATGATCTCTAAACTTTTCTTTAGGCCATTTTGGGCTTGTCTCAATTTGTATGCCATCATGTAAGTCACCTTCTATCTTTGTTTGTATGCTATATTCAAGTTTTGAATGCACATTTACAACTCGGTATCATTGTTTTGTGTATAGATATAGGTTATGGCAGCGCTCCCCCTCTCTAGTGACATCCCCCCTACAGGTATAACGTATTCACTGGAATATAGGTGATCTTCTAGTATCTTATCCATTGATTCAGTTTCCCCTTTATGCCTATAGGATCCCCCACTGTCTGAGTAAGTGTCTTATTCCCTTGCTCGAAAGTAGAGCCTACCTTACATGGGTGGTCGTTTTAGTACCCATTGCCTTTGTTGTCCATGCCATTTTTATCCCCTTAGGATGAGGAGTCCTTATAGTTTGACATCCATAAATGAAACCACATGCATTCCTTCACATTGTCACTCATTGGTCGTTCCCTGCAAACAGACTCTTGTTGTGGAGCTTCTTTTAAGCCCTTTTTCCAACTCCTTAAATAATGAAAAGATTGTTGAGAAAACTTGTTTTATTTCATGCTTGTTAAAGGATTTGAAATACTGTCCATTCGTTATTCCTTTTACCCTTTTTTCGGACCGAAGGAACTAATTACGAAAAATGCATACTCTAGTCCCTTTGGATAGAAGAGTTCTCCCTGATATAATTTTATGCTTGTTCGGGCATCAAAGACTAACTTTATGAAAAAGAAAATTTATGGATTTTTCTTTATATTTTTCAAGCTCCTTAAAATTGAAAACACCAGCGAGCGAATGTCTCGGGATCAAAAAAATCCATGGGATAGTACCATATTGAGCACACTTCTATCCATTCTTTGAGCTCGTTAAACAATGAAGAAGACCCAAATGGTGCCTCTCAGCGCCCCTGTAGATCGCATATAGTCCCTTATCACGACATCATTCCCAGTCGCCTTTGTTTAGAGTATTCTGCGATGAGTCACCTTTGGAGCTATTTATAATCCCATGATCATCCATTTTTCCCTCTGAGGCTATGCCATTTCAGTCATCCACACCAAGTCACCCCATCTATGTTCCTATCCCCCGATATAGTTTCATATGTTTCCAGGTCAGCCATGTCGTCATACTCTAAACAAAGGAAGTTTGATTCCCATTACTCATATGCCCTTGTATCCCCCAACAGTGTCTTAGACCATTTCTAGTTCTATCACTCCTTAAATGTATCCCTGGATCTCCTGTCAAGGAACCATCATTACCTTGGCAGTTGCAGGTCTCCCTCTATCGACGCCAACACATCTATTCCATAGGATAGACCTAGAGGTCCCTATACCTTGGCCTCATAACCATCATTATTGATCCCCTTGGACTACATGGGGGGAGACATCAGTGCCCCTTAAAATGGTTGTTTCCCACATGCTTTACATTAACTACATCATCGCACAGTTGAGATTCATACAAGTTATTGGTTCTTTCATTATTTGGTAGAAGACCCCGCATGTCCTTTTGACTCTGCCACATTGGTGTCTCTTTAGAACCCTTCTAGTAATATGTTTGATCTGGATTTATTTGAGAACGAAATGAAAGCACATAAATATATTCAATACACAACTATATTGCAATAAACATAGAAATACAATAAACTCAAATTCTATTAAAATGAATGAAACATAACAAACTATAAAATAAAAGTAGCTAGAATGGTGGTAGTTATATCCCTGTGAAGAGACGTGGTGGCTACACTCATTATTTAAAATCCGAAAAAAAGAGAGGCTAAAGGGGCCTATTTATCATAAGAATGAAGGAAAGAACCCTAAACATCCAAAAACATAACCCTAGAAGATGAACCGTCATAAAGGTTGTGGCCCCAAGGTGGTTAGTTGAACAATCAACTTTCTGGGGTCATAACTTTTGCATACGATCTCTATATGGGGCGCTTGATAGCCTATTGGAAAGGCCTATGTGAGATATAAAACATTCAATTGGGGGACATTGTATGATATTGGAAACCAATGGCCCCCCGAGTCGCAAAAAAATGTTGTTTAGGGCCTCAAAACGACCTCATAAGTTTAGAACCCGAACAACTATAGAAAAATTTCTAGAAAATTGCCAAAATGGAAAACTATTTTGAACAAGTGGAATAGGTGGGTGCCACCAATATCCACTTGGATTAGTCCTACCCCCTTAGGTATCAATGGTCTCCATTTCGTTGAGTGACCTCGCCAAATGGGGAAACTTCTGCTTAACTTGACTTTTGGTGAGCCACTTTCCTTAGTGGAGTAGCTACCTTGCTTTAACAACCCAATATAGTTGGATCTTCTGTTGGCGAGTTCCCTTAACCCATGTGTCCATGATCCGATCAATGGTTTCTTGTTCCATGCAATCATGGTTAATCTCGGTATGTTTCAACTGCTCTGCCACCTCCGATGTGTCCAACAATGACAGAAAATATGGGTGAAGGAGCTCCACGTTAAATACTAGGTACGGGCCAAGGAATGGAGGAATGCTTAATTTGAAGGAATTATCATCGACTGCCTCGGTGATGGTGTACGACTATTGAAGCCTCGAGTGTGACGCTAGAATATTTTCCAAGGCAAACAATAGAAGGTGACAACCCAATTTGAAAGGATTCAAACAACCCTACGCAAGAGTGGTTCTATCCCCAAATTGTTTGGTGTGACTGCCTCCTACGGATATTAGGCCTCCACTGGCACTTATGTGAATTGATCCAAATGGATATATCTTCCTGTTAGGGAAGATTGAAAGTATTCTGTGTCTAATGGGTAAGTAGTGTTAGCTTAAGAAATCTCTAATTAAGTTAGATCTGGATTAGGAAATATGATTTAAGTTTGCAGAACAATCAGATCTTGAATTCAATAAGTGTTTCACCAATTAATAAACATATGAATTGGATCTGTACTTATCAAATTTTAGACAAAGCCAGACAATGACAATTGAATGATTTCACCTTAAGAGTTAAAGCACATATTAGACTGTCTTGTTATGATATGCTAATTGAAAAATTGGCATCAATGTAATTATAAATTTTTCTCATTTGCAGAAATAGATAAAATGAGTTAAATAAATAAGTTCATTTAACCCATAACAACATCTGGATCATATGTTAATATAAATCTAACCTACAAATCGATGCATTCATCAAGGTTTCAAAATAAAACAAAGTTCATTCATAAACCGAAGTGAGAAATTAGAATCTATCAAAGAAATTTGATAAATCATACAAAAGAGATGGCAAAGAGAGACTAACTGAATTTCATTAAGTCTGCAAAAAATTACAATGCCTCAAAGAAACAGAGTATCTCTAGTTCTCCTTCGGTGATTTTATCCCCCCTCATTCTATGAGATATCATCCCCTTAAATAATAATTACATGAAATTACAAGGACAGATTTCCCATAAAACAGGGATCACAAAATATTTCTAATCTAGGACTTGCCAAGGGAAATTCGCCACGTGGGCCACACATCTAACAACTCTTCTACATCTAGATATTTGTCTATCTCGAGTGCTAGTTGGGTATTACAAGTGAAAGACTCAATCTCGTTCTTCTTCACTTTATCCCATGCACGTAGAAAAAGATTGATCTTTATCCATAAACTGATGGGTTGTTTGATTAATTCTTTAACCTCTGAAATCTGAATATGCTCCAACTGCTGAATTCTCTCTTTGGACTGTGAACGTCTCTCATCAACCTGCTCAATTGTAAGCTTAGGTGGACAAGCCTTTTCGATGAGGTCCATGTTTGGAAAATCTAGCATGATCATTATATTATCATTTGCATACCACCTCCTGCCACAAATTGCTTGCAGTTGCAACCACTAAAATGGATGGAGTTGGTGATAGGGATTCATTTACCATTCTTCCTCAGTAGGTCTGATATCATTGAGGTCCCTATCATATTGATTTTCATAAGCGCATATTTGAAAGAGAACCATGAATCTGTCAAGGGAGGAGGTCCAAAGCCAGATTGACCAATGCAAGAGGCATAGAGCTAGATGAACTAGCACCAAAGGGGTTCAAGGATCCATGTGCAAGGGAACCCACCATTCTATCTTTATCTCAAAGGCAAGGAGGGGATAGGTTCCCAACAACTATGATCTACGTAGAGGTTCTGATTCCTAACAATACAAGAGAAGAAAACTATATCTTTCAATGGGAATGAAGAGGGGATTGCGATCCATTGAATGGATGGGATAGGCATGAAGAAGGGTTTGATATATCCATTGGAGGAGAATGACGACCAATAGATGCAATTGACAATTATTGGAGGATCTGAAATTGGCATGTTTATTAGATGGCATGACACAAAATTGAAAATACATGCTCTTGCTGAAAATTTTACTGATTGCCTATAGGGTCAAATGGAGACGGTTTTCATCAAACGAAATATGGATGTGACCATGGTGATGAGCTCAATGTGATGATATAAGAATGATGACATGAAAACATGCATGGCGAAAAATGACAAATCTCCAAGATAAGACATCAATCAGACTAAGGTGATGAACATGATGCAACTTGGTAAGTCTATCAAAGGGGTCATATGACAATGAAAATGATGAAATAAGATATGGATGCGACAAGAACATCGAACTAGACATGACAGTACAGATGGAATGATATTGCAAAAAAAATTAATTGGTTATCCTTTGGCGTCATGGTTTGGCACTTATGCTTATGAACATTTATTTTAATGAAGCCACAAAGATCATGAAACAAAATCCAATTACCTATTAGAGCTCAACATTGCCTCTATTTAGAGCTCAATTTGTCTAACATGGCTAATATTGTTTTCCCCCACCCTTAAAAGTACTCGAGGAAAACATCGTTAGTTTAATTCAATATTAAAAATCATAATCATGATCATCAACATGTTTAAGAACACTAAAATGACTATACCACTAAAACTCAATTACTTATAGGTAAGAAATAATTCATACTCATGTAGTACTTTTGGGTTGGTTGTTGCTCCATCAGGGCCTATAAATTAAATCAACACATCTCTGCTTAGTTCTGTGTTCACTGATGGAAAGAAGAAACAATGGGGCATTTTTTAAGGTTATGTTCAATTGCAAGGAAATTTTGGGCATAGTTTCAAGCAACATACAGTTACTTGTTTACAACCCCCTATCTTGGAGACGACCCCTTCTAGGAAACAATTGGGTGACCTAGGGCTAATGCAAATAGCTCCAACTTATAAATGAGATATGAGTTATCCCTGTTAGAAGGTAGTCCATTCAGAGCAAGGTTTTAAAGCATATTTTTTAAATAACTGTCATTTTCTCTCACTCATCCAGAACAATAACTCTTTGAATGGAAATCAATCTCGCCCAAGTGAAATGGATCCCTTTTAAGGGGGTATCTGAATCCATCTGCAGCGTTAAAATTTACGAAATTGTAATAAATTTATTACAACTTCGTAAATTTTAACAATGGCCATCTTATATAATTATTAACTTAGATCGTCTAGTCATATTTTGTATCCTGTGATTATATTAGCCATATTTTCTATCACATGACTAAATTAGTCATTTTTAGTTGTGATCACTGAAAATTGCTCAAATTTGATCATATTTCACTTAAAAACACTATGGTGACCAACGTGTTTGGTGGTTTAGTCATTTATTTCACTTGGTGACCAACTTTTTTGGTTGCCTAGTCATTTATCACCCATTTTTCTACTAGTGTAAGTTAATTGAAACATTCATTATTGTTTATGTAAGTCCAACTTCAACTTTTGTTGTTATTGTGCAACATGTCTCTTTGGAGCTGCATATGGTCATAGACTGCACAATCATGAGTCAGTGTATGTTCAATTGATTGTAGATATATTGCGATTTTTTTTTTTTTGCATAATTGATTTTTTAGTCATATGCATGCTCCTGCAGAGATGCTTTCATGCAATGTGGAAATAACTTATTGAACACAATACAATTTCGTGATATGCTCCCTTGTTTTGCTTTTATTATTTCATTGTTCAAATTTCTTTTTACAAAAGCATTTATTGTTTTAGCTATGCATTTTGGTATTTTGTCTAGTTTTCTTACTTTTGAGATCAATGTATTTGTAGCTAATCTAATATTCTTTGCTTTTGTAGCAATAAAACTATCTATGTGTGAAGCTTATCAAACCAAAGATCTACAAATTGCTAATTCTAAAGATATTGAACCAAAGACCTACAGATTGCTAATTCTAAGGACAGGGATTTATTGCCATGCAACTCCCCTTGTGTTTTACTTCCAAAGGCATGCCAACCGATTTAGTGACATAATTATGTAATCAAATATGAGGGAATCTTGACCCGTAATCTAATTTTCTAAAACTCATTTGTGGAAGTGATTCACTTTGATTTATATGGCGTGAGTGATTCACTCTTAATTACAACGTATGTGGTTTTGAAAAGAGTCGCATTATGATCATATTAATTATTAGTTAAATTTAGGAATAAGTTAATACATATTTTTTAATTGAATTTTATTGAATTATTTTTATTGAGATTTTTGTGATTTAATCATTCTATAATGGATTAAATTAAATATTGTATTACTTAAATTATGTATATGTGAAAATAATAGAATAAGTTAATTTTATTATTTAATTAATTAATAATATATATATGAAATTTAGAAAAAAAATTAGAGAATAGTTAAATTTGTCTACTTATTAATTTATTCTATTATATATTTTTTTCAAACAAAATTTTTTTTTACATTCTTTTTTTCAGCAGAAAAAAAAATATTATTGATATTTAAAAAGAATCAAATAGTACAAAGATTATCCTGGTTCTTGAACAAGAATCCATATGTTTCAACATATCCAACTATGATAGCCTAAAGAAAGCAAAGCCAAGCTGCTCAATCTGAACACAGGACAAGCTAATATCACTTATATTCTATTACAGAAGAGGCAAAAAGAAGGACATCTTCCCAAAAAACTTGATCGAAGGAGTTTCTTCAAAAAAAACAGAAACAATTTCCAGCAAACAACAAAAGTATGCTTAATCGAAAAAGTAAATGACACCCATGTCTAGGATGTCGTTGTTCAACCATTCCTACCAAATAAGATCCCCTCCAATGCCATTGTTTGGAAAGCTTATCAGCCTGCGAGTTATAATCTCTATAAATGTGCCCAAATGAAATGTTCTGGATCATAGAGATTTTCTTCCTTATGCGAATGCACCAGTGCCAAAGATTAGTGACATTCAAATTGTATTCTCCAGTCACCCATTTAATGGTAACACAAAAACACAAAACACAATTTTCATATAAAAAAAATATAATGCATAAATATTTAAATACCAACCTATGTACTTATAATTATAAAGTGATCATTATCTAGCGTCTTTACAATATTTAGAATTAAAAAAACAAAACAATGTCCCAAACACTAAGTGCACTCACATCAATCAACCTCTTTGGAACTAAAAGACAACCTAAGTTCTCATCCTAAACAACAAAACATAACAATATAATAATATATTAAATATCATACAACTTTCAACCTTTGATTAATGAGAATGAGAATTCTAAAGACAAAAAAAAACCATCTTATGTTTTGTCCATAGCTAATAATAGATTAAATATAATACAACTTTCAACCTTTGACTAATGAGAATGAGAATTGTAAATTGGAAAAACGAAAAATAATATTCTTACTGTTTTGTACATAACTAAGTGATAGATTCATGCGAATAGGTACATTCCGCATGAATTTTTTGGGAAATAATTTTGCTTTACTAAAGTATTATTGCTAAGATAAATGGTAATGATGATTAATTAATAAATATTAATTGCAATATTGGTAATAAGCATTTTGTAGTAATGTATTTATTGTTGTTGCTGCAGGGATATGGATTGTTGGATCAAATTCAACAATTCATATCCTCACAACAACAACAATAAATGCATTATTGTAGGGTGCTTATTGAACGTCTTAAATAATATTTTTCTCTTTTTTCTAACTTTTTCGACATCTATATTAATAAAATTGAGCAATGCTCATAAAAAAAGTGGTGCATTGGTATTAACATGGTTGGTTTTCTTATTTTTTATCAAGCATTTTTTTTTTCGCAGGAACCCTAGCCGCTCCGGCTTTCAGCAGCCTCGCTGCTCCTTCCTGTAGCTCGCATGGCTTCCTTCGCCGATTTAGTTGCAGGAAGGTGTCCTCCTGAAGGTCCAGATCCGGCGTCCTCTCCTGACTTTGCTGGCTCCTCGCCGCGAGCTTGTTCCTCTGCCAGGCAGAGCCCTTTCCGTGGAGTCTCCTTCGATCTCCCTCAGCGTGCAGCAGCTCCTCCTCCGAGCTCGAGCGAAACGGACCGCCTTTGTGACGCAGGGCCCTCTCCAAACCACCTCGTGGTGCAAGAGGCTCCGGCCCTTGTTATCCCGGTCATCCAAGAAGCTCTAGACGATGAGGAACGCCTCTCCGAAAGAGCTTTGGTGTGCAGGTTTAATGGCTTGTGGCCAAAGCTCGTAGATTTGCATTCTTGGACCTCCTCTGCTTGGTCTCTAAAGGAAGAAGCCCTGATTTGCCCTTGTGCAAGAGGATTTTTTATAGTCATTTTTGGATCTGCAGAAGATAGGGATCAGATCTTTAGATCTCGCCCCTGGTTTTGGGTCAAAACTGGTCTCTCCATTCAGCCCTGGACCTCCTCTTTTGATGCCTCTTCTGCTGTCATCGCCTCAGCTCCAGTCTGGGTTAGGTTTTCGAATCTGCCTCTCCATTTTTGGGGCCTTGCATCTCTGGAATCCATTGGCAATGCCCTTGGGAAATTTCATAGCAGAAGCCTAGAAACAGAATCCGCATTTACAACCTATGCTCGAATCTGCGTAGAGATGGACTTCAGCAAAGGGTTTCCAGCAGAAATCGTCCTTCAAGGTAAAGATAAGTCATGGACTCAGAAGTTAGACTATGAGCATATTAATTTTAGATGCAGAATTTGCTTTGAAACAGGGCATTTAGCCCAAAGCTGCAAAAAACTCTCAGAAAAGCATAAAGCATCCAAGTCAAAGCGAAAGCCAACTTGGTGGACTGGTGCGAAGCCAGTTCATCAGTTCATTTCGAAAGGGCCCGACCCCGATTCAGAAAGTGCCATTGAAGAACCATCTGAGCAGTCTACTCCCCTGCCGACCGATCAAGGAAATGTGGCGCCTCAACCTCCTGCTTCCCAAAGCTGGGCCGATCAAGCAGAAGAAGAAGAAGAATCCAATGCCTCACGCTCTCAAGAGCAGTCCAAGGAATGGACCAAAGTAGTGAAGAAGAAAAAGACAATCCATACAAGGCAACCAGTCCAGACACGAAGTCAAACTGGGTCTCTGAAATAAATCTGACAGTCATACCTATGCACTTCAGCAAGCATTGTCTTTCAGGTTCCGATGAGAAGCTCTATTTCTACTAGTTTTCTTTGTGTTTTAGTTTTCAGAACTCATTCAGTGATGAGGAAGTTATGTTCCCATCCAGAATTCTCAGATGTATCTTTTTGCGTGGCTTAGCCACAGTTTTATTAATATAAAACCTACCCGTTCTTGTCAAAAAAAAAAAAACATGGTTGGTTTTCTTATCATCCTTATTTTCTAAGTTGTTAATAATATTATTATTTTTGTAAAATATATTGATCTGATCTTTATAAGCAACTCAAATTACTCCACAATTTCTACAAAAATTATGAGCGTCCCATTAATATTGACAAACCATGAAAATTATAAGTAAATCTAAGATTTATCCTAAAATTTTATATGGTCATAACACCCTTAAGTGCAATCCTACAAATACTTGGGCATCAATCTCAAATGCCATTTAAACTAGAACCATAATGTCCATAAGAGAATCATTAAAACATGAGAAACTTATTAGGGTCTTTAAAACATATGTAGGAATATTGCGTGGGATAAGAAAATGCATTTTCATCATTTTAATTATTCCATTTATTCTTTATGGCTGTGAAGTATAGGCTTGTAATATTTCTAATGAGTGGACTAAAATCAACCAAATTCAAAAGACTTGTATTACCTATAATTTTAAAATAAAATGTTACACTCCTTACCCCATTATCTTGATAGAAACATGATGTGTATGCATAGTTTTCTCATAATGAGGAAGGATATGCTCCTTGTTATTGCTCTAGCATGTGCACTAACTACCAATACAAGCTCAAAAAAGGTTTTTATTGAGATTTTGAGGCTTGGATTAACTAATTGAGCATAAGATAATACGATCAATTTCATAAACTTACGTCACTAAAGTTTAAAGCTAAGGTGTGGAATGCCAAAGAAATGCAATGTCCTCATTCTAGTAGCACTATGTTTCATCACTATGCCCATTAGATTTCCATGGGTGGAGTGAAAATTAAATAATTAATTAGGGGTTAATTGTGGTCTATGGTTATTTAGTTTAATTAAATTAAACCATGGAAAGAATGTAGTCCATAGTTTCAAATATTTAATTATTAATTAATTATATGATGAGTTGTAAATGCTTGGGTGGGCTAGGAGGGTGCATAGGAGATTAAGTGGACCCTATGAGTTGTATTCCACAAAGGAAACAGGATGAAAAGCAGTGAAAAGCAAGAATTCAACTAAGAATATGAAAAGTAGTAGAAAAGCAGAAAAGCACAGGAAAAGCAGGAAAGTAGCATAAAATTAAGAAAAAGAGGGAGTTTCCAAAAGCAGGAAAGTGGACTAAAGCAGGAAAGGAAAGAAAGCAAGGAAAATGTAAGATAAAGTTGTTGGAGCCAAGTTTAGCTAGTGAGGGCGCAATTGATGAGGCAAGTGGGTCCAAATGAAAAGCCAACTTGCCAAAGAATCCTCCACTCATCACTAATTTGAATTTCAAGAAGGAAGGATCTAGAGAAAGGAAGAAAGACACCATAGGGTTATAAAAGGAGTATGAGAGTCTCCTTAGGAATATTTTTCCATTTTGATTATTTAGTTGAAGAGCTCTGATCCTTTCTAGACTTGGGAGACGTGCCCCTTGACACCAATTGGGAGATGTGCCCCTTTTGTTCACCACACTAGTTGAGGATTCAACTAGAGTTTGAGGAGAAAGGTACTCAGCCTTTCTCATTGAGGTTCATTGCAGGATTCGAATTCATTTGCAGGTCCATTTCTCTTCTATTCAAGCGAGTTATTGTTCCAGCATTGTTGAAGACTCCATCGGTTTTATTGTGCTTTCTGCAATGTTTTGTAATAGTCCATGTTATTGATGAAGGATGATGATTTCATGGATATTTGTTGTTGTAATATCCTTGTAATGTAAATTTTATCCTATGCAAGTTAATGAGATTTATTTGTCTCTTTCTATGCAAATCTATCTTTCTCTTCAATGAATTTTTACCCCTATGCCTGTTTTGATGCCAAATCTAGCTAGTATTTAGAATTGTAGTATTAAACCGTATTCCACTTATCCAAATCACATTCTGTAAGTTGTTGCAAGTTAGCAAGGCTCAAGTGAACCCATCCCAAGAACTTTTTCATAAATTCTTGACTCACGAGTCATTTGGAATCGCTTGGAAATCCTCTAGTTGAGTTGTCCTAAAAGTTGTAATTTACTTATTTGCTTCCAAAATCTGTCAAGTTGAGTCCAATTGTCAATATCAGTGTTTTAAGAGAAGGTTGGGGTAGATACAGACCATCCACTTCCAGTTCTTCACCAAAATCCATTTGGTTCCACATAAGTCCTGGGGCCATTGCCTTAAAGCCTTTGATTTAGCCAAAGGAGTCTACCCAGGCATGATGCACCCAGATAATGTGAAGCTGTCAAAGTTGGGTATTTGTCTAAGGATGTTGTAGAATTTACTAAGGATTTAGTTAACCTCAATACTAGGCTTGGGAAGAATAGGAAAGGTTTTGTGGTGTTTGAAGAAATTCTGAAACAATTTAGCTAGTTCTTTTTTTTTAATTTTTTCCTAGTGTGCCTTTTTTCTGAAGAGGTACTGTTATCACATATATAGTAGCCGGGCTACCATACATTATTTTTCTCATTCCAATACACTATTCAGCCAGTTCCCTTGCATTTGAGATGCTGAGATGAGCATCTATATTGGATCACTATCAGATTGTGGACAGCAGTTATATTCCCCATGCCATGACTGAGTTTCAGGACACTCAGAGAGATGACCGATGTAGCCATTATACCATTGGTACAGAGCAGACAGTAGTGCCCAGAGTTACAGCAGCAGTCTCAGAGGACAGATGATGGTACAGGTTGATGAGCTTTCAGGTATATGACTCAGCAGGTATATCATAGTGTTATGGTTAGATTGCTTTTATACTTATTCTCATAGCATGTCTTAGCACTTAGTGTCATGATCTGGCGATCATATAGATATATGGACCTGGTTGATCTATTATATATATTATATTGTCCCTACTCAGACTTAGAAGTTCACTATTCATACTCATTGGTACATACCCTCCTTAGGGAGAATAGAGGTGATCATTACACCATACTTTGGCTTGCTAGTGTTGGCTCCATCATTTCATTGTCTTCATCCATCCATGGCCTACCTTTTAGATTATCACCCTGACTTACTACTTGACTAGTGGCATGGAGGACTTTTCCCCACTGTAGCCTCTGTATTGGATGAGCTTCCTTGTTTATTGTGTCTCGGCTCTGAGTTGGTGACAAAACTTACCTATGGTGAGTTGGAGTTCCTTGTGAATTCCCCCTAGTCACTAAAGTCGTGTTGGCTAAACCTGAAACTTTTAGTGCTGCCATGTATACAAAATCTGAAAAAATGAAATGCTATATCTTGTATGAAAAGCCCATTCATGCAATGTGTTTCTAAACACACATGAATGAGAGGCATGCCAAATGAACATGGCAATGAAAATGAAATGTTATATCTTGTGGAAAATAAATACCTAGGTAAACAAGCTGTCCATGACACACCTAGAAGTGCTCAGGTAAACAAGTGCCTTAAAAACACACCTGCAGCAGAAAGCCTAAAAGAAAAATGTAAATCTATGCAATGTGTTTGTAAACACACATAGATCAAGGCTATGGAAACTTCAGGCCCAAAAGGCAATGGAACTTAAAAGCTACATCTAAACAATTGCTGGCCTTATTTGTATTATGGATTGTGCGCATCTGTGAAGGTGAATAGACCCTCTTTAAACAACTCATCCATTTGTGAGACACCGCCATTCCCTGTGTTATTGCTCATTCAGTATATACTATGGTGTATTCCCTTTCCCTTGCCAAAGTGTCACAAAGTCAAGACAGTTAAGTCATCCCTTAGCCTAGCCATTTAATTTAAGCCTTCACCCTTCACTAGCAAATTGATCACAACTATGAAATGAGTATGATCCTGAAAGTCTAGTCTGAATAATAATAATAATTAACGACACTATATATTTGGATTTAGATCACCAGTCATGATTACTCTGTGTTATAATTGTTATTTGAATAAGTTGTAGAGCATATATTAACCTTGACACTTTGCAGCAGCTATTAATGATGATCTGAGTTATATTTGGTCTTGGTTAGACCTAGTTTGACCATGGAGGACCATGGGACATGAGATGTTGGACCTTATGATGATATGGATAGATGATATATGGTCTATGTATACATACATGATGACTCTATGCAGCAGCTACAGGGTTATGATGATGATTCTGGGGTTGCAGCAGTGTTTGTATATGTACAGCGCATTATTATTGGCCTTGATCCGGTATATTGGATATTTATTTTGATCATGCAGAGATTCATATGGTGTATGAGTACACATCTTGGATGGATTTGGACCTTCTGAGTCCAATGGGACAGTTTGTTTTCAGTTCCGGGCACTTACAGTGATGATTTAGCCTCAGTAGGCTGTCCTAGTGCAGTTTTGGTCTGTCGGAGGCCCTGTCGGAGCAGATGTGATTTTTATCCGGTTGACCTAGGGTGCTGATGATGGAGGGGGTGGTCCAACCACTTGTTTTTACCATATTACCCCCCTTCCGGACACACTGGTGCCCTCAACTTGACATCGCCAGCACTCCAGGAGGCTGTTTGGGGCAGTTTCACGCTTCCCGAGGCATTTCAGGATTGGTAGAAATGGCTATTGAGGAAATCGATTTGGGCTACTGAGGCAAAGTTATGGCATGGGATGATCAGTGATGATAGATCGAGACCTTCCACACCTTCTCCAGCAGTTTCAGCTTCATCGGGGCCCGCATCCATCACTTATGGCACTTTCTGTGGATTTTTGAGGTCTTTTGAGGACCACGACTTCACTATGGAGGCACGATTTGGTACATTCATGATTTTTTTTGGTTATTGTGCTATGGGGATTGACCAAGGAGGGATAAAATTACCCCTTGGACCCACCATAAGCCTCTTATGATATTTTGTCATCATGATTTGGTGGGATTCCCCTCTTGTAGGGCGATTTTGTCCACTTACATTATATTTTATTAGTGATCCATGTGTTTTATTGTTGAGCTCATCTCAACCATTGATTAGACATTTGTATCTTTTAATCTTAGCCACTCATTCAAAAAGTGGTTAGGGTTTTGGTGCCTCTCCTTCCTATTTAAAGGAGAGAGCCTCTCATTGTAAAGGGACTTTTGGCTCTGGATTATTGGAATAGAAAATTATTATTGCATCTATCTCCAGTGTTGTGGTGAATGTTTTTGGTGTTCTTTCGTTGGTTCTTCCTTTGCACTGAGTTATTGGAGATCTTGTTTGCCATATCTTTGTACCACGATTTTGCATCTACAGGTGGAGGCCGATTTGCTTGGAGGAGGAGGTATTGGTAGGGGAAGACTCTCCCTACTTCTTATTTGGAGCTCTTCGTTGGTAACAGGGAGTATTACTGTCCCAGGACCTTCTATTTCATGTTACTATTGCATTTCTCTTGTATTTCTTCCATACTTGATCTTACTGATTGAATCTTCATTCCTTGGTTTGACAGGTAGAGGAAGGCGCACTTGTGGGCTAGGGCATCAAATTGGCAAGCAAATCAACAATCTCTCATTTGATCTCTGCGGGAATCTTCCTCAACATCAAGGCATCTCATCCACATCACTCAGGTATGATCTCAAGGTAAGTTCTATCTCCATGATCTATCCAATTGTATAAAATATTTCAAAACCCTAAATATTTCAAAACCCCATTTTTACATTTTCTCAGATCTACTTAGATCTAGTGGGTTGTTGGGCATAATATTGAAAACCCACCTCTATAGCATCCACGGCATCCCGGATCTATAGTTTGGTGAGGATTGGCTTCCGTTTGACCCCCCTCCCATGCCAACTTAGCCTCTCCCAAGCAAGGCGCACTTCACTGTTTGAGCAAGTTGACCTAGATCTAGGTGGTGGGTGTTTGAGATTCCACTTGATTTGTCATCTACACATCCAATAACATACACCCAGATTGTTACTTTCCTGAAATTCACCTTGTGTGCCCTATTCCACATTTTAAGGGATCTAATCCCCATTTTGGACCACTTGGAACCCTTAAACTCAGATCTACTAAGATCTAACCGTTGGATTACCACGAAAATACAGATCCATACTCCTACCTGACTGATCTACCCGGATCTAAAGTTTGGATGCCATCCGACTTGTTTTGACCCACCTAACCCCACTTTTAGGCTTCCTTGGGAAAAGTCGCACCACCTTGGAGAAGTGAGTTGACTCACTTCCAGGAACTGGGTACTTGAGATTTTTTGAGATTTAGAACCGGAATAATTCAAAACCTAGGTCTAGACTATCACTTTGTCAAATCTTGCCTTGGGGATTGCATTCCTTGTTTTTAAGGATTGTGATCCACTTGGGTCAAACCTAGATCTAGATACATTCATCCATCAAAACCTCTATTGCCCACCTGTCCCAAGTACTAGGAGTCCTAAACCACAAGTCAACCCTACTTTGACTCCACTTCCCAATTCCCAAGGCACTGGTTTCTCTCCAAGTTAATTCAACTTTCCTAGATTGTTGGATTGACTTGTGGTTTGACCTATGCATGGTGAACTAAACCCTTGAAGCTATCATGGTCAAGCTTGTCACTTGTACTAGTTAGCCCCAATACAACCCTTAACTACCCTGCATTGGACACAGTTCCCAAGGCAGTGGATCTTCTGACATTGAACTAGTACACTAGCCCTAGATCTTACTACAAACATTATAAGTCACTCTTACATCAACCATGAACTAAAGCTATACCTATTGAACCCCTCACTTGGCTTGTGACTTCATCTTTAGGTATAGGATAAACCATACACCTAACTTCACTTAGAAATACCGTGATTTGGTGTCCTGGTTTTGATCTCTCCTGTCGGGAGTAGATCGGGTCTCCCCCTTTGTTGTCTGGGCTAGATAACATAAAGTGAAGGTTGCCTCGACTGGCGTGACAACCATATATATTGGAGGTCGAGGTGATCGTGGTTGCACCTTTTGAGTTGCCCTTCCCTATTGCCATCCATGACTGGATCCATCCATAGGGATAACTACATCTTAGGTGATAACAGGTACATAACATGAAATCATCAAAAACAAGAAGTTGAAATACTACAAATGTTTTTATCAATTATAGTATGGTTAATCAAAACTATTTTTCCAACATTATGAGATTAAAAATATTATGAATATTGTTAAGAGTAGGAGCAATGCTCATAACATCCATAGTTATAGTGGTCGCTCCACTAACCCAAAAATAGATTGGGATGAATTAATTTATAAAAATTTTGAGACAAAATAGGTTGTGAATGAATGCCACTTTCATTTAATATGCCTTGGCACCTCGAAAATATAATAAATAATTCTACCAAGTTTCATAACTAAATTACTATTCAAGGCCTCTAGCTTATGAAAACCATAATTAAATTGGTATGTTGATTTTTACTATGTTCAAATATAGAAATGATAATAAGAAGAATATTTAGTATCCATTTTATCATCGGATAAACCTTGTTGACATGAGGAGACAATAAACATGAAATCACTATCCGACCATAAGCATGGATTGTGAAGATGAATATTTCCACAAAATTATTATAGTAGATCCCTAACCTCATATTTTTGCAATAGTGACCAAAGTTATCGCATATACAACATATAGAATCTTCTTGCTCAACTCACTAAGATTCCTAGATGATTTCATTGTACTTCAACAATTTATTATTAACACATGCAAATAATTCCACAATACATCATATAATCCTTTTAACAAATAACAGTCTATTGGATACCATTGTGTTAGTAAATAACATTGTCGTAGAATTGAATATAATGTTGCAAAGTAATGATAAACATCTCAATTTTGAACTAGTACAAGAAGCCCCAAAAATTACCTAAAATCACTACACTTCAAAGAGAGGATAAATTTGGTCACCTTTTTTTAATCAAATTAGTTATTCTTTTAATATTTTTTGATGATAAATGTAGAAACATGCATACATTATCTTAGTGATCTTTTATCTAATCATTTAAGGATCAGAAACTCTCAAACCAACTACACTACTATAACAATGTTTATTGCAAAAGGATTCACTACAGATGAACCCAAAATCTGACGACATCCGATGAAAAGGACTGTGTGGTCGGATTTCACCTTCAAAATTATGAAATTTGATGATTTTTTTTAAATTGATAGAAAGGGACGTCGGATATCCTACGATGTCTATCGAATAGTGACCAGTGTCGTCGGCTATCTGACATAATATTATGCCCTAGGATGTCGGATATCCGACCATATATTATGCTCGAGGATTTCGGATATCCGACGTCATATTGTGCTTGAGAATGTCGGATATCCGACATTATATTTATAACCGAGGATGTTGGATATCCGACGGTGTCTGTCGAAAATATCAAAATATATATATATAATATTTTGCAAATCTTGTTTTATCTAATGCACTTTCCAAGAACGTACTAAAACCCTGCCATCCAGCATAACCCTGACATGCATAACCAGCGCAACTCTTCCTTGTTGAAAGCTACACTATTAACGTAAATTTTATGCTCGAGGACAACGATATTTTCCTGACGTGTGAAAGCGCATTGTGTTTGCTTACTAGACTCTACATAAGCACAATTGAACAAGAGAAATATAGTCCATTTATGTTGAAAATATGTTGCATGGTTGTTTATAACTATGGAAACTTAGCACTTAGCAACTACTTGTAAATTGCATAGTATTAAAATGAAGGAAGGAAAATCGCCGTCCAAAATAGTGACAAGCTATGTAGGGACTCGGGAGTCGAAACTGATCGAAAGAGACATTGTGATTGTGACTGTTTGGATGCACAGAGATGATGAAATTGTTGTACACACTTATGACCATTTGGATGCGCACCTGAATATGAGTTTGTTATCGAAAGAGATGTTTTGATTGTGATCGTTTGGAGGCACAAACATGATGAAATTGTTGTACACACTTATGACCGTTTGAATGCGCACACATTGATGAGTTTGTTGTGATGAATTATGATTAAGATAATATTTGATTATGTTGCCTGGCCGCCGGATGCTCGGGTTTGAGATAATGCGATAACATCATTAACATTCATTATGTTTCTCTATTATGTTTTGTAATGGCTTTGTAAGATCATACTGCATACTAATTTTAGATCATGGCAATTGGCAAGTATTTTATAAGTTGCATGGGGATTAAAGTTTAAAAAGAGGGTCGGTCGTCGGATGGAAATAGTGACAGGATATTTGCATCATGAAAACAGATTGTATATTGGAGGCGCATATATTATGAGACTAGTGTACACTCACTGTCAGAATCATATTATGATAACAATTAAATCTTATTTCTTTGGGGATGCTCTGAGTCCGATTCCCAATGTTGTTTGCTAGAGTTTCCATTTTTTTTTACTTTTTCCACGTTTTGCTGGTTTGGATTTGTTAGTTAAATGTTATCCTTATTTGTGGCTTCCCACTTGCAATTGGAAAGTCAAGGCAGGCGCAATTAGAGCATAGCAGGGTAGGTGTTAGCTTGGTTTCATTTAGTCTACAGAGTAAATAGTGACCAGTGTCGTCCGATATCCGACATTATATCATGCCCGAAGATGTCAGATATCCGACATTATATCATGCCCGAGGATGTCAAATATCTGATAGTATATCATGCCCTAGGAGTCTAATATCCGACATTTATTCTCCAACGGTAACTATGCTCAGTTCATTGGATATCCAACAAAAGGTTATATTTTAAAATCTATAAATTTCAAAACATTCCGATATGTTTGCTATACAGGCGACGTTTTGAGGATGTTTTTTTATTCGGCGGAATGTTTTTCATTATTTCTATTGTTTTTGTGATTAAAGTGAGCGAAGAGTGGAGGTTGATTTTCTAAGATCGATAATCTTCATTCAAGCTCTTTACGAGAAAATGTCAAATAACAATATTCCTTATCCAGACGAACAAAATTGACAATTGCTTGCTAGATTGTGGGATGGAGTGAAAAGAAGGGGTGATGGGAAATGTTATTGTCCATGTAGTCAATGCAGGGGATTTAAGAGGAGAAGAATAAAGATCGCAACAGCCAAAAAACATTGTAGGGAACATGGACACGCTGGGGGGGGACATGAATATCATCCACTTGTAAGTTTTGCATTATATATGTTTTTACTTTGATTGCTTTTGTAAATGTATGTATTATTTTAATATTTCTTATATTAACTTTTATCTATTGATGGTTTCATGTAATTATAAAGGAAAGACATCCTACGACATATCGTCCGGAGGAATTTCTTTCAAAACAAGTACCAAAGGAACATGGAGCTATGAATAGTGGAGAACAAGTTAATGATCATATTGAAGAAGATGATCATATTGATAACATAATTGAAGATGATGGTACAAATACTTTGATCCATGATTCATTTAATGTTAGAATGGATCATCATCATCATCATCATCATCATTTTGATGATATTCATGATTTACCTCTTCTTGAGAAGTCATACGAACCACTTTATGAGGGCTCCAACACAAATCTTCTCTCTACTATATATTGTTGATAATGAACTTGAAGGTTATGAATGGTATTTCAAACATATCAGTCACACGGATGTTAAGGTATGTAATATATTCCATCACATAATATATATGATCGTCTAATAATTTTATTGTTAATTCATAAGTCAAATTAATACGGATGAAATGTGTTTCATTAATATTATTTATATATTATATTAGCTAGATTTTTATTTTAATTTGTTGTAGCATGATAGGTGAATATTTTTTACCACTGTCAAATATTTTACCTCGCACATATCGAGATTTATCTGCCATCATGAAAGAAATTGGAATGCAATATGAAGCCATTCATGCATGCCGCAATGACCATGTTCTATATTATAATCAACATGAATTTGCAACAGAATGTCTGGAATGTCATATCAGTAGATATCAAACAGATCAAGTAACAAAAAGGTGCCTCGCAAGGTTCTTTGTTATATTCTCATTATTCCATCTTTGTAACGACTATTCAGGTGCAAAAAGATGACATTATTCGAATGCCTGCAGATGGGTCTGCATTTAGAGATATGGAGGAAAAATGGCCTCACTTTAAAGAAGAACCTCGTAATCTTAGGATTTCTTTGGCAGTAGATGGTGTCAATCCATTTGCAGAGATGAGATCCGTTTACTTGATGTGGCCTATTTTTTTTATCAACGATAACATTCCTCCATGGTTGTCAATAAAGAGGGAGCACATAATGTTTTTTATAACTGTTCCATGTATATTGTGTCTACAGCTTATTTTTTAATGTAGTGGCATCTCATTTGTCGTATTTTGTCGCATAATGTCATATATATATTTATTGTTTTTCTCTTGTGCAATATGGTTTATATATCTAAATGGTACATCTCATAATTATATTTTTTTATATGTTCAAATCAATAAGGTAAGTACCAAGTCAAAGATATGAATATATATATCGAACCTCTTATTGAAGAGATACTAAAGTTATGGAATGGCATCACTATTTATGATGTATCTAGACCAATACGATAAAGGCAATTTCAATTCCATGCAATGCGTGTATGGACAATACATGATGCCCCAGGGTTAACCCATTTTTGCAGTACGTAACTATAAGTTCCACTTTATTTGCATTTAATTTTATGAACTAGTTAATATACAACTCATGCATGTTTTTCTAAATAATCCAGTCATTTTTTATATACTTATAATTGACATAGATATTCCATCTCTTTACGTAGGTCTTCAGACAAAGGGGAAATTTGCATGTCCAGTTTGTACTCCTATTGATGCCTCGGTTGTGCAGGTTAGATGCAAAAGATGTTGGAATGTTCCAAGACACTCAACAGAGGAAGAAAACCCAAGTTGAAAGGCTTTGAAAGACCCTATGCAAGGGAAGTTCTATCCCCAACCTGTTTGGTATGGTGATCCTCTATGGATATTCGGCCTCCACTGGCACTCTAAGACTAGATGAGTTGACCTATAATGTCAATTTTCCAGTCATGGAAAATCAAGGTGTCGATATAGTACTTCTAAGCTAACCTAACCTATTTTAGAAAAAGGAAACTAAAGTAATTTGATCCTATTATAAAATGAAAGCTTATTTTATGCACAGATTGGTCTTGAGATGTGATTAAACAAGTAATTGAACAGCTTAACCAAAATGTATTTAGTTGTTTTACTTGTTAACTTGAACTATTATCAGTTAATGAAAATCAAAAGACCATCTTTCAAGTATTCATGCTCATTCAAGATCTAGTCTGTAACCACTCTGCTAATTGAAAAATTAACAATGATTATTCGAATTCATATGCACCGAATCATTTGCAAAAATAAAGCATGAAAGTACTTATATTGAAAAAACTAAATAAAGCACTTTGGAACATAAACCAGTCATATAGAGAAATCGATACAACAGATTTGTGCATTAAAATATGTTAGCAAAAGATCAGATACACAACAGATGACAATTTGGAGTATAAATCAGAAACTCTCAAAGAAATTTAAGACATAACAGAAGATAGATTAAAAGATGACTTTACTGTAGGAAGAGGTGTTGTACAAAAATTACAAAAAGCTCTGCTTAACAGAGTATCCCTCGGTACAGTCTTCTGCTGACTTATAACTCCAAAATTACCAACCCCTAACTACGAGAGGTATCCTTCTTTAAATAATTACAACAGAGCCCCAAAAAAAGAGATCCCTAGAAAACAGAGATTACAAAATCGGATCAAACTACAGATCCAAGAACTCCTGCCATTTCTCATATATGTCTAAAAACTCGTCTATATTTGAGAAAATGACAGATTTTAAAGCTAACTGAACATTGCACACATTATTCTCCATGTCATGTTTCTCCAGCTTGTGCTAAGTGTGAAGATACATACAAATCTTTCCTTCCATAATGACTGGTTCTCTAAACAGATCATCCACATCCTGAATGTTGACTTGTTCAAGATCCCGAATCTTCTGTGCGAACTCCTCACGCCTACTCTCGAGCTCTTCTAGTCTGCATTTTGGTGGCAAAGCTTCTAGGATACGGGTCATTAATGGTAAGCCCAGAACCTGCATAATGTTTTCAACCACATACCATCGCCTAGTGCAAATATCTTTTGATTTGTTAATAGTTTCTCCAGCTGTTTCATTATAATCAAACCAAGTATTTAGAGAGGCTTTGATATTTTTGAACTGGAAATTGCTGAGGATTGGGATATATGTTGGTGCATTCTTAACATACCCTAGCCATTCACTGATTTCATGCTGAGCTTTAAAATCTAGGAGTCTCTTCTCCTTTTGTTCTTCAAGGGTAGAGGAAATATTGGAAAAATTAATGAAGTTTTCCCTGATTTCATCCAGAGTAATGTATACTTTCTCCTAAAGATTGTGATGGTCCTGATTCACCTTAAGGGCTAAATTCTTAAAATCACAGTGTGTAAACTTGAGGAGGCTACACTTGCAGTTGCATCCTCAACCTGCTTTTCCAAGGAAACTATTTTTTCAACATCAATGGAATGTTGAGATTGTGAGAGAATGAGCTCAGTGATAAGAGTGGCATTCTTTTGTTCTAGGTCTTGCAACTTATTTTCCCAAGTTTGAAGTTGGGATAACTAGTTGGCCAATATTGAGAGGAAACTTAGGCCAACCTTTCTTCCTAGGACCTGTGAGCTTCTTATACATACCATCGATGACAGTTTGAAAAGAAACTTCCTGTATTACCATCATGTCTGGGACAATCCTGGGAAGGAACTGTACTGTGTCACTTCCCCGAATCCTGATGTATGAAAAATACTCACCTACATATCAATCACCCATGGTGTTGATGAAAGTCTTAACGTTTTCTGAGAATGTAGGTGGTTGTTTCATGAAAATCTTGAAATAGATGGTGCCCATGAAGTGGTCACAAATGTCATATAAAAAAGGTGAAAAATTCTCTTCCCATAGTGTCGAATGATAAATGTGCACAGGAGGATCCGAAGGGGTCCAATTCCAACCCAAGTTAGGGTACTGGAACTCTGAGCAAAAAACATCAAGGACATATGCTGACAGGAAAAAGGGTGGTTTCTTATGAGCTGGAGCCTTTTAATATTCATGAATGGCATTCTTGAGTTCAACCAACAGGATAGAGGCCCATGGGAAAGACTCACCCCTGAGTAGAACATGATGTGCTATGGGTGCCCATTCTACTTTGAAAAGAGAACAATTCGGTAGACCAAAAATCCTACAGAGCATGGCTGCCAGTAAAGAGTAGGGTTCCTTAAACCAAATGATGGGATATAGGTTATCAGCCTTAGTCACAAAAGCGTTCAGCTTAAGCATCCATGACCTGATCATCTCGTTAAAGTTAAAACAGGTTTTGGACGACTGTATGAAATCAGGGGAGAGGGTTTGCACACGTGGTTTCAGAGCAAAAGCTCGGACAAAAACCTATGGGCGAAAATGTGTTAATTGGCACCCCATGCTATCGTTAAAACAACAGTCTTTAACACTGGCATTCTCAATTATCCATTTTACAGCATCTGTGTAAGGCAAAATAGCAAGGCGCGCATCAATAGCATGAATTTGGGAAGCCCTAATTCTCTCATACACTGGCCTATCGTTCTCAATATGGTAAAGGTCATCATTATCAAAAATGGCGTGTATTTTCGACCAATCTATCTAGTATGTCTCAATGACTCGCTCACTGGTGTCGGAAAGCAAACCAAAATTGGGATCTTTGACCATCGGATCTCTGAGTGGCATTTTAGAATGTGTACCTTTTAACATGGCAAAAGAGCTTGCAATTTCTGATCAAATAGAAAATTAAAATCAAAATCAATCCAAAAATAGCAAGAAATGCAGACGAGTAGTATAAGGATGACAGTGATATTACCCGAAATAGCAAACAAACGAAAAAATGATGCCTGCCACGCAATCCACAGTAAAAACAACAGTGCAACAGAGTAACTCTTCGAAAGTAAAAATGGTAAAAATAAAATAGAAAAACCCTATTTATTGAATTTACCAGATTAAAAGATGACCGTAGGATGAAAACAAATGGACGGCAGAGATTGACCGAAGTAGGATGCGGAGTCGCGTGAAAAACTTAATCACAAAAATTATTAAAGGATCCTGAAAGCCGTAACCCGACAATTGCGGGTTGCGGGTTGCAGAGTCATGCAAATGGCAAGGTGAAAAAAGAGTTCCCGAAAGCCGAAAGCCGCAACTGTGGGTTTCGGGTTTCGGGAATGACCATAATCAAAAAAGAGAAACGTGTTCCCGAAAGCCACAACCCGACACTTGCGGGTTGCGGGTATCAGGAATGACACACTCGTAAACCAAAAATGACTTCCCGAAAGCTGAAACCCGACAATTGCGGGTTGCGGATTTCCGGAACACGCAACAAAAAGGTAAAAGGCATGGCCCGAAAGCCGAAAACCGCAATTGCGGTTTTTCGGGTTTCGGGTTTCAAGATGTTAATTTCCCAAAATTATTCATAAAGGGAAAAACCCGAAGCCCGCAACTGACGGGTTGCGGGTTTCGGATTGATGAAAACCAAGACTCGAAAAGCAAAATCTCGCAACCTGCAACTGTCGGGTTGCGGGTTTCGGGTTTTCTAAACTCAAAAAAAGAGCAAACAAATCCCACAACCCGCAACTGTCAGGTTGCGGGTTTCGGGAACGTAAATTCTGAAACTGTAAAACACACACCCCACAACCCGAAAGTGTCAGGTTGCGGGTTTTGGGTCTCCTAGCTATCGGGTTTCGTGTTGATGAAAACCAAAGGTAAAATACTCAAAATTTGAGGATATTTACAAACCAGACAGGTAGAGATCGTCCAAAAAGAGAAAAAAAATGCAAGACAAAAGTATGGGTGAGAAAACTAAACAAGTGAAAACTCAAATTCTCAAATTTGTAGATTACACTCACCAAAATACCTTTGCGTTTATTCAAAATGGGGTTCCCGTGCTTCAGCTAAGCATGGGATCTGTTGTGGCCACAACAAATGGTGACTGGCTGGGAAGAACTAGTTATCTCTGCAATGAAATTCAACTAAATGAAACATGTTAGCCACATCACCTTTTCAACCTGAATTTTCCAAAATTGATCACAAGAGAGACAGTTAACGAGCATGGAGCATGAAATTAATAAATCCCAATATATGATCATGTTGAAAATAATGCAAATCTGATAAGGGGGTTGAAGAAACAACTGAGATCCTTCACCTCTATGTAATCATGGAGAAGCAGCTTGTGTTGAACCTAGGCACATACTTGAAAATGCTCCTGGATATCCTAATTACACATCACCTTGATTTATCGAGATTTTATTTACATGCAACATTTCATGAGATTCTTCTTAATTACACATCACCTTGATTTTTTATTTTTTTTTAAAGAGAGACTGCGTATATAAGACCACTACCCTGACTTGGTGATCAGATATAAGCAGTGCCATTCACAGGAAAAATTCAGAAACTGATCAAGCCAACTCGACAATGAGACTCCTTGTCTTCCAGTTGCAATACTAAAAGCAACTATCATGGCTTGGAGACCATATTGTGATAGTTCCAGTCCAAATAAAACCCATGATCATGGCAGGGATGGCTTGCGATAAGACCCCCTGTCCCTATATGCATGAGTACCTTTAAAAATGAGCAAACCAAATTTTATTAGGTTTAAAATTACAAGGCACTACCATGTCTTGGTGACCATATATTGGTAGTGTTACTCACCGATGCTTTGCTGATCATGAATGGATCGATCTGTGATAGGATCTTCCAACTCCCAGTAAAATTGAAAGTCATCTTCCAAGTGTTGTGGCTTGATGTGAAGATGTCATTCTGCTTAGCACCTATGAACCTAATGGGGCGGCTTGATAGCAAGACCTCCCACCTTGTAATTTACATTTATTAATAAATTTATTACCAAGGTGATTGTAAAAGGATCCAGAGCAGAACAAGCTGGATAGGTTATTATGATATTGTTAACACCCAAAAAGTGCTCACTAGCTCATTTCCTTATTCACATGACCCATTTGTCTACTTTTCCACCATTTGAGCCTCTAAGCCACCAAAAAGACCATAATACACCCTTTTTTCCCCTCAAAATGAATATTTTTCCTCAAAAAGCATAAAAAACCCTCAAAAAGGGTCCAGAATTCCCAAAAATATTAAAAAGGGAATAAAAATATTCAAAATATTCAAAAAAGGAAAAAGGAGGGAAAAGGTACCTAAACCATGTTGGTCAATACCATTGGTTTCCTCAAAACCATAATGGTATTCCCCACCACCAAAAACTATAAAAAGGTGGTAGGGGCTCCTCACAATCCATCCATCATCCTATCCTCATGCTGTCAAAATCTCTCATGAGTTCTTGACCATTGTAGCAATCTTGGAGAAGAGACCATTGGAGCCTAGAGCATCTCACCCTTGGAGCTGCTCAACACCACAACATCCTCACCATTTGAGGTATTATAATACAAAAGTCATTTTTTATTTTGTTTCTTGTTCTTGTTCTTAAATCTTTTCAAGTTTATTGTTATATGCACATGTTAGATTCAGATTTATAATTGTTTTTGCTTCTATATTGAAACTGTTATCACTTGTTGATAGGTGCCCATTGCACAAAGCTTGGTTGCAAAACCAAGCCAACATTTTTTGGCGACTTCGCTGGCTTCGAATTCTTAGATCTCATTTTTTTGTTTTAGATCATAGTTTCTCTTAGTTTTAATCATTTTTATTCATAGATCTGCCATCCTAGACAGTAAATCCATTGTTGTTTTAGATCTTGGCCCCTTCTATTGCCATTAGTAGCCTGAAATTTCCATTTTCGGGTTCATTTTTCGGCTTTCGCCTCGAGGTTTTTTGCCTGACAGTCGTACGGCTCATCGCGACCTCGCGGCTTTTTCCCACGCGGCGCACCGCAGCTTCGCAGCCATTTTACGCGCTGCACATCGCGGCTTCGCAGCCATTTGCCGCGCTGCACATCACGACTATGTGACCTAAACCCGCGCTGCACTTCGCGGCCGAAACCCGCGCAGCACATCGCGACTGCACGGCCGAAACCCGCGCTGCACATCACGGCTTCGCGGCAGAAACCCGCGCTGCCCATCGCGGGTGTTTTCCCAAAACCCGTGATGCAATTTTTTTTTAATTCGGCCAATTTTTTGAAAATCATTTTTTGCTGTATTTTCTGCCCATTTAGCATATTTCACAGCATTAATTTTTCTGCATTTTTACAACCACATTAAATCTTTTACTATTTAGAATGCTCTATTTAAAAGTCTTTTTAAAAAATTTAAGTAATTGAAAGAGAGATTTTTCTGCATTTTATTTAGATCAAGGTTTTACTGTTTATTTGCTCGATACTTTGCCCAAGCAACTTTTAAGAGATCCATTTATTTCTTGAAATATTTATGTTATTTGCTTTCCTTCAAATTATTTCAAAGATCCATTATTTTTTAATAGTTTTTTTCAAGCATTTACATTTTAAAAACGCCTTTATTTTTTGCAAAACTGGAAACGTCTTTTCTTTCATTTGTAATCAATCACCCAAGCGAGGAAAATCAATTTCAGTTTAAATACCACACTTGCACCCTCTCTGCCACATAATTTAAACTGAGCCTTAAAATTTACCTTAAACTCAACAAACTTTTAACCCCATTTGGGAGCACTTAAAATAATTTTGTAGTTAGGTAGAATTGAGGGGATAGGTGTTCCAATAACACCCCTCAATTATTACATTTGAGACATAGTGGTTGTCCTCTACGGTACCAAAATCCCTTATAATTTTGACACGGTTATCAACCAATTTATCGGGAAGGCCTCTCCCTTAGGAGGGTTGAAGTAGCCAGACTGGTTCCGGAAGTCTGAGTGGAATACCGCAATCCATTCAGTAACCGAATGATACCTTTCGAAGTTCTCGATGTACACCCAAGAGGGTGTACAGCGGCGATAGAACCAAACTGCAGATTCACCCAACCGAACGTGTCATGAACGGGGTATCCTAGTTGCCACTCTTTAGGATTGTCTACCCGGTGTCCCTCCCGGTAGGGGGATATCTAGCCGTTGATTCAATACTCTATATTGTCTGACTTGGATTTCATCACCTTGCAGAGGATATCGTTTGTTGACTCACAATACTTCTAGTTAGGTGTTTGCATGATACATTACCCACCTTTGGTCTAGTAACACCCCTTTTTTCTAGAAATTGTTTGACTTTTGGTATTCTGACCAATTTTGTTGCATCCCTCCACTTATTATAGCACGGCTTCTATAATAAGTGCTTTTTGAGGTTGATTGTTGGCCTGAGAGCATTTATTTTTTCACTCCCCTTTTGCACTCATTGTTGCATTAGGGTTTTGAGTTTTTTACATCACCACCTTACACTAAAGTTTTTTAAAAATATTTCAAGACGATCTCGTCATCTTCAGGGTGAACCCCCTCAGTTTAGTATACTTGGCTCTACACATCACCGACGTAGATCCTTATCCCTTGACTCGACACGTCATCAGCCAAACACACAGTCATCCGATTTTGACACACCTCACTTCACATCTGATTCTGAGGCTGAATCTGAAAACCCTACTGAAATATCACCAACCAACCTCATGGCTGGACCACAATACGACCCACTTTTCACCAATACTATTGGAGATACATCCACAAACCCTTCTACTACTGTGCCATCCATGGTAACAACAACCCCTCTAGGCATGCCTAATATAGGGGACACTCCACCTTTAGGTATGCCCAACACAGGACTACCTCCTATTATGGGTATGCCAAACATAGGAATCACACCACCTCTCATTACCACAACCCAGATCCCAGGAATTCCTGGCACTATTCCTAACCCCGGTGTAACCCATGTTGCACTTGGGAACACTGGCCCATACCAAACCACAACGGTTGGAGGACACATGCCTTCAATACCTAGCATACCCTTAGGGGCTATTGGACCACTACATAATGCCACCATTAATAGCTATGTCTTAGTCACTACACCCACACCCATCTGCTAGTTTACCTTACATGGCTAGTCTGAACTTACCAGACCTATCCAGGCTAACCAATGATCCTATCAAGCACAACCCTACATGGCCAACCATGCCTACAAAGCTCCCCGCGGACATCCCCAAGTTTGAAGGAAAACCTGGGGAGTATCCCCAAAACCACATAATGTCATTTCACCTATGGTGTCCATCTAACTCCATAGTGGATGACTCCATTCGACTGAGACTATTGCAACGAACATTCACTGGCTCTGCAGCCAAGTGGTACATCGAACAACCACATGGTACCCACCATACATTTACGTCTCTTGCCTCCACTTTCCTTCAGTTTTTTCAGCTACCTGTACGCTATGATGCAGGAGTTGAAATATTGTTGTCTTGCAGACAAAACACAACTACCCACATCACCGACCATATCCATGAGTGGCGCAAGCATCGTAGCCTCTGTAAGATAAAACTAGATGACCGTATATTTTTGGATTTGTTTCTTAAATCACTCCTACCCCTCATAGAAAAAAGCGTAGCTTCCGAACGACCCCAGTCAGAGGAAGAAGCTATCTTAAAAGCTCAGCAATTCGACCTGATTTATGCCCAGTCAGGCTATCTCTACACCATCATACTAGACGCCCCATGAGACGATTCTTCACGCGGTGACACTCCGAGGGCATCACATGCCGCTGATGGTAATATCGGCCAAGTCACGGCGCAAATTAAACCTTTTAGCATGGTGAGCACCATAAATGCCCCAGACCTCTCTAGGGCTACATCTAATTCTGGAGCGACAACCTCGTACGCTCCAACAAATCAGACTCATCACACTCATGGACCCTCTTGTCCACAACATTGCTATGGGCAAGCGCCATTGACATATGTACCACCCACATACTATAACCAACCGGCCACCCAGAACCCAATTCATTTACCAGCACAACCAATGTATTACCCACAGCAAGCTACAACAGCTAACCCAACACCTCCAATAGCTCAGGGTTACCAACAACCCCAGCAGGCAACTGGACCACCTCCAGCCCCACCAGCTTATTATCCACCGCAACCTGCTCCCGCACCTGCGACACCCCAAAATCCTTCCACTACTCAAGGGCAAGTGTACACACAACATAATCAGCCCCAACATCAAAACAACCAACGTAACCAGGGTGGACAACAAAACCGTGGAAGAGGACGTAACCGCGGCAACAACCAACAACATAATCAAGGTCCACCACCTCCCAATCCTCCAAATAATAACAATGCTACTCCTCCCAACCAAAATCCTGATCGTCATCCCAAGCAACCAAAAAAAAATAACCTGAGAACAAACCATCCATATTCTATATGTGGAGTATATGGACACTACACTCATAACTGCCCCCATTTAGAGAAAGCACGTAAACTTTGGGCTGACAATGCCCAACGCTAGGGCCACGCTAGACAGCCAGCTCCACTTAATCAACCACAACCCATGATATTACAAAACCCATTTCCAAACCAGGGAGTAGTAAATACTCGCCCTATGGATCCCCCACAAGGATCTGTTGCACCCCAGCAGCAAATCACCTATCCCGCAACTGATTATCAGCATGCGGATCTAGGCACACACCATTTATTAATGATGTCATCCAATGACATCAACCTCCAAACTCGCAGGAATCAGTACGGCCCACCCCCAGAAACTCCTCCCACTGACGCATCCACCTCCCTTCCACCAAATCAACCACTACGCATACCAAATATGTCATTGGACGGAGGACCTAAAATCCCTCACATCCCTTTGCAAAGGATTAACAACAATCCTAATGCTCGCGCAGCATCCAATTATAACGTCGTGGAAGACCTAGCACAATCCCCCACTACTATGTATGCTTTAGAGGTACTGAAAAAATGCCATGCACAACGAAAAATACTACTATCTTCCATCGGAGGAGTAGACCCTGACGACACACACATGATGGCTTTCGAATTAGACCAAGCCGAACCTCGATTGCCATCAAATTTGGCTTTCCAAGTATCAGTAAACATTCGAAACCTTGTTGTGCATCGATGCATCATCGATGAAGGAGCTTCAACCTACGTTATGTCCACCCTTGTGTGGCAGAAACTTGGCTCCCCCACTTTACAACCATCCACCACGGCATTACGAGCTTACGATGGACGCTCAGCTCAACCACAAGGACTCTTAGCGAACGTACCCGTAGAACTAGGCAGCAAATTAGTTATTATCGACATCGTAGTGATCAATGCCCAGCTCGACTACAACCTCCTTCTTGGAAGTAGCTATATGTACAAAATGAAAGCAGTGGCTTCATCTATTTTTTTGCCTCATGATGTTCCCACATGAAGGACGCATTATCAAGATTGATCAACTCACATATTATGATCCTAACGCCCCCACAGCTCTTCAAAATGTGCTACCAATGATTGAACAAACTATTCAAACCGCACCAACATCATTTGTGTCGTCAATTGGTCCTAGAATCTACACCAAGTCACCTATGACTTCCACATTTCCATCGATCTCACCACCTTTACCGATAGCAAAAACATCGGATTTGTGCACCCTATTGCACACCACACAGCAGCCTTCGTCACTACCACAAACACCCACAGTGCCTACTCATATTGGCACAATGCCAATTCATACTATCCCGTTCTTGTTCCCATTTTTCATAGTTGTCAGTTCGCCAGTAATGGCTACACTCAACCTTCCTGGCTTAACATTAGGGCTACCTGTATGGTACTTACCTACTCCGAGCCGCCCGCCGACTCCGACTGTTATTTTACAACTGGTACAACCTATCCCTACTACCAACCACCCACCCTCTCCGGTCACTCATCTGCAAAACAGACCACCCCCAATAGTGACTACGGCATCAACATCCAAAAACGCCCCACTTCCGTTACGGAACATAGGGGGCAGAGGCCCACCAACTTATAACAATGGGCTCATAACTCGCACCCCCCCAGCAACCCCCAAGGTAGCTAAAAACCCCCCAACTATTCGCATTCCCCCTAAGTGCTCGTTGTGTGACGACGTAGGCCATGCCACTCATCAATGTCCACAGTTACCAGCACTTCAAGAACACATGAATATGTTGGATGACGACACCAACGTTCCAGTAGTCAAACTAGAACTCCCCCCTCAACCTCGTGATAAATCATTGCGCACAAACCATCCTTGTGCAATATGCGGAATCTACGGCCATTATTCACATCACTGCCCTGATCTCCCAGATTACATAGCAGCACTGTACGAGTTGAATAACATCGACCTAGAGATATCCCCTCTTCTCATTGAGGAAATTCATCCCCCACCATCTTCCTCCTCGGAAGAAATTAACACCATCTACACGATTTCCACTGGATACCCCTCTGTCCGGTCGGCCCCTTCGATTGATCCCTTTGACACACATGTTTAACCCTTTCAAATCGACGAGGAAACCACATGTCCACAACATGGGGGCAGGCCCAAAACCTTGCCTACTCATCATCATCGTGATTCTCATCGGAGATACTAGGGGCATCCACCCCACAAGGGGAATCCCCCATCATCATATCATCACTTCAGTATGCCACCACGGCCCATAGCCTCATGGTACACCCCCCCTCCAGTAGTTGGTCAATGCCCTCTTGATCCCTCTCTAAGACAGCATTGGCACCGCATTGACACCTCTGAGTTCGGGGACATAATAGATTACCTCGAACCTGGGATAGGGGGCATGATCAATCATTTTGACCCTACCCCATCACCTCTATCTCAACACCTCGATGAGCCCATCATTCAAACCAACACATATGTGATCCACAATCACAAACCCCATGCACATAGCATGGGGGCAGGTCATTAACCCTGCTGACTTTTTCACATGCGTGATCTCAACCATTTTTTGAGGTCACATATCACTTGTATATTCGATTTGATTTGATACACCTAGTATTATCCCCCTGCGGGTCATCATTTCTCCCCACCACTGCATCCTTGGCTTGGTGGGCTTGCCTTTATTTGTAGCCATTTTTTAACCTAGTTATTTGCTTTGACCATTCTGGATTCCTTATGACCTCCGTTTTTTGCACCATTTGCACCGCCGGATTCATATTTCCGTGCCCGTGATGATGCTTGAGATCATTTCTCGCTCTCACCAAAAAATTTCGGGCATTCTTTCCATGCCCCATGCCACCTTGTTTTACATGCCACATCGGTTGTTGTTAGTTTATTGGCAATTTTTATACCATCGGATTCAGTTTTCCACACCCATGATGATGCTTGAGATCATTTCTCTCTCTCACACCCATAATTTTCAGGCATTTTTTCAAAATGCCACTTATCGCCTCGGTTTGCATGCCACATCGATCGTCCTCCATTTTTTACGAGTCTTATACCGCTGGATTCAGTTTTTCATGCTCGTGATGACGCTTGAGATCATTTCTCGCTCTCACCTCCATATTTTTTGGGCATTTTCCCATGCCCCCTCGTCGCCTCGGTTTGCATGCCAGATCGGCTGTCATCCATTTTTGACAAGTTTGATATCATCGGATTCAGTTTTTCGTGCTCGTGATGATGCTTGAGATCATTTATCGCTCTCACCCCATAATTTTTGGGCATTTTTTCAAAATGCCACTCATCAACTCGGTTTGCGGGCCACATTGGCTGTTGCCCCTTTTCGACAATCTTTATGTCACCGGATTTAGTATTCCGCACTCATGACGATGCTTGAGACCTTTTCTCGCTCTCATAAATCCCTTTTCGTTCAGTATAGTTTTACCCCTTTTTCGGGTCGAGCAATCCCTTTTACGAAGAAGGCACTTAGGGAGTTTCTGTTAAGCTCTTTTCTGACTCCTAAAACAATGAAAAGATCGTCGAGCAACCTTGCTTCCTTTCATGCTCGCTAAACGTATCTGAAAGGGCGTCTACCTGGTATAAGTTTACCCCTTTTTCAGACCTTGTAGACTAATTACAAAAAAGGAATACTCTAGTCACATCGGCTAGAAGAGTTCTCCATTTGCATCATTTTATGTTTTTTCAGGCCTTGGAGACTAACTTACGAAAAAGAAAACCAATGGAGTCCACTTACCGCTTTCAGACTCTCTAAACATGAAAGCGACCACGAGCAATCACCATCCTGGGCTCGTAAAAACCCACAGGACGGTACTCACAACCACTGCAGAGTCTTCTTATCGTTTTCAGACTCCTTAAAAATGAAAGCACCCATGAGCACGAATAGTCCTAGGCTCACAAAATCCACAGGACAGTACCATTTCATAGCACACTTTTATCCCTTCTTGGAGCTCATTAAAACTACGAAGAAGGACCCAATGGTGCTTCTCGGCACCACAACAGATCACGTCTACTCATATGGCAACTTCCCCATTTTGGTCGCCTTTGTTCAAAGTATTCTGCAGTATGTCACCCTGAGAATCCCTCGACAGCACCCATCAACTCATCCCGCCCCCAGAGTTAATACATACCCTTCAGTCCTTAAAAGCTATGATCCCCGCACCTACAAGTCAGTTCCCTACGCTGCCAGGTCAACCATGTCATCATGCTCTGAACAAAGGAAGTTAGAGTCTACCCACTCTATGACCCCAGTTACTTCCCATCCCCACAAGTATGTCAGTCCTACCGTCAGTACTACCACACTTCAGTTCTACACCATGTGCTCCTATCAAGGAAACATCATTGCCTTGTTATTTGCTGGTCTCCCTCTGTCGACGACACCCAAATTTATTCCAAAGGATAGACCTAGAGGTCCCTGTGTCTTGGACTCATCACCATTTATGATGAGTGCCTACGAATCATTTCGAGAAGAGTCCTCAGTGCCTCTCCAAATGGTTGTTTCTCACATGCTCGACTTCAACACCTTGATCGCATCGTTGAGACTCGCACGGGGTATTGGTCCGTTCAGTTATTTGTTGAAGACCCCGGATACCACCTGACTCTTACACATTTGAGGGTCTACGTATGGAAATAACCAGTTACATTTTTTCTATAGATATCCGGGTTGCACATGGCGACAGTATTTCGATGTACCCCAGTTTTATACTCCCTCGAGTATACAGTTACATGTACTTCTCAGAGATGACTCATAATCATTGAGTCCCTACAAATATTGGACACCTTCAGTTTCAGAAGTTCATCAACCCTTCTGAGACCTTATTCAGAACGGTTGTCGCTTTATTCCAGTGTATCAGTTATTGAGATCAATCATGTTATGATCATAAGTACATCCCAAAATAGTGTCCCCTTTGAACCAATATGATGTACCAGCAGATTTTTTATGTCTTATTTAGGTCCCCCTTCTTGGGACTAATTGTTATATCTTGATACGAGCATGGGTATGCTCGCCTCGTCCATTATCAGAGATTATTCCTCATTCATATTGAGGCCATGTAATATTTTTTGTTTTTGCAGCTTCCAAGGGCCATTGATCCAGTCTCCAACCAGTCTCTTCTCTTCCCCAAACCCCAGGAAAAAGACAAAAGAACTATGATGTCTATCGGCCATGCGATGAGCTCTTGCCCTCACACATCAGGGGGCAATCTGTTAACACCCAAAAATTGATCACTATCTCATTTCCTTATTCACATGACCCATTTGTCTACTTTTCCACCATTTGAGCCTCTAAAGCCACCAAAAAGACCATAATACACCCCTTTTTCCCCTCAAAATGAATATTTTTCCTCAAAAAGCATAAAAAAACCCTCAAAAAGGGTCCAAAATTCTCAAAAATATTAAAAAGGGAATAAAAATATTCAAAATATTCAAAAAAGGAAAAAGTAGGGAAAAGGTACCTAAACCATGTTGGTCAATACCATTGGTTTCCTCAAAACCATAATGGTATTCCCCACCACCAAAAACTATAAAAAGGTGGTAGGGGCTCCTAACAATCCATTCATCATCCTATCCTCATGCTGTCAAAATCTCTCATGAGTTCTTGACCAGTAGCAATCTTGGAGAAGAGACCATTGGAGCCTGGAGCATCTCACCCTTGGAGCTGCTCAACACCACAACATCCTCACCATTTGAGGTATTATAATACAAAAGTCATTTTTTATTTTGTTTCTTGTTCTTGTTCTTAAATCTTTTCAAGTTTATTGTTATATGCACATGTTAGATTCAGATTTATAATTGTTTTTGCTTCTATATTGAAACTGCTATCACTTTTTGATAGGTTCCCATTGCACAAAGCTTGGTTGCACAACCAAGCCAACAGATATGCAGCTTGAACCAAGAAACATGAGACAATGGAGACTCTGCTATTCTCTAGACCCCAATTAAACAAATAAGACATGTGTAAGATAATGACCATTGTGAAGAGATATCAATTTAGGGTTTTGCAATCATTAGTTGTGTGCCCTTTGTTGAACAACCTCTGATACAGGACAAAATTATGGCTAGCAGACAGTTATAAAACCCAAGCTTAAATCATCACCAAGAGAGAAACTGGTCAAAGAGTATTGCCAAATGTGTGGAGTTTAAAGTAAACAAATCAGACAATCCAATCAAGACAAGAAAAAGAAAAAGAAACCTATGTACAAGTGCATCACCCTGATCAAACAAAATAATTTTTGAGGAGTGAAACATTCACTGGATAAGTGTCCACAACTCCTTACAGTGTCTGTAATCGAACCGTACCGGGACCCATCTTTTCTATAACAATGAAAGGTCCCAGCTAGAGGCGTTGAAACTTGGTATACTGGTTCTTATCTTTATGTTGTTTGTCCCACCTTAAAACCAAGTCTCCAACAGAAAATTCCCTGCCAAATGAAGATTTTTCATCAAACCATCTTTTCACCATCTGTTGATGATGATACAACTTGTTTCTATCCACTTCTTTATCTTCCTCCAGTTTAAGTAGAGTATCAATTCTCTGTTGGAGGGGAGAAGAATCATCTTCTTGGACATACTGGGCTAACTGTAGTGAAGGAATGGTGAGGTTAGTAGGAAGAATGGCTTCTTTGCCATACACTAGACAGTAAGGAGAATTTCCAATTGTTGCCTTTGGAGTAATACAATCTACCCAAAGAACATTATCGAGCTGTGTATGTCAATCTCTATGGTGAGAGGCCACAGTCTTCTTTAGAATGTTGATCAATTTTTTGTTCGAAGACTCAGCCAATCCATTACCCTGTGGCTAGTAATTGGAAGAAAATTTGATTTTTATCCACTTTTCAAAAGCATATTCAGTTATGTCAATTGAGGAGAAATAGGATGCATTATCAAAAACTAGGAATTCTGGAGTACCAAATCGTGAGAGTATATGACTATTTAGGAAAGAAATGACTTAGCAAGCATTACATTGCTTAAGTGGGACTACCTCCACCCATCTGGTGAAGTAGTCAATTGCTGTGAGAATGTATTTGTGTTGAAGGGACGAAGCAGGATTTATGGGCTCAACAAAATCCATCCCCCATTGCTGGAATGGAAACTGAACAGTGACTGGTTGCAATGGGGAAAGCGGGTTTCTTGAACTTCCCTGTGCATTTCTGACATGGTTCACACCTTCTTACATAGGCATAAGCATATTTAAACAACTTAGGCCAGTAATACCCAGCTCTGAGAGTCTTATGAGCTGTTGTCTCACCTGAAAAATGACCTCCAGCTGGTCCTGCATGAAAGTGGAATAAGACATCATCAGTTTCATTTTTTTCTGAACACCTAAGAAAAACCCCATCATAGTTTTTTCCTAAACAAAACTTCATTAATAAACTGATAAGGTGAAGCCTTTAATCTCAAGGCTCTTCGTTTCTTAAAGTCCAAGGTTTCAGGAGCAAACCCATTATTCAGGAAAAAATTGATATGATCATACCATTCTAATGTCAGGGTATCAATAGCATTGACAGAACCTGTAAGAATGTCTTCTTCATGTTCCCATTCAATTTGCTGCTGCTGGGGATCGTTAGATTGAGCAATAAGAAGGAAAAGGCATTGACCTTTGACAATTTTGGCTGGCCTTATTTCCAAATCATACTCTTGCAGAGTAATCATCTAGTGGGCTCTTTTTTTGCCCAACTCCTTCTGTATCAACACATTTCTAATAGCAGAATACGGGACAATGACCTTTGTTCAAGATTTTAACAAATAAGGCCTGTAATGTTTGACAGACTTGTAAACTGCGTAGGCTTGTTTGTCAATTTGTGAATAGTTAAGTTCTGCACCCTTGAAGGTTGAACTCATGAAAGAGATTGGGATCTCTGTATCGCTATCCTGTTTCTGGATCAAAACAGCTGCATAGGAGAAATCAGTGGCGAAAGTATAGAGAATAAAATCTTTATCAAAATCTAGGGACATGAGAGTGCGAGCTTCAGCAATAGCCTTACGAATTTCTACGAATTCATCCCTTTGTTCTTGTGACCATGTGAACTGTACATCTTTATTAACTAAATGTTGTAAAGGTTTAACTATCTGAGAAAAATTAGGTACAAACCTGCGTATGAAGTTGATCTTACCCAAGAAGGATTGCATTGCTTTACGCAAACCTTGTAAGCCGATTTTTGAAATCGTGTTTGTGCATTCGGGGTTGATGATCATACCTTCTTTTGAGATGATGAAGCCTAACAGCTTCCCTTCTGTGATTGCAAAAATGGATTTCTTGGGGTTCAAGGAAATGCCAAATTTACTGTAACGTTTGAAAACCTGCTTAAGAGCAAATAAGTGTTCATGTCATTTTTTTGAAAATATGGTAATATCATCTAAATAAACCACAACATAATTATGTGTTAAACCTCGAAAATCTATATCCATAGCTCTCTGAAAAGTGGCTCCTGCATTAATCAAACTGAAAGGCATTCACCTGTAGGTGAAGGTGCCCCAAGGGGTTCTGAAAACTGTCTTTAATTGGTCATCTAGAGCAACCATAACCTGGTTGTACCCTAAAAAACCATCTAGGAGAGAAAAAATTTCTGAACCTGCTACCTTTTGGAGAATCTGTTCCATGGGGGGAACAGGGTAGTTATCTTTTTCCAAAGCCCGGTTCAAATTCCTGAAATCGACACACAATCGGATTTCACCACTTTTCTTGTGTATAAGCACCAAATTGGCTATCCACTGTGTATGCCTCACTGGAAAAATAATTCGAGCTGTGAGTAGCTTTTCCAAATTTTTTTCACAGAAGGCTCTAAACTGGGATGCATTTTCTGCAGCTTCTGTTGATATGGTTTAACTTTAGGCTTCATGGGTATATTATGGTAGATGACGCTAGTGTCAAATGTTTTCAATTCATCATAGGTCTAGGTGAAGACATATTTATATCCTTTACACAGTTTAATGATAGCTTGCCTTTCTTCTGGGGTGCAATCAATTCCTAAATTGATAAAACGGGGCTCTTGCTCAGTCCCTAAATTCACTTGCTCGTAATTAAGTGAAGAGCTCTGTGTTTTACAATTGGTCTTGTGTCTGAACTTGTCTTGCAAATCATAAAACCTCTCCAAATTAATCACATACTTTAGGATGACATTCGAGGAATCCGAAAGAGATTTTTCATGTTCATCCTCGTCTATAGCCATATCCTAAAATGTGTCCTGGTTTGTTAAGAAATCAAGTATTTGTTGATCATCATCGAATACTTTCCAGTTCGTCACATTATCTGGTATGGAAGGCCTATACATCAGTTCTATTGAAAATGTTTGAGGAGACAAGCCCTCTGGTGGAATCAATGTAGAGGCTGTATTTTCCAACAAGTCAGCATCGAAGTTCTGAGACCTAGGAACTGAATTAATATTGAATGCAATAAAAGAGCTGGTAAGATCTCTTACCAATTTCTGATAATTCAACAAGCGGGGGGACAAGCAATGTATCTTATTCCTCACCTGTTTCACAATGATTTCAGAATCTCCAAAACAATGAATGATCTGTACTTTCAAGTCAATAGCCTTTTTTCAGTCCCTGTATCAGGGCCTCATACTCAGCCACATTGTTAGTACAATCAAACTCTAATCTGCATGCAATCATAGTTTTTGTTCCTTGGGAACTATAAGAACACATCATGCACCAGCTCCATCCTTAGATTTAGAGCCGTCAAAAAACAATGTCCAATCAATGGGATCTAATCTAAAATTCGTATTTACATTAAAAACATTATGTACAATCTCCCCTGAGAATGGTACAAAAGTAAGATGAGTTACCTGAGATTCATTCTGTGCATTCTCCTGTGGTGAAACATCAGCTGATAAATTCCTGAAAAAAAGTACCAAAGGTGAAATTTTCAATGTGCGTGTTGAAATAACCCACATGTTGACTTGAATCATTCAAATCTATGACTGTCTATTTCATAAAAGACTCCCTGCTTATCTTGATCTTGTTTGGCTGACCATTGTAGGGTAACCACAGATGGGACCAATCAGTAGCAAAATAACCTTTTAGCTTTTCTGACCAATCTCTACTAAGCCACATACCATATGCTTCTGGAATATCAGCAATGACTATATCAATTGTTTGATGGATTCGAGGATCAGCTGATAATGTAATTAAAACATTTTTGAGCCTTCCTACCACTCTGACTTTTGATCTGTCAAGTTGTACTATCTGAGTAGAGCAAGGTTCCCATGTGGCATTCAACTTTCTGTAGACAGAAAGGGGCATCACATTCGATGAGGCACCAGAATCTATCATGCAGTTATGTACGTTTCGGTTGAAAATCTCAAAGCTAAGCAGAAAAGGTGGTGTCCTTCTACTGCCAGACTTTTGATCATCTGGTTTAGTGAAAGAGTCAAGGTTATTATTTTGCAATTCTCTTGGTTGTTTGACCACCATACTTTTGGGTAAGGTATCCCTCATCGAAGGGATTTTCAATAATTCAAACAAAGAGATGTTTGCCTTCACTCTTTTAAGATCTTCAACTAAATTGTACTCCATTTCAGGGATGACCATATCCTTGTGGGGGACAGTCTTGCCTTTATTAGAAACTGGCATGGAGGATGAAGGTTCCTGAGGGGGTTGAGGTTTATACCTTGTGTTATAAGGATGTTGGACATTAAACACAGTCTCAGGTTCTTCTTCTTCTTCACACATAGGAATCTCTAAAAAGTAACTTACAGTGTTGATTTGTGGATCCTCACGCTCTTCTTCTTCTTCCTCAGGTGGTTGTGGATCAGGAGCAGTTTGATCATTAGGGACTTCAGGGGTGTTCTGAGATTCTCCTGCTAAGGCTCTAAATATAGAATAAATTTCTTCATTCGTGAGGCCTTCTGTTGGATTAGGAGGTGGTGGATTTGTTGGAGGTTGATAAGGTCTCCTAAAAGGTGGCCTCACAAAACCTCAACTCTGGTTTTGACTTTCATTGTTAGTTCTTTTCAAATATACCATCTCATTTGACATTTTCTGGATGAGCTTTTTCTTGTCAGTTATGTCAAATGGATCCTTGCTTTGTGTAGTGGGTTTAGGAACACTATCATTCTTTTTCCTGGAAGTTGAAGGCTGTTCATCTGCGATTTCCAGATTGTCCTTAAGACAAAAAATTTCCTTCTTAACTTGTATTGCTTTAGCAAACACTTCTAGCAAAGTTCCCTTTTGTGCTTGTTTCACCCACATTGAAATTGAAGCAGGTAGGCCCTTTTCATAGTAGGCTATCAACAATTCTTCAGCAGGAAGAAGGTTGATAGGAATTCTATTCTTTAAGTATGAGAACCTTTGGTTGAAATCTTTAACCCTTTCTTTCCCTTTGATTTTCATGGAGGATAATTCCAAAACAAGATCCTGTGGTGTTTTTTCATCTCCAAACTTTTGGATGAATAATTTTTCAAACTCATCCCAAGAAACAATAGACCTTAGTGGCAAGGCAAAATACCATGTAGCTGCCTTTCCTTCAAAAGTATAAGGAAAGAGTCTGCAGACCACATCTTCGTAAATGACACTTCTAAGCCTAATAGCCTGCATGAAGGTTTTAACATGATATAGGGCAGGTGATTTGTCATCTGGGTTAAACTTGGGTAACCACTTCTCAGGGTTTTTGGGTAGTCTATGTTGGTCTCCAAGTACCCATACTGCATCTTGGTCGAGCCACGGTCTGTTTTGGCCTTCTGCAGCCATCGGTGGTTCTTCTTCTTCTTCTGATGAAGAGCTTGAAGAATGTTCAATATCTGAGGAGGAGAATGAAGATGAAGGAGGAGATGGTGGCGGTCCACCAGTCTCAAGTTTTGGCTTATTTTGTGTTTCCTGAAAAAATTGACTAAGCTTCTATTCAGGGGAACCTGATTGACCAACCAGTTCTTGATTTCCAAGTTGTGGATTAATTGTTTGCTGATGTTCAATATTCTGATCAGTTGTATGTTGGCTAATTGGATCACTGAGCTATGAAATTGTGTCTTGCTGAGGTCCTTGATTATTGGTCTGCATAAAGTTTTGTAAATTAATCGCTGCAAGACCACGTCCTCGTTGATCAGCAAGTATTTATTCTGCCCTAGCAACCCTATCGGCTGATGTTTTCAATATCTTCTCCAGTGAGAGGGTTCCTCTGGTAGGTGATACAATAAAGATATTCTCTTTGTTTTCCTGTTGTGTTGCAGATACAACAGGTGCAACAATTTGTTGAGCAGGTGTAACAGGGACAACCATGGGTTGTGACTCTGTTGGTTGTTCAGATGTCAAATCCCTTGATTGGCTTTGAGTTTGAACCGTTGAAGTATTTGCTGGAGGAGGTTTCTTAGTGGCTTGTTTAGGCATGTTGTATTATTGTCCCTCCTTCTGGCGCCACTTGTTGATGCCTCGGTTGTGCAGGTTAGATGCAAAAGATGCTGGAATGTTCCAAGACACTCAACAGAGGAAGAAAACCCAAGTTGAAAGGCTTCGAAAGACCCTATGCAAGGGCAGTTCTATCCCCAACCTGTTTGGTATGGTGATCCTCCACGGATATTCGGCCTTCGCTGGCACTCTAAGAGTAGATGAGTTGACCTATAATGTCAATTTTCCAGTCATGGAAAATCAAGGTGTGGATATAGTAATGCTAAGCTAACCTAACCTATTTTAGAAAAAGGAAACTAAACTAAGTTGATCCTATTGTAAAATGAAAGCTTATTTTATGCGCAGATTGGTCTTGAGATGTGATTAAACAAGTAATTGAACAGCTTAACCAAAATGTATTTAGTTGTTTTACTTGTTAACTTGAACTATTATCAGTTAATGAAAATCAAAATACCATCTTTCAAGTATTCATGCTCATTCAAGATCCAGTCTGTAACCACTTTGCTAATTGAAAAATTAACAATGATTATTCGAATTCATATGCACCGAATCATTTGCAAAAATAAAACATGAAAGTAATTATATTGAAAAAACTCAATGAAGCACTTTGGAACATAAACCAGTCATATAGAGAAATCGATACAACATATTTGTGCATTAAAAGATGTTAGCAAAAGATCAGATACACAACAGATGACAATTTGGAGTATAAATCAGAAACTCTCAAAGAAATTTAAGACATAACAGAAGATAGATTAAAAGATGACTTTACTGTAGGAAGAGGTCTTGTAAAGAAATTACAAAAAGCTCTGCTTAACAGAGTATCCCTCGGTCAAGTCTTCTACTAACTTATAACTCCAAAATTACCAACCCCTAACTACGAGAGGTATCCTTCTTTAAATAATTACAACAGAGCCCCAAAAATAGAGATCCCTAGAAAATAGAGATTACAAAATCGGATCAAACTACAGATTGAAGAACTCCTCCCATTTCTCATATATGTCTAACAACTCGTCTATATTTGAGAAACTGACAGATTCTAAAGCTAACTGAACATTGCACACATTATTCTCCATGTCATGTTTCGTCGGCTTGTGCCAAGTGTGAAGATACATACAAATCTTGCCTTCCATAATGACCGATTCTCTAACCAAATCATCCACATCCTGAATGCTGACTTGTTCAAGATCCCGAATCTCCTGTGCGAACTCCTCACGCCTGCTCTCGAGCTCTTCTAGTTTTCATTTTGGCGACAAAGCTTCTAGGATAGGGGTCATTAATGGTAAGCCCAGAACATGCATAATGTTGGCAACCGCATAACATCGCCTGGTGTAGATATTTTTTGATTTGTTAATATATTCTTCAGTTGTTTCATTATAATCAAACCAAGTATTTAGAGAGGCTTTGATCTTTTTGAACTGGAAACTGCTGAGGATTGGGATATCTGTTGGTGCATTCTTAACATACCCCAGACATTCATTGATTTCTTGCTGATCTTTAAAAGCTAGGAGTCTCTTCTCCTTTTGTTCTTCAAGGGTAGAGGACATCTTGGAAAAATTAATGAAGTTTTCCCTGATTTCATCCAGAGTAATGTATACTTTCTCCAAAAGCTTGTGATGATCCTCAACCTGCTTTTCCAAGGAAACTATTTTTTCAACATCAATGGAATGCTGAGATTGTGCGAGACTGAGTTCAGTGAGAAGAGTGGCATTATTTTGTTCTAGGTCTTGCAACTTATTTTCCCAAGTTTGAAGTTGGGATAACCAGCTGGCCAAGATTGAGAGGAAACTTAGGCCAACCTTTTTTCCTGGGACCTGTGAGCTTCTTATACATACCATCGGTGATAAATACTCACCTACATACCAATCACCCATGGTGTTGATGAAAGTCTTAGCATTTTATGAGAATGCAGGTGGTTGTTTCCAGAAAATCTTGAAATAGATGGTGCCTATGAAGTGGTCACAAATGTCATATAACAAAGGTGAAAAATTCTCCTCCCATAGTGCCAAATGATAAATGTGCACAGGAGGATCCGAAGGGGTCCAATTCCAACCCAAGTTAGGGTACTAGAACTCTGAGAAAAAAACATCAAGGACATATGCTGACAGGAAAAAGGGTGGTTTCTTATGAGCTGGAGCCTTTTGATATTCATGAATGGCATTCTTGAGTTCGCCGACAGGATAGAGGCCCATGGGAAAGACTCACTCGTGAGTAGCACATGATGTGATATGGGTGCCCATTCTGCTTTGAAAAGAGAACAATTCGGTAGACCAAAAAGACTACAGAGCATGGCTGCCAGTAAAGAGTAGGGTTCCTTAAACCAAATGATGGGATAAAGGTTATCAGCCTTAGGCACAAAAGCGCTCGGCTTAAGCATCCATGACATGATCATCTCGTTAAAGTTAAAATGGGTTTTGGATGACTGTATGAAATCAGGGGAGAGGGTTTTCACATGTGATTTCATAGCAAAAGCTCGAACAAAAACATCTGGGCGAAAATGTGTTAATTGGCACCCCGCGCTATCATTAAAACAACGGTCTTTAACACTGGCATTCTCAATTATCCATTTGACAGCATCTTTGTAAGAAAAAATAGCAGGGCGCGCAGTAATAGCGTGAATTTAGGAAGCCCTAATTCTCTCATACACTGGCCTATCGTTCTCAATAGGGGAAAGGTCGTCATTATCAAAAATGGCATATATTATCGACCAATCTATCTGGTATGTCTCAGTGACTCACTCACTGGTGTCGGAGAGAAAACCAAAATTGGGGTCTTTGACCAGGGGATCTCTAAGTGGCGTTTTAGAACGTGTACCTTTTGACATGGCGAAAGAGCTTGCAATTTCTGATCAAATAGAAAATCAAAATCAAAATCAATCCAAAAATAGCAAGAAATGCAGACAGGTAGTATAAGGATGATAGTGAGCTTACCTGGAATAACAAACAAATGGAAAAACGATGCCTCCACACAATCCACAGTAAAACCAACAGTGCGACGGAGTAACTCTTCGAAAGTAAAAATGGTAAAAATAAAATAGAAAAACCCTATTTGTTGAATTTACCAGATTAAAAGATGACCGTAGGATGAAAACTAATGGATGACCGAGATTGACTGAAGTGGGATGCGAGGTCGCGCAAAAAAACTTAATCACAAAAATTATTAAAGGATCCCGAAATCCATAACCCGGCAATTGAGGGTTGCGAGTTGTGGAGTCGCGCAAACGGCAAGGTGAAAAAAGAGTTCCCGAAAGCCGAAAGCCGCAACTGCGGGTTTCTGGTTTCGAGAATGACCATAATCAAAAAAGAGAAACGTGTTCCCGAAAGCCACAACCCGACACTTGCGGGTTGCGGGTATCGGGAATGACACACTCGTAAACCAAAAATGACTTCCTGAATGCCAAAACCCGACAATTGCGGGTTATGAATTTCGGGAACATGCAACAAAAAGGTAAAAGGCATGGCCGAAAAGCCAAAAACCGTAATTGCGGGTTTTCGGGTTTCGAGTTTCGGGATGTTAATTTCCCGAAATTATTCATATAGGGAAAAACCCGAAGCCTGCAACCTTCGGGTTGCACATTTCGGATTGATGAAAACCAAGACTCGAAAAGCAAATTCCTGCAACCCACAACCGTCGGGTTGCGGGTTTCAGGTTTCCTAAACTCAAAAAATGAGCAAACAAATCCCGCAACTCGACAGTTGCGGGTTGCGGGATTTGTTTGCTCATTTTGGGAACGTAAATTCCAAAACTGTAAAACACACACCCCGCGACCCAAAAGTGTCGGGTTGCAGGTTTCGGGTCTCCTAGCTATTGGGTTTCGGGTTGATGAAAACCAAAGGTAAAATACTCAAAATTTGAGGAGATTTACAAACCGAACAGGTAGAGATCGTCCAAAAAGAGAAAAACACACAAGACAAAAGTATGGGTGAGAAAACTAAACAAGTGAAAACTCAAATTCTCAAATTTGCAGAGTACACTCACCAAAATACCTTTGCATTTATTCAAAATGGGGTTCCCATGCTTCAGCTAAGCATGGGATCTGTTGTGGCCACAACAGGTCCTAAGATCAAATCTCGACGTTCAAAAAGCTTAGGAAAGGAGGTGTTTGATGAGTATAGGCACTTCCTCTCTAAGAATCACAGGTATTGAACTACAAAAAAACATCTATTCAATGGCAAGCAAGAGACTGCATTCAAACTGTAGAGAATGACACCTCACCTATGGAAGTTGCAATATAATAGAAATTGTCAAGGTACGTATGAATCATCGTATATCAAATGTTATATTGTATTTTTTATTGTGTGTTGTTTACTATAATTGACATTGATTTATGTAATTTCTTTATAAACTACTATTCATGATTGTCGTTCATGTGATCATGAAGGCATTAATGGGCTTCCATGAGGAATGGAAAGTTATCTTAGACAATTTAGTAGGTTTCCCTACTATGAGCACCTACAAATTGCTCATATGTTTGATACAATGCATATCGGAAAGAATGTGACTGAAACATTATGGCGAATATTGGATGGAAGGAGTGAGAAAGAAAAAATTGTCAAAATTTGCAAAGACATTCAAGATAGCAACCATGCAATGAAAGACGTCATTCAATTTCATAGCAAATGAGAGAAAATTAATATAAACTCACTTCCATGGATGTTAATGGACCAGCAAAGTAATGTTGTAAAAGAATTCATGCTAAAAATTAAATTTCCCACCGGATTTTGTGCGAACATGAAGAATACCATAACAAAGAAAGGTGATTTTGCGGGGGTGAAAACGCACGATTGGCATGTCTTCATGAAGGTAATTATTATGGTATGCATTTAATTTTTTTTTCTATTCCAGTGAATATGGTTGGTATTTTTGTTTGTCTACTCTTTGTTTACAAAATGAAACGATTTGTATATTGTTACAGTATGTTCTACCTCTCTCTCTCCCGGACAACTTCGACAACAATGTCAAACAAGTAATATATAATCTCGGGAAATACATGAGGTAAGTAGCGATTTTTTGCATGCGCTTATTGTTTGTTTAATTCATCGTATAACTTATATTTTATTTTTATTTTTGTTCTCTAATTCATGTTATGTAATATAATGTTTTTTTCTTAAATCTCTTGATTGGGTTGTCATGTCACTTGTAGATGGTTGTCATCTAAAGAATTCCATAAAGAAGATATAAAGTATTGGAGGAGAGAAATTCCTCATCTCATGTGTGAAATGCAGAAGCATATACCTTCAGCATTTTTCAATGCACAGGAACACTACCTCATACACCAAGTTGAGGAGATTGAATTATGTGGACCTGCGCACTCAAGGTCCATGTGGATGGTTGAGAGGCACTTGAAATTTATGAAGGGTTTGGTCAGAAAACGAGCACATGCTGAGGGTTCTATGATGGAGGGATATATGGTATAGCAAAACATGTTGTATATTAGTGAATATCTTCCTATATTAGCGTCAAAGCTCAATTTACGTCGCATTTGTGATCCAGACTCCAATAAATATTTTGAAGGGGAGTTCTCGAAGGGGAAAGGTAGATCGAGGAAGGTGAAAGGTAATATAACATATTTGACTGCTGATTTTTAAGTATATATATCATACATATTCTATTTTTATATTCAATATTTTGCATCAATTTAGAGTGTAATTTACTTTGTTAAGTGATTATACATTTGTATTGAATTTTAATTTTATTGTCATCAAACAGTTGGTCGAGAGTGGGATGCAATT